>OX421358.1:94455614-99255614 GCA_949126925.1 Cheilosia vernalis | reverse complement strand
CATTTTTATTTGATGTGAGTTGTAGGTACTCAGTTGACACTTAATTCAATCGACTTGGTGGAAATCTAGTCGAGATAAATTTAGTGGACTTTTGAAAGTATCCATTTTTGCGTATTTGACGTCTACCAATATGACAGAAACCAAGTTGCCCAATTTGTAATTTTCATAATAGTTTCAGTAAAAAATAGTTTTTCTATAATTAATCCATCGAAAACAGAAGTTTTTCCATACGTATTTCAGTTTTCAGAACAAGTCTCTCTTTAAAGTCGTTTTCCACGGAAACAACACAACGAAAACGACTTCCAATCGTTGGGTTGGAACAAACACACCTTTTGCAATATCCCGCAAATTCAGCAAAATGGCTGACGGAACAAATGTCACATCACAACTCACAAATTAAAATCATTTTCCACAATTAATTGATGGGCTAATATTATTTTGAAATGCACTAAATTCATTTTTTTTGTTAATTAATGCGATCGAAATTTGTAACCACAAAAGTTTGCACCGAAGTTTAACGACTAGTGTCTCACAGCTGATTGAAACGTCAAACGAAAACGAGTTGGTGGTCGGTGTGGATGCATCGACGAGTTTTCAAGGAAAACGCGGTTTTGGGCTTGTACGATCAAACTAATTTCTGATCGTTTGGTGAAGAAATTTACAATAGGTAGATTTGTAGGAAAATCCCCACCAACGAAGGGACTTGTAGGTTCAAGGCTTTTTTCCAGAATTCGAGACAACGTGGTTATAACGCGGTATGTGACCGAGCGAACGAAATGCAGCAGCGAAAGAAAAAGACGGTTGTGTCCGAGTAATGCAATGGTACAAAAAGAACAAGCAAAAACTGAAGCTTTATTTTCTCTATATAGTGATTAACTGGTATAAACTTGACGAAATAATATTCAATTAAATATGGCGTTTTCAATACACCAGAGCGCTAACTTTAAAAGTTTAGTACAATTCAATTTTTCAAATAAAGGCTTTATACAATTCAAAAATATTTATGATAATGTATCTTTTTATATATAATGTTGATGAAGTGCCCCAACAGGGCTTGTTGTGGAAAGCCTATTAAAGTCGTTTTCCACGGAAACAATACAACGAAAACGACTTAAAATCGTTGGGTTGTTGAAACAAACATACCTCTTACAATATTCAACAAATTCAGCAGATCAGCTGACCGAACAAATGTCACAACTTAATTGATGGGCCAATATTATTTTTAAATGCTCTGAATTAATTTTATTTGTTAATTAATGCGATCGAAATTTGTAACCAAAATAGTGTACACAGAAGTTTCACGACTAGTTTCTCACAGCTGATAGAAACGTCAAACGAAAACTACTTGGTCTCGGTAATAATGCATCGAATAGTTTTCGGCTCGGTGTGAATAGGGTAACGAAGTTCGTACAAGTATGAATTTCTGTGGGGCTTTAAGTAAAAAACCCATCAACAAACTTTCCGTGGTTGGTTTCAGAGCCTAAATGAGCTCGGAAAATTATGACATGTAAACTATTCTCCATACAAAATAAGACAGTTTATTTACGAGTTAGGTAACCTTCTGTTACTTACGTCAGAAAACTGCAATATGCCTCCGATAGCCTCTCCAGTCTCCACTTTTAGGGCTATTAACACCAACAACAACACGCACATGATCGAAAGCATTCGGTACAAATTAGTTAAAACCAAAGGAAAGATAAAACTCTTATAGGTCACGGGACACGCGGCAAAGCATTTATGAACCACTTTTCTCATGTCCAACGCTGAATAAAAGTAACATCAAAAAGCATATTCGAACCTACGATCCTGCATTACAAAACGAACAATGGTCCAAATATACGCACAGCAGCAATATCCCCAGAACTAGGGGGAAAGTATGACCAAGTCGTTCATTCGACTTCGTTTATGTCAGTCGGACAATCGCCCACAATGTCACCTATATAGCTCCAACGAAGCACTCATCATAAAACACTTAACCTTCGAATGCACCACAATTTAAACCAAACTCAACAGTATATCCCCTCAATCCCAAATATCCCAACTTCTTGCCCTCCCCTCCCGAAAATATATAATTAATATTAATAAAACTGTCTATATGAAACGCAAACGTTTTATATACACGAATTATGTCAGGACAAACATGGTTGCGTATTTTCCGCTTTGGAATATCATTAACTTCAATTTCATGAGTTCATTTTTCTTAGATAACTGATGAAAAATTGCTCAAAATGTTTTTATTTTCCCTCAACCAAACTATATTGTTGATTTTTCATAAGTATTTTAAGCATTTCTTCCTAAAATAAAAGAAATACTATCCACACGTAACGAATAATTTAAAATTTACCAGATATAATTCTATGAACGGTGGCAGCAATTTTCGACGACAGCGGAATTGTCTCATATTTTTTGCGAGTATGTTGGTGAGCTGGAATTTTTGAAGTTACGTGACATTTGTCAATACGTATTTCTATGTATCAATTCTAGCGCGCAAAATCGTGACCGCTCCGCAAAAATTTAGCTTCTGGGCAAAGTAACGGGAAATCGGCCGAAGTTGGTGGTCACAGTATTGTCTCCGCTACAAGATCTTTGTTCGAATGACTAAAAAATGCACAAACCCACACAAAACAACTACAGTATCAATATCGCTACGGATTAGTTCTTCGTTTGCCGAAGTCAGTTGTAAAAATGTATTTACACAGTAAGTTAGGTTAGGTAGGCGGGTTGGCGTGGAGTACTCCGTGCCACACTCAGGTCAATGCTGACCCATTGTGATGCTCTTTGGGGGAAAAGGTTGTCCCTTACCCATGTTAACCCTATCTATACATATTTGAGATCAATTACTCACTGTGCCGTTGGATACAAACCATCCTGTGGATTTGATGAAGCTCATTATCTTGTCTACTGGTGTGCTAGATAGCCCACTCCGGTTTCCATTTTAGAACCGTCTGTAAAAACGGCTATGGATTGCGCATTAGGCACAAGTCCATCTTTCCATTCCTCTCTGCTGGGATAGGAGCTCGAGAATGGTCTTGTGAACTCCAGATATGGTGTAATATAATCTGTGTTTGGTACATAACCAAAATATTTCTGTAGGATCAACGAATGACCCTTTTCATTCAGTTTCCAGTTTACTGATTGGCTTATTCTCATGGCGCTAATGGCGGCTGAAAGTTGTATAAAGATATCTAGCGGCAGCAGATTGAGGATAGCCTCAAGACCTGCGGTTGGAGTTGTCCTCATCACACTGGTGGTGCCGATGCACGCTAGTCTTTGTACTTTCGTGATAGCCTTTAGATAGGTGGCTTTGTTTGTTGCCGGCCACCATACGAGGCTGCCATAGGACAGTATAGGTCTTACTATAGCCGTATACATCCACAGTTTAATTTTGGGGGATGGTCCCCATGTTTTTCCAAAAATTCTGCTGCAAGAGTAGAAGGCTATTTTGGGTTTTTTGATTCTTTCATAAGTGTTCAATTTCCAATTTAGTTTTTTGTCCAATATAAGTCCCAAATATTTTGCACTATCAGATATTCTGAGGGGTGTACCGCCAACAGAAGGTGCGACAAACTGTGGTATCTTCCTTTTATTTGTAAATAAAACCAGTTCAGTTTTCTGGGGATTTAAAGATAGGCCGGAGTTCCGGGCCCAGATGTCGAGGGTTTTTAAAGCGCCATCAATTAGTTCGGTAAGTGTTGGAAGGAATCTTCCTGTCGCTATACCCGTAGTGGTTAATATTGAAAAAAGCATATTGCTTAAAAAAAAAAAAACCAATCAACATTTACACAGTAAAGTTATATAATTCTTAAAACAAAGTGTAACTTTAAGAAACGAAGTAGATAAAGCCTTTTCAAATGGTTTTCTATTTAAATAGAAACTGAGTTCCTTCAAGCCACTCCAAAGCCACCACATGGAAATGTTCAAAAGTGACAGGCGATTATTAAATGTTTTTTTCTTATTATTTGCCCTGTTTTTTTGAGCTTCGATCTAAGCAAAGCAAAGTAAAGTAGGATTTTCAGCACGCTAATTACAAAAACTACGCTCTACTTGACACTTGGAGTCTCGCAATAGTTGTTGCCATTGCGTGCTGAAAGTCCTACTTTGTTTTGCTGAGATCGAAGCTCAAAAAAACACGGCTATTGATATTTCTTGGGCTTTTGATTCTTATAAGTAGATGACCTCATCAATGAGGTGAAAGATCGTGACACTTTATATACACAACAACAAAAAGTGGTTAATTTTGCAGATTTTCCGATCAAATTTTGATTATTGCCTCATAATTTGGTGTGACAACATCGATTTTCATATTCCCATCAATTGTCTGCCCAGTCAATTCATTATAATTCCCGATTAATTGACAAGCCATCTGTTATCAAGCACTTTGGAAGTTTTCCAACCAACTGATAGCTGATTTTGAAACTATTTCCTTGAACGGTGTGAACCATCATACGTTCCCTGAATATAATCAAATTCTCTGCAAGAATTCGCGGTGAAAATATATGTGTTGTATTTACAAAAATACAGAAATATGTGTTTTAATTGACTTAAATATAAACGCACAAGGATTTCTATCTAATTTAGGGGCTCACGATGATTTATTAATAAACACCAAGTTAATCAGAAACTTTTGTGATCATTCGACATGACGTCATCTGCCTGCTCCACTATAATATATTTTTGAAGTACCTGTGTAGTTCGAATTTCGAAACTTTATCACGCATGACACATAACCAAGCACCTTTCTTTGTTTGTCATTTTTACGCAACTGAATGGTTTAAAAGAGTTTATGAAGTCATAGCTTTTTAAACGAGCCAAACTGCTGAAGATATCACAAGACTTTTCTAATATTTGTCTAGACGTTATCACAAAATATACGAGTAATAATAGCATGCAGATAGCAAACGTGTATGTACAAGCAACATCATATGTGTTTACTAGATTATTCCTGAACACTAGTACTAACAATTTTTTTTTTCTCCTTTAGCAACTGTGCGTTCTTCGTTATCGTTTTCAGATTTATCAATTTATCATCTTGTAACAATGTTTAAATATTGCTATATCAAAACCCAGTACCACAGACAAACAGTGTTCACAACGAATCCACTTGTATGATTGCACTGCAATCTCATGCGTCAATATTAATTGTTTAAACATGAGCATAGTAACAATGATAAGTTCATATGATCTTAGATCAGAGCAACAATAAATAACTTAAGAAACTTTATGCTAATTGGGAGGACAAACACATTCCTCCGTAATAATAATGCCAACTTCCGTCTCTAACATGAGAACGATGGCAGTAAACAAAAAAAAACAAAACCAAAAACTTCAATTAAGTTTATTAAGCTCACCGTGCAAACAAAATGGACGTTTTTTTGCCGTTGTCTCTCTGTCTCTAGACTAGTTTTCATCAGTTCTTAACAAAATCCCTCGGTTATTAATTAAAACTATCTCTATACTCTTGATAATCTCTGAAAGGTTCTAACGTTTGTCATTTTTTAATTGACTGTCTGCCTTAAGAAAAAAGTTTTTCTCATTTTGTCTCGGGGACATATTGATTATTACAAGTGGAAAAAAAAACAAACACAATAATCCAGCTAAATGAAATTAGAACGCTACGCGTTATTATTTACTGAAGCGTTGCGATTAAATCGCACACGATGACAGTTGTTGTATAATTGTGCGTATAGAGATTTATGTGCTCTTAGAAAAGTACACCAATTTCAGTTTTATTTTCATTTTGTCTGTGGCAATTACCTATATAAAGTTCACATTATAATAAAACCAATAAACGAGGCGGCAGTAGCTTCTTTTTTTTCTGAGTTTTGAAATGAACCGTAAATGGGTGTTCCAATAACGAATACAATCACTCAGATCAGCTTAGAAAATGTTGATTTGTTTAAAGAAGTTATGCTGGGACTTTGAACTTAACGCTTGAGTAGACGTTTAGGTAGGAAAGTTCGCGTAGATGAACACAGTACAGGGGTGGAATCGGCTAAGGTGATAGTTGATAGTTGACAATCAAAATCATAGCTTTACGTCCACGTAAGGTGATTATCAAATTGACAATCGCTTTTTTGCGATCAAATTTCATGTGACAGCTATTTAGGTGTCGCTTTCATAGGTATGCACCGCGGCTTCCACTTCAAATAAATTAAATAGGTACTTTCGTGAAAGAGAATATGCATATATTAAAAAAATTAAAATAAAAAAGTGGAATTTGAAAATTCTTGAAGTGCAATGTTTACTTCATTGGAACTTTTCAGATGTGAAGAGAATAGTTACAAAAAAGTCCCAACTATTAAGAAGAAACCTGAGAAATAAAACAAATATCTCGGAACTTCCAAACCCGATTTGAGAATGCATTATTTATAAATATTCATTGTTGCTTATCAAAAAAAGCGTTTGTATTTGTTTTGGGATTGATTGGTTTACCAACTCAACGCATGGTCCACCTATCCTTCAATTGGCTGCAACTTTAAATCTTCTTATTGGTTGGTTGCTATTTTAAATTTGTCTTTTAAATTTTGCAGTTAGAGGTTAAAGGGTTGATGGAACTCATATCATGATTATGTGGCCAACGGAAAATGAGAATATGTTCTTCAATCGGAAGGGAAGGCATAGTTTATTTGCATAAATGTGTAAAGGATCCGTAATTGGTCTTTATTAGCTTGGGACCTTAAAAAAAATAAACAAATTTGTTGTAATTTGTGAACATATTATTATTCGCAAATTAACTTACAAATTTCCCCATAAAAAAGAAACACTTCGAAACACACTCGGAATGACATCGTCGGCAAGGAAGAGTCTAAAACTCTAAGCGCTGCCAATAATCTATGATTTTTTGGTGATCGTTTTAAGCGAGCAAAGTAGAGTTGATAAACAAAAACGACAATCAACTATCAGCTTAGCCGATTCCAGCCCAGGATTCTGGTTCTTGATTGACTTCCAAAATTCGATTTGAATCCTTTGAGTGGCACCTTACGTCGAAGCTAAATTTACTAGTATAAGCTCCGTACTGATTTTTTTACCCCCATGTTTAAACTTAGTTTATTTAAGTTATTCACTGAAAAGAAAATGTTGTTGCGATTTTAATTTATAAGTACAACCTTTGTACATATATATAAAGGTACAACTCATCTCAACTGCTTTGCGAAGGTATATGTTTGCGATTAAAGGGAAACCATCTGGTGGAGCAAAAATCTTGAAAAGCAGAGATCCAGAGTAAGGAAACTATTCAACAAAGCTAAGCGCAATGGCGACTGGCAAACCTACTCTAGTGCTCTCACCAATTACAACAAAGAAATTAAAAAGGCTAAAAAAGAATCATTCAGACGGTTCTGTGAGGAAATCTCTGATATTCCTTCCAGCTGCTTCCAGACTTCGTAAAGTTCTTGCCTCTGACAGAACCATCTCATTAGGCACACTTGTCGATGAGAACGGACGTCAAACACAAAATAAGGAAGAGACACTTCATCTCCTTCTTAGAACTCACTTTCCTGGATCAAACTTAATTGATCCTCTCTTTTTAAACCTATCTCCCCGACTCGAGCGGATTTGCCTGCCGACGAGGGAGGACTGGAAAACTGCCAAAACAAATCTGCAATCAGAACGCCATCAAATGGGCCGTAACTTCCCTGAAGCCGTATAAAGCAGCAGGAGAAGACGGCATATTTCCGGCACTTCTGCAGCAGGGAGTTGATGTTCTTGCACCCATCTTCACTAAACTATTTAGCTGTAGTCTGGCCTATGGTCACATACCGGAAGCCTGGCGAAAAGTAACAGTTAAATATTTACCTAAGGCAGGGAGGAATTTGGATTCTAGTCCGAAATCCTATCGCCCCATCAGTCTCATGTCTTTCATTTTAAAAAGCATGGAAAAACTAATTGATAGACACATAAGAGATGTAGCCCTGAAATCTTTTCCGCTAAGTAAGTCTCAGCATGCCTATCAACCAGGTAAATCCACCGAGTCAGTACTCAATGACTTGGTAACTAAAATTGAATCATCCATAAATAGCAAGGAAATCTGTCTGGTCGCTTTCCTAGATATTGAAGGAGCTTTCAATTACACTTCTTTTGAGTGCACTCACACGGCTCTTAATAATATGAACCTATCTCCCATAATAGGAAGATGGATAATGTCAATGCTGAATGGTAGAATAATTCAGACCCGCATTGATGATGTGGAAATCTCGGCAATCACAACTAGAGGGTGTCCTCAGGGGGGTGTTCTCTCGCCCCTTCTATGGTCCCTTGTCATTGACGATTTACTTCAATCCTTGACAAATCAGGGAATCTATGCCATAGGATATGCCGACGACGTAGCAATCGTTGTCAGTGGCAAATTCGAAAGCACGGTTTCAGAAATACTGCAATTTGCCTTATCTGTTGTTCAGAGATGGTGCATCAAAGAAGGTCTTTCTGTTAATCCAAAAAAGACAACCTTATTCGTCCTACTATGTTCGGCGAAACCATTGAATTCTCTCGGGAAGCCAAATACCTGGGAATTATCCTTGACAGTAAACTATCAAGGAACCACCAAATTGAACGCACCGTAAACAGAGCTACAAGATCTCTATGGATCTGTCGTCGAGTTTGCGGTAATAACTGGGGTGTGAGACCTCGGATGATCTACTGGCTTTATTCGCTGGTTGTAAGACCAGCGATGACCTATGCTGCCGTGGTCTGGTGGACGAAGACTAGCGAAGTCACCACAGTCAAAAAGCTAGAGCGAGTTCAACGTATAGCTGGGAACTGCATGACGGGCTGCCTACGCTCCACCCCGGCAATGGCACTCAATGTCATCCTAGGTCTAACACCTCTAAGTTCATTCAAATGGAGGCCAGACTAAGTATCCACCGTCTGTTTCATTCGAACAGCATTGACCCCTACTCATATCAGGGAGGTCATCAGGTCATCTGTCTTTACTTGACAACATGGATCCTTCAAGTTCAGTATGCCTTTTGACGACATGTTACCTGAATATGGCTTCCATAAAAACTTCTCCATAATCATTCCCCCTAGGAAAGAATGGGAAAAATTCAAACCTAATCCTTCACATCTTGACATCATCTGGTATACAGACGGCTCTAAGATGGAGTCAGGGACTAGCTCTGAAATATATACAGAGAGACGCCCCAGGTGAACTTTTCAGTTAGCCTTGGGAAAAACTTATCCATATTTCAAGCTGAAGTCCTTGCAATCTACCACTGCGCTAGAATAAATCTATAAGTTCTAGAACTAGGGGTAAAACCATATTTATATTTTCTGATAGCCAAGCAGCTCTCGAAGCTCTTGACTCATCGGTCATAAAATCCAAACTAATCCTAGAAACATTCACTATCATTAATGAACTTTCTAAGAAAAACCTAGTCATCCTCCACTGGATCCCAGCCCATAGAGGATTTGAGGGCAACGAATCAGCCGACTCACTGGCAAAAATAGGAGCATCCTCTCCACTTATCGGACCTGAACCCTTCTGCGGAGTCAGCAAAAACCTCTTCAGGAACTATACTAGGATCCTATCTCATACCGAATCAAACGTGATCTGGCAAAACACAGTTGGGCAGAATTGCACCAAAAATCACAGTTACTAATTAATCTGGACAAAAACAACCTGAGAATCCTAACAGGAATAATAAGTGGCCACGGTCTAGTGAAAAAACACCTTCACCGGATCCAATCTGCAGACTCTGTCTTGATAGTGACGAATCCTCTCTCCACATACTCACTGACTGTCCGGCTCTTCATCGTCTTAGGAAAGACATCCTAACCTAGGGGATGAATTCGTAAATCCATCATCCCTTTCTGACATACACCCAGAGAAGATACTTGTCTTCCTGACTGCCTCTGGAGTAAAAAGATGGCTCTAGGAACTATAAGGGAAGGCACAATAGGCTCCTCTAAGTAGCCGCAGTGCCAGAGCCCCTCGTAGGCCCTCCCGCCTTCTTAATCTAATCTAATCTAATGTTTGCGATTTGTTTGTTATAGAGCTTTTTTATCATTTTATCGCGAAGCGTACCAGGACTGGGATTAAAACGAACGAAACACACTTTCGTATTTAAAAACAAAAACGAAAGAAAGCGAACACCTTGCTTTATGTAACTCTTTTCGTTTTCTTCTTTCATTTTACTGTCGGTTCATTCTACAGCAAGTAGCCGAGGACAGCATTCTCATGTTGAAGAGACTCGAAAGTTTGCAGTGCAAATAATTACTGCTCCAGAATTGGGTGTTTGACACCTTATTCGATAGGGATGGTTGTTTGTGTAAAAAAAACGCAAATGGGACTTTACTTAGAAATTGAAAAACGGAAGTAGTTTTTTGAGTACACTGAAGCAAAAAGAAGTTTCAATGAAAGGGAAAATCCTTTTTGGTTTAAAAAGTTACAGACAAATAATTATTGCTATTGCTTGTAGCCACGCGATCGGAATTCTATTGCCATTTTTTTTTCTGTCTAAAGTGAAACCTTGCACGGCAAATTTAGTCACTGCCCAAACAGAACCTCTCGCGAACGTCTGACAAACATCCGAGAGTATAACTGTCATGCTTCTCAGAGCTTCTCAATTAGCCGTTTGGAATCGGCATAAAATTGTAGATCCCTTCCATTCGTTCCAAAAATGAAAACTCACACAAAACGAATGGTTGCGAGAAGCTAGGCCTAGGGTCCCTACGGAACTGTTGCGCCAAAAATTATTATATAAACAGATTCCGTACCTAGGTAAATTCGCTAGGTTTCGTTTCTAGAGCAAGAAAAAACACGTTTTTCGCGTTTTCGAGAAAAAATCTTACTGAAAAGGCTGTACCCCTCCCAATAGAAGTTCATTTCGACATGATTCCGTTTAATTTCCACTCCCGATTCACTCCGAAGTGCACTAACAGTGCTTTTTGACTTTCTGCATGCAAGGTTTTTGAAGTTTAGAGGATCATACATATTCACGCCAAGGCATGGACTTAAAAAATGGCTAAAACAAATACTCCATGCCCCTTTTCTACTCTTATGAAGTACTGCTTCTGCTTTCTGATTGGCGAATTACAAACTGGTGCCAGCTGATAATTTACCTCCAGCTCTAACTGTCATTTATGCAAACATCACGGCGGCGTCGTCCATACAGTCGATAATTATTGATGGTTCTCTTAGATTTAGCCTACCTTCTTAAATTTGCTCAATAGTTTATTACATACAATTATGCGTAGGTATATAGACACACCTTCGCAAGCAGTTTGAGTAACTAGCTCTCTACTTCTTATGGCGATGAAATGTGGCCCTATGTATTCGTGCTAACAAACTATTAAACTTCTGTTAAACACAATTAATTTATTGAACGGATTTTTGCTCCTCGATGTGCATAACGTTTGAGTTGCAATTGCAGTAATTGGTAAACGTACCTCGTCCGAAAACGCTAATGACGCATCGATCTTTATTGGTTGGTGGGTTTTTTTTTCGCAAACCTTGGCGGGTGTTCGGACGTATGACCTGATGGCCAGATCGATTGGTTACTCTGGACGTCAGCTTCGCCGTTGTCTTGCGCCTTAATGTGCGATTTGCTTCGAAATAAATCCACAGTCTCATTCCAACCATCGAATGTTCACATTTTTTAAACAGTCCTACTGGTATAAAATCTACGCAATTGCTTACATTTTGCATTTGAAAGGAAATAACCGTCGAAGAGTTATCGATTTTGGGCGATTGCGAAGAGAATTCGATCAAGATGTTAAAATCTGTAAGGTACATTCATCGTTTCATTGCCAAATTATTCCTGAAAACATTACCACCTCAGTTGCTCGTAAATACTGTAATTTATTTCCCCTTGTCGGACTCCTATATAAAACTCTGTATAGTTACTTTCCTTTTATTCCAATCTACTCATTCAATAATTGATGCAACCAGCGTTTAGTTGAATGCGCGATACTAACGCACGACACTCAATCCAATGCTCGTGCAGCGCATCACGCGTGACATTAACCGTATTTGTTTCGAACCCGTGGGACAAAACAATTGCGTCCCCTTCTGTGCATTTTAATTACTTAACATCCTATTAAACCAATTATGCTAATTCGTATTTTCCTATTACTCTTCTTCTAGGCGGAGCATTTGAAGGTATAGTCGATGACACAATCTCTCCATTTGGCTACCGAAAGGGCGAAGGTATCGACGCCGGATGTGGAGAACTCGACTGGATCTGCAGCAGGGACAAGGCCCGTACGGATCCACTCTTTGAAGCCCTCAATCCAACTGATGGCAAGATTTCTGGAGCTGGTAGGTTACCCTTAAAACATCTTCCATGACACCAAATCATTTGAACATTTTTTCCGCCCACACAGCTGCAAAACTGGAACTGATTAAATCGAAACTACCCAACTCTGTGCTGAGTAAAATCTGGAAACTCTCAGATGTCGATGGCGATGGTTTCTTGGACGCTGACGAATTCGCTCTAGCAATGCACTTAATCAATGTCAAATTGGATGGCAATGAACTGCCGAACGTACTGCCCGACCATTTAGTTCCACCGTCGAAACGATGCTAATCTTAGAAAAAGCATAAACAAATAATTTCAATTATATATATATATATATATTTTTTTTGTGTATAAAAGAAAGAAACAACTTAAAATGTAAAACAAATTTTGTAAAACTAAAAACGGAAATACGAAAATCTAGAAAGTCAACTCAAATCGGATACAGAATATAAATATACATAATTTTATATATTTTTCTTTTTCTATACCTAAATATTATCATTGTGAAATGTGTGATGAGATAATAACAAAAACAAGTGAATATACGAGAGCTAGATAAAAATTATCTACACTATTGTGTTAATAACGATAATTTGTAAATCTTTGTTTTTTTTTTAAATAGTTGTATGTAATAAAATTACACGATATCAAAAAAAGTAAAAAAAAAAATAACACATTTTGTACACCATTGTAATAAAGCAAACTAAAAGTAAAAATAATTATATTCTATTGAATCTATATTGATGTTTCCGCCTATAGTTGTCCAATTTAAAACAAAAACATCCTATTAATCGTATTTAGTTAAAATTTGTCGATATGTACGTAGGTATATTTTAATTTTTAGCAAGGAAGAGAAAAGAAGGAAACACAAGCACAAAAATTTATTTATTTTTTGTTGCTTCGAGTAAATCTGTTAAATATATTATATTTTAATGATTTATTTTGTTACCTACATCATTTTTGTAAGTGTCTTCTTTTGTTTGCAATAATAAAAAGTTAAAAACTAAATCTGTCAAGTGTGCAATTTATTATTGATTATGATTTTGTTTTCGCATTATACAATAAAAATAAAATAAGGGAAGGATCAAAGGCGTTCGATGTATTTTTTTTTTTTTTTGTCTTTTACTTTTCGTAATTATGTAATGTTATTATTGTTAAAGCTATATAAGTTCACGATTTACTTTAAATTATTTATTATGTCAAAGAGAAAGAGAACATTTAAAATTGTAACAAGTAACACCGAGATGCATCTTAAATATATAAAAGAAACAAATAAAGTAAACAACTGTTTTTTATTTGTCAGTTTTGGATGCTTGCTTCTTAAGCTTTGGAGATCCAGTGCTTTAAAGCATGTTTTAAAATACAAGAAAATGGGTTTCTTGAATATCTTTTGAAAGAAACCTTTTATTTTACCTTTTTTCAAGGAGCCAGATATAAATTTGAACTTAAGCATTTAAGTCGAACTGTAGTTACACAAATCTTTCAACTGTTTCAGTGTTATAAATGGGCACCAAAAAACTAAAACCCTGTAGGTACTCTGCTATATATTTCAGCTGCCTTCCAATTTTTATTTTGTAGCTACTTGTTTAACATCATAAATCATTTTGAGTAGAAAGGTTCAGAAAACAGTTGATCTTTGAAATCAGCTTTTAAGTAGTAGATTGCCAATACAGCCACTTTCAATTTTCCTAAAAAAGAAAAAAAATGAACTTGGCTACTGGAACCAAGGCCTAGGATACTTCTTGAAAATATGGTCACCGTACATAATGTATATGGAACTTTTGAAGACGTTCGTCTTGGTTGTTAAAAAAAGGAGAAAATCCACAAAATGACTACCTACTGTCTGGCAGTTTTTCAAATACATCTACCCTACGAAACATGTCACTCCATGCAAATAATTTAATTGAAAATTTAAAATTTGTTCATAGATGTTTTGGTATTTATTTCGCACGTGGCTAAAGTTTATTTTCTTCATATTCCTGGAATTGGTAAAATTCTATATCCTTCTCTTTTTGACTTATGAAATCGCGCTGGCAGTATTTTTTATGGTGCGGTGAATTCCATGCTCAATTGGGTAAAAAGGTTAACATATTTTTCATTCTAATTTAGTACGATCGAGAAATGCTCCCCTCGCCGTCAACTTCAAGGCTCCTGTTTAAGTACTATGAAACTGGGGCCAGCAACAGTAGCTTTCAGTCAGGAAGGTACCCGTTCATTGTAGAAATACCATCGGGATCAATGGCATCAAATTCAAAAGCAATCAAGAGGAATAAACTCCATGTAACTTAAGAACAATAAAAAATAAACAATAAAAAAAAAATAATATCAATTTAAAGGACATAAATCTACCAAACAAAATATATTTTTTTGTTTTTGCTTGAGTTAAGTGAGTACATTAAGGCCCATTTTATTCACTCGAAGTTGAACACAATTTGGGAAGTTTTCCATATAAAAATCTTTTAGTAGGGTATCTCTACGGCAAGTTAAAAGGTGAGAACGTTCTATTTAAAAAGCAAAACTCAAGTTAGGTATCAAGTTGTGATAAGCTAGCTTCCACATTTCACTTTCACTCGAAATGAAATCGAAATCGATCGAAAATAGATTTGGATGTTCTAGGTACATTTCACTGTAATAGATTTCGTTGTAATAATTTTTCGAAATCGAACGAAGTGAAATTGTTATGGGCCACAAACCACAATTCGATTTAGCCGATTTCCAAGTGATTTCTATTCGACCTAGGGCCATTTCGATGTGAAATAGTGAAAACGAAAATACGCAATCCAAAATGTAAGTAACAAATCAATTTTTAAATAAACTTTGATAGTTCAATTCACTGTGGTCGCAGTGGCTTAGTGGTTAGTGTGTTGGACTACTACGCGAGGGGTCCCAAAACCCAAATTCCAACTCAGGGTTTTTTTCACTGCGCCACCTCTCGCGAACGTCTGACAAACATCCGAGAGTATAACTGTCATGAAAGAGCTTCTCAATCGGCCCGTTTGGAACCGGCATAAAATTGTATAGATCCCTTCCATTCGTTCCAAAAATGAAAAACTCACACAAAACGAATGGTTGCGAGAATCTAGGCCCTGGGTCCCTACAGACCTGTTGCGCCAACTATTATTATTAGTTCAATTCACTAAAAATATATTTTAGACACTTGTAAGCATAAAATTACTAACCAGTAGGCAATTTGCATCACCATTAATTAACAAAATTTAATTGTCGTATTTCGCTTTTTTACGCATTATCTGCAACTTCCATTGGATTTGATATAAATCAGCCATCGTCTTTTTATTTTTTCCTGTTCATATTATTTATACCTTTCTGTTTGCAATACCGCAGCAATTAACACAGCGCTCATTATAACGATTCATCTATAATATTATAAAATAAATCTTTTAAAACCCGTGAGCAACTAAAAACAACTAAACAATTTATAACAAATGACAGTTGAGAGCTGTTTTCAATTTCACGAAAATTGATTTCGAAAAGAAAGAAGCGTCCGTGAGAGTCCGGAATCGCAAAAATCACTTCTGAAACATTCCGCGATACTAATTAATAATCATTTTTAGTGTCCAGACTAAATTTTTCGAACTCACAATGGCGAAATTTTCCATACAAAATTGCTTATTGTGACCTAAAAAATATTTAGTGTGGAGGTTAAGAATGATTATTAGTAAGGCCCATTGGCACAAAAAATACTCCTCTGGTGATTCCGAGGAGAGAATTTCGTTTCTCGATTTGCTTTTGCAGTCAGAACCCACTCAAGTAGTTTATGTATTTTATACAAGCCAGCTGGCAGCTGCCGTAGATTATTTTTTGGCATTTCGCCAATACTTTTGTGGATTCAATCAGATTAAGCAATAAATTGTAAGTCGTTTCGATTTTGTCCAAAAAGTTACTCGAAACAAAACGAAGCTAACACCACAAACTGAACTACACACAAATTCATCAAACGAACACAGCCCTTCCGCTGTTATGTCATTGCTCTGACATTTGCATTTTGTCAACAGTTTTAAAAAAATGTTTTCTATTATTTTCTGATTGTATCTGGTGAAAGGGTGAACTTTTCAATATTAAGAAACGTTTAATGCTTAAAAGAACAATGACTGACATTGATGTAAAAGCTGGAATTAGGCTCGTATTACAGAAAATTGAAGAGTCTTATGCAAATAGGCCACAGGTATGAACGAACAAATCAATTGCATTCATATTACACTACAACTACAGATTTATTGATAAGACCTTTGATAACTTCCATAGAACGTTCATGCATCTAAACCACTTTTGGTTGCAGTGAGTAAGACAAAACCAGCTGAATTGATTATCGATGCATATTCTACTGGGCAACGTCATTTCGGTGAGAATTACGTTCAAGAGCTAGTCGACAAAGGATCCCATCCAGAACTGTTGGCCCAGTGTGCTGATATTTGTTGGCACTTCATTGGACATTTACAAACCAACAAGATTAAGAAGGTTAGTACCTATAAATAAATATATTTGATAGACAATTTATAGTTTTTCAAAACAACCACATATCTGTAGGTGTTGAAAGTTCCCAACTTGTATATGATTGAGACTGTAGACAGCCAGAAGCTCGCTGATGCCTTAGATTCTGCTTGGGAGCGTATTTCGAAGGAGAATAAACAGCCGTTAAGGGTATTGGTCCAGGTGAACACCAGCAAGGAGGAAGGTAAGACATGTGTTTCTGACATACAAACTAGGATGGACAAAAACCATCTTTTCTCAGAGACGTCGAGCTGCTTCATCTTTAAACGGAGCGGAAATTAGGACCCGCAAAACCCGGGACATTAGAAACGTTAGAAACAGTCTTCTTAAAAGCATGGAACGATTGATATCTCCATTCACGATAACCGCACTTTGACAAAATAATTTTCTAACGATAGTTAATTTTTCTATCTTTAACAGAAAAGAATGGCGTCGATCCATCAGAAGCGCTCTCACTGTACAAACACATTCGTGAAAATCTAAAGAACCTCCAAGTTGATGGTCTCATGACAATTGGTCAATTCGGTCATGATTACTCCCTGGGTCCTAATCCGGATTTTATTGCTCTGATGGAATGTCACAAGGAAATCTGCGACGAATTCAAACTCAGTCCTTCCGCCGTCGAAGTTTCGATGGGAATGTCTGATGATTTCGACAAAGCGGTACGTAACGAGAGCAGGAAACTCAAGATTTTCGATTCTTTTTATAGTTTTTTTTTTTTTGGGATGATGCCTTGGCACCTCTCATTTAAAACAATTTCTATCTTAACTACACACGAAAATGTTTTTGGTGATTTTCAGATTGAAATGGGCAGCACTATCGTTCGTGTTGGAAGTTCTATTTTTGGCCATCGCATGAAGAAGACCGACTAACACGACAGACTTACCGCCAGCGGTAGCCAGTAAGAGATGCACAACGGATTTTACAAGCAAAAAATACTTGAGTGGCGAAAACACCCACCCACCAATTAATGGAAATTTATGCAAAGTTCAGGAATATTTAAAGAGAACATCTTTTTTGCCCTAGTGAAAGCTTGGGTTTAATTTGCATGGTATTAACCTATTTTTTGAACAACTCCCAAAAGTAACTGCATGAATTCTGCTGTCAAAAATAATTTTCATATAAAAAAAAATGAAAAAAAAAAAAATTAAATGTGAATGGATGAATATTTGTTGGTGCCTAAAATGGATAGAGAACAAGTCAAGCTACCTAGAAAACCATATTCAACATTATATTCCTTTTATATTTATTGCTATAAACTCGTTTTTTTTTTTATTGCAAAAGTTCCATGTTTCACAGGCAGGAAAAAAAAAAAGAGCGGAGAGAGAGCTTACTCTACTCACGGTCAAGATGACAGCAAAATAAATATCGACTTATGTCGTTTTCCATTGGGTTTGGGATTTTAGATTTTGCGTGCCCAATGGAACATGAAACGAGATTTTTCTTCCTTCGCATTTGTTGTAGAGCGTGTTATAAAAGTCAGTTGTTATTAAATTGTAATTTATGCTTATAAAAATACACTCAATTTATGTTGATATCCATTGCGGCAGCCAAATGTAATTTTTTCTCTATTTTTCATAGACTTGTCTTGTAAATACGTAATTAATGACACACTTTGACAAAAGACAAATGTTTTGGTGTTAGTGTAAGTAGGTGTGAATCTCGCTCAGATATCGAGATTCGCAAAACTGCTCTGAAAAAAGTGCCTTTTCTGTCCCAATGAAAAACGAAAAGTACTTATCTCGTTTTCGATTTGGCTTTTCAGATTTTGATCTGAGATTACGCGTTAAATAAATAATTCAGTTAAAAAAGCAATCCTTCCAACGATAAACAATTCGTAACCGACACTGTGTGTCATATAAACATTGCTGGTAGTGAAAGTATGTGTAAAATCTGAGGAAAAATTGAGATTTCTCAAAAGTGATCTGAGATCAAAAAAAAAAATTGACTTTTGTGGCAAATCGAACATAAAAAGCAATCTCGATCAAAAAAAAAAATGATGTTATTTTATGATGATACCCCTCCATAAACGTCAACTGCCAAAACTGATCGCGTGACTATTGGGGACGTTCGGATACCTAGTTTATGTAAGACGTCAACTAGATTGATCGGGACTATGAATCCGAACGCGTTTGACTAAGCAAATTGAATTGTTTTTGTATTCTCGCGTTCAGCGTTACATGATTTTACCCTTTTTTATTTGGAAAATGTCCTTCCTAAATCTTTAAAAAATTGTTATTTTCAAATAAGTACATTTAAATTGTAACACGGTTGCCTATCACAACACTATTATAGTCTTATGCGAACTAATGGTTGTTAAATATCGTGTGAAAATTCTAAATTACCAGAGTGGCCTTAGATTATCATCGCCCCTTTTTGCGACTCCTCAAAATTCTGCAACGGCCACTCTGTTTATTTTAAATTTGACTCTTCGAAATGTCAACTGAGTACGCAGGCAGGATTAGCTTGACAAGATTGGTCGGCTTCCCCTCCATAAACGTCAACTGCAAAAACTATACACGTGAACACTCTGGGCCAATAAAAACTGAGACGCTTCTAGTCAGACAGCTGTCAGACTTACTAAACTACGAATCCGAACGTCCCCTATTCTGGGGCCCTACTATGAAACTCGATTCTAAAGGACCATTCACATGAGCGCGAACTGCGAACAAATCAATTTATCTGTATTTATGAATGGAAAATTGCTATTTGTTTTACCACAAAAGCTTTATATTCAATTAATATAACACCTAATCTAAAAAAAACAGAGACTTGATTAATTAAAATAACGTAATTTACAATTACAGCAATTCTCCCGCGAATTGAAAATTCTTGCCGCGAACTGTCACACTTTATTCACAATCCACATAAAACAGTCGCGATCCACAAACCTGCGAATGAAAAATTCGCTCGAACTGAACCTTCTACAATATAAAATGATTCGCAGGCACCTGCGACTAAAAAAAGTTTTCATGTAAATGAAGTGTCAGAATCTACGAATATTCGCCAGTTCGTGGTTCGCAGTTCGCTCTCATGTGAATAGTCCTTAAAGTGAAACTGTTCGAATTCGCAAAATCGCTACTCTGTAATTCTATAAGTAAGTTATGGAAACGAAAATCGAGCATCTCTAGTACTGCCAACCATATTTTTGTTTTCTTGGTACAAAATTGGTAGGTACCTACTACCTTTTCCGAAAGTTCATGTCAAATTCGTTCGAATTCGCAAATAATCATTCCACATCAAATGTGTTTGCGAGAAGATCGATTTATTAACTTTTTTTTCTCAGAATGTAAATAAAAGTTATAAATTAACAACTCATGAATATTTCATAAACAAGTATAATGTTTTTTTTTTTTTTTTGTACCAGGGAATCATTTCTATTATTGATTTGTCCAAAGATTTGAATGCTGAAGGTCCACCGCAGCACGGTGCAGCAGGATGGAAAATGGTAAACAAAGTTTTAACACTGACAAATTCTTTTATTTTTTTTTCATTAGGTTTAGGCTGATTTTAAAGTACAAGTTGAGAAAAAATAAAATTAATTTGTCCGGTTCTGTTAAAATATTATTCAACAAGTACATGAAGGCATCTTTCGAAAGGCAGTATTTTTTAACAAAGCAGAAAGTTATTTTATTGTATTCAAAATGCGATGCCTTTAAATAAATACTCAACAGAAAAACCTTTTTTCGCTTACCTCCATTATGTTAGATTTATCTCTTATCCGCCTTCATTCAACTTGTTGACTTTTATCCGGATTTCCTTCATACTCCAACCAAATTGCGACACTGCCCATGTTTATTTATTATTACATATTTGATTGTTTCACGATAAATTTTTTGGGACATTCCAAAATGCGAGACTCGCGAGAATCGTTCGAAAATCGCAAATTTGTTGTCAAATAGTTTGGCATTACCGGCATTCGATTCTACTTTCATAGAGAGAACCATTTGAAAGTAGAATCGCAAATATCTTTCGAATAGAATCAATAGTAGAATCGAGTTTCATAGTAGGGCCCCAGAATGTCAATTTTAAATTCAAGAAACTCCATAATAAAAAAAGATATGGAAAGCGAAAACACTTTTCAATACCATTTTATTTTACCATTGCATTGAAAGCGATAGGTGTTTAGGTGTCGGATTGTTTTGCTGACCGAATAAAAATGTAAATATTCAATAAAAACATGAAGTTTAAAATTGCTGAAACATTCATTTTGTCATATTAATTGAACTCATTTTTTTAATAAAGGGGTCAAGTATATTTTACTTTCGTTCAACAATTTCAATTTGCTGCACTTGTTGAAATTTTGAAAGAGAACAGTTGATTAGCGAAGTGCTTGCATGCTCCAGAATATAGAGCCAAGGCTGTAGAACTTTGGGACGGCATCACAAATGTGTTGAATGAAAGACGAGAGATCGATTCCAGCAGTAACCTTTAGGGAAATTGCCAAAGAAATAAAAGCTAAGATCAACTCGAAAAAGGCCCGGGATTTGATCTTATAACGGGTGAAATTCTGAAAAAAAAACTTCCTAAAAAAGGTATGAAAAAAATAGCACAGATAATAGATTCGGCGTTCAGACTAAGGTATGTCCCAGGTATGTGGAAGGTCGCGAAAGTTATTATGATACCTAAGCCGGGCAAATTGCTCAGTGAGTAACGTCATATCGGCCGATATCTTTAATGGCCAACCCTGTCTAAGCTTTTCGAAAAAAAATACTTCTAAAACGACTCCATCTGATTCTTGAAGAAAAGACACTGATCCCAAACCATCAGTTTGGATTTAGAAATAAGTACTCAACTATAGATCAGGTCCACAGAATAACTGATATAATAGGAAAAGCTTTAGAGGAAAAACAAATATGCTCTGCCATCTTCCTTGATGTAACACAGGCTTTTGATGAGAGATTAGTCCGTTAAGCTACAAAAACATCTTCCATCAACATCAACATCTATGAAATACTAGAGTCGTATATAATGGAACGATTGTTTAAAATTAAGCAAGAAAATTAGTACTCCGCATTAAAACACATCAAAGCTGGATTACCGCAAGGTAGACCGTTGGGACTTGTTGTTCTTATACACGAACGACCTACCACAAAATGACGAAACTTCTGTTTCCAGCTTTGCAGACGATACTGCTGTACTTGCAGTAGGAAAAACCGTGCAGGACAGTTACAGAGAAACTGCATGACAGTAAATGATATATCTAATGGGACCAAAAAATGGCAAACAAAATTAAATGAACTGAAGCCGGTTCATGTTCACTTTACAAATAAAAACGTACAAAACGTACCTGTGTACATAAATAATAAAGTAGTTCTGCATTCGAACTCAGCTAAGTACTTAGGCGCAAAGTTGCGCTGGAAAGCTCATGTCAAGAAAAAACGTGACGAACTAAATATACGTCATAATAAAATGTATTGGCTCATAGGGAGGTACTCATGCCTCTCAATTTACAATAAACTACTTCTCTACAAGCAAATATTAAAACCAATCTTTCTGGACATATGGCCTCCAGTTATGCTGATCTACATATCGATCTTAAAATTTAAATGGTAGATGACGAGGCCCGGAAGGTCGCAAGAAGACATGAAGACTTCGCAACCATGCTAGTTTAGAAGTAGTCCAACTACTTAATAATAACAATTTAGTTAGAATATTACGTAGAGTGAAAACCTTTTGAACTAGTTACCTTGGCAAAAAAGAAAGGAAATTAATTAAAAAACAAAAGGTTACAAACCGACTTTAGTTCCTTAAAACAGTACATAAGTACAGGGTTTTTCAATTAGAGCGCTACAAAAATTTTTTTTAAATAAAACAAAAACGGTTTTGGATATCAATGAAATTCTTTATTCCTGTGAAAGTACGTTCGATGCCATTATGTATGGAATTCTATTTCTTTTGAATGGCCACCACGGGCACGAGTTACGAGCGGACATGACCGATCGAACAAAAACAACAAAAACGAACATTTAACAAAACAATGTTATTTATTTAAGAGACGAAGTAACACTGACTGCAATAAAAGTAGATGATGAGCTGCTCTGTTGTTAGGCTGTTATCTCAAAATTGATGTGCCGCTGTATTGAGATGTTGACGGATGATGTTGTTGTCGTTGGAGATGGGTATTTTCTGTTATGATGTCGTTAGACGTAACTCACGCTTGCAGAAGTCCAGACGCTGAACCCAATTTTCGACGGTTTTCAAACATAAATCGGCCGATACTGCTGCAATTTCACGTTCGATATTCGTACGAAGTTCATCAATCGCTGGCTTGTTGGCGTAGACCATAGACTTGACGTAGAACCATTTCGTGAGATAACACGTTCTCCAAACTTGGTTTCCAATAAATTGATTGTTAATAATTGATTTACATATAGAACTAAATTGCTAATTATAGTCTAACGACTAGGTGCAATTATTATTTACTTATTTATTTATTTATTTCTTATTTCGTCTTACAAGTATTATCTTATTTTAGACTACTTCTAGTACTTATACAAAAATTCATAAATGTATATATTTAATTTAATTTAATTTAATTACAGTGAATTCATTATAGATGTTTTACAAAGTGATCTACTCATATTGAAATCAATTGAGTCTACATATAAATTATAATTGACACAAGCTTTAGTTATGGGATCATTACGCCCATAATTTGTTCTGTGCCGAGAAACATAAAAAAAACACAGTTCTCTAGGCCGAAGAATGCGAAAAGGAGTGTATATATTAAACATTGATAATAAAAGTGAACAATCAATATGAGCGGTAATAACATCATGTGCAAAAATTACGGAGTAATATGTTCTTCTTTTAGCAAGAGGTTTCAAACTCACAAACGCACATCTTGCTTCATAAGGAGGAATATCATCATTCCAGTTTATTTTTCTGAGAGTATATCTTGTGAACCGTTTTTGAATTTTTTCAATCCGAACTTCAGCATTGCGGTAGTAGGGATTTCAAACAACGCAACCATATTCTAATATAGAACGAATTAAAGAATTATAAAGGGATTTAAGTGTGTAGGGTTCATTAAAGTCTTTAGAATTTCGACACAGAAAACCCAGCATACAATTAGCCTTGGTTATGATGTAATATATGTGTAACGCAAAATGTAATTCCGGATCAAAGATAACACCCAGATCTTTTTGATCAGCTACTCTTTTAAGTAATTTACCTTGTATACTATAATCAAAGATTATCGAAGATTTTATTTTATTGAAAGTCATAACAGAGCATTTTTTTACACCAGTAATTAACTTGGTTAAGATCTGTTTGCAATTTAATGGCATCAGAAAGCGAGCTAACAGATTTATATATTTTTAAATCATCAGCATATAAAAGAGAATTAGATTCAGATATAAAAGATGGTAAGTCGTTTATAAAAAGAAGGAAGAGGAGAGGACCAATATGGCTCCCCTGGGGGACCCCTGAGAGATTTAAAATTTCATTAGACAGAGCGGATCCTATCTTAACATACTGTTTCCAATTTTGCAGATAACTACCGATCCAATTTAAAATATTAGAATGGAATCCAAACATTTCAAGTTTCTTTAACAGAACATTGTGTTGGACTCTGTCAAAAGCCTTCGAAAAATCCGTATAAATACAGTCAACCTGAATTCAATTTTATGAAGACAATAATTTGTGAAGATTACTAAGTTGGTAGTTGTTGATCTACCAGTCACGAAACCATGCTGGTTTTGCGAGATTTGGTTACTCACAGCGGCATATATCCGTTTCTTAACAACAGCTTCGAATATTTTCGGAACTAGTTGCAATTTAGCTATAGGTCTGTAATTGTCAATTATTCTTTTGGATCCAGACTTGTGAATTGGGGTAATAAAAGAATGCTTCCAGCAATCAAGAAAATTACCTGACATCAGAGACTTGTTGAATATAATCGTAAGCGGTTGAACTAAACTATATTTGCATGATTTAAAAAACAAAGGGGGGAAATTATCAGGCGCAATACTCGTACTTGAATCAAGCGATGATAATCCTAGAAGAATATCATCTACAGTCAGGGATATAGAACCTATGTCAGTAATTCGTTCACAATTAGGCAATGAGTTGCAATCAATGACCGCATTCACGAAATTTGATTGAAAAAATGAAGCAAGCCTACCCAAAAACCTGCACAACCCTGAAAATTCGGCTATCATATCGAACGCAAAATATGCTGCCCTGAAGTCTGGCAGTTTTTGAATTTGAAAAATACTTATGTTTTGGTGAACGAAGTACGGAGATGATAACACTTTGTTCTGTTTATTGTTAAAAATGAGTGAACTCAATTCTGATCTTGTGCTTGCCATACTGCAAACAAGTTGATAAAACTGTTTGCAATATATGCGATACACTAAAAAATGTAATTA
This sequence comes from Cheilosia vernalis, assembly GCA_949126925.1. NCBI lineage: Eukaryota > Metazoa > Arthropoda > Insecta > Diptera > Syrphidae > Cheilosia > Cheilosia vernalis. The sequence goes on along the minus strand of OX421358.1, from coordinate 99,230,494 downwards.
GCTTTGATTCTAGATTTTTTTCATTCCATTTATCTTTAAAATAAGGTTTTAGTCCATAAACGTTGTTGTTTTCAAACAATTCCCTTTTGAATATCAAATTTATTGTATTTATCTTTATTACGATATTCAAATAAACGAATAACAGCAAGCGAAATGACAGCGCAACTCAGCACTGAGTTCTTGCCCCGACAAAATGACTGGGGTCAGTTCAGTGCACAATTAGGGTGCCCAAGAAGTCATGTCAAACACAGGTTTTCAGTACCAGGGCGAGTTCAGTGCTATATCGAACACATTAGGGTTAACCCAGTGCGCACTAGTGTGCACTAGGGCCCACGTCAAACAAACCTATTAAGGCCCATTTTATTCACTCGAAGTCGAACACAACTCGAGGAGTTTTCCATATAAAAATCCCCAAGTTGTGTATAACTTCGAGTGAATAAAACGGGCCTAAGATTATCACTATTGACTCCGTTATACCTTATACGTCATAATGGATGGTATACCAATTGATTTTCGCTTAGTGTTTATGAATGACCAAAAGGCTTTAGTATCACTTTTAATATTAGTTTCCATTGATGAAACGTATTGTTTATATACAAATTTCTTTAAAAATTCATATTCATTTCGCAAACGCAAAAAATCATTACGCGCATTTAAATTAAATTTACTCAACTTATAGGCTTTATTCATAACATTCTTCAATCTAGATAAACTGTTGTTATACCAAACAGGTTTATTAGAACGAATTATTCGTTTAGTCGGCACAAACGTAGAAATCGTATAATCAATTATTTTTCTAAATTCTGTAAAACCAGTGTTTAAATCAGCAGAGCCAAGAGTGTTTTGCCAGTTTAGAGCATAAAAAATTGTTTATAACATTATAGTCTGCTTTAGCAAAATCCAACTTATCGTTTTTTATACCCACAAACAATGATATTATGGAAGGATGGTAAACATCATGCCTTCCCTGGGTGTTTTTAGTGGATGCTTCAAGTCCCACACTATCGCAAAGCTCGCAAGCGATGTCTTTCAACGATTTTCACCTAGCTACACGCAAAAAAAGAAGTCACATTCCCTTAATTTTTTGTTCGCTTCGCTAACGATAATATGCCTATAAATTTTGTTCCAACTCATTGCTCTTGATCCATAATCTCAACTCGTATAATACAGTAAAGATAATAAGCAGTTTGCAAATAAACAATTCAAAATCATAATAACTAAGGTGTATTTTGGCCTTGAATACGATTTTTTTTAAATTCACCACTTAAATAACAATTAAACTTTATTGTATTATCTCTGATTATGTCTTTGCTCTGACATTGGCCTTTTGTCAACAGTTTTAATAAAACATTTTTTTCTGATTGTATCTGGTGAAAGGGTGAACTTTTCAAAATTTAAGAGTTTAGTGCGTAAAAGAACAATGGCTGACATTGATGTAAAAGCTAGAATTGGGCTCGTATTGCAGAGAATTGAAGAATCTTATGCAAATAGGCCACAGGTATGAACGAACAAATAAATTACATTCATATTACACTACCACTACAGATTCACTGATAAGACCTTTGATAATACTTTTCCATAGAATGTTCACGCACCTAAGCCACTTTTGGTTGCAGTGAGTAAGACAAAACCAGCTGAATTGATTATCGATGCATATTCTACTGGGCAACGACATTTCGGTGAGAATTACGTTCAAGAGCTGGTCGATAAAGGATCCCATCCAGAGCTATTGGCCCAGTGTACTGATATTTGTTGGCACTTCATTGGACATTTACAAACCAACAAGATTAACAAGGTTAGTACCTATAAATAAATATATTCGATAGACAATTTATAGTTTTTCAAAACAATCACATATCTCTAGGTGTTGAAAGTTCCCAACTTGTATATGATTGAGACTGTAGACAGCCAGAAGCTCGCTGATGCCTTAGATTCTGCTTGGGAGCGTATTTCGAAGGAGAATAAACAGCCGTTAAGAGTATTGGTCCAGGTGAACACCAGCAGGGAGGAAGGTAAGACATGTGTTTCTGACATACAAAATAGGATGGACAAAAACCATCTTTTCTCAGAGACTTGTCATTGTGTGCACAATTTCTTCCTTTATTTTTGACTAACCTGTGATACGCGCTGCTGAGACCAGTTAAGTCGTTATATTTTCGTTTTTTTCCCGTAAAAAAAAGATGCAATATTCTCTTAACTCCTTCAATTATGCTGTTTAACCGTACTGCATCAAAACTTTTGTCGGTGGAACTCTTCATTACATTATCTTGAATTTCGTATGCTATTAAAATGCTCCAGAACCTCAATTTTCTGGAGGGTTAAACGGCAGGACACAAAAAAAAAAACGTTTAAAATAATATTGTAAAGGAAAATAATATTTAATTAATTGATTTCAGCTACTTGATAATCAATTAATACGATGCCATAAGATGCATGTGAATTTAATGCATCGTTTTAGTTTTAAACGTGACTTACGAGGTATTGCATTTGTATTTACAATACTTACGAGGTCCTCCATCTTTTCTTGAATTTAAAATCGACATTCAGGAGACTTACGAGGTACTGTTTCATTTTTGGCGCGAAATATTATAGGTTTTCGCGGTTTCTGTAAATTTTTTAGAACAAAATTTTTACGCTGAGAATACCAATAGATGGCTCTGATTTTACAGGTTATTTTGAGTAAATGATTTTTTTTTTTTAGCATTTTTCTACTTACGTACGAGGCCCTGCCGTTTAACCCTCGCTCTGTCACTTTCGTCGTGCAATATGAATGAATCCGAATAAGATTTTGACTTGTGTCTCTGCTTACTAGATGATTAGAACGAAAAACAAACATGTAAGTCAGATGATCTCCTTGGCAAATACCTGTGCATTTTTGCACTAGCTTAGAGTCTAAGATGCTCAGAAATTTAGCTTGAACTGCGTACTGCTTGGCTTAACTGCTTTGCTTATTTTTATCTTTGGAGACATTTTTGTATGGGGGCTTAATTTAAGCGCGAGCAGCATACTAGGCTTTACCATTGCACATTGCGCATCATGTTTTTCCATTGAATTGGTTTTGCACGGATTCCACCATTGACCTTTGGCGTATAGAACCAATGGCGAATGCTATCATAATACGGCTTTGAAGTTTTTGAATGAATTTCTTTTTAACAGAACAGCAATCATGCGCAAATCTAAAAGGTAAAAATATTCGCGAATCGCTCTCTTTTGAAAGACAGGATTTAGCCAACAAATATTATGGCTGTAAACTGACGTCGACCTAATTAAAACGATACACATTCAGCGTCATGTAGATCAAATACATATCCTTCCTCTATTCCGATGTTTTCGCATTCACCAAGTTGAGTTCGACGTCAAATGAAGACAGCTACTTAGAGAGATATCTGTGTTGAGGGACAGGTGCCTAAGTTTCATAAATGTTTGTACATATTGATAAACTATCTGTCTTCTTAAGCATTTGAAATATACGTGAGGTGCTCACGTCGAGCTGATTCATCTAAACGGGGCGGCCATTGGATCGGTAGTTTCGTCACCACAAATGCATGTCCTGTATAGATATTTTCAGATTCAACTTTAGTATCATGTGCCTGCGAACTTTATAAAATATAGGCCGGCTATTTTCTCGTATATTTTTAATTTAATATAACCCACAGACAGCTTCGAAATTAGGACCCGGCGCGAAAACCCGAGCCCTAAGAAACAGTCTGCCATTGATCTAGCTCTTTTAAGTTCCAATTAAAAGCTTGGAATGATTGATACTGCATCCACGACAACCGCACTTTGACGAAATAATTTTCTAACGATACCTAGTTAATTTTTCTATCTTTAACAGAAAAGAATGGCGTCGATCCATCAGAAGCGCTCTCACTGTATAAACACATTCGTGAAAATCTGGAGAACCTCCAAGTTGATGGTCTCATGACAATTGGTGAATACGGTCATGATTACTCCCTGGGTCCTAATCCGGATTTTATTGCTCTGATGGAATGTCACAAGGAAATCTGCGACGAATTCAAACTCAGTCCTTCCGACGTGAAAGTTTCGATGGGAATGTCTCATGATTTCGACAAAGCGGTACGTAACGAAATGAGAGCAGGAAACTCAAGATTTTCGATTCTTTTTATAGTTTTTTTTTTGGGATGATGCGTTGGCACCTCTCATTTAAAACAATTTCTATCTTGTTATACTCTATACCTACACACGAAAATGTTTTTGGTGATTTTCAGATTGAAATGGGCAGCACTATCGTTCGTGTTGGAACTTCTATTTTTGGCCCTCGCATGAAGAAGACCGACTAATATGTCAGGCTTATCGCCAGCGGTAGCCAGTAAGAGATGCACAACGAATTTTGAAAGAAAAAAATACTTGAGTGGCGATGTTTTGTTTTACATTGTTTTGTTTTTAAGCGAAATATCTCGTTCCACTTCTTGGTGGGTGAAAACGATTATTTATATTTTCAATGTATTAATTCTTTCATGTGTTGTGATGAATAATTGGTAATTAAAGTAGAACTACTCAAGTGTTAGTGGATGTAACAATATTATTTTGGAGGGAATGCTATGTGTTTCGGTGTTACATATGCAAAAGAGAGACTATGGCCTTGGCACTTAAGTGTACAGAATATTGCATATGCGATCGTGATGCATGTTAACAGGTAATATCGGTGATGGGATTCGTATAGGCGTTGTCCAAAATTTTGGATGTTACTCTCTCGTATAACACGATAAGTCGCATTTAATAAAAGCTAAGGAAAACGTAAAGGTCAAGGGCGTATGTTGAATGAGACTTCTTACTCTAATAAAGAAGCTAACGGTTTGAAAACACATTCAATAGCATTTCATATGCTTACATTCAGAGACGCAAATTTGACAATGTAATACTGATCTGGATTTGAGATGAGTTAAGTCTCAAAGTTAATCTAATTGGGGGGTTGGTCGCGGTTGATCGTGCTGCAGTGCATTCACTTGTTGAGTGGAAGGTTATGTGTGCAATTTCGAAGCCAATAGTCGGGAGCCAGCTAACAAACACAATTTAGGGATTTATAAGCGATTGCTTGAAATTGCAGGCGGTAGTTGCTTAAAAGTCTCTCGGCCCGTTCTTAGTCCGCTTGGGAATCCACTGTTTTCCATTGATTGTATAGAAGAAAATAACCAAAATTCCTTCCTGACGGGGTCTGTGAACTTAAAAGCCAGACCGTTGGGGATGACTGCTATACATGGTTTTTGGAAACGCCATTTATTTGTAAAGGAGCACTGATGAAGAGGACATAGTAGAGCGATGCTGTAGCTTTCCTGCTGTTAACTCGAATTCGGACGAAAAGACTTTAAAGCGGTAGAGTTTTACGATAAAATTATAGCGAATGGGTTGAACTTTATTTTCTCATATAGGTTAGGTTAGGTTAGGTTGGGAGGGCAGTTTTGCAACCGATGCAAATTTCACCCAGAAGCCATGAAGGCCCATTGTGAGTACTCTGTTTGTACATGTAAGGACATGTGGCTAACAAAACCACTTCGATCTGTTGAGGAATAGTTTTATGTCTGATAGGGGTACCCCTGCCAAGTCGTCCAGACTTTCGAAGAACCTAGCTCCCATACAGGATGAGCGGCGTTCCTGTAAAGCTGGGCAGTGGCATAGAAGATGTTCCACGGACTCTATTTCCTCCTCGTCTCTACAGCTTCTGCAGAAGTCATTTGCAAAAAGTCCTAGCCTTTTAGCCATGTTTCCTATGATGCAGTCTCCGGTTAAAACGCCGACGAGCATCCGGATTTGGCTTCTATTAAGGGAGATTAGGAACTTTGATCTTTTGGTGTCAATCACAGGCCACAGACTTCGGGTTATGACGCAACCGATGGTGTTGCTCCATTGTTCCTTAGCCAGTTGTGTGGTGACGCGTTTTCTCATATAACATTTGTTTGTTTTTGGTGTAAAAAGAAACGTATATAACACCAAATGTCATCAATATGATTCTTCTTCTTGTCGAAAACTAAATACTCAAAGCTCGAACGGCATTTCTAATAGAAATAGAAATTCAAAAGAAAGTAGCCCTTCGGCAGATAAATATTTCTGTTCGATTCTAGTTAGTGCCCACGCATATACGGCTACAACAAATATGTATAACTGACAACTTAAATGAACAACACAAAATTGTTTTTGGTATTTATCACGAAATTAAAAGCGATGTCACATTGAAATAGGATATCTTTTAGTTTGGCATAGTCTCAAATAGTTGAGCCTTCACACATGACGCGCGTTATGTTTTGTTATATGTAGGTACTTCATGCATCAATTCCAAAAATCCGGACCTGAGTATTTTTGCACACTTTTAAATGACCATAATTGCATACGCCGATCACCTTTCAGTCAGATTTTCAAAACCGCAAACAACATCACCGATACAAAATATATGTCGCAGGTAATGTGTGCCAAAAGGCGAATGTCATCCATTCGCGCACTATACTCTCTGCTCTGCTAGGATATGAACTTTTTTTGTTCTGTTTTAAATTAGAAACGGAATATCTCGAGTTCATTCTGGCCGACCGACACAAATCCATGTGGAAATATTTTCAACATGAAAAGGAAAACTATTTTTAAAATCATTTAGCTTTTGTATACCTATATTGCCGCAGGGGGCTTCGGAAGCTGTTGGCATAGAAGAAACTACGTAGGAAAGTCTTGCGCAAGAGATAAACAAACAAAACGATTACCAATTAAAATCAACTACCAAAAGTAAGATAGCAAAATGGAGACTTTGAGTGATCCCAGAAAGTTCGAATCGTTGGATTTGAAAAATGCATTTTCGTCACCTCGTTTTTTTTTTTTTTGGATTTAGCATTTGTGTCTAATGAACTTGTAGCTTGTAGGAAGGAATCAGAATTGTATTTCATTGGAAGAGTCGGTAGACCGTGATCACCATCGATCTGCAAAGAAAAAGGAAAAAAGAAAAAATTGCAATTAAAATTAGAAAAGAACAGGAAAATTACAAAATAGAAATGAAAATGTTTTTCAACTTTGGCTTTTATCCAAAATGACAGACGTTATTGTATATGCACACAGTACACAGATGTACATTGTACATGTATACGGATCGTGTCTTATATAAATTTAATTATTTTACTTTAAATTTCTCAAGTTATTTGGACTATTAATTATTGTAATGTCACAGCTACCTGCCGCTATGTTAGTTAATTAATAAATAAATTCAAGACGACTCAGCACCGATCGATTTGTTAGGAAATTAGAAAAAATGGCATAGGATGTACCATGTACTCTTGAAAACAACTTAGAAGAAAAAGAGAATGAAGATTAGAAGAGAACATTATATTCGCTCGAACAACGAACGTGAATAATTTTGACTGAATATCCACGATAGGTAGGTGACAGTGCGAGGTTGCTGTAGCCATATCTTATTATTCTTGTAATCTGATCCAGATCAGGTTTTAGCAGGAGCTCACAATAATAATTATTCGTATAGATATGGTGACCATATTTTTATTTATTATTATCTAATCGCAATGCATTTATGTATCCAACGATTTTCGCGGTGTTGCCAAAAGCTGCGGGACTTTTCAAACTGATAGGAAATAGCTTCGCTTAACGTCAGTTCGGTTGAAACCCTAGGAGTGTTCCCTTACATTTGTAGTAGGAATGGAAAAGACTGTCGAAATGGAAGTGGTGGGGATAAATTCTCTCACAGAGAAACACACTTGGGAAAAAGTTAGGAAACGCTTTTGTAGTTATCTATGAGAAATAACAGATAGGTACATAATTCAAATATTTGAAAAAGTTAAAATGTCTGATAAACTCGAGGATTTTGATAATTTACTAAGAAAATTAGTTACATCATCTAAGTAGTGATGAAAGTGATCTGAAATTAATCGAACTTCTTCTTGATGAACCCGAGTATGTGGAACAGTTTGACTGATTCGAGAAGAGGAAAACACAACACTGCAATAAGACTTACATGAGGAGATTACTCCTTACTTTCGAAAAGAATCTTGAGAAGAACATTCAATTTAATTTCCCCGCACGTTGAAACCATTTTAATATGCGAACAATCAAAACAAATGCTTACTTACTTACTTACTTAGGTGGCGCTACAGTTCGGGTGAACCAGGGCCTCAACCAACAAGCTGGCCCGGTCCTTAGCCAACTGCCTCCAGTTGCGCACTCCAAGTTGGTTGAGGTCGTTTTCCACTTGTGCGCGCCACCTTAGGCGAGGCCTTCCTCTACTGCGTTGACCCTCTGGATTGGAATCGAAAACCCTGCGGGCCGGAGCGTTGATGTCCATCGCTCTACATGTCCTAGCCATCTCAAACGTCCAATGCGCAGTTTTTTGACTAGGTCGATGTCGCTGTACAGCTCGTATATTTCGTCGTTGAATCGTCTCCTCCAAAACCCGTCAACGCCGTCAACGCAGACGGGACCGAATATCTTACGAAGAATTTTTCTCTCGAATCGACCAAGGATATCTTCATCCGCTTTGGAAATAGTCCATGCTTCAAATCCGTACAGCAGGACTGGGGTGATGAGGGTCTTATATAGAGTCTCCTTAGTCTTTCGGGAGAGGGCCTTACTACACAGTTGCCTTCTCAGCCCAAAGAAACAGCGGTTGGCAAGAGTTATTCTCCGTTTGATTTCTGATGAGATGTCGTTTTCAGATGTTATAGCAGAGCCAAGGTAGACAAAGTCCCTTACTACCTCAAAGTTATAGCTATCTATTGTGACGTTCTGCCCGATTCGTCGATATTGGGTGGCAAAAAAGAGGGTAAAACCCGCCAAAAGCGGGTGAAATGGTCACATTATTCATATACGCAAAAGTTGGTCAGAAATAGAGCCAAAAAAAGAGAAGAAAACATTTATCCTCTATAAAAAAAACCTGCAAATATTAGCCCAAAAATTTCGTTGGTTGGTTATTGCTGACAGAGTGACAGATGAGTTTTTAATTTCTGCAATAAAAGCAATTCAAATCTTGGCCGTAAGTATAATTTTATGCTTTGTTCTTCTGATATTTTAATATTCCCTATTAGAAAAAACTAACATTATTCAAATTTGATATTCAACGCGTTCCTTTTCTTTTTGGTTATATTTCATTTCGGTGAGCGAAATTTCTCGCAAAAGAAAGAAATGTGACATATTGCCAAAATTTAACCAGAAAGTAAGGGAACAGACCTTTTATGAAAAAAAAAACATTTTTTTTCCGATTTCAGAGAACTTTTGCGAATCTGTATTTTCAGTCTCATTCTTTTCGAATACTTTTCCATAAGACAGTGTCCTCCGACAATATTCAGACCAAAGCGTCTTAAATTGTTCGAAAAGTACGCATGGCGTATACGTAATATTTTCTTAAAATTCATACTACATGTTGTTATAAAAACGATTCTGGTAATATATCTCTTTAAAACTGTCACAATAAATTTGATGTAGTAAATTAAGAATAAAATAGCGTATATACATAAAGTTTGTGTAGGCGCAGTGGCTCAGTGGTTAGTGTGTTGGAGGGGTCCCAGGTTCGAATCCCGCAAAACCCGAATTCCAATTCAGTTTTCTTTTTTACTGCGCCACCTCTCGTGAGCGTCTGACAAACATCCCAGAGTATAGCTGTGTTGAAAGAACTTCTCAATCGGCCGTTTGGAATCGGCATAAAATTGCTAGATCCCTTCCATTCGTTCCAAAAATGAAAAACTCACACAAAACGACCGGTTGTTAGAAGCTAGGCCCAGGGTTAATACGAACCTGTTGCCCAGCTATTTATTTTTATTTTTATACCCAAAGTACTATTTATTTTATTTTCATGATCAAAGTTCTATTGCATTTTGCAGAATAGGTAGGGTAGGGCGGGGCTAGTTGGACCACTTTTTTTTTGACGCTTCATAACTTCCAATCTGTTCATAATTAAGCTATGAAACTAAAGTAAATAGATACATTGAAACTTCGACTTCTTAATGTTATTAACAAAAAAACAATTTATCTTACAGTTAAATAATTATTTTGACTCAAATACACCAAGTCCAAGTGGTCCAACTTACCTCACCAGCGGGGCAAGTTGGACCAGTGAGTGGGGTAAGTTGGTCCGAAACCTAAAAAACTGAAAAGTAATTTTTACAAAATACGAAAACGTATTTAAAATGTATTTAAAATGAAAACTTAATGAAAAAACACAACATAAACTTCAAAAAACGAAAATAAAAAACCACTTTATGACGTTCTATAAAATAAATTCAGATAAGAATAAAAATATTATGTTATAGATTATGAATCGTGTAATCGTTACTGCAATTTATGCAAATAGAGATGTTTCCTTGACATATTTTGGAACATTTTCGGCAAGTGTGACACTGCACCCACTCGTCCCCAGGTAAACTTTTTGAATATGCTTCCATACACATAAGACAAAACCAATCAAGATGTTTTTCTTCCTCACCACTGGCGGTCCAACTTACCCCGCACTGACTTTGTTGAACATTTTGTTTCACAAAGAAAAAACTACACCAAACACTTCAATTCCACACTCGAAAAAATAAAATACAATAACGGGACACATGAAAAATGTTTACCTTATTCTGATATTTGCACCGCTTCACAAAAAAAGAAAGAAAAGAAATAATTTTTTTTTTTTTAGTTTTTACACTTAAAAATACAAATTTTAAACAACGCGTCCCTTTGAAAGTAAAAATGCAATTTCAACTAGTTTGGCTTGTGGCCGTAAGTCACACACTTCGATTGTGTGTCATCGTTGTCATGTAGGACTTTTAGTTTCTGAGTTATTCGAGTGGGCCTACTTGCCCCGTGGCCCAACTAGCCCCGCCCTACCCTACGCTATAGATTGTCTTGCACATAAAACTACGTATATACCTGGACTCCTTTAAATCCGAATTCAATAACCCATTTTTCGAGAATAGCATTGCACGAGTTTTATCCAAATAAACTCTTGTAAAAATAGTGCTATGAACAAAATACATTACGCATTTCAGCTATTCCACTTGCATAATTATACAAACAACTGTCAGTGGAAAGGACAAGACAGGCGACTTTATAGCACCTTGGAAAACTAACAAATTGATGAGTAAAATAAGTAATTCCCCCTCGAATGGCTAAATTCCGCACTGCTCGTTAATGCGAATGGATAGCACAATTATTTCACCCCCGGGGTTTCTCAACACTTTGAATCTGCCTGGCTTCCTAATTCGATTCCTCCAAAGCGGTATTCACCGGCAGAGCTTAAAACCACCCAAACTTAGTATTTGTCACGGATGAAAACGATCCATTCGAACATAATTATAGCAACTGTGTGCCTGCATTTGCAAAAGGGTGTGCGTGTACTTAGTCCACGCATAGGTATATCATTTCTTCCATCTGATTAAGTTTTGAATTTAAATGGCTTCAGTTTTTACTGTATAAAGGGAAGCTCTGCATTGGCTATTATCAAGTCACAAGGGCAGTCATCAAAGGTCGGTAGTAAGGAGTAGTACCTACTTCCTTTCTTTCTTCTTGAGCGAATATTTATAAAACGTCCTGTAAAACTTTATAGAGTTAATTTGATTGTGGTTGTTTGCTATTTGCAGACAGAGTGCATTTCGTTTGCTAGTAAAACCCAAAATAACACACTATTGAGTTTTAGTGTGTTATTTTGGGTTTTACTAGCAAACGAAATTTATAATTTAAAAAGTATCAAAAGAAGGTGCACGAAAAGTGTCTGTGTTTTTTTTTTGTTATACTGGCAAAAAGGATATGCAAGTACAACGTCAATAAATCTCCCAAAGTAATTAGTTTCTTTTTTATTTAATATTTACTAAATAAGTAATAATTCTTAAGACCCATCGAGACTTTCTTAATTCGCTGTAATGGACTTATAACCAGAAAGGCTAGAAAAATAATAACCAATCATTGGTTAAGGTTTTTAACTTTCTCCATTACGTAGTAAGAGAAAGATATTGGTTTCGTACAAAATTTCGAACTCGAGATTTTAATCAATTCTGATATTACGATGATAGAGGAACTCAAAAAAGTGGGTCGCAAAATTCTGTCCGGTCTGTCCGTCTGTCCGTCTGTCCGTCCTTCCACGGGACTACAGCCTAAACGACTTCCCGGATTACGTTCAAACCTCGGATTTGGAGTTTTTTGGGCTTACAGCTAGGGAGGTGTTTTTTTTTTGCAAGGTAACCTCAATATTAATGGTACTTCCCATACAACATTTTCGTACCAGTTTGATTTGATCGAAAACGGCTCTAACGATTTCAACCAAAATTGATATTTAAGCTTAAGTAGGTGAGGTTACCATGACTGCGTACCCAGTTTTTGGCTAAAAATTCGAGCAACGACACTTTTGAAATTTCGACATATCTCAAAAACGGTCTATACGATTGTAGCAAAAATTAATTTCTAAGGTAATGTGGTCATTTATAACTTAATAGCAAGCTAAGTTTTTCACTATATTATCGAAATAGTAATTTTTTAAAAATATAGTTTTGTCTAGTTAACTTAAAAGCGCAATAACGATTTTGACCAAAATGCAAACTAAGTGTCAATTGGATGTTTTCAAAACTATTGTGTCCTTAATTTTTAATTTGAAGCACCGAAAACGCTAATTTTAAAAATTGTTCATATCTCGAAAACCCCATCTTCGATTTCGATAAATTGTCGAAAACGAAGTATTTCTTTTATCCGGAACAATATCATACAGTCAGTTTTCAGCTTAATAGTTACGCAATAGTATTTTTCCAACTAAACATTGCAATATTTGCAACTTATATTTTTATTTTATATAACTGCCATATGAGATGAATATCCAAAAGAGAATTTTGTTTTCTTTTGTCTAGTATCGAGAAAGTTTCGTTCGACCCAGTCGTGCACTTTATTTTCAGGTGCTGTGCGCATTTAGAAAAAAGGATTAAGTCCTGAGGAACTCAGATTTGAATACGGGTTCGTTTTACAGCGCAAAATGCTTTGTTAACGAGCTCATATAAGTAGCAAGACAGACAGATAATGCTTGTTTACAAAATTTTGAATTTGTGATGACAATCAATTAATTCTGACATTACAATAATAGGAGAACTTAAAATAAGTCGCTCTTGGACTATTTCAAACATTGTACTTTGAGTTTGTGGGCTATTTTCTGTATCGTCTTTGTTGGTCAGAGTTGAAAGTCGGACTAGCTGAATTCGAAATTAAAGCGAGTCGCATGCATTGTGCGACCTGCATTACCTAAAGGGAAAAAAGTACTAGATGAACACACGAGTTGGAAGTGTACAACTGAAGTCTGAGGGCAATCAACATATATACCTACCCACTTCAAAATTAACGTTTTTAACGCAGATCTCATTTTTGTCGACTAACTCCACAGACAGAAATTTTTATTGATTTCTTATTTGTCAACGGTGTTCGAAAGTATCCACTTTATGTATGATAATATGCTTTATCTCAATTTAATCGAGACAACCATAATGACAAAAGCTCGCATTCTCTCAATATATGCACAAACTAAAGATCTTAACCTCAATTTGTGAACACTGTCAAAAGATTTAAGAAATTACGACAGATGGACAGAAAAGTAGAACTTAATCAACTTTACCCGTTCACCGGACATAGCCGTGGCTTATAGGTTATAGTTTATAAATCACTTGGAGTGTATTCTATTCATCTATTATTTGAGTAAGTTGCCAGTGGATTCTATATGTTCGACCGTTGAAGCACAGCTTAATCTTGAAATGTACCATTGTTTAGATGAGTAAAGACGAGTAAAGTTCGATGTTTACACCTTGGATTGTCTCAGATCTATAAGAATGTACTAGATATGGAGTGAAGTTTACCATTTGTAGAGCGTAATCTGAGTGTAATGGATTCCTAATTACTTAATTAGGTGGCGCTGTAGTGCGGAGAGGACCTGGGCCGCAACAATAATATGCATTTCCAACAAAACGCTGTCCTTGGCTTACTTGTTAGCTGAGGTCAACTTATCATAGTCAACTATTGCGCTCCACCAAAAGTGAGGGTTTCTTCTTATGCATTGCCGCTATCAAGTTTAAGAAAAATAAATCTCAAATTTTAACATGGTTGCGAAGGTTAATCACCTTGAAATACTTTTCTCCCTATTAAAAAAAGGGACATATCAGCGGACTTTAAAAGATCGCACTTTAATACCTTTATGATGCAACTAAAATTCGCTTTCATATAAAAAACGCATAAAATAATTTCAGAATCACTTGTCAAAACTTAAAGACAAAAAATGTATATTATTCATATAATATTACGCACATATCTCAAGTGTCACAGTATGCTCAGCGGAATATAACAAAATAAAATAAAACAATTCCCACATATCAATCCTATATTTATAATCAGCTAAGCTAACCCACCCGCCCATCCATGGACTGCGGCAGCCTTCTCAACAACGAACTCAATCTATACCCTGCCAATTTTTGCTTTCCTTAGACGTGTACGTATTCATGCTCACCCAAAAGGTGTATGCGTGTGACTCACTTTCAATACGCACAAAACAAAAGCCCAACAATAATACATAAGGAAACAAAAAAACAAAAACAAAAGCAAAATGAAAAACATTCCCCAACATTCTTGTGTAAGACCCACAAGAATATTGTTTTTAAAAAAAATTTAATTTTAGATTTAGTCCAATGAATAGAAAGCCACACTATACCCAAAGCGACTAAATAAGGCATCGGCATATATATAACTCAACAGCTACAGCTTCACTACAAACACATTGTTAGCTATATATCTAGGAAAACTCATATCGTATTTTTATTTCACCTTATAGCTACAGCAAATTTTCGGTGTATGTATGCGAAATTTGGAAAATTTCCGACCGACGAAAATTTAACATAAAGTACGTCGTCTTCGGGATAAAATTGATCAGAACAGTCAGTGTACTCTGACCACTCGATCCAACCAGACAAGCAAAGTTAAGCAAGATGGTAAGGATACGAGAATAAATACTTCAAATCAGTGTCTAGTGAAAGTTTTTCCCGTTTTAATTCTTCCTTATAACAAATTTGCTCATAATTAAAGTGCGAAAAGTGAAAAAAAAATATGTTTGTGATACAAATTAAATGAAAAAAATGTGCAAAAAGGATTATTTAAACTCTATCAAATGGCACAAGGATTATGGATAATATACCTGTTCACAAACATGGATATTGTGGATTTGTTTTTTTTTTCTCTCTCTACTCTCAAGTGATCCTGTGATGTATTTTTTCAAAGTGGACTAATAATTTAAATTGACGAAAATAGAATAAAAATTAAAAAAAAAAAAACTTAAAACGTAAATAGAATAATGCGTATGTGCATCTCAACGGTAACATGATCCAAACGGCCTCATGACGTAAGCCAGACCATTTCGAAATTGATTCTAAAAATAGATGCACTAAAACAAAAATTTAAATGTACACGTCAGCCACAATCGTACTGTAAAAAAACCCGAACATCTGAAATGCGATCTACACTTTTTATTCGCATTAATCAATTCAGTTCAATTCGCAATCGATTTTGATTGATACTAATTCAATGATGATTTTCGTTAACGCAATACTATTTAGTATACACAAATTTTGCTTAAACTTTCACCCTCCTCGTTGGAGGGAATTAGCAATTGTGTCAATTTTATTTAAGAACAAACACTTTGACCTCAAATGTCAATGATATCTTGTCATGTACAATTTTTTTTTCTGACAGTTACAATTATTAATCGTGTGCTACTTTTACTTTTTCCATATCTATGGAATGAAAATTGATATCTTTATACTTTCAACTGTAGGCAAACAGAAGTTGGTTCAGCTGTCAAATGCTTTAAAGTGACTTGTCAATTAGGAATTAACGGGCATATTTCCTTTAACCTATTTGAAAAATGGGTAAACAGCATTTTCTTCTACAAAATATGAATCACAAACGAATAAATAATCCAGAACAAATTATGAATCCTCGCGTAATAAGTTTGTAAACTAGACACAATTAAAAATAAACTTTTGAAAATACGCAAATAGCATCGTATGTAGGTGCACTCGAGCTTTTTTTTCCTTAATGCGTACAATTTAATAAACATGAAAATAAATCCACCACTTTGAATAATTAAGGTCAATAAAAAGAATTCAAACAATAAAATCGCAGAGCAAATTTGTTGAAGAAATGGAAAAACAATCAACAATCAGACCGAAGATATTCTAAATAATTTTTTTCGTTAAATTCTCCAATAGGCCGATGAGAAGAAGAAGGTTAAGAAGAAGAAGACCAAGGAAGAAGGTGGCACCTCAGAGACCGCTTCTGAGGCCGCATCTGAGGCAGCAACCCCTGCCCCAGCTGCAACTCCAGCACCAGCTTCGACCACTGGCTCAAAGAGGGCGTCAGGTGGATCCCGTGGATCAAGGAAATCGAAGCGTGCTGGCTCCAGCGTGTTCTCTGTGTTCTCACAGAAGCAAATTGCTGAGTTCAAGGAAGTAAGTATTAAAAGCGAATTGTTTATCAATACCTCATGTTCTGAAAATATTCCCTATAAACATTATTATACTTGTGAAATTTGCATGTATTTTGTTGTGTGGTATTCGAGTTTTCCTATACAAAAAGAAAAACCAGCATTTACTCGCTGAATTTGCGAAAAGCTCATTGCCACTCGATTTTCAAGAAATATTTACTTGATGAAAAAGAAATATTACGAGTTTGTTATTATTAGGGAAAAGAAAGTAGTGCAATCCAAGAAACAGAAATAGTTAACTTATTACTTTGAATACGATTACTCAGTTTTACTCATGTTATCCTGAAAACAAATCAGTATCAAAATCATCCTTAACTTGATGTTTATTTCTAAACGAACATGAACACGAATACTCAGTAAGGAAGAGGCACTCGTAACGAACTTCTATTACATTCATACAACATTAGTTGTACGCTGTACGGACCTGGCTCTCAACTGATATGTCTCTTGACTCATAGCCAGTCTGTCACATCCATTCTTTGGCGACCTCAAATAATTTAGCCGTGATTTCGGAAATTTTCCAAACATCCTAAAGCACCCCCCTATTCAAACCCCTTTCGACATCATCCCTGCAAGCACCATACTCATACGATTCTTTTCTCTATTCTAGGCTTTCCAACTAATGGATGCCGACAAGGATGGTATCATCGGTAAGAACGATTTGCGTGCCGCATTCGATTCCGTTGGTAAAATCGCTGCCGATAAGGAATTAGACTCCATGTTATCCGAGGCAACTGGCCCAATCAACTTCACCCAATTGTTGTCATTGTTCGCCAATCGTATGGCCACATCAGGTGCCAACGATGAAGATGAAGTTGTCATTGCCGCCTTCAAAACATTCGATAACGATGGTCTCATTGATGGT
Source organism: Cheilosia vernalis (assembly GCA_949126925.1). NCBI lineage: Eukaryota > Metazoa > Arthropoda > Insecta > Diptera > Syrphidae > Cheilosia > Cheilosia vernalis. Next base: position 99,213,149 of record OX421358.1, on the reverse strand, counting down.
GATAAATTCCGTGAAATGCTAATGAACTTCGGCGATAAGTTCACCATGAAGGAAGTCGACGACGCCTACGATCAAATGGTCATTGACGATAAGAACATGATCGACACAGCCGCCCTCATTTCCATGCTTACCGGCAAGGAAGAAGAAGAGGAAGGCGAGGAGGCTGCATAAATCTTATAATTTTTTTTTTAATTTAATAATTTTGTTTTAGTTTAATTTAAAAAAAAAAAAAAAACTTTCATTTTTTTGCAACAAAAATACCAAGTAAATATTACCACCTCTACTTTACAAAAATGAAATAATTTTTATTATTATTTTTCACAAAATATCAAAGCAATATTGTTATCTACCACCTTTTCGGCCGCCATGGCGGTCGGAAATTACCAAAACAAAAAATATAAATGAAGGAAAAAAATACCAACAAAAAAAAAAACAACAACAACATATAATATATTTTAATTTAATCTTAACAACAGAAGTGAAATCAATCAATTTACATCAAATTTCTCATTCCGTTGTGCTACGTCAGAAAACATCTCATGACGCTTTCGTTTTTCGACAACAAAAAGCAAATTCGCAAAACATCAATCATTCGTCCACTATCTCATACAAAAGCAAAGCAAAAAGTATCTAAATCCTAACAGTTTTCATGGAGATTTTTACTAACACCAAAAATTAATCAATATAAACATTTACCAAATCACAAGTGTAGACCTTTATAAAAAGAAAAATAATTAACAACAATGATAAACATCGTAAAAATGGATAAGCATACAAAAAAGTGAAAAAAGAACTTATTTAAATAACGCAACTAATACGATCGTGAATTTACTCGTATATTATATATCAATTTTTTTAGTGTGAACTTTTTTTTTTCGTGTGAAAAGCAAGCAATTTAAAAAATCCAAAAAAAAATATAAAAAATACTTTAGAACTATAAATAACATTTAAAAAAACACAACAACAATGCATTCAATTAACTCCATTTACATCTGCGAAGCACTGTTACCAATCCAGCAACTTCAACGACTAAATCGCCTAATTAAATGCATTGTTGTAACATAAAATAGTTATTTTACCAAACCACATCTTCAAAATATATATATATAAATACTCGTATATATATAAAAAAACAAATACTCATCTTCTATTATAAATTATTACCCACTCTATTTATTCTATTCATTAGTTGATGCAAAAGTATACAATTGATCAATGAGAAGCATCAATACAACTATATTATTATATTTAATCGAAAATTTATTATTATACTACACATATGATATTCACACATTATTTACATATATATATAACCAACAAAAATAACTAACCAACAAAGTTCTGTGTGAAACAATATATTTATATTACTAACAATCGCATAAAGCATATAAAATCAAAAAAAGGGTTAAAGTTTCCATAAAAAAAAAAATTAAAAAAAAAATATTAAATAAAATTATGATATATAAAACAAAACTATATCACAGCATGACTATACACAAGATTAGTTACTGCTTTTATAATATAAACATTACAGTTTGTATTATAAACCTAACATATTTATTTCAAAAGCGACGATAGAAAAAAGAAAAATATTAAAAAAATATCCAACACTGAATATTTACTTAACCATTATACGTATATTCTAATCATATTAGTTTAAGTATGCAGAAAAATTAATTACTCTTATATATACACATATTATCTAGTATGGTTATTACCCAGCAGAGAATATTCTATTATCATTAGTGGAAGATCAATTTTGTGTGTGGATTGATTTTTTGAAAGTTAAAAAGAAATAATATCAAAACGGCAAATACACACACCCATAAAATCACACTTTAGTAGATTTAAACGCACGAAATCTTCAAGAAAATTATTATTATTTTTTTAAGCAAAACTATTTTATTATTATTCTTATAAATATTAAACTATTACTCGAATATTTTATACATGATCTATTCATAACACATTTTTTTTTTAACGAAGGAAGAAAATTGGAAATGATTTAGGACCCGAGATGAACAAAGAAATAAACTGCTTTCGACGAAATTGCTTACTTTTTGTTTAGAAGAACGCAGAGTTGTTGTGAGTTGTTTGATGTTAAATTGAGAAAACGCTTTAAATTCAAATATAATTATATGAATAACATTTTTTGCAAAAAATATATATTGCTTCATGATGACTAAAAAAAAAAAAGAGAGAAAAAAAATACCAACATCAACATTCAAAGAAACAAAATAAAACATCCATGTTGAAAAAAAGTCGTCAAAAAGTTCGTTTCTTATTTCAAAATTATTTCCTTAGAATTGTTTTTTGTTTTTTTTTTTTTACTTAAATATTAAGAAATAAAATAATATTTGTCTGATGGTAGTTAGATCAGGATCTGCTATAATGCACTAAAATGTACTAACAACTACATGTGTGGCTTTGAATCGTTTGCTAACAATTTGTCATTTTTTCTTCAAACTTATTAACGCAAATTTCATCTCATCGTCGAAACGGAAATGGAAACAGAGAACTCTCGAAAGAAAATGCCCATAATTTGGGTCTAAATTCTAAACAGTGATTAATGGTAGTACTTTTCTAGTAGATGAAACCTTAACCTAGACATGAAATTGCGAAAATCTCCCACCGCTGAAAGGTGCTTCGCTTCGAACTATAAATCGGAAAATCATAACAAGTGCATAGTAACCTCTCGTGCCAGCTACAACTCTGAACGCACTTATTTGATTTCCAAAGATACAACATCCCGTGATTGTTTTTTCCAGGTTTTTTCATGGACGAAGAATTGTATCGGAAACCTTATTTCTCTTTTAGCCTTTATCAAATAGAAGCAAACAAATCTTTAAAGTGTCAATTTATTAGAATCTTTTAAATCTCCTTTTCCTCCTGAAAAAATTTTAATAGCCGTGGGAAAAAATTAAATAAAAACATATAGAGCATGACTGGGTAACGGGAAACTATTTCAGCAAGTTCCTTTCTGCTAATCATAAAATTTTCAGTTGAGCACAATCAGTTATAGGCTTTTCACCCCGAGCCAAACCGGGTTTTCGCGAAAACTCTCGAAAACTTCTACGAAAACAAAAGTTTTCCCAAACAACACACCTTTTGCAATATTCAGCGAATTCCGCAAAATGGCTGAACGAACAAATGTCACAACTCACAACTTAAAATCATTTTCCACAAATAATTGATGGGCTAATATTATTTTTAAATGCTCTTAATTAATTTTATTTGTTAATTAATGCGATGCAAATTTATAACCAAAATAGTTTTGCACCGAAATTAAATGACTGGTGTCTCATAGCTGATTGAAACGTCTAAAACTAGTTGGTGGTCGGTGTGAATGCATCGACGAGTTTTCGAGGAAAACACGGTTTTGGACTTGGTGTGAAATGCCTATTAAACATTCATTTAATTAAACTGACAAGGAAAAGCTAAGACTAAAGCGAAACTGAGACTGAAAATGATGGAATCCCCATAAGTGTTAGTTAAACTGTGATATTTCAAAACTTTCAGCCGAGTTGTCCTTTCCAAATACAATTTGACGGTGAATAAAAGTCTTTAGGCCTGTCTGTCTGTCCATATGCTCCCGAGGCATACAGCCTAAGCGGTCGAACTTCGGATTTGAAGTTTGGGGGGCAGTGTTTTTTTTTGCAGTGTATCCTCAATAATAATGGTACTTTCCATATAACATTTTTATACCTATTTGATTTTTTCGAAAACGGCTCTAACTCAACCAAATCGAGTTTTAAGCTTAAGTAGGTGAGGTTACCATGACTGCATACCCAGTATTAGGGAAAACAAAATTAAAAACGTTACTTTTGAAATTTTAACATGTCTCGAAAACGGTCCATACGATTGCAAGAAGAGTTTATTTCTGAGGAAATGTGGCCATCACTGATTTAATAAAAAACTCAGTTTTTGTCTATATGCAATGGATTTTTGAAAAAACGCTTTGTTTATATATTCGCTTTTCTTTAGTTTACCGGAGAACGGCAATAACGATTTTCACCAAAATGCATACTTAGAGTAGAATTTATGATTTCAAAATTATTGTGTCCTTAAATTTTTAATTCGGTTAACCGAAAATGCTTATTTCCATGGCAACAAGGAAAAATAGCAGAAGTCGACTTATGCCAGAATTGAGTTAATGTTACTGTCGGATGCACCGCACCCTGCTCTATATGTCAAAACGCAAAGGTCGTCTTTCCCCATATGCAGGCAAAACTTTAGGGTTGGGGTCGAAATTCTGGCGAGGTCAAAATTCTTTTTTCAAAATTCTGCTTTCAAAATTCTGTTTTACAAAATTCTGCTTTCAAAATTCAGCTTTTCAAAATTCTGCTTTACAAAACTCTGCTTTACGAAATTCTGCTTTACAAAATTCTGAAAATAAAAAAATAATTTTTGAGACAATGGTAATTTGCGCAAATTATGAAATGTGTATGGGGGGGCATGCTGCCCCCCCTGCTACCCCCCTGCTTGGATTTACTGTTGGATTACGGGGTGGGTGCGAGGTTTTTTACTTATATTTTTTGTTGAATTATCAAATTGTTGGGCCCAAAATTCGAATTTCAGCACTCAAACTAGATAAAAATTTTCGAGATTTTAACCATTCTAGATTTTATTCGTTCTAGTAATCGTTGAAAAATATTTGTTTTCTTTAAATTCGTAAATTGAAAAAAAAACAGAATTAGCAGAATTTATTTGTTTAAGATATTGCCTGTCAGAATTTTAAAAAGCAGAATTTTGAAAAGCAGAATTTCGTTAGACAGAACAGAAAAAAATCAGAATTTTGAGAAGCAGAATTTTTGTGTTAAAAAGCAGAATTTTGCAAAGCAGAATTTTGAAAGCAGAATTTCGACCCGCTCCCTAAAAATTTAACACATATTTAAAAAAAAAAACTGGTCATATCTCGAAAACCCCATTTGTGTAAGTGTGTAAGAGCATATTATAAAGTAGTATAGTGGGTGCTTGGAACTCTCAAGGTTCTAAATAGCGACAATTGCTGAGAACTTAACTTATAAAAACTCACATAGTTATTTGATATAGAGCTACTGCGTGTATCAGATGAATAACAAAAAAGTGGGTTTTATTTAACACTTGGTATTCGCATATTATGAGCCGTTTCTTTTATCCAGCATCAGTTCTCAGATTCTTACCTACTTAAACCTATGTAATAAAATAGGAAAACAAACAACCAAGCTTTTGATGAACGAGAAAGGTTCGTTCCACCCAGTCGTGTACTTTTTTTCTCACTACATATGAAAATCGCCGAAACGACAGCTCTTGAGTAGAAAGCTCAACTGAAAAGCGGAGTGAAGTCTGGATGCACTGCCTTTTTGACTGAATTAAAAATTAACATCTAAATTAGGCTTACAGGTCACGGCAATAGTTCTTACTGAATACTTTTAAATTTTGCAGGTCACAATCGATTATTTGGTAGATAGCGGGTCGAAATTCTGCTATGCAAAATTCTGCCTTTTAACACCAAAATTCTGCTTTCCAAAATTCTGTTTTTTTGTGTTCTGCTTAAAAAAAATCTGCTTTTCAAAATTCTGGTTCTTAAAATTCTGACAGGCAATATTATAAACAAATAAATTCTGCTAATTCTGTTTTTATTCCAATTTACGAATTTAAGGAAAACAAATATTTTTCAACTTTCTCAAACATTTATTCTTTTTTTTTTATTCGAGGGTAGGTGAAAATCTTCCAAAGACACTATGAGAATAGCAAGCTTGTTCTCATAGTAGTGTCAGATTTTTACTGACTAAAAACACCATCCTTCTAAAGATTGTTAGATACTGCAACTAAGATAATAACTTATCAAGCAATTTTTCTATCATTAAATAACAACTTTTGACAGGTTACTCTGAAAGATCCTGCGTGTTCCGCAAATTTTACATTTGTTCTATAACAAGTGAGTAGGTAGGTAGAATGTTTTACATGAATAATAAAAAACATGAATAATGGAAAATGTTAAAAAGCGCGTGCTTTTGTTATTTACAGAATTTTGTAAAGCAGAATTTTGAAAAGCAGAATTTTGAAAGCAAAACTTTGTAGAAAATAATTTTGAACTCGCCAGAATTTCGACCCAACCCACTCAGTATTGTGAATTCGTGAAATGATATCTAATTTGCATTCGACAATGTCTTCTTAAATGGGGGAAAGTAAGGAGTAGCAATTTTTTTTTCTCAAATTGCCGATACAAAAGTTCACATTTCGGTTATAGCTTAAATCTGTTGAAAATCATTTTTAGTTTTTGTCGGTATGCAAATTATCGTCGGGCCTTACCAAATATCAGTTTTAAATTATTTTGTAGGTCACAATATGTAATTTTGACGAAAAATTTTGCCTGGACCCTAAAGATGATTACCTATTAGTATCGCGGGTAGTCTCGATCCAAAGTCTCAGTGGTTTTGCAAAGGCTATTTCTTCTTATTGTGCTATTGACAGACGTCAAATCATTGGAAACGTTGCGAACTTGAGAGCTATTGAAAATTTTTGTCGAAAGCGAATTCAGTGTTTGAACTGTTTAGGTGTATCATGAATAGGGTAAGTTCTGATAGTCATCGACTTAGTGGTGTACCGAGTGGGTACATTGTAGAGTGCATCATACTTCAACTTATTACTTATTTGGCAACCAAATAATCATCTTAGCCATCAGGATACGGCTTGCTAAATTTATAATCGCGAGGGTTGAACATGAAAAACTATTAAACCCTATAAGACTTAGTTTGAATCATCATCATCTTATAATCAGTTTTTACCCTCACAATAAAAACTAAATTTCGGCATTGTAAGTTTGTAAGATTTAGCCTTGACACATTGGATAGGCCCTGCCTGTGTTATCTACGAGGGTTGTTTCATAAGTCAGTGACTTTTTGATGCCTCAGCCATCTTACGAATTTTAATTCTCCGATCGTCCAATATCATTCCATGGATTTTATCGACGATTTCTGGCGTAACGACCTCTTTGAGGCGTCCTGACTCCTGAACGTTCGGCGTCATTTATGCTAGTACGATCACAACGGAACTCAGTAAGCCACTTTTTAACCATTAAAATTGATGGTGCAGATATCCCAGAGTATTTATCTAGCCTTTCCTTGGTTTCGCTGATGGTTTTTTTACGTAAAAAATAATGCTTAATCAGCACACGTATAATTCACCTTTTTCCACTTTTATTAAAATTTTAGAGGTTTATTGCTTTAAATAGCTCTCAAACACAAATTAAATGACGCCGAAGCCTAATAAAAGGTAACAGTTAAAAACAAAATAAAAATTAACAGTTACTGAGCAAAAAAAAATTCAAAAAGTCACTGACTTATCAAACTGCCCTCGTGCTTTTAATACATCGCATACCTATCGTGAGCTACACCGTATTATATGAAGCTTAGGTCTCTATTCTCTAAGGATTATTTAAGACTAGTCAGGGTCAAAGAAAGGGCAATACGATACAGTTTCGGTTGTACGTGGGCTTTAATATCTACTAAATGACGTTAAAAACATTGAGCCACACTAATAACAAATTTTTATCCCGACTTTTAACGAAATTTGTACGGAAAATGTAGCCATTACGAACTAATCAAATTTAGAGTCGAAGCTTTTTAGCTTTATTTTGTAACACGGTGTCTCCACCTGCAAATTTTCTTTTATGAAATCTCTCACATTTGGTCGCGTTGAAAGAACGACAATATGAAATGAAATTTAGGGTGGGCATTTCATATCATGAAATTTCATTCGTTGAAATGTCGTTGAGCAGAGCACATCGTTGCGTTCTCGCATTAAAGGCCATGAAGGAATTAGAAGAATTGCGGAAACGAGCTGAGAAAAGAAAACGAAGGTTTTGGGTAAATCCATTTCTGGAAAAAAGGGAAATGCACAATTTAGAGGAACATTTGTTGAAAGATGTTCTGTGGGAAGATGACGAGTTTCGGAATTTTTGCAGAATGCATATTGACAAGTTTCTTCTACAAGGAACTGTGAATGTTTACGATCCATCTTAATTACTCTTTGTTTCGTCATTTGTGTTCTTCTAAAAGGATCTATAAATGTTTATGATCCTTTCTTATCGCTTTTCGTTGTAGCTATGCATATTTTCCATTTTCTGTTTTATGATGCTTGTAAAACTATCTGGAAATGTTTTTTTCCTTGTTTAAATTTTCGCACATCTGGCAATCGTGTAAACATAGCTTTAAAAAAATTGGTAAAAGGTTCGATGACCCAAAAATAAACTCATACAACACGAACTCATTCCCACTCAGCCATCGCTGGAAAAAAACAAGAAATAATAACCAGCTATTTCCAAGAGCAAATAAGATCTGTCTTGACCGACATGCAAAACTATAATGCCCATGTGACTACATCCTAGATCCTACCTACATCCATTCTCTGTTCCCATTTACCATATCCTTGTAATGACTATATTTGTCTCGTTTTTATTCAAATACCTAGTTTCAGCGCTACAACCCAGACAACCTACAAGCAACCATTCGCCACTCAGCCATCGTGAAAATGAAAAACAAGTGTCAAACTGCACAGAAATTTCAGTCCCTCTCATGAAATCAATACCATGAAAGGAGCTGTGAAATACTTTTCATGAAACTGGTTTTTTCATGAAATTTGTGGTCTCCACGTGCAATCTGTCCTCTCATGAAAATTTTCATGCTAAGAAAATTGCAGGTGGAGACACCGTGTAAGGCCTATTGTTTTCGAATTAACCAACAGTGAAATGGCAAAAGACCACAACATTCTAATATCTGATCCATACATGAATAATTTCTAGTTCTAAAACCCTCTACTTGAATGCGAACTTGTTATAAACGATACGATATGTGCACGAATGTTCTTTGAAAACCATACTTCGTTTAGATCATTAATCTTGTATGCCTCGGGCTCTACAGCGACTTAATGTTTAACGGCTGCAATCGCAACAAAAAAATAATTCATTCCATCCAATCTATCATAAACTTCTATGCAACCAGAATCAAGTGTCGAAGCCATCAAAAACCGTTAGAAACGACTCAACATCGCGAATGTTCAACCGACCTCAATTCACTTGGAGAGTGGATCTAAAAGAAGTTAGAAAGCACTAACTGAAGAGATTAGAAAAGTTCCTAAGCTACATACAGGTGAGCTTAAGGTTTCATAAAATAAAACTGCGGCAGATATGGCGATAACATGTTTCTTACTTTGCTGAAATTTATTACCCCTCTAAAGGAACGTAGCCTAAACATTAAATAAAAGCTAATGCTGCATTTACATGGTCACACATTCCTACCACGCAAAATTAAAGGGATGCTAAATACTAAATAGCCGTGTGACCGAAAGGGACAGCATTACCTAACACGCAAAAAAACGTGACACGTATTTAGGTCGGCCATCTTGTTTGCGTGATAGGAATTATAGGAAAGCTCTGCATGTTGATATTTTTATAGCGATGACTAAAGAAATTCCGCATTCCTATAAAACAATATGGCTTCCGGAAATGATGAACGGACAATTATTTATTTTTTTCGTGTAACTGATTGATGAATTGTTGGTTTGTTTTACTGAAACTAATAACCAATCTCATTTCAAATGTTCCAAATCAGAAATATTAATGTTTTCAAGCAATTGCAGAAATGTTGGTGAGCGGAACCTGTGTCTATTTCCGTTTTACGTATCTATAATTATGGGTAGAGCATCCATGACACCGTAGGCGTCTGATTTGTGATCTCATTCTTACGCCTTTAAAAGTATTGACCATATTGACTGCGGATACAAACGGATCTCTCTTTTCGGTTTTGTTGCAAAATTGCGCGTGCGTGATGATGTAAATGCGGTTTTAAGCAACAATTATTTGCAAACACAATGTTGGTTTGTTTTATGTAAATAAAGTTGAAATTAAATAAATACAAATTGAGAGAAACATCGGTTGTTTGTCCATTCATTTGTATGATTTTTTTATTTTTCGGACAAATAGGATCAACAAATTTAATGCCGAATCCGAATGCTTGTATAGAGAACATTTTTCAAAACTGCTATATTCTCGGATATTTGACAGATCCAAGAGATAGCGTTGAAATTTAATCCACGGATTCATTAGTTTTCGTTTTTAGTTTTCTCGATTATGTTGTCAGAGAAAGATATTCTATACGGTCAAAATTTCGGACTCGCAATCATAATCAACTCTGCCATTACGATGATAGAGGAATTGAAAAAAGTGGGTCTCGCAATTCTGTCCTTCTGTCAGTTTGGCCGTCGGCTCCTGAGGTCTACAGCCTAACCGGCTGAACGGATTTGGAATAAAATTATGGAAGATGGTGCCTCAAGACGTACTTGCAATGAACGGGAACATGTGTAGGTACTTGGTTTTTCCGTAAAGCCTCCGTAGCAACTTTGCAACTTATTTTTGACGTGTGTTTGATGCGTTTTCGGACACTTTTTGAAGTGCTTTTTACACACTCTTTGAAGAATTTTTTCAGGCGTTTTTCCACGAGTCTCATTGCGAGTTTTTTGGACACGCTTTTTCGACTTTTCGCTTTTTTTTAGCACGCGCTTTTGAACATTTGCCAAAACTTTTTTTATTCCTTGCAGGGTCTTGTGAGACAACATTTTGAAAAGCAAAATTTAGAATAGTATAATTTTTAAACAGATTTTTGAAAGAAGAATTTGGACCCTGCCAGAATATTGACCCCAACCCATACCATATATATAACGGCGTTAACCACATAAAGTCTAACTAGCCAAATTTGTGGGGTTAACAGTTAACACCATCGCTTTGTTGAGTGAACTAACCAAATAAAGGGTTCTGTGGCTTAAACTTAGAGTGTGAATTGTTATTAGGGGTTGCCTATCACCTTCTATTTACTGTCAATTTAGGAACGAAAAGTCAGTATATACACAGAACAATAATTTTTTAGTAGACACCCTGCACCACCAAGTCACGATCACGACGATTGCCTTTGTCTCACTCCAAACTTGAGTGTGGACTTTTGAGTGAATCCCAAACCACGCACTAATCTACGAGAATACTCGTAGCTCAATGAACCAAGCTCCAAATGACGGTCTTCTACCTTCTACGTCGTATTCCGCTGCTGACCATCTCTCAGTTACATTCCAGATCTCAACGGCAACTGGCTCGCTCGTTCGACGCGAGGCCTTAACAAAAGAAAATGTGAAAGTAAACCTGAATAATAAAAGAAATAAGTGAGAAAACAATTCCATTGCAAAGCAGTTCGTAGAGACGAACGGAAAAAAGTGAAATCAAAAATTCATAGACCGTACACGCCAACGTATCATGTTATTTAACGTTCTGAATTTTGTTTTGGCCACTCTGATCGTTTCCTACCAAACAGGTATGCACACATTTATGTGTTCCAAGAACAGTGACTCAGACAGAATAAAAAACAACTTGTCCATTATTTGTATCCACAGTTGCTGGTGTTAACTTGATTGTGTATGTCTCACAACATGGCCTACATGGGGAAATAACCTTCCGGCAGGTTTCGAGCTCTTCTGTTGAAATCAAAGCCAAGCTTGAGACAACATTGCAATTTCCCGACCAAGCCTGGAGCTGGGGTATACACGAGTTTCCAGTCGATTACACCGAAGCAGACGCGAATGCCCGATGCGATCTCGGCAATCTGGGCAAGCAGTTGATAAGTTTTGATGAAGATTTGGGCTTCCTAACACTACCCGGCAATGAGACGACAACGTGGACTAAAGACATGCATCTGACAGGTAAGAGTGATGTTTCAAGGCCGCAGCGACACTCATATTCTGTTTCGTAGGTGAAAAGGGAATCTGGGGCAAATCGTTGGTTTTGAGCGATGGCAACACTCGGGCATGTGGCAGTATCACCACCGTCGATGCGACAGTGGAGCACATGGCTGAGGCCAGGTTTAGGACGCCACTATCAGGATCGGTGTACTTTCGTTGGTTGGCCACAGCTGACGGGGGAAACAGTGACACCCTGATCTACACTGACTTGTACCACATCCAATCGCAGCCGGTGCCTAACAATGATGAACCCGCCACCAAGCACTACTGGAAAATCTATGTAACTGATATCCTGGAGAACGATCATCACAGGAACGAGGACAACTGCAATTTCCTGCAGTTGGTCTTCGACCCGCAGGGCTATGGTGAGGGGAAAGGTATCGGTGATCTGGACACTCGACTGGGTAAGATCAAAGTGGCAAAGAACGCATTGCGCGAGAACCAACGGACGATCTTCAAAGATCACAAGTTGGTCCTATTGCCGTCTGATCTCGCGATCCCACATCGGACGCTGTATCTGGTGCTCTTCGATCATTTGCATTCGACCAACTATTTGGCCTGCACCAAAATCCGGCATGTCAAGCCGCTGCTCTACAAGTAAGTCGCGACCAAATAAGTCGCTGCTCAGAGTATCTATCAAGTTGACCTTTCTCGTTTTAGAACCTTCTTCAACTCCGGCGGCATCAAGGGTGAAGTTTCGTTCAGCGTGCGCTCCAAGTTCGATCCGACATTTTTGAACTTCACCCTGACATCAACGGGGCGCAACACCGATCACGTTAGCAAGAAATTCGCCGAAGACGTGTCTGGCTTCCGAATCCACAGTCTGCCCCCGGCTCCGATTCGACGAGGGGAGCCAGACTATTGCCAAACTACCGATGAAATCTACAACCCTCACCAGTTGGACCTGAAGTCAGTTCCGCCGCCAGGGTTCGGAACCCAAGACCAGTACGCCATTGGTGATCTGAGTGGAAAGCTACAGAGTCGCAACAAGGACTACTATCACAACTACCTGCTGCCGGGGGCCAGTTCAGAACTGAGTGGCATCTATTGGGACGTCTTTCTGCCGCTGCAGGGAGTCAATAGCATCGTACATCGCGGCATGGTTATCTACACGTTCGACAGGACAGATCTGGACAATATCAAGGAGAACCCTTGGGGTTGCTCCACGATCATTCAGTACCAGAAGAACGGAGTCTATCAGAAGCAGATATCCACGGCACAGGTCCTGTTTCGATACCCGATTGTGGGAAGAGTTCTCTTCCGGCAGCCAGCCGAAGAGCCCTGGCAAGACACCACAGTGATTTTCGAGTATCTGATCCATGCCGACGGATCGACGCAGAACAACACATTCGGCCATCGATGGGCGATACACAGTAGTGCACCGGGCAAAGATTTCTACGACTGGCAAAACCGGTGCGCCAGTGCCGGAGATGTTTTCAACCCCTTTAAGGTCGACTGGGGTCAAAAGCCCGCCGACCACTTCTGTAAACCTCATCTGATGCCCATGTGCAGGGTCGGATCTATGGACGTCCGACTGGGAAATATTGCCATCGCCGGTAGGAAGTCGCAGGCCACGACGGTCAGCCGAAAGATATTTACCGACTCGAATCTGCCGCTGTCCGGCCAACACAACATCCTGGGGAAGTCTTTGGTGATCTATGACGACAACGGGCCGAAGGCCAGAGGAGAGCGGTTGGGCTGCTCAGTGTAAGTTTTTCTCTCTAAGCGGCAGAGTAATGCGGAAGACTGATTTTGAATAATTTCAGAATATCCGGTCACTTCAGGCGCAAGGCCGTGGCTAAGGAATGGTATCCCAACGGATCGGAGCTCACAGTAAAGGGCAAGCTGGAGATTTTCCAACAATCCGAGTACGATCTAACCAACGTCGAGGTAGAATTGAAGGGTCTCGTCTCAAACAGCGGATATCACATTCACATGGTGAGTTGTCAACCGAGTCCATATCACCTCACAGACTTGTGTAAAATTTCAGACGCCCGTGGAAGCTAATCTTGCATTCCCCTGTGAAGCGACTTCGCTGTACGATCACTGGAACCCGTTCAGTATAAATCCGAAGCTCTCTCCGCCTCCAAAGCTCGGCTCGACCGATCAATACGAAATGGGCGACTTGAGCGGCAAATTCGGAACCCTAGATGGGCTAACACAGTTCGAGGATGCCTACAACGACACAAATCTTCCACTCTTCGGATACAACAGCATTTTGGGCCGATCAGTTGTGATCCACAAGAAACACAAGAACGCAAGATGGGCCTGCAGTACCCTCGAGCGCGGATACAGCCCCCAAGAGGCTAGAGAACTGCGTGCCATTGCGTCCTTCCACCATCCCACGGGCTATGCCTTTGGCTATGTGAAAATGACACAGTTGGTTCACTCGGACGGAAGTCAGTCGGATACGGTGGTTGAGGTCAAGCTGCGGCATCCAGGAAAGAACGACCGAAATATGGTATGTGAAAGAGTTTCCGAAATAGAGCCACCGATGTGTTATGCACCTTCTTTCAGACTCACAATCACAAGTGGCAGATATTTGTGAATCCAGTTGGTGTGGACGCTGCAGTCAAACCGACTGCTACTCGGTGTGTCGCCGGCGGATATGTGTGGAATCCATTTTATACCCAACTTGCAGATCCTCTAAATGTAAGTAAAGTAGTGTGAGTGAGAGAAAATGTATACCAATGGACTGATTGTGCTTTCTCTTCAGATTGACCTGTATGAGCAGGAGTGTGGACCAGACAACCCCCTGAGGTGTTATGTCGGAGATGTTTCCGCCAGATTGGGACCGATAAGTATAACGAGTTAATCTCCTAAAAGCAGCTTAGAAAATACTCTTATCAACTTAAAGGTCTTGGGGACAAGCGAACGGTTTTTACGGATCCAAACTTTCCGCTGGAACAACCTGTCGGCGCTATTGGAAGGTCGATTGTTATATTCTCGCCTGATTTTTCGAACGAGAGATATGCTTGCGCTAATATTGAGCCGGACCACAATATCGTGAAATATGTGAACTTGCAGAAGCCGCCGAGATTTGTTGTGTAAGTTGAGTGGCTTGGAATTGGTTTTGTTCTAAGAATCTTTTGTTAAGTCGCGAATGGTGGTATTTATTATCCACATACGCCGCAGTGAATGTTGTGCCTTTGGAAATGCGGATTAGTGGTGGAGTACACTGTATACAGTGCAGTGCTGAGGCGAAGATAGGGTAGTGCCTTCTGTTTCTCATGGCTAGTGCGTCTATTGTTTTGAGCCAGCAACATTTTCTCACTATATAGGCGAGGGAAAGAACCCCAAGGCAAGTTTGAACTTGGGCTTGGGTTTCTTTCGTTAAAATGCAATCGTCCTTGATCTGGCTTGTCAGAATTCCGACATCAGAAATTATGAAGCGTGCTTCTTATAATCAACAAAAAAAAATTAATTTAGGTTCAAACATAACGTTTTGACTGCTTTAACCAGAAATAACATGAAGAAAGTTGTTGGACTTACATTTGCATGTTTTTGTATGAAGGAGAAGCACTCGTCCTCTACTATTCTGACGGTAACTTAAGTTTGACACGATTTAAATGCAGCTCATTGTTTGGGTTTTGAAGAAAGCGAAATCAGTATGACACGAAATTTATCAGTAGTAAAAATCCAACAGTTTTTCGTACATCTTCTCCAGACATTTTCGTTAAGAGAAAACAAGCAAATTTTGGAACCTTTTTGGAATTTCTATTCACGCAAATTTGCTCGACCTAGAAAAATGTGAACGTATCTTTAAGAGTACAGAAAGTAGTTTGCAACATCGGTAACCATAGATACGGGGTATTTTCTTGCGACTGGGAGGAGAGGACATTAATATTCAATAAATCAACACCTTTTTGACGCGCAGATTAATGGTTTGTTTGAAGCTTTAACTTTGTAATGAAAGACTACAAAAATCGACATTTACCTAGGTATTAGAATACATTTTTATAATTTCCATGGACAAAATTTAGAGCAAAATATCCGCTAGGCTGAGTAAAAAAGGTCAATGCCAGGTGAAGGAACGGCATAAGCAGAGCCAGCAGAACAAAAATGTATTTGTTTGGAATTCACTTCAGTCGAAAAATTAATTAATTTCCCATTAGAAAATATAATTTCAGTCTTTAATTCACTAAATTGTTTTACCATGGCTTTTTCAGCGACTAGTTTTTTTTTTGCAAACCTAAAAAAGTATTTACATCTAAAGAAGGCCTAAGAACATGAACAATGGGCCTTACCAACAAACATTTTCAAAGTTTCGGCTTTAAATTTAAAAAGTCCACTGTGGGTAGTTTTTCCATAAAAATCTTGCAATTTTGAGCTTCCGGGATTTAAGGCTAATTTTTTCATTATTACGATGTTTTGTCCAAAACTGGATAGCACATTGTTCTAGCTAACTGAACTCGATTCTAATCCTTTTTTTTTTGCGATAGGTCTACCTATACTGTCAGCCAGATCAAGGTGATCAAATGCCTTGGAGATCATAAAAACAGTATAGGTAAACCGCGATTGATACCAAGTCACCGAAGTACAGGGAATAGTATAGATGTTTTTTTTAAATTATCCCTTAAGCCCTCATGCATGTCGAGGCAAAAGCGCAAAAAGCTAACACGTTACACGTATCTAGTCATTTGAGAGCCAGATAAAATTGATTAATGTGGTATTTGTTTGGGCTTCTTCAGATTTGCCCTCAGATTTCAGATTTCGTGTGCCTAATCGAACATAAAAACGTCACTTGCTCTTTTTTGTGTTGATATTTGTGCGATTTAAATATGTGTAGTCTTGGACACTTTTCTAAGCGAAAAGCGATTTCCATTCACTACTTAAATTTTGTATTAAAAGATTAGAAATATCTGTCCCGATTGATTTCTAAATATTTATACATACGTAATTCACAGAAATAGATTCACCCGATGCAATGCCTTTCTTTGCTGGAAAAAAAATTCCATAAAAATGTAAGTAAACAAACTCCATCAGTTGTCAAACTCAAACGCGCTTGTATTGGTAAATCTGAAAAAAAATATCTAGATTCGCAAAAGATTGCTTTTTCCTGTACCAAACGAACATAAAAATTGAGAGCAAAAAAAATGCTCTGAGAGCGCCCAATCGAATACCAGACCACATAAGAGAAAGCAGAAGTCGTCGGCTCTGATGGTATTGTTACACTCAGGCTGGGATTCGAAAAGATACAACACTATTCTGTTAAACTTTTCTAATAAAATTCACTTTTATCACAACTTTATCGACTATTCTAATATTTCACTGATTAAGTACCAGAACAATATTATTTAAACATTTCTTCAACGTTTCAAACCAATCTCTTGATGTACTCTATTACTTTTCATTTTATCGCTACACCCGATTACTATCTCGAACTTTAACCAATCACTGTTATAAATCAACTGTATGTCCCTCTTCTAAAAGCTGTCCTTTTATACCCGCTCTGCCATCTGAACGAGAACTTTCTAGCTAGTTCTATAAATGGTTCTAGAATTGGCTACAGTGGTGGTATACACTTATATGACAGATTCCAGTCTCCAATTGGAAGTGACACTTGAGTGGAACTTGTTTTGTGACTAAGGGCTTGTTTCACCATACATCATTTAGGTAACACGATACCTTCCACGCCACAGTATATATACAGTTTTACGAAAGTACCAGAGTTACATTCTACAATTCTACAGGTATGGTCAGATTAAATGTACAAACGTTTCAAAAGAAAACATGCAACAGTTTCTTTTTTGTTTTTAATTTTACAATAGTAAGGTTTATCGAGAACTATTTCTGACAATGCTTCGGTCGTACTTATAACAAATTTTAGTCTCGAATTTAAGTTTACCGAAGCTCACAAGTGCAAAATTTATTTGGAAAATAAAGCTATTTTGAATTAAATTTTTTTTTTTATTATTTGTGACCATTCTTAAATAAATTTCAGTCCACGATGGATATAGGAAATCCAACAATACTTACATTGCAATCATGAATATAAGAATCAAGCTTTTAATAAGCGATTTGTTCTTATATGAGGGCTTATATGCGTCGTAGATGTATAAATGAAAACTCATGCTATCACAATTTAAAAATGTTTCCCACATTTTAATTTTCGTCTGTACAAGCAGTGTTGCCATACGGTTAAAAAAATTGTCCCCCCATAAATCTAAAAAACACCCAGATTTGGTTTTCTTTCTTTCCAAAAAAACCTCCAACTTTTTGTCATTATACTATTTACATGTTTTTGTGCGACTTAAAAGAAGTAATTTCGAATTTGAAATGCACCCATGTAAGTTTGGTTTTCCAAATGCGAAAAATAAATGCAAATGTCAAAGCATGTTGCCTGTTGAAAACAAGAAATTTACACAGCCCTTACCCAACTTTGACGAAATTGTTGTTTCTAAAATTTACAGATCAGATGAGTTTATTGATTGAATCCTGAACAATTTTGAAGGAACTATATACCTATAGAAAATACCACAACTTTTTTTTTCCTTGTGAGACTGGCATTTCCTTTTTTTTTTTTTTGTGAACACCAAAGATATTAGCACAAATAATTTTCATTGTCTAATATTGCCTCGGAGGATCGATCGATATTTAACTGCATTTTAAAATAACGCACGCATATTAAGGTTATCAAAAAGGAAATTATAACCTACAAATAAAATATAATTTAAAAAAAATGACTTCCCTAAACTATTTTTTCCCCCGTCGACCAAAATTAAACGCTATGTCTGGGGCGAAAAATCCTAAACTGCGGCAACACGGGTACCAGTTTACTATTAACGCGTGTAATTTTAGTTTCAAAGTTTAAGGTAAGAACTACGACTCGTAGTAATTTACAAGTGTTTAATATTTTGGTAGACCAAATGAACAAAATCATCTACCAAATAAATAAATAAAACAACACCCCATTTACAAAGAAGGGCACAAATCGTATTGCAAAAAAGTTTTTATGATCAAGAGCTCTGTACCGTGATGGTCAAATTCAAGATCCCGTTAAAACTGATCTATCCCGTGCAACTGTCTAGCAGGCTTACCATGCATACATTACATACTCATGGTATTTCTTAAATGATTAGACAAACTCAAATTACAAAATATTGAAACTCGCTAGTTTAATTTTTTTACCAGGTGCCAACTCCATTCTTTTTGGCATATTTTTCCAGCTGCTACTCTCCCCCTCGAGTCAATGTTTTTAATTGAAACAAAATTTCCTTATAGGGCACAATTTCTTGAGGAACTTCGTGATGTAATGGGCATACCCGAATGGATGCTGGACGTAGACGCCAGAAAGACAAAGGAACTGCACGGCGGCTCTTGCATTCAAATGATTATTCACTTCAAGGGACCAATAGCACATCGCTTGGAATTGGTAAAACTATTCAAACAAAATATATGAAAAAAAAATACAACACGATTTATACTTTGTAGGACATGTCCCGTTTGATAGCAGCTGGACGGCTGGACGCGCCAAGCTTGTATGTCCCAGGATTCGTGAACCAGAAACGAAAGGCAACTCTATCCTACAGAACGTGTGGTGTACGAGATCCAAATGAGAAAAAGAGTGCGTATTCCATTAATTATTATTTAAATTCAAATTTGAAAGCATTTTTTTTTTTTTTGCAGAAAAAAAATGGTTCAATAGGAGCAGCAGCGGCAACAGCTCGACACCAAAGACTTTCACACTGTTTTATATTTTTGTATCCATCTTTTGTATTATCCATTAAGTTTGTACAATGTACTTTATAAATACACTTCTCAAAGCACACGCCATTCCGCATCTGTTTGTGACTATTAAAAATCTTACATAACAACTGAACACAACCAAATGGGCGCATATATTTCAAACGCAAACCAACAGGTGGTTGCCATTCAGAAGGCTTTCCACCCATCCGCCGGCGCCGTATATACACAGACATGAAACGTAAACAGAAATCCTCTCGAGATACAGAGACAGAAATGTCATAGAATTTATTCGAGTTGGACAGTGCGCATGTCCTAGAAGTCTCATAAAAATATCGATCTCCCGACAGAAGTATACCAGTTTTTTTCGTTCTCAATAATTCAGTGCAGTGAAAATGGAGTGGACGAATCTTGTGGTGTTTCTGGGACTTTTAGGATTGGCAAGTGCGACCTTAAGCGGACCCTATCTAATGTGGGGTCATGAGAAACTAAAGAATATGAAATATCCAGCACTCACCGAGGCAGACGAAGAAAGTCTGTCGACACTTTTCACTGACGCCAAAGCCGTCGTTGTCTTCATAAGGAACAACACAAATCGATTGGATTCTGACAATTATCCGAAATTTCGTCAACTGATTCACGACAATGCTTGGACATATCTGCCACAGCATACCTTAGTCGTGGAGCCCTTCATCTACAATCGAAATGTTGAGGTAATTCATAATGGCAATTCTATATGTATTTCGAGTGACATTTTCGCTGTGCTAGGTGATTAATTTGGTCGGCCCCACATCGCAACAAGACACTGAAATAACGGCCCTATTCAAGGACTCTGTGAATATCTACGGAGATGGTGAAGTGCTGGGAATGCTGGCCTATCGAGAGGAAGAAGTTCATTACATGTACAAGAGAGAGGCTAATGAAGAACAAATAAGCAGCACTACTTCTGCTCCGTCCACAACGGTCGCAGTGCCAACGGAGGAGCAAACGGAGACTAATTTCATTTATTTCGCTCCAGGTGAGATATGAGTTATTTTTACACACCCACCGAACACATACCGAAGGCGAATTGTTTAAACATTCGCAATCGCAATTCTGTGTATACTGCTTGGGCGATGACTTTCTCTATTTTTCAAATTTAATCGTTTGCGGCTATATTTAACACAAATTGATGCAGAAAAACATGAAATGCCACAAGACAGTCGCGTGGGTACTACACTATTTGTAGTCGTTCTACATGAGTTGTAATCAGATGTAATTATCAACGCACATCTGATGTACAGTTAAGCTTTGATTTGATTTGGATCAATTTTAGTTCCCCAATCAATATAGTAAATGACGCGTTAAATCAATTTGGAGTTGTTTTTGGAGTGTCTGTTGGTACTTTAGTAAGAATATTTGAAAAATCGGGTTAACGTCTTTTAAATACTTGATATAATTATAAACTCACTCCTTTGATTGATTTTATTTTAGTTTTTATATCTGTTAAGGCGCAGATTTTGTATTTTATGACCAATTTTCTAACCTGATTGCTCACTATCTGTGCGTCAATAAAATTTCCACACTTTACCGTATTCACATCGACCCGAAAAACGGGGTTTCGCGAAAACAATCGAAAACAGAAGTCTTCCCATACATACTTCAGTATTCAAAACGAGTATTTTAAAGTCGTTTTCCACGAAAACACAACGAAAACGACTTCCTGTCGATGGGTTGTTGAAACAAACACACCTTTTGCAATATTTAGCAAATTCAGAACATCAGCTGACCGAACAAATGTCACAACTCACAACTTAAAATCTTAAAATCATTTTCTACACTTCATTGATGGGAAAATATTATTTTTAAATGCTCTGAATTAATTTTATTTGTTAGTTAATGCGATCGAAATTTGTAACCAAAATGGTTTACACAGAAGTTTTCCGACTATGTCTCACAGCTGATAGAAACGTCAACCGAAAACTAGTTGGTGTTCGGTGTGAATGCATCGACTGTCAAGTTTCCAGCCACCGTAAACAAATAAAAGTTTATTCCTCGCCAACGATAATACATACATACATAAATATTTGTCAAATGTAGTCAAACTTCGATCGCTTCTAGCGAAGGTGTGAGGTAACGAAGTTTGAATGAAGTGGTTTAAATACGTTAGGGATCAGACTAATGTGGTATTCGATTGAGCTTCTTCAGATTTGCTCTCAGATTCCAGACTTCGTGTGGCTAATCGAACATAAAAACGATAAAAGCGTCACTAACTTGCTCTTTTTTGTGTTGATATTCGTGCGATTTGAATATGTGCAGTCTTCGACATATTTCCAAGCGATTTCCATTCACTGGTTAAATTTTGTATTAAAACATTAGAAATACCCGTCCCGATTGATTTCTAGATATTTATACATAAATAACTTACAAAAATAGATTCACCCGATGCAATGCCTTTCTTTGCTGGAGAAAAAAATCAATAAAAATGTAAAAAAAAACTCCATCAGTTGTCAAACTCAAACTCAATACAAGTGTATTGGTAAAACTGAGATTCGCAAAAGTGCTCTGAAATCTGAAAAAAATTACTTTTTCCTCTACCAAACGAACATAAAAATTGCTCAGAGACCAAAAAAAAGTGCCCTGAGAGCGCCCAATCGAATACCATATTAAAGTTTATTCAAATTTCAAAACCTCAAAACTATCTTACTCGAGAGTCGAGAATATAAAATTTAAATCCACAAATAATTTAGAAAGAGAGAAAAAATAAGAGAAAACAACTCATAGGAAAAAGTATTCTCTTCAAATAGGTACCTACTTCTAAGCCATAATCAGGGTCGGCATTTTGTAAGGCGAAACGTTAAAACGTTTTCGTTTGCACATCATTCATGCGCACGAAAACGTTTGATCGTTTCGTCTTACAGAATCTGACCCAGATGTGTCTAGCTCTTAATTTAGAAAGCAAGTTGGGAAATTTTATCAAATTTTTTTTTTTTGAACCCCACCAAAGGCTATTTTTTATACTTTTCATGGAGTAGGTAATTCCAAAACTCGGTATTTCAATTCCAAAATTATGTGCAGACTGCAGAGTGTTTCATATTCCCCCCAGTTCTTCACTTTGCAGAGTTCTTCTCCGAAGAGAAAATAATTTAAAAGCTTCAACCTTCGAGTTTGTCCATGTATAAATTTAAAAATTGTCAATTTTCCCCACGGAAGTTTTTCCTTATTAAAAAAAATTGTTCATCGTTCAAAAAAAAAAACAACAGCAATCTTGAGGTTGGTTTGCAGAAGTTTGGCTGTGTTCGTGAATCTGATAAGTTCTGAAACAAAGTTGCTCCCAATTAGACTAGATGGAACCTTTACTTGTAAGTGTAAGAAAACAGCGGCAGCACTTTCAATTTTAACTTTTATCTATTAAGTTTTCGATATAAACATTTTTGTACATAAATTTTCGAGACTTTGATCATACGATCGGTTAGCGAGTAAGTTGCGTGACATACGAGTCAGTTCGATTTTAGGCAGTACTTAAGAGAAGTCGTGTGTAAAATAAAGACTGTAAAAAATATTAAATGTTGTGTATAGTTTCATTTATTTCCGACCGTCCTTACATAAGAAAATTTGTGCAGATTTGACCCATTCTCCCCTATATCTTTATATGAGGCATGTTATTTTGAGCTTCGATCTCAGCAAAGCAAAGTAAAGTAGGATTTTCAGCACCCAATTGTGAGTCCTCGAAATGTCAAGTAGAGCGTAGTAGATTGCGTGCTAAAAAACCTACTTTACTTACGAATATGGGTGCTTCACAGTTGGAAAAAGTATTGCCAACTCGAAAAATTGACATCCTATTATTTAATATTTTCTTCAAAAAACAATTCCAATCAAACTTTTAAGATCTTAGAGAAATGTTTATCACAGTCCTCCTCCCAATCGCCACCCAGAAATAATAAAACTGTCAACTCTTTTTTAGTAGGTAATACAAAATAAGTTTATTTAAACTGAGAAAAGCTTTTCAGAATTACAAGCATTTCACTAGGTATAAATCTCGAATTGCCAAAGTTTTTCCAGGACCCGGCGAGACAACTTGATAGCTTAAAAAAAGCCCGTGTTCCTGTCCTATAACTTGGTACCTACTGGTAACTGCAAAATTTTTAGGTACAGTGTTGACTGTGTGGTGCACTACATTCTGAATAGTATTGCTAACTATTTTCGTTTTATTTTAAATGAACCCAAATAACAAAATTTTGATTCAAAAATGGTGTAAGAAAATAGTTATGGAGAGTAGGTATATTTATTCTTGAAGAAGGAGTTCTTTTTTATAAAAAATAAAAAAACTTTTAGGAACAATTGTTTTTTAAGAATCTCAAAATTCTTTTCCAATATTTTTTTAAAAAAATAAAAAATTCTCTCACAATTTGCCGATGAACGTTAGATAAGTAAACTTTCATTCACGGGGTGGTATTCCTGGAATGGTGCCTGTGCATTAACGAACGGGCCTAATAGGCCAGGAACTAATTTCAAATTTGGCGTAGGGTTATTTACAGATTACTGGTTTTCGCTATAGAGGATATCAGTTATCTCTATATGTCATACATATTATTGAAATAAATAACAAATATCGAACATTTATAAAATAAAGATTATCTCATCAAATATTTCTTGTAGGCAAAGCAATTTTATACACAACAACTGCTCCGCTCCTAAACATGATCATCGATGGCCAGCAACACTCATACGCCTTGATGGAACACAACAAGGAGATTACTTTCGATGATCGCGGCGAGTACAGCCGACTGAATATTGGTTTCATAGTGAACAGTACACGAGTAAGCCCAAATCGGTCCGCATTTCGAATGTCCTCCCTCTAAATAAATGCTCCCACATTTCAGCTTCGCTTGCGTTTCAATTTCACCCTCTCCAGGTTCAGCTATTGGTCGCTAACAGCTGTCGAAGTCGAACACAAGGAGTATCGCAACAGTCTTCTCCTGATCGGTGAGGCACCCAATGCTCCAAAGGGCTTCTCCTTCAGATGCTCATGCCGGTCACTTGTATTCGGCACGGAAATGGATAACCTCACCTTGAGTGATTATCAGGTAGGTTGGAAATATTTTCTGAACTCTGTTTGTGGTATTAAAACAAACTGTGAAAATTATGTTTACTTCGGTTTAGGTCCAACCCTGGTTGAAGGGCGCCAATAGCTTTAGTGATGCCTACAATTGTGTCGGCTTTACCACCGTACCCATATGGTCTGGCTTATTTGTCAGTGCCATTCTGATTGGTCTCCTGTTTTTGGGTATTTTAGCCCTCATGGATATAAAGACACCAAACAAGTTCGAGACAAGTCGCAGCAAGCAACTCACTTTCACTGTTCAGGAGTAAGCGATGTTCCGATTCCGATGCGTGTATGCTTGACGCAGCGCTGTAATTACTATTATACCGATTGTTAAATAAATATATCGTGCCAGCAAATAATTGTATTCTAGATTTCAGTTTAATTGCAAAATTGTTTTCCCTTTAGTTAGGTGTAAGATTTTAGCCAAAAAAAATTCAACTAACAAAAAATAAAAGAGATATCACGAAAGTGGATTATCCAAATTGGGGTTTTATTTTCGGCAGGAAACACGGAATCACGCATCGCACACGTTGAAGTGATTTCAAATCACAATTTTTTAGTTATTTCACAGGCGGATCACTCAAATTAAACACGCCACGTATAAGGTGAGCCGGCCAGTAACAAGTGTATCACTTAGGTATACCAGTAAATATCGTATTGTATTTATTAATTCATCTCACTAGGTGCAATATATAAAATGTGGTAAGAATAATTCATAGAAATTATTAATAAGTACCTACATTATGCAAAAAAAGAAAAAAATTACAAATCTTATTGTAAGACATAACAAAATAAGGTTAAGGACACTCATTGGCTAAACTTAAGCAAGGGCTAGTGGCGAGTGTCCCTAAAAAATATATAAAAATTCAACACTGCCTCAGAGGTTCTATTTCGAAAGTACAACCTAATCGCTCGAATCATTTCATCTTCAGCTGAACGCAATAAGGACATGCAGGTGAAATCGCTCCAACATTATCCATCTACCATGAGATGTACATCGTCTTGCAGTGATTTACGATTACTAACGCAATAGCCAACCAAACCAATCTGAGCTTCTAAAGCTATAAATTCCGCAACTTCGACAACCTCTTGTACAGTAAAAATATGCACCCAACGCCCCGTTATTACATCTTGTTTACTTTCGTTACAGTGCAGTCGCAGAAAGTTGCCCCCTGCCGGCTGCACCCCATCCTCACCTACTTTACTTTCTAATTTTCGCCAGAAGACTGAGCAAAACAAAATAAAAATTCAAAATAGCCAAATCAGCTCTAACTCGCTTGCCCAGCTCCGAATTCAAGTAGTTCTTCTTCCACCGTGCGACGACTTTCATCTTTCGCTTAGAATCCCAAACTTCCTCTTCTGGTTCTTCGTCTAAGTTTACGAATAATCGAACGCCATGCCGGCCAAATTCAAATTGCTGAAGACGGAAAGTCTCGCAGCAGACACCGACACCGGTGCATTCTCCGACGGAGCATGCAACATAGCCGCCTGGTCAGTCGTCAGTGGGCTGTTGTGATGTGTTAAGAGGTAACCCACTTTTTCACAGTCATTTTGCTGCTACAACTGGTACAACTGGAAACTGGTTGCCGCGAGTATGAATAATGCCCGCACTCTGTCACGGGAAGAAGAACCATTGAGCTGTGCCACAAGTGCTAACGCAGCTTATTCTCGAAGTATGTATGTGGAGAAATGTTGCTAATTTGTGAAGCTTCGCCAATTAAAACACAGTCAAGCCGACTCGAACTCGACTCGATGAAAGTAAATGCGTCGGTCGAGTATTCTCGTATGTCACGTTCGGACTTTCAAGTGGTTTGCGCGCTTGCGTCGGTCGATTAGTAAAAGTTATTAAAAACGAGAAATTGGAGCCAATTAGAAGGAGCTGCTGCAAAAATCAAGTGAGAGATTGTACATAGAACAGGCTTAGAAGCAGCAATACCAAATCGATATTGATGGCCTGGCTGGTGATGGCGATGGCGCGCTTTTCAAGTGAAAATCACGATCTAGTGGAGTCGTCTCTTGATAACTTTCACAAGTAGCTATTTCGGATTTCTGATCCAAAAAAAAGAGACAGAGAATGAGAACAGCAACAGTATACACATAAAAGCTGATTTCGATGCAGACTGGGCTGACTGGAGCGATGAGCATCGGAAGTGGATGGCTCAGGTGGAAGATCAAGTCGGCTTTTGGCTGTATGCATTTAAAGTCACTGAACTAGACACAGCCACGAGCGCGACACTCGACTTGTTGACTTTAGATCGTGGACAAACGATTTTATCGGAGAAAGAGAGAGAGAGACACTTCAGTCGACTTTGACACTGACTGAGAGATTAGTGTCAAAAAGTTTAGTACCTATACCTATACCATACCCTTCACCAAGTGATTTGGCTGTTTAATAGTGTATTGACGGAAACTACTGTTTGGCCAATGTATAGGGGAGAGGGGGGCAGTTTAGGAAACTTAGAAAAAAGTAATAAAACAAAAACTTTTTAATGCTTCAGTTAAATTTTACAGTGACTCCACTTAAAACAAACATCTGATAGATATTGAAACGATAGCAACTTGAAAAAATGAAATAAAAATAAAAGTGTGTTTCCAGACGACAGTTGTAATTTTTTTTTATTTCCAGACGTAAGTATATTATTCTAAAATTTTGCTCAATTTACAAGTTAAAAGTGTTAAATTATAATGTTTATATAATGTTCTGATATTATTCAACCAAAATATTAACAATTTACATTGTTTGTGAATAATATGAAGTTTTTAGTTTTTTTATCCCTGTCGGGGCACTTTTGGACAATCCCCAAGGGGCACTTTTAGACAGGTCCTCATCTACTCCTTTTTATCATTTTGAACGAAGTAAATTGTGCAAAATGCTTGTTTTTCGTTTATAAAACAAGCCCCGGTTTAACAAATAGGGTGACTGAACTGCATTTAATTGTTTATTCATTTGCATATGAATATTAATGTCATTGGTTTGTTGTTTTTTTTCCTATGATATTGAGACTAAAATTCTAACATTGCATGGCATATAAAACTCAGAGTCCTATATTTTATTTATTTTTTAATTTATGCTTTGAAGTAATGAATTTTTTAAATTAAATAAATACATAAAAACTAATTGAATTCTTTTTTTTTATAAATATATTTAAATCATAATTATACATATTTATTTGGATGTAATATTGAAAGATAAAACATCATGCAACAACAATTTTCAAGATTCGAGGGGATACTCCGCTTTTTAATGGATCTAAAGCAAACGATATTGATATCATCACAGCGCTCCGTGATAGAAGCTTTAGCGGCGATTGAAGAACTGGCGAAATCTGTTGGTCTTGAAGTAAAAGAGGACAAGACTAAGTATATGCTATCAACAAAAATCTTTCCACCGCCCAGGACAAAACGTCACTATTAATAGCAACAATTTCGAGGTAGTTAAGGAGTTCATCTATTTCAGAGTAAACATGAACTTGACTAATGACGTCCTAGTGGAGATCCGGCGTAGAATTACCTTAGGAAACCGCTGCTACTTCGGTTTGGAAAAACAACTGGGCTCAAAACCCTCATTCTGCCAGTTCTGCCTTACATCGCTGAGTGCTGGACGAAAAGCAGGAAGGGAGAGCTAATACTGGGTTCCTTCGAAAGATAAATTCTTCGGCGGATTTTTGGTCCTGTGTGGAGAAGATACAACAACCGCGAACTCTATGAGCTGTATCAAGATGTGAATGTAGTCCAAACAGCCAAAATACGTCGACTACGTTGGCTCGGCCAGCTAAGAGGATCTTCGAATCCCAGCCCCCAGGTTCGAGAAGACAAGGAAGACCGAGCCTCCGTTTCAAAGACCGCGGATGACAGAGCGCTTGGTCTGGACAACTGGAAGCAGCGTGCCCGGGATCGTAGAGAATGGAAGAAGCTTGTTAAGTAAGTAAGTAAACAGTTTAGGATTGGTAGGTATAGGTAGGAGCGGCAGTGTGTCTGAAAACCCAAGTAGCACTATGCGCGGCGTTTTGTTTCCACAACTCATTTTACCTGGTTGTTTAATTCCAAAAGGTTATCATTTCGCTATAATACTTGTCAAGACCCCCTCAAGGGAGTCGAAGAAGAATTTACCAAGAGATAGCTGTGCCGTACAGACGCAAAGGCAGTGAGTGAGTGTTTCCTTTTCGGCTGCGTCATTACAGCTGCGGCAGTGTGTATTATGTGGGATGCCTAATCTAATTGCGTGTTCCCCTATTGGCCAATGGCCTGTGATTACCGCTGTTATTCTGGCAATATCTTTTCGTGATTTACTTACTTAGGAGGTATGTTGGTAGTTTTTTACTGCGACTGCTCCGAGCGGTATGTGAACCGATTCCGCAAGTGAGCAGTGAAGGGCTGAGCCTATGCCTGGCCAGCTCGTCAGCATGTTCGTTTCCGTAAACGTTTGCTATGACCTGCAACCCAAATCAGGGTAACCTTGAACTGGAACGAGGCCAGCTACTTACGACACTCTAATACTAATTTTCAGGTTATGTTATGTTCATGGCAGCTTGACTATCAATAAAAATGTCTGTCTTTTGCCTCTGAACTATGTTTGTGTGTATTTTGTTTTGGCGACAGGCCTCGCGGATGGCCAATATAATTCCGCCTGAAACACACTATCCGTATTCGGTAGCCTGAAGGATTTTGCGATAAACACCTACACCTTACTCCACAGTTCATTTTTGAACCTGTCGGTGTAGATTGTTAAATTCGTGTCCCTGTTCAGCCGGCCATCTTGCCAATCTAATCTGGAAGGGAATTCTACTTTGAAATGTTTAGCCACAACTGGCGCTTTTTCCCTCAATCGGTTATCACTGCTTCTGGGCTAGAGCCGCCCAGTCACTCAAACGCCTTCGCAAATGCGTGATCGTTTTCTATCTCGCATTACAAGCTGCAGTTTAAACAGTTCATGGCCCAACAGATAAACAACTTTCTTACAAATATGCGTTCGTTTGAGATTTTGTTCTTGCGGCGAATGGAAAGGAACATTAATTTTATCCCGAACGACGGAAATGGAAAGCATTCTCGGACGACTGTCGCAAGTGGGATTGTGGCAGAATAATTAAGGCGAAGCTTGGTTGTTTACGGAGGCTGAACTTGAGACCTGTTGCAGAGAGGTCTAGAACGCTTACCACTGAGCCATTGCGGCCTTTTTTGCGCAGTTTATTGCAGCACGAAAACGTTTAAAAGTTTTCACCTTACAGAATGCCGGCCCAGATTTTCGCTTTCGCGTGATTTATCTCGTTTTTTTGAAAAACGAAAGTGGTTTTCGTTTCGTTTTTTACAGAATCCCACCCTTGGTTTCTGGGTGTAGGATGTACGACAATATGCCAGCGGGACTAAAGGATAAAACCTAAATCGGGCCCAAGAAAAACGTCACCCTGCAAAACAAAGTGGCAACAGAACGAAAAAGTTTACACTCCCATTTCACGTTAATTGCCAGTTATTTATTGACGAAAAATTCGAAGTAAAGACCCCAACCGAATTCATATCTGTCGTGATTTGAATTTCTCCACTAGTTTATTTATTTCTAAAATGTTCCTCATCGAGCGTACATAGTCCCAACACTTTCCACGAGGCGAGTAGCATCGCACAAAAATTGCATCCATCGGACAAATCATTGCAAGAGCTAATCGAAGTTAAACCAGCAATTTGTGTTACTTTCAAACGAAATCTATGCATCAGCGATCAGCGATCAGCGTAATAATGTTCACTGCAAAGACCGCGTCAGTCGCCGTGTACCGCGCACGGATCATCAGAGCGATTTCCCCTTCATTTGAATCCGGAAAACACATTCCTTCGATCGGCATGCAACATCATCGTAATTCACTCAGCGGCAAAACGAAGATGATGATGGGAATGGAGATGCACGGATGCTGTGTCTGCCTCGGCTTTACAACAATGGAATTTATCCAGATACTTTAATGGATTTCGGAAGTCGTAATGGAAACGAAAAAAAATAAGTAAAACCTGCTCATAAAATCATTTATAATTGAATGGAGATTCAATTCAATGTCGGAGAAGAGATCGCATCGGTCAGTCTTTAGATTCAGGTCGATGGAACTGACAACTGACAGCGTTTGGTTGCGTTGTTGCGTGTGTTCCGTAGAGCGCTGACTTAATGAGATTTTTGGAAGCTTCCTTCTTTTGAAGGTCGAGTACCGGCCACTGTATAGTTAAATATGGGTTACGCGGTCACAAAATACGCACTGCGCCTTTCAATGTGAAGACAGTTTCTGTTAATTCAAATCATCGCCTCAAGTTTTCACTTTTAAACAATTCGCAAGTGGATTTTCCACAAATCTCGGGCCAAATCTATTCGCGCAAACGAAAGCGAAGTGCGTGGCCTTGTTTGATTTGTTGCTTTATCCTGGCCAGCTTCAGCAGTTATGGGGCATCATTCGTGTTCGCATTTGATATGGAATTTTGCCTTGTGTGTACGCATGTACGCGAAGCGCCTAGAGCGAGTGGAAATGGAATTTTGAAATTGTATTTTTCCTAGAAAGAGAAACTCTATGTCCAGATGACAGTTGGATCTTTTTGCGGCGTGTGCGACTTTATCTCACATCAAAAAAAGAGGAAAGAACAAGTCGCCTATTGGGAGGAGAAAAGCCACAGCCACTGATGATGAAATCCGAACAAGTGTAGGTACTGAATAAGTGAAAGACAGACGACAGTTTTATTCGATTAGTAAATCAAATTGTTAATGACTAACGAGTGTTGCTTGTTTGTTTGGCTTTTTGGCGCAGCACTGGGTCTGGACGCACTTAAATGTTATTTGGCATCTTTCTCTTGGTTTAATTGCAAGTAAATTGTGCGGAATAGAAATGTTGGCTAGTTTCTATTTTCAAGAGGAAAATAACCATGCAGGGTTTTATTGGTTAATCGGCTATCCTTGTTCGAGGATGAAACTGTGTTTAAGTACTCAATTTGTGGTTATCTACATTTTTGAAGATTGCTAATTTTGTTGGTATTTGTTGTCCAGGAGTTGTAATGCCCTAATATGTTCATGTCTCTCGCCAACTTAAGAAGGATATGCCCTACTTTTCGTACTAGTTTCTTTGGCGGCTAAAATGTGATACAGAACTGCTATCACACTTATGTCAGACTTATGTCAAACTAGAATGGCGACGTTTCGAATTTCAGTTTCTATTCGCCTGGAGTTGTCAGTTGTCATACGTGAATAGTTTTTTCAGTCGACCACAAATCTTGTCAAGTTGACAACTCGAAGAGTCAAATTCAAAATAAACAGGGTAGCCGCTGCAAAACGGCTTCTCTGAAAATATTTTACTAGCATTTTCCAGCATAAGATTGTTAGAATTAAGACAAATATTATTGTACATTATTTATTTCTTCTTTCTTTCAAGATCTGTTGATAACTTCTATTGTAGATATTAATAAATATTAAATACTAACACTATAATATGCTAAACATATTTATTGGGATATAACATTTTTTGCAACATTTGCGAGGGGCCTTTTCCAAATAAAGAACAACAAATTAGCAAAAAATTGTGGCTGGCTTTCGAAGGAAGTGCCAAATTTCGACTTTATTTGCACAACCGTAACGCTAACGGCGAGAGTACAAAAACAATTTAACTCGCCTTATTAACGCGTTCATATAACTAATCAAGTTAAATCTAGTTGACGTTATACTTGAACTAGGTATCCGAATGTGTCGCCCATATCGACTGCCTCCAATATCATTTTGTTCGTAGTCTCACTCTTACGTCACTGTCCGGGTCCGATAAATGGAGTAATCGATTATGCATTCGAACATTTAAAAAACAATTGTCTTAATTTTTGGTATGGTATAAATAAATATCTTATAAAATATGCTAATCACCTGTCTCACAATTTCAGAGACGTAAAAAAACACAGTCGTGGTTGTACTTTAACCTTAAATTGTTTTTTTTTAAGAATTTTAAAAGGCGAACCGCATCATTTAAGATTTGCAGTCTACAATAGCAGTAAGTTACTGCATTTACACCATCACGCATGTGTAGAGATCCTTTTGTCAGCAGTCAATTCTATAATAAAGGCGTAATAATGAAATCACAAATTTGACGCACAAAGTGTCATGGATGTTCTAGCCATAATTATTGATACATGAAACGGAAATAAACACAAGTTCCGGCGACAAACATTTCTGCAATCACTTGAAAGCATTTCTTTTTCTGATTTAAAACATGCGAGATGAGATTGCACCAACAATTCATCAATTAGTTATACGAAATGAATAAAGAATTGTCCGTTCATCACTTCCGGAAGCCATTTTGTTTTAAATGCAAGTGAAATTTCGTCAGCCATCGCTATAAAAATACCAACATGAGTATAGATTTCTCATAACTCCTACTACGTTAACAAGATGGCCGACCTAAATACGTGTCATTCTTTTTTGGCATGTTAGATAGTGCTGTCCCTTTTAGTCACACGACTCTTTAGTATTTAGCACCCTTTTAATCTTTCGTGTTAGGAATGTGTGATCGTGTAAGTGCAGCATATATAAGAGAAAAAATTGTAAGCTTGCATTTTTTAGGATTTTTTTCCTTGTAGCCCAAAAAAATATAAATAAAATACAATCAAAATTATCATTAATGACCGGCAGTACGGTTTTCGTGGCAACAGATCCACTGGTGATTTGATGGCTTATCTCACCGAAAAGTGGAACCAATCTCTACATCACTCTGGTGAAACGAAGATTGTTGCGCTTGATATTTCAAAGGCATTTGACAGAGTTTGGCACCAAGCTCTTTTGTCGAAAATTCAAGTTGTATTGGATGGCTTCAAGTCTGAAATTCACCATATAAATGCTGGTGTTCCCCAAGGCTCCGTTTTGTCTCCGACTCTCTTTCTCATTTTCATAAATGATCTCCTGTCTGTAACTTCTAATCCAATCCACTCCTTCGCCGATGACAGCACCCTCAGCTTCTCATATTCATTCCAAGACTCACGTCCCTGCTCTTCGGCCGTAGAACTGGAACGGCAACGTATGTTAAGCTCATTAAATTCCGATCTCGACAGCATTATAAAATGGGGTTTAGCCAATAGAGTGGAATTTAATGCTTCCAAAACACAATGCTGTCTGCTGTCATTAAAGCGAAACCAGAATTCTCAGCCATTATCCATGAGTGGCACTTGCATCGCCGAAACCGAAAGACTTTCCATTCTCGGTATGTGTGTCCATGACAAACTTCGTTGGAATGACCACATACACGAAGTCGCCAAGAACGCCGCGAAATGTCTAGGTTTCCTCAAACGGTGCAAGAAATATTTTACCCCTTCTGATCTGGCTGCCATATACAAGGCGTTCATTCGCCCCAAACTTGAGTATAACTCTCATATCTGGTCTGGTGCGCCCAAAACCTCACTGCACCTGCTGGATAGGATACAGAATCGTGCTTTAAAACTCATTGGAGACACAAATATAGCGAATTCTATAAATTCGCTCGAACATCGCAGAAATGTAACATGTCTTTCATTGTTTTATCGCTATTTCTACAAACAGTGCTCAAGCGAAATCGCCAGCTGCATTCCACCCCTTCAACAATTCAACCGCAATACTCGCCAAGCCAGGAATGCCCATCAGTTTAAGCCGTACCACGCGAATG
The DNA here is from genome assembly GCA_949126925.1 of Cheilosia vernalis. Classification (NCBI taxonomy): domain Eukaryota; kingdom Metazoa; phylum Arthropoda; class Insecta; order Diptera; family Syrphidae; genus Cheilosia; species Cheilosia vernalis. The sequence goes on along the minus strand of OX421358.1, from coordinate 99,178,982 downwards.
TGGAACGCCTTGCCCGGCTCTGTCTTTCCCCCTCGGTTCAATTTGCAGACATTTAAAACCAATGTGCATCGGAATCTCCTATCTTCTCTATCCCAATTTCCCTAACGCCCGCGCTGTGTACTTCAAACTACACCATAAGAGTAGTCATAACCTCTTTAGTGCACGGGAGTAATTTACGTATTATAAATTCAAAGAAGAACTGCCTGTGTAACTATGCCAATGAAATATAACAAGAACAAACAAATAAAATAAGTAGGACAGAGAAAAAATAAGGTGAGATGAACAAAATATTGGAAATGTAACAAATAAGCTGTAAAAAAAACAATAAGCAATGTTAACTGCAATTCAATTCGCATTAAGCTCGTTCAGATTTCTGCGGAAGAAGATTTTTGTTCAACATCGATTGAAGGTTAGAATCTATTACGATGACGATGTAATGTTGCTTATACAGTCGAATCCCTCTAAGTCGAACCTCCTTTAACTTGAATTTTTGACTCGAATTTTTCGACCCAATTTTTGCACTGCCTTCAATTTTGCATAGAAAAGTCATCCTATAAGTCGAAATTCTATCTAACCCGAATATATTTTTTGATTCTTGACCTACTACAATATCCATCTAAGTTGAATTTTTCGTCTGAAGAAAACAAAATAAAAAAAACTCGGAGCTGAGAACAGTTTGGCGAAACCATTACTAACCATATATGCCAGAAAAGAATGATATTGAAAACGCAATTGAAAAATTGCAAACTGCAATTGAAATGACCGAAGATGTCCCAGAGGAGATTCACTACTGCCTATTTAAAATAGAACCATTTATTAAATGAGTGAATACTGCTACTTTCACATCCCAAACAAAAATAACAAATTTTGTTCAAAATGGGCATACTTTCCTATTTTTTAATTCAAATAAATTCGCTTAAAAAAATCCCTCTCTCGAACTCGAACTTTTTTTAACTCCCGTGAAAATTCGACTTATAGTGATTCGACTGTACTAACTAATTATATCGAGACCTCGATCCATGTTGAATATGCAGAAAGGCTCGCGAGCGATTTAAGAAAACCTACGCAGAAGAACGAAGTGCTAGCATAGCATCTATTGACATTTAGACTGTGTTCGATTTTCGGTGGAGGAAAAACGTTCATGGACAAAATGCGCATATGGATGGAGGTCTTGTAAAAAATACCCCAAATGTTATAAGGTTTTAAAAAACCTTTGCAAGTTGTAATTGATTTATAAGAAAAGTACAAAAATCGTATTTTTATCTTGAGTAGCCATTTTTTCAATATTGATTTTAATGGAATCAAAAACTCAACTTCCTGCTGATGAGTTTTGTGTCCAACTTGCGGGTGTCATATTTCCACTGTTATTTACTTGTTTATTTAAACGGTATAGGTAAGCCATCATTTAGCCAATAATTACCCATGTTAACTAAACCATCATAAAATCATTTGAGTAATCTTTACCAACGGTTCAAAGTGACATACCGTGGAAATAGGACTGTGTTCACCATCGCTAATTATTTTAATGACCCTTAAAAGCTAATAGTCGATGACTTGCGTTAGTCTTTGTTTGTTTTAAACCGTATCCAATGGTAGAATAATTGCCTCTGAAAACACTTAAAATTAACAAAAACGAAACTACTCCTTCGGTGGAAAGTTTCTCCAAAGGCGCTTCTCCGTTCTTAGTTCGCCTGGCAGTCATAGACTCTTAATAAATCGTTCTTATTGCCCAGAACAGATAAATTTAGATAAATAGCTCTGACTTCCTCTTACCGATTAAGGCAAACAAACGCTCCCAAAGCAGATAACTGCGTTTACAACATTCTTCTGCGCTTATGCTAATGATGGCGTTGGCTTTTAAATAACTGCCCTGCAGCGATTAAGAATGACTTCCACAAATTTATAAAACTAAAAACTTCCTAATAAAAAGCAGACCAAAATGAAAATCAAACGATTTGATAAGATCGATGCAGATTATCTACCAGCTTCAACACATGAGTGTGATTTGATGGAGCATGATCAACTGTATAACCGCAGGCCAATGCACATGAAATTACATCATAATTGTAGGGTTTCCATTACCACATTGTGTAGGAAAAAGTGCTTAAAACAGAAAAGCAAGCAAACGTATACGTATAAGTGAGTGTAACCGTAAGCACCTGAACTTAAGTGGAGATGAGTTTCTTGACTTCTAACCATCCGGTATTTACACGAAACCCATACAAGTGCAGCCAACACCAGCGGCGCACACCGTTGACGAAGTGGGTAAAGAATATGTAATAAAATGGCTTCGAAGACATCCAGACTATGAGCTCGAAAATTCGGACGCAAATTGATCTTGAATTTAGTAATTCGGTTCCGGCATGAAAATTAGCAGGTGTTAAAGTTAATCACATATTTTCGTTTTAAACGAAAAGGATTTAACTAAACTATCAGAAGACTTGTGGATTAAAGATTTTAAAAACGTACTTGGGTTATATTTTTATTATTGATATTTTATATGTTGTATGTATTTCATTAGGAATGTTTCTGTTAAATCAAACTGTCTTGGCACCTGTTGCTCAAAACAGGAAATCATTTGATTTGTCTTTTGAGTAACAGATGGCGCTATTTTCTTCCTAAGAACTGTGCCTAAGAGACAATATTAAGACCCCCCGCAGTCCTCTTGCCGCAGGCCACTTCAATTTTCTTCAAATTCGCCATTTTGTTTTCCTTTCGTTGTTGTGTCAATTAAGAATCCGTGTGACATGCAAACACATACAAAAAATATAAAATAAATGCTGCCAACCGTGGGGGAATGTGATAGAGTTCGGGAATACCACATTTTAACATTACCTACTGAATGCTATTGGTTTGGTTAGTCATTTATTATATTTACTAGCGGAACCGACGAACTTCGTCTCGCCCCAATTTAACGCCTTCAGATAAGCTTCAAAATGATAACAAAACACAGATAGTTAAAATTTCAATGTGATTTATTTTAATGGAATCGAAATCTGTAGAGAGCGATATGATGATCAATGTTTTTCGATTTGTTTTCCGTTGCGAAAACACACAACGAAGACGGTTTGCCAACACGCGAACAGGACCGTGCGAAACACGGAAATTCGAGATTTATCCCACAGACTTCCAACGATTGGCCTTGCACTTTATTCATTGTTATCGCAAAAGCTAATCGAACGGTTATCTGAATCATGAATTAGAATGGAAGAACAGTGGAATAATCTGAATTCATGGGATAAGGACTTCCTCTAGTTTGAATTTGCCCTTGATGATCGTCACTTGAATCACATTGTTCATCCGTTTCTTGACGGACAACAGCGTATACCGTTGCAATTTCGAATGGTTCAGATTCCGCAACATGAATATTTTATTATCTATCCCACCTTTGGTTAGTTGGGCTCGTCGTCCTCGTCGGTCATGCTGTCAACAGATGTTCTCCAGCGATTTGACTTTGAATAATGAAATGCAAGCTATCGCCACACATCCTTATTCGTCGCCGCTAGTATTGCCCGTTCACTAATCCAATCGAGTTTTAATAATTATGTATAATGCCGGGGAACACTATGGTGATGAGGTCTTCCTTCGACGATATCGATCCAGTCGAAACATTAACAGTAATTTGGTTATTGCCAAGCGCCAGCAGTTGGTCTCGAGAATTCAGCAGCCATGCTGACGGGAAGCGTTTGACGAAAATCTTCGGAGAGGAATATCATAGCTCCACCAAACCGTCTCGAGTTTATACGTCTTTTATCACAATGAGTCTCACAATTATCCGAAATTTTCCAAGCATCACAACGAATTTTCCACCTTTACATCGTCCAAAATCATCAAATCATGCGATAAAATGCAAAATTAATTAAAAAAAAACTCAATTTCCGCGTTTTTTCGGAATTTTCCGAGTTTTCCACTAAAAGTTTTATATTTTTCCATTAGAAAATTCATTCCCCAAAAATTGCACACACAATTCCATTCAAAAAATCAATTTTCGTTTTTTTTTTTTCAATTTCCCAACTTTTCCGGATGGTTTTTCCAAAATTTTCATAAAGACCTTCTTCTTATAATTACGAACAGCTAAAAAAAATTTCAGCCAAATCGGTCAAGCCGTTTTCATGTTATGTCGTGACAACGGAAAACGGGTTTCATTTTTATATATATACCGCGGTACTAATAATCATTTTTAGTGTCCAGGTTAAGTTTTTCGGACTCACAATGGCGAAATTTTCCATACAAAATTGCATATTGTGACCTAGGAAATATTTAGTGTGGAGGTTAAAAATGATTATTGGTAAGGCCCATAGATTTGTAAAAGGCGAATAATATTATGTGTTTGGTTAATGAAAATACCTTAAAGAGATGTTTTATATACTAGAAACATATAAGGACAAACATTGTTTTGTATTTCCGCTTTTGAATATCATTAATTTCGATTTCATGAGTAAACTTTTCATAAATAACTGAAGAAAAATTGCTCCAAATGTTTATAGTTTCCCTCAAACTATCTTTATTGTTGTTAATTTTTCATAAATATTTTAAGAACTTATCCCTAAAAAACAAATACTATCCGCACGAATAATTTCAAATTTAAAGCACGTATTGTGCGTTTTTCATACTTTTGAAATGAAACTAGAGCAGTACGAAAAACTGCTAGGTACGAAAATACCCGATAATTTTGAGTGCGTACACACTAACCTAATTAATAAAGAAATGTCAGCAAAAAATGCATTGAAAATGTATTCAATTAAAATTTTTAAGCTGCTGGCAGCCTTTTGTTTTTGGCACTTCATCATTTATGGATTATGGCTTTCGCTACCCGTCACTTTGAAGTTTGCGGTTTTAAATTCGTTCGAAAATTTGTGGTTGCTTTTGCAAACAATTGATACCCCTTTCGTAATTCAAAATTTGTCTCTTTTACACGAAGTTAACATGTCAACATGATTTAATGTGATAAAAATGAGAAAATATGAGGAGTACTTCCTTTTCTGAATGTCCTTATAAGTATTTCACAAAGCCATTTAAAAAATTAAAAAAAAAAAAAAAACATAAACCAATCGGACACATTCTTCATGTGTATGGTAGGTAAGGGTGACCAGATCCAAGCCCACCAAAAAGAGGACACCTTACAAAAAACTCCAACAAAAATTTAAGAACAAAAAACAAAAAACACAAATTTTAACAAAGTATAAATATAATTGCAAACGATTTTGAGCCGTGAAATGAGTGGGTGTGTTCAGACGATTGTGAAAAAAAGACTTGTGTTGTGTTCCGAAGTGAATGAGTTCCGGGTACAAATATTATTTTTATTATAAAATCTTTATTGTTACATAAATGAATTACAATATCAATAGAATATAGCACTAGCTTGGAGGGCTTTAGGCTAAGGGTATAAATATATTTTAGGTCATGTTCATACTAGAAAGATGCAGACAATTACCGAACTACCTATTGTTGAAAAAAGTTTTTTTTTGTAGTTTCGGGGTGTCCAAAAATTGCGTAAACTGAGAAATCCCATGAAAGGGAACAAATTGCATAATTTTTCAAAAAGATATCTAGGTACTGAACATTTTTTTTTTTGTTGATAAAAGAGGACATGTCATTTTAAAAGAGGACATGTCATTTTAAAAGAGGACGTCATGAGTCACCAATCCTAATACAAACAATTAAAACTAAAAATTAAATTAAGCGTGTGTTGTGACACAGTTTGGACTTAAACGAAGAATCGGTAAACAGGAGTACACACTACACACTGACTACACAATGCACAAGTGAGATACCGACGATCAATCTCGTGGCCGTAGAGGAACTCTTCAATCGTTGCTTGCTTTATATAAAAATGGGAGTCGTCATGAAAATTAACATCGAAGTTATTTATAACGTATCCCTATCGTGTGATCAGTGAGTTTATATTTACTGAATTTATTATAAGGGTCAACCATTAAATGATAATGAGGGCTTAAGCAAATGTCTAACTTGTCTGCCAACAATTTGAATTCAGTCAAGCACTTTCGTCGTTATCTAAACTAATCTAACATGTTGCTATATATGACTCCTAAAGTTACTTTCCTATGGTCTCAACTAACTAATAGAAGCTTTGGCAATCCCACCCAAGATGTCGAAAGAACGAGTCATATTTGGGTGAGTCGTTCGCCTCATCCAACGACCGACTTTTGGTAATGATGTCATTTTTTTGCACAGTTATTGGGTACACATACAACGTTTTTAAACCATCTCTCAAAGGATGCCGCACCTGCCCCACCTGGGCGACACATTGGGCCTCGTTACCACAGTAATTTCCAATTATCACATCGCTCATTAAACACCTGCTTTATTACATGTCCATTTATGTTCGGCCCCATCAACCAATAACCATTTGCTATCGGCAAATTATTGTCAATAAATTCCACTCGACCATTACTGGCACAATTTGCGGCTACTCCATTGCAGAAATATCTGTTATTCTCCACTTCCGCCTATCCTGGGGGGCATCTTTGTCTAGCTAGGTGCATCTGCATCTGCATATATGCCAAACCATTCGCAGAGGCCAGCTGAAAATGTTGCATGTTCGTGTCAAAAAATGCATTTTAATGATCCAGCCAGCCATTGTAAAAGTATCTCCTCAGTCTGCACATTTGCATGCCGTAGGTTATGCTGGTGCAGCGAATCCGCAGAAGCGTTCAATGTTATACCATTTAGTTGGATAAGAGGCGTGAAGCATGAAATTCACTCCGCTCTTCATTAGATAATAACATGGCCACTGAATTGAGTGCCGTGTCTGCAAGGATATCCTATCATCTATGATGGATAACATGGAATTACCTATCAAGAAAGTGTAGGCTAATATGGCTAATCATTGCCTATTATTTGAGTCTTATAGCTAAGTTAGGTGCGCCAAACGAGCTCAAGTGAAATTGAATGCAAATTTCGTGTGTGGGAAAAAAATTTATTGGGTAGAACTAGAAATATACATAAGCAGAAACACTTTTGAGGGCACTTCAAAATTTACTCAGAACTATTCGTTTACACCCACGATTGTATGAAAATTCGACATCGCACTTCTAAATAGCACAAACATATAATTATGCGAGCAAACGTCTGGAAATAAAAGACCCAAAGCCCACTTGAGGGGGATTTCTCTTTGACGTGTTTTTCATGCCTAATATGTAGGTATATATGCCACAAAAGATCATCCAAACAGTGAGCACTGTTTTAAATAAGCCCACTGGTATTTAAGTCGTTTTTTACTGTTTTAAGGTAGGGAGTGCATTTTGGTTATTATAAACAAAACGTGGGGCTCAGTGGTTAGTGCGCCACCTCGCGCCAACGTCTGACGCACATTCGAATATATAAATGCTATGAAAGAGCTAAGCTAATCAACTAGCCGTTCGAACCAGTGATGAATGAAAGAGGTGAAAACGAGGGGAAATGTTAAGAAAGTGGAACTAATAAAAATATCTATGAAACGTTAATTGCTTAAAAACAAAATTAAAACGCATTTTCAGTACGGACAAATGGCAAAGAATGAATTTTAAACATGAAAGAAAACATCCCATCAATCGTCTAAAGCAAGTATGGCACTACATTTTTCTGTAATTTTATTTTTTTTTTTTTCTCATTTTTATCACATTAAATAATGTCGAAATGTCAGCTTCGTGTAAAAGAGACAAAATGTGTATTAAGAAAGGGGTAACAATTTTATTTAAATATCTTACAAGCAAACAACAAAAATAATAGGAATCGTATTGTTTTCTCCCAAAAAAAAACCTTCCCCCTTTTTTTTCATTTTGTTAGAAAAAATCGACAAAATTACGAACTTTCCCCCCAATATGAAATCACTGAACACAATTTAATGTTGAAATGTAAAAAATAAAAAAGATAATTTAAAAAACCAAAAAACCCGATTGATTTTAAAAAAGATTTAAAAAGATTAAAACATTTTTGTCAGATTGTGTAAATAGTCTTACAAAGCCGGTTATATTCACTACAAGCTCATAAGCTTGCAGATTTTTTCTCTAGTCTTTCGACCTTTTAGGTATGTATGAACTGCAATGTTGATTGTACGGCAAAGTAAGGTCTAACGAATTTGATGTGTTCGTATTCCACAAGTGACTTCTTTAACAAATAAGAAAGTGAACTAGGAGGTCAGACCTTGGGTGTATATCTGTATAAGTTCGTAGCGAGTTCAGGCCCAATATTTCATATTATATATTGCTTTTCTTTGGCAAAACTCTTCAGCAAATATATTGTCATCATACATTGACGAAGGCGACTTAATGGCAAAGCTATAATGAACTTGGAAAGCGAAAGCGAACCGAATGAGAACTTCTAATCTAACCTGTCATGAAGTAACTGAAGTAAGCGATTGGCCCGACCAATCTCAATTGTTAAAATTCGTAATTAAGTGCGGTGGCTAGATTGGCTAGTCGTACAATCTGACAAAAATTTGCGCAGCCTCCGACTGCCAATTAGTTATACTTGAAAGTGTCTTGTTTTAATCTTTTTAAATCTTTTTTACAGTCAGTCGGGTTTTTTGTTTTTTTTTAAATTAACTTTTTTATTTAAACAAGTTTTTGGAGAAAATACATTTCCATACAATTTCCGCAATTGTGAGCTTCCGTAAGATTTAAAGTTTAAAATTTATTATTAGTATGTACGACGCAAACTACAATTTTTTCAAATGATTAACAATATGTACAAAGTTAAATTTCCATAAAACAATTAAAAATTGAATGGGATATGTAAAATGTATGTTGATTTATAAAAAAAAAACAAGTATTAAACCGTTTCTTTTGTGAATGGTGTGCATTCTATTTATTTGACAGCTATTTAGGAGTGATGGCTGGAGCACTTAACGAAAATCTTTAAAGCACTTCCATTTCATGTCGATCGCAAATGTAGTATTCGATATGCTTATGTAATAAAAATAATATTTAATTTAAAATAAATAAATTCATTACTAAATGCAGACACTCCACAAGACCGAAATTGTCAATACATCAGAAAGTAATTTATTTCACAGTTCAGTGTATTGCATATCTTGACATTTTTCTCTCAGACATTTGTGTGCAAAAAAATGTTTTTTTTTTTTTTAATTAACATTTTTATCCTATGTTTAGCCTATGACACTCCGGGGAAGAATACCAATTTAATGACACCCCACTCTTTAAAATCGGTCAAGCCGTTTGGGCTACAGGGCGTCCCGTAGGAACTTACATAGGATACGCGCGAAACACATAACCCTCCCTGTGTCGGGTAAAAAAAAAATCTGTCAGTAGCTTAAAAATGTAAATTGAATACATTTTCAATGCAATTTTTTTTTTTTTTGACATCCGTACATTTATTAGGCTGGTGTGTACTCCTATCGGGAATTTTCGTAGTAATTTTTCGTACTGCTCTATGGTTTCATTTTAAAAGTCTGAAAAATGCAGAAAAAGTAGTGTCATACGGGCTTAAGTAAAATTGTTGTGTATCTGAATGCATTCACGCGTTTGGATTTAGTATGTCTAGCAGAATGTGGAAATTACTCTATTATACGTATACTTATATTTTTATGTTGTACAATGTACATATTCTTACTTAAAACTTGTTAATAAAACCGATTACATTTGTTAATATTTTCATATGAAAACAAGTGTAAATTTCAAAGGAAAAAAAAGGGAATATATCCAATAAATAAGACAAAAATAAAACAAAAAATTGTGTTTTAAAATAGCCTCATAGTTCAGATAACAGATTCTAAAAGTGTTTACAAATTAAAACATCGATAAGTTTAAGGACAAATTTGGAGCTCCATTAAAACTTTGGTTTGGCATGTCAATCGCAGCTTTAGAGTTCGTCCACATCGATTTGGTGGACCATATATCCCATATCCTCATGCCCATAATAAATCACTCACCATTGCAATTCATCCATCCCCTACCTAACTAAATACGAAATATCATCAGTCGGACGCAGAAGCCATGAAATAATTAAATTTTTGGCCCAGTAATCGCCCTATTCACTCGTAATTTCAGTAAAACAAAAATTAAAAGTTGTGCATATTGCACGATAATTATATACCACGCGAAATAAAAGCAACAACAAGAATAATAATTGAAACTATCGAGTTAAGTGATGTAAATGGTTCACTACTGGCCTTGAGTGGATTGGAAGAAGATGTAATTTAAAAATTTCTTATGTGCTATTACGAAAAATTTAGAGATCACGAAGTGAACTGGGTAAAAAGTTTACACAAACTGTGGGTCATAAAATTGTTATTGACATAATATGACCTGCGAGCTGAGACTCCCAGCAGCTCCAATTACGTCGCCTTGTTAGGTATATCAGGTGTTGGATTTGTAGTTTAGATATGCAGTGATTAAAATTGTGGTACACCTGATATACAGGTGGCAAATAGAGATGTGTTCACCGATTGCTGTATTACAGTGTTTTTTGCAAATTACGTGAGAAATGTAGGCTCCTGCAATCGTTCGAATACGGGTGAGACAGCTATATACTGACCGAACATGTAGTACGCTTAGAGCTCACTGAAATAAATTGTTTTATCTTCCCGAATCCTTGGCGCAACATGCTTCATGATACAGATTGCTGATGTCGCAGTGTAGGTATGCTTAGATAGAATCGTCGACGATTCGCCAAAGACTACGCGGAAGAACGAATTACGAATTTGTATTGCCAATGTAAACAGATATAGAATGTAAGGAGGAATATGCAAACTTAACGAGGCTCTGAAAAACCCCCAGATTTGGTTATTTTTTCCAAGAAAACCCCAACTTTTTATCATTATTTTTTTTTTGTATGACTTCAAAGAAGAAATTTCGAAATTGAAACGCGAACATGTAAATTGGGTTTTCCGAATGCAAGATTTTCCGCCAAATAAACGCAACCCATGTTGAATTTTGAAAATATATATTTTGAAAATATATTTTGTAAAAATGTACACAGCCTTTACTGAACTTTGATGAAATTGCTGTTTTTTATAAAATTATATAATAGCGAAATGTAAGTAAAATAGAATTTGAAACCCTGATTTCCCCCTCAAACTGGCATCACTGACTAAGATCCAGAACAGATCCTTTGTCTGCTTCTCAAATATAACAAAAATAGGCTAATCTTAGTAAGAGTGAGGTGGGCAATCTTTTTCTAATATAAATTATGGAAAGAACCTAAATTCAATGCTCGCTTTCTAGCTCTTTCTATTACATAAATTAGTAAAGAAATTATTTATGCCGAGCCTCTGGAATACACTGAAGCTGAAGGGAGTGTTCATTTACTTGCCTGCGAGGATAGGAACAGACATCTATAACCTAAGATAAGAAAATTGCATTTGGCTGCCGTTAAAACTTGGAAACAAAATGACGCAAAGGTCTTAAACTTATTTTTTTTTTAATTTATTTACTGAAGTTGTACTGAATTGGCAAGCAACCTTTGGAGTTATTAAACTTTCATTTAAATTTATATTGTCAAATTGTTTCGACTTTGTCATTGGGACATTCGGATTCCTAGTTTAGTAAGTTTGACAGCTGTCTGACTAGATGTGTTTCAGTTTTTATTGGCCCAGAGTCACGTGTATAATTTTTGGAAGTTGACGTTTATGAAGGGGAAGCCGACAAATCTAGGTAAGGAAATCGTTCCTGCATACCTACTCAGTTGACATTTCGAAGAGACAAATTTAAAATAAACAGAGTTGCCGCTGCAGAATTCTGAAGAGTCGAAGAAAGGGCCGGTGAGAGAAAAAGGTGCCAATTCTAAGGCTACTCTGGTAATTTAGAATTTTCGCACGACATTTAACAACCATTAGTTCGCATAAGACTATATAATAGTGTTGTGATAGGCAACCGTGTTACATTTTAAATGTAGGTAGGTACTTATTTGAAAATAGCATTTATTTTATGAAGGGTTTCTCGTTTTTCCAAATAAAAAAATGCTAAATCAAACAAAGGTAACGCTGATCGCGGGAATACAAAAAATATTCAAGTTGCTTAGTCAACGCGTTCGGATTCAAAGTCCCGACAAATCTACTTGACGTTGTACATAAACTAGGTATCCGAACGCCCCCATTCACACTTTTGTTAAAACTTATCTCAATTTCATTGGCGTACGCAGGGGGGGGGGGTCCAGTACTTCTAGCCCCACAGCTCAGGGACAGTGAAAAATTCTGTAATTTATTCCATTGCCAAACATGTCTTCCACAAAATTAGGCCTCAGCCCCCAAACAAAATCCGCGTACACTACTGCTAAGTTTGACTATAAAAAATCACATTTTATATATAGGACCTCATGAAGCCGCGACAATTATTTCAAGTCGAAATGCCAAAACTTAAATTTACAAAACTTAAACTTTACCGACTTTTCATACTTCGATATTTTGCAAAAAAAAAAAACCCGAAAATCTATATTTTTTGTCATCAGTCTTGTTAAATCTTGAAAATACTTTCAAGGCCAAGTTCTATAAATTACCAACCAGTTACAAGCACACAGAAGAGGTACGTCTTTAGATCCAAGTGCAGCATCTTTCAATCCATTTGGAGAAGAAAAAAAGCGAAAATTCGAAATACCTGTTGCGCACAAAACAGAGGTAAGGAGGTGACATGCAGCCGACTTAGAGCACACACCACCAGATAAAACGCCATGTGCGGTGAAAGACGCAAATCGTTGCTTCGATTGAGCTCGCCCATAAAGAAAGATTCCCCCATACACGACAGCCGACAAGTATCTAGTGAGGCTCGTTTGGGTCTCGGCTTTGGTCATGACATTTAGTCTGCGTTAGGATTTTCCCGTCAACGGTCGGTTGCGCGCATTACACCGGTTGAAATTTTCAGTGAACTGTTACAGTGCATTCGATGTAAAATTTATGAAGAAAGATAATCTCACCGTTTCTTGTGCATCTCGAATGGAAATCAAGTGGAATTGATTACGAGTAAAAGAAATATACCCGATTACACCTACGAGTACCTATCTATCATGTGCAAAAGTGATTAACCTATTTTGAGAGGTTTTTTTTTATTTGTGTTGGTTAAGTCTTCTCTGATTTTGAATATAATTCATTGACCATTGACCTAAAGTTTGGATACCTACACAGATTTGATAATAGCAGAGAAAAGTCTTAAGCACAATAAAACGTAAGTCTTGCTGTTATAGGAATTCTGAATTAAATTAGCCTAGTTCAAAGACGTTGTTCTGGGTCTGGGTAACTGTTATGCTTGTGGTTTTAGTGACAATCATTAGGGATATATAAGCGGAGCGTTATGTAAATGGAATGACAAATTCCAAGATAAGCGATCTAATGTCTTACCATAGTCATTGGGTCAGTGTGCTACAGCTCGAACGATCATCAGCCCAAATTATAGACACAGAAATTCCATTTTAGTCGTTGTTCCATTTGGTTTTCGAGGGATCCAATTCGGAGAGCGGTTTAATGATTAAGTGCCGAGTTAACCTAAATACTTCACATAAATTTAGGAATTTTTATTGCCCGCTGCAATGTGTGTTTGGATTTGTGCGGTTTCATCTGTTGTGAGATTTTCTGAGGCTAAGAGTTTTCTTTTTCACTTTACCATCGTGTGAAGTGCCGCTTATTACAAAAACGCCCAAAGGGGATAACGATAGCTAGGCGGTGTTTGCTTTATGGAATTTTACCATTGAAAATACGACCAAGGTTGACACTTTCAATGTCATAAAAATAACCGGGGTATCTACTCATTTCGTAACTCCTCAGACGATTATCGTCAAAGCGATAAATAAAAAAGAAATAGTTGGCGCAACAGGTCCGTAAGGACCCTAATCCTAGCTTCTCAACGATAGACCTACGAAACTCGCAACTAAGTGCAAAATTTTGAGTTTAAGATCTTAATCCATTTTATACAAATCCAGTGAAATCTGAAACTGAAAATAGTTAAAAAACTTAGGTCAGAATTATGGAGATCAAAAGTTTAAAAACGATATCTTCCGATTATTGTTATACGAAATCTGCCCTTTGAAGAGCGCCGTATCCAATTAATTACAGCATAGCTCGTACATTATTTGGAGCCTGGGTTACATTTTTTCAAAACAAAATCTCTGGTTTCTTACTCAATAAATATGCAGCAAATAGACACGTACCGCGATACTAATAATCATTTTTAGTTCCCAGACAAAATTTTTCGAACTCACAATGGCGAAATTTTCCATACAAAATTACATATTGTGACCTGGAAAATATTTAGTGTGAGGGTTAAAAATGATTATTAGTAAAGCTACTATTAGACGATATGCTGAATCAGCATACGTATGCTGAAAAATGTGTCCCAATCACAACATATCGTCTAGTAGCGAAATTTCTGTCATCGCTATTAGACGAAATGTTGTGATTGGGACACATTTTTCAGCATACGTATATGGTGATTCAGCATATCGTCTAATAGTAGCTTAAGACCCGTAGACACATTCATCTTAAATTTTTATCACAGAAAATCTAGCTGCCTGTACAAATCACGGATAGTATTGGGATGTATTTTTTTTTGTTTCAGTAGTCATATTTTTCAACTATGGTATACGTATACCCAGTTTCTAAAAAAAGTTTAAGTTTGCTTTGGGCCAATGTACTACTCTTCACTTGAATTTGCATGACGATTGACCATTATTCCCAAAATGAGGTTTTTAGGTGAGTAGGTCAGAGACCAAGTAAGTCTGACTTAAAAGTCAATAATTAGTCGTTTGATATATGAGTCTATTACCAAAGGGTTGAATCTACTCTATACTGAAGCCACTCGGTATTATCAACGAAGCTGCGGAAGCAATTTGATTTTGTGATTGCGAAATTGTCAAGATTGTCAAAGAAAAAGGTATCAAGGGCGATAGTAATAGAGAAGTTGAAAAACGATCTCATGCTCTCGTTCATTTCTGCAGCTCCTACAGAAGCCATTTCCGAAAAACTGTTTCAAACAAGCTTTGCCTGTGAGTCTGTGGCATAAGATGACACGAAACATTGAGCATTGAGCTTCGCCAATACGTTTGAAATTAAGTTTTAAACTTATCCAAATCTGTTAAGAAATGTGTCATGTTATATGTATATAATTCTGCTTACTCGATGCGTGGAGTTGATCTTGATTTAAAATTAACTAGGGGCTTCACCTCCCCGAAGTGGTGACAAATTTTGCAATATCCCTTCCCCATGACTGGGTTATATGAGTATGATAAGCTGCTCTGTCAAATTTGTAAGCGTAATCTAATTTAAGGCTGTCGACTAAAATGTCGGGTTCCGGAAAAGAGAGAGAGATCTTACCCGTCTAAACTCATTGGCATATAAATAGTTGTCAAAACAGGTCCGTAGGGACCCTAGTGCCTAGCTTCTCACAACCATTCGTTTTGTGTGCGGAAGGGATCTGCAGTTTAATGCCGAGTCCAAACGTCCAATTGAGTAGGTCTTTCTTTGTATACTCAGACGTTTGTCAGATGTTAGCGAGAGGTGGAGCAGTGGAAAATCCAACATACTAACCACTAAGTCATTGCGCGGCCATTCAGCTTACCCTACTTTTTTGTAAGGAGGACGATTTCTCTTCCTTAAAGTCATTGACAGAAGTAACATTGCTATTCTCGAAAGAGCCTTTCATATCGGAGGGCTGCGGGCACACAGTAATGTTTTTTTCTTTTGCATAAAATGCGTCCTCAGTTCTACGCAACTCACTTTGAAAGCGCAGTCCATAAACTGTAAACTAATTTTAATGCTTAAACTATATTTAATACTTTGTTTATGGATTCGTTTCACATTTTTTTGCAAAGAAGCAGCTTAAACATTTCTATGGCTCTGGATCAGTCTGTCAAGTCTTTTGAGTAGAATATTGAAACGAACTGCGCATTGCCCACATTGTCAAGACAACTGTCAACTGTCAAGTAACCAATCTTGACACACCACCGAATATAGGAGACACTTTTCGTTTTTGAAATTTTCAGTTTTGTTTTAAATTCCACTCCTTAAAAAATGTCATGTGCATTTAAAAAGTCTGCATAAGTCAGGGTTTTATGAGAGAATTTGTTTTCTACACAACGGTCTCCGTTTTGGAAACGTCAGTTCAAAGTTCCTTGTACACTATGGGCCTTACCAATAATCATTTTTAACCTTCACACTAACTATTTCCTAGGTCACAATAAGCAATTTTGTATGGAAATTTTCGCCATTGTGAGCTCGAAAAATTTAGCCTGGACACTAAAAATGATTATTAGTACCGCGGTATGGCATTTTCGATGGAAGAAAATAAATCCCTTTCTAATTGAAAGTATGGTCTTTCTGTGTGCCATTGAAGACAGAAGGCCACTTCTAGGTCTATTCGTCTGGAAGAGTCTGGAATATTTTTAAAGAATTGTCCTGAGCTCACTTGCCAAATGGCAATTTGCAATATTTGTTGTCTTACTCGAATTAAATTTGACCCTTTATGGTGAAGTTAGGTATATGACATTGCAAAAGTGCTCCAAGAAATTTCATTGAACAGAGCAAATCTGAACTTTCGGGGCGCGTTTCTGAAGGATATTTTCATTGAATATTTAGCACCGTTAGTTTTGTTTCAATCTTCAACAGCTTTCTGAAACTTCTATCGCGTTCTGAATTCAGTTCGGAGTTTGACCAGATCTAAAGATCACTTCCCACAAGTCTTTCTACGATTTCTACTTTGATGATAACGAACCACCTTTCATTCGATACGTCTCATTTCACGACAACAAACCAGTTGAGTTCCTGTCTTCTAAAAAAAAAAGTTGCAAGAGGTACATCCACGTACCCCAGTGTTAGCTCAGACATTTAACTTGCTACTGTCCAAAATGCTACTTAAATACAGCGTACACCCAACCCAACGAACTAACTGTCAAACTTTCAAGCCCAACTTGCTTCAAAAGTGTAATTACTACAAAATGCAATCCCCTACCTGGAAGAATGAGCATTTGCCTCACCATTGGGTCATTATATTTACAATTAGGGCTACCCCTGTACTAAAACTGATAAACTATACGAGCCATCATTAGAAAGAAAGAAACAGAAATTTTGTCATAAAACAGTAACAAACATCTACGCAGAAACAGTTAGTTGGACAACCTCATTCTTTTGGCCAATCTAGCCACGGCATGGTCAAAGCTTCCACTTTTCTAGCATTCTCAAATAACTCGAAAGTTCTCATCATCATCCCGGCTGCCAACATTACAGTTCTCCTCACGCAAATCACAATCACATTTTCACTGACTCCCTAATTAGGTGGCCAAGTTCTGACTATACATTGTTTACGACTTGCCACGAACTACTTACTAATTTGCTTCGTGCGAGGCGTAGAGTCAACAATTTTATTTATAACTGCATTTCGTGCGCGCATGTGCAACACTCTAATGACATAAAGCTGGTTCGGAACGTCGGTTTCTAAGTAGAAGATATATACATTTCACCATCAGAAGTCATCACTAATTACCCGAAACCAAACCATTTCCCAGGTATGAACGTATGGAAGTCATGTGTTTACATAATGTATCTAATTTGTAAGGAAATTATTGGCGTGACAATTGTTCGTGTGTGTGCGCTAGAACGAATCTACACTCTACAGCACTGACGGACAGTTTTCGACGGATAGCTCTTTCGTCGGTGCACCCAACTCTAATTGAACCGAAAATTCGTAAGACGTCTTGCTTGGGTCAGTGAACCCCTGGGGTCTGTTATTTTTATTTATTTTTTTTTGACATAATGGTGTATCTCCGTGTTTATTGTTGCCCCCTTTCTGTAGCCGTTCTTATCGCTTTGTTTAAGTACCTTGCGGTTGGGCCTTCAAGTCGAGTTACAATTATTACAATTATTATCATTTTTTAATGGGTGCAAGAACCTTTTTCGTTATGCGGTGTTCTTATGAAATGTTGATGCTGTTATATTACAGAACGGAAATGTGGTGGTCTTTTGGGGAGACAATTTGTTTGAAACAGTTTTGAAAACAGACTATGTCTATAAAAAGCAAACTTCGTCTCTCTATTGCACCACAGTTGTTTACACTTTCTAAAGACTGTCGCTTAGCAAACAGGCGTTCGGTTTCGGTATACGTCATAAGTGTGGTTCAGTATTTGCCTGTGTCTACTTATCAAAAAAGTCTATTGACATTCAGCTTATGAGATGTTTGTCAACAGAGATGAGTTAACGCCATTATGCTGCACTTTTACTTCAGTTTCTGTGTGTGGAGTACGAACACATTTTGTGGAATGTAGGAGCAATAGCTTTCATTGAGCACGGGTGATCCAATACTGTCACTGTCAGGGAGTCATTCGCAATAGCTGTAACATTCTACAAATGGCTCTTTCCTGTCGTTTACTATAGGCCATATTATTCACTCCGGGTGTAAATCAGGTTTCGTTTAAGTTAATTTTACAGCCGATAATTTAATTCGGATTTTTTCGAAACCCCACAATTTAAATGCATTTTCATAATATTCACTTAAAAACGTGTATTAAGCCCGCTGATTTAACGATGGATTTACCCACGGATTTGAACGGATTTTAATTTCATATTAATTTTTTTTTGTTGTTTATCACTTGGAAATTTATTTCGTTTTTTGTGGACCCAGCTATATTTTTAGGTGCATTTATGCCCATTTTATTCACTCGAAGTTGAACACTAACTTGGGGATTTTTATATGGAAAACTTGGACTGCATAAAATGGGCCTTATTATGCCGGAATTTCTGTCGAATCATCGAATTTAGCCTCCGAAATGTCTCTTTTTTCGGCCGGAAATATTTTCGGAAATCTACCACATCGAATCACCGTAACCGTTGTGCCACTAAAGCTGCAATTTGGTATTTTTTACGAAAGCCTGCCACAATTTTTTTCTTGGAAAACTCGATTTGGAAATTTTTTGAATGCTGTTATTTTGAGATGTTATCGAAGTTATGTCAATTCTATAAAATGAGTTTTAACCTGAGTTAAAGTACTGCGAAAGTGGTCTCCGGAGTGCAGTTTAAATTCAATCGGATTAAACACAATCAAGTTTTAAAAAACTGGATGTTAACTTCAACCCGGGGTTTAATATGGCTGTAAGTTTCGAATTTGTTTTTATTCTCGCCTTGCATTCATAGTGAAACAAAGACGGCTTCAAACTTACAAAATATTACTCAAACGACAGAATCGGTTGCTTCGGACACCACGACCATGTTTTTATATAGTTCTAACTCGTAAGTTCATAATTGACAACCACGTGCCAATTTGTTAAGGTTCTGATATAGATCCATCGTTGGTCCTAATTCTTCTATAACTTCTTAAAATGGCAATTTTTACCTAGTCTCCCAATCCCTGTGGAAGTGATTCCGACAATTATTTTTATAATTCTCGCTTCTTCCACTGACATTTTAAGAATCTTACGAGATCCGCATAAATATCAAAGCCTCCAGCAACATCTCTTTAACAGTCTTTTCTATCGCAGCTCGCTCAACGAATTCGAGTTTCTCTGAATGTCAGCTTTTCGTCGGTGATAGTCGCTACCATGCTTACCACAGCTATTTGCGTAGTGATTGCTGTCCCTACCAACGATATCTACATATAAATGCTACATTCGTTTCGTTTTTTGAGGTATAAACTGTAAGATAAAAGAGCTAATTTTATATGGCCAAAGTAGTGTTTCGTTCAAATAAACAGCGAACAATCACTATTACCTACCTACTTTAACTATTCAGCTGCTATAAATACATTTATTAAACAATAAACTTTAATTATGCCATATCCAATATTTTGCATAAACTATTTCCGAATTTTGTAAACAAATAATGCTCCAACCATATAAAATCTTTGCTCTCCTCAATTTACTTGAACAGTCCCTTTTTTTCTTATTACTTTTTGACACCTCCGCTGTCGTAAACAACTCTATTGCACCTTTTGTCATATTAAAGTGATTCCGCTGACTGTCAGATCAACGTCAAATTTTTGTATGCGAACTGACATCTGACAGTGACAGCTCAATAGGTATGTTCCTTCCTTCACATTTAAATCTTACGAATGTTTACTAATTCTTACGAATTTTTACTCAATGTTGTTCCCCAGCTCGAGAAATTCGTAAAAGAGAGCTGAGGAACTTGTGAATTTTTACTGAAACAAATTTCTCGGTGTAAGAATATTTACTAATTCTTACGATATTTAACTCAATGTTGTTCCCCAGCTCGAGAAATTCCTAAAAGAGAGCTAAAATGGTGTCAGTCGAAATTTGTTATCCCATTTGGCATAAATGCGTGCATTTGTTTTGATTTCTTGCGTGTGAAAATGGGGTCAACAGGCGGAAAAATAAAATTGAGTTTTTTACTAGACATTATTTCCGAAAATGGCGACGAAATTCTTGCTCGATGTAATTTTTAATGCAGTTTCGCTTTTTCCTCTTCTCAAATGGTTTAAACAGTACCTACAAATACAAACTCGTCCACATACCTACCTATTCCGATTTGGGAAAGAAGTTCGATTAATTCCAGATCAATTTCATGGCTAGGTAGATGAAGCAACTATTATTTTTAGTAAATTAGCAAATTCCTCGAGTCTATCGAAAATTTGAGCGACTTTTCGTACCGATTTTTTCAATTTTTGAATTATGTATCTGTCATTTTCCAAAGATTACTACAAAAGCGGTTTCTAACTCCTTCGTAAGTGTCTCTCTCTGTGAGAGAATTTATCCCCACCACTGACATTTCGACATTCTTTTCCAGCTTTAAGCCCGACACTATATTTCTGCATTTTTCTGAGACTAGAGCAGTACGAAAAACTACTCCTACGAAAATGTGGAGATGTCAAAAAAACAATGCATTAAAAATATATTCAATTTGCATTTTTTTTACATCTCAACATTATTATGGCATTTGCCTCCCGTCACTTTGAAGTTTGTGGCTATAAATTCGTTTGAAAATTGGTGGTTGCTTTGCAAATAATTGCTAGTAGGTACTTGATTTTATGTAATAAAAATGAGGAAAAAATGAGAGAAAATATAGTGCCATACTGGCTTTACTACCTACATAAATAAAGGAACAAACCTAATGAGTGTAATTTTTTTTACTGAGGTAGGTTGATCACAAATTGGATGTTTATAGTTGAGTTGAAACTAACGCTCAATACAGTTTTGGGACCCGAAAAATCTATTTAAATTTAGAAGACAAAAATTTTGAATGTACCTACGCCCATTTGCAAAACTAAAGCAAATAAATTTAATTTGGACTTAAAAAGTAAAAACTGACAGCTTGCATTTGTCTTGTCAAAACTCTCGAAAGTACACATTTTTTTCATAGCCACATGACCCATGCTCGTGAAACGTGTTATCTGGACGTGAATACAGGTCCCCAAGGAAATAAGTTTGTACTTTCCCACAGACTAACTCTAACCGCTGATTGGGTGAAAGATAACAAACTGAACCTTCTCAGAGACGAAAAATGCAGTCTGTCAACAAATAGACCCTCAAATTCGAACGTCTGCTTTCAACATAAATCTATTGTTTATATTTAGTTTATACGCTGCACCCTCGAAATGAGTTATTACAAGCTATAACTGCTCGAACGGAAGTACCGCAATAAATAAGTGTAACCAGCCTCTGTTCATGGGCAAAAGCGTCAATAAAACTGCAACATTCGTTATGGGATTTTCTCACAGCACAAACAAAAGCTGACACCACAATGAAACTTTCGTTTTAGTTAATTCCCAAATCACTTTCGTTCCTTGAGCAAGATCACTGTGATCCGCTACCTGTTCACAATAAAGAATACGATCCCACAATTAACACCTTGTGCATTTCGCTTTTCGCATATCCTAAGTCTAACCCTTTGATAGAATTAATTGAAAAGAAATGCATGACAAAATGCTTCCTCAGAGCGAATAGTCTCCCACGCTTCGAAGCGTAGGAAGCTCACAATACATTTGTCCAATTCCATTAGATGTCCCACACAATTTACAAATGATTAATTGTATCTTTCGCACAATGTAAACTGGGTGAAAGCGATGTTACTTCCAGGAACCATGACATTCGCTGAAAGGAATTGAAATTGATAGGACTGCGTAAAAACTTCATCATCGACCTGGCAATACTGCGGAAACTCTCCTTTCGCATATATTAACTGTCACTGTCACAAAAAAAATGTCTCCTAATTACGCCACAAGATCGAAATTTGAATATAAACCATAGTTGGCAGGTCAACTGTCTTCAGAGTTGACCAGCGAACTTGGGTTTTGCAAGTCAAATTATAGTTCTCCCTCTGTTACAGGTCACAACGGACGGTGCTAACCGCTGAAATGGTTTAAGCTGCCAGCAGACTGCAACAGATAACAAGGAATATTCAATTCAAAATGGCGGACAGTAGAGAGCGAATACGAGGCCCGTCTCGCGATGGCAGGGAGTTCCTAACCAGCCCACGGCAAGTACTTCGCCGTCTAATGCTTCTGTCCGAAGGACGACAGTATCGAGAAGCAGCCGGAGTTGTTGGCCGTTTGGGCCCATCCGTCCTACGCTCCGTCATAGCAGAGCTGCCCATCGACTTGCTGTTGGAGGCACTGCCGCACAGCGCCTATCTCTTGGAGTCATTCTTCTCAAGGTATGTATACTACATAATCCGCGCACAGATCGTATCGTGAACAATTGCTTTTGTTTCCATAGACTACTCACGGTGAATCCGTCGCCAAAGCCCGACGTGCCAGTGGACTCTGTTATTTGGCAATTGGTGCGCCTGTTCTCCAATCCCCACGAATCAGGACTCCGACAGCGCTGCTCCAAACTTCTGCAAGCCATTGGCCAGTACGAGCCCTCCATCCGCCAAAACATACGCGAACGACGAAAGTCCTTCGACATGGCCGTTCAAGGTCTTGGAATCCATGGTCTAACAGCAGACAATACCGGCCAACTGATATCTCTACACATCGCCCTAAAGACTGAACTCCAACGTCACATAGACACCTACAAAGCAGCCATTCACAAACTCGAAGAACTGAGCATGATTAATGTCAATCAACACCCGGCGCACTCGTCCCATCAACGACTGTTGGCCATCAACTACGGCGACATACAACAGCGGCTTATCGACAACAAGACACTTCTCACGATGCTCGATAAGCCTGTCCTCAAGCAGTTGGCCAGCTTGGTGGAGAATCTCAGCCAAAGGGTGCAAAACGACAAGGAAGTGCTGCAGTGTGTCGGCCAGATAAAACGACTCGATGCTCAAACGAACATAGAGAAACGACCTGCCGCGGGTCTGCTGATGAATTTCACTCGCGGATGCGAAGCTGTACTGAGTCTTATGGGACCGGAGAGCGCACCACCCAGCCCCAGTGCGGGGAGTAATTTCAGCGACGGTTATCATTCAGACGATTCGGCTGCGGATGAACTGAGGTGAGTGGGTGTTAAAAGGTTAAAAACTTAATTCTTTCATTGTTTGGCCGTTCGGTCACACCTTGCCCGCCTACTCTCCATTCAAATTGAAACGAATCAATTGACATCAATTCAAACTGGCATCTCTTCTCGTGTCATTCCACTGTGAAGCACTTAGCTGCGGATGCCAATTTGACTGCCACTTACAACTAAAGCTATGCGTCGATGGTTTTCCTTTTTGTCAGAGATTATTGTTTGTATTTGCAGTGAAATTGTATCACGGTATCGGTATTTGTACGAGGAAAATAGGACAGACACACTGGAGGTGTTGGACAGCTTCGCACAGCTAAAGCACGTGCATAATCTGAAAGCGAAACTTCTTTTCTCGATTATTGTGGTAAGTAGACGCTGCACAGTCAGCAGATAATGATAGTCATTGTTTTTGCATGGGGGTCTCTCTGCAAAAAAAAAAATAAAATAAAAATAATAATCCCAAGGTGTAAGCGGGCTAAATAGAGAATTAAGGTTGAAAAAAGTCACATTGCTGACTAATAGGTTAACACTTTCACATCGAGATGGGTGTAACCGTGGAGATGGAAATAGTTAGCTTCATAGCAGGTGCGACCTACACTACAAATGGCGGTTATGTCGTTGAACATTGCCAATTGGCTTCACTGGAGCTTTGAAGTGGTGAATGCAAATACACGGGCGAGTCTGTTAGTAGCAAGCAATGGAAATGGGTCTTTTTTGGCTAAATTCGGCATCATTGGACAATTTTGTATTTTTTTTGTGGAAAATAAAATTCGTTGCATTTAAGTTTGTAGCGTAAAGCGTAGAACGGACCTGTTCCGAGACGAAATTTTCCGGTCTCCAAATGCACAAGTAATCATCTGCGAAACGGCAGCGGAAAATAATTTGTGGAGAGCTCCATCAGCTGCTACATAAGCAGCAGTGTTACCAGCACTGGCTATTTATCTCTGATTTGGATACTCGATAACTTTTCGCTGGCTCCTTAAAATTGTCATTTCGGAGTTATCCTTGTTTTGGGCTATTTACCTTAAA
Organism: Cheilosia vernalis; assembly: GCA_949126925.1. Classification (NCBI taxonomy): domain Eukaryota; kingdom Metazoa; phylum Arthropoda; class Insecta; order Diptera; family Syrphidae; genus Cheilosia; species Cheilosia vernalis. Next base: position 99,154,610 of record OX421358.1, on the reverse strand, counting down.
GTTTGGCGATTTGGCTCCTTAGGTATTTATAAAAAAAAACTTCATACTTCAATTACAAACGTACTCTTTTCGTATAACTAAAGTAGGTACTACCCAGTTAATTGTAAATGAGCCAACTCAATTTTCATACAGTTTTTGAACAGACTCTCACATCTCACCAGTAAAATTATCTCACAGAGTATGCATGAATATGAAAACACACTGTCCAAGTTTGCAGGTATGCGGTATTTATGCCGCCTTCCAACAAAAGTCTCTTTTGTAACATTGGAAAATGGAAACTAGAAAAGTCTCTCAATTACGAGTTTGTGTCGTTTTTTTTTAAATCTAATATAAGCCGTGTTTTTTTTAGCTTCAATCTCAGCAAAACAAAGTAAAGTAGGATTTTTAGCACGCAATTACAACAACTATTGCGAATCTCGAAGTGTCAAGTATAGCGTAGTTGTTGTAATTAGCTTGGTAAAAATCCTACTTTACTTTGCTTTTCGTCCTTAAAAACAATTTGATCAGAATAAGTGTGCCTATGAATTACACAAAAATGAGCATTTTTGATCTTCATATTTCAGTTTGGGTATATTTGGCTCCAACCTTTTTCAACTTGGTGCCATACATCTTTTAAGAACTGGCAGCACTGCAGTACAAATGTCAAACTTTCGCAAGCAATGAATGTCCCGGACAATAAATGTGTGCGAAAAGAGAGTGGAGAATTGTACGTGTACCACAAGCAATCTACTACAATTACCCACTTTCCCGCCATCATTTCGCAGCAGCTGCGTAGGCACTGCAAAACGAAAAGGAGAGCGAAATTTTTCGTTCATGATTTCGTTGTGTCACTTTTGTACGGGATTTTTCGTTCCGGAATAGCCTCGGACTACGCTAAGCTAATTCTATCTGTGCCTTGATTTTGTGCGGTTTTTTCCGCAATGGCGGTGTCGGAAAGGGTTCACGTATAGGCGGATTCTATAAATGTGTGAGTGATGTCGCGAACTGACAACTTCCAATATTTCCCTGTTCTTATATCGCTTTGTTCCTGCAAATTCCAGGCGAGCTTTCCCACACGCGACCTTTTTAGGTAGCGAGAAGGATGTCGGATGAGAAGAAATGACACCAGCGTGACCGTTGTGCGACAATTTGGTACCTTTTTCGAGGACACTAATACAATTTTTTGTTCCTTTGTTCCTTTTTATTATTTGTAAAATACACATTTTTGGGCTATTCGCATGAGAGCCAATGGCGAACGAACTGCGAACAAGCGAATTTTTTTACACTTCAATTACTTCAATCATTGTTTAATGTTAAATTCGATAGAATTTTTTCATTCGTGGGTTTGTGGATCCGCGAATGTCTTATGTAGGATTGTGAATAAAGTGTGACAGTTCGCCGCAAGAATTTTCAATTGCTGTAATAATTGTAAATTGAGCTACATATTTAAATCGATTGAGAGTCCGATTTTTTTTTAGATTAGACTTAAGATTAATTTAATTTAATCAATTTTCAATTCATAAATGCAATTAAAATCATTTGTTCGCAATTCGCGCTCATGTGAATAGTACTTAAAAAAGTTTTCAAAAACTGTGATTTCAAAATGAATATGTTAAAAAAATAACGCGTAAATAGTGTAAATACTACAAAATACTAAATTTATGTAACAGCGTCAGAAAAAGGAACACTTTTCAAAAGTAGATATTGATATAATTTATAAACAAAATTCAATTAATTTTTTATATATTTATGAATAAAAATCAAAGATAAAAGGTTTTCATTTTAAAATTTGTCATTTGAAAACGAATTGCATCTAAAGTACTGTCTAGCTTACCCGCAGAACAACCTTAAAGACATCTAATTCTAATGTTATTTGGTTGTTTGTGCTTTATTTATAAAAGAAACGTTGTGAGAGAGTGATCTTTTTACAGTCTACATTGTATTGTGAAACTAAAACCAAAATTTATAACCTTTCTCTAACAGTCCCTGAGATCGTTGCGAAATTGTGAAAAGCAACAAAAAACAAGAGCGGTGAAAGGAAAAAGTGTTATTTCTAAAGCTACTCTGCAATTTAAGAATTTTCGCACAATATTTAACAATTGTTGGCTCTCCTAACACTATAATCGTGTTCTGATAGACAGCACCGTTATATTTTATAGAAATTCATTTGGAAATCACAGCGTTTCTAAAATTCCCAAAGTGAATTTTCATACTAAAAAAAGGGAAAAAGTAGCAACAAATAGTATGAGGGTCCTCGAAAAAGTGCCAAATTATTGCACTACGGTCACGTTGGTCACAGCGCGCGGCTCACTCACACACTCAAATCCGATTCGGAACGTTCCCTAGCGACATCGCCTCAAAAACCGCACAAAATCAAGGCACTGGTCTCCAAAGCTTTCTTTCCAAACATCAGCTAAGGTCCTAGCTAAATTTTGACATAGAGCTTAAATTTAGCTCTGCTAAATTTTGGAGAGAATTTTGTAAAGGAGCGAAAATTTAGAACAAGAACACATTTTTCTTCTCATTACAAACGGGCAATTATATTAGGTTGGGCCAAAGGGCAGCTTGCTTTGCAATTATCACCCTTTGGTCCATTGTGATTTCTTTTTCATAGTAGGTACTTGATGGGACTGGGACATCCCAAGAATTGAAATATAAATATTTAGCTACATCAAATTTTAAAAATACGAGAAAGGGAAAAATTAATAACAATTTTATTTTTGTGTACCGAAATTTGCTTTGCGATAACCCATTCGGGTCTGTTAATGAACCTTCTTAGACCTGATAGAAGTATCGTTCCTAGATCGTCCAAGCCGTCGAATGACCGTGCTACCAAACAATGGTAGTGGCATTCTCGGAGGGCCGGGCAGTCACACAGGAGATTTTCCACAGATTCTCTTTTCTTTTAGCATCTGCCGAGGACATTTTTGTAAAGGTATCAATCTCTTGGGACATGTTTCAAATGATAAAGTGTTTGGTTATAACCCCCACGAGCACTTGAATTTGGTCTCCATAAAGAGATGCTAGGATCTTTGACCTTTTAGTGTCATTTGTGGGCCACAGGTTGCGAGTTCTTATATGCAAGCATCATTCTTTTGTCAGATTTAATGTGGCATTATCAATGAAGCTCTTAGAGGTGTTGAAAGCTGGTAGTACTGCTGCTGTCCATTTCTATACTGCGTCGTTACCTTCCACTCTAACATGTCCAGCAACCCAGCACAGCAGTATTGAGTCATGGTTTATCACTCTTAGTGTCGAAATAAGAAACATTTCTTTTTGATATTAATGGTTTCTTATATCCGAGATGGACAATATATTTCCTATAATTTCTAAACGGTCGGAAATTGTTAAACACTGCATCGATATTAACACTCAACTTCCACTCTCACTTTTCAATATGTAATTAGGCAGAAATAACGTTTGAGGTCTGTCAAGTAGGTAAATGTCTAAAATGGAAATGTAAATCTACTGGAATAATAAAAAGCCATTTAAAATGACTGCTATAGCCGGTGTTTGTGCCACTTGTATGCGACAATTGATTTTTCATACAAAGTAAGACTAAACCGCCTGATGACAGCTATATCTGATATGAACTTGCAGTCGACTTCTTTAAGTCGTTTTAAGACCATTATTTCTTTTTATTGTTCATCCATGATTCTGCATTCGAAATACCTAAGTATTATATCTGTTTATTAAATCCTAAAACCTGCATATTAATTTTAAAATTTATTTTGAACAGAAAAGTTCTCCAAAAACATACCTTTTTCCAACATGCATTAGTTCAAATGAAAAGTATGACTACTAATGCAGTCAACACAACTTCCAGTTAAAATTTCCGTTTGGTATATAGTGGATTTCCCATTTTAAAAAACAAAAGGTAACACATTCCAACAGAACTTAAACGCAATAAGTGTTGCCACATAATAATGGTATCGTAATGAATAGTGCAAACTTTTACGTGGGACACTAAACTCAAACGACGGTAATAAATGTATTTTTTTATGTTCCTCAAAATATGACGGCTATAGCCGTAAGAAGCGTGAACGTGTTAAACTTCAATTTTTACCACCTAGTATGCTACTCCCGCTTAAATTAAGCCCCACATACAAAAATGTCTCCAAAGATAAAATTAAGCAATCAGTTAAGCCAATCACTACGCAGTTCAAGCTGAATTTTTTAGCCACTGTACGGAAACTCTTAAGTTAAATAAGCGTATTAATGCAAAATACATTTTCCCACAGCTAAATTTTAACAGATCAGAGAAAATAATGCGTTATATGACAGCAATATCAGCGTTCAAATTGCATTTGTTTTTGCAAAAATCACAAATGGATATCGACTTCAAAAATGTTTCCCCTATTGCACATACAAATGGAGTATATTTGATGATTCGTAGTCTTCAGATGACGAGGAAAACTATGAAGATAATACTTCCTCCTGAATTATATCAATGGCTTTTAATGTATTTCGTTATTTTGGTTTTCACGAAACTACCCCCATTTGTCTTCAAAGCAAACTTCTTAAAATGACGTCAAACAGCTGTGCAAAGTATGTTGGTATTGTGAGAGTGTGTGTAGATCTGAAAAAATATCGAGATCTGCAAAAAGTGCTCCGAATCGAAAAAAAGATTGATTTTTGGTCCCAATGGAACATGAAAAGTGATTTAGATAAAAAAAAAGATTGATTTTTGGTCCCAATGAAAACGACATAACTCTCCTTAATTATGCTGCGCAACTTTCAATCACAGCTACTGTCACACACTGGCGGGTTGGCATTAATTTCACTTTTTTCCTATAAATTTACAACTCGAAGCCAGTCTCAGTTTCCTCAAAATTATAATTGGTTGCAAATGCAATGCAATTGACTACCTACGCTATTTTTATAACTGATAACTCGATCAATTACATGGGCCGTAGGCTGGACTCTTACAAGCTGACATCCAATCAACCACTTATAAACCGTTCTGCAGAGACGACAAATTACCATTCCAACTTGATTGGACGGGAAAGTGCTCCTTTTCTGCGTCAAAGAATTTACTTTCAATCTCAATTCGTTCCACCTGAACTGCATGGCCTACGGCCTTTGCGTGATTGCAATAACATTATGCAGCTGTAAGCACAAAGGGAGGAAGCTACACTTGCAAACACCATTTATCGGTTTACACGCCTTCTCCAGTTGTAATCCAATATGCCCAGTATCGAAATTATGCAAATTACACACACAAATCCGCAAACAATTTCTTCCTCAAATCGAATTTAAATGATAGGTATGCTAATGCCTTTTATTATGAACAAGCTGCCCATTAACACTGACAGATAACATCACAGTAGTTGACAGAAAAAAAAAAAAAACGCGCCTAGATTATAAGTGTTCCCAAGCTTTCTTAATAAACCGAAGAGACCCTCGCAACAAAAACCAAACCCACGCACACTTTCTTTTTGTGTGCCGTCTCACTCGCTAAATTTAAATCTCTTCCTCTGACAGCTTTCGTTCCGATCATGCCATGGAATGCGTGAACGTAAAGTCTTCGAAGTGCGAAGAACACTCAACTGCCCGATGGATAGTGTGACCGAGGTATCTCTCGCTCTTGATCGATCTGTGCGTGCACATCTGCATGATACAGCTGAAACCTTCCCGATGGGCGACATCGAACGACAGGTGTCGAATCAGGTAAGTTGAATTAATTAATGGGTTCAATTCGAAAATTCATGCGGAACTTGAAAATTGTAGGTGCTGTCGACACTTCATGAGTACCCATGTTTGGAGACATGCTTGCCACTAACCAAATTCATCAGCGATTGTGTGCGGATAGCTTGGACGATGGTCAACCAAAAGAATCCCTACTACTTGGATAGCGATTTTAATTTAGGTGAGTCTACGAGTATCAAGAGTAGTTTTCCTAATTACTACCAGTACCAGCAACAATTTCATCCTATAACTCGCGTGCAGGACGTAATAATGTTGAGACTTATTTCAGCCTACTTGGAATAAGTGCTGTAAGTCCTTTGCACTCGAGAACTCTTTGTGGATGTAGGTATAGAGCTGTTCAAAAAAGTTTAGTCTTGCTGAAACAAAATAAGAATATAGTCACCCTGCTGCTTTATAACACATTCGTCATAATTTAAATAGCAAGTACTAGGTTTGTTTGACGGGGTTAGCACTAGTGCCCACTGGGTTGGGTACGAAAACTCCAAAATTAAAATCCCCAGACTGAAATCCCCAAGTCAATATCCCCAAACAGAAAATCCCCAAATCCAAAATACTTAATCATTCAAACTATGAAATCTGTAACCCCCCTGCTTGGGTTTACTGTTGGATTACGGGGCGGGTGCAATGTTGGTCTTATTACTAAAACTTGTACGCATGTATGTGCAATCGTCGTCTGTGTACAATCGGAATGTACAATAATCGTCATCTACTGTGGGGATTTTGCGTTTGCAAAACGTTTGGGGATTTTCTTGGGGATAATCAATTCGGGTATTTTTCAAAAGGTGGGGATTTTGGGGTTTGGGGATTTTGCACTTGTGTATTATGTAGGTATCCCGTGCCCACTAGTGCGCACTGAGATCTGTCAGCTAATTTTCATGTTTGTCAAAAACCCTGTACATGTACAACCCTGAAAATTCGGCCACTACATCGAACGCCAAATATGTTGCCCTGATGAAGTCTCTTAGTCAGATATCTAAAAAAAATTAATGACAGCAAGCGAAATGACAGCGAAACTCAACACTGAATTCTTGCCCCGACAAATTAACTGCGCACAACTAGGGTGCCCCAGAAGCCATGTCAAACACAGGTTTTCAGCACCAGGGCGAGCTCAGTGCTATATCGAACACATTAGGGTTAACCCAGTGCGCACTAGGGCAAACGTCAAACACACCTACTGATAATTTTGGAGCTTTATTAAAAATTTCACTCGATCCCACTGACCACTGGTAGTAAGTCCATCAAACCCTTTCAGCTGTAGCTTATAGTGTACAGAAAACTAAAACATACCCCGCGATACCAGTAATCATTTTTAATGTCCAGGCTAAGTTTTTCGAACTCACAATGGCGAAATTTTCCATACAAAATTGCATATTGTGACCTAGGAAATATTTAGTGTGAAGGTTAAAAATAATAATTGGTAAGGCTACTGCATTATTGCTGCTTGCTCATTTAATAATCAAAACAGGCGAAGTGTGCCTATGTGCAAAAATAAAAATCACTTTTGGAAATCAAGACGAAAAATTACCCAAATCTATGTCTGCATATGCTACCTAGAAACACATGTGAATCTTGGGGCACAAGCGTGAAAGTGTATATACCTTTTCTAGATTAGTTATTAAATGAAATGTCGTCTAGGTTTCCTAGAGCTCAGCTGCAAAAGTTACTATCTCAGTTTTGCCAGGCGGTAAAGTATATAAAGAGGATCTACCTTGTATTTTAGTTTTGAAGGGAGAGTTACTAATTTGGTAACAGATGAAAGAAAATATTCCTAAGTCACCAGCAGAAGCTTATAAAAAAGCAAATTTGATTTTGTGGACACGACAGAAATCTAGACTTTTCAGTCTGACTTTTTTTCCTGCCATCTCTGCAGACAGATCTTCTGACTGATTTGAAGTCTAGACCAGCGTTTGACAGCAAAAAATCATTTTGTTTTGTTAATTCTCGGGAATACATGTGCGCGGATGCAATTATGGCTGATTTTAGATTTTCGCAAAGTAAAGAAATATGGCGTCAAAGTAACTTGGCCCTTTAAGGATATGTTTTCCGTCTATCCCAGTGTATGAGCCGAGTCCCAGAATTTGTCAAAATTCTTGGCAATTTTGAACCAATCGCTTTCTATGACGGCATCTATAATTTAAAATTGTTATTTCCATACCTAAATATCCTATGCATTGTCCCATAAAACATCTTTTAACAAATGCACTTCTAAATCGTGTAGCTCTCTCTTCTGAAGAAACGGATATACCCACAATCTGTGCTTTCTTTTGTTTTCGGCTAACATCTGGTTTTCCAATTTTTCTAGGTCGATTAATGCTTTCAAAGCAAGAGCCACCTTCACTTGTTTCTTCGTTGATGGCATCTTGTGAAATGAAATGTCGTAACACAATTTGCCCAACCAAAGCAATGCAAATATGGCGGACAAGACTCTGACTTAAAAGTCTGACATAATTCAGACTCGTAGAGACGCGGTGTAATGCATATCCATCAAGACATTGCTTCATAGATGAACCCTGAAGAAGTTCTGGATTTCTTCTGCAGAAAACATAAAAAAAAACTTTCATTATTAACCATATAATTTTTCATTATTAAACCTATAAAAAGTGTTTTCTATTCTTTGTTATTTTTGTATGCCATTGATAAAGAATGAATCCCAAAGACAAATTCGAATGCAATACTATGGGGTACACTCATCACCTATCTGGCCTTTGTGCCCCTCCCAGAAATAAATCCTGGATCCGCCCTTGGGCCCACCGACTACATTTTTGAGTTCATTTGTCATCGTTTAATATCATGCCGAATTACAGCAACGAGTCCGACATTTTTTCTGAACACGATATCTGTTTTTTTTGGATATGATGACCAGTTTCTCAAGATTTTCGAAAAGTGTTCAAGTTGAACCTTACCGATAAGCATTTTTAGTTTGGACTCTAAATTTAGAAGTTTACAATGGCCATATTTTCAATACAAATTTAGCAAATTGTGAGCTTCCGTAAACTTAAAATCGAGACTATCATTTTTTTATTAGTACGGCGCATTATGTCAGCTATAAAAGCTACATATTTCGTTAGCGTGATTTTATTAAGGCCCCAGTTATAGCTATCATTGAAATGCATCATTAAAAAATTTGATTTACGATTTTAAGACGATTAATCAAACATATATTGGCGATCGTTCACTGAAATCGTTCACTGATCAGTGAAATAATAAAAGTGGATTTAAAGAAAAGTTTTATTCAGAATTAAGTTATTTTTTTCGTAAACAAATTCCACAATTGATTACCTTTATTTTGATACCAACTATCGCTAATATTGTTTGATTAATCGTCTTAAAATCGTAAATCAAAATTTTCAATGATGCATTTCAATGATAGCTATAACTGGGCCCTAAGCTAGGAACTGAATTAACAAAAATATGTAACTATATGGGCCGAACACTGAGCCCTGTGGGACTTCACTCTGAGCATCAGGTAGCTCAGTTTGGCATAAAACCAATACATATCAGCTTCATCATTAAAATGGTCCGAAAATCTTGGACAAATACTGCTAGACTCAAACCCTGATAATTAAGTAAAACATCTACCTGCACAAATTGTATGAGCGAGTCGAGACTCGCAATAGTTTTTGTAATTGCGTGCTGAAAATCCTACTTTACTTTATACTTTGCTTTGCTGTGATCGAAGCTCAAAAAGCACAGCTATTGTTGTAATTGCTTAAACAAAATGCAAAATTTATTGGTGCGTTCACTCGGTGACGGCTTTCAGTGGAGTATAGATGCTCATTTCATGATTCTGTTTATTGATTTAAAGTTTTATTTTTTAATAAAACAATGTTTAAATTTTGGGGCAAATGTGTTCCGAATGCGAAATAGTGTTCCCTGTCAACAAATGTTTTTAGTTTCGACTTTAAATTAAAGTAGTTCACAGTTTCTATTTCTTTCCATATAATTTTCGCAATTTTGAGCTTCCGTAAACTTAAAAGTTGAGACTTAAAATTTGTTATTAGTACCTAGAGAGCAACGGCCCCAAGAAATAGAAAGAAACAAAAATTCCATTCTAAGGTCCACCTTTGTTATAGTGATTTAAATTCCACCTAGCATTTCACAGAAATGAAGCAGTTTTAACAAAAGTCAACTTCTGCTAGATAATGTGACTCAATTTTGCTGTTTCACCAGGCTCGAGCTTCAAGTTGTCGTTGATGTAAGCTAATTAAACAAAAATTGTTATGATTTGACAGATAAAGCAAAGGGAAATTGGAAAAAGTAAAATCGCTTGTGATTTTTCTTATTTGACAAATGCCACTTCAGATTTGACTTTGTCAGCTGTGACTCCAACTATTTCCTAACTTAAAGTCAAATTTAATGAATTATTTCTTATAATTTAGTAGACTAAGAGTTGATTTATTGCCAAAAGTCGTAGGTATTCAAAATGTTTATAGGCGTGTTTTTTTTGAACTTGGATCTCAGCTAAACAGAGTAAAGATTTTCAGCACGCAATTACAACAACTACCCCCTTCTTGACATTTCGAGACTCGTAGTAGTTTTTGTACTTGTAAAGCTGCGTGCTGCAAATCCTACTTTACTTTGCTTTGCTGAGATCGAAGCTCAAAAAAACGCGCGTAATGAAAGAAACTACAAAAAGTGTTCCCACTTTTCTTTTTGGATGTTCTAAAATCGAAACAAAAATCTGTATAGTTTTTGGAGTAGGTACCTATACCTACTCGAACTCGGTGTTGTGTGGAATAATATGACCAGTTTGGTCCGAAAGTTAGCTGTGGTTTATTACCAACGGTGACCGCAACAGCAGTCAATTGATTCGTTAGTCTTTCGCATTTCATTCGTCTCTTGTTCAGAATTTAGCTTATGTCGTTTTCCATTGGGATTTTCGGATTTTGCTCTCAGATTTCAGATATCTCGTGCCCAATGGAACTTAAAACGAGATTTTTCTTCCTTCGCATTTGTGGTAGTGCGTGTTTGAAAAGTCAGCTGTTCTTAAGTTGTAATTTATGCTTATGAAAATCCACTCAATTTATGTTGATATCCATTGCGGCAGTCAAATGTATTTTTTCTCTATTTTCCAAAGACTTGTCTTCTAAATACGTAATTAATAACACACTTTAAGGTTAAGACAAATGTCTTGGGATTAGTGTAAGTAGGTGTGAATCTCGCTCAGATATCGAGATTCGCAAAACTGCTCTGACTCTGCTTTTTTTGCGGCCAATGGAACATGAAATCTGACAGCCAGCTGATTTCGAGAGCAGAAAAACTGATCTGACTCTTTTTCTGTCCCAATGGAAAACGACATTAAACTGAGACTAACCTCCGTGAAATGCCCACCATGCCAAAGGATTCTTAAAGATGGATCGGACATAAGTGAGTCCGTAACAGTAATACACTGTAGAAATCTAGCTTAGCTCAATATGCAATTACATTGGAATAAAATGCTGTTACCAGTTGTATGACGAGTTCTTCTCAATTCAATTTTCGCTCACATAACCTTAAACAGGTTATGGGAACGTTTGTATTTCACAAGGTACACACCCTAATGTTTGCATTCCTCGGGAGACAATCGAAATTAAAGTCTTAATGTAAACGCTTTTGCTCAAAGCACTTCAGTTCCATTTGGGATCTAACTAGTTCTTGAAGCCTTATGCCTTCAAATGCCCGAGAAGTAATTTATTTTATCGATGAAAACCAACCACGTCTCCAAATCTTTTATCAACTGTCCGCCTTTCGTACTAAATAAATTTTTAAACTTTACTTCCTATTCGTTTCAGGTTTCCTTCGTCCAGAGAAGCACGATCGCCATCAACACTCGGATCGTCGTTCCGATCTTATAAAGGCTTTCCTCTGGCCAGCTCTAATGCAAAACAATCAATGCGTTTTCAAAGCTATCGTTGAAACGTAATAACTTACGTTATATCATTGTATTTGGTGTCCTCTCGAATATCACTAACAATTTTTAGACCTAACGAATTTGTACATAATAGTATTTTTTTTTTCTGTTTAAATGCAATAATATACAGTATAAACTATATAGACTATGTAAAATATACGAATTTGTAAAATGTTTCTCTACGATATCGGTACTAATTGAAGACTTGTGCTAATTTTTTTATTTGTACATAAAAGTTGGTTAAGTCTATAGTAATCGATAATATCACTAGGTGCATTGAAAAGCTTCTCGAAGGGCTTCTCCAGACCGATGCCGTACATCTCGGTGCCGAAAATTTTCCGAATATACAAATGGAAAAAGTTATTCTGCGCATACACGCTGACTATGTATTTAATTGAGATATCCTGTGGGAGAGATGATTTCGATAAATAAAATATAAGAGGTGTTTTGAAAATCCTTGACTTACTTGTTCTTTATAGGGACGAACTAAACAGGTGCCATCCTCACGACCGATGAGTATTTCTTCAGCAGCCTTGCGATCCACTGTACGGTAGTATGTTTCAATTTCGATCTTTTTGGTGGGTATCACATAGTACTCCAAATCTAGTTCACCTAGAGTGGAGAATATTAATACAGTAGGTATCTTAATTGAGTTGGGTAAGAAAAGTATTTCTAGTTATTTTGATTTGTGAATATTGTGCTGTAGTAATAACAAATTTGCGGAAAATCGCAATTGCCAAATTTGTACGAGAAATAAAGCCATATAAATTTTGAGTTGAAACTAAAAATTTTTGTTGGTAAGGCCCATTGTAAAATATAAAATCATGTTCGTGATCGACAAACCGAAACAGCTTAATAATAATTCAGGCTTGGTAAACGGGTTCACAACCTATCGCACTCATTTCGCGATACTAATAATCATTCAATTCAAGGCTAAATGTATCGAAATGACAATTGGCAAAAGTTTACATACAAATTTGCACATTGGAGCCTTCAGAATATATAAGGTGAAGGTTAAAAATGATTATTATAGTAAGGCCCCTTGACCTTAACAGTAAATGGCAAAATTTTCACCACAAGAGCACAGGTGGTTTTTATCAAATTTAACTTTAATGACAGACCTGCACGGATAGGAAATTGGGAGAAAAAGATGGCGACATAGTTGGAGAAAACCATTGCAAGTTTGGGACCTGAGCCTTGTAGTCAAGACACACCATGCCTCTGACCTCAGTTCAGTTTTGAATGTATATTACAACTTTGAAAAACTGTAGGGATATTGGGATATAACAGGGACAAAGTGGTAAAGAACGATCAGCGACCCTATACAGTGAGACCAAGAGCCCGAAGCAAATTTTGTGACTTGTGCTATAGACTGTGCTAAAGTAGCGTAAAGAAAATCGTAATATTTGACATCAACAAATAATATTTGCTTTAAAAGATAGAAAATAAGGCGCAGGGACATAAGTCCACGTGACATAAGTTCATAATGGACTTGTGTCCCACTTCGGTATTCGATGCCTATTGGAGATCCACGACGTTTTGCTAAATATAATCTATGGTAAAATTTGGGACTAATGTCCCATCTTCGACAAAACAGTTTCGGAACTTATGTCCCGCTTCGATGAGACATAAGTCCATACTGAAAAAGTGGACTTATGTCCCACCGAAGTGGGACGTTAGTCCATTATGGACTTATGTCTCGTCTCGTCCCTGCGCCAGAAAATACAACTCTGATAAGAGCTTTAAGGTCACATCATTCTTCCTTGTTATACAAAATATTTGAAAACAAATTACACACAGCATTTCTGCTCAATCTTTCCAACAAAAAAAAAAAAACTAAAGCCTGGGCCTCACTAATAATCATTTTTAACCTATTTACTAGGTCACAATATGCAATATTGTATGGAAAATTTCGCCATTGTGAGCTCGAAAAATTTAGCCTGGACACTAAAAATGATTATTAGTACCGCGGGTTGTGTTTAAGGTAGTGAAAGTGGTTCTTATCTAAGGGATGTTTGATACGAGTAAGTCAGTGACTTTTTGGATAACACATTTTTTTTTTTTTGGGCGAAAAGTTTTTTATTCCTCAACATAATCTCCTTTTAGCTCGATACACTTATCCGAGCGTTTTTCCAATTTGTTTATTCCTTCCTCCGTATAATAGATTTTCTCAAAATTCTCAAAATAGGCATTTGTTTCAATGATGACCTCTTAATTGGACCTCTCGACGTGAAGGTTACCGCGTGCATCTTGCTGGCAGAAAGACCCACTTTAGCCTTCTTTGGTGCACTTTCGCCTGTAGAAACCCACTGTTTTGATTGTTCCTTGGTCTCTGGTGTGTTGTTTTGTATCCAGGTTTCGTCAACGGTAACGAAACGGCTCAAAAACTCCTCGGGACTAAGGCTAAATATCGTTAAAGAAATCCTTTGAAATGGTCACTCGTTTGCGTTTATGATCTAAAATTAAAATATTCATATAAATTCTGATGTACCCGCTTGATGCCTCAGCCATCTCTCTGGCTATCGCCCAGATTTTTTTTTTAATTCCGTGGCATTCAAAAGGCCTTGGGTCTTAATAATTGTTATGAGGGATGGATTATCTACATTTTAAAACAAATCTCATTTGTTTACGTCAAATATTACAAAAGACGACTTTTGAACGACTTGAAATAGTCTGGCACAAGTCTTGTGCACTTAAAACGTCGAGGACCTACAAATTTTGCGATGAAATAATAATAAATAATAAAACGAACATTGACAACTTATAGCTATCAATTACTTTAGTTTTAGAAAAGCATGCATTTTCTTCACAGTATTAGGTACTCACTAAAGCTGCGACCAATAACTGCAAGACTTTGGTTTATAGCGTCAGTATTACATCATCCCTCAGCTCATCTACTATTTTGTTGGTTATATCTCCGACCAAAATTTGCTGCGGGCTCTTAGACTATTACTTAAAACTTCGCAAGCTGATCACGCAGAATATGTAAGTTGAAGCTTATTATGTGAACGGAAAAATTTAGATTTGGAACTTATTTCATATCAGGCTCACGATGAAAACCATGAGACATTTAGAAATGGGGAAGGAATAGTGGGCCCAGCTACGTTGTTCCGGAGAAATTTTGTAGTTGAGCCATTCTTCGAGTAACACAAGTTTGAGCCACAGTAATTAAGTGGAAATGAGAAGGGGAATCTTGTTGTGATTTCAAGATAAACATTTCCAAATTTATGGGTGCGTTCCCGTGATGAATCTTTTTACCCATTTATTATTTAGTGCCTGCGTTCAGTCGAGTAAATTCTCTTTTCTTGGTTAAGTTTCGTGCCAAATATGAGCCATTTCTCTTTGGCTCGGCCAAATTACCCAATTGAGAACTTGAGCACAAAGCTGGGCCCCAGCTATACCTCACAACCAATCGTTTAAGTGATTTGATTTTATAGTTTTATGACCAAACTATTAGGCCGTACTCGAACACAATAATTGGAGGAGCCTCCTCAGAAATCAGACAGTGGTACTCTCCGGTGTCTGTCAGAAGTTCGCGTGCTATGGCCTAATGAAAAAAACGATCAGATCTATTTATAATTTGTGTGTTTCCCATGGCTAAACCTGAGATCAGCACAATAGTAACCAACCCATTCAGAAATTACTTCCAACAAAGTTCGTGTTGAATAATTAGGTACCATCAGAGTTTTACATCTCACTCGCTGTCAATGTTGAATAATTTTTAAATGCAAACGAAAAGTCCATTTAACATAAATATTTTTCTCAAATCGCCCACCGAATGCCTTCTGTTGTATAAATTATTTTAATTCAAAACAAATATACATTTAAAAGCAAAACTGGTGCGTAGCAATCATCACCGAGATGTATTCAAATTAAATCGAACGATATTTATAATGAATGGCTTATGCATTGCTTGGTCGGGGAATAAAAATAACCGAAAATACTTTCACTATAAAATTAACTAAACATCTATGCAAACCGAGAGACATAGAGCATTTAGTCCACTCGTTTCTCAATTAGCATACTCAAGATTCCCCATGAAACTTCTGATGTAATTCGATTAATTCACTTGTACAAAGGTTAATTTTAATTCAACTGTGGATCACATATTCTTAGACCGACGCTATAAACCATGGGCCTTACCAATAAAAATTTTTAGTTTCGACTTTAAACTCTAGTAATTCAAAATAGCTATATTTTGAATACAAATTTTGCAATTGGAAGCTTCCGAAATCGCTTCGAACAAAAGTCATTACTATTTTAAGCACATCGAAATTTTTTAGCAAACTAATCGAATTTGCAGTCAGCATCAATGAAGCCACACGCGGACGTTTTGTTTACAAACAAATATTTCGATAAATTGTGTATTTTTTCACCGACACGATCTAACGCTAGGTGGGTACTTACTGACGATGATATAATCATCGAAATTCGGCGACAGATTGTCGTTGTCTTTCGGCTCTATGTGCTTTCGCTTTTTGGTACAACAGAAGCCACTATAGTACGCGTTGGTGATATTGTCCACAAAGCGAACGAACAAGTTTTGCAAAACAGTCCAGTAGACGCGAATACACCAGCACATGATTTGTGTGTGGTTTTGATTGATTGTGCGCGCCCACTTGGTCAGTAAAAAAAAAAATAAAACGCGCAAATGAATCATAAAGCCCCCAAAACGTTCACCAAAATTAATAACAACACCAGCACGACGACAATACAGTAGCAGTTGCGACGAGACATTTCCACAGAACCACTCCGGTTGAACTACGACGCGAAGTGTTTTGCGCCAGAGAGTGACTTTGAAGACGAGCGCACATACACAACACCACAGACCACACCACTCGACCGGATCGCAAATCGAGTAATCCGCATCTACAAAGCTATACGGCTAAACAGCAGAGTAGCGGCCCAGCTTCCCTATACCGCGAGGAGACCGAGACCCTGCTGTTTGGCCAAGTATAAGTATTTTCATGAGCGACGAGCGGGGAGGGGCACGGGGACTATCTGTAATGCGATTCTTGTTCAACAGATGTTTTACAGTATATCCGATCCAGATGTTAGCCACCATGAGGTTGATTTCCCACCCTAAGTAGATGCTCGAGTCTCTCGTGCATGGGTGATGTTGAACCAATTGACGGAAACGTTGTTAGTTCTTCCAGTTTTAATTATTTTATTACTATCACCAGGACAAGGAGCTCAGTTGACAATGAAATGGTTGCTGGTGTCACACTAATAACAATATTCACACATCTCCGCACATGCATTCTTTGCAAGTGAATGAAGCAGTCACTTGAAAGAAGTACTTGGTCAGTGCGCCTCTGTAGTATTGAGTGCGTTATTCGACTTAATCTACTCTTCTGCGCATCGAACTCTACGAGCTGTACAGCGACATCGACCTGCCCAGAAAAGTACGAAGAAGTCATCTGAGATAGCTAGGACTGTAGAGCGAATGGACAACAGTGCGGCCCGAAGAGTACTCGAAAAAAAAATTATTCTGAAATTAACCTCCTCACGATCACCTTTGAATCCTATAAGACAAACCAGGGGTCAGATTCTCTAAGACGAAACATACAAACTTTTTCGAATGAACACAACCAAATTCTGTGTGCACACGAAAAGGTTTTTTTTTTACATTTCACCTTACAGAATCTGACCTCAGAATTTAACAAACAGCGATATTACCTACTATATTTTTGGGTAAAAATTTTAAAAGCTGCTAGGTCAATCACATGGAAAGTCTGAGAAATAAAAGCCTTTCCTTTTGACTATTCTAAAGATAACAAACGATAGACCCGTCTTTTAAAAGGTCTCAAACCGACTTTAGATGCCTTCCGATCAGGGTTTATTAGTGCAGTCTTGAAGCTTAAGAGCTTGATCTTGAAACAATCCTGAGAAGGAACATCGCTGTCTTTTGCGACTTTTGATCACTAGTAGTAAAATTTCTGCCTTTTCCAAATTCTGATATCCCGAGAAATAAGCTTAAATCTTGATAGACATGGAAAACAACAGGTTAGTTTGGAGACACTCCCGATACATGAATGAGCTGTTTTTAAACAGTTTCGAGAAACGCTAAAGACTATAGCTTTCAGACATCTAGAAGCAACGACACCTTCGAACTTCGGCCAAACAAGACTATATCTAGCCTATAAAGGCTACCCGATTTGGTAAGCACAAAGTTTATAAATTCATTCGCTTTTCTGTTTTCTCCCGTTTAATTTACACGATCGCTAGTTAAACAGACATACAAATCTCGGGTAACGTTTATTATCAGTACAAGAATAAACAAATTTCCAATCAGAAAATAGAATTTCACGTTTTTAATCCTTTAATCCGAATATGTGTAATAGACGAATTGCACCACCTTTTTTATGTGCTTCCTCAATTTTATTTATTTTTAATCGAATGGCAATGACACTTGACAGGTAATTTTGCGCTAGATTAAAAAAAAATGCTCCAGTGTTTCAGCACAAATGGTAAAGTGTAATTTCGTTTGCACCTATGGAATTTGACATTCTGCTAGCCATTTAGCTGTCAATGGAACGCGACCATTGTCTTCCCTATTATATTCCACTTAAAATGATTTTTTCAACAATAATCTGATGGGTATTTAAGAAAAATATCAATTCCAAATTGTGATAAAGTACAGCTGCTGTTAAATTAAGGCAAAATATTTTCAGAAATCTATTTCCATACCCATTCTACAGTCCATAGACAACTGTGGTACTCTACTCATACTCGTACTACATTTTTGCATTACCACAGTCTATTTCCTTTGCACCACCCATCCGCTGTTTATGACATTGGATACTTTGGATAAAGCACTATGTTCGCTGCGCTGATTACTTAATGCCTTATTTAATTGTTTGTGGCCAAAGAGTGTAAAATGTCAGCACTGTGTTATTATATTACATTCTCTATTTCGCGAAGTTGGTAGGTAGTGAGCACAAGCATTGTTTGGCGGTGCGTGCAAGTTCTAATGCAGCCATTTAAAACGAACCGAATACCCATTCAAATGTTGCCCGTCTACTGATTGCAGTGCCATCTATATATTCAACATCTCACTTAGCCATTTAACGTCAGCAGCGTCAGCGAATTTAATAGGAACCGGTGGAGAATATCACTGTTGTGCACCGTAGTAAGTCTATGTTATCCGAGACGCAACTCTAGTTATAAACATCGAAGTTGGTTTCAAAATTAGCTCAATTCGATATACGATTTCTAGTGCCACTGCTACTACGAATAAAATCGAAAAAACGAGAGACCAATCGTGTGTGGTAAAAATAAAGAAATTCGATTGCAACTTCCAACTTGAACAAACATTTCACCCTTAAAATTTTTTAACAAATATACTGCTGTGGGTGACGAGTTCAATTCAAATCACCTGTGTAAGAGTTCAAGCTGTCACAACTCACAAATAATTGACTTTATAAAGCTGTGTGGTTGTAGCTTTATATTATTTCTCTAGGAAACTATGAAATGTAAATTGGTTCTTATGTAACTCAATTCAATCGAAACTGAAATACCTACGAAGTGAAATCGTCATCATCATCAGCCTATCCAATGCCATCAGTATAATAGAGCTTTGGATATGATATAAATTTGTGTTATCAACACTCGGACTTGAACACCCTGAGGTCAACCTAAACAACGATGCATACCACGAGTATGATTTCGCGAAGACAGCCACAATTTATGTAAAATAGATTTAAGAAAACAAGTTGTTGAGCCAACGTATTTCAATATTTAATATTCACCACCATTTGTTACCTAGAATTAAGTCAAATTGTTTAATAAAAGCAAATGTAACAATGTAATGTAATATAAATTTGTTGACATGTCAAAAATGCCACTAGACTGCATTGGGAACGTTCGGATACCTAGTTCATTTAAAACGTCAACTAGAATTCTCTGGACTAGGTATATACATAAACACATGACTAATCAACTCAAAGAGTTCGCAGTTTGTATTGAATTTTGACACATCGCAATGTCAACTGATACTGAGTATGGAGGCAGGATTTTCTTTACCAGATTTCTCGGCTACCCCTCCGTAAACGTCAACTGATAAAATAACGTGACCAATCTAACTAAAAACTGAAATACATCAAGGCATTTATATGAACTAGGTATCCGAATGTAAACACGGACTAACCTCTTGTAGTGATGACCAATATTTCAGAAGACAATTACCTATAGCCAAAACGTCAGAAAGAATGACAAAGCCTTGATGCAATGCTCGTGACTGCGGTGTTTGATAACTGTTACGCAGTGTTTATTAATACGAGTGGAAATAATTAAACAAATTATTATCAAATTGATTCAGCTTAAAGAAGTTTAACGGTAAGTACTGAGTTAATATATTGACATTCCACAAGCCCAAATACATTGCTTTAGATCTTCCCCGACCCTAACCTTCGAATACGTTGTAGCAGTTGAAATAAGGTGGTCTGACGTCTGAAACTATTGACTCGATTGAAGTCTACCACTGACAGATATGCATAAGTGTCGATATTTGAATATTTAAATAGCTGCATAAAAATGATCATCCAGTTAACTACATAACAGTTTCACGAAATGTTTGTATAGGTGCGTATGCTGTCTGACGTCTGCTATAACTAATTAGCTCGGGCACGTTGGTTCAACTTCAACTTTAGCAATTAACAAGCGTTTCCCGAATGATTAATTTTTGTTTCTTAAAATCTTAAAATATAATGACATTATGTACCTAAATTCCGTTGGCAATAGCTTGCCGGACGTAATTTCCGACGGCGGTAATTGAATTATTTCACCCCTGTTCGGCCTTCCGTTTCAAGCTTATCGAGCCATATTTCGAATAGCCACGACATTTTTGTCTGGCACTTGCAAAAAGAACATTTTCCCCGCTGACGAATGAGATTTGTGGCTCTGCCATCAACATTCTGTGTTGTATCAACGCGCTAGATCGACGTTTACCAAGTAAGCAGAGTTAATCACTCTGATCTGTATGTTATGTAACTGCACGAACACGCCCAAGTATACATCGAGTGAGACTCACCTGAGGCTATTTACCTAAGCTATGCGTATATTATCTGTAAACATGCCGGAGAATGTTATGAGGGGACAATAATTAGAGATTTAATGACTCTGACAAGAATGCAACAGCACTCATGAAATACCAGCGGATAATTTGTATGCTACTATCAAACTTGAACATCGGCTCAGCTGCTAACGTGCACACGATCCGTTATGGAGCAGTCGTTTGTTCTTTTGTTTGGCATACTTATCGACAAGTGGTGATTTTTCATCGTATGAGATTATGATTAATTACTAACGAGTGTATTTATGCTGACAGCTACTGCGCTTGTGGTTTTAGGTGAATTTATGTTGCACAGCCGCCTGACAGTTGATCACTACTTGAATCTATAATTTGTTGCTGGTTGACAGGATAATTGAGGCGTAGATGCAGTTAATTAATTGTTGGGGTGCGTACAACTGGTGCAATTTTCCATTTGTCCACATTGATGACATTAGTGTCCAACCTTAATTAGATTACATGTGACAACTGTCTGTGAAAGAGAATATATGGAGTGGCTTTCAACTTATGGATAGGAATAGAAACTACTATTTACAGTTTGAGGCTTATTTAAATCTCAAAATCTGACCTGCGTCAGAGAGTTCTAATAAAAAGTGACATTAACAACATATCTAACTTATCTTGGCGTTGAAGCGTTTCAAAGACGAATAGATATTTGAATGCGGCCTATATTTGACAGATCATATTCAATTCTAAGGGACTATTGCAGTTCGCTCACCGCTAATAGGCGAATTTGCGAACAAATCTAATTAACTGTATTTATGAGTTGAAAATTATTGTTTCTACTACCACAAAAATTAATCTAACATCTAACCCTAAAAGAACCTCCGTCTTAATTAATTGCAATTGCAGCAATTTGCTCGCGAGTTGAAAATTCTTGCCGCGAACTGTCAAACATTATTCATAATCCACATAAAACAGTCGCGATCCACAAACACACGAATGAAATGTCATAAACTACGAACATTCGCTTATTCGCTGTTCGCAATTCACTCTCATGTGAATGCTAATAAAATGCATCAAGTTAAACCAAAGTTGATAACATTCCAACTTGTTCATATTAACTTTACAAAAACTCATTATGCAAAATGATACCGCTGTTACCCTTTATTGAATTGTAAATCCCCCAGTAACAGGCTAAACGACAGATAATCACATTGTTTCACTAAAATAAGAACATATCCTGAAAAGTATTAAAGCAGTTAATTTAATTTCGCACAACGATGTGTCAAATTGAAATACATTGCTGTGTGTATACAATACGAATGGCGTTAAAGGGACTTACCCTAATGCGGAATAGAGTTGACATCACGCATTGCAAATTGGGAATGGATGGCGTTTTATTTTTGGTCTTTAAATGTGTTGTGAGTCTTTATTCGGGGAAGGAAAAAAAACCCCCTTCAATTGTATAGCCGGCAGACTTTAATTTATTGAACTGGGATTTATTTCGCATTGCAAAAATGTGTAGGCATTTATAAATAATTATATGCTTGCACCTTTTAAGTGTTAATGAAGCATATCATATTTAAGCCGCACCTGCAGCTTGACATATCCCTTTTTTATTCACTTTTAATTCATAAGAAGGCATTTATATTGAAATACGACGATGCTGTGCGACGTAGTAAGGAATCTGAATTTAGGGCTGGGCACTGGGCAGCAGCATCGGTCTTTGAAAGCAAATGTCATAAATAATGAAACATATCGAATGAAGAAGGAGAATTTGTACAAATATAGAGACTGATTACAAAAGAACGCACATTTATATTTTCGGGTTTAGGATCTTCGCATCTTATAAAATAAACCGTTCGTTCGTAAATATATAATTTCAGACACAATATTCGCCATTTTTAACAAAATATTCATAAGAAGAATGGCCGCGTTCCACTGCCCGCTAGATGACCAGCGGCATGTCAAACTCAATATAAACAAAAATTTACAATTTAGGTACGTCTAGCAATTTTTGTGAAACATCGCTGGATTAAGAAAAAAACAGAACGACCTGTCAAAGGAAATCGTTCAAATGTTTACAAAAATACGGAGCTGAGCTGCAATTGTGATAAAATTGTTAATAAGGTACCTAAGTAAAATATAGCAATTCAGATTGTTTTTATAATATAATCATTTCTTCTTAATCGTAGTGTGGAAATAAATTAGGAATAGGGTGAAATGTCACTTTGCCGTTGGCGCTATCGTTTCAGCGCGAAAGTTCCTTCAAATGGGATATTTTGTGCTAGACGTCTAGCGGGCAGTGGAACGCGGCCAAAGTCTCAATACAACAAGTCCCGAATATAAGCTCATAGAAATGGGCAACCAGTCACAAATTTCCCTTCATATAAGCTTCAACGAAAAAGGTGTTCATGTGACCGATCTGGTCCAATTAAAAATGAGACACATCAAGCCGGCCAGCTGTCAAACTAACTAAACTAGTTACCTGAACGTCTACACTTAACACAAAAAATGTCGTCTTGAAAGCCGGTCGCATTTGGCAATTTGTCCCTTTTCAAAAAATAACACAAAAGAAAAATCCCCTTTCGCTGTCATAAAAGCAAACCAACGTACCTACGGATTTCACTTTTTTCGGTGGCAAAGGCAAATATTTTTAATTCAACTCTTCACGATACCTATACAAGTACCTACCCAAATTTCGAAAGGAATAATCTTTCAGACACGACCACACTAATGATCGTTGTCAAAGTCATTACCCTTTCGCTCGAAATTATCGTCATCTTCCTTTTCCTTTGAAGAGAAAAAGTTTGATTCGCAAAAACGTCCTTGGAATTTCAACAACCGAAGACTGGTCCCAACCACAGCAAAACAAAGTGCCGAATCCCGAATGATGCAATGCCAGGCGATGTCTTAGGAAATTCGTAAGAAACCATAAAGTTGGACCCTTTTCAGTTCTGATTCTTTTCAATCTGAAATTACCGAAATTGCGCGGGTCACCGCACCGCTCATACCTTATTGGATTCTCACGTTTCCTTATACCTATACCGAAAATTACACTTTTTTCTTCTCCCCATTGTATGGGTTTTGTATGGTTATGGTATGGTTATAATACCTACTGACAGGATGTCTGAAAGTATGCGAGTATGTATCGACAGCAGCACAATTCGTGTGCACAACAGAAAATGTAGAGCAACACACGAAAAGACGAGAACAATTCATATGGTTCGTACAGCATCTGCGCTGGAGGACATGACGTCACGGATAATGGTCCACGATGCCTCCACAGCGGAGGAACAAAGAGGGCACAATCATTCTGTACGAAGAGTGGTCTCGCTTCTACAACCAGAAATTGATTTTCTGAATAATTTTTGAAGGTGATTTTTCGGGTCTCTGACGTAAAAGACTCGAGCTCATGGGGGAGGAAGTGTGGGTGTCCTCTAAAAGTGGGTGGCATCCTATGGCGGATGCTGTGACTGTGACACAACTGAAATCCTTATCAACGCAGTTCGTTTCGTGTGCGGTAAGGGCGTAGAACGTCTTCTACCAGCAGTCTGCTGAATAATTGAAATTTCTTAACTCGTTATCCGGTTTTGCCAAGTGAATTTAATTTTCAATTAAAAGAGTGCACATAGTTTTGCAATAAACTTATTTCGTCACTCCAGAATAAAGCCGAGTTTACGCGAGTGAAGGACACACAGGACGCGGAGTGCGTATACCTACAGATTAATTGTTTTAATTAAGAGGTTCGTTGATGGATGGAGATAAGATTATCATCTAATTTTTTGGTTTGTGGAAGTATGAATTAAAAAATCAAATAGCAAATCAAGTGCAGGGTAGTTGGGCTTCAGACTAAAAATTACATGGCCGCCATGTGTGAGCTTTTCAGATGTCTATTGCCATGGCTCTGTGGATTTATACATCAAGAGTTATGTGGGTACAGAAAGTAACTACGCATTGGAATTCTTTGAAGCAAAGCGAAGTGTGGCTCAAAAGGGGGTGACTGGGTACATTATGTATCGCGAATGTCTGCTTTGAAAAATCAAGTGCTGAATGTCAAACGTCTTTTCGCATAAAGGGGGGCCAGGGCAGATGAGTGGAATGACGTCTTGCGGAAAAGCATAATTTGAGAGAGTGTGCGAAGTGTGATAGTTACCGTACAGCAGTCGCAGTGGTATTTTTAAACGAGGGTGGATTTGGTTTTTAGTGTACTCTACATCTGCACACAGCTGACCTCTTCGTTTACACACCTTATCCAAGGATGAAGGTTTTTAAACCAAGCATCATAGTTCATCGCCATCAGGTAATCGAGATAAGCAATGACTTTTTATTTGAAGCCTGCAGTGAACATAGTGCGTTGTTTGAGGTGTGCGGAGTGTAGGTACTAGGTACTGCCAATAGCGGGTAGGTACACATACGTATGGACTGAGGATTTATTGTGCAATTCATAAAATGCTACTGCGAATTCAGCACATTTTCGGAACAAAGTGAAATCGGCTTTTACGATAGTTTACACAAAAATATATGTCCTGTCTGTTGCATTTGACACGCAAACGAACATCAGGACGAAAATAGCTCAAGTTTGAATCAGCAGAAGCTCCTACCATATTATGATTACCAGGCATTTGTTAAAAACAAGCACGATTATCGCGGATTAAAGTAGGTATATGTCGCGATCGCGGTCATATGGTTTAGCCTTTTCACACCGAGCCGAAACACTCGAAACAGAAGTTTTTCCATACATATTTCAGTTTTCAAAACGAGTCGGTTAAAGTAGTTTTCCACG
Source organism: Cheilosia vernalis (assembly GCA_949126925.1). Taxonomy (NCBI): domain Eukaryota; kingdom Metazoa; phylum Arthropoda; class Insecta; order Diptera; family Syrphidae; genus Cheilosia; species Cheilosia vernalis. Next base: position 99,129,233 of record OX421358.1, on the reverse strand, counting down.
AAAACGACTTCCAATCGTTGGGTTGTTGAGACAATCACACCTTTTGCAACATTCAGCAATATGGCTGACCGAGCAAATGTCGCTACTCACACCTTAAAATCATTTTCCACAATTAATTGATGGGCTAATATTGTTTTTAAATGCACCAAATTCATTTTGTTTGTTAATTAATGCGATCGAAATTTGTAACCAAATAAGTTTGCACCGAAGTTTAACGTCTAGTGTCTCAAAGCTGATTGAAACTAAAAGTAGTTGTTGGTCGGTGTGAATGCATCGACGAGTTTCCGGCTCGGTGTGGAAAGGCTATTAGACTCTTGTAATAATTATGATGTCCATGTTCGACTGAGCTTGGGCATGCTCACGTTAGTTGAAATTGGAAAAAAAAAACTCTGCCCGGAAATAGAAAACCATAAGTATACTTAGTAAATATAGCATTTTAGCTTTATATTCCATATTTGCCACATTGGATTTCTTTTTCTCTATAGCACCTATGTATGTTGCTCACTCGAAACGAACATTTTCTAGCTCTCTCCATATGGGAAGCAAAACAATTGAGCAATAGCAGCGACCAAGCAGTTATGGAGAGTTTAGTTGGAAGAGCAGCGTTAGAACACAAGAAATTCAATGTCAAGTTTGTCGGAATCCATTTCCAATAAATCCCACAACGAATCACAATCAGCAAAAAATAAATAAATAATAAATTCTTGCAGAAATGGAGTGGGGATTGCAGCCAAGAAAACCGACAGTAAATCAAAAATTAAAAAAATAAATCGTTCGTTTGTGATTTTCCGTGGCAGGAGTTTTCGTTTCGCATTACATAGGTATGCATATTTGGCTTAAGAAAGAAAACGAAAAAGAAATGAAAAGGCTACAAAGCTAACAGATATTTTTACACATTTTTAAGACTATATTAGGTTAGGTTGAATTTGCTGTCAAAAAACCGCCAATAAACTTGGGCAAATTTTAGATCCCTTCTAAGATACATTTAGGTTCGTACAGGTACTTTTTGCAAACGTAAAATTATTTAAAATTTGCTAAGAAACTGTGCAAATGCGACCACGTACTGAGAAAATTTAAAAAAAAAATGAGGGAGAAATCCATATCCCCTCTTTACATTTTTTCGTAATTTTCTACTTGCTGAATTTAGACATTACTGAAAAACGAAAACTGCCAACTAAGTGACAGCTCAAAAGTTGGACACGTAGAACTATTTATTTGCGTTATCAACGACAAGTTATAACTGAATGTTCTCCTAGAAGATATCAGCGCATTCAAATGGAAAGTTTAATAGGTATTTAGCTTGTAGAAAATTCAATTCCATCTTATTTTGTGCTGCACAAAATGCGGTCCTTAAATTAGAAAATTCAAAACGAATGTAGGAGTTGGGGTCTTTGGTAAATGACCAGCATAATGTTGGACAAAATTTGTTTTGTTGCTCGCTCCCGGGTGCGGTAATTCGACTTCTTGTCCAGGCGCACTGTTGTGCTCGATTGACACGGAGACTACACAGTTTTCAGGGCAGAAACATACTATTATCTTAAATAGCCTTTTATTTAATTTTATTTATGCTTACAGTTTTGACACCTCGATCTGCTTAGATATGTATAAAAACGAAGGCAATCAAGATCTAGACCTAAATTGCTAAGAAAATCTTAAGGAATACCAAGGGTTGTGAACCAAAGGCCATCGATTACCAAAGGCCACATTCTTTGCAATTTTACGTTCACAAGCGAAAATCAATATAAACACATTTCAAGTTAAAGTTCGAAAGCAATAAATCAAGCCTAATAGTCAGCACACCGAAACCAATTAAAGAATATAACACGCACAACATTATTTAAATAGATATACATTTTATGGCCTAATTAGTGCTCATAGGTTTCGATTTCCATTAACAAATATCGGTGCATGAAAAATCAAATGTACCTAATATGTAACTAGGTATAATACTCGTAATTATAATATAGACAGTATTATTGGTATGACCAGATAACAGATGTCTATGGCTAGGTCAGTAACCAGTAACAGTACAGTTGTTTTAGAGTATTCAATTGCAATTAGGAATATATGTAGTACGACACTGAACTGACGAAATGACAAGTGTCTTCTCAACTTTAGTAGTGGAAATGCAAAAAAAAAATGTTATCTTCAGCAGAAGGTGTAAAGCTAAAATTACAAATGTGACATACGTCAAATGTCAGTCCTATTTTGACATGGCGACGTCATTATTACGTAAACACTTGTCCTAAATTTGTCACTACGTGTGATTGCATTTCAAGGGCACTCCCACAGTGCACTCTCACGAAAGAGGCACGAGTGACCACCGAATGACCGAATTTTTGTGACTTCAGCATGTCAAAATTTGCATGAAAAATGACACACGTAATGGTAGAACGAACGACGAAAAAAATTAACTAAATGTCACTTTCCCTACAATAGAAATTTGGGTTTGAAAAGTTTTAGTGTTCAAAAGGGGAAACATAGAGTTGAAACACTGGGCCAAGCCGAGAAATATTTAAGAAAATAAAAAGAAGCAGATAACCTAACTTAGGTTGTTCTTTCAAGGTGTCAATGTCAGTAAGTACAAATTGTCACTGAAAACAGCTTTCTACATGAGTGCAACATTTCCACACATTTAATTCAGATAGAGAAAAATCTATAAGTAGGTACCCGGAAACATTTGTTGCTGACTTCCTGTTAATTCCGTTTGAAAGTTTCCTACTTTTTATACCAAATGCATTCACCAAAAGTGTTCGGCTATTTGCATATTTGCTGCAGAACTATCAAGTCAATATTCCAGGTATCTCATCGTGCATCGGTGCGATTGAATAATTGACTACAGCAGGGCATTTGGAGTCGAATTTTTTTTTTTTTTTTCAATTCGGTATACTTAGAGAAATGTTATCAATATATTTATACATTTTTTTTCGCGTCACCTCCCAACAAATTTATTGGAATATGTCGCGTACAAAACAAATTTATCGATGAGACACCTAGAATTTATTGTCAATTGATATACTGTCAGTTTAACGTAGGCGAATGTGCTTGTGCAATTGTGCATACCTGTTGAGTGTTGCTTGGCTACTTTTAAGAACTCGATAGGCAAATGGATTGAAGTACGAAATATCAAGGGGATCCTTTTACGAAACTGAAATTGTTTTGGGTGTGCAATTTGATGAGATCATCTCAAAATACGAACATTGATCCTGTTTGTCACTTGTCCGTGTGTGTATATTTGCTAACGCTATCACATTCCGGGAACATTATTTCTCTTTGATACCAGTTTTATTACAAACAAGAGCACAACACAGGACGGACAATCATTATTTGTCTGGGTACGCACAAACAAAGAAGTTCCAATATCTTTTATCTAGACTTTATATATAATATATCTTCAGAGTTTCTTGGTTGAATCTTGAATGGAATCCATAAATTGAATTTGTCCCACTGAAGGGAAAAAAAATCTCATCATCCGGTAGTCTTTTGTGGAGCGCACACATGTTTTTTTTTTCATTCTCGTTTAACTGGCGCGACTGCGACTGAATATGAAATCTAGTTGTGTAGAAAATGGGAACTCGGCTCAACCGTCATGCCATCCAGAAGATCCAATTGAAATAATCTTGGAAAAGTACTTTAATTCGATAAGAATGATGAGAGATGAGACTTTTAACAGCGGGATATGGCGATGATAATACTGTGTAGTTAGTCTGATGATATACATGAACTCGTGTAGAAACTAGGCCTGTCTCTTAGAAGAAAGAACACAGCTATATCTGTGCAGCAAATGCAATGAGATATGAGTAATCCCGTTTAGAAAGTTTCCTACATTTCTTAATTTTTTGAAGAGAAGGGATGTGAATAATTTTTTGGGTTTTTGTTGAATCTATGCAACTGACATGCGATGGCTTATCTTGACGTTTTAGACGTCACCCCAGTTAATAAGGCGGTTTGCAATTTATTCGCCTCGAGTTCCTGGGAAGAAGATTTCGTTCGCTGGCGAGCTCCTCTAAGATTCATGAATCGTGCGAAATGGGTAACGCCATGCCACTGAAAATGTCAAATGAGTTATCTCCCTCCATTCTTACAGAACGCATTCGCCCATTGGCTTACTAGGACGAAGTCACTTTAATAATCAGAAATACTTACTTTGGTGGTGCTACAGTTCGGGCGAACATGGGCAAAATAAGAAATAACCAAATGTTCTTATAAACTTAAAATGTTTCTAACAAAATGGCCAACGTACAAATGGGTTTCATTTTTATAAATATTAAACGTCTTAAGGATCATTCACATGAGAGCGACCAACTACCTACGAACGAACGAATATTCGCAAGTTTTGACAGTCTATTCACATGATACATTTAATTTGGTCGCAGAAACCCGCGAATCCAGTGACAGTCGCCGTTATTATTGTCTCTATAACATTTTGAGTTTGAGGTTAAGCTCGAACGAATGCTTTATTCGTTAGTTTGTGGAACGCGAATTGAATGATGTGGATTGTGAATAAACTTTGACAATTCGCGCCAAGGGTGTATTCGTTCGCGGCAAAAAGTTTGCGATTCGAAATTTCGTTATTTAAACTGTTTATTAACATGTTTTCTTAATACATTTTGATGGTATAATTAACTATCCTCCTCTTGGAATAGTAAAATGTACAATTTTCTGTTCATAAATGCATCAAAAGTGGTTTGTTCGCATTTCAGCAATTCGTTCGCTCGCTCTCATGTGAATAGTCCTTTACTACGGCTAAACCCCGACTCTATTCCTGTGTCTAATGCCAGATGCAGTTGGTAAACTATACCAAACATCAATTGAATCTTTATGCAGTTTGAAGCTACAAAAGTTAGAGATTCACCGCTTGGAAGCTTCCACGCCTGACCGTAACCGCCGAATGTTAGACAATAGAAGGCCTTACTAACAATTATTTTCAACCTACACACTAAATATTTTGTAGGTCACAATGGGTAATTTTACATATAAAAGTTCGCCCTTGTGAGTTTGTAAAATCTATCCTGGACACTTTAAAGGATTAACAGCATCGTGCAGAGTGCTAAAATCCTTTTTTTTAAATCACAATGGCAAAATTCGCCATTTCAGATTACCCATTGTGAACTACAATTACGTAAGTTGTATAGGTATTCACACCGAGCCGAAAACCGTTCGATTCACAACGAACACCAACTAGTTTTCGTTTGACGTTTCAATCAGCTTTGAGACACTAGTCGTAAAACTTCGGTGCAAAACTTTTTTCGTTGCAAATTTCGATCGCATTAATTAACAAACAACATTAGTGCATTTAAAAATGATATTAGCCCATCAATTAACTGTGGAAAATGGTTTTAAGCTAGCAAAAGGTGCGTTTGTTTCAACAACCCAACGATTGGAATTCGTTGTCGTGGTGTTTTCGTGGAAAACGATTTCAAATGACTCGTGTTGAAAACTGAAATATGTATGGGACAACTTCTGTTAAATTCCAAGATCGAGCATTCTTTGTGTTCAATTGCATTAAAGCGTTCTCATTCTCACAGCACCAAGCTGTGCTCAAAATCTTAATTATCCCAATCAATTCTAGGTTAAAGACACGTGTTTTTTTTAAATCATTTCACTCCATCGCAACATCAATCAAAACGATTTGCCCACCCAAACAAGATTATAACAATGCATCCGATTTTAAAACAAAAAATGAGGCACAATCAATCTGATGCCCAAAGGCAATTACCGGGTTCAGTATACCCGTGGTAAGCCAATCCAATTCACATTCATATAGTAAAAGTTCGTCAGAAACGAGTTCTGCGCCCAAAAATAAATCAAAAGTTAACAGCTTTGTTTCGCTTTAGAACTGCTGCTCAGCTTGAGATCAAATCACTGACATGATCACTCAACAGATTTAGATTTACGCTGAATAGATAAATTGTTTCGGTTTTTTTTTTGTCGGTTTCAAGCTTATGAATGGGTACCATCGACTTTCAAGCTTGAGTATCTTTCTGTGATTTCATTGCAGGCAATTTCAGTGGCTAAACTGTGTAATCAAAGGAGGATACATTCAATTAAAGACTTTTCGTGCGACTTTTCATGGGGACTGATACTATGCAAAAATATGCGCGTCTCGTTTTTGCTGTTTCATTTGAAAATTAGCTCCACGCGCTTTTTTACCACATACGGGAACGAGTACATGGGGCTTGCTGCGACTATGTAGGGTTGCGATACAATTTCACTTTAGCATCAAAATTGGTGCTGCCTACGTTCAATTTGCAGCGCAGAAAAAAATAGTGAAAAGTAGCTATCGTCATGAGGTTGAAAATGTTGTCATTACTGGGATTGATAAAATGTTCGCTTATACTCGTACAGATTATTCCTTGCTCTTGTTAATGAAGACATGTGTCAGAAATAAATCTGTGAATTATATTTCAAGGGCAAATGAAACAAAAACTCATTTTCGTACATCTACCCACAATGTGTGGCTGGTTATTTTTCCACATCCACTTCAATTGTTTAGTACGGATAAAAAAAATAAGGCCACCCTAACTGAGCCAAAGCTACATATATGGAAAGTGTGAACAAGTGTGAACAAGAAGCCGTACTACAAGCACGAGTGGCTGTCGGTTATTCTTAAGTACATTTCTCAATTGCTTTAAACTCCCTTAAGTGAATAGATTATGCTTTACTTTCAGTGTCAGATTACGATGAAAGGCAATCGCAGTCGGGTAGGGTTTCAGCAAAATGATTGAATAAATCGTGACCGACCACGGGGAGCTGCTGGAACTTGGAAGTATGCCATTGAATTGTGACTCTCTAATGACCCAGCGAAAATAATATTGCGTATGCCGTTATGGTGTAGTCGAATGTTTAAACGAAGTTAAGTCACAACTAAACAAAGGCGGTAGGCATTACTTAAATAAAGTAGGGAAACAAACGGAATTCATTTATGCTCGGCTACAGAACTACTTTGACAGTAGCTTCCAGCTTCTTTTCACATAGATCTATTTTGATTATGAGCATACATGGCCTGCAATTGACAGCGGTGACGAAAACTTAACTTCAAAGAATGACACAAGCTTTCGTTTGGTTTTGTTTGTTGTAAAAGCGAAATGTCACATCAAGCAGCCACTTCATTTGAAAGCTGCCAATTAGGACGTTTAAGTATATAGTTTCCTAAGTCTGACAGCTGGCTGACTTTATGTGTTTTATGTCGTTTTCCATTGGGATTTTCAGATTTTGCTCTCAGATACCTCGTGCCCAATGGAACTTAAAACGAGATTTTTCTTTCTTCGCATTTGTGTTTTAAAATTCAACTCTTCTTTAATTGTAATTTGCGTTTGTAAAAATCTTTTCAATTTATGTCAACATCCATTGCAATGGCCAAATGTAAATTTTACTCTATTTGTCACAGACTTGTCGTCTCTACAAACGTAAAATAAAACACTTTAAAGTTTGACAAAATGACAAATGTTTTGGTGTTAGTGTAGGAAGGTTTGAATCTCGCTCAGAAATCGAGATTCGCAAAAATTGCTTTTTTTGCGGCCAATGGAACATGAAATCTGACAGAAAGCTGATTTCGAGAAAAGAAAAACTTTTTCTGTCCCAATGGAAAATGACATAGTTTTGATTGGCATTAAAATGAACAGATTTTTCGGTTGACGTTTACGGAGGGGTAGCTAGCCGATGAATCAAGTCAAGTAGGTAATTCGTGACTGAGTATTAAGCTGACAATTCGCATTTATGTGGCTGAGGTTTTTTGAGTTCCGGTTAAATCGAGTCCTATATTTTTGAATAATTCCCATTCAATCCACATTACATTTTTTTTTTATCCGAGGGAAGGTGAAAATCTTCCAAAGACACTATGAGAATAGCAAGCTTGTTCTCATAGTAGTGTCAGATTTTTACTGACTAAAAACACCACCCTTCTAAAAATTGTTAGATACTGCAACTAAGATATAACTTATCAAGCAATTTTCCTATCATTAGATAATAACTTTTGACAGGTTACTTTCCAATGAAAGATCCTTCGTGTTCCGCAAATTAAACGCGGTTAAACTTATCTTGCCAAGCTTCTAGTTTCAGCTTCGATTGTTGGAATTCCGAGATCTCTGTGGATATCGTCGTTTCTAATATGGCACCATGGTGCTTGTACAATTTCTCAAAGCACTTTATTTTGAAAAGTTTGTAGAATATGACTTAGCACTGACGGGAAAGAAATTAGAGAGCACAATCTAATACCCTATTCAGTATTCACACCACACCGAAAACCGTGTTGTCGTCGAAAACTCATCGATGCATTCACACCGACCACCAACTAGTTTTCGTTTGACGTTTCAATCAGCTGTGAGACACTAGTCGTTAAACTTCGGTGTAAACTATTTTGGTTACAAAGTTCGATCGCATTAATTAAGAAACAAAATTAATTTAGTGCATTTCAAAATAAATCATTATCCCATCAAATAAGTGTGGAAAATGATTTTAAATCGTGACATTCGTTCGGTCAGCTGTTCTACTGAATTTTCCGAATATTTCCAAAGGTGTGTTTGTTTCAAGAACTTAAAACAACTCGTTTTGAAAACTGAAATATGTATGGGAAAACTTCTGTTTTCGATTAAGTTGTCGAGTGTTTTCACTATATGTGTGGATAGGGTATAAAGTACAAAAATGTGTGGCATTTGGCAAAGTATTTTGGTCGGAAATATTGTTTATGTGGAACTTGTATAGGAAAAAATGGCTTGAATTTCTTTTGAAAGTATGCGATCCTAGACTTTTGCCTTCTTAGTTCTGACAAGAGAAAAGCAGACCTACAGATCTACTGCACATTTAAGTATAAGCGACCTTTGAATTACGGAAGGTTAAGTTGAGTTAAGATGTGAGATCGTCACAAAAAGACCCGATACCATAGCGGGTCCTTCCCCATAGAATTTAAGTATGATCACTATTTTGTACGCGAGAGGTCATAAGCCTCTCAAGTGCCTTCTGAGATGTTTTCTTCTACTCCCAACAATTGTCTAACATTCGATGAAGATGAGAGATGTCCTTCGTGACTTGTAGGTCCTCCACAGTGATTGCATAATGTATCAATATTTAATCTCTATCTCTCTCATCTCAAGTCAAGTAGGTACTTGACCTTTATTCATACAAATAGCTAGAGCAAGTCAGTGCTAAGGCGTGGTGGAATAGAAATGTTTGTTTATCAATAGGTGCACATCAACCATCTACACAATGGTTGTAGGTATTTTTTTTATCAGTTTAAGCTTTGTAGTACAAAGAGGCTTTTAGTGAGAAACTGGATCTGGGATGTCGTTTTTACTCTACTTATTCAATAATGAATGTTTGATATAGGTATAGGCTCTTTCAAACATTCATTTTCAACAATTTCCCATTGACTCATGCAAAAGCATTGCCTATGATGCAACTTAAAAGTCAGATCGATGCGACCTGACGAATATCTCAATAAAAACCATGCACAGCGTCTCAAAACTTGTGTATACCCTTTACCCATAGCTCGCCGACTCTTACTCTTTTTAACAAATATTCCCTGATTCCTGATAGGGGAAGGTCATGTACCTTGGTCCGAGTGCCAATTTTCAGAAAAGTACAAACCACACAAAAACCGGTTCTTCTGTGAAATGTTACTCTTCTGTTAATTTCTCTTCCCAGTTTCTTTTTGAAATTATACAGCTGCACTAGTCGGCAAAAAAAAAATAAACATAGTTTTCAGTGAAAAAAGTATTTTTTGTATCTATTTTCTGAAGTTGTGTAGTGCTTCATTTTATGTCTATTTTCCGATACTTTTATCGATTTCGTTAAGTATATTGATTATCTTTTGGTAGGAACAAATTGTTGTTCGCATGTGTACTACGTCAAAATTATAATTTTTTGGTTGAAGTGGTGTTCGTGTACCTTGGACCTATCATAGCGCTTGTACCTTGGTCCGGTCAAAGTTACACGTTATTCGATTTTTTTAAACAAAATTGGTTTTGTGTGATTCAGGATAATATGCCAAGAAGCAAATTAGTTAATTTATATTAAAGTCCTTTGTTAGGCATTTTTTTAGTTAACGAGAGTATTTTTTATTTAAAACTATTATTTGAAATAAAAAAAATGTTGTCAAGCACACAAACTTTAAGACAATGGCTTGTTTTCTTGCTGCTCTCTTGAAATAAAATAAGAATGGTACCATTTTTACTATTTATTGAAAGAAAATAAAGTGTTCACCTTTAAACTAATAGAAAAACCTTCAATAATATTTTCGGTCCAAGGTACAATACTCTGTGGACCAAGGTACAATCACGTCTTGTACCTTGGACCGTTTGAGGCTAGCATACAAAAGATAAGTTTTCTTTAGAATGCTAAGCAATATCCTTTTGGTAGTTTCGCATTATCATAGATAAGACTTCAGGTAATAACTAAAAAAACAAAAAAAAAAAAACTAATTAAAAAACGTTACCTAAAATATCGGCAAAAAACTGAAATCCGGACCAAGGTACATGACCTTCCCCTACATGTTTTTTTGACTGTCAGGTGAAAATACAGTAGAAATCGGTTATAACGATATCGAAGGGACCTCGGAATTTCATCGTTATAACCGATTCATCGTTATATCCGGTACAATTACACTTTATTAAAAAAATTGCTTCAAATGGAAAACGATTTTCGCTTTATTGTCACCATCTTAACAATTCTACACTCAACTTGTTTCAAAGAAAAATTAATATGTACCTACTGAACTCTTCGGAGATATGTAAATCGAACAGGGCATGCCATGAAATTACATGTACAGACCAATCACTGCAGTGGCTACAGGAAATTTAAAAATTTGTTTAAAACTATGTATGTATGTATGTATAGTATGTGCATACAAAATATCGATATGTAGGTGCATATTTAGAAGCAGAATGAAAATAACAGGCAGTAGGCATGTAAGAACACGTTTTTTACCATCGCTATAAACAGTTTTTAGACTAAAATATGATAAATTTTCATCGCTATAACCGATTTCATCGTTATATCCGGAATCATTATAACCGATAGCAAATTACCTTGAGTTAAACGGAGTTTTGCCGGGACTTTAAAAATATATTGTTATATCCGGTTCATCGCTATATCAGGTATTGTTATATAACCGATTTCTACTGTATATTGATTTGACTTCTCGCTTCTCGTTCGTTTAAAAATTATTAAGAAATACACGGGCATTTGAACGATATTTTCTCTCCGCCATAAACAAATAATTACATCGATTATTTTAAAGTCGATTTTGTTTTCTTTAAAACTAAAATCTCATCACTCTTAATAAGAAATAATATTCTCTGGAATTTCACGTGCACATTATCTGAAATAAATTTTTCAATTGAGTTTACTACCCCAAGTAGCTGATGAATAACGACGAAAAATACGAATACGTCTGTTAAACTCCATCGCACTATCGAATCACTAAATGCACATCAATTTGTTTTGGAAGGCACATGATTTTAAATGTCGCCACTCTACTAAAAAAATAAAGATGACAATCACGCGTTCGTTCATCCAATCTGACTAGATGATGAGTACGTATATGCGAAACGTCACCAAATTCGACTCGCCTATAAATTACTAGGTATTGCTCGAAGTCAATGGGTCTGCGAAATAAATACATCAACCTACCGACGCACAACTAACACCCCCAATCTGTGGAGTTTCCTCCAGCAAAACAAATTAAACTTTATGTAACACAATGTGACTCATGAGTCATGACCCCGATCAGACGCAGATACCTAAACTACAAAAATATGTATGCGATGAAAATGGCAAATCTTTCGCAAAATATACCTACTCACGCACAGAATCTTTGCCATGATAGCGCTCTGTCTATGATAAGCGCTAAGCTTTACCAGTACCATTACGTATGGTTTGTTGAGTTGTAGCAAAGATAATATAATCAAATCATCATCATGTAGCTTGTAGGTTGTAGGTATCACTTTTCACCAGAACCAACTGTTGCAGCAGAACACACCCTCCAATCGAATATAAACTCTCTACAATGTACACACTATGCTGTCTAACATTGCAACAACAGAGCCAACATCAAACACACCATAAACAAACCACTTGTCGAAGAAACAAAAACCCCGCCCAAGGCCACCAACCACCCACCAGACCACAGTGGAGCCAACGAAATACCACCCTTCACGTGTTTCCAAGAACTCCATTTCTTGTAACTTATAAGTTCCCCGTACAGCTAAGCTTCACTGTGCGAACAAGTCCATAAAACAGCAAAGCATCCCACTTCACTTCACACATGCTCGATGGAACTCCCCGTCCAGATAGATAGATACACAAAACATCCGACTGACACAGTGCACACTGCACAGCACAGTCCACAGATTTATAGTGGACTGCTTCTCCGGTAAGGCAGCAGGCAGGCTATCGCTATGTTAAATGTTAATGTGTGTTGCTATTGCTAGCTGCAGATAGAAGGTTCACACTTCACAGCGTTCAGTTCAGTTCAGGTTCTTGCTTCTTGGTAAGCGTTTTCGAGCCGGCTGATTCAGTCTCTCCAGAACAACACCTCATCGCGGTGGTGTGTAGCTCTCAGTTCGTGGCTACCACGAGTTAAATTTTTGCGCGCGGAAACTTAACACAATCTAAACTCTAACGATTGTTCCATACATCGGAAATCGGGATCGCGATTCATTTGCCGTAAGTTGTGTCCTTCAAGTTAAGGGTTGCAGCCGGTTCTACTGTGCCCCGATAAATAAATCCTCTAAATAATTGAAAACTTGTTTTCGCTGCTGTTTCACGAATTTTTCTCGACCAAGTGTTTATCTGTACCTTCTTCGTCTATTGTGTCTTGTGTGTCACAAATGATCGACCAAGCGAAAGAACATAAAAATCATTAAATTTTGAATCGCCGAAATACAGCAAAGTGTTAGAAAGAAGAAAGAGGGTAAGGGAAACCAAGTTAACGAGTTCTTATGGACATCATTGTATCTTCTTCTGTGATCTTTTGTTGTCGTTGGCGGAGTGTTATTTTGTAAATTCTCTTCTTGAGATACGTGTGTGTACGTACTTCGGATTTTGAAATTTGTTGTTTGTGTTTCCCGCGATCGTGCATCGTTATTTTTTTTTTAGCGCTATTGGTAGTACGGCTGACGCTGTAATTGTAAGTATTTTTTTTGTAATAACAGACAGTTATAGTACTAATTTTGCGGCTACAAATTTCGCAAAATTACCAAACGAAAATTGAGGTGTAGTCTGCGGATGATTGGCTTTGCTTTGATTGAAGTAAATTACATGGCTTTCGAAAGACGGAAGATATGAAATATTCTTTCTTAATGCGTTCCACGGACGGGGACGGTGTATCGGTCCAGTGTCTGCTCTAGAAAGTGTGTCTCGCCTCTCGTGTTCCAATTAAAGTTAGAATATTGAGTAATGATATGTTATGCCAGTTTCTGTTAATGAATATTAATTTGGTGCTCTGAAAATGAAGCATCAGGATGGTCATCAGCATCACCGCCGGGCGTTATCCGACAACCGTGATCAGATAGAAATTGGAACCATAATTTAAAGAAGGTACGGCGTGATTAAAAAAAAAAATCCGTATCGCCGGAGATGATGGAATAGGAGTAACCTGAACTGACATTAATGACGACCAACAGGTTGTTGCCCTCTCTACCGGACGCATCTAAGCAGGTAGACGGTATATTATTCATATGGGTAGATCCAAGCGTATAATTATTTTGAGCGCGTACCTATTGCTTTTGTTTTTGGTAACTATTCACGTATCCAGATTTTGATTATGGAATCGATGTGGTAAATCTTGTGGGCCGAATTACAGTAATAGTTGATAGTTCTGGGAGACTTAGAAAATCTCTATTTTTTTTTTTTTTTTTTCAACTATTAGATACTTCTTACATTTATTTACATGCCAGTTCAAGTTTATAAATAAATTGTTAAGGTTGGCTGTTTGTATGCGAATTTTCTTAAACCAAATCCCTATGGATTTCTCCAAAAAATATAGGGCCTGAAATGGTGAAACACTCACAGCCGTATTTATCAGAATATGCTAAAATGCCCCTAAACTCGTGTTTAGGTATGCAGTGTGTGAATATTACATCATTTATACACACTCCCAAAAAATCTTATTTATAAAACATTTTAAACGTAAATTTTTTGTGTCAGAAAAAGTACTAAAAAAACCGGCCAAGTGCGAGTGTTACTCGCGCACCGAAGGTTCCGTATTTGGCTAAAGTCCAACACATCAGATATAATTTGAAATCTATATCATTCAATCTTTCCCCTCTTCATGAATTCATCACAATTTAGTTTAATTTAATTACTTAATATTTTTACTCTCAAAAATTACTCGCACATGAATCTCATTTTCTAATTATTACCTAGTACCCAACCCACGCCAATTTTCCATTCTGTATGCGACCTGTCCCAATTAAAAACTACATATTGACTAAAAATATATTACTTTTATTTTGTTCTGTACTCCCCAAAAAAATGTATTATATTCCCCAACGAAATTAGCAGGCGGGAACCCTGGTGGGGTTCTGTCTTTGATGGGGTCAATTGTGCACAACTACGTAGTATAGATTAAAACTTATGAGAACAACGTATTTTATATGGTAAAATTATCTTTTTTTGAAAATATCTTGTAAACTATTAACTTTTCGGCAAAACAGTATTCAGCACATATATAGATAAGAACATGATCTACAAAAAAGGAATTTATGTATTTTTTTGTGAATCAAGAAATAAACCGTTTTTTGGGCGAATGAAAATATTTTTTTCACCAGATTACTAATTAATCCAAAACCAATTGATGTATTCCTTCCATTGGTATTTGTCGTTTAACTAGAGGTTACACCGGATGTTGTGTAAAAATTTTAGCCTCCTATGTCAATCGGTTCTTGAGATAGACCTGGTGACAAAATTGGCTTAGTGGGTTCGGACAGACAGACAGACAGACAGACAGACAGACAGGCAGACAGACAGACGGAGAGACATCCGAGCGAAACTAATAAGGTTACGTTTTTTCCCTTTGGGTACGGAACCTTAAAAATGAGAAGTCTACTACATTTATCTGTCCAAAACATAATAAAAAAAAATTTAACAGCTTTTATTGTCCCGACAAATACGAATTAGGTAAATTCAAAATGAAATGGAATTCAATTTCAAAACGAAAAAAAAGGAAAAAAGAAATCGTTTGAAGAATTTGTACTACTGAAATGAAAAGGAATTCACATTGTAGGGGAGAGTGGGTATGTATGGGACACAGGAGGAATGGCATACAAGCATTATCCTCAACGTCGTATTCTTTTTCTTGTTCCTGTTGATCACAAATTTGCTCTTAAGTCTTTATCCACCGGTAAACGAAGCAGGTCTTGTGCACAGATGAAATTACGCAGTGGAAAGCAAAAAAGGTAATTTGTGCCTTTTGAGTGAAAAAAAATAGCTAATGAGTCAACTTATTGTTCAAAAAGTGAATTAAATAGATATTATCATACATTAACAAGTGAATTATATCTAATTTTGTTTCGTCTGTGCCGTATTTTAAGTGATATTATATTTTATCTCCTTGAAGTGCCCTACAGGATGATTGGGACACTTATCTATGCAGGAGGAATGGGACACTGTCCGTGAACCGAACAGGGGTCTGGTTCTGGAGTCTTTGGGGAAAGCGAGAACATTAGACTACACAACCCCTTAGGTAACCTAAGTACAGTAGTGTAAGGTGTCTGTTTGGCAGTACAATGGACCAGTAGTTGTGTCTGAGTGCTCCATAGTAACACCCCCACTACAAAAAAAAAAAGCATTTCCACATCAAAGTCTAAGCAAAGAACACTTAAAAATGTTCGTACGCAAAGTATATTAGAAACAAAGGTTTTAAGATAAAACAACACACTTGTAATGTAAGGTGTCCCATTCCACCACATAGCTGTCCCATACCTCCTGCTTCCAGGAGGAATGGGACAAAGTTTTCTGTTGCATGAAATGACTTATAAATTTTATTCTGGTATACTTTTGGATACTTTCATATTTTGGATAGCTTGCCAAAATGTTATCTTATATTAAGAAAAATGTTTTGTGCAGATATGATTCATAAGTTGCCAGCAGTTCACGTTTGACTGAAAAGCGGCCCATACATACCCACTCTCCCCTACATGCATAATGTGATTTAAGTTGAAACACATTATTTTAACACATTATCGAGGATAAAATCTTAATAATTTGATATGAAAACGACAATAAAAATACATCGAAATTAAAAAGGGAACCTTTTTTGCTCAATAACATGAATTCAAAATGACATTTCGATATATTCCAACTCTAAAGGCTCGTACGGACCTTTTCCAGAATAAAATTTTCCGTTGGTCTCCAAATGGATAGATAAAAGTCAGTGAAACGACAGCGGAAAATTATGTGTGGAGAGTTCCATCAGCTGATGCCACACAAGTGCAGTGTTACCAGAACTGTCTATTTATCTCCGATTTGGATACTCTAACTTTTCGCTGGCTCCTTTAAATTGTCATTTGGGAGTTATCCTAATTTTGAGTTATTTACATTAAAGATTGACGATTTGGCTTATTAGGTTTTTTAAAAAAAAAAATGCATACTTCAATTGCGAACGTAGGTAGGTACTCTTTTCGTATAACTAAAGTAGGTACTATCCAGTTAGTTGTAAATGAGCCAACTCAATTTTCATACAGTTTTTGAACAGACTCTGACATCTTAACAGTAAAATTATCTCACAAAATATACATGAATATGAATACACACTGTCCAAGTTTGCAGGTGTATGCGGTATTTATGCCGCCTTCCAACAAAGGTCTCTTTTGTAACGTTGGAAAATGGAAACTAGAAAAGTCTCTCAATTACGAGCTTTTGTTGTTTCTTTTAATCTAATATTAGCGGTGTTTTTGTTCGATCTCAGCAAAGCAAAGTAAAGTAGGATTTTCAGCACGCAATTTATATATATAAATATTTTCGAGAAATATTCGAAGCAGACCACCATTGACGGGTCTCTTTTCGTCTCTCTACCACTATAAATCTTTAGCCAGATAGACTCTCTGAATTTCTCCAGAGTTCTTCCCTGGGTTCGATTCCTAGTGTTACCGATAGCATCTTTTTATCTGAAGATCTGTTTCATCGACTGGGTCTCCACCCAATGATGTCCCAAGATCTTCATTCTTCTGCCAGCCAAACCCAGTGCCAATGATGTTGCAATGTTTGCTTCATGCGTCTGATCACCGCCTGATTGTCCAGCGCAAGGATATTTCTTCCCTCCACCTGACCCTCTAAGCAAGTAGTCCAACGCATGCATGCAGCACAATGCAATCATCTCAGCCTGGTGAAATGCCAACGACACGCAGTATTCCCAAACGGTCCGCCATCTACCTATACAAACAGAACAGCACCCAACTCTACTTGATTTTGGTGATGTGACGGGAATCCATTTTTCCAGCGTGGTATGGTCGTTTTCGTTTGGCACGCAATTACAACAACTATTGCGAGTCTCGAAGTGTCAAGTATAGCGTATAGTTGTTGTAATTTGCTTTGCTGAGATCGAAGCTAAAAAAAAACAGGCCTGTTGTTGTCCTTAAAAACAATTTAATCAGAATAAGTGTGCCTATGAATTACACAAAAATGAGCATTTTTGATCTTCATATTTCAGTTTGGGTATATTTGGCTTAAACATTTTTCAATTTGGTGCCATAAATCTTATAAGAACTGGCAACACTGTACTACAAATGTAAAATTTTCGCAAGCAATTAATGTCCTGGACAGTAAATGTGTGCGAAAATAGAGTGGAGAATAGTACCACAAACAATCTTATACAATTGCCCACTTTTCCGCCATCATTTCGCAGCAGCTGCGTTCTGCAAAACGAAAAGGAGATCGCAATTTTTCGTTCATGATTTCGTTGTGTCTTTTTTGTATGGGATTTTTCGATCCGGAACAGGTCCGTAGAGGCCTTATACAAGTTCAAGTACTTAACAAACTCCAAACGCGTTTAGCTTACACAAGCTCTATACAACCTTGAAATTTTTATTATAAATAAGTTTTTTGCGTAGGTACTTTGCTTTACTCAAATAGTCTCTAAAGAAAACAAAAAAAACTGGTTATATTTTGAAAAAGTTAAGTGAAGCCCGATTTTCTATCTTTAAGCCTATTATTCTTTTATTATTTTAAACTAAAAAGAGCAGAGCTCCACCGAGCTTTATTTAGCAAAGAGAATACGGTAGACGGTATCCAGTTCACATATTATATAGACACCTAAAAAGACTCCACAAATTCCGCGATTTTATTTAATTGTTTGACAGGTGTCGTTTTTTATTACGAGAGTAGGTGGGGGACAATGAATTACATTTACAAATTATGCATTGATATATGAGTAAACAAATAACATCTATCTATAATAGAAGATCTGTTGTGAAACAATTTTAGTTTTACTAGTATCTATGAAAATTGAAGTTACCATACTCTTTCCAACGTACTTTTCACAGAATTTACAGACAAAAAAATCGTCCCTGCTTAAAAATCTGTTTTTGGTTATGAACGCGTATTTAAATTGGTCAAGTCGCAGTTTGATGTTCAATCATTAGTAATTTTGCGTCTCATGTGAATGATATTTAAAGACTTTAAAGATTTATAAAAATTGTTCGAAATTAAGCATCGTTGCTTTAGAGCTGCGTAAGTTAAATGCAAAAATTTGCATATGCAATTATAAGATTGAAATTATATAATAAATAAAAATATATAAAATATTGTGCGTTTGTGATATTATTTCAGCTATTTCAGTTTTCTTGCTTGTGGGGAATGTCTTAGGACTTTTATTGTGTAAAATGATTTCATTTACAAAGCTTATCAGGGTCGGCATTCTGTAAGGCGAAACGTTCAAAATTTTTCGTGTGCACGAAGAAATTTGCTTGTGTAACATAAATGGCCAATCATTCGTGCGCACGAAAACGTTTGATCGTTTCGCCTTACAGAATCTGGCCCCAGAGCTGATGTCGGTTTCAGGGCAAAAAGGTACTAGATTTCTTGGTTTACTGTAATAGTTTATCGAAATTCTTACCTATTTAGACACGAACCTCGTTTAGTAAAATTACCGCGGAAAAATGTTTATAAATCATAATTTCAGAAAAGTCACGTAGAGGCTGCGTAAATCTTTACGCGATGTTTAACTAAACAACGTCGTAGAGGTATCGTAAGGCTGTTAGTACATGGGCTAAGAAGAAAAAATAAACAATCGAAAAATATTGTTGGGGTTAATTATCTAAATCCAAATTCTCGATCAGCAGATGACATTATCCACCATTTTTAATTTAAGTGAGCTTGGTTCTCTGATATATAACTTGTCCATTCTTAACCTTAAATTTAGAATGGTTGCCATGAGAAGCAAAAAGCAATTTAAGCCTTTTCAACATTGGTCTTTACTAATTTTTCTTCACAGCGGATATTATTCGACTGCAGTTGTCAAAAATCTAGACTTACCAGACCAATGGTTAGAGAAAACAAAACTGTATACCTAATCCATTTGATTCCAAATGTACCTATTATTAATGCATTAATGTATGAAATGAAACGCCAGCTGCCAGTAAATTCTACTGCTGTTGTTTGAATAGCCAGTTTATAAAGTGTATTCATTTTAAATCAATTTGTTTACACTATCAGTGCATTCACAAATGACGATTTAAACTGCACACAACAGGTGTCACTCGCACTGTTATTACCTACCTCAGACGTCTTTTCCCTTAAGCCATAAACACAATATGTAAATTAGTTACGCTTCCCAGTATAAAATCGAACTGAATTATATGAGTTTCGTGCATAAACAAATGACTTGCAAGCAATTAATCAGAATTCAGAATCCCAGACAGTTATCAAATGCCTCATTTGAAACCAAGTGTCGCCATGATCTTTTGGGATACTTTATTAGCAACGAATGGTTTGAATGAGGAAATGGAAGGTTGTTGACTTTAAAATTCACCTAAATGATTACATTTTCTCTGTGGGTCGAAACAAGATTCAGAGGTCTATAAAACAGAAGATCGAAGCTGGTATATCAGAAGCTTACTCCACCCGTAGCATTAACGACACAAATGCATGCAGATTCGCCGACTTGGCTGCAGCTAGTCTTATGAAGTTAGGTATACCTAAACTGGAAAGCTTGTTTTGCTACTGAAACAGGTGACTAAATGCGAAGTGTCACAATCGGAACTGGAACCACTCAAGTCGGAGGTTCTATTTAGACATAAATGTTGTTGTCGACTTTATTTGATATACATATGACACTGCAGCGAGGAATCTAAAAAGGATTTAAATATTAATAAAAAACAAAAACTGGGTTCATACATTTAAAATAAATAAATTTCAGATAAGAAAGAGAACAAGTAGCTCAACGAATCCATACGTGCTAAAGTAGGCACTAGTTTTCTATGGGCGTTTATTACTATTTATATAACAACTGTGCACAATGAATTATAGAATTGTATAATTAAGTTAATCGATAATAGTAATTTCATTGTCCACTTGCAATTGACGATGTCTACACCTTTACCAAGGTGTAAACTTAGGTAAAACGACATAGAATCAATTCCAGTCAACGCCGAATTGAGATCACACCTCTGTATTGACTATTAACTTGTTTTCAATACTTCTCTCAGAAATAATGAATCGATAGAGCTCTAAAATTTAAAAGCACCCGATTTCCTTTCACGTCTTTCTTCTTAATAGGATGGTGCAGCGTATATGTAGCCTTGAATTCGCACCTTGGAGGAAAATAAAAGAGGTTGTGGATATTTAAATTGGTCAAAGGCCAAGTGATTGTGAATTTCAAAAAGTACCAAAACTTATGAATTCATTATTAGGTAACTACAAGGTAGGTTACATATTTTATGAGTAACGTAAAAATCACAGAGACCATTATGATATAAGAAAGTTGTACTGCTACAAAGGTTGTTTAACCCTAGAAAGATAATCTACGTCCACGAGACGTAGGGCGGCGAAACATTTTGTAATATCATTAATAATTGGCTGTTTCAACTAACTTAGCCGGCGTTCGGACCTTGCCCACGATGGCAGTGCCACCTCGGTAAGTACCCGCAATAACCGGTTATAGCTACGTAACTACGATCAAAAGTACATGGGTTGCATTAAACACACTAATTAAGTGGTATACATCTTTCAGACGTATGATTTTCTTTTACGCTATTTATTATATGATTATCTTTTTAAGGACTTTGAGGGCGTTAGCCCTCAGATGTTTTATAAGTGGTCACGTTATATATTATGAGTGAACTTTAAACGGATGAATTCCGTTTATATAATTTTTTAAACGCCAGCTGTTACAACCGGATTTATATTTTTTTTGCTATTTAATGTTCTATAAATACATTAAAAAACCAGTGTGGCCAGTTCGTGGGTAATCCCCCTTTTTGTAGTGGATTTCAAATCAAAATTTTCAATTTTCAAGAAGTACCTACCTAGTCAGCTCGTTTAAATATTTTGTATAAAATGTATGTGCAGAAAATAGTTTTCTTATTCTTGATCAATATTGCTTTTCGAAAAAGCATTGAAATCCATGGGTAACGCCACCAAGGGAATTTGAAGGTCTGTAATGGGGAATTTCACTTAAAGCTGCTGGCAACACTGCAAAGAACTCATTTCCATTTCCAAATTAAATAGACTTTTCCCCAAATATGTAAGTAGCGAAATGTAAATTGAAGGGCTTCGCACGTAGGTAAAGGAAAATTTATCTCCGATTTTACTATATACAGTGGTAAAATTCCGCCCAAAAAAAATTGAGCCTCGTATTTACCATTTATCGTAAATATTTTTAAGTCAGCCGTTTTTTGCTTAGTTCTTATTCTAAATACTTTTCGATGCCCTTGACCACTTTTAAGTAGAACATTCATTGGCTGCAAATACATTTTTGAGCATTAAGGTAATAAAAATAAGTAACACTACTTGCTGACCTACATTATTGCATTACCAATAACAGATACCAATAAACAAAGCTTATAACTACATTAACGTATGTAGTTCTATATGCCCCAAAAAAACACACCTTCAACCATCGCCTATTCAACACTTTGCTGTATAGGTCATTAGCATTATTGACGCGTGTGTCATTTGTATCGATTTATGTTTACAGTAATTTTAAGTGCCAATGTCTGTCACCATCGCCCCTTCTTAAGTCACTTTGTTAATCAATAAATTCAAAATGAAAAATACTTTCTTGTTTGCTACGCGATCTTGTTTACTGTAGAGTTTTCCGATTTGCGAGGTACCACCGTTCAATGATGATATATTTAAAGTTAATTTCGAATTTTCTTATCAACCCTATCAAATACACGTGTAATATATCCGGCATTTTTTTAAACAATATTGTAGAAACGGAACCCAATTAATCGGAGCACAGTTCGCTTTATTCAATCAATATGATTCGTTTTTGATGCGAAAGAAATTGCAATTTCGATGACAATCCATGTAAAAAAATGATAGGGTGATTGACTTTTGCAAAAACAATGAGCTACAAGTGGCTATCGTTTGTCGTAAATTAAATGAGATCTGTTAATATTTCTGGTGGTGCGATGAATAAGAGCCATGCACGAGTACCACTTTGACCTATAAGTGGTTACAAATAATATGTATGACATGGAAGTTTGTTAACAACAAATTAACTAAGTGTTATTGTTCTTTTTGTAAGAAATGTCACTGGGAACGCCAGTTCAGTCTGACAGGCAAATACAAAACGCCGGCGACTGACTTTTTAAAAACATGCCTTCCTATACAATTTTGTTTAGCATTGAGGTCCTAATTAAGTTTGAGCGAAGTGTTTATTCTTTTACATGTTATCATGCACTTGCAGATATTTGTTACTTGCCGAAGGTGATCTGTCAAACAAGCTTTTAGCCTTGACTCCTAAAAGGCACGTAAGGTTAGGGTGGCCTTGCCCGGAAAGAAGTGATGCGCATTCATTCGCACAATTTTTAATCATGTTCGAACAAAATTAGGGATATATTTATTAATTTATACATCAGAAGGAAGCCAGACGTTTCGGGGTACCGCCAATATCTGTCTATAATGTAAGTCCAACATTAAAAAATCGGAGGAAATGTGCAATTCGTGTAAAATTTTTGAATGACAATAGCAAAGTGATTTCTGGAACACAAATTCGTATGTAACGCACTCAGTTATTTAAAGTTTAAACTATGTGGCTGAATTTTTTTTTAGGAAATTTACATGCCGATAAAAAGATTGGAGGCGTTCAATTTCTAGTTTAGTAAGTCTGACAGCTGGATGACTTGATTGGTGTCATTTGTGATTACCCGAAATCGATCGCATGGAAGTTTTTTTCAGTTGACGTCTATGGAAGGGTGGCCAACGAATTTAGTCAAGAATTTCATTTCAATTTCATGACAGTTGACAGAGGCTGACGTAGAAAAAGTAACACAATAGTTTTTGCGTTAAAGTTACACCTTCCCGCTGCGATACGTTTAATATTCTAAAATAAAAACTAAATTTGAAAATTTTGTATACAATCAGAGTTAAGTGTCAAGTTTGACATCGACTTATGCTGTTTCTTCCTTTGACACAGATCTTAAAATAAATAACAGAAAATATGTGGAAATTGGCCAGGTAATGCAGCTAGTGAAGCCAGTGTTATTATGTTGTGGGATTTATCCCTTTTTGTGAGAAAAAGGGAAAAAACTGAAAAATTGTTGGAATTTCAGGAAACACTCGAACTATAACTACAAAATAGTCATTATAATGTTAACAATTTATACTATTGGTTAAATGGGTTAAAAGTGCGAAAAATTAGATCGTTTCGTGGGATAAATGAAGAGAGAGTGCTTATAACTCTGAGTACCTCCAAATTTTGATGTTATACGGTTACCTATAGGTCGTATCAAATGTTTACCAAAGTACAAGTTCTCTGATTTAAATATTATACAAGAAGAAGCCTACCATTTGCGACTCTCGGTAGCATCTTCCATAATTTTTTTTTTTTTTTTTTTTTTTTTTTTCTATTTTTATATAGAATTTCCACAGTCACTAATTTCCATAAAAAAAAATGTTATCTCTCCAAAATGTAGGTGAACTTTGATATCGCATCGAAAAT
The DNA here is from genome assembly GCA_949126925.1 of Cheilosia vernalis. Taxonomy (NCBI): domain Eukaryota; kingdom Metazoa; phylum Arthropoda; class Insecta; order Diptera; family Syrphidae; genus Cheilosia; species Cheilosia vernalis. Next base: position 99,105,130 of record OX421358.1, on the reverse strand, counting down.
TAATGACAATATAATTCCCAGATTTACGTTTCGGATATTTTGCCTATTGTGATTTGTGACGACTAGCGATAACCAATTTAGTGAAAAAAACGCTCTATTCAAAGTCTTCACTTTCTGATTAATTACATTATATTGTTAATGTTATCAACGGAGCCCACAAGCAATTCTGTGACTTTTAGCGGCGTCTATCTACCGGCGCAACTTTGTTGATCTAGATTTTATTCTATTACTGAATAATTCAATTAGGAGCCAATGCCGTTGCGGTGAGGTTAATGGAAGATATAATGATTAAACTATCATTGACAAAAATGGCGATGTACATCCATTAATACCCACGTGTCACGACTAAACGACAAACTGTCTCTTAATTGATGACATGGTCTCTATATTTTGCCATCGTTAAAAATAACACGTAAAATACTAAGAATAAGTTAATCTATTGTTAGACCTTTTTGTACAACTTAATAACCCCAGCAGAGTTTTACTAATAAAATGTTTAGCCATGGACAAAAGGATTGTTATTATGACAGTTTTTTTTTTTATTGTATATATATTGTCCATTAGCCGAAATGTGTTTTATTTTCGACAAATATCTGGTTTTTTGTTTTTTGTGGGTATACATTACAGAGTAAGCTTTGGGTGATTTGACTATCTTGAAAAAAAAACCTGTCGCTTTAATGACCTCTACCGTATAAATATTTACGCATTCATATTTGCATATAAATATAAAAGACGTTTTTGGCTGATAAACAATTTAAATATACAACTGGTCCCACAACCCACTGATTGGGGGGTGTGTCTGTGTTGTTTTTCTCCTTTTTTTTTGTTGTTCTCTGATCTAAACAGATAATAAGCTGTCAAGCTTCTTTCGACTGTGTCAAGTTGATTATAAAATATAATCTATATAACACTTATCTAGTTATTGCCGCCGTAGTAAAATACGTTTGTATTTGGTTGTTGGTGCATGATTTTATATCCCTACGTGTGATGCAGAGATATATGCAAAAAAAAGGTACTATAAGGTACCTACACATTAGTAAAATTTAAAAAAAAACTTGAGCATTCGATAAAGCAGCTTTTGGACGTATATAATAACAACACGAGAAAAGAAGCGGTTTCGATGTGTTTTTATTCGTGTTTTTCCGATCGTTTCCTGCTTCTATAATCTTTTTGAAGTACGCATTGGCCGCGTTCCTCTGCCCGCTAGTCTTCTAGCACAAAATATCCCAGATAAAGGAACGCTCGCGCAGCGGCAAAGTGACTTTTGACTTGTTGGCATCCAAAACATATGACTTTCCTTCAAAAATAATTTCGTGTCGCATAATTATTTCCAAACTACATTTAAAAAGAAATGGTACATGTTATAGAAACCATAATAATATCGGAATTGCTATTTTACTTACCTTATTACCAATTTTATCACAATTGCAGCTCGGCTACGTATTTTTGTTTTTATTTTGTAGACGTTTGAACGATTTCCTTTGACAGCTGTGTTTTTTTCTCTCAAAGCAGCGGGTAGTTTTGCGCTAGATTGAGAAATTTCCCTGAAAAGGATATTTCACAAAAAGTGCTAGACGACTAGCGCAAATAGTAAAATGTCAATTTTTTTATATGGAGTTTGACATGCCGCTGCTCATCTAGCGGGCAGTGGAACGCGGCCATTCCGTCGTGCCGACAAATATTTGCACTTAGTGCAAAAAAATAAGAAAAAGTACAATTGCTTCCTTTTTCATACAAAATGTTTATTTTGCATCGTTGAGTCAGACGGTTTGAAAATCGGCTAAATAGATTTTCCATTTATTCGCTATTCTAAATTTTGTGAGAGTTTTCATTTATTTCTATTTATTTTCACAAATTGATCTTAAGTCGCGTACTGCTTATATAAACTGATTGGGAAACACTGTGTATAGTTTTAAAAAAAAATCCACCTTTTAACTTATTATGTCTGTTCCCTTACTTTCTGGTTCAATATTGCCAATGTGTCACATTTCTCTCATTGCAAGAGAATTCTCGCACGGAAATGAAATGGAACCGCAAATTTAAAAATTTGAAGTATTCCTAGGCGGGAATATCAGTAGAACAGAGTAAAAATTTGGTTTTAAGGGCAAGATTTTAATAGCTTCTATTGTAGAAATTAAAAAGTTCCCTTCTTTTGCATCATACATCTATTTTAATTTACACGGTCACACATTCATAACACGGAATGTTAAAGGGATGGTAAATACTAAATAACCATGTGACTGAAAGGGACAGCACTACCTGTCACGCAAGAAAACGTGACACGTATTTACGTCGGCCATCTTGTTTAAGTGGTAGGGATTATAGGAAAGCTACGCAAGTTGTTATTTTTATGACGATTGCTAACGAAATTCCGCGTTTCTCTAAAACAATATGGCTGCGGGAAGTACCTAATGAACGGACAATTATTTATTTATTTCGTATAGCTAATTGATTACTAAAACTTATTACCACTCTCATTTAAAATGTTTTAAATCAGAAATATAAATATTTTCAAGTAATTGCAGAAATGTTGGTAGCCGGAAACTGTGTTTATTTTCGTTTTATATGGCTTTAATCCGTGAAACTTTAGGCGTCTGATTTGTGATCTCATTCTTACGCCTTTATTAGCATTGTCTGCGGAAAAACGGAATTCTCTCTTCCGTCACGTGCAAAAATGAGTGTCCGTGATGTAACTGCGATTAATCCTATTAAAGCAGAAAATGTAAGTGAAATCAAGTAAAAAAACAGTCACAAAATAGCATTTGAATGATTTTGACCCATCTGTCAGCTTCACCAACAAACCCAAGCTAATTTCTTGGGCTTATCTAATATTTGCATATTCTTTATGGAGGGGAAATATTTTCTTCTCTCTTTTTGGCTAAGTTTTACTAAATTTGTCTAATGTGTTCAATTGCATTATCATAAGGGAACAGACCTTCTATTTGGATTGTGTTCAATATATAGTCCAGATCTGTTCGTTCGTCAAAAGAAAAGGAAATGCCAATAGGCAGGAAATGTCAGGCGCTGAGCTGATTTTATAAATTACACGGAAAGCTTTTTTGAATATTTAATAAACAACAATATAATAGTGAATACTTTAGAAAAACTGCCTTCAAATCATACTGGACTTAAGCTATAATATACTCCAACTATGTCAAAGATGAAAAGGTTTACTGTCGAATGGCGTTCGTTTCCGAGTGCCCAAGTGAGTCTTGCAAGTTGTACACTGCACGCTAGATGACAGCAGCATTTTTGGTTTCGAATTAAGAATGTAGTAGACTATTGTAAAAACAGATATTAAATTAAAGGGCAATTAAAGCTGTGCCTCTTCTAACATACAGGGGGTAGGCGTTACAGAACCATATCAAGTTTTTTTTTTATAAATATAAAGAATGAGGCCTGTCAACGAAGTATAAGTTTTAATGCAAAAGCGATAAGATTATTATTCCAGCCCTAAGTACATGAATTTCAGACAGATGCTAATTCAAACTAATTAGTGCCAAGTTCAAGGTCAAAATTATTAATAACTCCGTATGTATACTCGTGCATTATATTTTGTCAAATGGAAATTCATAAACATAAGCGATAAGAAAAGTTTAGCGATTTTAGTAGGTTATCTCTGTACTACAAGATGGGGTTATCTAAACATTCTATTTGAAATTTTGAATCCCTTAAAATCCATAACAAATACACAAAAGACTTTTTTCCAGATCAATACTGTTACACAATGATCAAATTGTGAATGTTTGCACCCACCTAGACCTAGGTATACTAAATCTCCCACCGCATTTCTCCAATTAGTACAATTTCGAATGTATACCCCAAAAATAAACTCTTTCCACATACGATTGTATATAATATTGTTAACTAAATAAACATTTTGTCTTGTTTCTTTTAGATTTCAAGGCTGAATTACAATCAAGAAGAAGAAGAAAAAAAAGTAGAAAAAAAGAAAACAGAACAACGACGCAACATCTAAATTATCAGAAGAAGAAAAAAAAAGTGTTAAAAGCAAAGCAAACATACACTGACAGATAAAATGGAAACGGAATCACTTAACAACAAGTCTTCGTCAAGAAAGAACTCCGCCATAAATGGATCTGCTGATAAAGCACCCAGCGAAGGGGATGGGGGCGGAGAGGTCACATTAAAGGCAAAAATGAGCCTGCTCAATGGAGTGACCGTGATTGTTGGTTCAATTATCGGTTCGGGTATCTTTGTGTCACCAACAGGTGTTCTTATGCACACCGGAAGTGTGAATTTGGCCCTGATCGTGTGGGTCGCTTCCGGACTTTTTTCTATGGTGAGTAGGATTTTCTTTATTTTCTTAGGTGGGTATACACAAATGGTAGGTATACGTTGTTGGTTGGTAAAAATGTTTTAGTTTGAAACTCGGTTGATACTGTACATACATAAATAAATAAATAGTTGGCGAAACAGGTCTGTAGGGACCCTGGGCCTACCTTCTCACAACCATTCGTTTTGTGTGAGTTTTTAATTTTTGGAACGAATGGTAGGGATCTACAATTTTATGCCGATTCCAAACGGCCGATTGAGAAAGCTCTTTCAAGACAATTATACTCTCGGATGTTTGTCAGACGTTCTCGAGAGGTGGCGCAGTGAAAAAACCCACAGTTGGAATTTGGGTTTTTGCGGGATTCGAACCTGGGACCCCCGCTTAGCTGTCCAACACACTAACAACTAAGCCACATCGCCTACATGCTGTACATGCACATCATCAAATATAATGAATCTATAGGCAGTCTTTACAAAAATCAAGAACTGATTTTACGTTAATCGAACTCGTCTTGTTTAGGCAACTTTAAAAATCACTCACTCGCAATGATTGAGTTCCCTTAAAACTGCCCTAAAAAATTCCTACTCTTCGCTATACTGACAGCTACGCACTCTTCTTGAAGGAACAGTCTTTTACAGGCTTTTCACATCAAGTCAAAACCGCGTTTTCCTCGAAAACTCGTCGATGCATTCACACCGACCACCCAATCGTTTTCGTTTGACGTTTCAATAAGCTGTGAGACGCTAGACGTTAAACTTCGGTGCAAACTTATTTGGTTACAAATTTCGATCGCATTAATTAACAAACAAAATGAATTTGGTGCATTTAAAAACAATATTAGCCCATCAATTAATTATTGTGGAAAATGATTTAAATTTGTGAGTTGTGACATTTGTTCGGTCAGCCATTTTGCTGCATATTGCAAAAGGTGTGTTTGCTCCAACAACCCGACGATTGGAAGTCGTTTCGAGTGTAAACAACTCGTTTTGAAAACTGAAATATGTGTGGGGAAACATCTGTTTTCGATGAAGAATTCGTGTGTTTTGGCGAAAACCCGGTTTTGGGCTTGTGAAAAGCCTATTACTGGATAGGTACTCATTTCGTCTAATCGTTAAATCATCGTTATCTGAGGGTTTTCGTGAAAGGTAATTATTAACATTGCCACAGCGCTATGAGGTTGAAGTTAACGTCTTATTTTTACACGTTGTTTGCTGCAGCAATTAAGCGCATTATAAAATAAGGCACACTTTGCTTGTTTTTACTTCTTACTCTTCCGTTTTTAGCGTCTTTCTACAGAAATAATAAACCAGCTCAGGAACAGAAAACACTGACATTTACATGCGTTACAACAATTTTCGTAATTAACCACACAGTCGTTCTTAGAAACATTATTTGCATCACTTTATCAGCTTATTTGTATTAATTTAACAAGAACGTTTCCCAAAAAAAGATTTCTCAGTCTTAACAAATAAAACCCCCCCAAAGTTTCTTAGAACCCGTTGAAACGAAGTAATTCCTCATCAGAACTATATTTGTGTCGTGCACTATATCCTTAAAAATATCGGACGGTTTTTCCCCCGCAACAACTTGCTTCCGACTTTTCAACTACCCACATTCGCACACAACCAAATGCGTCACAAATTGTAATTGTAGATATCGGCATCTTGTTGGTGAATCAACAAATGAAATTTCCCATATCCAATGAAAAAATGGAATTCTAATTAAATGCCAACGTTCGATGCGTCTACATCGAGTAGGTACACGCTACAAATGCTACACCATCCGCATTTATAAATCGAACAGTCTTAACTGTCGACGACACTCTGGTGCTGGTCTGGTACAGCCACCCGTCATCGGCAGCAATGTCGGCTTCGTAATGGTCTTGCCGTTTACATCAGAAATGTTCACCTACTTGAAATAATGAACTCGTCATTGGATTTATTGAATTTTTTTCTATAAAAAAGGAAAAGACTCGTTCTATACCAAGTGTGAAGAGAAACCAATAACATCCACACAAACAATTGCGCCATTATTCGCCAAAGCACAAGACGTCAGTTTGAGAGGTATTTCGTATTTGGCAGGACGTTCATTCGATGAACTGGTCCATACCGGGCAAAGTAAAGAATGTCAACTACTGCTGGTGAAATCAATGGAAATCCATTCTTGATCCAGACTAGAGAGTTCCTCTCTAAGCATTGACTTAATTGAATGTCATTCCTTCGAATCAAATAATGAAGTTCCAAGCTCTTATGAATGAAGATAGGAATTTCTATATTCGCGTACGCGTTAGTATTTGCTTAAATTCCAATTCGTAACGCAACCACTACTATTCGTACAATACAACGAACATGAAAGACGTTGGTATCATTCATGCACGTAGGTGGTACGTGATAAGGATACGTATTTATCAGTCCTTTGTCGATACACTGTAAAGTGATAGCCGGAAACAGGCGGCTTGCAGACAAAGTGTTTGATAATATCTATAGCGGGAGGCGTTTTTATTTGTTTTGTCGCCTGATGAAAATTTAATCAATTACTTGAATTGGTTTGGTGGCGCACAGCACACCCACATTGCAGTGCATGCGGGCACTCATAATGGAGTGATTGATCGATGTATGGCATAATAAAGCGCATTAAGACGGTGATAACATCAACTTGTTTATTAATGGATCAATGCAAAATGCAAAATGTGTTAAACGGTTGAGTTACTATGTACATAATGCAAATATTTAATTTATTAACATTAGTAGAGTAGATTAGTTTGTGACAGTAGATACCTAGTTTGTGTGATCAAGGACTTCGCTTGAAAGATGAAACAATAAATGATTTACAAATGAGCTCGTTGCATTAAGCACTATGGTGGTCAAAACTGACGGTCAATTTGGGCAGGGCATACATTACGTTTAATTGTATTTTAAAATTTGTTTTACTTTTCTCTATTGTGACTTTAATCGCCTGCGGTATTTGCTCCACAATGAAAGTAACAACATTGATCCGAATAAATATGTTCATACTAACAATACCCAATCATACGACACGGTTTCGGACAAAACGTTGTTTCCCGCATTTTCGAACAGACCTACCAGAATTCTTATTTGTGATCTGAACCTAACAGCCGTATTTAGTAGATTCCCTTATAACGGCAATACAATGTTGTTTAGTTAAACATCGCGTTTAGATTTATGCAGCCTTCGCGTGGCTTTCCTGAAATTGTGTTTTATATAAACACTTTTCCGCGGTACCTTTACTAAACGAGGTTTGTGTCTACAAAGTTAAGAATCTAAATAAACTATTACAGAAAACACTGAAATCTATTACTATTTGCTGTGAAACAGACTTCAGCTGTGACTAGGTTTGTAAATGAAATAATTTAAACAATAAAAAGTCAAACTATTTTGGCAAAATTCCGAAATGTCTTCTATGTGTCCTCCTATATCCATATTCCTTTTCCAATTCCACCAACCACTACCAAATCTAAAACATTTCCTACCAACAACAAAACTGAAGTAGAAGAAATAATATCACAAACGGACATTTGAAAATTTTTTATTTTTTAAATTTATATTTTAAAACATATACGAAATGAATGCACAAAGAAAAATTAATTTCACTTTTTGGTTTTAGTTTACAAGTCGACCACGATCAAAGACATTTGCTGCAAAACCATTTACTCTAAACGTAAATGGTCGCGTTTCACTTAGGAAGTCCAAAAGTAACTTTGCTTAAGTTCGAAAAATCTTTATAAATTACATTTTCCTGCGTAAGGGCATTTTAGAGGCTTATAAATAAGGCTGTAAGTGAATTTTTTCGAAAATTGAAGAAGTTTCTAAATTATGTCCATATCTTACAAGTTGTGCCTATGGTATCTGGAGTGCAGCTAGGATGACACTTTATAGGTTTCTACTATTACTGACAAAGCAAATTAATTCTTCAGAGAAATATGTGCTCACCCCTAATGACACATGTGTCTGACAGCTAAATCTAGTACCTACAGAATTCTCATTCCGATTAAAGTCTCAAAAATTCAAAGCCGTCAAAATTAACCAAATTGCCTGATCACATTCGCACACCTGCAATAATTTTGAACTGTAGTAGCTCTACAAATTGTGTTTCTTTTTGCTTCCAGTACATTCTTTCAGCTCAGTTGAGTTAAGCAGTAAAATTCTGTGTATTACAGTGTTATTTGACAGCTAGCATTGGGTCTATTCGCGTACTTTCCCGAGCCAAACACTAACAATCTCAGGGAGCTGAAATTATACCCCAAAAGTACGTGGATAGCCTTCCAGCTACTTTGAGCCACTTTCCTCTTTGACATCTTATCCATATCACAAATAAATGTATAACATGCCTTTTTGCATTATAAGAAACGTTCTAAAAGAACATCCGAACACTACCGATGTTTTCCTTATTTTTACAGATTTTCTTTTCTTTGCATTTGACATATTTATCAAAACTTGCCCGTTGAAATTTTTTGAGCTGTTGCGAGTCAAATGAGGAACTACTCGTTACTCGTTATTTTGCTAATTTTATGTTTTTCTGTCATTTTCGTGCATTTGATTTAAACCGCGTACGCGAATGAACCTATTATATAGCGAAATGAAATAGAGTGTTTCGCGAAGCCCTTCTCTCACAAAAGGGCTGTCTTTTTGGTTATAAACATAATATTTCAATTCTACAATGCTTTTATTTTGTTTCTTGCATTTTATAACATAATTCTCAGTATTTTTTCAACATAATTAAACTGAAACCATATAAAATCTGTTCTGTTCTCCTATACAAGTTTTTTAGCTGTCACTTGGCTTTTTTTTCTTCTTATTGTGATCAGAGATGCAAAAAACAAGTATACTAAAATGTACAAGATCCTCGACCGACAAAAAGTACAATAAATACCTATATCTACTGTTTATACTGTGCTAGTTTATAGCATTATGACAGCTAATACTAAAACTTGTTTCAAAGTGTTCTTTTGCTAAAGTTTACTCCTCTCTATTTGTTTGAGATTGACCGTTTTTTCTTTAGCAAAAGTACACGCTAACAGGCCTACACAATTTTTTACAATGGGGACGTTTATGTAAAACGTCAACTAGATTGGTCGTGTCGTGACTATGAATCCGAACGCGTTGACTAAGCAAGTTGAATTGTTTTTGTATTCTCGCGGTCAGCGTTACCTTTGCTTGATTTTGCACTTTTTTTTTTGGAAAGGCCCTTCATAAATCTTTAAAAAATTGTTATTTTCAAATAAGTACATTTAAAATGTAACACGGCTGGCAATCACTACACTATTATAGTGTTTTGCAAACCAATTTTTGTTAAATATCGTGTGAAAATTCTTTCTAAATTACCAGAGTGGCCTTAGAAATCACACCTTTTTCTCTCATCGCGCCTTTTTTCGACTCCTCAGAATTCTGCAACGGCCACTCTGTTTATTTTAAATTTGACTCTTCGAAATGTCAACTGAGTACGCAGGCAGGATTTTCTTGACTAGATTGGTCGGTTTCCCCTCCATAAACGTCAACTGCAAAAACTATAGACGTGAACACTCTGGGCCAATAAAAACTGAGACCCATCTAGTCAGACAGCTGTCAGACTTACTAAACTACGAATCCGAACGCCACCAATATATCAAACGTCAGATTATATGAAAAATTTGTCGTAATTCCTATCAGTCTATAATAAATCAATGGATAGTGTCTTTCTACTTTAGTAAGTCTGATAGCTGACTGACATCATGTATGTCAAATTTTATTAGCCTAGATGGGGGGATATCCGTATTATTGGTTGACATTTCGATGTGTCTAAATTCAAAACAAGTTGCAAGAATACAAAACAATACAGTTCGTATACCTTGTCCAGACAAATCTAGTTGAGGTTTTCCATACACTAAGGAGGGGTATACTTTTAAAACTCTTCTTTTCCACTTTTGAGAATTTTGAGTAACACAAAAAAAAAAAATGTCAGAAATTGTTAAAATGATATTAGCGATAGTTTTGTAGGCTAAATTGCAATTTTGGAATGATCTTTATCCATTTTTTTTTGGTTTTGAACCTTTAAGATAAACATACAAATGGTCTATTGAAGAGTTTTGGAAATGACCATAGGAGTAGTTGAATTGTGATTCAACCTGTTGGAGCAATTTATCAAAATTACCTTCAAAAACTTCTTTATCATCTAAATATTTCTGAATTGTATAAAACCATATTATTTCGTATTAATGAATTGAACTAAATTTTAAAATTAAGCGCTCTAGTGTATCGCATTTAATTGAATATAAATTTAATAAGATTATTTTGTTGACCAAGCCTAATTTTGTGAAAGTAAGTATGTCTTTTTTTTTTTTTTGCTTTATGGTCGATTCTTCTCAAAATGTGTATATAAAACAAGCATTCCATTATTTTTTACCCCACGTTTCGTTGATATTTTCCACCTTCTTCAGGGACAAAGTTCTTTATTGGAGTATTTGTTATACAACTACATTTAAAATTGTACCGTCCAGAACAGGCGAATCTATAAATAAATAAATAAATAAATGAATAATTAAACAATTGCTAAACACAATTTAAATTGTTTATACAGAAATGTCACCAATTCGTTAAGTTTATACCAATTAATCACTTATATGTAGGGAAAATAAAGCTTCAGTAGCTTTGCTTGTTTTTTACACTTCTTGAACTACCTACTCGGATACACACCACACACGCACAATCGACTTTTCTTTCGCTGCTGCATTTTCTTCGCTCGGTCATAAAAAACAACTAAAAGCATGAAACAAACAAAACAAATAAAAAACAAATTAGAAAACTTCAAAGTTTCAGTCTTCATACCTACCGAACTGAAGTATTTAAGGAGCGTACAAATTATAAGTTTAGCCTTGTATACGAAGATCTTTGATTTTTTCTTGTTCTTTACAAACTTGACTTGTTTCAGTCCATAAGTCCTTTATAAATTTTATGAAACATCATAATTATCTGCGAGCTTACCAAGAATATTTTCTTCACACGAATTATTACAACACAATTCTTTTAATATAAAAAAAATTCCCACCTTTTTTAATAGGTTCGTTCGGGTACTTTTTTGCAAACGTAAAATTATTTAAAATTTGCTGAGAAACTGTGCAAATGCGATCACGTACTGAGAAAATTAAAAAAAAATGAGAGAGAAATCCATTTCCCCTCTTTTAATTTTTTCGTAATTTTCTACTCGCCGAATTTCGACTTACTGAAAAATGAAAATTGTCAACTAAGTGACAGCTCAAAATCTTGACATGTAAAACTAGTTATTTTCGTTTTCAACGACGTCAGAGGAACAAGTTATAACTGAATGTTCTCCTAGAATATATCATTGCATTCAAATGGAAAGTTTAATAGGTATTTAGTTTGAAAAAAATTCAATTCCAACTTATTTTGTAGATGCTGCATTTTACAATTATGCCAAAAATGACATTTCTTAACCTTTTTGTAAGAAAACCGATCAGGTACTTCTCTTGAAATTGAGAGAATTCTCTCTCGATTTTAGAGATTTGACGTTTTTCATTTTTCTATGCTTAAAGTACACGAACGGACCTAATGTCATTAGAATACACGAGTTTTGAAAGCATGAAAATAGAAGAGTTTTGAAATTATACCCCTCGTGGTAACCAACAGTCCCGAATTTGTATTTAACATTTTAAAGTTTGTTACCGGAATTTATTTCAAAATACTATCTCCCTCGACCTTGATAAAAATAAACATACACTTTCTAGACAACAAGATAACGACCTTCAATGAAATGTATACCAAATAAAAATATTCTTCTACATAATTCACGACCCACGTGCCTGCTTGTGCGATGTGCGAGTCGAAACCGACAGTATATATGAGATTATTTGTTCCAACACAGCCGATCTTATCCAGATGTCCCATACTATCTTTGAGGGCGGTGTTTGCACGCTTTTTTCTTTTTTCTTTTTTCTTTTTGGTTGACATGCAACTGGGTTCATATCGATCCTATTTTCTTATTCAACAGGTTGGTGCCTACTGCTATGCCGAATTGGGAACAATGATCAAGAAATCCGGTGCGGATTATGCTTACATCATGGAAACCTTTGGCCCTTTTATGGCCTTCATAAGACTGTGGATTGAATGCATGATCGTGCGTCCATGCTCGCAGGCAATTGTCGCCCTTACATTCAGTGTGTACGTTCTAAAGCCGTTCTTCCCAGAGTGCCAACCACCAGAGGACTCAGCTCGACTACTAGCTGTTTGCTGTATACGTGAGTATATTAACCTTAGTTGACTACTGAATATGTTTTCAATCCTTGAACAGTATCAGCAATAGCACATTCATCAATTACTTAATCGATAGTGTGACAAGTCAGTGTTGCAATTCAGTGATTTTCATTGAGAAATAGAAATTCGATATCCCTGACCTAAAGCACCGTGAAACGCAGCGTCCTTATATACAATAATCTTAGTTATAGTAAATTTGCCTGTAAAAAAAGAAATTAATCGAGAGAAAACCTCATCGCCAACGTCAAGTATATAGGTACAGTCAGTCAATCGTCACAAAACAGTCATTTAATAAATTTAATTTGCCACAGCTTTAACAATGTAACATGAGGTCGTACTCACCAGACTTCAAAGGTCTTATTTACCAGATGAGAGTGTTGACTGTTGCTCTATGTCTTTTTTTTTTTATTCATCTCTGATTTGTGCCAATAAAACAATAGTAGATATACCCCAAGCCAACCCCAACAAAGACGGAGATGAATTATTAGTACTGATGCAAAATGAAAGATTCGTGGATTGTGTAAAATCGGGAAAAGTTTCATCATCCTCAAAGTGTTTTTCTTCGAGAGCGTCGGCCAGTCGCTGTTGCCTTATTAAAAGGGGGGAGGGGGATAGGGAAATAAATGAAATGATTGGACAAAGGGTAACGTTTTATACTGATTGTTGATACACTGTTTCAATAATTACTCAAGTGACCTCCATTCGAAAACTAAGTCACGCTTTAAGCCAAAACGTCTCAAGCAGCTTACATGAGGGACAAATTTAATTAAGTCGGCTGACATTTCTCCTCAATCGGTTGACAGTTTTCTTATGACTATTCTATGAGTAATACAAGGGTTTCGTAATGGCGGAAATAAAGTTTTCAAATCCGGTTCGTATAATATATTGAGGAGAAGATTTGTTTAAATGGTATACACCTGCTTTGAAAGACTTTCTTTGTTGGCCTGCGTGAAATCGTCCTTCCCACTTACAGCTATGAGCATGTACCACTAGTCAAAGTCCCAAGGGAATCCAATAAATTACAGCAATTCTAGCTAAGCAGCTGTATAAACTACGCAATTGGCGATTATAAAAAAACAAGTCCAAATTTTACCGCCACACAAATTATTCAAATTCGTTTATTGAAAAAGAGGCTAAAATGTTCGTATAACGTCGTAAGGTAACCCTGCCTAGATCAAAAAAAGAAGATTTTCTAATACAAAGTTTCAGACATAAGTACATTAAAGCTGCAAAATTTTATGTCCCGTACAAAAGGTCTACAAAGATAAAATTTATTTATGCAGTTTAGCAAAGCAGTATCCTGTTCGCATACTAAATTCTTAGCAGCGTTGCCGTATGGCCGGATTTTGAGCCTCAGGACCCTTGGCCTCCACTTTTAAAAAAATTATCAAAATTTTCCCTTATTCAGTTTAAGTGAGATTTAGGCTACGGCCACGCAATGAGCGAAGAGCGACTGAGCGACTGGGCGACGAGTCGCTGAGCGACGCAAAAAAATTAAAACACATGAAATCGTATGAAGGTGGCCACATAAACCCAGAGCGACTGAGCGATTTTTTAAGCGACAGAGCGACGTCGCTCTGCAATCAAATCTGTTTTAATTTTTCTGTCGATCGGTGAGCGACGAAGTAATAAGATGGACAAAATAAACACAAAAAGTTTAATTTCAGCTGTCCAAAGCCGTCCAGTTCCACAGCAAATCAAAAAATGGTACTGACATACAACAATATTACCAAAATCGATCTGGAAATCTGCGAAGATTTGGATATAAATGATGAAATCCACCATAATCTACATAATCCTCGATCTTATTTTCTATATAAAAAAATGGTGTAAAAAAACGGCTGGATTGATTCGGCTGAAATATTTCAAACCATCCAGAAAAGTCGGGAAATTGGAAAAAACGAAAATTGATTTTTTTGTATGGAATTGTATGTGCGATTGTTCCCGAATGGCATTTCGAATGACGAAATTTTGCATTTTATTGCATGATTTGGATTTTGGACGATGTATCGCTGGAGAGCTGCATTGGTACAAATCCGTTGACAGCGTGACCGACGAGGATGAAGAGCCCAGCTATCCGACGGTGGGATCGATCATAATCATGTTGCGGAATCTGAATCATCCGAAAGTATGCAACGGTACGATGTTGTCCGTCAAGAACGGATGAACAATGTGATTAAAGCGACGATCATCCAGTCCAAATTCCAAGTCCTTATCCCGTAAATTCAGATTATTCCAACTGATATTCCATTTTAATTCAAGCGGATTCAGTTAACCGTTCGATTAGCTTTTGCGATGACAATGAATAAATCGCAAGACCAATCGTTAGAGGTCTGTGGGATTAATCTTGAATTTCCATGTTTTTCGCACGGTCAGTTATACTTTGACTGTTCGCGTCTTGCCATCGTTGTTTGTTTTTGCGCCGGAAAACTGACTTCGATTTCATTCAAATAAATCACATTGAAATTTTAACTATCTGTGTCTTATGGCTCTGGAGTTTATCTGAATTCGTTAAATTGGGGCTAGACGAAGTTCGCTGGATCCGCTAGTAGCGACTTTCAACAAATAAATTACGACGAACCGTACTTGACGATGGCATTTTCCCAATTAATCGCTCAGCGACGTCGTTCAGAAAATGGCCAGCCATCGCTCTGATTCGTCGCTCAGCGACTCGTCGCCCAGTCGCTCAGTCGCTCGTCGCTCATTGCGTGGCCGTAGCCTTAGTCGTATTTTTGAAAATTTTTAGCGGCAACGCTGATTCTTGGTTTCATATATTATATAATGTAGATGGCCACACAAAAAGTTTGTTCCTTTACTTTTATAGTAAGAATGGAAAAGACTGTCAAAATGGCAAATTGGGATGGATTCTCTTTCACAGAGAGACACTTACGAAAAAGTAAGGGAACGCTTGTGTAGTAATATGGGAAAAATGACAGATACATCATTGAAAAATTCAGAAAAGTCGTTAAAATATTTGATAAACTCGAAGGACTTGCTAATTTACTAACAAAATTAGTTGATTCATCGAACTTCTTTTTGATGAATTTCTGTGCAACAATACTATCGCACCAAATCGTCGCCACTCCATAAAAATATAGCTTGTAGGCAAGTAACGTAAAATCGGCCGAAGCCGGTGGTTTCGGTATGATTTTTTGTCTCTCAAGAAGAGGAAAAAGAGACTCTGCATTAAAAATTACTACTGCAAAAAAAAATGAAAACATTATGCACGTGTATTCCAAATAGGATAACTAATTTGAAATCATCTGTCAACAGTCAGGTGCGACTGACAGCTTTTCACACCAAGAAATTTGTTGAGTAAAAACTTGTAAGATTCCCAGTGAAGCTCTCTTCTACGAATTTTTCGAGATAAGAAACGGCATTGAGTAAAAATTCGAAAGGGTTGGAAAAAATTCGGTAAATTTAAAGGTAAGAAACAGACCTTAAATGTCTGCTCGAACGATGACAAGTCTCCACTCATTTAGCAGGGGAAAGAAATGTGCGATATATTTAATCAAAGATAAATTTGACATAGGTAGAAATAACAAAAAAAAAAAAATGGTGTTGAGAAACAAATGGAGGGACGCTAACAGTTTGCGCGAGCAGGACACTAAATAATTGAACACTTATGTCGTTATCCATTGGGATTTTCAGAATTTGCTCTCAGATTACAGATTTCTCGTGCCCAATGGAACATAGATTTTTCTTTCTTTGCATTTGTGATGGTGTGTGTTTTAAAAGTCAGTTGTTCTAAAATTGTATTTTTAGCTTATAATTATCGATTAAACTTATTTAAACATCCATTGCAGCAAAATATAAATTTATCTCTATTTTTGACGGACTTGTCATTTACAAAAATAACACACTTTAAAGTTTGACAAATGGCAAATGTTTTGGGGTTAGAATTACGTGTTAATCTCGCTCAGAAATCAGCTCTGACTCTGAAAAAAAATCCTTGTTTTGCGGCCAATGGAACACGAAATCTAACATCCAGCTGATTTCGAGAGCGGAAAGACTGCTCGGAATTTCTGTCCCAATGGAAAACGACATTAACGTTTCTGAAGTAAGAAAGGCTGCATTATAAAGGAACACCTTTCAGTGTTTTAAAACTCTTGAAATCTTCCTCTTCCTCGAACTCTACGGTCAAACGAAAAGGTTGTTAAAGTGAAAACACTTGTTTTAACAATTAGCACTGGACGCAGAAACGAACAGGATAGTTGTCAGCCGATGCAGCGACTTCTACGGCCTGCTTAAACAATTTTATTTCCAAACTCATGGAATCGCCTTTCTTATTTTTTTTATAAAAGAAATCTTTTATTTGTCGCGAATATTAAAACTGCAGCGCTGTTGTCACAACTATAAATATTTGCAATAATTATTCACCCCTATCGAGGTATCCGGTCGGAAAAAATCCGATACGAAAGTCAAATCCGATCGGAACTTATGTCGTTTTCGATTTGGCTTTACAGATTTTGATCTGAGATTTCAGATTTCTGCTGGCAAATCGAACATAAAATCTGAATTATATTGGTATGTGTGTGTATTGAGTTGGCGGCAAAAAAAAAACATATTTGCACTTGCACTCGAAATCCATTTCAATTGATTTTCACACATTTATAGTACTGCATTTCGAAATCATTTAATATAAAAACTCGATCCCATACGCGTTAAATAAATAATTCAGTTAAAAAAGCAATCGTTCCAACGATAAACAATTCGTAACCGACGCTGTGTGTCATAAACATTGGTGTTAGTGAAAGTATGTGTAAAATCTGAGGAAATATTGAGATTTCTCAAAAGTGATCTGAGATCAAAAAAAAAAATGGTTTTTGTGTCAAATAGAACATGAAAAGCAATCTCGATCAAAAAAAAAATTGATTTTTTGTCAAATCGAAAACGACATAAAATTGCGTTCGAAGTATCCGTTTCGGAACAAAATTTTAGAAGCACAAACGCGTTAATTTCGCATTCAAATATTCCGCACCAATTAGTTGTCGGAGAGATTCGGAAAAAATGGGCCATGTAACTGTCAAAAGTAAGTGGTATAACGCGGCTCCACGCAATGC
Source organism: Cheilosia vernalis (assembly GCA_949126925.1). Taxonomy (NCBI): domain Eukaryota; kingdom Metazoa; phylum Arthropoda; class Insecta; order Diptera; family Syrphidae; genus Cheilosia; species Cheilosia vernalis. The sequence goes on along the minus strand of OX421358.1, from coordinate 99,087,506 downwards.
GACGAGGTGCGCTATAATGTCATCGGAGAAGTTTTCCGAAAGTCGTCAGAACGGATACCTCGAATGGAATTTTTCCGATTTCGAACAGATCGGAGAAAATTCCGTTCCGAACGGGTGATTTTGATTCCGGTTTTCTAATACGCCGTTTCAGGTACGTACCTTAACTAAACTTGAGCGCCTCTCCAATGTTTGTGTTTCTGTCCACTACCTTTGTTCGCTTAATTTTGACAGTTCAAAGGTCAGCAGAAACATAAACAAAACCGTTGAGGTTATCATTCATTTGATGGTTTTAACTTGGTTTGAACTTGATAACTTTACCATATAAATCTGTCAAAATTAATTTAAGCAAAAATGTGCTTTGTAATTATTGGCTATAGCTAAAATTTTGTGACTACTTTCTGTGCAGAGGGGAACAAATTTAGCTTGAACTGCGTAATGCTAGCAGCTTGAATTGAATTCTTTTTGTAAGAGTACGATTGAGGCATCTGATTGACCCGCTGTGGTCCCCTCACGTTCTATATGGTCAAATAAGAGTAAACACCAAGACGAATTTGTGTAAATCATTTTTGCCAAAAATTCGGTTGTTGTTGGTGTAAAAGGTGTTGAATTGAACGAAAATTCTTCACCAGTACAGTCAAAGTCCATTTATATACCTTCCTTCGAAACTGCTTGGTATTATTTAGTTATGGTTACAACAAGGGTAGTTTCAATGCAATGGACTTTTGCCCTCATCTTTATTGCTCCCATGAAATCCCTTTACGGTTCTGCCTTACTGTAAAAGACGAAGCACATTATGTAATTTGCTTACGCTTTTTATAGAAATACCGAACAGAAAGCGCTTTAAAATGATTAAAAATCCCTGACAGGGATACAAGTTTTAATTCCTTAATTTTAGTTGTTAGTGCCTGCAGATATTTCTCTCTCCGCACGGTCATTCGCTTTCAATTCAGTTGTAGACTTAAAATCCTATGCAACTGCGGAGAAATTCACTCTTTAAAAACCAGTTAATTGTTTATTGTTTTTTTTTTCCTTTCTTTTAAGTGGTCTTAACCTTTGTGAACTGTTGGGATGTCAAGTGGGCCACATGGGTGCAGGACATCTTCACCTACGCTAAGCTATTTGCTCTGTTCATCGTTATCGCTACAGGAATCTATCAATTAAGTTTGGGTAAGCAATTGCAAGCATCGTTATCACTTGCTCAGTTACTAGCATCATCTTCTTTCAGGCAAAACTGAATACTTTACATTCGAAAACACAAATACGCAAGTGACGTCCCTTGCATTGTCGTTCTATTCCGGATTATTCGCCTACAACGGATGGTAAGTCATCTGAAATTAATTAGATAGCAATCTCCTTCGCATGCACCCACGCACAGCTTAATCCAATCAATTTTAATGAAACCACAAGAGAATTCATTTGACGGTTATCCTTTCTCCCTCGCCACAGGAATTACCTCAACTTTATCATTGAGGAACTCAAGGATCCAGTGAAAAACCTACCAAAGGCCATTGCCATCTCCTGCACTCTAGTGACAGTGGTGTACGTACTGGCCAACGTTGCATTCTACACAACTTTATCACCCGAAGAAGTCCTTGGATCCGAGGCGGTCGCCGTCTCCTATGCGAATAGAATATTCGGACAGTTTGCCTGGACAATTCCTGGTAAGTAAACTCGGTAAAACTGCATTTAACTTTTAACGACGCCGTCTTTTCTTCACCCTCGTAGTCTTCGTGGCGCTTTCTACATTCGGTGCAGTCAATGGCATCCTATTGACGTCATCGCGTCTCTTCTACGCCGGAGCTTGTGAAGGACAAATGCCAGAGATTCTTACCATGATTCAAATATCGAGATTCACCCCCACCCCAGCTGTCCTTGTTATGGCTTTACTCTCAATGTTGTATCTGACGAGTTCCAATATCTTTGCGCTAATTAATTATGTCGGCTTTGCCACTTGGGTAAGTTGAAGAGTTGCGGTCCCGTCCTCGAAGGAAATCAGTTGAGAAATCCATTTTATTTCAGTTGAGCATCGGTGTGTCAGTACTTTGCCTGCCATGGTTGAGATGGGCTCAACCCAATCTACCACGTCCAATCCGTGTCCCCTTGGTATTCCCAGTGATTTACTTGCTGGCCACACTTTTTGTCACAATCGTTCCGATGTACGCGAGTCCCGTGGAGACGGGCTATGGTATTCTCATGATCCTGTCAAGTGTGCCGGTGTATTTGGTGTTTATTGCGTGGAAAAATAAGCCAATGTGGTTCCAGAAAACAATGGGTGAGTTGATTTATGGTTTTCTTTCTCTTTTTTTGTCTCAAAAATCTATCTGTCCTGTACACACACACTTTTTTAATTTATTTTCTAATGTGTACGTCCCTATACTCACGATGGTGATTTTCCAATGTGTTCTTCTAGGTGGATTCACGCAAGTACTGCAAAAAATGATGATGGTTGTTCGACCTAAAACCGCTTCAAAGGTTTTTATTTATTTTTTTCATTTTATTATTAAGATTTTATTTTTTTTTTAGTATATTTTCGCATGATTTAAAATTAAAATTTATGCACTTTTGTTACTTTAACATGAACATTATTTGCACATGGTTTTCAGAGTCGCGTAAACCTTTAGAAGTATGTTTATTAGTTTTTAAGTTTTAAAACTTTAGACTTTTTTTATATTTGTATTAATTTAGTGTAATATTATTTGTATATAGAAAATACGTTTTACGTAGAGTTTTGTTCTAAGCCTTCAGAACAGCATTGCAGTTCAGAAAAGTTTCGAAATAATTTTTTTTAGTGCTGCTGTCACGTTTTTTGACTTGACGCTAGACAAAGGGTTTTTGTATTGGCTGTATGAGGTGAGAGGGTCGCCGCTATCGCTCAATACATATACAGCCGTATTTAACTAACATGCCATTTATTTAGCTAGGTGCTAGGTATCATACGAGTTGGAGAGTAGTTGCGGGTTTATTATTAATACGGGTGATAATTACTACGTCAACATTTGGGTTGGTGTTTAAGGATTTGCCGGCTTCCGTTGGGCAATAAGACGCATTCAGAATAAAAACAAAAAAAAATATTCTCAAAAACGCACAGAAAATACTCATACGGAGATTCTAAAGGCTGGTACGCTGATCGAGTGAAGTGAAATTTTCACTCCTCTCCAAAAAGTGCTGTGAAATAGCCAGTGAAATATTTTGTTGGAGATTTTAGTTGGAGAAATTTATGCAGGGTGACTGAGATCAAAAAAAATTGTTTTGTGGCAGTTCAAGAAAACAGCTGGAAGAAACAAATTGTAAACTTCACTTTTTGTGAATCATGTGATACCTACAGTAAAATGTATTGACCTATTGGAAGACATTCATCCGTGATCGACCACAATAACAATAAGTTATTGCCATAAAACCAAATTCTGCAACCAGTATGGACCTACGGGCACCAGTTGTGGGTATGACCGCTCCAAACGTATTTCTAAAAAATTAAGGTCTTTCAAAAATATTAGGTACAAAGGAACGAAGTCATATTCAATGCACAACGCTGATCTAGATATTGAATCAGTATAGAAAGAAGTCGAACAAGTTCCTTAAATGCACAACGCTTCTCAACCACGTTAGCTTAGAAACAACCGCATTTATAAATACAGGCAGTGTAATCAGGAGATTAAGGCGGATAAAACATGTTGATCTATAAAAATTAGCTAAGTCAATATATTTTCTAACAATGTCGAATGGCTAGGCACATTCACATTCGGTTGGCAAAAGTCATTGCTCTCGGGAGGTGTTTTAGATCGGCTGAAAGGCCTTCCCTATTGTCGAAGCATTTCTCGCGTACCTACCTACTAGTTCTCGAATGACTTTCGATGATTTTCCCTTCCAGCGAACCTCCAAAAACACAAAAAAAAATAGTTCGTATTTTGTTCATGACAATTTTAATAGTTTTCAATTTGGCAATTAATGCCTGATTTGTAAAATAGACAGGACAGTCGTCAAATTTAAATAATTAACAGTACATGGAGTTCATTGGATTCCAAGTGTATAATTTTATTTAACTATAATATATACTTATTTATTTATGTACTTTGTTAGTTTTTCTAACCTTTGGGAAGCCATTGTTACAAATGTCAGAGTTAAAATAATTTTTTGAGGCGTTGGGGTTTGTGTGCATTCAATGACAACAACTTGTAGAGAGTTTATATACGTTGACAGCGTAACCAGCCAGTCTTGCCCATGCCAATTGTTAATTTAGTTAGCTTTTCTTTTTCGAACTGTCACAACTGTCAATAATGTAGTTAAAATAGTAGACAACGGCGGAATTTAAAATGAACTTCAGAATGAGTGAATCCTCGGCCGAAATCAATGAAAAATGACCGCGTTCCATTCACCGCTAGATGACTATAGCGGCTTGTCAAACTTCAAGTTAATAAAATTGGCTTTTAACCATTTTCGTTCAAGTACCTACTATAATTGCGGTTAAATATTCAACTTATTACTAATACACGCTCAATGAAAGTGAATACCTATCGATAAAAACAGTTTAACAACTACCAGTATACAGCACGACATGTCATGCATTACTCGTTGAAGAAGTGGTAACGTTCATATATCTAACTTCGCAAGTCTGACAGCTTTCTGACTAGATGTATGTCGGTTTTGATTGGATGATATCGGTCATATGAGCAGCTGTTTCGGTTGACGTTTATGGAAGGGCAGCCGACGAATCTAGTCACGAAATTCGTGACTGAGTAGTGAGTAGGAGTACTAAGTTGACAGTTCGCTATGTGGCTGACGTATAGGAAAAGTGACGTTCTTGACCAATTTAGTTTTTTGCTTTCTGCGTGAATCTCGGAAAAAAGTGTCAAGTAGACAATATTTGTCGTAATTGCACGTTCAAGATTCTAGCAGTCACTTTTTGCAAACACATTCTCTTGTAGTTCTCGAAAAATGTTTGTTGTTGCCAAAAGTTATCTTAAAAAAAAAGACTGATTTATAAACCGAGTTAACAAAATTTTGTTTGTTCTTATGGAAGACCAAATTGAACGCGTCAACCATCAAACGAAATCATACAGCGGGCTGCGGTGTAAACAAATCGTTGTCAAGGTTTTTTTTTATTTTTCAAGCAAAACCACAGAAAATTGTGTATACACATTTTGGTACAGCACATGAATACAAAGAAAAAACGCACGTGCACTTTCAGTATGCGAGTATACTTTTACTTTGATAATCATAAGATAAATTGTATGTTTTGTAAACAATTTTATTTATTTGTTCTTTGTTTATTTTTATCTATTCCAGTAAGCGTTACCATTTTCCTGCAAAAGATGCTCATGGTTCTAGGAAAGACCAAACCAGCTCAGGTGTAAACAAAACTCATATTAAATATTTAATTTAATTTAGTTTTTAACAGAATAAGAAAATAAAAACAGACCACGATTTAGATGCAAAGTACGACAGAGAATGCTTCGCCAAACGTTCCATTTGTTTTTTGTTTTTTTCTGTACAAATCAAGAATATTATAGATTTTAATGTTGATTTATGTTTAAAAAGAAAATGAAAATCCAATTTAGTTTTAAAAACAATAACTCGATGTCAAAAGCATTTAAAAGGCAACAGAAAATATAAAACAAAATATTCCATTGTCCGTCTTTGAATACTATACATAATTTTTTATGTAATTTACGTTTAAATTATGTATACCAGAAACACGTTTTTAAAATGTGTTACTATTTATGATTCCTACCCGCAACATATTTTATTATAATTATACTTTAAATATATATTTTTTTATTTTGTAATAAATATTAATTTTATCAACGAAAGTGTTTCTTTTACCTATTTTATTTTATTTTCCAACACTTATGACTTTATGACTTAGAACTGTTCTTGGAAGAAATAGGGTCTGCTCCCGTACACAATAAAAATAATTAGGTGTGTTGCAATCTTTTTTCATGAAATTCTACTAAATCCTGGTCTTACACAAGCCCCTCCATTTGAGAATTTGACGAATGTTAACCCAAAATTTAAGAAGTTTTCCCGACCAGTCAAATGGAAATGATACCTTAACGCTATCATAATTCGATTTTTTTTAGATGATTTCTTTTAAGGAAGATTTTTGACCAAATAGATGTGTTTTTTTTTAGCATAGGGGACAATTGTTGGAATTGTCGTTACCTGTTTAAAAATTGGTAGTACCCATACATTTGTAGGAAGCTTCTTGACTACTCTACACCTACACTCTACTACTATTGACAGTTTTTGTTTAATAGGTATGTCCAACAATTGTACATTATTATTAAGGTGACACAATAAAAATTTAGCACATTCAAACTGTTATTGCCTTCAGTCCTTCAGTCGACTAAATTTTGTTTTGAATAGATTTCGCAACTTTTTGTATCGACGCATCAATTAACAGCAAAAAAAATCTATGATCTAGATCTATGCCAATGACAATTCAGACTGACAGCTGTCTACAGTAGTTTTGAACGTTCACATTGTTACCTGCCACATTTGTCGATTCGACAAAAAGCATTTCGAAAAATATCTACTTTGTCTAATTTTTTGTTCAGATTCACCTCTGACAAACGTCTGATAGTCATACTTGATTATTACTGTCATCAGAATACTTCTCGGTGCACCTCGCGTCGAATACAAGATTAAACTGCAGGTCCGTTTCGTCTAAAAAGAAAACTAACAAACGAAGTAATAAATTAAATTAAATTAGGCTAAGGGTCCTATAAAAGGATGTGCCATGTGCATTTATATATCTGGAAAGCTGTCTGGATAGTGAATAAAAGAAATAGCATAATCAGTAGGTAGTAGATGACTTAATACGGTTTTCTGTCGACGCTTGCCCTAAGATTTAGATTTATCGATGGGGCGTTCAAGTATCTAGTTAAGCTGTCTGACTTGATGTGTCCCAGTTTTTTTATTTACATGGACAGCTTTTCAGTTGACGTTGATGTAGAGGTCGCCGACGTATCTAGTCAACAAATCCGTGACTGAGTTCAAAGTTGACAGTTCGCATTATGTGACCGACACATAAGAAAATTGACCAATCTAGTTTTTGCATTCAAGGTAGGTCTAGTCGAGTTAAGATAACTAGAGTTTTTAATGTGGCCAATGATTCAATATATTGTTAACTTATCAAACTTTCAGTCGACGTCGACCCTGGGCCTGGGCTTGTTAATTTTTTTTTACCAGCTTACCCGCTTTCGTTGTTAAATTGAGTGTTGTTGCTGTTTCATAAAACAAATAAGTAGGTATTGAAAACATTTAAATGGAAATATAATTGTTATAAAGTTAGGAACTTTATTTTAGTATAATTCATCATCGAAATAAAAGTAATAGTTGCTAGTAATTTCTGTCATATCTCAATTTTTCAACATTTCAAAAAAGGCACGTATAACAGAAACTCTAAACTAACAAATTTATAGCAACTGAACTGCCCCTTAGAATTTGTACTAAAAACCAAACAAAACCAAAATTGTATTTTTCAATATCATCCATTCGTGCGACTTTGAAAATATGTATAAATTTATAAAAATAAAATAACACATCACACCATATCAACAGTGAAGTTCAAACCTTGGGCAGCATCCTTCTAAGCTGCCAAACAATTACCTATTTTCATTTTTAGGCATTTTATCAATAATTGCACCAAGGAAACCATTTTTATAGCATGAAATGGGATACTCAAATTGTATGGGACTAATATAAACGGTACCTAGAGAACGGTAGAAAAATTATTTATTATGGTTATGGATGTATATTGATATTATTAATGTAGAGGTAAAGCATTAAAGAATTTATAACACATTTGTGGGAATTCGTTGACAATAATTATCTTAGTGCATTCATTGTACAATAATGTATAAAAACAAAAAATGTATTAAATGTCTGAACTATTATATATAGAATCTTATTTAAAGTGAATTTGTTGATTCAAGTTGATATTATCAAATAATGTATTATTGTTACTATTATAATTTATGCTTATACAATAAATGGAAACTAAAATTACTACAGCTTAATCTGTTTTTCTTAATCTCTTTATAAAATTGTTGCAAGTGCGTTGTGAGTTGTGACTTTATAACTCAGGAACGGCTCAACCGATTTCAATGATTTTTGTTGTGTTTTATTCGCCTTGAATCAGGGATGATTTATGAAAAAAGAAAAGTCGGAAAATTCTCAACCGGTGGCGTTGAAGGCACACCTTTCGTTTTTCATGGGGAAAAGCAATTTGAAAAAAAAAAAAATAAACTTAATAGAAATCGAGTAGTGACACTGCAAATACAAAAAAAAAAATATTTTAAATTTTCAAAGCAATTGTTGTTGTCAATTATTTTAATTATTTTCCAAGCAAATTGTTGTTGTCCTAATAACCTAATAAGTTTGTTTATGTTTACTATGTTACATTGTAAGTTTTTGAAATGGAGTAGATAATTTGATTTATTTCATGGTTTTTGAATCCATCATTTTCGTTTGACATGTATTTTCAGGATCTTTGCATAAGTATGTGTGAGGAAGTTGAAATGTAGGGGTGATTGAGATGACGTGGACAATGAGGAGTTGTGGAGCGTTTTGAGTTTGCAAGTAGGGGTTGTTACGAAAAATGAGCGAGTATTCTGCTCATTCGTGAGTAGGGTTATGGGGAGAGCAACTCAAAGGTACCATAACACCTTCGGTACCGGTGTAGAGAGAGCAGGGAAAAGGCTTACCAACCAAGTTGATAGGTGCGGTTAGTTTTCTTCTTGGCTGTTAAAGTTACAAATATTTCATGTCATAATTACAAACATGATTCATTGACCGTATGGCGCCATTAACACAAAATCACCGCGAGCATGGTCGACGGCAAGTGTTCCAAGCGTTATCCACGAAATTTGACTAATGAGACCATCACTGGCAACGTTGGTTACACACTGTATCGGCGTCGATCAGCTGGTGATGGCGGTAGAACAATCACAGTCAAAGTGAAAGGAAATGATTTCGTGGTCGACAATAATTCAAGGGTTGGTTCCGTATTCGCCACTTCTTTCCAAAACATTCAAGGCGCATTGTAACCTGGAGTATTGCAATTCAGTGAAGTCCATCAAGTATACATCTGCAAATATGTCACGAAAGGCAGTGACATGGCGGCTTTTGGTCTTCATTCACGTACGCTATCCGACTGTTACACATTTGGCAGTGCATCTGGAGAACGGTCAACGAGTTTATTTCACTGCAGCAAATGCCGCTCAACGTGCCCAAAACCCACCAGCGACAACATTGACCAGCTTTTTTTCGATTTGCCAAATATACGTTACTTTACTCACATATGCCGCGTTATTATACCTATACACTTGGAATGCTTCATCGAAGGAATTTCAACGTCGAAAGCAAGACAATTTGTTTCCTGGTCATCCGGATGTGCGTTCTATTGAAGCTCTTGGCCGTATTTATACAGTTCACCCCAAGAATGATGAATGCTTTTACTTACGACTATTGCTGGTGAATGTTCGTGGGCCGACAACATTTGAATGACTTCGAACTCTCAATGGTGTAGTGTTGCCAACATTTCGTGCTGCATGTCAAGAGCTCGATTTGCTTGAAATCGATACGCATTGGGACACAACAATCGCTGAAGCAACTGTTTCCGCATCTCCAAGTCAGATACGCACATTATTTGCGATCATTATCAACTACATAGTACAAGAATGACATGTCAGAAGACATTTTGCATCGAGTTCGTGTCCATTCAGAGAATCCACATTTTAAGATGAATGAAGAGATGCGCAACCAGACTTTGGTTTTGATAGAAGACATGTGTTACCTCATGTGCGGCATAGGTTCGAACGAAGTTCGCGGGATCAGCTAGTTGTTTATAAATTTATTGCAGGATTGCGATAATATTTGGTGAGTTCGAGTGACAGCCACTTATTTTTTAGTGGGCATTCGAAAACTAAAGGAATATGTCCTAACCGGAGACAATACTGAGACTCGCAAATCACAATCCTCTTGGCGCAGGCCCCCTCAATTTATTTTCAAATTCACCATTTTGTTGTCCCACCTTATGGCAATTTCGAATCCGTGTGACATGCAAAAACATACAAAAAATGTAAAATATATGCTGCCAATCTTACTGAATGCTATTGGTTAGTTATTAAATAAATATTTTTAAAAGGCGAATAAAAAAATGTGGTAGGTTAATAAAACTACCTAAATGAGGTGTTTTATATACTAGAAACATATTAGGACGCTTTCGAATATTAATAACTTCGATTTCATGAGCACAATTTTCCTAAATAACTGAAAAAAGATTGATCAAAATGTTATTTTCCCTCGAACAATTTACATTATTGATATTTCATAAATATTTGAAGCAAAAGTACAATTAGGGGAGGCACGCCAACAATGAGATATTTCTTTTTTTAAATTACTGTAACTTAAAAAGTTTTCAAAATATTTTGAAATTCTGATATGTATCCATTTGCGTCGTGTTTCGCCTTAACTTTTGCATATCAAATTTAGTATTTGTGTTTATGGAATAGAATTGGTGATTGAAAAAGTCTGCAAAACTCGTTTGTCTAACTGATGGGACACGTGCACAAACAGTGAGACAACTGATACCCAACAGTGAGACACGTAACTTAAATAAGCTGAAATTAAGAATAAATAAATTTTATTGAGTTTTTAATGTTAAAGAACAGTCTTCAGTGACTAAACATAGGTAAATCCATAATTAAAAACAAATCACAGACTTCAGAAACGGAAATAAACAAAAAAATTAGCGAACATCAATTTGGTATTCCAAACTGTACCTGTGCTGCCTTGTTGCCTACTCGTATGGCCACATGGAATAGCATCGGGTAGTACAATTTTAATATCGTCTTCTAGGGTAACAAATGATATCGGCCACATTTGACACTGTCTCACTGTTTGTCGATGTACACTGTCTCACTGTTAGCAAATCCTTCCAAATTAAAAAATGCAAATATGTACCTCCAAAACATCTTAAATGGACTATCAATATTGACTACTACACAGACCAAACTAAATAATAGAAATACATCTTGTTGTGAATTACCTAGAAATATAATATTTTTTTACTTTCGCCGAAAATTAAAAAAAAAAAGATTTCTTGTGTTTTGTGAGCTTCAATCTCATAGCCGGTCTACACTACCCGGGAATTTGATGAGAAGTGAGCCAAATGATAAAACACAGTCACACTTCTTATACAAGCAGGGGGCAACGTGTTGGAACTTCGAACAAGTCATTTCGGAGTAATATTGAGTGTTTCACTGTAGGAGTTTCCCACTGTTGGCGTGCCTCCCCTACTCCAAAAAATAAAAATCGAGGGGGAAGTAATCAATATTTTTGAGTAGTCCTTGACTACAGATTTTCTACTTGTGATTGCATGCGAATTCGTTTGAATACACTGTGATACACTGTGATTCACCATGAATACGCACAGAAAAGTTCCTTGAATACACCTGATTACTTCCCCCTCGATAAAAATACTATCCACACGTAACGAATAATTTCAAATTTAACGGATATAATTATATGAACGCTGCCAGGAACTTTGCCCACACCGGAAGCCAGAGTTTCAGCAGCGGAAGTTGTGCTCTTTTTTGAGAGTGTGTTGGTGAGCCGGAATTTTTGAAGTTTCGTGACAATATACGAATTTTTATGTATCAACACTAACGCAAAAAAATGTCACCTCACAACCACATGGTAATATAAGTTGTAGGCAAGTAACGGAAAATCGGCCGGAGTTAGGGGTCTCAGTATTATCTCCGGCTATAACTAGGGCCAAAGAAAGGATTGGCTGTAAAATGATATTCCACGTTCTTCCCCTTAGGACGATGGAGGAGTGGAGCTTCCGCTGTACAACGTTGTGATCAAAGATAATGGAATACAGAGATATAAGCCAATATAAACGCAAAAACCCAAATTCCAACTCAGGGTTTTTTTCACTGCGCCACCTCTCGCGAACGTCTGACAAACATCCGAGAGTATAACTGTCATGAAAGAGCTTCTCAATCGGCCGTTTGGAATCGGCATAAAATTGTAGATCCCTTCCATTCGTTCCAAAAATTGAAAACTCACACAAAACGAATGGTTGCGAGAAGCTAGGCCCAGGGTCCCTACAGACCTGTTGCGCCAACTATTATTATAAGCCAATATAAACTATCCAGTTTAAAGACGGCTGCCTACCTACAGCTGTTTTCCAGAAAAATACATGAAGTCATATACTCATTTCTTATCTAGAATATGTAAGTTCATGAAATGAACTTTAATACAAGGATCAGTATTCTCTACTGTGTATTTGACTATTTTTCTTAATTTAATCAAAACCTCCACAAGAACCAAACATAACGAATTCAATGCGAAGCACTAGCCAATTCAATACCGCGATGCTCATAAACTCTTTTTTTTTTTTTTTTTATCCGAGAACACTATTGTCGTTTTCCATTGGGCAAAAAGAAGCGTCCGGGAGAGTCCGGATTCCGGAATCGAAAAAATCACTTCTGAAACCGTTCCATTGGCACAAAAAATACTCTTCTGGTGATTCTGAGGAGAGAATTTCGCTTCTGGATTTGAAGTCAGAATCCACTCAAGAAGCACTCACACAAGTGTAGTTTGTGTATTTTATACAAGTCAACTGACGGCTGCCGTAGATTATTTTTTGGCATTTCACCAATACTTTTGTGGATTCAATCAGAAGCAGTTTTCTTGTTCCATTTGACTACAGAATGAGTGAATGAGAGAATGGAAAACGACAATAGTAGTGTCAGATTTTTACTGACTAAAAACAACACCCTTCAAAGATTGTTAGATACTGCAACTAAGAAATAACTTATCAAGCAATTTTTCTATCATGAAATAACAACTTTTGGCAGGCTACTTTCCAGTGAAAGATCCTGCGTGTTCCGCAAATTAGACGCGGTTAATCTTATCTTGCCAAGTCGAACGGTTTCGTTCTTTGTAGTCGGCGCAATAAATTGCTCTCGTCCAAGATTTGTCGGACTGTATTGTTGATATGTCCGATTAGTCGGTTTCTATGCTTTCTCGCGAAGCTTCTAGTTTCAGCTTCGATTGTTGGAATTCCGAGATCCCTATGGATATCGTCGTTTCTAATATACCATGGTGCTTGTACAATTTCTCTAAGCACTTTATTTTGAAAAGTTTGTAGAATATTGGTATTTGTTTTCTTGGTACAACCCCAAAGTTGTATACCATAGGTCCACACCGGCTTTAGCACTTGCTTGTATAAAAGCAGTTTGTTCTCAGTATTGAGCTGGGAATGTTTTCCGAGTAACCAGTACATTTCTCTATATTTGATATCGAATTCTTTACGTTTCATTTTCACGTGCGAACTCCATTTCAGCTTAGCGTCGAGTGTCATTCCCAGATATTTGGCCTCGTTTGCAAAGGGTATTCGTGCCAAGTTTAGAAAAATTGGCAAGTCATTAGTTTTCTTATAAGTGAAATTCACGTGAACAGATTTAGTTTCGTTGAGGGCGATCCGCCGGTTCCTTGTCCACTCATTTACCTTATTCACTGCGGCTTGCAGTTTTGTAGTCGCTTCTTCGATTGAATTACCTACAGCTAGGATAGCTGTGTCGTCGGCGAACGTAGCAAGGGTAGTGCCATCTTCTCTTGGAATATCGATCGCTAGTATATAACAAATAGAGAAGCGAACCAAGGACGCTTCCTTGCGGTACCCCGGCCGAAATTTCTTTTAGCTCCGAGAATTCGTTTCCATTTCTAACACGGAAGAGCCTATTCCCGAGATATGATTCTAGAATATCATATAGGCTTGCGGGGAGAACTTGTCGTAATTTAATTTTCAAGCCGTCGTGCCACACCTTATCAAAGGCTTGTGAGACGTCAAGGAAAACGCTTGAGCAGATCTTCTTTTTTTTTCAAATGCTTTCTCGATTACGTCAGTAGTTCTATGTACTTGGTCAATCGTCGAATGCTTGGTTCTGAACCCAAACTGGTGGTCAGGGATTCGATTATTGTCTTCAATAACCCGTTGTAGGCGCCTAAGCAATATTCTCTCGAATACTTTGGAAGTTACTGGAAGAAGGGAAATCGGTCTATACGATTTTACTTCATTTGGCGGTTTTCCTGGTTTTAAAACCATTATGACCTCCGCGACTTTCCATTGACTCGGCACGTGTTTTAGTCACAGCATTTATAAAAGAAGCTTTATTAATGCTTTCCTTGGTAGAGCTTTGAGAACTTCTCCGGTGATCAAATCATAACCAGGAGCTTTCTTGGGGTTTAGGGATTCGATTTCACGTTTTAGTTCACTTAGCGTTGCACTTCTGAGTGTTGAATCGTCAGATTGTAATTCCGCCCTATTTGTATGGTCGTGGATCGCTTGGCCATCGTACGGTTTAAAAGTTTCTTTTAGATGAGCGGCAAAAACGTCCGCTTTTTCCTTATCTTCCCTTGCCCATTCATTTTGATTAATTCTAATTGGCGGCGCGGGGATTTTGGACCTTTTGGTGCCTTTTACAGCTTTCCAAAGTCTTCAACAAATTGGACAAATAATTCAAATGTGCTTTATTTTGCGGAGCGCGACTCTTTTTTTTTTTTTTTTTTTATAATAAACACGCGCTAAAGAGGTTATGACTACTCTTATGGTGTAGTTTGAAGTACACAGCGCGACGTTAAGGAGTTTGGGATAGAGAAGATAGGAGATTCCGATGCACATTGGTTTTAAATGTCTGCAAATTGAACCGAGGGAAAAAGACAGAGCCGGGCAAGGCATTCCACATTCGCGTGGTACGGCTTATGAAGGAATCTCTATATTTCATAGTACGACGAAAATAGGCTGAAGGGTAAACTGATGGGCATTCCTGGCTTGGCGAGTATTGCGGTTGAATTGTTGAAGGGGTGGAATGCAGCTGGCGATTTCGCTTGAGCACTGTTTATAGAAATAGCGAAAAAACAATGAAAGACATGTTACATTTCTGCGATGTTCGAGCGAATTTATAGAATTCGCTATATTTGTGTCTCCAATGAGTTTTAAAGCACGATTCTGTATCCTATCCAGCAGGTGCAGTGAGGTTTTTGGCGCACCAGACCAGATATGAGAGTTATACTCAAGTTTGGGGCGAATGAACGCCTTGTATATGGTAGCCAGATCAGAAGGGGTAAAATATTTCTTGCACCTTTTAAGGAAACCTAGACATTTTGCAGCGTTCTTGGCGACTTCGTGTATGTGGTCATTCCAACGGAGTTTGTCATGGACACACATACCGAGAATGGAAAGTCTTTCGGTTTCGGCGATGCAAGTGCCATTCATGGATAATGGCTGAGGATTCTGGTTTCGCTTTAATGACAGCAGACAGCATTGTGTTTTGGAAGCATTAAATTCCACTCTATTGGCTAAACCCCATTTTATAATGCTGTCGAGATCGGAATTTAATGAGCTTAACATACGTTGCCGTTCCAGTTCTACGGCCGGAGAGCAGGGACGTGAGTCTTGGAATTAGTATGAGAAGCTGAGGGTGCTGTCATCGGCGTAGGAGTGGATTGGATTAGAAGTTACAGACAGGAGATCATTTATGAAAATGAGAAAGAGAGTCGGAGACAAAACGGAGCCTTGGGGAACACCAGCATTTATATGGTGAATTTCAGGCTTGAAGCCATCCAATACAACTTGAATTGAACGGCCAGAGAGGTAGTTTCTAATCCATTGAAGAAGAGACGCATCGATCCCATATGTACGCATTTTCGACAAAAGAGCTTGGTGCCAAACTCTGTCAAATGCATTTGAAATATCAAGCGCAACAATCTTCGTTTCACCAGAGTGATGTAGCGATTGGTTCCACTTTTCGGTAAGATAAGCCATCAAATCACCAGTGGATCTGTTGCCACGAAAACCGTACTGCCGGTCATTAAAGAGTTTTCGTGATTCAAGATTTTTCATGAGCTGACGATTTATCAGCGTTTCCATGACCTTAGAAAGAATGAATGTAAGGGCTATGGGTCGGTAGTTGGTGGGAGAAGAAGATTCGCCTTTTTTGGGGACGGGCTGGACAAATGCAGTTTTCCACCTTCTCGGGAAGAGTCCAGAAGAATAGGACAGATGGAAAAGCTTACGCAGTGGTTTTGCCAGCGTGGAAGAACACCTCTTCAGAACGATTGGGGAAATACAATCTGGACCAGCGGATTTATTTATGTTGAGGTCATGAAGTACTCTTGCCACGATTTGTACGAGTGCGAAAATGGATTTGTCCCATGGTGTGTTCGACGCTCTCAAGTACAGGTGGAGGCACTCTGTTGCCATTTCTTACGCGCCTTCCTTTTTTCGTTGACCAATTCTTTTATTTCGGGAGGATATCGTAGCCCGTATTTGGCCGGCGTTTTCCTTGGATTAGGCGTATTATTCCAGGAGGCAAGCTGTACGATCAGCTGTAAACTCATGATGAATCTCTGTCGCCCATTAGCATTTTTTGTTGCTCACACGTATTCACAGACGGGGGTTGAAATTACAAAAACAACAATATAACCAAATGGGTTTTGGGCGGATAGACGTACGAAAGATATTCACCTCTTTTAATCATTTTTCTCTGGTTGTGGTCCAGTCAAGGTAATGGGATGAGCACGAGCAGTGCGGTTTCCTTCCAGCCAAAAGAACAACCCACCAGCTATTCCTACTCAGAACAGTACTTGAGTCTTGAGAAGGTTTTGTATGACACACCGTGTCTGCATCGCCTAAACATTTGACCTTAATCGGGTTTTAGGTCGGAATCGTTAGATACAAGCTCTAAATCACACTGTAGAGTGGGATTTACTAGGACAAAATTAATTGTGAGCACATGTGAAACGCCTGTTCAAGGAACTCGACATGCAGAATACGTGTCGAGCTCCAAACGTAGCTACAACGGTTTGGCCGTTCATAGACAGTAAGATAGGTAACCCAAAAGAGACTTCCTTTTTATACCGTTTTTACGCCATCTATCACATCAATATGGGTAAGAGTAGAAACAACCTCCAATTCTATTTACAATTCTTTCTTTTATTATGACGACATCTTAACAAAAATAATGAAAAAAAAATTATACATAGATGACAAACATTTTAAGAAGTTTCGCTAATTTGTGTATAAATTTTAAACTTTTTTTTCTCGAAACATAACGATTACTTATAATACGTTTGTGGCAAATCGCAGGATACCCAATCTCCGGTGGCATCTTTGTTCAAAACTCTTGTTTTATGTAGAACACAGTTAAACGAGGATAAAAGTCTTGCCAATTCGAGCGGCATTCGTCGTAGATCGGAAGGCTTTAAACTCGGACGGACAAACAGACAGACTTTGCGAGGACGAGACTCGCCGCTAGTCACTCTAACATCGCCATTACTCCTCTTACAATTCATACAGTTGCTGGGTTATGCCCCGTATACAAATACAAAAACAAACAAAAAAAAAAACCAACAAACAATTGCGAGAGATTACGAAAATAGACTTTTAAACAATACAAAATGAAAACATTTCAAATTATGATATAAATTCGAGTGAGCAACATTGATTGATTGAATCAAATAATGACGCGATAATATGAATCTGTTATGCTGTACAAGGCCACAATGGGAGTGTTATTCTTCTCGGACAATATGTCGACGATTTCATCGAAAATTGTTGATATATAGCGTCTATGTTTAGGAAATCTGGAAATAGATGTCAATGTGATACAGTTGACTGAGTGTGCAAGGGCTGGACGACCTGGGCAACAAACCTTTCTATCACAATGTTCAGTTCTAGTTCAGTCTCTTTCTTCGTGACTTCTCGTGGATTTATAGCACCGACGATGGCGTTTATAGTTGTTGATGGTAGCTCCACTACTAGGACGGTGAAATTTTCTTTTTTTCCAAACTGTAGAAGAGTCGTTGTCATTTGTTGTGTCACCTACAAACACCGCGGACTGTCATTCAAAGTGCAATTGAGGAACTTTCAGACTTTACTTACATTATTCTCGTAACGTCGTCGAAAATTGGCAGTCATCTTGTCGTGGTTCATGAACACGACTTGTACGTTCGGCAAATGGCTAAGTAGAGCGCCGCTGTTCTTAATACTGGTATTCGAGGCCGACAAACTAAGTCCGGAGAAACTCTGCGTCACATACTCCAGAGTGTTGTTATCGCTCCTCAGAAGTTTTTGTATATATTCGACCAGTTCGTTGTGGGTTACGTGGCGCTCTTGGAAGCGTTCGCGATCCCAGGAGCGTACGCGGAGAGAGCCGTTCTCCGCAACCAGAATAACATGAACTGCACCGAGTTCTTTGGCAAGATCCTGCGCCTCATCTGCTCCGGTCGCTTCCACGATTCCGCTGCGAATGCCGGCCGACCAGAGAACACGCATAATATGCGTAACATCTTTTAGCGGAGGTCGAGAACCGGTAACGCAAACGCCGACATCGATCGCACGACACTCCTCGTCGCATTCAGAGCCAACGGCAGCGACCAGTTTGTCCAGAGAAAATGAGAGTCCGGCACCGCTAATGCCCCGATTGGGGATGTTCACGTTGAAACTTTGCGCCTGCTTTTGAAACTCCATCAACATTGTGTCGTAACGCTCACCGACCGCTAGAACAGATGGTCGAGATGTTCGGTTCGGCTTCAAGTTGGCAATCATCTGCCAAACTATACCGCCAGAGCTGGCGCGATCGAAACTGATGGGCAGACCGGCGCACACATGAATGGGACACTAAAAGAAAAACACTTAGTGGGACAAACACACAGGCTACTTAACTTACGGTGACTCCAAGATTCTTCGCAAGCATCACAATGGCTTCCAGCTCGCGGATAGCTCCTTTGGCCAGTGAGGACGCCTCGCCCTTTCCACGGACCAGCGATCGCAAGGCCGACTCGTCCGCATTGTTCCTTGGACCGCCAACAATGAAGTCAGCTAGCAACAGATCGATTAGTGCAGTGGCACTGGTCTTGCTCTTCTCCATGATGGCAGTGACAGCTGAATGAAAGTGAAACTTCGACAACCGTCCCTCGATGTAGTCGAGAATATTGCCAAACAGATCGCCGTACATCGTCTTTGGCACATTGCAGTAGATGAGAATGGATCGCAGAAGACTTGTGTGATTCATGCGAATGCAGATGTTTTTCTCGCGTAGGCGGGGAATCTCATTGGTGATCTCAAAGGCTACGGACAGGATCTCCGCATCAATGAAATGATTGCCAGGCATCGGTGTGATTATGTCAAAGGCGCACTCGTAGTTCTGTTTCGGATGGAAGTTGAAAACCTTTTTCTCTCGATACACACGATCTACCGAGTATCGCCGAATCATATTCACGCCACTCATGGCAATGTGGCGTGCGAATGGGCCACGCAAATCGCTGGGCAGCACCACAACTCCACCAGAATGAGTCATAAGCTTGACTGGATTTAGCCAGGCGTTGTTGTTCTTGGAAAACGGCGACAGTAGCGGTGTGTCCACCTCGATAGCTCCATGCTTGCGAAACAGATTAACAACTTTCGACTTGACAAACTCAATGGCTGGATTCAGGGACACCAAACCAAGGTGATAGGTGTGCTCCAGCACATCATCGCTCTCCTGCTGAAGGCATCTGGCAACTAAATGCTTGTAGGCTTTACTCTGAGGGTTGGCGAGCGCATGTCGAAGCATTTCTTGCAGTTCATTCGCCTCCAGCTGGGCAGGTGGCACCAGATCGGATGCTAGAAGCTCCTCAGCAGTAGGTCGTTGGGACGGATCATGGTTCAATAGCCAGCGGATCATCTACAAAGAGAGTTAACGTTCCGTATAATCGTCCAAAATAACCGCAGCCCACCTACCTGAACAGTCTTCTCATACTTTGGCTCCTTGAGCATACTCTCGGGGATGATTATAGCCGGGGTACGCAGCGAGATTATAGTCTTGGCCCGTTCCATTCCCGTCTCGAATGGCGGCTGATTCATTTCGAACAGAATCACACCCAATGTGTACATATCAACCTTCTGGCTGTAGGTTGATTTCGACGCATTACCCGTGAGCTCAGGGGCAACGTACAGGGTTGTTCCCACCTTTCCCGTGCCCGTTCCTTCCTCAGTGGTCGTCACATGAGAATGTGTGACATGTTCTGCAAAATAAAAACGCACACTCAATCACATTCAGAGCTCACCGACTGCCCACTCACCCTGCGCTTGCAATGCCAAGAAGCTCGTCGTCGCCAGACCAAAGTCTCCAATTTTAATCTGATCATGCGAGTCCAAGAAGATGTTTACCGGCTTCAGATCACGATGGATAATACCCTGCTGATGGATGTGCGACAAACCTTCGGCAATTTCGCGGAACAGACGCCACAAACGGTCTGAATCCTGATTCAGATTGTCATCGATGGCAGTGCTTTTGGGCGGAATTATCGAAAATATAGTTGACTCTTTAAAGGCGGAACTTCGGTCCAACTCACCGCAGGGTACACTTTTCGCAGAACTCCATTTGGATGTACATAACCTGAGCTGGGGGCCGGGGTGAGGCTGTCTTTTCAATCGCATCATCGGCACTAAGCTCCTCCTCGGCATACTCGGCAACCTCACCATTGGAATTCACAAACTCGATGCCATCATCACTGTCCGAGTCATCAATAGTGGGCCTGAAGAAGTGGAGGGATTCAAATTATTGATACACACAGCTGGAAGTAGAGAAACGAAAATGTTCACTCACATGAAACCTTTCCAAATGCTCGAGGAGCTGTCCTCGGTTTCGGCAATCGATGGTGCTATGATGGGTTTAGCGCTTTCATGACTTAATGACCAGTCATTCGAGATCAGTTTGTCCTGCAACGAGGAAGGGGATTAGCATGCGTAGTAAGAATGTACCAAAGAACGCGCAATCGAAGGCCTACACAGAAACAATACAAATTGGTCCGATTGCGAGGGAGATGAGAACAAGTTAGGAAGGATCATCATACCACGATCATGCTCTCGCTGGATTAATCATCATTCTCGCTCATAATAGGTGGAATAGGTGGCTTTTTAGACGCATTACACTGTAAGAAGTTTAACGTAATTAGAAGATACACTCTCAAATATGCCACAAGTGCGACATTGCGACCGCATCGTTACACAGCTATGAGGATGATCAAACACCACTGAAGGGAAACCGCCCTTGTTCGATTATGGTTGTGATTGGATGAATTCCGGTGAGGCATTTTGTAAGCGACCGAGGAGAACTATGCAAGTGTAAGCCGTACAATGGGAGAAGCTTCCACCGAAGCACAGCTCATGTGATTTATAAATCACGAAAGGCGTCTCCACCAAATTTTACGTGTTAGTTTGACATCCAGCAGAAAAAATTCGTCCACTTCGGAGAGGGTAGTTTTTTTTTCGTTGTTTTTCTTTTGTTATCACACCTTTGCCAAAAATAAAACAATTTATGATTGTTGTACTTAATAAAAATACCAAAATACACCGAAACACGAAGAAAATTGAATTTGGGATAATATTTTTGACATTTGTGTTGTTTTTTTGTTTGTTTGTTGAATAACATTGAATTGAATTGAAAGCGCTGCAGGTATGTTCGATTTTATTTTGTGTGGATTTGCGATGACAGATACGTAATTAAAAATTAAACACGTCTAATGTGGTATTCGTTTGGGCTTCTTCAGATTTTTTTTTTTTTTTTTTTTTTTTATTCATGTGCATCAAATGAGAACATTCACTACTCTCGCTAGATTACTCGATACAAATTTTGAATACATTAAATACTACCACCAAAGCCTAACATTAAAATCAATTTATTCTTAAATGAGTCCCTACTCAGATCAAACTCAAACAAACTACAATAATTATTAGATTCTCTTAGGCATCTGGTAATTGGTTCATTACAACCATAGTTAACTCTATGATATGGAACATAAAATAAAAAGCGATTTCTAAGCATTCTAGAAGGAGCATAAAAACCAATTAATGATAAAAGAAAAGGGCAGTCGATATGGTTGTTTATCAAGTCCCGAATGAACATAAGTGAGAAATATTGTCTACGCTTAAAAAGAGGTAAGATACCGAATAATTTGCATCTTGTCTCATACGATGGCATTTCGATATTCCATCGTAATCTACGAACGGCAGCTCTAGTAAAACGTTTTTGGATCTTCTCAATTCTATTGGAATGTACTTCATAAAATGGATTCCATACTATACTACAGTATTCAAGATGAGACCTGACAAAAGAAAAGAATAGACATTTAAGGGTATGCGGTTCACGAAAGTCTTTAGAGTTCCGCAATATAAAACCCAACATAGAATTACCCTTAGCAACCAAGAAGTCAATATGCTTACAGAAATCGAGTTTTTTGTCAAATATGACTCCCAGGTCTTTTTTAGAGGATATAATAGACAGTGGGATATTATCGATTATGTACGTATATGATATTGGGGAGAGGTTACGACAAAATGACATACTTTGACATTTAGAGACGTTAAGGCGAAGGTCATTATTACGACACCACAAAGAAAGTCTATTAAGATCTTCCTGTAAAAGTATGCAGTCATGTTCAGACTTAATATGTCGGAACACTTTTAAATCGTCAGCAAACATCAGACACTGTGAGTTCAAAAACAGATCGGGTATGTCGTTAATAAATAAAAGGAAAAGTAAGGGGCCCAAATGACTACCCTGAGGTACTCCGGAGGTGACATAAACTGGTGATGAAAGTACATCCTTTATACGAACATACTGAACACGATCTGTGAGATAGGAGTGAATCCACTTTAGAAAGTTTGAATGAAATCCGATTCTTTTAAGTTTGGAAATTAAAACATGGTGATTAACACTGTCAAAAGCTTTGGCAAAGTCAGTATAGACTACATCACTTTGTAAGCCTTTCTCAAGGTCATTCAGCACTGAGTTGCAAAAGATTGCGAGATTTGTAGAGGTAGATCTACCAGCTACAAATCCATGTTGGAAATGGGAGATTACTCCCTTTACGAGAGGTGTAAGTTTCTCGTAAATAATTTTTTCAAATAGTTTAGGTATAGGCGATATTTTGGATATTGGACGATAATTGGTAATATCGTGTTTCGATCCAGATTTAAAAATTGGAGTTATGAACGAGTTCTTCCAAACTTTCAAAAAATTTCCTGTCCGCAGAGACAAGTTAAACATTAAACACAGAGGCACGGAAAACGCATAAGAACACTTTTGAAGTAAAATTGGGGGGATGCCCTCGAGACCAGGATCTGCATCTAGTTTTAACAAATAAAGAGCACGTTGAACTTCAGGAATTGAACACTCGAGGTGACCAACATTTAAAGAATCACAAGACATTGAGGTTTCATTCAAGCCACTAGCTGGGGTAGTACTACTCGAATATACAGATTGAAAGTTGTTTGCGAACATATTACAAATAGTCAACAGGTCTGAGGAGGATACATTATTATGACGCATACAGTTGGGGATACCATTAGATTGTTTTTTACTGTTGATGAAGCTCCAAAAACGGTTACTATTAGTCTTTAAATTAGATTCAACAGAAAGAACGTACTGACCATAAAGAAATTTACTAAGAATATCAAATTCCTTTTGAAGCTTTCGATAAACTAACAAAAGTTCCGGATCATTATTTCTTTTTCGGAACTGTTTATATGTCTTATTTTTTCTATTTTTTAAGTTCACGAGCCTTTTATTAAACCAAATAGGATTAACGCCCGATATAATCCTTACTTTAGGTGTAAACATATCGATTGCCACTTTAACAGTTTCAACAAATAAATTAAAAGAATTATTAAGATCCCCGTTATTAAAAGCATCAAGCCAATTAATTCCTTCTAGATAGTTAGAAATACTGTTGTAGTTTGCCTTAGCATAATTATACCTATAATTAAAGACACTGGGACTGGGTCGAAAATACTCATAAAATCCAAATTGTAGTGATAAGGCTACATGGAACATAGAATTAGGAAATAGTGGAATCATAGAGTTATTGAGATTAATATTAAGATCAGAATCTGCAAAAACTAAATTTAAAACATTATTGAACTCATTGGCAAAATGATTAATCTGACGAAGATCGAACTGGGCGAGCGTATCAACAACCTCGCGTTCATGATCTAAGTTAACGTTAAAAGGAAAAAGTCTACATTCATCTTGATCAAAGGACCAAACTAAATTAGGTAAGTTAAAATCACCTAGTAGGATGACATGTTGTTGGTCATCCAAATTATTTAAAATTAAGGAACAGTTATGAATGTGAGCTTTATACAATAAATAAGAACTCCTTGGTGGTATATAACTAGCAATTACAATAACTTCAGTATCAGGATCACATTTAATTTTAACTGCAACTTGGTCCACATCTAGAGTTGTCGGAGGTATGGAAACTTCTTCGTTGCTTAATGACTTCCGAACAGAAACCAATACTCCTCCACCCCTTTCGCAGCTAGTAAGAACGGAACAACGGTTTTTGCGGTAGACTTCGTACTGCTCCTTGTTAAACATTTCCTCGTTATGATGGTCCATAGTGAGCCAAGTCTCGGTAAAAACAATTACATCATACTGCTCAGATGATGAGAACAGCAAGACATCACGCAATTTCGTTCGAAGGCCACCAGTATTTTGGTAGTAAAGGTTGAAGTTTAATGAAGGAATGTTGTTGGCTCTTAGTTTTTTGGCTGAGCCTTTTTGACACTAGATCTGCTCACAAATTCTTTTACAAGCATGTCTTTTGGCCAAAAGTTTGGATTTACCAATAATTTCCCAGTTGGTTGAGGCGATAACAGTTTAAAGGACGATGACAAACGACCTGGGATGTTATCCGCTGTCAAGCTGTGACACTTTATGTTCTTCGTATCGATGCCTTTGTTAGCAATATAGTTAAGAATATCACTACTCTTAGTACCATACTCCAGTCGAGACAAAAATACCGCAAAAGGTGGCGCCACTGTTTTAAGAGAGCAGTTCGTAATAGGATCATTACTTAATCGTTGTTCACCAATCATAGGACTATTATTGCAGGATGAAGTGGATGGCAGTGACGATATTAAAGTAGGAGATTCTACTACTGAGATTTCCACAGAAGGGACGACAACTTGTGAGGTTGAGTTTGACCGTAGGATCCTTTTTGGCTGAAGTGGCTGAATCTCTGAAATGGGTACAACTGAGAGATCGCTGGTCAGCTGCTGACGATCCATATTATGATCGGTAACGTTGTCATCATTATTTTTATTTTTCCCATTCGGCAAAAGTTGCTGATGTTGACATAATGGGCTCAGTAGGTTAATCATAAGGTCATTTGAATTCGGCAGTTGTTGTTGCAAACCATTATTGATAGTTATAAAGTTCTGCTGCATACTCTGTGCATTTGCAGAATCGAAATCAAAAATTTGTTGTAGTTCGGAGAATAAAGTTTCAATAATTTTTACATGTTTTTGCAATCTAACAATTTTCCAGTGAAGGACATCAGGTTGTATACTACGATGTTTCACACAATAAAAGCATAGACCGGGGGTACTTATGATTTTATCGACATCCTTCCCTTTCAAGCGCATGAGCTGTGTCTAAACAGATTCCGCACGAGACGGTTATATCGTTCGTGTTTTTCTTACACACATAACATCCAGAGTTTGTCATGATGCAGTCGGAAAAAAATAATTAAAATGAATTATTGTAATTAAGACTGGCAACTCCACAAACACACGGCGAATAAAGATGGTTGGTGAAAATGATGAGACGTGGTTCGTGTAGAAGATAATGATAACAATATAAAGAGTGGTGAATATCAATCTTGCATTAGCGGCAGAGCATACACCAAAGTTGAACTTACACAGAGGAAAGAGAGAAATCCAGGTATACTCTAAATGTCAGAGAAAGATGCAATTAGTTTGATCACTCAAGTGCAATCGTTGTTGTTTTTGCAGTTTTCAAACATGAAACGAGAACCGTAAGAAACAATCAGTGTAGGCCAGCAAATTGCTTCGTAGGCAGAACATCCACTAGTAATTGAACTCACCGGGATAAACAAGTCCGATAGCTTTAAACTGAATGTGATAGAGCGAGATGGATTCAATGATTATCACTCACTTTAAGCACTCAGTAAAAACAAGAGAAGAAAAAATAGAGAAAAAATATTCTTTTGAATTTTTTTTCCTTCTTGCCCTCAGATTTCAGATTTCGTGTGCCTAATCGAACATAAAAACGTCACTTGCTCTTTTTTGTGTTGATATTTGTGCGATTTCAATATGTGTAGTCTTGGACACTTTTCTAAGCGATTTCCATTCACTGGTTAAATTTTGTATTAAAACATTAGAAATATCCGTCCCGATTGATTTCTAAATATTTATACATAAATAATTCACAAAAATAGATTCACCCGATGCAATGCCTTTTTTTGCTGGAGAAAAAATTCACTAAAAATGTAAACAAACTCCATCAGTTGTCAAACCCAAACGCACTTGTAATGGTAAATCTGAGAAAATATCTAGATTCGCAAAAGTGCTCTGAAATCTGAAAAAGATTGCTTTTTCCTGTACCAAACGAACATAAAAATTGCTCTGAGAGCAAAAAAAGTGCTCTGAGAGCACCCAATCGATTACCACATTAATCACGTAATTAGTAATCACGAAAATGTATGCTGTATGGTAAATCACGTAATTTATGAGATGATTTACCTAAATCAAGTGGATTTAGCTAAATCACGTTGGTGGAAACATGGTATAACTCATGAGAAGTCTCCAGTCTCCACAAATAAATGGAAATACCAACGATTGCATTTGTGGTAACAAATCTACACACCTCATACATTAAGGAGTAGGCAATGGCGACACACAACACATGTAACTAAACATCTACAGCACGGCCATTGACTGATCTTCCACAACTTACCATTTCCTCCATGTCCGCGGCGGTGGCACTCTCAATCCAACTGTTGAAGTAGCGCACAACGTTCTCATGATTTAGTCGCGACAACAGCTCCACTTCTCGGGTCATTTTCTTGAACAACTGTCGACTTCTGGCCGGAAGCGGAATGCGTTTGATAGCGTACTCACGATTGTCCAAAATGTTTCGAACCTATTGCCACACGAACGTTAGTCTTTGCACAACTACCATACACCAACCGTCCACTTACCTTCAAAACATCGCCAAATGCGCCCTTTCCCAGATACTTTACCTCCTCGAACTCCGTTTTCAATCTCGAATGGCTGATGCTCAGCGAGGGTATGGAGAAGTAGGGTGCCGCAGATCGATCTGCAGTATAAGTCGGCACAGGCAGAGTGTCACGTTTGTTATTCGTTTCAGGGAAGCATTCGGACTTAAGTACTTTTTGCGTGTGATTTGTTGTACCCAATGGTACGGCATTCTCTTTATCATCATGATACAACGCTGATCTAAGGAAGGGATGCTCCAGAAGCTCCGAAGCCGAAAGTGTTCGATCAGAATTGCACCTAAAAAGAAAAACATTCAAAGCCATGGTCCAACTTTATGGGCAAACAATCTCACTTGTCAATGAAATCTCTCATTTCGAACGTCAGTGTCGGCATTAGGGACTCTACCAAAGCTCCCAATGCTGGCAAGTCACCTTTCGAGCATTTCTGTCCACCCACCAGATCCAACAAATTTGAAACCAACGAAAAGTCCGAACATTTGATGGTACCCGTGTTGTCCATAAAAACCGTCGAATCATACAAATGACTATGCGACACGCCCTTGTTATGCAGATAAATCAATGCGTCTAGAACGCCCCTAGTGACCATCCGCGCACCATCAATACACCAGCCGAGCGCCGATGAAATACTAAAGACACTTGTGCCGAGGATGAAATCTTGCGCCAGATATACCTGCACGCCTTCCTTGCGTTTCATGCAGAGCACGCACTCGTATGGAATGAGATTCTTATGGCTCAACTGTGACAGATGTGCAACTTGCTTCTCGATGGCGAGGCAAATCTCGTCGATTTTGTGACCACTACATTTGGTTTCCAAGCCCCAGAAGCAACCGCCCGCGCAACGCTGTTCAAGCTGGGCGTACTTTATGTTCCACTCGGTGATGTATAGCAATTGGCCATTGTCCACATCCACGCCCGTATACGCAATACAACCCCTCTGTGAGTGTCCCAGGCAGCAGCCGCGTTTTATCTGCCTTCCGACGCGTTGAAAGTAAAGTGTTTCACAACTGCGATGGTCCACACACTTATGCGCATACACCTGGCCACGAAAATATGGCGAAGAGTTCTCCGAACTCTCCGAAGACGATTGATTTCGATTCGATTCACTCATACTGCGTCGCGGTTCACCACGGCGACGTGCCTCATTCTTGTAGATCTCCTTGCGGCGCTCTACTTCGTCCAGCCGATTCTGTCGTTCGAGTGTTTCCTTTTGCATTTTCAAATTAAGTTCCTCCTGTTCGCGTTTCTGCTTTTCCTGTACCATTTCATCGTAGAAACTGCCACGCGGCGGTTTGTTGTGTTTGAGAAGGAATGCCTGCACCGTTTGTGCCAACTCATAGATCATAACTTCGCCACGCAGCTCCGTCGATTGGTGTTGCAACATTATGAGCAGTTCATCGATGAGGCTGTCCGAGATGCCTTTGGTTTCCTCCAGCGTTATTTTTGGTGCCCTGTGCGAGAAATGTAGTAGGCGTGTTAATGGTGGGCACATTGACAGTCTTAGGTTACAATAGGTACAATGGCTGTTACTCTTAGCTAATAAGATGAGTGCTGTCTTCACCTACACCCTAAAGACCAACCAGGTCGTGTCCAAATGTTGTCAAAGACAAAGGCAAGACTGACAGAAACGACAGCAACTAACAGTTTCAAAAAGTTACCCTGACTCCCTGAACCCTGACACCCTGAAGTCCTCTACAGCACCACCACTAATAAAAAATGCCCCCGTAACGTTTGCGTATATTCAGAAGAAACTCTGATTTGTGGATTCGAATTGTTGCGGCAACGTTTCGTACGCCATGAGCGTGGTATTTGCTAATATTTGCATTTCCTCTTCCTTGTGCGACCAAAGTACTGGGAATGTCTTCAGCAGACACTGACGTGTAAAAATTAGCTACACGATTATAGATGATCTTGGTTAGGTCACAGTCCCCAAAAGCATGGCGCCACAAACCGGTTTTCAAAGACACCAACACTTCACAGTCTCGTGATAGACATCGAAAATAATTGATCGGTTGAACATTTATGGTCCGCTCTGGGTAAATAAAAGACAAACTGTTAATAAACAATAATTATAATGATGTTATCACGTTTTTCTGCTGATTGACATGGACTAGGTGATAGATAATTGTCCACAGCGGGTGGTAAAAGGTTTGAGTGGCATATCAATATCTGTAATGGGGGTTGGTTTGATACTTCCTAAATCAGAACATGACTATATACTGATAGCACGAGTTCGTGTGTATAGCTTTAGTTGAGCAGCCCGCACATAACCTAATTATGTACTTCTTGTGGATTGCCAGTAACTGTTGAGGCAGATATTGCTCTTTCTATAATTTTAGCCGGTGGTTTCCACTGTTCTACCAAATAAATGCATTTCAAGTCGTTACACTCGCGATGACAAAATGCAGGAAAATGTATCTCATCACGCAGCAGCTGTCACTGTGGAATTTTTGCTTTTTAAACTTGCGCAATTTTAACAAATACCCAACGGCAGATACAACTTCAGTTGTTATAACCTCATCTAAACTTTTCCATTATTGGCACCAGTTTTCAGTTGATTACAAAAGAGAGCCGGCACCCGGTGGAAATACTACTTGCAAGGTCAAACATTTTCGTAATCATAATTTTGTTTTCTCCCAGCAAGGCAGTAACTTACAATTTGGGATACTTTGCTGCACAAATGATGTGCAATTTTGTTCTAACGTACGCCTCCCCATAGCCGGAGGAGTCGCGCAGTGGTGTCAAGAGAATACGTATATCCAGAGGCTTCCATCCGCCACCATTCTTGTCACGCAAATCCTCGACATCATTACCAAATATACTCTGCAAATGCAAAAATAAAACGAAAGGTTAGAACAAAAAAAAAACTAAACTGATACCAATCATTATGTGAGGAGCCCGCGCGTAAATGAGGCAATACGCAGCGGTAATTTATCATACCCCCTTGTTCAAGCAATCGCCCACATTCTCACCTTAATCACTTCGAATTCCTCGTTCTGACGATCGCGAAATGATTCCTTCGTCGTATTTGTTGTTGCCATTGTAAAAAGCCGCGGTGGGCGCTACAGAATGCTTACAACCGTTTGCATAATTAGAACCAATTCAATACTAATTAGATACTAATAAGACAAAATGCAGTTAACTGATTAATAGACTTTTGTTAGAAGATTTGCCGAAAAGAAACGCACTTGTTTTGTTGAGACACGGTCTGTATGGTTGAATTAATTGAAGGATGTGGTTTCGCCGCTGGTAAGTTACCATAATCCCCTTAGAGTGACAGCTAGTTGTCAAAATGATAAGGAGGAATGTAGTAGATTAATTGTATTTCGCATTAAAGTGGAAACGCAATGGATGACAAAGAAAAGTTAAGTTGATATAAAATAAAAACAAAAACAAAATCTAAAATAACTGATTTAAACTGTTAATTAAATTCTATTCCCTGACAAAGTTTTAAATTTAGTTGTTCGAAATGTGCACTCAAATTGATCTACAAACATCTGTTACAAAAAAACAAAACTGTGCAAAAATAGACAAGCGTTTTACGCAAACATACAAAAACGCCACTTTATGGGAAACTCTCAAAGACGTTCGTGTTTACTGTAACGGTGTAACCCACCTCTCAACATATCCTTCTTTTTGCTGGCGCTCCATTTGCGGGTATTAGCAGCCGAAATTAGATTTCTTCGTTGTACTACTTATTTGTATTGCTACGACCGAGGCTACGACTTTTCGCAAAAATCGTATTAGGAACACTAGAACATTCCAATCAGTGCCTTGATTTTGTGCGGTTTTTGCCGCAATGGCGGTGTCGGAAAGGGTTCACGTATAGGCGGATTCTATAAATGTGTGAGTGATATCGCGAACTGACAACTTCCCATATTTCCTGTTCTTATATTGCTTTGTTCCGGGAAATTCCAGGCGATCTTTCCCAGACGCAACCTTTTTAGGTAGCGAGAAGGATGTCGGATGAGAACAGCGTGACCGTTGAGCGACAATTTGGTACATTTTTCGAGGACACTAATACAATTTGTTATTCCTTTGTTCCTTTTTCTTAGTTGGAAAATTCACATTTTAGGACTATTCACATGAGAGCCAATTGCGAACGAACAGCGAACAAGCGAATATTTTTGACACTTCAATCACTTCAATCATTGTTCAATGTTAACTTCGATAGAATTTTTTCATTCGTGGGTTTGTGGATCCGCGAATGTTTTATGTGGATTGTGAATAAAGTTCGCTGCAAGAATTTTCAATTGCTGTAATAATTGTAAATTGAGCTAGTAAAAAAATCAATTTTCAATTCATAAATACAATTAAATTCATTTGTTCGCAACTCGCGCTCATGTGAATAGTAGGTACCTACTTAAATTTTTTTTCAAAAACTGTGATTTCAAAATGAATATGTTTAAAATATAACGCGGTTCCCCATCATAGCGTAAAGCCGGCTAATACTTGCTAAATATTGGGAGAAAATACTAAATTTACGTAGTAGCATCAGAAAAAGGCTTTCATTTCAAAATTTATTTGAAAACGTGCATCTACTGTTTCATAGTAGTGTCTAGTGTCTAGCTCACAAGCGGAACAATCTAAACGACATCTAATTGTTAAGTTATTTGGTTCAATTTATAAAAGAAAAGTTGTGTGGGAATGATCTACGAGTATTTACAGTCTATATTGTACCTATTGTAAAACTAAAACTAAAATTTATAACCTTTCTCTAACAATCCGGGAGATTGTTGCAAAATTCTGAAAAGTAGCAAAACAAAAAAAGAGCGGTGTAAGAAAAAAGTTTCATTTGTAAAGATTCTCTGAAATTTAAGAATTTTCGCACAATATTTAACAATTGTTGGCTCTCGTAACACTATAATCGTGTTCTGCTAAACAGCAGCGTTATATTTTACTAAAATTCATTTGAAAATCACAGTGTTTCTAAAAATTGCAAAGTTCCTTTTCAAACAAAAAAAAAGGGATACAGTAGCAACAAATTGTATCAGGATCCTCGAAAAAAGTGCCAAATTATTGCACAACGGTCACGTTGGTCACAGCGCGCGGCTCACTCACACATTCAAATCCGATTCGGGCCGTTCCCTAGCGACATCGCCTCAAGAACCGCACAAAATCAAGGCACAGATTTTGAAATTTGCAATGGACACCTTACCCCTCAGAGAGGCACTATGAGATCCGGTCGTGCGCGCTCATAGTAGTAAGAAATTTGTTCCTCTCATTTTTTCATTTTAGTGATGACTACGACTAAGTTACCTTAACAAGTAGTTTACGCTTCTGTAGTGTTAATCGCGTTTGGTAGGTAGCTTTCCAGCGAACGCACCTACTAATACCGTCACGTCCAGAGTACGAATTATTTCATTATTGCAATGACCATGAATGCGAGTACGAAGTTTGCGAGCAAAATTTGTTACTTCGTTACTCACGGAAGCAATTCCTAGATCTCTGTGAATATCACTATTCCTTATATACCATGGAGCATTCACGATTGCTCTTAGCGTTTTGTTTTGGAACGTTTGTATTATAGCCATATTGCTTGGTTTGGTACAACCCCAAAGTTGTATACCATATGTCCAAGAAGGTTTCAGCACTTGCTTATACAGGAGCAGTTTGTTGTATACGCTTAGCTTCGAAAATTTCCCGAGTAGCCAATACATTTCTCTAAGTCTGATTGCGAGCTCGTCGCGCTTTTTCTTAACGTGTGGCTTCCACTTAAGTTTTGCGTCTAGGGTCATTCCTAGATACTTCGCCTCGTTTGCGTATGGTATTTGTACCAAGTTAACAAAAACAGGTAAGTTGTTTATCCTCTTGTACGTGAAATTGACATGTGTCGACTTGGTCTCGTTAAGGGCAATTCGCCAGGTCTTTGTCCACTCGCATACTTTATTAAGAGCCCGTTGGAGTTTTCCAGTTGATGCTTCGACTGACTCATCCATTGCGAGGATAGCCGTATCGTCTGCGAACGTTGCTACGATGGTCCCTTCATCTTGTGGTATATCTCTTGTGTAGAGCAGGAATAATAATGGGCCGAGAACGCTTCCTTGCGGAACGCCGGCGTGGATTTCCTTGAATTCCGAGAATTCAGTCTCATATCTAACACGAAAGAGTCTGTTTTCAAGGTAGGATTTCAATATTTTGTATAATTTTTCCGGTAGAATTGTGCTTAGCTTATACATTAGGCCTTCATGCCATACCTTGTCGAATGCTTGTGATACGTCGAGAAAAACGCTAGAGCAAATCTTTTTGCATTCAAGGGCTTTTTCAATTTCATTTGTTATTCGATACACCTGATCGATTGTAGAATGTTTGACCCGGAAGCCAAATTGATGATCTGGTATCAGGCGTCTTTGTTCAATTACTGGTTGTAATCGTTTTAGCAGAAGTTTCTCATAAACCTTAGATATTATCGGCAGTAGCGAAATAGGTCTATATGATTTCTTATCATTTGTATTCTTCCCTGGCTTCGGAACCATAATGACTTCAGCTACTTTCCATTGTCTAGGAACATATGAAAGTCTCAGAGAAGCATTTATAATGTACATCAGCTTAACTAGTGCTCTTTTCGGTAGCTCCTTCAGAACTTCGCCGGTGATTAGATCGTATCCTGGAGCTTTGTTATTTTTCAACTTTCTTATTGTCATTCGAAGCTCGGAGAGAGAAACGGCTTTTACTTTATAGTTGTCGGATCGCGTGTTATCATTCGGTTCTTCGTTTAAAGGTCGTCCATCGAACGGCCTGAATGTTTCTTCTAGATGTTCGGCAAATAAATCCGCTTTCTCTTTGTCTCCTTTTGCCTTTTGGTGGCGAGTGCATTTTTGGTTTCTTTATGGACTTCAAGGCTTTCCAAAGTGAGTAGTTTGAGCTCTTTTCAGCAGTCAATCCTTCTAGGTAAGTTGAAGTTTCGAGATTTCTTAGATCCTGTAGCTCATTTTTAAGTTTGTTGCAAAGATGGTTCAGATAAGTTTTATCAGGGGGTGCGCGGGATTGTTGCCATCTTTTACGCGCCCTCCTCTTTTCTCGTATGAGGTCTTCTATTTCAGGCGTGTATTTGACTTTATTGTTAAGTGTAGCTGTCTTCCGGAAGGGAGTGTTTTTCCACGTTGCGCTCTGAATGGCCTCTACAAGACTGTCAACTTCATCTTCTATTTCGAGCGGTGTCTTTAGTGGCACATTTAAAGCGACACTTTCTTTGCACTCTTTTCGGAAAACGTCCCAGTTGGTTTTGTTACTACTTAACCTGGGCGGTCCTACATTTGTTGCTACACTTCCACCCATTTCCAGGGTGACTGCTGAGTGGTCTGAGCATAGATCGTAGCATTCTTCGACTTCTGTCAGAGTTTTGTTTAGCCCTTTTGCAATGAAAAAGTCGACGAGGTCAGGGATTTTATTTTTGTCAGTTGGCCAATATGTTGGCTTGCCCGTCGAATAAAAGTCCACACCACGCTTCATACTAGCTTGGTAAAGAAGTCTGCCTTTCGTTGAGTTGCATCTTGAACCCCAAAAAGTGTGTTTGGCATTGAAGTCCCCACCGATAATAAAATTAGACCCAGATGAGTCAAAGAGGTGGTCAAGGTCGTCGTCTGCCAGTCTATATCCTGGTGGGAAGTAGCAAGATCTGATAAGATAATCTAAATGACTTACTTTTACGGAGACTGAACTTATTTGCATAGAATCGAGTTCTATTTTTATGTCTGTTGAATGCTATATACAATCTTTGATGTAAAGAGAGGATCCGCCTGTGGTATTTTCCGAAGGATGAGACGCGTGATAATCTCTATAACCTTTGATTTTGGGTCCATGTCCCTTTTTTAAGTGGGTTTCCGATATCAAGCATATATCAATATTGTTTTTCCGTATAAATATTTCTAGTTCGTTAATCTTGTTTAGGAGACCGTTTGCGTTCCATGTCAGTATTTTAAGAAACTCTATCATATTCATGTTTTGTTATTATTCTTGCGAGGTTTGAACTCGGGCTTGCTCAGTTTGTCAAATATAACTTGACCAAACTTAAGCCCACGTAATAGTTACAATAGAACAACGCAAGTTTCGCCTCAAAATTGGCTCTTTTTATTTATCTTTGCTAACAGGTATCTTAACGTAAAACAATCTACGAATGGAATAAAGCTATTCTTCGACGGACGCCTTGTTATAACTTTTAACCGCAGACGTCGTTGGTCCCTGCAAAACTTTCCTTGACAATCGCATAAACCCTGATACAGGGTCTCGTCCGAAATACTTCACTTGAATCTCTTGGCCAACTTCCAAATTCAAGGCCGATGGATGGGCCACCTAAGGAACAAACGCAACATTAACACATTTAAGAGTATATGTCACCGGTGGATTCATACCTTCCTTTGATCCAGCTGAGAATTGTGCAACAATGCTGGCGGCATGCTTGGATACAGAGTCACCATAACTCCGGTATCCCGCAACTCGGTGATTGTGGCCGAGTAGATGCCACCGAATTCAAGGTCGGGAATTTTTTCCTTTACCAGTAAGGCTTCAATGAGCTCCTTTGCTTCGTCCAACGCTTCCTGCGAGGGAGAAAACAGAGAGAAAGTAGTTTCATCTTCTGCTGTGATTTGTGTTCCCGTTTCGAGGTAGATGCGTTTCAAGTTTATGCCACTGGGACCGATAAAGCGAGCCCTCTGTTGTGGCTCAATGGTAAGTTTCTCGGACACGGGCCAGCAATCTTTGCGGAACTTTCTGGAAAGACAAACTTGTACAGTGGTAGGAAAGGAAAACGGCTAAAAGCCTAACCTGTGCTCTCGAATGGTTTCATTCATGATATCCAGAATTTTAGCTTTGGCATCGGTGGCTTTCTGTAGCGATTCCATGACAACTTTCAGTGGAATGCCGGGAACTTTCAAGTCCGCCTGAATGGCAGTGAATCCTCGTCGAGTTCCGGCAACTTTCATGTCCATATCGCCCATGTAGTCCTCTATGCCAAGGATATCAGTGAGAATTATGTAGTCTTGCAGGTGCTTGGTGTCGTCTTTTTCGTATTTGGTGACCAGCCCAATGGCTACGCCGGCTGCCGGTGCCATCACAGGCACTCCAGCATCCATGAGAGCCAAAGATCCGCCGCAGACAGTCGCCATAGAACTCGACCCGTTTGATTCGAGAACTTCTGATGTCAGTCGAACCGTGAATGGAAAATCACTTGGCAGTGTTGGCAAAAGACCACGCTCGGCTAAGGCACCATGACCCAGTTCTCGTCGACCAGCTGGGCCGATCCGGCCAACTTCGCCGGTGGCATACGGAGGAAACTCGTAGTGCAGCATGAAGTTCTTCGCTTTGAGGCCACTGAAGATAACATATTTTAACTACTAGCTCCAATTGGAGGAACCACTCATACCTTTCCAGCGCCGATACGGTGTCCAGCTTCAATGCACTCTCTTGCGAATCCAGCGAAACTGTGCAGAAAACCTGCGTCTGGCCCCTTTGAAACAGCGCCGAGCCGTGCAGCGGCTTGTACAAATCAACCTGTGGACAGAGAACACATTTGAACAGGATATTAGGAATTGCTGGACCTCCTGTCTTACCTGGCAGCTGATATTTCTTAAATCATCGTACCGGCGCCCGTCGCAGCGTTGATTCTCCTCAAAAATTAGCTCACGGAATATGGACTTACACTTTTTGTTAAACAAATCCGAAATTATCGCAGGCTCAACGTCCGGATAGCTAGACCAGACTTTGTCAACCACATTACTACGCACTTCGTTCACCGCATTGTCGCGCGACAGTTTGTCATGCTGGGCATCGCGGAAAATTTCCCGCAAACGCATCTCCGACATCGTGTTCACAGCTTCAGATATCTCCTCATCGACTGTCGGTGTTGGTTCCAACGGACGCTTCTGTCGCCCAATGGTGCGCTGCAATTTTTCGATTTCATTGATAATCAACTGCGCCTCTCTCGTTCCCTGTTTAATGGCTTTCAGCAAATCCTGCATTAGAACTACGTTGCCCTTGCCCTCCAACATCACCACTAGATTTTGTTTCGTCGCCGTGACCACCAAGTCCAACTGCGAGTGTTGTAGTTCCCTTCGCGTTGGGTTCACAATGATTTCGCCATCGCATAAACCTAATCTAGAGATGTGTAGGTTAGAGGCTGCAACAATCTACTGATACCATTTATATTTACCTAACAGCCCCTACAGGGCCATTCCAGGGGATGTCACTTAAACTCAATGCCATAGACGCGGCGTTTATCGCAAGAATATCCGGTGAATATACCGCATCCATGGCAAGCATATTGCATACCAATTGTGTTTCAGTCTTAAAATCTGCGGGGAAGAGGGTCCTCACCGATCTGTCAATCAGTCGCGCACTTAGGATCTCCTTCTCCGACGGACCCAATTCACGGCGCATAAAATTCATTGGGATTCGGCCTGATGCGGCACTTTTTAGACGATAATCCACGACTAAAGGCATGAATGAAGCACCAGGCGTTTGCTTGGCTCTCGCCACAGCTGTGACCATTACAGACGTGTCACCCATTGTGCAGACTCCTGTGGCGTTAGCAAACCGTGCATACTTCCCCGAAGACAAATTGAGATACCGCCTGAGGATCAAAGTTAGAGATGGTCACAATTATTTGGTTAGAGAGAAGGTATGAGCTTACCCATTGGAGAACTTAACTTCTACATCTGGACATTGTCCTGCGGGTATGTGAAAGCACTTCTTTGATGAAGCCGATGCATTTTTAAGACGTATGTTGAGGATTTTTAAATATTTTCGAGGGAAAAACACGGAAGAGGTAGTGAGAAAATTTGACATATTTAAGAAATTTGCAATTTGCAAAAGCGCGGAGACGTTTATGTGTCATAAGTTGGGCAGTGACAGTGGTGGTTAATGGGTAGCCTACACTTTTTCAGTTATTTTATTGCTGGATTAATTTTAGGTAGATAATCAGGGCTATCGCAAATAAGTTCCGATGGAAATGTTTCCCTTGTCAGCAATGTAAGTAAGATTGCTGAATAGGAAACATTCCGGGGGAAATATTATTCCCGATAGGTGTGAATGTTGGTATGGGTCCACTTTTCCAGCTTTTCTATAGCAAAGAGATTTGATTGTAGGCGTGTTTTTTTTTTGAGCAAAGCAAAGTAAAGTAGGATTTTCAGCACGTTATTACAACAACTATTGAGAGTTTCGAAGAGTCAAGTAGAGTGTAGTTGTTGTAATTGCGTGCTAAAATCCTATTTTACTTTGCTTTGCTGAGTTCGAAGCTCAAAAAAACACGGCTATAAGGACAATTCACATGAGAGCGAATTGCGAACCACGAACTGGCGAGAATATTCGTAGATTCTGACACTTCATTTATATGAAAACTTTTTTTAGTCGCAGGTACCCGCGAATCATTTGTATTGTTGAAGGTTAAGTTCGAGCGAATTTTTCATTCGCAGTTTTGTGTGGATCGCGACTGTTTTATGTGGATTGTGAATAAAGTGTGACAGTTCGCGCCAAGAATTTTCAATTCGCGGGAGAATGGCTGTAATTGTAAATTTCGTTATTTTAATCAATCAAGTCTCGGTTCTTTTTCAGATTAGGTGTTATATTAATTTAATATACTGTTTTTGTGGTAAAACAAATAGCAGTTTTCAATTCATAAATACAGATAAATTGATTTGTTCGCAGTTCGCGTATATGTGAGTGGTCCTATAGTAGAGATGCTGCGAAATTTTTTTTTTTTTATTATATCGTGAACACACTTTTTCTCATGTATAGCAAAACTGACACAAATACTACAGTTCCAGTTGGACAATTGACATTTGTTTTAAAAAAACCTTTAACAATTTTTTTATTTTGTTGTTTTAGTGCGAAATAAATTGCACTTTCGCGTTTTTGCAATGATACAAGACCAGTTGCATATCGAATCGTGAATTCCCACATTTTGTCAATATTTGTGTACCATATATGCAGGTATATTTATCTACTACTGTTGTTTCTTTTTACGCTATCGAACTCAGATGTTTCTAGCAGGTTTCTAGCTTAAAACTGAATCGACTAAAACACGGTATTCATTTGGGCGCTCTCAGAGCAATTTTTGTTCGTTTGGTTACCAACAAAAGCAATCTTTTTCAGATTTCAGAACACTTTTGCGAATCTGGATATTTTCTCAGATTTGCTTCAGATTTATACCAAGTGCGTTCGAGTTTGACAAACAACAACTGGTAGAGTTTGTTTACATTTTCATGAATTTTTTCTACAGCAAAGAAAGGTATATCGGGTGAATTTACTTTTGTAAATTATTCATGTAGAAGCTTTCCCATTATTTCAGGTTTCAAAACGATTCGTTTAAGCTCATTTTCCACGAAATCACCAGGAAAACGACTTCCAATCTTTGGGTTGTTGGAACAAACACACCTTTTACAATATTCAACAAAATGGCTGACCGAACAAACGTCACAACTCAAAACTTAAAATCATTTTCCACAATTAATTGTTTTAAATTGCACTAAATTCAATTTGTTTTGTTATATAATGCGATCGAAGTTTGCAACCAAAATAGTTTCGCACCAAAGTTTAATGACTAGCTGATTGAAACGTTAAACGAAAACTAGTTGGTGTTCGGTGTGAATGCATTAACGAGTTTTCGATTGATTTTTGTTTAATTTATTTCTGCAGTTTCTTACTACATACGCACTTATTTTGAGAATATGTGAAAATGCATTGCCTTTTTTATAAAATCTGTCAATAGGCAATTTAAAAAGATACCTATAGCATTGTTCAAGTTCATGAAGGAGTAAAGTGCTGAAACATTGGAAGGTAAAACTTTATTTACTGTGTCAAATTATTTTCAATTTTATATTTGCGACAATTTTTCACTGCCTCTTAACATACCTGCTTCTTGGCACCACCAACTGCTGAACTTTTGACGGTTCACTCTGCACACACACACAGGTCCAACCTGACAGCATGCACGCAATTCAGCTCTAAGCCGTCAAGCACACATTTACATGTATGGGTCATCAGAAAAAGTTTTATTCAGCCATCTCACAGAACCCGTCGTCGTGAAGAAGAGCTCCTGCACAATACCCCCCAAAAGAATTAAAGTTCCATCCACCATCGAGCCTGTAAAAAGTTTTCATTTCGGTTTTCGCTAGCTGACGACGGCATTGCTGCAAGTTCACGGTTCCATTTTTGCGGTAAACACTTTGCCAAAGAATTAGCCTCAAATTTCCACCAACGAAATTGTATTTTTCCAATTGCCAATCGATTCAGTTCACCACCAGCGAGGATCTACACGGCCTATCCGCAGTTTTTCCAAAGATTTTCGTCGCCTTCTGTGCGCTCGTCGCAGAATCGTTTTTTTTTTTGTTCCTTCTCGCTCATATTTTGTGTACACGATTTAAGTTTTTTATTAATGGCAAAAAACCAAGTTGAATAGAAAAAGAGAATTTATTCGCATCCAGAAAAACGGAATAAAGATTGCAAAGTTTTTAAAGGTTCATCTCTTCTACCACCACACCCTGTGCGTGTATACAGTGCAAAAGTTAGTGCGGCAGCTTTAAGTAGTCCCCCCCGAAATCGCAGATTTTTTCTCGTCACTATCGTGTGTGCAAAAAGGAAAAGCGAATAAATATTCCCGCTGCCTCAGTGTGAGTGTTGGCCAAAAACCAAGAATAAAGTGCTATAATTTCCCTCTCCTAATACTATTATCTATTAACTTCACCTCCATCAATTAAATATTGTATCCTTTGCTGTGTGTTTCTCCTCCGTGGGCAAGTGTCTCTGGAAATAACTACTGTGCCCTGTGCCCTGTGCGTTCCTTTCGTCCTCTTTGTCGTGTATCGTGAGTGTCTCTACGAGGCTTGTAAAAGGATTCATTACAACCACCTCAGTGACAACAACCACTACCTACAATATTCTAGCAACAGCCTACATTGTCAGTCGTCGTCATACGCCGGTCCCGCGTCACCGCAAGGTGGAACCACCTTCATCTATCTGCGTTCCGTTGAAGTCTACATCGTCGGCGTTGTATCCATCGTTGTTATCGTTGTCGTGTGGTCGTTTTTTTGTCCGTCACCCTCCTTTAATTGATAAACTGAGTTTGTTCGTGAAAATACCGAACGTGTTTTGAACATTATCCCGGAAGTTTAGAGCTGCATCAAAAACGTAAGTACTTATATGTGAAATCCCATTCACCATTGGCAGGTAGTTCATTTCTGAACACGAAAATAAACTCATTGACCGCATGTGTTTCAGTTTCGTTTAGAAATGCTTATGGGCGCACGCAACGTAAACCCTATTTCGATGGCATTGGCATGCCCCTTATGTGCGCTTCTCCGAAAATATTGTTTATCTTCCGAGTTGGCTTTGGGTGATGTGAGTCGGAAGAGGAGTTGAAGTTGAGCTATAGCTAGGTACAGAAACCACAATGTGGGGGCGCCCAGTACATGCATTTTGTTTATGTTGACGGATGGAGAACTTTGGAAATATTTATATTCTCGAGGGGGAAGACTTCTGCCAAACCAACCAACTTCTGCCAAGTCATGCTTCTTTGTACGCAAGTTATGTAACTTGACGTTGAAGTTGGGTGAATGAAATTTCTAGATAAGTCTTCCCTCTGTTGGTTTTCAAAGGAACTGCGCTCGAGTGGAAAAGACAGCAACAACTTTGGGAATGTTCGTGCCTCTGTTGATTTATGATCTCCTTACAAATTATCTATGACCGTTCGCAAACAATGCAGACTGAATGGATGAACCCCTGTGCAAATAGAGGTTATTGATCGTCATAATGTAATAGTGGCAATGTTTGTAGACTTGCAAAGGAAGCCCATATGAAATATAGGTTAGAGACGATAGAACAGACAACCAACTCTACTTTGCTGTTTCTAGTTTTTCAATCGCCTAAACAAATGTACTGATCTAAAGTTGTGAAGTTACTTGTATGCTTTAATTATTAATTAAAAAAATGTAACACATAAACCGAAGGCAGTTTTTATATGCGCGGTTGTTTTGGAAGTGAACCAAGAGTGACTATGGTCACAATCAGAGTCAGAATCAGGCCCCCTATCACAACATAGGTATGTATACGCATTTTTACGCCCTTATCTGTTTCTAAGAATGCCTTATCGAAGCCACCAAGAACTGATTAATCTAACTTTGAACACATTTTCTGAATTCGGTCATTCCTTTTTATACAACAGTCTTTTTTCGTCCAAATACAATTCTTGAAGTATCAACGTCTTTAGTTGAGCATTTGGTCATAGCCAACACTAGAAGTGTACGAGTTTTTCTTCTTCTAAAATGTACTCACCCCACTTCACCTCATAACCTCACAAATTCGTATTAATACCTACTCCATTTGAATTACGGTTTGAAATGAGTTTTATCAACGAGGAATTCCCTATGAGCATTGTTTGACTTTTTCCATAACAACGTTCAGTTTGAAATACCTGAAGCAGTTCCCACTCCCAATGAATTCCTAGTACTCGAGCCGTCATTAAATTGACGCCCCCAATTCAAAGAAATCTTTTTGCATTCCAAACACATTCAGTGTCTGTCTGTTCTCCAGAAAATTATCAACAAATGTTTGGTCGTTATCAGTTGACATTCTGCCATTAATTACAACGTTTGTACTCGTACGAATCAAGACATTCCAATCTCAGCTCTTGTAGGTATCTGTCGGTTTTTGTTTTGCCGTCGCCGGCCTCTGGTATTGCACTGCCCACATTCCTGTATATATATGCCCAACCCAGTCGCAGGATCGGCTCATCATTATCATCATCGTCGTCTGTCGGAGACTGAAATGAATAATCCCAATCAATTTAAGCATCGATTCCATCTCCATGTTATTTGTGTCATTTGAGTATTTGGTGGCGCTGCATTGAGGGCGTTTGTTGTTTAATTAGAGAGCAAAAGTGTCCAAGAGCCCACACAGCGTTAATGGCACTAACCAGCATCGTTATCGTGACGGAATTGGAGTTGGAACCCCCACTGGTGGAGGCGTACCATCTACCATACACATGCACACGGTCAATGTTTCACTTTTCGATCCAAATACGGATGCCAAGCTATAGTCGGCCACCACATGAGGTAGCTACAAATTTCTCAAAGATTTATATCTGGCAAAGTTCGGGGAAAAATAATTGTTAGCATTGGCTGGCATCGAGCGAGAAAGAGAGACATAGAGAGGCAGCAATAAAAGTTGCCCCCAAACATATCATTTGTATCGTTGACCCACATGACATGGACAAATGGACATGGACATGCTGCGGTCTTTTGGCAGAGAAACAAAATAAAATCGAACAGCAATAAAACATCGCATTTGTGTTGGGTATGAGATCGATGACAGGCTTGTGTACTGTCGTTGTCGTTTACCAGTGTATTTGCAAAGTCGTTGCGTTACATTCCACACTGAGCCATTTCTCGTTCCTCAATATTGAACTGGGATGTGGGCTTTGGTTTTGCGCGCGGAGGCGGTGGTCACTCCGAAATGATTCTGTGAACGATTTTAGTAGCAGATAACACGTATTTGGAGAGAAATGTTTTTTTATATTTTTTATTTGGAATTTGATGCGGGGGTCATTGAAATGAGTGAAAGAAAGGAAATTGCTGAGTATGATTAAACTGTTGCTGACGGCATGAAAGGGGCAGATTGGAGGGTGGTTAAGTCCAACACATTGTTTGAAGTTAAATGAAAACCAAGTTCCCATGTACATTCTTTTATGGCGCAGTTTAAATTGTCCCCCAATAAAAAGGCTTTATATAAGCCGAGTTTTTTTTAGCTTCGATCTCAGCAAAGCAAAGCAAAGTAGGATTTTCAGCACGCAATTACAACAACTACATTCCAATTGACACTTCGGGACTCGCAATAGTTGTTGTAATTAGCGTGCTTGAAAGCCTACTTTACTTTGCTTTGGTGAGATCGAAGCTCAAAAAAACTCGGCTATAGTTGATTTTCGATCCATCTGTCAGTTGAATACCTACAATGTCGCAATGGACAAGGCATATTCGAAAATGTTGGCGATTAAATTGTAGGCCCGAAACAGGTCAGAAATCGCCCAAAGTCTATTACAGTGATGTCAGGCTTTTTGGACTGACTTGCCCTTGATGATTATCAAAAATGTCATGCCGTTGTTAGAAATGCACACACGATATTGCACGATATTGAATTCAAATGCTTTTTCTTCAGATTCAGTACTTGAAATGCTTTTTTGATTGTTTTCTGAGAGATGTAAAAATGCCATTTCTTCGCCCTTTTAGCTTATTTGGAAATGTCCATGAAATTGGTTTTTACCCGCGATCTGGCATCACTTGTCTATACACGTTTCTCATAAAAAATGGCAGAACAAGAGAAAATTAGCAATATAACGAGTAACGAGTAACGACTAAC
This sequence comes from Cheilosia vernalis, assembly GCA_949126925.1. Classification (NCBI taxonomy): domain Eukaryota; kingdom Metazoa; phylum Arthropoda; class Insecta; order Diptera; family Syrphidae; genus Cheilosia; species Cheilosia vernalis. Next base: position 99,043,064 of record OX421358.1, on the reverse strand, counting down.
GAGCAGGTATTTTTTTTTGTCTAGAAAGAGAATTTCAGCCGGCAGGTACTAGGTTCGTTCAGGTACTTTTTTGCAAACGTAAAATTATTTAAAATTTGCTAAGAAACTGTGCAAATGCGACCACGTACTGAGAAAATTTAAAAAAATGAGAGAGAAATCCATTTCCCCTCTTTTCATTTTTTCGTAATTTTCTACTCGCCGAATTTCGACTTACTGAAAAATGAAAACTGACAAAAAAGTGACAGCTCAAAAGTTTGACAAGTAAAACTATTTATTTTCGTCTTCAACGACGTCAAAGAACAAGTTATAACTGAATGTTCTCTTAGAACATACCAGCGCATTCAAAAGTTGGTATTTACCCCGTAAAAAATTCAATTCCAATTTATTTTGTGGATGCTGCATTTTACGATTATGTCAAAATGACATTTCTTAAACTTTTTGTAAGAAAACCGATCAGGTACTTCTCTTGAAATTGAGAGAATTCTCTCTCGATTTTAGAGATTTGACATTTTTCATTTTTCTATGCTGAAAGTACACGAACGGACCTACTGATAGATAAATATGTGAATATGTCAAATGCACAAGTTGACAGGAAAAAAAATTTAAAATCCGTCTGAAAAGTCAATCGCACATAAAGAAATGTGTAAATATATAAAAAATTCGATGGATGTCAAATTTGTTTGCTATGATTTTGTTTTTTAAAGCACATACCTATATCTTGTTCTATTTTTGACACAAGTAGATGTCAAAGATGTATAAGTGGCTCAAAGAGGCTATTAGAACTTTCGGCTTTGAGATGAGTACATCTCCAGCTCTCTGAAAGTGTCTCGCTCAATTTGTTGAGTTTGACATATTTGTTGTGGGTAGTTGCTCGGGAATGTACGCGAATAGTTCTATAATTAATAGACTAGCAAGTAGCAAGTGTATAATTATTTTTGCAGTGTATGTCAGAAAATTTGTCGAGGATATTTATTTAGCACAGACACACGATCTTTCTTTGAAAGACAATTCGCCGATTGGGCTTTAGTCGATCCTTATTAAATTTTTAGTTTCAATTTTTATGTATTAATTGTTGCAGAAAATATTGTATTGTCAAACTGCCGCCTGATATACTTAGCTTATAATATGCCTAAGTATACTTTTATGTAGTTTTGTAAAGTGACTCCTCCGGAAGTGTACAACATCTGTTAACGAGTAAGTGCGTACTTGTGGCCTGCCTACAACTTTGGTGGAAACATCTGTTTGCACACTCAACTTGAGATTTTGGTGAAGTATTTAACCCATATATACGATTGTGTTATTCAATTATCCATGTTAGAATGATGCCTTTGCACAAGACCGGCTCGATTGGAATTTGTCAAGTGGTTTTTAACAAGTGTTCTGCTCTGGCATATGATATGAGATAGGTAGATTTGTATGTAAATACGTTGCTGACATGTCAGAAGTGGTTAGCTAGTTTTTGCATCTCCTTGTAATACACATTTACTTCTGTTTTACACTCTCAAGTTTTATTTAAGTAGTAGTTGTTGAGAGTTGGGTTTGTTGCAAAATCTTAACCTCAGATTTGACAGGTCAATGCTGGAGTAGTTGTTTATGTTCATTTGAAATTTGTGAATTATGTGGGTTATATTATATACATAACGGGTGTGCCATCTTTTAATTATGTCGTTGTCGGTATCTATATATGAATATTGAATTACTTAATCGGTTTCTTCTCTATGTGTTTGTTAGATTTCACTCTTGACAAAAACAACAAGAAACCAAAGCACATATTTCACCCTCTCTAAACAAAAGCTAGTTCTATGAAACTAGATTCTGACAACTGTGTTTCGAGGCGCACGCAAGTGTGCGTCTTCGCCTTTTGTGCTTCGGACAGTTCAGAGAGGATTGATCGTCAACAGACATAAAACTTTGGTGTACATTTTTTGCTGTTTTTGATTGCGCACATTCATGTGCGCTATAGTATAGTAAGTTCAGAGAAGATTAAAGTTATAAGATTCTCAGCAAACATTAACATTTTCTGTAAAATGATTAACAATACTTGCACCTCTGTTACAAATCGTGTTCAATTACTGAATTCTGCTGTCACAAGTCAATGAGACTGCACAATTTCGCACCACGCTTTTGACTTATGTCCACATTCTAGTCCTTACCTTATACAAGGGATCATCCCGAACTGACTGAACATGCTCACAAATTAATGGCGATATGAAATTTCTTTGATGGAAAACAAAAAAGAAACAAAATCAGCCAGCAAATATTGACGCCAACGCATAACCCACAAAACTTTCTCGTTCCACTTATTAAACCACAATATTGACATCGGGAAGCGATGGAAACTTCAAACCAACAAAATGACTTCGAGCTTGACATCTCATTTAAAGCCAATACTTTGATGGCAAAACTTTTATTAATTCCTTTCACAAAAAAAAAATAAAAAATCCCCAACGACAACAAAACTGTGCGTTAGATGAAAACGAAGAAAGTCAGAGAATCACGCAAGCGAACCTACCTACAGCCTAAGAATTTAATTAAGAGTCGGCGTGTGTTTCTGCCGACACAACTACAGAGGCCGATGAAACGTTACCAAAGCTAAATGCTCTATCTTCCCCCTCATCGTCATCATTCCAGTCGTTCGTGTAGCCGTATATACAGGTGACATAAATGCTAATCATTAAAATTGGCGAAAAAGTTGTGCAAACGAAGAAAATACAATAAAACAAGTTCACAAGTTGTGTCCCAAGGACAGACTTCACGCTGATTCCAAGTAGTAGAACGCGTCTCACTTACAAGGACACACTGTATAACCACGATACGACAGTACAAGTGAAAAGGGAGATGCAGAGAGAAAGATAGCAAAATAAATGTACGTCGAGTACATAAATTCTTTTCTTGAAAATTGTTCACTGACATTGGCATTTGAAGGCGCGCAACCTTTACTTAAATTGCTTCGCTAGGCGCTCCTTGGGCTTTGTTTGGCATATAATGCGAATGGCTTTTGTAGCAGTCCGCTCTAATTAAGATGACAAAGAAACACAGAATCGCGCGACAGTAATAAGAAAAGGACATTAAAATGAAGCATCTTCAAAACAGTTGAGTGCTGAATGAAAGCTTTACCTTGTGCCTGGGGTATGTATGGAGCCCTAGTGCTTACGAAGGGTTTATGAAGGAATTCCACTTTGTTGCTGCTGATGATGGCAAGACGAGTAATGATGATGAGTAGGCAGGAGACGGATTTGTACCTTTTCTCCTATCGCTTTTACTACCTATAGTTTCTGGATATATAACACTTAAATGATTTCTAACAACGAGACTCCCTTGAGTTTTTTTTAAATACAACTTTATTAGATTAAAAATAAATAAGTATCATTGAGTAGATGTCGTCAGTCATTTATGCAGCCCTTTTGTTTATTGATGCCATTTCGCCATTGTAAAATTTGTCCATAGTTACCACGAAGGCCACTACGAATATATCGCACTCATGTGTGCGCTACGAACAAGTGTTTTGCAGGATTATGTTTCAATCGAAAAAACCCAAATTAATGTTGACTTCTAACTGAATAAATACGTGTATAACCTTGCTTTTTGATTGCACATTAATTTCGCACTTAAAATGTGCGCAAAGCACTTGTGGAGCTGTTGAATTATTTATTTGTATTGCATTTTAGAATTCTTAGTCTAGACTAGATTCTGAAGATTATCAACTGGGCTCTAAATATGTTTTTTTGCCCTTAAAAAAAAAAAAAAACTGGACACAACTGGACAGTTGCCCGATCATTTGCTACGTGTGCGTTTTAATTTTCGGGGATATTATTCTACATTCATTGCCTTCTCGTTACCGTGTAATCTGCCACACGCCATGAAGTAGTCTGTGTACAATTTTCTTGCTTTCAATGTCACATTTCCGGGCCATTTTTTTTTTACACGAGTTGTTTTTACATCAATTGAACATCTACTTGATTGGAGATCGAATGCACGAATAATTTGTAAGACAAACTGTTTGCGCACATAGATGTGCGCAACATAGTATTGTTGGAAAATATGTTTCATTCCAAATTTTGAATAATTAACTCGTCTTCTTTGCTACCACCACTTGCAAACAACTTTCAATAAACAATTTGTTGAATATTTGTAATAGCTAACATTTGTAACAATTAATTTGAACCTAAGATTCTTCGGTTTAAAAAGCGATAACAACTGCATTCACCTAACGAATGATTCCGATTTCAATGAATGAACGTATGAAAATAATGAACAAAAATTTAATTTAATGACAACGTGCGATCACAATGAATGAATCTTTAAATGCAATTAATTGGTGACGAAAAATTAATTCAAAAGTCACAGCAGCAAACTCTAACGAACGATGAATTCATGTTGACTATAAATATGCCAAATGACTCCTGGATGAACCAAGCCACACTAAAAATGTTCCCCTAACATTATTCAACGCCCTTTTAGCGGTCCTTTTTCCTTAATGCGAATACCTTTCAACACGTTTGCCACAGCCAACAATAACGAGTCTGTCTCCTTTCATTTGCAAAGTAATTTCACCGACATAATGAACTGTAAATCTGCCTTACAGCAGAAAACATATCACGTATACATATCTCTCTCCATCGATAAATAAACTCGGTTCGTTTTAATAAGGATCGATTCGCTCAGCGACTTAATAGCTGTTCTGCATAAAAGCAAATTCTCCTGTCGATGATGCAATCCTACCCCAGGGTTTTCGTTTTTATAATTAAAATTTAATACTCCCAATGAAAGAGGATACAGCTAAAACCGAGGAACAACCACGCAATAACATCACCAGATGTGTTGTTACTCAATAAAAAGAGTCTCTATTTTATGGCACACACCACACTCCTGCCGGTTTTAAGGATGAAGAATTTATTCGAAAACCGTGATACCTGATGTGTGGCATTGTGAAGCTCCTGCTCTCTGTGACCCTGACCATCATATACATTATATCAACAGCAACATGAGGTATATGCGAGCTAAAGGAAGCAAAGATATATCAACATGGAATTGATTACATAATGTTGGTGGAGGAGCAGTCACATTGAGTTCCGCGAAATACTTGGATTGTAATCAAAACCTTCATTGAGTCACCCACCGACCGAACCAGAGGATGCTGGAACAACCTACTGAACCTGCCCCTTCATATCCCGTCCATTGTATTTGACTGTGGCTCAGCTTAATGCAAAATATATGCGAATTTTATGACGGGGACGTTATGGCGTATACGCGAGCCATAAAAGTTTAGTCGTGTCTGGATTAGACCTACGAGTGCGAGCGTAGGTATGTGCGCAGAGCAGACCACCCGGAAGGTAGAGACGGTTTTTTTTTTTTGTTTTTTTTTGTCGGCGGTTATCCGTTTCGCGCTAATGAAGTGTATCTGTCTTCTGACCGGGTTCAAATTAGCAGATCGTGGCTATAAGGATTTGGGGTGTTTGCTAACAGGTCTTTTATACTGACACTGTGACTGTGACTGGTTTGGATGTTGGCTACAATGTCACAATTTGCATAAATGGCTAGTGGCTGGGTGGTTCTCTTCCAGCGCTAATTAAATGACAAAAAGACGTAAAAACTGACTTAAATTTAAATTGAGTGTTGGGTACTGATTTAACAACTTGCTGATGATTTATGGCGGTTTTGTGCACATAGTTGTCATCTCATTATGAATCAAAAGCAGCAAGCGGTTAGATGGTACCTAAAGAAGTCGGACAATTGGTGGGTGACATGGATGGGGTTGAATAAGTAAGTAAAATACGGAACGGGTGAGGAGCTTGCTTATACTCGTAGTAGGCGGGATGTCCAATCGGGATCAAGATCTAGTTTAGAATTTGACTCTCTTTCGCCATGTGAGCGAATGTTTGTGTCAACTGCAGACGTACTTAATCAGCTTAAATCACTTTCCAAAATAAGTCTTAATGTGTGAATTTAAATCTATTTTAATGTTCACTGAAAATAAGATAACAGGTAGATAATATTGACAAAATTCTTTTGTAAATTTCAACAAAAGAATTTCTGTTTAATTAAAAACAAAAAAAAAAAAATTGTAATAATAAATAAAGTTTTCCCAGTTTGAGCAATATTTTATCAATTAAATAAAACGTTTACTAAATAAATTCTTCATAAATAAAATTGATATTATCCGAAAGCCCTGGTAGCTAGTGCCCTCTGTATTAGGATGTTATTTATTTTTACATTGTGATATTTAATAACAATCATAACAACAAAAATTGATAAATCGGTATTTTCCCAAATAGAAAATTTTTCTTGTTGTATAAAGAAAGTTTTTGTTTTATCCAAAAGAATGCGACCAAAAATCGCTTTTGTAAACGTTTGTAAAATTGACGAAGCTCGTTCAAAATGTTTGTTAGCGAAACAAAATACAGATTATAAATACGGCAAATATTATGTTGCAATGAAAATTTTTTGTTTGTACATACAATTAACAAATCAAGTGTTGAATCAAAAGAAAAAGAAAATACACTTTAAACATGGTAATCCTTTCAATGCAATGCTACTGATGCCGTCATTTATTATTTGACACACAAAGTAAACGCGACGGAAAGGAGTTTGTTAGTGTGCATAAAACTTCCCTGAAAAAGTGAGGTCAACATTTTTTAAGTAAATACGTCCATGTATGACGACCCCTTGGATATAAATTGCTAAGAATTCCAATTTGATAATGTAGGACTGTTTAATATGCATTTTATTTTCTTAATAACTAAATAGACTAAATTTGACTTCAAATTCCATCAACCGAAACTAAAAGACGCTGCCTTAAATAGGTTGAAGGAGATGACTACATCGCATTCGTTCGGTCTTAAGGTATACTGGATTGTTTTTATTTTCAAATTATAGGCATTCGGTATCCTTGTGTTAGAAGTACAGTAAAAGCTCGTTTTCCGAATTAATCAGAGAATTTTTGTATGCACTAAAACGCGTTCCCATTGATGAAAAAAATGCAAGAACATAAACCGGAAAATTATTTTATTCATTTAAATCATTTTTTTAACCAAAAATTGCGGGAAGTTGCCCGGACTCCCCCAAAAAAAATTTTGTATGACTTGTTCAGACTTCTAAATATTTGAGATCTATTTGGTACCCATATAATGTTCAATCAAGAATTAATTATAATTTAATAATACATTTGATTGAATTTTTAGAAAAAAAAAAAATTAAAACCGACTCTCATTTATTAGGAAAAATCTCTTTTATTCGGAAATTGTTTTTTTTTTTCGAATAAACGAGTTTTCCGAATTAAAGGGCTTTTTCATTTTCTAATTTGTGTGCATGTTTTAATATTTTCTACGTTGTCCCGTAAAAATAATCTAATGTTGTTTATATAGTTGTTTTTTTTTATTAAACCTAATTTGTAAACTTATTTGTTTTGCGTATCATTTAGTAATACTCATACCTAGCGCTATCCACATAACAATTTATTTGTTGAATCAACAAATCGAAATCATGGAACTGAGAGAATAATAAGACAACTGTAGTACTGACATATTATTTCGTCCCGCCCAAATTTGTTAATGTAATGAAAATAATAATTCCGAGCATGCACAAGCACAATGCATATGCTACTTTATGTAATTCGGTCAATTAAAATTTAGTATTCTAAACTTTTATGTAAGCACATACTTCTACTTATACAGTAGAAATAGCAATGCCGATGTGTTTCAATCAAACCGCAATGATTCAAGTATCGGCCAACCTTCCGCTATTTCACTATTTCGCCTTTGAATGCACACAATAGTCATTGCTCTGCTGATCTGGTCCAATGATGACAATTGAGGCACAATTATGCCTTTTAGGCATAGTTCTGATGCTTGAGGCATTAGGAATAATTTTGAGAACAAGCATACATTTTTGTGAAATTTACTAACAATCAATTTGAGTGTTTTTTTTTTTAAACATGGTACTTTGATCATAGTTGCATCCCTCATCTTCATTCGTAACTGTGCGTCATGCTTACTTTCCAATTATTAACTTCACTTTTATACTCGACTTCAAACAAAATTATTTACAAAAAAGTGTGAAGAAAATCCTGTGTTAGTCTTTTGGATTTTATTTTTATTTTAGGTGGCGCTACTGTTCGGAGTGAACCTGGGTTTCTGGGCTTTCTGAATTGCAAAAAGTAAAAACTTTGAATTATAATATGTGTACACTCACGCCGTTGGAATTAAAAAGGCAAGAATAAAACAACTTGTTTCTCCAAGCTAAAAAAATTTAATGACAAGAAAAAATGCGCACGCGGTCAACCAACTTTTCGGTACCAAATTTTAACCACCTTCCTTATGTTCTTCTACTGTTTGGCTTCGTTGATATATTTGTTATTAACTTGCTTGCCTGGTTCGTCGGTCAATATTTGCTCGCATTGGTCTTTGAATTTTCAAAAAAATCACTGTAGTTTACTTTTCAATAACTGTCAGCACTGTTGACAAACGTATAATACAGGGTGGCTGATGAATATTGCTACATTAAGAAACTGAAATAACTTTTTTCTTTTAATTATGTTGAAGCTCATTAAAAAATTTTAATAAATACCTATAGCTTAATTGGTTTTAAAAATAATGGAAAAAAGTTATTAAATTTTTTCTTGGTAGCGGCTTTCATCAGCCACCCTGTACGTGCATCACCAAAGAACGAGATCATTATTTGCCCAACAGAAGAGACGAAATCACCGTTTCCTGGTTAAATGATTTACTTGGCTGAAAGATCCTTGTGTTGGGTATTGAGACATTTTGTCTGCTTCTCCAAACCTATGTTGTGCGATGAGAGACCTTTGGATGGATTCAGTATGAAAGCAGTGAAGTCGGAAAAAAATTCATTTCGTTCAAATATGTTCTTAGAAAGTAGGTGTGTCAATGAACGACATAGCCCAAAGCGCTCTCCGAGTCTTCGGAAATTTTTAAACAGTAATTTTAACCGGGAACGGATATTAATTCCCCTATACAGTTTTGTTGCATGTATTTTATTTTCTGCACTTTTCGACTACGACTATAATTTCCAGGCCGGTTTTTAGCCTATCAATAGAGTTAGAGTTGCGGAATAGAATTAGAAACCTTGGGCAGCTCAATGGGACCGTTTTTGGCCTCTTCGAAGTGCATTAATTTTCCAAATCGTTGTCGCATGGATCCCGCTGAATTTGAGCGATGACATTTGTTATGCCGGCTTTAAAGGCGTCAATCAATTGCGGCTCATTGGCATAGGACTGAAAATTCAGAAAAACGCACACGAAAATGTCCGGCAGACTTAAACCACACCATCTTGTTTACCGATTCACATCAACTCTCTAACAATAATCTCAAATGTTCCATCCATCCAAGCGGCTGCTGTTTGGCATCTAGCCCCGTCCTGCAGAAACCACATCGTCTTCCTCTATATATCGTTCAATTTGGACCAATAAAAGTCGGTTAGTATGATATTCGTATCCTCACCAAATTCTATGGCAACGAAAGTACGGACCAATAACCGCCCAAAAGAGAAGTGGATGCCTTGCCACCTGGTGGATCTCTTGTGGGTTGTCTTCATCTCGTATATACGGGAATTTTGTCATTCATTAAAAAATTTCGCCTCGTCGCTAAAGATGATTTTTCGGCTGATATTCGGTCCACTTCCGAAGGATTCCATGTCTAGACAGCGAACAAACGACGTTGTCTTTGGTCATTAACTTTGAGCTCCTGGCCTGGGTCAGTTGGATCTTGTACGGGTATAGGTATTCTTAAGTCGAGACACAAAATATGCCAAACTAAAGTCTGGCTGAACCCTTGTGCACGGCGTGAAATGGACTGCCTCGAGTTCTCCTGTACACGTTTACTGACCGCGGCAATGTTTTCGGTTGACCTGGCGTTCCTTTGACGTACGTCTGTCGGCTGGTTGTTTACGAAACTAGTTGTCTCAAATTAGGCCAACAAACAAGGAGAATCGACATTTCTCTGAAGCTGAAATGCTGAAAGCACTTTTCTCTGTATAAGAAACACATTGCGAGCTGGCAAAATAGATGTCCAGGGAGGGGACCGGACAGCCAACTATACTTAATTGACACTTCCTCTCATGCTTGTTTCTTCGTTCGTCCCCATTGCATAATTTACAACAGCAACTGCCACATGGTACCCAACATAACAACACACCCTTTCAACGTGTCAGTGGCAGCTTGAAACCATTTAGTCCGTTGCGATAAAAATCGATATCATTGCGAGCATATGTCCAAACAAAACATAAAACAATCATCAAACCAATACATCTGAGAAAATAACAATAACTTCGTTTGCTGTGTTGCCGCCTGCAGACGGGTCTCTTATACCTGCGGCTATCCACAGCCACTGCCTACCATCAAAGTGTGTACTTCTCACACAAAAAGGACTACAAAAATGTGAGTTATCAATCTAAGTCTTTTTTTTTTTTGCCTAAAATTTCCGGTCCAATTGTTAACGTATGGCCGTCGTCATTGGACTAATTTACATAACATAGTTGTTCAGCAAACAAAAGAAGACAGTCCTCGTGATGAGCGCGTGCTGTCACCTGGTAAATTACCTTCGAATTCCTGTAAAATTCCAATCAGCCATTGAAACCATCTAATGGAAAGAAAAGGGAAAGGGCAAATGGTCTGGGTATCTGGGATTTGTTTGAAATACCGATGACAGGAAAACCCTTTGAACCATTGATACTGTGCTCTGGAAATGGATAGAAATGCAAATTCACATCCAAGGTTTATTCGCAATCACACAACTGTGCGATCCTTTCCCACACCCACTCGTTTCGCTGAGGTTTGAAAGGCTAAATTCGATTTGTAACCCATTTTGAAAAGCATTCACCCATCTGGCTGGCTGTCTGTGTGGGTTACATTTTGTGCTGACTAAAGCTGCTTCCCTCCAGACACACACACACTCATACATATTTCCTCGTCATTCTAGAGTGTAATTCGCATCGTCGTCGTTGGCGGCTGTTTTTTTTTTTTTTTTTTTTTGCTAGATAACACATTTGTCCTTGCCCGCCGCAGACTGCGACTGCCGTATGTGTCTTTTCAAACGCCATGATGATTACAGATTTTGAGAGAGAGAGAGGCCGCACCACCGACCGCCTGTGCATGACTTAAGGACGGTTTAAGGGTCAACATAAACAAAAAAAATATTATCTGCTGAGTTGGGGAACACAAATGTCAAATGTTTTTTTTTTTTCTACTAAAAAGAGAAATTGTGCTCGCTGGTGAAAACGAAGGAAACGAATGGAAATGTGGTTGGAATGCAGAGCTTGCCAGTGTAGACTGGCTATCCTGAGATTAATAAATTTACGAAAATGATGGACGAGTTTATTTTTTCGCCAGCTATCTAGGAGTATTAATATTGATGATGTAGTAGATTGGAGATAAGTTTAATAATGTAAGGTCTCATCCAATAAATAATGTTGTTTATCCCGATAAACTGGTTATGCTTATGAGCTGTGCTGGGAAATCCCTTAAGAGTGTTATGAATCGTTAGTCTCCATTAGCAACGTTTAGGCGACTTGTTAATTTTTTTTTTACGCTCGGGTTCATGATTTGTGCATTTCTTAGGGGATCATTCATTTGTAGCGAATAATTGTGGTTGATTTTGTGAGACTTGTTTTCTTTAAGCAGACGAAATAGGTACAACGAAGACGCCTCCTTAAATTAAATAAATTAGCGTCCACTATTTCTTTTTTTTTTTTTGAAAACCTTGAACTGACCAGTGAGGGCTTTGCGTCAGTTTGGGTTATTTTCAGTAGTAGCCACTCAGACTTTCATTTGTCGTATACTTCAAGTAGTTTTTGTTTGGGGTTGGGGTCGAAATTCTGGCGAGGTCAACATTATTTTTTTTTAAATTCTGCTTTCAAAATTCTGTTTTACAAAATTCTGCTTTCAAAATTCAGCTTTTCAAAATTCTGCTTTACAAAACTCTGCTTTACGAAATTCTGCTTTCCAAATTTCTGAAAATAAAAAAATAATTTTTGACACAATGGTAATTTGCGCAAATTATGAAATGTGTATGGGGGGGGGCATGCTGCCCCCCTGCAACCTCCTTGCTTGGATTTACTGTTGGATTACGGGGTGGGTGCGAGGTTTTTTACTTATATTTTTTGTTGAATTTTCAAATTGTTGGGCCCGAAATTCGAATTTCAGCACTCAAACTAGATAAAAATTTTCGAGATTTTAACCATTCTAGATTTTATTCGTTCTAGTAATCGTTGAAAAATATTTGTTTTCTTAAAATTCGTAAATTGGAAAAAAACAGAATTAGCAGACTTTATTTGTTTAAGAAATTGCCTGTCAGAATTTTAAAAAGCAGAATTTTGTTAGACAGAACAGAAAAAAATCAGAATTTTGAGAAGCAGAATTTTTGTGCTAAAAAGCAGAATTTTGCAAAGCAGAATTTTGAAAGCAGAACTTCGACCCGCTCCCTTTTGTTTGCCTAGCCACTAATGCCATTGAGGCTTTGCGTTATAGGCAGCATTACCCTTTCGACTTTTATCAGGAAACCACCTCTTTGGCTGGATCGCAGGGTTCGGACTTTAAAAATCGCATTTCGAAGTAGATGAAAAGAAAGTGGAACTTAATTTTTTGAAGTAGGTTTTTTGATTTATTAAAAACAATGGCGCACAATTAGTAGATACTAACTGACAGCACTCTAACTTCAAAGCCGGTGCCTAACTTCTTAGCTCATTGTGAACGCTTTGTAACCTGCCTACAGCTAGAACCAACCTTCGATCGGGCGCTAAGCTAATTTTTGTCAAACGGACCCAAGAATTTACGTTATTAAAATGTTATTTTAGTGGATAAATTTTAATAATTGTTAATTATTGTTTTAGCTACATCAAAAATTTAACAAAAAAGGATTAAAACCTTTATAGATGGGATAAATATATTTATATGACACTTACAGTTACAGAATTCTCTATAAACAAACTTTAAGGAAATGAAAGCCAAGAAAAAAAAAATGCAGGAATCGAATGAACGGTTTTTTTTTATTGAATCTGTAGCGAGTAAAGGGCTATTCACATGAGAGCGAATTGTGAAATGTGAACAAGCGAATATTCGTAGATTCTGGCATTTCATTCACATGAAAACTTTTTTTCAGTCGTAGGTAGCTAGGTACCCGCGAATCAGTTTGATTGTTGAAGGTTAAGTTCGAAGGAATTCATTCGCATATTTGTGGATGCCGACTTTTTTGTGAATGAAGTGTGACAGTTCGCTGCAAGAATTTTCAATTCGCTCGAAAATTAGTGTAATTGTAGATTTAGCTATTTAAATCAATTGAGACGTAGTTTTTTTTAGTAAATTAAATGTTCGATTTGTTATAAATAGGTACTGCTTTTGTAGTAACACAAATAGCAATTCCCCTTAAAACTCTTTGTCATCGAAATGTTGAAAAGGATTCGTTCGGGTTTTATTTTGTTTTTCCGACAAATCTAAAAGTGTCGAGATCTTCAAAAATATAAACATCCTGGGCCACTCGTTCCGTGACTCTGAGAACGATAATCGTTTGCTCGATAGTTGTCAACGACAACGGTCTCGTCACCAATTTGCTTCCGTAACTCTATCACTATCGTCTCGTTTATTTTATACAAAGCGTGAACGCATTGTGTGTCTTTCAGAGACTCAAACTATAGACGACGTTTAAAATGGCATAAATGACTTTTTGGCAACAATTTTGTGTTTCATGCCGGCAAATTCTGAAAATTCCAAAGGGGAATTAATTCATATTTGTTCCATAGTCTATTAATAATAACAAATAACATCGAAAAAAAATATTTTTGACAGGTCAGCCACACCAAAGAAAATGACAATTTTAATCGCCTTGATTGATGATGAGCATCCCGACTTGTGTAAGCCAAATAGCTACCAAAAAAACGAACGAGTTATTTATTTCGTCCCTTATTTTTGAAGCCAACTGTCTCACCCGGTTATTTCCACTTCATATTCTTCGATTACTGTACTATCACTATCAATACAAATGTTATGGAAGGCAGCACAGACTTTTGCAAAATTCTCCATTTTTCGGGGGACGTAACTACTTTTACTCTTTTCAAATATAATTCCACATCGACATGAGGATTATGACAACAGGGATTTTAATGCTATAGGGAATAAATGATATAAGGTTTTGTAAACACCAATTCACCTTTCCACAATATTTTTTGCTTTTGCGTGAGGCTCATACAAAATAAGTCTAAAATTAAGGTAAGTGGTGGTTATTTTTATATTTGGTAGCCATTTGGAATCGGCATAAAATTGTAAATCCCTTCCATTCGTTCCAAAAATCAAAAACTCACTATAGACCTGTTGCGCCATTATTATTGTAGCATTTGAAAAATATCTAAAGTCAACTATTCTTCTTGAAATTCAATAAAAAATATTATGCTGTTTGCAAAGCATACAAATCAATGCAAAACGATACCTCATACTCGCGGTATCGCTTAAATTGTATCGTCTGGGCGTCGACGATATTTGAATAACGTGAATGCTCAATCGTCATAACGATATCGTCTGGCGATAACCAACATACGGAATGACTGCCCTAAAAATATTAAATAAGAATCTTAAAAAAAAAATAGAAAATTTAAAATTTTCAATAGAAATAGAAGATGCGAATGGATTGAGAGTCCATACTAATTGATAAAATGTTCTTTTGGTGGTTTAAAACGTAATACACCCAGTGTTATAACGATAAAATTGATTTAATGTCGACTATAATTAGAAAAATACTAATGCGGACATTGTCACGCACTAAAATAATTTTAAAATGGACTTAACCCGACTATAATTATGCGCCAATGAATTTTGTTTTTCTTTTTGAGGAAAAAATGTGTTAACTTCAATTTAAAAAAAAATATAAGGAACAAAAATTCCACGTTTATATCACTAAACAAAAAACAATATCTATATATGTCACTTTATTGCATTCTTTAAATAATTATTTTTTAGAGAAAATGTATGCACGCAATTAAAATAATTAACTATCATCAAATTTGTAACTACAAATTTTATTAAACTTAGCGGTGGAACATTTTTCCGATTTCCCAGTAAACTTTCTGTGAACATTATATTTTTAAGTGTTTTTACATTTGATCTATTTCGGAATTTGTTTTTAACTAAAATAGTTACTATACCATTATATCATACAGTTTTGCAAGGTCATAACCCCTTAAGCGACCGCTATGATATGACCCTGGCAGAGCTGACATTTTTTGACCTATGGACCTAAGAGACAACGATTAAATCCGACAAAATTGCTGGAGAAAATGACTCGCAACAATGGTCAATCTTTTTACTCGGCAAACCAAATACGGGAACACTACACGAGGGAAAGTTGAACTTTTGTTGGGTAGCGTGAAAGTGATAACCTGCTAATTTTGAGTATATTTCAAAAACAGTGCCCATGTTTTGTAACTCATGCGATAAATTTTCGCATCGAAAACATAGTAACATGTTTTTTAATTTATATCGTTTTAGTGATAAATATATCGATGTGATAATTACAGAACATGGGCCCAGGTCTTCGAAAATCAGTGCTGCCGCATAATTGTTCTCTGACTGATCTATGCAAAAAAATCGAAATAGTTTGTTAGTCAAGCGGAGTGACGAAGAAAATTTAAGCCACGTAGATCTACTCCGATAGGAGAAAATTCCGAATCCTGGGGTGGGATTCTGTAAATAACGAAACGAAAACCACTTTCGCGTTTAAAAAAACGAAATAAATCACACGAAAGCGAAAATCTGTTTCATGTAACTTCTAACGTTTTTTTGTTCACATCGTTTAGGTTTGAGAAACTGTGTCAACAAAATTATAGTTTGGCAGTCTCAGTATGTAGCTTTATTTTCGTTGTTTTGACGTTGAGGAAAGCTTTAAAATAGGAGGCACGTATGTATTTCGTGTAGGTACCTGTATGCAAATGAAAAGCAGCTAAGTTTAACCTAAAACGTTGAACAAAACTAAAAGAAAAAAATTAATTTCTTACTAAGAACTAAATTTAAATAAACCAACCTTTTGTCAGGTAATGTGAGAGGATTCCAACAATCCCGCAGATTTTTTGTAATTTTTTTTTAAGTTTACGTGTACATTTTCCATTTCACTTTCGTCGCTTTCGCTGGTCAACAAAAAATAGTTTGTTAGCATTTCTAGTAAAATATTCAGCACAATCTTAAAAGTAAAAATCATCAAACTCAAAGAGAATATATAGGAAAATGATAAACGTCAACAAAATAGCTGTCGTTTGTTTTCTTTCGTTGAGACGATAAAATCTGTTCGTTTTTAATGTTACATTAAGCAAGAAAAGCGAAAACGTAAAAGAAAGTGTGTTCGTTCGTTTTTTTTCACGCCCAGGAAAATTTCTCTCGTTTTTGATGTTACATGAAGCAAACTGTTCGTGTGCACGAAAACGTTTAAACGTTTTCACCTTACAGAATGCCGGCCCTGCTGATGGCTCGTTCCAAATTTGTGCCGTTTAAAGGTGCTGACATCAGACATTCACCTGGCGCATGCGCTGTACCAATATCTGATCTAAAAAGCTCGGCTAGTAAACAATCAGGCGGACGGCTATTTAGTCTATGATCAAATTTGGAATTTCAAAATTCTTTCTGCTCAGCAGGTCGTCCTCTACTGCGTTTTTCCCCTGGGTTAGAATCGAAGACTCTTAAAGCGTGGGCGTTTATTCGATCTACTTAGGCCCATTTTATTCACTCGAAGTTGAACACAACTTGGGGATTTTTATATGGGAAACTTCCCAAGTTGTGTTCAACTGCGAGTGAATGAAGTTTCCCATATAAAAATCCCCAAGTTGTGTTCAACTTCGAGTGAATAAAATGGGTCTTAATATCCTAGCCACCTTAGGCCCATTTTATTCACTCGAAGTTGAACACAACTTGGGAAGTTTCCCATATAAAAATCCCCAAGTTGTGATCAACTTCGAGTGAATAAAATGGGCCTTAGACGACTGATACCGTACCGATACGTCCTTTTCTGCCCGAGTCGTTGTCGTTGCAAGCTCTCAGGGAGTGGTAACGCTCTCTCCATATTCGGAAATGCAATCAATCGATACTGAACTAATCACATCTATTGGCTGTCGGACACTCGTTTATATTCTGCATTAAGCGATTTGTTATATTTTTAATAAATGAATTGTTTTTTCGTGAACTTTACAAGTTTCTCCGATTTACCTCAGCCTTTTCTTAAATGACAAACCTTAAAGCTCCCGCTGAGCAGTCCACCGATCGGTACAATTTAATACCCTACGAAAATATGTACATTTTAGCATGCCCCAACAATGTCCTTCAAATTTCCCAAACAAGACACAAGACTCTTGCTCTTAAGCACTCGATTTCAACACCTGACTGTCACTGTTTCTTAATGAGCAAATAACATCATATCACGTAATCGACACCAATCAACTCAAATTATGTACAAGACGTCAAGACTCAATTCAAGTCGAAATTAGTATGTAACTTTTTTTATTTTTTCTGTTTGTTTCTTGCGCACATTCATTGAGTTTACGTTAACTGAGCATGTACAGTTAGACATGAAACTTTGGTTTAATTAACAATGAACTCTGGCCAAACATTGTTGTGTGTGGAAATCGAAGAATTAATCAATTTTGTAGAGCAATTAATTAAGTGCGTTCTCGTTCTCGCATGGTCGACGATGTAAAAGTGTAGTATATGTTTACCAGTACCTACACCAGTTCATGTATAGATCAATGGGCTACTCATTTGAAGACCAGACTGATTACCTGGTGGCGGTTTTGCCACATTGTTACGCGTACCTTATACCTATATATGAATCTACAAAAACCACTTGTGTGTTCAACAGTCATCGTTGTTGTAATTAAAATCTGTGTTAGAGTTAGAATATTCGATTGCTACAGAAGTCTTTAAAAGTTGCTGTACTTAAATATCAGAAGTATTTGCTGTGTTTTTTTGGTTTAAAAAATGCTTATATGTTTTTTTTTAAACATACAAAATATGAACTAAGTTTAGATCTGTTAGAAAACTTGTTTGCTTTTTTTTTGGGAAAATATCAAAGCAAAACATCCCAAAACAGAAATTACTAACTCGTATCCAAAGTAGAAAACCCGCGTAAGTTGCGACCTTGCAATATCTTCCTATTTTACTCTAGATGTTCGCCTTTTCCTCTTCCATGTGGATTGTGGAGCTTTCCAATTTTATTGCATTCAGCGACCTCGACCCGATAAATACTCCAACAAATCAGGGGATTTTTTTATTCCGGTGAATGCATTCATCAGAGAATCCCAGGCGAATGAATTTTTCGTTTAAAATTCAAACAGTCGACTGTGATTCGCCAAACCAAACAAGTGAGAACAAAAATGCGAACATCCAGAAGAAGCTTCTGCGAATGCATACAGGAAAATTTGGCAAGCTATCCAATGAAGGACATTCATTTACAAAATGTTCAACAAGCGACGAACGCTTTAAAAACGTACAAAGATAAAATTTATCATGATTAGCTATCAATTCGTCACCCAGAGGTTTGCTTTGATTTTTGGTCTGGAATCCTCTGATGTACACAATAGGCCTTACTACTAATTGGTAAAATATTCATGCAACATTTCCCCATTACAATTCTAATGTTCTTGTTTCCACTTTAAGACATATGTTTTTTTTAAAGAAAAGCTCAACTTTATCTTTCAAACTGTCAACCAATCACATGTTGAATTGAATTGACCTAACCTAACCTGTGCTTCTAAAATTTTCTTATACTTATTCAATAAAAGTTTACCTTTTGTACGGCCTTATTCTTTGGAATCGTTCAGCATTATCAACATAATCATTTATAGCCTTCGCACTAAATAGTTTGCAGGTCATAATGGGTAATTTTGTATGGGAAATTCTGCCATTATGAGTTAAAAAAATTTAGCCTGGACACTTGAGATGATTTTTAGTATCACGGAATATCGATACTTGAAGGGAGCTCGGTAACAATATCGTCGACAGGTAATTCTATCCAAATCTTTTAAATTGTGAGTCAAATAAAGACATTTTATCAATCCATTAGAAACTTTTTAATTTTCTCCATTTTCGTACAAAATTTCGAACTCAAGATATCAATCAGTTCTGATATTACCTACTATGAAAAAGGAACTCAAAAAAGTGGGTCGCAAATTTCTGTCCGGTCTGTCCGTCCTTCCACAGGCCTACAGCCTAAACGGCTTCCCGGATTACGTCCAAACCTCGGATTTGGAGTTTTTGGGCTTACAGCTCGGGAGGTGTTTTTTTTTGCAAGGTAACCTCAATATTAATGGTAGATACTTCCCATATAAAATTTTCGTACCAGTTTGATTTGTTCGAAAACGGCTCTAACGATTTCAACCAAAATTGATATTTAAGCTTAAGTAGGTAAGGTTACCATGACTGCGTACCCAGTTTTTGGCTAAAAATTCGAACAACGGTACATTTGAAATTTCGACATATCTCGAAAACGGTCTATACGATTGTAACAAAAATTAATTTCTAAGGTAATGTGGTCATTTATAACTTAATACTGTAATGTGGTCATTTATAACTTAATAGCAAACTCAGTTTTTCTCTATATTATCGTACAATAGATTTTTTTAAAAAGTAAGTTTTTTAAAATTAGATTTTTTTTTTAATTTACTGGTAATCGGCGATAAGAATTTTGACCAAAATGCAAACTTAGAGTCAAATGTATTCTCAATTTTCGTTTTGCTGAAGACTCTGAAAGTCAGTCAGAATCGCACTAAACGAGAAAGTTTCGTGCGACCTAGTCGTGCACTTTATTTTTATTTCATTTGATATCTACCTTAACCAAAAATGGGGAAAAATAACAAAAACTATTTACTGCCTAGAAATGTGGCTGATTGTACCATGAAACTTTAGGAATATTTTCGCTTGTGTTGTAACCAACAACAAAATACATTCCGGTTGTCATTCTCTTTACCTACTATTGTGCCGAAAACTGGTGGTCTGTGTCCTTACCTGAGTTAAGCGCTTATTCTTTATATTTATTGCCTTCCAGTTGAAGATTAACAACCGTATTAATAGAAAACCCGCAGCTACTCTCCAACTTGTATGTTACCTACCACCTAGCTAAATAAATAACATATTAGTTATATTTTCCTAACTGATGTTTTCTCTAAAATAGCTACTTAAAGCTGGCATCGCCAGACCAAATTTTACTAAAAACTATTACATTTTGGCTGTCATCATTGCTGGCTAGTAAATTTCAATTGTGACAAATGAAAAAAAAAAAAAAAAAAAAAAAACAGCAAATAAAAGAAATTTAAGGAAACAGAACATTTTTACTTGTTTTTTTAATGTTTTATTTGTAAACATTCTTCTTTTTTTTGTACACTTTTTTCGAGTTGGGGCGATGGTAACCAATTCCTCCCCTAAGATATTCACACTATTTAAAACCACTAAAAAAACGGTGAGCCATTTTTATCCACAGTTTTTCGAATTTAAATATAATATTTTTGTCATTTTGACAGGAACCATTTTAGGAGTTATTGACTTGTAACAGACCTCCTACCGTTAGTTAGTTAGGCCCTAGTTATAGCCATACGTAAAATGCAACAGAACAAGTTGGAACAGTATGAAAATGATTTTTTTTTTTTCGTTTTGGCGGTCATAGCGAAAATTCTGTCAGAAAAATGTTTCCCTGCCAAAACAATTACAACAAATCAAAACAACAAATTGGATTCCACCAGAAAAAAAACCTGACAGATGGAATGGTCCATGAAATGAATTATTTCAGTGGAATGACCTGGTTTTTTGTTGTGGAATTGGCTGAGAAGTACAAAGATCGGAAAAAGTTTTTCGTACGGAAAAATTAATAAATTATTTTTCTAGAAAAATTAAAGTTTATTTGTATATTTTTTTTTTGTTTTAAACTAACTTTAAAATTCATAAGAAACATTTTAAGAACATGATTGAGTTTAACCATTTTAATTAAGTGGTCTAAAAAAGCAAAAATGTTTACGGTTTCGTTTTGCGTACGCTCAGAAAAAAAAGTTGTTGGGCGAAGAGTTTTGAGATTTTTAAAAAAATGAAAGCAAAAAGTTCTTGCTTTAACAATAATTTCTTATGAGAAGAACTCGTTTTTAAGTTTTTAAGAATCAAATAATCAGATTAAGAATAATATGCTTGCCATAACTATTTTCTAAGAATATTGCCAACAATATAATTCTTAAATCAAAAATTTTGATATTTGGGTTCATTGTAACCAACGAAAATTGTTGGCATTACAATATTTTTTTTCTGTGTGTATGGCTATAACTAGGGCATTATGTGAAAGTTACGAAGCGTTAGTTATCTTCAAAAAAATTTTATTAATAGTAGGTATTAGTGAATTCAGATACAAACAAAAAAATCTTTCGTAAACTTTCGATGGGCTGTTTTCTTTCATATTTAGTATCTACGAACATTTTATTCTAAGTAAACTTTGAAATTTGTTTGTAACGAAAACGCGTATTAATTTTAAACAGTTTAAGTTTGGCAGAGATTATTGGTTTTCCCCCTTTTTTTCCGCCGTTTTCCCCCTTTTTAAGGAAAAAACGGAACCTTATTAGTTTCGCTCGGATGTCTTTCCGTCTGTCTGTCTGTCCGAACCCACTAAGCCAATTTTGTTCATTATAAAATTGGCCCCCCTCAATCTGGAGTCTTTGAATGAATATACCTTTCCAAGAGGAATATACCTTTTTAACAGACTCTAAAGCGGTTTGAATACATAAACGGATCACTGACTGTCAGAATTCAACAGCTCAAACGTCCAAGCTAAACAGCCGGCGGATCATTATGGCTCGGATAGCAGTTTAACAACCTACAGAAGTATTCTTTCCAAATACACAATACAGACTGTGGATCTACTACCATATTTTGCAAACTCTCCTCGTCGCTGTAATTGCTTGGGCCTCCAGCCTTGAAAACTGGTAAAACTTTCGATCATGGCCTCTGCGGTAGTAACTTCCAATGGATTCGACCGTCGCACCGCGCCGTCCTCCCATATACATGTATGAGCAATCAGGCCTTACTACAACTACATCTCTCAACAAGCACCCATTTTGCGTGTAATTCGCAAAGTCAATTAGTAATTTCGCACACCGTTTGTATCACCATTGAGTGCATTCATTTAATTTATCGCACAACTGAACTTTTCATCCGTTGAATTAATAGTAGGTACAGAGTAGACATCGCGCCATTCGTGCACACAAACACATCGCGAGAACCTCGCAGCGTGAGCGCACCAAAGTCAATGTACCTTTTCAATGAAATTGCAAAATTCCAGACTTGAATTTCGCTATACCATTTCCGCTGAAAAGCCAGCCGATTTCAACAAAGCATCTCTCCCAGTAGAGCTGGCTGATTTAATATCCTCAAAGTAGCGTTTTCATCCGCTCTGCTCATTAAAATAAATAAAGTCCAACTGCTGATACACTTCAGATGGCAAAAGTACACCAAGATCAACACAACAGTGCCCTAGGCGCGGGGAAGCAGCGCCCAGGAAAATATTTAATCATAACTTTGTTAAAAAAAAACTAAAAGCGAAATAAAATTGCAATTCCGGTCTGCCTGGGGCGTCTGCTTCTGGGTCTCTGTCCTGCTTTGTGAATTTTGAAAGGAGTATCAGAAGTCAGCGATGCGATGTGTATCTACTTCCGGAGTTTCGTTTGCTTCGGCGGCAGTCTTTTACTTTTATGTGGGACCTGTTCTCGCCCACTTGAAACCTTTAATTATCGCTTGTGCTGAATGAATGGTTACGCGATGACAGATGACAGATGACATTTGCGTTGGTCATATACTTGCAGTTGTATACAGCGCACTTCATGTTGTCGTGGAACTATTTTTTGATACTGGCCGCTAGAGATGATAAAGATACCCGTCGTCGCGTCGTTGCAATTGTTATACAAGGTTAATCGCATATTCAAATATGCACAACCACCCACTACATACTCGCAGCCACCCGCAATGCAAACATTGTCATGACGGAGATTTGAACTGTCGATGGGAGGGTATGTGGTATGTGACTAGTGGCGAAGCGATAATCGTTAAGTATTCGGGTGGAGTGTTCGTTGGCCGATTGGATTGTTGTGGTAATGTTTTTGGACTTTTGTTGGTGTGCAACATTATTTGCAGCGCCAATTTGTTGACAGCTTCATGTCCATGTGTGTAGTTCCCAAATTTATGTGATTATACGGTCCATTCATGTTTTCCGATAATTTGGCTGTCTGAGTTTATGTTTAGTAGTTTTGACATTTAAACATAAAATTGGTGCACAACTACTGTCATGGCATGGAATGTGACGATTGAATAAGGGACCGTTTGTACATCTCGAAGTAGGGCTCGCATTTTAATACAGGTTTGTAAGTTATGGCTGAATCGGTCCCCAGCACTGACTGTGACCATGGATGATATGAATTTGTTCTTGAAGGCTTGAAAATTAACGAATTGAGAGCCCCAATCCTGGCGTGACGCATATACTCGTATTGTCGAATATTTTTGTCGGAGAATAAGTCCTTTTTGCCTCTGACCGTAGATGTAACTAGTTTGTCTTTCGGCTCCTGTGCTTGTTTGCATCGTTGTGAGATCAGCGGTGCCGAAAGTACTAGAACTTAATTCAATTTTTGTGACAAATTGTATACTCCAATTTTTAGTTTCGGACTGAACTATTTTAGTACGGGTCATTGGCCTTTAGGAACTCACGCAGCCAAGCTGGGCATCCCCCACAATACCCACTGCCGTAGCTGTACTGACACAAACAAGGGTCAACCAGTGTTCCATCTTTTTTGTGAGTGTCCGGCCCTAGCCAAAACCAGACGCAGTGTACTAGGTCATCCCTTTTTTGATGACCTTTCGGCCATCCAAAGCATCCATTTCCACAAGATTATCAAATTCCTCAACTCCACAGGCTGGTTTTGAGCTTCTTTACTTCCTTCACCCCCTTTCATTTCAGGTTCCGTTAGTCGTCGGGAAATACAGCCACCTAAACCAACCAACCAACTATTTTCGCTATGCCTTGACATTGCTCTACCTAGTAAATTTCAAAACAAACTTTACTTTCTGGATGGATCTCTGGATTTCTTGTGGAGCTTGGAAGCCGTTTCCACCGACAAAAACACTTATTTTGGTACTAAAATCAGTGACTGAATAATAAACACCAGAGTAGACAGACTCTACCAAAACAAAATGGCCGACACAGGCTTCCAATATCTAAACCGTCCGCTTTGGAAAACGCTTAATAATTTTTTTAATTTCCGTACCTACTGTACTCCCCGATACTCGCAAAGAAAAAAAAGTTCTTTTATACTCCCCAACGAAATTATGAAACGGCATCACTGTGTGAGATATGCTTCTTGCTTGTCATAATCCCAAATAAGGTTAAATTGACTGTAGGCTTCTGGAAACCAGTCAAAGTCAAAGCCCTCGATAAAGAGAGTTTACTTTTATAATATGGACCTCGCTTTAGGGAAATTTTATTTGGAGCCAGCTACAATCCATTAACCTAAGGGACAGGAGAATGTGATCTTAATCTCTCAAGGCCTGCATGCACTGATCGTTTCGTGAGGCGCAACGAAAAAGCATGGTTCCGTTTCCGTAAGGTTCCGTAAAGATGTAAAATGTGATACCTTCGGTGCAGTGTTGTTATAATTCTCTCTTCAATTATCCCACGAAGCTTAGTCATTTTTCCCATTTCACAGCACTTAAATGAATTTATGAAGTAAAATTAGTATTACACGGAAATCCAATTATATTAAATTAACCTTAAGTATTAAAATCGCAGATTTTTAACATTACTATGACTATTTTTGGTACTTGAAAATTTTCTAGAAAGACAATAAATTAACATTGTCAGTTTTTTATAGACACTTTTTCGTGGTAAAATGTAAATGTTTCAATGCAATTGCTGCAAAAGTTTATAGTTCGAATGTTTTTTGTTAGATTCCTAAAAATCCCACGATTTCGTGCTGTTTCCCTTTATCCCACGGAAGGCTTTTTAGACATTGAAAATCCCACAAAAAGGGATAAATCCCACGATTTAATAACACTGCTTCGGTGTATAAAATGAGTTACAGAAAGCAGCCCAAAAATCACTTGACTCCCTTAATTAGAAACAATTTTTAGAAATAAATTCAGCCGTCAAACATTTAAACTATCGATCGAAATAATTTATATATAGGGAGGTTTGATTTTGCATTAGAGACAAGGTTGCGTAACGATGCACTCGTGTAGTGATTGATTTTTTCTATTTTCTTAGTTTTTTCTTTTAATAATTTTAATATTTTCTTCTCTACTCTTTTAAAGTATATTCTTATGTCATCTATTTCTTCTTCTGTTATTTTCAATAATATTTCTTGCCATAGTATGTTTATTTCTAGTTTTGTTTTTGTAATATACTCTTGAGTATATTCTCTATTCGGTGTTTTCTTTAAGTTGCTTAATTTCTTAAATAATTTTTTTTAAGCTGTCCATAGCCTGTTTTTAAACATCTATATCTATCTATATAAAAATAACTTGCTAAATGTGTGTGTGGCAGTCGGTAGGCTGTCCGATTTTGATTTTGAACAATTGGTCCAGATCATCCTTGTTGTATGTCATCAGAGGATTTGTCTCTCACTTCTACGCTATGATTTTACTGCAAAGATGGCAGGATCGCCATGTAATGATTGGATTTGACAGGAGCCCTACATGCCCTTAGCTATACAAGCGTAGCAGGCTTTGTTTGCTGTACAAAGCGCAGCTCGCTTAATTTATGTGGCAAAGATGCCGCAGTGTCAATAACGAGCCAAGAGGTGGATCAAGACTGAGTTTATTAATAATTTTCGTTTCTACTTATACAAAATTCTTACTATGGAATCATACTCATTCTAAGCATAGAATGTCCCGCACTAATCCAAGTATTGTTAGCAACCAATGGTATGGGTTGGGCCAATCAATAATTTTCACAGCCGTGATAAAATTCACACCCGTTCACTGGTTGGCATTCTTTTAAACCACTAGCAAGATCCCAAAAAAATCGAGAAAACATCAAAGTTGACAAGTACCAATCTCGTGTACTGCTGAGTTTGATCCTCAAGTAGTTGACCGACCACGGACTGTCGAAAGACTGACCTGAATACTGCTGGGACTGTCGAAAGACGGACCTGAAGACCGCCGGGACTGTCGAAAGACGGCCTTGAAGACCGCCGGAATGATCACAAAACGAACCCGTATACCGACAGGGCCAGACCTTACCCCCAGAGCTACAGCCAAGGACCGCGCCTCTGACATCACTGCTGTAGTTAAACCGTCGATTGTATAGTTTATGGACAAAACATTTATACTTATTGTAAAACTATTGTAAATATTGAATAACAAAAATTGTTGCAAATATAGTACTTGGAGAAGGAAAAATATGACAGTAATGACAGTTAGCGCTGAAATCGTAGTGGAAAATAAATTATATAACATAGTCCATAGTCTGGAACATTTAATAGATGTTATATACCATTCTATAGAAAATCTCTTACAAGGAGATTATCGATGGCTTTGTTCAAGAGCAATAGTATCACCCAGAAACGATATAGAGTCTAGAAATAAATAAATTTATTTTCCTGGCCATATAAAACTTTACAAGTCAATTGATATAGTCAGCAATATTGAAGACACAGTGCACTACCCACAATAACTTTTGAATTCCCTAAATCCATCTGGCCTGCCACAACACCACCTAATGTTTTGAAGATCGATATTCCTATAATGCTGTTAACAAATTTAAGCCCGCCTTATATGTGTAATGGCACAAGACTATCAATAAAAGACTTGCGGAATAATTCAATCGTATAGCGAAAATTCTTACCGGGCCAGCAGCCGGCCAACTAGCGCATATTCCACGTATTCCTATGATACAGACGGACTTACCTATATTTATCAAACGCTTGCAGTTTCCGGTAAAAAGTATCATTTGCCCTCACCATAAATGAGCTACAGTGATGAACGTTCTTGCTTGCGGGTCTTGAGGTACGTTACTTCTAGGATTAGCTAAAAGCATATGACTTTCTCCAGAGGCACACAACCTCAAATTACACAAATAATAAAACTAATTACTTCGTTTTTGATTAATTTTTGTATTAGCGAAATACTCTGGCGAAGGCAGACGGGTATGCTAGTTTTCAATAACTGAATCGATATGGTCGTAAAACGCTTCCTACGTGCGATTTTCATTTATTCTAAAATGAATTAGCAGGCTATTATTTCTATTTTAAAAAATTTTCACTTGCTAACGATTATAAGACTAGTAAGCGATGGGTCCCAGTGGGAGTCCCAGTTTGGAATCCCGCAAAAAACCCTAATTCCAACTCGGGGTTTTTTTCACTGAGCCACCTCTCGCGAACGTCTGACAAACATCCGAGAGTACAACTGTCTTGAAAAATAGCTCTTCAATCGCCCGTTTAAAATCGCCATAAAATTGTAGATCCCTTCCATTCGTTCCAAAAATTAAATCTCACACAAACCGAATGGTTGTGAGAAGCTAGGCCTAGGGTCCCTACGGACCTGTTGCGCCAACTATATATAACGATTATAAAATGCGATCTTTACTCCACCAATAAGTTTTGATTTGCGT
The DNA here is from genome assembly GCA_949126925.1 of Cheilosia vernalis. Classification (NCBI taxonomy): domain Eukaryota; kingdom Metazoa; phylum Arthropoda; class Insecta; order Diptera; family Syrphidae; genus Cheilosia; species Cheilosia vernalis. Next base: position 99,015,459 of record OX421358.1, on the reverse strand, counting down.
CATCAGCTCAAATAAATCAAGAGATTCTTAAAAATTGTGTCCCGTTTACTAAATAATTTGAAAGGGATTTTATTACGACACAAATGCACGCATAAAATAATCTTGAAGTAACATTAGTAAACAATTGGAAGCATACCTACTATAAAAAGTACCGAAAATTGTGTACGAACGATATTGCATTACTGATTTGCATATGATTTTTGAGAGATCACCTAATATTTTGTGCATTTCTTATTTTGTGCTTGGGTTTTTTCTTAGGTATAATAAGCCTCACAAAGCCTTTAAAAGAAATCTGTTCAACAAATCTATTCCTTTTTTCAATAGTTGTGAAAAAAACCATTGACCTTGTTTTTCACAAAACAAACTATGACATTTGAACTCTGCGATCACAACAAACGTAATAAATTCTATAAAAGTGTGCGAACTAGGAACTTTGGAGGTATAATTGTTTATTGGTAATGTTTCACAAACAAAATACGAAAGCTGGCAGCCAACTAACTGTCGCCATTAGTGCTTGATTATTTGTAAGGCGAAATAACTTTTAAGGACTGAAATATTGTAAGGGAGGACCAAATTCCAAACGATCACGTGATGGGTTTTAAATTTTACTAGTCCAAAGAAATACCCGAGCGTTTTCTGATCCTATCAAACCTGTCCTAAACATATACTTGAATGGGAGCCTCCCAAAGTAATGTATCGAATGTCTCTCTGTTCCACAGCGAAGTCACCTGCGATTATGGTATCAATCGTTACCTAAGTATATCGAATAAATCGGGTGTCCGTTCCTCGCCCAACGCAGTCCTCCCTCGGTCACATCCCGCTCACAATGTCCGGCAAGTAGCTTGGGTATAATTAGAGCCTTAAGAGGAAGCCTTCAAGTCAAAGCCAGCATCTCGATAAAAATGAAGTGCGACTGCGTTTCTTTTGAACTGCTGACAATCTTGGCGGTCCAACCGGCAAAACCCACAATTCGATCTGCAATCCATAGATCATTGCCTTGCGGACAAAACAAAACCCATCATTTCCCTCCCATACTTCTACATGAATGTCACCTCCTGGGTATATCAAAAGCTACCCCAATGTACTATACTCCCCACAGTTTGATGTTAATTAACTCAAATAGCAATCCCTTACAATATGACGAACACAAAACAAAGAACCCGCCTATTTGCAAAATCAACAACGCCTCGCCATCTACTTCGATTATTTTCCTGAAACTCCTGCCAATCCGCTGGCATTAGATATAAAAGCCCCCATCGGGCTAATCTCATGCCCAGGCCAAATTAATCGTGACCACCGCACATATGTTGGCGCAAAATTCCCCTTCAATCATCTTCAAGGCTCTCAACACCCTTTTAGCAAAATACCTGGAGTGGAATGTAGAAAATAAAACGAAACAAGAAATGTAGTTAAAGCAACGACCCACCCGACCTTTTTCATTGATATTCAGGTTATACACCGCACGAGTAACGCGGGTGTGTGCGTATGTGGGTATTTGTGTATCACCCATCTGTCCACATTCGAAATAGGGGTTTGTATTGCTCCAAGTAGCTTGTAAGGTTTTTGCTTTCCTATAATAAGAGCTCGACCCCTCTAAGAATCTGCTCCACACAGCCCTCCTCCGTGCGCACACATTAAAAGGAGCCTTTTCAATGTGGCAAATGGATAAAAATCCCATATCATTCGAAGGATGATTTTCTTTCTCCCGATGGTGGTGGGTATGTAATGGTCGAGCCATAAAAACCGTTCGCCCCCATTTGGTGAACTTAAACGCAACATAACACACAGAGGCCTTGGTCCTTCTATAGTGGATCTGGATCCAAGGATGCCCAAAACACTAAGGTATTCTTTGCAGCAGCAGTCGATCCTTTGAGCACCAATAAGTGAATAAAAAGATGGCCCGTCTGTCCCTCTTTAATTCTATATAAATATATACAACCACAACGCATCGCCTGGGGTTGTGTGTCACCTATAAGATATTGGGATTAGAGCCATGGAAAATTGCAAAATTCACAAAGGATTTGGGTTTTTTTCCTACAGCAATATAACTTGTTAAATATTAAATTCTAATTAAAAAAAAATCATTCAAACCTCCTCAAGTCTTTAGCGACAGGAATGAGCCAAAGGAGCAGTGATTCATCATCTTTTCCAGAAGAAACGAGCCGGATACAAAGGGTATACCGGGATATTCTATTGAGAGGGTGATTTATTTTTTCTATTTTTTTTTTTTTTCATATTTTTGTGCCAACTTTGTGTTTGTGCAGTCCTTTTTGTGAATTATTTATGGCCGTCACTAATTGGTCTTCTATAAGAGAGAGCACCGCTGCTGGCGTGTGTAGCTGAAAGGGTTACTCAAGGCTTGAGGGTTTACCGCAAATAGAAGAGCAGAGTTTTCACTTTTTTTTTGTATTTTTTTTTTGTATATATGTCGCTCCCCCACATTTGGATGCGTGTCCTTTGAGGGTTGATTCAGTCAGCCATTTTGAATTGTGTGCAAAATGAAAGAGGGATTTACAGTAATAATAAAAGACTCGCAGAGTGAATGCAGTTAGGCACTTGAATATTTGTGAAGTGCGGGGGTATGAAATGCTCTTCCACGTTCCACCTTCGAGAGCTAGAGTGATTTTGCTTTCAAAAGAGTCTGAAAAATTAATGAATTGCAACATCGGGGACGAGGCGTTATTTGCAAACTGAGCCGTACCACCGGTACAGGGCATTCACTTTGACGATGCTGATGAGAAATATAAAATTTTCAATGGCAATGTACTCTCATTCGGGGGCGCAGTGAACGAGTTTTAATTTTCGGCGCTTACCCACTCGACGTGTGGATAAAGAAGGACTAGGCAGAGGCGCCCCAACCACCATTTGACTGGTTTAATTAATGAAAGCGGGGCTTTTTTTTCCATGTGTAACTTGCTTGTAACGACTTGTAATGGAAAGCATATGCTGTCGGAATATGCCAAGCAGATGAATGCACTGCGCATGGTACCGCTTTAAAAGGGTTGGTGTAGAGTGTAGTTAAACGCCATTTACATTTTCTTATTAAATATATAAAAATAAACTCTTAATAGTAAGTACTTTACAATATAATGAGAATTAAAAGTAACAATTATTAAGAACCAAGAAAATATACAAAATTTTGTTGAGAAAAAAAAGCGTTATAATAAATTTCAATTTAGATAACAAAATTTTATAAAAAGAATAAACTTAAAAAAAAAAGCAAATGAAAAATGCAAGTTCATTTGCTGATATCAAGTTAAAAGCGTCTTCGGATTTTTATAGAAATCATTTACTTCAGTCAAAAAATCAATAAGAACTAAATGGAAATGAATTTAGATCGATTTACTGTTTTTTTGTAATTTTTATTTAGAAAAGCAAGTTATTGAGTATCTTTCATCGTTTTAATTAAATCAAATTATATTTAACCTACCTTAATTAATAGTGTTCTTGTTTTTTTTATGTAGTTTTTGTGTTGAATTTCCACGTTTTTTTCGTTTCATTGGTACAGAAAACTATTTATTTAGTAAATTCATCAAAATAAATAACAACTAGATCAATGATACCAAATAGAATAAATATTCGTTTAAATAGCGACCTTGGATTCTCGCATCAATTGGTATGTCGAAAACTCTTCTGGTTCTTATACCTATCAAAAGTTTGAAAAATTCCAAAAATAAAGAGTTTTCGAGTGAACTAAGAAGTTTGTAAAGAGGAATAAATGGAGCAACGAAAATATAACATATTCCAACAGAATATACGATATATCAAATAAGAATTACGTTAACTACTATAATATTAAAATGAAATAACTAACCAAAATTATAGACGAAATTTTTTTCTAAATATTTTAACAACACTTTACACTCGAGCTTACTCAGTAAGAAGTGGACAATGGAATGACTGTGTATGATATATCCATTCGCAAACTCGAAGAAAGGCAAACAAATATGCGACTCATTCGAAGAAGACAGAGAACTTTGTTCTTATTTATGAATCGAGTAGATATCGGTACACAATTCATTGAGTTACATTACGAGTTTTTGGTATTCGTCATTCTGTATAATAGAATTCGAATTTTGTTCGTAGCACATAAGGAAGTGAACCAAAAATTTCTTCAGTTGTGCATGTTTTTCTCGATATTAAAATGTATTTCTTATAAGCAGTAAAAATCAAGGAACCCCTTTCCCTCCTAACCTCTCCCCCAGCCACTTTTTCTCAATGATAACAATCTAAACAAAAGACGATAGTCGTATACACATTCGATCTGAAGAAGAATTTCAATAACTTTCTTACTGCTACTAATTTAAAGTTAACTTCAAGGTTCATAGTATCAACTCTTTACTTCTTGATTTCAGAATATCTTTCTTAACTTTGCCTTACAAATTTCGTTTCTGAAATCAAGAAGCACTTGTTCGTTTAAGTAGGGTGCTATTTTGTACCTATACAAATTATTTTTTTGATTCAAGAATTCATGTTTAAAGTAAATTTAATTAAATTGGAATAAAGAAAAATTTCCTATTATTATTATTATTATAACTTTATAAATTAGTAAATGAATTTCAAAATTAATAACTAGGATCGGTCTAGCTGCTAAGGCTTAGGTACGGCTAATTTAAAGTACATTAAATGATTAAATTTGTTTCTAATACCTACTACGTTCTATACAGTGTTAATGTTTTCGCTTAAAGATTTTGTTAACTTCTTTACATACTAAAAGCACAGATAAGTAATATACAGATGTCTCACGCCAATGTAAAAAAATGCTGTACTTTTTGCGTTCGTCCAACAAAGATCGTCCAACAAATCGATGGTGAAAACAAAAACCCACCACACCTCATTCGAAAAGTGGTTGATTTTTTGTTTCAATGAATGCTACTTTTAGTTGAATTATGACCGCACGAAGAAAGGCATGTGCGCAGCGTGATGCTTTATTTAATTCCACACTGAACAGTGGGTTGAAGGGTAAGGAAAGAAAGGATACAATTAATTGAAATAAATGAAATGAAAGGAAAGCGGAAGGACAAATGTCGTCTTTCGTTCTTTCGTATTGTCAATGCATGATGGTTTTTGTTGGGAAGAGCAGCCGATTTGGTTTTGGATTCGTTTTGCTGAAAAGGCACCTCTTTGCGATATAAACATTTCAATTTGGGGATACAATTTTAATGTTCTTGTTGGGGTAGGTATGCCTATGCATTCACATTATTTTTAGGGTTTTCATTATATTCGATACCATTGTATGTCAAGTTTTAGACTTATATAATTTTCTTTTGAATATAATTAATTAATTAATTAATAGGTACCCTATTAGGTAGGATCAATAACATTTAAACTGACAACTGTTGGGGTTTCTTCCCTGTTAATAAATAAAGTAGGATAACGAAAAAAGAATTCTGCGTTTTCAAGTTCCTGTTGTAGGAAATTCGTAGATTGTCTGTAACTAGGTACCTACAAAATTTCGAACTCAATTCTGATATTACGATGATAGAGAAACTCAAATAAGTGGGTCGCAAAATTCTGTTCGGTCTGTCCGTCCTTCCACAGGCCTACAGCCTATACGGCTTCCCGGATTACGATTAAATCTCGGATTTGGAGTTTTTGGGCTTATGTTCGGGAGGTTTTTTTTTTGCATGGTAACCTTAATATTAGGCGCAGTGGCTTAGTGGTTAGTGTGTTGGACTACTAAGCGAGGGGTCCCAGGTTCGAATCCCGCAAAAAAAAAAACCAAATTCCAGCTCAGGGTTTTTTCACTGCGCCGCCTCTCGCGAACGTCTGACAAACATCCGAGAGTATAACTGTCTTGAAAGAGCTTTTCAATCGGCCGTTTGGAATCGGCATAAAGTTGTAGATCCCTTCCATTCGTCCCAAAAATGAAAAACACAAAACGAATGGTTGCGAGATGCTAGGCCCAGGGTCCCTACAGACCTGTTGCGCCAATTATTATTATTATTATAACCTTAATATTAATGGTAGGTAGGTACTTCCCGTATAAAATGTTCGTACCAGTTGGATTTGATCGAAAACGCCTCCAACGATTTCAACCAAAATTGATATTTAGGTAAGCTTAGGTAGGTGAGGTTACCATGACTGCGTACCCAGTTTTTGGCTAAATATTCGAACAACGGTACTTTTGAAATTTCAACATACATATCTCGAAAACGGTCGATCCGATTGTAACACAAATTCATTCCTAATTAAAATGCGTTCATTTATAACTTAATACCAAGCTCAATTTTTCTCTTATCGTTCGATGAATTTTTGAAGTTTTAAGCAAAAACCCAAATTCCAACTCAGGGTTTTTTTCACTGCGCCACCTCTCGCGAACGTCTGACAAACATCCGAGAGTATAACTGTCTTGAAAGAGCTTCTCGGTTAGCCGTTTGGAATCGGCATAAAATTGTAGATCCCTTCCATTCGTTCCAAAAATGAAATCTCACACAAAACGAATGGTTGTGAGAAGCTGGGCCTAGGGTCCCTACGGACCTGTTGCGCCAAAAATTATATCTCGAAAACCCCATCTTCGATTTCGCGAAAACTCAAAAAACGAAGTAATGCTTACATCTCGAACAATAACTTATAATCAGCTTTCAGCTCAATAGTTAAGCAATGTTATTTCTTAAACTAAACATTGCAATATTTGGTACTGTTTTATCTGAACAATCTTACAAAGAAAATCGAACTTTGTGGTGCAACCACACACGAGCATCGGGATATTCAATTTATTTACTTTCGACAATTGCCTGTTACTGAGAGCTTTAACTTTTAAAAGCTTATATTGTTATCTGATATAACTGCCAAATGAGATGAATATCCAAAAGTGGATTTTGTTTTCTTTTATCTAGTATCGAGAAAGTTTAGTTCCACCCAGTCGTGCACTTTATTTCATTTACATGCCTGTAATCACTATGAAAAAAAGGAATAAAAAATAGTATTGTTCATCCCTGAAAATCAATCAAAACGCTCTGACTTTGTATCATGAATGCCTTTTAACATTATAATAATAAAACAATCACGTATTTTTAACTTTCGCTATTACGTAGTATGAGAAAGATATTGTATTCGTTCAAAATTTCGAACTGGAGATGTTAAGCTAAATTAATAAGCAATAGTATTGTTCAAACTAAGCATTGCAATATTTGGTAGGTAGGTACCTACAGTTTGGTCTGCAAAATTTTACAAAAACCGTTCTAACGATTTTGATCAAAATCCATATTAAAGTTTAAATAAGTATCCTAAATAAGATCCTCCAATTATTTTTTTCTCAAAAAAATTCGAATAAATCGGTTTTTTAATTATTTCTCAAAATGATTACCCAAATCCCGATCTGTCTCCGTATACATATTTTTATAAAACTCAACACCGTACTGCCAATAAAAATGTAATGACAACTGCAAAAAACGCATTTTTTAGCAAATATTTCCCACTTCTTCTTTCTTTCAATCATAATTGATTATGGACCTTAAGATAATTCCAACCACTTGGAAAGTTACGCAATCAAAAACTCTCACTTCATTTGCACCCCCACACACGTCCATCGGCATATTCGGTCTATACCTACCTAACTGCTAGTGGAAATTAAAAAAAACAAATCTCTAAAACCTTAGGTACATATAAATATCTATGTAAAGATATCGGACTCATTCGAACTAAACTTTGCTTTGAAGTCAAAATTCTTGTAAAGTGTAAGAGTTTTTAAAACTCTCTAGCCAGAACTTGCAACAGTTCAATTGCTTCAACTTATAAAAACTCGCATTGTTATTATTGATATGTAGGTATGCACTGCCCAAAAGCGATTTTTATTATTTATTTTATTTTATTTAACAATATTCATTTTTAATATTTTATAAACTGTTTCTTTTATCGAGCATTGCATAACGAAAACCCTAAAAATAATGTGAATGCATACCTACCCAAACAAGAAAATTAAAATTGTATCCCCAGCCGAAATGGAAATAAATTGTTCATATCGCTTTCAGCAAAACGAATCCAAAACCAAATCGGCTGCTCTTCCCAACAAAAACCATCATGCATTACATCACCGAATATTTCCTCACTGCACATCCCCCCGCCTGCGCACAATCATAAGGCATTGACAATACGAAATAACGAAAGACGACAATTGTCCTTCCGCTTTCCTTTTACCTTGTATCCTTTCTTTCCTTACCCTTTAACCCACTGTTCAGTGTGGAATTAAATATACCTGCCCCATAAAGCATCACGCTGCGCACATGCCTTTCTGCGTGCGGTCATAATTCAACTAAAAGTAGCAAAAAATCAACCACTTTTCGAATGAGGTGTGGTGGGTTTTTGTTTTCACCATCGATTTGTTGGACGATCTTTGTTGGACGAACGCAAAAAGTACAGCATTTTTTTACATTGGCGTGAGACATCTGTATATTACTTATCTGTGCTAAAAGACGATCGACAGTCAACGAAGTTTGATCGGCACATAGTTGGCAAAGTTGTGGTGGATCCTTGGTGACGAAATGAGAATGCGTTGCGTTCGTGTGTCCCATCCCTAATCTTATGTAGGTTTTTAGTTTTTTTTTTCGCGAGACATATTGTGGGTAAGCAGACCTCTCACCATTGGGGTTAAATTGTTTGTATATATATGATGATAGCTGGCCCATGAGGTCTAAATGTCCATGTTGTATATATGTACTTTTCTAAGTCCTTTTTGTTGTAGTCGTAGAAGGGGTTCCTTTAGTCCCGCTTTCGTTGCGGCATCCGCGAGTTCATTGCCTGAAGTGCCACAGTGTTCGCGTACCCAGAAGAGCTTTATTATGCTGTCTCGCAAAATCACTCGGTTCCGAATAAACCTGCATCAATGTATATGACCATACGTATCCTGTCGGAAGTAGCTCAATTCTTCTTGTATATACTTATAGTCTAAAAGCGTGCTTGATATTATACGCTCGGCAATTGTCTAAAAGCTTTTTTATGCATTCCCTATACTTAAAAAAAGACGCCATATATATAAGATTAATGGTCTCCAAAAGAGAGTCATATCCTTCACACAATAATGTCAGTTTACGATGCCATCAAAAAGTTTACTACGCAACCAAAAAATGTTCCTTATAAGCACATTAAGCTAGAAAGAGGAATAAATAATTTTAAAACATCTCCGATGTTGCAACCCACCCCATTCTCAACAATGCGAACATTTCCAACTGCATTTGATTTGAATGCTGTAACTGCTGCTGTTAACTTGCATTGTTCGCATTTCGCACAGAAACTTTCGGCTTAACTAGTATTGTTTATATGCATAGTATGTCGTAGCAACATTTTACTTCCACACAATGGACGAAAAAACTGAATTCTCTAAAACAATAAATAATTCCCAAGTACTACGTGCTCTTTGTGATCTGCTTCTGTTCACCTACATCCAGATATTTTTGTACTTGTTTTTTTTTTTTTTTTGCACTTCCTCCTTTTTATTTATACAAATGTCACGCCCTTAAGCGGATTCAGAAAACAATTACTTTCCAGATAGAGCTACGGTCTCTACTCTAAACCAGAAACGGAATGAGGCGGGAAATGGTAGAATGGCGCAATACTCGCCCTAAGGTTGGGACAAAATATATATATGTCTCAGTTGGAGACAGGACGAATGACTTTATGTGTGGGGACGAAACAAAAGAAGTCTTACCCGATATAGGATAACACTTATACTCGTAGGAGGGCTTTTTGTTTTCTCTGTTTTTCCAATGCGCGCTCCCTAAAGTCATTTAAATGCTTTTAAGGTTTTATTTATTTATTTTTTCGTTTATACTGTTCTTCATCGGAGAATTTATTTTAAATGATTTTCAATATTCCTACCATTTTGCCAAGTAATTTATACATATTTTTCTCTTTTCTCTTTCTAGGTGAGTGCATGGAGACGGAGTCATTTAGATGTATCTTCGAATTTACGAAACGAAATTATTGCGTTGTAGAGTCGTACTTTTGCGACGAGATGAATATTGAATGATGTATGATATATAGATTTTAATTATAAATTTATTACACGTATGCGGGTAATTTGAATTATGATAGATTAGCGAGATATGCGAATAAGACACGATATAAAATTATTGCATCTTGGGAAGATTTTCTATGCGAAGGAATATGCAATTTGAGAAGAAATATATGAATGGAAGATCATTTTATTAATACGTACGGTTTTTTGGTACTTAATATGAAATGAGTAGAATGAAACTTATGTTATTTGAACGGTGCTGTGCCATAGATGTGCACAAACACAAAATCGTGGGTATATGTCGCCATTAAGATTGGAAAATTAAGTCATGACTTCCCCATACAAATCAGGTAGGAGGTAATAAAAGGATTTTGTATTTTGGTAACAATCAATTTGTCGCCGTCATGTTTCCATGTTAATGTAATCATCTTAGATTAGAACTTGTTGCAGAGAATCATTTACCCATAAAGGTATGCAATTTACCTGCCCCTAAAATTAAGCAATAATTTTAAGTAATTTATTTAGGGGAATTATTTATTATTTGTCGCCACCATCTTACCATAGTTACGGACCTATTTAAATATAAATCATCTTAGGTTAGAGTCTGTTCCGATGGAATTGAAACAATTATTTTTTTCGGTATATATTGTAGATGTCGCTCTTTTTCGTGTCGTTTATAAAAAACATAAATAAATAACGAGAATAATTGTAGTACGTTTTTTTAGTATACATTCTGTAAAAGCCCTTTAATTCGGAATTCTTTAATTTAGAAAACTCGTTTATTCGTAAAAAAAATAAATTAAATTTATTATTAGGTAAATTATAAATAATTATTGATTGAACACATATAGGTACCAAATAGATCTCAAATACATGTGTAGAAGTCTGAACAAATCATCCAAATTTTTTTTTGGGGGAGTCCCGGCAATTTTTGGTTACTAAAATGAATTAAATGAATAAAATAATTTTTCGTTTTAAGTCCTTGCATTTTTTCATTGATGGGAACGCGTTTTAGTGCACACGAAAATGCTCTCATTAATTCGGAAAATTCGTTTATTCAGACTGACCTTCCCCCCAACCATTCCGAATTATCGAGCTTTTACTGTACTTATAAAAGGTATGGTCGATTTTCGACCACAAGCGATAGAGTTTGTTGCACTGTTTTCTTTCTCTAGTTTCCTAAATTCTTCTTTGAGGGTGTGATCCCCTATTCCGCAGAATGGTTCAGGGCCTATGAAAGTTTCTGATGCTCCCTTTCTTGCTGGGGAGTCGGCAATTTCATTCCCCTCTATTCCTACGTGGCCAAACACCCAACAGAGGGTTATTTTGTTTCTCCTACCAAGTTCATTAGTTTTTGTAGCCATTCCCATACATGTTTCGATTTAATGATGTAGGAATTAAGTGCCATACCTAATAGCAGCTTGGCTGTCGGACATTATAGCTCTATCACAGTTGACTCTCTTTCTGTCGAGGTTAATTTGGAAACACCTGTCTATGGCATAGATTTCCGCCTGAAAGATGCTGGTACTTGTGCCCATTGGTTCAGTATATTTGGTTCGAGGCCCAAATACTCCCGCCCCAGTTCCCTCATCAGTTCTCGACCCATCTGGGTATCACTTTGTTGTGTGATTGCTCAGTCTGTGAATTGTGGATTCATTGCTCCAGTTCTTCTTATTGCTGAGCTTAGTAAAAAAGTTCTTTTGGAAATCGAATCTTTTGATGATGTCGTCTCTAGGAAAGGCGAATAATGTACAAAGAAGTAGGCCAAAGTGGCAGGAAGAAGGTCGAACGCGGTTTTTTCGCACATATCGTCTGCCTCTATATCGCTCAATTTGGACCAAAAGAAGTCGGTTAGCATGTAGCCTCAAGTCTTTATGCAAAATTCTCAAAGTTGAAGTCTTCGAAGGGGTGACTGCGAGAAACTGACTGCCTTAGGTTCTCCTTTCACAGACCGTGACAATATTCTCGTTGAATCTGACGTTCCCTTGGCGTAAGGGTGTTGCTCAATGTATGCCGAATCTGCTGTTCCGAATTTGGACACCAAAAACTAAAGCCTCGACATCGATATCCAATTGAAAACCCCTTTAGCTGTGCCGCCTCACGATCTGAAAATCGTCACCGAGAACAATTAGACATCGTATTTTCGCTACCGACTTCTTGATCAAACACCCACCCCTCATAGATCAAAAACAGCGCACATTCCCTTGCCTCACTTTCCTCTGAAAACTGCTTCCGAATAACACTCGCCATAGCACTGACCTCGCAATTTTCCTCGCCCCACAATCGTTTACCCTCCAGATTCCGTAAGCCAGTTCAAGATAGTTGAAACGAAAATCTTTCCTTAAAATTCTGTTGCCAAAGGGATTTCTGATAGCTGCAAATACCATTGATATGGCATCCCCACCAGCATGGGTATTCTCGAACATCAGCTCGTATGTCAACTATTTTGAAATTTTCCAGAGCATTACTTTGAGAAATTGCATTGAAATGCTTTCAAGGATATACTAAACGACAACAGCACTAAGCTAGGGAGAGAACGAAATATATTTGCAGTGAACCAGAAACCGAACCAATAACCATATTAAGCCAAAAGTTGTCCCGCAATTTCGTGCACTGATGTGTCGGATAATAGCACAGGTTCCACAGAGGTGGGGACCACCCCCCCGTCCTTGCCGTTTATTGCAATTTGCAATTGGTTGCAATTTTCATGTATCCCCCCATCCCTATAGTATAGTTCAGAGATTCACAAAAGATTCTCCGCAAACCTAATGTATTCTTACGTTCGACTATTTGCTTCCTTACCTCCTCCAGTAAGGCGAACGAACAAGGATGACTACATGTTGGAATAATTTTCAGACTTCGCAGCTATATAAGAACGTCCTTTATTGTCGTTTCCATTGGGTCTCTTCATATCTTAAATCGGGTTACACACTCGTTTGTATGGAATACAAATTAGGTCCTGGCAGAGTTACAAGGAATATTTGTTTTTATTTTCTATTTTTATATAAGTAGATTCCGTCACTTTGGAAGTTTGGGTTACGAGTACTTTTTTTTTTTTTTTCTCGTCCCAATTTGGCATTCGTTTGGGCGATCGATCGTTCAATGATTCCCTTCAGTTGCCGTTGGGAAGGAGTTTGTATTGTACCGTGTGCATCATCCTTTTATTTCATATACTAACTTTCTATACCAAGTGAACAGTCTCCTGTTTGTGGTTGAGATATAAGAATAGATGAGTTATTAATTGATGATGGATGACGATGGTCGGGGGCCTCCCCGAAGGATAACAATTTTAAATGATTACATGCGGTTGGGGGTGCCGCTGCAGAACCGATTGATACGACATTAGGTGAGGTCATTCGAAGGAACAAAATGACTGATGACCAATTGATGTCGAACGGCGAAACGTGTTTCTTTTACGAAATGCACTCGCCATGGCCTGTGTGTTGAATTTTTAATGAGAGTCCAGAGGTATGTTGCTCAGGTCAATTTGCTTTCAGACTAGAAACTCACAAAAACCTTCGGCGGAAAATGGGAGCTTCAGAAAATAAAAAGGATAATTGATTATCGATTGTATCAACCCACGCAAGATGCTGCTGGACTGTATTTAAACAGAGTTTTTGACAAATCATGGGTTGAATTACCGCATCCTTGATCGAGTACTAGGTATATGACTGCATTTTTAAATCAAGAAGATTTCGCTTACGAGCATAGTCACCAAACGGGCTAAGTTTTCTTTGTTGACTCAAATACCCTTTCGGACAATTGTCTTCGAGACGATGTGACCTCTAAAACTAACAACTCCAAGCTCAAGTTCGATATTTTAGAGCTGTATTCAAAGTAACTTTCAAAAATGCAGGTTAAACAACTGCTATCGAAAAGAAGTCTTCCATAAAACGGCAGCCAAAATTAAAATGTAAATGTCGGAAAACACCGATCTGCTAAAATGTACACTCGGTTTGTTTCCCACGTTGCGGTGTCGAATCACTCGAACTTTAAAGTTTGACCTTAGTTTTGACCGAGAATTTGCAGAGGCGAAAATGCAGCGGAAAAAAAGTGTGGAGAGCAGCGTTCCCTGATGAAAAAATTGAAAATCTTGTTTTTCCGAAATAAGAAATCTTTTTTCAAGATTTTTAAAAATATAAAAAGAAGCAAATAAAACTGAAATTTGTTTTTTTTTCGTCAAAATAGTAAGTAAACTATATAATTTCATAAGTATCGATCGACAAATTATTGCTCACAAATGAGTGTTTTTTTTTGGAATTTGGAACGTATTTATTTATGACTTAGAATTTCATTGCTTAAAACAAATAATTTCCTTACTTTAGAGCTGATGCTAAAGTTAGTAAAACAGAAGTTGTGCATGGGCTCTTCACATTGTATATAATAATGAAATTAATAGAAAACGTTTTCCTTCAGTAGAAAAAGTTGTTTTAATTTGTTATACTTAGAAAATCAAAAAAATCTTTAAATTTGATAAATTAGTGGTGAAAAGTTTAGTACATATTTTAGAACTCAAAAATCTTGAAAAAAAAATGTATTGTAGTCTAGCGTCACCGGTGAAGAGTTCCATCCAGTGTTACCAGAACTGGCTATTTATCTCCGATTTGGATACTATTTCACTGGCTCCTTAAAATTGTTTTTTGGGAATTATTCTAATTTAGACAATTTACTTCAAAGTTTGGCTTTAGGCTCCTTAGGTATTTATAAAAAAATGTATGCTTCAATTGCGAACGTACTCTTTTCGTATAACTAAAGTTCTATACAATTAATTGTAAGTGAGCCAACTCAATTTTCATACAGGTTTTCTTGTGTCTAATCGAACATAAAACCGTCACTTACTCTTTTTTATATTAAAACATTCGGAATTTGCATTCCTTTCAATTGGTTTCTATGCCGTAGAATAAAATTACGAAAACCTAAACAAACTTCAACAGTTGTCAAACTCAAACGTACTTGTACGGGTAAATCTGAAAACTATTGCTTTTTTATTTGTACCAAACGAACATGAAAAATGAAAATCGCCAAATCGAATACCACATTAATATTCTCGTCTACACTATTTAATCAGAATAGGTATTTATATATTTTGAACAAAGTGGGGTCCAAGGGCTTTGAGGGCCAAACGGCAACGCTGACTGCTATATGTGTGGTTGTCAAGTTTATATTTCTTTTTTCAATTCAATCAGTCAATTTTCATTTGTGTAATCGGTTTTACACTGGAGTTAATAGACTTGTGCTCTGTCTTCTTTGAAAGAAATGAAAATGAAGATTTTGGGAAATACTGTGATCCTTCTCAAAGCACACTAAATGGTAAATGAATAAAACGTAAAACAAAATTGGTTTTGTCCAAAGCAAATGTCAAAATCGAAGAATTTTCTAAGTTTCGTATGAATAAAAACAGATTTCAGTTACTTCCAACCAGCGTTGGCAAGTCATTCTGGCATTGGAGCAACATTTTTAAAATTGTCAGCTTCAATTTTGACTTCTTGGGCACCGAATTTAACTTAAAATTTACGCTGAAAGCACTGACTTGGTAACGCTGCCACTTACTTTGTACTCAGGACGGTATGAATTAATCAAAGCCATTGATACGTGAAATTGGAGGAGTTATAAATTTTACTGATATTGTATTTTTCTTTTTCAATTTCTTACACTTTTGTTCACTTTTCCACAAAAATCGCAAGGGAAATTCAAAAATTCCAACTTACTTGGCAGATTTGGCAGGATTTTCAAGGCACAGCATAGTAAATGGTGACGTTCGGATTCCTTGTTAAGTAAGTCTGACAGCTGTCTGAATAGATGAGTTCCAGTTTTTATTGGCCCAGAGTGGTCACGTGTATGGTTTTGCAGTTCACGTTTATGGAGGGGAAGCCGACAAATCTAGTCCCAGCAAACTTAGTTGACATTTCGAAGAGTCAACGTAACAGAGTGGCCGCTGCATAATTCTGAAGAGTTGATAAAAGGGCCGGCGAGACAAAAAGGTGTCATTTCTATGGCTACGGTAACGCTGACCGCGAGAATACAAAAACAATTCAATTAGCTTAGGATTCCTAGTCCCGACAAATCTAGTCGACGTTTTACATAAACAGTTTGAATTTTCGAGCTGTCTTAGCCAAACAAAGTTTTTATTCATACCGAGTCAAAGCAATTCGCTCAGTTCTTTTACTTTGCTACAACTTTCACTAGTTTTTATTCATACGGCCCAATGTAACTCCGCCGTGGGTCTCTTCACAAATTAGCCATTTTTAGAATTTATTCATCGACACTGGAATTTTTTTTTTCACTTATAATAATTCCCAACCACTGTCGAAGCTGGGTGTGAAGTTCGCTCAAGCTTATTGGGTAATAGTTTATTTCCTGCGCAGGTTGTATATCTTTCAATTTTTAACACCAGCAACTAGCTGTAGTCTCTCGTTGTTTTTTGCACTCCTATTATTATTGAGTTGTATTGAACTGTGATCTATTTGCTATGGTTTACAATTCACACTTAGGTACTTGATGATATCTGCTAAAGTGAGGTAATAGTTAACCGCTGTTTATCACGCCACGAATGACCAGTTAAAAAGTCTGTAATTGCTCTTTTTTTTTTTGCAACAAGGACATGGCGAATTGATATTGGTGTAATCTCCAATGGTTGTAGCCTATTTCAAGATTGTTCTAGACAATCACCCTTTATATCTTTCATTAATTTCTTAAGTCGTCCCCCAAAATCGACCAATACCAAAGAGATTTAATTCGGTACTCGCGTACATTGTATAAGCTTCCACTTGGAAAGTTGGTTGGTTTTTAAATTATGACTTTGGCGTCCTTCTATCCCCACACTGCAGCCACCAGCTTATATTACATTTTTTTTTATTCTACTTCTTGCCACACCCACTGACAATAGTTCATTGAAATTTATGTTCTGCCAACAATAGAGCACACTACCATGTCCTGATTATACAAATGCCAGTGCAATTCAAGCGCACACATATACCCGTGCCTCGTCCTTAGGATGTGCATTTCATTATGCTTTATACAGTGGAAAATTCGAGTGCGTGGTCTGCACTCAATTGAATAGATTTGTGTACTTTGGCCAACGTCAAGTTCTTTTCATGTGGCCCCCATACATAACTGATAATAATGTGTAAAAGTCGTTCGTTTAATCCTTTAGATTGCATGCAATTCCGTTGGAATCGTTGACCCCGGCTCCTACCTATATACACTCAGTCAGTTCGATCTATATCTTTGAATACAATCAACTGTTAGTGTATCTCTTGTTCGCTTCGCAATTTACTATTCCGTTTGATTGAACGTTCGCGTGCATGTGTGCACTATAACTATATGCACAGTCCTACCAACAAGAGCAAGTTTACTTGAAGTAAGATGATTTTCTTTCTTGTTGTTGATGTTCACAAAGTGCTTACTTAGAATTACTTATTCCAGAGCAAAAAAAAAAAAAAAGGACGACCAACTTTTCGCCATGTTTCCGTTTATTATTTGTTTGTATTTATAGCAGTTGAAGTTCATTCAGGTAAGGAATAGGGATAGAGATTTTTTTTTTTGTCAGAGAAATTGTTTTCGAAAAGTTGGACTTGTGTATTTGTGATTTTATATTTGAAGTTTTATTTTGTAAAATTTGTTTCTGTATCTTCCTTTGGGTTTGCCGAAATAAATATTTTACGTGTGGGGCATATCTTAATTGGCTGATACCTTGATGTAAACATTTCCAAGAGTACGGATTTGTTAATAAACGCTGTTAAGCAACAACGAGATTGGCTAACTTTTTTCTTCTTCAAATATGTTTGTCTTTGTAGGGAAATTGGAAAATTCGACAAGTGTTTGCATAGCACAAAGTTGTAATCGAAACTTGGATAAAAGGTCAATGGGCATCAGCCGAAAGACCGTTTGATTCTGAGTTGAACTCCATGGAAATTTTTAAATTAAGTACAAATGAAAATAATGTTGGGTCTATTTCACATTATATAAGATGCAATGAGTCCTATTTTTAAGAGACATTTTGTAGGAAATCATAAGATTCTGTGAGGCTAGTTTTAAAATAAAGAGCCCAGATATATTCTTGTACCTATTTTCTGTAAGATCTACCATGTTTCAAAAAAATGTCGAACGAAGACCGCATGCGAGACAGAAGTGGAAACTGTACTATTTATTAGCATTAGCGCACACATAACTGAAGGCAGGCAAATTTGCAACAAATTAAATATCTTCTGCGGTACACTAATACCTCGTACTTTGAGTGGAACTCTAAAGTATGAGTATTCATACCGCACACAGGTTGTGCGCTACTGCGTTTAGTATGTGCGTTGACTATTTAAACTCTGTATATTGAACAAACAGCAAAACTGTATCAAATACTGTGAAAAGTAATTCGATTGACGTAAATACTTCTGTCATATATTAAAAACAAGACTTGTGCGTTTGCACTAATTAGTCTGAAAGCAACGATTTTTGTGTTCAAAGTCATGTGCATTTTTGACACACCTGCATTCGCGTTGTAATAAAACTCTTGATAGAACTGTCTTTAAGCAAATACGCGTGTGTTCTTTAACGTAAGTTCATAGGCTTGGAGACTTATTAACTACGAAACAAGTTTATTAATTAGCTATGATGTGATTTTCGGGCACATAGGCGTTTGCGCCAAAATTCCCCACTTGCAAACTTCAATTCATTATTGAAGATTGTGCCGAATCATCTGTCAAGCAAACTTCTAATCTCATCTACCAAAGCTAGTTACAAAAAAACATTAAACAGACTCACTCACATCTATCAAGTCTTGACACAAATTGCAGGATAATCAATCTAACGATTTCCCTTTCAATGTCTTCGGTTATCAAGCGCCCTAGTCACGTCCACCACACTCCGCACAAGCAAAACTAACCTGCTAACTTATAATCTCTATGCGAGTTTAATTCGCCTCAGATTTATCTCTTAACAAAGAAACAAAGTATCGACAAACCGTTGCCCTGCCACCACAATAACAACAAAGTGCTCGCTATGGCTTCTGTGTCTTCTACTTACACATTCCCTTTACCGGAAATCATCGTTTGCTGGTCTAATGCCTTAACCTATTCCCCACCTCAGACCATCAATAAAGCCAATATCAATTCGAAGCGATGTGAGTCCTGGCTCTCGGTCTGAGTCATCGCTCCCCCATAATTTGTATAAACAAATTTATTACAATTATTTTTCAAGAGGGAGTTCTTTTGCCACAAGAGAGAGAGAGAGAGTACATATACTTGTACCATGACGAGCGCACCGGGACACTGTTACACCCTAATGTCGTGCAAAAGAAAACAAAGAACACAACACCAACCATCCGACATCCGAGGTCTGACGAAGTAGTTTATGCAAATGAAAATGAATTGGTGTATAATCGGTTTCGCTCTACTGCAACTTATTGTCGCAGATGAGTGACATGATAGCCTTGCAATTATATAAGCTTGAGGGTTCAACTAGGTTTAAATAGAGCCTTTTCTTGCTAATATTCGCATGGGATATCAACGACATCCGGTTCGAGGTGGTCAACGAACCTATCCCAAACAACAACAACGACAGCAACACTGACCACAAGTAAGCGCACACGCAATTTTGCATCACGCGATAGTGTTTTTTACCCCATTAGATATGCCTCTCTTTGTCGTTGTAATAATAGTGGTTTAGCACCATCGAAGATTCGTTGACAGAGCCAGCCAGTTCACTTCATTAATTGAATTTACTAAACAATATTTTGTGTCCTAATTGTTATACCTATTTGAGGCTCTGACACCACTTAGTTCCTTGATAACTGTTATCTGGGAGAAGATCTCGAATTTTTGTCAACGAAAGATTCCAAATAAGTTGAGCGCAAATATTAGATTTATTTCGTTAAAAATAGCCTGCAATTAACAATAAGTAAATATCCAATTCAAAATATATATGTATATAATTTACTTTAGTGTTCTCAAATACAATTTTTTATTTTCACCAAGATCCCACAAATTCTCTCCTAACCGCAAACAAAGAATAAATCAGCAAAACTCGTGGCACACACTTGACAGATGACAGCCTGTCAGTCTGCTTCTTCTGACGTTGCCAGATCCGTCGCAACAATAACATTTAGAACCGACCTGAATCTTTGTCGTATTTATTTTTGTTTGGGTATATCAAACACTCATCTCATCTTATCAATTTCGTTTCTGCCTACTATAGAAGATTTGTGACTATATATCTCCCTCGCCCTTATTTTCTTATTTTGCTGACAGCCGCTTGTTATTTTCTTCATATACCCGAACGCAAACACATTTTCCAGGTCAGCGGTTGACAGCAGTTTTACTTGTAAGGATTATTCGCAAACCTGCAACTTGAGCATAATGACACTCGTATGGTAAGGGTGATTGAAGTCGTGAGAAAATACATGTGTTTCGTAACCGCACTAGAATATTCCGAAGCAATATGGTCAACTAACTGAACTCAATTTGTGTTTTCTTCTAAAATGCTTTAACCTGCTACCTATATAAAACCACAAGTAGGTAATTACATTTGGAAGTCGGACATTTTCTGTCACACGTTTTTGCGGTACAGCAGTTCGGTATTATTTCGATGTTCAAAGTTCTTAAATTGACCGCACTTCCATTAACAAATTGACGGGTCTTCTGCTGAAAGTTAGAATTTGAGTATATTTTGAGGCTTGATTCAATAACGATCCGAAAAACCCCCAAAGTCGATATTTTTAGCAAAGTTCTCTAATCGCTTACAAATGTACAAGTACAATTGAAGGTTACTACTTTCGAAAGGTAGTGACATCGCCAAATACTTCGCATTCAATGACCTCAGTATCTTTCGTATATTTGGCAGGTATGCTACTCATCATCAGTTGTTAACGCACACTAATGTGCGCAAAAAAAAATGTCTCTTTACGTATTTCTTACAACATACAAGCGTACTTAAATTACTAATCAGTTGTTGGGTTTCTTCACTTAAGTTCCAAGCATAAACGCACACGGATGTGCGCAATGAATATCTAAATAATAAACAGTTAGTCCCTTATCTTACCGCGCGTATGCGCACTCGAGTTACTAGTCAGTTGTTGGGTTTCTTCACTTGAGTTGCAAGCATAAACGCACACGGATGTGCGCATAATATATCACAAGCATTGAATCCCTTATTATGGCGCGCCAATAATCTTTCAAATTTAATGCGATCTTACTCCAATTTCTACAAGCGCTCCCAAATTTTGTATTTCCCGCTTTTGAATATCATTAACTTTGATTAACTTTGATGAGTAAATTTTTCTAAAATAACTGATGAAAAATTGCTCAAAATTGTTGATTTTTCATAAATACATACATAGTTTAAGCAAAAGTACACTTATTCCGAAAAAAATTAATAATTTAAAATTGAACGGGTCAAATTCTATGAACTCTGACAGCAACTTTGTTGGTGAACCGGCATTTTTGAAGTTACGTGATATCTGTCAATTTCTAGGTAACAATACTAACGCACTTAGCCTTTGCCAGCTCATAAAAACATAGCTTGTAGGCAAGGTTTTGAAAATCGGCTGAAAGTCTGAGTCTCAGTATTGTCCCTGCTAAGTTTCACGTCGTGCAACTCTCGTTTGTGTACACATTTTGACAACCATCGCCAACAGGGCTTCAACAATTCTAACTATGACGCGTTGAAAAACCCAAACGATAATACCGCTATCAGCACGAAACAACAACATTGTTTTTTTTTTTGTGCAAGAAAACAAACTAAATCAAAGCGTACCGCAACAAAAACAAAATGGAATTCCATACACAGATGTTGCGGCCATAAAACAAACAGCAGAGTAATAAATTTTATCATCAAAATTTCATCCATTGTTGGAATGCAAATTGTTTGTTAATTAAAACGCGGCTGCAGGGCATTAGACAATGATTAGCGCAACGCTACAAAGAACCACAACAATAATGCTTAGCGCCAATTTGTTGTGTTTGTTTTGTGTGCATTGTCCGCATTAAATGGCCCCACGACTTAAGGGCTAAGAAACGCCATCATTAATTAAAAACGATCAGTGTGAGATGCATGCGGTGGACGCTAATTTATTTATTGTCCCAGCCATTTGTTTAATCGAAATTAAAATTGATGAGCACTGGTTGCTGTGAATCACAATTAGAGTTGTGGTGGGTGGTGGTCTATTTCAATAAAAAAAAGTCTTGATTTAACTGAAGTGAGGTTAATCATCGGTCCGATGACTTGTTCTTACAAATTATAAAAAAAAACCCCACTGGACATAATGAGGACGTGCGAGGAAACTCGATAAATAAATTAGCTCCCCATCCCTCATGGTTGTAGAATTTTAATTGCGAAAGTATGTTTAGTTGGGGAAAAGGACTCAGCAATCGATGGAAATACACACAGGCGGGACACATGGACACTGAACAGTGTCGAGATGGCGTCGGCGTCGGTGGCATCCCTTTATGACCCATAAACTATATTCATCCCCATGATTAGTGCATTCATCTAAGGGATATAAATACCTAAACGTTCTGGCAATGGACACTTACATGTAACAAGTAGATTAATGACGACGTCCGTGACTGAGATTTGGGTTGGTCAATAGTGGGGATGTATTACGATTTCAAACCCTTTTTGATTTTACTTCATGGTATAAAACGTTTTAAGTGCATCGCATGAGATCTGACCAACTGACTTTATGTCTGTAATTCCGAGTCACTCCATCACTCCGTGTTGGGCACATGAATCTTCGAAGCACCCATATCGAAGTGATCTAACGACCGACCACAGGGGAATCTGGATCATAATTTCCAGCTCCATTATACCTTAATTATCAAAGCCGTCGACTCCGGACTTAAATGGAGTACAGAGCCTTCTTCAATATTAATCACACTTCAAGTATATATCCACAAAGAGCTTATACAAACATTTTTGCTACTTCCATCTTCTATAAATTGTTGCATAGTCAATAAAAAACTGCAAGCGCACACTTATGTGCGCAACCCAAACTGATTATAGAATTTACTTCAAATCAAATGCATGAAGATTACATAAGTTGCGCCATGGTATAGAGCTAACGACTTCCGTTGCACCCTTAATCAAAGCGGTGGACTTCGGACTTAAATGGGGTACAGAGTATTTTTCACCTCTCAGCTTCTGTGGAAAGGAGCTAAGTATTTACGTCGATATTAATCACACTTCAAGTATATTTCCACAAAGTGTTTATACAAACAGTTGACACTTGTATAAATAGCTTGACATGACAGTTATGAAAAAAACTACAAGCGCACAGTTATGTGCGCAACCCAAACTGATCATAGAATTTACTTAAAATCAACTGCATGACCACTACATAAGGTGCGCCATTATCTTAAGCTAACGATACCTTTTGTTGCACCCTTCATCAAAGCGGTCGACAGAAGTACAGAGTATTTTTCACCTCTCAGCTTCTGTGGAAAGAAGCTAAGTATTTACGTCGATATTAATCAGTAATCACACTTCAAGTATATTTCCACAAAGTGTTAATACAAACAGTTGACACTTGTATAAATAGCTTGACATGACAGTTATGAAAAAACTGCAAGCGCACACTTATGTGCGCAACCCAAACTGATCATAGAATTTACTTAAAATCAACTGCATGACTTCAATTCAATGAAGTCTACCGTCTTGTCAATCTGCGTCTGTCTGCAGCGGAGTGTTGTTGAAAAATTAGAACCTTTTGTATATGGAAACTTTTCCCTTCAGAAACTACATTTTGCTTTATCAAATTCAACTCTTTCTCACATCAAGCAGGAGTTGCTTCCAACGGGTCAGACTATACGTGATGTGGTGTACTGTACAGTATTCTCAAAAATAGAAATAGCAGCGGCTTTTGGTGGCGTGACGCCATTTGAACATGTATTTTTGATTCGGCCACACCCGCATCAGCAGGTGCGTTTCCAATTGCATACAAATGTGCGCATTAATGTACAAAATGTTTTCCATGAAATCGCAAACAGAGGCAATTATAAAATAGTTCTCGATTTGCATTATATTTTTTTTGCACGAATTAACACAATTCATTGGCGTGCGGGAATTTTAATAAAAACTACAGAATCGCATCATATTCGATATTCGTTTTGGGTGATGAAAAGAAAACTTTCCTCTATCAGCATCGTTTCATCCTGGGTTTCCGACAACAAAGTACGGCTATACAATTCCACTTGGAAGACTTTTGAGTCATGCCGAATGACAGGATTTTCGAATTTCCTTTAGGAAGGAAATCCACTCTCCCTCATTGGCGAAAGAATAAAATTTCTACGAAGACAATTCACAAAATGGAAATCTTCTGCTGCGCTGGGGCAATCTACTCGAATTACGTTTGCTTTATCTCGAATTTTCTACGATTCATAAACTACCCTGGGGGTCGGATAGAAGTCGTCTCTCCAATTTCTTTCCGCACGTACACAAAAACGAAATGAAGATAAACCCCTGAACAAACTGCAATAAATAAAAAATTCAAAACATCAAAGACGGCAACGCCTTCCAGATGCTATGCATCTATGAACTATGATGACGGAGATGACTCCGATGACCTAAATCACAGGAACCGACCGGATTTCCCAGAAGAGTTGGAGAGAACATAAAATACAAAAAAAAAAAAGATGGGCTTCCCTATATTCTCCATCAGCACCTTCAAACTTCAATAGGTATCGTCTTTCCCTTCATTGATTCTGATTACAAAAGCTTAGTTCCATTTCGCCCTCTCAATTGTGTGGGACTAGACTTTGTTTTTCGTAGTTCTGTTTCAACAACCGTCGAATCATCAAGTTCACTTGTATCCTAACGACAGACAAGTATACAGAGGACACCCGCCAATCAGTCAAACTATGTATTTCGCAAATAGATTGGAGCGGCACTGGATATAGGAAACTATGCTGCCTGCGTACCGTTGACGTTTCGATTCGAATGGAAACTGATTTCTCCTTTTTTTTTTCAGCTTTTTTCTTTTTCTTGCTGTACTTTATTTTAATTGCATTTTTTGTTGTTGTAGTTCTGTGTTTGTCTATTGCCATTTTGTGATTGCTCGTTTTTTGTGATCGATGTGGGATTTAATTAATCGCTGGCAAAGCTCAAAATGTACATGTTCAGTGTAGTTGTACGCTGGGCAGGCCAGCAGCCCCTTTGGCTTTTTATTTCGGTGTGCGCTATCGTTGTTTGCATGGCGAATGAGGTTAATTCGAACCAGATGTGCAGACGCTGCTCGAAGCGCGCGGTGTAAATAAATCGATAAAAGTTCATAGTTTTGATGGAAAAATAATTACCAACCGGCATTATGGACACTCAATGGTACGAGTAATCTACTGCGGAATTACCTTATAAAGCCAATGATTGGTTTTTGTGTATGCAAATCGCGTATACGTTGATTCGTGTGTATGGGGGCAGGGGCGGGGTGATTATATGAGTTCCATGAAAGGGCTTTTCAGTCGATACTCAGAGGTATACTGTGGAGGTGTATTGCACTGTCGTTGCCCGTAATTACGTGTTAGGACACTCGGGTGGCACGGAGTATATCTGTGGACTTGTGGGGTCTAAAAAAAGGTACGAGGTCATGTAGATATTGCATGTTGGATATACACAATGGCAGTTCCAATAAAAGGTAAACACAACGCAGGGCTATTCATTTACTTGGCAAGGCTAAATCAAAACTCTACTCATGTTGGGTACATGCATATTATTGATTGCAGCAGCATGCAGGGGTAGACTATCCTGCGTAGTTAATAGATCGACCCCTTTGATTGACGCAGTGGTACACTTGAATAGATTGTGGTTTTTGTGACATTTTTATTGGGTAACTGCTTGCTTGAAAGCTCGCTTCACTTTCCGATGAAGACCTTTGTTATATTCCTTTATCTTAAGTCGGAACTTCTCTTCCCTGTAACGTCTCCAACTGAAAACTGTTATACTTACAGCTTTTGGAAATCAAAATGAAATATCCATTAGTGGTTGCTATTTAATTTTGTTACGGTTGTTGCTGATACTACATGCTCGTGAGCATAAGGGTGTGGGTGCTGTACTAGCAAATGCAAAATAACATGCTACAAAAGAAAGTATACCGAAATGACTCTTCTTCTGTTAATATTCATAGACAGTTTGATGTAATTAGCATCATCACTCTAAAACTGAGGCCGTTTTTGATTAAGCGGTTCATTTAAGAAAGACTAGGTTATCACAGAAAGGACATAAGATCACGTTTAAAAATATTTTCTAAACTGGAAGTAGAAGTTTCTTAAAACAAGAACTTAAATGGTTATGGCACAAGCCATTTTTTCATGAGCCAAGAACGAGAAAAGAGTACTAAACTTTTAATGTTTTTCTTGATTAAAAAAAAAAAAAATGTTGAACGGGGTGTTTTACTTCGATAATAATTGTTTTCTTCCAATAAGATTTTCTTTTTCTTTTTTATATCGTTTATAGGTTTGCTTGAACCAAGAAACTTGTCTAAGTTTGTATATTATGTGAATCAGAAACCATTTCCTTAAATCAATAACTTATTCTTGTCAGATTTTTAATACGTTACCACTTGAAATTAAATTTGAAATTTTTTTTTTTAAAGTAGTAGTTCCAAATTTAATATAAATTTGTTTTGTTTATATGATTTTGTAAAGAATTATGAGAAGCAAAATCTGCTAAATAAATAAATGAAATGAAATTAACCAAAGAAAGGATAGGTTACGTTGATGTTGAATACGGAATGTGACCTGAAGAAATTTTCTCTTGTTTCTAAGACTCTTTTCTTAAATCGTGCATTTATTATTCAGAATATTTTATGCGAACCAAAATTTCCTGGATATTTTTTCACTAGTTGTAGATATAAACAATTAAGAGTTGGTATACTACAATTGTACAATAAGTAGGTATTTTCAACTAGAGAAATGGATCGCCATTTTATATTTCTTTAACAGAAATAGTTAAATGACATTTACATTTTCTTATTAAATATAAAAAAATTAAATGGGCTGGGTGACCCTTTATAGTAAGTACTTTACAATATAATGAGAATTAAAAGTAAAAATTATTAAGAACTAAGAAAAAATATACAAAATGTTGTTGAGAAGAAAAAAAACATTATATAAAATTTCAATTTAGAGAACCAAATTTAATATATAGAATAAACTTTAATAAAAATCAAGTTCATTTGCTGATATCAAGTTAAAAGCTTCTCCGGATTTTTTATAGAAATCATTTACTTCAGTCAATAAATAAATAAGAACTAAATGGAAATGAATTTAGAACGATTTACTGTTTTTTTTTTGTAATTTTTATTTAGAAAAGCAAGTTATTGAGTATCTTTCATCATTTTAATTAAATCAAATTATATTTAACCTACCTTAATTAATAGTGTTCTTGTTTTTTTTTTATATAGTTTTTGTGTTGAATTTCCATTGGTACAGAAAACTATTTCTTTAATAAATTCATCAGTTTTTTTCTAAGTAAATTGAAAAATAAATAACAACTAGATCAATGATACCAAATAGAATAAATATTCGTTTAAATAGCGACCGTGACATATCCAATTACCGGAAACATGGCTTCTCGCATCAATTGGTTTGTCGAAAACGCTTCTGCTTCTTATACCTATCAAAAGTTTGAAAAATTCCAAAAATAAAGAGTTTTCGAGTGAACTAAGAAGTTTGTAAAGAGGAATAAATGGAACAACGAAAATATAACATATTCCAACAGAATATACGATATAGCAAATAAGAATTACGTTAACAACTATAATATTAAAATGAAATAACTTACCAAAATTATAGACGAAATTTTTTTCTAAATATTTTAACAACACTTTACACTCGAGCTTACTCAGTAAGAAGTGGACAATGGAATGACTGTGTATGATATATATCCATTCGCAAACTCGAAGAAAGGCAAAAAAATATGCGACTCATTCGAAGAATGAATCGAGTAGATATCGGTACACAATTCATTGAGTTACATTACGAGGCATGTTTTTGGTATTCGTCATTCTGTATAATAGAATTCGATTTTTGTCCGTAGCACATAAGGAAGTGAACCAAAAATTTCTTCAGTTGTGCATGTTTTTCTCGATATTAAGATGTTTTTCTTATGAGCAGTAAAAATCAAGGAACCCCTTTCCCTCCTAACCACTCCCCCAGCCACTTTTTCTCAATGATAACAATCTAAACAAAAGACGATGGTCGTATACACATTCGATCTGAAATATAGAAGAATTTCAATAACTTTCTTACTGCTACTAGTTTAAAGTTAACTTCATTATTTTTTAAATTTTCTCGATTCAAGAAAGAAAATTTATTTGTGTAGAAAATCCGCTTAAATTGAAAGACACCTGCCTTAACACCTCACCCGAGGATGTAATTTGAGTTTTCCGGAGATCGAAGCTGAGACCTCTCGCTTAGTGGTTCAGTACATTGAACTGTTTGGGTAGTAACTGCATCATTGGAAACATGAATAAATTGCTGCCATCTTCATAGAAGATCTTGAAAAACTGCATGAACGAAAAGGTGAAGAATATGAGGAACATGTGACTCTGCTTCTTCTTTCTGGGAGCAGGACTCCCGAAATTGATGACTTCACACATCCATCACGATTTTTCGTTATATGTATATATATTTTCGAGAGATTCGACCATTGGCGGGTCTCTTTTCGCCTCTCTACCACTATAAATCATTACCCAGATAGACTCTCTGAATTTCTCCAGAGTTCTCGCCTGGGTTCGATTCCTAGTGTTACCGCTAGCATATGTTTCTTTTTTTTGTTTTATGTGAAAATCTGTTTCATCGACTGGGTCTCCACCCATTCGCTATAGAATCTTATTCACCTTATCTAATCTGATGGCAGACTTAAAAAAAAAATAAAAAAAATAGTTGGCGCAGCAGGTCCGTAGGGACCCTAGGCCTAGCTTCTCGCAACCATTCGTTTTGTGTAGGTTTTTTCATGGAACGAATGGAAGGGATCTACTATTTTACACCGAGTCCAAATAGCTAATTGAGAAGCTCTTTCAATACTGTTATACTGTCGGATTTTTGTCAGACGTTGGCGAGAGGTGGCGCAATTGAAAAAACCCTGAGTTGAAATTTGGGTTTTTGCGGGATTCGAACTTGGGACCCCCTCGAACCTGGGGTGGGATTCTGTAAATAACGAAACGAAAACCACTTTCGCGTTTCAAAAAACGAAATAAATCACGCGAAAGCGAAAATCTGCTTCATGTAACTCCTAACGTTTTTTTGTTCACATTCGTTTAGGTTTGAGAAACTGTGTGCCAACAAAATTATAGTTTGGCAGTCTCAGTATGCAGCTTTATTTTCGTTAAGTTGTTTTGACGTTGAGGAAAGATTTAAAATGGGAGGCACTTATGTATTTCGTGTACCTGTATGCAAATGAATATTGTCCAGCGCATACTTAAAGGTAGCCTTGTTTAACCTAAAACGTCGAACAAAACTAAAAGAAAAAATAACTTTCTAACTAAGAACCAAATTTAAATAAACCAACCTTTTGTCAGGTAATGTGAGAGGATTCGAACAATCCCGTAGATTTTTTCTAATTTTTTTTAAGTTTACGTGTTCATTTTCCATTTCACTCTCGTCGCTTTCGCTGGTCAACAAAAAATAGTTTGTTAGCATTTCTAGTAAAATATTCAGCACAATCTTAAAAGTTAAAATCACGAAACTCAAAGAGAATAAATAGGAAAATGATAAACGTCAACAAAATAGCTGTCGTTTGTTTTCTTTCGTGGAGACGATAAAATCTGTTCGTTTTTAAGGTTACATGAAGCAAGAAAAGCGAAAACGTCAAAGAAAATGTGTTCGTTCGTTTTTCTTCGCGCCCACGAGAATTTCTTTCGTTTTTGATGTTACATGAAGCAAACTGTTCGTGTGCACGAAAACGTTTAAACGTTTTCACCTTACAGAATGCCGGCCCTGGTGTGGAAATACTCAGACTGAGGTTAAAGACGACAGTTCCAAAGAATACGTTCTACAACATGCTCTGAGGGGTTGTGTCCAAGTAATAAACATAGGTGTCAAAGGTACCCCTGTCAACATGTCGAACTGTTTAATATATTTGCAGAAAGGCTCTTTAGTGCAAAGCAAAGTAGAAGTCTTGTTGGCACATATCAAGATATCATTTGCGTTCCTCAGTGTTTGACAAAGGTTGCTGATACTCCGTACATCGGACCTACTTTAGTGAGGCAATTTTTACAGATGAGTATTTTTCAAAAGGAAACTAGCCCACTAGCAGAATTTTCCTACGAAAAGTATTAAAATAAAGTCCTAAAGACTGTCACAATAGGAAAAGTTTCAAACCGTGCCGGTCTCACCCAACTTTAAAAACCACTTGCGCTTTACCAGCTTTAACTCGATGGTATAAATCGTAATTAAGCACAACAAGTCCTGCAATAAAAATGTAAATTACTTAGCAAAGCATCCACTCTGATCTGCAAGGACAATATAGTGCTTAGTAAAAACAACAATCATCGCGTCTCTTCAATCAATAGTTTCCTATTTTATAATATTGCATAATATTCTGCTCCCACACTTTTTCAATTACCAAGCAGCGGCGGCAATAAGGGATGCTCCCTCATAATTTGCATCACCATTTTCTCTCTTTGTACTTTATAATGGAATTGTGGGCGGTTATCGTCGTTTTTCGCACCTCATCCATCACCACTCATCGTTCCTTTTAAAGTTTTACTCTTCCGTTTCATTTACTTTTTCGTTTTCTTTCATCGATATATTTCGTTCCGTGTTGTAAACATCTGTGTGCAGAATCTGTAACACGTGGGAAACATGTAGAGTGTTTAAGGCAGGTGGCAGCTATGCGGGCGAAATGAATCAATAACCTTTTTTCTTCGCTTCCCATCCTCTGAATATATGAATAATCTGATTTTATTTTTTTTTTTCAATTGTGCGTAGGCGTGACCTTCGCTTAGTCTTGTGTTCTGCATACGTAGTGTAGGTGTGCACACACACGAAACAAAATGCGTATTCCGCACACCCACACGACACTAGGTCCTTACGATGCCTGAGTAAGGATAAAATGTCTGCAATTGAATTTTCGTGAGCCCTAGCACTCTGGGATGAATCCATTAATGGCTTTGTTTATTTGCGAATATATTTATATAGCGTCAGGCTTCATGGACTGTACTACAGTTTGGTGGGTTCTGCTTTCTTCATTAGGTTCGTCGTCGATTTCAAATTGTCGTACTCGTATTTGGGGGCAAATTATTGTGTACACGCGCTCAGGTGTGGGCAAGCGAGAAGGCTGCAAAGGATTCGCCTACGTCAAACGCGCTTATTTTGGCAAATAATCGTAAAATCTTACAATCCACTATTATGGGCCCGAATCGGTTATTGGATGAATTGCTAAAGCACTCGTTGTCGTGCGCAATCTTTATGGGGACTGCCGGATACCCATCTCCCTCGTTTGAGATTAAAACCTTTTCCAGTAAATAGATTCAATCGCTTTATTGATGCAAATTTTGAAGCAAACCATATTGTGGGCTATTAAGCTATCGTGTTGAGGGAGTGGGTGCGCAAGCAAAGCCATTTGGTAACGGCTTTGAACTTTGTGCTACCGAATTTGCAGTTCAAGAGGATATCCGTGGTCCTACGTTTCGCATATAATCAAGATTCGAATACAACTTGATGGTTTATGGGTCTAGATCAAGATACAAGTCTTCAATGTTTATTTGTCAATGGCACCGAAAAGTAACCGCTGAGCAACTGCCGAAGGAAGTGCTTTCCTTTGAATACAGAGCGACTAATAGTTCTTTTAAAAAAAATTTGTTTGATGCAAACGTCCACGCTTGGAGGTAAACGTTTCTCTAAAAGTACACTCGAGCGCTCTGGTGATTTTAACGATTAGTCTGTCTATTTTAGCAATCCGTCAAAGGTCAAACTAAATTGTTTTTCAATAAGGACGCGCCGATGTTGAAATGAAATAGACCAAGCTGTATGTGAGGTATGAACGGTTTTTTTCCAATTTATGCAAACGTTTGAGCTTCTAGGGGAGTTTGATCTTGTACGAGGGTATAGGACCAAGTCCTAATGCGAGATTCTCCATGTGGAAGTCTTCGAAAGGTCGACTTCTTGTGCAGGAATTGACTGCCTCGAGTTCTGCTGTACACTTTCACCGACCGCGGCAATGTTCTTGGACATGGCTGATTGTCTACCGAACCTGTGGCCCTGAATTTGGCTACCAATCGTTAGAGAGTCGACTTTGAGCGGCCACCTCGTCTCCCGCTCGTCGTTTGTATTTACCGATACCGATATCATTTGGACTTGCTTTGCTGCTCAATCCTGTAACTTGTCATGAATAATGAACACCGGATTAGACAAACGCCACCAAAACAATACGGCCGCCACGACTTTTCATTAAGTTTATGTCCATAAGACTTTCGTAATTTATAAAATATAAATAATAGTAAATAAAGTGCACGACTGGGTTGCACGAAACTTTCTCGTTTAGTGCGAGTCTGACTGACTTTCAGTAAATCGAAAATTGAGGAAACAATAGTTTTGAAAACATCCATTTGACTCTAAGTTTGCAATTTGGTCAAAATCTGAAAAAAAAAAAAACTGAAAAAATATAAATTTTGGTTGAAATCGTTGGAGCCATTTTCGATCAAATCAAACTGGTACGAACATTTTATATGGGAAGCACTATTAATATTGAGGTTACCTTGCAAAAAAAAAAACCGCCAACGAACTCCCAATCCGAGGTTTGAACGTAATCCGGGAAGCCGCTTAGGCTGTAGGCCTGTGGAAGGATGGACAGACAGACAGACGGACATAATTTTGCGACCCACTTTTTTTAGTTCCTCTATCATTGATTAATATGTCGAGTTCGAAATTTTGTACGAAAACAATATCTTTATATTACTACGTAATGGAGAAAGTTAAAAAATTACTAGAACGTTGCACTTAATACAAAACTTTTACCGGTTGGAAACGTTTTCGACTATACAACTCTTTGTGGTTGTGGATGCACTTTAAACGTATCTATATAGAACGCAAACACTACTTGCCTTACTAATTATCATTTTTAACCTTCACACTAAATGTTTTCGAGGTTACAATATGCAATTTTGTTTGGAAAACTTTGCCATTGTGAGTTCGAAAAATTTTGCCTGGGCACCTAAAATGATTATTAGTACCGTGGTACGTGTCGATTTTTCTGTTGGAGCCGACGATGCATAATATTCCTAAATGCAGTCGAATCCCACTAAGTCGCACCTCCTTTAACTAGAATTTCCCTCTAACTCGAATTTTTCGACCCAATTTTTGGATTCCATTAAATTTTGCATAGAAATAGAAAAGTCATCCTCTGAGTCGAAATCCCTCTAACTCGAACATATTTTTTGATTCTTGACCTACTACAATATCCCTCTAAGTTGAATTTTTCGTCTGAAGAAAATAAAATTAAAAAAAAAAACTCGGAGTTGAAGAATAGTTTGGCGAAACCATTACTAACCATATGCCGGAAAAGATTGACATCGAAAACGCAATTGAAATATTGCAAATTGCAATTGAAATGACCGAAGATGTCCCAGAGGAGACTGCTACTACCTATTTAAAATAGAATCATTTATTGAACGAGTTAACACTGCTACTTTCACATCCCAAAGAAAAATAACAATTTTAACTAATTGTGTTCAAAATGTATTTACTTTCCTATTTTTTAATTTAAATAAATTCGCTTGAAAAAAAAATCCCTCTAACTCAAATTTTTCCAGAAATCCCTCTAAATCGAACTTTTTTTTTAACTCCCGTGAAAATTCGACTTAGAGGGATGCGACTGTATTTGGAGATTCGTCTAAAAGGTACACACTAAGTTCCATACTAGCAAAAATTCAGATAAGTAGAACAAACATTTGGTCTAACGAGTTAAAAAAAAAAAAAAAACATTCACATAAACTACCCTATAATAAGACACTATTCTCAGTTCAAACGCAATTCAACATATTTCCCATCGAAAAAATCCCACATCTGTATAGGCTTCCTCTAGGCTTTGTATATTTTCCTGGCCTATTTGAAAAAACATAAAACAAATACGTCTACATATTTGTTTTCGTAAAACACTCAAAATCGAAACGACCAAATTGAAATTAAGAAATAATATTATTTTTATGTTGGCTATGAATGGTTTGCCTTAGACATCAAACGGATCTCACTTAACTACTTAGAACTTTAAATACAAACGCACTCCATCTTGCTGGACCATCAGCACCACCCTCAATGACAGGTTCATTGGAAATTCCAAAAAAAAAAAAATTAAAAAAACATAAAAAAAAAAACAAAAATCAAATAGAAAACGCAAATTGCTGAAAGCACTTTTCAACAACTACACTTAGAACACACATAACTATGTTTATTTGGCTTTGCGCGTTTGTTTCCCTTTATGAATCTAAGACGAACCATATGCTTTGGATTTAAAAATGAAAGTGATCTTCAAATAACTCGTTTATGATAGAAAGACGACGCACGTACGAAACCAGATCAAGCGTGTGCAATTAAAGTTAGTGGCACTAAAAATAAATCTTCAGCAAAAAAAAAAAAACAACAACACTCATACACTTACTGTAATCCATTTCATCTCGGTAGACAAGATTGAAGGTATCTCCGTATCGTGCTTGGGGGATGAGTCTTCTGTTTCATCGAACACGAGTTATCGATTTATTGTTGTACAGCAGTTTGCTGGTCGTACATGTTTATCTTCTTGCAATAATACAATATGTAATGCTTCTGCTGCGTATTTGTATTTCGTTGACGATGGTCAACTGCCGAGAGGCGTTCGAACAACGAGTGGCAAAATCGTAAGGCCCCTCGGTCATTGGAAGCGAATTCGTTCGACCAGGATTCTACTTTCGATGGGATGTTGAAACAAATTTTCGTGTTTTCCTGTTGTAGTTCCTCTTTTTTGTGAAGCTTCAAGTGCAAATTTAACAAACCGACAAATTTAAACCATATTGACCAAATCATCAGCCAGTTATGACAGATTTATTCGAAAAACCCCTGTCTCGTTGGGCGACATTCGCGTGAACTTAGAAGTGGGACGAGAACAATCCTAAAATCCAAAACCTCTACCCGTCATGTTTGCCGATATTCGTGTAAACTTTGAAGTGAAACGAAATGACGACCAGTGTGCACAAGGCCTTAGGATAATGTGTATTTCCGGTGAATCCAATAACACATTTACTTAATTCAACGAGCTGTTTTATACATGAACAGAAACTTGATAGATATCTCGGTTTACCTTCCCACTATGCAAGAGAGATAGTGATGAGGGTTTGAAACACTCTAAGATGATTAAATAATGAAATTGACAAAGTCGATGTTAGATGTTACCAAGTTTCTACATTTGTCCCACTTATCAGGTGTGTACTCTGGCGAGGACCCCCCATTTTGTGTTCAAATGTGTAGTTAAACCTGAAACCACTATCGCTCATCTTCTCTGAGATAAGAAGCAGTTTTCATTTGAGATATTTGATAATAATAAAATAGAAAGAAACTCTCGTTTTACCAATACTCGTGTCAAATGGTTTTGTAAATGATTACTTTCAATATTAAAAATACAAATAAAACAGGAATAACAGAAACAAATTTGAATTGGGCAGAGAATAACACTGAGGAACGTCGAACGTGTCTGCTGTAGTTGTTGCGTAAAACTACATCAACGGTGAATCCATTACTGAAAAAGGAAGTGGAAGAATTTATTTTGGATCTCAACTTTTTCTTTTCTAAATTTTAAGGAATCATAGGCCGAATTGCCACTTCCGAGAATGCGACGTACGTGACGGAATTTGTTTTTGTTTTTTGTGTTAAAGCGGCATAGTTCCGTGGACGTATAGCTCGTTCACGGAAGTGGCGATTCGATTCCAAATATTTCTCGATTGAAATACATTTTAAGTATTATATATAACTATAATATGAAGATTAAACTTCGTAGTCCTATAGAGAAGAAGATTGGATTGGATCTATAAAATTAATGGTTTGTTTTTCGAATGGCCAACACTTTTCCCAGCCACAATTAATTTGACAGCTGATTTGTCCCTACTTTGGGCTTACCATTTCACTTTCATTTTTTTGCTTTGGTTACACCCTTACGATTCGCGGCTTCATCTGCTAGAGGAATTAGTCAAAAATTTGTTTAAGCGCCATCTAGCGCCATACGGTAGAATTTTCAATGTTCTGAATAAAACCATATAACGAGCCAAACGATATAGGTATAGGCACTCCTAGTATCTAATATCACACTAAAATTTTGATTGGAATATTCAAAAATAAACTGTTTTTAGTGTTCTACTCGTATTATCACAGTATTTTCTAAGACGATAAAAACTACAGACAGTAGAACGAAAAAATTGTCTCAAATTTGAAATATGTTCAGACCAACTCATATTTTGTCCGAAAGGAACACAAAAATATTTAAATTGTTCAATTTTAAAACACTTAGTCCCACAGGATATTTGGTTATTAGACGCCGTCCTTACAGGTACCACATTACAGGCACAATTAGACATGACGGATCTATTACAATTTAGTTTGTGAAAAAACAGAGCTGAAATTCATTAATTTAGTTTTGTTACTGACAACTAGCTTGTGCACAGTAAACCATATTCTCGGAATATGAACATCGTCATTTATACGAATCGTTAAGCTTAATCAAGTGCTATCTGACTGATACGCAATGCCAAGATCGTCTGCAAAGGCTGTTACTTTCCCTATAAGCGGTTGACTAAATAGGGGTATTATATAGATTAAGAAAAGTATTGGACCAAGAACAGAGCCCTGAGGCACACCTGTGCTTATGGTTGTCGAGCTATTCACAATATTTTTGTATTTTAACTTTTTGAATACTGTCCTTCAAATAAGACTTAAACCAATTATGCATAAAACCTCGAAATATAAAAAATGCTTTTGTGATATCCACCAAGAGACCAGCGCCACATTTCTTGCGGTCTATTGATTTATATAAAAACTAGCAAACCCACTGCAGCGCCATCTGCCGGGCTGATTTGTGAATCTAAACCATCCAGGGCGTCACCCAAACGCATTCAAAAAAATTCATTCAAATCGGTCCAGCTGTTTAGGAGGAGTTCGGTGACATACACACGTACCGTAGAATTATATAAATAGATGAACAAAATCTCAAAAGGGCATCTTCTGTGGAGAGCCTTTCCTTAAACCCAAACTGAGCAGGGTGAAGAAATCTTATTTTTTTTTTTTCAAAATAATCCAGTACTTTCTCTTAAAAGCTGTTTCAACAATTTTTGAAATTGAAGATAGCAAAGAAATCGGCCTGTTATTACTTTTATCACTTTTGCTTCCCTTTTTATAAAGAGGTATAACATTTGCGTGTTTAAGGTTTTCGGGAAAAATACTTGAACAAATACTTAAGTTGAAAATATGAGCAAGTATTAAATTATTCGCATTTTAAAAATATATTACAACTAACCATAGCATTCAGTAATGTTATGTGGTGGTGGTAATGTGGTGTTCCCGAACTCTATCACATTCCCCCAAGGTTGGCAGCATTTAAGTATTTTACATTTTTTGGACTCTAATCGACATTACACAGATAGGTACGCAAAGTGAAATTTGAAAATAAAGAGATAGGGGATTGCCGAGTTGGGGGTCTCAGTATTGTCTCTGTCGCCCTCTATGCCATTACCATCTACGAAAAAACCTGACGAGAGCGGTTTAAAAAAAAAAAATAATACCTACTTGACATTGTATGGGAGAGAAATTCCTTTTTTCAAAGTCGCAGCTCATTGAAATCAATTCAAAAGTATTTCGTTTTCAGCTCGTCTCCTACTATAGAATGCCGGATTAAATTGCTAAATTCCCACCCTTAATAGAAATTAAAATATCTTTCCCTCATTCCGCCTCAGTAACTGAATTAAAATCATCTCAAACGTGCTAACATCATCTTTTATTTTTTGTTCTCTTTTCAGATTTAATTTAATCACATATACTTTGGTATTGCCATCACCAACGCTACCGCACAAAGCATCGTTTCGCGCAGTAAAACAAAAAAAAAAGAAAAAAGAAGAAGAAATATTTAATGAAATGCATTGTATCCCGCGAGTGATCAAAGTGGAAATTCTCCCCAAGTAGTATTACACACGCGTTCACGGTATTCCTATGTCGATCGTTCGGTATTAATTTTTTTTGTTTTCATTTACTTAATGAAATCGTGCAAAAATACATAAATTAATTCTTGAAACAAAAGAGAAAACCAAATTATTGCATTTTCCCACCACACATACACACACACCCATCAAAAGTGCATACATCTTCGTCGTCGTCGTCGTCGTGTTAGTCGTGTTCAGGGGGGAAGGTGAAAAATTCCTAAACGCTCGAAAATTTTATCCCATATCGCTTACACCAGGAGGGGGTAGGAATCTAATTAGCACCCCCATTGTGCTGTGTTTGTTGATGGAAAATTTTAGCGTTGCAAATCTCGTGGGTAATATCAAAAATGAAATATTTTTAATTAATTTGCTGATTTGTTGCTGCAACTACTGTAAGTGTGCAACAACAATAAGTGGCAAACGGTCGACCGTCGGTAGTTGTTGGAGGAGTAGCTGTGCCGTCACCGAGCAATTGCAACAGCAGTCATTGTTGCATTTGGTACAGTCATTTTTATTGTTGCTGCAACTGAAAACTCACAATTCATTGTTGATAAATTTGTATTGCAATATAACAAGAAAATTGTTCTGCGTCAGCTTCAAATTCAACCAAAGGCAAGAAATCCCAACCAAAGTCGGAGCAGCTGCATCGTTATTGTTGCTGCACCCCCACCACCATAACCAACGTCAAAAAATTCTATTGAGAATTTAATATAATATTTTCGAGAAGTCAAAGGGATTTAATAAAAAACCGCCAACCTGGAACTAATGGAATTAGAGAACATTGTGGCCAATACGGTCTACTTAAAGGCAAGAGAAGGTGAGTTGTTTTTTCTGTTGTTTCTTTTTATTGTCCTCCACAGTATTAATATCACTTTTTTTATTTAAAGATTCCGGTTTGAGTATAATTATTATGTGTGAAAACGTTTGTGGTTTTATACAATTTTTAGTTTTTTACTTACATACGATTATTACTGTCTGATGCGGTTGATCCTTGTGTTCTTAATTAGGTGGAATTGATTGTGTTACCACAGCACACCACAGTGGAAATCAATTTAATTTTAAGTAAATCCACTTGACGTCGGACTCTTGTGTGTGCGATGACGTAAGTCGGAAGGTTTGTGGGTAATCCTCTTGTAGTTTCAATTATCCTTTGAGAGATGTGGTATGATTTTGCAGAAATAAGTAGGTTAGGTAATAATTTGCCGGTTGTGGGTTTGGCTAAAGCTGGTTATATTGTTTTTTTAATATGCATGTTGGACAGCAATTTCGCTCAGTACTTAAATGTAGCTTTGAGAAACCTTAAACCCAAAAGGTGCCTATACAACAGCCTAAATATCCCCCCGCAGATGGAGAACGTTTGTCCAATTGTTAGGTACGCAGACCATGGCTTTTTGTCCATACAACAAATCCATTTGATAGCTTTAAAAAACATCTGAAAAATAGCTTATTCTTACGTCGAGATCTTCATTACAAAATGAGTTTTAAAATTAAACCTAACTTTACCTTTAGTCTAATGAAATTATAAAAAAAGTTACTGATTGAAGTCTGTTTAAAAACTTTTTGAGTACGTGCAAAGTCATAAATTGAACTGGTTTTCCAAAGGCTTTTTATTTAGAATAGGTATGTTCGAGCACGTCTTCAACGCAAACATCAACTTTCTCCCAAAGTTGCACTAGTTTTGTTTTTGGTTGCTCACATTTTCGCGCGTCTACTGTACCTACTCACATATTTACGCGGCTCTACAATTCCTGATGAACTTAAGAGCTACATAGCAAGTTTCTCCAGTCAGCCATATACTCCTTATTCCGGACTGTCTTTAGGTGTGTCTTCCAAGTGGCTCCAGTTCCACTTCTACATTAAACGAGTGGTCTTCCTCTATACAGTGTTGTCCCACTGGGTTGGACACGATTTTTTTTTCTTCTGTAAGCGATAGAAAAAGAAATTATTGTTTTCATATAAAAGCGTAGGGGAACTAAAAAAAAAATAAGTTTCGCAAAATCCGTTCATCTGTATAAACGCTTGGACGAATTTGTGTCAAACTTCGTATTTGAAGTTACAGTTTGACCATTTTTATTTTGCATTCTAGCCCCTATATTAATGGTAGGTAATTTCTATATACTTCTATATACATAATTTTTGGTAAGTGCATAACTCAACAACGCCAGGACCAATTTTACCAATTCTCTTTTTTAATGTTCGCTGAAGTCCAAGAATGGTTTTTACGGCGAGAAAAAATCGAACAATTTCCGGGAAAACCCTAAAAACAGCCCTTTTCTTTTTCCCTGCACTTTGAAAAAATAAAAATAAAAACTATGCCCATGTTCTGTAATTATCGCATCGAAATATTTATCACAAAAACGATATGAATCGAAACAAATTTCATAATATCACATTCTGCGTTCTGTAACCGTGTGAATCGAAAACTATACCGCACGAAACATTTGGATATGAAACCCTTGGAAATATGTGATATATTTAAGTTCTGTAACTATGAGAGCGATAAAATATTCGCTTCAACTGTCAAATTTTATCACGAAACACAAAGCTTGCGGTAGGTAATAAAGTATTAGAAACAAAAATTCAAATGACTGAAAATCAAAGGCGCAGTGGCTTAGTAGTTAGTGTGTTGGACTACTAAGCGAGGGGTTCAGGTTCGAATCCCGCAAAAACCCAATTTCCAATTCAGGGTTTTTTCACTGCGCCACCTCTCGCGAACGTCTGACAAACATCCGAGAGTATAACTGTCATGAAAGAGCTTCTCAATTAGCCGTTTGGAATCGGCATAAAATTGTAGATCCCTTCCATTCGTTCGAAAAATGAAAACTCACACAAAACGAATGGTTGCGAGAAGCTAGGCCTAGGGTCCCTACGGACCTGTTGCGCCAAAAAATATTATTATTATTATTATTGAAAATCAAAAAGAAAGAAATATATATAAAAAAAACTTAAATAACAAGAATTTTATTTTGTGGAGGGGTTCAAAAATATCCCAGATTCACAAGGGAAGGCTTGTAGAATTTATGGCTGCTAATTTGGAATTTGCCAGAGGCCAACATTTAGGCGTCAATCTTTGTAAATAATTTACAATAAATATTTATTGTTTTTTTTTGCAGTATTTTGACAGCTTTGGGAAATTTTTCCAACATTCCCATGAAATAAAAAGTTGCTACAGAATAGTTTTCGCATAGAGTAATAGAACACCAATGTTTTGCAGATGCGATAAATAGCGGAATGTTTTCTTCCTAAGTTTTCGATGCGAACAGTTATCGCATGAGTTACAGAACATGGGCACTGGATAGAAATCGAGTAGTGACACTTCAAGTACAAAAGAAATTATTTTAAATGTTAAAAGCAATTGTTGTTGTCACTTATTTCAATTATTTTCCAATTAATTTTTTTTTTAAATAGCTACCTAATTAGTTTGTTTATGTTTACTATGTCTTCTTGGCTGTTAAAGTTGCAAATATTTCGTTTAGAGTTAATCCTTTCCCTATTTTCGTCCTATCAGTTTAATACTTCTAATTTTGGAAACGATAGGTGGCGCTGTCGTCGATCTCCGAAAGGAAAGAGGGTATAGGTTGTGTGCTTACGTTTTATATTGGTACCAGTATTTCTATTTCACATTTTCTGTTTCGTGCGAACCAACTTACAAACACATGAAAACCAATTTGACAGCTCACTAAAATTCGGGAACATTTCGGTAACAAGTCATAGATACCCAAAATACCATTACATATATGTGTTTTCCGAAATAGTAATTTTATAATCTAAAACTTATTCCCCACTTTGGTCAACGTTCCATTCTGCACTGGAAATAGTAAGCACTCTGATACTGTTGAAATTCGCATTAAAACATATTAACGTACTGAAATAACTTGCTACCATGAACACACTCCACTCACACGAATAGTAGTAACGCTATACATATAATGAACGCATTCTTACTTTACTTTTGACATTTCTACTTTTCTCTTTTTCTTTCGTCTTTCAACTCGCAAGCGTATAGCATTGTTGCAATAAACGTTTTTATACAAACCGCATTTTTTCTTGAACAAAGTTTTCAGCCTGCGCTAAACGGAATAAATCAACAGATACACTATGCACACTGTTATCTACTGATACGGAAACATGTTAGAAATGTAGGAATATCGCTTACACTATAGCCAACAATTTCCACTTGGGTTATGGACCCGATAGGTGGCGATCTCCGAAACCAGGTAACATTTTTTTTTAGCTTCTGTTTGATTGTTAACGTCACTTAAATATATCGACGTAGCTAATAACTGAACCACTTGCTTCTGTTACTAGACAAAAGAGGACTCTATTCACAATAAATCTACTGATGCCAAAATGCTTCCAAATGATTTGCAGCGGAGCAACGAATTAAATTTTGGTTTTGTGTCTCGTCTTGTCTGTAAAATCGGCATAATTTTGTGAAAGTAATGCTAGTAAAAAATATAAAAATAGCTCAGGCATGGACCCGTTGCGGCAACTATTTATTTTTTATCCCGTCCTATACTAAATGTTAATGAAATATTTATCTTAGATATCCTTTTCGCCTGCTATTTAAGCTACGTTATAAACACTATCATTTTCTACAGAGATCAGCTACTTAATTGACAGAATATTGAGCTGATGCAAATCACCAGCTAATTATGCGCCAGAGGATTAAGGTCGAAGTTACCCTATCCATGCATATCATTAATTAAAATTTTCTTTAAATTTATGCGCCTAATTTGCGATGCTATTCATGAATGGCTTCCACCCAAAGAACTCTTCAGAGTTTACAAAACGAACTTTCCAGTAAAAATATTTCCAAATAACCAATTTCTACAAGTAAATAATGTAACAACAGTCTTCGTTGTAATAGTAACCCATATCCTACTCAAATTTACATAAGAACGTCCACACCCGCACTTAAGCTCTTTGAGAAAGTTACGATAATGTCCTTGTGCTGGGATATAACCAGAAGGGAAATATTCACATTTTAAACAGGACCTAAAAGTTAATTCCGTTTAAGTGGATTTCCATGCAAATTTCGTTACTTGTATGCTTTTCAATTAATCCAATGAGTTTTGAATTTTTGGCAGCATTTTTCTATATTATAAATATTTTTTGGTATACAACTGAAATTGTAAGACTTGTGGAACAAAGCTAGAAACGATAAACACTGTAATTCGAGTTTTTCCTGGGACTCAACCTGATTCGGCTTAGTAACGCAGCACGACCGTGTGGCCACTGGTTCTGAATAATACTGAAACCCTATTCTTTCTGTAGATGAGTGCAAATTAGCTTCCTACTGTGACAAGCTGTACCTATACTAGAAACCGCCCACAACTCGCAACAACTGGTAGTTCACACGTGACTACATTAAATTGTTGATTATCTACCCACTCTGTGTATATCTTCGCCTGCGATTGGTGTCCTTCTTCATTGAAACATTCCAATTACGATTTAAGTGACAACTTCTATCTGAAATCAGTATAAAGAACGTGTCATTCATCCGATTGTCGGTATCTTCGATTAAATACCGACTCCGAAAGCTTCCACAAAGAATGCCATCGGAAATTAAAATCTTGTCCGACATTCCTCGTGACGACAAAAAGTAGGAAGCAAGACAGAACGAATGCCTGCGAAATTGAAATCGTTTTCAACTGGCATTCCTTTTTTCCCTTAAGTATGTAACTCTCTATAACGTGTCGAACAAAGGACACTCCCAAAAATGCCACAGAACTTGCACAGTTTCTAACGATAGCTTTCGATATATGACGCTACAAACTCGGTTGGTCTTGTTGTGAATAGAGGTTGCACTTATAGTTCACACTCACGATGGAATGCGACTTTTTAAAAGTTAGCATTCAAACATTTTTTGAAGTATCCTTATCCATATCCATAGGCAACGATGATAAAGTCTCGAATGTACTTGCACAATACGAGATAAAT
This sequence comes from Cheilosia vernalis, assembly GCA_949126925.1. Taxonomy (NCBI): domain Eukaryota; kingdom Metazoa; phylum Arthropoda; class Insecta; order Diptera; family Syrphidae; genus Cheilosia; species Cheilosia vernalis. The sequence continues at coordinate 98,971,426 of OX421358.1, read as the reverse complement.
ATTCTTGCGTGATGACCCATTTGGTCGACCTCAAAGCCATTTCTACTGATAGCGCAACACACACAACAAAAAAGAAGAAAAATATATCTTCTGACGACGCGCGGAAAACATGAGCACAAGAGTCGACATTTTAAGTGGAATTTTCGCAATTCAGCTTTAAGGATTATCGTCGCTGTCGTTTGTGACACACACAAACCGAGTACAGAGAATGCCGCCATCGCTGTCATAATGGCAACATTATTTTCAAAGTCCACTTTGAGGAGAACGTAGTTGAAATGATAGTTTGAAACTTGTACCAGGAGGACGAAGTTGAACACAGATAGGGCGATAATGACGTCACAGCGAATATTTATGCTATGATTACGAGCGAAGATTTTTCTTGGTTTCTTTGGCAGGAACTACGAAAGGTCACCATCTACGGTAGTAAGGACGGTTTTGACGCAGGTAATTGTGGTTACTTTATGACGATGAAAGTGTTTTTATTTTTATCGTATTATGCAGGTGGTTGACGATGCTAATCCTGAAAGTTCGTTACATGACAAGCCCGTTTGTTGGGTTTTGCTTAAAGCGAAACGTCTCCAGATCTTACAAAATATTCCTTTGACAAACTATAAGAGGTGTTTAATTTATACATACGAGTTAGGAAGACTGTTTTATTTTATATCATCTATAAAATCCTTTTTACATATTGAATGTTTCAGTTGGGGGTGTTTTTTTTTAGGTCCTTGCCATAGCTTGATCGAGTTCGCAAAATCTTGGATTTCATGTAATTTCTTGGATTTCATGTAATTTCTTCTTGCCGGTTGATGCTTCCTTTCCTCCTCCAGTGCGCTTAAATTGAGTCCCTTTCGACCTTTTACTCGTTCAGCTTTTCAACAGGAAGTCTTTAATAACACAATTTTAACCGACTGTGTGGCCAGCTGTGAACCTAAAACAATTACTTAAATAAAACGCAAAACTTCCCCAATATTTTCGTAGTAAATAATATTTCAGAAGTCATGCCAAAACATCACCGCCACTTTAACAACTTTGAAACTGTTTTCTACGCAAATACTGCAGACAGAAAGAATACGGAGGTACGCAATTTTCTATAAAAATTTGTGACATAATTTTTAGAAATAAAACACGTGCACTGCAAAATTCGCTCTGTTCAAAAACTTGAGAGGGCGCCAATGCGTTTTGTCATAAATATTTTTTGTAAGCGCACAAAAGTGTGCGCTTTCGGGCTCTTGCCGTAAATTGATGAATTATCTGAAATGACAGAAATGATCGTCATAATGAATGAATTACTTACTTGAACTCCCCGAAAAAAGTTTAATTTTGCAAATTGTTCAAGTTGTAGGTTCCTTTTTAAGCGAATATAGCTTTTTTACGGACGGTCGGTGGGTCACGCATATAAATTATTCAAAAAGATGGGGAGTAAACCGAAAAAAATCGTCACCGTAGCGTTAACTTCCCCCTCCATGGCGCACTTGGAAGATGAAAACTCTAGAACGGCTCCACCGATTTGGATGATTTTTGTTTTGTGTTGTTCGTCTTGATTCAGGGATGGTTTAGGAAAAAAGAAAAGTCGAAAAATTCTTAAATATATGTGTGTAGAGAGCGAAAGAGGAACAGAGAGAGTAATCTAAACTAACTGGCACTATGAAAAATTAAAATGAATTGAACGGCTCCACCGATTTGGATGATTTTTGTTTTGTGTTGTTCGTCTTGATTCAGGGATGGTTTAGGAAAAAAGAAAAGTCGAAAAATTCTTAAATATATGTGTGTAGAGAGCGAAAGAGGAACAGAGAGAGTAATCTAAACTAACTGGCACTATGAAAAATTAAAATGAATTGAACGGCTCCACCGATTTGGATGATTTTTGTTTTGTGTTGTTCGTCTTGATTCAGGGATGGTTTAGGAAAAAAGAAAAGTCGAAAAATTCTTAAATATATGTGTGTAGAGAGCGAAAGAGGAACAGAGAGAGTAATCTAAACTAACTGGCACTATGAAAAATTAAAATGAATTGAACGGCTCCACCGATTTGGATGATTTTTGTTTTGTGTTGTTCGTCTTGATTCAGGGATGGTTTAGGAAAAAAGAAAAGTCGAAAAATTCTTAAATATATGTGTGTAGAGAGCGAAAGAGGAACAGAGAGAGTAATCTAAGCTAAATGGCACTATGAAAAATTAAAATGAATTTTAAATAGGCCGCCACGTAACACGGGCCAATACTTTACGTCCAATGATTCGCTTCTTTCGGCCGTCCCACAACAGCTCGATTTTTTAATAAAAACAAAACTCACATCTGCCATTCAAACATCAGCACTCACAATAAACAAAAGCTAGATTGTTCCGTGTGCGCAATTGTGCCTTGTCTATAATTCTTGGGAAAAATTAAAGCTATCACCACATCACGGGTTTTTCACTCGCACCCAAGTTTTTCAAAACCCAATTTTCGCTTCCATTAGCGCACTTTGAGTGTGCGCTTTCATTTTCTTTGAATTATCCGACATAGAAATGCCTTCGTTATGGTAAATCAATAGCAATACCTACCGCTTTCACATTTAAAAGACCCTCTGTTCTTTTCCCATAAATCTCTGTCCAGTTATCAATATGGAAAATGATTCCCCATCACGTCCATAATTGTTCTGCCTCACAATATATCTCGCCAAGATAATGCAAAGTCAATTCCAATCAAAATGGGTCAACTCGCACAACAATGGAGCAATCGCCCTTTCAAGGCAACGCCTGTCTATGAAATAGCCCGTGCACAATCACATCCTTCTTATAATTATAAAAGTCAACACTCGTTTCTCATAATGCCCCTGGGCCAGCGTGCAGCCCCTATTCACTTAAAAGGCTCTAATTAAACTTTTTGATCTCCTTATCGCTCACAATTTACTTCCATCCAATTAGACTTTAAAGTGTACCTCGCTTCGTCCTCACACGTTCCCATATACCTATATATATATAGTCGCACACAGCAAAGACTGCTGAAACAGTGTAATCTGGTCGGATGGTAAGAATTAATGTGGTCTCGCCCTCGTAGACGATTCCTTCTTCTTGCCCAGATAACCCAAGGAAAGGAAACATTTATTACAATTGAACATGATCTCATTTTCTCAGCGTAAATCTTCATAAATCATGCGTAATCATATGTATATATGTATGAGGCCTTATCTATGCACCCGCTGTGGCATGGCTTGCACCTCCATTTTCCGGTTATTCCACTATCGGGATTCACAAACTGGTGTTTGCATGGAATTCCTTGAATCTGCCACACAGACTCACGCACACACAGCCACCCAAATAAGGAGAAGAACAATTTTACACAGATTTACAATGGCATAGCACTCTTAGATATTTCTATAGATCTTCGGGCGTTTTGCTGCTGCCATTCTGATGATGGCTTCTGCAGCACCCTCCGTAAATCCTTCTTTGGAGCTTAAGTAATCTGCCGAAGCAGCAAGGGAGCAACGACGCCATCAAATGCATTCCATTTCCAGGTTTAATTTTGAATGCATTTGCATAATATTTACACAGGCATGAATACACACTGTGTGTATGGGAGAGGTCGCGCTGATTCCAGATAAGAAGCACTTTTGATGTTTATTAAGATGAGCATCTACTCGTATGCGAGGCAGAGATATAGCGCTGTCTTTGGGAAGGGGATTGTTCTAATTTAAACATAGACGTAGGTGGGTTTTTGATTTTCAACGCCTTGGTGTCTGGTTCATTGCAATGTTTGAGTAAAGACGATGCGAAAGGAGTTGAAAGTTGGCTGGGCTTAATGAGGCGTCAAAAACCTCTCCAACTGTTTTACTTCTGATGCGAAATTTGCCGCCAAGTACATGATGTACCTTGTGCTGAGGTACCAATCTTGCTTGCCTATATTATTTTTAAAAACTTTAGCGTACTAAGCTTCAGCACCATTATGTGAGTTATTTTTTTTTTTTTTTTCAATATTTCTCAATTCTCCCGTTTTTCGTTCAATTTGAGAGAGTTTGCAATTCAGCCACTGCCACATCGGGCAGAGCAAGGAACATAACTCATCAGAAAAAAGACAATACTGGCCAAATAATGCAGCCTTGCGGGATTCCACTTCGGATTTCCCATTCTCGTGACTGCTTTCTGAATATGTAACGAGACATTTAAACCGCCATACGTTTTCTTGATAAATAGCAATTAACTGATTAGTTGGGGCTCTTTTGCGCGAGACCATTATGAGTCCTTTTTCGAGGAGTTGTATAAGGTTTCTCAAGGAAAACAACTGCGTTAGACTGCTGGCTATAGATGGCTTGGACCGTTTCATGCCGTGAGGAGGTGCCGGATTATTGTCACACTGTGTGGTCAGTAAACAGTTTTCCAACTGATCCGAAACAACACCAGTACATGGTTGAAGTGACACATTTAGATATAAACTATTTCTTTAGTGGACTTAGGTTCCCAAACCAGGTTCACAGTGCCTCAGTGAGATGCTTGCTACCAGAGTTGATCGTCTGGAAGGTATCGTTGTTGAAATTTGTATGACCAAAATAAGTTTTTTTCTGGACGATAATCGTCAGTTTTCATTGTATTTGGCTGGAATGAACTTGATGAAGCTTTCAAACTCTGAATTTTCGAGCTAGTTGTTGGTTTTAGTGGTCTACCATTTCAAAGGTGGTAGACTTTTTCGTGATCAGGACTTTGATAAACAACAAATTCGTAAATTACAAGCTGCACCCGCTCGGCTTTGTTCGTGTCACATTTTTTGTAATAGATCCCGCATTGGTCTTATATATAAACTAGCTGTGCCCGCAACTTCGTACGCGACGTGAGACTGTGTAATTTCCAATAAAAGAGATACTAATAGTTAAGTTTCAATACATGAGATAATTATATTTTTTATGATAATTTTTTTACAAAGCTTCTTGAAATACAATATGTATTTGAGGTTCTGTTGCCTGGAGCATACAAAAATTTGTACCCACACCAACAATAAATCAAACAACATAATTCACCAATATCGTCTTTACTTCTTGAATTCTTCAATTCTTTACCTACTGTAAGGTAGGTATTACCGTAGGTACTATAACAACCGTTAAAACAAAAAAAAAATATATCAGGCACTCCGGGAGTGCCGACAGAAGTTATTACTTGAACATTTACGTGTGTATTTTTCGAATCGTCAGGAATTTTACTGCGCAGGAAATATTTAAAACTGTTTTGGGAGTAAAAACAGCGAACAAAAAATGGACAACAGCGCCACCTATCGGATCCAAAACTATCCTATCTTTCTTGCTGCATCCAACCATGCTCACATACAAAGTTTCATTGAGATCGGCTGAGTTTCTCAGAAAATGGACAACAGCGCCACCTATCGGGTCCAACACTATCCTAACTTTCTTGCTGCATCCAACCATGCACACATACAAAGTTTCATTGAGATCGGCTGAGTTTCTCAGAAAATGGACAACAGCGCCACCTATCGGGTGTCGGTTTCTCGGTGTCGATGACGCGGTGTCGTTTTAGAAGTAACCCAAATTCATTGATTTCTTCCCATCTAAAAGTGTCCAACGCTCCTAAAGAAGAAAACACCACGCAGTTTTTTTTTTTCATATGAACGTGCTTGTGCGATGTGCGCCACCCAACCACCCCAAAGCAGAACGACGATCAAGAACCGCGGCTGCTGATAAAGTTCGATTTGAGAAAATAAATTTATTTTTTTCGTGTTAGATTTTAGGTTGTAGCTCAGCTTCTAGAAGACATAGAAAGCTGGTTGATGGCTTGAAATAACTATGAAAGTGTTGGCTCTCCTAATTATTTTATTTTGTTTGCATTGATTAAGAATTGTTTGAGTAATGGCGAGTTAAAGGCAGTAAAGTCAGGAAAAAAAAAAACACATTTTGGTCAAAAACGCTCCCGAAAAATAGCCTTGACAATGAAAGGAATAGCCTATGTCTCAGAATCTTAACTAACATTTCAAAAAAAGTTTCATCAAAATCTGTACAGTAGTTTTCACGCCAACCGCGAACATATGAAAACGGCTACAGTTTTATTATATTTATAGATAGATAGGCGAAGGCAAATAGTTAATAACCACTTTCAGTTCCTTGAACATAATCGCTTAATTTTTTGTTTTTTTGGGAAGATGGAGCAGTGATGAAATGTTGTGTGTATTTTTTTTTTTTTTATAAATATACAGCCGTATTTATTAGATCCGCTTACGACGCCTCTACGACGTTGTTAAGTTAAACATCGCGTAAAGATTTACGCAGCATCTACGTGGATTTCATGAAATTGTGATTTATAAACATTTTTTCCGCGGTAATTAAGAATTTCGATAAACTATTACAGAAAACACAGAAATCTATTACCTTTTTTCCCTAAAACCGACATCAACTGTAATTAGCTTTGTAAATGAAATCATTTTACACAGTAAAAAGTCAAATTATCTAAAACAATTCCGAAAAGTCTTCGAAGGGACTGCTGAAATATCAAACTGAAATCATATATCTATGTGTCTTCCTATATCCATATTGCTATTTCGCCAATCAGATGCCAGGCCATTTGTAGACATATTCACACACATCCTGAGACATTCCCCACAAGCAACAAAACTAAAGTAGAAGAAATAATATCACAAACGCACAATATTTTTTTATATTTTCATTTATTAAATATAATTTCAATCTTATAATTGCATATGCAAACGAAGTTGCTTTGGCAGAAATTTGCACAGCATTCGAAATGAATGAATAAACAAGAATGAATTTCACTTTTTGGTTTTGTTTACATTTCGACGACGACCAAATGACATTTGATGCAAAAACATTTCATTTTACGTACGTAAGCTCTACGCAGGCTCTAAACGCAAATTTTCGTGTTTAACTTACGCATACGCAGCCCTAAAGCAAAGTTGCTTAAGTTTGAAAAATCTTTAAAATTAAAAATTTCCTACGTAAGGGCATTTTAGAGGGTGCGTAGAGATAAGAAGACTCTTCGATGAGTTTATAAATAGTAAGGCTGATGTTCTGGATAAGCCGGGTAAATACAATAGTGGTATTTCTACCACCCGGCGAACTTTGGCAATCTTAAGTTTAAAACTTAGCTCCGAGGAATATTGGTTGAAATGTGTTTTTTTTTTTAATGGAAAGTGCAGCATTTCTTTTTCGTTAATGTAATATTTGAGATTGCTTTCAACAGGCAATCCATTTACAAAATTTCAAGGCTAAACTGTCAAAATTTTAATTTTAAAAATGTTTATATTATGAGCCTTTTCACTAAGGATAATGAATTCGAACACATTAGCCAAATTTAGTCAAACCTCGTTCCCTGAAGCAAAAGAGCCAAACAGAGAAAACGAAACTTTTCTCGTTCACAAAAAATTTGCAAATATTAGCCCAAGAAATTTCTTTAGCCTATAGTTGGTATATAGCTGGCAGATGGTTGTCAAATCGTTTAAATGCTAATTTGTAACTGACTTTTAATATGGTTTCATTTATATATTGTGCAAGATTCATCGGAGCTTCAAAGCGGAATGTCCAATTCGACCGCCTTCCAACAATGTGGCAGCAATGCCAGAGGATGCAAGAGCCAACGCTTTGAAGATTTTGACCGAATTGTACTCAGAATCAAGTAAATGACGAATATCTCAACTGTCCCACTGTGAGCATCGAGAAAGTAAATGCCTCGCGTTTTATCGTCACAAACTTTCATCACCGAATTGCACACGTTCTTCTTATCGGCATTCAATAGCGTCATTATGTATCTCGTTAACTTCTCCACCCAAAATGCACGCAAAACTTCTTTTATCATAATGGAATTTGCCACCTTTACATGGTGTCCAAAATCATTAAAACTTTTTTTTAAGCCATTCCCAAACAATTGAACACAAAATTCTATACAAAAGACAAATTTTCGATATTTCCAATTTGACGACTTTTCCGGAGGATTTTCCCAAAATTTTCGTTCGTAAGAACCTTAACCTGACAATAACGAACAACTTAAAAAAAATTAAGCCTAATCGGCCCAGCCGTTCTCAATTGATGAATTACTATACCATTCTGACACCATTTTTATAGATTTTGGTGAGCGAATTCTCTCGCAATGAGAGAAATGTGACATATCTGACCAAATTTAACCCGAAAGTAAGACCTGCCTGGGGTCGAATCGTGTTGTCTGTAAACGAGCATTACGTGACGGATTTTTTTTTTTTTTTTTTTTTTTCAAATGTAAAATCAACTTAATTCCGTGACGTATAGCTCGTTCACGGAAATGGTGATTCGACCTCTGATTTGTTGAATGGGAAGTGACACTTCATGTTTTTATATTCCCCCCATTTTTTTTAAAGTGCTTTTGTAAGTCAACATTCTAGATAGATAGATAGATAGATAGATAGATATTTTTATTTCGTATAAAAATAATGTTACAGGATTATTGTTATTGCACATTTTACAGAGATTTGATAGATTGGATTTTATCTTTCTACTGAAATATTATTTTTTATGTAAGATACTCGTTAGGTAAGGAAGAAAAAGAGAGAGAACTTGAAGGAAAATACGAAAAAAAAACCTTCGATATGAATGAACAAAAAGAAAAGAAGAACAAAAATGAAAAATAGTATTAAATGTATATACACCAAACGGGTTTGTATTAACAGGTAAATGAAAAGGTATTTGATAAGTATATAAATAAGGACAAATAATTAAGTAAATAAATAAACAAGTAAGTGAATATATAAATAAATAATTATATCAATAAATAAATAAATAAATAAGTACATAAATAAATAAACAAATAAATAAATAAATAAATAAATATGTAAATAAATAAATATATAAATAAATATATAAATAAATAGAAAAAAATATATATATTAAGACTAGATAAATATATGTTAAGTAACTATTCAGCAAATAAATAAATAAATAGACGAAATAAAATAAATAAGTGACTATAACAGTAGAAAGAAGGAGAAAGAAACGACTATGTAAGAAAAATTGTTTAAGTATGTTAAGTTAATACAAATAAAGATGATTGATAATTTATTTACAATTAATTTTTTATGGTTGCAGAAATTTAGGTATTTAATTCACTTACAAGTGGATTATCAGTAAAACCACATCTTGAATTAAACGTATTCTTAAGCTTAACAATTTTATTTGCTATCAATTCAACATTCGCTCTTTTGTGTATATCAAGGGTTGAGTGGTGCCAAGGTAAGTCTAGCATCATTTTGAGAAGCTTATTTTGTAAAACTTTTAATTTTTTTATATGGCAGGTTGCTGAATCGCCCCAAACCTTGCAACCGTATAACAGAATTGCCTGGAAAATGACCTTGTGTAATATAATTTTGTTATTCATGGAAAGCAGAGATTTTCTATTAATAAATGGATAAAGCATCTTTATAGCTATTCCTATTTTCTTTAAAGTTTTATCGATGTGGTCCTTAAATGTTAATCTACTATCTAAATGGAGGCCAAGGTATCTAACGGAAGATTCCCAATTTATGTAGCTTCCATTAAGGTGGAGTTGATTGCTGGGAAGATTTTACAAAATTTTGTCTTATTTTGACCAACTTTATATGAACACTCCCAAGTCAATACCGAAGAATGCTTGCAAATTTAAGCTCAATCGGTTTTGTGGTTCCCACTTCCAATGGTTCAATGTTTTTAATGTTTTTTTTTTTTTTTTTTTTTTATTTTTTTACCCTTGTACGTAATTATCTGCATTAAAAAAAAAAGAAACAACGAAACTAAATCTTTAAATTAAATGACGGGCGGCAAAGGAAAACATACGCATTTTGTCTCTTGGTCTTGAAAAGACTGAAATAAACAGCCACAGGTTGAATAAAAAAGTAAACTGCTTACCTTACCGATGAAATTCATAAAAGATTTGACGCATAAACTCGGAATATCACCATGATTCAGAACCACACATAATCAAATGGTAGTCAGTCCGTAGCTTATTTCTATATTGAAACAGCTAGAATCCCTTATGCCGACGAGTCCTTGAGTATGTTTTCCGCAAAGAGTAAGTAAACACATTACATCCAATTCTAGATTCAAAAACAAGTCACAATTCATGATGTATCCATAATACTAACACCTTCCAGGACAGAAAAAGCGTTCGAAACTCATCTTTATGCGTCATTGAATTCGAATTCAAAACATCGCTGATGTTTCCAATCTAATTTTGCACCGTTTACTCAGAAGAAATCAAAAATCATCATCGTCATCAATTGCCGTCAATTTATTGCTATTATTCAGCATCAGGAAATGACACCGTGGTCCACTAATCCGTGCGTTTCTCACTCACGCAAATTAAACTAAAATCTCACCGACCTACGCGTATCTTTATGTAATAAAAACTCACTATTTACAGTACATTCGGCAGACTTTCATAAATTTCACGTGCGAAAATAGCTCCAACCGCTCACCGTCTGTCTCCAGCTATACTCGTACATTGATATTTTACTACAGCTAGCTAACCAAACGCTAGAGCAAGAAATTGCGGGCCGCAGAAATATTACAGTTCGCCGACTTTCCCATCATCATCGTTGAGTTGTTCATAAAAATGTGCTTTTGATTTTCCTCGCTACGTGTGTGCAGTTTAATTGCTCACGAGGAGATCAGTCCGCTTGAATATCGCAGCAACCTGCATGTGGTCTGGGGCGGCTTTCTATATGCGAAAACCCAAACCCACTCGTTAGTTGGTGAACTTACTTAACCTAAACCTACCTGGCCTGCGGCAACAGCAAAATCGGAACGAAAAATGCAAATGCGTCATCATGGGTAGCCGTGTGCCGCGGTCTGACGAGTCGATGGCGCTGGACGTGATGATAACTTATGTCACCGTCGTCACCGGTAGTTGGTCATAGACTGTATAGACGCAGTGCCGCAGCCTGGGCGTATCTGTCAATCGCACGCTGTTGGTGAATGGGTTGGTGGTTGGTGCTTGGCCATACTCGTATCTATGTTCATTTGTTTAGATTGGGAATTGTGTTTATTTATGTTGATTACTTCGGCCGAGACAAGAGGAGACGATGACGATGACGATGAAGACACACCATATAGTGTCAGTGTGCGCGATCGGCCATGTAGGTGGGTAGGGTTTTTCTTTGTGTGTACACCTATCGTGCTGTTGTTGACAAGTGTTTTGCCTATTTGGACAGCTGACTTTATGTTCGCTGTTCGCATCACTCTCGGCCCGATTATTGACTGTGTATGAGGAGTCTCGTCTTCATACACAAAGTCACGGTCATTGTGCGGTGTAACGACCTTAAAGTGAGTGCCACTCAAACGACTTTTTATATACAGTGCATAAAATGTGTATTTATGATTAAATGTAATCTCAGTCCATTAGTGCGGGTTTAACAAGATACATCCAAGATATGGGAAGAGTTTGGCGAAGTGCTTAATTTAGCCGGCAATTTGGAAAACTTCAACGCCAGCCGTGTCGAGGTTGATGATGGTGTGGACATTGTTTTTTTTTTTTTCAGGAGACGCTTGTGGGTTTCATTCTATTTTAATGAAAATAAATTCACTTTAATGAAAAATTAAATTGAATTGTTTTTTTTTTTTAACTTGATTTTTATTAGTGGATCATGCGGGACTGTCTAGTTAGAGCGAAGTCAGCGCCCGCTTAAAGCAGTTTTATTGAGACATTTTTTGACGTTAGTTATGTGGAAGTGCAAGTGATGCGTGTGGTAATTGAGCTGCGTTGAGTCAAGCGGTGGGGTGAGTTGAACTCGTCTTTGAAAATTGGTTTGATTTAGGTGATTTGCATTTTTTTCAGTCACTCTGAAACAGAAGCGGGTCTATTAAAATCAATTGGCTTCGATTGTCTCTTGCAGATTCAGGGTCTTCTACGCAGCTGGATACTGAAGCACGATAATCCACTCATGTAAAGTTTAGTTAACCCTTAAAAATACGAACTACTGTACAAAGAGATTCTTCATGTAAAGAGCGTGACAAATTTACCACCATTGTGCACTGTGAACTTAATACTTTGGGCGATAGCAATAGATTTATGGCATGATTTAGTTTTTGAACGATTTATATCTTGTTTTTTTTATTTTTTTTTTCATAGCGCACATTGGTGAGCGATTGCGATCGCCGCAATGTTACAAGATGACAACTTTAATTTAATGTGAGGTTTATTTGTCTATAAAATGTTAGAAATATAATTGTAATCTACGATACGATTTTAAACAAAATGGGAGTAACTAATCCGCCTTTGTTTGTGTTGCAAAATCTTCTTCTTCTTCGTCTACAAAAAAAATCCGTATTTTACTTACTTCTTTTCTTCGTTTTCGCCCTTAATAAGAACAGTTTTTGCTAATCCAGAATGTTCATAACATTTGCGAATCATTTGTTTTTTTTTGCGCACACTCGTGTGCGATTTCGTTTGGGGTAATCTATAACTCAAAATTTTGTGATGTTTATATTTATGGCAAGTTTTTGAATGGTTTGCTCTTAGCGCACTATATTATATACAATTCTGTGCTCCTGGCAATTTTCCCAAGTTTGTCGATGTGTTCTAGCGGGGAACGTTCGTGTCCTGTTAGGACTCATCTTTCTGCTATTTTGCTTTCGCATTTGGTTGGTCTCTTATTGGCTGACCCAATATTTGCATAGCTTTTCCGAATAATTATAACTCGTGTGTGATTGCGTTTGTGGTAACCCAAAAACTCAAAATTTTGCTCTGTTTTTATTTTTGTCAAGTTTTTGAATGGTTTGCTTTTGGCGCGCATTATATTGCACACATTTTGCCCTCCTAGCAAGTTTTTAACTGTGTTTTCTTAGGAGAAATTCGTGTGCGATTAGGACTTGCCTTTCTCTTCTTTGCTTTCGCATTAACAAGGTCTAGTATTTGCTGACCCACAAATTTTTTTTTAACGTTTTTGAATCATTTGCTCGTTGCGCACATGCGTGATGTGGGTACCAGCCACCGATGCATCTCGTATTTCTTCCGAAAAATGGGGAAATTTCAAGTGTCACCGTCTCTTATTGGCTGACCCAATATTTGCATAACTTTTCTGAATAATTATATCTTTGCGCACACTCGTGTGCGAATGCGTTTGGGGTAACCCAAAACACAAAATTGTTGTCTTTTTTTTTCTTTGTCAAGTTTTTGAATGGTTTGCTTTTAGCGCGCATTATATAGCACACATTTTGCCCTCCTAGCAAGTTTTTAACTGTGTGCTCTTAGGCGAAATTCGTGTGCGATTAGGGCTTGCCTTTCTCTTCTTTGCTTTCGCATTAACAAGGTCTATTATTTGCTGACCCACTATTTTTTTTACGTTTTTTGAATCATTTGCTCGTTGCGCACATGCGTGATGTAGGTACCAGCAACCGATGCATCTCGTATTTCTTCAGAAAAATGGGTAAATTTCAAGTGTCACCGGCTCACCGTCAAAGGCGTACCTACAGATTTTGTTTTTGATTCTAAAAGTGCAAAATATTTGGTTACAACAGAAGATTGTCACATTTCATATCGCCAGAGATACCATCGTGGTCTTCGATGACCACATTATTCACAGAAATCGACCTGTGATTTGATTCTTGCATCAAAAATATATATATTCGATCTTATGTATGTGAAAAATTATTTTACATTGCAACTGTGCTTAAAGTTGTTAAGAATACAAAGTGCATGTTCATTTCAATCTACCCAAGTTGGCTTTAATTAGTAAAATTCTATGTCCTTGTCAATGGAGAGACGCGTCTGTTACGCAAACAAAAACAACAACAGTTGTACTACTGTTCCCAATTGTTCTTTTCATTTACTGTAGTAGCTAACAAATATCTAAAACCGAGAGACAAAAAAAAAAAAAAAACAAGTTCACGAGCAATTGTCAGGACTTTCTTGGCAGCGCAAAACGAAGATGCACAAGCAGATACTGTTTTCCACAGAAGCCAAGGGTGAACGTCTGCAACAGTGCACTATCTGTCGTTTGCTTCGATTTCTACCCTTTAAACACACGATCAGGGTAAAGGGAAAACAAATATAATATTGTCTGCTTGTAGTGTAATCAGCGTGTATAGAACTTAACTACACAAATATAAATTTACGCATAAAACAAGTGACGATAACGAACGCCGGGAGTAGATAATAAATCCGGTAAAATGCAAATGCAAACAGTAATTAATCTTAACAAAGCTCATGTTGTCGTAGTTGTGGATCAAGTTGTTATTTTGTTGCACCATACATGCACACGATGAGTTCGCCAAACGACCTCCAGCTCACACCTATCAGTGAATAGGTTTCGCCTCGTATTGCATTATGCATGTTGGCTCTATATCACCATAAGGCTGACCTATAATTTGAAGCTTTACCCACACCTATGTTTGTAAACTATTTTCTTGTTCGGTTGCAATTGTCTGTAACGGTACGCCAGTCTGCAGCAGACAAAACGTGACGTATGCATTCTAATTAATTGCGTTGAAAATTCCATTGTTGGTATTTGGTTTGGGTTTCGCGTGTGATTAAATGATGTGCGGTTTGTTTCCAACCCCACCAATGCCACTAACCACAGACACCATAAAGCAAATTAATGCATTTGTTTCGTTATTCGTTATTCATATCGAAGCAGTTGTAAATATTTGCGGATTTTACTCGAACGAAGTCTTTGATATTGTTAACGAATTTGTTCCTTTAAGAACCACCGGGGAGGACCAGAATTTTTTGTAATAAGCAATCATAAAGATTGCCCTTCTCGGGCAGTGTTGGGATACTTTTTTCCCCGAACAGTTATTTATTTGGATTCAACCGAGTTAAGCAATAAACAAAAAACAGCTTTTAATTGTAAATGAACAAATTTCTGAATCAACGATAATTATCCACGGATGTTACAATTTTACTTCACGAAACAGTTTTTTAGCATCGAAATTTCCACGACGAGGTTCGTTAAAGTTCCAAGATTTACCCAGTCCTCGGGTGTTACTTCAAGAAGTTTATTTAAAGGAAAATTGTTTTATATAGTGGGAGAATTTTTATTTTCCAGGACAACTTATTTTAAAAGTTGGTTGCTAGTAAAGACAAGTAGGATGTTTTGACTTTATTCCAAACACAAATTGAAGGAAATTTCGTATTAAATTTAAGTGTTACGATACCGGTTAAATCCTTCGTCGGGTCGTCAGCCTCCATAATTGGCTGTCGTAAGTAAAATTAATAAAAAAAAAATGGTTGCCCTGCAAAAACAAAAAGCAGCGATCAGGGTAGAAACAATTAAGCTTCCAATGGGAACCTTTGCAGGCTCATTTGCTATTGTCAAATGTCCTGTGCTTAGACATCTGAAAACGAAGTTTCGGTGCTGTTGTTTTTTTGCATTTTTGTTGTTGATTTTTGCAAAAAGAGTGAATTATATAATTTCAAATACGTGGGCGAAGAAGACGATCCAACAAGGAACATTTTCTAATAAAGTTTACAACTCAAATCTTTAATGAAACTTGTAAAAAGATCTAAAAGTACAGGGCCATTCATTTCGTGGTTTCAAGTTAGTGGCGCTGGCATTTGACACCATCCTGTCAAACTCAGCTGTCAATAACATATTAGCAATCGAACAACGCGTTCCAATTTTTAAAACTTATTTAAGGGTATTTTTTTTTAGAGGTATAGAACTTTGAAATGGAATAACACAAAGATGATTCTTTTATATTAACATGAAATTTACTTTCTTCGAAAGATAATCCTTTTCCCTTGAATTTGTTTTTTTTTAATCGTTGTTTTTCCTAAAAAGAAACTTTTTTTTTCTAATTTTATTTATTTGTTATCACTTGTAAACTTTTTCCAGTAGAAAGACATAAATTTGTCATAACTCTGTATTTAAATAATGTAAATTGTGCTATAAGAAATTGTAAATTCTAAACGAATATAAATTGTAATTGTAAAATTCTGGCATTACAATTTAAATATGATTTCTGGCATATGACCGCCACGGTTGGCTCAAACGTAGTCTAATCTGGAGGTCCAATTTTCGATGACTTTTTCCAACATTTGTGGGCGTATATCGTAATCGTTTTGGGCTTATCGGCATAGACTAGCGACTTCACATCCCCACAGAAAACAGTCAAGCGGCGTTAAATCGTCAGTAATCATATCTCGATAGCGGTCACCATTGACTGTAACGTTCTGGCCAGGATGGTTTTTAAGAAGCCACACAATACTACCAATTATGGCTTTATTGCGTGAGAAGTTTCCTGGTCGCGTAATTTCACGTTTTGGCGTCGTCAATTTATCACCAAAGTCATGCAAGATTTGAAACCGTTCGATTTTTTTCTGTGGGGCTACGCAAAAGACCGTGTTTACGCAAATAGTGCCCGAACTTTAGACGCATTAAAAACCAACATTACTCAAGTTATTGCCTAGATACCACCGGGAATGTGCGAAAAAGTTGTTAAAAATTACCTCAAAAGCGAATTTTCCCGAGGCGGCCATTTGAATATTTTTTTTTTTCACACTTAATGGCAAAGTCCAAACTTTATAATGAAATTAATTTTTTATCAAAAATGTATCGCTGTGTGTTTTATTTAGCTTTACCTTCGAAACCGAAAAATGAATAACCCTTTATTTATGATCCTTTTTACTTTTTATCTATCTTTATTTCGTCGTATAATTTTTCGTCAGGAAGTTCGATTCGACTCTTAAATGCCACTGGCTGAAGAATTTTTTATTTCCTTTTTCACTCACAATCAGAAAGCCTAAAAGAAGAATTTTTCGTGAACCACGGGGCAGTTGAGGAGTTCTTTTTCATATTAATACGAACCAAAACGATAAATCTAGTGTAGAAAATCCTGCCATTTACACCTATTTCCTAATAAATTATATCTTTAATTTAAAAGTTAAATCAAAGTACTACGTATGTATCTAATTTTTATTTTTAATTTTCTTATCATTGCAGGTATGTAGCGGACATTACGTTATTAACTGGTTTTAACACAGTTGTCAATTTGAATAAAGAAAGGATTAACATCAATTCAAGCTCACAGGTGCTCTCGGGTTTGGAAAATATTTTCACAATATTGGCAAAGCCCATTTGGTAACGGCTTGCTAGGGACTATCCAAATTTTAAAGCAAAGTCAATTGGTAAAAAGTCGAACATAATGACCTGTCTTGAACTGACCATTTTTAAGTGTACTGTTTATAAAGTCACAGCAGCCGACCTAGCTATCTTTCCTTTCATAATCACACTCAATGCCGCCAATAGGATTTATAGTTCTGTAACTATGCTGAAATGTGAAAGTGCACACTGTACCACAGCAGTATGTTTATTGCAGTGGTGTCCTGCTTATCTGCGAAAGGCGACTAGCACTGACAATCGGACCTCGTATACCTATAACATTCTTGTGCCAGTTCTTCTTTTGTTCGGGGAGCTGCTGTTGCAGCAAGACTTCAATTCCTCCTGGAGCATAGAGCGACAACCAGGTCGGTTCTTCGATCTCACTCTGTTTGAAGCTCGATACCTCAGCTATGTCCACGATCGTAAATTCTCCGATTGAGCTCCCGTCAAAACAGTTGACCTCCATGTTGTTCTTGGCCTACCAACTCGCCTTACACCTTGAGGGTTCCATTGGAAGCTCTGCTTCGCTATGTTGTCACCTGGTTTCCTAAGTGTATGGCCAATCCAACGCCATTTTCTCTGCTTTAATGTCAACATCCACTTTTGTTTGTCCAGTCCTGAACCACAATTCATTTTTGGAAAATGTTTGTAGCCACTGGATCTTTAGGACCGCAGACAAAGATTTACAAAAGCTTGTAACCTGCTCGAGATGTTGGCGGAGCATTTCCACGTTTCACATGCGTAAAGCAGTACTTGTTTGGGTGGTTAATGTCAATTCCCCTGCAAGTCCTACGTATGTCCAGCAGTTGATGATTTGCACTTGTACTCTGGTCGTCATTGAGCAGTGCACAGTTATTCTATTTTCTTGTCAGCTATCTGCTTACCATCACATTTCGCTTATCTGTGCAGTGTGCATTTGATGATATTAAGTTTGCAAATTTTGGTTTCGATATAGAGTTCAAAGTCGACTCACCATTTTCCCCGTACCAAGTCAACGCAGCTCTTTATATAAAATTGTCAGCCATTTTCGTTCATGCGCGTTTGGGAATGATAATACCTGCGTTTGTATTTAGATAAAATTCCAATCCTTCTATCTCATTTGTCGCATTTTTATCTGCTTTGTTTATAATTATATAAACACTCTACAATGTACTCGTATATAAGGTTTACCTATTTGCTACCACTAAAGTACGTCCATTTTACCGTCCTTCATTTCCTTTTGTACCTTTTTAGAACGGATATAGACGCATCATTATGATTCCACTTAGAAGGATTCAGCTTATTCTTTCTAACGCGTTAATAGAGCTGTAAAAATCCATAACAGAGTGTTTACAGAGCAGTAACAGATCAGTAACAGAGACCCAACAGAGTAGTGGACAATCAGCAGATATCAGTGCCTATTGGATCGGGCATCTTTATCCAAGGAGCTACATACTCTAGGATACTTTCGAGAGTATTGTTGATTTGAAATTCTTGCCCGTTCAAAATTTACAAGGTGTTTGTTGGCGGTCCAGAAGTTTCCATAAATCCACTACAACCATTCAAACAAATCGCCTTTCTAATATATCATAGTTTCGTCGCTTCATCTTGGAAGAGCAACAGAAATCACTTTCAAATCCTCCTCTATTTTTTTTTACAATAAAAACCCACAACTGCTTGAACATTATTTATTAGGTAACAAAAAAGAAAAGAAAAAAAGAAAAAAAAGAAACAGAAAATCTTTTCACCACCTACTCATCGCCTTCCTCCAGATCCTTATTCTTATCTAGTTTGCTAAAAATACAAGTCGTAATGCACAGGATCAGAAGCTCCACACAAATGCCCAATGCGGGCCACATCGATGCCATACTGTCCTTTACACGAACAAAGGTAACATCGATGGCCTCTTCTGTCACATTCAAATCTGTTAACAAATTCCCAGCAACACACTTGTACTCTCCTCTGTCGTCCAAGGTGGTGTTTACCACACGTAGAATTCCATTATCAACACCATTATCATTCTCGCTTAGAATATACCTATCAGTTGAATTGTAGATTGTAAGGTTTCCGATCTGCCAGTACAACTTTGGCTTAGTTCCAAGTACGTCACATACAATAGTGAATGGTTCCGCTTCCATTACGCCAATATTCGCGACCGTACGCACTGCCAGCCTGGACATAACTTTGAAATCCTTTTTCGTAGTATTGAGTCTGCAACTATAGTGGCCGGCATCTTCTTCTTCAGCACGTTCAATAATAAAAGTGTTTTCCAACCGGAGGATGCTGTAGCGACCGTTTAATGAATCAACTGTGGACACATCTTTGCCGTGTTTCTCCCAGATTAGTTCAAAGTCTCCTGCCTCGGTGATGTTACAGTGCAGCACCAGCGGCTGTCTGATGGAGAAGGCTTTCAGCTTATGATCGACGTTGTCGTAGTTCGGCACCAGTAGTTCTGGTTCGGTAATATTTTGACCATTGACCAGTAGAATGGTAGCGCTGAGAGCGAGGATTCCAAGGAGCTTGATCTGCATTTTTGTTCTTGAACAGAAACGAATAGAATTTATTCACAAAAAAAGTATATTTCTCTTTATAACCGTAGTCATCTGGCAAATGCCTGGAAACGACTGCGAACTAGATACTTAAAATCGCAATGGGATACTTGAGAGATGAGCAAACGTTTTAAATACCGGTACATGAAAAATTTACAAAAACGAGATAAATGAGATAAAACAGTCACAAAAGGTCACAAGATTACGATAGTGGTATGACAAGTATTTTGCAGTGCGGTACTCCAGATACTGCAGGTATGCGGTTAGATAAGATTTTTATATTATCATAGCGTATATCTGTGTCTAATATAGTCGTTGTTTGCTCGCTACTATGTTTGGAATGTACCTACTGCTGATAAATCCTTGGGCTTGAACGAAATCCACATGCGACATAATGAAGCCACAAGCAACCGCGCCAGCATTGTTGCTTACGTTTGTATTGATCGAGTGCACTATCTTGAAAGAGTCTGAGACAAGGAAAGGTTTCTCTACCCCTAATGTACATATATTTGAAGCATTACAAAAGGACTATCAAGAGTTATATTTGTGTTTGTTTGACAAACAAATTAAAAAAAATACATTTTTAGAATTACCTACAATAAGAATATCGTGATAGGGCAAAGTCGTAAAACCTATTTAAAAAAAAGTGTGTAGCACACGTCTAGAAGATCCTGATTCTAGGAGTTCCTTGAAAGATCAGTAAAACCTTTTTCATTCATTTAATCTTCAGGAACTTGGGGCCCCAACATTGGTCCCAATCGGAGCACCACTTCTCTGAATAAGGAAATATGAGTAGGTTGGCGTTGGGTTAGGTAAGCGTGGAGTACTCCGTGTCACACTCAGGTCAATATTGGCCCATTGTGATGCCCCTTTGGGGGAAAAGGTTTTCCCTTATCTATAATAACCTTGTCCATATGCCTGTGATTAACGACCTTAGCTTAAAATGGGAATTGAAGAGGGGAATTTTTGTAAAGTTTTTCCCTATAAGAATTATTGTTTAGATAATTTAGAATAAAAATTGAGGGGGTCAACCAACCATTAAAACTGTCACCTATTGTTTCGAATTTAGACTAATCCACTCAATTTCTAAATCGCTCTTCCATCGCCGAGTGAAGTGTTGCTATGCCCAAAGGATATTTGTTCCCACAAGCAGTTGCGATTTTTTTCCGTCGAATAAATCTCAAATGCTTTCCCTTTTGATATTTGCCTTTGGGAAAGACAGGTGCTGCATAGTTCTACATAACACAAAAAATTAATGTTTCGTATTATGTGGAATCATGCGTTATATGAAATTTATTTTTTTGCTGTAGTAGTGTAGGCAGCGTTGCCAAGTCATTTTGGCATTTGAGCACCGTTTTCAAAATTTTCAGCGTTAATTTTGACCGCTTGGGCACCAAAACTGAATTTTTTTTTTAAAACAGCTCGAAAGTTGATAAAAAAAAAGTAAAAAAAAAACAACGAAAAAATCGTATTCATATTAGGCCATAGCGAGTGCGATGTAAAATAAAAAAAAATATTTCAATAAAACTTAAAAAAGAATATGCACATACCTACATACATTAAATTTGTTTTTTTAAATTGACCCTGTGCAAAAGTAGACAAAAAGGCGGCGTGCAGCGGCAGCGTTAAAAAAGCACTTAAATATTTTTTTAAGCACTGAAAAAACGCCCAAGCGCTAAGTCTACTTTTTCGGCACTGAAATTAAATTTTGGGCACTAACGCTGAAAGCACTGACTTTGACAACGCTGATTGTAGGTAGACACAGTGGCAGTGGCTTAGTGGAATTCCTATATTTTATGTACGCCTGCATCTGAAATTTTAACCTACCTACCAATTGACTCCACCAAACTTTTGATGAACGAGAAAGTTTTGTGCGGCCCAGTCGTGCACCTTATTTTTAATATTTTTCTTGAGTAAATACAACGCTTCAGCAAACTTGCTCTCCTACACTCTTTATGGAATATCAATGTTTACCGGTATAACCTTAGGCTGTTGGTTTCCACCCAACTTCAAAACCGTTGTGACTTGTTCTTTCAATGAAGATCTGGGACACAATATTGAAATAGGAATGGGAAAACTTGATCTTTTTGTCATCCTTCTTTCTAGGAGGCAAGCTCATCGTCCATACCACAAATTAAAATTAGGAATTATTTCTGATAATGTACTTGTTAGTGCCCGGAACTTGCCAGCCTCGATTACATAACTTTTCCAAAACTTCAAACAAACTTTGCAGTATACTCCAACCAATATACTAACCCCACATTCGTAGCAAAAATTAACTATTAATTTTTTTTGGTTTTTAATTTTCAACCCCTCTTAAAATGAGGGTTTTCTCGTTGTTTCCCTCAAAAATAAAAAAATGGTATTTATAACATAGAAATAAATGAAGCCATTAAATAATTTTTCAGTAGAAAGATACCCTAAGTGTTCATATCTCTGTCTTGTAAATGATGCGGCAACAAGCTTATGTAATTTATAAACGAAATAAATATCTCTATCTTAAGTTTCAATGTACAACAAATTGGAAAAGTTACACCTATTCGAAAACACCCCGAGGAGCTGTTGAAGCGTTAAAAGTTCCCCTTTCCCAAGCAAAAGTTTTTAACCGCTTATTTTTAACTTTTCTCCTTTACCTACGTAGTTAAGTAGCGATATTGTTATTGTACAAATTTTTAAACTCGAGGTGTTAATCAATTCTGACTTTACGATGATACCTATCAAAAAAGTGGTTCGCAAAATTCTTTCCGTCTGTGACGAGGCCTACAGCCTAAACCGCTGCCCGGATTTCGTTCAAACTTCGGATTTGGAGTTTGGGACCATTTTTTTTTTCACTGTAACCTCAATTTTAATGCTACACTTACATATAAAATGTTCATACGGAAATTTAAAATTTGGACATATCACGAAAACGGTCCATACGATTTTAACAAAAATCAATTTCTAAGGTAATATACTCATTTCGAGCTTAATAGCAAACTCAGTTTTCGTCAGTATTATCGTAGAAACTATTTTTGAAAAAAAGTATTTTTTTAATAAAATACTGTTTTCTTTAGTTTACCGGAAAAGGGGAATAACAAATTTGACCAAAATGTATAGTTAGAGTGAATTTGATGTTTTCAAAATTATTGTGTCCTTAATTTTGAATTCGAACTCTGATTTTAGAAACCACTCATATCCCGAAAACCCCAATTTCGATAAAACTTAAAAAAATATAAATAAATAAATAAATTAAAATATGGAAGATGTAATATTAAAATATTTAAGCAATAGTATTTTTCAAACTAATCAAAATAGGGCCTTCTAAGGTAACCACAATTAATCGTTGGTAACCTGCCATTTCCCCGTGTCGGCGGTATGTAATTTCCTGTTTAAACCTCAGGGAGGCTTGAGAACGGCTTCGTACTTGCATCTTTTGACCTTCGCTACTCTTGTGATCAGACCAAATTCTTATTAGTTGCCATAGCTACTATGTACGGCCTACAATTTATGTCGCCGTTTCTAAGTGCTTCCGAATGCTTGCAAATATTTACTATACCTACGAACTTTACGTAAGCCAACATTTCAGCAGTAACAATCTCCCACAGAAGTGATATTTTTATCTAAGAAAATCAGAAAAAAAAAAAAAAAACACGACATACGTGCCAATTCACCGTTAACTACATAAATACAAACCTGTGATCTGAGTAAAACTCGGTCTAATTTATTGAATCAGCTCTACTCAGTCATGTAGACAAAATCACGAAATAAAATTATGGTTGCGTGTTCAAGATATGTCACATTCTGGCATGTGTCATAAATATTTGAAATCTCTTTTGCGAGCTTAAATTTCATGTCACCCTCATCAAGAGCACGTATAATGATGCTCCAACAAGCTACCAGTCCTCTTTCGTTATTTTGAATGATGAATTAATTCGATGCGGCGTTGTTTTCGAAAAGGTAGCCGCACCTACCAGAGCATCGTATCCGAAATAATGCGATAACATTGATACTCTCTCTATATATGAGAGGGAGACACTTTGTTTTGACGGGTCGATGTTGAATATTCCGCTCGTCTTCGTCATCATTGCTCTGTCAATAAAATCTCAAGACGTACTCTTTGAACTTCATCCGATTATCATCGTGGTGTTTGATTGAGTGTGTAGTGTGTACGATTATAGCCGAAAGGCTGGATGTACAGTAAGTCAGCAAGTCCGTTTTATTTACCAAAGGCACACATATTTTCCAGTGTGACACATTCAAATGGATGGGTATAGGCACGTATTCCCATAACGCATAGCGGTGATTCGATGAATATTTATTTTAGAATATAAATCAGTAAATATCAAATAAAGGCCGAAGCAAACAGTTATAATTTGGGACGCGATTGTTGTCGTCATGCGTGAGCTACGATACTTTATGTGACTTTTCATTGCGGAGTAGGTGTGGTCGGGAGGTTTTACGTCTCGTGTGTGATGTATTGTTCGAAATGTACACAAAGTGTAAATAATGGCGTAAAGCATTTTTGTAAACATTTACAGAATTATTTGACCACAAAAAACAAACGTTTAAAGAACACGAACGAAAAGAATTAATAAAAATAACTTACTACCTTAGCAGTTTAGCTGAGAAGAAAAGACCGCGTAGGTAGAGCTAGCAAACATAAGCGCGTGACTGAGTAGGACTGAGTTTAAAAGGGAAAAAGAGATCTCATATATCCTGAAGCAATCAGACTCGAATTACAGTCCAATGTACAACCAAACTGTGCAGCATTCCCATACTATGATATTATTCGTTTCATTTAATAGTCAGTGGTTGAATTAATGTCCACCGTCTGGAACCCAAGCTAGGCTTCCTAAAAATAAAGTGGGACAAAAACTCTATCTACAATATGAATAAATGATCAAATATTGACTGCATTATTTGCGCTACTTACTTAAGTTCAAGCTTGATTAAAAGCTGTCAACAATGAATTTCATCTTCACTGGTTGGATAATCGTCCTTTCGCTGAGCAATTTGCAAGCAGTACTGTAGCTAGAAAAGGCTTGAGCTTGGGGATCAGTTGCTGTCGATATGCGGACAAAAACCTAGGCTTGTAAATTTCCTCATTTAAATCAAAGGATTAACCTTTGAAAACGATTGAGAATATCCACATCCTCCTTCGTGGTTCTGGGATGATGAGGGTCCTATATAGCGTCTCCTTTGTGTTTACTGGCAAGACATTCCTACTCAATCGGCTTCTAAGGTCAAAGCAAGAAAGATTGGTAAGTGTATGCCTCTTCGCTTTAGTCCTTACATTTTGCCAATATCAGAGCCCATAGGCGATGTTCCTAGTTCCTTTGAAGTAAGGAACTGTCTGTTTTCGCTTTTTGTCCTCTTCACCGATGCTAACAGTCTCTTTCAGTATTAACTTGGTGTGGCCATTACTTATTTTTAGAACTAAACTTATTTTGCCATCTTTTTGTGAATATGTTAGTTCTCCTAGGGTTGGGTAGCTCCTGTAGTTGGTTTCCGACAATTTTCTCAAGTATGAAGTTGAGGAAGTTTACACATTTTTGTTTACATCAAAGATCCTGGTAAGTCTGCCTCCGACTTTCATACAACAGCGAACTTTCCTCATCGTCTGTTTAGCAGGATTGCAAGCTTGCTTATGCCACATTTCTATAAAAGTTTTCGAATCTTATCGATCTTGACTTTTTCGGTCTTCTCGACGGTCAATTGTGTGAATATTAGGTCGCTTCACCGAGCCTTAAAACTACAGGGGATTGATACCTCAGTAGATGGAGCTGTTGATGGTGAGCCTCATTTTGGACCAGAAAATCGATGCTGATGGGGTTTCTATTCGCTTACTTTCCTCTAACCAAATTTTCGAAAAGAGATGGTGATTGTTCCTCTACAAATAGTCTACTACTACGTTGAAAAGTTTGAAAGAAGTGGACGGAAGGCTTAGCTTTCGTTGGTCAAATGTTGTGTCTTTCCTTTCTTCTTTCTGTTCCCTAGTTTTAAACAGAAATGATAGTTGTTTTGTTTACTTCAATACCTTCCTGTCGTGACACCCATCTAAGCTTATTCCTCATAGAAAAATCTATAGCAGTACGTTTAAGCTAGCTTTTTAGCGTCGACCGATAAAGATATAATTTTGAACTCGAAACTCTCCGAGTAATATGCGGTCCCGTTTGCCTTGACAAAATGTATAAGGAGGGTCGTTTAAGAGCGAACTCTAAGAGCTAAGCTACGATATCGACCTAGTGTCACATTCGCTTAAGATGACACTATAACATTCTAACCGGAGGCGTCTTCGACCTTTCTCAACCCTGGGCAGTAGAGGAAGTTCTCGAATTGAATTGCGGCCACAAGTGACACGCGAGCTCAGCTAAAATTTGGACAATTTTATAAGGCATTCCGAATTCGTGTGTTAGGCTTTAAAATGTATCATTACATTTTTCAGTACGACCGAAATTGTACTTTACGACAAACTTACGAACACTCCTTACTCCTTAAATTGTTAAAGGATTTTAACTTTGGGCCCAAAATTGTAGCTGTAGGGGGGTAAAAAATATCTTGTGGCGTTTGTGAAGGCGTAAATAGTTTGCATTTTGGGGACTTCGTGTATGGGGTCGTTTCAACAAAGTTTGTCGAGAACATACATTATGTCGAGAACTAATGTCTTTCTTTTTTAAGTGGTAGTGTTAAATCCCGCTATATGGCATCTGGCTCTAATCCGATTTAAAATGCTACCAAGGCTCATATTTAAAGTTCGTTGCCATTGCCCTTCTATACTGCCGAGGGTCCACTTCTCGGTCCTAAGCTCGGCTTGATATTTCTATAGTTTGTCCTGAAACTCTGACGAAAATGCGTTGCTATGGTATCGATGCTTCATTCATTCAACCTATGAGAATCTACATTTCTGACCATTAAGTTTAACATGCGGCTCTGCTGCGTAACTACTGCATATGGGGAATTAATTTTCAGCAAATTAATGAAATCACCTAAAAATAAATAAATAGTTGGCCAAACAGGTCCGTAGAGGGTTGGGGTCGAAATTCTGCCTAGGTCAAAATTCTATTTTTTAAATTCTGATTTCAAAATTCTGCTTTACAAAATTCTGCAAATAATAAAAAATAAAAGATTTGGAAAATGTTATAAAAAAGAATAATTGACCTCGTAAGAATTTCGACCCCAACCCATGGTAGGGATCTACTATTTTATACCGAGTTTAATCGCAAATCGATCCTATGACCACTGAGCCAGTGTTGCCATAAATTTTTATGGAAAAATCTGCATTTTTTTATGGAAAAGTCTTAAATCACAACTTTTATTTTATTTTTTAAGTATCTAATAATGGAAAAAAGAGCTCAAACGAAAATGATGTGCGAAAAAAGGTGACACTCTTTTTTAAAAAGAACAAAATACGAGTAGGTGCAGACAAAATTTGAAGGTTGAAAATCTTCCAAATACAGGAAAATCTGCACTTATGGCAGCGCTGCCCATGACACTTGTAAGCCATTTTTCTATTGTGTATCCGAAGTTCATTATGGAAGCGGAAATCCTATTTCAAAATCAAGCAACTGTTTTGCGAGTATACTCTACCAAGTTGAAGATTTCAGAAAATTGTGATTTTATAACGAAATTGGCATCTGACAGTTGGCTCACTAATGTGTGGAACACTGAGTGATTTGCCTCAGTTTCAATTGTCAACACCGGGAACGAAAAGTATGACAACCTTAGGTTTTCGCCACCCCCCGCGAACGCCTGACAAACATCCGAGAGTACAACTGTGCGGAGAAAGTTTCTCGATTCTTCGTCTTTCGAGCCCAAATGATTGCTGGAAATATGAGCTCAATCGGTTCGCTTGTTCTCGAGATGCATAGGTATTTCTTATTTTTTCTTGACAGTCAAAAGGGGACATCACGATGCCAAACCCCACCTTCTTGAAAGCTACATGCGGATTTTTAAAGTTTCTGTCATGAGGGTAATTGTCTGTATATCACAAACTGTTGCGCAATTTCTAAATAGATGACGTATGCGCAAAGCACATTCCAACAAAGTACCTGCTTATTTGACGTCACAATTTGAAAACAACACCGAACAGCAAAAAAAATGCAAACGATAAAACAATACTCGTACATTAAGCTCTTTTTTATCGTCTTTTAATGAGTTATTTACTTTTTTTTTTCTTTGCCCGTCGCTTAATAAACAAACAAATAGTATACGCCGCACATGTGGGGAAATGTTTTTTTCTTTGCCTCTCTCTTATCTAATACAATTACCAGTAGCCTTAAACCGGTACCTTGGTGTAGTATTTTCGCAGTGCACGTTTTTGAATACTCCATGAATAGGAGTATGTACCTTATTTTCAGGGAAGACGGTGTATCTAAAGAGGTACAGCTCGTGCGTTCCTAACTACGGACTATTAGAAGACCGGTTTTGGTAGTTAGTGTCAAGAGGCGTTTGATGGTTATGTACGAAATCGTGTTTCGGCAACACAGCGCAGTTCTTTAATTATTTTGCTGGCTTGGTTGAATTTGTTGGTATCTTATTTTGGATGGTTATATCGTCGACTGTATGATGGCGGATTCAGTGGAGAATCAACCACCTTTAAACCGGCCTCACTTTATTGTTGTTGAAATGTTGATCTTCCTTTTGGTTGTTGCTTATCAATTCTACGTCAAGAGTTGTGTTTGTACACACTGCGGGTTGGATTAGTTTAGATGTACGTCATTGGCATTAATTATGTTTTTTTTTTGTTTTTGGTGGATTTTTATTTTTTTGTGAATTGTTTATTTTTCTGACACATTTTTGTCAATGGATGTGAGAGTGAAGTTGTCAAGCGAGGACATGTGCGAAATTTGTTTTGTGGTCAGTGACCAGTTTTTCCTTGTTGGAAATTAGTATAGTTGCTGGATTTTTTTTTTTTTTTTTTTTAACAAATCCGAGAATTATTTTTGGAAACATAAATCTAGAATGGGACGTTCGTAATGACAGAGATGTCTCATTAATCATTCTGCGCGAAAGTTGTTTGAAAAGTGTAAAGTTTTATGATTGACGATTTATTTCTTGTTTTGATATTATTATATGAGACAGTCGTTGACGCCATTTGATGATAAATATCTCCGAATGCCGAGTTTAGTCGTCTATATTATATAGTAGGTCTAAAATGGGTTTAGAAGACAGGTAGAACAGAAAAGTTTAAACACCTAGGCTTTGACGAATATAAATACTCACTAGTGATGCTCCCATGCTTACTTACTTACTTACTTAGGTGGCGCTACAAGCCTCTCCAGTTGGCCCGGTCCTTAGCCAACTGCCTCCAGTTGCGCACTCCAAGTTGGTTGAGGTCGTTTTCTTTAATTAGTAATCTGGTGAAAAAAATATTTTCATTCGCCCAAAAAACGGTTTATTTCTTGATTCACAAAAAAATACATAAATTCCTTTTTTGTAGATCATGTTCTTATCTATATATGTGCTGAATACTGTTTTGCCGAAAAGTTAATAGTTTACAAGATATTTTCAAACAAGATAATTTTACCATGTAAAATACGTTGCTCTTATAAGTTTTAATCTCTACTACGCAGTTGTGCACAATATTGACCCCATCAAAGACAGAAGAGAGTCACTGGTGGTATACCACCAGGGTTCCCGCTTGCTAATTTCGTTGGGGAGTATAATACATTTTTTTGGGGAGTACAGAACAAAATAAAAGTAATATATTTTTAGTAAATAGTTTATAATTGGGACAGGTCGCATACAGAATGGAAAATTGGCGTGGGTTGGGTACTAGGTAATAATTAGAAAATGAGATTCATGTGCGAGTAATTTTTGAGAGTAAAAATATTAAGTAGGTAATTAAATTAAACTAAATTGCGATGAATTCATGAAGAGGGGAAAGATTGAATGATATAGATTTCAAATAATATCTGATATGTTGGACTTTAGCCAAATACGGAACCTTCGGTGCGCGATTGACACTCGCACTTGGCCGGTTTTTTTAAGGTAATACTTCAATGGGCTCGCTGGAGCTGCGGAGTGAACTGGTGAATGTATGTTACGAAAATTGTCATCAAAGAGAATTCTCTCGAGCTTAAATTCATAAAATTGAAAAAAACCTCAGTTTCAACATTGAAATTGCTTTGTCATAAAATCACAACCATATGATGACATTCAACAACATCCTGGGATAAGGTTATTTAAAACATAAATAAGTGATCAGGGCCCTATTCCACAAAACAGTTTATATACTTTGCACTTTACATTTTGCAAATTAAATTTTTTGGCAAAGTGACAAGTGTTTCTGTTCCACAATATTCTTTGCAAATCTCACTTTGTAATAGAAAATTTTTGCAAAGACTTTGCGCTCCTGCAAAGTCTTTGCGATCTCCTGCAAAGTGAGTGTGCAAAGTGTTCCACAAAGCATTTAATCATCTTTGCATTTCTATTTTATACCTTTTTTTAGTTATCAATCTTTATTACTTGCCCATACATAATGTACACGTGTAATCTTACATAGAAATGGCGCTCTGACAGTCGTCAAGTGTCATATCGTTCATTTTTTTTTGTAATTTCCGTAAAAAAAAGATTGGTCTCTTGGATTTCGACCAGCCTAAGAAGAAGACGTGTCTTTTCATTTTGCACTTTTTGTGATTTCCCACCCGAACGAAAGTTGCAAAATAAAAATTGAGAAAAAACTTGCATTGTTAAAATTGATCAAAGAAAAAATAATATTTTATTTGCAAATAATTTAGACACGGGAATCTTTCTTTAAGAATGCCAAAACTATTTTCAATTATGCGCCGTGTTTTTTGTGATGGCAACGATTGAAAGCCTCTTCAGCAGGTTTATCGCGATTTCGGCGTAATGGTGGTATCAACCAGTTTTTCAGTCCGTAACCACTATCACCCAAAACAACAACATCCGGAAATGGTCTCCATCCATTGTCAAATCTTTGACTTAAAGCCGCATTCCGTAACACCCTTGAGTCGTGAACGCTGCCCGGCCAACTTGCATTTACACTGTAGAATGTGTAGTCTGGCCCGCATATCATCATCACATTCAATGAGTGGTTTCCATGCCGGTCCACATATCCTTCCTCGTGTAATGTAGGCGCATCAATTTTAATGATTGTGCCATCCACGCAACCACACACACAAGGGAATCCACCCATCATAAAAAAACTTTTCAGCAATACCACTGACGTCATCGGGCCACCGCACTATGTTTTGAAACAAAGCGTCTATTATAACGTCGACAACTCTATGGATGATTTTGATTTTCAGTTGATTTTCAGCCGACAGAGCATGATTGCGCTGTGTATTGTGCTCTAATTTTTTTACAATTTTATTCAAAATAAAATCAACTTGAATTTGATTTAACCGAAAGCACTCTTTAAAATTAGGGTTTTGTAATCCCGAAAAATTAATTCGGTCTCTATAATTTCTTGTTACAACCGCGTCTTCACTATCGTCGAACAAAAACTCACGTCTTAACATTTTGAAAGCTTCACTAGTTATAACAATATGAATTTGTAGGGCGATCGTTTACCTTGCAAACTTTTGACAAATTTATCAAAATTTGCTTTGCAAAAATAGAGTGTAAGGTTTTTGTGGAACGAAACAGTATAATTATTTACTTTACTTTTTAATATTTACTTTGCACTTTGCACAAGAGAACGTATGTGGAACAGAAACTGCAAAGAAAATAAAAAAATTGCAAATACTTTGCAAATTACACTTTCAATTTCAACTTGACAATTTTCAAATTTTATAGTTTTGAGGAACAGAAAGTTTTGCAAATTGACGAAAATTTTGCAAAATGCAAAGTAAAAAGTTGATAAATTGTTTTGTGGAATAGGGCCCAGTTCTATAAAAATTGAGATGAAAATTTTCTATGTTTTTGAATAAGAAATCCATATCAAATACCATAAACATTCATCGAAGCTCCTTGTCTCACCGAAGTTAAGTCTATTGCTTTCAATAATTCATTTTTAAGCGCCTAGCTAAGGGTGGTGGTCCCCAACTGGAAGTTTTCGCAGTATTATCATCTTATGCCGAAGAAAGAAAAATAGAATCGTCAAGAAACAGAGCGATGGTTGTTGCCTGGATACAAGAGTGAAAATCACCAGCTATTTGGGGCGAAAATTTAAATAGAAGAACCAGTAAAACAAGTGGCAAAACAAAAATCCCCAATCAGTCCCATGTCAGTTGACACCTTTGCTTGAAGACTTTCATTCTCATCTTTCCAAAAAAAATAAATAAAAATTACCTTAGGTGGGTCTGGGTAGCTACCATGTGCACTAAAAGTGTGATCTGACTTTGTGGTTCTATGCGAACACTCTACAGCCATCCATGAGTTTTAAACCTTGAGAACTCGGTATCATTTCACTGATGGATACGGATTTTCCCCAAATGCAGATGGTGCCTTGTTCATAATGGGTACCACAAAAACCAGGAGCATATTGTATTCATAGAATTCGATAAACCGCTCGTCGTCGTCTCCATGTAGCTTGTGGCGGCGTCCAAAACAAAAGCCAAATATTGTGTTTCGCCGCAACAGCAATGAAACTTTATCCCAACCACATGAATATGAATTAAGTTTGCAAAATCGAAATTCCAGACAAATACGTCCTGCACACAAATAAGCATACACGTATCCGCCGCTCGCAGCCTGCGGTGCAGCAATATACCGATAGAAGAAGTAACACAGTTTTGGCGGTCGAATTCATCGGACTAATTTAAATTTCCGAACCCCATCAACCTTGGGCCGGGAATTTAATTCAACATCAGAGCGCATTAATTTACATTGGCATCAGCCAGCATAATATGTGATATCCGAGGGATACACACGAGTACGTTCTAGGTGTCAAATTAGATCTACTTCATCTCCATCCGCAGCAGGGCCACTTGGTATCGAGCTGATCTCATTGGGCAAACTGACAGGCTCTGCTGATTAATGTGTTCCAAATGGCTTGTTAGTTGCCCATTAAATTGTATCACGAGTGGGTGGTTACCTCTTTTGTTTATGGTTGCGGCTATTCTGCCGCCATTTGTTTATCAGTTCCGGTTCCTTGTTGTTGCTA
Source organism: Cheilosia vernalis (assembly GCA_949126925.1). Taxonomy (NCBI): domain Eukaryota; kingdom Metazoa; phylum Arthropoda; class Insecta; order Diptera; family Syrphidae; genus Cheilosia; species Cheilosia vernalis. Next base: position 98,938,822 of record OX421358.1, on the reverse strand, counting down.
TTTTGCTTTTGCTATTGTACCCACTTTTAATCATGTTTTTATGGATGAATGAATTCATGATGACCGATAGCTGACACAAATATGCAAAGCGAAATCTACTCGTTCGCTGAATTATGTACACTGTGACGTATGCGTAACATTTAGCGAGTATATTTCCAATAATGCTACGGCGGACATTGCGAATAAATTAAAATACATTAATCGGACTCCTGTGGACTGAAGTTAATTCAAGTATATCTGCACACACGTTGATTTGTGATTTGCGATTGTGTTTGGCGAAAATTGATGGATGGCATTTGTTCGAGAGTCGTCGGCGTCATCGCGGGTTGTGGAGAACACAAACGAGAATGTATGTTTGCATAAATGAGATTAACATGCGAGAATTTGCTGTATGTATGAAATTAGAAGCTTATACGTCACACGTTCGTGATGGAACAATGCGATAGGAGAAAATGCGTGTTTGATTCGTCGATTCGATTAATTTGAAATGCTTCGATTTGATTTGATAAATGTTGTGCATACTTTGGCTGGATTCATTCGAAAGGTTATTGATGGTTCAGTGCTTGAAGAAGTAAACAAGCACTCAAATTTTTGGTGGTTCTCTGGGGATAATTACTGGAATATTAGTTGTAACTATTTTCAGAGTAGGGTTGTACGCACTCCTATTATTTGGGTGGTTAGGTCTTCGGTGTAGGTTGAAGCAGTACACCGGCTACTGTTTTTTTTTATGATTTCCAATATCTAAACATGTGTCCTCTCAGTTCCAATGCATACAGGCGATCTGTCAACTTCGTCTTTCAGTGGATTGATTTACTTAGACTTGATTTGAACAATGACGCACGCTTAGAATAATGCAAACGCTTAAACAATTGTATTGTAAACTATAGCGTTTCTTACAGAGAATTTCAAAATCGATATATATGTATGTCAAATACTCAGACGGATTATTTGAGTTTGAATCCGTTTGGTAAAAGTCAAAATAAAGTAAATTATTTGACAAGAGAACGGGTCCAACCTGTAGGTGGAAACTGTACGACACGGGTTGTCTACGCTCCACCCGACAAACAGCTCGTAATGCCAACCTAGGTCTAACACATATTCAAAACTACATTCAAAGACTGAACTAAAATGATAAAATCAGGGATCTGGAATTTATGGAGAGACGCCTTAAGCAAACTATTCAGTCCGCCTTGACAGGAACTCATTCATGTTATAGGCGGCAGTGCTTGCGATTAGTCGTTGTGCTAGAATACACCCAAGTTTTAAACTAAATTAATTTATCTTCTTAAAGAAGCCAACCAGCTCTCGAAGCTCTTGACTCATCTGGCATAGAATCGAAGCTTTTCTTGGAGAAATACTTTGCCATCTACGAACTTGTCAATTTTAAAATACAAATTTAGTTACACGCGACGTTCATGTATATACATACATGTACTTGTACTCAACTCAAATAAAAATAATTTGACGATATAAAAAAACTCAAAACAGATGGCGCTTGTTTCCATATTTTAGAATCTAATATATTTTTCCTGTTAGTCAAAGTTGAAAAGTTTAAACGAAAAAAACCACCATTAAAATAAATTAAATTCCGATTTTATTTGTATACATACAAAAAAAAAAACCTTCTATCGATTCCACGAGTTTCCATTTAAATTCATTTATTGCATTCTATTTGTTTGTGTTCGCTCGAAATGGGGAAACCAATTGGAAAACAAAAAATGTGCGGGATTTGTGGATTCATTTTTTATTAATTATTTTTGTTTGATTTTTTTTTTCACATTTTCATATGGTCAAAGGAACGCTTTTTGTTTGCATTTTAGGTAAATAAATTCGAACAGGTTTGTATGTGGACTTAAAATTACTGTTTAGTTATTACTCGTGTGAATGTTTTTCGGTATTTATTTTGATTTGTTTTCACATTTAATTACAATTTTCGTTTGTTGTTATTAATTTTAATTAAATACAAATATTAAAAAGTAGCAATTAAGGAACGGGAGAGGGAGGGTGTTTATATTGTAGCTAAGGCAACCAAAACATCGGGGTAGTTAAACTTACTAGTTTAACCCAATCGTTAAATTTTTAGAGCTGTTGGGTCTTTCGATAACTTTATGAATAGATGGTTTATTTATTTTATCATAATAACGACGGCTTTCTTTCAAAAACTCGTAAGTCGAAAATGGCAAATTTTTGAGGAGGCGCAAAAAACCGATTTCAAAATTAAAATAAAAATAAAAACCGGCCAAGTGCGAGTGTCACTCGCGCACCGAAGGTTCCGTATTTGGCTAAAGTCCAACACATCAGATATTATTTGAAATCTATAATATCATTCAATCTTTCCCCTCTTCATGAATTCATCACAATTTAGTTTAATTTAATTACTTAATATTTTTACTCTCAAAAATTACTCGCACATGAATCTCATTTTCTAATTATTACCTAGTACCCAACCCACGCCAATTTTCCATTCTGTATGCGACCCAATTAAAAACTATTGACTAAAAATATATTACTTTTATTTTGTTCTGTACTCCCCAAAAAAATGTATTATACTCCCCAACGAAATTAGCAAGCGGGAACCCTGGTGGTATACCACCAGTGACTCTCTTCTGTCTTTGATGGGGTCAATTGTGCACAACTGCGTAGTAGAGATTAAAACTTATGAGAGCAACGTATTTTACATGGTGAAATTATCTTTTTTGAAAATATCTTGTAAACTATTAACTTTCCGGCAAAATAGTATTCAGCACATATATAGATAAGAATATGATCTACAAAAAAGGAATTTATGTATTTTTTTGTGAATCAAGAAATAAACCGTTTTTTGGGCGAATGAAAATATTTTTTTCACCAGATTACTAATTAATCCAAGACCAATCGATGTATTCCTTCCATTGGTATTTGTCGTTTAACTAGAGGTTATACCGGATGTTGTGTGTAAATTTTAGCCTCCTATGTCAATCGGTTCTTGAGATAGACCTGGTAACAAAATTGGCTTAGTGGGTTCGGACAGACGGAGAGACATCCGAGCGAAACTAATAAGGTTACGTTTTTTACCTTTGGGTACGGAACCTTAAAAAAGGAACTGCGAAAATTTTTTTGTTTAATAATATTTATTTTGTTATCTGTAATATATCCAGAAGAGCATTTTGTTATTAACTTTTGTGGTGTTTGCATGAAATGAAATTTAAAGACTTACGAGGTCTTGAAAAAAATAATTTCAAACATTTCATGGGACACACCAGAAACAATTTCAAATAACAAATAAGTAAGCTGTTGGTGTTTTCATAGTTCAAATTGAAGCTTAGATAAAGAATCATAAAAATCGTGGTAGTCTTTGTGTAAAACAACCTTAAGTTGTTGCAAATGCAGCCAAGCTGCCGTGACACTTGCTTTTACCTTGTTGAACCTGTGACCGGTTGCTTTGACAAGTACTTCTTTAATCACTTAGAGGAGGTTGGGTCCTCAAACAATATTGAGACCATTGTAAAATGAGGAAGGGTAAAAACCTCGCTAGGCGTCCCGTCAGGCAAGTGCTCACCACTCCCCCCCCCCCCCCCCCCCTTACATTTGGCACTTTTTTTGTACACAGCTACACAATATTATTTTAAATCGTTATCAATACAACCTTGTTTTGACTTTCCCTTCAAAAAAGATGCTGTTACTTTTCGTTTTAAAGACTGACATTCGAGGTATTGAATATAAAGCAAGCTATAAACACATATCAAAACCTCGTAAGACACACATACGAGCTTTTAAATGAAAATTTGAAGACCAATAGACTTAGAAGGTTTTAACACTGGTTGATAGAGGCAAAAGGAATCATGATGGAGTTACGAGGTATTGATATTTAAATTCAGTGATATTTTTTCATCAGGATTACATTCAAATGTCATTTTTCATAATATTCGGACTTCGAGGTTTTGAAAGAAAGCCGACGAAACTGTTTTCACATTAGAATGTCGCTTCCTGACATTTTTTTTTTTTTTTAATTTTCATGGTCTCGATTTATTAAGTATAGGTTGCAGTTTTACAAAGCCATTGACTCTTCCCCACCGTATAGAAAAGAATGTTTGAAAAGTTCGAGCTAATTTGTAGCTGCTCAAAGTCTGTTCACCGAAGAATTGGGTGATCAGATATTGAAGCGATTGTGCGCACTTTTGAACGATATTCCGCTCCGAAAGTAACTGCATTGTCCAAACTACGAAATGAAGCCCTTCAAGCCCTTGTTGTTGCCATTTGAAATTGACTGTACCAGCTCAACCATCGCGGTATAGCTTCTGAATGCGTTGGCCGACTGCAATTAAATAAATAACAAAATTAAACAGAGATATCTATAAGGTTTTAACGCGAGTCATTAGCAACAATTTTATTATATGTAGTTTAATAAAAAAAAATATGTGTGTTTTTTTTTCAGAAAATATCGTACCATTTATCCAAAGTTGGGAGGGTCTTGAGATACGCGAGCTATGACAAAAACATCACAAACTTATCCCGAGGGTAGGATATTTCCCCTCATAAATTACACGATTCTTAGACAATATGGATGAAAAGGCGTCACCGTAGCAACGTATCCTTAATTTGATTGATTGATTGATATTTGGCTCTATATACATCGAACTCTCAACTGCTTCCATGAAATTCTAATCAACCAAAAAATTGGTTTTCTTCAAAATATTAACAAACACTTATTTAAATACCTGAAAACAATAGCAGCGCCATGATTTCACTCCGCAATAACACAAAGAAAGAAATTTAGTTGGAAAACATTCGTTTTATTACCGTATACATAGACCCAACATCAGGGGCTTGCAATAATAGGTAATACCGGTAAAAAAAAACTTGTACACATCTCCTTCTTCCACACCCCAAATCTGTAACGTATGTTCGTCATATGACTGTTTTTCAGAGAGCGGTTGCTGCGAGTACACTCTGTTCCACGTTGGTTCCACGCCCACCTGTGCCAAAGCCATTGATGTACTGAAGAATTTTTGTTTTTCCTTTTTCTTTAAATATGTGAAAGGCAATTTGAAGGATCAAATCGAAAGCAGACATTCTCTTCGCATGTGCCTTTGTGGGTTTCGGTGGAACTAATTTAAATTTGCTGGTGTAGTAGTTAAAGCTTCAGTATTTCTGAAAGGTAGCTTGAAAGGAATTCTGTTGACTTTTCATCCCCCCCATGTCTTTGTCCACGTTGGCTCTTGTGTAGGCACTTACGTTGTATTTTGTTTGGTTGTGGCCCGTTGTGAAACAGTTTTGTTAAAAGTTAAAATGAAAATTAACCTTAATTTCGGTGAAAATTGTAGCCAGTGGTTCTATTATTACTTTCATAATTTTAGTATTAGATTCCGTTCTGGGAAAATGGACGAAAAGCTTAAAAACTCTGTATGCCCTTTGGGGGTGTCTTACGAGTATTTTTTTATTTTTTATTTTTTAGGAATAAAAATAAAATTATTTCAATGTGGGATGAAATGTGTAGGCAGAAGTTTAAGCTGAACTATTGGTGTTCTTTCTTGACCGTTATTTCTTTTCTAGACAAAGGAAAAGTAGAAAGTTTAAGCTTTTAAACGTATAGCTGTCGAACTGGATATAAAATCGAAATTGATTAGGTGCCCCAAGTCTGCGGGATTTACATAAAAAAATATATGTTTCAGAATTGCTGCTTAAATACCACCTACAGCTTTCATCTCTTCAAACACTTCAAAAGCGTGAAGCTCAAAATTGAAATTAATACCTACTTAAAAGCGAGTTTGAAGCTGTCGAAGCGGGATTGACGCCAGTCAGCTTTTTATAAAGCTTCCAGGCTTTAGCTATACAATTAATTTTCGTAAAGCGGCCCTTTACTTTCGGAAAGAAGTCGGGCTTATAGCGGACCATCCCTCCATCGTCCATAACTTTTTTGACACCAAACTTATCTAACTCAAGAATCTCTGAAAAAGCTTGTATATCATTTTCTGGCTTATTTGGGAAATCGAATTACGAACTGGCACTTGTGGTGGTTCTGCTTCCAAGGAGAAGAAAGCCACCGCAGGGGCCGATTGATTTAGGTCTTGGGCAAAAGCTATCCAAAATCCAGTTAGTATAAAAAAGGCTTCTATTGAACCACTCATGTAAAATAGCGGAAGCTGTACCCTTTTGACGGTAAATGTGGAGAAAGTCAGATCGGTTGAAGTTACCCCATTAGTGAAACTGCCTCGACGACTCCGGCAAAACTCGCGATGATATGCAGCGTGTCAAAGTGTCTATCATCAGGCTCAAGTCCCGCTCGCAGATGCCTACCAAGCCAGGCCACCTCTAAACAGATATCGCGATGCTGGAACCACTCGTTGTAGAAAATGAATGCACAGTGTAGAGTCCCTGTTGACTTTGACAAATCTAGGTATACAAATGTAGCCACAGTCGACTATCACCTTCGAATTGCAGATTCTTCGCGTTGGACTTGTGGCCTCTGATTAAAAACGATCTGTCAATAGAGCTGTCTTGTGTAAAGGTTGTCCTTCGGTTCCAATCAAATATTTAAGCACCGAGCATAGCTTTGGCTTTGTATTCCCGACCTATTCCGTAGGGAAAGAAATGAAAAGGTCGTTGGTCTTCAGCTTCGTCGGTACACAATGGCTTTGATTCTGTGTGACCAATTAACCTCCGAGCAATGAGCATATCTGCGCCTTAAAAGTAGAAGTGCATGAACTTCTTTCGACTGTCATCTGCAATATCACCTATTCGTGTTTCTCCAAAATGGTTGCTTTTCTACTTTCAGGAAATTATTCTTCAGCGATGATAAAAAGGGTGCACAAAAGTCTGGGACAAAAAATTCCTTACAAGTCGGAGAACCGCTTGACGAAAAGTTTCATTCGCTGATATGTACAAAAGCATACAAAAATTAATTCCGCGAATAATAGATGTCAAATTTTTACATCACAACGGGCTAAATTAAGTACACCCGTATCCGTGTAGTTACATTTTAGCTTTCAAATATAAAGAGATGTGACTTGGGTATCTATCAATGTTTGTTTATTTGAAATCTGCTCCAACGGCGCAGTAAAATTCGCTTTATTGCCCTTTTTTACGACTACACTACATCAGATTGTAGCTATACATCTAACAAAATTCATTCTAAAGAAAGACAATTTTTCATCCGAAAACTAGTAATTGCATTCAGCAAGCCGCCGAGATCAAACAAACTTTCGCTGCACAGAATTGAATAGTACCGCGCCTTGCTTAGGATTGCGCAGACCTTTAACGCAAAAACACACATTTGGCATATAAAGAACGGAACGAAAAAAAATAAATTTTTAGTCGTAACACAAAAAAAAAAAAAATCCAATAAAACGCCAACATGTCTGTCGCGTCCATCTGGGTAATTCAATTCTGACGCAAAATTAATACCGAGCAATAAAGCGGGCCAACAAAAATTCCATTTCGCTGCGGCTTAATTGCCCCAACACATGTTTTCCGTTTTATGTACACGCCCGACCATCTGAGCTTTTTGCCAGAGGGTGGGGGTGGAATTAAAATGAGGCGCAAGTAAAAATGAAAACGGAGGTAGACATAATTTTGTTTTGCGACGAGAGTGGAATTTTTTTTTCCGCTGAATATCAAAGTCAATTTTGGGACCATATGTTTGGCAGGCTTGCGTATTTCCTATGGAATTCGCAACTGAGCATACAAAATCAAACCCCTACACATTTTAAGGGGGAAAAATACCATTGCAGCATTTTCTCAAGTCTGCTATCTACATACAGACAGTTGCCGTTATATTCAGCATTCCGCATGATTTCGGCAGCATAAAGTATATTTTTATTTTATCAACTCGAATAAACCGCTTTCTTTAGTGATCGCTACTCGTGAACGACGACAGGCAACAGGACGATTTCCAATTGAGAACGAAATATCTTTTATCTAGTAAGGATTCCCGCAAGATGCAGTGTGGATGGGGATAAACAGTTGTACAGTTCAATTATCATTTGTGTAACGTAAACGTAACGTCCCCTAATATGCTCAAGGAGACAAAAAACTGTATCTTCTGAAAGACACACTAACACACACACAGAATATAGACATAAAAATGTATATTTAACTGCAGCTAATAACGGTTTATTGTTATTTTACCGCAAATAGGATTTTTCTTCTTATTTTATCTGTTTTTTGTGTGAGGGAATAAAATGTAAACGAGCGAAGCAATGGATTTCATTTGTGCGGGGCCGCCCGGCGAAAGGGTACGATGTCATTGTACACTTGGTCGGTCGTAAAATTTAATCCACGGTTTTGTGAGACACGAATGTTGATTGGTTGGCATCTTTGTATTTGCATATACAGCGGGGTTAGACAAATGTAGACGTATTCGAAGTACAAGGGCTGTAAACGATTATTCTTCATTTGCTTCAATGATAATCATTTATTAGTTATATCTTAGGTTAGGTCAACACCTGCTATGCCAACTTATTGATATGAAGCCGTCGGATTATGGCAACTTCCTCCCGTCATCGTTTGTGTGATTTTTCAACAAAAAATAATGAAGCATACAACAAGAATGAGGCATTTCAAAATGGGTGGATTTTTTGGCATGCGGGGGGCAGCTATACCACTCCAATGGCTGTACGAAGATGTGGCTGCAGTTCGAAAAGATAAAACACGTCGATTACAATGGCTCGGTTACAGCCTACTTATGAGCGAAAATGCTTCATCGAAGAGAGATTGAGTCCTTTCGATTGAACTCTGTTTTATATCATCAAGCTTTCACAAGTACCTGGGGATCGAAACTGGAGAGGAAGGACTTGGAATAAAACTGTGGGTCTCTTCCATTCGTCCCAATAATGAACTTACAAAAAAACGCCATTTTGTTGCTAGACCGTTCTTGCCGTCGGTTTGTTGAGGGCATGCAAGTAAAAGAAAAGATTGGATGACAAACGAAATGCGAAATGCTTGTAAGGAAAGGCATAGAATATATAGACGATATAAAAACAATAGACGAAATGAAGAATACGAGAAGGAGTTTAAATAAAAGGATTAACCAAGTGAAGTTCAGTTATTACAAACAAACATTTGATGATGGAAAATCTAACCTCAAGGAGACTTGGAAGCTGGTAAATTCAATATTTTGAAAGAAGTTAAGCAACCTGGATGAAGTCATATCGAAGAATTTCGGAAACACCGACAATGACGGAGATCTCGCGAATAAGTTCTGGAGAAGGTTTTCGTCTGAAGTCGGCAATACGGTTCACGAATGTAACCACGGAATATTTCAGGGTACTGCAAACCAGCACACAACGCTCAATATTTATAGAAGAAGCTACTGTAACAGAAATGATAAATATTCTTAGTTCTATGAAAGAATATAAATCAGCTGGAATTGATAAAATAAGACCTAAAGATCAAAAAACCATTGCAAAGAGTCTGGATCCAGTAATAACACAAATAGTGAATATGAGTCTTTTGCAGTCGTCAGTTCCCAAGTTGCTGAAAACATCAATAGTGTGCCCTAACGAAATAGGAAACTATAGGCCCGTTTCCATCCTTTGTTTGGTTTGAAAGCTACCTACAAGGGAGAAAGTTGAAGGTCAAAATCATGGACAAGTATAGTGAAGAAGAACACATAACTTTAGAGTTCCTCAAGGTTCGAAACTAGGTCCACTGCTTTTAATAACATATTTAAATGAATTACTCTCAGTTCTTAAATAAAGCACGGTATATGCATATGCATACGCTGATGGCACAGCAATTGGAGTAAGCCATCGAAATGTGGAGATAGCGGATGCAATAATGCAAAAAGAATTTGATGGTGTTACAGCAAGGTGCCATTATCACGGTCTTGTAATAATTGTCCAAAAAACTAAAGTCATGCATATTCGTCCCCCACACATTATGAAATACAAGATTGAAATAAAAGTGCACGAAATTCAATGTTTGCATATAGCACAAGACCATCTTCATCTACAAAATTAGGACGACTGCTCAGATACTATTGAAAACGTATCAACATATAAATACCTATGAGTTGATTATAATCTCAAATGGAGTTACCACATTAAGGCGCTGATCACGAAACTGCGACATAGTGCGTACGCTTTTTTCACCTGAGCTTACCATTGTCCAGCAGAGGTTTTAAAGCAAAGCTACTTGGGGGGACTGGTTGAGTCACATCTAAAGTATGGCATACTTGTGTGGATCTTTCAAAAACAGGATTGATTACAAAAATTTAACAATAATTATATTTAAACTAGCAAACCCGGCGCACCAGATGGCTTAGTTTTTTGTAACATTTCGTTTGAGGATTAAAAGATGAAGAATAATATTTTTTTGTTATATTTGAAAAGGAAAAACTTTATTTCATTTCACAACAGTAATGAATTCATTTCGATTACAAAAATGAAGTGTAATTTAGTTGAACTTCCCTAAGTAAAAAATGAAAGTGAATCCAAAGTAAATACTGAATCGATGAGTTATAGGTACGTGTCCGCAAATTATCCGTTTCATTGAAGTGCTCTTTGGTAAACCACATTTTTTGTTTTTTGGTCTGACGTTAACACAAACAAAGCGGATGGTTTCCCAACTCGTGAACACGCAACGTATAGCTGCCCATGTGAAAAACAATGATTTTCTAAATGAAAAAAATGCTTGCAACTTGTTCAATAATTCGTCTCTTTAACTGTTGTGTTCCCTGTATATTGCACCGCACATTCAGCTTATCCACCATCGACGAAATGAAATATATATATATATACCAAACTTAGTTTGGTGATTAAATACATTTTGTTAGTAATTCAAATTAATTCAATGCCTTTTATTTTCCTGTAAAATAGATGATATTAACATTTAATGCAAAGATTTGTAGTAAAAAATTGCAGTCGTTTGAATTCGAATGGTAAGTCCGTTGGAATCATCGGGATGCGTGGAATCAACACATCTTCTCCTCTATATTCTGCGGTATGCCCGGAAAAACACTTCGAATGAGCTCTTCCTTAGAATCGGTCATGTGGCAGAAATCAGTGGGCAAAGTGATAAGTCCGGTCGAGATATCAACTACAATCTTTTCATTACCAATGTCCAACAATTGCTTCGAAAAAACATCTGCAGTTTGATCTCGTCAATCGGAGTGTCTTGATATGAAGCCACAAATTTGATGCTTTCAAGCACGCATTTAGTTCGTCAGCTGCAATTGATCGCGGGAATAACTGGAAGAGTCTCCTAAAAATCACCGGATAATACAACCATGGCTATTCCAAAAATGTTTTGATTGACACGAAGATCTTGTAACGTCCTGTCCACCGCCACCATTGACCATTGACCTTTTGTGGGCCATCGTGCATTCGACCCAATCGATCAATTTGCATCATTGCAAAATCTTCGCATTTTTTTTGGATGAAGCCATTGCCAGGGCAACTCATGCTGCTATCAAATCCGTGCCAAAAGCAATGAAATTGAGAACGTTTTGGCAGTACCTCCGGGAGCACCCAGAAAGTAAATGCTACCAGTTCTTTTGTTCACAGCTTCCATCAAAGAGTCTTACGCAATCATTTGTTGCCGATTTAATTGCAGAACATTTTTACGAACTGCTTCGGCTAATGCTTCAGTATCGTATTGTTTTGTTGTTCTCTTTGCAATTCGTGGTTGAACGCATCGTGTATTGGACGATTAGGTGATATCATGCCCAACTGCGCACTTTATTCGCCATCAATAAACACACGTCTTCGATCATGATCATAGACTCATTGTGTATTTCTGCTTTCAGAAGTTTGAACTACATAATGTAAGGATCCTGAAAATACTTGACAAACAAATATGATGGATTCAAACACCATCAAACAAATCAAAGTGTCTACTCCATTTCAAAAAGTTACTTAATGTAACATAGTAAACATAAACAAAGTTATTATTAAGGTATGTCCAGACCAGTGAAACATTTGTTTAATAAATGTTTATTAAATGTTTATAAAATGTTTCCGATTTGCTTCAGAAACATTTCATAAATATTTATTCAACATCTCTTAAATGTTTCTTTCAGTCTGGACGCCGATGAAACATTTTTGAAACATTTATGAAATGTTTAATTTTTATCCATTTTTGCACTAAATAATAATGAACTCTAAAGCGGTAGAATTTTTAGCAGCGTGCTTCATTATGATAAAAAAAAATTAAAAAAAATAAAAAGATAATTTAATTAAATGAATAGATAACTTCCTCGTTACCTACTCCAAGATTTTTTTTGACATTTTAATTTTTATATTCACATAAATTCACAAAACAGATAAATGTTTATGATATGTTTCGTTGGTCTGGACACACCTTTAGGTACCTATATTATTAAAAAAAAAAAAAATTTCAAAATTTTTGACAACAACAATTTGCTTGGAAAATAATTAAAATAATTGACAACAACAATTGCTTTGAAAATTTAAAATATTTTTTTTTGTATTTGAAACTACTCGATTTCTATCCAGTTTATATTTTTTTCAAAGTGCATTTCCCCATGAAAAACGAAATATGTGCCTACAACGCCAACTGTTGAGAATTTTCCGACTTTTCTTTTTTCATAAACCATCCCTGATTTAAGACGAACAAAACAAAACAAAAATCATTCAAATCGGTTGAGCCGTTCTGGAGTTATATCGTCAGGAAGGAAAACCCGACTTATTTTTATATAGTAGAAGATGAAAAAACATAACAACAAAAAAAAATTAAAAAAATATTTCCAATAATAATAGTATAGGTATATGAATTAAATTAAAGACAATTACAACTCAAACATAAAAACTATACATTTTTGTCAATAGTCTTTTGCAGGCAAACACATAATGCTTTTCAGATAATAAAACAAAACATTGTAAACTTTTTGTGTGAAATAACAATAAAAATCTAGTCTAAATTTAGTTGGGTTGGTTTTTTGGGGGTTTCTTCAATATTTTCAACTTTTTGAACTAAGCGCCTTTTTAGACTGACTGCAATCTGCCGCTAAAAAGGTCTGGGACTCACTGAGAAGCTTTCTCAGGACAGTTACACAGGCGGAAGAAAAGAAATTGGCTAGAAAAAAATTTTTAAAAGGCGATTTTCCTGTTTTCCGACCATCGAACTTGAGGCTCCTTTTTCAATATACACAAATCAGTCGATTCTAGAAAAAAAAAGTCTTAACTAACAAGCTGTTTCCGCCCGGCTTTGCCGTTAAACAAAATTGTGATTATCGGTTAATAAATAATAATAATAATAACGATAATGTTTCCTTAAAGAAAATCTACTAAATAATTCAATTCATGTCGAATTTTTGACAAATAAAATCGTTTTTTACGAATAATCCTTTTTTCTCATTGTATGAACCTTCCCTAGGGGTAGACAAACACAACAAAGGAAAGATAGCTCAAATCGGACGATCCGTTCTCGAGTTATGGGCGCTCTTACAGCTGCAAATTTGTTTTATATTTACTTAGATATGGTTTGTAACAGTGCAGTTTTATTTTATTACATTAAAATGCACATTACATTTGGTGATTGGGAGCCAATTGGTATTTAATACTTTTGGCGCCATTGTGGATTTATAAAAAAAAATCTATACTCTCACAATTCCGCGGCGTCCCCTACCCTTCATCTCTATTTAAAGTGGACTTAGTTGTCCACAGTTATGGCCTATAAAATTGCATTGTTTGATCGTCATCTGCCTTCTATCATCGTGCGAAGTTGGCTTTATTTCAGACCTCATTTTGCCTTTGTTCATGAATCCATATGTCACCTACCCAGGCTCCAACTAATATTCAGAAGATCTTCTCTTTGCGTACTGAAAATAATATTCCAAAATTAAAACAAAGCGCAGCAAATATCAAACAGCGGTGCGGAATTATTGAAAAAAAAAAACCTTCATCCCCCTCCAAAACAATAAAATCGCAATCTTCACATCATCCATCTACCAGCATCCTCTCAAGCTCGTACAATTATTCGTCAAGAGCCCCTTAACGGAGCATACAAGCGTACAACTTTGCCGCGACGAGTCGAAAGCCTTTGTTAGTTAAACGAATCGAGTGTCACTTGGATTTGAAATTAATCGAATTAATGTGCCGTTGTAAGCGTAATTCGACGGGTAAAACGCGGCAAACCACGCAACATCTTCCGGTCGGAGTGGATTGCGGATGAGGCTTTATGTGTGTTGACTGCATAACTGAATTAGGGGTACCTGTATGCACATGTGAAAAATATGTGTTTGTTTTTTGAGATGGTGTGAGAGAGTGATGACAGGCGACAATGACGACGTCTTTATCACAATTGGGTCTCGTACAACGAAGCAAATTCGAGTTTAAAGTGTTAATCGGTTGAATGCATTTGCCATCAAAGGATTTCCATTAAGAGGGTGGCTGTGTCGATTATATGAGTTCAGTCTTCAGTGTGCTGTTGATTGAGTTACGTATAGGCGAATATGGTGATTTGACGAGGCGGAAAATTATTTTATATAGAGCTGCGAAGTCATTAAAATAGGCTGGAGTCGGTTGGGATTGTAATATTTACCGAAATATAACAGACAGTTTGAAGTTATTTATTACCAGTTCTGTAAAAAAAATGTATTGGCTGAATTAATATCAAACCTGTCTGGAGCAATGATATGTCCACTACGGGAACGTAAGCAGCGGCCGAAACGTTCGCTGCTTATCGTTCAATATTGGCTCTGGGCTCCTCTAACGTCGCCGGCTTGTTGGTATAGACCAATGATTTAATGTAACCCCGTAAAAAAAAGGCTAGAGGCGTTAAATCACACAAACTCGGGGCCGTGGTACCGTCTTGTTGGAACTACATATTACTGATGCCCAATTCATGCAATTGTTTAAATAAATAACGTTCCAGCATGTCGCTGTAGGCAATACCATTTACCGAAACGTGACGGTCATTTTCATCAACGAAAAAAAAAAAAACCGGCCCAATGACGCCACCGGCAGGAAAACCACACCAAACGGTGACTTTTTGATAAAGTGCTGTTTCAAGAAGCACATAAGGATTCTCACCTGTCCAGTAACGCATATTTTGCTTATTGACAAATCCGTTTAACCAAAAATGCGCTTCATCGCTGAAAATTGAAAATTAGCGTTAGCGCTCTTAAAGTTGCAGCCAACGACGCGGAATTTCTGTAGAGAATTTAAATTATTTGTAAACTTTTTTCTTTCGTATACTTCACCAAAATGTTAATTTTACTGAACATTTTGACATTGACAGTTCGGTAATCGGCTTAAGGGTGCGTTCACACTGAAAGTTTAAAGTTGTCAAGTCGCTAATGAAAGACCTTTTATTTGTCAACAATTAATAAAAAAAAAAAAACGGTCAAAATCGTAAGACGCATTTGTGTAGCTAGCTATAAGTAGTTTCACACATTTTGAGATGACTCTGCAATCCACTTGTAGGTAAATGCTGCCTTTTTGTTTACTTTGGTGATCTAATGAATAAGTAGTCTGCCAAGGTATTTGCGAATCAGTCCGTTAGTTGAAAAATACTGTAGGAACGAGTATAAAGCGAAGAAAATAGAGCTAGATGCTAATCCGCTTTTCACTCTTTTAATCGATTTCCTCACATTTTGTAAAACACAGATCTCACCAGTGCTTCACGTTCGGAACCCACCTACTCCAAAAGCCGTCTTGGAAGTAACCGCTTCTTCAGTTTGATGGAAATTCTGAAGAGCAAATTTTTTCGACAAAGCGACCGCAACAGAATCTTATGCTGAGTTTATGGGTAACCTAAAGGGTTAAGTAGTTCTTTTGTGAGTCCTTTGAATTGATATTACGAATCAAGTCAGCAATTAGAATGCACCCAAAACTTCTGGTATTACAGTCAACGTTTTTAGTTGTATTGCGCACATAAATGCTACTAAACCGTATCATCGTGGAAATTGCTTTTACTGACAATAACAAAAAATTATTGCATCTGCCAATATACTGAAGGACTATATTTAATTTAGCCAATTTAGCTAAGGGAACTAATTAATATATATTCAAATTAACTGACACCATAAAGTTTCATCCACAGTAGATATGAGTACAGGTTTGTAAATGAGCACACCGACGCTGGTACAACACGTTTGACAAGACTGTGGATTATATAATATGGAATCGACCCTGTTGTTAGGAAGAAAAGAAATTGGTTATATATTTTTTTTAAATCTCAATGAATCGGTTCTCCGTTCTGATTACAGATAGCTCAACACCGACGAACTTTTGTGAGGGAAAGAACATTTGCAGTTTGCAAGACGCCGGCAGATTGTAGGATGTATCAGTGATCCCAGATTGGGGAGAAAGTCGGCAATTTTGTCGATTTTTTTTTAACAAAAGGGGATTTTTGGGGGGACAACAATATAATTGCTATTAGTATTAGGTATTCCTATTATTTGTTTGTTTGATTGGTTCTCAGATATTTAAATAAAACATAAAATGTTAAAATAAGACTTACATAAGGGTTTTTGTTTTTGGAAAAAAAGATAATTTTTATTTTTTAAAAAGGTGAAAAAATATCGTCTTGTTGTTATGACTCATATTTTCAATAACATAGTTATGACTTCCTCGTTCCCGAGCGCATGGAAATTAGCAAAAACCATACCGATATTCAAAAAGAAGGCATCAGCTAACTCTATGGCTGAGTACAGACCTGTAGCTATTCTACCCTTTTTGTCCAAGGTGATGGAGAAAATAATTCATCACCAGATATCAGTTTTTGTTCAGCGGAATAATATTCTCTGGTCCAATCAATCCGGTTTCAGGAAAATGCACAGTTGTACAACCGCACTGCTCAAAGTCACTGATGACATACGAATAGTTTTAGACGACAACCTAGTTACATTTCTTACACTATTAGATTTTTCCAAGTCCTTCGACACAGTCAACCATATCATATTACATAATAAACTCAAGTTTTTATGTGGTTTTTCAGATTCCGCTGCAAAATTCATTCTCTCTTATCTCCAAGAAAGAAAACAAGCTGTGTTCTACAAAAAAATCTTTTCTGAATTTATTGAAATATTGGCAGGTGTTCCGCAAGGTTCCGTTCTTGGTCCTCTTCTTTTCATGCTCTTTGTCAACGATATCCCAAAAGTAATAAAATATTCATTGGGTCATATGTACTCAGATGATGTTCAAAGTTGAATGACGATCTTCAAAGGATTCTAAACTGGTCTCAAGAAAACTTTTTAAAACTTAGTCCTATTAAATCGAAATGCATATGGTCATCGGCAGAATTGAATTAGATGTAAGTCGTTTACCGGCTATATGCCTAGGAGATAATCCAATCGAGTATGTTGGCAAGGCTAAGAACCTCGGCATCTGGTTTAATTCTAAGCTAAGTTAGGATGAGCATGTAACTACCATAATTGGTAAAATGTATGGTTCTCTCAGGAATTTATCGGTATCCCAAAGCTACACACCATTTAAAACTAGACTAATGTTAGCAAAATCTCTTCTTATACCCATTATAGCCTATGGTTGCGAAATCTGCTGCTCCGTCAAAGCTAATGTTAAGAGAAGACTAAATTTTGCGTTCAACAATATAACTCGCTATGTCTATGGCCTTAAACGGTATGACCATGTTTCTGCTCACTTCAAAAAAATTCTTGGATGTTCATTAGAACAATACCTAAAATTTTGCACTATTAAATGCCTTCACCGGATTATAACCTCTAAACAACCACCTTATTTGTATAATAAAATCATTTTTACGCAATCCAGTCGGTCTTTAACGTTAGTTCTCCCCCGGTATAATTACACATGTGCAGAGCATCAATTTTTCGTTCATGCCATTCGTATTTGGAATGCTCTCCCTTTTAACATTAGAAGATCTTGTTATGCGAATTCCTTCCAAAACACTCTCTTTAGGCATATGGCAATGTCAGATACTTAACTATATTTAACTGTATTTAACTATATTTTACTAGATAAGATAAATTTAAATGGAAATAAATACATATGTAACTGTTTTTTAATTGTGTTCCCCAAATTTATGTATTCATTGTGTACTCTTGTATTATTTTAACTATAATTTTCAGAATTGCATCCTCATTTATAACTTAAAAATTATATTAGTCTATTGTAAACGATGTTGATATTAATTAATAAATAACTAAATAAATAACTAGATTTAGGATCACGAAAGCATGACGAATTATGTTCAATATTCTACATGCAAATTGGATAAAAAGTATTTAGACGCGAGTCGCAACCGGAACTTGAAATACCTGGTAGACGGCCTTCGGCCAAACTATTCAAAGACTTAAGTTAAGCTTAGAATTGGAAAAATGTAAATAGTATTATTTTTTAAGTCAATACAATTGCAAAAAAAAAAAAAAAAAAAAATTTAAAAAAAAAAACTTGAAATATTTTATTCGGATGCCCAAATCTGTCGTCCTGAATCTGGTATTATAAATATACCACTATGAACCAGTGTTGATGGCCCCTTTTTAATATCAGAATTCTTGGCCCCCACTTTTTGAAAAATTATAAAAATGGCGCCATTATCAGTTTGAGTAAGATTTTATTCCTCATTCAACGAAAAAGAATGCAAACATATGAAAAGAAGTGTTTCGTAATTAATAAATTGGTTATTTTTTAAAAATTAACGTGTTTGTTCCTCAGTTTTATTTTTATTGTTTCTTTTTTATATACATAGTAATGTATCTACCTACTATTAGTATTTTACCTGGAGCCCCTTTTTTCGGCTCGGGCCCCTTTTTTGTCCCCTATTTTACTAGTAGTTTTATGTGCAACCAAGAAAGTGCTAACCTCTGCAAAATTGCGCAAAAAAAATTCCAATTCCAACTTTTAAAAACTTACGTAGGCGCAACAATTTCTTCCGAGACTACTAGATTTTATAGATTGCCAGCTTTGTTGATTTTTGAATGGAAAAATCTTTTTCCAATTTTATTTTTCCATAGTCTTATTAATTTACTTCCCTTTTTCACATAATGGTTTATCTTGCATAACATCTATAGGTATTACTAAAAGTAGCGCACCAAATATCGAACCTTGCGGCACTCCCTGTTCCATTGCGATGAGTTCTGAAAGGCTATTTTTGACTTTCGTCCGCTGTGCTTTATTTGTTAAGAAAGATCTAAGCTCCTTATCTTGTACACCATGCATATATCATTTTTTAAGAGCATTTCCCCATCAATTGTTTCAAAAGGCCGCTTAAAGTAAAAGAATAGCGCCACCGTATTCTTCCTCTTTCCACCATCTTTCCATCCATTCACTACATGGTTTACTGCAGCTTCACACGAGTAATTCTTTCTAAACCCCGATTGATATATTGATAATGTATTGTTGCTTTCAACGTATTTTAACAGTAGCTTTTTAACCACCGTCTCGATGACTTTCTCTATTGTTCAAAAGGTATTGATTGGTTGAAACTCTTCATTCTTACTTTTTTTTTACACAGGTCAGAGGTTGTTGTTTAACATTTTTAACATGATCGCAACTTGTAAAGACAGACATAAATTATTTTCAAACCATTTCAAGCTTCAAATAACAAATGTGTTTATTAAGTACCTTTGTCAATCGGTGAAATGAATCAGGGGCCAAAGTTCTGAAAACATTTCTTTGTACTTAAATCCATTACGATATTGGTTAGGTAGTTAGTTCTGCGTAGGAACATCTTATGTCGGATTTTAATATCTACTAGGTATGATGATGGAGTTTTAATTTTTTATTGACACTTATCCCATTTATGGAAAAATTTAAATGTTTACATAGACAGATGCATCAAAATCCATTTAGTGGTTGCCCAGATTGGCCCAATCGAACTTATTGAGTGCCACCTATCGGGCTTCATTGAAATCACTTTATTTTTAATTACTTAGTACAATAAAATTTTACGAGTTCACATTTGCGAAATTATTATTTGTCATTGGTAAGGCCCAATGTCCTGGAGCACAAACAGTGATCCCAGATTGAGGGGAGAAGCACTCATTTTGTCACTTTTATAATGAAAAGGGGAAAAGGAGAAAGAAGCTTAAAAAAGGGGGGAAACAAATTCTACTTGAATCTAAAATTGCTTAAAAGTAAAATTAAAGCGCACTTTCATTAGAAACAAATGTCCATGTTTACTGAGAATAAAACCTTAATAATGAATTTGAAATAAAACAGGCAATCGAACGTCTACGTAAGATTTTTTGTGTATCTGAATGCATTCAGTCGTTTTGATATTACTCGTATGTCTAATAGAAAAGAAAATTACTGTATACTTTTATGTTAGATGCTTTTTTAAGGTTGATTATAAAAACGGTTCCAGTTGTTAATGTTTTCAAAGGAAAACAAGTGCAAATTTCATAGGGGATTTTTTTCGAATTTAAATGATAAAAAAAGGGGAAAAACAGTCTTCAAAGTCTGGGAACACTGAGCACAAAATTCGAAGTTACCTTTAGAAATCAGTTCAGTTAATTCATATACCTACATCTGTAGGATTTTGTCTAAAAAAAACACTTGAATTTGAATTTTAAAAGATTTCACAAATTTTACTTAATTTACACTTTCAAATTTAAAATTTAAAAGATTTCACAAATTTTATTTGTTCAAGATATAGTCTTGTTAGCTACTTTATAATTGAATGGAGAAAAGTGTGTTATGGTAAAGGCGACGAAGAGTCGTACGAGAGTTAAATTTGATCTTATCTCGGGAAAAAAAAAATCATTAAGCTCAAGCTGTTAGGTCTTAACTTTTTGTAGATCTTGAGTATCTTTCTTAATTCGCCGACTTTGCAGAATTACAGTAGCGGCTTCTAAACAAAGCCCACACATCGAAAAAGAAGAAAGTCCATCTACAGCTCAAACACAAGCAGCTCTCTAATGTGTATTTGCCATTTTTTGATTTCTCAAATTTGGCATAGGTACTAAACCAAATAAAAATAAACAGGACACTGTCTCTAAGAGAATAATCAAGTCAATGATTTACTCACTTGCGCTCTGTCACCCTTCAAGGACTTTTTTTCATACTAAATTTTAAAATGTTGTCTTCATTAACATTTCTTCATTTCTGTTACCAATCGAATTAAAAAATCTTTCAAAAACTTGATTAAACGAAATCAATTTGCACAAAACGATACGACAGTAATTGGTAATAAAATTTGCAATTTTACAACACGCAACGTTGGTAGTCTGCAGTCACCTTCTATAACTCGTCTTAATCGTATCTCGATGTGATTTACACACTGCCGAGTAGAAAATGCATTATGTATGTTTCAATGCGTCTATCACACTAGACAGTGCTGCGAGCAGACATTTGATCAACAAGCGCCTCAGCAAAAACCTATAGATATTAAATTATACTAATGAAGCAGCATTTATGCCAGTTTAATCAATTTATATGTGTGTGTCCTTCATTTAAGTGTACTAGCGCGCCGCCTCATACTATTTTTTTTTTCGAAATGATGCCGATAATAATCGTAAAAATTCTTATCAAACAGAGTAACAACGATGGAGAAGACCTTCGCCGTTATGCACTCTTCTTACCAGACCGAAGGCAGTAAAACGTTCCATTCCGATTGAATATAAAATAGAGACACACTCCTGCAAGTCCTTGAGCTTCAGTGCGGGTCGATTTGAAATCCAATTTCAATTTGCTTCAAAGACGAAGAATGAACGAAGAACGAACGTTTTACGGTTGCCGTTGGTTGGAAATTGAAATTTCCTTGGTGTTTGGATGGCTTGGTGTTAATTTTTTACTGTTCAATGGCAGGTAAGTGTCAGTAACAAGTGAAATTCTGCCATTAGAAACTGCGATGTTTTTGTACCTTTTCTGCTATATACAAAAACAGGAAAAAATTGCGAAACTTGTTTCTATTATTAGCGCATCGTTTAGATGCAATTCAAAAAGGCAACTAGGTATCTGTAGATAAGCGTTTGTTGATAAATTTATTCAATGAGCCAACCTTGCGATTACCAGTTTCTGGATATTGAATAATATGCGACTTATCTGGAGGGTGATAAGAGAGCTAAATTCATAGTTACAATATGTATATTTTGTATATTTATTCTACGACGATTGGTGAATGGATTTATTTTAAGGGTGGGTGTAGAAAGTGGGCTATAATGTTAGGGGCTACATTCTTCTTCTTTTTTTTTCCAAGAAAAGTATTTAAATAAAAATGTATGTAACAACTTAAATGGTAATGAAATTGGAGTATAAACAAGGTGCGCTATCTTTCATTTCAATATGTAAATTTTTATTAAATTTGACATTGAACAATTGACTTAAGAAGACTTGTTTTTGGAACATCAATTCAGTATCAAAAGAATGCGCCGAAATAGTGACGATGTACGTTGGAAATTGTTGTTCAGCTGTGTACGTAAATATCGTGACCAACAAACGGCGATTGACAACACTATCGTCGTTTGGTGTCCAACTTCGGTGAGCACGGGACAATCGGAGACCGTCGAAATGTTGTTCATTGACACTCAAGACGTTCCATGGTAAGACAGAGTGTTGCCGAGTTTCTGCAACGATTATTCCCCGGGCGTGTTTTAACAGTAAGAAGAAAGAATCAAAAAGAAACAAAAATTTAAAGGTGCAGGTGTAAAAGTTGCACTCAATTCATATAGAAGAGTCAGTCGAAGTAAATCAGTGACAGAAGGCAGACGTAGAAATAGAATTGTGATCGAAGTAACTTGTGTTTTATTTGCGCGTATGAAGTAAAAGAGGCCCTGTTTGTTATAGCGTGTTGTCAAAAAATGCCGACATTGACTGGGCGCCCAGATCTCCAGATTTGATCCGTCTGGACTTTTTACTGTTGGGTTAGGTACTTGAAAAACAGAGCGTATGTCAGCAAGCCTCCGTCGATTGACGAGCGCAGGGAAACATTCGTCCCGAAATGATCGCATGATAGATGTTGTGTTTAGAAAAAGGTCGAAAGCCTTCTGAAAAACAAAAAAGAAATTGCATAGGACGTTTTTCAATATTTAGATACCCACATAAAAGATGTCGCATCCTTAATAAAATAGCGTCAAAAATTGTCTACACTTGAATATTAAAAAATTCTGTATAATATCCTTCTACAGAAGTTCTTATCATTTAGAGTTTCAGTACGAAATTGACGGTATTGAATTAAATAGAGTCGATGAGGTGAAAGATCTTGGCATTATAATTGATTCGAGGTTCACCTTTGCATCTCATATTGACTACGTTATGGCCAAAGCTAATAAGCTTTGTGGTTTTATAATACGAAATAGTAGGGAATTTTCGGATCCTCATACCCTTATTTCGCTTTTTATTGCGTTGGTTAGATCTCTGCTGGAATATGCTGTTGTTATATGGACCCCATTCTATAAAATTCACTCAGATCGCCTGGAAAAAAATCCAGAGGCGTTTCACTAAATACATTTTCCGGAAAATGAGCTGGGATTTTGAAATTTCTTACCGGACTCGATGTCAATTGTTGAGCATATCAACTTTATGTTCTAGAAGAAAAGCCCTTGACATCATGCTGATAAGGGATTTATTATGCTATCACATTAAATGTCCATCTCTTTTAGCCTTAGTGCCAATCTATGCCCCAACTAGACCTTTAAGGGAAAGAAACCTTCTTCTTCGACCTGTTCATAGAACTAACTACGGCCATAATGAGCCCATGTCCAGAGCTATTGTTTCATTCAACGATGTTTTTATTTTTGTTGATCTTAATTATTCACGCGATCACTTCAAAAGTGTTTTGCTTAATTTTGCAGCATTATCTTAGTATTAAGTACATTGTTTTTATATAATTTTTATACTTATATTGTAATCTGTATAGCGTAGCTAGTAGATGATATGAAATAAATAAATAAATAGCAACTTGCTAAAAAGAATTGTAAGTTTAATTTCAAGTGATTCCTGGTTCAGATTTTAACTGGCAAAAACTAATAAAGTGAGTCGTTACTTGTAGCAAACCTATGTGCATCCTCCGCAAGCATAGAATTTAACGTTTGACCGCATCTGTTAAATCGGCATACTCAACGGAATGCTTATAACAGTGCGGACCGTTTCAACATGCGCCTAATAGTTAGGCTACTGTTTTTGCGCATTGCCGATGGTTCAAATACAAACTAAATGGAAGTAAAATCGCATTAAAAAGGTTAGCGCTACGACTTTTTTTTTGACTCCAACAACGGTTTTATTTTTATCAAAGTGGGATCGGACATTTTAGTTTCATTGGCGACTCGTTTTCGTATAGCATTATTCTCACTAGTAAACTTCTGCCGCATTTATCTTATCTTTTGAAGTTCTCTCTAAAGACATCCATTTGCCACAGGCATCCGGTAAGAAGGCAGTCTCATAGTCCGTGCCTTACTATACCCAACTGAAAACTTCCCCCCATTATCGCACAGATTTCCAGATTATGCCTTGACATAACGAGCTGCCATTGCAAAAGACATCTGGATAAACTGTGGATGGAGTATGCAAATGTAATGTACATGCGATCTTTATTACACTCCCATTGCGATAAGCGAGACAATCTAATTTCAAAGGAACATAGCGCAATATAGGGAAAACCACAGTCCCCCATGCCATTGAATGTACTCCTCCCAGTACGATTCGCTGGCGGTGTCTATTTTGCTAAAGTAAATTAAATTCCATCATAAATAGCTATCGCAGACAAAGAATGACTCCAGTTAAAGTCGTAAAAGAGCTGTCTTTGAATTGCTAGCACATGAGGTACATATACCGCTTTTGAAAGAGAGCGCGACATAAATTGAACTGCCACCCGCCTGCTAAGTTTTCATTGTCAATGTCAAAAGTGTTCGCACATCATCCCCTTTTGAGTTGGAGCTCTACTGTCAAACAACGTTACATACCTAACATCGCCAGAGGATTAAACAATTTGCCCACCCTGCTGCTGCAAGTGAGTGTATGAAAAATAAAAAAATAAAAGTTTACGAAATGGATAAGGACATAAAAACAAAAACTCAGCCAGCCCGACAGTGAAAAATCTACAAGATGACAACTCAAGAAGGTCAACAACGACATGTTTCTGTTTTTGTTTTAAGGGCATATACATCATAGTGGTTTGCGACAGATGTGTCAACGGTGGAAGTGCCTTAATGTGTTTCACCTGAAGAGCATTAAAGACACGCACAGCGGAGCAAATAAGAAATATAATCACGGTTCACTTTGACCATTGTAATATAGGTTGGAAACTTTATGTTGTCATTTGCAAAAAATGCCATTACAAGCAGCTTTAAAACGGAAACATATCTAAAAATAGCCGAACTCACTTCGTATTTTAGATTTCATTAAAAGGCATATTTTGTGGCGCCACTATCAGATTGTTAGTTTTCTGAGTTCACCTTAATCAATGAGCTCTTTACGAAGTCGCACTCGCTTTTGCTAACAACTTGTTCACTGCTTTGGCAGATAATACCCTATTCACACCGCACCGAAAACCGTGTTTTCGTCGAAAGATCGTTGATGCTTTCACACCGAACGCCAAATAGTTTTCGTTTGACCTTTCGATCAGTTGTGAGACTCAAGTCGTGAAACTTCCGTGCAAACTATTTTGGTTACAAATTTTGATCAAACTAATTAATAAATAAAATGAATTCAGAGGATTTAGGTAGGTAGGTAGGTAAATGGGTGCTCTTGTGGCAATTTGCCACAGCTTCACTTAGACCATCAGTTGGGTCCATTGTGTCCAGTTACGGGAACCATCCAGTGTGACCTGTTGAAAGAGAAAAAATAAACCGCTTTTTATTTTGGATCCACATAGATTGGTATGAATCTCATGGGTTCCTAAAGCTCCGCCGTCACATGATACTAAAGTATGTCCTGCGAGTAACCAATGATATGAAGTCTATTTATCTACTAGGACTACCCAGATTTGAGTATGAATCTCAGGAGCGCATTGAGATCAACATTCTTCAAATCATCTAGATCTAGGTCATCGAAGAAGTAACTGTTGAGAATCTTCTGTCTGCTGTTTTTAAGGGCTGGGCATTCGCAAAGTAGGTGACGAACAGATTCTATTTCTTCAACGTCCCTACAGCTTCTGCAAAAATCATTATGCAGTATCCCCAGCCGTTCCGCATGTACGCCTTTTGCGCAGTGTCCTGTAATGACCCCCGTGAGTATGCGTATATCTTTGCGGCTTAGTCTGATCATGGATTTAGATCTCTTTTTACTCAACTCTGGCCACAGTTGTTTTGTGTGCCTGCAGGTAATGAGATTGGTCAAGCGTAGGTTAGTTCTACTTCAGGATTCAATGTCAATCTTCCATGCAAGCGTGCTGAGCGGAGCTATTACTGATTTTAGGGCTAAAGATGCATGTGTTTTCGACCCGTTTCTTGCAAGCTCATCCGCCTGTTCATTACCTGGAATATCCATATGCCCTGGTACCCAGCATAAGGTCACCGCGTTGGCTTGTGATATTACGTCCAGATTTTTCCTGCAGTCACATACTGCCTTTGACTTCACCACGGGTGACTCCATGGCTTTTATTGCCGCTTGGCTATCAGAGTAGATAGTGATTTGTTTACCGACAATGTGCCTTCTCTTAAGGTCTTTTGCCGCTTGGGTGATAGCGGCTACCTCTGCTTGAAAGACACTGCAATCATCGCTAATTCTGAATGATTCTCGTAGGCCCAGTGCTTCGCTGAAGATGCCCGCGCCTGTACCGATATCCATCTTAGAACCGTCGGTGTATAGGGCTAGCTCCTCTTCTACTGTTACCTCATTGTTCTCCCATTCGCTTCTGTTTGGAATTCCAGTATTGAATCTCCTGTCAAAAACGACAGTGGGAGGTAGATAGTTTGTAGGCACCTTCTCCTTCGCCGCACTCCATTGGGATTCAATGGATGCGTGCCCATAGAGTTTAGATGACCATAATCCAGACTCTCTTAGTCTAATTGCGGTTTTCACCGCCTTGTTGCTGCAGTAAATATCCAGAGGGATAAGGTTTAGCATCACCTCCATAGCTGCGGTGGGGATGGTTCGTAAGCAACCCGTTATCCCGATGCATGCTGCCCTTCGTATTTTGGTTAAGCTCGAAAGATTGTATTTCTTCTCAATAGCCTTCCACCACACTGCTGTACCGTATGTTAGGATGTGCCGCACTACAGCTGTGTATAGCCAGTGCACCACGAGCGGCCTGAATCCCCATGTGTTGCCGAATGCTCTTCTGCAGGCATATAGTGCCACGTATGCCTTTTTGACGCGATTCTCTATGTTTTCTCTCCAGCTGAGCTTAGAATCTAAGATTACTCCCAGATATCTTGCTGTTTTTAAAATTTCAAGGTCTACCCCGCCCATCCTTGAGGGATTGAAGGCGGGGATCGCCCTTTTTCTCGTAGACAGGAGGATTTCCGTCTTCGATGGGTTCACTCCGAGATCGCGGCCCGTGACCCAGTTATTGACTAGTAGAAGTGTGTAACTAAGTCTTTCGCTGAGAACTGGAGTAAATTTACCTGGAACCAGAATAACGACATCGTCTGCGTATGCGCTTACAATAAAGCCTTCCGCTTCCAGTATTTTTAGCAGTTCATCAACTACGAGGAGCCATATGAGCGGTGAGAGGACTCCATCTTGAGGTGTTCCCCTACTGACCTTCCGCTCAATGCTCACGTCCCCTAGCTGTAACTTGATACTGCGCGTGCCTAGCATGAGTCCAATCCAGTCGCATAGGCTGTTATTTAGGTGGGCTCTACGCAAGCTGCTTAAGATTGCGTCTGCTTCGATGTTGTTGAAGGCCCCCTCAATGTCTAGGAACGCACTCAGTGTGTATTCTTTATGATGTAGAGATTCCTCCACTACCGATACTACTCTATGTAGCGCCGTGTCAACAGATCTGTTTTTCATGTACGCATGTTGCGATTTTGATATTCAGAGGATTCAAAAATACGGTTAGACCATCCACAATGTGTGGGGCAAAAGATTTTAAGTTGTGAGTTGTGACTTCTGTTCGGTCAGGTGTTCTACTGAATTTGCTGAATATTGCAAAAGGTGTGTTTGTTTCAACAATCGAACGATTGGAAGTCCTTTTCGTGGGAATTGACTTAAACAACTCGTTTTGAAAACTAAAATATGTATGGGAAGACTATTGAAAACCCAGTTTTCTGCTCGATGTGAATAGGGTATAAAACGTCGCTGTTTAAGTTATTCTATCGAATGTTGTTTGCACTACTGGTTCCAAATAAATAGTAAATAAATTCTTCATAGTACAGGAACACTGTTTCGAGTCGACCATCTTTAAGAACACCACTTCAGCCACCATTCTTTATATTTCTACCTACGTATACTGAAATCACCTGACAGTCCGGGACGTGGGGCTGGACCTTAACAAACAATCTGCTCTGGTTAGCCCCAAAACATTTTTTAAACTACATTCAGTTTTGCATACCAGGGTGGTTGTGCGGTCTCTTACAAAACGTGGGCCTTAAATCATTATAAACCTTTTGTAAGACACAGTAGTTTATTTGATATGGAAAATTGTCCTATTGCGAGCACCATTTCCCAGAATATCTTTTAAAATTTAAATTGTTTACAATTCCGTCATTTTCACCATACTTTCAGCAGTGTTTGCCTCTTCTATGCTTTATTGCTGACGGAAATATTTCTCTGTTCTCCCTATCATTGGCTTTGATGGACATCCTTGACATCTGAGCATATATCCGTCATATTGTACCCCGAAAGAGGGGAGAAAATGTTGCATCATCCCGAAAATTATATTTCCAAGTAGATACAGACATGAATGAAAGAAAAAAAAAGACAAGCAAAACCAACCTCCCGCAAGCAATATACCAAATTGATTTCCAAGGACCCTCCGCAGCAGAACTCCTTCCATTTGTCAGTGCGCACGAAACTACACCTGGCAGACAGAAATCGGTACGTACCCAATTTTATGATGAATTTCTCTGAGGGAAAATTCGAAGGAAGCTTCTTTTGTTTGTCTTTCCGTAAATGTTGTACACATCTTACGTGACAGGTCGTCCACAGGGGGTGTCCAGCATCCAATGACGAAAAAAATAAAGCTGAGTCAATTAATCATTTGCCAATAGTAAAGCAATTGCTGGGGATAATATATTCAAGCCTACGCGCAATTTACTCCACTTAATCCATAGAAATGTTACAAATGTCCAAAAGCATACGTAATGAGCGATTTCATGTCATCTATACTGACGGAGGCTGCTTAAGCGCGCTCAAATCGCTGCAATTATGATATCTTGATGTCATATGCTGTGTCATTTATTGATTAGTTTAATTGGAGTTGACGTAGATTGTGCTTGTGAGGTTTCGACTTCCATTTACAGATATCGCATATAAAAGTTCATTAGATACAATTTAGCAAAATGTACGAGTATTCCTAGTGTTTCACTTAATTAAATCTAAAACTTCCGACATGACAATGATGATTAATTTATATTTCTTTGCTTCCTTTTCGTTTTAGGTAAGAAGAAGCCGTCCATATACGAACCATATTCAAGTTAGTAAGTAATGGAATACGATTCACCGTTGGCTTCAATATGTGGGGATGCTAGTGATTGCACGTTTTTCATGAATTACAATAAATGTTAGAGACGTACAGCACGAAGATCCACCACCACTGCAACGTTCGTTGGATGAAAATCGATTTGGGGGATTAAAGTTTATGACTGCTGATTTTTGTTTGCTGCAAGACGGGCAGTTCAACTTTGTCTGTGCATATGGGAAACGCGTTTAACATTGCGAAGTCAATCTATAAAGCTGATTGTTAGAAGAACTTGTTTCTCACAAAGGTCAGACGGGAATACTTCCAGAATCGAAATAAATCCTCAAGTCGAGTATCAAGTGATTTATTGGTTTTTGTCAACTAATATAAAGGGTTTTTCAATAAGAGCGGTACAAAAGTTTTTTTTTTTAAATAAAACAAAAACGTTTTTGGATATCAATGAAATTCTTTGTTCCTCTGAAAGTACGTTCGATGCTGTTATGTATGGATCTCGATTTCTTTTGCATGACCACCACGGGCACGCTTGCAGAAGTCCAGACGCTGAACCCAATTTTCGACGGTTTTCGAGCATAAATCGGCCGATACTGCTGCAATTTCACGTTCGATATTCGTACGAAGTTCATCAATCGTCGCTGGCTTGTTGGCATGGACCATAGACTTGACGTAGCCCCACTGGAAATAGTCTAACGGCGTCAAATCGCACGACCGAGGCGGGCAAGCGACTCGACCATTTCGTGAGATAACACGTTCTCCAAACTTGGTTTCCAATAAATTGATTGTGACATTTGTTGTGTGGATTGTGGCGCCGTCCTGTTGGAACCACATGTCCTCCAAGTCCATATCATCCAATTGGGGCAAAAAATATTCGGTTATCATTGAACGGTAACGTGCCGGTCTTGATAATCACGGAAGAAGTACGGCCCAATGACGCCGCCGGCCCATAGACTCCACACCAAACCGTAATTTTTTCGGGATGCAATGGTGACTCATGGAGTACGTGTGGATGTGTGGATTACTGCCTGACCAATACCGCATATTTTGTTTATTGACGAAGCCATTCAGCCAGAAATGAGCCTCATCGCTAAAGAACGTAGCGCTCTTAACGTTGAGGCGACCGACTCGTTGTTGGCTTGTTTATCTTTCCACCATGAAATGGCAGACCTTACTGAAGAGAAATGTCAAAATAGCGGCAAGAAATTCGGCGTCGTTTGCTGTCCCTGTCGCTCTACTTTTGTAGCGTCCCTGTTGAAAAACCCATTTACTTAAATAGTGAAGGTAGTTTTTAAAAAACGAATTTTCTTAGGATTTTTCGCCTGACCTTTTTGAGAAACAAGTCCTTCTAACAATCAGCTTTATAGATTGACTTCGCAATGTTAAACGCGTTTCCCATGCACAGACTTTCGGAGCTAGTGAGATGGCTGCCAAGAAGATGGGTTGGGTACCGGTTGAGCCCCCGAAAAATACAGTTTGTTTTATTACCGCCACAATGCTGTCCAAAACCCGATGACATCCTGATCTCATGCAAGCACAGACTTTAGAAAATGGGTACTGAAAGCCGCAACAAAATTTATTTAATTTTTCTCCAAAAATGTGAACTCGAATTAACATTCCAAATGAATGTTGTAAATTCTGCGTACCAGCATGTACCATCAGTCAAAAATAAAATTTCTCAAACATCAGATTTGTTAAAATCCCACGTCACATACTAGTAAGAGAGATGCGTTCACAGTATTCGTGACAACGCTTATTACATGGACCATTAGAGTAATACATACCCATCAACAGCATGTAGGCCGTAATTTAGAGGATCTCTACTTTGCTAGCCAAACAAATGACATGCTTTACGGAAACGAACAAATCAAAGTCAACACACAGGGAAAACTCGCACCCTTTCAAGTTTCCTGAGGCTGACATACGGAGTACGATGTACGCCATCTGTCACATTCCGTTGTTAGCCTGCTGCTCGGGATATCTTGTTTTACCCCCTTATGCATTATTCCTTGCTCTTTTCGGATCTAGTAGTTTTGCGATATACGTAGTTTCCGCATTATTGCCACACTTCCATCATGTGTATGGCGTATACGTAACCTTTTTGTTTGCCTTTCGTCTATCTACGCACTAGATGGAAAGAACCATTCGCGGCTGCAACCAGAGGTGGTTCATGGTTCATGGCGACAATTAAATTTTATTCATCATCCTGAATGCACACAC
This sequence comes from Cheilosia vernalis, assembly GCA_949126925.1. Taxonomy (NCBI): domain Eukaryota; kingdom Metazoa; phylum Arthropoda; class Insecta; order Diptera; family Syrphidae; genus Cheilosia; species Cheilosia vernalis. The sequence continues at coordinate 98,907,226 of OX421358.1, read as the reverse complement.
ATTCACCCACACACATATGCATACAAGTGTTAAAGCGGTTGACAACTCGTTAGAGAAAGAGCAGGGGCTGTCTGACGAAATATATTTCACAGCAGATATTGCATGAACGTCAACCCTCTGTTTAAAGCGAACAGCAAACATCATGAATACCGTAGTCAGTGGCAGACATCAAAGGCGCAAAGATTGAATGAGCGAAACCCAAAAGAGGTAGAGCTGTGTCAGACATTTCATGTCCATACTATGATGCTGATGTGTGCGCATACAAAGCTGTATAAAGTATGTATATCTGGATACAGCGTCGACATCGTTTCATTTGATATTCGGTGAACAATTTCGACCGCAGAAACCATTAGTGAGTGGCGTTGGTTGTAAGCCATGGTCCTCTCCATGGCTCTATAACCCCACCACCACTGTCGGACGACATGAGATTTTTCAATTCAATTCAACTCGTCTCCTTGTCAGGCGGACTTAAACCACAATCCTAGAATATTTAATTTAGCTAGAGCGACATGGCCGTGATGGCGAGTTCATTATGTTCTAAGGTATACAATGGAAGTTCAGAAAATAGGACTTTAATCGATGTCGGACATTCAAGCTGGGGATATAACGTTGCCAAGATGAGAAAACGGCTGCTATTGAAACAACGAAAATCGATTTAGCAGCTGTAGTGTCTGGTATGGAGGAGATGTGTATTGTAAGGCTTTGTAAGGACCAAGGAGTGTAGTCTGTATTAACGAAACATTGCGGCTAAGCTGGAGAGCTTAAAAAATTTGTTTATTGTTAAAATTAAGCGTAACCGGTTAACTAACTACTGCTATGGGTCTAAATAAATAAATAAAACTCAGCAGAAAAGTGCCAAATAATCTAAGGACAGGCTTCTTGTTAAACAAGAGTGGATATGTCATCAAGAACACATAGATACTAATGATTATATTTAGTAGCCAGGCTAGATTTTAGAAACTCACGAAAAAAAAACCCATTGTGACCCTTTGATCATCGAAGGCCCTTATAGTTGAAAAAAGCTCGATCGAGCTCAAAGTCTTCAATTGAACTTGGCACAAAAACAGCTGGGTCCGTAGGGACCCTAGGCCTTCTCACAACCATTCGTTTTGTGTCAGATTTCATTTTTGGAACGAATGGAAGGGATCTACAATTTTATGCCGATTCCAAACGGCTAATTGAGAAGCTCTTTCAAGACAGTTATACTCTCGGATGTTTGTCTCAGACGTTCGCGAGAGGTGGCGCAGTGAAAAAAACCCTGAGTTGGAATTTTTGGAACTCGGTCATTTTAGTTTACCGCAGGTCCTTAGAAGCGACATTTTTCACTACTGCCTTGCAGTTCTGCGTTAGAATTAAGGTCTCTACTGGCTTGTCCTTGTCATCTTGAATGTAATCAGCTCGATGTCGCTGTACAGATCGTATCGTTCGCCGTTGAATACAAACAAGACTGAATGTCTTACATTGGCTTTCCAAAGTTTCCATGCCTCACACGTCACACCCATGGGAAAGACTGTGATTTTAAAGGACTAAGTCTTCGTAATAGTTGCGTGAAAATGCACAGTAGGACACTGGAATTTACATTTCTTTTGAAACTGGACAGCATAGACATTAACTTTAGGTCCGGTGCGCTGTCTACCATTTATAGTAACTGTCATCTCCGATTTCGCGCTTTCTTGCTCGTACGGTGATTATCCCTGGATGATTTAAGCTTTAAAGTCAGTTTCGGATGATCGAAAGTCGTTGAGGGTCCACTTGAGTATCCTGGGGTGGAATTCTGTAAGGCGATTTGCGATAGTTGATAGTCGCAATCACATTTTTTGCTCTACGTAAGGTGATTATTACTGTGACTATGGTTTTTTTGCGATCGTTTTCATGTGACACCTATTTATGCATCATTTCTACATATTTTTTTTTAATGGATAGGCGGGACATTTAAAGTGTTTATGCCGAACTTTCCGTTGGCGCAGTGGATTAGTGGTTAGCGTGTTGGACTACTAAGCGACGGGTGGCAGTTTCGAATCCAAAAAAAAAATCCAACTTTGTTTCCACCGCGCCACCTTTTTTGAACGTGTGACAATCATCGGAGAGTATAAATGTCATTTGAGAGCTTCGCGATTGGCCATTTGATCCCTTCCCTTCCCTTCCCTTTATTTATTTATTTATTTATTTATTTGTTTATTATCCCGACCGTTCCAAAATGCTGAGTTATATTCGAGCGTGCGCTAGGAATCGCATTCATTCAGAATAGACAAACTAGTGAACGAAGCGCACTAAGCAGTGTGCCTGCCACTAAACAAAAAGCCTGGTGAAATTATGTTCATGTGCGCAAACTTAAACTGTCTAAAACTTGACATGTAGACAGCGACTTTCATAAAACGCTTCGAAATTGGCTCACTCCTAACTGTTGTCCCGCCCTGCATGTTCCAGAATGTGTTTTTTCCTTGAAGGATTTTCCAATTGAGAAAGCGCACACTTATGTGCGGAACTGAACTTAATAAGGTATGCGATTTTGACCAACCATTGTGATGTAGGTATATTTCTTTGGAGACTGTACCCTGAACAGAAACTAGGAAAATAAGCGTTCTTAGGTACATTGCGTGTGCGCAAACTTCAGGTTTAATTTTTACTGGTACATAGGTCCTCAGAAAGAGGACATACAGCGAATGAATCCGCGAGTTTGGATCAACGGTGGTGTCAACAGTCAAGATGGCAGATACCTTGCATGAGCTACTCTGACATATTTGGAGCTAAGGTCAGTAAGGATTTTCAGCACTAGTCAGGGTGCTGAAATAGAGATGGTGGCGGATGAACCCTTTATGGGCCAACGGCAGCACTCATATCCCCGAAGTGGGTTACTGACAACGGAATTTCCGACCCGATGTCCTAGGGTGAATTTAGGGCCTGGTCCTCCAGGTTGGGGGTTGTGCGTGGGGTTAACTACCCAACCACGGAAAAAACAAATGGTTACGAAGCAACCAAGAGCCTCGGATAAGGATGGAATCACTGTTGACGACCCTGCAAAACGGAAAAAGGACAATGACTTTCGGATTTGCACGTGGAATGTTCGAACCCTGAACAGACCGCGTGCAGCCGAACAATTAGCGGAGGCCCTAGACTGCTACAATGCAGACATCACCGCCATCCAGGAAGTGCGGTGGGATGGGCCGGGCAAAAGAAGGATGAAAAACTGTGACATCTACTACGGTGATTGCTACAGGGAACAGAAACAGCGTCTATTTGGATGCGGATTCGTTGTAAGCGGCAGACTTAGGCAAGAAGTCTTGAGCTTTCGACACGTCAGTGAACGTCTTACAACTATCCGCATCAAGGCTAAATTCGCTAACATCAGCCTAATATGCGCTCACGCCCCCACAGAAGATAAAGACGATGCTACCAAAGAATGTTTCTACGAGCTCCTCGACAAAACATACGAGCAATGTCCTAGGTATGACGTTAAAATTATCTTAGGTGATTTTAATGGCAAAATAGGAAAGGAAGACATCTATGGTAGCACAATTGGAAAGCACAGCCTACACGACACCACGTCTGGGAACGGACTGAGGCTAATTGACTTTGCTGCGGGGCATAATGTTTCTATAGCTAGCACACGGTTTCCACACCTCAACATTCACAAAGGAACATGGCGGTCACCGGATCATCAAACCGTCAATCAAATTGACCATGTTGCGATCGACGCAAGGCACTCCTCCAGTATTCTAGATGTCCGAACTTTCCGAGCGGCCAACATAGACTCGGACCACTACCTTGTTGTAGCCAAGGTACGAATGCGGATATCCCAGACGCCACAACAACGGGGAAATGCTGTGAGGAGATTCAACGTTGAACGGCTACAAACGCAACAAACCGCCAGAACCTTTGCCGATCGTGTATCCCTCAACCTCTCGAGAAGTCCTGTACGGCCAGCATCAAGTGCTGAAGACCAGTGGCATCGCTGCCAAGAAGCCATCAGGAACGCCGCAACTGATGTGCTTGGTTTCACCAAACCACCCCCACGAAACCCCTGGTTCGATGAAGAATGCCGGCAAGCACATGCAGCAAAACAGCATGCCTACGAAGCGGCGCTGCACAGAAGGACGAGGGCGGCTCGTCAGCTCTACGAGCAAAAGAGGAGGGAAGAACACCGGCTTCTCCGGAAGAAAAAGAAAGAGCATGAGAAGCGCGCGATCGAGGAAATAGAGAGGTGTTACTCCAGGAACAATGTTCGGAAGTTTTACCAAAGGGTAAAAAGAACGTGTCATGGCAACAAAACCCGAGCAGAAACCTGTCGAGACGAACAAGGAAACCTTGTAGTGGAATCACAGTCGGTGCTGAGGACATGGAAAAACCATTTCTGCAGACTGTTAAACGGCGAAGACGATATCAATTCCGCTGTCAGGCAGATTGAACCATTCAACCTGGACGATGAAAGCCAAGACTTCCGTCCACCTGACCTAAATGAAGTGAGGATAGCAATATCCAAGCTGAAATCCAACAAAGCTGCCGGACCAGACGGCTTACCTGCCGAGCTTTTCAAGGCAGCGGGAGATGATTTGGTAGAGTGCATACACCAACTCGTCTCCAAGATTTGGTTAGAGGAAAGTATGCCTGATGAATGGAACCTCAGCATTGTCTGCCCGATCCACAAGAAAGGAGACCCTCTAAACTGCGCCAACTATAGAGGCATCAGTCTCCTTAACATCGCGTATAAGATCCTTTCTGCCGTACTGTGTGATCGCCTGAAACCATATGTCAACGAACTGATTGGACCCTATCAGTGCGGTTTTAGGCCCGGTAAGTCCACAACAGACCAAATATTCACACTACGGCAGATCCTGGAGAAAACCCAAGAAGTCCAAGTCGATACCCACCACCTGTTTATCGATTTTAAGGCCGCATATGACAGCATTTATAGAGACGAGCTATACAGAGCCATGTCTAGTTTTGACATCCCTGCCAAACTTGTCAGATTGTGCAGAATGACGATGGAGAACGCTCGCTGCTCCATAAAGGTCGGAAACAATCTCACCGAGACCTTTGGTGTCAAAAAAGGATTTAGACAAGGTGACGCGCTGTCATGTGACTTTTTTAATATAATTCTTGAGAAGATTGTGCGAAACTCACAAGCCAACACCAGAGGCACAATCTTCCAGAAGTCTGTGCAACTACTTGCATACGCTGACGACATCGACATCATTGGCAGAACACAGCGAGCTGTCACTGGTGCGTTTGCAAGTATCAGTACAGAAGCGGCTAAAATGGGTTTAGTGGTGAATGAGGGCAAAACAAAATATATGCTGTCCACAAGAAGGGACACACAACACCGACGAATCGGACAGAACGTCACGATAGACAGCTATAACTTTGAGGTAGTTCGGGACTTTGTCTACCTCGGCTCCGCTATTAATTCTGAAAATGATATCACCTCAGAAATCAAGCGAAGAATCACACTTGCCAACCGCTGTTACTTTGGTCTAAGAAGGCAATTGATTAGTAAGACCTTGTCGAGAAATACTAAGGAGACCCTATATAAGACCCTCATCATCCCAGTCCTACTTTATGGTGCAGAAGCATGGACGTTATCAAAGGCGGATGAAGATCTCCTTGGTCGTTTCGAACGCAAAATTCTTCGAGTGATCTTTGGTCCCGTTTGCGTTGACGGGCTCTGGAGGAGGAGATTTAACAACGAACTCTACGAGCTGTACAGCGACATCGACCTGGTCAGAAAAGTGCGCATCAGTCGACTAAGATGGCTAGGACATGTAGAGCGAATGGACACCAACGCTCCGGCCCGAAGAGTCTTCGACTCCAACCCGGAGGGACAACGCAGTAGAGGAAGACCTCGCCTTAGGTGGCGCGCGCAAGTGGAAGGGGACCTCAACCAACTTGGAGTGCGCAACTGGAGGCAGTTAGCCAAAGATCGCGCTAACTGGAGAGGCGTATTGGTTGAGGCCCAGGTCCACCCCGGACTGTAGCGCCACCTAAGTAAGTAAGTAAGGTCAATGAGAAGGTATACTTCAATCATATGTCCCAGATCGCGTTTTTATAATTCCCGATTCAAAGTGGGAAAAACCCCTTCGTTCTCCCTCTGCAGTCCTTATATTTTGTACACACAAATTTCGTAAATCATACAAAATCCCAGAGAAAAACCCCAAACCACACATTGCGCTTAGGACAAAATCACTTTGACAAATAAACGGTTCAACGGCGTGTTACTTTGTCATGACATTAATTTCGTGTTAAATACAATCATTAAGTCAATTAAATCGAGTTTTCATGTGACAGCCGGATGGATACGGTCGACAACGAGTATACATACGATACAAACGTGTGTGGAAATACACGTCGTATAGCAAAAGTCTGGTGGGATGGCAGTTAGATGCGGTCGCTAAATGAACAAAACGCTCGTGAATTCCCACGTAATGTGTAATGTGAATGCAGAGAAAACAAAAATTTACCCACAGCGGTTACCAAATCGATATACTGTCGATATCGATACTGTATTTCGATAGATAGATAATGTGTGAAAATTCTCACGTATGACAGTTGTTGGCAATGAATTGCGTGGGATGCAAGGGGAAACTGTTGGGCATCACTCCCCCCTAGCCCCTAACATTTGGGGTTGCGATGTAATTGCAAATCGTGTCAAGTTTGACAGACAATCGCTAAAAAGTTTTCGTTCCATGCCGGTTTGGTGACGACAATTATTGGCAACGGTAATGATGTTGGTCGGTATAAACATTTATAACTGACGCTAACGTTTTGACGAGCAGATGTTAAGTAATTGGATTACATCGACACAATAGAGCATCGACATTTGCACAGAAGATGTCGAGATAAAAAAGAAACGGATTGCTTCGACAACGTGTGACAATTGATTGGCGTGTTGCTTAAAATATGTTGATCGCTAGTCATAGCAAGGGTTGGTGGTATATCCCCTTTTTTTTTTTTCCAGTGTGGCACGGACCGTACGGGATCAAAGTTACACGTGTCCATTAAATGGGAGCAAGCATGTGATTTGGTAATGGATAGCTTTGTGATGCGGTGCATAATTTGAGGCGTGTGAACATATACGGCAGAGTCTTCAAGACGTTGTGGAAGGTACTTTGGAAAGCATTCATCTAGTTCGAACAAAAAACTTGAAAACTGTTGGAATTGCATCTTGCCCGCGTTGTCGTTTCGGTTTTTTCATAGCAAATCAGTTATTTCCGATATTCACACTCAAACTACTGCCACGGTTTATTTTTTAGTCAGCCGATTTTTCGCCTCGTTAAAGATTTCAAAAAAATCGTCAGTCCAACTTTAGGTGTTCACTGTTCACCTCACTGCGCCAGTGATATCGGTGCAAATTTCTGTAGGTTAGGCTAGGTTAGGTAGGCGGGTTGGCGTGGAGTACTCCGTGCCACACTCAGGTCAATGTTGACCCATTGTGATGCCCATTGGGGGAAAGGGTTGTCCCTTACCCATGTTTCTGTACCTCTAAGAAGTTTTTTTTTTTGCAATTTTTTTCTGTGTCCTGATGTGTTGATGTTTGTGCCGTCGTGTGACTGCTGTATAAATTCAAGGAAGTATTTAAGGTCGCTTTGCCTAAGCGTTTACCAAAGGTATTTGTAATCATTTAATCACGAATGGACACTACCGGTGCGAACATATTGTAGTCAGACCTTTGCAGTCCTTGAACTAATTGGATAGCACATTTTGGATTGGGCTATCATACTTAATTTGGTGTCGGGCATTTATCAAGAAGATAGCCCTGTAAGTTGCTTCTCATGTATGAAGCTGTTATTCTTCTAGTTCCCATCGGAAACCCCTTTTATAGTGGCGATAAAACTCTATTTCATCGGTGGGTCATCTACTGGGCCTCAAAAACATTCCTCGCCCCTACCCTCTTGCCTGTACTAAAAAAGTACCGATCTAAAAGTCATTATCCCGAAACATATTTTTGATTAAAAAGAAACCCACACAAAAACTATTTAGCATGTTTCAATTAAACGTTCATCAACATAAAAATGAAAATTGCTATTCCACTCGCACCTACCCGTAAGCCACTCGAACTTTCAAAGCAATATCAGCATTCTGCTGTTGCCAAACGACCGCCCTCCCTCCGTGGTCCGGCCATAATGAAAACCCCACAAAATTTCCATCAAACACCACAGTTGACAACAGCAACAACCGCCAACCAAATACCGAACCCATTCAAACTAAACTCAACAATAAAACGTCTGTCCCTGTATAGTATTTTCCATCGAATAGAAATGGCAACCACCTCGAGACTAAAAAAGAAAAAAACACGAAAACCTACAAGCAAACAGATGTTTACCCTTATGCGGTGGGTTCGAGTGTCGAAATCAATTAAACACGTCTGTTAAATGTTTAATGGTTTTCTTTATTTATTTTTTCGTTGCCATTTGTTTTTGCCTCATTCTATGCGTCAATTGTCAATTGTTTTCTCTGTTTCTTGTGTTCTGTTTTCATCTGCAACAGCGAGAACTAACTATATGGCAAGGCAAGTACTAAATGTCCAAGTAAATATGGAAATGCTCGCTGGCTAAGATTGTATTTTGTTTGTTGGTTTTTTTTTTGTGTGTGTCCTGCAGTCGACCTCTTTACCACTCCTTGAAAATTTGTTCGCACTGTAATGGCAGTCCAACGAAATTAATATTTCTTCTTTTTCATCGATTTTTGTGGTGGGTTTTTTGTATGTGCCACCGACTAATGTCGAATAAATTTATTGAAAACTTGGTCTGAGTCTTAATTGGTCCGGCAATTATTCGCCCAACACACTTGCACTTGCGCGATAAAAATGTGAATAATGTACCTATAATAAAATGGTCAGTCGATGAGGTATTTTTTTTGGGAATCTTTGCATTTCTCTCGGCACACGTTCGGTTAAAGTCACGTAATTTCACACTGGAATGAAATGACTGTAATTAAAATTACCACACGTGTGGATGATCCTGGAAAAAAAATGAGTATAACTTAGCCCGCGCGAGTTAATTTATTCGGCATCAGTATGCTCTTTACGGTCGTATAATTCTGTTACCACATGAAACGTAGTTGATTAACCAACGGAAACTGTTTTGCTAATGAAAAACTTCCATCTCTGGGACCGAAGGATGTGGGCAAATTAAAGTAGTGAAATGAATTCACTCGCGTGTGTGAGACATTGTATGCGTTATATGCTAAAAAGCCGGCGTGATATAATCCACTCAGGTTGGAAATTTTCGCTTGACAACCTGTCATTACGTGGAAAGTTATGTAACTAACGGGTGATTTTTTAAGAGGTTTAGAACTTTTAAAAAAAAAAAAAACACAAAAAATTCGAAAACTGAATGAAATATTTATTTGAATCGATAGTTTGAACCTTGCAATTTAATGTTTAAAGATAATTTCATGCAAATGTTGACCGCGGCTGCGTCTCAGGTAGCCCATCCGCTGAGTCCAATTTTGGTATACTCTTTCACACATATCGGCCGGTATCTCACGAATGAATGCATGGATGTTGGCTTCCAGTGCGTCAATCGAAGCGGGCTTGTCTCTATACACATTAGCCTTGACATACCCCCACAAAAAATAATCTAATGGTGTCAAATCGCACGATCTAGGCGGCCAATTGACCGGCCCGAAACGTGAAATTAACTGTTCACCAAACTCGCCTCGCAATTGCGCCATTGTTTCGCGTGCTGTGTGGCATGTGGCACCGTCTTGTTGAAACCACATATCATGCAAGTCAAGAACTTCCATTTCGGGCAAAAAAAAGTTTGTTATCATCGCTCGGTAGCGTTCACCATTGACAGTAACGCTGCGATTCGCATCATCTTTGAAGAAATATGGCCCAATAATGCCGCCGGCCCATAAACCGCACCAAACAGTGGCTTTTTCGGGATGCATTGGTAGCTGTTGCAATGCTTCTGGCTGATCTTCACTCCAAATGCGGCAATTTTGCTTATTTACGTACCCATTCAACCAAAAATGAGCCTCATCGCTGAACACAATTTTTCGATAAAAAAGCGGCAGCAGCGCGCGATGAACATTTCGAACCGAGCACGAATTTTGATAGTAAAATTTAATAATTTGCAAGCGTTGTTCATTTGTAAGACGATCCATGGTTAAATTGCAAACCAAACTGAAGCTGTTTGACAGTGACACAAGGTATACACACGTCAGCTGTCAAAACCAGTGTTGCCAAAACCAAACCAGCTAAAAAATCACCCGTTAGTTTTGAATTGAGGAACTACAAAGTGTTGTCTAGGACTAGGTGATGACATCTGGACTCTCGAGTAATGTGGTTTATTACCTCGACGTTGGTGCGGTTTTTATTTCAAAATTAAAAAAAAAAACATAATCATTTGTCGTCAGAAAAAGGATCTTTGCTGACAATACCTGTACTGCCTTTATAGACATCAAGTCGATGTGCGAAGTTTTTTGTTCCACTATTTTGTTACACCCTTCTGGGTTTCTAACAAAATGAAGGCAACGTTTCATATTAGCGTTGATCACACCCCCTCAAAGTGGACGTGACAAGCACAAATTATATGGTGGAGTTGGTTTGTTTGCTGGCTGTTGAAAGAGTAATCGGAAATAGCGATATTTTTATAAGAAACGCCCCCAAAAAGTGGGCGTGGTATTAACAACTTTTAAAGAATTGTAATAAATATAAATATTTTTTTGAGAACTACTACAAATTAAATTGATGGTGAGTATATTCGAACATAAAAAGATCTATCTCCATTACGAGTTGGAACGAGTCTACTCAAGTCACTTGATTAATAGTCAAATCAGTTTGAGTCCCATGATTACGAGTAATAAACTCTACGCTGTGGAGTGCATGCTGTGTAACTCCTCTACAGTTCACAATCGTCTGCCCGGAATCGAAAAGCCGGAAAGGGCGTACAAATATGGACTTTCGTTACACAATACTTACTTGTGTCATGTGCGCTTACGTGCGCAGTTGTTCTTGTGATCAACGCACACAATTTAGTGCGGTACATTGTACTCGTGTGCGCAAGCAGATGAATTCCTAAAACATACAAACAAAAATCATTTCTCTCATCTAAGCATACAGTTATATCGCACACTTCTGTGCAAATCCTGAACAAAGTATTCTCTCACATCTTGGCGGCACTTACATCGCATACTTCTGTTCAAATCGAGTGTGCGTTAACAACCCGCACCCGCTGTGTTATTGGCAAGCGTTTGATTAGTAAAATTTTTATAAAAATATTCGATTTGTTTCAACAACTTCACCAAAACAGCTGAAGCTTCTCCAAGACAAACTTATTATTTATCGCCGCTCAAACTTCTCTTAAGAAATCGTATAAAACTTCATCTATTCGTGCACACCTACATCGAAGAAGAGCACGTACCTAATGTTTATCGTGAATTGGGAAGAATGTTTTTTTTTTTTTTTTTTTCTTAAGAACAACTTGGAAAACATTTTTCACTTCAAGAGTGGAAAACTTTTTGAAAATGTGTTGTTCTCTACGAAAACTCACATATACGAGTATAACTGGTTTCTCCTCCAGCTGCGTCCTTCTACTGTTTTTCTCGTGATTGTCTTTGAAGAGTTTTCTTATTTTCTTCAATTTATTTCCTTTATCCTTTTCGATTTTATATCTTAAGACGTACACTGTGGGACGTTAGTTAAGAGTTTAAATTCAGGAAACCCAATCCACTTATCCACTCCAACACACTCGACACAGAATTATAACTGTGCCACACCATATCTACACATCCTGGAGCGAACAACTGAAGAACAATGCAGTTGGCAGATGTATGGGTACTCTGATGACATAACCGAAGGAAACCATATATACGAAATAAGGATGTCGTTTCCTCATTCAAATTGTCAAGGAGAAACGCGCGACCGATTGTTGTACTTGGCCAGCTCGACAATCATCGCCCACTTCAAGCCATCTGGCGGGGTTTTGTTAAATTAATCAAAGGGATGTTGTTTTCCAAACAGTTGTACATTGCAGGCTGTATAGCTTCAAGAGAACAAGTGAATTATCTCATTACACGCTAATTAGAGAAACGCAAAAAAAAAACGAGCGGCAGGAGCGACGTGACCATTACAAGACACGAAGAGTCCATAATTTCACTTTGTAAAATTAATTTTTGGTTACCCCTTACTTGTTCCCGTCTGCGGGGTGAGTTCTCGTGTTTTTCACACATCAAAACAGGATCCTGCAATAATAATGGTAGTGGCGCTCTGCTGTGAGCCAATTTTTCTCGTCTGTCGGCCGCCAAACTCAACCGAGGCAAAACGCTATAAATATAAAATAATTAAGAGTTCACACTTCGGTGGAGTTGTGGAGAAGCGAACACGACGAATGGACATCTGTTCTTGAATCGAGACCTAAAAAAACTCAGAATCAAAGCGATTGAGTTAAATCGATGTAAAGGTCAGAGGTGATTTTTGGTATTTGGGTTTCACGTCGACCATAGTAGAATAAATGCACGATTCCGATGCGGTCCAATTCATATGTACCTAGGCTACCAGTCTCAGTTTGGTCCTGCTGAATGCCACTGAAAACTAGCAGGCAAAATTAGTTTGCGAGACGATCTTTTCAATTCAGCTAACTCAGAAAGAAAGCTTACTTAATTTATGACTTCAGCAAAGCCTAGGGTTTCATTTGAAGTCGATTTGACTTTTAAAAAATGTGTAACCCTCAGGTGTTGAGCTTCCTCTGTTCAAGTGCTTAGAAATAAAACAAAAATGTTTTTAAATTGTTTGTATACAATTGTGCAAATTTGTGTGTGTTGTTAGACTTAAAAACCATTTGCATTGTTGTATTGAAACTAATTAAATTATAGCCGAAAGCCCTGGTAGCTAGTGCTGTAAGTTAACTCTTAATTTATTATTAGTTAATAGTCTTATAAATAAAAAATAAAAATAAAATTAATTTATAATCGTTAACGCTCAAGCTGAACAACTGGGTATTTAAATTCGCTCCTATTGCGAAATTTAATACCGTCATTTTGGATGGTTGGGCAATTTATAAAGACTTTAGATGATAACTGTTTCACTGCTCTAAAATTCTTGCTGATGAGCAACATGGATTTCGTCCCAAAAAATCAACTGTGTCTAATTTAATAGAGTTTACTTTCCATGTCAATGAAAGCATAATTAATGGGTTACAAACAGATATTTTTTATGCTGATTTTAGTAAAGCATTCGACAAAGTTAATCATGTAATCCTGTTAAAAAAAAAACTTAAACTTTATGGATTCCCGCATTGGATTTTGAAATGGATTTGTTCATATCTAACTGATCGTACGCAAAATGTGAAATTAAATTACTGTTTGTCTAAAAATGTTGTCGTCGATCTATGTCCTCTTATTACATATTCCAAAAATTTCCTATTTGCGGATGACTGCAAGCTGATCTATTCATATGGTAGCCAACAAGGTTATATATTTTTACAACATGACATTGACGCTATGCAGGATAGGTGTAGAAGAAACTATATGCAACTTAATCTTAAGAAATGTAAAAGCATGACCTTCACGAGACGCCAAAAATTCAACTGCGCCAATTTATTTTATCAATGAGGAACCTGTTGAAATTTTTGATTGCTTTAATGACCTTGGTGTGATTTTTGACAGAAAGCTCACTTTCAATCTGCATTTGGATTCCATTGTTAGCAAGGCAAGAAGCCGATTGGGACTTAAAAAACGTTTCTCAAAAGAATTTAAGGATCCCTATGTAACCAAAATTCTATACTGTTTTCTCGTCCAACCTGTTTTGGAATACTATAGTCCTGTTGGTGTCCGTCTTATGAATCTGGAATCTCAAGAATTTAAACTATTCAAAAGCAGTTTCTTCTCTTCGCTTTACGTTATTTGCCTTGGAACCCCGAAAGTCGTCTTCCACCCTACATAAGCCGAAGAGAGACATTCAATATTATATTCCTGTTTTGCGTTCTGACTGGTAATGTCAACTCCACATATGTTCTCAATTCCATTAACATCAATACCAGACCGAGGACAACAAGGAATCCTCATTTTTTTTATATCAAAGGACATCTCGATGTAACTATGGGAGTAATGGCCCCATCAATAACCTGACGAGGGACTCTAATAAGTACAATCATGTGATTGATTTCAATCCATCAAAATTAAATTTAAAAAAAAATATTGAAAGAGATGTAAAATAATAATAAGCTTTTTAAATCTGTTTCATCATTGATTAACTGACATTATGTATAGGAGTTAAATAAATAAATAAATAAACGGTGTACTATCACCTTTATTACATGAGAAAAAAAAAACACTCCTCCTCAGAATGACAATAATTCAGGATTTATTCAGTGAAAGTGTCGAGTCTTTGCGTAAACAGCCAGACTAAATTTAACCATTACATTGTTACGTGAACATCCGAGCGAGGAGAATGAAACTAATGTTATTTGAAAGGTGCTGTGTCATAGATGCGCACAAACACAAGATCGTGGGTATATGTCGCCATTAAGGGCCACTTGCACCAAACTCATTTATTCGTTTATCCACTGTTTGTCCTATTCGGCAGATTAGGTAAAAATTGCGTTGCACGACGACACTTATTCATCTAACTATTTAAATATTCATGTTCAAAAGGCTTTATAGTTGTGCCCAAACGTCAAATAGTAAAATTAAAAAAAAAATTGGAACTTTTGCAACGCAAAGCCGGGGATTACCTATTTATTTGTGTATCTTGGGTTAGTTATTCAGAAGTTTATTTAGTTATCCAGTAATTTGTTGCAAGTGGCCCTAAGACTGGTAAAATTAAGTTATAACTTCCCCATACAAAACGGGTAATAAAAGGATTTTGGTGACAATTGATTTGTCGCCGTCGTGTCTCCATAGTAACGTATTTAATCATCTTAGATTAGAACCTGTTGGAGAGAATAATTTGCCCATAAAGGTATGCAATTTACATGCACCTAAAATTAAGCTATAATTGTAAGAAATTTATTTAGGGGAATTATTTATTATTTATCGCCAGTCCCCACCATATTACCATAGTAACGTACCTATTTAAATATAAATCATCTTAGATTAGAGTCTGTTTCCGATGGAGCAGCTCGTTTACGTATTTTTTTTTCGATATATAGATGTCGCTCTTATCGTTTCGTTTATAAAAAAACATAAATAATTAACGAAAATAATTGTAGTACGTTTCTTAGTAGGTATATGTGGTGAACACTGAACACACATAAAACAAAACTGTCGCAGAGAGGATGAACAAATTAACGCAACGAACATTCACGTAACTGTCGCGCAGCGGCTTACACCTTACACAATGACACATCGCGTGAGAAACACAAACATCCGATCTCCTATCAACAGCTTTAGCGGCATTCTTTCTTTGTGTCATTCGTCGTCGACCAGTGACCAGTCTTCAACCGGCAGCCATCAGCATCGTCTCGCACCTTTTAATTTCATCCTAAATTAATAAAATTGAATTCTATATAATCTCTAAATAAAGTTTATAACGTAAAAGTAGTTCGCGTCCTCTTTTATTTCGTTTGTATGAGCAACGCGACTCTACATTGGTGACCCCGAACATTTTTTTTTAAATCAATTTTGTTTCTCACGCGGTAGCAAATAACTGTTCCGATGCCCGACTCAACGATTGCACAAGGCGATAACACGCCACATGACTTGCCCCGGATCGTCTCAAGATTGCTAAATCAGAATTCGCCAAAATGATTCAACTTGGCACTGCGCGCCGTTCTGACAGCTCGTGGTCCTCGCCTTTGCACTTGGCCAAAAAGGAGTCTGGAGAATGGCGTCCCTGTGGCGACTATAGACCTCTCAATGACCGAACGATTCCAGATGCGTATCCCATCCGCTGCTTACAGGATTTTACAGCAGACCTAGAAGGGAAGGAATTATTTTCTACCATCGACCTTGTACGGGCATTCAACCAGATTCCCGTCGCCCCCTCGGACATCGAAAAAACGGCCATCATCACGCCATTCGGCTTATTTGAATTTCCTTTTATGACATTTGGTCTGCGCAACGCTGCGCAGACATTTCAAAAGTTCATCGATGAGGTGACGCGGGATCTGCCCTTTGTTTTCCCATACATCGATGACCTGCTCATTGCGTCAAAAAACAAGCGAGAGCATCTCGAGCATCTCCGAGCTGTATTTCAACGACTTCAGGATGCCGGACTTGTGATTAACGTGGGCAAATCTAATTTCGGGAAAAGTGAAGTGAAATTTTTGGGACACCTCGTCTCAGCCAAAGGGATATTCCCACTCTCTGAGAAAGTGCAAGCAGTCTTGGAATTCCCTGCGCCCTCCAACGTGAAGAAACTTCGTGCGTTTATCGGTACCATTAATTTCTACAGGAAGTTTATCAAAAACGCAGCCGAGATCCTCGGGCCACTCAATGACCAGCTTAAAGGTCCAGACATCAAAAATTCAACACCCATCAATTGGACACCAGCGTTGGAAAAGTCGTTTATGGACAGCAAGAACGCTCTAGCGTCGGTTGCTCTGCTCGCTCATCCAGACGTCAACGCAGAGTGGTCCATTTTCACAGACGCCTCGGAGCAGGCCATTGGAGCGGTACTCCAGCAGCGATGTCACGGTTCTTGGCAGCCGTTAGCCTTTTTCAGCCAGAAACTGTCGCCGTCTACTCAGAAACACTCAACCTACGACCGGGAGCTCAACGCAATCTACGAAGCTGTGCGCCATTTCCGACACATTTTTGAAGGAAGACATGTTGTGATTTACAGTGACCACAAACCACTTGCGCACGCGTTTAAACAGCGACCGGAGCGAGCTTCCCCTTGGCAATTCAGAAGATTGGACTACATCGGTCAATTCACCACCGACATTAGGCATGTTTCCGGCTCGGATAATACTGTCGCAGATACGTTGTCACGCATCGATGCTATCGAGCCAGCAGTATCATCGAGCGAGATAGCGCAAGCACAAGCCAACGACACTGAACTTCAGGACGTTCTCAACAACCCATCGTCCAGCGTTCAACTCTGCCGTATAAAGCTCGACAACTCTGAAGGCGAAATATATAGCGACATTTCCACCGGTACAACACGACCTTACGTGCCTTGTCCCCCGCGCAAAAGAATATTCGATTCCTTGCATTCTTTGGCACACCCTGGACAACGCGCCTCAAGGAAGCTCATCGCCCAGCGTTTTTTCTGGCCTTCTATGAACAGAGATTGTTCAAAGTGGGTCAAGTGCTGCATACCGTGCCAAGCTAATAAAACAACACGACATACAATTTTGCCAATCGCCAGCTTTCAACCACCTACGAAGCGCTTCGAGCACATCCACATCGACCTCGTCAGCCTTGTACCATCCAAAGGATTTAATCAATGCCTGACGATCATCGACCGATTTACGCGCTTCCCTGAAGCCATACCCTTGTCGAACGGAACCGCAGAATCCGTAGCAGAGGCTCTGCTATTATCCTGGATCGCGCGCTTTGGTGTTCCACTGCGCATTACTTCGGACCTTGGGAGACAGTTCGAATCCGACCTGTTTAGATGCCTGACTAGACTTCTTGGCTGTAAGCACCTTCGAACGACGCCCTACCACCCGCAGTCAAATGGATTGGTCGAGCGCTTCCACCGACAATTCAAAGCAGCACTACTATGCAATGGCGATACTTGGACTTCAGCACTACCCATTGTACTTCTCGGACTCCGAGCCGCATTCAAAGAGGATCTTCAAGCGACGCCTGCCGAACTTGTACTCGGTGAACCCATTCGTTTGCCTGGAGAATTTCTGCGCCCATCGACCCGAATCACATCAGCTCCAGACCTAGTGCAAATCCTTCAGACGCATTTTAAAAACCTAGCTCCGCAAGAAATGTCTCGTCATGGACAGCGTTCAACATTTGTTTTCAAAAACCTCCGAAACACCTCACACGTCTTCGTCCGCCACGATCATATACGCCACTCTTTCGCTACACCATACGACGGACCATATAAAGTGCTGGAAAAATATGAAAAGTACTTTGTGGTTCTCGTCAGAGGCAGAAATACACCGATCTCAATCGATAGGCTCAAACCAGCATTCTTGCTTCACGAAGATGTGCGATTTGAAGAAGGGGATCAAACACAGCGCAATGAAACAGAAGTCCCGTCAACATCCGCACCCAGGAGCCACAGAACAGTCCGATTCAATCTGCCTCCATAGTTTTTTACTTACGCTTAACATATATTAATGGTTCTCTCCCTCACACTAAATACGATTTCATTTCATTTCATTTCTTTTAAGAAGGGGAGATATGTGGTGAACACTGAACACACATAAAACAAAACTGTCGCAGAGAGGATGAACAAATTAACGCAACGAACATTCACGTAACTGTCGCGCAGCGGCTTACACCTTACACAATGACACATCGCGTGAGAAACACAAACATCCGATCTCCTATCAACAGCTTTAGCGGCATTCTTTCTTTGTGTCATTCGTCGTCGACCAGTGACCAGTCTTCAACCGGCAGCCATCAGCATCGTCTCGCACCTTTTAATTTCATCCTAAATTAATAAAATTGAATTCTATATAATCTCTAAATAAAGTTTATAACGTAAAAGTAGTTCGCGTCCTCTTTTATTTCGTTTGTATGAGCAACGCGACTCTACATATACATATGTACTTATAAAAGGTAAGGTCGATTTTCGACCACAAGCAATACTAATTTGTATTAGTATTGAAAATTAATCTTATTTATTAATTAATATTAATAATAATAATAATAACAATTTGAACAGCTGGGGAAAAAACAAAAATTTATTTATTTAAGACGCGATAAAATCCAAAGCATAGTTCTTTTATTCCTAGAGCTAGAAATGGACTCCAGTTATATTTCCTTAATTTGTTCAGAACTGATTTTATTATTATTTTGCGTCAACAAACAGCTGTTTTCACGGCCACTTTAAATGTGACAGTTTATGGCTCTTGAACTCACTTCAACTCTGTGGGAACGACTTACAAGGTTTCGGTAAGGGTTTGTAATGTTTCTTATTCGTTCATGTACTAAATACACTTTTTGCAAATGTGCGCTTCTGCAACTAGATGTGCGAAACGGAATTTTCTCATTTTTCGAATCAATTATGTAGAAAATTTAGCAAGTAAAAAAAAAAAAATTAGAAAGAAAGAAACAGAAAATAAAACACTGAATCGCAAATTAACTAAACCCCGTGTGCGCTATAAAAATGTAATCTATTCCTCACGTTTAAAAGGTAAACAAAAATCAACTTAGAGCTGATTATAGATGAACTATCTAAAAAAAAAAAAAAAGTCGTCCACAAACTTTTCACACCCACTGTTGCTCCATGCTCCTATAACTTAATTTTTCTTCTACTTATCGGCATTCTATTCGCATCAGATTTCAAATGTACGCACTTACTTATCTGCCCGGCCATCTAAGACATATTGCCTGACAGGAACAGGACCTTTGCGTTCAGCTGAAAGTCAAACACCGAAAAAGGAATCGCATGGCCGGTCAACGTTTAATTCGTTATGTGGCTTAACCCATCCTATGTAGTCCAGATAATTACATTTGCAACACCATCGGCAGCTGCCACACACTTGGCAGTACCACACGGTACGAGTTGATTCCTCTGAAGGATTCCACAAGTGATTTAGTGCTGACATTTGCAAATTGCGATGGGGATACACACTGAAACTGACAACTCAACACTGGACTGAAGTTTGTCGATACGCTTGTATTGTATACGTATATGTACATTGTACAAACAAGGACACTCATAAATCTTGGAAGAATCAATGCAGTATGCGTATGCGTAGTTGGAGGTGAAAAGATGGTAAAATTTAATAAAGGCCACCACGTCAAGAACAACTGATGTCATCTGTGGAGGGGATACCTAACACACGATTTTCTGTTTAATGCCACATTGAGTGGGATCCAGTAAGGAAGCGAAGAATTGACTTGAACACTCATCTTTGATCATTACATCCGTACACCAAATTGCATGCGCAACATAAAAGAATCTAGGTCTCGCATTTTCATGATTCCCATTTAAGATGAATCCTTTATTTTAGAATTTACACACACACTGGCCTCCCCTGCATTTATGGGGTGCAACTCAAACCTGTATTGGTCTTTAATGCCACGCCTAGTTCTCTTATAGCAACGAAAATAAAATGAAATCCTTAAAAGATTTTTGATGGCACATAAATCGTTCAAGATGTTTGCTTATGTACATTGAGATGATATTGCGTGCCACAGCTCGCTAGAAACTCTTTATTAGCCATCACAACGATTCACACATACACAGTGACGATCGTTAAAGCCCCTCCGCACATTTAATACAGAGCGTGAACAACGACAAGCAAGTGTACTGAGGGAGATAAGTATAAGTAAGAAGAAAACATTTTATTATCCCTCTCTAATGGATGCTTTGCGAGGGACAAATATTTGCTTTCGCCCGTTTGCGTAGGTGGTTTTGCAAATGTACTCGCTCACAAGTGTCTGTAATTCTCCCGAAAGTATTTTTAAATATTCGGATGATCGATTATCCTTACGGTTAAGCAGCAGTAAAATTGATTCACATGTTTGCATGAAACGGACTCAGGTGGATGTATTCGAAAAGAATATATTTAATACAACACTGAACACGTAATGTGCCGTAATGTGTATTCCTGTCTGGTTTTAAATAACAATGGGCACCCTTTGTTGCGTCTTCACATCCATTCACGTTAACGAGTCGGAAAGAGGGGTAGCCATGGCTATACCATCTTGATGGTTTTGCAATCTCTTGTATGGGATTCGGGGACTAGGGCATGTGGCATCTTTTCTCCCCCATCAGCGTCAACAACTTCTATTAAAATGACTCACAAACCATCCCTATTTCGATTATGTTTATGGTAGTAGGAAGCACTTCGTTCTTGCACAGCCGAGCTACAGCGATAAAATGAACATAAAGCCAATTGTTCCCATGTTCGACAAATGCGCGGCTGACATTATGGGAAAGAAGTGAAAGGTCGCATGCTTTTGCGTAACAGAGATCGGTTCAAAGGTTTCTTGGTCTGCACAATTCGCTGCTCTTGGTGGCGGATTGGTGAACAGTTTGATACAAAGCTCTTCCAAGGCTCGCCAACGAAAACTGTCATCAGGTTGTCGAAGCCAAAATAAGCTGAGACGGGGCAGTAACTGCGCTCATCCAAATACAGGTTGGTGGTCACTGTTGAGATTTACATTTACTGTTACATTTCTTCAACAGAATAAAAGATTTATCTTTACACAGAACATGTCGCTGTCTGGTTAACCGCCATAATTTGAACATTTTACGTGTCGCAGACGCATGCTTTATGAGAGCGCGGCTTTTATCGCATCACTTATTACTTTGACGAGGGGCAAAAGTCGCTGCCTTTCTTCCTACTGCCTTTTTTGTTTCAACAGATTTGCTCCCCGGTATGAGGATATTTGTGTGGCCTTTTTTTTTTGGCCTTATTGTTAATGACGCCATAATATGCCTGACAGTATATAACGGGTGATTTTTTAGCTGGTTTGGTTTTAGCAACACTGGTTTTGACAGCTGACGTGTTTTTAGTACCTTGTGTCACTGTCAAACAGCTTCAGTTTGGTTTGCAATTTAACCATGGATCGTCTTACAAATGAACAACGCTTGCAAATTATTGAATTTTACTATCAAAATTCGTGCTCGGTTCGAAATGTTCTTTTTCGCTTTTTTATCGAAAAATTGTGTTCAGCGATGAGGCTCATTTTTGGTTGAATGGGTACGTAAATAAGCAAAATTGCCGCATTTGGAGTGAAGATCAGCCAGAAGCATTGCAACAGCTACCAATGCATCCCGAAAAAGCCACTGTTTGGTGCGGTTTATGGGCCGGCGGCATTATTGGGCCATATTTCTTCACTGTCAATGGTGAACGCTACCGAGCGATGATAACAAACTTTTTTTTGCCCGAAATGGAAGTTCTTGACTTGCATGATATGTGGTTTCAACAAGACGGTGCCACATGCCACACAGCACGCGAAACAATGGCGCAATTGCGAGGCGAGTTTGGTGAACAGTTAATTTCACGTTTCGGGCCGGTCAATTGGCCGTCTAGATCGTGCGATTTGACACCATTAGATTATTTTTTGTGGGGGTATGTCAAGGCTAATGTGTATAGGGACAAGCCCGCTTCGATTGACGCACTGGAAGCCAACATCCATGCATTCATTCGTGAGATACCGGCCGATATGTGTGAAAGAGTATGCCAAAATTGGACTCAGCGGATGGGCTACCTGAGACGCAGCCGCGGTCAACATTTGCATGAAATTATCTTTAAACATTAAATTGCAAGGTTCAAACTATCGATTCAAATAAATATTTCATTCTTTTTTTCGAACTTTTTGTGTTTTTTTTTTTTTTAAAGTTCTAAACCTCTTAAAAAATCACCCGTTACTAAGGTTGGAGTTTGCCAGGCAGAAGTTCGTCTATAACTTGGCTTAATGTAAAAGCTGATAGTACCGACCTCTTCTTTTTAGTACACTTGAACTTAGTACAAATTGCTTGCTTTGAAGGTCGTCTAGCGGAGCGACGATAACCGTCTAGAAACTAATGTGACTATAGGGCTCTTTATAATGTACCTGGTGTAAAAAGAAGTTTTAAATCATTGGTGTTTATGATGTGTAGGCTTAAAATTTGTGTTCAAGTACTTTTCTTACGTCTGAAGGGTTTTTATAGCATTGACGCTGTCTTATCTTTTTTACCCAATTATGGTGCAAACCATCAACTTTTATCTGTCTCCATTGCGTTGTAAAGAATCCCGGAAATTTTTAAATATCTGTCGCGGGAAACCTTTTAAGCTTCAACAGCGCCCCAAGATGATAACTCTTTTCAGCTTTCTCCATTGCGTAGTAAGAAGAAGATATTGGGCCTTAGCAATTAACATTTTTAGTTTCGACTCTAAATTTAAGTAGTTTACATTGGCTATATTTTCCATACAAATTTCGCAATTGTGAGCTTCCGTAAATTTAAAGTCGAGACTAAAAACGTTTATTGCTAAGGCCCATTGTTTTCCTACAAAATTCCGAACTCGATAAGTTAATCAATTCTGACATTACGATGATAGGGGAACTCAAAAAGAGAGTGGGTCGCAGAGGTGCCGAAGCCTACAGCCTAAATGGCGGCCCGGACTTCGTTCAAGCTTCGGATTTGGTGTTGGGGGGCTTATAGTTCGATGCGGTTTTTTTTTTTTAAAGTTCGATGCCGTTTTTTTTTTTTTTGCACCTCAGTATTAATGGTACCTACTTCCCATATAAAATTTGATTACCAGTTTGATTTGTTCGAAAGCTGCTCTAGCGATTTCAACTAAAATTTATATTTTGTCTTAAGTGGGTGAGGTTAACATGACTGCATACTCAGTTTTTCGGACATATTCGGACATATCTTGAAAACGGTCCGTACAATAGGAACAAAAATGCACTTCTAAGGTAATATTATCATTTCTAGCTAAAAATCAAACTCTGTTATTGTCTCTATTGTCTTTATTATCGTACAATGGATTTTCGAAAATTTATTTATTTATAAAAAATTTAGTTTTCCTTAGTTAACTTATAAACAGTAAAAACGATTTTGACCAAAATTAAATAATACTTTGAGTAATATGTTTCCAAAATGATTGCGTCCTCAACTTTTAATTCCAATCACGGAAAAAGCTAATTTTAAAAACCGCTCATATCTCGAAAACGCCATTTTCGATTTTGATAAAACGTTAAAAACCAACTAATCCGTACATCCCGAAAAATGTCTAATACGCAGTTTTTAGCTAATTAAGCAATAGTATTTTTCAAATTAAACATTTCAATATTTGCTACTGTTTTGTCTGCTTAATTTTACAAAAACCGCTCCAACGGTTTTGATCGAAGTATACATATCAAAGATAATAAATATAAGTACATAGCTTAGTTTTTCTCATAAAATTCGAATAAATCATTTATTTAATTGCTTCTTAACAATCACTACCCAAAAGCCTGGGGCCAGATTCTGTAAGACGAAACGATCAAACGTTTTCGTGCGCACGACAGATTGACCATAAATGCACAAGCAAATTTCTTCGTGCACAAGAAATCGTTCGAACGTTTCGCCTTACAGAATGCCGACCCTGTGTTTATATATTTTTTTTAAAACTTAATACCACACTTCCATTAAAAATGCAATAAAAGAGACGCAAAACTTTTTTCAGCAAATATGTATTACCCACTTCTTCTTTTTTTCAACCATACTGAAAATGCACCTTAAAATAATTCCAAGCACTTGGAGCCTTACACAATCAGAAATGCGCACTTTGCACCCTTCCATCGGGATATTCTGTTTATAGGTAGATGCTAATGAAAATTCAAAAAACAAGCCTCTGAATTCTTACATAATGTAAAGTTATCGGTCTACCGCACGAACCCTACTTCCTTAATATATTCCAGTCGAAAATAAAAACATTCCCTAACAGCTCATAAAACAGAAACTCCGACTACACTCAGCCTTGTACTCAAAAATCGTATAAAGTGTAAGAGCATAAAATAGTACAGTAGCAGTGTTGCCCACCCAATTATGAATTTGAATTTGAGGTCTGGATTATGGAATCTGGAGATTGAATTTGACATTGGAGTAGAGGAAATAGAATGTTCTGCTTTTGCATGGAAATCAAAAGTGCTTCTTGCGACCCACAATATTCGATATAAGCTTTAATTTTTCTTTTGGATGTTTATTTTCTGAAATTTTTAAATTGTAGTGTTTTGTGGATATTTTACGAATTTTCGTAGTGATTTTTTGAGGGCGAAAAATTTTGTGAAAATTTTGTAGTAGGGGACAACGCTGTATAGTAGGCGCGTAACTCTCGAACCAGAACTTGCGACAATTGCCTATTACTGAGAGCTTCAACCTTTAAAAACTGACATATACTCCCATATCAGATGAAGCCAACTTTCGATCAACGTGAAAGTTACATTTGGCCTAGTCGTGCACTTTATTTATTCTAACTAGGTGTGGGGATGGGGATAGGATATCCCGCAGCTTTTGTAGCGCAACTGGGGTAGTGACGCTCCATAATGGGCAAATGATCTTATTTCCCATTCTATAGGTATATAACAGTGGCTTAGTGGTTAGTGTGTTGGACTACTAAGCGAGGGGTCCAGGTTCGAATACCGCAAAAACCCAAATTCCAACTCAGGTTTTTTTCCACTGCGCCACCTCTCGCGAACGTCTGACAAACATCCGAGAGTATAACTGTCATGAAAGAGCTTCTCTATCGGCCCGTTTGGAACCGGCATAAAATTGTAGATCCCTTCCATTCGTTCCAAAAATGAAAAACTCACACAAAACGAATGTTTGCGAGAAGCTAGGCCTTGGGTACCTACAGACCTGTTGCGCCAACTATTATTATTATTGTTATAGGTATATAGCCATTTGAATGATCTTTTTCTTATTTTCTTCTTTCTTGTTTCTTTTTTTAAGGGACAACATTTTTTCAGCAGCTTATTGCTATACCCTTAGCAGCGTTTTACATTCATAGACAGTGTGCTAGAGCTCGGCCCACAGCCAGTTGCATGGCCTCCCAATCAAAATGAAGAAGGTTGTAACTAAGAGGATTCACTTGGAAATCAGACCAGCGGCAAGGCCGGGGGTATATCCCAGCTCCAAACTGAAATACAAATTGTATAAAGCTTTCGTTTATAAACTCGTAAAAAAATCCAAAACAAATTTATGTTCTACATATGGAGAAGTGGAAAAAGGTGAT
Source organism: Cheilosia vernalis (assembly GCA_949126925.1). Lineage (NCBI taxonomy): Eukaryota > Metazoa > Arthropoda > Insecta > Diptera > Syrphidae > Cheilosia > Cheilosia vernalis. The sequence goes on along the minus strand of OX421358.1, from coordinate 98,881,499 downwards.
ATTTGCTGTTCATCAAAGTCTAAATCCTGAAAGGATATTCTCCCAAAAAAAACACTTAGCTGATTGTATTCCAACTCCGACTTGCAGCCGGGTCTCTGTTCTTGTGTGTGTTAGACACAGACGCCTCCATCATATGGTTTTGATGTAAAAGAGATACCGTTGTCAGAATCACTTAAAATCAGACCTCTTAAGCTCCTACCCTATACCCTCGGTAAAAATAAACCCATATAGGTACGTCTAACCCAACTCCAAACTCGTCAGAATTCATATTCACATCTATTCGCAATATTGAATTTGACAGTCATGTCGAGAACTCTCCGCTTGATTGTGTGTGCAGCTATTTTTATTTCAATTTTATTAGATAACATACAATCTAGTAAAACTCTTGTTCATAATAATATTAATTACGAAGCACTTTTTCACACTCCATTAGGGGGGGTGTTCTCTTTTCTGCCAGTCACCAAACCCGTCACGTCACGTTGCCTCGTTCCGGTGCAGCCTCTCTCGAGACACAAGTGAGAAAAAGAGGGAACAAACGGGTAAAAATTGAATTCGAACAAGCTAGCTCCGGATGACAAAGGAACGACTAAGGCAATTGAATTACAATTCTCGATTAGGGTGGCTTTTTGCAGATGGGTGGCTTTTTTCTCCCACGTGTGCTGCGTTACAAAACTTTAGGAAAATCTTTTGGAAATATGTCCAAACCCAGTGTGTTTCAATCTCTTGATGATGCTGCATGATACCGGGAGGGGGTCGCAGCTTCTGTTTGCTTTCGTAGCCACAGAACCATTGGCAGTTCTCAACTTAATGGTTTTCATTAATTACGCGGTCGTTGTTGCTGTGTTGTTCTTTGAATTAAATATCAGCTAGGACTGTTTTGCTTGGGAGAGAGGAGAGTGTGTGCTGCGGCGGCATGCTCATCCATACAACACATTAATGTCTTTATTACTGTTTCTGCGGTTTTTATTATGCTACGCTCTAACTATTTTTAATGAATGTGGGCCGGGTGTGCTACCGTCAAGAACGAACTAGGGAGAGCACTTGTGAATGGGTTTTCGTTGCGGAAGTTGGAATAAAGTTTTCAAACAAAAATTAAATGGATATGGCAATGGCACTGGACTGTGAAGTAATTTACGGAACGTTTAGCGATCGTTAGGATGATGCAGTGTTTTGTGATGGTTGTTGTTAAATCTCATAACCACTAGAATGAAGCTAACAATACCTTTAACAATGCTTTTATGGTTTATCTTACTTATGCAAGGTGTTGGCGAATGATTAATGTGAATCATCAAAATGTCGTGGTAGGTTGTAGATAGTCCACAATGGACTTTTGACCCACTTAAGTCAGTTATTAGTCCACAAATCCCATAAACTTCGTGCGAACTTTATAAATTGTTCAAAAACTAAAGAATACGATTCTTTATAATCTATAAACATTTGATTTGTTATCTAAATATTTAAAAAAAAAAATTATGAAGTAATTTTTAAAAAAAATATTGTGCGAATTTTTCAAAATAACTTAATTAAGAAAAATCTTTAACTTTAATAATTTGATTCATTATCCATAAATTTATACATTTTTTAATTCGCTTAACCGAAAGAAATTCGTACTCAATGTGTTTCTCCGTCATTTCACTTCTTTTAAATTTGTTAACCTATTTTTTTAAAGATTTTGTGCATTTTCTCGATTGCGATTAGAGAAATTCGTACAAAATTTCGAGCTCAAAATTTTGACATGACAATGATAGGGGAACTCAAAAAAGTGGGTCTCGAAATTCTGCCCGTCTGTCTGTCTGTCTCTCCGTATGTCCCGAGGCCTACAGCCTAAACGGCTGCCGGATTGTGTTTGGGGGTCTTCAGTTCGGCCCGTTTTTGGTACATCTCATAAAAAATGATCCTACCTGTTTGATTTGTTCGAAAGCGGCTCTAACGATTTCAACCAAAATTAATATTTGAGCTTAAGTAGGTGAGTTTAACATGAGTGCATACTCAGTTTTTCGGTAAAAATATCGGTAGGTACCTACATACTTTCAAAATCTTGACGATACCAATAACTTAATGTGGTCTTTCTAAAGCAAAGTGGTCATTCCTCATATAATGACAAACTCATTTTTTTGTTCTATATTTTCGTGCAATAGGTAGATTTCTGAAAAAAAAGGCATTTCCTAAAAATTTGGTTTCTTTAGTTTACCGGAAAACGGCAATAACGATTTTGACCAAAATGCATACTTTCAGTACAATTGATGTCTCCAAAATTGTCGCGTCCTTAATTTCTAATTCGAATCATCAAAAACGCTAATTTAAAAAACTGCGCATATCTCGAAAACAACATTTTCGATTTGGATACAACTTTAGAAACCAAGTACTTCTTACATCTCGAAAAATATATATTTAGTTTTCAGCTAAGCAATAGTATTTTTCAAACTAAACATTTCAATATTTGTTACTGTTTTGTGTGCATAATTTTACAAAAACCGCTCCAACGGTTTTGATCGAAGTACATAACAATTCAATTCAAATATTTTTCTTAAACTCAATACCGGACTTCCATTAAAACTACAAAAACAGCGACGCAAAACTTATTTTTATCAAATATTACCCATATCTTGTAATTTTTTCAACCCTATTGAATATGCAGCTTAAACTAATACGAACCACTTGGAATTTGCGCAGAATGAGTGAATTAGCTGAAAAGGGATATTTCAACATTGACAAAAGTAATGAGCTTTTTCGATCAAACTAATTGCGTACGAACGCATGTCACCGTGGAATGGCACAATAGTTCTAAACGTAGTATGTACGATTTCAGTTCGTATTTACCGTCCTTCCGAGCCAACTTTGAAGAAATTATATGAAAGTCGTTCAGTGGTTGGTCTAGATTCTAGAAGTTCCAACACTTCAATGAGATTGAAAACAAATTGATGCGGTGTCACAAAAGTGTGCGCAGACTCAAGTTAAAGTTTGTGCATTTTAAGTTCCGTCTCTTTTAGTACACAATGTTAATTGTTCAATTAGAAACCGGTCCCAAATTTTAGCCAAAATTCAACTTCAACGTCAATTCCCATTTTCGGCTACATTAATAAACAAAATTGCCGACTTCAGAGCAATGAAAATCCAATTCTTATTATGCCAACATCTTTGCTGCAGTGGACAGCCGGTACCAGCATATGAAAACCAATTTTGTTTGGCCGGAAATTAGTCGTTTGGGTATTTTCAACATTTGTGGTTAGTCAAGCAAAAATGGTATCAAATGCGCTTCAACAAAAGATTCACCTCAAATACAAATTTGGGACCTATTTCACTACTCAGTACTATAGGGATTTACATAAGAGGTGTGTTTACAAAACTAACATCACTTTCCAATTTTCTGCCCTTATCTACCAAACACATTTTGTGGCCTTATAGGTTAAAAAGAGACCTCTTATAATGTTCCATAACCTCCCATGCGTGAAGTTACCCTAAAAGCTAATCAAGTTCAAAGTGCAAAAGAAAGGAAAGACTTTTGTCCACTTACAAAAATATAAATATGCTAACAAATGTCCAAGGGAGTTATACAAAAAAAAATCAAGTATCCACTCCAACGACAAAAATCCCGGCAAAGTTATATTCCTCACGTGCGACACGCTCAGCACCATTCCACTTCATACTACTCAAACTTTTCATTCTGTATGCCATAAATGAAAGTTGAAACAGGTCCCAGATGCACTCTTCAAAAACTTGTAAAGTTTTAAAAATCATTCTTTTTTTTGCGCTTTGATAAATAAATAAATAAACAAGTTTGAAGCCAAACAGAAAATTCCCGCTTGTGTAACCCCGAAGGGTTTTCATAAATATTCTCTATTTCGCCAGCTGGAATGTGAATCACAAAGTACACACATACATCGCGCATGATAGAGTCCTTGATTTGAGAAGTCAAAAATGTACATAACTTACTTGTGATGAGTATACTCAGTGAACTTACCCGCAAAGAAAAAAAAAGAGAAAAAAAAAAACAACTTAGTTAACTAAAAATGGCAAAGAATAGAAAATTTAATTTAGTGAAAGCCTAATCCTTTAAACAATAAAATTGCCATAGAACCCTTTTCCTGATTTCGGATTGATAAGCCCTTCCTGTTTAACGTTTCTTCCAAATGCTTCGATAAACTGGAAGCATGCTAATAAGAAATGCCCAAAGGGTAGCATTCGAGAAAGAAATAAGACTAAATAACGAAAAAAAAAAAACAGACCCCCAAAAAGGAAGAGAGTGCTTTTCCATCAAAAAAGTTGGCAAACTTGGAGCGTTTAAATTTTATGAGGATAACTTCCAGATGCGGCATCTGGATATGCGAGTACGAGTATATATCTATTTTGATTTATATCGTCGGTGTAACCTTGGAATAAAGAAACGTCTGTGTGTGTGGACATTTTTACATCAATGTCAAAGCACGTTGTCCGGAGGAAAAATATATGCGACACACTCGGGGCAAGGCTTTATATTTATATATATAAATTTATGTTATAATCATGGAATTGAATATTTGAAACCCTTTTTGATTGTAGTACGTGCACCACTCTGGGGAAGATTGTCATGTAGGCAAATGCCAGTTACAAGAGGGCAGAGTTGAGCACGCCTTGAGTAAATTGGAATCGTACTTCAGCAGGAGATCGGAGGTTTTTATCGACTGAATATGTTTGCCGACGAGTTGAAAGGTTTCGTTTTACGGAGATGATTGATGGTGCCGCCTGTTGTAATCAAAACATCACTCGAAACTTGATTATAGTAAACTTGTCGCTCGATATGAATTTGGTTTGGCTTCGGCGCATATCAGTTTGAGTTGGTTCAAAAATAGCCGTCCCTCAACCAACAAGCATCTTCAACTTAGTTGAGGGATTTTTCTACTTCCGCATGGCACATAACCGACTTACGTAGGTGAAGGAGTTGAGTGGGGTCTTAACCAACCTCAACCTCTCAAGAAAATGCGGTGAATATTCGGAGATCTCAAATACAAGAAGAATGCCTAACGACAATAGCAGTACGACGAATTCAATTGACAGTTTATCAACCTTCAAACAACGTCGTCGATTTACGTTACGTTTCTAGACGGTTTTAAGACGTGGGCTAAGGCGCGCTATAATTTAAGCAAACAAAACGAATAAACTAAGTTTTGGGATAAAACTAGGGCTGCCATATGGGCGCAACTCGCCGGGTTTGTCCAATTTTTTTTTAGCCTTGCCCAGAGTCACAGGTAGAGACAATTTGTCTAGTCAAAAGCTCAAAGGTCTAGGCAAAGACTTTGAAAGATTATTAATTTAAAAAGTGAATATTTGACTGAACTCTTCCACTTAGCGAAACTCGAGTCCCTTCTGAACGGAAGTTGAACCCCAACCACTATCCGATAGATAAGTCAATGAACTGATATGTCAAACCCGGCAAGAGGTTTTTTTTTCTAACTCGCAGTTTCCAGTTTTTCGAGATTTGTTTCTGCTAATACGGAGTAGGCACATAACAAAAAAAAATTGACATGAAGGTACGAGTATTGTCGAGTTTTGCCCCCCACTATACCTTGGCTCTGGTTTACACTCTTGTTCTAGAGAATCTTCAATCCATCTTTCAAAAACCGTGGCTATTCACAGAATACAAAATCCCCTTTTTATAAATTCTTTCGATGAGTTGAAGAACTTGAACCTGATCTCAAATGCTCTTGCGTAATTAACGCGTTTTTCGAAAGAGTTTTCAGTTTATTGATAGACCTACTGAAGAATGAAACCGAAATAAATAATTTTTAAAATTAAACTCAAACCACGTATTTTGCTTTGTTGAGTCGAGGAGCTTCGAAAAGTGTTCATGGACCCAAAACGCCTTTTATCGCAATGAATTTCACAATTATCCGAAATTTTCCAAGCTTCACAGCGAGTATGCAACTTTACATCAAAACATGCGATAAAATGCAAAATTTCGTCGTTTTTCTTTGCCGGAGGGTTTTCCCAATGTTTTTTTTTTTTTTTTTTGTAAAAACCTTTTCCTGACAATTACGAACAACTGAGAAAAAATGTAAGCCAAGTCGTTACAGACACGTTCTCAATTTAATGAATTACTATAAATTTTTCACAGCATTTGATATTTTACCTGAATCTATAGGTTAATAATAAATTTTTGTTTGGAAAGTCTTTTATGACCTGGCTATAAAAACGCTCGGTCAATGTATGAAGTATGTAACTGAAAAGATATGTGAAGTTTTTTTGTTTTCTTTTTGAATTCTGTATTATTTTCGAAGAGATTATTTTTATTTTAAAATTAAAACTTGAAATATATATTTTTGTTCACATAATAAAATAAGCAAAATAATAACCCTAAAATCATTTAACTTTGAAATGTCTAGACGAGTTCCGGAATATCAACATAATGTCCAGATAGGTTTTCGTCTCGATCTGTCAAAACTAGATAGAACAGTTTTGCTACATCCAAGATCCAAACTTAAAAAATCGAGTACAAAAGAAAAACACGAAAACCATCTGCAGTCTTTGTGTATTGAATAAATTAGTTCGATAAGACCGTGTCGAAAATATTTACTCTAATAAAAAACAAGCCATAAATTAATATGTTGTTTGCCAGGTACGCTGATTACGGGTTTGTATATTATCAGGCGGCAATGTTTCCCATACAAAGAAAATTATTCTGCGCTGGTTCGTCGTCATGATTTGCAATGTTCTGGAACCAATAACAAAGACTTCGGACGCTCATATCTATGTTCAGTCACCGAATCATCAGGTACAGGTATAGAAAAGAGATTTCGAGTTTCCTATCCTGGACTTCTCCAGTGTATGCCTACCTGATTTACTACTAATTTCTTCTTGTTGAAATTGATTACCGTTCAAGGCGCCATTCCGCAATCTGTCTCATTGTCTGCTAATTTATTCTTATTTTTTCCAAAGAGACCATAAATTTTTTAATTATCATGGAATATAACTACCAATCCTCTAAAAGGACTATAGAAGACTATAAATAACAATTTATGGGTGTGGTCTTCAATGGCAGTTTAGCTGCGATTACATTCGACTTTCAAGTTGAACACGAAGGGCCGGTCGTGTTAAATTCCTTCCTGGACATGCAATACCATTCCATTTCATTACCTTTGGAAATAGTGTGCGATTCATCGATATGAAAGTATAGAAAACAGGAGGTATAACATGAATATACTCAGACAGAATGTACGTGATATAATCAACAAGAGCATTAGAGCAGAGTGAACTCAATTTATGGATTAGGAAGAACAGACTGCAGTTGCTGTTTGTTTAGGAGGGGCCAGGCATACTGTGTATTTTATTTTGGGTCTATAAATTCATAGAAATGAAGAAACATATTGTAAGTATTTGGAAATAGGGTTTTAAGAATGGTTTTTAGATTTAGTTGAGAAATGATGTGTATGCGCGATGTGTTGGATGTTGCGGAAAGGTTTTGTAATCGCGCATTGGTCGTTTGACACGTATCAGGTCCGAGACTTTAATTTTGTTCTATACTGGCTCAAGACGTTTATCAGAGTCGTCGTCTTGTAGACTACTGTTCAAATTTCTTTTTGCAAATTTAAAACAGACCAAAAATATATAGCAGACCAATAAAGTATTTTGCACAAAGTATTGGTCGAACAGCTTATGGAACAAAAATATAAGTTGCGCTTGATTTGTTACACTGAAATTCGTAGTCACAAAATGTCATGTAAATTTTTTACAAATTTAATTTGGATTGAAGTCGTCCAATTTCCAATTGTGACAAAAATTTATTTGACCAGAGACCAGACCGACCAAGAGAATTTCGAGTGCAGGCTGTTATAGCAGGGAAATAATTTTGAATAAAAAAAAAACACACTCCTCGTATAGCTCTAGATTTTTATTAACTACAGGGTGTCCGCCGGGACGGTATACTACTTCGTTTTGCCGCCATTTTGGTAAACATTACTCTTGACAGTTCATATTTGGCAGTCGTGAAGTAGACACATGCCAAATTTATTATGGATAAATATTCGATAAACCAACATGTTTTAATCGTTAAAACATTTTATCAAAATCAATCATCGATTACTGTGACGATGAGAAAGTTACGTGAAATTTTTGGGAGAAACAACGTGCAAACAAAACGCACTATTTATCGTGAATGATTTCGAAGAAAGAGTGTCTGTAGGTGATAGGCCCAAGCATGGACCACAACGTACTGCTAGATCGGCTGAAAACATTGCTGCTGCTCAAGGAATTGTTCAAAACAATCCATCAACCTCAATTCGACGCCGTGTTTAGGAGCTTGGTCTTCAAAGAACAGCTTTGGCGATATGATTGAAAACCACAACTTCATGCTTTGGGCTTCATTATTATGTGGTATCAACAAGACGGTGCCACATCGCCTACAGCCATGATTACAATGGAACTACTGCGAGACCTCTTTCCACAACAAGTTATTTAAATAAATGGTGATGTTGGCCTCCACGGTCGCCCGATTTGACTGCTCCGGACTTCTTTTTGTGTAGATATCTGAAAAGCAAGGTTTACGCAAACAAACGAAAAACGCTTGAGCAACTCAAACAAAATACTCGTGATGAAATTAATGAAATACCGCGTGAAATGTGTGAGAATGTAATGAAAAATGTGCTCAAAAGGGCTCGCATTTGTGAGACTAACAGAGGCGGACATTTACCTGATATTGTATTCCATACATAATTGCCGACATTGAATAAACCTTTTATCAATATAAGATCCATTCTCTTTCGTTGAATCAAAAATTATAAACAAACAAAGTAGTATACCTTCCCGGCCGACACCCTGTACTTATTACTAACATAGTATCAAGTATTTGAAGTTTGTGAGTAAAAGAATTAAGCTCGAATAATACGAGACAGGCAGGGTCATTTTTTACAAATTCTATTTTCCAAACTGATGAATCTATTGTCCAGTTTCTACCATTCAGTATATTCGTATTAACGACATATTTTGCAGTACCTTAGGGTAGCCACCTGCGGCCTGCTTTTTTTTGTGTATTCCGATCACAGTTCACAAATATCTTGAGTCACTTTGTGGTGCCGTAAATATGTATATCAGCCAGCCCCTTGATTTTGCGCATATCCATATAAAAGAAACACTTATTATGTATCACGGATTTGGGCGCACACATTTTTAAACGCTTCAATTTTGACGACAATGTTTAAAAACATTTTTCAGCTGCAGATCCTCTAGAATCATTAAAAAATTAACGACTTCAAGACTCAAAGCAACAGTTTCCTGACTTAGTGGATAGTAATGGATAGTTTAAACAAAAAAACTTGATTCGGAATTAAGGGAGGTTAGAAATGTAACCTTCAAGGATTTGTTTAAAGATTTATTTGGAATCTGTTGATTTAGAGGAATTTTAGATAACAATTAACAATCAAATACAAGCTTTTCCTCTTTTAGTCAAATTTATTTGAGTGGTCCTAAGTTTCTCCAACCCATCGGGTAATTTTGAAATAGGCTTACAATCAGAAAACTACAGTCCACGGCAGATACAAGAGAGCTCCAAGCTAGAAAGATATGGTGACACGGTGTTTCCACTGAAACAGGTCTCAAGTCTCAAAGACTTTTTAAAATTTTACAAATGCGAGTATATAATACATTAAAGTAGACAAGAATTTTTCAATTATTCCCATATGTACCTACTTAGAAAAACAAAAAAAATAACATGATCTTTAAATTAGTAATAAATTTATTATAATTATTTCTGTAATTGGTACCCTTTGCAATAAATATTATACACAAATAGGCGAAGGCAAAAATCACTTTCACTGCATTAAGCACTACATATTCACTTGATTTTTTTTTTGCTTTTTAAAAGATTGTGCAGAGTTGTAAATAACAAGGCTGAAAAAATAGTGTTTCTTGATTTTTTTAAATACCAAATCTAATAATTAATTAACCTGGCTTATACCTACACAACTGTTTGGAAAACAAATTACAGACAGCATTGCATCTCACCACAATTGGTGGTGACAGTTATACTCTCGGATGTTGGTCAGACGTTCGCGAGAGATGGCGCAGTGAAAAAACCCTGAGTTGGAATTTGGGTTTTTGCGGGATTCAGTGTTACTGATTGCAAAATATGTCTTAAATCTTGCAGACGTCTAGTAAGAGCCGCGATGATAGCCGACAATATCGGGGTCAAACGAGTTGAATTTTAAACCACATTAAAAAACTTGATATGTTTATTACAATTCAAAAGTTTTTTTCATTTTTAATAATTTAATTCAAATAATTCCACTGCGCAGGCAGTCTTCTTTGGGTACATTTAATCCTGGGATTAGGAGGCAACGTTCGGTATTGAAAACATTAAAAATAGCCCAGGAAGCCGAGTTCGTCGTCCAATGCAATTTGTAACAACTTCACTGTAACTTATTCGGGGGAATGAGACTCAGACATTAGGCAGTGTTTACATGTCAAGGATACCAAACTTATCCAAAACTAGAGGCATTTGTTGCCTTAAGACAGTAAGTACACCATTTTTACCCAACTAGACACAGGGAGGGTTTTGCTATTCGCGCATAATGAATGTTAATATTTTTAGTTCTTTGTTTTACTGCCAGTCGGGTTTTTTTTTATTTTTTTCTTACTACAAATAATTAGCTGAGGATTCGAAAAATGCATTCCAAAATAATTGCAGTAATTTACACCTTTGGCGGTGCATTCAATTTATTTTTATTTAAAACAATTCCACAGACTATTTTAAGGCGCTACGCCGGCCGCCGGCCGCCTCACGCCGCCTCTGGTGCGAATCTCATCAATTGCAGCCGATGTCAAGTAATTTTCCCTCCTTCAAGTGCTCATCGGAAACATTTTTATCTCACAGCATATTTTCCAAAATTCACCATTCAAAAATAGACATTTGAGAATTCTAATTATATCCTTGGCTCGTGGGTTGTATTCGTCTGGGGGAGTGGGTGGGTTCTTCGCACTTGTCGTGTGAAACTGAAATAGTGCAGATGCTTGTCCATTTGAATGTGGGTCGATTGGCGCAAGTACAAAAACACTCTGCTGTTTGTAAAAAAAAAAAACTCCCACAAACATTCATCTTTCTTATAATGAAAAATTGCATTTATTTATCGTTAATAAGTGGTCTTCTCTTAATCATCCATCCCACAAAGTTACGATTAAACCGCGACTGTCATTATTTATAATGTTCCAGCATCTGGGTAACTTAGCCACCTCTTATTTGCTCATTAATTATGGTGAATGTTTTAAAAGCAACTGCGCTCGTAAACCAATCAATTATGCAGCTTATCAAATTTTGCTGCTGCTACTTCTATGCTGGTATGAGAGTAGTAGTGGTGCATGCACACAAGATGAAAACCCGTACAGAACTTGGCCCGAGTTCGTGGGTCTGAAGTAATCTACTTTGCACGAACGATGTTCGGAATTGAGATCTCGTTTGCAATGGTGGAAGTTTGCGTCTTAATTTTGTAGTTGATTGGAGGAAAATCGGTTTAGTTTTATCTACATAGCGTTTTGAAAACTTTGTTTGATTTATTATCAAAGATTGACAGCTTATGGGGTGGGAAATATTGTGTATTTTCAAATCGCACATATGCCATTTGGAAGGGCTTTAACTATTTAATTCTGTCAGGGCAAATTCGAAATTTCATTTAACCACGAACTAAGTAGATATGAGCACTACAAATGAGAGAATGCAGCAGTAACAAGATGAATCCATACAAACAAAAATGAATCTTCAAAGAAAGTCTGACAATATGAAACGTTTTACTTTTTTGTTTAAGAAAATCCTCTGGAATATTCGTACACCAAACAGGAAACCTATATCCAGAGGTCTATAAATTTCGCGTCTAATAGGAGGAAAAATATCCAATTTATAGAAAAATATCCAATTTATAGACTTCCATAATAGCCTTAAAAAAATCCGGCAATCCCTGTGCCGTTAATGCAAAGAAATTCTCTCGTGTGGCTTACGACTTCACCAGCTATAGAAAAGGCTGCAAAGACTTTTTCTCGCTGCATTATATTACTTACTTATCTGCTATCTAAAGAATGAAATGTTTGTTCCGGGTCATAAGTCCACATGCCACAAACGAAAAGTCCAGAAAAGACCAACTGCATACCTAATTTCCAATCGCTTTCAATACCTACAGCGTTGTCCACAATCAGTACAAGTTAGCTGGTGATAACTTTTACACAACAACTTCCTTGGATATTTTTACAATTCGCTGGTAGTTCTCCTTCTTTCAGCATTCTTCATGTTGCATAGATTCCCGGAAACGTCAAACTTTGGGTGGGTGTGCTGTACAGTATGCTCCCTTAATACAGTGGATCCAGTATGTATAACGAATGATAAAATGTTTGATGTCAATTAGTACAACGAGAACGTTCGTTATATCGATCGACTTTTTATTCTATTTTCAAAAAAGAAAGTCATTGAAAAATTTGTTTATTTAAAATTAAATAGCTGATGGTCCTGCCATTTAAATAAATTCACCTTCAGGTTAGGAAAAACACTGTTCACAACAAGACATCTGTACAGTAGGGATACACCTGAGGAATGTCAACATTGTGGAAGGGTTCTTACAATTTGGCATATTATGGTTACCTGCCCAATTTCCAAGTGTGTTCATGACCCCCAACACATCGAACCAGAACTTTGCCGAAGCTCTGAACTTTGCAAATGTTCTAACCTTAAAACACATTAAAGAATCGACATCTCGCCATCATAAATTTAAGGACACATAATAAGTATTGAATATAGGTATAAAAAAATATATTAAAAACACAACAAAAAAAAAAATATTTGGTAAAACATGAAATATGAAACAACGACATCACATGGCCTTGATGCCCAGAGTCTTGAACCAAATAGTTTCATCAATTAATTTTTTTGAAACTACAGTCGAATACCTCTAAGTCGAACCTCATTTAACTCGAATTTTTCTCGTACTCGAATTTTTCGTCCCAGTTTTAGCATTCCCTTCAATTTTGCATAGAATAGTCATCCTCTAAGTCGAAATTCGTCTAAGTCGAAAATCCCTCTAACTCGAACATATTTTTTGATTCTTGACCTAACAATATCCCTCTAAGTCGAATTTTTCGTCTGAAGAAAACAAAATTTAAAAAAAAGAGGAAGAAGAGTTTGGCGAAACCATTACTAACCATATGCCGGAAAAGAATGATATTGAAAACGCCATTGAAATATTGCAAACTGCAATTAAAATGACCGAAGATGTCCCAGGGGAGATTCACTACTGTTTATTTAAAATAGAACCATTTATTAAACAAAAAAACAATTTTCTTTAACTAATTTTGTTTAAAGTGTATCCCTCTAACTCTTTTTCCCCAAATCCTTCTAACTCCAGCTTTTTTTTAACTCCCGTGAAAATTCAACTTAGAGGGATTCGACTGTATTTAAATATAAATAAATAAATAAAAATACGTTTGTTATTATGAGATAGAACATCGTGGGCACAATTCGCTATACCTACAGAGATACTATTGTATATCTGAAAAGCGTTCGTTAGATCGCAAATTCGCTATATCGGTTATTCGTTGTAATGGACATCCACTGAACTATTAGGGCTATTTTTAATCGGAAAAGTTTTTCAAACCATGGATATTTATTTCTGTCCAAATCGTGAGCGTATTTTAGCAAAAAAAAAATACATTTGAAAGAATACATTTAAAGATGCCATTTTAAGCTCTACAATTCAATACATTTTTCACGTATCTTTTGAGGAGATTATCGTCGAATCGAACTGTGCTATTCTCGAGTCGTAATAGTTGAAACACATTAACCACTTGTTAACAACCTTTCTTTATTGAGTGATAACTTACAACTGACTCTAATGTCTAATGGCAAAACTAAAGAGAGAGAGACCACCACACTAGGCTTGACAAGTTAGATGTTCTGTGAGGATGTTCAAGTGTTTGTAGTGAATATCATAATCAGCTTAATATACATCATCTCCCTTCTTTAAATTAACATAACAATTCATTAATACTTATATGTCGATTTAAGAGAATAACGAGATAAGAATATAATTCATAATATGTGATGTAATATAAATTTCAAAATAATTCATAAAAATTTAAGGTTTATAGAAATTTGGCTTTTTGCTTATCCGACCCGATCTCGTGATATACTCTGCCGGCTGAGGCAATAAATCTGGATCGACTTGGTTTGCATTGTCAGACGTCGAAGGGACATCTATTACATTGTCATTTTCTATATTTAATTCAATATCAGAATTATTGACTTTTTGCGAGGCAGATGGAGTTCTCTCACCTATGGTGTCAGGTATTCTAATACATGGAGGGTGCATAGACTTACGTAAATGAAAAGTGTTTCGACGAATTTGACGATTGTTTTCATTTTGTACCCAGTATGACCTCGGCAGCTCATGTTTGGAAACTACTCTTGCAGGCTCCCACTTTCCATTGTGTCTATACACTACATTTTCTCCTTCCTTTAGTTCCATTTCACGACGTGGTAAAGATGGGTTATTATATTTAAACATTTTATTTTGACGCTGTTCTAATATTGTTTGCAAATTTGAAGGGATTTTAGGTAACAGATCTTCGGAGCCCTGTCCGCAACTTTCGGCTCATAAGCATTTCAGCTGGAGAATATCCAATGCCGGGAATTGGCGTACTTCTATACTCTAGTAGAGCTGCTTCTAGACTACCCTCAGCTTTGCTAATTTTTTTAAGCATTGATTTTGCGATATGGACAGCTTTCTCGGCCAGACCATTCGACTGAGGATATCGGGGACTACTAAATATGAAATCGAAATTAGATTTTTCTGCAAAATTTCTAAGTTCATAAGAATTGAAGGGTTGGTTATCAGAAACAATTTTTTGAGGAATTCCATGTATTGAAAAGATTTTGTTTAAAATTTGTATTATACATGCGGCAGTTTTGCTTGCAATAGGGTAGAGTTCTATCCATTTTGAATAATAATCGATGGCAACCAGATACGATTTTCCCCCAACTTCAAGACAATCCATTCCCAATTTCTGGAACGGACTACTAGGTATTGGATGTGGAATTAGTAAATGCTTTTTGTTTTCTGGTCTGTATTTTTCGCACTCTCGACATTTTAAAATCATATTTTCGATATCCCTAGCCATATGAGGCCAATATAGAGTTGTTTTAGCTTTCGCCACAGTTCGAGTAATCCCCATGTGAGATTTGTGCAAAAGTTTTAACATTTCACTAATTAAAGCCTGAGGAACGAAAATACGATTCTCGTAAAAAACCAGACCATTTTCAGCATAAATCTTGTCCCTAAATTGCCACAATAACCTTACATTGTCTGGCAAATTCAGCTTATTTAGCGGCCAGCCGTTTTTATATAGCCTTACTAAAGATTGTAACACCGCATCCTTTCTTGTCTCCTCTTCAAATATTTTTCTTTTTGGATCACTCATGTTAACTGTGTGAACGAGATCCTTTAAAGGTGTTTCCAAATCAACTAAGGAATCTTTTAAGAAATTCCTTGATAATGAATCAGCTATGTATAAAAACTTGCCTGGGACATATTTAATTTCTAAATCATATTTTGATAGTTTTAATTTCATTCGCTGTAAACGAGTAGAGCTTATTTCACCTACATCCTTCCTCAATATAGCCACCAAAGGTTTGTGATCAGAGTGTACGGTAAAATGGTATCCATAAATATAATTGTTGAACTTTTGACAAGCATATACCACAGCCAAAAGCTCCTTTTCGATCTGGGCATACCTCGTTTCAGTGTCAGTTAAGCTTTTAGATGCATAAGCCACTGGTTTACCATCTTGTAAAAGACAACATCCCAAACCGTTCTGAGATGCGTCTGTCTGAATTAAAATTTCCTTATTTGGGTTAAAAACATTAAGAGTTGAATGTTGGGCAAGGATATCTTTAATGTCTTTAAAAACTTGAGCATGAGTTGATGTCCACTGAAACTCTGTGTTTTTCTTCAACAATTCCCGAAGTGGGGCATTTATATTTGAAAAATTTGGTATAAAAGCACGTAGATAATTGAACATACCCATAATACTTTCAAGTTGCTTTCTATCCTGTGGCTCTTTAAGTTTGCTTATAGCATCAACTCGACTTGGATCGGGACTAATCGTATCGCCAGTGAAAATGTGACCAAGATATTTCACTTCAGTGACACACAGCTGAACTTTATCCTTATTAAATTTAACATTTATTTCTCGTGCCATATTAATTACTCTACTAACATTTTCATCATGTTCTTCCTTTGTTCTACCCCCTACTATAACATCATCTATATAAACGAATGTGCCGGGTAAATTACCAAAATATTTCGAGTTCAATTTTTGAAATTTCTCTGGAGCCGTCTTGATACCAAATGGTAACACATTGTATTCATACGACCCAAATGGAGTGCTAAAAACAGTCAATTCTTTTGATTCGGGGCATAATTCAAGTTGCCAAAACCCCTCCTTCAAATCAAAAACTGAAAAATATTTAAATCCCCTCATAGCATCACAAAAATCATCAAGTGTAGGGATGATAAAATGCTCATCTTTTAGGTACACGTTGAGTGCACTGGGATCAAGGCATAACCTTAAAGTTCCATTGGATTTTTCAATCACTACTAGCTGGTGCGACCATGCTGAAGGCTGATCCCGTCTGCTTATAATACCACGACGTTCCATATTTAGAAGGGCTACTTTTACCTTTTGTCTTATGCCAATTGGAATTCTTCTCGGAGGCTTACTGATCGATATTGGGTTTTAACTCTAACATGCACTTGTCTGGAAATCTACCATCACCCGAAAACACTTCCTTATTTCGATGTATAAACTCACTGATATCACTAATTCCATGCACTCTCTGTACCAAGCCGAACTCCAAGCAGGTTTTAAGTCCTAATAATGGCCTAGAATCGCTATTTACCACCATATAATCCACATTAATAATTTTATTTTTATATTGGGTGGGAAGGCTTACTAACCCCATAGTTAGAATTCGGGAACCTCCATATGCCTCTAATTTTGTTGTCGCTGGTCTTATCTTGTTTTCGCACTTTATATTTTTAATATTTTCAAGAGTTAAAATATTAACGTCGGCACCCGTGTCTAATTTAAAAACAATTATTTTGTCTTCAACCTTAATGTTTTCGTACCAACTCATGCAACCTTGTCGAACCCGATCAATTGAACTAACACAGCCACCCAAATCATGATCATCATCCTTGACCACCTCTACCGAATCAATATACGTCTCGTCACTATCACTTCCCCCGCCACAACCCATATTGTTAATATTTATATTATTAATGTTCTTAAATCGACATACTTTTGCAAAATGATTGTACTTGCCGCATCGGAAACATTTTTTTTCATAAGCTGGACAGTTACCCTGATTATGATATCGGTCACACTTATCACACACATTGTTTGTGGTTTTATTTGCGGAGCCCTGTTTTTGCTCTCCACTAGCGTGTTGGTCTCTTTTCTTTATTACATGCATAGGTGATCTAGAATGAGAATAAGAAACAAATTTAGAATCTTGTCTATTAACATTATTGAATTGATTATAATAATTCTGCTGTTGTCCTTTTTGCTTGGAGATTGTTGCAATTGATGATCGTTCAGCCTGCATTTGTTGCGCCTGTTTGCTTGCTTGCTCAGCTACACGGCAAAGTTCTTTGGCTTTAGCAAGATCTAGATCATCAGTCTTCAACAACTGCAACCGTATATTCTGCTCTGCAATGCCCATGACTATTCGGTCCCTTATCATCGATTCTTTTTGTTGGCCAAATTCACAGTTTTCTGCTAATTTCACGATGTCCGATAAATATTGCTCGAATGGTTCTGCTTCTCTCTGACTTCGCGAGAAAAACAGATAGCGTTCGTAAACTACGTTGCTCCTTGGTACACAATACGATTCAAATGCTTTGAGCACTATTTTTATTTTATTTCTGTCATCTTCAGGTATAGGTAGCGTTTGGAAAATTTCTATTGCTTTTTCCCCAGCACAAGACAGAAACCTCGCCGTTTGAATCGCCTCACTTTCAGAAATTGTTTTTGTAGCCACTGTATATATATTCCACATGTTTAAGAATTTCCGCCAATTTTCTTTGACGTTGCCATCCATTATTAATGGACCGGGTTTTTGGAAATCAAAGTTAGCCATTTAGTTATTTAGTTATGAATATTAGTTAAATATCTCAAATTGTAACTATAGATTCAACGTTAGATTTTCGAACAAATATATGCAATATGTTCTTTAAACCGACTGCGCCATGTGCTATTCTCGAGTCGTAATAGTTGAAACACATTAACCACTTGTTAACAACCTTTCTTTATTGAGTGATAACTTACAACTGACTCTAATGTCTAATGGCAAAACTAAAGAGAGAGAGACCACCACACTAGGCTTGACAAGTTAGATGTTCTGTGAGGATGTTCAAGTGTTTGTAGTGAATATCATAATCAGCTTAATATACATCACGAACGACCTAGCAATAAAGGGTAAAATTAATTAAGTAACAGCTTCATCTAGTACGTTCTCCACAAATGTATGAAAACTTACGATAATCCAAAAAAAAAAATAAATCCTCCTGATTTTTAACTTATTTCGATCATCCAAATTTCAAAAACGACCTAGACGATCATCGTCTTTCTTGATCTGCTCCCAGGTTTTCCTCAATTTGATCCAACTTGAATTTATTGATACAAGTCCTGTTCTGCTTCGTCGCCGAAAATATTTTCCATTTTTAATGATTTATAGACAATTTTTACAAATTTTTTTTTTTTATTTTATAAATATGACACTCGCAAAATTAGTCACAACCCTCCAACAGCAATTTGATAGGGATTTAATAATAGCTTTTACGAAAACATAAACAACCCGCATTTTACTCACGCAGCAGTTTGAAGGGTTAAAGTCACTCAATGCAGCAAAACTGAACGAAATATAAACATTCTCTATATTGGCTGATATTTTTATATGTTCCTGTCCATCCGTATCATTAACATTTTTATTGTTTCGCCAAAAAAAAAAACAATTTCGACCAATCAACACAACGGTGACGCGTATGTTTTTATTGTCAGTGTAAATAGCTCCATTTACCTACCGCGATGTCGGACCTCAGCGGTGGCATTAACTATTGCAAAGGCAATTAATTTTTTTATTATTATTATTTGTTATTGTTTACCATTTATGGTGTTGTCACATAATCGAACGCCAAAACACGAAGTGGAAATTAAATTTATATTTCGTGGATGGTGAAGCACGGTAAGTGGTAAGCGGAAATGGTAATGATTTGATTCCGGCGGCGCTAGTGGTCGGTGTTCGTTTTGTTGCTTTTAATGGATCATGGTGATATGGTTTTCAATTCTCATTATTATTTCCATTTGCGTGTGATTTCGCTGTGACCTATAATTTAATTGGGAGATGAACGGTGCGAGTGCGTATTTATATATTTTTTTATTTTTGCGAATAATAATTGCGGAGAGTTTTTTTATTTGGTTTAATCTATTCGAAAGTCTCTGGGCACTTTCAGTCAAATGATGCTCTCAAAAAAGTAATTACTAAATGTAGTCAGAAAATGGAGAGCTGGATCTGGAGCTGGATGGACTTAAATAAATGGTTTTTCAATTACGACGGGTCACCAAGGTCTTTTGAAACAAAATACGAACCTATGACGCCGCTAGCCCAAAATCTAAACCAAACAGTGGGCCTTACTAATAACCATTTAAACCTTCACACTATATATTTACTAGGTCACAACATGTAATTTTGTATGGAAAATTTTGCCATTGTGAGCTCGAAAAATTCAGCCTGGACACTAAAAATGATTATTAGTACCGCGGAGTAACTTTTTGTGGATGCATTGTTTCGAATCTCGCGTTAGTTTGCTTCGTTGCATATACCTACTGCAAATTTGTATCATTTGAATGAACTGCTCAATTGTAAATCTTTTTATGTGGTGATTTGGCTGAATAATAAAAACAGCACCAAAACAACATGGGCCGCCACAGACTGCAAACATCCCAATTGAAAAAAAAAATAATAATAATTGGTTTTCGACGTGCGATAGGCCGAGCAAAGGTGACTACACTGTCGACGTCGAAATCGACGCTCATTTGGTTACCGATATATGATTAAAGGCTTCAGCAGTAAATTCAACAATATCAGATAAGTCATCGACTTGCAGTGCAAAAAGTGTCACAAGCTTCTTGATAAAATTGATCTCTACGTCGGACTAAAAATAAAATGACAACTGGCAACAATACGAATCACAGTCATTGATTCTGACAAAGAAATTAATACGTACAAAGTAAAGGGGGTATAAAATGTTCTGTTGCTACTGATTCCAAAAGAAGTACATTTTCTATATAAAATTAACTATTGCAACCAACCAACCAATAGCCTAAAAAATTATTTGATATTACCATGCGGTGATTTTTGGTACAGAGTCTCCTCATTTCCACCAAATCGGTCGTGTATTGCTTCGAATCCATTTACTTAAGCCCTCTTAAGTCCACTCTTCTAGTCGACTGCACTAACAGCAAAATAAATAAATCGATTGATCGCCGACAGACATCAATCAGCAACATCCATTCACATAAATAGATAAAATTGAAACACGCAAAAGCCCGCCCGTTTGTCTGTCTGCCTACTTGCCTGCCTGTCTACCGGCTATAGTAATCAATTAAATGTCCAAATCAAGTCACCTCCACCAACAATTTTTTTTTTACGACATAAAAACGCCCTCGACGTGCATGCGAAATTCACGTTCTACAATTTTATCTGCCCGACAAAGTTGTTCGTTTATTGGCTCGCATTTGTTGGATTAATGTTGAAAAAAAAAAAAAAAAAATGAAAAGAAAAACTTATGACAGCTCTTGCTGACCGAAATTCATTGAATCAATTTTTTAGTCGAATTGCGATGTTAAACAATATCAATTTGATAAACATACGTTCGGAGTTTAATCAAATAGCATACCTACCCCTTTGACAGGCAGAGTCTTGAATGGAAATAAATTCGTATATTAAAATTGCCTACGTAAAGGTTGTGAAACAAATCACATGTCCTTGTTCTCGTTGCTAACATATGAAACATATCAAGTCCCCTGAAACGTATTTAATTGTCACTGCTGTGATGCATTTGTCCAAATTCATTGGCCGACTATTTATGGTTGTCAAATTTGCGATGCCGCAAATACTTGTGCAGAGACGGACTGTGATTTTGAGAAGTGACGTCACAACACCTGAAAAACAGCTCCTATATGGGCGGTGTTATTGATACAAAGCAACGTCACTCAAATGTTTGCCCTTTTACCGCATGTGCAGGTAGCATAAACAACATTTAAACTGTGATTTAAACAAGCTTATAGTTCACTTTGTCGTGTTGAACCCCTATAGCTGTCCAAGTTTTGCATAAATCTCTTGTCGTCCTCATCGTGCTATAAGGCGCAGAAGAATGGACCCTATCAGGGACGGATGAAGGCGCAATGAAAAACTGTACGCGATATGCAGTGCCAAAGACCTCCGCAAGATGATTCGAACTAATCGATTAAGAATGCTGGACCGAGTCGGAGAATCGCGAACTCTTCTTCAAAGGCCCAACAGGTAGAGGGCGACAGTAAGTCGAAGAGAAAATACGCAACCTGACATAAAGCGGGCTTTGCCATTCCAGCGTCGCGATCGAGATTTACTTCAGCGGCTGAAATCCGTACCTCTTTCCAAGAAATTACTGATTTACTATGTAAATCCGTTTCAAGATATGCAAAACGCAAAATTAATCGATTGAAACCAAAAGCGTCTTCGTGTAGTGGGAGCACACCATTTCTGACAGTAGACACAACCTCAGCATATAAAGGCGACTCAATCCGTTCGAAAAAGCAACTTCCACCGACTTCTTTTGCTGCGATTTATCATTGTTAAGAGATAAGGCGCCCCTCTGAAACTGTCGCCCCAGCCGGTCGCCCACCCTAAAGCCGCCCCTACACAAACATTGTCAATCTAATCGCGCATCATGCCGGAAAAAAAAAACTGAAATGGTGGTTATCATTCCAATGAATATGATTTTTTATTAACAAAAAAAAAAAAAAAAAAATGGCCCTCCCATTTAAAATAAGTTCCTTGACGTTTTCCTCGTTACGTTGGGCAAAAACAATATTTCCAAACGAATAACTACGAGAGATCAATTTAACTTCTTTTAGCTCTCACAAATTCCCTGGAACCTGTTCGTGTGTAACTGAGGCAATTTTCATGTCCATTGGAAAAAGTCCAGCAACCAGCAACTTGTCCATTTCCTTGATTAAATTAACAGCATTCTGTCTGAGCTGATGGTATAGCAAAAAGTTGAGTTATTCGTTTTGCGCAAAGCCACCACCCGCATCAAGATAGAAAAGGAAAAAAAAAACCCAAAGGATTACCTCCTCTGAAAGTGATTTCATTTATTTTATATTTTCTTCCCCCCTGATGATTCGCCTCTTCTTCGCCGTCATTCTATCGTTCGTCCTTTTAACTTTTCTTCACTGTTGATGTGAAGTACATAATTCAAAGTCGTCCTCGGGATTTACGCTCATCGAACACCAACACACACGAAGAAAAACAAAATACAAAATAACACAAAACATCAACAGTACTTGCTTGCATTAGGTATCAGAGAGAACAGCACACTACGAAAAAAAAAGAGTACCAACTCGTTCCTTCATCTCATCCTGTCATTCTTATGCCGCAGAAGAATTTTTCAATGCCCACACAAAACGGCAAAAATTCCATTTGACAAAGGAGCTGCCCGTCCCCACGCGGATCAAAGGTAAAGTCAGTCAGCTATTTGGAGTGGTTGCCTCTCGATCAATTGCCGCTTTGACAGGTTTTAATTGAGTCGCCAAAGTTCAACGTTTTCATTATTTTTTGTTCCTTAATTAGTCCACAGCACAAGTTCAGGAGTTAGGACTGTCTGTATAGGTGGGCGGTGTTTCGCCTTATCGTTAATTACCTACTGTATCGCTGTCTATATATATCGAACGTGGACACACCCATCGAATCGTTCGTTATCCATCGATTAATCAGGAAACTTTTTCTCTACCCGTCCCAGCTCACATCACAGCTCATTAAGTTTGCTCGTTAGAGATACGACTCTTCGGAATAGTTGCAGGGTCTCGCTGTTCTAACTGTTTTGTGGATGCGACACACCATTCGTCAGCACTCCATTTTCCTAGCCCGACCATGGGAATGGTAAATGAGCTTTCGACAAGCACCCAAGGTGACTATGTGTGTACACATCTGAAGGGCGGATTATCTGTTCGCGCTCTTGATCTTTTGTGGAACGCAAATAAAACTTTTATTTCGATTTCACGGAAGAGTGCTCCTAATGTCGATGGAATGAAACTTTTGTGCGAGAGGACACGATGGTCCTAATGGAACTAATTTGTCACTACGGTGGCATGGCACTGGTCCTGGCCGATGGAAGGTGTCTCGTGGGTCGTGGGGACATTTTAAATGAAGATTAACAAACACACATTAGCCATTGTTTTGCACTATATATAATTGGAGAGGGTAACTCTTTTTTCATTGTTATCTCAGAAAGTCACAAGTAGTGATGCCATTTTGACAGCGATTGGCTCTCAATCAAATTTGTTCGTTGACAAATTAAGTGCAGATCCTGAAAGGGCAAACTTTTTAATTACATTTCAGTAGTGTCTTTCAGTAGTGTCTTGAGAAGGCAACGGGTCCTTATCGCGATGCAGTATGTGATTGAAGATCTAAGTTTGTCTCATATAGTTGTTGAAGGAAACGTGCTGTGTGTTTTTAATATTGCATTTGTACAAAATTTCAAACTCGGGATGTTAATCAATTCTGACATTACGATGATAGAGGAACTCAAAAGAGTGGGTCTCGAAATTGTCTGTATGCTGTCGAAGACTAGAGCCTTAACCGTTACCCGGACTCGGTTTATACATCGAATTTGTAGTTTTTAGGCCTACAGTTTAAGGCCATTTTTCACGGTACTCTCAATACTAATTGTACTTCCTATAGTTAATACCAGCTAGATTTTTTCGAAAACCACTCGTAACGATTTCACCTAAAATTGGAATTTCAGCTTAAATAGGTGGGGTTAACATGTTTGCGTATTCCGTTTTCCGCTAAAAAATCGAATAAAAGTACCTACTCTTGAAATTTGGATATATGTAGCTGTAATTGTATTGATTGTAAATAAAAAATGTACTTTCTAAGGTAACATGGCCATTTCTAGCTTATCTTACAATGGATTTTTTAAAAAAGTATTATTTTTTTAAATTGGTTTTCTTTAGTTTATCTGAAAACGTTAAGAACGATTTTGCCCAAAATACATAACTAGATTGAAATTAATAGGTTCGTTCAAGTACTTTTTTGCAAACGTAAAATTATTTAAAATTTGCTAAGAAACTGTGCATTTGCACCACGTAAACTGAGAAATTTGAAAAAAAAAAATGAGAGAGAATCCATTTCCCCTCTTTTAATTTTTTCGTAATTTTCTACTCGCCATTTCGACTTACTGATTAATGAAAACTGACAGCTAAGTGGCAGCTCAAACGTTTGACAAGTAAAACTCTATTCAATTTCGTCTTCAACGATGTCGGAGGAAGATGTTGTAATTGAATGTTGTCCTAGAACATATCAGCGCATTTAAAATGGTTTAATAGGTATTTAGCTAAAAAAGTTCAATTCCAGCTTGTCAATTGTCAAAATGACTTTTCTTAAAATTTTTGCGGGAAATTAAGAGATTTCTCTCTTGATTTTTGAGATTTGACATTTTTAATTTTTCTATGCTGAAAGTACACAAACGAACCTAATTTTTTCAAAATAATTGCTTCCTTCATTTTTAATTCGAGTCAACTAAAAAGCTAATTTAAAAAACAAAACACCACATATCTCGAAAACCCCATTTTCGATTTTGATAAAAAAAACAAAACCTTAAAAACCAAACTATGCTTACATTTCAAACAATATCATATACCTACTCAGTTTCCAGGTTAATTGTTGAGCAATTGTATTTTTGAAACTATAAACATTGCAATATTTGGTACTGGTTTGTCTGCCCAATCTTACAAAAAAAGCTCTAACGATTTTGATCAAAATACACATTAAAGATAATCGGCTCTAGCGAGGTATCCGGCGGAACGGAAAATTCTCCGATTTTATACGATTCGGAGGATTTTTGCTGACAGGTATTTTTCGGAACAACTGTTCGGAGAATTGCTCGGACATTTTGCAACGCATTTCGGCCAATTACGTTGAAGTGCGATGAAGTCCATTTTCTTGTTAAATTTTTGACAGCTAGGCTCCGATATCCTCCGAGAGAAATTGGATGCGGAATTTGTTTACGATATCCTCCGAGCACAATGAGTCGCGGAATTTATTCACGATTTGCAGTAAAGTGTTAAATAAATTAATAATAAATAATATAGCAACTATTTATGGTCTAAATTTGTGTTTCCAGTGTAAAATCTAAAAAAAAAAACCAAGCACCAAACAATACGAGGATTTGAAATCAATGCGTCATCGCATTTCAATTATTTTTTCCGAGAACGGATACCTCGAATGCGATTTGCTGTTCCGACAGAGTATGAGCTGTGGAGAATTTTCCGTTCCGACGGATACCTCGCTAGGGCCGAATATCAGTATTATAAATAAGATCACGTACTTTATTTAAAAAAAAATCCAGTTTTTTTTAATCTTATATAAATATACAAGAAAATAAAGTACGTGTGTGCGCTCATAACTCGAGAACGGATCATTCGTTGAAACAAGTTGCGAAAACAAAACTTTAAGTGGATGAAATAGTGGATCAAAATTTGTGTGGAGAAAAGCACTTTGAAAATAAAAACTGGTTAGAAAAACGAAGAGTGCGACTTCAAATACAATTGTTACAATTTTTGAAAATAATTTGATTGATTGATTTCGTTGCTTCAAAGTCGTATGCGGCCAGTGAAAAGGTCAAACCTTTCACATAGCAGAACATCACATACACATGCTGTTTTTAGTTTCTACATTTGTTCGAAAACAGATGACGCTTCACATCCTTTGACATTTGTTGATGATTCGCAAAACCACCAGGTGGAGTGGTAAATCCACTTGCTATTGCGCAATAGGACGAGCAATTTCAAATCATGTGTTAATTATTAGGTCACTGACAGCTTTTCTTATTCTTACATCAAGAAATTCGTTGAGTAAGATTCTCTTGCTCTCTCTAGACGCTGTCTTTTAAGAATTTTTCGAGGTAAGAAAAAAATCGTAAAACTTAAAATAATTGCAACCACTTGGAGTCTTACACAAACAAGAACTCCCACTTCATTTGCACCCCAACGTCCATCGGGATATTCCCTAAACCCGTGTTACTTATATTCAAGTCAAAAATAAAAAAAATATCCCTAACAGCTCAGATAACAGAAGCTCCTGAAACTCTTGCTAAACTTTTCTTTGTACTCAAAAATATTGCAAACCGTAAGAGTTTTTAAAATAACACATCGGGCGCTTACAACTCTCTAACCAGCGACAATTGCCTGTTGCTGAGAGCTTCAACTTATAAAACTGCCATATCAAATGAATAAGCTAAAAATGGATTTTATTTAACACTATCTATATTTTATGAACCGTTTCTTTAATCTAGCATCGGTTCTCATTTTTAGCTACCTAATGAAATAAGAAAACAACCAACCAAACTTTTGAAGAACGAGAAAGTTTCGTTCGACCCAGTCGTGCACTTTATTTAATTCAAATACGAGTATGCAGAAAGATGCAGAGATATGTAAAGATGTAAATTCAAGATGAGACTGTTGTTTTGAAAAAAAAAAAAAAAACATAGACTTTGAAAAGGAAGAAATTACACGGGGGTTTTGAAAGTGTTTTGACCAAGAAAATGTGTTTGTGCACGCTGACATTGACATTGAAAAAAAAATTGTTTCTTCCGAGAGCATGCGCGGGAGCTTTCCATTTTACGGGGTCTGATCAATACCTACTATAGAAGCCTGCATGTAGGTGAATGTTCAAAGTTAGCACGAGTTCCCTAGAAAAGGTTGTTATCGCCGAAGCAAGCCCTTGGCTTTAGCTTTTTATGGAAATATGAAAACCGCATTTGCAATGCCCCTTCCTTACTCAAAATTCCGTAGTTTTTATATAACCTGCGGTTAGTTTGGCCTGAACTTTAATCGCCACTAACACCCCTAGAATGGTAGGCTGAAAGCGACCGATGACTTTCGTATCGTACACATACTTATGGTCCATTATATGTATGAACAGATCAGTTGAAGATATTTATACCTTCCATATTGAGACTTGTCCTGCGAACTATACGTGCTGACGAATTCTTAAAATAGCAAATCTCTTTGTCCAAATCCGGTGCTTATTTGGAGCGATTCTGGTATCCCAATTTAGACAATCAGTTTGATAAATGCCTGTCATATGGATATGCGTCTTTGAAGTCGATGAAAAGGTAGTTGGTCTCGCCTGGAAATAGGTCAATCAAGTTGCTTCGACAAGTGTGTTGAAGATATGAGACTTTTTTACGAATACACCTCAATAGTTCTTGAAAGACATGTCATCGCCTTTTTTGTCGATGGAGTTTTCAGAGCTGATCGGGTAGGCTATACCTCTCAATAGATTGGTCAAGAGTCGTACCCAAACATGACCTCGACGTTGCAAATTGACTTTCATTTGAGGAACAGCACATTTATAGGACTCCGTTGCGTGGACATCAGAGCCGGCGTTGTAGTTGGACTTGAGCTTTTTTATACCTAAGCCTGCCTCCTATATACAGGATGTTGGTTCTTCAGTGACGTTGCATTTGTTGTCAGCTTGTCTTATCAGTCACTTCCCTCTTTATGCGGTGGCAGCTGTAATAAATGCCGCTCACCACATCTTCTATTGGTGGCTAGATTTCCTTTCTTGTCTCGAAGAGTTAGAGTTCAGGTCTTTAAGGCAGCAAAACTTTCCGATGAAACCGGCCGGTAACCATTATTTACTTGTTTGACTATACTTCTTACGATTCATATTTAGTAGCATGCAGATCCCTCCACTGAGGCGCTCTTTATAGACTTTGGCTACCACAGCTGTGCTACGGTATTCAACGTCGAGTTGGAACTTTTCTAAGCGGTTCATCAGCTTTATTTTAGTAGACAGTCGAGCTCCGTCGATCGGCGTTTTAAATTTGTACTTATTAGAGCGGTGGCTGTAAGGAAAACGTTTTGTCGCTGGTATAAAAATCAGAAAATGGAAGTAAAAACGGGACAGCCTTATTTAAACTTGTCGCCACTGAAGGTGGTGTACCTACTTTCCCACAAAAACCATTAACGTCCATCAATTGAACTAAATGACATCATTTGCAATGCGCGGCGGTCAAAATATACGTCCACAAATTTGAATCAATGAAGCATGAGACTGACAGTACCATGGGCATTACATTAAAATAAAAATGTCACCCTATTGACTGTTGTTGTACAACGTCCACATCCACACCACACAACTGCAAATCTATCCGAGCGTTGCATTCATCTGCGCATCCATCATTAAACACTGTATTGTGCTATCCACTTGGAACGATGCTTCCGGAGACAGCCACTGCGCACCGGTAGAGTTCTGTTCAATCGCCCTCCATCTATGCCAGCTTTGTCCATTTGTTACTTTTGGTTGGTGTCTCTCTAATGCTACCTAGCAGATACCCAGTATTTTTGTCACTGGGTACATATGCTTATCACCATCATCAACACTACACGGTCTATCTGTCGTTGCTCTGGAAGAGTGTGTATGTACCTAACCTATCGCAACGTATAACAACGCTAGATGCACTGAAACGTGCGACTACTTCATGCGCAACCATACGTAGATTTATCACTATTTTGACACACAAACCGAGACCCAAACCGAAGCGAATCCCAGTGGATTTCCGTAGTCGTGGTCCCTATTTCGGTTTTTTTTTTTTTTATTTGCTGTTGTGTCGATTTTATGAATGTGCTTCGAAAAGTTTCACTCGAAGCTGACATGTTTATAATTTATTTTCGTGTTCTCCCCGCTGTCGATTTTTTTAACATTAGTTTCCAGTGCAATCTACAGCTGGTCTCAATTTATTCACAGTCACTGTAAAGCTGACAAAAAAAGAATACATTTTTTTCTGTTTGAATGCATCCGCCGCCGGGCATAGAAAAACCGCTCTTTCTTGCCCCATTGGTGCGTGCGACGCGCGAAGTCAATAAACAAATGGCCGGTTGTCTATTTGCGGATTCCACTCACGTGTCAACCTCAAATAGATATCGCAGTTTAAAATGAAAATGACAAGTTGGCATAGATTGTACGTATGGTCGGGCAAGCAAGCAGCACCTTCAACGCCACCGACCAGATGCGTTTAGATGTGAATTCATCTCCCATTGCGTTCGGGGCTAAGCACGGCTGCTGTTATCCGTTTTTTTTTTTTTATCTGTGATTTATTTTATTTTTTTTTTGTTTTGTAGATTTATTGGACTAGTAGTTTATTTAGAATTCCAAAGAAATTCCACAGCACAACAAACTGTGAACAAATTACGAAACTTTTCACAGTTTTTAGTGCAATTGATGGTTGCGCATTGGTTTTGGCGTGCAGTGTGCAGTCTTTGGAAGTGGTTGCGAGATTTTTGCACTTAAACGATGGTTTGGCAAGGAGCAGGTGACACTGTTGGGTATATGGTTGGTTGGTTGGTTGGTTGTTTCTAAGAAAGAACAGGCTAGGGAAGGAAATTCGTCAATCTTAGTATTATTGCGAAAGGTTGTAATGAATGGGGAGTAATAAATAGAGAGTCTGGTTCTTGGGATAAATGGAATCTACACCCAAGGGAAGAAGATGGAAAGTTGGAAAAAATTGGCTACGCCAGTTGCCCAGCTTAATGAACAAACTTGCGATCGAAAGAAAATCCAGAATTCTTGTAAGCAACTGGCTTTGTAATCTGAACGCTGGCTCTTCCATGTAGCAAAGGACTCCTATAGTTACCGAATGCAAAGAATAGAGTAAAGAGACGAGACTTGAAATTACTGCTTTTCAAAAAAGTTTAAAAAACAACAAGAAAGCCGGTTTTTGTGGAATAGCAACGGAGCTCTTCTAAAGGCTCGACGACAAGTATAACCAAGGCTACGCACCTCTATAATACGCATTCGACGTTAGCAGTTTTACATATTGATTGCCGAAATTGATATGCAGACAATATTATTCCAGCTTTTTTCTGGTACCGACCGTCGAAAACACGAGCGACAATGTTCAATTGGGAATCTTCTCTTCCGAACTATTCCAAATATGCACTCGAATGAAGAAGTCAATTTCGCTCTAGAGCAGATAGTTCACAGGGCCAGTGTTAATACAAATGGTTCTATCTTCAGCTAGATGATGAAGGGTATGTGGACCCCACCGAAGTCAACGGTGGCTCGTAGGTGGTAAAGACTCTAATGACGATTGTAGGTACACAAGACGAAATTTATTGGCCGTTAAGTAAGTCAGGACAATACTAAATGTATAGTAGGTACCAAAAAAGAAACATCCTTCGCCAACACGTCACATTTGACAGAAACAACTTGGATGTGACTAATACCCTATTCCCACCAAGCCGAAGACTGTGCTTCCATCGATGAATTCACTCCGAACACCAACTACTAGTTTTCGTTTGACGTTTCAATCAGCTTTGAGGCACTAGTCGTGAAACTTCTGTGTAAACTATTTTGGCTACAAATTAATTCAGAGCACTTAAAAATAATATTAACCCATCGATTAAGTGCGGAAAATGATTTTAAGTTGTGACATTTGTTCGGTCGGCTGATCTGCTGAATTTGCTGAATATTGCAAAAGGTGTGCTTTTTCAACAACCAACGATTTAAAATTCGTGGTGTTTTAGTGGAAAACTACTCGTACTTTAAACGATTCGTTTGGACAACTGAAATATGTATGGCAAAACTTCTGTTTTCGATGAAGTTTTCGACTCGGTGTGAATAGGCCGTTACAAAAACCGAATAGAACCCTCATAGAGGTTCGTCAAAAGACCGCCTAAATTAAATGCGGTTGGCAAAACCGATTTGTACAAATCTCCTGACTCGATGAATGAATTGCATGCCCTACAGAACTATTATTTTCCAAAGACCGAGTGGGGCTGGAAGATTCCAGGGACAGCTGATACTAAGCTTCTTAAAAAAAAAAAAAAAACATCACAATGGGGGGTCCACGAGGTCCTAAGTGAGATATTGCAGGGCTCACCCTGCTCCACCTACCCATTTACCTAGGCTTCTTAATAAAATAGGAAATAGGAGGGAAAATCGAAGAGGATTCAATGTTTTAGTCTGGCTTTAAAAACGATATCGCAACTAGCTCTTTGTCAACTTTCAGCTTTCTACTTGAGTTTATTGTTAGGAGTAAAGTAGAGCTTAACATAAATCAACGTAACGCCCGCGCTGTGTACTTCAAACTACACCATAAGAGTAGTCATAACCTCTTTAGTGCGTGCTAATTATAAAAAAAAAAATAAAAAAATCAGCGTAACAACATGAGCTTGTCTCGATCGCTCTACAACAAGTAAGTTTGTGCGTTTTACGTCTTTTGTTGGTAATCCTTGTGGGAAGTCAATGCTGCCTTTACTGACTTAAGCAATGATTTTAATTCTGAGATCAATTTTCTTTTTAAATGATTACTCAAGATCGATTTTCTGTATTTCTGGAGTCCCGCAAGGAAATCATCTTGGACCGCAACTGTTTATTGTATTTATTGACGATCCATAACCTTGAAGCCTTTCATTGTTGTAGTTGCATCTTGCATCATACGATTTAATACATAGGTACATGAACATGAATGCATTTAGAGCAACTTGATATACAATAAGTCAATATATAAGCGACTATAAGAGTTCGAGTCTTGATATGAATATAAATATAATTGAGTGGAATTTTCGACCACAACATGTTGAAAATATTTGCTTATAAAAATAGTAATAGACACTCAGAAAAAAAAATTGTAATGCCAATAATTTTCGTTGCTTAAGATGAACCCAAATATCAAAATTTTTGATTTAAAAATTATGTTATGAATATTTTTTGATTCTTGAAAAAAAAAAAAAAAACGAATTCTTTTTATAAGAAACTAGCTGACCCCGCGAACTTCGTTCCGCCCAAATTCGTTAATGTAATGAAAGTAATAATTTCGAGCATGCACAATGCACAAATGCTATTTTATGTAGACGCTTAAATACCAATGGCAAGCCGTTCTGAATAAGCGGAATCCGCTGAGGTTTGCAAAGTGCTTTATTTGGACAATGTCCATTATAATTTTAATTATGCAACTTTAGAAATAGCGCTTGATTTTATTTTTGAATGAGAGGTGCCACAAATCGTGTTCCTATAGGTACCGCTTATGTTTTGCAAAGTACCACTTATAGTGTGGTATCCTATCTTTCAGCGCCACCTATCGGGTCCAGAACTCAAGTAGAAATTGATGGTTATAGTGTAAGCGCTGTCCCTACATTTCAGACATATTTATTTGGGAATGACTTGTAACCGAAATGCGATCGAATTTAAGTGAGCTGAAATGGTTTTCATGTCTTCGTAAGTTGGTTCGCACGAAACAGAAAATGTGAAATAAAAATACTGATACCATTTTCAAACCTTCCCATGAATCATGTTTGTAATTATGACATCATGCAGGTCTGGATCGGTTTCGGGATCAAAAACCTCGGCACATATGATGTCATCAACTTTTCAATCGAATACATCCAACATCGAGTATAACCAAAGACACGATGCTTAACAATATAGTCCATCAGCGACTGACAAAATATTTGTAACTTTAACAGCCACGACGAAAACTAACCGCACCTATCAACTTGGTTGGTAAATGGTAGACCTTTTCCCTTCACTCCGCATAACCCTATTCACTAATGAGCCACAATTGTTACACGCTCATTTTTCGTAACAACCCATAAGTGCAAACTCAAAATGCTCCACAACTCCTGTTGCCTGTCATCATTGTCCACGTCACCCTACATTGCGACTTACTCACACATACTTATGCAAGGATCCTGAACATACATATATGTCAAACAAAAATGATGAATTCAAAAACCATGACATAAAAAAAGTAGATCCTTTTCATAAAGTAACGTAATGTAACATAGTAAACATAAACAAACTTATTGGTAATATTTAAAAAAAAAAAATGTCAAAATTGTTGACAACAACAATTTGCTTGGAAAATAATTAAAATAAAATAAAATAACAACAATTGCTTTGAAAATATAAAATACTAGCTGACCCGGCGAACTTCGTTCCGCCCAAATTCGTTAATACCTATAATAAAAATAATAATTCCGAGAACGAACAATGAACATGCTGCTTTATGTAATTTGGTCAATTCAAATTCTGTATTCAAAAATTATATTAAAAACAATACAATAATAACTAAAGTATAGCATTGTTGATGTGTTTAAATCGAACCGCAATGATTGACGTGTCAGCCAACCTTAATTTTTTTCGACTAAAGTGCTTTACGGTACACGACGTACAAAGCGGAAGATTTTACTCACACTTGAGCACGCCACATACTATTGATTGATACGATTGAAAAACATGGGAATTCAATAATTGATGTCACAAATATCCAGCGATTGTCCTTGCGACTTATTTTTTTTTTTTCATAATGAAAGCTATATGCATGGGAAATTAAAGGCGCTCGGAAACCAATTGCAAATCATCGGAATCCGTTTCTTGAATTTTTAAGTCAAAATCTTCGCTTCCAAGACATTTGATTTGAGATTCTTCACATTTAAATCAAACCCAATCTGTTAAAAAAGTTTCGGTTGATTTGGGCTGCTCAACAAAATTATAACTGAGGCGACTTTCGAATTAAAATTGTTTACCGGTGAGCCTGGAACATCTAAAGATTTTTAAAATCAAACTTTTGAAATAAGTTTTGTTGTATTGGAAGTGACACAACCCGTTTTCCTATCTATATTTTTTCACAAAGTGCGGTTGCCATACTAAGTTCTATTCCCAATCTCATCCCCTTAAACTTTTATTTTCACGACAAAAAGTAGCATAATGTCCTTTCTAAACGAATCCTCCAAGCCCAAAATCGTAAAAATCGAACGATCCATTCTCGAGTTATGAGTGGTACACACAGACGTCAGTCTCTTTTATTTATAGGGGTACCTACCCGGTTTTTCCGTGCCTTTCATTTGGAACTATCGGGTCCAAAACTATCCTATCTTTAAAACTGAAACCAACTGGATGGGTATCCACAAAATTTCATTGAAATCGGTTGAGTGGTTTCGGAGATCGACAACACCAAACCAATTCCTCCGTAGATTTTGAAATTCAAATTCTTTCTTAGATTTCCTATCTGTGAATGTGTTAAGAGTCATAAGAGCATTAAAATGTTTTCACTAATCTTGACTGTAACTCTCTTCGGCCGTCGACTCTTTTTCGTGACTTCGTTTGTAATTTGTACAGGCATGTGCATGAAGAACGAAAGAAAAGTGTATCCCGTATGTACACAAGTGCGCGTAGTTGAAATTTAGTGTAGTAAAATGCAACTTTTTCAGTTGTTAATATCTAAAAAAAAGTAAAAATGCAAAGATAAGCGCCCTGAAAATATCTTTTTTTTGACACTTGATTTGTTAAGATTGGTTGAGCTACAGCTACAGAAACTACAGAAATAATATAGAGGGGATTTTTTTTTTGTATTTGAAGTGTCACTACTCGATTTCTATCCAGTTTATTTTTTTCAAAGTGCTTTTCACCATGAAAAACGAAATGTGTGCCTTCAACGCCACCTGTTGAGAATTCTCCAACTTTTCTCTTTTCATAAACCATCCCTGATTCAAGACGACCAAAACACACCAAAAATCATTGAAATCGGTTGAGCCGTTCGTGAGTTATAAAGTCACAACGCACTTGCAACAATTTTATATATATAGAAGAAGATTATTGTTAAAGCAAGAACTTTTTGCTTACTATTTTGTTAAAAATCTCAAAATTCTTCGCTCAGCAACCTTTTTTTTCTGAGTGTAAAAAAGCCAATCTCGCTTCTCTCATTGGCGATTGGCTGCATAGTGGCGATGGCTGATCCGCTAGTTGGACTTACAACGATAACGAAACTATAAAGATTTGATTGATCCGTATACCTTTTTTCCTCTTTTTATCGCTTTTATCGGATCTCACCGTTTTTGAGTAGGACCTAAATACAAATGTTCAAATCACGTTGGACCTTCGAGCCATCACATACAAAGGCTGACGTATATACTTTGGGCTAGAGCGAGAAAGCGTCTTCATGGCATCATGTCCATTGGGGATGTTTTGAATTCCTGTAAATGAATAGTCCCTTTTTTAATCTGTGTAACCAATTTTTGTTCATCCCTGTTCGGTGACAAAATTTCTTATTTACTTCCCAAGCAGCGCCAAACCATGTGGAAACGAATTGCCAACAGTCAACTAACTCTTCCATTTTGTTTTTCAATTTCAGGCGGATCTGATAGCAACAAAGGGAAAAGCAAGAAATGGCGCAAAATTTTACAATTTCCGCACATATCTCAGTGTATACACCTCAAAGACAAATTAGGTAAGCACTTGTGAACCGTTTTCTATTGCAAATTAATCGGACAATCTCATTTTGTTTTAGATATAAGTTATGGTTACGTCATAGATCAACAGCCCATTGGACGAATACTGTTTCGGCAGTTTTGTGAGAACAAGCGTCCCATCTACTACAGATATATATCGTTCCTCGACCAGGTGCAAAGGTGAGTCATGCCAAAGTCCAAAGCAACTGTCTATTATGGACACACTCTTCGAAACGTTTCCCAGTTCATTAGTGATGATTGAGTGAAGAAATCATATTATTTCCAGATACGAAGTCGAATACGATGAACATCGTATTGCCATTGCCAAAGAGATCGGTCGACGGTTTCTAGTGATCGATGTTAGTTCCACAGACACAATCGATGGAACAACCACAACAGCATCGCCAACATCTCATGATGAACCATCCCAAACAGAGACTGACAGCAATCATCATAAGCGCCAAAAGCACCGCATCGATGAATCGGACACTTGCAATCACAATGGTGAGGAGCACAATGGTGTCGCCACAGAAGATAGCGGTGGTTGTGATAGTGGTGGCGGCGGTGGCGGTGGTTGTGGGGATGCCGATACTGGGAAAAATATCTCATATTGGGAGAGCAACAAGGAGAACTGTCGTGACAGCCATAACAATTCTACAATGATGATGTCGAATACCAAAGGTGGCTTCCGCTATGGCAACGATGATCATGTCCTTGATGTTCTCAATGATGATCTCATTGCTAGGGTACGGGATAAGATAACGAGTATGTTTTCAATAGTCTACAATTGTTTTTACAGTCATTTTCATATTTTTGTTTCTTTTTCTTTTTTTCTAGGTGGCAGCAAGGAATTGTTCGAGCCGTGCGTCACTGCTGTGAAATCGTTTTTAGCTGGCGAACCATTCCGGGAATTTGAGACTTCCATGTATTTTCATCGGTAAGTGAATTATTTGGCTTCAAGACAAATATCTTCCCTGTCCCATACTAGGTATCTGTCGAATGTGATTACTGTCTTCGTGGTTATTTGAGTTTATTACAATCGATTGCCCTCGGGGGTTAGGAAAAGTCGTTATATTTGTTTCGGGAGCGACAAAAAATTAGTATTGACAATCTACTACATGACGATGTGAATAATTAATTTGACGTATACCTACTAAATAGATGCCCTGGAAAACATTATTCTTTGAGGGAGAACCTCAAA
Organism: Cheilosia vernalis; assembly: GCA_949126925.1. Classification (NCBI taxonomy): domain Eukaryota; kingdom Metazoa; phylum Arthropoda; class Insecta; order Diptera; family Syrphidae; genus Cheilosia; species Cheilosia vernalis. The sequence goes on along the minus strand of OX421358.1, from coordinate 98,844,739 downwards.
AACTCTTAAAAAACAACTTGTTTACGTGACTGCTATATCGTTGAATAATCCGCTTGACATGGCAGTCAACTAGGTGGAGGAAAATTTCTGTTTTGGATGCAAATTGTATTTAAATTAGAATTTCTGTGAGGCTCAGTTTTACTACTCGTAGAGGAAATATTTCTCGATGGGACACAGTTGTTGTATGTACATTGTACATGCTTTCCTTATTGTCGTCAGAGGATACTAGTATCCATTTTTAATACAAAGTTCGTAAAAGCCTGAAAGTGTTTCGAAAAAAACTACGCTAATTACATGAGTTGAAATAATTTGTTTATCTTGAAACTTGTCTAAAATTCTGATTTTTTTTTTCCACAATAACCCTACTATACAGCTCTGTTTCCGTACTTTTCGCAGTGAAATTTTGTAAAATGAAAAGAAAAGTATGTGAACTGGACAAGCAATGTATTTACTAGATTTTCCGTTTCAAAGAGTCAACTTTAGTTCATTTGTTTCGTTTGACAGATTTCGAAGACTCCACACTTTCCCACTAAGAAGTTCGTAAATTTTGTCGTAAAGGGGACATTTGTTCGATCTTTATTTCGGTTGATGGGGGCCACCTTGTGTCCGAGTTTAAGACGTTTTTTCCTAGCGCAAATTTTTTTAATCCACTGATTGCTGATGTCAAACTTTCAATGAGTTGATTGTCAAGAAGTTTCGTATTGAAATTGATCTTTGTATTCGTCAGTTGGTCTGTAAATATTCAAGAACTATAACTGAAGTACTAGATTAAATCAATAAACGTCCACACTGATCGTGCCAAATAAGGCGATCCCCGCAACGGCGCCGATTAACTACAAACTTGTCTCCTCCAAGGACGACAGTTTGGTCGACAAAGTGGCGGCGTACGTTGAAGTGACCTCAGACACCGACGACAGCAGCCGCAAGTCGGACTCATGGCCGTCGAAGGTCAATGCCATGTTTATCGACGAGGAAAGGCGAGCTTTAAGAGTGATCCCAACCAGAAAGCCTCCACCAAGACGACGGTGGCTACGTATACGCCGGTTGTGACTTTAGTTGCTGAGGCGGCGTGGCCAAATGGGTGGATGTCAAGGCCTTGAAAGCCAAGGTGCAGGTTGTAAAGAAACCCGGCACATCGAACGCTCCCAAGAGCATAACTCTGTCAACTAACAAAAGCAAGAGTTTCACAGCTGGGATTCGCGAAAAGTTCGAGCAGCACTCGCACCACACTCAGGCAGCAGCTTCGACGACAGGACACAGAACTTCGCAATCAGATCCTGATTACAGCGCAAGACATATAACTGATCATTGAGGATCCAGATCCGTCGCTCAAGAACCCCGAGGCGTTTATTGTCGTAGTATTGGTATCACACTGGTCACTGGTCGGCGGATCGCACTACGAGGCTAAGACATGAAATCCTCGCCAACACACCGGCAGCCAAGGACGGACGCATGAAGGAGGGCAGATTTGGCCGTTAACGGTATGAGCGTGCGCGGTCTGACGCATCACGAATCTATGCTGCAGATCAACGGAATTTGACGGCCAAGAACCAAATCAGTGAGCTCACTGTCCGACGACGTTTAAAGAAAGGAGATTTTAAGACAATTAAAGCTAAGGACGTGCCATATATATCGAAGGCAAACAAGCTTTAAAGACTGGCCTTCGCAAAGGAACATCTGCACAAGCCAAAGGAGTTTTGGAGAAGCGTTTTATCGACAGATGAAAGAACCTTTGAGTATAACTCTTCATAAAACAATTTTTTTGTAAGATTGCCAAAGGTAGTTGGGCAAAAGAAACGACCCGTTTGTCAAAAAGTGAGCCATGGTGGAGGCTCTGTCATGTTCTGGGGATGTGTGGCGTAAATGGACTGGTTGACTTGGTTCCTATCACCGGCTCGATGAACCAAAACCAATATTTAATGATCCTAAATGATAACGCCTTTACTTCTGGAGAAATGCTTATTGGGGAATCATTTATCCTGCAACAGGATAACGCCCCGTGCCACAAAGCGCGAAAGATTTCTACATTTTTGAAAGATGTTGGGGTTAACACTTTGGACTGGCTACCTCAAAGTCCGGCTTTAAATATTATAGAAAACGTCTGGTCTCTTTTGAAACGCAAAAGAATAGTTTCGTTAAATAAAACAAGGGAGGAGACAATTTCTGAGATCACTTCTCTTTGGAAAAAGATATCTCCAAAGATTCTCCAAATTTAGTGGATTCGGTACCAAGGCGCCTTCAAAAAATTATTAAAGCCAAAGGAGGATATACGTTTTACTAGCTTAGTCTTCATTTCTTTACTTTTGTTAAGTTTAAATGTTTTCTTAGCTTTACATTCTTGTCAAAATACACATGAAATTCCAAATTAATTTATATCTTTTTACGCCTCTATGAAAAAATCGTGTTTTTTTATTTTTAAGTTTGAATAAGTTATATAACGGGTGATTTTTTAGCTGGTTTGGTTTTGGCAACACTGGTTTTGACAGCTGACGTGTGTTTAGTACCTTGTGTCACTGTCAAACAGCTTCAGTTTGGTTTGCAATTTAACCATGGATCGTCTTACAAATGAACAACGCTTGCAAATTATTGAATTTTACTATCAAAATTCGTGCTCGGTTCGAAATGTTCATCGCGCGCTTTTTTATCGAAAAATTGTGTTCAGCGATGAGGCTCATTTTTGGTTGAATGGGTACGTAAATAAGCAAAATTGCCGCATTTGGAGTGAAGATCAGCCAGAAGCATTGCAACAGCTACCAATGCATCCCGAAAAAGCCACTGTTTGGTGCGGTTTATGGGCCGGCGGCATTATTGGGCCATATTTCTTCAAAGATGATGCGAATCGCAGCGTTACTGTCAATGGTGAACGCTACCGAGCAATGATAACAAACTTTTTTTTGCCCGAAATGGAAGTTCTTGACTTGCATGATATGTGGTTTCAACAAGACGGTGCCACATGCCACACAGCACGCGAAACAATGGCGCAATTGCGAGGCGAGTTTGGTGAACAGTTAATTTCACGTTTCGGGCTGGTCAATTGGCCGCCTAGATCGTGCGATTTGACACCATTAGATTATTTTTTGTGGGGGTATGTCAAGGCTAATGTGTATAGGGACAAGCCCGCTTCGATTGACGCACTGGAAGCCAACATCCATGCATTCATTCGTGAGATACCGGCCGATATGTGTGAAAGAGTATGCCAAAATTGGACTCAGCGGATGGGCTACCTGAGACGCAGCCGCGGTCAACATTTGCATGAAATTATCTTTAAACATTAAATTGCAAGGTTCAAACTATCGATTCAAATAAATATTTCATTCATTTTTTCGAATTTTTTGTGTTTTTTTTTTTTTAAAAAGTTCTAAACCTCTTAAAAAATCAAAAAGTAAATAATTAGGAAGAATTCTTTACAAAGCCGTTTAAAAGTCAAACGTAAAAATTCACTATTTTTATTTCGGCTAAATACTTATGCCGACTAGTGTATTTGTAATAGTGCTAAATTGGAGAAGAACCACAATTATCACCGGGCGTCGCGATCACTTGATTTTGATCCTGAGATCGTATCGAATGAGGATTCAAGCCCAAAGCAGCCAATAGTGGGAAGTAAAGTACACATTATCATCCAACATCGTCGAGATAGATGCGCATCAAGTTCGAAGCTCTACAACGAGAAAGTCGACTATAGATAGATTACATTTGCTCGAGTGCAGATTAGTGTTGCGCTCAGCAATATGTCGTTATATTAAGCAATCTATTGGCGGACGCTCGCTTTCGTAAGACAACGAGTTTGTTGTCATAGCTCAGCATTGTTTCCCAACCAATGCTAATGCACTTAAAGAAAGAGCATCGTTGCAATTTGGCGTTGGTTGAGCAATGCAATGTTTGTTATGATAGCTCCGCATTGTTTCCCCATCGAAGCTATTTTCCTCTGGAACGGGCCAGCAACGACGGCATGCTGACTGGGCTCCAAACAGACCGAAATGTAAGCGGCGAGTCGGATTTGACAGCTAAAGGAAGTCGGTTATTATTCGACGCGAAGACACACTAACATCTGTTTGTACATCAAGAGCAGATTTCAACAGCAACTTTGCGTTTCATATTTTACCCGAAACAAGGATGTTTGCTCTCGGATCGTCTGAGGTTAGATTTGTGTATTTTAAGGCCAGATTTGGTTGATGCTTTGAGATTCTAGCTTACATAATAATAATAATATAATAATTTTTGGCGCAACAGGTCCGTAGGGACCCTAGGCCTAGCTTCTCGCAACCATTCGTTTTGTGTGAGTTTTCATTTTTGGAACAAATGGAAGGGATCTACAATTTTATGCCGATTCCAAACGGCTAATTGAGAAGGAGCTCTTTCATGACAGTTATACTCTCGGATGTTTGTCAGACGTTCGCGAGAGGTGGCGCAGTGAAAACACCCTGAGTTGGAAATTGGTTAGCTTACATACGCCGGCTATTAATTCATAGAGAATAAAGTTCTGCTTTGAAATATTCTCGACGCTTGTTAATCGCGTTCATATACCAGGGGCGTTCGTATGTTTAAGTCCGATGTCCAAAAACGAATAACCACAGCAGAATTACCTAGACAAGAAAGTTCCTTATCATCTCAACTGGTCGACATACTTAAACTTATTCAATTGCCAAATTAAAATGCATATTGGCAGTATCATATAAAATTCATTTAACATTCTCTTTTAGGTATTTGCAATGGAAATGGTTGGAAGCACAGCCCGTTACTTATAAAACTTTTCGAATGTATCGAGTCCTGGGTAAAGGTGGATTCGGTGAAGTCTGTGCATGTCAGGTAGTTACATAAAAATAGCAGTCAATTTTAAGTTTACCAATTAAAAGTGTTCCATTTGTTTTTACAGGTACGTGCAACAGGCAAAATGTATGCGTGCAAAAAGCTAGAGAAGAAACGTATCAAGAAGCGAAAAGGCGAATCTATGGTCCTGATAGAGAAGCAAATTTTACAAAAAATCAATTCTCGATTTGTTGTCAATCTGGCTTATGCGTACGAAACAAAGGATGCTCTGTGTTTGGTTCTAACAATAATGAATGGTATGTTCATATATCGATTTTTAACTTGAACAAAGGGTTCGAAATGACGATGGCAATTGAATAGCTTCCAACGTTTTATTTAATGATAGGCACGTGAATCTGTAAGAATTAATGGACAGCTTTCAATTTAGGCTGCCATATCCGATACACCATCTACACATTCACATATCTATCATTAAACGCAAACAGCTGTCTAAACGTTAAAGTTTTTATATTTACACCTTTTCTAATGATAACACCGAGTAAGTTCTGGTTTCACTTTACACCAGTCAAAGGGATGTGCTTTACTCGCTCCGGCAAGCATTTTAAATCAGCAAAGAGATAGAAAACAACAAGTGTTTCCCTATTTTAAACTGCCTATAAATATATAATAGCGGCCATTGGAGATTATCTGCAAAAAATAGAACAAGGAGATGCGATAAAATCGATTAAACTTCAAGTAGACACCTGTCAGGATTCACATCGCCCCAATATCATCAGCTACATCAAGATGAGGTTGAATTTTTAATTGAAATGAAGGATAATTCCCTGTTTTATAACAATGAGACGCGAACGGCGCAATTTGGGGACAAATAACAGGGAATAATTCAATTCGCAGTATAAAGCAAGATTCGGCTGTAAATTATAAATTTAATATTACAAATAAATTACAACTATGGACCCAACTAGTGTTCTACGGCTCGGAATCATCTTTCTTGCCTTGCTTGTAACCTATTATTCAGTTAAATGTAGTTAACCAATAGATCCGTTGCCAGGAAAGCCTTATTGTTGGTCAGATAGCAGTTTTTGTGTTCGTATGTATGTACTTTCCTTCTATGAGCTGCAACCAATCTCGATGTTGTCAAGCAGAGTTTATACAACTCCAAAGTCAATCGAGGACCAGCGTCAACAGAAATTTAAACAAAATGGTCCTGAACTCAATTTCCAATTACCTCGATGGCAATGATTTCTAATTTTCGACGTGGCATTCCCTTTCCTACGAACAAACTCTTTATATCCTTTGGGCATAAACTAAATTAAAGTTCAAAGTTTCAACACAACGTTGGCAACCATATTGCCAGACACACAAAAGGAAGTTCGTTTTTACCTCTTAATTGATTCAAATGCCGATTGAATGGCCCCATCGACGGATTCCTGATGCGATGAATTGTGAATAAGTTTCATCTGGCTGGTTGCTATCTATCTACATACGACGAGTACATACTTGTTCTGTTATGCAGTGTATCTTTTTTAGTTGAATGAACACACAAATGAAGTACCAATCGATCCTAGCGAGAAGCGGCGGATGGAATTTCATAAATGAACGACTATTACGAAGCATTATTGTACGGGAACTTTTTTTCCTTTCTCTCATCGGTAGGTGGTGACTTAAAATTTCACATCTACAATATGGGTGGGGATCCGGGATTCGAGCTACTGCGAGCCAGATTCTATGCAGCCGAAGTGGTTTGTGGGCTGGAACACCTCCACCAGCAGGGCATTGTCTATAGAGATTGCAAGCCAGAGAATATACTCCTGGACGACCATGGTCACGTGAGGATATCCGATCTGGGCTTGGCTGTGGAAATACCCGAGGGAGAAATGGTGCGAGGGCGAGTCGGTACTGTGGGTAAGTGTTCCTGATCGATCCATCGCCGTTTGGGTTTTTATTTTTATTTTCATTTAACTTTTTTTCTTTCTTTCGTTTTCAATTTCTCTTTCAATTATTATTCCAAATTGAATTGATTCGGGCTGGTAGTAAGTGGGCGGCTATTCTACTGTTGTTTTTACTTCCGTTTTTTTTTTTTTTTTTCATCTATTTTTTAAATTGGTTGGGGAATTGTTGGGAATGATATTTACTTTTGATTCTCATTTGAACAATTGGTTATTGTTTGATTTTTAAAGGATATATGGCGCCCGAAGTCATCGACAATGACAAATACTCATTCTCGCCGGATTGGTTCAGCTTTGGGTGTTTACTGTATGAAATGATTGAGGGTCAGGCACCGTTTCGCATGCGAAAGGAAAAAGTCAAACGAGAAGAAGTCGACCGCCGAGTTAAGGTAACGTTATTATTGTTTGTTTATTTAAATTTAAAAAAATATATCTATATATAAAAATTAAACCCGTTTTCCGTTGTCACGACATAACATGAAAACGGCTTGACCGATTTGGCTGATTTTTTTTTTTTTGTAGTTTTCTAATACTCTGTACAAGGTTCTTACGGATGGTTTATGTTTATTTTAGACCCTATAGGGGGCGCTGGGGTCGCTTTTTTTAAAATTCTTATTTATGGACCAATTTGGCTCAAATTAACACCATATAACACTTAAAGAAAAAGAAAAACCAAAATTTGGACCCGATAGGTGGCGCTGGGAGATATTTACGACAAGTTAGATTTCCCTGCATATCAATTTTGTATCAACAACATTAAATGTAATTGTAATAATATAGTTGGCGTTGGATGTCTATACTTTTTTGAATTTGACATTTCAGTACCTAATTCATATTTCATTTACCTGTACAATTGTTTGACAAAAACTGCAAATTAGTTTTGAATCAATTTTAGATAAGTAAATAACATTTCCATTCGATTTCCGGTACAAATAACATAACCAAGGGAAATGTTCTTTTCTAGCATACATACACTGCCGCTCATTTGAATAGGTTCAATTTTTTGTTCACCTAACTGTTAGCCTCTCTTCATATATATTCCAATGACACATATTTTTTATACATGTAATGAAAGAGCATCATTATGCGCTTAGTTTGACAGAAAAAATGTTGTCTTAAAGCTTACCGTTATTCTCACACGGTGGCTTGACTGAATGCATTCATAAAAACAAACACATTTTTTGGTTCATTTGAATAGGTTCAAAAGCAAAAAATTAAGTTTTCGTGTAGTTGCGTCGGTGAATTGTACTAATTTTTTTTCGGCTAATAAACCTTATTGTGTTCATCTGTTAACGACGAAAATGGGTCGCGGAAAATCTTTAAGCGAGTAAGAAAAGGGCAAAATAAAGGCATTTCGAGAATTTGGCCTAAACCAACGATGCATGGCGAAAAAAATTAACAGAAGTCAAAATGTAGTAAGTGGTTATTTGCGGAATGTTGAACAGTACGAAAAAAAATGAAAGGTGGAAGTTATAGCGCCACATCAAGTGCCGATAGACGTGCAATCATCAGAGCAGCATCCAATTCTCATGATTCCGCGTCAAAAATTAAGACAAAAACAGGTGTAAAATGTAGTTTGGCGACAGTAATACGGGTGATTAAAACTGCTAAAAATTTAAAAAGAAAAAAATTTAAAAAAAAAACACCAATAAATGAATCGAGACAAGAAATTCGTCTCCAATTTCGTAAAAAATACATGTCGTGGAAGTCGTAGTGGCAAAAAGTGATTTTTCAGATGAAAAACAAATTAATTTAAAGGGCCCTGACGGGTATAATTATTATTTTCATGACCTTCGAAAAGATGAACATTATTTAAATTTTTTTCATCTGAAAAATTACTTTTTGCCACTACGACTTCCACGACATGTATTTTTTACGAAATTGGAGACGAATTTCTTGTCTCGATTCATTTATTGGTGTTTTTTTTTTAAATTTTTTTCTTTTTAAATTTTTAGCAGTTTTAATCACCCGTATTACTGTCGCCAAACTACATTTTACACCTGTTTTTGTCTTAATTTTTGACGCGGAATCATGAGAATTGGATGCTGCTCTGATGATTGCACGTCTATCGGCACTTGATGTGGCGCTATAACTTCCACCTTTCATTTTTTTTCGTACTGTTCAACATTCCGCAAATAACCACTTACTACATTTTGACTTCTGTTAATTTTTTTCGCCATGCATCGTTGGTTTAGGCCAAATTCTCGAAATGCCTTTATTTTGCCCTTTTCTTACTCGCTTAAAGATTTTCCGCGACCCATTTTCGTCGTTAACAGATGAACACAATAAGGTTTATTAGCCGAAAAAAAATTAGTACAATTCACCGACGCAACTACACGAAAACTTAATTTTTTGCTTTTGAACCTATTCAAATGAACCAAAAAATGTGTTTGTTTTTATGAATGCATTCAGTCAAGCCACCGTGTGAGAATAACGGTAAGCTTTAAGACAACATTTTTTCTGTCAAACTAAGCGCATAATGATGCTCTTTCATTACATGTATAAAAAATATGTGTCATTGCAATATATATGAAGAGAGGCTAACAGTTAGGTGAACAAAAAGTTGAACCTATTCAAATGAGCGGCAGTGTAAGTGTACAAATTGCAGTGATATAATACTGAAAAAAAGAATAAAATGCCTGGACGACGAAATTTGAATATTGGTCGTAGTGACCGACAAATTCGCAATAGGCAACAAAAAAGAAAGATGTTAACACCAAAACAAGTCATGGGGAAATGCACTTTGAAAAAAAAATAAACTGGATAGAAATCGAGTAGTGACACACTGACACCTCAAATACAAAAAAAAATATTTTAAATTTTAAAAGCAATTGTTGTTGTCAATTATTTTAATTATTTTCCAAGGAAATTGTTGTTGTCAACAATTTTTAAAATTATTTTTTTTTTAAATGTACCTAATAAGTTTGTTTTTGTTTACTATGTTACAAGTAACTTTTTGCAATGGAGTTGATACTTTGATTTGTTTGATGGTGTTTGAATCCATAATTTTTGTTTGTCAAGTATTTTCAGGATCCTAGCAATAATATGTGTGAGTAAGTTGAAATGTAGGGGTGATTAAGATGACGTGGACTAACATCATGGTACTCTGCTCATTCGTGAGTAGGGAGGGTAGTTCAAGGGTAAAACCTTCGGTACCGGTGTGGAGAGATAAGGTAGAAGGCTTACCAACCAAATTGATAGGTGTGGTTAGTTTTATGCTATAAACACTGGCTGTTAATGTCACAAATATTTCGGTTAGAGTTAATCATTTCCCTATTTTCTTCCTAATCCTTTAATACTCCCAATTTTCAAACTTTCCTATCAAAATTGTCAGGCATGTAAAAGTACGGTAGTCCGCAAGACAAGCTAAACATCCCACCCCGCCGACGAGCTATAAACACTGGCTTAAACAAGCATTCCTGCCTTGCTTTGTTGACCCTACTGCCCTCCCATCGAAGTCAAAATTGAGATTCCTGTGTCTATACAGGTGGAAGGAAATAGATGTGCGTTAGTCGCGTAAAAACTTGAGAACGGCTCGACCGATTTGAATGATTTTTGTTTTGTTCGTCTTGAATCAGAGATGGTTTAGGAAATAGGAAACATCTTAAAATTCATCTTAAACCTAAAAACAAAAAAAAAAAAAAAAACGGCCAGCACTAAGTCTACTTTTTCGGCACTGAAATGAAATTTTGGGCACTAGATTTAACGCTGAAAGCACTGACTTGGTAACGCTGAACAGGTTTGGGTACACACATTTCGTTTTTCAGTTAAATTCAATTATCGTCTACAAAATATAATAATACAATAATAAGTATATACATAATTCCTTCGGTGTGAAACTCGATGACATTATAACTAGCTCGATAACCGATGTGCCAATTTTCATGAATCTTTTTTGTTTTGTTTGTATTCCTGTATTTCAGGTTTAGCAAAAATAAAAGATTGGATACTTTTGGACCCTATAGGTGTCAATATTTACGATCTCCAAAGCCACTCAGCCTATTTCAATGAAAATTTGTGGATGTGTATGATTGGTTCCAGTTATAGGAAAATTGTTTACCTCTTATATAGGAAGCACTTTGCAAAAGATAAGCGGGATTAGGAAAACGGGTTGTGGCACCTCCCATTCAAAAAAAAAAAAAAAGGAAAAAATCAAACTCCAAAGTTGTATAATAAAAATTGTTAGTTTACTTAATACGAAAGTCACGTATAAAACCTGCTATATATATTAAAGAGACTGATAGCCATTATGTGCGCTCATAACTCGGGAAAGGATCTTTCGATTTTTACGGTGGAGTCGTATTGGCCGGCCTAAGGAAGGATATAGGTATGCTAATTTTTCCCGTGCGAACTTTAACGGGATGAGATTGGGGATAGAAGTTTGTATTTAGAAGAAACCCTTTTAAAAAATAGACTGGATAAAAAAACGGAAATGTCACTTGAAATACAACAAAACATTTTTAAAGTTTTAAATTTTGTAATTCTTTGGATGTTTCGGGCTTACCGCTAAACAATTTGAAATTAAGAGTCGGCTCAAATTAACTTTTAGTCTAAATTAGAAGAAATAAAGCATTAAATTTGACTTTAAGTTAGAAAATAGTTAGATTGGAGTCACCGCCAGGGTATATTATATACCCGTAAAAAATTATGCATTTTTGATAAAAAAAAGATAAAAATTGCATCTAACAAAGGAACTGCAACTAACCTACAAGGTGATTCAATAATTTTTCAACAAAATGTTGGTCGATTGATAAGCGATTCCATCTTTTTTTATTTCTATAATCGAAGGTTTTGGTTTGGTGAGTAAGTCAAATAGACAATATTTTGAAAATATGCATGACACACAATTGTAAATAACATTTTGTAATGCGACTTTGATCAAATAATGTACCAGATTTACCAAATTCAAAATGTATTTGTGCGAATTGGCTGTAAAAATCAATTCACAAAAAATGATGCCTATTTTTTAAAAACTATTCCTCAAATATCGGAATTATGCCGAAGGCATAATAATGCTGGAGCTACAAACACTAATGGTCGCTAACTCAAATATAGTCTCATTTGTTACAAGCGTTTTTAGTTTTTCGAATTTCCTGTGCATTGTGCATGCTCGGAATTATTATTTTCATAACATTAACGAATTTGGGCGGAAAGAAGTTCGCCGGGCCAGCTAGTACATAATATAAAATGTGTCTATAAGTATATTACATGTTGAGGAAGTTGGCGCTGTCAAATGATTTTACTTATTTTCTGGCTGTTTGTGTTGTGATGGCTTTAGACAAGTCTTCCTGATGAGATAATTTTGGAGTAGCTGTCGAGTATAGGGCGGTAGTCTTTTGTTGCGATGCAGTTTAGTTTGCAGATTTTTTGGAATAAGATTGACCTTCAAAAGAAATCGAATACTTCACATGCACACTTCTAGGCAAGCATTTGGTGGCGTCATTTATGTAGCTTCATATTATTTAGACAGCGAGAAATCCGCTACGCTTTTTGAATTACATTATTCTTAGCGTTCTTGGTCCCTTGCCGCATTCAGATCACTTCTATTATTGCATTTTGCACACAACATTTGTTTAGTGTGATCAATCAATTGTCATTTTCTTTGGCGAATTGCGATTCCTATAATTTCCTTGTCCTACATAAATCCGATATGCACACGTTAGGTTTCGTTACTTATTCTTCTATGTGTGCACATAAGTACGATTTATATTCTTTTTACCGATTACACTGTCGGATCCGCGTGAAATATTTTTAATTTAATTTAATTTAATTTATTTATATATTTGCAGGTTTGCATTTTAAGATACAATATCTTATAAACTAATACAAACTTATGTTTTAGAACAATTTTAAGCTACTTACAAAAAGAAAAAAATTCAAATACGTTTTATTAAGCTTAACAAATAGTTTTAGAAATTCATTTCTCTATATTCTTAATTAACATTTCATTTATATAAAAAGAAATTGAAAGAAAACAAACATTTCTATACATATTTTCATTAACTACATTATATTAATTTAGATAAACAAATATTCTGCTTTGGTTCAACACAACGTACGAGTATAAAACAAGGGAAACAAAACACAACAAAACCCCATTATTTAATGGAACGATAAATGTGTCGCTAGTTCTTTTTTAAAACACTCGATATCCCTTATTCGCTTAATATTACGCGGTAGGGAGTTCCATAACCGAGTGACATTTACACAAAACTGACGTTCAGAGGTTAAGCAAGAGAATCGAAATTGTGTTAGGTGTTGTGATCTACTTGATGAGGACAGTTGCAATCTGTTGAAGAGGTAGCAGGGTTGATGTGACTGCATTATCCTGAATAATAAAATCAAAGTCCGATATCGGATAAGATCTTTGACAAGGTTGTATATGGATTTTGCGAAACGTGATATTCTGTCATATCTTTTCAGACCGTATATATATCTAGCAATATTATTGTATGCTACATTAAGTTTTCTCCTACTATTGGAGTCGCAATTGCCATATATTTCACATCCATATGTCAATATAGGAATTGCGAGTGTTTTAGCCAGCATTAGTCTGGTTTTCTGTGGAGTGTAATATTGCGCTGTCCACAAAGTACGGAGGACTCCATAAACCTTCCCCACGACTGAATTAATATGAGTGCTCCAAGTAAGATTCCGGTTAAACACCATTCCTAAGTTCTTTGCAGTCTCAACATATTCCAGTGCAGCACCGTCGAGAATGATTGCTGGAAAGTATGAAGGATCTAAAGGCTTTTTGGAAATAATAAGACATTTAGACTTATTTGGGTTTAAATAGAGACCATTACATTGAGCGTAAGATAAAATTTTTCCTAAGTCCTCATTTATATTAACGACACAATCTTCAATTAGTCCAAGAGGGCAACTTTTGTACATTTGGACATCATCTGCGTACATTTGGATAGAGGTTTCATTTACAGTTAGAGGAAGTTCATTTACGTATAGGGAAAATAGAAGCGGACCAAGAACTGAGCCTTGTGGAACGCCTCTAGAGGTAGGAAGGAAGTTGGAAAGAGTTCCATTTACCATGACAGCTTGCTTTCTGCCAATTAGGTATGAATTCATCAATTTTGTGTCGGAATTCGAGAAGTTGAACAGCATTGACAGCTTTTTACAAAGATTCTCATGGTCAACTGTGTCAAAAGCTTTGGAAAAGTCCAACATTACTAAAAATGTTACATTTCCATCATCTAAGGGTCCTCTTATGTCTTCAATAACATTAATAAGTGCTGTGGAACAACTGTGCTGTTTCCTAAAACCGGATTGCCTCGGTGACAACATATTAGTTCTTTGTAGAAAACAATTGATCTGCTTCTGAACAAATTTTTCAAATACCTTTGATAAAAATGGTAGTATTGAAATGGGCCTGAAGTCATTACTACTAGGACTTTTTGCTACAGGTATTACCTTTGCTATTTTCCACTGATCAGGAAAGACACCTGTAGTCAGAATTGTGTTAAAAATGTGCGTTATATAAGGCAACAAAATAGGCAGAATGGCCGTGATGAACTTTGGGTGTATGCCATCTAATCCCACAGCTTTTGACTTTACGGTTAAAAAACTCTTCAGAACATCTGTGCTCTCTACTCTAGAGAAGCTAAAAGTATTGAGCAGTTCACTTTGTAAATCAGAATCCCAATTATTACGACGGGGAGACCCTGTAGAAAGCACAGGAAAAGGTAGAGTAACAAAATTTTTGATTAAGGTCATTACCATCTATATCATCAGTACCTAAACCCTTTGTATTTGTGACACCTATCTCACGAATATTGTTCCACAATTGCCGACCGCTCAAAGATAGCCTTAGACGGTTAGAATAAAATAGTCTTTTTGCGGATCGTATTTTCATAGTGACTAGGTTACGTAGGCTTCGATAGTTGCGTCTATATTCATCTAGTCTATAACATTTCCAATATTCGAACGCTCGATTTCGTTGCGTCATGAGTTGATAAAGCTCAGATGTAAACCATGGCCGTTGTTCATATTTACGCGTTTTTATAATTAGAGGGACGTGAGTGTTAAAAAGTGATAAAACTTCACAGTTTATGAAGTTGATTTGATCATTCGTTGAAGGTAAGTAATAAACGTAGTCCCAATCGACGTTTCGAACATTTAGTTCCAATGCGGCATAGTCACATAGAAATATGTGAAATTATTACAGAAAAGAGGAAAGCTAGAAAACGCTGGCAACAGACAAGATCGCCAAGCGACAAAACCACACTGAACAACTTAAATAATAAGCTCAGAAAATCTATAAGAGAATTTAATAACGAGTCCTTAAAAACGTATCTTACGAGTCTAACAAATGATGCCAGTACCGACTACTCGCTCTGGAAGGCAGCAAAGAAAATGAACAGGCCAATAGCTCACATTCCGCCAGTAAAAACCAGAAAAGGTAACTGGGCAAAAAGCAGTCAAGAAAAAGCAAATACTTTTGCAGAGTACCTTGAGAACGTCTTCAAACCTTATGAAGATAAAGATTATCAAGGAAACGAAGAAGCGTGCGGCCAGTAACAGCTAAAGAACTTGCCAAAGAAATCAAAGAAGGCAAAAAACATAAAAAAAAGCCCCAGGCTTCGATTTAATCACAGGGGAAATTTTAAAACAATTTCCTCGAAAAGGTTTAAAAAAAACTAGCGCAGATTATAAATGCTGCATTTAAATTAAGATATGTGCGAAGCATGTGGAAGGTCGCGGAGGTAATAATGATACCAAAACCAGGTAAACCACCTAGCGAAGTAGCCTCATATCGCCCAATATCGATACTACCAATGTTGTCCAAGCTATTTGAAAAAATGCTGGCAAAACGTCTGCAAAAAATTATTGATGAAAAATCGCTACTTCCAAGTCATCAATTTGGGTTTAGAAACAAGCACTCTACAATTGATCGGGTGCATAGAATCACAGATAAAATCGGAAAAGCATTTGAAGAGAAAAATGTGTGCTCTACAGTATTTCTTGATATAGCACAAGCTTTCGATAAAGTCTGGCACAAAGGACTGATACACAAACTACAAAAGCAACTGCCGAAGCAGTATTCGACCATTCTGGAGTCTTATATATCAGATCGATTCTTCAGAATTAAGCAAGTTACAGAGTGTTCAACATTAAGAGAGATTAAAGCTGGTGTACCGCAAGGCAGTGTGCTAGGTCCAGTCTTATACCCACTCTTCACTAGCGATTTGCCTGAAAGTGTAGAAACCACCATAGCTACTTTTGCAGATGACACGGCCGTCCTTGCTGTGGGAGCAACTGTCGAAATAGCAACAAAAAAGCTTCAGACGGCAATAAACAATATTTCAGAATGGACAAAGAAATGGCAGATTAGATTAAATGACCTTAAGTCGGCCCATATTAATTTTACGTATAAAAACGTACCACACATTCCAGTCTACATTAACAACAATGTAGTAGAATTTTCTAACACAGCTAAATATCTAGGCATGACTCTAGACGCTAAACTGCGTTGGAAAGCGCACGTTAAGAAAAAAAAAGATGACTTGAACATGCGATAGGTACAGCAAAATGTATTGGCTTAAACAAACTTACAAAAAATTCAGGTTTTCCAAAATAAAGTACTAAGGAACATAGTTAATGCACCTTGGTACATACGAAACGCCGATCTGCATAGAGATTGTTGAGATGTTAACAACAAATCGGAAATCAACTTTATCTAAAATATCTAGTAGCACTGTAATTATAAATCGTTGTTATTAATATCAATTGAACTTTTAATTTTCCATTCCTTTTAATATTTCATCCAATAAACATCTATAAAATTAACCAGGTTATGGGCCCAGGATGCGGAATAAAATATAATTATATAACTTGAATATAATAACATTTTTTTTAGTAAATACATTAACAGAAGAAGAAATTATAAAAAAAAGAAGAAAATAATTATCAAAATGGCAGCAGCAAGCAATATTGTTTCGATTGAGAAATTATTGGGTAATGAGAATTTTTCAAGCTGGAAATTTGCCATGCAAGCATGTCTGGAACTTGAAGATCATGGGATAATAAATCTGAAGAAATGATTTTTCTAGGATACTGTGAAAATTCAAAGGGTTATCGTCTTATTAATCCAAAAACGCATAAAGTACATGTAAGTCGTGATGTGATTTTCTTAGAAAACCAAAAATCATTAATATATCCCTATAAGCAAGAAAACAATATTGTGAATTTCGGATTGAAGTATTAAGGAAAAGAACAGGAAAATGCTATAAACTGAAAAACAAATAAATGATACCAGTGAAACATACAGACCGGATTCTGGTAACAACTCAGAAGTCGACAAAGAAACTGAAAAACAAATAAATGATACCAGCGCATCATACAGAACGGATTCTGATAATGATTCATCAAGCAGAACAGATTCTGATAACGATTCATCAACTGAATTAGGATCTTTGCAACGAAATCGTGAATCACAAACAGGGAAAATTCGTCGTTCATCAAGAATTCGTAAACCTAGGGTATTTCATGATTGTGTTACATATATTGCAAAAGCTGATATTAATCCCGAACCAGAAACTGTTGATGAAGCATTGAATCGTTCAGATGCAGCATTATGGAAGGAAGCAATGAAGGAGGAATATAATGCAATGTTGGAAAATAATACATGGGATTTAGTTGACGCCCATTAAATAAAACGATTTTAAGCACTCGATGGGTATTCAAAATTAAATCAAGTGACGAAAAAGGAAATTTAAAATATAAAGCTCGTTGAGTAGCACGGGGATGTGCTCAAGCTAAGGGGATTGATTATGATGAAATTTATTCGCCTGTAGTTAGAATGAACACAATTAGATTCTTATTTTCATTAACTGTAAAGCATGATTTCGAAATTCACCATATGGACGTAAAAAATGCATTTTTACAAGGAGATTTAGAAGATGAAATATACATACATCAACCAGAAGGTTTTGAGTTATATGGAAGCAAAAATAAAGTTTGTAAACTTAACAAAGCTATGTATGGACCAAAACAAGGAAGTAAGCAGTGGAACCGAAAAATTGACGCAACACTTAAATCTATTCATTTTCAACAATCAAAAACGGACCAATGTATATATATTAAATCAGTTAAAGATGAATTTCAGATTATTGCAGTTTACATTGACGACTTCATAATTTTATCTAACGGAAGAAATGTTATGCGAAATACGAAAGATATCTTAAAAAACACTTTTAAAATGAAAGACCTTGGACCAATATCCAAATGTCTTGGCATGAGAATAACCAGAGATCGAAATAGAGGAAAGCTTTGGATAGATCAAAAAGATTATGTTGAAAGCATTCTAGCTAAATTTAATATGACAAATTCAAAAGCGATCAAAACACCACTGGATATAAATCAAAAACTTTGTGCAGATGTGTCTCCAAAGAATGACACAGAAAGGTTAACAATGGAAAACGTACCATATCGAGAAGCTATTGGAAGTCTTTTATATGCTGCTCAAATATCAAGACCCGATATAGCTTACGCCGTAGGACTATTGAGCGGATTTAATTCAAACCCTGGTCAGGCTCATTGGACAGCAGCTAAGAGAGTTTTACGATACCTAAAGGGAACGTTAAATTACAAACTCGAATTTAATAAAACGGGTTCATCTACGATATCGGCATATAGTGATGCAGATTGGGCAAGTAGTACTGATGATCGCCGATCTACTACAGGATATATAATAACTCTGCAAGATGGACCGATTTCGTGGGTGAGCAAACGCCAAAAAACAGTTGCTCTCTCCACAACAGAAGCGGAATATATGGCATTATCATTCGTATGTCAGGAAGTTTTGTGGCTTCGTAGTTTAGCAGCAGAAGTTGAAAATTTAATAGTTTTAGAACCAACAACAGTGTATTGCGATAACAAAGGAGCAATCGACTTGGCTAATACTGAGAGTTATCGCCAGAGAACCAAACACATTGACATAAGATATCATTTCCTGCGGCAACATATTGAAAATAGAAATATTGTGGTCAAGTTCATTTCTACTGAAGAAATGCTTGCAGATTCTTTAACAAAAGCTTTACCTATTCAAAAATTTAATCAATGCAATCAAAAATTTATGGAATTTGTTGTTTAAGAGAGGGTGTTGAGATGTTAACAACAAATCGGAAATCAACTTTATCTAAAATATCTAGTAGCACTGTAATTATAAATCGTTGTTATTAATATCAATTGAACTTTTAATTTTCCATTCCTTTTAATATTTCATTCAATAAACATCTATAAAATTAACAGAGATCTAATGTCGTTTTCGATTTGGCTTTTCAGATTTTGATCTGAGATTTCAGATTTCTGCTGGCAAATCGAACATAAAATCTGAATTATATTGGTATGTGTGTGTATTGAGTTGGCGGCAAAAAAAAAACATATTTGCACTTGCACTCGAAATCCATTTCAATTGATTTTCACACATTTATAGTACTGCATTTCGAAATAATTTAATATAAAAACTCGATCCCATACGCGTTTAATAAATAATTCAGTTAAAAAAGCAATCGTTCCAACGATAAACAATTCGTAACCGACGCTGTGTGTCATAAACATTGGTGTTAGTGAAAGTATGTGTAAAATCTGAGGAAAAATTGAGATTTCTCAAAAGTGATCTGAGATCAAAAAAAAGATTGATTTTTGTGGCAAATAGAACATGAAAAGCAATCTCGATCAAAAAAAAAATTGATTTTTTGTCAAATCGAAAACGACATAGATGTTGAAATGGTTGAAGATGAGGTTAAGAAGGTTGCTCAGAGGCATAGAAATCGGCTTCTCAACCACGTAAACACAGAAATAGCAGAACTTTTAAATAATGGCAATGAAATCAGGAGACTGAGTCGGATTAAACCTCTTGATCTGTAAGATTTAGCTAGGGCTATGAAATTAGGTATCTATTAATTTCAAACAAAATACCTAAGTTTAAAAATCCGACAAACGGCGGATTTATCTCTTAAAATTCATTGAATTATTCAAAATATAATTCGCTGATTAGTCGTACGACTAGGTGCAATCTTTTTCGGGATGACTAATGTCAGTCCCCCGGGAGTTTTTTTTAGATGAGTTAAAGCCCATCACTATTGCAAAAGCATCGCTCGCGTATAGCTCTGCAATGTCTTTCGATGATTTTTTACTTCCCAACACAAAAAAAAAAAATATACTGTCGGATGTGAAAGCAAGCTGTGATCAAAGCTGTCCTGATAAAAATAGCAGTGATCGCCTTATGTCGGCTCTGAATAGAATCAAACTTGCAAACGTTAAAGCTGCAGCTGGCTTAAAACAACTAAATATGGTAGCCTTCGAAACTCCTATTGTAGTAGGTAATGAATTCGTCCCATTGAGTTAGAAATCCAGTTCTAGTTTATTCAGCAAATCTAACAAACAATTGTAGAACTAGTTGGCTTTTAAACCTAGTGCGAGATGAATTCCTTATTGTATTCGGCGTTTTAGGAGCGTTTTATCTATTATCCTTGTATCTAGTTCTAATAAAAAAATGTAAATTTCCATTCCACAGGAGGATCCTGAAAAATATTCCATAAAATTCAATGATGAAGCCAAATCCCTGTGCCAACAGCTTCTTGCTAAGTCGATAAAACTGCGACTTGGTTGCCGCAACGGCCGCCACGGTGCGCGAGAAGTCAAACTGCATCCATTCTTCAATTGTATTAATTGGAAACGTCTCGAAGCCGGAATGGTAGAGCCGCCATTTGTGCCCGATGTAAGTGCGCATGAGTCCTATCCAAAAGAACACGCATATTTCATATTTTATTTTCTTATTTATAGCCCCACGCAGTGTATGCCAAAGATGTCCTTGACATTGAACAGTTCTCCACCGTGAAAGGTGTCAACATAGACGAATCCGATTCGAATTTCTACACGAAGTTCAACACTGGCTCTGTGTCGATATCATGGCAAATGGAAATGATCGAAACGGATTGTTTTCGTGAGCTAAACGTATTCGGAGCGGATGAATGCCCCACTCCCGATTTGCTAATAAATGCCACACCAGTTATTGAAAAGTCCGGATGTTTTCCCTTCCGCAGAAAGGTTTGTAATGCACTTGCAACAGCTGACCATATACTAATGTTGAAATTTCTCCTAGAAGAAGCAACCAGCTAGAACTCAGCCCATACCCATTCCTGAGCATTTACTTACAACTAGTCACAGTGTGTCGTCAGCGACGGTGGAAAGCTGAAATAAGCTTCCTTCCTCCTAGCGTTTACTTACCAGTGCACATACGTGCACACACACACCGGATGAAGTTGCGAAATTAATTACTAAGCCCAAGCGCAAGGATAAAAAGGAAAAAGGAAACAAAAGACTTTTGCAGCGAAAACGACGACGCCGACGACGACGACGACTATTGGGAGTACGATATTTCACCGTATCCGGCAAATACCGCGCAAACAATAATGTGTTCCACAGGCCTATATATTTATATTAACTTTATAAAACAAAAACAAAAGAAAAAAACAAAAACAATACATATAGCAATTAAATTGTAAGGCAAACAAAATTTAAAACTTTCTAAGTGTTGAGATTTAAGGAACCAAAAACAAAAAACATTCATTACCGCTAATCAAACATGATAAGATATTGTAACAAAACACACACAAACCCATACGCATAAACTAAAAACTAATTTAAAAGTCAAGAAAGCACATTTTACTATTACTTTTTTTTTAAGTGTACAAAGGGACATTATTATACAGATAAAATGAAACTAGTAATTGTAGACAAGTTAACAAAAGAGAACACGCAAAACTTTGTAAAAATAGTTGGATTATTTAGTGAATTATATTTTAGTTTATAAGAACTAGCAATTTTATTTAATTTTGTTTTTTTTTTTTTTTTATTATTTTTGTTGACGAAGAAAGATTGTATTGATGAGTTTGGTTTTGCAATAATTTCTTTTATTACTTTGCTACATCAAAAGTGTGTTAATATTTCGTTTCTTTTCTTTTATTTTGTAATTACAGTTCTTTTCTTTTTTTTTTAACTAGTTGACTATTGTTGCAATTTTATACGTATTTTTTTACATAGTGGATGTTTAATACTTTCCCTTCTATTTGTATAATTTATTTTACTTATTTGGGAGGCAAAACTTTATAATTTGTCAGAAGATGCGAAATCTAATTAGATATATACTCGTATAAAATGATTTTATGAATTTGTATGGATGAGTTGGCGAATGAAGTAAGAGCATAGTAAATGGATAATCTGTTTTGAGACAATTTGCGTTTTGTTTTTGTTTATTTTATTTTTTTCGTTTCCTTAAGGTATATAAACCAGTGATGGAGAAGCCGACAGTTCGCTTGAGTTGTTTGGTGTAATAGTAATTCATAAACTGCTGCAACAAGGAAAAACCGCTAAAGTCGAGTTTAGACGAAATGAGCTTTTGATACCATTCGATTCAGCATGCCCGTTTTCTATATGCAAACTGACTTAGTAGGTCTGTTCCTTTACTTTAAAATCTTAAGAATTTTCACTCATTGCCGTTCCCTGACTGGAGAAATTCGTAAAAAAAGAGCGTCATCGAGAGAGCAAAATATTACAACTCCACTGGTGAGAATCTTGCGTATTTTTACTCAATAAATTTCTTGGTGTAAGAATTGGAAGACTGTCACTAGGTCTGTTCCCTTACTTTTGTAGTATGAATGGAAAAGACAATTGAAATGGCAGTGGTGGGGATAAATTCTCTCACAGAGAGAGACACTCACGAAAAACTTAGGGAACGCTTTTATAGTAAACTATGAAAAAATGACAAATATGACAGATAAATAATTCCATAAATTGCAGTGGTAAAGAAAAGTCAAAAATGTCTGATAAACGAGAAGAATTATTTAATTTATTACCAATATTAGTTGATTCATCTAGTGATGAAAGTGACTCGGAATTAATAGAACTTCTTTTTGATGAATCCGAATATGTGGAAGAGTTTGTACCGAGTGAACTACAAGCATTCGAGAAGAGGAAAAAGCGACACTGCATTAAAAATTACGTCGAGGAGATCGTGCCTTCGTACAGCGAGGAAGAATTTCGGCTTATCACTTTCGTATATCAAGGAGTTTGTACAAAGTGAACGATTCGAACAGTATGAAACCTATAAGAATCTACGTTCTGACAAACGAATGACCAGTGAAAATAATCTTCTGATTTTTCTGTGCGATTGCGACTGTGAGACCGTGATTTCCTCAAAATCTTCTCCCGGACTCTGCATAGCCTCCTGTGTTATTTGATCTCTATATTGTTGATCTTAAAGAAAATCTCGAAATGATTTTTATTTCATATTCTCTAATGTTTACGTACCATTTTCAATACGATGGAATGTTCGGGGAGAACATTCAATATTTAGTTTGCCGCCTGTTGATACCATTTTAATAGAACGCGAGGAATCAAAACAAATTCAATCGAATGTCAAATATGACAAGATATTTCAAATCAGCTGTTAGTTGTTTGGTGACTGACAGCCCTTCAAATTTCTTACACCAAGAAATTTGTTGAGTAAGAATTCGTAAGATTCTCTGTGGAGGGGGTAATATCTTGCTCTCTCGACGACGCTCTCTTTTACGAATCTTTCAAATTAAAGAACGGCATTGAGTAAAAATTCGTAAGAATTCGTAAAAATTCGTAAGATTTAAAAGTAAAGGAACAGACCTACTGTCAGTCACCTTACAACTAAGAGCTGATTTGAAATTTGTTGCCCTATTTGGCATTAATGCGTGCATTTGTTTTGATTTTTTTGCGTTTTAAAGTGGTATCAACAGGCGGCAAAATAAAATTGAATGTTTTCCTCAAGATTCTTTTCGAAATTATTACTAGCTGGAGCAAGGAGCAATGTCCACCATATAATTCTTAATGCGGCGCCGATTTTTCCTCTTCTCAAATGCTTGTAGTTCAATCAATCAAACTTTTCCACATACATACTCGGATTTACCAAGAACAATATCGAATTATCTTAGATCACTTTCGTCGCTACTTATGTAGATGAGTAACACATTTTCTTAGTAATTAGCAATTCCTCGAGTTTATCAGACATTTTAACGACTTTTCGTACCACTTTTTTTTTTAATATTTGAATTATGATTGTATCTGCCATTTTCCATAGATTACTGCAAAAGCGTTCCCAAACCTTTTAGTTAGTGTCTCTCTCTCTCTCTCTCTCTCTGTGAGAGAATTTATCCCCTCCACTTCCATTTTGACAGTATTTTCCATTTTCACTACAAAACTAAAGGAATAGACCTAGTAAGTGTTACCAAACACTCAAGCTGTTTTTCCTTGTTGCAACAGACGTTGCGTAACAATCGGCTAACAACTACTTCGCTGTTGATAACGGTTTGGCCTTTAAACGACCTTATGTGAACGACTAATGGGCAAGCTAGAATAGATTTGCTTTCGCTGTGTCTTGTGGAGCTGTCAAAATTAAATGCACACAAAACTGGGAACTGCACATATAGGAATTTGAAGAAGCACTTCTCCTTTCGTTGGAAGTTGGGCAAAACTATGCAAGGTAACATTTGGGGTTGGTGATAGGTGACGATCTGAGCCCCACTCAACCTAATCTAACTAAAGCCCTATAACAAGAACGTTTTCAAATGCTAAAATTCATTATGCAGAGTTCGACGAAACTGACAAAAACTGATGCATGCCTATTCACATTGCAGTTTGATAGGAGGAATCAAGCACATTTTGTACATGTTAGTAGTCAAATTTATGTACATTGTGCTTAGGCTGTTACCCATAATTGCTCATTTGCATTTGAAACGTTTGGGCATTTGGAAATCTGTTCCCCCACTTTTAAGCCGGTCTTCCTTTGTTCGAATGGAGTACATCTCACTTATCCTACACACAACTGTTTGGTAACACTTACCAAGTCAGTTTGCTTATAGAAAATGTATGCTTTTGGTTTTAATATTTGCGGCTGACATTGATCTTTTCTTTTTTATAGCTCTTTTCAGTTTTAAGTACCCCAAATAGTATTCGATCTTGGATTAGGTATATTATGATGGGTGACCATTTATTTAAATACAACCATAGGTTGAATTACCGCATCCGTGATCGAGAAATACGTGACTGAATTTGTTATTGTTTTGCTTGTAGGATCCACAAAATTCAGCGAATTACTCGCTCACGGAGGCGGTAATTCGGCCCCAGACTTCCATGCGGAATAGTAGCGAAAAATAACTTTAATCTTGGTGAAAATTAGCCCTCTTAAATACGATTTCAACAAAATGCATTTAATGCAACTATGACAAAGCCCACCACAGTTTCTAGATCTCAAGGAATGCGTACACTTTGTTGTATTGCTTTTCATTCGGAAATATCACGGCGTGGGTACATATCCAATGTTACAACCAAAGCTGCACACAATGGACCCAACTGATGGTCTAAGAGAAGCTTAATTGCCACAAGATCACCCATTTACGTACCTACCTACAACCAACAGTAATTTACCTACTTCCACCGAAATTGTCAAAAGCCAGAGCGAATGTGACGTGATTCATAAATAAATTTACTGTCACAAATATAACGCGTCCTCAACTGTTATCTATTTTCACTACAACTGTCAAAAGCCAGGTTTGATCACAAGTAAAATTTGCTAACTATAATACCAACAGACGATATGGTTGGCAAACAAGCCAACTTGCATGAAACATTCGACTTGTGAACCGTAATAGGCCCTGAATGAGTAATATATGTTTTTTATATAAGACATTCGCGAAGAAGAAGTTAAGATACTTTGATCTAAGTTGAGTGCAACCCAAGTGTAACTATAACAACATTATGAGAACGACTGCAAAAGTCTTAACGAATGAAACTATTATTATCAAATAAATCCAACAAAAATTACGTTGGTAAGTATGCCTACATCATCCAGAAAAAAGAAAACATTCCACAAATTCTTATAACTTATATAATTTTATTTCCATTATCACTCGAGTATATGCCAATACTTTTAAAACATTTTTTTTATTAAACCTTAGACCTATCTATATTATTGTTCTCTATTTTAAACCAGAACTATTGTTCGCTTCAAACTTACGTACAAATTATTTTATACATTATGTTTAAGATGTTTCGCGTACAATATTAATAATTTTTTTATAAATATATTGTCTTATTTTTTACTATGCTAACACATTATGTAATGGTAATAACAACTACATATATTGAAAACACTAATAATAACTTTCTGTATGTAAAACAATAAAGATTTAAATAAAATCACTTGGTGAAAAGTTGATTAATGCATCTTTAAAAAAAAGCTTAAACAAAATAAAAGGTACCGTCAACTGCCCTAACATTGACCAGTTTTGAACTTTGACGTTGAATTTTACAGCTCTGTTTATAGATATCCACAACTTTCGACTCTCAGATTATGGGGACTATCGTTCTGTATCATA
Organism: Cheilosia vernalis; assembly: GCA_949126925.1. NCBI lineage: Eukaryota > Metazoa > Arthropoda > Insecta > Diptera > Syrphidae > Cheilosia > Cheilosia vernalis. The sequence goes on along the minus strand of OX421358.1, from coordinate 98,818,602 downwards.
AAACCAAGGATTTATCAAATTTTGTCGATTCATTTTTGATTTATGTAGGAAAAAGTGTGCGGTCAATGTTAGGGCAACAAGTTCCTAACATTGACCAGCGAAGAAAATGTACCAGCAAAAAAGATTTTTTAAGTATATTTTTTTATTATTTTATTTTTATCAGAAAAATTTAATTTTAACTGGAAATCCTTTACTGATTATTTAATATATATACATTATATATTTTTTAAATTTTTTAATACCTCAAATAATGTAAATTGAAAGAAACCTAATTTTAACATTTAATTTACAAGAATATTTAATTAATATTAAATTAAATCACGAAGAACTAGTTTTATGAAGTATTTAGGGTAATATATTCAATTAAATATTTATAATTGTTAGAAAAAGTTAAAAAGAAGCAGTGGTCAATGTTAGGATCCAGGCGGTCAATGTTAGGAATTGTCATGAGCATTCGAATTGCTTTCACAAAAACCGTATTATTTCTAATTGCCTAGTATTTTTATACACAAACTATATATTTTTTAATATAAAATAACTCTAAACTACTCACCTTAAATGTTTATTTTGTTATACAAGCGATTGTTTAGGTATAACGGACAAAAGTTTGCAACACACAAAACTACACTACTTTAGTACCACTTTGAAATTTGCCGCCAAAACTCACATTCATTCGACAGTACTCTTTAACGTATAATATGACATCTGTTGACTAATAGATGAACATGAAAAACCAAGAATTACTTTGAAATCGTACATGAACTACGCGCCAGAGTGGTTGAAAACATTTTTCTGTTTTTGGTCAATGTTAGGGGCCCGGTCAAAGTTAGGGCAGTTGACGGTACTCGTAAAGTTTTTACTTTTTTTTTGACAGAACTAAAAATAAGTAAACTAAAGTTTTGATACACATTCTTTTAGAAATAAATTTGGACAGGAAATTTTACACAGAAAACAAAAGAATTTAAATCCAACAACAAAAAAATATGTAACTGTGCATAATGTTACGTAGTACGTGAACAAAAAAAAAGTTATATTATTACTAACGCTACTTAACCATAATTGGTATAGATTAGTGGCGCAGTATTAAACTGAATGTTTAGTTTATTTCCACAGCAAAAAAAAAACATTTAACTAGTAAATTCGTAGTTAATATGAACAAATTAACAGATGCAAATATACATACCCTAGTCATTGTAAGTAAACTGCATTATAATAACAAACAATATAAAAAAAAATACAGTTAAAAACAAAAGAGAAAAAAAAATTGGAATAATATTAATTTTGTAATGTATCAGATCAAGCAGTAATAAAGTAATTAAAGATATGAAAACAAAACTTATGAAAATATGTAAAACACAAGTTTTAAAATAAAATAGGGAATCAAAACTGAAGGCAATTAAGGAAGTTTTATTTTCACTGCCGAATCAATCAAACCACATCCGTCAATCAAGTAACAAAATCACTCGTGTTGCTCTTTTACTGGAGGAGCGATTCGAACGCTGTTGTCTTTCTATTAAAAATGGTGGGGAATCTGGTTAAGGTAATGACTGATGTTTCTCACAATAGGTGAGACACACTTCTCCCTGTAAAAAGACCAGATGTGGCAAAACCGGACAAAGTATAACCACTTATAGGGTGCCAACAATAGGCCTGTTCCTTGACTTTTAATTCTTACGAATTTTTACTCAATGCTGTTCCTTTACTCGAAAAAATTCGTAAAAGAGACCGTCATCTAGAGCAGGAGTTCCCTAACTGTGCGTCGCGACGCCCTGGGCCGTCGCGGCGCTATCTTAAGGGCGTCGCAAGACGGTACGCACAGGTCGCCATTTCTATCACTTTATTTTTATTTTTTTCACAGCTGTCAGAACAAAAGTTAGGTCGACTAGATTGGTCTGGACAAGACGAAATTACAAACTGCAAAGGGAGTCGCGGTATAAAAAAGTTTGGGAACCCCTGATCTAGAGAGCAAAATATTACCCCTGAGATTCTTACGAATTCTTACTCAAATAGGGCCGTTCGTGTACTTTCAGCATAGAAAAATGAAAAATGTCAAATCTCTAAAAACGAGAGAGAATTCTCTCAATTTCAAGAGAAGCACCTAATCGATTTTCTTACAAAAACTTTAAGAAATGTTATTTTGACATTAATCGTAAAATGCTGCATCTACAAAATAAGTTGGAATTGAAATTTTTTTACAAGCTAAATACCTATTAAACTTTCCATTTGAATGCGCTGATATTTTCTAGGAGAACATTCAGTTATAATTCGTTCCTCTGACGTCGTTGAAGACGTAAATAAATACGGCCTTACTAATAATCAATCACTAATGTCGACAACTAGTTAGATGTCAGCTTTAGTGAAAATGTACAGCTTTTTTGAAATGGTACCAATAAACAATTAGACCTCCACATTTACTAGTCCTACAACTTTCTTAGAATCTATTACATTTGTTGTCATTGCAGAATTCAAATTTCATAATTTGTTTTCGTGAAAAACAAGGTCAATGGTCTCTTTCACAAGGAGGATTTTATTCTAAAAGAAGGAATACATAAATTGCAATTAAATTTGCCCAACACATATCTTTCCAGTGCTCTTTGAGACTTATTATAAGCAAAAAACAAAACACAAAATAGGAAATGCACAAAATATCCGCTGATCTGTCAAATATCATATGCAAATCAGTAATGCCCTATCGTTCGATCGGGCACAATTTTCAGTACTTTTATGGTACGCTTTCCATCGTTTTCTAATACTACCTCGCGATTTCTTTATGAGTGCATTTGTGTCGTAATAAAATCCCTTTCAAATTATTCAATAAACAAAGAACAGTTTATTTAAATGGTTTCATTCATTCGTAGGCTGACGATGCAAATCAAAACTTATTAGTGGTCTAAACATCACAATTGCATCGTTAGCAAGAGAATATTTTTGAAAATAGAAATAATATCTGGCTCATTCATTTCAGAATGAATAACAATCGCACGTAATTCTTCTCGTACTACCTGTTAGGCTGTACTTGCACCCCCAGAAGTTAATAAACTTGTTATTTTGTATGTATTTTGCTGAGTTCTGATAATTCTATTTTTATAACTATATTTTCCGCGAAGGGAACCTTTTCACTAGAGATCCTCATTCTCGGTAAACAAACTCCTTTTGCAAAGAGTTTGAAAAGGGTTTGGTTGCAACAACATATCTACCTGTGTCGCCTAAGGTACTGAGAATTATTGCAAAAACGTACCTATAAGCCGTCCAAACTTTGGTAAGAAGATATTTTATTCTGTTTGCAACGACTGTCAAGAAAGTCTTGGAATTATCCCAAACTTATATAAAATTAATTTTTTATTAAGCAACTAACTAGGAAAACCAATCAAAAAGCAACAGAAATATATGCTTCACGTGTTGCATTGTTGTATTACAACGAAAAAAATTAGAAAGCATTCACAATTTACTAAAATTAATTAATAATTGTAAACGCTCAGGCTGAACAACATCGTATTAAATTCTCTCCTATTTCGAAATTTAATACCGCGATTTTGGATGGTTGGGCAACACTTGTCTTCAAAATGACATAAGGGAGGATTTATTTAGCTAATGTCCGAGATAAATATGGCTTTCTCAACACTAACATTTAACCCTACAGTTAGCGATAGTCTGGCAACTATATTTGTTTATTGGTAAAGGGATTTTGGAAAGTGTGGAGTCTTTTCGTAAAGTGCCAGACTAAAGTTGATTATTGGTAAGGCCGATAGAGTTTAACTTGTCAAACTTTTGAGCTGTCACTTAGTTGGCAGCTTTCATTTTTCAGTGAGTCGAAATTCGGTGAGTAGAAAATTACGAAAAAATGAAAAGAGGGGAAGTGGATTTCTCTCTCATTTTTAAAAATTTTCTCAGTACGTGGTCGCATTTGCACAGTTTCTTAGCAAATTTTAAATAATTTTACGTTTGCAAAAAAGTACCCGAACGAACCTAATTTCTTGGTGTAAGAAATGGAAGACTGTCAGTCACCTTACTATTAACAGCTGCTTTGAAATTTGTTTCCCTATATTTGGCATTAATGCGTGCATTTGTTTTGATTTTTTTGCTTTTTAAAATGGTATCAACAGGCGGCAAAATAAAATTGAATTTTATCCTCAAGATTCTTTTCGAAAGTGGCAACGAAATTCTTCCTCGCTGTAGCAAGGAGTAATCTCCACGATGTAATTCCTGCAATGTCGCTTTTTCCTCTTCTCGAATGCTTGTAGTTCAATCAATCAAACTCTTCCACATACCCGGATTCATCAAGAAGAAGTTCGATTAATTACAGCTCACTTTCATCGCTTTTCTTTAATGTCGGCAAATTAGAGTGTTCAATCCTTGAAGTTCAAATTGCTCTTTCTTTATTAAAATTATATACAAATCCTCTTATAGATGGCATTCCGCCAATTTTACTTTAAAAGTGTTCCTTCGCGTTTTCTGTACCTCTGTGTTAGTTTTTAATTTGTTTCTCCTGTCTGGAAATTCTTTGAAAAATTGGAAGAGCTCATTTTTAACGCCCATATATATATATCTGGATCGGTCTGGATGGAGACATGATATTAATAACAATCGTCCAATCTGTAAGATTTATATTATTCCTCGGTTTGAAAAACTAGTTTCTCTCTTAAAGAGATTTATCTCCCGGTTTCAACATGGGTTTGTCGCAGGAAGATACACTACCACAAATTTCTCAATTTTCCTCGAGAATGGCTCGCAATATGATGTAATATATATACGGACTTTGCTAAAGCGTTTGATCGCGTTAACAGCAAAATATTGATTTCCAAACTATGTAACTGATTTAGGACTCTACTCCAATTTCCTAAAGACAGATCGTGTCCAGTATGATCGCATAAATGCCACGTTCTGGTCACCAATTTATGTTATCTCTGGAGTACCTCAAGTTAGTCATTTAGGCCCTCTGCTCTTTCTTTTATTTATAAATGTCATTCCCGACTCGTTTTTGAGTTCCCCATGTCTTATGTTTGCCGACGATTCGAAGGTGTTTCGACCTATACGTTCAGTTCACGATTGTATTCTTTTACAAGACGATCTTGAACGACTTTCGACTTAACTTTTGCAAGCACACTGAGTCTTTGGTTGCCAAAAGTAATCAGGTGTTAGGTTTCATATTGCGGAACTCGAAAGCTACTAGCTTCTCGCAAACATTCGTTTAGTGTGAGCTTTTAATTTTTGGAACGAATGGAAGGGGATCAATTATTACATTTATGCCGATTCCAAACGGCCGATTGAGAAGCTCTTTCAAGACAGTTATACTCTCGGATGTTTGTCAGACGTTCGCGAGAGGTGGCGCAGTGAAAAAACCCTGGGTTGGGATTTGGGTTTTTGTAGATCAAGATCCACCTACTCTTAAAATGTTTATTTTTTGCATTTGTCCGATCTCATCTTGAGTACTGCAGTATAGTATGAAATCAATTTATGAAGTACTATACATTCTATTAGAAAAGAGAAAATCCAAAAGCGTCTTACTAGAGTTGCCTTTCGTAGACTGCGATGGAAAATTGAAATGCCATCTTACGAGTCGATGTGCAAGTTATTTGGTATCTTACCTCTTTTTAAACGTAGACAATAATTTTCAATTACGTTTATTCGTGGTTTGATAAATGGTCATATCGATTGCCCTTTCCTATTATCATTAATTGGAATTTATGCTCCTGCGAGAGTTCTTCGAAATTGTCTTTTATTTTATTTACCTTATCATAGAGTTAATTATGGATAAAATGAACCAATTTCTAGATGCCTTAGGGAATCCAATAAATATTCTAGTATAATCTCATTTTCATCTTGGTAGGTATTCGTTTATAAATAAATTGATTCTGTTTTGTTAGGCTTTGGTGGTCGTTTTTTGGGTATATTTTTGTATTAAGTAGTAATCTAGCGAGAATAGCAGATGTACTCATTTGATTGATTGAAATAATTAACTAATTTGCTGAGTAAACAAGCAAAGTGCTCGAGCTTATCAGACACTTAAAAGAATTTTCGTATACCACTTTTTTGAATATTTGAAATATGTATCTGTCATTTTTCATATATTACTGCAAAAGCGTTCCCTAACTTGCTCGTAAGTTTCTCTCTCTGTGAGAGAATTTATCCCCGCCACTTCCATTTTGACAGTCTTTTCCATTTTTACTACAAAAGTAAAGGAACAGACCTAATAAGGGAAAAAAAGCATTGAAGAATCAGACAACCCGCCATAAAGCCAGCTATAACTTTAAGGATACTAATTTCTTTGTCTACCTCTAGAACTCTCTTGTGCAGACAGTTGTATAGACATTAGTCCGATGGGGGTGTCCTTCGCCATTTTAAATCAACTGCCCAGTTATTTCTACCCATTGACAGGCTTTCGACGACAACATTTCCCTGTGAGCTCTTCTAGAATGGAAACAGGTTGGTGGACCGAGAATAATGTAAAGACCAACAGCCGCGGCTCAAATATCTTACCACAGACCACATGGCTCTTAACACAGAACGAACGATGATATAATCAAGTCTTGTTACTATAATTAACGAACGACACTCTGTTTGTTTCAAACAGATGAGCGCAACTGAAAAATAAAAAAAGGTCCTCTGGTGACAGAACTACTCTTCCAAGCTCACAAAAGTCATAAAAGGCATGAAAAACAGGAGCGGGATATTAAATTGACTGTTTATATCGTTTGATTGAAGGTCAGCCACGATGACGCCACCAAAACTATGCTCTCATCTGATTTTTCGATTTCAATGTCTTCGAAACGCTGTTCGACCTATACTGCAACTTCATGATCTTGATCTTCTTCAACAACCTTAACCTTCAGAAATGAAACATAATATGTAGCCCCAATCATTTTCTTCCTACACAGCGACATAGACAATGTAGGACATTATTTGCTGTTAATGACATTCCCATAACTCAGATGTCACTTTACGAAAAAGAAAAACCAGCGCTACAACAGATGGTGAAGTGTGCTTAACGTTTGTGGTGCTTTCGTACATTTTCACGCGATTTCCCAACTTTACAGCCGAACATTAAAAGTGTTTCAATTGATTCAAATCAAAGTAGATGCAAAAAAGTTACGTATACGACACAGTGAACGAGTTACATTTCCACAACATATCGGATTACAAACGTCGCGTACCTATGAACATGAAACTTCACAAGGTTGCACCGTGTCATTCATTGCTAAGCTGTAAATTGAAATCGATCGCAGTCCATTGTTTTTCGATCAAGCGATTCATAATTTTCCAACAAGCGCAACATCTAATGAACTTCACGCTTGAATTGTGGTTGCAAATCTAACAAGTGATGGTTGCCATCCGGCCACCCCTAATTTCGATTCTCAGTACCCTCTTGCGATCAATGTCACATAACAATGAAATAAATCTTGTTCCAATCGTTTCCATATTCGCGCTCCAGCTGAATCTGGAGCAAAAGATTACCTACATCTGGTTGTGCTATATACGTATTCAAACGACCCCATGGAAGCTCAGTATTTATCATCACTACCCTTATGCGGGCTCTATACAGAGGCATGCCGCGCTAATAAATAATCGAACTAACTCATTGCCAGATGTTGTTGGCATCACCGCCTCTCCCATGCGATGACCGTACTCCATTTTTATTTGGCTTGTGAGAATCAACATCAAGTGCCATCGTTTTGCGATTGATAACATGACGTCAGAATGATGCTGGAAATTGGAACTTCTCTGCCTATAGAGCAAGTAATGCACGCTCCAATTTCGAATTCGAATTCATTCGATTCAATCGGACTTAAAGCGGACTCACAGATCAGTGGCGCTGACAGTTGCTGTTCGACCAGTTTGAAAGTATGCTGTGATCTTGTTCTAGTAGATAAATATTTTTGATCGGTTTTGAAAGCGGTGAACAGTTCAAGTGTGTAAGGATGAGAATGTACGAGATTGGTTTTACGACATTGGTTGTCGTGTGCCTTTGGTATGGGTTTTGTGAGGCCAATACTCATCGGTCGTTGGAGGATGCAAGGAACGAACGCAATCGACTTGTGCAGAAGTATATAAAGACACTGAAAAAGGAGGAGGGTGCCATCCGCCTGGTTGGAGGACCAAACGAGTATGAGGGTGAGTGTTGAGCCGAGTTTATATGTGTTTTTGATATGCTTGCCGTTTATTTGAGTTTTGTGTAAGCTTGTCACTGAAATTCAATTGAACAGTTCAATTTTATTTTATGTGTATATGTATGTGCCCAGGGTGTCCCATGACACTAAGAAATATTATAGCTCTAAGATAACAGGAAGTTGTGCCGACTTGATGATTTTGTTACTATGTGCGTATTTGTACTGGATTACTTCGGGGGATCTTAAGAATTCATGTTGTTTTCAAAAAAAAAAAAAACAATATTCCAACCTGTTAGAATCATATATTATATTTTAAAAATACAACGCTTTTTATTTAAGAATATTTTCATTTTAACGTTTTTTTTTTACAGTCAGGGATCTTCCTATGTTCTTGTACACAACGTAACAAAAATTGTTTTTGTTCCTCCTGAACCGTTAATAAACCATGAAAATCTTACATTAGTTTAACTGCCCTTTCTGCTGTGTCGTTAACTGCTCTTAGCATAGAAATTGTATTTTTGGCGTCTAGAAAAGAGGAGTTTGTTTCCCATGTTGAAGGACACTCACGCAGAAAACTGTCATCAATTCTGAGACGAGAGAACAAATACTTACTCTTCGTTGAAATAAAATCATTTATGTTTTTCTCTAAGATAAAAAAAAAAGTGAAATAACATAAGATATAGACAGATAACTATAGAAAAAAACTTTATAATAATAACAATATTAATATATCATACTTACCGTACAATGAACCGCAAAGTTCTTCATTCGATAGGACATCCTATCGTTTGCCAAGGGTTGATACATTTTCTTTCGACAAATTCTTCAAAATGTTAACTTTTAGTTTTTGGTCCACCTCATCGTCAAATAGTGACAGGATAGCTGCTTCATCAGTCAAATACCATAAGTGTTGGCTGAACTTCTGTAGAGCTGCTTTCGAAATGCTTTTGTCAAAATTTTCGTAAGACTTCAATGACTTCAGAAAGCACAAATCCTGGTAAGGTGCTTTTACTGCCAAAATATATTGAAGCCATGGCTTGACATAAGTTGTCACAATAAACAAGCAAACGTCTAGCAGAGCTGCCTTGTCTTTGCTGGTTAACTTTAGCGAATAGATAGCTCTTGCCATCCATCGGGCTTGGTGCATAGCACCTGGTGGCCTAATTTTGCATTTTCGTTCTTTATCTCCGTTTAAAAATATGATTGAGAGCTCTATCAACTCTCGATAGTCACCCCTCACTATTTTTTTTTTTTTGTCAGTTCAATGCGATAGAATTCAAGCAGATCTTCAATTTTGGAAGCAGTTAGGTATCTTTCCACGTTTTGTCTATAGCACTGAATCTTATTTGGGTCGACGGTTTTCCAATTATCTCTGAACTTTTCAAATATTGGGATATCAGGGCTTGTGGTCACTTGACTGATTTTAGCTTCGAAAACACTTTTTAGCACCAGTTCGTAAATGTGGTGTCGACAAGAAAAAACAAGCACTTCCCTGTCAAGTTTTTGCTCAAGGAGCACACAGGCACCATTTATACGACCAGTATTTGAGGCCGTAGTATCACATCAGAGAATCTGTACTTGATCTTCCAGATTCCAATCATGAATTGCATTCCAAACAGCCTGCATCTGTTCTTTGCCACTTGAACTGTCCAATTTCGGCACAGCTATTAGTTGTTCTTTATTTCCATACGAAATTACTATAGGAAGGCGTTCTTCTTTACATTTTCGGGCATCCAGAGCAGGCAATAGTTTTCCGTCCCAGTGTTAGTTACAGTTACAAAGCCGGGTATTTCATTTTGGAAATTTGCTTTAATTGCTTCCGCGCGCTCTTTTCTTTTTTCCGTACGTATTCGTTGAATGGATGATTTACTGATCGGAAAATCATCAATATTATGACCAAGTGCTTCGATTGTAGCTTGAAGGATAATCACAGTCTCTCACACTCAACTGGCATCTGTCTAATGCAGCTACTAATTTCGGAGTTACCAAATCATTCTACTTTACTAATTTAGTAGAAATAGTAGCAGAAGTAGCAGTCTCGGGTTGCGTATTCTCGATCACAAATGACAAATCTTCCTATGAACCAATATTTTCACTTAAACTGGAAGATAAATCATCTTGTAAAGGTTCTTGTGACGACGACGCTGTAGAAGTAGATGCTGAAAAATATTTCATTCGCCAGGTTTTCTCTTTAATTGCCAGTTTTCTGTCCACTCCAGCAAGGTAACCGGGTCGACCAGGCTCTCTTTGGCGCTGCAAGAAAATTTTGTCTTCTTCAATTTTCATCAATTGAAGCGCATCGGCGTGTGCAATATCAAACAAATCATTCAAATTATTTGAAAAATCTTGTTGACGCCGCTTGAACACGTCCTGTGTTTTGTCTCTCCAAACTTGGTACAACTTATTAAGTTTTGTAACACAATTAGGAGTCGATTTTGTGGGTATTTGCGCCTTTTCCCAAAATATAACACACTCCCGTATAACTAGATTTGCACTTTGATTAACACTTAGTTTTACTTCGCGAATGTTATAAAAAAAAACTCGGAGAACTTGTCCGTTGGAGGGAAGTTTTGAACCCGTTATTTGATGAATAGCATCTCCTACCAAAAATATGGCCTTTTTAGCACTGCGTAATTCCACTGACATGTTTCTTAACTTAAAACAATACGCTCATTGACAAGAAAACAAGAAATTATTATTGAACATAGACGACTAAATGTGTGCTCGCCCTATATATGCAATGTAAGTAGGTACTGTTACGTTTTTGCAAGTCGGCACGGGTTCCTGTGATCCAAATTCTGTAAAATTTTATTTTCGACTGTTTTAACATAATAAGAAAAAAATTGGGCGGTATGCATTAAAAAAAATAACTTTGAATTTTTTGGGACACCCTTTGTATGTGTATGTTTATAAAATCACTGAGTCTGACTGATATAATTTTTGAATACCTTTCGACTTTAAAATTTAAGGACACAATTAGCTTTATTTTCCAAACAATTTTCGCAATTGTGAGTTTCGGTGAATCTTAAGTCGATAATGGGACATATCAATAAATTGGTTTTTCGAGTTTTCCAAATCAAAATTCGTACAGAAGTAACGAAATGTCCTTGAATTTTGTTCATTCCTAGACAACGACAGCTTGTTTAATCTGGAAATCAATTTCAGAATGCTAGGGATTTGTTTCCTCGATCTTGTGATCTAAATCATAGCTACTTCTGTATTCAGTTGTTGAAATGCAATAGCACCAGACAGTGTGACCGTTGCAGAATTCAAAAAAGTCGCAAGAGAAAGGACCAATGAGAGAAAAAGTGTCCATTTCTGTGGGTATTCTTAAAATTTCAAGCATTGGCTCGGTAAACAAAATAATAGTGAGAGGCAACGGTGGTACATTGTTAAGGAAATGAGAGCATTTGGAAAATGTTCGAAGCGTCCTTTCCAAGTAAAAAAAGGCCAAAATAACAAACAGTTGGTATTAATCGCGTAACGGCCGCGCTCATACTGTAAATCTTGAAAAAGACCGGTGATAACAACAGTATGGGCCGTATGAATAAAATCTAACATCTGAGCAAAAGTTTGCAGCAAAAAAAAAACCCATAAGCATCTACAAATGTACAAGTGGGCCTGCGATATCTGGCGGCAAGGAAAATAACCCTAGCCCATATAACCCTTGTAACAATAATTTATTTATTTTATAAATGACAAACTATTGACATAAATGCCTTGTCGGGCTAAAATTCAAGTATTGTTTATGAAATATAAAATAACCCCGGGTCCATAAAATATGTTTGAATCGTTTAAAACGGAATGAAAAATTCGTGTCGATTTCATGTATACCTAAACAATTTTGTTGTTTGGATTAGACCTTCTTTTTAGCTGTTTAAAGTTCTTTAAATTGTTGTTAATATTATATTTATCTTGCAGCAACCGAGATTTAGATCAGACTTTCTCGATAACCATAATATGCTAATTTTGGTAGGTTCCTGCTTGGAAATGCTTCTTTGAACAAATGTGTGCAGTAACTTTTATTATCTCTTGCAATTGGCTTTAATATTTATATCACCTTCTTTAAGATGCAAGCTGCATGTTTTGAAGAATTTAGGAAATGATTTTCGATTTTCCCATGACCACCTTTTTAAAAAGAACCGAGATCCGAGAGTTTAAAACGTCTTTTGGTACAACACAATGAGACGCTCGATCCAAAACTTTATCTTTATTATCCATTACTGTAAACTATTTAGAAATTTATTTGTATGTTTTTAATTAACAAATGTATTCATTTTCCACAATATTTAAATATCTAATATCGCTGAGCTTCTTTGACGTAGATTTTTCGTCAATGATCTGTCAAACTTGTATGTCTAGTAGGGTTCAAATATTATAGCCGCTAGTGTACACCCTCCATTTCTCAATAGCAATTGCTTTTAATCGGTATGAATAAAAATCTGCTTTGCTGAATTAAGTTTGAAAAGGCATACATAGGATTTACTTCACTATACTTGCCTTACAGTTTCTGTCAAAACGACTTTTGTGAAATAGGTAAATTAAAAAAACATAAAATTTAGATGGCTTGCTGATGGGTTATTTCTTCTTCAGGTGCCGGGAATTGCATCCGATATTGTTGGAAATATTTATTTGCTAACACGCTAGACAATTAGCTAAAGAAGAACTGTTTAATTTATTTCTTTTATTATTGTTTTTGCTTAGTGGACTTGAAGAAAAGAAGAAAACAGTTTATCACTTTTTAAATTATTAAGACGTCTTTATTGGGTCAGAGTAGACAAAAGAATGAACAACATACACTTCGTGTGAGAGGACTGTAGGATAGGCAACCCGTGGTCGGTCGCACAGATACAGATAAGTCTGCACACCGTCTCCTTCATCCTCTGCTTTCTTGCTGTTGGACGCACGCAGGTAGTCCAAACTCAATATTCATAGGAATATTGAACATCCTGCCCACTTTGAAGCTGCAGGCTTAAAAACGCTGATAATGTGTTGAAGTTCTGCCCCTGCCATCGTGATTGTTACTTATAATGGGGCTTTCCCCTGAATAGCATTCGCTCTACGTGATTGGGAAAACCATGGACGCCCCTGAACCTGTCCATGGAAAACCAACTCAATTCAGGTACATATTATTAGGTAGTCAGCTGCTCGTTGATAGGAGCTGCCTCGTTAGTTGATAGTGTACAGCCTTGAGCGCACTTGCCATTAGCACACATTTCGTTATGCGGTTGCAAACCGGTTGCCATTGGTATCAGACACAACTTGCTGATGGGACGGTCGTCCTTCAAAAAGACCAAGCCGTCTAATTGATAATTCCTATGCGGTTGCTTCCATTTTGTATGCCTCGATGCGAACGAATGCGGTGTACAATTCTTCGAACGTACAACTACGAGTGCCGATTTCTCTCTTGAGGTGATACTTTGCTCTTTTCACGCTCGCCTCCCAGAGCCCTCCGTGATTTTACGTTTGGCAACCTCATCGAGGAGTTCGGTCTTGACCCATTGCTCGGAAATTCGCTGCAGCTCCGTATTTTCTCCGACAAAATTCGTTCCGTTGTCACTGTACACATCACCATGCCTCTTCTAGCTATGAGACGATCCAAGGCAGCCATGAATGCCTTCGCGCTAAGGTCGCTGACCGATTCCAGGAATTTCAGGAACCCATCGGCCAGTATATGCCCGAATACTATACGGCCCAGCAAAATCGACGCCGCAATGTTTGAAAGGTCGCGATACCTCCACAATCTGATGGATATTCCGTTCTTTGGGTGCGCCTAATCCAGAACCGCGCTGATCAGCTTCTTTAGCCGCTTTGCCCTTCGGTTAAGACGGACTCTGGAACTTTCAACTGAACCTTTTTGTCCGATTTTCGTTTTACTGCTTCCTTTTCCCGCCTTCTCTTACGTGCAAAAATAACATAAGCCGAAGCAATGATTTATTAAAACTGCATGACCCTGCCCACTTTGACTTATTAGAGTCAAAACTATGATTAGGGCACTGAACACCTTAACTTTACGTAACTCATCTTCCGCTGTAGAATGTTGCTCTTTTCGAAAGCTTCCGATTATCCCATCGTGGCCATTTTTCCTCCGACTCAGCCAGATATTCAGGCCCGTGCCACCACAAGTTCGATTGAATTAAATCGGTCGATCGCATGCCCCGTGATATTAGATCCGCAGGATTTATTTTTTTTTTTTTTTGATGCCACATGCTTCCACCTGGTTCTGGAGCACGTGCCGTCTCTGCACGTATCACACCACCCAAGTAACAATTTGACTTCGGTAAGGTTCAAATTTGTAATTTTTGTAGGCAACCATTTCGATAGGGTCTCTATAGGATTTGTTTACCGAAGTAGACCGATTTCGAAGCAATTGTTTCCAAAATAACTTCTGTACGTCCTTTGCGAAGCATACACGCAGGCTTTATAGAGGGATATGAAATTAAGTTTCGTTAAGATCTCTATAAGACCTCTAAAAAGCAGTGAGGAGATGATGGAAAGTGTATTGCTTCGGTAAAGCTTGTGGTTGGAAGTAGAAGCTTCGTTAGAGTTTCTCACAGAAGGCATTATAGAAGCAATGAAATGTCATGCAATTAACGACTTGCGATTGGAAGTCTTAACGAAATTCTAAAATGTATCAAGTAGTTGAGATTTACCACCGCAAAATTATTGTGACGAATTAGCCTAGGGGTAGTGTATTGGAGTACTACGCAGCAGGACTCATGTTCGATTCTCAGTGCGACCCGTTGTAAGTAAAATATAAATTATATACGGGGAGTACTCAACGAAAATTGCAAAGAGTAATTAGTAGATAGAAGATAATGTTTGTTTAATACGAAAAACAAAATGAGAAATTGAAAAAGTTGAAGAATAAAAAAAAATTATTTTTCTTTTCATATATTGTGCTTGTAAAGCTTCTATAAGGTTTCTATAAGGTTTCTATAAAGTTTCTATAAGGCCTCTATAAGGTTTCGGTAGTGACCTACCTGTATAAAGTGCGCCAAATTTGTTTCTTATAGGTCTTATGCAGTTAATATTGCGGGAGGGGAAATAGCTTCGATAGCGCCTTACCGAAGTAAAATTGTTACTTGGGGCAGCACTGTTTGACATCAGCGATGCATTTAGTTCTACCGATTTTCTGTCCAAAGCCGATTTTAGATTGCCAGATGATGCGAAATACGCCTGTGAAACTTGTTCAGAGTAGTCCATCGCTGCTGTTTCTAATTCCTTATAATATCGGGTTAACTGCCGAAATCGTGACGCCAGCGCCGGCTTCTGGATCCTAAACCTTGTGATTACGAGGTCGCATCGCCCATGCACTCGATTCTCGATCTTTAATGGCGTTGGCTGCCATTGCCTTGTTGGTCGATGCTCAGTACACTCGTAAAGAAACATAAAGAAAGAAAAGGTATTAGCGAGAGCTTTCTTACTCAATCTATAGTAATGCGTTTAAGAACGGAGCATGATCAGAGATACATACTTGTGTATCGAACAACACTCTGCTCTTGGTGAATATAATTTTAGATTTGGTTTGATGAGGACCAAACTCTCAAACTCAAGAATATGAATGATAATTTTTTGGCCTAACATTGCTGCTATGGCCAATATTTGATCCTGCGAACCTACAGCGTATTTACTCAATATTGCGACTGCACGTCTAAATCGACCACACTGCTGCTTTGGCAAATGCTCAACCATGTGAACATACAGAGCACCTAATCAACAATACGAATGTGCGCTTGGATGGATAGTACCGCAATGGCAAATGACTTCATCGCGCGCACGCTCACTCGGTGAAATATTGCCCAATCCCTCAAGGACAATGTTTGTGAAACCTAAGTACAGACATTGCTGTCTGGAACCTAATCAACTACATTGATCCGCGTTATTTGTTTTTGTAAAAATTTCGCTCGGCTTTAAAAGGAATTTGTAAGATCCCTATCCATGTACCCTTGGGTTGTGCTGCTCGACTGGCCGGCATGCGTGCCTATGAAACCAGGAGCTCTATTTTGCTTTTTTGCTGCTCGACTGGCCGGCATGCGTGCCTTTGAAGCCAGGAGCTCTATTTTGCTTTGTGCTGCTCGACTGGCCGGCATGCGTGCCTATGAAGCCAGGAGCTCTATTTTGCTTTTGTGCTGCTCTACTGGCCGGCATGCGTGCCTTTGAAGCCAAGAGCTCTATTTTGCTTTGTGCTGCTCGACTGGCCGGCATGCGTGCCTATGAAGCCAGGAGCTCTATTTTGCTTTGTGCTGCTCGACTAGCCGGCATGCGTGCCTATGAAGCCAGGAGCTCTATTTTGCTTTTGTGCTGCTCTACTGGCCGGCATGCGTGCCTTTGAAGCCAGGAGCTATGTGTTTTTTTTTTTTTTTTTTTGAACGTGCTCTAGCTTGAACCTTGAACACGCCCTGGATATGACGGAGTTGCGTCGAGAAAGCTGCACCTTTTAAATATGCATTATGTAGGTAGAAGTAATACCTATGTGCTTGATAACTTCAAAGTAAAATCTCTAATATACCTACATATCCTTGGTACCGTACAATAAATATAATAATAAATAAAGAGCACAAAACACATCCAATGAACGCTTAACGCGCGTACCACGGCAGCTCTGCCTCATGATACCTAAGTTATCAGCGATAAATTAAAAACAAAAAACTGTATTTGGTATACCTATCTCCTCCCACACCGGCTTTCTCTGTCCTCCACCATCCCATTGCTTGATGGCCAACCGTAACGAAATCCCTACGATACTATGCAACCCCTCCGCGCTAATAGGATCAAAACGGTCGAAATAAAGAAAAGAAACTTGCATCGCTGCCTGCTAAAGTATCTAATACAGCTCAATACCACATCTGTGTGATAGAACCTAGCTGCGCTTCTCTCATAATGTGTGTGTTTCATATTGGGAAACACTACCCGTTGCGAGAAACTACCTAGGTATATTCCAAACCATGCGAACGCATCGATACGACACCAACATCCCTTTCCCCTTTTTCCTCTTCTTTTGCTTAGGCCAATTCTATACGCATTAGCGACCGAAAATAATTGGTGCGTGCCCAAACAACTCATACATCAAAGGATATGGAATCCGTTTGAAACTTATTCCTGTCTGCACAATTGCATATGCATATTATCTACTACATGGGTATAAAAACATGCGGCGCCGCTGCGCTGTGCTGAACCATAACAAACAACCCTTACCCATAAGAGCTATCTGCCCAAAACAAACATCCATCGAAGGATACAGATATATTTGCTACCTACGCAGGTCCATAATACTACATTGCATTGCATAGCACAAGCTACCCATCGTATGCAACCATCGGTAGGTACACAAGAACCCGTTAGTTTCCTTCGCCACCAAAACTCAATAGTGCGAGAATATTAAGATTGCAATTTTGCCTGCCTGCACAGTGCACACACAAAAAGCAACGAAAAAAAAAAAGGGATGAGATGGAATGACGTGGAATACCACGGGAAATAAAACCTGACTCACCCGCTTATGATTCTATACTGACTACTAATATCTACGCTTTTGCTGTGATTCGCTTAAAGAATATGTCAATTATATGCACTGTACTTACACTCTATTTGATGATCTTTGCGCTGATCCTCCACAAGCTGTGAGAAATGTACTGCAAAACTACCGCCAAGCTTCAGTCAATGCACAGTTTAGATTATAAAATAAAAATACACTTTCACTTTCACAAAATGCGAGAAGCATAGGGCCAGCTCAATGTTCGGCTCGTAGGACCTTGATTAATTTATTTCTTTTATTATTGTTTTTGCTTAGTGGACTTGAAGAAAAGAAGAAAACAGTTTATCACTTTTTAAATTATTAAGACGTCTTTATTGGGTCAGAGTAGACAAAAGAATGAACAACATACACTTCGTGTGAGAGGACTGTAGGATAGGCAACCCGTGGTCGGTCGCACAGATACAGATAAGTCTGCACACCGTCTCCTTCATCCTCTGCTTTCTTGCTGTTGGACGCACGCAGGTAGTCCAAACTCAATATTCATAGGAATATTGAACAAGAACTATGAATTAACGAGAGGTTTTTGAAAAGCTCGGATCTCAACTATATACCTACCTTACAAATGATTCCGCATAAATATTTCCATCTGAAGGAAAATATTTCCATACTTCGAGTGAAACAAAACAATTGCTATTTTTTTCGTATGTATTTTGTTGGTTTTCCAGTACAAACAGAATTAAACTTAACTATTTATAAATAAAAACAATGACAATTCACAATTCTTAGATTGTTTAATGTTAAAAACATGCGTACAAAATATTAAGCAAAAGGTCTGAGTCAGCTACATATTTGTTTTATTCATACCGATCAGAGTATAAGGTCAGTGCCGCCTCTTTTCGGACATGTCAAAAGTTGGTCACTAGCTCAAGTTGGTTTTTAATCATATACGAAACGTAGCAAATGCTTAGGTTTTGGCATTTCTATTAAGTAAAAGCATTTGCTACGTTTTATTCATGTGACCAAGTTTGAGGATAACACCAATCAGTGCACTCTTTATATCAAATTGAGTAATAGGCTTTCCACACCAACCACCAACTAGTTTTCGTTTGACGTTTCAATCAGCTGTGAAATAATACTCGTTAAACTTGAATGCAAACTTTTGTGGTTATAAATTTCGATCGCATTATTTAACAAACAAAATGAATTTGCATTTAAAAATAATATTCGCCCATCAAATAATTGTGGAAAATGATTTTAAGTTGTGAATTTTGACATTTGTTCGGTCAACCAATTTGCTGAATTTGCTGGATATTGCAAAAGGTGTGTTGGTTTCAACAACCCAACGGTTGGAAGTCATTTTCGTGGAAACGACTCGTTTCGAAAACTGAAATATGTATGGTAAAACTTCTGTTTTCATTGAAGTTTTTGTGTTTTCGTTTGTGCGAAAACCCGGTTTTTGGCTTACAGGTCCTGTACACATGTTTCTTCAGGAATACTATTTTTTTTTGCGACTTTTCGATGAAAGTAAAGTCGACTTGCAAAATATATACGGCTGTGTACTTTTAGTATAATTAAGTTTTCGATATGTCAAACATTTACGAACACTCAACAGTTGTAGAATACCTATGTAACTGATTATTGTTCAAAAAATCGTTGCTACTTCTGAACTCAAATTTGTCGATAGTTTATACTGAATCAGTCACATTCTCATTTAATGAAAAATGTGCTTAGCATTACGATGGCTGTATTAATTATAAAATAAACTGTATTATAAAATTATAAAGTGTGCAATGACAACAATGATTATTTCGTAGATGGAAGCAATAAATCAATCATATCGAGGATGGTATTAGGGCTAAAAAAAATCTATTTTAAACCTTAAAGCCCGTATGACATTATTCAGACTTAAAATTAAACTAGAGCACTTCAAAAAAATACTACAATTCTCCATAGGAGTACACACCAACCTAATTAATGTGGAGATGTCAAAAAATACATTGAAAATGTCGGCAGCTTTTTTTTTTGACATTTCAACATTATTGTCATTTGCCGCCCGCCGCATTGAAGTTTGTGGTTGTGAATTCGCTTGAAAATTTGTGGTTGCTTTGCAAATAATTGCGTAATACACATTTTGTCTCTTTTACACGAAGCTGACATTTCAACATGATTTAATGTGATAAAAATTAGGAAAAAGTGAGAGAAAAATGGAGTGTCATACGAGCATACAATGCAGCTGAGCTGTCAAGTTGAATAAAAGTAGAATAAGAAATTTCCATTAGATAGTATAATAAAAACATTTTAGAGTAAAATTCAGATAAACTAATAATGTAAGCGACCGATTACAAAAAAAACTATTGAACATTTTGGGATATAGTTTGACATTCTGCTAGACGTCAAGCGGTCAATGAATCCATTTGGCATTGTATATGTATTTAATTTAAATTTATTTGGAAATACAACAAAATGAACGTCTAACTTACGACATTATTGGGGACGTTCGAGAATCTAGTTCTGACAGCTGACTGACTTGATGTATTTCAATTTTTATTGGTCTCGATTGGTGACGTGAACCATTTTTTCAACTGACATTTCTGAAAGGGGTAGCCGACAAATCTAGTCGGGAATTTCGTGACTGAGTAGGCATATTTAATAATCTAGTTATTTTAAGTCGACTAGATTGGTCTGGACTAGAAGTAACCTGAACAATAAAAAAATCAATTGGTGGCTAACGTCACTTTTTCAATCAGCCACATATGCGAACTGTCACACTTCGATCTCAGCAAAGCAAAGTAAGGTAGGAAAGACGTTAACTGACTCGTTTGTAAGTGAGAGAACTTATTTCAATTCCATTCAATGTGTCTTTTGTTGCCAACGTCTCACCACTGTCACTTTGACAGTCTTTTCCATTATTACCTGATAAAAAAGTAAAGGAACAAACCTATTTTTCCTGTTTCAAATGTTTGTCAGGTGTGAGGTAGAACTTTAAACATACCAACAGGTTGGTGATTGGAAACAGTATTGTTTGTCATGGACCTTTTCTCATAATTTGTTGTTTCCCGCATTACTACACTAAGGGTAACCCCCATTTAGTCAGATTACTTAAAGCGTTCCCTTCGATAACATTATACATACGACATACCTAAAACATAAGCCATTTCAAAAGCTGTTAGTTATCCTTTAATTGCCTCCTATTTCCGTAGGAAACATTGAAATCCTTCACAATAACAAATGGGGCTCTGTTTGTGACGATGAATGGGATAATACCGAAGCCGAAGTTGTTTGCCGTCAATTAGGATTTCCCGG
This sequence comes from Cheilosia vernalis, assembly GCA_949126925.1. Taxonomy (NCBI): domain Eukaryota; kingdom Metazoa; phylum Arthropoda; class Insecta; order Diptera; family Syrphidae; genus Cheilosia; species Cheilosia vernalis. The sequence goes on along the minus strand of OX421358.1, from coordinate 98,797,719 downwards.
CTTCAAGAAGTACACCCACAGCGGAGTATACGGACCCGCTAGGCGTGAGTAGTGCCACAAGTATTCACCGTGCCGTGTGGCTTGAAACTTTTTTTTTTTCTTCTTATTCCGCAGGACGATTCTGGATGGATAATGTTATATGTGATGGTCATGAGAAAGAATTAACCGATTGCCGTTTCGATGAATGGGGTGAGAGCGATTGTGAATCATCCGAGGCGGCAGGCGTTGTTTGTAAGCCGCCAACCTTGGCTAAATTTGCTGCCATTAAGCAGGCACCAAAGGAGAAAATTGCCAAGCAGAGACTTCATTATTCACACCGGATGGACGTGCGACTTCGGGGTGGGCGAGAAAAGAATGAAGGAAGAGTTGAGATTCGAATTAACGGTGGCGAATGGGGTACAATTTGTTCCGACGGATGGTCCTTGCTGGAGGCGAATGTTGTGTGCAGGCAATTGAATATGGGCTATGCGGGAGGTGCTTATCAAACGGACTATTTTGGTGGGGCAAACGTTTCGAAAACCATTCTTAGTGGAACCGAGTGTTATGGTAACGAGACGGCCTTGGCTGAGTGTCTGCATCATGATCACTTGAAGGGATACAATCACTGCCATGGGGCTTGGAATCATGTTGCAGCGGTTACGTGCACCCAGCTGGCGCCGGATTTGGTGTTTAACTATCTGGAATTGGAGACTACAGCTCATTTGGAAGATCGTCCAATGTTTTTCCTCCAATGTGCCATGGAAGAGAATTGTGTAGCTGCGGAGGCGTATGAAATTCAGAAGGATAACCCTGATTGGCATTTAATAACGCGGCGGTTGTTGAAATTTACGGCGAGCGTCCTGAATGCTGGGAATACCGATTTTCGACCATCGATTCCGAAGCATTTGTGGGAGTGGCACATGTGTCATATGTAAGTGAAGTAAATGTTCGAATTTAGTTCACGCAGAACGGAAATTTTCGAAATTTACTATACGTTTGTTTTGTCACTGGAAAGATAACACGTATTCGAAATTGAAAACACCGAAAATTCGAATTTTCCACGAATTAAAATTCGAACATCAAGGATGTGATTGCGCTGCATACCTAAGCCGTGTTTTTTTGAGCTTCGATCTCAGCAAAGCAAAGTAATCTATGATTTTCATCATTACAACAACTACGCTATACTTGACACTTAGAGACTCGCAATAGTTGTTGTAACTGCGTGCTGAAAATCCTACTTTACTTTGCTTTGCTGAGATCGAAGCTCAAAAAAACACGTCTCTAGTTAACAGAAATTCAGTTATTTCTCTAGCGGAATTTCCGAGCAACTGAATGCAGCTTTCGCAATGGCCGCGTTCCACTGCCCGCTAGATGAGCAGCGGCATGTCAAACTCCATATAAAAAAAAATTACATTTTTCCATTTGCGCTAGTCGTCTAGCACTTTTTGTGAAATATGACTTTCAGGGAAATTTCTCAATCTAGCGCAAAACTACCCGCTGCTTTGAGAGAAAAAAAAACAGCTGTCAAAGGAAATCGTTCAAACGTCTACAAAATAAAAACAAAAATACGAAGCCGAGCTGCAATTGTGATCAAATTGGTAATGTAGTTTGGAAATAATTATACGACACAAGTCAAATGTCACTTTTCCGCTGCCGCTGCGCGAGCGTTCCTTCATCTGGGATATTTTGTGCTAGAAGACTAGCGGGCAGTGGAACGCGGCCAAAGAGTATTTTAGAAAACTGGACCTAACTTCCATCAAGTCTTAATGAAGTTCTGTCAATCTCTTTAAAATATGACAAGTAAAAAAGTAAAATTAAAACGATTTACCATTTCTTTTGCAGGCACTATCACAGCATGGAGGTCTTTGCTGTTTTTGATATTTTCGATTTACATGGGAACAAAGTAGCTCAAGGTCACAAGGCGTCCTTCTGTTTGGAAGACAACCAATGCCTGCCAGGTGTAAAGCCAAAGTATGCGTGTGCGAACTATGGCGATCAAGGTGGGGATTGGAAAAATGTATTTTAAGAATGGTGGACTAATTTGTGATTGTTACAGGTATTTCAGTAAACTGCTCGGATATTTATCGCTACAACATTGACTGTCAGTGGGTCGATATAACCGAACTGGATGTTGGTGACTATATTATGAAGGTTGCTGTCAATCCAGAGTTTAAGGTCTCAGAGATGTCTTTCGATAATAACGCGGCTATTTGTAAACTCATGTACACGGAGTCATATGCCAGGGTCTATGATTGCAAAATGGCACGCCCCTAATTGTTGTTCACACTTTTTTCGAGAAATTTTTTTAAATATACATATCTACATGACGTAATGAACAAAGAGAATTTGGTTTTACATTTTGGTTTGCATATAGCTATGGAGGGAGATTTAAATGAAAACGAATGTCATCTCTAACGCTTTGTTAGCAAAAGCTAAATGGAAGGATGTCGGAGAGCTTGTTAAGGGTAATCTATGCAAACTGTATAATATATATGTAAAGACCCCTACTTGAAAAATACTTTCAAAATATTCAAAGTTTAAGGGCAATAATAGGAAGTTTGTCAACGCAACGTCATTTTATATGGCATCAATTATATAAAAGGCCGCATCAAACTTGTTCGTTTAAAAACTGAGGGCGACGCATTTCGTTTTTTCGTTTAAAATGGCCCGGGGAATTGCAAAAGTAGATTAAAAGCAAAATACGAACAGAATACGATGAGCAAATTTACTAAGCTTTCCCAAAGCATAATATTTGTCGATATATAATTTATTTTACTGAAGTGGATTGGCTTTGTATTGTTTTGTTCAACATTCAAACTTTTCTCGTAGTTTGAGGTTACTTTGACAATCGCAAACGCAATATTCTCCTGCTCCTGCATAGGTAGGTAGGGTCATGTCTCCAGTAGTCGAACACTTAGTGGTTCATTGTGAAAAAATCACTAACTGTGAGAGAACCGTTGGATATAACATACCACGAAAAATTATGGAGCTGTCATAACTCAAACATTTTAAAATAAAGTTAAGTTTTTTACTATAATTGTTATTGTTTTTTTATTAAAAAATAAAAACTAAAAAAAAGCATTATTCCCCAGTAGTCGAACACTAGCTTCCTAAACCCGAACATAAAGTTTCCTTAATTCGAACACTAGATTTCGTGTATATTTTTAAATTAAGAAAATGAGAAAAATCCATGTTTTGGCTTTTATTTAAAACGTAAAAAACACTAGCAAAACAACTTAAAAAGAAATAAATAAATTGGATTTTTTTTTTGCATGAAATTTTAGCAAATGATCAAAATTTGAACGGTTTTTTATTAATACGATCGGCTTTGATGTCTAGAACCAGTTTAAGTGCTTAACATAAGTTCATTTTTGTAACGAACTTATGACGTAAACGCTGCCAATCACTTATTGATGCCTTATAATCGGCCTTAATGTGGGGGTAACATCTGCAGACTGCATGATGTGTGTGGTGTTATAGGGGGTAGTGAGTATCTGATTGTTGGAGCGTTAAATCATATTCAATCAAGCCATGCATTGAAATCATTGGCAAGATATTTGTATAAGGTTTCCTGTTTCAGAACGACCAATTATCCAATCTTTCGGCATTTTTTCGTCAAGTTTTGATGGTGGGTTTTGTAAGTAAGGAAATACAATTTCAGGGGGTAATGTTACTCCATTTGAATACCAAAAGTCCTGTTAAGTTTTCTTTTTCATTTGATAATTTGACTACATACAAATTTCGAAAACGTTTAGGGCCAATAACTTTTTAGTTTTGGGGCCTAAACTGAAGGATGTTTCGTACCGATTAAAAATCCGTGAAGGATCGTCGAACATATCCTTGGCATTCATTTCTTTTAAAAGGTTTCCAAATCACGGAACCATTTTCGAATACTTTCTTTAGTTACGACGACTCTGGCTTTACGTATATAGATTCAGATATTCGGAGACTTAACTCTTTAAGACGCTTCAAAAAACTATAATGCCACTTCTTTCCCGGTAGATCGTCTTTGAAAGGAGTTGGTCGTTTTTCATCCCTTACTAGAACATCTAAGAGTTCGTTTGGTCTTTGCGGGAATCCGCACTTTGCAATCTTAATGAGCCAATCTACGACAATGCATTCCTCACTTTCTGTAAGGACTGTGATGGAAGGTCCCATTCGCTTAAGTCCGTCTGCGATCTTCCCATGAACCCCATCATGGATTTTAGTTATGGGTACACCAAACTCCTTACTTGCTGCTCGAATGCTTAACCCACCCTCACGAAGAGCCTTTAAAGCGTTTGCTAGCGAAGCTTCACTATAAGTCTGGTTTTCGTTTCATTCTGTCTGAAATAAGACAGTTTCCAAAGTAATTTAAAAAAGAATGACCCCTGTTCGGAATAAGGAAACCTAAAATATTGAGTTTCCTTAAACCGAACACTGAGGAAAAAAGTGTTCAGTATTCGAACACTATGAGGAAAAAAGTGTTCGAATACTGGCCCCAACGATCTCGATATAATTATGAAGAGAAAAACACTAAAAAAAATTAGATTCTGTTATATTCATTAACTGACAGGGAAAAACTTTTTTGGACAAAGTTGCCTGTATTCGAACACTAGTGTTCGAATAGGAAACTTGAAGAACCTTGGTTTCCTATGATCGAACGGTCAACAAATAATAAAACTATTAAGTATTCAGATAAAAACTTTACTAAAAAGACATAAAATAGATATAAACTAATAAATCGAGCATTGAAAATAAACATTTACCTGCATTTTCAAACAAAAAAACACACTTTCCTTCAACACTAGCAACAGTTTGTTTTTTCTGCAAAACCCGCACTCAAACGCAATCTCTGAAGACTCAATTTAAACAGCAGTTTTGTAACGTTAAAAATAATATTGTACTAGTTGATATTGTAAAAACGATTAAAGGTAATACCACAAGGTAGCATTTGCGTTTGTAGGAGTGGAAAATCTTAAAAATATACAGTTTACACAGCTTTTTACAAAAAGTGTTCGACTACTGGGAGTGTTCGAAATTAGGCGACCTTACCCTACCTACTATTTATTTTATCCGGCTTGTTTTAAACAAGAAAATGGGCATGGCTATAGTAGGTAGAACCAGGATGTGTTGAATTGACTCATTTTAAATGCAACCGTCAATCAAAAAGTAGCTCCGTATCAATTGGCCACCTATTCATCAGAGAAGGAAACCTATTCATGGTTTGCAGATCGGCTAAGCTGCCAGCCATCTGTTATACATTCCATTTTACCAATTATTCTTATTTATTTACATAACCGCACAAATGAATTCCGCTTATAAGCAATTAACTATGCAAACATCCAAACACACACTTATAAATTGCTTTCAGTTGCACAAAATCCTGCAAAATATTTAAAAAAAAAAACCCAACATATCCGTGAGTACATCCAACTCTATCCACTATAACTGTTATACCAAACGCAAACAGAAAAAATGAAACGTCAAACTTTTCTACTCTATCGAAAATTTAATCGTGAAATGGTCAACCAAAGGCAGAGGTGTCATTTGATTCTGTCCTCAGGAGAACAGTGTGCAATATCAGTAAATACTTTAAATCCTCCGCAACAGTAATGTCCTATCGTGAGTAAATAAATCGTAAATAACGAAACATTAACCTAATTTGTTCATAACCTCAATTTGGATTACCCTATGTGAAACGAAAGAAGAAAAAAAAAAAAAATTACAAAATTCATTCCAGTGCTAGACGAATAATTTTTCACTCCCAAAATGGCGATTTCTTTTATGAAAACCTGTGATGTAATCGCGTGTTTGCCCCAAGCACTCGATACTTGGATGAAATTATTGGCTACAATTCGAGTTTAACACGAAATTATCGGTTAAATTGGTTTGTTGTGATCGGCAAAAAGTGAAATTATTTATAATAATAAACATCCTTAACCTCATTTGGCCATAACCTTGTTTTGCGTGTAGGAAAGTTTTCGTTTCTGCTAGGAATTTGTGCAGTTTTTTTTTTTCTTCGTTCATCGCTGGTGGCCATTTGTGAAAATGTCAAAAGTGCGAGCAAGATGACTAGTGTGGCAGCTGTCAGTTAATATGTCTGTTTGCTGCCAGTGGTGTTGGTTGGGATTTTTTTTTGTTTGCCTTGAGGGGGTTGCATTTTTGTTTAAAATGCAGGTACATGTGCTCTAAAAGGATTGGTTTTGCTTCCATGAAATAGGTATAGTTAATTAAGACGGAAGTTCGAATTGTTTAGGGAAAATGACATTCAATGAACCTATTGCCACCATCGATGGGTAACGAAAGGGTATCCAATCTCTGTCCAGTCCAAATTTTAGAACAGTGTCCGATTTCTTAAAGACAGCATAATTGATCATGACTGGAATTAATGAAATGCTGCTAGTAACCCCCATTTACTTTGTGATCCTCAATCTGTTTCCAAATCCTTTTAATTGGTTGCTTAGTGTTATTTTTATTTAAAAAAAAAAAAAAACAACAAAAACAGTTCTTACCACACAGAATGTTAACCACCCATTTTATTTTTAGAACCGATAAAATAATCATCGGAGAAACTCAGCTTGCATGGACACCCAAGCCTATGGAATCCCATCGTGGGTTCCGCAAATCGACCGTGGCCATGGTAATCAGGAAATCATAATCGGTGACTCGGAAGGCGATAGCGGCAATCATACAGACTATCTTGTGCATGAAGTGCCAACAAATCTTGACCAAATAGCAGCGGAGAATCTAATTTTCATGGCTCGAGAGGGTCAGATGGAGATCGTAGATGGCAACACTGATGTTACCGACGGAAACGACGACAGTGGCATTGTTAACTTTCATGAGGATTATGCTGAAACCCAAATGGTTACAGAAGAGGTCATCACGGACGATTGGGTGCAGCATCAAGGCGAAGAGAGGTAATTTTGCACAAGTAATCCCAAAGAGTTTTTTTATACATACCTATTTGTTTTTTATAATTCTAGAGTCGAGATACCCGCAGATCAGATCTGTGGCTCGCTGTCTCATTTACCTGCTGAAGATATTGAAGTGCCTTTGCCAACAGTGCAAGATGAATACACCGCATTGCGGCCGTATCCTTGTGACTTTTGCAGTCGGCGATTTCGCAAAAAGGGCAGTCTGATGAATCACATGGTGGCGCATCAAAACGATCGACCTCATGTGTGTAAGCTGTGTGGGTCACGTTTCTTTCGTCGCACAGACCTTATCAATCACTTGAAAGCCCACGCAGAGGCGTCGGAACATGAGGACAACGATTGTAAGTTTTAAATGCCGCATTACAGTGTGAAATCTGTATAAAATCTTTTGCTTTTGCTAGACTTTGAGCCGCAAAGACATTCGCCGCAGAACGACCACTACTACGATCAAGACTGGTCTGCCACTGAAGCGAGGCCGGCAAAGAAATCCCGCAGTAAGCGTACACCAAAGGTGCCGAAGGAGGACAACTACACCATCGATGAGACACTACACTATCGAAGCGAACGTCCCCAGCTGCAACACCAACTACCAGCACATCAAGAGCATCAACCAGAACACTATTATCAGCATCAGCAGCAGGAGCACTATGAAGAAGAGATCGTAACAGAGGTGGACACAAAGATGGTGCAACGATTTCCCATCATCGATGAGAACAAGCCGTTCGTCTGTCAGCAGTGTGGCTTGTCATTTGCCCGAGAAAAAGCGATGCTGTCTCATGTCAAGGTAAGCATAAGCAGTTCATTAGATGTGTCACACTAAAGCAACTCCATCCTGTAGACGCATCGCAATGACTCTGCACTTGAGTGTGCTACGTGCAACGAGATGTTTTGGGATGCCAATACCTTGCAAGAGCATCAAAAGTCGCATCAATTCGAAGCGAGCAACTCGGAATATGAACCCGATGTGGACAATGAAAGTGATTCCGAATCAGAGTACAAATACGGTGAGTTCTATTGCCACCAGTGTGGCATGTCCTTCCATCGGCAGGATCTGTTACGTCGCCACACCAAGTCACACATTAAGAAGGAGGTGATCGACAAGGATCAACATTGTTGCAACACTTGTGGAGAGACTTTTGCCGAGGCCTTAGATCTACTGGCGCATGCGGAAATCCATGCGCGGTATCCGCCTTTCAAGTAAGGACCGCATATTTGTGCACAATAAATTGAAACTGTATCGCATTCTCTGTTAGGTGTGTTCTTTGTGGTGAAACCTTCTTTGAAGAGTCGACCATTAAGCGCCATCTTACCAATCTGCATGATGCCGAAATGACATCTAATTCGTGCATCCTGTGCGGCAAGGAATGTCGTGATCGGAAGGCTCTTATGAAGCACGCCTGGGACCATTCGAGGGAGAAGTGCCATTCGTGTTCAAAGTGTGGAAAAAGCTTTCACAATAAAGCCCGCTTAAAGCGGCACATGGCTTCGCACCGGGACAAGTCGGTGGTCTGCAATGTGTGCAATGAAGAGTTTCCCGATGGGAGGACTCTCTCGAACCACAGACACTCGCATAGTGTCAACGCCTCGGGGAAACTGTTTCCTTGTCACGAGTGTGGAAAGACCTTCGGGTCGAGGAGTTCGCAACAAATCCACGTGCGTATTCACACGGGAGAACGGCCGTACGGTTGTCGTTATTGTTGGAAAGCATTCGCCGATGGAGGAACTCTTCGGAAGCATGAACGCATACACACGGGTAAGATTACATTGTCCTTCGAAATGAACTTGTCTAATCGAACTCACAACTTAATAGGTGAGAAGCCTTACGCCTGTTCAGTGTGCCCACGTGCCTTTAATCAGAGGGTTGTCCTCAGGGAGCACATTCGGTCACACCACTCGGGGTTGGACACGAAACGTGGAACGTATTACTGTTCAGTTTGTTGCAGCGAGCTGCCCTCTTCCTCGGAGTTGATTCAGCATTTGATTCAGCACAGCGACATCAATACAGCTATGCAACGGCAGCCTGTGGTGAGTGAGAATAACACTTAATGTGTATCTTTGTCGGTCTAATACCATGCATTCCTTCCAGACTGGTCCCCGAAAGTACAAACGTCGTCGGAAGCTGAAACCGCACGAGATCGATCGCCTTCGCACTGATAACAAGACCAATAGCAGTGACATCGACATCTCCGACTTTGATATGGACAATGTTGATGATCTCCTCGGCATCCCCAGCTCAGCGCCCACTCATCCGAACAAACACAACCGAGATGCCACTGCGGCAGTATCGCAGCACTCACCGGCAGCGGCAGGAGTGTCTTTGGAATCACAAGGTGACTGCCAGAAAAAACGCTACAACTCAACAGGTAGCTCGGAGAGACTCTCCAACAACTGGCACACCAAGTTGATCAATTCCACCACCGATGATACCTACAAATCACTGCTTTCCAATCTCGAAAACACATTACAAAGTATCGATACTCTGGTCGTGAGTAATCCCTCATCATACAACAACGCCGCCACTAGTGTTCCGCCGGAACCGGCAGCTCCTATTGCTGCCACCAAAGTGCCAAAGACGCCACGGCGAAAAATTACTGCTGCGTCGAAAACAAACAATCGCCCGAAAATGATTCACACCGAAAAAGCGCGTGTCCCTATAGAGAACGGCAAACGAAAGTCGAAAACATACGTAACCCGCACCGAACCAACCGATTTAGATATGTTTGCGCAGCGCTCTAAGCGCACGACCCACGCAAATGATTACGAAATCATATCGCCGGATAAATACCCGCCGAAGCAGATCCAATCTAGTCCCGTTCATGTAAAACAAGAAATCATCTGCACCCGCAGTGAGCTGTACGATGCCCAGCTGCTCCTGGAGGCGACTTCCGCTCGCCGGGAACTCGAGAACTATAATCCGGCTATAGTCAATGACTTGGAGGAGATCCTACGATCCCCTGACAAATCAAAGTCACCCCGCCGACGCACGATCAGTGAGCGAACGGACGATGAAATCAAACCGGAGCCTTATTCGCCGCATCAGCAGAATTTCGATTTTGTCCGAAGGTCAACGCGGCCCAGGCGGCCGGTGGCGAATCGCAAATACCTCGGCTATGAAACCGAACTGCCGACACCGAAACCAAAACCACGGGCGGATAAGCGAGTGGAGGAGAGTAAACCTGCCGCTATCTGTAAATCACCTCCAATATCATCGCCTCCACCAGCACCAATACCTCCTGTGCGCAAGCAGCAATATTTCGAGTGCGAAATGTGTTCGGCTGTGTTCCCCGATCGCGCACAACTTCTGGATCACGTACCTATCCACATATAGGGTATCACAGCGGAAGGATCTCTAAGATTTCCCGATAAAAATCATTCAAACCTCCTAGTAAATAGATTATATATACATAGTCATAGATTGTTACCATTTTGTTTTCTTTGAATTTGATATTGACAGAAGCAATAAAACAAACCGGTCGTGAGTTACTAACACGGAATGTATTGATTTTCTGTTCCTGTTCCTTGTCGAGGGAAGAAAAGGTACCTGACACTTGGTGTTGATTGTTGTTTGTCTAAATTTGTATTTGAAGTGGATCAGTATTCTGCAGCCGTAGAATGTTGGCATTTTCTCGTTTGTGAACAGTCTTCTTGGTGTGTTGCAAGACCTTTTCATGGACACATAAATACATACAAAATTGTTGGTTATTTCCCGGATCTGATAATAATCTAATCCGATTGGCGATTGCATTTTTCCGGGAATAATAAAACGTTTTAGTCGACCGAATGCGGTCGTTAATGAATTCGACATACTTATCTTCACAGATGGTTCCAAGATGGACTGTGGAGTAGGAGCAGGCATTTTCTCTACAGAATTAAACATCTCGAAAAGTCTTCGCCTACCCAACGTAGCCAGCGTATTTCAAGCAGAAGTACTTGCAATTAAGGAGGCGTGCAGACTGCTCCACAATATTGCAACACCCAGAAAAAAAAAATAGGCATCTTCGTCGATAGTCAGGCCGCGATTAAGGCTGTTGGTTCAACTAAGTCAACGTCCAAGCTTGTTGTGGAATGCAGGGAGACACTGACCAGGGCTTGTCATCGGTTTGATATCACTCTCGTCTGGGTTCCCGGCCATAGGAACATTGAAGGGAATGAGAAAGCCGATGAACTTGCCAGAATTGGCTCAGCTCTGTGCGTGTCTCACACGAAGGAAGTCTTTCCTCCGCTGGGATATGTAAAGAGAGAAATCCTCCTGCACTTCACCTCATGTGCTGGGACTAGATGGATGAACCTGACGAACTGTGTGATTTCCAGGAAGATCTGGCCAACCTACGATAATGCCAGAACAAACAACCTCTTATCCAGATCGCGTGTAGATGTCACCAGACTAACGGCAATTAGTACGGGTCATTGGCCTTTAGGAACCCACGCAGCCAAGCTTGGCATCCCCCATAATACCCACTGCCGACTGCCGTAGCTGTGATGACACAAATAAGAGTGAAACAGTGTTACATCTTTTTTGTGAGTGTCCGGCCCTAGCCAAAACCAGACGCAGTGCACTGGGGCATCCATTTTTTGATGACCTTTCGGCCATCCTAGGCATCCATTTCCACAGGATTATCAAATTTCTCAACTCCACAGGTTGGTTTTGAGCTCTTTTAACTTCCTTCTATCCTCTTCATATGAGGTTCCGTTAGTTGTGGTTTCAAAACGGCGCTCAATGCGCTACTTGTGTTTTTCCCTATATTGAGTTGGTGCCATTCACGAATCAAAAAAAAAATTGAGTTCAAGCCTTTCGTTTCGTACCTTTTTATTATTATTATTTTTTTCGTTTGTTTGTTTTGTATTTGTTTTTGTTGTTAAATTTAACAGGTTGTCGACACCGAAATGTATGGGAAATTTCTGATCGCTTAAAAATGAGCAAATTTGGACCATTTTAGACTCCCCTTAAATTGCGAATAAAATGTGTCCAGTAATGCGAGCTGTCTTCTATTTTATATAAGGTAGAAAGGGGTGCAGAGAATAGAAATGCAAATTTTCATCGGGACTAGAAGTTAGAGGACCAAATTTTTCTTAAATTTCATATAAATCACAAACCGTTAGGCCGATTGGTATAATATGTATTTTATTAGATTAGTAAAGGCGAAAACTTTCGAAACAGTAAATTTGATCACTTTGCTTGCCACGGTTTCGGAGACAACACGGTTTTAAGGGGTTGGAATTTTTTTTTTTTTTTTCAAATGGTTCTAGCTTTCTAACGGTTGAACTACAAACGAAAAAAAAACGCTACAAACGAATGTCTATCGAAAAAGTGCGGGGGCTAACTTCACGTAGATTGTCGACACTGAAATGTATGGGATCTTTTTCATTCAATTTCAATCAATTCAATTTATTTAATTTAAAACATTGTACAAATAAGACTTGGTCTTTTATAGTACTTAAATTAGCAGATAATTTAAAACAATAATGAAAAAAAGAAAAATTTGGACACAAAATTACTATAAACATTAGATAATTAAAAATAAGAAGCTATAATTAGGGAAAGAAAGGATTATGAAGAAAAGATGGTGAAATAGAGAGTAGTAAAGAACAAGAACAGTAAAAAGATTTGAAGTTAGTATTTGTTGCTTTTTCATTTATAGTATTCCATTACGGCATTTTTGAACGTAGTAGCCCCATTTATTTGTTTTATTGTTGCCGGTAGTGAGTTCCAAAGCCTGGTGACATACACAAAGAAGAGACGCGAAAAGTTCAGATAGCAAGAGGAGGGCATTATAAGATTATGTGTTCTTGAGGACTGACCAAATCGAAGTTTTTCAAAAAGATACATGGGGGATCTGCTGTTAATAAGTTTGTGCATGAATATAAGACATTTAATATCGAGGAACTGCTGAAACGTACAACCAAGAACCAGTTTGTGATAGTGTGAAATGTGTTCATATCGACGTAGCCCATACACGTACCTAATCAAATCATCAAACGCAACAAGCAACTTGTGCTGAGAATGGGAATCAAGCTTGCAGTAAACTATAGTAGCATAATCAATAATAGGCATAAATAACGTTTTTATTAACCTAAGCTTAGTGTCAACTGGAGTAAAACTTGAGGATAACCTAAGTTTACGCAGCCAAGCATATATTCGCCCAATAACGTAGTTTGTATGGTCGACGGCGGAAAGAGAGCGATTTAACTTGAAACCAAGGTTGGTGACAGTATCTACAAAATTAAGTTGCTTATTATTTAAGAACACAGGCGGCAATTGGTCGGTATCGCAATGTTTCTTAGAGATAAGAATAAGTTGGGATTTGTTAGGATTTAGATAGAGTCCATTACATAATGACCAGTTGAATATTGCCGACAGATCTTCGTTTATTCTAACAACAAGATCCTCAACGAGCCCTAATGGTCGCGACAAGTAAATCTGAGCATCATCAGCGTAGAGATGAATGTTCACATTCGAGCATACTTTAGGTAGGTCATTGATGAAGATGCAAAAGAGTATAGATCCTAAAACTGATCCCTGTGGTACTCCTGCAACCAATGATCTAAACCGTGAAGTTTTGCCATCATGACAAACCCTTTGAAAGCGATTTTGTAAATAGGTATTTATCAAATGCACAGATCTTTCACTAAATCCAAAATATAACCTCAGCTTGTGACATAGTACCTCATGATCCACACTGTCAAAGGCCTTAGAGAAATCAAGCAAACAAAGCGCCGTTATATTGTCTTTATCATATTTGACCCTTATATCGTCAAGGATTTTAATCATAGCCGACGAACAGATATGATTTGCTCGAAAACCAGATTGAACAGGGGATAGCAAACAGTGTTGATTTAAGTAGCTTGAAATTTGGTGTGCAAGAATTTTCTCCAAGACCTTTGACAAACAAGGTAAAATACTTATTGGTCGAAAGTCGGTTGCCGCAGATGGCTGAGGTTTTTTCGGAACCGGAATGACTTTAGCCACCTTCCAAATATCGGGAAAGGTAGAGCACGTAATACAGAAATTGATGATATGTGTGAGACAGCTTAAGATATAGGGTAATATCATCTTCACAAAGCGAAGAGGTACTCCATCCTCACCTACAGCATTGGACTTTAGAGAACGAATGGTATTTATAACATCAATTTCTGAGACGACTTCAAAGTTCCTTTGTGACAATCTTTTTTTATCTAAATAACTTTTCGTGTTTCATTGGCCAAAAAAATCAATCTTGTTTTCGATTTGGATCACTTCTCGCAGATCTCGATATTTTTTTTTTTCAGATTTACACATACCACCACAGCTCTGTTCCCTTACGATAATGCATTCGAATAAAATAGCCAAATTTAGTCAAACTTCGTTCCCTTACGCAAAAGTTGGGCAGAAAAGATCCAAAAAGAGAGAACAAAACATTTCCCATTGATAAAAAAAACCTGCAAATATATTAGCCCAAGAAATTTGTTTGGGCTAGTTGGTTATTGCTGACAGATGGTTGGCAAATCGTTTAATTGCTTATTTGTAACTGACTTTTTTTTTTGTTTTCATTTATAGCTTGTGCTTGTATAGCATTTAAATAGATATAAGAAGCAAATGAATTAAAGTTTTTAGTTTCTGCAATAAAAGCCATACAAATCTTTGTCATAAACATAAATTTGCGCTTTGATCTACTGTTTTTTTTTTTAATATTCCCGCCTAGATTAAACTCACATTTTTCAAATTTGTGGTTCAACGCGTTCCTTTCCTTTTTGGTTAGGTATACATAAAACATAATTTATATTTCATTTTGGTGAGCGAGCTCTCTCGCAATGAGAGAAATGTGACATATTGCCAAAATTGAACCAGAAAATAAGGGAACAGATCTATTGCTGTTAAATAACGCACTAATCCATTTAAAAAAGCTGCGGTCAGTTTCTTTTCATGTTCCATAAGCCCCCTAAAGTCTGAGGTCTGAAAAAGATTTCTGGTGGTCCCAATGTTTAACACAAGGAAACGTCATGTTATAACTGCATAGCATTTAGCATTAGCATTTACATTTATTAAACTTTCTTTATATACAATTTGACTTAATTCTAGGTAGCAAAATATGGTGGTGAATATTAAATATTTAAATGCGTTGGCTCAACAACAGGGGCCCAACGGTATACAATGTTTTGTTTTCTTATATCTATTTTAAGTAAATTATTGTACCTGTCTTCTCGGATTCATACTCGTAGTATGCATCGTTGTCTGGGTTGACCTCAGGGTGTTTAAGTCCGGGTGTTAATGATGTATAACTGCAAGAATCTCTTCTCACTATTTATCTAGTTACAAACAAGCAATTAGAGCGTGAAAAGCCATTGCAATTTGCAATATTATTTTCCTTTGAAATAGTAATTTTGGAAAGTCATTCGAACGACAAAGATTAAAAGCTCTGGTGACTTGGAGTAGCTATTCTGCATGCGGCCAATTGTGTATGCGCGGCTAGAAACTGACCTTGCAATATTGAGGTTGTGGTACAAGTTACCTACTTCAGAAGGCGCTACAGTTCTGGGTGGGCCCAACCAACGAGCTCTTCTCCAGCCGGGATGATCTTTAGCCAGCTACTGTCTCCAGTTCCGCAAGCTAAGTTGGTCAAGGTGTCGTCTACTTACCTGAGTCGCAATCTTCCTCTAATGTCCGGTCCCTCGGGTGTATGAATGCAATTATCTTCCTTGCCGGAGCATTTGCGTCCAATCGTTGTACATAACACCTCAGTCGGCGGACTTTCACTCTTTCCCATATATGTTGATCTCGCTGTAGCTGTATCCTCCATTCCTTTGCAGACGGGACCAAGAATTACTCGAACGAATTTCCTCTCGAAACAACCAAAATGAACGTCATCCGCTTTTGATAGAGTCCATGCCTCTGCGTCATATAAAGCAGGACTGGGTGATTACAGTCTTCCTTTAGTTGTGTGAGGTAGGTCTTTGCTTTACTCAATTGTATTCTTACCCAAAAGAAACAGCTATTGGAAAGGATAATTTAACGTTTAGGTTGAACCACCAGCGCTAGGGTCTGTCTCAGTTCATGGCGGATCTTAGGTAGACCCACCTCTAATTTATATCTTTTGCGATAACAATAGTCTGCATAAAAAGTCCAATTTGCAGCTTATCTTCACTGATTCGCTTTGGGGCATTGTCCTTCGGCCTACACCTATTCTTTCCTCTGAACCGACCACTCCTGTCCTATAGCACTGCCACTGAAGTTTCTTCCTACGTACGATTGTCAAAAGGCAGTCCCTCAGCTTCTCCAATATTAACGAACACACTCATTCATCCCCCACAAAATCAAGGACAACAAAGGTAACTCACCCAGTCATCAGCCGATGTGACGAAGAAAAAGCTCCAAACTACTACCGTTTGATCGGAATTCACCACTCAACGCACCATCCGACCAACGTATAGGTATCTAGGCCACCTCGCATATGACCTTACCCCACAAACAATACAATCGTAAACAAACCGTGGGCGGACTTTTTTAATGAAAAGAAAAACAACCTGCCACTCAGCATGGTGTGGTGATGTCCCCGTTTTTCACAAGGCAATACTCTCTTCTTCTCGAGAGTTAAGCGTCCGTCTCAGGCCCCACAACTCTCTCTGGTGGTGGTGATGGTGCTATGCTCTCAAGTCCCAACCTACCTAACTGTTCTCTCTGTATACACCACCGACCGCGACCACCCCCAGTACATCCGATTCCGACATGACCCAATGTGTGTGCCAACTGCCAACGCACAAGCGCCACTGTATAAAAAAAGCTCATCGCCATCCAAACTCTGCCCGAATTTTCTGAAAAGCCTGACTAAATTTTCCTCTCGCTCAGTCTAAAAGCTGCTCTCGTCGAATCCGGTGAACACGTCTCCACATAGAGCACCTCCATACCGGTTCGTTGTCAGCTCTTTGCATAATCACCAATTCCAATTCCCAGTGTAAACAGGGTTAATCAACAAAAATAAGAAAAAAAAAAAAAAAAAACTGTGCCACTGTGACGTCCCGCATCGATAAACTAATTCCGATAATTCCCTTTAAAAGGTTTCTACTTGTTATTCGCATCTACTTATAAACGATTCCCTAATCGCTTGTTGTGCTTGTTGTTGTTGTTTTGATTCATAATCTCACAATCAGCGAGACGCGTCTGATTTGTGATTTCTGACATCTACTCAAACTGGTGGAGTCTCGTTTGCGTTTCTCAACTTGAATTGCCCATTTGGCGATATAATTTTTTTTTTATATTGTTATTATTTGTCGTGCCTCTCGCTCGAGTGTGTACATAGCTCGCTCAATAAACGTGTTTATAAAACCGTTGCTATAAACAACGTGCACTATAATTCCACGGTGCAATGAGTTCAGTGTGTGTACAATAAACAGAAATAAAAACCGAAATTCCCTGTTACACAATATCAAACTCAATGCGTGCGAGGGAGTGAAATCGCAACGCACCCAACGGCTATCGTCACTGTCGCCCCCCCCCCCCCCCCCATAGACGCAGTTCCGCGTTAAATAGTAAAAGTAGTTCCCTCGACGTAAAGAACAAAAAAATATTATACACTTACGTATATCACATTCATCTGTCTTGGGCCACCCAGCCCCAAACCCAAACTCGCACCCACAACCAAGTATCCCTAATGGTGAGCCACGAGCTTCATGCTTCATCCCCCACACGAGATGTAACATTTTATTAGCCTAGCCTAGGCCAGTGTCAGTGTTTGTGTGCATTTGTGTGCGTTGTGCGCGCTCTCTGTTATCGGATTCGTGTTTCGTGATATTTTGCCTACTCTCTCGGCTCTGTTAGGAAATCGTAGTCCTCGGCGGCGGTGGGTTATTTTATTCAGCTGCGTGTAGTCCTAGCCGCACTCGATGATGTTATCATGCAAACGGCCGTGTGAATAATGTTTTACGTCAGTGGGTAGCTAGTGCTTTTAATAATCAAACGAAAAGAAAAGTCCTTGCAAGTGCTTCGTTTATATTGCCATACCTATAACCATCAAAGCTATAAAGTGGTCTTATACTCAGTGAAACGTGTTCCGAAACATTAACGACTAATTAAAAGAATCACCAACCTAACGAGATACACAAACACATGCAGCAGAAACATCAACAGCGCTGATATCCTTCGTAAGTATTCACTCATTAACAGACGACGTAGTTTTTTATTTATCTGGGAATTGTAATCAATTCATTTTGAGCTATGAGTTCAGTGCCGTCGAACAGGAGACGATATTGTTTACACGTAGCGCAAATTTGTAACTAAAATTGCAAAGAGTTTATTTTATTGGTTTCATTTAACAGCTTTCACAATAAATTATAAAACATAATCGTTTAGAGTTGGGCGCATCTTTTCTTATGTTTATGTCATGTTTGGTAAAACTCCAGTTTTGTCTGACATTCATTTTAAAATTAGTTCGAGTCGGTAATATAGGTTTGTTTTTACTGTTAAGCCTAGTATGCTGTTCCAGGAAAGCTAAAATTAAGCGCCTCTGTAATGTTTCTCTCCACCACTTCGCTTAAGCCTAGTATGCTGTTCCAGGAAAGCTAAAATTAAGCGCCTCTCCAATGTTTCTCTCCACCACTTCGCTTAATGCTCGCTTAATTTTGACAGTGTAAGTTCCGTCAACTTTCTACAGAAATTTCTACTTTTTAAAAGAAATTATATTAATAACAACGAATTTCTTTGTGTTGAATTAACCATTTTCCATTGGTACTGTTTCGTTTGAAATTTTGTTACGAATGTTGATATTTTCTCTGATCTGTCAAAATTGAGTTGTGGAAAAATGTATTTTGCATTAATAGGTACGCTTACTCAAATTCTGTAGAGAGTTTTCGTTCAGCGGCTCAGAAGTTTAGATTGAACTGCGTACCTACTGCTTGGCTTAACTGCTTTGCTTGATTTTGTCTTTGGAAATATTTTTGAATGGGGGCTTAAGCGCGAGCGGCATACTAGGCTTTAGGAAATAAATTATTCGCATTTTTTTTATCTACAAAATACAAATTCTGCTACAAAAATTAACCAATTATGGCTCTAAGGGTCTCCATCGCTTCTGGTTTGTCTGCGTATCTAACATCGAAAAGCCGGCTGATAAAACAATTATTTCCAAGCCAAGCCAACCCAATTGATGGGCTGTGTGACATATTGTGCATAATGCTGCTGAAACCATAGATTGACTTTTGGACTATTCAGTAGCTTTCATTTCAGGCCTCAAAAGTCAAAGAAAACATAGCTTTTTACTGTTCAGTTTTACTTTGTAAACGGTTTTAATTTTGTTTTAAATAACAACACAGGTTTAACTTTTTAATGTTTTTATTTCCATCGCTTTTGCATGGCACGCTCTTTTCCATCCTCCGTCTAACGCAACGACCATTATTTTTACTTCTTACAACAACAAAAAAAGGAACAAAAAAACAGTGATGCCAGCTTCCGAGCCTTGTCTGGCTAATTCGTTCTGTCTCTTATAATAAAGTCACGTTCCGAGTGCAACCATCGATCCTCGGACTTCACAAGCATTGATTCAATTTCTGTTTTACTGCTTCCTGGCTGTATGTAAAGGAGGCAATACTTTCCGGTGTGATTGAACCTCCCGCAGACTTTCGGCCTTCTTTTTTAACTGCCTTGATCTCCGATCGGAAGTCGCTGCAGTCTGCAGACACTGCTTTGGTCTTTAATGCGTGCTAATATTGATATACCCACAGGCTCGGACACCCTTCCTTGGTGTCTGTTTTTGTTCTTTCTATGCAAGGCAGTGGATATCACATTAAAAACAACTCATTTGTTGCACTTACCCAATCTCTGCCGCTCAGACAGCTCGAGAAAAGTCTTCTAAATTCGAAGAATGAACTTTTTCGTTAAATTCCCAGTTTACTAATTGATTTTGTTCTTCTAATTAATCCGCATAGTTTTTGGATACATGCTTTAATTCAGAATCTCTAATAAGATTTAATTTTCCTTTAACAACTACTATTGATCGAACTTCTTCTGCTGTATATGGAATGATTTCCGGTTCCATTTTCAAAACCGGTTTGGTACTTTTCAACGGGAAGAAGTTGAAAATATTGCATTTGAATAACTTTAATAAGTCAAATTTTCATTGTTCCCGAAAATGCATTCGGGCAGCAGAGCCTAATTCTTCGATATTGAAATTAGAACGCATATTTTCGCTTTGCGCTGAATCCGAAAAAACATGGACTTGGCATGGAAACGAAATTTTACCTTGTAACAATTTTTTATTTTGTTCATTAAAGAAGTTTGAAAGTTGATTTCTGGAAAGAAAAGTTAAACTTGATCGTGATTCCGTCTTGTTGAAATATTCATGCAACATTCCCATTCTAATTCTAGTATTCTTGTTTGCACCTTAAGACATATGTTTTTTTAAACTTAATCTGTCAAAATTGTCAACCAACCACATGTTAAATTGAATTAACCTAACCTGTGCTTTGTTGAATCTTTTACGTTCTTCAATAAAGACATCATTTTTGTACATCTTTTCGACATCGGTCTTTTTCCTGGGAATCGTCAAGTTTTATCAACACGTCGCAACAAAAGTAAGCTGGGAAAAAAAAACATTTCTTTTCCAAAAACTTTTCAGAGACAATATTTTAAAATGTCGCAAAATGTTGCAATATTTTATTTATTATCCAGAAAACATAATTCTTACTTTTAACACTTTAATTTCAATCAACTTAACATTAACATTATCAAAGAAAGAAAAAAAGGATTTTTTTTTACTTCCCAAAAACATTATCTTAAATAACTTTTAAAAAAATTACTTCACACTTAAAATATAGCCAAAAAGGGGCATAACTCTTTTTTAACATACTACTAGAAACAGTAGATTTTCATGTGAAATAATTTTACAAAGCGCCCAAAAATTGCTAGAAAAAACCAAGCAAAACTACTTTTTAGCACAAACCTATCTTTCTACTGCACTTGTTAATTTATTGTGTGTACAACCACTGTTTGAACAGTTACAAACTGAGCTATATGATCAATCAGATTCAAAGCTCATGTTATTTAAAAACAAATTTGCATTAAAAAAAAACAACAAATCGCAATTTTTCTTGAATTTTCGAAAATTAGCTTGAGGAGGAGGAGGCTTAAATTTAGATCATATAGAAGTCTCAGAATGCACATTTCTTGTCGAATGCTTTGGCTGTTTCTTAGTGTTTTCAAAAAGGATAATAATTCTAACAAAAACATAAACTTAAGAAACTCATTTAGATTTTAAAAATCGTGTTTTAGTTATGCAGAAAACGTTGTGTTCCCAATTTCAACGTTCAGATTTACCAATAGTAATTGTCACAACACTTTTACAGGATAGTTAGCCACTAGGAAAGTACTGAACTCTAAACTCGAATAATGTCAGACCACGTACGAACAAACATAATGGTTGAGGGCTCCTTGCCAAATAAGCAAAGACTCAAATAATCGAAAATCGTGCACAGAGATTTGTCATGTGGTTCTAAAATATATTTGCACACATCCAAATCGATATTTGAAAGAAGAAAATATATTTGTTTTTCTGATATCAACACTAGAGCAACGCAGTTCCATCCATCCTAGACTTGGCGCCAACAAGCACTCTCGCTTCGCCGGTGAAAAGAACGTCTCATTGTGCAGATCCATACAATTTGATTGAAAAACGGTAGCAAGATGAAATCAGAATAAGTGAACTTCTTTCGTTTCCAAACAATAGATGATAACACGAAGAGAAAACAAACAATAAAAAGAAAGTCACAACTTAATTCGCTGACTTTGAATAAGCAAAGCATCATCAATCTTTTCAAAGACTCAATCAAAAATATCCATATATTCCCTTAAGAAATTTCAAAAATAAAGCCAAACATCTCATTTATAACCCATAAGAGGACCTTTATTGGGACCGAAAGAATGTCCTTAAAACAACATAAAAGGAGTAAAAAATAAATATAAGATTCCAACTTGAGATGCATTTTGTAACAGACACGTTATTTGCCACTTTCCCAGGACACGAATGTGTACGGAATTTGAAATATCCCTCGTCCAAATTTCGAGAAAATAAACACAATATTTACAGGCAAATGAAAAACGGTCGACATCGCAATCAAAATTCAATATTTTATGCTCCTATCCGGTACCGCTTTAATATCACCTCCTGAATTAATCATCACCACCACTGTCGGGATTATGTAATCCAGTGCCATCCCGGGTTTGCCAAAAAGTCGACGAAAATCCTCGGAATCATTTCACCTACGAAAAAACTTCACTATCATCTGGCAACGTCAAAAAATAAAATAAAAAGGACTTGAATCACCATACATGCTGAAAATAGACCCAGCACAATAAAACGAGTGACACACCGAAAATTAGTTCAGAATCGTAATACTGGAAAAAGATGCAAAAATAAAAAAATCAGGAGGCCCGCCGTAAAGGGGCGGACTCTCCTCAGACGATGAAAGGCTGAAATTCAACCACCAAACCACCCACCGTTTAGCGTCAGATAGGCTTGAAGGACACAGGCACACGGTGGCTCTATCACAAAAAAAAATAAAAATAACTCACAAACACAATCTCGCTATGAACGAAGAAGAAGAAAATAATTTGACACAGTTATAGTTTTATATTCCGCCCAGTGTTGCCAGATGAAAAATCTGAATATCTTGTTTTTCCGAGATCAAATATCTTTTTTTCAAGATTTTTTCAAAAAACAAAAAAAGTTGAAATGCTTTAAATAAAACTGATATTTATTTTTTCGAAAATATTGTACCCAGTAGGTATAACATAAATATCTATAAACAAATTATTTCTAGCCGAAAGCCTCTGTAGTTAGTGCTGTAAATTTATGTTAATATTGCAAATTCATTTAACTTATTAATAAATAATAATGACAATAAATTATTTCTCATAAATTATTGTTTTTGCTTTTTAAAATGTTGAAATGTATATAATTATACATATTTGAATTAAAAAGACTTAGAACTTCATTGCTGACATCAAGATCATAGCAATTCATTAAAGCGCAACAAATCCTTTGTTAATATTTAAATTTCAACTGTTTCAGTATTCAAACGATTACGAATTTTAGTTTTATTTAAACTTACAGCTGGAAAAATTCTCTCTATATTTGCAGACGAATGTGGAAGGGATAAAATATTGAAAATAAACACTTTTTAGATTGGATATGCGAACGTTCCATCCTCTGTTCTTACTCCTAAAACATTTTTCCAAAAACATACTACATCCGTTATTTCATCAAATTTTGTCTAGTTTAGTCGAGTATCGTTCGTAAATGTCAATTAATCACTTAAGGCACCAAGTGACAAAGAACAGAAACTGAAACAGAAACATACCTATACATTTGCAACAGAAACAGAATTAGGAACAACATTTTTTTTCAGCAACAGAATTTAGCGACAGAAAAATGGCAGAACGTAAACAAGTCTATATTGATATTGATTGTTTCTGTTGCTGCCAGCAAGCCGCAATTCGACAATTAGCTTCATGTTTGTATAATTTCCTTACTTTAGAGTTGATGGCAACGTAAGTAAAACCGAAGTTGTGCATGTACTCTGTTCAAATCACATTATACCTACATAATAATGGAATTAATAGAAAACATTTTCTTCAATAGAAAAATTGTTTTAATTTATTAGATTTAAAAAAATTATCGATTTGAAAAATCTTGAAATTTGATGAATTTGAGGTAAAAAGTCTTGTACATATTTTGGAGCTCAAAAATCTTGAAAAAAAAGATATATCTTGTAATCTGGCATCGCTGATTCCGCCGTCTACTCTTTGTCGGGATATACGCTGATGTGTGTAGGTGGCAGCCACAAATAGGGCATACAAAAAGACTGGTGTACCTTTTCCGCTAGACAGTGTCACCGAACGGTGATGCAGAAGCAGGAAATGAAGAAATTGCTCCCGTTCTTTGTGTTTTTTTTTTGTGTTACTCATACGCCCCCATGAACGAATGAACACTGCGTACCTACCTCTGGTTGTAGCAATTAAAAAAATGTATATAACGGATGTAGTTTTCTTGTTCTTGTAGAGTGAAAACTTTGCAATGCAACAGTAGAAAGTTTTCTCGTTAAAACTACTTAAGCAACGTCAAAGATTTTCTGTTGCTTGTGGTCTTAAATGAATGACGAGCGGCATTATCCTTTGTCCGATAGGAGAAGGCCTGCAGTGTAATAAATTCATAAAAGTTTTTAAGTGCTCGCAACAAAGATGGTTGATTGTTGGTGCGAAAAGTGGGAATCTATTTACGGGGACAAGCGGCAAGGATGTTTGGTTTAGTCCTTTAAAATATGTACAGATTTCACACTGAGAATTAAGGTGGAAAATTGAACTTCGTCAGGATGGATGTAATAATTTACAATTCACTGTGATTCGTATTTCCACTCCTAGATGTCGCTATACAATAGTCTGGTTTTGATTTTTTTCTAGTAACGTTCGTGACAAGTCTAGCGGCACAAAAGTAAATTGGTGTTGCAAAAATCGTTTGCAGTGGCAAGTTAGCGTGGACTGCACTTCTAGTATTCCACTCCTAGATGTCGCTACCAATACCCAGATTGTAATGGAGTGCTTATAGTGCAATTTGAAACATAAGAAGTTCCTAAAACTTGCCAGTCTCTACTCGCTGTAGTAGCCTTTAGTTGGATTTGCTTCTAGCTGCGGTCATAACTTTAGAAAAAGACGTTCTCCACAGCGTTCTTTTCCTTGCTAAAGAAAATTATTTGAGCCGGAACATTAATATCGATTAATTTCGGCCATCTTGAGTTCAGCTCAGTTCTGTATTGGCTAAAAAGTTTTCGCTAAAATCTGGGCCGAATATCCCACGAAGAATTTTCTTGCTCAAAACAAAACAGAGTGCGTTTCGATTTGCCACTGACAGGGTCTATGTTTCTGACCCATTTAGTAAGACGGGGCTAGCCATAAGAGTCATATAAAATGTCTGCTTGGGGCTTTGATAATGCGGATTGTCCTACTGTTAAAAAAGGGATGAGCAAGCCGAGTTCTTCACATGATGTCAGCACTCATGTGATTACTAGGGTTTATCGTGGAGCATGGACAAAGCCATTCGCAATGGATAACGTAAATGGAGGACTACATTTTTTCACGTTCTCGTCACACAGTCGACGGGCAAATAAGTGAGTGACGATTTTTTGTGTTGAAATTACCGCCACAAGCGTTTTGCATTCTCGCACACTCTGCGCATATACGTCACAGTATTGACAACAACATCAGTACGTTATTATAAGACCTCACGCTGTCTAAGGCCTTTTTACATATACGGTACTCTTTATGGGGCAGCGAGATTTCATCACCGAAATCATGCATGTAGGTTGCAGGACTTTGTCCAATAAAAACCTCTTTCGAATTTAAATTTTAAAAGACTTCACAAGCTTATTATAATTAAAACTAGAGAAAAGTGTCTTCTTGGAAACAAAGTTGATCTACTCTCGGGAAAAAACAATCATTAAGCTAAAGCTGTTAGCTCTTAACTTTAGTCCAGCTTGAGTATCTTTCTTAATTCGCCTACTTCTGCGGTATTACAAAGCCCACATGCATATATTAATGGTACGTTGATATCAGACATGGCTCTGCACTTCTAAAGAGAAGTTTGAGATCGATGAATAGGTTGTTGTCGACTTGGAATCCATTCCGAAAACTCCTGTACTTGATCTGGTGTACTTTGCAGTAAAGTTCCTGACAATTGGCTTCTTTGCGTTCGAAGTACTTTAGCCGTTTGTAGGGATGTTTTTAAAAATAATGTAGAGTAAGCCAATTAAGGCGTGGATCGAAGAATAATCTCTTGTCAAGGCCGAGTTAGCTATATCCATATTTTTTACATTCATGCTCATCCATTATTCTACCTTTCGTGCTCCCAGTCACTTCTCTCTTCCAAAGGTGTCAAAAGCAAATCCTCTATCGGCATTGTTTCCATAAAATAAAGTATGACAGATTTTCAATCGTTTTTGAGACCTCGACTTGCCATTAACAAACATTACTCAACTTCAATCTAGTCAAATAAACACACAATCTATATGGGAACATAATTATTCTTAATGCCAGCAACTTGTGAAACTGTCCCACCATCACTTGTTTCCGTATCAGAATTTGTAAATCTTGTTCCCAGTTTATTTACATGAACATTTCTGACGACAATAAAAGTGAGAAAACGAAAACAAATTAACCTCTCTTGTGTGCACTTCCTAATTTGTCCGCCACCCCTCCCAGGCATCACTGTGCACAGTAAACAAACTGCGACATGGGGCGAACGGCCTGATGGTGGGCCGCCCCTCAGCCTGTCTCAGTCTTGGGTGCGCACTGGACAACCGATGTGAATTTTACTTATTGCTGACAATTCCGCATATTCTGACACTGAGTGCTGTGCAATCATAAATATTTGCTAAAACTTATTATGTTTGATTTGGTAGCCATTCAATCTTTGAGAATTATGTAATTAAGTGGGTGGTGGACGGGCGTTGCTAACGAAAATCAATAGGTACTCGCCAGACATTCAACATGATGTGGAACTGGAGCAAAGATGGCTAGCGCAGGGAAAGTACGAGAAATACACGGAACCAGATTATTTCGAGGGCGCTCACCTGCTGGGCTTCGATAAAGACGAAATGATACCACATACGCACACCGAATTGATGCCATTTGGTTATCAAATCTGGATGCGGGAATGTAAATCCCCTTTGAGTTCAATATGAACCTAAATCATAAACACCAGAATCCAGAGGCACGGTTCCAAGGGGAACAAACAACATAAAAGGTTTTCTTTCCCCACCACAAAGGCATCTCAGATGGTTTGCTATTTGTGTATCTGCTTTTGATAATTTTTATTTTTGTATTTTTTATATTTTCACCCTTTATGTTGTTGTTGAGTTGTAAGCTTCACCACCTTAGGCTGATCAGATCGGAAATGATTTTTTTCGCTGATGCCACAATCAGGCGAGACAGTGCTTCCGGACATAATGAGCCTTTTTAACTTTCTTGACCTGAGCATTCTTGAGTGGGACATTTTGTTCTTTTTTCTTGTAGAGTTTCCTCCTTAAAGTCATAACTTGTATTTCAGTGGTAGATAATATTCGCCACGATTTTTTGGCCTTGTATATCAGTTAAATCGTTTTTAAAGAAGATTGTTGCCACGTTCTAAGTCGAGCAGGAAAATCCATTGGGATGCATTTGATCGCATTTTAGGAAAAAGTTGAATAGTTATTTTTTTTTAAGGAACTGCTCATTAAAGTAGGACGCGAAGGTAATCCCAATGATGGACATTTGGTTTTATGGAAAATATCAAAAACTATATAAAACTAGCGGACCCGGCAGCAGTTCGCTATAGGGAATCGCAATAATGTAATTGGACATTCACGAACCGTTTTCTCACATGATGATGCAGCTCGCGATAGCGTTGCAAAATGTCAGTTTGAAAAATCTATGTATATAAAAACAATCAATGTTTCCTAAATTTTCGTAAAATTCAATTCGAATTAGAGAAAATGGTTTCTGTTGCCTGAACTGCATAGAAACAAAAGTGGGAAAAAAAAAACAAAAAACTTAAAAGAAAAAACCGATGTACTGCTTCATCGCATAGTGCGCTCTTTATATTTTTCATCTTTCACTTTGTGGAAAGCTCAAACATGATCCAGGATCCAGCCACGGTTGCCACTTGAAAATGAAATTTGTGTCCAAAATTGGAAATAAAAATTACCAACTGTAGCTAAAACTGACCAAACTAATTTAAGTCCGAAATATTTGTAACCACAGACCTATCAATTCATCCTGTTTATTTCAACATATTCTTCATGTACACAGATCATATATTATTTTTTTTAATTATTAATAATATTTAATTTCGTAAAAAAATTACCAAATGGAATAAAAAATTACCACGTGATCAAGAGAACCAATGTGGCAACCGTGGTTGCAGCTTTCACTTTGCAAAAAGTTCTAGAAACAAATACACACAAAGAATTCATTAGCGATTTGCCGGTAGATCACGTTCCCATGATATAGTTCCTGTCAGTCTCAAAGGGCAAAGCTCTTTTTTCACTCCCTCGGCTAAATTTTTTGGTAATTGCTTCTGGAAATTTGAAATGTTAGCGCAAAAAGCTCTAAGCTTCCTTAGTTCAGACTATGTTCATAGATGGCATATAAATATGCATGTGTTTTCAATGAATTTCGAGCTTTTCAATTGTTTGTACTTTTTCCCACTTTAGTTTCGATGTAGTCCAGGCTTAAAGCAATCCAAACTCCGAAATCATCAAAGTCAGGCAGAAGTTCTGACAAATACGATCTTAAGCTCAGTACGCAGATGACCCGAAACGAAAAATTCCATACAAAAGTGACACAACGAAATCATGGACGAAAAATTTCGCTCTCCTTTTGCCGTACGCAGCTGGTACGCAGATGCAGCGAAATTCAACACTTTCTTTTCGTACACGTTTATTGTCCGGGACATTATTTGTCTGCGAAAATTTGACATTTGTACTGCAGTGCTGCCAGCTTTTACATATTTAAGAGCTATGGAGATTGAATAAATTTGGCGCCAAAAATACTAAAACTAAAATATGAAGATAATTGACAAACTTATTAAATTGTTTTTAAAGACGACGATAAATTAAAAATAGGCGGTCATAGCAAAAATTCTGACAGAAAAAATGTGCTCTCCGAAAAATATTAAAACAAATAAACTACCACCTATTGGATTCCATCAGAAAAAAAGTTCCTGACACATGGAAAAATAAAAAAATTAAATATTTCAGTGGAATGATATTTTTTTTGTGGAATTAACTGAGAAGTTGATCGGAAAAAATTGTTCATACAGAAAAATTTATAAAGCTTTTTCTAGAAAATTTTTTTTTTTTTTTGATAAACTTACTTCATAACTCCTAAGCAACATTTGAAGACCAAGATTGAGTTCAACCGTCAAGTTTAAGTGGCCAAAAAAAGCAAAAGAAAATGTTTACGGTTTCGTTTTACGTTTGGCTATATGTAACTGGGTCTTTATACGAAAAGAGTTCCTACATTCGCAATTGAAGTAGGTACCTAAGTATTTTTTTTTATAAATACCTAAGGAGCATATAAATTACCAAACTTCCAAACTTTAAAGTAAATAGTCTAAATTAGGACAATTCCCAAAATGCAGATTTTAAGGAGCCAGCGAAAAGTTCGTGTATCCAAATCGGAGATAAAAAGACAGTAATGGTAACACTGCTACTTGTGTAGCAGCTGATGGAACCCTCCAAAAATTATTTTCCGCTGCCTTTTCGCAGACGTTAAGTTATATCCATTTGGAGACCACCGGAAAATTTCGTTTCGGGTCATCTGCGTACTGAGCTTTACGATGAAAATAGAAACAAAAACATTCCCCAGTGCAGTCCTCTCTCAGTAAACAAATATAACTAGTTGCCAGAACATCGCAATCAGTAGGGTTAAATGTAAAAAATGTAATAGATTTAAAAAAAAAAGTTTTCGGACTAGGAAATATGGAGGTCTTATTGTTTAGTGGTACCGTTTCACAAATGCTGTACATTTTTTTTAAAGCTGGCATCTAACTAACTCTGGAATGATAGTGCCAATTGTTTCTTAAAACTTTACACAAAATGTCCACTTACATGAATTGAAAAGAACAGCTATACTGACTGTTTCTGGTCAGTTCACAAATCACTCTAATAATCTTCATTTGGCCATCATTCACAGGTAGGAAAGTAGAGAGCACGCGTTATTCCTTCAAAAATTGCGGGGAGAAATCGAACGGCCTGTTTTATATAGATTTGGGAAAATATGTCACCATCAACAACTCTTTGTTTTGTTACTTATTATTGTTTCTGTGGAAAACAATACATGCAAAAATAAATCTATAAAAAGGAGCATTCCTTTTGGTGCAGGTAATCGCCGTAGTTCGTTAACCAGTTCGGCCTATTGCTTCCTGCCCCGTGCTATAGTTCAGGTGATTTTAAGAGATACGATTGAGCTGAAAGACGTCTATTTGAAGTTTTTCGTACCAGAAACATTCATCTTCCAAATGCTGCACCCATAATATTAATATACGAATTGAAATCTAGAGCGGAACAGCCTTAGCTTGGAATTTAAATTTAAATTTGAAAATAAGCCTATGCTGTACCGAAAGGTTGACAGTTACCTTTTCGAATCTTCCTCGAGCGAGATAGCAATCTCAAAGAATTTTTTTATTTTGGTTTTCATGACATGAATCAATCGCTACCGTTCTTGCTCTCGTAGAACTTGAAATGTGTCTATCCAACGGCCAATCGATACTACAGTCGAACCTGGATAATGAAACTTGGTTCAAGAATTAAAAAACAATTTCAGTCTACGTCTCTCGGAAATGGCGAACCTGAAATATTCTTCAATAGGGCTCCGGGATGCTTGCATATAGATGTTTGTGAAAAGGAAGTCGATAAAGAGCCCGATGTCTGGTTCTATGTTACTGCAAAATAGTGCATGAGAGCATGAACTTCTATGCCAAATAAAAACATCTGACGCTACCCGACGCGAGAAACGTCTTCTCATTTTATAAACCTGAATTGGAAAGCGTACAATAACCGAGGCGCAGTCGGCTTCTCAAGGAGGAATAATTTCAATATAAATACCTTCACCATGGCTTGTTGGTAAGTTTGTTTAACTACAAAGCGAGGGATCCCAGGTTCTATTCGGAAGACCCCAAAATTCCATCTTGGGGTTTATTTTCTTGCAAAACGTCTGACAAACATCTGAACGTATAATTGTCATGAAAGAACTTCTTAATTAGCCGTTTGAACTCTGCATAAAATTGAAGACCCCTTCCATTCATCCAATACATAATTGAAAAATTCACATTAAAAGAATAATTGTGAGGGTCCTTACGGACCTGTTGGGCTAACTATTTAATTACTTTATTTTCTATGGCTTATTTCCCGGGACATTCCCGTATTTCAATAGCCTGTCCCGTATTTATATTTTAGTCCCGTATTTGTCCCGTATGTTTATATATTTTTTTTTGTTATATTTTATTATCTACTAGCTGGCCCGGTGAACTACATTTCGCAAAAATTCGTTAATGTAGTAAATGAAATTATTATTTCCGAGCTTTCGCTTCCGGTTAATTTAAATTCTTTATTCAAAATTGATATTAAAATATGTAAATACAATTGCAATAATCGCAGCGATTTACTTGTCGGCCAACCTACCGCTTTTTCACTGAAGTGCTTTATGGTACATAGCATTTTTCGTTCCATTTACGGGTGCGTACACGTACAAAGCGAGATGTTTTCCGACACGTGAGCACGCAACATACAATTGACCATGTGGGAAACATGGAACGCTATGCTGATGATTGTGTTGTTGTCTATCTCGGTCTCCAATATGAACAACTGCATGATATTTTTTCCCGAAGTTCTGACATATTGTCTCTCTTGTTTTCGAGACATACAGTAGCCTATGGTCTTCCTTGGGCCCAATCAAAACTATCAAGCTCAAAATCCTTAAAAACTAACCATCCTGTCTCAAAACTCAAAACGCTCAACAACTCCTGTTGCCTGTTATCATGGCCATTTGTGTGCTGTTATATATATTTGTTTGTTCCGGGTTTCGCTCTTGAAAATATGGTCGCCGGACTTATAGCAGATACAACAATCGCTAATCACGAACTTAATTGCTACTCCGTTTGTGAATTCAATACCCGCATGAGTACATCTATTGAAACCGAACAAGTCACCCAAACTACGAGTACCTATACCTCAAACAACTTTGCACAAATTAATACGTTTAAACCGTGGAAGACATACTGGAAAAAAAACGTCAACCAATTTAGTTTCAACAAAAACAACTCATTCATAATTGGACTCCTTCAGATTCGCCGTGACAAGCCGAATAATTGTCGCAACGTAGCAATCCTCTAATTACAATCCTTGGAAGAGAAGTCATAAAAACAACTTTCAACTGGAATACTTAAGCCTTTGCTATTCCTCAAACGAAATTGCAACCAATTTAACCACTTACTTCAGCAATTCCCAGAGTTTAATGTTTCCCACTTGATATTCAAAACATTTTCGAAAGCGTAAATCCTCATCCATTATAAGTCTTGCGGACACGAAAATGTGCTCAAACATTCGAAACTCCTCGCAACTTGTGATTGGTGAACCATTATGAAGCGCACCGTCATTTCAGTGGATGTAAACTGAAACTGTACCCAACTGCTGAATGCAAAGTTAAATGAACCAAGAACTCCGACTGGCCACCGCCGTTCGAGCGAAGCCTTCTCGTACAATGCATGGACCTCTCCCGCGCGCCGGTCATTAATTTACCAAAATGAATGGTTGAAATGGCAGCGGATTCTTAGAGATTTGCACACAAAGATAGAGCAGTGGAATTTATGGAAGTGACCAATTTTTGTATGTCGTCAACCATTTCGCGGAAAGGTAGAAAATTTAAATCATCTTCCCCCTGATCCTTTAGATGTTTCCTAGATTTTAGACGAATGAACGAGCACAAAGGAGACTTCTGACAAAAAGAAAAAAAATTGCGGTGCACGGAGGTTTGTGGGGACAAGTTTTGTTGTTGGAAAGTTAAGGGATTTCAGTAGAATCCGTCCGTGGCATTGGTCGACGATCAAAAGGGTGGTGAATGGAACATCCTTTTGGGAGATTTGGGGCTTAATTTGAAAAGTTTTCTGTTCTCGGCTGCTCGGTTGTTCATTTAGTTGATTTATGTAGCAGACACGTTGGGTGTTGCAAAATGTGGTGCTTCCTCGGGTTGTTTATTGACAAATAATTCCATTTCGGGAATGTGGATGTTATTATGTTAAATTGTACCGACAAGAACCTAATTGAGAAGGAAAGTTAAAGCGATCTCGGTTATTTCTTGGTAAAACGTTCAAGGTCGCTGTGCGGTGCCTGATAGCTCCAGCGGACTTTGCATAATTAACTTTTCAATGATGTAGCTGGTGGTTGGGTTGGGGGCTTGTTACAAGGTTTTTGTAATGAACTCAAACCGAAGGTGTGTGATTAAAAAGCTGTGGGTAAATTAAATATTTCCCTGGTCTGTTGTCCATAGGTGCAAATTTTGACCGACCAACAGCAGCAAACGCTTTAAAATGTTGGGCTTTAAAATACCTTGAAAATACTAGAAATATTTTGAATAGTTTGGCGTAGGGTAAGGTCGGGAGGATTTGACAGGCAGGAGGAACTGACATCAGCACTTTTCTGAAAAACTGAAACCCTGACAGCACTTTAAATGATGAGAAAACGAAGTTAGTAACGATTGGTTTGAGTGATAAATAAACAATCACTGTGGTTTAGAAGATAAGCGAAGTGGACGTCTTTTTTATTTTTGTGTCCATTTGATCTAACTTTATGGTAAGCAATCCACCTGTAATATCTTAATTATGTAGCTTTTGACATTGAAAGTGCTATATAGTGCACCTTTATTTGTTTTAAAATCATTAATAAACAATAGTTTATCCTGAGAACCATTACGAAAGTTTTTTTTGTATTAGTCCCAAAAGTTATCAAAAAGGAGGATTTGACATTCGTGCTGAAGGAGGAATTGACAGAGTGTCAAATCCTAATTTATTGGTCAAAATAAAAATTGTGTGGTAAAACAACTTCTTACTATTTTTTAGAATGCATAAATGCCAAAAATTTACAAGAGCAAAAATCCCCACCCAACATCGATGAAACAAGTGTTGAGAATGCCTTTAAAGACATTCAAAACAAAACAGAGTCGATAAGCAGTGCTGCCCCAAAAATTGTTTATTAAACGTTACCACTTAAATATTCAAACTAAAAAAAAAACAGGAAGTTCAACAAATTAATGCTCAATTCAGTTCAAAATATACCTCCTTAGGTAGATGGCAAATCCTCCTTCATGGTAGGAGGAATTGACACTTTGTAAAGTTCTGGAAAAAACCTTACAACTCTGTTAAAAGTATTTATATCGATTAATCATTAATGCTTTTATATTGCTAAAATGATATTGTATCTTATGTAAATTTTGAAAATTTGAAATTGTATTTTTTTGGATTATAAGATATTTCCAAATGTTCCTTAACGTGTCAAAACCTCCCGACCTTACCCTACTGTCCTATATAGACCTTTTAAAATTCGTTGCGCACAAATTCGTAAATATAATGACGATGATAATTCCAACCACGCACTCATGTTGCTCTTGAAATTCGGTTAGTTCAGTCATGTATGAAATTGTTATGTTAGAAACATGGAAATTCAAGATTGATGCCACAAATATTACTGTAATTGCCCTTGCGACTTATCAATTGTCATAGCGGAAGCGGACAGTATTGAAATTTAAGACACTTAGGCCCTAGTTATGGCCATAGGTACCTAAAACAAAACCGTAAAAATTATCTTTTGCTTTTTTTGACCACTTAAACCTAATGTTTGAACTCAATCTTAGTCCTTAAATATTGCTTATGAATAATAAAATTAGTTTATCAAAAAAAAAAAAAAATTAACAAATAATCTGAAATTTTCTAGAATAATAATTTATTGATTTTTCTGTACGAACAAATTTTTCCGATCGACCACTACTCTACTTCTCAGTCAATTCCCAAAAAAAAAACCAAATCATTCCACGCAAATATTTCATTTCTTTCCTGTTCCATCTGTCAGGTATTCTTTTTCTGGTTCAATCAGTGGTGGTTGACTTGTTGTTATTTTTTTTTTATAGGGAACCTTTTTTCTGACAGAATTTTAACCATTACCGGAACCACTTAAAAGTAAAATAAAAATCCCTTTAATTCGGAATTCTTGATTGAACACATATTACATATAGGTACCAAATAGATCTCAAATATGTAGAAGTCTGAACAAATCATACAACAATTTTTTTTTTTTTGTGGCGTCCGAATAAATGAATAAAATAATTTTTCGGTTTAAGTCCTTGCATTTTTTCATCAATGGGAACGCGTTTTAGTGCATATACAAAAATTCTCTCATTAATTAGGAAAATTCGAATTAACGAGCTTTTACTGTATTTATGTAGGTTTTTCTTTGCCAGGATCCTACTATCCTCTTCTCGTTGTCTAGGCCTAGGGGACAAATGGAACGCACGCACTCAATATTCAAGTTACATTTATTTTCTTAATGCTAATCAATTTAAAGTTTGGCGACTTATTTAGGTTGCATTGGCTGAAGGCCAACGTCTATCTCATACGGAGGTTGAAAGCGGACTGTGTTCGTTCTCTTTGTTCGTTCGTTTTGCTTGTCTTCGTTCGTTACTGTTGCTGTCTGTAGTCTGTACGTCTCTGTGTGGGTTATCCGTTAATGTGTTCCGTCTAGTGTGATCTGTGATGTTCGTTTGTCTGGCTCAATACCACATTTATAATGCAATTTTTCGATAAATATCTTACGTCACGCAAGTCCTTCCAATTCAATTGGAATGACGAAACGAAAAGGACACCTGTCATATTTCGCAATGGCAAGTGGATCAACCACATACCACCTGACGGTTTTTTTGAGGCATCAACAAATGTCAAAGTCGATGTGAAGCGCCATCTGCTTTCGACCAACTGTATGTACTTAAAAACTGCATGCGCTGCTCTGCTGATTGCGTTTACATTGTTGTCAATATCGACATTCAATGTGGACTACTGCCCGTTGTTCTTTTTCGCGTGTTAGTCAGTCGGCATACGACTGCGACGTGAAAGGATTGACATTCTCACTGGCGGCAAGATCAAATGAGACTGGGAACCACCGAAATCAATCAAATTTAAAAAAATTTAACCAATTTTTTTTTTGAAAAGGGGCATTAATTTCGTGGTTTCAAGTTGATAGTGCTGGCATTTAACACCTGTCATTTGAAGTGTCGTAATAATAGTTGAATGTTTGCCATTTACGATAATGGATCGCTTAACAATCGAACAATTCGTTAAAGTTATTGGTCCTTACTAATAATCATTTTGAACCTTTACACTAAATATTTTCTAGGTCACAATATTCAATTTTGTATAGAAAACTTCGCCATTGTGAGTTCGAAAAATTTAACCTGGACACTAAAAATGATTATTAGTACCGCGGATTAAAACTTACTACAAAAGTGGTGATTCAATCGAAACGTTACTGATGTCGTCTCTTAAGGTCTGTGCATCATCGTAATGCACGCTCAGTCGAAAAAATTGCTCCTGCAAGTGCAAGAGCGATATAGTCAAATGATAAATTTTTTTTTGCCCGGCGATTGAAGATCATGATATGAGGTTCCAATAAAACGGGGCAACACACAACACAACCAATTATGGCTTTATTATGTGAGAAGTTTCCTGGTCCGGCAATTTCACATTGGCGATACATATCCCTCAATATCGTTCGAATGTTAATTGTTATGATTGGTGCAAGCTTTTCCCTTCGAAGACTGATAGACCAACTCATTTAATTTGAATGATGCCATCTTTTTCAACGCTTCTAAACAATTGCAATCTCTTCAAAATGTCATTCTATTGTTGGCACAATCCTTTTCACCTACTCTGCAAAGCTCCGTATTCTTCGATTTCATGCACAAAACGAATTCCGTTGTCGAACCGTGACATGACACGTAATCAGCTTGATGCGAAATTGACATCATAGCTTAGTACACACTGGTGCCCGACCTATCCATTATCGTCGCCGTATTCCGTAAAAGCACACATCGAATTCCAATTGTCTCTCCATCTACATTTCACATTCAAAAGACAGAAGCAGAAAGACATCATCATTTAATAAGGTTTTGTTTTGTTAACTTCTATCACACTGGTACCAGAGCATTGTGTGCTGGCGTCACTGCCACCTCCCGCGCCCACTTAACCAACACGAGGACGAGGACTATGTTCCGGTAGGCATCACAACAATGTTCCAGACAACTGAGAAATGCCGGAGACTTAAAGCTGTCATATTCATTTTCGTATATCAAACTAATCCTCAAATGGCACTGAGGCGATACACACGAGAATGTGTATGAATTTCAATTATGATCATTGCTTTCGTAGAAGCGTAAAATCGACATAACCCAGAAAGGATTTAGCAGGCCTTATTCTCTGTATAGGTGAGTGGGATTGCGCACCTTCGCTTATGGTTGAATAGTTGAATTTTCAGGTTATCTAAAGGCGCTAAAGGCGGCTTTATTGATTAACGTCACATGGAATCCTTTTCGCTACATGCCGTATCACAATGTTGGCTCGTCGCTCAAGGACCCTTGAGTACACACATCTTGGTAAACGACCATTAATTATGCACTTAATTATTCAGAAGCAACAGTATAACATAAATGTGTCCTAAATAATCCCCGTAGATAGTGGAAAGTGCGGAAGGAGGGCTTTCCTTTTCTTTTCACATATCCACTTAGCACGACATTAAGTGGGGAATATGAATAAAACGTGAGTGCGTGTTATTGATGTCAATTGTATCTCTCAGAAGACAGCGAGTACATTCAGCATTCATTCGAAATGTATAATACATAATGTCAGTTCCGCTTCATTAATGTATTGTCAGGACGTGCTTTTAGACACGAATTTCATTCACATTACACAGATAGTCGGTAAGCGTGTACGGCTTGTAATGTTGCAGACGAGAGAAATAATAGAAATGCGGCACAGGGACACGAGTGGGGCTTCTTGATATCACTTAACATTGATCAGACGAAACTTTCATTGATAGAGGTGGAAGCTGGTGCTGCTTCGTATCCGTTAAAGATAAGGCTCTTTGGAAGAAGCGCGTTTATAGGAGTATTTTCGATGAGAGACTGGTTTATCATCGATTCTGGAAGTGATGATCAGATTTCTTCGTTGTTAGATGTGTGGATGGGATACACGTGTTACTATCCTGAAATCCATAGATTTTTCGGGACTATTGCGATCTACGATCTACCCACGCACATTAGGAGACCAAACATTAAACAGCCGAACTCAATCGTGAAGATCAAGAAGCTCTAATTAAATAAAATTTGTACTCATTTTATTGTTTGATTTTGGTGCAGGGAAATAAGTCCCCGGGAACTAATTCCACTGAGGGACTTAGAACCCACCAAGAGGGAAATAAAACCGCTTTCGTGAATTGGACTTAGTTCCCATATATGGTGGGAAATAAATTCCGAAAACTCAGAGTGGTTTTATTTCCCTTTTAACGTGAAATTTTTGTTATTGCGCTTTCAAACTATGAAATGCATATGGGAGGCATGCTGCCCCCTGCAACCCCCTTCTTGGGTTTAATGTTGGATTACGGGGTGGGTGCAAGGTTGGTCTTATTACTCAATTTTTTTGGCGTTATTACGCTTTGTCGGAGTTACTCCAATAAAAAATCGTGAGTTTGTTGTCCAATTTAGTTTCGACGTAAGTTCCCCCTTCTTATTTTTGAATGTGTACTAAGTTCCCATGAGAAAGTGCACTTAGTTCCCACCCTACATGGGAGATTCGTCCACTTCACGAAAGTGGTTTTATTTCCCACTAGGTGGGAACTTAGTCCCTCAGAGGACTTAGTTCCCGAGGACTTATTTTCCTGCACCTTTGATTTTATAAAGGGTGATTTTTTAGCTGGTTTGGTTTTGGCAACACTGGTTTTGACAGCTGACGTGTGTTTAGTACCTTGTGTCACTGTCAAACAGCTTCAGTTTGGTTTGCAATTTAACCATGGATCGTCTTACAAATGAACAACGCTTGCAAATTATTGAATTTTACTATCAAAATTCGTGCTCGGTTCGAAATGTTCATCGCGCGCTGTTTATCGAAAAATTGTGTTCAGCGATGAGGCTCATTTTTGGTTGAATAGGTACGTGAATAAGCAAAATTGCCGCATTTGGAGTGAAGATCAGCCAGAAGCATTGCAACAGCTACCAATGCATCCCGAAAAAGCCACTGTTTGGTGCGGTTTATGGGCCGGCGGCATTATTGGGCCATATTTCTTCAAAGATGATGCGAATCGCAGCGTTACTGTCAATGGTGAACGCTACCGAGCGATGATAACAAACTTTTTTTTGCCCGAAATGGAAGTTCTTGACTTGCATGATATGTGGTTTCAACAAGACGGTGCCACATGCCACACAGCACGCGAAACAATGGCGCAATTGCGAGGCGAGTTTGGTGAACAGTTAATTTCACGTTTCGGGCCGGTCAATTGGCCGCCTAGATCGTGCGATTTGACACCATTAGATTATTTTTTGTGGGGGTATGTCAAGGCTAATGTGTATAGGGACAAGCCCGCTTCGATTGACGCACTGGAAGCCAACATCCATGCATTCATTCGTGAGATACCGGCCGATATGTGTGAAAGAGTATGCCAAAATTGGACTCAGCGGATGGGCTACCTGAGACGCAGCCGCGGTCAACATTTGCATGAAATTATCTTTAAACATTAAATTGCAAGGTTCAAACTATCGATTCAAATAAATATTTCATTCATTTTTTCGAATTTTTTGTGTTTTTTTTTTTAAAGTTCTAAACCTCTTAAAAAATCACACGTTACTTTATTTTTTATTTTAACAATCAAATGGCCAAGCTTAGAAATTTATTGTGACAGAATGTTTTAGTTTGACACATGTCATTTGAAAATCGGAAATCGATAATTTATTGGAATTGGTCGGAAATAGAAATAGGGTAAAGGTTACAACAGTGGATCATTTTTTACTTCTTGCGCCGTAGAGCTCGCATTTATAGTCTTATAGCTATTAATTTTTTTTCCACAGCTTTTTCAATGTTTTATCCTCATTTTAATCATAAGAACTCGAAGCTTTATTTATGCTGAGATAATAAAAAAAATATTTGAAATTACCCTTCGCATGTGATCCACTGTTAAAATACACACTTTTTGAATAAGATAAAAAAAAAAAAACAGAAAAAAAAAGTACTTACCTATGGAGAAAACACAAATACACGAGTATAGCAACCTTCGACATCGCAATCGCGCAGACTGATAGTCTGTTGCGAGGGGAAGTGAAAATGTGTCCTTTTCTCTTTTTCAGATTTATTTTAAAATAAAAAGAGACGTTATGAGAGCAAGTGATTCACTGTGTACACTGATTCATACTGATTGACACCTTTACCCTACATATTAAGATTTTAATTCGAAAATGAAAAATCGCCAAAAATTGCACTTTCTTGGGTATGTCGCCAAACTGATTTTCGTATCGCCAAATGAGACTTGAAATCGCCCATTTGGCGATAAATCTTCACATCTGACAACCCTGTTTCGGAACAGCAGCTGGGGGTAATGTATGCGTTCGGACAGGTCAACATCTAAATCATATTTCAGTTTTAAAAACGAGTAGTTTAAAATCGGTTTCCATGAAAACACCACGAAAACGACTTCCAATCATTGGGTTGTTGAAACAAACACACCTCTTGCAATATTCAGCAAATTCAGCAGAATAGCTGATTGAACATATGTCACAACTTAAAATCAATTTCCACAATTAATTATTGATGATTGATTGTTTTTAAATGCACTAAATTCATTTTGTTTGTTAATTAATGCGATCGACATTTTGTAACCAAAAAAGTTTGCACCCAAGTTTAACGGCTAATGTCTCACAGCTGATTGAAACGTCAAATGAAAACTAGTTGGTGGTCCGTGAATGAATGCATCGACGAGTTTTCGACGAAACCACGGTTTTCGACTTGGTCTGAAAACGGTCATCGTATGGTTTCGGAAAACACTTGACTCCTCCGCTTCCCGTTTGGTTGGCATTTAAAAGAGTATGTAGTCAATACGAAACTGCTATCGATTTCACATGACACTGATTTGCAGCGAAACAAATCCGCTGATATGCTTCAATTTGCAGAGTAGGCTTCAAAAGAGGTTTTTGAGAAGGGTCTGCGGTTGGAAGGTCTATTTAACAATAGATTTCCCGTGGCATAAGATGGCTCTAAGAAAACTGAGGTTTTCAATCTGTCCCTCAATAGGAAAGACTGTAGACGGTTGTCCTCATGTCAACGAGTTTTGCAAACCGCTATTTTTCATCTGACAGAGAATTATACTTAGAAAGGATGGTTCATTTTTATGCCCGTGTAAATATATGATTTGCATGATATTTTTGTTTTTTTTTTTCATAGTTTCAAACACCCTTTGTTTCGTAGACAAGATGCAATAATATTTCTCCCATAACTGCCGTCTTTACGGTACGAAAACTGTCAGGTATCTTTTGTTATCGCTTAGGTGGGGTACAAAACAAGTCCCGATATGCCTTAGGATTTTTTTTCTTTCAATTGGAATTTCTCAAAAATGCATGGTAGAAAAAAAGGAAAACACAAGTTCCTAAATGGGATAATTTTAATCTAAGTCAATAGAGTAGATGGCAAGCAATCACTTGAGGGAAGAATTGTCGAATGGCACTGCTGCGATGTCCTGTACAAATTTTGCCACACTTTCGCTCACATAAGTGACTCTTATGCTCCTACGAATTTACTGAGTATTTTACTATTTACTAGATAATTCGCAGCCACAGAACTACGGTTGTACGCGCTGGATATACTGGTTGCAATTGTTTAATCAAAAACATAAATAAAAAAAAAGTTAAATCAAAAATACAATCCGAATTAATTTTCGCCATACCTCTCCGACGACATAGCCATTATTTATTCATGAAACTGGAATAATTCGCATAATATAATTTATCCTTTGAGTATCCGAATTTTTGTGCAGAATCCCATCAAGTATACCATTCAATGCTTGCGATATTGCAGATGAACCCTGCACGAAATGCAATTTCAAATTTTTTGTCCTTGCGCCCTTTGAGACTGTTCGCAGCAAAAGTGGTTGACATTGCAGATGGCATTTTGTTGATTTAACTGGATTTCGATTCAACGGAAATACTTCACTGGCAAATGGAAAACTCGGGTATAGGTTTTGAATGGAATGTTCATACGATATTAAGGTAGCCTCCACAGAATGGAGCCAAAAGTGTCCTCTTCTTGAACACTAAGCAAACGGCTAGTTTTCCTAAATATCAATTAAAATCATTTCAATGCTCTCAAGGAGCTACGCTCTTAAGCCTTCGTGGTGAGACCCGAGAAGGAGGTGTTCCACTTTGCAAGCATGCACAATTTGTTTCTTTTGCTCTTTTAATTTGATTGCATGTCGCCTCTCAATCACTATACATGCACCTTCACTTAGTTTGTTGCCTCCCCCGACCAACTAATTGATAATGGTGCTCACAACTTCCGGAAGGTAAATTTACCGCCACCCTGCTGTTGGCTGAGCTTGATAGTATCGGTTGTTATTTCCAATCTTTAAAGTATACACGCTGTGACTATCCAACCGCAGGCAACTTAAATAAAGGAGCACAACCCACGCCAAACTATTGACACGTTTAGTGACACCGACCAGCACGGCTCTCAGGCGGTGGAAAATGTTAGTGTGTGTGCAAGTCTGTATATTGGGATTGTCTACCATAACAGGAGGTTTGTCGATAAATTCTTATTAGGTGTACCTAACAAGAACGAACATGCACACAAGGGGAAAGTTGTCGTAAATTCTTTGAAATGTAGTTACATCACTCTTCGGCCATAAAAAAAGAGGATGTATTCGTCCATAAACCCAATGAGGTGTTTGGGGTTTCATCAAATTTGGTTGCATAGCCGCCTTACCCTTAAGGTGTGCGAATACATCCGCTTCTGACGCAGTATGCTCCACACATTAATCACCAGTA
Organism: Cheilosia vernalis; assembly: GCA_949126925.1. Lineage (NCBI taxonomy): Eukaryota > Metazoa > Arthropoda > Insecta > Diptera > Syrphidae > Cheilosia > Cheilosia vernalis. Next base: position 98,755,215 of record OX421358.1, on the reverse strand, counting down.
TATTTGTTCAGTGCAAAAAGGGATTAGCAATCTCACTCTAAATCAGCAGGCGATTGGTCTCAATTGAGACCACCACCCACCGTGTGCTAATTGTGTCCTAATTTATGTTTCTGTAACATTGTAGGAATGGGAAGCTGCCACGAAAGTCATTGAATTAGTAGCATTAAAGGCCTTACAGCTTACAGTGTTGATTGTTCAAATTAACGTTAAATATTACAACTACTTCTATCCTTTTATGTAAATACCTAACGAGTGTTAATTAGTCTTGTGTAGTTTTTTTTTAAATACTTATTTTACTGCTTTTTTTATGTAAGGTAAAGTGTTTGAAAAACTTTTTTAACGAAGTTTTTGGTTTATTTTCTTAGGTAATTAAAATGCTAGACTAACCTAACTTAACTCAACCTTACCCCTAGTTTTGAGATGAGCTGCGATCTATAGTCCTTAGAAGAGCTTAATAAGTACCTACTCGTAATAATAATAACACTTGATATCTCCGTAACCGGCGAACCAAACACCAAACGTCGTGGCCCAGCCCGATAGCTCTAAACGTTGCCATAGCCCAGTCGTTAGTTAGTTTTTGCGATTTGGCCTGATGCACTTGCACTCGAAATCCATTTCGATTGATTGTCACAAATTTATAGTAATGCATTTCGAAATAATTTAATATAAAAACGCGATCCAATACGAGTAAAATAAATAATTCAGTTAAAAAAAGCAATCCTTCCAATGATAAGCAATTTCTAATATGCTTTTCACATCAAGCTGAAAACCCGGTTTTCGCCAAAACACACGAAAACTTCATCGAAAACAGAAGTTTTGCCATACATATTTCAGTTTTCAAAACGAGTCGTTTGCAATCGTTTTCGACGAAAACGACTCCCAATAGTTGAGTTGTTCGAACAAACACACCTTTTGCAATGTTCAGCAAAATGGCTGACCGAACAAATGTCACAGCTCACATCTTAAAATTATTTTCCACAATTAAATTCATTTTGTTTTTTGTTGATTTTTTGACAAATCGAAAACGACATTAATGGGGCACATTTAAAAATCTAGTTGTCTTAAGTCGATTAGATTGGTTTGTACTAGGTACAATGCACTAGATTAGTTGGTAACTTCACTTTTTCTACGTCAGCCACATATATACACAAGGGCGGATCCAGGATTTATTTCTGGGAGGGGCACAAAGGCCAGATAGGTGATGAGTGTACCCCATAGTATTGCATTTGAATTTGTCTTTGGGATTCATTCTTTATCAATGGCATACAAAAATAACAAGGAATAAAAAAACACTTTTTATAATGGTTTAATAATGAAAAATTATATGGTTAATAATGACAGTTTTTTTTATGTTTTCTGCTGAAGATATCCAGAACTTCTTCAGGGTTCATCTATGAAGCAGTGTCTTGATGGATATGCATTACACCGCGTCTCTACGAGTTTTAAGTCAGAAGTCTTGTCCGCCATATTTGCATTGCTTTGGTTGGGCAAATTGTGTTACGACATTTCATTTCACAAGATGCCAACAACGAAGAAACAAGTGAAGGTGGCTCTTGCTTTGAAAGCATTAATCGACCTAAAAAATTGGAAAACCAGATGTTAGCGTAAAACAAAAGCACAGATTGTGGGTACCGTTTCTTCAGAAGAGAGAGCTACACGATTTGGAAGCGCATTTGTTAAAAGATGTTTTATGGGACAATGCATAGGATATTTAGGTATGGAAATAACAATTTTAAATTATAGATGCCGTCATAGAAAGCGATTGGTTCAAAATTTTGACAAATTCTGGGACTTTGCTCATACACTGGGATAGACGGAAAACATATCCTTAAAGGGCCAAGTTGCTTTGACGCCATATTTCTTCACTTTGCGAAAATCTAAAATCAGCTATAATTGCATCCGCGCACATGTATTCCCGAGAACTACCAAAGCAAAGTGAATTTTTGCTGTCAAACGCTGGTCTAGACTTCAAATGTCAAATTTCAGTCAGAAGATCTGTCTGCAGAGATGGCAGGAAAAAAAGTCAGACTGAAAAGTCTAGATTTCTGTCGTGTCCACAAAATCGCATCCTACACGAGACACATTGTTGTCGTGACTGAAGTCTTGACTGAAATTATGTCTCGTGGAGACGCGGTGTTAAGGCTAGTCCATTCAGGCGATCTACTCTCATATTGCTGCGAAGATATGTCTTTAACCGGCGTAAGGTGGAGAAAAATCTTTCGGCAGTGCTGGTTGTCATAGGAAATGTGCACAATAATTGACAAAGGGTTCTTATGTTTGGCAGACGGTTGCTTTTAAATAAGCTTCTGCTGGTGGCTTAGGAATATTTTCTTTCATCTGTTACCAAATTTGTAACTCTCCCTTCAAAACTAAAATACAAGGTAGATTAGATCCTCTTTATATACTTCACCGCCTAGCAAAACTGAGATAGTAACTTTTGCAGCATTTCATTTAATAACTAATCTAGAAAAGGTATATACACTTTCACGCTTGTGCCCAAGATTCACATGTGTTTCTAGGTAGCATATGCAGACAGATTTGGGTAATTTTTCGTCTTGATTTCCATGGAAAAGTGATTTATATTTTCGCACATAGGCACACTTCGCCTGTTTTGATTATGGAATAAGCAAGCAGTAATAATGCAGTGCTCTTGGGGGCCTGTGCCCCTGTGCCCCCCCCCCCCCTGGATCCGCCCTTGTATATACGAACTGTCAATAGAACTCAGTTACGAAATTCTTGACTAGATTCGTGGCTAGCCCTTCACAAAAGTCAACTGAAAACACTGTTCATGTGACCTATCAAGGCCAATGAAAGCTGTGACACATCCATCTAGCTAGCTGTCAGATTTACTAAACATCCATAATTTCAGAAGCAACTTTAACTGCCGCAGCGCAATTTTTAGAACCACTGATTATAATTGGTTTTTAAGACATCGTCACGATCCCACCAACATTTTCTTTTTCTGTTTTCTCAACTGTCACATGCGAATACACGTAGCTTTACCACAAATCTTTTAAAAATTCATCAAACTTTACCAGTTCAAGTATTACAAAGAAACATATAAACTCCTATAGCGGAATGTGTTTGGAAAAAAATTGGGAAAAAAAAGTCAAATCTGTTCGGAACTCAGATTGCCGCGACATAACGCATTAATTTGACTTTTAAATTTTGGGCAGCATTTGGTTTTCGGATAGCTTAGGAAAAAATGTGCCGATTAGCTGTCAAAAGTAAGAGGCATAACGCGGTACAATGTCATGCGGTAAGGTGCGCTATATGTCATCGGAGAATTTTTCCGAAAGTGGTATCGTTCCGATCAGATACCTATTAGCTCTTAGGGGTGATTTCCATGTTTTCAGTTTTTTTTGCTTTGGCAAAAAATAAAATCTGTTAGGGGTGTGAATCATTCAGCTGGCAATACATTGTTTTCGAAAATTTAAAGCGACTTCTGATGCTGAAGTTTATCCTGTTGATGTCGCTTATCTGGATTTCTAAACAAAAAGCCTATTTCATTGAACACCAATTTCAACAAAGTAAAGCGAATCAAAGTAAAATAGTTTACGTCACAAAGAGATCAGTTAGCATTGTTCTGCTATTCTCTCTCTAGCAGTGTGACTGAAAGGGACAGCATCTCACAAAACACACAACACACAAAAAAAAAAACGTGACACGTATATAGGTCGTCCATCTTGTTTACGTGATAGCAATTATAGGAAAGCTCCGCATGTTGATAGTTTTATAGCGATGGCTAAAGAAATTCCGCGTTCCTATAAAAAAAAAAATGGCTTCCGAAAATGATGTACGGGCAATTATTTATTTTTTTCGTCTAACTGATTGATGAACTGTTGGTTTAATTTACTGAAACTAATTACCACTCTCATTTCAAGTGTTTCAAATCAGAAATAGCAATGTTTTCAAGCAGTTTCAGAAATGTTGGTGGGCAGAACCTGTGTCTATTTCCGTTTTACGGATCTATAATTATGGGTAGAACATCCATGACACTTTAGGCGTCTGATTTATGATCTCATTCTTACGCCTTCAAAAGCATTATACAATCCACACACCTACGAATGAAAAATTATTTCGAACATACCCTTTAAAAATGAAACTGAATCGCGGTTATCTGCAACTAAAAAAATGCCTGATCGCAATTCTCTCTCATATGGTCCTTAACCTAACTCCTCAAAAATACTCGTTTGAGTCAATCTTTTCTTTTTTGGATAGAATGGGAAGGTACCTACAGTCTGGGATATTTGTCAGACGTCCAATTCAAAATTCTAAAAGTAAATATTATATTTTGTGGGGACTAAACCTAAGCCCACAATAGTATAGAATAGCATACTAACTTCTGAGACGCTTAATAATAATAATAATAATAATAATTTTTGGCGCAACAGGTCCGTAGGGACCCTAGGCCTAGCTTCTCGCAACCATTCGTTTTGTGTGAGTTTTCATTTTTGGAAGGGATCTACAATTTTATGCCGATTCCAAACGGCTAATTGAGAAGCTCTTTCATGACAGTTATACTTTCGGATGTTTGTCAGACGTTCACGAGACGCTTAGTTAGATCAAAGAATGTATAAAAACCCATTGCGAATTTCCTTCGTCCAAAGCTCTTTAATAATTTTGATAAATATCTGTTAAAGAAACAAGTGTAGACACGCTGAAAATCTCATTTGGCTGAATGTAAGGCACTGTCGGTAAAAATTCCAGAGATCATTTCCTTCTTGTCATGGCTCATAATTTAATTCCGCCCACGGTCAGAGTGTGCTGCAGTTGACATTTTCTATGTGTATCGCCGAAAACACCCACTTAAACTTTGAAGGCTCAAGAACAACATTTTTATGCCCTGTAATGCAAATAAGCACTTATCTATCCTGGCAGAACATTAACATGAATACCAAAGCACACAGCGTCACAAAGAAAAACCAAAACTCACTTCCCATCACTCAATCAGCAAATCCTGATGGTGTTGCAGTGACTTTGCAGACAAATTGAAAGGCGCGTAGGCATATCCGTTGTTTTTACCTACATAAATGAATTTCATCTTGTTAATAGAATTATTCAAATCGATTTGTTTACTCATTTATTTAAAGGTTAAGCTGTACGCAAAGTAAAGTTGGTATAACTGCGAGGAAGAGCACAAAATGATTGTAGGTCCTGACGCAGTTCCACCACGTTTCACGATTAGCATCTGCAAAGTGGAAATCATAAGCAAAAACCACATACTCCCGACGTAGGTAGATGAAATCTCACCTCGAATATATTTTCCTTAACTGCTGCCCTTAAGGACAACGGCGCACAATATGCAAAAGTACAGCACAACCACAAATATAACATTATAACGGAAGGCGGTAACACAGAATATCCGAGATGTCAAACACACATCCACCTGGCCTAATGGCTGTGGCAGGTGTAGGTGTGTGTTCGATATACCAACGGAAGAAAGGAGACACTCTTAAGTGAAGTCGATTGAATCCGATAAGTAGCAAGGTGGGTGATTTTCGAGGATGCGACTCAGCTCTGCCTTGAGGCAGACAGATTCGAATTGGTATTTAAGCCAGAAAACATTCGAGCGATAGTGCGAAATGAATGCTAATGAAGACGTGGCACAGCGAGGAGGGTGGATGATTTTTGTTTGCTGTTTGCTTTTGGATTTGAAGAAGGAAATTTCGCTTTTTATTTGGGCAGAAGAGATTTTTTAAACACACAAGTCCCTAATGGGAACCAGAACAATATTATAACGTATCTGAAACTGTGTGCTGGCTGTGTTTACCGTACCACGTACCATCTGTCGAAAACAATGCTCGGAAGTTCCTGATACAAACTCGATTACAACTGTCACTGGTGTCGACCGCAAATAGATGTAGATTCACTACCGATCTATGGTGTGAACACAGAGCAAAGTTTCAGCGAACTACAAACTCGCTTGTGACAGCTGTTGAAGCGAAACTTGTGACAAATAAAAATCAAGTACTTTTACAGTATATAACAACTGTCACTTCAATGCACTTGAAGTTTGTGTGGGAATACCCTTTTAATGTCAACCGCCAACCAAACTATTTCTGATTGTAAGTGCCAACCATGCAACTTACCACTCGAACATTGACGTCTTCTCACATGTATCAATTGTCAATCGAATCTGTTTCGCATTTGTGAATAGCAATGACAGCTCTTAACAAAACTCAAGTATCCTACTCAAAATGACACTCAAAGCACATGAAATTGGCACAAGTGTCAAATATTTACCTTGACAGAGCCGCCAACGGGCAAACAGGCTTCTGGTTGTGTGTGGCGTGTGGCCTCTCAGAGAACATTTTGATTGGCTTCGTCTGGTAACGGGAGATGGAACTCACTGGGCATGGGCAGTGGGCACACATCTTCCATTAATAACATGGACCGGGAGAATAGGGAGCGAGGGTTGATGAATGACTTTAAGGACTGGCGCGTGCTAGTATCCAGGATCCAATTAGAACGCATTCAAGACGCTAAGCAGAACCACATTATTACGAAATCGGTTTCAGAAGCCCCCTACCCTCGCCCTCTATACCGCAGAACATCGGCTAATGGGATTGCCATTACGTCTTGATGGAAAATTCACACAGCAGTTGCATTGCCAACCAGCTGTTCAATGCCAAGTTGAGGAGGGCGGTTGAGGAGGTAACTGCAAAGATGCTGCTGCAGCAATGCCAATGAAGGAGAACCTAATTTTGTGAACTGGATTTATCGGAATGAAGTTACGTGATCGCTTCGCCAGATAAATTACTGCAGCTCCTTCGTGCAACGCTGCATGTGATGGATAAGAAGGAAATGCACTTGAACGGGGGCAGTCCTGATGGCAATCAGTGATTGCAGGTATTTGTTTTCTATACTTGATTGGTTTGCTGAACGGAATTATTTAGCGGATTGAAAATGTCTTAGATTGTGGCTATTAAAATGAAGGACCAATCAAGTGGTGATACCTTGTTGCGGCGGTTAACTAGCCGTGCAGTGAGTAATTCCGATTCTAGACTCTGATCAAACTCAGCTTTAGGTCGCGAAATAGAAACGTCTCATTTAATTCCCAATTTAGGTATACATGCTCAAAACGAGCTCAAAGTTGATGGCATTTCATTTGGTTTACATAATTCAACCGACTAAAAAACTACCACAATGACCTACAAAAATTGTTTTTTTTTTTTTTTAATTGTGTTAGACGCTATCATCGTCGTCGTCGGCATGCAATTATAAATTAAAACACAAGCGCACATAATATTTTTACCACTTTAACACCAGGTCCTCGAAATATTGTGCTAATCCGAATGTAAAATAAATTACCCGGCAACTTGTGCGTTGTGCCGCCAGCCGTAGAGTCAAGGACCCGAGGCGAACCAACTGTAAAATTCCACTGCACTCAGTAAAACGCTCTAAAATTAGGTTATTAGTTTTGCGTGGGTGGCTGCAGTTTAGCGGGGGTGAGATATGTGTTCTGGCGCAAAGTCAAAATAAAATTCACTTTATCGTTCCAAATTCAACCCGGTGATGAATTATCCTTGAGTTGCTGGGTAAGCATTTTTGATGGGCCATTTCCATAGAATCTTCTTAAACAAATCGGCTGAACAGTAATTTCTAAATACAGAACTATGTTTGAATGTAGAAGGATTCACTTTAGTCTGTTTGATAAGTCCACTTCGAAATGGAATGGTGCGCTATATGCAAAACAGAATTATTGTACGTCAGGGTATATAATGAGAAATGGGACACCTGGCAAATAATATTCCATAACAATTACACAACAGGGAGACATTCTCGTTTGTAGACTAAGACTTTGTCTTGGTCATACAGTGTAATGCTCTACATTTCGCTGACATTTGCTTGGCTGGCCTGTGATAGAAAACTTTTTTAATAAATGCCCAGACGATGACAGATGAAATTTATGCGAGGACAACTAAATTGCACAAAGTTAAGAAGTTCAAGTTGAGAAGCTCTATCTATAGACATATTTTGAGACATTAAACTATTTTGAAATATGGCTTGGTCGTCGCCGAACCCGGCATACACAAAATATAAATTTCTTCCTTCCTTCCATTTCCAACAAGCTTAGTTTATGTCACGGTTTTTCATTCCACTGCGATTTCCAGGAAGGCAGTATTGATATCTATTTTGTAGCAATCTAGAATCCCTGCTTATTATTCGGCTGTCCTTTCCAAATTTTGTAGGGATAGGCATCATTTTGTTATGCAATAGGAACGTACTACACCACTGGGCAGCGCCAAATTGACTCAAACCAACTATGTATTTAAAAAAGGAAATATATGTAATGAGGATATGTGTTTACAGCTTAAAAGTATGTAGTCTTCTTCATTCGTAGTTTTGTAGATGGAAAACTTTTGCTGATTAATTTGAATTTTTGTATAAAGGTTCTTTCAGGACTTGACAACTTATTTCTTAAAATAAAATACAAACTTCTTGAGATATCTCAAAAAAAAAAAAAAAATGCTGGCTTGAATAAGTATCAAAACATCTTCGAATCGAATTCGACATCGTTCATATATCGACCACGGAAACGTATGCAGCGTCGATACGTCGAACCCAATTTACGATGAAATTTACGATGACTCGGCCCGACATTTCGATCGACACGGTCGCTGTTTATCGTGAAATATTGGCTCTGAGCTCCTCTAACATCGCCAGGTTGTTGGCATAGACAATGTAGTCCCATAAAAAAAAAGTCTAGAGGTGTTAATTTACATGAAGTCGGGCCAATAGACGGGTCCGTTTCTCTAGGCAACACGTTCACCAGACTTCAATAACTCGATTGTCGCACCGTCTGTGTGGCTTGTGCCACCAACTTGTTGGAATCACATATAACTGATGTCCAATTCATGCAATTTGTAGCGAATACCGACAAGTGAGTTTTTGCGGAGAAAGTGCTGTTTCCCAGCCGTTTTCGAACTCGAGATGTTAATCAATTCTGACATTACGATGATGGAGGAACTGAAAAAAGAATATATGTTGTGTTTTCGTTTAATTTTTAAAAATATATAAAGAACAATGTATTCAAAAAGTGCTTTTAGCAATTAAGTTCTTTTGCGTTTATTATTGTCTTATGTGACATTTATGTAAGTTCCTCTGTCATACTCTCAGAAATTATTATATTGTCCCTAAGTCGACTTAAGATTTTATGATGAATTGCAGATTACAAAAAAACACAAATAATAACGACATTTTTAGAAACTTTTATTAACTTATTTTTTTTATTATATTAATAAAAATGTTATTAAACATAAGGTTTGAATTAAAACAGTATTTTTTTAAACGTTGGGTTGTTCATTTTCTTCATCATCTTCGGTCAAATCGGGATGAAAGTCAGCGACATAAGCCGTATTTTATTATCAGCGTAATCTGATCCAAATCAGATCACGAAAATAAAACAATTAGGATCATAGACAAATTTTATTTTCGAGTTGTGGCAACAGTTGCTTTCAAAAGACGAACATGCCACCAGCCATGTTGCAAGCATTCTGTAGATACAACGTGACGCCACAATATGATGTGACATTTCAGTTGCTTGTCGGGCGTGTTGCCATATGTAGGTACCTACCAAATTAATAATTTTTATTTTTGAAGGTAAGAGTTTTTTAAGAACTAATTTAAAGTGTTTACAATCAGTTCGAAATATAATGAAAACCGCAGTTTGCACATCTGGTCCGCTTAGATTGGAATTCAAAGCATTATAATTATCATAATAATGCTCAAGCTCATGTTGTGATCGTACCATAGCTCTCTCTCTGCACACACGCAAAATAAGTTTGATTGTTAAAATAAAATCGTCACTTCACATAAATTTAAAGCTATTTGTTCAAAAAACTCGGCGAAAACAGTTGCAGTTACATTTTTATGCAATATTTTGTGATAACAAAAAATATTTATCCCAATAATTAGTTTTGAAAATAATTTAAACTTATGCAGCCAGCTAGTTTACATTTTTCATTAGATATTCCAAGATTTTCTGCACATTTGTACTTTATGTAAAAACAAAAAACAACTCTCACCTTTCTGCTGGGAAACATTTACTTAAAAAAATATGGAATATTTCGCTGGGATCGTCATACCTCTACAGAATTAAAAATAAAAACCTCCAAGGAAGGGAAATTTATTGGATGTAAAAATATGCTTATTGATTTTTTGTGCTATGAAGAGTATTGAATTTTTTAGTCTGGCAACGTGACTGTGTGACTATCGTTTACAGGCACACCAACTTTCAAGAATGAAACAAACAACGCCAAACAGCGCTGCGAGAAATAATAATACAGAAATATTTTTCAGATCATGGTTCATGATCTCGATGAGAAGCAGGATCATATGCTGTTGTTGTAAGTGCATGCAAATCGATGATCTATATTGATCATGGCTGATAAAAAAAAAGGGCTATTGATGCCATTTAAACTTTTATAAAAGGGATGATAAATATTGTCAATCAATGGCAACATATTTTGATGGAATTGAACGCACGGCGTTTTTATATTAAGCGATTTGAATCCTTCGATTTCATTAAGTGATGTTTTGAAATATACTGTTCCAAACTCTTTTGTGAACCTCATCCACTTTACCTTTTGCCAATAAAATCTCTCTCCGTCATTGTCCACCTTTCGCCACATAGATTTTTCTTTGGAAACAGCTGAGAAATTAAAAATCTCATCTTGATTAATTTACATGTGAGTATGCCCCGGAAGAAGAAATTTATGATCAATCGTTTCCTCATTATTTTGCAGTTGTAAAAAAGTCGCGAACATTAAAGCAATAAACGAATTTTGAATTCTGTCCCGGACAACAATCACTGTACAAAACCACATGTCGAGTTTTAGCTGGAACGTTTTGAAGATGATTAAATGACGGTTAACATGACGCGATTTCATTTTCACCACGGTTTGCTAATGCTTCGTGCCACATATAGAATATTGTCCGTCCAGTATTACAGTCATGAACTGTTAAATTATAGGTCCACAATGGCCGCTTATAAAAAGAGACTGACGATCTTAAATATAACGTCGGAAGACATTGTTGTAAGTCAAACGTTAGAACTTTTATAGATGAGGAGTTTTCAGTTTTAGATTTGTCAATTGCTTTCGATTTGTATGCAGAATCTGCATCAAGATGGTGAGCAATTTGCTCCTTTTTAAGGTTGTCTCGTTCTTCCTCAGTAGCAACGTCAATTATCATTTTTAAGACTTCGCACTTATGACAAGCATCCAATGTGTAATGCGATTCGTAGGACGGGAAACTTTTTATAAATTCAATACCTAATTTCATTTTCTTTTTTATGAGCGAGTTTCTTGGGACCAGGGTAATTTCCACGCAAATCACCTGTGAACGACCCAAAGCCTTCCAACTTTTTTTAACGACTGTTTTGATGAATTGTTCCGATTCACAAAGGGTGTATCTAAAACATTTCTGGCAAACAGAATCACTTTCTCCATATATCTCCAAGAAATATTTGTTGGTGTATTTCCTTTTTCTCCGATTGGTAAGGCTCTTTTCTTTTCTTACAAATTTAGTATCGTCAACCAAACTTAAGCCGGCAACAAAAGCTTGTCTCAACTTATAAAAAGCAAGTTCCCAGTACGATTTAAAAACAAAGTTTTGGGTTTTCAAAGGTTATTTTTTTTCTACGTTTATTTCGACAATTATCCAACCTTCGTACCCTTACAGCTTTTCCAGTTGTAGATATATAGCTTTTGTCGGAGTTTATTTTTTCTTTCCGCATCTTCCTGTTTGTTTTTTTTTTTTTAATTTGGCTTTCTCTACCTAAAATGACAGTATCGATTTTAACCAAAATGCATACTTGAAGTAAAATTGATGTCTCCAAAATTATTGCGTCCTCCTCCAATTCGATTGACCGAAAACTCTTCTTTTAGAAACAGCTCATATCTCGAAAAATAGCAATATTTTTTGCTATTTTGTCTGCTTAATTTTACGAAAGGCACTTTGACAATACGATTTTGATTAAAACACATACTTAGGATAACAAAGTAGTTCTTATTTAGATCTCATACTTAGTTTTTCTGGAAAAATTCGAATAAATCATTTTTTTTTTTAAATTATTTCTCACAAATTACTACCCAAATCCCGATCTGTGCTCGTATATTTTTGTAAAACAAATACAGAAAACATAAAACTACTGCTTCGTTAGTCCTTATTGTACTCAAAAATGTTGTACGTGTAAAAGCTTATAAGGTAGTAAGTAGCTTATTTAAATAATCCAAACATGAATTTTATTTAACACTTTTCCTCTATCTCATGTTCGCCTGCCACTGAACTTTTGAACCTAGCTACCAATTGACTTAACCAATCTTTCGATGAGCGAGAAAGTTTCGTGCGACCCAGTCTTGTACTTTATTTTAGATACTATATGTTATATGTACCTACAAAGCAAAAAAAAAAAATTAAAAACGCAAAATTTTACATTTTTCCATGCAATAATCTAGTAAAAAATAATTTTGCATATACGTGTTCCTTTTACGTTGCCCAGCGTTACACACTGGAAAGTGGAAATGTTTAAAAAATTCCAAACTATTCGATTTCCACTCGTGCGAGTACGCTCTTTGATCCTTCATCTTAGTGTATGGTAAATGGTGAATTACAACAGTATACCCTGCAACGCAACAAAGTTCATTAGCGTGATCCCATTATCCCATCAAAGTGAACCCCATTCATTTATTAACCTTCATGCATTGATAAGTGCCCTTGTTTGTGTAATTTATTTGTTTGCACAACTTCAGTAGAACCGCCGCAGCAGTTTCGAATGAAACGAAAGTTTCTATGGCATCGCGCAGTCCTAAGGTTGTTCGAGGACTCAATGAGCCGTGTACCATGTAAATTGTCTAACTTTCTAACGCCAAATAAATCCTAAATATATGTATCCTCGGAAACCAAACCCCTCCCCCGCAGTAGGTAACATAACCACTTATCGATTATAATATTGGGTGAACTCTCAACCTATTCAACCGCAGTTGACTTGCCTCGTTACATTCTGGTTGGCAATTCGTATATTATTATTATCTCTGTTCATACTTTATTGATTTCCGCCCTCACGACTTACAACTCTTCCATGGCAACTCGTTGAAATCACTGGATAAACGTTAGGGAACCGCCAGGAAATGAGGAAAAAATTGCTTCGATGACACATGACAGATTTTCAGAACCACTCTCTTCCACGATTTATTTAAAATGTTTTTTTTTTTTTTTTTTAACCTTCGAGTCACCTATATTTTAGGAATGAAGCATTCCAGTTTTTGATTTTCTAATTGAAACGTTTTCATAGCTCCACGAACCACGAACTCATTTCATTCGAATATTCCGCGTGGGTTAGTCAACTTCAAAAGGTATAGGTAGAATGAAATTACTTTTGCTTTTGAAGGCAAAATCGTTTACCCAGTCCCTGCGTTCTGCTTTCCCTGTCATCGTTAAATTCATCAATACAGTCACAATGTCCGGAATCATTCCATTCCTTCTCCACGATTTGCCAAAGACAAATATTAAATAAAAGCAGCAGCAGTCCATAAAGTTATACGCTCAAAAATTGATATGTCGACGTTGCGTAATCGATCAAAATATACTGACAATTCGATTTGAAATTAATTTATTACGAAGGAAAGACTCCAAATCCTTGCTGGATGAAAGAACAATGTATAAATATATGTGAACGATGAAGCCCCTCATTGGGTCTCCTTCTTTGATCCTTGTATATACACACACGGTTAAGCCCATCCATCTGCAACTTCTATTTGTCCCCAGTTGCCAAATTTATTAGGAAGAAAGAGGAACAAATTACACGCTTTTCCCGGACTGCAGGAGCAAGACAATTCGGCAGGACCAAAACGCTGTAATCGTAGATAAGCTAGCATGTAGATAATATTGATTCATATTCCTAACTGCTACTGTTGACTTTTCGATAAAAAAAAGGGGGTGGCATTATCATGGCTAGAACGGACTAGTCCTATTTATATCCTGCAGCTGGTATGTAACCATAGATTTATTATTATGTATCCAAAGGCAGTAAATCATCAAGGTGAAGTATTAGTTCCTGCCAATGGCAATTCTTGCAGAATCGTCCTCCCATGAACAATCATAATATATTTGGCTTGTAGTAAAAACGTGACGTGAGGTGGGTCATTTTCTGTCGCTCCTCGTTCCACAGAGATATGGATCCAAATGGGACGTGTTCACCAGCGCGGCACAATTTCGTTTTATTTATTTATTTCGTTTCGTTTAGGTCGTTGTGGGGCAGACTGACGTAGCCGCTCTGTGCGGGACCGGGACAGATCGATGTATGTTAATTTTCCTTCGAAATTGTATGTCCAAATGGTCATTAATTTATAACGAGCTCGGGAGTTATTCCATATTCCCGGCCGACTGCGACTGTTGCGGGTGTAGGCGAGGTGATGCAGCAATGCGGTATAAGGATTTAAATGAATATTCGTGCTTGGGGTAGATTAATAGTTTTGGGGTGGTTTGACCAAGTTGAACGCGTAAATTCCTATCGAGCGAGCTATGTAATTATCTAATGGGGAAACTCTGCACCGTGAATATGCGTGCCCGTTAGTAGTTTTTTTTATTTAAATTAGAAAACCGAAAACTGGGGGCGGAGTTCCAAAATGTAGTATACTCATTTAATATTAGTTCATGTTTGTTGTCGAAAGAACTCTTTATAGTTACCCCTTGACCCAGACATCATCGGTAGCATAAAGTGATCAGCGATCATTGACCCAAACATTTAGTCGGAAGAAAATAAAATGGGTAAGGCACTATAAAAAAAGCCAAAGCGATCATTTTTCTGCCAACCCGGAACGATTAGCAGCGCTTAATTTTTGTTGAAAAGTCATAGTGGGGAACTATAATTTTAGTCACCTAGCGCAGTTTAATTGGACAGCGACACAAGAACGAGCAAGCTCAGAGGAAACATCGAACCGCACTTAAGAGTTTTGAAGAGAAACCAACACAAAATGAGACTTTAATAGTACTAAAAGTCATGAATCTTGTCAAAGTCTAAAAGTGTCTTCAAACAAATTTTCGATGCATATATAGGAGAAATGTGGTCAATGTGCTGGACTACTGAGCGAGGCGTCTCAGGTCGAACCCCTGGAAAAATTAATCCGACTGGCGCTACTTATACTGATTTTTGTCCTGAGAAAGCTAGAAACTATGCCTAGAGTCATATGCAGACCTGATGCGCTAATTTGTTTTATTATTTTGACGACAAATCAACAACAACGCTTCGGTAGAACATAGAAAAATGTATATCGGTAATGACTGGGATGGGATCCGTCCTGGCCTAAAATTCAGCGCCGTCTATAAGTAAGACTTGACGATATCTTTAAGAAAGGCGCTTTTAAATCCCTATACAGGGTGGCGAAAAATTAATCATCCAATTTAGTTTTTGAGTTACTTTTTTACTCAATTAAAAAAATATTTTGAATAATGGAAATCTTTGTTTGCACTTGTTTGGACGTTTACAATTTTGTCTGTTAAGTGGAAAAGCTAATGACTAAATATCCTTCAAGTTTCTACCGCCAGTCTTGATACACATTTGTGCACGTTTTATCGCATTTTCCATGACATTCCGCAAGATTTCCGGTGATAATATTATTGTTCACATTCCTGTCGAATATTTTCCTTAAGGGCTGCGATTGTCTGAGGCTTGTTGGTATAAGCCCGCGACTTCAAGTACCTAGACCCAAAGAAATAAGTTTGGAATGGGTAAGTCGGGCGATTTTGCTGGCCATGCCAAATCGCAAAAAAAAAAATGGGGATTTAGCGAATAGGAGACGCTTCCTTCACAATATCCATTGTGGCTCGTGCTGTATGCCCGGTTGGACTTGTCAAAACCACATGTTCACCAAGCCATGCTTATCCGATTCCGGCAGTAGAAGTCATTTATCATTACCCTGTAGCGTTCGCAAAAGAAAGGGACCGCATTGCCGATGGCGTCATTAAAAAAAAAAAGTCCCACTCACTCCTCACTTTGAATAGATATAATGACTCTTCGCGCTCCACACGCGAATTGTCAATGTACCCAGAAACGAGGATTTTGATTATTGACGTTACCACTTAAGTGGAAAAGCGCCCCGTGGCTCATGATGATTTTCGACACAAAATCGTCCTCTTCGTTGTTGAGAGTATTATTCCACGCTCTTGCAGAGCATTGGCCTCCATTGCTTGTCTGTTTTATACTGCAGCTGTCTAGTTCACAAATGTTGAATATGATTGACGTACCTATGACATTTACAAAAACTATAAATTCTTCCGATAGGGTGATTAATTCTGCGCCGCACCTATATAAGACGCTCCTCAATAACACCTCGTCTCCACGAGTCTGAATTCTGTCAGACTTTTCTGTCAGACCTCTACACCGCCATATTTGCAATTGCTTTGGGTGGGCAAATCCTGTTATGACATTTCATTTCATTAGAAGGCATCAACGAAGAAACAAGGGAGGGTGGCGCTCGCTTCTTCAGCTTCGCACTCAGATTTTCGTGTATCTATCTATTTCAACATGAAAACCAGAGCCAATACAATATTGTCTCTGATGAAAACATTACTTCCTCTTTTTTTGTTGATATTCGTGCGAATGCAAAATGCTTCCCAAATCGATTTCCAAACATTTAGGTATACACAAAAAATTAACAGAAATAGATGCACCCTATGCAATGCGTTTGTTTACAGTTAAAAAATTTCTGAAAAAGAAAACATACTCCAAATTTCTCCCCAGGATATTTTTTTGAGTCGACCCTTTTATAAATCGGGCTTTTCAATTCCACAATTGCTCGCTTTGTTGGTACATACCTATTTATTAAATTTATGGTATCACTTTGCGATAGGCGAAAACCAGCCATAATTGTATCCGCGCCCTTGTATTCCCTAGAACCTAGAGTAACCAAAAAAAAGATTCTTTGCTGTCAAATGCTGGTCTAAACTTCATATGTAAAATTTCAGTCAGAAGATCTGTCTGCAGAGATGGCAGGACAAAAAGTCTGACTGAAAAGTCTAGATTTCTGTCATGTCCGAAAAATCGCGGTCTACACGAGGCAGATTGTTGTCGTGACGGAAGTCTTGTCTGAATTTCTTTCTCGTGGAGACTATGGATGTAACGTCATTATTCTTGTCAAAGTCTGAGTCCTCTTGTAAAATCATTTTGGATCACGGGGAAACTTTAACAATGAAAACATTAAAGTTTAGTGGCAGCACTGTAACCTGGTTTCAACCGGCGAATTCATGCGCGAGTTATAGTTTCACAAAATTGTGACAGATTTACATACGAAATATACAAATATTTAAGTAAGGTGCGCCGTTCTTTGAATAAAGTCTATTAAGCGGCTGGTGTCATGCGGATGTGCTGGCTCAGTTCGTCGGGGGCTTGAAACTTCACTATTGGTTTAAGTAAAACTAAACAAATCTTCTACCTCGAGGTTATATTGAAGTTGTGATAAACATACCTCCGCCCTTCCCTACGCTACTCTTTCTCTCTAACCATGAAACTTAACGCTACCATGTTTCAAATTTTAACAATAAATATAAATATAACAGCTTCATAAGAATTGCTTTCCGATGTCCTCACGACAAAAATTAGTCGGGTACAGTCGATTGGCATCACTGGTAAGAATTGTGAAAAAGAAAAAACAATATAGTAAGTAACGCATTTTGTAGGAGGCTGCGAATTTTCCGTTCCGACGGATACCTCGCTAGCTATGCCGGAATAGTTCCACTTTCATTAAAAGCAAAAGGAAAGTGTTTGATCACTGATATCAGGCAAAGTCCAACCATTTACTTCTTCTTGACCTTGGAAAAACTGTAATTTTAACAAGCTTTGACCTTCCTTAAGGAAATTGGTCCGAAAATGATATTAAGAATACGGTACTAATAGTTACACTATACAAAAGCTAGCTCACCAGTTACGGTACAGTTCTTATTTCTAAGTCAACAACTCCGTGGATATGATCATCTCAATCTTCATCAAATTTGGCAACTCTTATCCCTTCATTTAATCACGCTACTTGCAGATCGCCCTCGAATCCGTGGTTGCCGGTTGGTATATGAATTTATGCAGACACTGTCTACATAAATAAAGCTACAATCCGCATGCGTCCTTTTGAATAATCTACAACTACAAGGTGGTAATTTTTTTCACAGCAGTAGGTAAACAACTCAGCTAAAAGCACTTTTCAGAAAGTTGATTTAAAATTCATTTATTTATTCATCTGAGTGCAAAGTTCAGTTCACTCTGACGTTTGAGTAATCTTTCGAGAACTATCTCAATCTACAACTGTCTTCCATCTGGTGAGTACTTTAACCTGAAATGCGTTTAGACACCCACCCCAAGTCCGAGCCACACTCGCCCGAATCAGTTTACCAGCACATACCCCCACCCACTCGAGTCAACAAGACACTAACCAGCACTGTTCTGTGTCTGACGTTGTCCAAATAATCACATCAGGCACATTACTAGAACACCCACTTTTGGCACGAAATGCAACAAACCACAGCAATTTACTATCACACAAACTGCGCCTCTCGTCTTCAGCAGCACGGCCGAGTAAATAAACCAACACGAACCGTCTTGCCAGGGTCAGCGGAGGTTCTTTTCGCTTGACAGATGACAGGTAGGAGGGTAAGTTTAAGCAACCCCTCCCACCCACTGTAGTGATGGGATTTCCGTAATCAACTCTTCTGCATAGACACGGAACTGCACGGATCGGCGTCCATATTTACTTAGCCCGTAAGTGTGACATAAATGTGACACCGTTCGGAAGTTAAGCAAACAAAATGTGCGGGCGTAGGTGATTGCCCCACTTATGAAGTTCAACGACGAGGTACACATAATATGCCACTACCACCCACATTCGGGGAGTGTGTTTCTTTTTCTGTTCCTTATTTTGCTTAGTTCTGCTTCAGACCTGGGTGAGAGTAAATATTTGACGTTCCTACACCAGCACGAACACATTTCTGTCGGAAAGTGAATTTGCATATATTTTGCGTTTCTGTAAGAAGGTGACACCATGTGTTACCGGAAAAATCATTAGCGAAATGTAAAAAAAAATAAACGTTCCTCCTATACCATGTTTGAAGAGGGTGACATGACAAAGCGATTAGTATACCACTCGTATGCAATTGGTTGTAAGTGGAAATACTGATACATGTCGGTGTCGGCGACTTGGTTTATTTTATTATGGATTTTTCAATTTGATGCCGTAAAATTTAACAGAATGATGACAGAAAATGAGGAACATTTTCTCAGGGATATTAGGTTCATTCGCGTACGCGGTTTAAATCGAACGCAATCGTACAAAGTCTATGCACGTTGCCATCAAAAATGACAGCGAAAGAGAGAGAGAGAGGAAAATTAGAAAAATAGCGAGTAACGAGGATCTGCTCTCTTGGTTCGAAACAGCTCAGAGAATTTCAACCGACATATCATTATATTAATACGTGAACATCCGAGCTTTCCGTACGCTTTTTTGGTATTTAATATGAAATGAGGAGAATGAAACTAATCTTATTTGAAAGGTGATGTGCCATAGATGTGCACAAACACAAAATCGTGGATATATGTCGCCATTAAGAGTGGTAAAATTAAGTTGAGACTTCCCCATACAAAACAGGTAGTAAAAGGATTTTGGTGACAATCAATTTGTCGCCGTGATGTTTCCATAGTAACGTATTTAATCATCTTAGATTAGAACCTGTCGGAGAGAATCATTAACCCATAAAGGTATGCAATTTACCTGCCCCTAAAAATAAGCAATAATTGTAAGAAATTTATATATAGGGGAATTATTTATAATTTGTCGCCACCATATTACCATATTACAGTAACGTACCTATTTAAATATAAATCATCTTAGATTAGAGTCTGTTTCCGATGGAGCAGCTCATTTAGTATTTTTAACTTTCTCCATTACGTAGTAAGAGAAAGATATTGGTTTCGTACAAAATTTCGAAATCGAGATTTTAATCAATTGGGATATTACGATGATAGAGGAACTCAAAAAAGTGGGTCGCAAAATTCGGTCCGGTCTGTCCGTCCTTCCATGGGCACACAGCCTAAACGGCTTCCCGGATTACGTTCAAACCTCGGATTTTGAGTTTTTGGGCTTACAGTTTGGGAGGTGTTTTTTTTTTGTTCCAATGTAACCTCAATATTAATGGTACTTCCCATACAACATTTTCGTACCAGTTTGATTTGATCGAAAACGGCTCTAACGATTTCAACCAAAATTGATATTTAAGCTTAGGTAGGTGAGGTTACCCTGACTGCGTACCCAGTTTTTGGCAAAAAATTCGAAAAACGTGACTTTTGAAAATATCTCGAAAACAGTATTTACGATTGTAACAAAAATTAATTTCGAAGGAAATGTGGTCATTTTATCGTACAATGAATTTTTTAAAAAAATTTTTTTTTTAATTTAGTTTTTTTCAGTTTACCGGAAAACTCCGATAACGTTTTTGACCAAAATGCAAACATAGAGTCAAATGGATGTTTTCAAAACTATTGTGTCCTCAATTTTTAATTTGCTGAAGACTCTGAAAGTCTGTCTGTCTCTTTTCTTTTTTATGCTGTTAGCTATGGCCACAGTTGTTGTTGTTTTTTTAGAGCAAAGCAATAGACTAATTTTAGCTATAAGAGTTGAATGCAAAAAAATTACAGTTATTACATATTTCTATTTTGCTTTGCCTATGCCGAGAGAATGTGCATTCTAGGCGATCATTAGAATAGACTCAGGAGCTGTAATTTTAGTTTTTGAAAAGTGTCAAATTGTCTTCTCAAATTTTGAATAATTTAACACAAAATGGGGCGTGGAGCAGCACTAACTTCGGAAGAAAGAGACAAAGTATTGGCATATCGAGACAGCAATCTTTCAACCAGACAAATCGCTGAACAAATTTCTAGAAGTCAGTCTGTTGTTTGCCATTTTTTAAGGAACCCATCGGCTTAAGGAAGAAATATGAAAAAACCGTCCTGGAAAGCACTTACGCCGAGGAGCGGAGGATCCTTCGAGAAGCTTCAAACTCAAAGTGTTCTACAGGAAAAATTCGACAGAATTTGGGTGTAAATGCAAGTGTAGCTACCGTTTGACGAGTAATCCGCAAGGCAAAACATCTTAAGAGATTAAAACTAAAAAAAAACACCGCTTACAGACATTCGTAAGCAAACTCGCTGTCTCTTTGCTCGCAGTCACATGACATGGAATAGAGAGTGGCATCAAATCATTTTTTCCGATGAAAAACGCTTTAATTTGGATGGACCGGATGAATTCAACTACTACTTCCATGATATGAGAAAGAAAGAACACGATTTGACCCGTCACCATAGTCGTGAGGGGGTATAATGGTGTGGGGTGCCATATCCTATTATGGAACATTTGATATTCAATTCGTTTCCTTTAAGATGAACGCAATAAGATATAAAGAGCTTCTCCAAAATGCATTCCCCCATTTTTCCGGCCTTTTTTTAGCCTATCTTGGACGTTTCAACAGGGTAATGCCCCAATCCATTATCCATACTGCTCGAGTCGTAAAGAAGTGGATAAATGACCAAAATGTGAACTTAATGGAGTGGCCTTCATACTCTCCTGACGTCAACATTATAGAGAATTTGTGGGTATGGCTTTCGCGTAAAGTCTATCAATCCGGTAGACAATTTGAGGATATACAATTATTAAAATCTGCCATTAAGAACGCCTGGAGCCAAGTGTCCTTGGACTATCTAAAGGATCTCTACGATTCAATCCCTGACATCTGACCGAATTTATGAAATGATTTTAAATAACTATTAATTAACATTAAAGCATTAGGTATAATAACTTATTTGATACTATTTTTTTTTTTTTTTTTTCAATAAATCTGTGATTTATATTAAGTTTTTAAGCTTGAATCTATTTAGTTGAGCGATAAAAATGATAACTTTTGATGTTCACTCACAAACATATTTTTTTAAATTAACCATTCAACTTAGAACGCTCATTTTTGATTTTGTTTAATTAAGAAATGAATAGTGCGTAATAAAAACATAAGTTTTCTAAATTATATTATTAATAAACTCCATTTTCTAAAAAATTAAGTCTGAGTCTATTTGGTTGATCGGCAGTGTATATTATAGATGTCGCTCTTTTCGTTTCGTTTATAAAAAAAAACATTTATTAGTATTACATACTTATGAAAGGTATGGTCGATTTTCGACCACAAGCGATACTAGTACTGATAAATACGTCAAATGCAAAAGGTTGACAAGAAACTAATTCAAAATCTGTCTTAAAAATCGATTGCACAGAAAAATAAAATCTGGGAAAATAGAAAAACATTGGTGCTGGTCGAATGTTCTCCCATAACGTTTCTAATGTTGCTAAAAGGTACGTTATATATTTATTTGTGATATGGATTAGGTGTCAAAGTTGAAAGTGGCTCAAAGTAGCTCGAAGTCTATCCTCTGGAGAGTTTCGCTCAATTTTTGTAGTTTGACAGATTCTTTGTGTTTGGCTCGGGAAAGTACGCGAATAGACGTAAGGACTTCATTCCCGCTCGTATTTGTTGCCCTGCTCTTATGGCACTTTTGCAGCTCGAACGTGTCTCGTCCCCAGTGTGTATACGTGAGCAATATGCCAAGATTTTCGTTTGTCATGTAAGTTGTCTTTCGGACGAACTATTCTCAGTAGGGCTTTGGAGACTCAGCAGCTTTTTGATATGCATGACACATGTTGGTACAGTCAAAGATGTTTTGTAACACGTAACGGCGCTCTCAGACCTACTTTCAATATTCTAACCACAGGAGGACACAGAACACAATGTGTCCTATGGTGCTTTGCAGTGTGTCCCAAAACACAGTGAGAATTTAGTGGTTAGCCACATAACGAGTGCCTACACTTCCAGGATGTACAAAACCACTCGCATATGAGGGAGCTCATTGTCTGTCTCTGTATACTTTACGTGACAGGGGTTGGTGTTTTGAGTAACCTTGTCGGAATATTTAAAATCAACTGCAGTGATTTTCCCTGAACTTATAAAGTAGTTAATAGTGCCGTCCAGTTTGTAGGGCACCTGTTCATTCCGCTGGATAATTTTCCGACGACACCATGTAACATTGATTGGATATGACCGATTTTCAGATTATTACCGTCGAACGCCATTTTGATCACACGAGTAAAATTGTTCACAAAATAGCTTATTATGGTTGAAAACGATATCATCTCGATGATTTGCTGGTGTACGTGATTTGCCCCCAAGTATATGTTTCACAATGAAAATTTACCAATAAAGTAAATGAGAATATCCTTCAGCAATACGGTGGTCTATAAATGGCGAAATTTATATAAATTCGTTTAGAGATCATACGAGTATACACTCTAGGTTCATTAATTTCGTGGTTTCAAGTTGGTAGCGCTGATAAATAAATTGATAAATGTCCAACTCAGCTGTCATTTAAGTTACATCATAATAATAGTTGAATGTACGCCATTTACGATAACTTATCGCATAACAATCGAACCAGGTGTAAAAATTGTGAAAACTTACTACAAAAGTGATGCCACTTTACGGTCGTCATAATCGACCGACTACTTAAGCAATCGGTAAAATTGTGAAGAAATTTTAAGAGAGTGGAAGCATTACTGATGGCGTAAGGCATGTGCATCATCGCAATGCGCGCTCCTGCAAGTGCAAGTGTTACAGATGATCCGAATTAATCGATCTATCAACTCGGCGAATGATAACCGATTTTTTTGGCCGGCGATTGAAGATCATGACTTGAACGATATGTGGTTTCAACCTTGCCTTTCATATTATTAAGTCCCGCCCACATTTCTCAAAGTTATTTATTTTGACATTGTCAACTAATATTTTAATTATAAAACTTTAGAAACAGCTTTTATATTTCATTTTTTTTGCTGGGAGGTGCCAAATTTTCTATAACAATTAGATTTTTAAAAGCTAGTGCTGTAAGACCATTTAAACTGTAATTTATTTACTTTTTAAAATAATGATAATAATAATAATAATAGTTGGCGCAACAGGTCTGTAGGGACCCTAGGCCTAGCTTCTCGCAACCATTCGTTTTGTGTGAGTTTTTCATTTTTGGAACGAATGGAAGGGATCTACAATTTTATGCCGTTTCCAAACGGGCCGATTGAGAAGCTCTTTCATGACAGTTATACTCTCGGATGTTTGTCAGACGTTCGCGAGAGGTGGCGCAGTGAAAAAAACCCTGAGTTGGAATTTGGGTTTTTGCGGGATTCGAACCTGGGACCCCTCGCTTAGTAGTTCAACACACTAACCACTAAGCCACTGCGCCTACTACTAAAATAATGATAATAATAATAAAAAAATGTTTGTATTTGAAATGTCACCCCTCGATTTCTATACAGTTTTTTTTTTTTTTTTTCAAAGTGCATTTCCCCATACAAAATTTCAAAACCTCTTTCATCCCCTCAAAGTCTTGTTTGCACGACAAAAAGTAGCCTATGTCGTTCTCATTATGCTTCTGAATATTATGAAAGAAAAACCAAGTAAATTGGATAAAAATTACATGAGTTATACGTGACCACATAACATATCAAATTAGAATAATTATATACATAGATTGCAAAAATCTTTCTGCCATTTTTGTCTTAAGTCGACATAATTATGCAGCCTTATTATGACAACGGGTAATTGTTTTTCAATTTCCTGTAAGGTCAGCTGCTGCTCTAGCATTCTTAGGCAAAATTCTAAACGTAAGGCAACGTCAATGCCACAAAAGAGTCGTAGCCACAACACGAAGCATCGCGTAAACAAGCTGTAGAAATGCTTTATAAATTTGTTGCGCCATTTTCTGACCAAAACGACTTTCAAATACATTGGCGATAATAAGGATAAATTGGGTTTCAAGCAAAACTATGCAGAAGCGGCCTAAAAGCACAAAAGAAAGGTTTATAGTTACAAAAACTCATCAATATAAAATGTGGCTCATTAAATACATAACTGAATTTATGTACTCCCAACACTGCTTCCCTTTATCCAGACCAAATGCTCTGGCATCAGCGATGGCTCGAACTTTAAAGCGGAGTTTCTTTCATAGTTGTCGTTGTCGTCTCGAACCAGGGAACTCGGATTCGAAGATCCTCTTAGCTGGAGCATTATTGTCCATTCGCTCGATGTGTGTTGTCTTTTTGGACTACATCCGCTCTTTAAATAAATAAATCTAAAGAACCAACAGAAGGGGATGTGTCAAGGAATGAATTGCAAGAAAAAAGGAAGTTGTTTAATGATCGCCGATTTAAGGCGAATCGATCAATTTGAGGCTGTCACACATGGCGCAGGGTCATAAGTCCACAGGCCAAAAGTCCACAATGGACTTTTTACCCACCCAGGTGAGCCAAAAGTTCACACAAAATTCTTGTGAATTTTTGACTCACTGATTGTGGTCTTATGGCTCACGGATGAAGAAGGTGAAGAAGAGGACAACGAGCTTGAAAGCGAAGCTAAAAATTCTAGTAATGACCTCATTTGCGGTGTTTGCCTCCAAAACCCACAAGACACACTTCTCCAGCATTGCAATCATTTTAAGATTGCGCTTTCAAACTATGAATTCTGTATGGGGGGCATGCTGCCCCCCTGCAACCCCTCTGCTTAGGTTTACTGATGGATTACGGGGTGGGTGCAAGGTTCTTCTTATTACCTAAATTTTGTTGGCGTTATTGCACTTTGTGGGAGTGAAATAAGACCAACTGTTGGAAGTTATCCTTATTAAACTATTTAAGAGCGAAATAAGGTACATTTTTAGAAGTTGGTCTTATTTCACGGCATCTATCAAACATTCCCATACTTTTCGAGTTGTTAAAACAACTCTTTTTGTCATATTGATAATTGTGGACTTATAGCCTACTTCCATTTTAAAATTGTGAACCTATGGCCCAAATTATTGTGAACTTTTGGCTCATCTGGGTGGGTTATAAGTCCACAAATCAATTGTGACATAGATGGGTCAAAAGTCCATTGTGGACTTTTGGCCTGTGCACTTATGACCCTGCGCCGTCACACATACGCATTCTTCCCCCATCCTGACTAGTATAATACATCAAAAAAGAGATCAAAAATCACTCATTCTATTTCGAACGCTTGGACCTTATACATTTGTCCAGTCATACCTACATACGGATATTGTCCTTAGAATAGTCACCACCATAGACCGAAATAGGCTGAAAGAATATCACATTGCTTTTGTCTATTTCGGGACAGGTTGCCAATACGAGACTCCATTGGATGTGTGTGTGTAGACCATGGCCGAAAATGTGCAATCGAATAATCGAATTCGAAACAAATAGAATTAAAATGGGGAGAAAGCAACGCTAATATTCCATGAAATGTTTACCCACTCTAATCGAATTTTACTGTGAGTTTATACCCTCAAGTCTCAACCAATAGTCATCCAACCCCGGGGGCACATCCACATATCCCATTTTATAATGAACATCACTCCTCTCCCACTTATACTCCTATGTTGCTCAGAAACACATAAATCGATGGCACACCATCGACACGATTAATCGAATTACCGGGCGAAAATTCAATTTATCTCGTAATCGCATCTATATTTAGAGACACATTGATTAAAACTCCATAAAATTCCATCGCAACATACTCGTATATCGTAACCTTGTCAGCTACTTAGTTGTATCGCTTAATGATTGTAATTCCTTCAAGGACATCCCCGACCTTATCGAGTTCTTATTTCTACTGCCATCTCAAAGATACATACAAACGCAAAAGTACCGAAGGCAAACTTGTGACTTTGTGAACACTTAGTGACGTCCGATTTCCGATAGGGCTTAGCAGAGCAACGACTACGAGCACAAAATCAATAAACGTTTGACAGTATTTGTCTCAATTGGGTAATTTGGTGATGGAACCATGGAACTTAAGGGATTCCATGGGAGAGCAGAAAATGTTTCCTGGCATACTTGCATTGTTACAGACACAGAGTCCCAGTCCCAGTCCCCAGCAGAGTCATTACTCGATTATCTAAGGATTTCTAATGTTTGCGGGTATTTACGAGAAGACTCGTACCGTACACATTCGTATAAGTTGCCGTTGCCGCATCAGAGCTTTTATACATACATATGCGCAATTTCGAGCACGTAATGAGTGGTTTCTTGTGAATTTATCGCAAGAGAAATGTCTATAGAACAATAGAAGCCTCGGCAGAGAGCGCACACTAAACAAAATTTTGACAACAACTCTCGCAGATTCCTTGAATTTCGTGCGATGCTAAAGTTTGGTTATTCACTAGCTCAAGCATGGTAATTTTTTTTTGGGGACGCCTTCTCTTCTTTCTTTTTCTGACAAGAATTTCGTGCTATGAATGCTGAAGTAAATCGCACAGAGATTTAGGATTCCAATAATGCCTTGCAAATTGGATTGTTCGAGTTTATTGGGAATCAATTGATCGTTGATTGAGAATTCGAATCGATTTATGAAAAGGGGATGCTTAGATTTTCCAAATTCAGGGAAATGTTGCTTAGCACAATTAACAACTGTTTGAGGACATACAAATTTGTTGCTTTGACTATTAAATACAGAGGATGATGTAGCGAGTGCGAAATTAAAACCAATTTGGGTCTTGATTTGCATATTGTTAGATATGGCGTTTTCAAGTAGGTAACTTTTAAAATTTTGACAAAATCTCTGGATATGCGTGCTTACATTGAATGGCATCGTTAAAAAGTATAGTAAACGTGTTTGGTAACATTCTGCAGATTGTGGATGAATATGACATAATCAAAGTAGCTATCTGTCGAAAAGACAGCAGATTCTGTTTATCATGCTATATTTATGTGACACAAGTTGATAGGTATATTTTCCAGAAAAATTGCCGACCATAATTTTTTGAAGAATAGGAGTGAGTGTTTAAAAACAACAAAATATATAAAAATGATTGGTGTTTCAAGACAAAAATTGCGGACGTGTGTGGGGTACAAATAAAGTGAGAATTGCTAACTGTTGAAGCTCCGAGTGGTTAGAATTTTCAAATGATGCACTTTTAATATATTGTTAGAAGAAAAGGGGAAACGGGAAATATTGGCTAAGAAATAATTTTTGGTAGTTGTAATTGCATTTTTACTGGCCGTATTGAGTTTTAGAAAAATATACGAACTCAGGGCGGAATTTGTGTAATAATAAGGAATTATTAAAAAAAATATTTACCTATTCGAATTTGTTCAGAAAAAACTGAGTAGCTATGAGATCTTAATTCGAATCAATTTTTTATCCGATATCCGAAGTACAGTAGATAGTCGGCCTCGGCATAAGTATTTTGACGAAACAAGATCTATGATGGTAGCAAAGTTTAACGCTGGAACGGCAGTAAAAGACATTGCAAAAGTGTTTAATGTGCCGCGTCAAACTGTGCACTATCAAATTAATAAGTTTAAAAAACATGACGACATAAGTAACTTAACTAGATTAGGAGCTAAGCGCATAACAACGCCCGCTCAAGACCGAGTGCTTCTACGGGAATGTGAGAAAAACATTTTTCTGAAGACTCAATCTGCTGCAAATCAATGGAATTTGACGGCCAAGAACCCAATCAGTGAGCGCACTGTCCGACGACGCGACGTTTGAAGAAAGGAGATTTTAAGACAATTAAAGCTTAAAAGTGCCATATATATCGAAGGCAAACAAGCTTTAAAGACTGGCCTTCGCAAAGGAACATCTGCACAAGCCAAAGGAGTTTTGGAGAAGTGTTTTATGGACAGATGAAAGATCCTTTGAATATAACACTTCAAAAAACAAATTTTTTGTAAGATTGCCAAAGGTAGTTGGGCAAAAGAAACAACCCGTTTGTCAAAAAGTGAGCCATGACGGAGGCTCTGTCATGTTCTGGGGATGTGTGGCATATAATGGACTGGTGGACTTGGTTCCTATCACCGGCTCGATGAACCAAAACCAATATTTAAATATGCTAAATGATAACGCCTTAACTTCTGGAGAAAGGCTTATTGGGGAATCATTTATCCTGCAACAGGATAACGCCCCGTGCCACAAAGCGCGAAAGATTTCTAAATTTTTGAAAGATGTTGGGGTTAACACTTTGGACTGGCCACCTCAAAGTCCGGCTTTAAATATTATAGAAAACGTCTGGTCTCTTTTGAAACGCAAAAGAACAGTTTCGTTAAATAAAACAAGGGAGGAGACAATTTCTGAGATCACTTCTCTTTGGGAACAGATATCTCCAAAGATTCTCTAAAATTTAGTGGATTCGGTACCAAGGCGCCTTCAAAAAGTTATTAAAGCCAAAGGAGGATATACGTTTTACTAGCTTAGTCTTCATTTCTTTACTTTTGTTAAGTTTAAACAATGTTTTCTTAGTTTTACATTCTTGTCAAAATACTTATGCCAACACATGAAATTCCAAATTAATTTATATCTTTTTACACTTCTATGAAAAAATCTTGTTTTTTTTTATTTTTAAGTTTGAATAAGTTATATATAAAAAGGAAAAAATTAGGAGGAATTCCTTACAAAGCCGTTCAAAAGTTAAACGTAAAAATTCACTATTTTTATTTTGTCAAAATACTTATGCCGACTAGTGTATGTGTTTTGATCAAAATCGTTAAAGCGGTTTTCGTAAAATTAAGCTACACAACAATTCTTCATCTTCCCAGTCACTATTCTAATTTCCATCTCTTCTCTTCCGTCTTAGTGAACATTCGCCACGACAGTTGGTTGTTGCTCGACGAAACGACAGCGCCGCCCTTCGACAGAAACGCAAGAGCTAATAAATATTTCATCGTGCAACGGTGGGAGGGAAAGCCGGTTTTCAATTACTCAAAACTCCTACGTGCGTCGTTGTCTCGACAGGAATCACCGGCTGTGACATAGGGATAAAAATAAGACACGCACATGTACACACGAATGAATACTCCAACGTTGAGTGTTGTTAGATGATGTGGGCAAATCAAAATGACAGAGAACCCTTCGGTGTCAACGGCAATAGCAACCGCAACTACATCAATAACGACGGCAAGCAATTCTAAAGCCAATGTTGCCGCCATCTTCACAACCGCCACCGATGATGATGATGCTGCTAGCGTGCGACAAATAAATCATGAAATCGATTTGAATCACAGCAAATTGGATAACTCACCATTCCTTCCAGGCGACTGCCGTAGGCAGTCCAATGGAATACATAATGGCACTTTCAAGTGTAACAGCTCGCCAGAGCGCGACACAGTGAGTTTTGTTCCAGCAATTAGGGATCCATCATCATCACCGCCATCACAGTCACCATCGGCACGGTCATTACAAAGCAATAGCGCTACCAATAAAAGCAAGGACGAGTGTGTAGACAGCCGACAAGTGGAGCCATCAGTAACGAATCAGCTATATCAGAGAATGGGAAGCATGTCAGCAATGGCCAATTCACCGACTCGAGTGCACTTGTCACCGCTATTTATAAGTCCCTCAAGCGAGAGCCCTGCCAGCGAAATAAACAGTCCTGTGAATGGAAATAAGTCGGTTTCGTCACAGGATGTTGACGAGGTAGCTAAGCTGTTTGAGGAGAAACCTGAAGCCTTTGAAAAATGGCTAATAGAGAGAGCACCGCCCGAGGCATTGCTAAGACTGCAAGATTATATCGATAGTCGGCGGCCGCCGAAGAGAGCATCCGTGACGTCGGACTTGTTTCAACAGTGGATGCAGGTATCGCCAGTTCAAGTGAGTTCATGTTTTGTTTATTATAAAATTTACCCTGCAAATATGAAAATATGCCGCCATTTTTAGCAAAGCCCACTTTGCAATTCGTATTATATAAGGTAGATGCGATGAAAAAGTCACCACTCACCACCCGTCAAAAAGCACATCCATTTCTGTTCATACGCATTTTCTGAAAGATCAACAACCCGATCCATTTACAACCACACATTCGCTTTTTGACCCCAATTTAACATAATAAATTTTCAGCGACTGACCCCTTTCCTGCGGGATTTCGTAAATGCAGCTAATAATACTAAACGCGCCACATATCGTTACCATGTAGGGTATGGTCAGAATCAAAACTAGCTGTCTAGTAATACCAAACTTCTTCTCAAGAGAATTATTCCGCATGCAGGGACAGCTATACTAACACATTATTTGCTGAAAAATAAACCAACTCAAACAAACGGGATTAGAAGAGGTATCATACCAGAAACCAGATGTGGACGGTGTGTACACACCTACATGCTAAATAATACCCGCCGGATACCGTTTGAGCTGGTATTGTGATTGTTATACCATCGCCCATAGCACTTGTCAAATACAATGGAAGGACTAGAAAAAAAAATCCATACAGTGAATCGGGTGTAAAAACTTCGGTCTACAAAATATTAGATCTTTGTAGTTTGTGGAAACACGTTTACCACCAGGTGTATGCTTTTTATCAGCTTTTTATTACCTACGTGCATGTAGCTAACTGCCGTGGGCAAAACATGCCTTTAACCATAATAGACTCATGTTTCACTTCAATTTACAACTATGAATTTTTAAAGCGCATAAAGCTGTGCAAAGTAGGAAGGACGATGTTTTGAATTCAGTGGCCACACTTTGTGTGCTTGGTGTTGGGCGATATTATTCCAGTTGTTTACATCTAAACATGACTGAACACACCCACCAACTTTCCAGTAGACTCTCTCTGCCTTCCCATATGTCTGGAAGTTCATGCTGGTTGTTGAGATTGTTTGCTCTATCTATAGGCGTTTTTCTTTTTTAGTTCAGAGCTGAGCACTGAACAGAGTTCGAGTTCGAGCATTATGAGCGCGAGTTAAGTATCCATAGCAAGACATATTGAGAAAAAAGATAACATTATTTGTATTCAATGATATCTTTAGTCTCTAGTACAGTCTTGCACACAACGCTACAATGATAACATATGTAAAAGAGATAATATCGTTTGTATACAATGTTGGAATATTATCTCTTCTTCATTATCAAGCAAGACGATTGTACGCTTGGGTCTCCTTGTAGATAGATAAGAAAAGTATATAAATACGACTGTATGATGAATTTATCAACAGTCTTATTGTAACTACATAGTAGCCTTAAGCTCCTTTTAGAATTAGTAAAAAGTATTTCAATAATAAAGGACATAGTTCCAAATAAATATTGTTTAATTTTAAAAGTAAGAAACAAGTGTTTTAATTGGCGATCCTGCCAGGAGGTTAAATATACTTTTTAACTTCAATCGAGCGGACCTCGGGAACAAGTAGTGAAATCTAGTATAAACAGAACACTCGCGTTACCGGTTACAAGAATTACCTAGCATAGCAGGTACAAATATAGCTTCTTCGTACGAAGCAGCAAAGCAATTCAGTGAAAGTGTATATGTGGAGAAAAAAAACACACAAATTCGACGACAACAGACACGAGTTCAAAATGGAACAACTCGCAGTATTAATGGCAAGATTAGAAGCTTTAGAAACCAGGAGCAACACAGTAACACAAACCCTAGAGCACACACGCACAGAGAATGCAAGGTTAGCAGCAATAATAACTAACCAAAATCAAATAAACACTAATTTAGAAACAAAACTAAATGAAGTAAAATCTGGATTAGGCATAGTACCAAACATACCTGTGCTAGAGGAAATAAGAACCACATATACAGATGGTAGTGAAATACAGTTAGACGCATTTAAAAGCCTACCTATTTTCAACGGCGATCAATCAAATTATCGGTCGTGGCGCGAAGAAGCATCCAGATTAATGGACAGCATTAAAAACTTCAAAACACACAGTAAGTACGCAGCAGCATTGACTATAGTGAAAAGTAAAATACAGGGTGCAGCCGCGAATGTGTTAACCAATTATAACACAATTTTTAATTTTGAGGCGATACGTAACAGATTAGATTATACGTACTCTAATCAAGAACCTCTATACGTGCTACAAGACATGATGAAAGCCATCACGCAAAAAAGAAGCACACTGTCTGAATACCACGACGAGATAAATAAAAATCTCAATTTAATAATATCAAAAATCACTATGTCAGGTGATCCGCCGAATATAATCGACAGACTAATTAAAAATGCTAACGACGACGCAGTTCGTATATTCATTGATGGTATGAGTGACAACTTTACAAGAGGATCATTATATTCAGCTACAATAAATGATCTAGAACACGCATTCGCAATTGCTCGCAGAATAGAACATGATAATGTGCACAGGCATTTACATCTCACTCAAGATAAGCACCACAAAAATATGCCACATGAACGCAGAAACGAAAGAAGACCAAATTATTCGAGCCAAACAACGAATTATCAACCCCAGAAGCAATACGATAATATGCAGCAACACAATCAAGGACCACAGCCGATGGAGATAAACTCGAGACAAATTGTACATGCACAGCGACAAAATTGGAATCAATACAAACCCGATGTATATAATCCACCAGCGAAACGTGAACACAGCGGGAGTTTCAACACACACAACAGACCGCAACGATCTTATCAGCAGAACTTCAAGCAGCAGAGAGTAAATAACTCCCGACAACAACGCAGAGACGATGTCAGCAGTACATATGCAGAAGCAGATGAAACGGAATGTATGGTAAATAATAACATAAGAATAGATCATTTAAACTAGTAGACGGGTTGCCCTGCTTAAATTTAACTAGTACTATTTCTAAGGAAATTTATAAAATTCTTATTGATACTGGTGCAACCCATAATTACATTAATAGAAAATGCGATTCTAGCGAAAAAATTAAAATTAAACCTATAAAAATAAAAACAATGCATGGTTATTCTATGGTAGATACAAAGAAAGTAGTTAGGATATTAAAGAAAAATATAACATTTTTTGAATTAGAGGATATTCAGTCTTTTGATATGATATTAGGATATGAAGGACTTAAAGTTCTAAACGCGGAAATAAATTTCAGTAATATGACTCTAACTACCATAAGCAGTGTCGAATCTATTCAGAAAATTAATTACATAATTGGGGAAAATAATATTTATAAAGCAGACATAGATAGACTGATGAAGATTAATAACAGCATAGGACCGTTACCCTTTACAGATACTATAGAAGCAAGCATTAGGACGACCAATGATAATCCGGTTTATGTTAAACAATATCCATATCCCATAGCAGATAACGAATTCGTAAACAAAGAAATACAGAAACTCTTACATGACGATATAATAGAAAAAAGCCATAGTCCTTATAACAGTCCCATATGGACAGTACCTAAAAAAGGTTTGGACGAAAAAGGAAAACCAAAACGGCGCATGGTTGTTGATTTCCAAAAACTTAACGTTCACACTGTAACAGACAGATACCCCATTCCGGATGTCAACATGACAATTCAAAATTTAGGTAAAGCCAAGTACTTTACAACATTAGATTTGGAGTCAGGTTTCCACCAAATTAAAATCAAAACAGATGATAAAGAAAAAACAGCTTTTGCTATAAATGGCGCAAAATATCATTTTAAACGAATGCCTTTCGGGCTCAAAAATGCACCAAGCATATTTCAGAGATGCGTGGACGACATTTTGAGAGACTTTGTAGGTAAATTCGTACACGTTTACATTGATGACGTATTGATATATTCTTCATCTGAGGAAGAACATATACAGCACATAAGTCAAGTATTCGACGTACTCAATAAAGCCACATTAAAAATATCTGATGAGAAAAGTAAGTTTTTTCAAGAAGAAGTAGAATACTTAGGTCACATAATCAGACATGGTAGAATCACTACGAACCCTGAGAAAATAGCAGCTATAGAAAATTTTCCAGTCCCACAAACGGTAAAGGATTTGAGAGGATTTTTAGGTCTTACAGGTTACTATCGTAAGTTTATAAAAGGATACGCAAGCATAGCCAAGCCCCTGACATTATATTTACGAGGAGATAACGGTAAAGTAAACAAAAAACAAAGTAAAAATATTAAGTTAAATCTGAATGATTCAGCATTAGAAGCGATTAGAATTTTAAAAAATTATTTGAAAGAACAAGTCGAACTTTTTCAACCGGATTATAGTAAACCATTCGAGCTTACTACTGATGCATCCAACATAGCTATTGGAGCCGTACTAAGTCAGAATAAGCAACCTATACACTTCTTGTCAAGAACACTGAGTAAGACAGAAGAGAACTATAGCACAAACGAGAAAGAGCTATTAGCGATCATATGGTCCTTACAAAAACTCAGAAACTACATATATGGTATAGCAGACTTAACCATATATACCGATCACCAGAGCCTTATATATTCTGTATCAGAAAAAAATCCCAACACAAAGCTGAAACGTTGGAAGGGAATCATTGAAGACTTTGGAGCAAAATTAGTTTATAAACCAGGAAACCTAAATCTTGTAGCTGACGCATTATCACGTCAACGCATAAATACTTCTACCATAGAAACAGCACATTCAGCTGAAAGTTCTTCTAATGATATAATAAAAACTGTGAATCAGCCTTTTAATGCATACACTGCACAGTTCGAACTTATTGAAGATATAACAAATAATATCGAAACACAAATCTATTTTAGTAACAAAATAAGACTCATAATAAAGTTTAAGGACAAAGACTCTTTACTAAGGCAGATGAAAGAAGTTATACAACCCCAAAAGATTGTAGCTTTGCATACGAAATTTGAAAACATATACAAATATGGTGAAAACATAAAAAAAGAATTCCCACTAGTAAGATTTATATTCACACCAAGAAAACTTCAAGACGTGACAAATTTGGAGGAACAACTAAAACTTGTAAGGGTAACTCACGAAAGAGCACACCGAGGGTTACGTAACAATATACAAGAAATCTCAGAGAAATATTACTGGCCCGATCTAAATAAACAAGCAAAGAGTTTCAACAGAAAATGCATAGCATGTCTATTTGGAAAATATGAAAGAAAACCTATCAGAGAACCTCTGAATAATTCAGAAATACCAACACATGTGGGAACACACATTCATATGGACATATACTTCAACGACAAGTATACTTTCCTTGTAACAGTAGATAAGTATTCTAAATATACAATCCTTCGGGAAATCGAAACTCGAAACAGACTGTACGACGTTATGGAAGAGGTCTTATCTAATTATTTCCCAAAATGTGAACGACTCATGACAGATAACGAGAAGGGATTCAAAACAGAAATGGTGAACCAAATGTGTTTGAAATACAACATAACTAAAGTAGAAACTCCAGTATACAGATCGACAGCGAACGGTCAGGTAGAACGTGTAAACGGTACAATAACTGAACTGTCTAGAATATTCACAATTCAGAATAAAACAAGACTTATCGAAGAAATATTTAGAACAGTGCGTGAATTAAATAATTCTATACACTCAGTTACCGGTTTGAAACCTAGAGACATTTTCTTTAATCAAAATAAATATAGCAATAGTGAAATTATAATAAATAAACTAAACTCAGCATCCAAAAAAGTGATCGAACGTCTAAATAAAGGAACTCGACACAGAGAGTATAAAAAAGGAGATAAGATAATGGTAAGAATCACAGGTCTTAGAAAGAAATCTAACGCCAGATACATAACAAGAATAGTAGAAGAAGATAAAGGAGACACTGTAATCTCTAAAGAAGGAATAAAAATTCACAAGGATAACATAAAGAATTATCATTTTTCAGATGACGAAAATATTAATATTCCTAACATTACTAGGAATTGTACAGAGTCAAGAAGGGCAAGGAAACGTTCAAATAACTGAGTTACTAAACAAGAAGTTTATACTTACGCAAACAGATGACGTGTATTTATTCAAAGAACAAACTTATTTGTTACATGCCACCAACCTGACTTCGATATTTCAACCTTACGTAAATATCGTAACTAGTAAATATCAACCTACACAAGAAGAAAAAATTTGGTTAAGTAAAATTAAGAATTTAGCAGACCAATTACAAGAACATACTAGGCATACTAGATCAATTAACTTTTTAGGAACAGCTTTCAAATATGTGTTTGGTAATCCTGACCATTATGACTTAGTTAACATAGAAACGAGTATAAATAATCTCATAGAAAACAATAATAAACAAAAAACTATAAATTCTAGATTTGAACAAATTTTGCAACAATTCGAAGGTCAGAGCCTTAAAGAACATTTAGTAATAGAACAAGTGTACGAACAATTATTATTATTGACCAGAACAATTAATGCAGCAAAAAATAATGAATATTTATCAGAAAGCCTAGACTTAGATGACATTAAAAATATTATTCAACATGAAATAATTCAAGTACCCATAATAAATATACTTGAGTACTCTAAAATATTATTAGCTAGAACTGATGAATTCTTCATCACAATATATAAATATCCAGTTCTAATTAAATCATGTAAATTGTATAAAGTAACACCTTTAAATTCAAAACATGGAAAAATCATTACAGATAAAACAATTGCCTTATGTAACCAAACTTATTTAAGAACAAGAAATTGTCAAAATCATCTAAGTAAAAACATTTGTGAAATTAACTTTGAAGAAGAAAATTGTCTTATTCCACTTTTAAAGAATATAACTTCAAAATGCAACATTAAACAAGAATACGATTACGACTTAGAAATTGAATCCGGTGTTATGTTATTAAGCGGTAAGCATAAGTTAAATAATCAAACAATTAATGGTATAAACTTAGTTACTTATGAAAATACTATAAATCTAGACGATAAAATATACAAAAACATGCATAAGCAAATTAAAGAAGTTATATTAAGAAATCATAATTCAGAGTCTTACATCGACCAAATAATTAAAGAAGATACAATGTACAAATTCGATAACATAGATACTTTAAAAAAACTAATTATTCCTTTTGAAGAAAAACCGATATTATCAACTATATACACAATTGTAACACTGATTGTTATTCTAGCATTTACGTACGTAATGATAAAAACTATACAATGTATAACAGATCGTCAAAAACAAAAAAAGATTGACGCATATAACAAAACTTATGAAAGAGAAATGTTAAAAATAGCGTCGAAAAATCGGGACGATTTCGTTTAACAAGGGGGGGAGTTAAGTATCCATAGCAAGACATATTGAGAAAAAAGATAACATTATTTGTATTCAATGATATCTTTAGTCTCTAGTACAGTCTTGCACACAACGCTACAATGATAACATATGTAAAAGAGATAATATCGTTTGTATACAATGTTGGAATATTATCTCTTCTTCATTATCAAGCAAGACGATTGTACGCTTGGGTCTCCTTGTAGATAGATAAGAAAAGTATATAAATACGACTGTATGATGAATTTATCAACAGTCTTATTGTAACTACATAGTAGCCTTAAGCTCCTTTTAGAATTAGTAAAAAGTATTTCAATAATAAAGGACATAGTTCCAAATAAATATTGTTTAATTTTAAAAGTAAGAAACAAGTGTTTTAATTCGCGCTCTGACCCATTCGTGCTCAGAACGTTCAGAGGATGTTTTGTTTTTCCTGTTTTTTTTATCCATTAAATGTGACTGGAAGTGTGCATGTACATGGTGTGCTCAGCTTTTTACTCAGGATGCTCAGTCAATTTATTCTGAGCTCATAGAGCGCGCTCTGATCATGCTCTGAGCGAAAAAAGAAACACAATTTCGAGCTCTGGGGGGTTATTCCCAAATACGCGGCGGATCGTATCAAAAGCGATACCTTAATTTCGCCCGTGTTCGCTTTTGCTTATTCTCAAATGCGAACGGGGCGTAAATTATCTTTCCAGTGCTTTCGAGTTATTTCCATTCTGACTTCCAATTTTCCATTTATTTTTCCAAATATTTGACGGCTGTTTCCCGTCATAGCTTGTGTTGTTTTTTTTTTTTCTTGCATATACGCCGGCTCTTAATAGAAACATAAAATAATATCAGCCTTCGCTAATCCACTGTTCTCTTTCAAAAATTCAACAAGTGCAGCAAATTGAAATTGTTGAATGAAAGTTTGTTTTCGACTCCTTCATTAAAAAAAAATATAAAATGAGTTGAATTAATATGACACAATGAATGTTTCAGCAATTTTAAACTTCTTGTTTTTATTGAATATTTACATTTTTATTCGGTCCGCAAAACAATCCGCCAGCAATCCGTCACCTAAACACCTATCGCTTTCAATGCAATGGTAAAATGCTTTCGCTTTTCATATGGTCGAATGGAAAGCGAATCGCTTTTGGAAATACAAAAATTCAAATCCGCCATTAAAAGCGATCCGCCGCGCTTTCTGGAATAGGCCCCCTGAAGTGTCTGAGCTAAAAAAGAAACACGAACTTTTTGTATAACAGTTCAGGTTGTGCTCTGAACTAAAAAAGAAAAACGCCTAATTTATGTCGAAAAATGCTCATTTCCATAGTAACATCATTGCGCTGTACCAATAGCAAATTTTAGTCTCGACTTCAAATTTACGAAAGCCCCCAAAAGCGAAATATTATTATTATTAACTCGTCAACACGAAAATAGGTAGGTACACAATTGCTTTATTTTAGGGCTAGGTTAACTGTATTCCTTCCGAAATGGGATTCAATCTAATATGGAATAGATTTGAATACGTTAAGCCCGTATGACAGTGCATTTTTCGCTCATTTTTTCCTCATTTTTATCAAATTAAATCATGTTGAAATGTCAGCATCGTGTAAAAGAGAAAGAACGTGTAATACGAAAGGGGTAGCAATTGTTTGCAAAGCGACCACAAATTTTCAAACGAATTTATAACCACAAACTTCAAAGTGACGTGAATCAAATGTTGAATTGTCAAAATGAAAAAGCTTACAGCAGCTCAAAAATATAAATTGAATACATTTTCTATGCATTCACTCCTATCGGGAGCTTTCGTAGTAATTTTTCTCGGCTCCAGTTTCATTTTAAAAGTTTGAAAACATAAAAAAAAAGAAATGGTGTGTTATACGGGCTTAATATGACAATATGGCGGCGACAAATTGAATGTCACCAAAATTCGTTCAATTAACTGATAATCATTTTTAAATTTCATTGTACCAATTTTTTATAAATACTTAAAAGTTGTATGGAAACTTCAGATGTTCACGTATTAATGGGGACGTTCGGATTCCTAGTTTAGTCTGGCAACTGACTGACTAGATGTCTTTCAGTTTTCCTGGGCCCAGAGTGGTCTCGTGTGTAGCTTTGCAGTTGACGTTTATGGAGGGGGGAAGCCGACAAATATAGTAAGAAAATCCTGCCTGCATACTCAGTTGACATTTCAAATAGTCAAATAAACAGAGTAACCGCTGCAGAATTCTGAAGTGTCCAAAAAAAGGGCCGGTTAGAGAAAAAGGTGTCGCTTTTGAGGCTATTTTGGTAATTTCGAACTGTGTTACATTTTAAATGTACTTATTTGAAAATGAAAAATTTTAAAAATCAAACGCGGACCGTGAGAATACAAAAACAATTCAAGTTGTTTAGTCAACCCGTTCGGATTCATAGTCCCGACAAATCTAGTTGATGTTTTACACAAACTAGGTATCCGAACGTCCCCAATATTTTAATAAGCACACTGTTTTTTAAGGGCGACAATGACAATAACCTTGGTTTTTGAACTTCGATCTCAGTAAAACGAACGACAGTAGGATTTTCAGCACGCAATCGCAACAACAAATACTGACTTATACATTATGACTGTTTTTTCTTTTGTGTAATTGACG
Organism: Cheilosia vernalis; assembly: GCA_949126925.1. Taxonomy (NCBI): domain Eukaryota; kingdom Metazoa; phylum Arthropoda; class Insecta; order Diptera; family Syrphidae; genus Cheilosia; species Cheilosia vernalis. The sequence continues at coordinate 98,714,530 of OX421358.1, read as the reverse complement.
GTTTTAAAAACGTCATACCGTAGAAAATCACTTCAGAGCGGAATCTTCACATAGGTAATCTAAGAATTTGGCTAGTACCAATCTTTGTGAGACTTTAAGCCGTAGGCTTGTTGCACGTTCTTGGAAGAGCCTTTAACTGGGCATACCTTGAAGTGATTGTTTGTTTTTCTTACAAAGCACAACCCTTCGTTTAAGTTCAAATGACATAGCAAATGAGCTCAAGTAAACCTTTTCAACACCGTCCCAACCCAATAACTCCACTACATAAATACAGCAATTGAACAAAGCAACCAAAAACTTGTGAACTAACCCTTGGGATCTATATAATTTGCCATTTAACACGTCAACGCATGACATGGCTCGGATAACCTCATTTAATTGTGAAACGAACCCACATTATCACAGACCTAAATACAAATAACCACCATTAACTATTCAATTACTAAACCATAAATCCCACAGTGATTTTGAAAAGTGTGTTGTTGTTGTTGTTGTTCCATTCAAAACACACAAGATGCATTGTGATTGCGGCCAGCTTACATTGGTTCATAAATAACTGAGCAGCCATTAAATCAAGTGCTACCACACTCACTGGCTTTACGCGTGTACCCTACCCAGTGTCCACCTTGTTCACTCACAGTCTCAGCGTCAATGCACTCGAATCTACAGGACAACGAAACCATTAAAAAGGCAGTAAAACAAATTACCGCAATTTGTATTTTCTGTTTGTTTATCTTTGTTGAATTTCGATTTAAATCAATATGTAAATGCACATAAATTATTATTAATGATACCGCAATATCCTGAACAAAAGCCAAACAGATTAAACTGTGGTCACTCGTGTCCTTTTGGTATACATTATGCAAGTGGTTTTCATAATATCCATTTCATATGGTTAGCAAAAATGAAATTAAATTCGGTTTGTGTATGTACAAAAATTAAAAATGAAAATAATTTATACGTACCTACATACGTACACGGAATTTATAATTATTCTTTTGTTGGTCGCTGTTCGAACTTTTGTTCTTACACAGACTGCACAGAGTGCACAGGGTGTTTCAGTGAAAATTTGTTTTTTGAAAAATGTCTGATTTTCCTTCCAAACTTCATAAAAGAAAAATCAAGTGCATTCTCTTTAGCCGAATTATGCGTCTTTCATTAATTTGTTCATACTGCAGACATTGACATATTAAAAAAAAGTACTCTACGGCAACATTGGGCACCACTGCCAAACGAGTTGACAGATTCCGATTAAATAAGAAGTAAAAGGTGTTCCACTAAACTAGGTATATTTTCTGCCTTTGAAACCCTTCCGGTTTGTGTGATTATTTTTAACGTGATGCGTTAGCAGATCCACATTCAAAGGGACAAATTTTTGTGTTCCAGCAATAATTGTAAAATTCGCAATATTGCGGGATAGCGCCGTATTGATGAAAAATGTGCACAAATTAGCTACCAGACGGCAGATATCATACAAAAGTTTCACGTAACGGCTGAGTATTGAGTTGCAAACGTTTACGCAGTCTTTATTAATATGGCAGCTATATTTTAAAAACTGAAACTTTCAACGAACTATATTGCTCTCGATGTTACAGCGTATTTGATGCTGTTTAATACATTGAATGTTTACTTCACCTATACATCATATGAAACACCCTGCATATTATGTTGCAACAAAAGCAGCAAACACGACAGCGGATATTGCGTTAAATAGATTTTAATTTACGTGCAAGAAACGCCACGAACCCACCAACTGTGCCACCCTTAACCACACACATCACATGAGGAGGAAAGCAGATTTATCGTCCAACAGAAAGAACATGGTATTAATTTATATATAAAAATACCTCCACCCATTTACACCTACCTACAGTCCTTTGTCTCCACGCATCTATATTTATGACCTTTCATATAGAGAATGGAGAGAAACAATAAAAATAAAGAAACGGTATAACCCGCTGAGCTAACAGAAGCCCCACCGCCACCAACCCCGATGCAATGCAGCGCAAAAAATAAATAGAACAGCATGTGCGATTTATGGCTGTTGCACTGGTTAAGGATCTGCAACACATCCCCAGAGCCAGACGATGGCTATTGCGGGTAAATGTGTGCAATTGTGGGACTGAAGTGGAATACAATTTTGAATTATGCACACGTTATACTCGTCCCTAGTCTAGTATTGATTTTGTGTGTTCCTTTTGTTTTTTTGCAAAACAACAATAAAATAGTTGGGAGTTTTTTTCCAACCAAAAAATCTCAATTCCAACAAATCCTTTAATTCAACGAAAAAGAAGATTTGCTTTCATTAACTTTAATTCGTCGACTTTGTTTGGATACCAAATGCAGTCGTCCGCCCCATCCTGTCCTGACGCAGAGACAAAGTTTGAACTGGAAAAATAAAGCAATGTAAACATAAATAGATAGGGTTGACGTTGAGCGTGAACAACGAAAGGGACATGAAAGCGAAGTGCAGCTGAGTGCCATTAGGGATATTTGCGAAACAGTGAAATTACTTGAGAAGAGCTTTGCACATGAAAAGTATTTTGTGAACTGGTTGCTCTTTTTTTTTGCCCCCTAGTTGCTTTGTTTCTGCTATAGACGCTTATTTGGGTGTCCCCTTTGGACGAGTATCCTTTAAGTTGGAATTTTTTTTTTTTGTTTTTTTATGTACTTAATTTAAATAAATATCCAAATCCAGGGACAGATTTGCTTGCTTTTGTGTGTGTCTGTCAAATAAAGGTGTTGTCAAGGATAATTTCGTGGAGATTCGTCTTATCCCTGAGCAGGAGATGAGTAGCTCCTTTTAATATTTTAATTGCACTCGTGTTTTGATTTCACTCTGGTTTATGCACAAATACCTTGCAATTTGACCAGTGATTCCGCTGGTGAAATAAATAGGCAAATGTACACGTGTCTACTGCTATTGAAGGTATGTACCTCACACAAAGCTGGTTTAATTCCATTTTAACATCGACCCGGTCTCTCAAAGCCATTCGAACTTGAAGTCGTCACAACTAAGTCAACCCTTACACAACTTTCCGTAATAGCTAGGTACACGTTATATTTTCCAGCGCCATACGGCTGTCATAATCTCAACTCGTATTTGACAGTCATTTGGCAGCTCGGTGTTTGTACGGAGATGGGATAACATGTTTAAAGTTTTGTCACCTTTTTATCTAAACTCAAAAGAATATCGTTTCGGTTAACATTTTATCTTTGACATTGGAAGCACACAGTTGTCAGTTGTCACTTTTGTGAGCATTTCTCATGTGATTTTAACGAAACCTACACTCTGACACATTACATGCCACTTAATCCATACCACATGTGTTATTAGTTCTGCTACCCTAATTATATTTAATAAGAAATTTAGTTCTGTTATTATTGCGAGTAATTAAATTATTGTCACGCATAGATGGCGTCCATATTTGCTCGGCAACAATGACCTGTTAAGTCAGTACTCAGTAGCTCTCATTATCCATTCGAAGAGCCTGAAACATAAAGACGAATATTATTATAAACGAATGAAAAATGTCCTTATATTCAGCAGCGCCCATCTCGCCGGCTATTTGTATGCAATATATGTAAATTGGAATGGGTCAAGAGTGAGAGGAAGAAATAATAAAAGTATGAAATAGAAACCGCCTCTCAGAATGGGTAAAAGATGAAGACGGTGCGGTTAATCTGCTCCTTGCTGAATACGGAGATGTAATAGGAATTTATTTTATTCAGTGTCGACATTATTTGTGTGCGTGCGGCGGTTGTGGACTACCCCCATACCCCATAGGGCGATGCTATATCTAGTCTTGTTACCTCGTTTAATTTGGTAGGTCGCTATAGCTACACAGTATCATTTGGGTTGTGCTTGTGATTTCGAAAAAAATGACAAAGTATGTTTTATTGGGAAATAAATAACGTGGTTATTCTAGTGAAGGAGTGCTCTTGTAGTGCAGACTCAAGATGTGGAAATTATCATTACGATTTACGAATGACAGAAAATTTGCAAGTGTTTGATTATGTGCGATGGAGGAACTCTCTGCCGGAGGTACTCTCTGCCAATTTGTGACACATTTTGCCGAAACTACATGTAAATTAAGACGAATTTTTAGTAAACAAATCATTTATATTTAAGGAAATAATAGCAACACGAAATGGGAAGAACTAATAGAATAAACATTTGTCATATGTAGTTGGTTGGATGGTTGATCAAGGGCTGGTCCTCGATTTGGTGCACTTCGACGACATTGCACTGCCAAACGTGATATTTATATTTATTTATTTGAATTTCGTAGGTTTATAGCTACCTACCTTCGTTGCCAAACCGTATCAGGAGTATCAGGACCCCAATTCTCGAATTCCGCATAACATAATTCGTATACGAGCAAATCCGCCTGAAATTTTCGCATACTGAAAAAATTGTATTCTCAAAGCTGTTCGGCTTTCTTTTCCACCTATGCGAAAATTATATTCACCTCTCGAATGAGGTAGAATTTTTGAGTACGTCAAGTGAACGATTTTTGTCAGGTTGTGAAAAAAATTCCCATTCGGATTTCGAGAATTGCAAATTTCAGTTTTTCGCATAGCATCGGAGATTTTGACTGATAAACGTATACGAGAATTTTCGAGTCTTAGTCATAACATTTAATGAAAGTTGAATTAAAGCTACTTTTAGTTTAATTGCAGAAAACCTTATTCTTAAAATTTTTTTAAAGATAATTCACACTTAATCAAATCTCAAAAAGTAAAATGCGTCAATTCGCATTTAGCGGTGAATTAACTTTTGTGTTCCACGTTTACCTACTTGAAATTTTTTTATACATTGGCGAACATTTTGAGGTTTAATAAGTTAAGCAATAATATTTAATACATATTGATATCAACCTTATTCCGCGTGTCGTTTATATTAAACGACAATTGGCGTTTTTTGAAATCGGTATTACAAGTGGCGTGTTTGTAGGCGTTTTATGTCGTTTAACGACTTGTGGCGTTTAAGTAGTGTGGAACACAAGTTCTACAAACGTCAAAACAGTTTTTCGCATTCTGAAAGTCGTTTTTGTTGCGCAAAACGACTCGAAAAACGTCGATTATTGTCGTCTACAAATTCTTGAACGACTAGGAGGCAAATTTAAATAAAAATATGTGAGTTTTGGTAATTGTTTATATTTTATGCATTGATTTCATAATTCTCTTATGATTAAGGGTGAAAGTGCCAAAATGCATATGTGAGTACCATCCACACATCCTATGACTCCTGGAATTCCAGCCTTTTGGTAAAACATCATTTTTGCACAATTCCTTTCTTCTTCCATGTAATGCATGTTTATCCATTGTGGGCATATATTTTTTTCGATAACAGTAAGCATTTCGGTAAGGATTTTGCTAAGGGTTGGTTGGGCAAGACCTAAATTAAAATCATTCCCTACACCCTTTTGGTAGCCACCTTCCGCAAGAAAAGGCAATGTCGAAGCCAGTTTTGAAATGACTGGCACTGACAAAGAACTTCCCGCGGCAGGAAGTTTATCTTTCACTTCATTTAACAAATAGACAAATGCTTCTTTGCTAAGTCTAAAGTACATTTTGAATATGGAAATTATTGGCATTATTTTCTACCTCAAACTATTTTGTATTTATATGTATTACTTACTTTGAATCTGGTAAATCCAAAGGATTGGATTTTGACCTGATACTTCTTCTAATAATTTTCAGGTCTCTTTTTGCAGATTCATCTTCTTCGTAGCTTTCGCTTTCCAATGGTATGAACATTGCAATGCTATTCATTTTTTTTTAGTATACCACAACTCGAAATATACTTTCGATTTTAAATTTAAAACATAAAAACTCCCTTAACTGTCATTAGTTTGTGTGGAACTCATGTGGAATTTAAATTGAATGAAAGTGGAGGCGTTCAAGGAATAGAATACCGATACTAAAACGACACTAAAGCGACTCGACACAAAAAACGCCAGCTGTCGTTTAATATAAACGACACGCGGAATAAGGGTGAATATTTATAACACGAAAGTGAATGCAGAAAAAATTATAACTTTTGCAAAGACAAAAGGAAGCTAGCGCTTCTTTTTTGAAAAATTTTTTTTCTCTTGCACGGAACACTTTGATTAGTTCTTTTTCCACTAACGGGCATTTTAGCCAAAACTATCTGAATTCTAATTTGCTCCCATTATAAATTTACTCATTTTATCGTTCATAATTTTGCTGCTGCTCGTGCTCATACCTTTTCCATTTTTTTTTAATTAATGTCACCCAAAAGTGGCACTGAAGTGCGAGAGTGCTGCCAGATTTTCAGAATAGTTTTGCTTAATTAATAGTTAAGCTAAGATTAGAATGTATGCCAATTAAGCATAATGAATGCCAAAAGGCATATGACCAGGTTAGCTGTCAAATGAACAAAATGCCACAGTTATCAAAACTGTATATTAGACTTATGTGACTATATTCCCATTACACTGTATGACCATATTTTGACAGGAGAACTGTCAGAAATTGGCATTTTATGACCACTTGGCATACAGTCTTATCTTACCTTTAGCTACTCCATGGCAAATTTATTTTTATGAATGAACTTTTTTGACAAGATGATTAAAGCCAAATTAACTCATTTGACGTGAGTTACTAGAGGCACTGTCAATCTTATATGACAGAAGCATAATTGTGTTTAAAATTTACTGAAAATTTAATAATAGATGTGGAATTGAGAAATAATGTTTATAAAATGTATTTGCTTAAAGCAGAAAAGTTAAATTAATGGAAATTGTGCGCTTTTTAACAATATTGGCCATTATTTATCGGATTTATTCTACAATTTTTTTTGTACGTTTGAACGAAAAAGAAAGGATGGGTTCGCGAAACACTCTATTGTAATTTTTGGCAATCATTTTACGACCAGTGATGCCAACTCGGAGCGAGACTTGATTTGGTGATAAAATGCTTTGTAAAGGAATCCATAAAATAGTTAACTAATCCGCTTAGTAATTTCATTTCCAAAAGACAAACCTTGTGATCTGTACATGCAAACCGAAGCCATAGCTTAGAGCAAGCCATCGACGGAGAGCATTTGTCATGCCGATTTTGCAGAAAGTTATGAGTGTCACAAAAATAAAAACTCACACAAAAAGAAAACGGTTGAACTACATATTTAAATATTTATTTTAAGAGTTTGACTGATATGCAGTCTATCAGCACTAGAGAAACTTTCTTGATGCGAAACGGCTGACATAAATCCAAACGATTTTTGAATACCGACTATTCTCTAAATTAAGCATTCGGAATAAAATTACAAGTTCACTCCTTGGTCTTATAAAATAAAATTCACTCGAATAATTTTTGTAAGGAGCTAGGCATTGGGTTTGATGTGAATACATTTTGTTTAAAAGAAACTTTTTACTCAAAAGATTTATTGGAACTCCAACTGGCTAACGACTTAATTGGTGTAACTTTATCACCTCTTGTTGACTGCCACAACCGTGTACCTGTGACCTAACAAAACAAAAGACTGTTGAACGAAATATTTCCACGATAAGCAACAGATGCTTGAGCGCTTCAAAATTAGTTTTGGAACATTCGTCGTTGTTACATTTTCTAAAGCGTATTCTAGCTTAGATTTTAGGTAATGAACGCCCGAGGTCTTAAAGAGTCTTACAAGCAATTGACATTTCAGACACTTTGCCAGATATATTTTGAATTCTTATAGAGAGTTACCGCATATGCAAGCAAGTGCTTAAACTTTGGTTATTCATGTAAAAGAAGAATTTTAAAGGAAATAAAGAAATGAAACGACCGTCCTTTATAGAATGTACATAATATAATTTAACTTATAACCAGGATAGCGCTCTCGCTCTGACGGTGTTGTCGTTTCAGAATCCAGTGTTAATTTTCGTAGAAAGACTTAAGAACACAAGTGATTTGTTCCTGTTTCTTTGGATATTTAAGTGCGACTTTCAGGCTCCGTAGGTATATCAAAAAGTTTATTTGTTGTTTATTTGTATTCAACAAAAGACTGGATCTCACGTCCTATATACATTCAATTTCACGTTAAAATTTTCACATTAACCCACTGAGCTTACCGCCCATTGACTGTCAACCATAAATCAAACCGATACTTGATCCGATTAAATCGGTAGATTGTTAAATTCTACGAAACACAAAAAGGCAGTACAAAAGGATACGCTCACTCATCGTGCATACGATTTGGTAGGACAAAACATGTAGGCATTATGCGATGTCCTTGATAAGCAATTTGTAAGACGATACTACAAGCGACGGATCTACAATCTTCAAGTAGAAATAAAATAATCAAATCAACGACTGAATTACATTTTAATTTAATCCTACGAAAATCGCATCGGTGGCTATGACTGCACAATGGGTTGGCCCTTTTATTGTGAAAGGAAAAATAGCTAAAAATGGAAAAAATAAAATATAAACCGGAAAAAGTTACAGATTGAAAGGATACCTACCGTAAAATTAATACCTTCAAAGTCTTCGCTCGCAGTTGAATAGAAAACACTAACTAAGATGGTGGCTGTTTATACCGATGTAGCAATTCATTGTATTTGTGGTTCTCCTTTTCCTCTGTTAATCCTTACTGTGAGGGAAAATCCCCAGGTCAACTTGAAATTTATTCTCGCAGTGTCCTTCGTCGCCATTGTGAAACGATATTTGCACGTAAATTTGCACGCAATTCACTCGAAATGTCGCATTGCTAGTGCTTGTGCCAGTATCCTAAATGTATCACGTGGGTCCTATATCCATACAATCGCCACCAGCGAGTATATACCGCGTATACACCTCAATTGGTTTTGTACTAAACGATGCATAAATTTAAAAAGAAACCACACACACACACACAATAAAGCAAGAAAACAAACAAAAAACCAACCGGTTTATTTTGTGACAGGATTTCCTGGATATTCATGTGTGTGCTCGGCGCCTTTTATCACCTCTTTATCGATACTCCTTTATTTATGCATCGATTATGCGAACGAATATTCGATTTCGACGCAGCCAGCTTTTTTGTTCGTGCTACGATATCCTTGCCCTCGTATACATAAATATGGAACGCGAACCCTATACAGCACAGTCATTTGAATTTTCGGTTGGTTTTGTTGGTGCTTTTGGGAAACTCCAGAAAATTCATAACATCCACGCGGCGCGATATTATACAGGTTGTTTTCATAACCATATACATCGCCTTGACATGCCATTTGAAAGAGTGGCGGAGATATACCCCACAACGGAGACCTATATATCGAAATGGAACGCATAAATATAATGGGATTGCGTGTTGAGGCTCCGACTTCATTAACATTCCTTCGCTTATGGGCATCACTAAAGTGCGTGCTTGTTATATAATAGTACGAGTATATTCATCACCATCTGTATGTATTTGTTGGCGGAGTTAACTAACAAACAAGACGAGGGTGAACGGTGAATACAGCTGGAAGACTAAATTGATCCTTGACCATTATATTGAATTGGAATTTTAAATGAAGTGAAAACATTCGTCAAAACCGGTGGGGGGTTAGTTGGGACGGAAAGTTTTTTTTCTCATAGATTGGATGGGCACATTTATAACATTTATTGCTATCTCTGGAATATGGGTTTCAGTAAATGTATAACGGGCATTAAGCTCAATAAACGATAATATTTTTTTGGCGTTTTTATCGAGAAAGTAGAGCAACGTCAGTGCATTATGTATACGGCGCGCTAAGTGTGGCTGAAAAAAGTTCAAGAACTCTGAACTGAAGTCGGAATCAAAAATAGGATATTGTGAGGAGGAATCTCTTTTTTTTACTAAGTTGTGAGTCCAACTGAAATGGAACTAGTCTATGAATCAGTGGTTTGCGTTTATAGGTAATCAGAAAACTATAGAGCCACAATCGCCCTACTAAATGCAGCACCTCTGTTGTACGTATTCACAATCGCATCACCTGCTACCTTTGTGATGCCTTCAGTTGCATGGGTACAGCCCATTAACAGAGCCGCGGTAACCAACAAAAAATATTTGAAGACATCCAAGTTTACTATCAGACCCGCATACAGAGCTGCTGAAACCTCTTCACAGAGCTAATGCGCAAGCATTCGAGGCTGTCACAGCCTCTCAACAGATTTATGATACTCAGAGTTTTCAGAACCACAAGTTTTATCTTCTAATGGGACTATTTAGTGAGAATAATTTTTTTCCCCATAAAAAAAAGCATCCCCTAAAGCAAGGAATACACTCAGCCCTTACGACGGAATAAAAATAAAACAGCCACAGCTGCCAAGAAGTGCTAATTAAAAAGTTACCACATGATTAAAAATGTGTGCCGTGTGCGTGTGCCTATATGTACTTCCCACTCCTCCGAAATAACTTTCGACATGAAAGTTATACAAAATTTATCATCTCACGCGTGTGTCAAGTTCACAAAGCGCTAAAGGATTAAAGCCTTGTGTGTTGTGTCGTACAAAATTGATCGCCACTTTGACTTTTTGTTGCTTGTTTGTGTGTTCTTAGTAGAAGAAGTGGCTAACTGAATTCGTTGGAATTGGAAAATATTTCTGAACTAAAAGGACAACGCCTTGTCGCATGACACGAAAAAGTTTGTCAAAAAAGTTTTCCTCTTTAATTTTCTCAATCAGAAGTTGTAAATAGACAATTTCGAAAGAGTGTTTCCAATGAAGGCGGGTTAGATGGCAAACGGATCATTGAACCCACAAGTTTGACTGTCGGATAAGGTATGGAGGAAATTATTTTGAAACGATTGTCCACTGTCCATCGTCTCTTATTACTAGTGCACCAAAATCATCCACTAAATGATATCCGATAGCAAATAACCCGCCGCTGAAAAAAATGCTTAATTCCAGTGAAATTCCCACTACCCAACCAAATTGTGGCGAACTTTATAAAAACGAGTCAAATATATACACTCTGCAGGATATAATTCAGTAGGAGCGCGTAATTACAAACCATCGGAAATTCCATATAGTGAATTGGATCGAAATCCGCTTGGAACAGTGCACGCTGCACGGGGCATGCTGTCTCACTTTAAAAGCATTAGTAATGAAGTTCTGTCAGCTTATTGTGAGCGTTACGATGAACAATATCTTCCTACTGACAAACGAACACGTAGTAATTAATACGCATCACTGGATGTTCTCATCTCAATTATTTCGTCCTGATGTGAGCGCGGAGGCTTTGCCATCATATTTAATCCGTTTTCCCCCCAAAGGCTTGTTCAGGCACGCATACTAATACCTACACAATGACGGTGGTATTCTTTGTGCATTCTGTGTGAATTCAAAATTACCCGTCTCCCTCTATACGGGACCAAATTCAAAGGATCCGCTCCGCACGACATTAATCTCTATGATTTGGCGGCTGTCTCGATTGTGTCTATGCGGTTGCCGGAAACAGCAATTCTATCATTATGACACTCATACGAAGCCGCTATAAGCTGCTGATGACGCTGCGGTGAAGGTAATTGTATATGCTTTCTCTACATCCTACTATAGAAGAGGAACAATAACATCCTTAAGCCCGTTGGAGCCTTGCCACTTGCCAGCGCGGAACAAAAGAAAAATGATCATCAAGCGATGCGGGCGATGCACAATCGCACATACAAGTACATACCGGATTCCGATAGAGGGAAAGGATTTCTCTGTTTCTGACAATTTTCGCACAATATTTGTAGATGTCACGGCATGGCGATGGCCTTAATAAATCAAATCATCATGCGGCGGAAACCATCGGAATATCAATTTGGAAATTAGTTTTGAAATTGCATGCCTTATGTCCCGACATTCGGTTGAACATCAATTTAAAGACGAGTTCGAGATTTGTCTGGAGAGGGATGTGATTATTTTCTATTTCTTATTCCTAGTGCAGTGAGTACGCAGTACGCACAAGTTTGAGCGGAACATGTAGTTGCATGCGAAGTGGGTGCAATCAAAAAGGTACACGTACGTGCGAGCTCATTATTTTATTCCTTCGATGGATTTATGAAGCTATTCGCAAATAAAACTGTCCAAAGAAACTTTTGATGTCGTCTATGGTTGGGAATGAAAATGGCCTTCAGCCAGCACGATCTCACAAGCTCACGTCAAACGAGTAGAGTTTCAAGAAAATAAGTCCTTTTCTTCGTTTTTGCTATTTCTCTTCTAATTCTTTTTTACCTCTTTACCATCATGGCTTTCTACTTATTTCCCATTACTTTTCTCTTTTGTATAAAATAGACTCTAATTGGACTATTGATCGTGGACTTTTTTTTTTAATGTTTCTACCACGAAGAATTGACACATTTGGCAGATTGGTATTTTTTTTTAGATGGTACAGTACCAAGCACTCTGAATACGGAATTGTGAAATGGGGCGTGGCACCTCGAACAGAAACAAAATGACAGCAAAGGAAAAAAACTAAACTGATTTTTTGTTTAAGCCCTTTTTAAATGAAACGGGACAGAGAGATCCGTTTATCCGCAGTCAATGCTACTAAAGGAGTAAGAATGAGATCACAAATCAGACGCATGAATTTTCTAACCATAATTGTAGATACGTAAAACGGAAACAGACACAGGTGCCGCTCACCAACATTTCTGCAATTGCATGAAAACATTTCTATTTCTGATTTGAAACACGTGCAATGAGAGTGGTAAATAGTTTCAGTAAATTAAACCAACAGTTCATCAATCAGTTACACGAAAAAAATAAATAATTGTCCGTTCATCATTTCCGGAAGCCATATTGTTCTATAGGAATGCGGAATATCATCGCTATAACAATAACAACACGGGGAGCTTTCCTATAATTCCTATCACGTAAACAAGATGGCCGACCTAAATACGTGTCAAGTTTTTTTGCGTGTTAGGTAAATGCTGTCCCTTTCAGTCACACTGCTATTTAGTATCAAGCATCCCTTTAATCTTTCGTGATAGGAATGTGTGACCGTGTAAATTCAGATTGAATATTTTTTGTATGTTTTTGCATGTCACACGATCTCTAATTGGCATAACACAGAAATAAAAACAAAATGGTGGATTTTTAAAGAAGTTGAGGCCTTGCGGCGGCCAGCGAGTTGGGGGTCTCCGTCTCAGAATGATTTGTCTACAATGATGGATTCGTTGTAACCGTTTGTATGGCGTTTTTGTTTGTTAATTTGTTGCTTGATTTTCATAGGCAAATAACAAACAAAAAACCGCATCAGTGCATATTTCAATAGAAACAAATGCCCGATATTTTTATAATACAATTTGTGGATATTTTTCCAGAAATGTCCGTGCAAAGCTGTTACTTAATGTCACACCCAGACCCAGTTGCACTCGGAATCACTATATTCAAACAAAAATAAAAATGGTAAGATCCCTCAAACCCAATTGCTATGATACAAATATCCACATCCAGAGTAGCTGATTATTGCTTCACTTTATGCCAAAATTGTTGCCAGCAAATACTAGAACGCATCCCAATCCAAAGTGACAACACTCTCTCTCTGCGGTAAAGGCTAATTACTTCTGCTCTGTCCAATTACCAACAAGTCCTAAATTATGAGCACCAGCACAGCCGATATGGCATCGTAAATAAGGCTCGTGTATTCCCCAAAGTGGGGCTTTATATACGAATATTCATCACCAAGACGGCTTATTGCCATTTAACCTTCACATGAACGGAAATTTAAATGTACTTACATGGACAGTATCTACACGTGTAGATACAAAAAAAATTGCAAGCATTCTATATGATTTTGTTCAGCAGGTTAGAGTTTTTCTATCAATATGAGCATTTTGCACTCATTCTCTTTATTTTCTTTGGCCTCCGTGTGCCTGTTTCCGAAATAACGGTTTTTTTTGTCCCAATATTATAAGTTTTTGTTCACTCATTTACTTTGTTTTGAGTGCATTTTTCTGTCTCTTGCCTTTCAATATGAGCTTTTCCACTTATTGGCTTTACTTGGGAGTTCTTCTCTGTTATTCTTTCTTGTGTCCCGTTATTCTTCAATAAAGGTTTTTTTTGTACTCATTCCTTTTATTGGGAGTGCGTTACTTATGAAGAATAAAGCCCATTATTTACACCGCAAAAAAAAAAATCACTACTAATAAAAGTTTTCACGAAAATGTTCATTTTAGAACGCAATTTTTCAGCGAGTAGTTGGTCGTAAAACACTAAATTTTTGTGAAAATGCGGAGAGCCGAAAGGTATTTTGAATACCTTTCAGCATCAGCTATCTAGGTTAACCAGTGCCAGCAAGGTTTACAACTATAATAAAAATCTGAATAACGATTCTTTTGTTAGGCTGTTCCATGAAAAATTGGACGACTACGAGATAGATGCTGACCCTGATAACATCTTTTTGCCTGTAGTCAGTAGAATTACGTAATGATTGCGATTCTGATTCTGATGGTCAAGACGATAATGTACCTATCGGTAGACGGGTCTGTGCGAGAACGTCATCGCTGATAGCGAAGGATCAGGCAACACGGAAGTAGGACGTCGTTTTTAGACTGGTAGGGATTATACTAAGTGGTACAGAAACCCACCAAATTTGCAAAGTGAAGGGGCGCGTAATATGCTCCGGGATAAGGCATTTGTGCTTCCGAAATCCAGTTACTAAAGGTCTTACAGATGTGCACACATCTGCGCACATTATAGTATGTGTAAAGGTTTGTATAGTTTTGGTGCACATATGAATTTTCATATCGAAACCAAACAGTTTTCATACAACGTTAACGAATATCTACATGTGTAGATACTGTCCGTGTAAGACAAAAAAAAGACAAAACTTAAATAATAGTTTGAAAAGACATTCTCACAGTTACTTTTTCATAATAATCTACAATAAGTCATAAATTTAGTCACTGATTCGAAACTGTATTAAAATCGAACAATAAACCAAATAGATATTTAGAGATGAAAATTGAAATATCTACACGTGTAGATACTGTCCATGTGAAGGTTAAGAAAGTTCAACGTCCATAGGTACGGATACAGCGACACAGAAACTACCTTTATCGTTTAATTAGCATCGCTAGGCATCCGAGTTGCATGCCAAATAACCCCTTTGTGAGATGAACTAAGTAGCGTTGGCCAGAATAATAGGACCGGGAGCTGTATGGTATCCCATGATGGGCCAGGCGACAGAAATTAGATCTCGTCCCCACGATTAATTCCATTTGGCTAATTAATTCTCCGAAGCACACACAGACACACGTTACACCTAATATGGAGAAACCCTCTCTCTGTTTTGGGGGCTTGTTGACTTTTTTGTCGTGACTGATAAAGTATATGCCTTGCTCCCACTACCCAATCCAATTGGGAGATTCAGCAGGTCGACGGTTTAATAAAGTATTTACGATATCCAATGCCTGAACATTATCCAATTCACTTACGTTGGTGATGGTCGTGATTAAATTTAATTAAAATCGATGGTGGACGCTTCCACTGGCAGTGAATGCATTTATCGATATGTTGGCAGTTTTACAATGAGGGGCAATGATGTTGTGACCAACTAATACAAAGGACCTGGTGGTGGTGGCAAATGGGGCAGGCATGGCAAACATCAATCATTACGAGGTAGTAAGCGTTGTCGCGTGCGCTAGATCGAATGTAACCTGCCCCGCTAACATTACCATTCCATGAAACACTCTAAGTGGACATTTTCGGGTGCCAGCACCACTTTCACGACTGATGGCGGCTGTTCACTGTTAATTCGACACGAACTTGTGGAAGGGAATAGTCTCAATTAGCTGAGGGCGATTTTGATGGCGGTCGAACTTGTTCATTCACCCCTCCAAGTTGGAGTCAATTGAGGGTAAATTTATTTTCGATGGAGGTGAATAAGTACGAACAGTCGACGTCGGTCGTGAATGGTAAATTGAGCAGCGTGTCAGGGAAATAACAACAGGGTAATTTTTTTATTTTTACCGCGACAACAGTGCTGACTAATTGTGATGTGGGGTTGAAGATTATGTATAAATTTTTATGAATTGTGAAGAGTTCTTCGAAGATGTCAATGTGTCAAATGGACTTTGAAGTACCCCGACAATCACTTGAAGTGGAATTGAACTCATAAGGGCTATTTTTGTGAGGACATTCGCCTTTGAATACTTGATGAATTGAAGTACACCGCATACCTATACTGGAGCACGTTTTTGCGCTTTAATATTCCATTAGGTAGAAAGGGTGCTATACCTTGACACCTTGACACATAAATTAGAAATAAATGACACCACGTAATACTCATTTGTGAATGGCATTAGGTTGGAAAAGAGACAGCCGATGTCTTATTAAGTGGATGAAATACAAGAACATAAAAGCGCAGCTAGATGAACGTAATTGACATATTTCAATGTTTCCCCATTTAGCAAAGTATAATGTTTGACAGTTCCGAAACAGGAAACTCAAATTTGGCATCAAAAATGCATTTGTTCGTTATGCATTGTTCTGATGCTTGAAGGCGGGGCGCTTAATAAATATAGTCCGACCTGCTGGATGTTAGTTTATTTTGGAGTAAATACTAAACAAATACTATTAAATCCGTACAAGTACCTACTTGTTGTAATTTTATTCTACGGAAAAACAAGAAAAGGGGAGCATTGATTAACAAGGAAAAAGAGAGAGCAGGACAAGTGGAGTGAATTATCTCAAGGGACCTTATAATGGTCTAAGTGACAGCCACTTATTTCTTATAATTTGAACGAAAAAAAATGGTAAAAATGAACCAGCAGAAACTAATGCAACTTATAATTTTCAAAAGAAAATTATCCCCCCATGATATCAATAGCCTGTATGTCGTCTGTAAATAGTCCTCTGTATTAAATCGAATACTCTTAGGTCGGCCGCACACTATGGACGCGATTTGGTACGAATTTGACTCGTGCGAGCTGTTAAAAAACATGCACAAACAACCATGATCTTCCAATTACTATAGAAGCTTGCTTGAAATTTTAAACAGAAGTGGCTTGGCAAATGCAATGAATGAATTTTCTAAGGGGGGCTGGTAGAAAATGTGAATATTGGTTCTGGAAGTTTTTTTTTTTATCTTAAGCTGTGTCGTTTATTCAGCTTGTTTTATCGGGAGCTTATTAAAATGGCATTTTGTATACCGTAAACTGGGGTTACATTGTGCCATGTTTTGATGTTTTTGTAAAAAAAACTTTTATTTCTTTATAAAACAGAAAAATTAATGTATACCATTTTGATCATAAGCATACTAAGCAAATAAGGAAACATTCTCAAACTTACGAAAGGATTTACCATTTTAAAGATGTAAGCCCAAGTAACAATTTTACTTCGGTAAGGCGCTATCGAAGCTATTTCCCCTCCCGCAATATTAACTGCATAAGACCTATAAGAAACAAATTTGGCGCACTTTATACAGGTAGGGCATTACCGAAACCTTTTAGAAACCTTATAGAAACCTTATAGAAGCTTTACAAAAGCACAAAATATGAAAAGAAAAATAATTTTTTTTTTTATTCTTCAACTTTTTCAATTTCTTATTTTGTTTTTCATATTAATAAACATTATCTATCTATCTACTATAATTGACTCTTTGCAATTTTCGTTAAGTGAATACTCCCCGTAATATAATTTATATTTTACTTACAACGGGTCGCACTGAGAATCGAACATGAGTCCTGCTGCGTAGTACTCCAATACACTACCCCTAGGCTAATTCGTCATAATAATGTAGGAGTGGTAAATCTCAACTACTTGATCCATTTCAGAATTTCGTTAAGACTTCCAATCGCAAGTCGTTAATTGCATGACATTTCATTGCTTCTATAATGCCTTCTGTGAGAAGCTCTAACGAAGCTTCTACTTCCAACCACAAGCCTTACCGAAGCAACACACTTTCCACCATCTCTTCACTCATTTTCAGAGGTCTTATAGAGATCTTAACGAAATTTAATTTCATATCCCTCTATTAAGCCTGCGTGTATGCTTCGCAAAGGACGTACAGAAGTTATTTTGGAACCAATTGCTTCGAAATCGGTCTACTTCGGTAAACAAATACTATAGAGACCCTATCGAAATGGTTGCCTACAGAAATTACAAATTTGAACCTTACCGAAGTCAAATTGTTACTTGGGAGCCTTCAAACTCACGAAATCGTTTGGTAATTCGGTGAAAATGTAGGTTTGGTTGAATTTTACCCCATACAGGTATTGGTAAAACACATAGGTACTAGCAACAATTTTTCAAAAAACAAGTGAGGGAGTTTTATTAACGAAAAAAAAATAAAAGCATTAAAAATACCATTTTTAATAAGATATTTCGGGGACGCTATAAAGACCCCTTTTAGATACAAATTTGGGTTCATTAATAGCAACAATAACGGTTTTTGATATCATACTAAATTTCATCCTTATGGTGTGGTCATTTCCAAAAATTACCACTTTTAGTCATTGTGCTAACCAAGAAAGTGTTACCATCAATCTTATTGATTTTGCCTTGATACTGATGTCCATCGTATAGAACCATGATGTTATCACTCACATTGAAAGAGCAAGTCTTTCGCCTCCTGGATGATGGTTCTGCCAGTTGGATTGTCACGAGTTTCTTTCCTCCCTGATTTGTCCAAATAGCTTTTGACAATTCGTCTTTAATCAAGGGTGGTGACAAGAAAACCATAAGTGGATGTAGCAACAATGTGCCTTATAAAACCTGACTCTTCTTCGTCACTAGAAACATTTGAATGCGCATCTTTTAATTAATTCATTAGAGTATTCCTATGTTTACCGTACTTTTAGTTAGATTTCCGAAATGAAATTTGTCCACTTCGGACTTCCTTTCCTGCATGGCGTTTTTCACTACTTCCGCAGTGAAATTTGCAGTAGGGCCGTCCTCCTATGTTATTCATATACTTTCGAGGGTTTTCGGCTCAATTCTCGAACCTTCAAATTTTAAATTAAAAAGTAAGGGGTTACTTTGGACCAAGTACGTTGCATATGAAAAAGAAATTCGATACAAAAGGGGTAACTTTGTGCCAAATGAAACAAAAAGGACGGTGGTACAAAGTTACCCCTTGAACTTCCGACATTATTGAAAAGGACACGTAAGAATTAAAACAAAAGATTTTACTTAAATTAACTTTAATCACAACTAAATCATTTAAAAATATAACCCACCTTCAATTCCGTAGCGATTTTTCACTGGTAATTTTTTCAAGCAGTCTTGCACATTGAAAAAATTTGACTAATCTTTGTCGAAGTGTTGGTAAAGTGAAATCTAATGTAAAAAAGCACGCTTGGCACAAAGTAACATTGTAGGCACAAAGTAACCCCAGCTTACGGTATATAAATCAGCAGAAAGCACCTTTCAAAATACTTCATTTTT
Organism: Cheilosia vernalis; assembly: GCA_949126925.1. NCBI lineage: Eukaryota > Metazoa > Arthropoda > Insecta > Diptera > Syrphidae > Cheilosia > Cheilosia vernalis. The sequence goes on along the minus strand of OX421358.1, from coordinate 98,695,201 downwards.
AATTTCAATTAAAAGTATTTAATATAGCCTTTTATAGCAGACATTAAGAGTAAGCTCATCAAGCAATATACCGTCGTTGGTACTGCACAAAACTTTTGACGAAACTTTCCTGTCTTGGGATTGCATTTTGTATTCAATGTGAGCAGTTCTAATACTCGGAGCAAAGTTATATCAGTCATAAGTGAAAGTTATACCAATTTTATTGCTTCTTACGATACGTAAAAAGTAGAATCCAAATTAAAAAAAATAAAGCCCAGCGAACTTTGTCACTTTTATCGCACAGAAAAAAATAGTTGACCACTTTTGTAAGACAATTTAATCGACTGTATCGGAAATAAGAATGTAAGACCGACCCATCCACCCCAATTAATCCATAAATCTAGTCAAAGTCACAGTAAGTTAGATTAATATTATGACAAGACCACTTATACAATATCACAAGATAGCATGCTGATCAGTGATACGAGTATACACGTTAAGTTCAGTCAGATCCTCACTTTCAATAAATCGCCTGTTTGTATATGGACTCAACTTGTCCACTGGTTTACATAGACCTAAGTCAGGTATATAGCCTCATCTCGCTCAACTCTACAAACCCAAAAAATAGCATAACCTAAAATCAGAGAGGCGAACAGTTTCTAAAAAGCTATAATTTCGAAATAGAGTTATCTTGTTTTTAAAAAATTTATATATGCAAGCTTTTTTAAAGATTGTTAGATAATGATATCCTTAGTTTTGGTGTGGATCTCTATTGCTGGTGAAAGTTTAGAAAACAGTTATTTTTGTCGTGACACCAAATCTTTATAAAACTTTTTGACATGTAACTTGGAAATTGACATATTTAATGCAGAATGGTCCAAATGATGACATTATGATTCTATACCTCATTTGAACATCCTTGATTGATAGGAAGCAACTTTTTTTTTTATAATGCACTAGTGCTCAAGGGGTTTTTGTCCCCGTTAATGCTGTACAGCACGAGTGGAAGGGTGAACAGGAAGGATAGAGAAGAGATACTGAACTGATGCCCATTGGCTAAACAGTTGTGGGTTGTAATGAGAGGGGAAGACCGTTTGAGGTAATGCATTCCACATGCGTGTTGTTCGGCTTATAAAATAATCTATATACTTTACAGTACGTCCGAAGGTAGGCTTAATGGAGAACTGATGAGCATACGACGACTGACGAGTGACGACTGACGAGTGACGAGTATTGCGAGAGAATTGTTGAAGGGGCGGGATGCAGTTTGCTATTTCATCAGAGCATTGGTGGTGAAAATAGCGATAAAACAATTAAAGGCAAGATACTTTTCTGCGACGTTCCGCCTTTAACTTTTATCGCACGCTTTAGGATTTGAAGCACCTGGATCAAACATGAACGTTGTACTCAAGCCGAGGTCGAATAAACCTTGCAAATTGAGGCTATATATCAGAGGGTGTACGAAACTGATCTTTGATGTCCTTCTTTTGCGTAGCTTATAAAAATCTCATTGACGGACTTGTGCTACTATTAGGTACACGTGTCATTTTTCGTTGCAGATTTTGACAAACGCTAACGTCACACTATATCCGGCTATACGGTATATGGTCTATCGTGTGTCTTTCATGAGAGTGCGCTGCTACAGCCTGCGTTACCAGACACTTGACAGGCAATCACACCTATAGTAACAAATTAAGGACAAATCTTTACGTCATAATGACGTCGGTATGTCAAAATTTGACATGAAAAATTGCTTGTGCCATCGTTGCTTTACCAACACATTTTGTTGAAAAGCTGCCTAATCGCAGGTCTTCTTACATTTCACAAATGTTTTCACACAAAATCAACCTTTCAATGCGTGTACCTATTTCTGACAGCTTACTCATAAGTCAAAAACTGCTTTTTATATCGAATAATAAATAAATAAATAAATAAAAAGTTGGCACAACAGGTCTGCAGGAACACTGGGCCTAGAATAATAAATTCATATAAAACAAAAGGGGAACATTCGAAATTCTAGATGTCCTAAGTCGACTAGATTGGTCAGGACTAGATGTACCCTGAACGCAAAAACTGAATTGGTCGTTAACGTCATTTTTCCCATATCAGCCATATTATGTAAACTGTCTATTTAGTACTCAGTCATAATATTCTTTACTTTATTCTTGGCTACCATAGATGTCAACTGAATCAACTGTTGAAGTGACCGATCTAGGTCAATCAAAACTGAGACACATCAAGTCAGCCAGCTGTCAGACTTACTAAACTAGATACCTGAACGTCTCCAATATCTTCTTTCTTTAACGTTCGGACACATAAAATCCGTAGTCCAACGCAAAGTCCCGGAAGAACCTTTCTGTCTCTGACATGAGTTTTGATGGAATATGATGCAATCAGAAAGTTCTCGATGCTTTTCGGTCTTCCCCAGCGGACGTTGCCAGGCAAAAGTATTAACGATGATGAGATTTTAAAAAGTTAAAAAGTTCAATGACAGAAGCACAATCGATGTTGTAATGGAGATGGTGCATGACCCACTCTTAATATTTTATCGACGCTTCCCATTAGCCTTTTCACCAGCTGGACACTTTATACAAATATTCATTTTTGATAACCAATTCAGAGGGTGAAATTATTGACCACATGTTGATACTATTGTTTTTTAAATGATATATAAATATCCATATTTTCAAAAGATGCAAACTAGACTTGATTGTAAAGAATGCAAACTTAGCAAAAATAATTTATAACCTTTAAATTTCTGTTATAAAACACTACATGCTAACAAGGCGACTCACCACCTGCAGACCTGCAGTCCCCCAAGATGTAGCCTTTCACAAATATCCGTGCGTCCACATACGTTCTCATCAGAGCTCACCTAACCAAAAATTAAAATTTGTCGTTACGATCCTATATGCAATTACCGGAAAATAAATTTCTGTCCACCCTGTGGGTGTCCAAGTTTCGCAAATTCACCTCAATAATTTCTTTAGAACCCCAGGTTAATAGCAATTAATTGAACAGTATTCATCGATACACCGAAGCAGTTAGAACAATATTAGCGCGAAAAAGTTTAAACTCGTAGACGTTCGTGAGCTTTACAAGTTACCAGCGATTTCAAGTGTTTGAGTTTGTCACCCCCAAAAACAGAAAAACCTTTGAATAAAGTCGGTCTCTGGCACAGTTGGCTTGGTTCATAAGCCGTTTATTGCAAAAGCGTGCGCTTCATAAAGTCTTAACGTTTTTATTACTCTTAGTAGCCATCAGTGAGATAGCGTACACAGTACACTCCGTTGGATGCTTTAACAATAATTGTTTATTAGCTTTTGCCGAAACACGCAAAAGAAAACGCAACTAATTACTTTTGTACAAGCGATGTGAGTTGATTTATTATGGTAACTTAAGTGTCCAAATATTTTGGCTTTATGAACTTCCACTTAATATGTATACTGCATGCTTGTCCAATTAAATTGTGCTGTTATACATAAATTGTTTTATTGATATTTTATCCATTTGACCAAGTCCTTTTGGCCAAGACGAAACTTGCCGAATTAATCGCTGTGTGCGTGTGTGAGTGTGTGTGTTAAGGGTTCGCCTGCATTTGGGAATGTACATTTTGTATTATAGTGATGTATTTTGTTTTGCGAATTGAATTAGCATTTTTGATGCCATATTTAAAAGACAGTCACATCAAATCAGCAACGCAAATGACACATAACAAAGTTTATATTGGTCGTTCCAATTAATTGGTGGCCCATTACTACCTTAATTGTCAAGGCCGGATTTTTTTTTCATATTTTTTTCGAATGGCTTTCTTGCACACATTTTTTTTTATAGTTGGTAAATAAGGTTATACAGCAGTTATATCCGACAAAAAAAAATATACGGAGATTTGTTAATTAGTATGCCGGAATGATTGCTGGTTGAATTTCACATAAAATATGGGAAAGGTGATTAGAGCTTTGATTTGTATGTGGTTATGATCTGAGAATGAAAGTATGTACTTGAAGGAGAAACATATTCATGGAGGAGCAAGGCATACGATATGATGAAAATTTTGAAAAATATAAACAGAATAGGGAAAACCTCCTTCGATTGACTAGGAGTAGTGTGCCTCTCTGAATGTTGGTCTTGGACTTCATCTCCAGTTTCCGGGTCTTACTTGAATCTAGATAATGTTTGAAAATATGACAGCTTATAGTACGTTGGCAAATAAAAGCAGTTAATTTGATTATTGCAGCCCGACATGATTTCGCAGACTTGTATTGTCGGAAGGGAAACTTGGTTGACAGAGTGCAATCGGATAAATGGCGAAAGCATCGCCTGCACGGCGCTGCATCGGAAACTGACTTTGGTTAATTGAAACGACTGTGGGACGTAGAGTTATTAGCACATGGTCACGCCGTCAAAGTTTGTGAAGGTAGGTATATAACGACTGGAGCCTGTATCACCACTGTCCTACATGGAGTCAAGTCACTATCTACCTGCAGCCCAAGCCACTACGAAATTCATCAACCGAAAACTTCGCCGATTGTGGGTCGACAACCCCGTGAGAATTCCCACGCAGCCAGCGTCAAGTTGCGAAAACCGATCGGTCAGAGACGGACCTGGGCTTAGCCTGGTGAATGGTACCAACAATCAATCAAAATAACTCTCTGTAAAGACAAAACTAACTTGTGAGTTACAGTACGAACAAGGAGAAATAAACTTTTTATTATCCGGAGAATAATAGGACACTGAGTGGTGCTAAAGCGTAAATAATGTTGGAGAGTTTAACGAAAAGTTAAAAATAACTTGTCACGGCAACACCTCCAGAACAGACATCTCTAGAGACGTACCTTGTAATACAGTCACAATCGGCTACTTCTCCTGATTAGTGAAAGGGTAAGACCACTTAGACTAACCGTCTTCCAGCGCTTCTGTCCGCCATGGGTGTAGCAATACTTTTTCATTTTACATTGGCCGAAAAAACTGTATATTAAACCGACGAGAGATGAATTATTGGAGAGCATACACGAACTTATTTTCAACAAATACTTCATCGGAAGGAAGCGTGGCTGATGAGAAGGACTGTATCATTCTTTGCCCGATCGAAAAGAGGCGTGAGGTGCGTGACCCTCTAAACTGTGAGGCATCAGTCGCATGCAATGCAGTGGAATTGATTCAACCATTTCTTATCTCTTTGGCAGAATAGCAGTGGCTTAGTCATAAACTAAGTTTTAAATATACCTTCAGCTCAGACAACTTAAGAGAGTTTGATTGCAAGATGTTTTCCGTGTTGCTATGTGCGAACGAATGTAGTGTGCGCCAGCGATGCTAGATGTGGGGATTTTTCCCCATTTTGGGGAATTTTTGACTCAATGAGGAAAATGGGGATAAGTGCTCTTAAAATGGGGAAAAACGGAAATCCATGCATGTTTATTAATTTTGCATAATTTAAAAATAAAACTCGTGTAGTTGACTTTCAAATATCTCCCGAGCATAAAAACATCACCGCGTTTATAGAATCTAAGCGACTTAGCTCGAAGCTGAAACACTTTACGGAATTTTACAGACGAAATTATGCTGCAAAAATGATCAAAAAGTTACTTTGATCTTTGCATCGATAAAAATGCTTGGTTTTGCACAATCAAAATATGTACCAGTCCAATGACGATTAGTGTACCTATCGTTATATAATAACTTGTATAAATATAATTTATAACTTAAATACCTAATATATTTTTTTATTTATAATTATTTATGTACCTACCTTTCAAAATTATAATTTACTTTCAACCTGCCTCGTTATTTGTGAATTACCTATGTCTTTTAAATCTATTCAACCTACCTGCAATATTTGCTTTTAATTTTACTTATTTTGTATTAGTTTAAACTGCACGACTTTGAATATTATTTGTTTTTTTTTTTTATTTTTTTATTGTTTCTTTTTTTAAATGGTTAAAAAAAGAAAACAATTTTTTTATTATATTAAAAATGCGTCTTTACTTCAATGAATTGAAATGGGGAAAAAAGTACGGAAAAAACGGATATGAAATGGGGAAAATTTTCCCAAAATTCCCCCAAAATGGGGAGTTTAGGCAAAAAAAAAATCTGGCATCACTGGGTGCCATCTTAAAGTAGATTAGATGCACGAATACACTTGTATATAGCATTCTATGGTGACGTTGAAAAATGTTCAAATAATTCAAATAATTGGCCATTATCGGGACGTATTAAGAAATCGGTGGCTTTAGTGTGGTGAATTTAGTATACCAATTTGTATTTCATTGAAACCAAATAATACAAGCGCTTTTTTTATTTTATTTTGTGGTTGTAAACAATGGAAATCGATAACCTATAGGTATTTGCAAAAATAAAATAAAGTCAGTATCTACAAAGAATTATATGGAATTGATAGCTATGCATTTTAGTTCCGCTTCTTTCCCCACAATAAATTTTTTTTGGAAGCCATTGTACTTATTTCGTTGTAGTTATACTTCACCTACAAAACAAATATGATGAAATGATTTTCTACTACAAATTGGTTGGTCATTAGAATTTATTAGTTGTTAAGTGCTATGAAGGTTGTACATCATTTTGGAAGGTTACATTTCGAAAAGTAATGAAATTATTATAAGTAGTGTGGATACATAACATTTAAATAGGATACAAAGCTAAAAATAGAAAGAATTGACACAATAAGTTGATAAAGAACCTGCAATTGATAGTTCATAAGGAATTAGAGGCGAAAGCAGCTGGAATAAAATTGATATAACAATAAAATATGTTTTAAAGGTAGTAAGGTGTGGTTACGACAAGATTTTTACTTATACATTATGTTCAATATTTTTTTATATTTCTATAACGACAATGAATAATGATGCAAAATTGAGCGCAAAAATTAGGGGCGAAAGTAATTAAATCTTTACCCATAGTAATTCATTTATATTTTTATAATTTAAAACTTTTTTGAGAAAAATTGATTCATTTCTAGTAATTCTAATATTATAAGGTAGGTTATTAAAAAGTCTTGGAGCAGTTGACGTATAAAAAATAAAAAATAAAAATTGTAAATTGTGATGCGACACTTTAGCAAGATATTTATTGTTTACTCGAAGGTTACATCCATAACCAGATCCGGCGAAAAAAAAAATCGAGCTGTCGTGGGACGGCCGAATGAAGCGAAGCATTGGACGTAAAGTATTGGCCCGTGTTACGTGGCGGCCTATTTGAAATTCATTTTAATTTTTCATAGTGCCAGTAGTTTAGATTACTCTCTCTGTTCCTCTTTCGCTCTCTACACACATATATTTGAGAATTTTCCGACTTTTCTTTTTTCCTAAACCATCCCTGAATCAAGACGAACAACACAAAACAAAAATCATCCAAAGCGGTGGAGCCGTTCTCGAGATTTCATCTTCCAAGTGCGCCATGGAGGGGGAAGTTAACGCTACGGTGACGATTTTTTTCGGTTTACTCCCCATATTTTTGAATAATTTATATACGTGACCCACCGACCGTCCGTAAAAAAGCTATATTCGCTTCAAAAAATGTACTACTTTATAGAAAAAAGATATGGCCCACATACGACCAAAATAGAACAAGAAACCTGCTAAATAGAACCCGCCCAGATATTGCCAGAGTCACGGCAATAATCACGGGGCATTGGCCAATTGGCGACCATGCGGCCAAACTTGGGATCCCACACAACCCTCATTGCCGCAGTTGCGGAAATACAAATGAGAAAGAAACTCTCTGCCGTTTCCTCTGCAAATGTCCGGCACTAGCAAGAGCCAGATTGCGGACACTGAACCAGCCTTTTTTTGACGACCTTAGCGACTTTTCGGGTAAAGGGATATTAGATATAATCCGTTTCCTCAACTCCACAGATTGGATATAAGTATAATGCATTACACCCCTTTAAAACCATCACAAACTAGGTCACACGAGTCGTGGTAACAAAAAGGCACATCAAGTGCTACTTGGGTTCAATGATGGACCGCCACTTCTACCTACCTACCTATAGAAATATAAATGCTTCAGAGGTAGGACTTTGATGCCTCTGAAAAATATTTAAATATCATGTTGACGATATTGATTTCAGCTAAAACGAGTAATGTGTTTTCGAGAAATCAGAAGTGGATTCATTTTATTGTTGTGTGTACCACCCCATGGAACTATGCCATATCCAAGCTTAGAGTGCACTAAATATAATAAATACACTCAAGAAGTTCTCGTGAGCAATAACTTTTTAAAAAGTATATTTGAATTGTGGCAGCCATTAGATATCTATACTTCTTAAGTGCATCCATATGAGCAGAGCAACTCATCTTCCAATCAAGCCACATTCCAATATACTTGTATGACTTGACGCACTCAATATTAAAACATTTATCAGAGCATGAACGTTCCTCAAAAAATATCTGCGGATTCACTTCCTAGCTACAAATTTCTCCACTGCGATTATATTTATCACAACTTGCACAGAAAGATTCATAGTCTACCTATTTACCACATTAAAAAACATAATTTTCGTTTTGTCACTTATTACCATTTTATGCATTTTGAACCAATTTTTGTATAAAAAAAGGGAGTTAATAAAAAATAAAAATAATATTGGACCAAGCACAGAACCTTGAGGAACTCCCAAAGAGATGTTACTAGTAGAGCTAAATTGCCCATTCATTTTAACCCTTTGCCCTTTAGCAGATAGTTAGGAACGGAACCGCTTTTGCATTACACCTCTGTAACCACAATTGTACAATTTGTCTAAAAGTATTTTGTGATCGACAGTATTATATGGTATGCTTAGTCACTGTGCTATGTTTAAGCATAAACTTATATTATTCAATATATATATTAAAAATTATGAAGGAAGCCCACATAGAGTGCGGTTTTAGAAATAGTATAAAAGTACTAGCAAACCCGACGAACTCCGTTTCGCCACCAGATGGCTTCGTTTTTTGTAACATTTCGTTTGAGGATTAAAAGATGAAGAAAAATTATTATTTTTTTCTTGTATTTATTTCATTTCACATCACGATTACAAAAATGAAGTGTAATTTAGTTGAACTTCTCTAAGTAAAAAATGAAAGTGAATCCAAAGTAAATACTGAATCGAAGCGTTATACGTGTCCGCAAATTATCCGTTTCGTTGGAGTGCTATTTGGTAAACCACATTTTTTGTTTTTTGGTCTGACGTTAACACAAATAAAGCGGAAGGTTTCCCAACTCGTGAATACGCAACGTATAGCTGCCCATGTGAAAAACAATGATTTTGCTTGCAACTGTTCAATAATTCGTCTCTTTAACTGTTGTGTTCCCTGTATATTGCACCGCACATTCAGCTGATCCACCATCGACGAAATGAAATATATTTGCAGAAATTGATGCGGTTCATCTGGTGTTGGCTGACCTGGTGAACTTCGTACCACCTAATTTTTATCTATTTGAAGCTTTTTTTTCGATTTAAACTTAGTTTGGTGATTAAATAAAATTTGTCAGTAATTCAAATTAATTCAATGCCTTTTATTTTCCTGTAAAATAGATGATATTAACATTCAATGCAAAGATTTGTAGTAAAAAATTGCAGTCGTTTGAATTCGAATGGTAAGTCCGTTGGAATCATCGGGATGCGTGGAATCAACACATCTTCTCCTCTATATTCTGCGGTATGTACGGAAAAACACTTCGAATGAGCTCTTCCTTAGAATCGGTCATGTGGCAGAAATCAGTGGGCAAAGTGATAAGTCCGGTCGAGATATCAACTGCAATCTTTTCATTACCAATGTCCAACAATTGCTTCGAAAACACATCTGCAGTTTGATCTCGTCAATCGGAGTGTCTTGACATGAAGCCACAAATTTGATGCTTTCAAGCACGCATTTAGTTCGTCAGCTGCAATTGATCGTGGGAAAACTGGAAGAGTCTCCCGAAAATCACCGGATAGTACAACCATGGCTATTCAAAAAATGTTTTGATTGACACGAAGATCTTTCAACGTCCTGTCCACCGCCACCATTGACCTTTTGTGGGGCCATCGTACATTCGACCCAATCGATCAATTTGCATCATTGTAAAATCTTCGCATTTTTTCTTCGATTTTTCAAGAATGTGTCTGGTTGATTTGCATGTTCAGTGGCAATATCAATGCTGAATGTGCAGTTCGGTAGCCTTCTAACAAAGTTGCTGTTATTCCAGATGAAGCCAATGCCAGGGCAACGAAATTAAGAACGTTTTGGCAGTACCTCCGGGAGCACCCAGAAAGTAAATGATACCAGTTCTTTTGTTCACAGCTTCCATCAAAGAGTCATACGCAATCATTTGTTGTCGATTCAATTGCAGAACATTTTTACGAACTGCTTCGGCTATTGCTGCAGTATCGTATTGTTTTGTTGTTCTCTTTGCAATTCGTGGTTGAATGCATCGTGTATTGGACGATTAGGTGATATCATGCCCAACTGCGCACTTTATTCGCCATCAATAAACACTAACTCTTAAAGAAATATTTGTAACTTTAACAGCCCAGAAGAAAACTAACCACACCTATCAACTTGGTTGGTAAGCCTTCTCCCTTCACTCTCCACACCGGTACCGAAGGTGTTATGGTAGCTTTGAGCTGCCCTCCCCATAACCCTACTCACGAATGAGCATAGTACCATGATTGTTACTCATTCATTTTTCGTAACAACCCCTTCGTGAACACTCAAAACGCTCAGAAACTCCTGTTGCCTGTCATCATTGTCCTTGTCATCTCAATCACCGCTCCATTTGAACTTACCCACATATTCAAATGCAAGGATATTGAAAATAGGTAGGTACTTCCCAAACAAAAATGATGGATACAAACAAATCAAAGTATCTACATACTTCATTTCAAAAAGTTACTTAATGTAACATAGTAAACATAAACAAAGTTATTAGGTACCTATATTTAAAAAAAAAAATTTCAAAACTTTTAACAACAACAATTTCCTTGGAAAATAATTAAAATAATTGACAACAACAATTGTTTTTAAAATTTAAAATATTTTTTTTTTTTGTATTTGAAACTACTCGATTTCTATCCAGTTTATATTTTTTTCAAAGTGCATTTCGCCATGAAAAACGAAATATGTGCCTACAACGCCAACTGTTGAGCATTTTCCGACTTTTCTTTTTTCATAAACCATCCCTGATTTAAGACGAACAAAACAAAACAAAAATCATTGAAATCGGTTGAGCCGTTCTGGAGTTATATCGTCAGGAAGGAAAACCCGACTTATTTTTATATAGTAGATAAAAAAATAACAGAACGGAAATCAATGGATAGGACAAAAGAGTTACAAACAATATTCACATTCTCGGTTGACTCAATTGCTTTCATTGATTACGTTAGCTTGAAACTCTTTTGTGTATTAAATTGTTTCAAATTTTGTAATAAATGTATGTGGGCTTCGTTTAGAAGGCGCAAAAGTCGGCGAATTAAAAAAGATACTCAAGCTGTACTAAAAGTTAAGAGCTAACAGCTTGAGCCTAATGATTTTTCTTCCGAGAACAGATCAACTTTGATTCGCACACGACGAAGAACGCCTTTACCAGAGCACACTTTTCTCTTGCGAATAAATTTAAATTCGAAATGAGTTTGTATTATTGGGCAATCCTACATTTATTACAAAATTTGTTTGCTTCCTGATATTTCCAAAGTTTCCATGCTTTGTTCCTGTTTTGCACCGAAGGTTTTTTGGCCATGAAAATTTCTATATAAAGGTAGAAAAACCACGACGTAGGATGACTGCTGAGCAGCATGGCCTCTTTTTGAGCCTCAGGACCCTTGGCCCCCCACTTGTTGAAAAATTATCAATGTGGCCCTTTTTTTCAGTTTAAAAAAAGATTTTATTCTTTATTGAACGAAAAAGAATGCAAACATAAAGAAAAGAAGTGTTTAGTAAAAATGTGTATTTTGCTTAGTTTTTTTTTTTTTTTTTTGCTATATTAGTATATTTTTTGTGGAGTCCCCTTTTCTTTGGTAGGGCCCGTTTTTTTTTTTTAATTTTTCATCGGCAATTCTGTTGCTTAGTGTCAGTCATATTATTTTATTTATTTATGTACGATAATAAGAAACGGGATTATAAAAAACGGGATAATAAGAGGCGGGATTTTAAAAAGCGGGATTTTAAAAAAGCGGGATTATAAAAAGCGAGATTATAAAAAGCGGGATTTTAAGAATCGGCATTATAAAAAGCGGGATATCGAACCCAACCCATTTAACTGTCATGAAAGAGCTTCTCAATTAGACGTTTGAAGTCAGCATAATAATTTTAAATCCTTCCGTCCCGAAAAAATAAATATTAAAACTTACACAAAAGCAAATGGTTGTGAGGTGGTCTACTGTTCCGATGGACGAGCGTTGCCAGACTTCCAAAATATTTCCCCCCGTAGAAAAATCTTAAAACACCCCAAATTTAGCTATTTTTACAAAAAAAAAAAACTTTATTGTTCTCATTTAATTTTTTTATCATGTTTCATGTAAGACTTACGAATATGAATTTTAAATTTGCTCATGCAACATGTAAATGCCAAAGTTAATTCTTGGCCTGTCTGAAAAGCGGTACATACTTTTTTTAAAATATTAACCCTTTCTTTTTGAAAACCATTTTTTAGGAAAATTTACCGGGCCTCAGGTGCGGTTTGCTTAGGGAAAACATAAAGTATACTGAAATCTATAAAAAAAAAATTCGTAGTGAAACGGATATCCGATTATTTTTAAGGATTTTCTCTATGTAAACGAAAATATTCCCTAAATATTAAAACATAAAAAAGGTTATTGTCAAATATCGTTTCCGAGAAATATCTTAAAATTAGAACATAATGAGAGCATAGGTACAAATAAAAAAGATCTAAAAAAAAAACAGATTTTTCTCTCAGATTTCTCCCGTTAACAAAAAAAAAAAAACCCCCTAAATGTGTGGTAAGACCCCCAATTTTTTTTATTTATTTACCGCCTCTAGGACTGCTCAAAAAATGTCTGCCTGAAGCGAGGGGTCCCAGGTTCGAATCCAGCAAAAACCCAAATTTCAACTCAGGAGTATGACTGTGTTGAAAGAGCTTCTCAATTTGCCGTTTGGAATCGGCATAAAATTGTAGATCCCCTTCCATTCGTTCCAAAAATGAAAAACTCACACAAAACGAATGGTTGCGAGAAGCAAGGCCCAGGGTCCCTACAGACCTGTTGCGCCAACTATTATTATTATTATTATTGATTGCCGGATTAAATGGTATGTTTTTTGGGATCAGTCAATCAGTAAGTAGTTGAAACAAATGCCTACTTTAAAACCTAATAGCTAGATGGTACCAAGGTTCATCCGCTTGATATCTTAGCTGTCTTCACTACTACCCAACTTGACCAGTCATACGGCCAACCCATCACTGCCGAATACAATTTTACACAGTTAAATACTGACGTGCAACACCTGTGAATTTTCTGCCTCTGCCTATATCTTATCATTTAATTACTTTATTTTGGTCCTGTCTATCCATTGAAAGCGTCGCGAGTTGATAGACGAAGGTTAATAGTGAAGCCCGACATTCCTCCATTCTTTAATATGAATTTCAATCATCCCCAGAAATATCTGTTGAAGCAATCCGAACTTTGAAAAGTTATCCTTTACATTTCGCACCGAACATTATTAGGTGCAGAGAAATCCTTTCTTTGCCAACGTAACTGCTCAAATATCGTTTAATTTGAGAATTTTCCTTTTTCGAATTTGTTAAATGTCTTAGGGGTACGCTTATGCACCACATCTCGAAAACACCAGAATGAGGAGCACTTCATTATGCCTCCCCTGCCGACAATATTCACCGCTCACCCTCACCCACACTCAAACGCAGTTAAAAATTTCGAGAAATTCCTCTCATCCCATCAACCATGATATTGTTAAATAAATAAATAAGCTCTCCTCGGGGATATTCGTCCTCGAATTCCATTATCAATCCACATAAATTCCGTCCATTTCAATATACATAGTGATGGGAAACGATGATTGAGGAACTAAAATGGACTCTTGAGCATAGTTTATATGTGTATGTGAACATTGCAAGTGCGGATGGGACTTCCATCAACTACTACACATACGATATTTTATTACAGACATATCCTATATCGAAGGTCTATTATACTGAATATTATTTCGTCCTTGGTATCAAGTTCTGAGTGAATTTCATTGTTTCTATTGTGTTTTGTTTTCTTTTTTGCAGAAATGTCGTTCGTCCTCGTCAGCTGGATCTATCATCGATAGCCGACGGCATCTAATGGATCTCGATGAAGGTGAACTGTTTATGGAATTAATTCGTGATGTGGCCAATGAATTGGATATTGACATCCTTTGCCATAAGATTCTGGTCAATGTGGGTCTGCTCACCCATGCCGATAGGGGATCACTGTTTCTGGCCAAGGGTGGACCACACAATCGATACCTGATTGCGAAGCTCTTCGATGTGACACAAACCACAGGTTAGTTTACGTACGAATACACTCTTTTATATATTTATATATATAAGAAGATCTTCTTTAATTGACGTATTCTTTGTGCGAGGATGCCATTGTTTAGGGCTATATCTCTAGAAAATATCAGATTCTAGTTAATTTGTGAAATTATTCTCCCATTGCCCCAAATGTTCTTTATAATTTTCTGTTAGCTGCGTGTAAGCAGGACACTGTATATACACAAACTGCGCCTAGCCCGCTCTTAAATAATATTCACTCTGATTTGTAATAGGGATAAAAGAGAATTTAGCGAGCCCTTTGACTGCACCCTCTTGGACTTGGCCTTTATATGCAAATCCTTTTAATCACCTTCGAATGGTGCATGTTTTAGGGTACACGGATATAACGGATAATAACCGAAGACGAAAAAAAAAACAAACGAAAAAGATTCAGCTGCTCCTTCATCTTTTGTTTTTCGCCACCAGTTTTTATGACTGTAGAGCTGAGTGCAGATAAAAGGATCTTAATAAAGACTTTGGGGCGTTCCAAATGGGGAAGAAGCCGAAAGATAAAGTACAAGCAAAAAAATGGAATTTCTTTTAATTATCTTTTAATTATACTTAGCTGCCTTGGAGGTTGATAGCAATTTCAAATTAATAGAACATAAAATATCGTCCAGTCGTATATTCGTCTTGCAATATGCGGAAACGGGTTAGTGATGTTATCTCAGCACCATTAAATATGAAAAGTTGTTAAAATGCACAAGTTTACTTGATGGCTTAAAAGAAGTAGTAAACGATTATGTTCGGCTTTGGATAATGAACGTAAGGAATATGTAAATATTGCATTATACAGGAAAGTCGAAGCTAGCTAGGGGGAAGTCAAACTTTTAAAGAGTTGCTTCTTTAGGGGGATTTTCACCCCAGTTGCATGGGAACAATTAATAATCCGGTGTTGACGATTAAGTGTGTTTGTTCTGCAAATATAAGGTCCCAAGGTGTATACGTTAGGTATGCTTATTTTATAGATCCCAGACAAAATTGTGACCACACAGAAATTATGGGAACAGCAGTAAAAAACTTTAGGTGATCACATTTATGCAGGTCGTTAGTTTTGAGCTCAACTTATTCAAGCAATAGTATCCAAATTTTGTCCATTGTTTGTTTGTGTCTTCTTAACTTCCGAACGACATGATGGGTTGCTTTGATTTTATTTTATACAACACTCGAACTCGAAATTGATATGTTGCTAAGGATTCCATTACAGATATAACCTACTTCACAACTAAAGAGTTTTCTGAACAGATTTGTGTAGAAATTTCACCCGTTTTTTATTGACAGCGACTGCGAGGAATTTTACCATTGACTTTACGCCGTTCTTACGTATTCAGCTTCGAAACCCGGGATCTTCTTAATTGTTAATTTTTTTTTTCGATTTTCCTAAAGAATCGGAAACTTGACAACTGTTGTTTGTGGTATCTGCTGGGTGCGAAAATGTGTTCTATGACTCCGAGTCTGTCATTCTTTCGAAGGCTGAGATATCTCCAGTCGATGTTAGAGAACAGCTCCGAGCCCACTCGGCCTTTTAAGGAGTATATTGAATGATAAACTATGCAAGCTGCATGGCGACGTGCGACGGCTTGGATAGAATGCTTCATATTGTGCTGCTCATGTGACTACCAATAGGACGAATGTACTTCGGAACCATGGAATTCAAAACAGAACAATAGTGGAGGATCACGCCTAAGATAATACCCATAACCCAAAAAGATCGGCATAGACTTGGAGTGGTAGTAAGCCAATAATAAGGAAAATATTATTTATACGAAAGTTGACTGAATAGAATCATCCTGTCGGGTCCTTTTCCGCAAGGTTTGCAGGCGTCATTCTCTAGAAATATCATCTTACAAAAAAGAGACCTTAAGTTACCATACCCAGCGAGTATCCTACGCAAAAGTGTTCCTCGCTTCATTCTTAGAGCCGCTCTCTTGGAAGAACACACAGAAACGAGAAACTTACTCAAAGCGAACTATTTATTTATTTTGCATGAATTTTATTGCTTTAAACCTGGCTCTCTGCTAACTGATCCAGTTCCATCAGGATCTCCTCTGCTCGTACGGACATTTGCTTCGTATGAAAATTAAAGCTGAATCTCGTTTAACTATTTTTTGAAGCATTTCCGTCGACACTTCATTCAGATCTTTTTCTTTCATCAACCTCTAATAATTCCTTGCATTCGGATTTACCAATCGAATAGCTCCAGCTCAGAGGATCACCTTATTGGGTAACAGTGCGTATTGCGGATTTTTGAATATATTATGCTGCATTTACACGGCCAAACATTCCTATCACGGAAAATTAAAGGGATGCTTAATACTAAATAGCAGTGTGACTGAAATGGGCAGCATCTCCTAACACGCAAAAAAACATGACACGTATTTAGGTCGGCCATCTTGTTTACGTGATAGGAATTATAGGAAAGCTCCGCATGTTGATATTTTTATAGCGATGACTAAAGAAATTCCGCGTTCCTATAAAAAAAATATGGCTTCCGGAAATTATGAACGGACAATTATTTATTTTTTTCGTGCAACTGATTGATGAATTGTTCATTTAATTTACTGAAAATAATTACCACTCTCATTTCAAGTGTTTCAAATCAGAAATAGAAATGCTTTCAAGCAATTACAGAAATGTTGGTGGGCGGAACCTGTGTCTATTTCCGTTTTACGTATCTATAATTATGGGTAGAACATCCAAGACACTTTAGGCGTCTGATTTGTGATCTCATTCTTATGCCTTTAATAGCATTGACTGCGGATAAACGGATCTCTCTGTCCCGTTTCATGCAAAAATGCGCGTGCGTGATGGTGTAAATGCAGTTTTATGGTAAATGTTCCGAGTTTTAAATGTGTTACAGTAAATTATTATTGTGTTATTTTAAACACTAAGTGAACGCACTGCTTAGCAAGTGTCGAAAATAAAACCACTAAACTATTTCAGTAGGTTTCGCAGAGGACTTTGTAATCGACTTTGCAAAGGAGAGGACAGCCAAAAGTGTAAGGTTTTTTTGATGTATAAACATTTATGCGCGCGTTATTGGATTCTGGTAGAGTAATTCCAAACATAGGACTTGATGCAACGGATATGCGTTACGGATATACTTATACATATATATATTGCGCGCTGTTGGAATCTGTTGGAGTAATTCCAAACATTTAACTTTCTGTAACGGAAATGCGCCATTGCATATATTTTATCATTGCATACGTTTTTATAATTGCATACATTTATGAGCTGAAATAAAGCATGTTTTTGAAGTTATTACTTCTTTAGGCGCGGCGCGTTGGGCACTTTGGATGGAAAGAAACCAATAAACTCGCGTCACTGTTACCATCACCGTCACTGTTACCGTTACCGTCACCGTCACCGATCCCAATGAAACGTTGTATGTGTGCATGGTTGTATGCAGCTAGAAAGATAGGATAGTTTTGGACCCGATAGGTGGCGCTGTTGTCCGTTTTCTGAGAAACTCAACCGATCTCAATGAAACTTTGTATGTGTGCATGGTTGTATGCAGCTAGAAAGACAGGATAGTTTTGGACCCGATAGGTGGCGCTGTTGTTGATTTTTTTGAGAAACACAACCGATCTCAATGAAACTTTGTATGTGTGCATGGTTGTTTGCAGCTAGAAAGACAGGATAGTTTTGGACCCGATAGGTGGCGCTGTTGTTGATTTTTCTGAGAAACTCAACCGATCTCAATGAAACTTTGTAT
The DNA here is from genome assembly GCA_949126925.1 of Cheilosia vernalis. Taxonomy (NCBI): domain Eukaryota; kingdom Metazoa; phylum Arthropoda; class Insecta; order Diptera; family Syrphidae; genus Cheilosia; species Cheilosia vernalis. The sequence goes on along the minus strand of OX421358.1, from coordinate 98,677,002 downwards.
GTGTGCATGGTTGTATGCAGCTAGAAAGACAGGATAGTTTTGGACCCGATAGGTGGCGCTGTTGTTGATTTTTCTGAGAAACTCAACCGATCTCAATGAAACTTTGTATGTGTGCATGGTTGTATGCAGCTAGAAAGACAGGATAGTTTTGGACCCGATAGGTGGCGCTGGTGTCGATTTTTTGTTCATAATATATTAGGAATACGGTTATTACAATTTCCTCTTTTCTCAATGACGTGTATCAAGCCACACACATACCGCACGCACGGTGTTTACACATACATATTTCGGGACTGTTGGATACAGTCGCACAGTTTTTTTTTATAAATTCCTTATATAAAATAAAACGCATCTAAAAGAATTTCCAAAGGACATGTTATTATTGGTTCACCTCCCTAGAAAAACAGTGCGGGTCAAAGTCGTTCTACCGAAACCAAGCGAAATGCAAAGTTAGTGGACCCGGGCGGTCCATTTTCGGCGGCATATTTTCCAAACCGTTTCCCAAACCCCGACTATGCCCTTATCATACGTCTAGCTATTAAACAATCTTTCAATATTTCACCACTGCTAATAGTGCAAGTAGCCATCTGTAAATATTTGGAATATGAAAGTAATTAACGAGAGTTATTTCTGTTTAAAAAAAAAGATACCTACACGGTGTTTCAAATATTACAAGACTCGTTTGACTAACCACGACATTGCCTCCACCAAACCGTATGACTGAAGAACATTTTCTTCATTAAATACTTATTTTCTTGGATGTAAAAGTTGTTAACAAAAACCCACCCTCCATTGTCAAAATATCAACATCAGCAATCTCAATCACTCGCTCGGAAATGCACAAGGACGAGATCCTTACATCTTAAAGATTTGCAAATTAAATTAAGGAAACCGCACACCGTATGTGTTTTTTGCATTTTAAATGATCCTTAATGAATAAAACCCAACACAAAGGCACACGAGCACTTCGAATGCCTCACGCTCTCTGTGTCGCTCGGGGGAGATCATTACGGATTTTGTGGTCGACCGCGCACCAATGACATTCAACAGACATCCCATCAACATATACGAGACGTTCTGGTTCTGTTTCTGGGGCTGCTGATGTAAATTACAATAATTATTACACTCTTGCCCTTGTTTGGTTGCGTCTCCCTACACATTGTGAAACTCGAATAATTAATTAAAAAAGTTCGACATTAAGCGAGTACTTTCGAGGGAACATTTTAATTCAATTATATTCATTCGAACCACTGAAGCTGTACCGCGATGTATTAGCCTCTTTGTTTCGGTACCAAACGCAACCGCAGTCATTGTTGCCACGCTAAAGCACTGTCACCGTGGTAAACAGACGATACCCCTACATTTCGGGGGCGGGGGTTGGGCGGTTGATAAATGTGTCAAATATGTCGACATTGAAAAGGTTCAGTCTATGCCCATCTATATTATGCGATTAATGAACTTATTCATCGGTGTAGCTGTGGATTGTGGGACGGTGTGCCGTAGAGCGAGCACCTGATGGTAATCCAGTCACAAATTTAACCTAATTAATATGTAATGCTAAAATATACCTTCTTTCATCCAATCGTTTGTGTAAGTTGTTTTCCACTTGGGCGAATGCAATAAAATTACAATTTTATGGCGTATCCGAATGGCTGGATTTAGAGGCTTTTTCAAGACTATACATATATCCTCATCTAATTGTCAGGCGTTCGCAAAAGGTAGGCAGAATATTTGTGTGTGATTTTCCGAGGGTTGTTCGCCAACTGCTGACTAATTTGTACTCTGGAATGGACTGAATTTATATTTTGGTGGAAAGTTCGGTCGGCATGGTTGCGACATTAGCTTGACAAAAAATTTTACCCCTATCGAGGAATCCGTTCAACTATAGGAAAAAATTTTCCGATGACATATAGCGCACCGTGTCGCATTGCGTGCGGAACCGCGTTATACCACTTACTTTGACAGGTAATTGCTGTGGAATATTTTAATGGAAATGCACCTTCTTCCCAAACGGATACTTCGAACACTATTTGAGTTCCGATCAAACTTAACTTTCGTATTATATATTTTTTCAAATGAATGGATACAGCGATAGCTGAGTAGAGTATGTCTCCAGCTTGTGTTTTTTTTTTAAACCACATACATATTTCAAAGTAAAATGCCCCGCTTAAGTTGGGGTAACCCTTTGCCTCAACAAACGCACCAAGTTGGCTGTTGTCGTTTTTCATATACTTTTGTGCGCCACTTGAAGCGAGATCTTACTTTACTCTGTGTCGGAATCAAAGACCGTGCCGTACCGGAACTTTGGTATTTACTCACCCGTTCCCCAAGTGTCGTTCGCCATCTGCAGGCACACCAGCAGCAGAAATGCTTCTTTCATTACTTCAGGTTGGAGTAATTTTCTTTCCAGTTCTGTGGGCTTTAATCTTTTGTAAACTTGATTGGTTTAACGTCGTTCTTTTACCTCTTTCATGGGTTTTTTCGCTGTAGGATAATACTCTTGGTATGTGATTTACTTCGCTTACCTATATTCTGTCCGTCTGTCTGTATATCTGTCAGACAGACAGATTTAGTTCAAATTGCGGATTTGGAGTTTTTAGGCCTCAATATTAATGGCACTTCCCAAAAAAAAAATTTCATAACAGTTTCATTTGTTCGAAAACGGGTCTAACGATTTCAACCAAAATTGATGTTTAAGCTTGTGTGGGTGAGGTTACCATGACTGCGTACCCAGTTTGCTGAAAAATCGAATAACGCTACGCTCTCGAAAACATAGCAAAAAATGTGTTTCTAAGGTAATATGATCGTTTCTAACTTAATAGAAAGCCCAGTTTTTGTCTACATTATCGTCCACGGGATTTTTGAAAAAAAAAATTATTTTAAAAAAATTGGTTTTCTTTAGCTTAGGTACCTACCTGAAAACCGTTAGAACGATTTTGACCGATATGCATAATTAGAGTAAAATAGATGTTTGCAAAATTATTGTGTCCTTAATTTTCCATTCGAATTACCGAAAACACTAATTTTAAGAACTGCTCATATCTCAAAAATCGTTTTTTTTCGATTCCGATAAAAAGCGTGAAAAACCAAGAAATGCTTATCCCAAAAAATATCATAAGCTACGTTTTCAGCTAAATTGTTAAGCAATGGTATTTTTCTAACTAAGCATTGCAATATTTGCTATAACGTTTTTATCACATTGCTTATTGAAGAAGTATTCTTAATGAGATCCCATACTTTGAGTAAAATTGATATTTTCAAAATTATAGCGTCCTTAATTTTCCATTGGAATAATCAAAAATCGTAATTTTAAAAGTTGTTCAATTGTTCATTTCTTAAAATTGACTATTTACCCAAATAAGGATCTGTGCTCATATAGGGTACATAATTGTTTATTTCAATAAAAAAAATACACTAACGACTACGCAAAACTGCATTTTAGCAACTGTTCTCTACTTTTGCCTTTTCTTCTAAACATACACCATAAAATAACCAGCAACCACCTTTAACTTACACGATTGAACACACCTCATTGGAACTCCAACTGTCATACACTCAAATCGGTCTGTTTGTATGAAATTCAAAAAAAAAAACAAATTCGGAATTTTAGGCGTATATCTATAGGTATATCGTGAACCTTACTTCCAAGTTCCAACCAGGATCACCAATCTATTCCAGTCAAAAACAAGAACTATTATTTATTGTTATCTTTATTTCTTTCAAAACTCAAACTTAAAGCTATACAAAAGATTAATCAAAGTTCAACACAAAGATTTTTTTAAAAGAATACAGCTTTTAGCTAAAAAATGAAATAGTTACATACATTTTGTTGTCAGAAATCTGACAAGAGGCGAATATACGAATCATAGTTAAAAAACAAGTATTAATTTATCGATTGGGATGCGAAAAAATGCGGGGATGAAAAACATAATAAAATATCGAGTTTTCAAAAAAAAAAAAAAAAAAGTTGCCTTAATAGATCAGAAACTCCTGCTACGATTTTCCTGCCACTTTATCTAAGTATATTCTTCTGTTTTCTGTACTGCCTGTTTATCTAAAATCGCTTCTGAGCAATCAATCAAACAGTCGATATGAACGAGAAAGTTTCGTGCGACCCAGTCGTGCACTCAATTTTAAATTCCATCGAAGGAAATGCTACGTAAGTCGGGTCCAAGTACTGACTCTTGAGTGGCATAGGGATGAATCGATACAAGTAAATACAAGTACATACTCGATACTTTTGTTTCGATACCAAGTATTTTAGTACTCGATACCTTTGGTTGCGATACCAAGTAAGTATCGTTTAAAAGTACTTGCATCGAATGAAAGCATCGCACTTTGACTTAACATCCAAAACAGATTCCCATACATACTCAATGTTCATGCAATTTTGTATTACTTTTCGCACAAAACGGAAATCACACATTTTCCGCACACACATAATTCTTGCATTGCTTAAACACATTCACCACGCATTTTATATCTCTCTACTCATACTCTTACAGTCTTTATGAATTCATTTACGAAATGAAATTAACTCTCTGGGAATGCGTTTAGTCTTTCTCTTCCCACGTAAAGTCATAAATTCTTAAGTCTCAACTCTTTTGTCGATTATCTTTATCAGTGGTGAGTTTGGTAGCTTTAGTTGAATCGTTTTTCATTTGTTGTTTCAAGATAAATATTAATAAATTATTTTTTATAACAATCAGCCAAACCAGAAACCGACTAAGTGGAAAACATCTCGAAAAATTAATGTTTTTAGGAAATATTCCACAAAATGTATTTTATTTTTGTGAAAAAAAAAAAAAAAAATGAAAAATTAGTGATTGTTTTCATCTGGAATTTTAATTCGATCCAAGTAGGTATCGATACTTTTCATCCGATACACGGAAAGAATTGAAAATCACCAATTGCAACATTTTGAGTTGTAATTCACGAATCGTATATTTTTCGCAAATCACAACGATTTTTCCTTGAATTGATATAAAAATTTGTAATTTGTCAGTGAAAACGTCGAAAAATATCAAATTTTGTTTGTTGCATTTTGCGATTAAAAGTATTAATTCGAGCTTCTTTAATTTGTAGTGATTTGCGAGATTGTTTGGAGCAATTTACCACTTCAATAGGCAAATTTCGTAAACACCACTTTGCTGTCTCAAATTGCGAAAAATATTTGGTGATTTACCACCACTGAATGATGAATCAATAAAATCTTATAATAATTTACCACATTTAAATCGAAAACGTAAATTGACGTAGAGAAGTCGTAAATTGCAAAATATTTTTTGTAATTTCCATGGAAACTAACTACATAACGTGTGAAATTTTTTTATGCACAGGTAGTCGACAGTAACGATATAGTCCATGGGTCGAAATCCTTTCTTTATATGGATCAATATACATACATAATATGTTTGTGGTGTTGCTGCTTGCTGGACAGCTGCAATCATGGGCAGCGACAGCGAAAGACAGTCGGTATTTAATCTTTGCTTAAGGCAGTCGTTTTTTAAGTATAACTAGTTCTCAGTGATAGTGAGTGTACTAACCATTATAAAGCATTCTGGAATATATATCATGTAAGTACCTATTTAATAATGGAAAAAAATTAAACTAAAGTAGGTATATAAATCTTTACCTATTTTTATTTTTTTCAAAATGAAGATATGTCTCGCTATTAGAAAAGAAGTAAATTGGTATGGATATTAAAGTGTGCAGTCGAAAAGGTTTTTTAAGGTTCGTATCAATACAAGTTCTTCTAAACAATTTGCGTGTATTAACAATTTCAGCATAGACAGAAAAACCACCCCAGACAAATCCCGTTGTCTCCGGACGATATGGCGTCATATGATTCTCAAGGATATCAAGAGGAAACAAAAATATAAAATACGACTATGAATTCTGATTGTAAATCACAAGATATAAGTTGTAAATTGAAAATAAAGTTTTCTAATTTCACGATAAAACGTTTTTAATTTAAGACGGTGATGCCTCAAATCACTACTCAAGAATCGTAAATTGCAAAATATGAATTGCAAATTGATAAAAAGAAGTTGTAATTTACGATTAAGAATTTGTAAATTGCAACTACAGAAGTAGCAAATCAGCACTAATGAGTTGCAATTCAAGACTAAATGCTTGCAATTCGGTGAGGGATGAAAAATCAAATTTACTACAGAGAAGTGGTAAATTGCGAAATGTTTTTGCAATTCACAACCATAGTAATATCAAATTTATAACTATTTGTTTAAAATTGCGATCGGTTATGGCAATATGTATTTCTCGTTTGATCATTATTTACAATGAGAAGTGTTGATTCACGATGTTTGGGGGTCAATATCTTCACTTCGTACAATTTCTAGAATTGCGAATAAGAAGTCGTGAATCAGTAAATCCTGAGCTAAGCTCTAAAACTAGACAAACTTTTCGTGATTCTGCGCTCATTTTTCTTGATTTGATCTTAAAATTTTTTCCGTGTACCGAGTAGGTTTCGATACTTTTTTGCGATACTAGTATCGAGTACAAGTACTCGATACCTTGAAGGTATCGTTTCATCCCTAGAGTGGCACCGGTGCTGAATTATTTTTGCTCCTTTAATGTCATTGCATATTTAGTCTTAAGTTCAGGCCAAAATGGATCGGAACTTCGCTTAAAAAAAAGAAATCCGTTCAAGTCGATGACGACACCTCGTTGACTACACTTTCCTTAGAGTTCTGACCAAGTCTTAATTACCTTACCTTATGTTACTTACTTCCATTATTTTCTCTGGCCAAAGAGCGATTGGCACCTGCAGCTCTTCGCATAGTTGTCATTAGGTAGGGGAGAGGGGGCACCTTAGGACACTTTTTACAAAAATCGATTTAGATCCAAGCAGAGTATTCCTTCAAATCATGAAAATGATTCTTGAATTATGTTTTATCTTTTAATATTACATCCAACTAAATATGTATATAATTATGATTTATGTAATTATTTTTTTCATTTTAATAAACTCCTTAAAGTGTCCCAATCTGCCCCTCTGGGGTCCAAAAGTGAACCTCGCGGATTGCCCCGAGAGGGATAAAAAACTTAAAACTTCATATTTTTTTTAGAAACAATGCAAATTGTTAATATTTTGGTTGAATAATATCAGAACACATATAAACATTATAATTAAACACTTTTAACTTGTAAATTGAGCATAATTTTAGAATAATATACTTTCGTCTGGAATTAAAAAAAATTACAATAATTGTCGTCTGGAAACACACTTTCATTTTCATTTTATTTTTTTAAGTTGGTATCGTTTCAATATCCATCAGATGTTTGTTTGTAAAATTCAACCGAAGTATTAACAAGTTTTTGTTTTATTACTTTTTTCTAAGTTGTCCTAAACTGTCCCCCTCTCCCCTACATAATGTCACTTCCTTGCTTAAAATCCATTGTGCGATGTTCGCCTTTAAGAAACACAGTACTAAATAGGGTAAGACTCCGACACGCTTCCATTAAACAATAAAGCTTAAGGACTGATTCTGATTTAAAGTATTCACCACCAGAAGCCTTAACTTGTAACTCCTTTGAGACTTCTAAAATACCAGTTTCAGATAACAGTAATTGTTGAACTATGTATGTCAAAACCCAAAACTCCAGTATTCATTTACCCCAATCTCAGTTTGAATAAATTTACCAACTGAATACCAAACACAACCCACACAACTACAAGTACAATAACTGCCAAGCACAAAGCATTGCTCCATCATACTGTCGCCTACCTCTCGACGTGAACAGTGAGTACCAATAATTACAGTGCGCGGCAATGTATTTAATTTCTCCGTCCCATAAGTTTAGCAATTTTCTACAGCATTAACTTGCGTTATCTTTGCAACGAGCAATAAAGCGAACAAAAAAAAAATCCACAAATTAGATGAGTGAGAAAACCAGAGCACAACAAATCCAACTTAAAATGAATTTCCCTGTGCGCACAAAAAATAAATTTCACAAAAATCTCCAATTCAAATTATTTCCGTTCACAGTTATGTATATGTAATGTGTTTTAATGCGTTTTCCGTTTGGTTTTGTTTCCCGATGTGCAGCCCTGAGGGAGGCAGTCACCAAAGCGAGATCCGAGGAAATTATAATCCCATTTGGTGTAGGCATCGCCGGCATGGTCGCCCAAACAAAGGAGATGATCAACATCAAGGAAGCGTACAAGGATTCACGTTTCAATTGCGAAATCGACCTGAAGACCGGCTACAAAACCAACACAATACTGTCGATGCCAATTTGTAATTACGAGGGCGATATAATTGGTGTAGCACAAATCATCAATAAAACAAATGGTGAGTTGGGGTATAGTTATTTTGCTCTTCTTTTTTTTTTGACACCTCATATTTATTTCGTTGCAGGCTCGTTGGAGTTCGACGAGCATGACATTGAGATATTCCGACGGTATTTGACTTTCTGTGGCATTGGTATTCAAAATGCTCAATTATTTGAGATGTCCGTGCAGGAGTATCGACGAAATCAGATTTTATTGAACCTGGCAAGGAGCATTTTCGAAGAACAAAACAACCTGGAGTGTCTGGTTACGAAAATAATGACTGAAGCGAGAGAGCTGCTCAAGTGCGAACGTTGTTCGGTGTTTCTAGTTGACTTGGACTGTTGTGAAGCGGTAAGTTGTTGACTTAGCAAGGAATTGAATCTTATACTGAAGATTTGGGTGTACAACAAAAATTGCTATAAGCTGGCCGAGCTACATAACTTCGAAAATCTCTTATTCTGAGCGTGTTATAAATTTTGATTAAATCAGATTAATTTTTTGTGGACTAAAATTACTTTTATTGTGAGGATGTGATGTCTGATTGTTACAGTTCAGTGCGGATATTGGGCCGGCGCGGCGCCATTGATCGGTACTATTTTTAAAATGACTTATAACCTATTACAATTATATAGACTATACTTGTGGTTTTCCCTCGTCGGAAAATACAGCCACCTAAACCAACCCAGCTAGTAGCCAACTTCGCGTTGGTTCCAACACTAGCGCTAGCGTTCTTGGCTCAGAGCGGAATAAATTTGAAACAGTTTCGTGGAAGCAAAAATAAAGTAAGTTTTATTGGCTTCCTTATTAGTATGAAGAATTTAAAAATAACCCTTTAAAATACGTTGAAGACAAAAAGAGCTTGAAATGCATTTCGTATTATAAAGTGAACAAGGAAGTAAGTTTATTCATCAGCTGCCCTGTCCTATATTTATAAAATTCGGTGAGAATTCCAGCCGATACCGCAGCCTCTCCATCGTTCAGATGATTTGGTGCCTCCAATAGATCTCCCAGAGCTATGAATTTACTCAAACTATCACAAACAAATGGAAAACAACAGAAAAAAGCTCATCCGCCATTAGTGTACTAAAATTGTCCAATTTATGGCTCCGGCAAATAGAACGCATTTTACCGCCGCGCTTCACATCCGCGTTTGACAGTTGAAATGTAATATACCTACTTCAATACATATCCCCTGTTAAAAAGATCGCTTTTTTAACGTCGCGTCAAATTCGTAGCGAAGCGCGGCTGTGAAACGCGGTGTTGTGAAAAACTACAGATTATGGCGCTGTTCGTGAGAAAGGAAATTGTGATATGGACAAAATGATTGAATGTGTACGAAACTCCCCATGTCTGTACGATATGGGTGATGAAATACACAAAAAAATTCTTATAAAGGGTGAAATATGAGAAACAACTTATAAAGAATTGAAAATTTTGTTGTATTCGTACTATTTAAATTTTTATAGAGGTAACGCAAAATACAGGATTTTCACAACTCATTTGCGCAATTTATTTCCATATTTATTTATAATCCTTTATAGCACGGCAATTAAAACTTTTAGTTCTTCTTGCGAGCTGCTTGACATTTTGCAAAACAATTATGACAGCTGCAATTCTGTTTGACGTCCTCTACGCGTTAAAACAACCTTAAATAATAATAACAATAATTGGCGCAACAGGTCTGTAGGGACCCTGGGCCTAGCTTCTCGCAAACATTCGTTTTGTGTGAGTTTTTCATTTTTGGAACGGATCTACAATTTTATGCCGATTCCAAACGGCAAATTGGATGTTTGTCAGACGTTCGCGAGAGGTGGCGCAGTGAAAAAAAACCCTGAGTTGGAATTTGGGTTTTTGCGGGATTCGAACCTGGGACCCCTCGCTTAGTAGTTCAACACACTAACTACTAAGTCACTGCGCCTTAAATAAATAAATAACCTTACCGCCGCTTAAAATAATCGCATCACGGCGTTAAAAACACCCCGCTGTTTGACCGGCCTTTATTCAGCAATAAATGCATTACAATTCGATTTTTTATTCAAATTTTGTTGGCTCTATCCATTATTAATAATTTGAACTACCACATTTCCGATGCGACATCTATAGGTTCGTGTTCGTGTACTTTCAGCTTAGAAAAATTACGAGTGTCAAATCTCAACAATCGAGAGAGAAATCTCGCAATTTCAAGAGAAGCATCCGACCGGATTTTTTTACAAAAAGTTTAAGAAATGTCACTTTGACATTTTACAAGGTTCTCTTTAAATGCAGCATCTACAAAATAAGTTGGAATTGCATTTTTTGTAAGCTAAATACCTAATAAACTTACCATTTGACATCGTTGACGACGTAAATAAATAGAGTTATAATGGTCAAACTTATTAGCTGTCATTTTGTTGTCAGTTTTCAATTTTCAGTAAGTCGAAATTCAGCTAATAGAAAATTACGAAAAAATTACAAGGGGGGAAATGGATTTGTCTCGATATTTTTTCTTCAATTTTCCTTGTATGTGGTCGCATTTGTACAGTTTCTTAGCACGAACGAACGAACCTTATTGTAAAACATTCCGCATGATTTTGAATTTCAACCGATTTGCTTAGCAAATCTATACCACCACGCAATAGGTGTCTCTAGCATTCTATGGAGAAATCCAAAATGGTTTACATTTTGTTACACTTTTTATTATCTTTGCGTAGTTTTTAGGGCGAACTTGTGTCCAACTGACATTTCACTAGCAGTTCATATATGGTACCTATAGAATAATGCTATTCGATTTATGTGGCTCAACCGGACGGGCCCACGCAGCATACGACACGATGGACACTCAGCGTCAGCATGAACGATTTAAAGGCATGTCTATCTCTCTCAGAGGAGGCGTGAATTAGCTACCGTCCTTATTGAAAAGTCCCTTGCAAGACTTGGGGAATGTCCTTGTACATGTTTGTTGAAAGTTTTGAAAAAAAAAATTGCATTCTTACCCGCGTTGAATTGACTAACATATTAGCTGCAGGAAAATGGTCATGAAACGTTAGCAAAATTAAAGTGCTTGAGTTTTACGAAAATCATTTTAGGCGAAGAAGAACATTTTGACTTGGATCCGTTGGTTGAACAGAGTAACCGCTATTAAGGCGCCGCGAAAACCCTCAGTTGATACACCACAGAACATCATACCCTCGTACGCCATTTGGATAGAATTGTACCAGCTCTTGCAAACTTCTGTCAAATATTCAATAGTATAACTACTATCCTAAGGAAACTTCTCAAAGCAGCCGTTGCCAACTATGTTTTTTTTAACATTCACTTGATATATATATAAAATAGAACAACTTGTCTGCAAAAATAATTTTTTGTAATAGTTATAGCAGCATTGAAAATTCATCGTAATACGCTTTTAATCGCTTCGGACAGTTTACGTTCGATAAAAATCAAAAAGCTTACAACAAACAAACAAATATTTAATAGCTAATATTTCGAAAGTTCTTTTATAAATAAATTAAAAGATTGCTCACCCTTTCGCCAAAAAAAGATATGTTTCTTGTCGAATTTTCAAAAACCAAGTTCTGCTTTAATTTGTTCTAACCCTATATTCGGGAAAATATTTTGTATTCGCTGCTCATGCATACTTTCAAAGTAACATTATATTTTCAAAGACGTACTTTCACAATATATATATAATGTAATTCCGCGTAAAAAAAAAAAAAAAAACAATTAAAAAATGTTTAATTCGACTCTGAAGAGAAGATGCGCAACACACACACTGAAAGGCCACAGTAAAGCAATTACACTTTTTAATGGCATCATCATTAGTGTCCTTTGATCGCGTTAAAATATAATGTAAACCGCTAATTGATCAATTATTTCCGCTACCAACACCAAAATTCAAGAGTATGTATGGTATAAAAGAGGGAGGCGAACAGAGAATGACTCATATACAAAGTTCTGTACAACCTGCAACGTGTCAGCACGGCAAATTAATTGAATCTTTCTATTTTTGTATTAACTTTTGTTTTATTCCTGAAATTCGAAAAAGAATTTAACTCGACGGGACAATGAGTTGTGCATGGGGAAAGGTTAATTTATCGGTAAACGACACGCGATAATTTAGCGTCAATTCAAAATGCCAAATTGCATTAAACAGAGCATTTTGTTAAATGTAAAAGACAATTGAGTACGCATTGTGTGGTCTCAGTCAACTTGAATATATAGTGTTTGCAGAAGATATCCTCGTCCGCAAAGATTGTGGGAAGTTTCCTGCATATTCTGCCCACATTGTTGACTTGCAATCCACCCATTTGCATAGACAATTTCCGACTCCTTTGGCCCGCAAGTGATATGTTAGATGATTATAAAGTAAGAACTTGACACTGAATAAATTTTGCATAAATTTGCCGCAAATCTTTGAGGCAGACGACGCGTTCGCAAGTTCCACATCGACTGAGTGTTTGTCGCCTCTCGCCTTTGTGATGTACAGTTTAAAGCAAATGTTTTTGTGGCATAGGTATAAGGTAACGAAAGCTGTGTGCATTGGTCTCTATTTTTGCCATTGAGAAGATTAAAAATGTAAACTTTGAGATGATTACCATGATAATGCTTGCAAGTCCTTTTTCCAAACATCAGTGCAGTCGCACGAAAAGGAAATAATCCATTTTCCAGCTTTACTTCGTCCTTTTTGGGATTAACATGAAAGTCTGTGCAAATGCTCACAAAACGTGCGCCCATTTAGCAGTCCTTGTACGTTATTCTGCTTTAAATAGCGACCTTTCTGGCACACGATTCATTCGGTATTCTGACTGGCATCGACGAAATCCATTCAAAGAAAGATTTCCGCTAAATGTTGTTAATAGGTACTTAATTTATCTATTAACCATCGGGTTGTTTTTAAAGCTGGAATGTTTATTGAGTGCGTTTGCTTGCCAGATACTCGCTTAATGTTTCAAGGGAATTTTTTTTATGAATTTTGCGAATTCGGTTAGAGACGCTTAGCTATCAATTTTGAAAGACATCATCCGTATCCGAATGAGCAGAGCAAGTTTTCAAGATTATATAATATGTAGCAAGCAAATCAAAGACTTAATCTTTATCCATAGATTTGAACATGAAAGAGAACGTATTTCAGGAACTGAGACTGAAAACCGAAGTGTGATGAGGTGTGCAGCTGTCCTACTCCACTTCCTTTCAAACCAAACTATTTCTTACTCGATGCACAATTTTTTAGTACTCAGATGCTGGTCTTAAAATCTCCATCTTTTTAATGCTAGTGTTGAAATTTTGCACATGTTTTTCTGAAATATTACGTATACGCCCCCGATTATTGCTTTGGTGCATAAACTTCGTAGGTAATCACAACAAAAGCTCGGGACTCATGGCAGCTTTAGTAGTACCAATTTACACAGCAGAGGATGTATGTCATCTGTACCGAGCAATAAAATATTGACAGGTCTGGGGAGCTGCTAAATCTTGTCATTCAATGCGGTTTTAGATGAAAAATTCAGTACCTACATGTATGTTGTCTGTATGCAGCTATCCAGAAAAAGTAAGGGGTGTCGGATAACTGGCATGCCATCCTAGAACGAGTAAAATTTTTCTTTCACCTCTCTAGACCATTTTGAAACTTTAAAAAAATTAATCGACTGTAGAAGTGACCTTTGATTTGGAAAACGGACTTTTTTTTAATAAAATTCCAACTATAAAAACCATCAATAGGGCCTCCTACAAATATATATCATTTCATTTTGTTGACAAATCTTTTAAGAGTTTGACTATTTCGTGTAATATTCCGATCCTGTCAATAAATAGGACATACAACTTGGAAATACTTCGTCGTCTATCGATGAGAGTGCTCAAAAATCCACTTAAATTTCGCTAAGGATGAATCCCTTGTTTCGCAACAAGGCAATGCAAACAACTCACCTGAAGTGTCTAAGATAGGAATAATTCGAAGGGCATCCGTTATCCCCCTTTTGCTCAGTGGGAAAGCGTGCTTGCTTTTCTAAAGCTTACTGGTGGGTGGTTGCTTACTGAGGCTTAGAAAGAGAGTCCAAACTTGAAGGAAAGAAGTCCTTTAATATACAATATGAGGGAATATTAAACTGGGTGGCATTATGCCGACAATCTAGCAGCAACTCAGGTACATCAGCATACTGTTGAAAGGTTTACTTCTTAAATACAGCTCCAATCTTTTTCAAAGTGCATATTTATATTGCTGTTGACCGAATGTCCTACTGATATGGATATTTCATAAATCATAACCATTTCAAAGGTTTACTCTTTTCTTGAAGCAAACACCTAATTTTGTTTCTATTTTCTAGTAAAAGGATTTGCCAAATTTTTTTATCTGACATTAATGCGACGCTTTGAACGAACTCTTACCAACTAAAGGCCGATAAAAAGCCACCGCCCCTCAGCGAAACCAGGGCACCCTCATACAAAAAAGTAAAAGCAACCTCTCAGGTAGGCCTAGCCCGAACAAATTAAAAACTTTTTTCATAAATAGGTTGTGCTATTTAAATGCAAATGAATAAAACTTTCGACAGTAACAAACGATATTGTTGACACTAAACTCCAATTCGTGTGAATTCTCATCAATCTCGTCAACAGAAATTATTCATAAAAATACCAATTACAAAACAGTCCGCTGTGAATCAAATTCTCGAAATCTTTCCAAACAATATGCGTTCCAAGTAGGTACAAAAGCATTTAGCGAAGGCGCCACGCACGCTATAAACGGAAGGCATAGTCGACCATCGACCAAATGTAGATAAAACGTGAGAAAAAAAAGAGAACCCAAAAAAAAAACAGGAAATAAAAATAAATCAAAGGAGTGAGTTCGACGACAAGGTGCGCCAGCGAAAAAGTTACGATATTACGTAATCGCATTCTTTTGGAAATACCTTTGTTGGGGGAGTGTAGTCAGCCTTGAGTCGCAGGGATGTTTTATCCTTTCATTTATTTCCCAAACTCGCACTTGAATGAAACATGCGTTTGTATGTGGCAAGCCATTGTCTGACAAAATCGTTGGCGTATAGTGAGTGTAAGGCATATGTGGTTGTGTAATTCGGAAGCGCGTTATTCGAAGCCTTCTGTAGCTTATTCCAAAGTAATCTTCTCAATTGGTGCCTGCAAGAGACATGAATTGACTTTTGATTGGAAAACATTTCAATATAAATCTACAAGCGCATTCGGGCAATTGAACTTTTAAAATTTTTAAGGAATTTCAAGAAGCTATTTAACCCTTTAACATGTTTTACATGAATGGGTCCTTCAATTTCATTCCGTATTCAAACAGCTGAAGTTGGAAGCTTTCTCAGGAAAATTGTGTTTATCAGACGTGGCAGTAGATCAAACATTGAGATGGACATAAAACCTGAGATCTCTCCCTCAGCAGTCCAGGGTCCAGCACACAAAACACTGAGAATTATTATTGGATGATAATCAATTACCGTTCGTAAAAAATCACTTTGGTTTGAGGTTTAGCAATTTCGATAAATCAGATTATAGAAAAACAAACAAAAGAAAATGTTCAGTGTACAAAATTATATCCGTTAAATCTACATTTTCGCCGCACAGCTGGATTCTGTAGTAAAACTTAAAAAGTATCTTGCTCCAATACTTTTGCAACCAAAAGCTATTTAAACTGATGTAGAAAATACAATTTTTCTTTAATAGCAATTTACGACTTAAATTGTTCCTGCCCTTAAAGAGTCACTCCCTGAGTAGGCTGACCTCTTTTAAGAGGACGTGTCAACCGTGGTAGATAAAAAATATTACATGCATATTTCGTATGAGCTATTTCGGCTTGACAGCTGATTTACTTGCTGAACTTTAATTTTTCAATCGTTCTCTATACCTACCTATAAAGTCGGACCCATACCAGAATCCACTGACGAATCGATGAGATTTTTAGAGATGAAAATTGAAATATCTACCCGGGTAGATACTGTCCATGTGACGGTTAAGCAATTTGTCCTCTTTCTTAGATTTCTAAGTCTATGGAATTTTTCGACACTACAAAATTACAAACAAAACATTTTCTCAACACTAATTCAGAAAGTGTCTACGTCTATCTGGTGTGAACACGACCTAAACTATATTCGTACTCGAACTCATTCACTTCTGAGCTCAACACCAGCTTTCGTTTTTTTTTTTTTTAACAATCGTCTGAACACACCCACTCAATTGACAGTTCAAATTGTTTTGCAATTTTATTGAATTTGTTAAAATTGATGTTTTTTTTTTGTTTGTTTTAATGAATTAAAAAATTATGTTGTTGTTTTTTGTTATTCAATTATTTATGTGAGATTTTTGAGGTTGTCCTCGTTTTGCTGGGCTTGGATCTTGGATCTTGGTCACCCTACGAATGAGTAACTGCAGTCTTCCATCCCCTAGCATCCGCTTGGTCTTTCAAACGGAAGTTCATTCTTCCTTGTCTTCTCGGACCTGGGTTCTGGGATTCAAAGATTTTCTGGTGCAGTATTTTCAACTCGGCTCGATGTGCCCGATCTAACATAGTCGACGTATTTTGACTTTCTGGACTACACCCACACCTTGGTACAGCTCATAGAGTTAGCGGGTGTATTTTTTCATCTTTCCGTCACAGAACCAAAAACCGTCGAACAATTTTTCTTTCGAAGGAGTCCAGTATAAACTCTCCCTTTCTGCATAATTATTGTCTGGTACTTGGGGCAATAAAACAGAACTGTCAGGATAAGGGTTTTGTAAAGCATACTTCGAATAAGGAGTCTTTAAACTTTCGTCCATGTTAGCTTGCAGGTAGATGAACTCCTTAACTACCCGTAATTGTTTCGAAGCTTGATCGTCCCAAGCGTTGGACACATGCTTATTTGTTTATTTCTAGCATATACTTAGTCTTGCCTCGTTTACCTCAAGGCCAACAGATGTCGCGTGTTCTTTAAGAACAGTGAAAGCTTTTATCGCAGAGCGCTTTACGCGACCAATGATGTCGATATCGTCCGCAAACCCCGTAGTCCGCATATGTACTTTACCTATCAACAAATACTCGAAACTTAGAGTTCCCACATAACTTCGACTCAAAAGTAAAACCTCCCTAAAGCGGATTTACCCCGGAAGATCTAAGCCCAAAGCATTTTGAATACATATAAATGAGCGAACTTCCGAATTCGCTAAATTCTATGAGAGAACCACAAGCCGGTACCACTTTGCCGGGAAAACACTGTCTGCCCCCTCAGCCAAACTAATCCCATTTTCAGTTGCAAAGCAACCCTATTACACAGTGGTGGACTTAAACTCAACCATTTCACATTCTATGCGATGGAGCTCTTCCGTTCTATTTAAACCTCACATCCTTTCACGGTTCTGCAACGAATTATAACTTTAATCTAGACGGAGAATACCAGCGAATGGAAACAAAATGGTTACCGGCAGTAAAGCTGCTCTGAAATTGATTAAAAACTTTCTCATTTCGAGAATATCCTTGTATTTCAGTTGGTGTACCAATGATGCCAATGTAGTATGTGCGATATTGGTAAGTATTAGTTATGAAACTTTTGCGTTCGGGCGGAACTAATTTTTGTGTTAAAGCCACAAACGACTGATGGGAATGCACTTAGACAAATATACGATGGGAACTTTTAATAAGAGAGTAATCCTGTGACAGTGACAAGTTTTTTTTTGCAAGTTTTTGCTATCTAACATTAATTAATGTGTTTCTATTTTTGATTTGAATTTATTTCCATTGTTTGGCATTGTGCCTTGCACTCGAAAGGATGTCAAACTGAATTGACAGATCTACTGAGGCTCTATTTGGAATCGTTTGTCCAGGGAATTATTTAAATATTTTCACTTAATTTTGTCAATAATGGCTCAATGGTAAATGTGTTGAACTTAATTCTTAAGCGAGGGATACCGGTTTCAGTCTCAGTTCACCAAAAGTTTCCTTTCCGCTTTTGAAGTTGTTCACAATCATTGGATTCAACTTGTAGGCAAATTCGAAAGTTCCTTTCTTTATTTGAAGTTTAGTAGAGAGGTTTTCCGTTAGTTCGAGTGTGGTAGCTGAAGAACTTGAAGGCTGCGGCGCAAAAAATAAAATTTCCAGACTTTGCCCGTGGGTCTTAATTATTTATGTTTATATACACGCCTCACAAAATTCAATAGGACTTCACGATGAGAAATATTTTCAGTATAATATTGTTTGTTTTACTTATATTTTTTTTTTCTCTTCTCTTCAGAATCATTTAGAAAAGATACTGGAAAAGCCGGATCAAATTTTGTCCACAGCCAGGAGGTTTAGCAATAATGTGAAGGTTGAAGAAATTCTAGAGGAACAAGTAAGTACTTACCGTCCAACAAAATGACTTTAAAAGTTATGACAACAACAATTTTAGCTGTAAATTTTCGTATAACAGTATATATATATATATATTTCGAGAGATATTCGAATCAGACCACCATTGACGGGTCTCTTTTCGTCTCTCTACCACTGTAAATCTTTTACCCAGCTGGACTCTCTGGATTTTCTCCAGAGTTCTTTCCTGGGTTCGATTCCTAGTGTTACCGCTAAGCATCTGTGAAAATTCTGTTTCATCGACTGGGTCTCCACCCAGTGAATGTCCCAAGATTTTTCATTCTTCTGCCAGCCAGTAGATGATTTATTATCATATTTCCAATCTGCGGGAAGGTTGGTCGGAGAGAATCAAAAAGGTTACAAAATACTTTGACTCGAATTTAAATTTCCGGAACACTTTGAAAATTCCTCGAAGTAAAGATTGCAACTAGAAATATGTATTTACACAAACGGTTTGAGCGTATTTCAAAAAACCCGAGTCTAAATTGAAGCAAGAACTTGTTTGCAACAAGGCAGCAACAATTTGTTTGCAACACTCTTTTTCTAGATCTACATAATGGTGGGCCCAAAATCGAGAATACTGCAACTATGTAATAGAGTGGTCGTCAATCTGTGTGATGGGTCGCTGATTCTCTTTGTTGGTCAATTAATCTGTAGACCGCAGACCGCTTTTTAGACCTATAACCTGAGCAATTGGTTTTACTTACGATATAGCCTATTCGAAATGAGGTCGACGGTGCAGCTCTACTTCCACATTTCAGACCTCCGAGAGACTCCTCTAAATCGCAACTCAATTTGACTTACTGTCTGAATGGGCTCATGCATAATGGCAAAACGATTGGTGTCCCGCGCTCCATAAAATTTCTCATGAGATAATTCCTCGCTCATCGTCAGGATCCTCTGCTCAAACAGCGTAAAAAGTGGTCCTTCGAGTTGGATAACGTTAAATTGCGCATTCACTCAACGAGACAACAACTCTTCACACTGTTCTTATATGTTGCTCACCTTAAAAGAGTCAAGGATAACCGAGAGTGTTTCGACGAAGGACAAAACATGTCTGCATACCTCGTTGTAGTCTTCACACATCGTAAAACAGAAAACGCTCTGTCGCCTTGTTGTCTCATTTCATGTGCGAAATTTTTTTCTTCCATTGTGTGCAACAAATTGTTGCACTTGCTCTCAACGACCTCTTTTGTGTCTTCGAAAATCAAGCATTTAAATTAAATTCTCTATTTTTCAGCAAAAATCTCGCACCCGTTTTACTGTGCTCTTCGAGTTGGGAGCCGAAAACCAATCGGCCAACATTTCCAGGCCATCGGTGAACGATTTGAGTAACTCAACGTTGGCCCAGATCGCTCAGTATGTAGCGACCAGCGGTCAAATTGTCAACATATCGGACGTGCGAGAGTGGGTGCGCGAGCACAATCAAATCCACAGCGAAGGAGAAATCGATTGCACTAAGGCTATTCTGTGTATGCCGATTGTGAATGCACAGAAAATTGTCATCGGTGTGGCGCAGCTTATAAATAAGGTATGTATTTAATCAGAGTGGTTTGATAGGTAACAGGAATTGCTACGTAGTCCTAATTGGATCGACATGGGTTGCATAATATCGATTTGTCACGTTTTACTTAATTTTCCGACAGAGTGCACCTATTATCGTTAGTTCGATTAATTGTAATGGCTTGTATCACTTATGCGTAACGGGTGTTCGGATGAGTAGTAGAGACGTCCTTGGAATAAGATAAGTCCTTTAAAGTCGTCGGTATCAATTGATTGCATGGCAAGTACTCGTAACATTTGTGGTGATGGTTCTTTAGTTATCACCAGCTTCAGTCCAGCAGCTTTACTGGTCCTTAGGTTTGGTGTTGATATCCTTAGGCCCATTTTATCCACTCGAGGTTGAACACAACTTGGGAAGTTTTCCATATAAAAATCCCCAAGTTGTGTTCAACTTTGAGTGAATAAAATGGGCCTCAATTGATTTTAATTGTATGTGCGTCCTCGGTAGCAGTTAAAAGATTATTTAGGACCTCCGATAATTGTTCCATGAGACTTGTTCTTTTTTATAAAAGTTGTTCTCGTTAAATTGATGTTCAAAGCTTGTTTCCAGCAATTTGTACCCCCCCTTTATCCAGATTTATGCGTCACCAACTCTTTTCCAACACCCTCGGCTTATTTCTATAGCCGTTAGATTCTGTAACTCATTCTTTTACTGTTACTTGCCATCCAGGAGACTTGACTTTAACTTAATCATTGACTCACCTTAAAAAGTGTACGCGCAACTTTAAGGAGTTCCAAATTTAAAAAAATAACTATTTCACACATCTCAAGCCATATACAGTCGAGTCTCCATAATTAATGACGTTGCACACGAGATCCCGACATTAGCTTCCAATTCTCGGCAATCACAATCCATCAAATAAAAGCCAAAAAGTCCTTAAATATTAAACGAAAAAAACAACAACTTCTGTTGTACATACAAGCAGAGGATATCCCTCAATCCTTCCAACTTTAATTAAATCCAAGAAGAAACTTTACTCTTTTTGCACTCCAATTATGCTGGCTTATAGTCCTTAAATGTAAACACGATCCATCCAACAGAAGTTTGAATGGTAGGTATCCATACCCTGGTCAGTGGGGATGGAAAATGTATTCCAAATATGAAAACGAGTTGACCGTCAATCAAAGCGGGTGTATCATCATCAGTCACCTAATCTTTGACTTGACAACACGTACCTAATGCAATTTAGTTGGAAGTCTGACTACGAAAGCGATGTTAGAGTGGAGGCGAAACTCAAACCCCATGGAGGGGTCATAGCTTTTTGCGGCGGTTTGTTCACTAGACTATATTTGTGGATTTTTTTTTCACAAACTCTGACTTAATTGGCCGTGAAGAGTTCAAAATACCAACGGTTGGATTTGCCGGAAGAATTGAGATTCAGTGAGTGGGATACCATGTCTTTGGAATGATTGAAGTAGGTACATAATTGAGGAGAGAAAAAAACTTTATCCTACCAGCGGCAATTGGAATTGTGTTCGAAACTTGTAATGTAAACGAAGTAGAAAAGTTGCTGTGTAGCCGCAGCACGTTCTGCTTCATTTGTTTTGCGGATCAGAGAATTTAATACATCAAAATGTATTGGGGCGGGGTGGGTCAACACTTGGATGTGCGAGGATTCAGCGAAGTTGTTTGTTTTCTTTTGTTTTGGGCGTCTGAAAGTTTCAAGGACCAAAGTAAGGTATTCACGTTAAGAATAACCGATACGGTTCGCGGGTATAACAACTGAGTTTGTAGGTTGATCATGATTAAGTGCTCTACAAAGTGGGTTTCTCATGGCATGGGTTTCTGATGTATGTAATATTTAGGACACGCAGTGCCACGTGGTACAGTGCTAAAGTTGTGAGAGAGAAGTTTCACCGTAGGGTACGAGTAAGCTGTATAAGTTTGTGCAGCTGCAAATACTTTTGCTCTTACAAGTTGTTATTGGCGTTCGTATGTTTTTGTTTTTTTTTTTCAGCGCTAAAAACTTTTGAGTCACACAAATTACTTACTTCATTGCAATGCAGAGTCTGTTCGAGTTTAAGTCACGCATAGTACGTATTCCTGGAGCAGTGTTGTTATATCGTGGGATTTATCCCTTTTTGTGGGATTTTTTATGTCTAAAATGCCTTCTGTGGGATAAAGAGAAACACCACGAAATCGTGGGATTTTTAGGAATCTAACAAAAAGCATTCATACTAAGTTTTAGTAGCAATTTCATCAAAACAAACCACAAAAAAATGTTCGTAAAAAATTGCTTATGTAAATTGTCTTTCATTAAAATTTCCTAGTACCACCAAATAAAGTCATAGTAATGTTAGACGTTAATTTATTTTTTTTTTTCCGTGTAATACAAATTTTACTTTTAAAACTAGAATTTTTCGCAAAAAAGTATTGAGGTATTTTTAAGGGAACTTAAGTACTATGAAATGGAAAAAATGGGAAAAATGACTACGCTTCGTGGGATAAATGAAGAGAGTGTCCTAAAAACACTGTCTTGGAGTTCTAAAGCGACATCTGCTAGCTCATTTATATGCCCATTCAGGTGGAAGTGTAGGTGAAGGTGCAAAGTAGGGATGCCAGACGTTCCGCCAGGTGCGGGACTGTCCCGCAAAACGTATTTTTATCCCCAAGAGTCCCGTCGGGCAATAGTCCCACGAAATGTCCCGCAATTTACTCATATGTCCCGTTGGTCCCGTCAGATGAATAATTATTTGTTAAATTTTTTTTAGTAATATTATCAGTGTAACAAACATATCTTTAATTTGTAGAATTTGGCTGCACTGTTTTTGCATTCTTTTTCATCTGAAGTATACCTATGTACATATTCTTCGACACTCGAATACTAAACGAAAGAAAGTATTGAAATGGCCGCGTTCAATACGCTTTTGCCCAGCTAGTCTTATTCTATGATAAACTGTCACCTAAATATTTAGAGGTACCTGAGCACATTGAACGGGGCCGTTTTCATTTGCATTTCATTATTTCTTCGGGTGTGAATTGTTTTGTAACGTTTTAAATGGACTGTGTTTACGCTGTTTTTAAGTTTAAGGTTAGCTATGTATATTAATTGCTGTTGTGATTAGCTTTTAAGTTGTTTTGTACCTGAATTGCTTCTTAATTTATTTCTTTGTTCCTTAGTATTCAATACCATACCTAATGTCAAAATAAAGACCGATGGTAAAAGATAAAACGGTGTTTGTTTTTCCTCTGGATCATTTTTCAAAGTTTTTAGAAGGGAAGTTTTTGTTTCCAATTTTAATTGTCCCGCAGAGGAATTTATAAAATCTGGCATCCCTAGTGCAAAGACTCTCTAATACCGTTTTACAAAAGCTTTTCCGTAAATTAAGCAGACTTTTCGCAAGTTTTTACACCAGTTGAATCTTAAAGGAGGAAGCCCAAAACCGGGTTTTCGCCAAAACGAAACAGATGTTTTCCGATACATATTTCAGTTTTCAAAACGAGTCGTTTGCACTCTTTTTCCACGAAAACACCATGAAAACGACTTCCAATCGTGGAGTTGTTGCAACAAACACAATTTTTTGCAATGTTCAGCAAAATGGCTGACCGATAACAAATGTCACCACAACTTAAAATCATTTTCCACAATTATTTGATGGGCTAATATTATTTTGAAATGCACTAAATTCATTTTGTTTGTTGATTAATGCGATCGAAATTTGTAACCACAAATGTTTGCAGCGAATTTTAACGACTAGTGTCTCACAGCTGATTGAAACGTCAAACGATAACAAGTTGGTGGTCGGTGTCGGTGTGAATGGATCGAAGTGTTTTTGGGCTTGGTGTGAAAAGCCTACTATAGTGATCGACAGCCTTTGATACTCTCAAAGCGGCCGCTCTTTTTCGAAAAGACCTTGAATTTTGCGCAAGGTCAGCACATATGTTTAGATCACAGGCCAGAGGTAGGTACGAAATGCCACTGCAAATGGAGTTTTTTGCGCTTGTCAAGAATCATAAAAAGTACTTGTCCTTAAAGAACGATGTAGAATTGTGCATAGCGCTTTTAAAAAGTTAATATAAATAATTGACGTCATTTTAAAGTGAACCCGAAATTTGTCGAAAACGTACACGAAATCAATTTGTGCAAACATGAAATTCAGATAAATTTTTAAGCATCGAAAAGACGTAGGTACCTAATTTATTTTAAAGTCGAAACAAACACACTTATTATTATACGAAAGCTTCCTTATAGCTGAATAAATTCTTCAAACTAACCTAACTTATTCTACTTTTCCCTTCTGTTGGATGATCCGGCACAGCTGTTTGACAAGCAGCCGGGACAGACCTACTAAAACCTTCACCATCTTAACAATAGCGTATATTGAAAACACTAAGAACAAAATCACATCAATACTGTTCTCCTGAAAAATATTTAACGTCCTCAGAGGACTCTGCATGTGTGGCGCACCTCTGTGCCTAATAACATACTCAATCCAAAACACGGCATTCTCTCGAGCTGTTAACGGTCTATCCCGATAGAGTTTCGCGAATCGCTGAACCTTATTCCTGTAGGTTTTATTTTCCATGACGTCCAGAATTGATTTGCGAAATGACTCCTCTGTCATGGTCTGATGCACTAGCAGCACCCCATGGCCTTTCTGTTGCATTGCATTCGCATTGCTGGGTTGATCCCCCATTATTGGTATCGCCACCATTGGAACGCCATGGTACTCGGACTCTGTTATGCTTCCTTTGCCTCCGTGGGTGACGAAGAGTTTCAAATTCTCATGGGCCAATAAATCGTTCTGCGGCAGCCATTGTCTGAAGAGGATGTTTGATGCGCGGTAGTCAGCGGGAGGTTGATCAGTGTCCCATTTCCAAACGATGTTATACGGAAGCGAGGAGAACACCTTGTAAATGATGGTCATTGCATTTGGCCCCAAATGGTATCCGCGGGCATAAGATCCAAGGCTAAAGAGAATTGCTCCTTGGGGGGAATTTCGTAAAAACTCCTCAATGTCCTAGAAAGGGGTGCGTCTGTGAGATAATTGAATTAAGCTTATGGAAGCACTTACCTCGGGTAAGGGATCTGGTTTGTCTTTTATGTGAATGCCACCGACTTCGACCAGGCCAGGTACCAGCGGCCTTACCGGACCTTCACTGAAGTGATGATTGGAGAGCACGAGGGAGATGTTTTTCTTCATCTCCGCCAGTGAGGGGTACTTGTCTGATGGATAGTTCTTGCTGTAACGATAAAGCTACACTCAGCTTTTTAGTATAATTCATACAAACTCACGTGTACAAGCTCTCCAGGTAGAACTCAATGCCGCTTGAGATGGATCTTTCCATAATGGTGATGATAAAACTTAATACCCGCCTGGGAAAGTTCATCGGACGTGGGTCCATGAAAGGCGCTGGTGGAACAAAAGCCGGCAATGTCGGGTTTCCGATCAACGCTGATATGTGTCCCGTGGGTTGAATCATCCACGACAGCACCACGGGACATTTGAAATGCGCCGCCACTCCCAATTGGAACTCATTGAAAGCATAACCCAACAGCATGAGATCGAACTGATTGCCTTCCTCAAGGAAATCTACGAATGCCGGATCAGTCACAAAGTCCGCATACCTGCCGGCAAGATTTCGAATGAAACGAAAACTGTTGACAACCAACAGGTGCATCGGCGAATCTTTCAGACTGTTAACCATCGTGTCGATGTCTTGCTGTGTAAATTCCAGCTCCTTTAGGAAGATATGTCGATAGCCGGGATTTGGATCGTTCAGTGGCGTTGATGTTATCACTGTCACATTATGACCTCGTTCCACCAACGCACGCACAGCGCCCATATGGACGATCACGTGCGATGGACTGTAGGTGAGGAACATACCCAAAATGTTCGCAGCCCCCGCGTTACCCGATATGAATAAAAAGGAGAAAAACCCCAATTCGAACTTCATTTTCACTTGAATGCAATAGAATAAAAGACGCGGTCACAGTCTGCTTGCGAACGCACTGCGGAGAGGAACTACTGTCGGTGAATACGGCGGCGGTGCTTCGACGACGCGGCTACAATTAAAATTGAATTTAATTTGTCGTGCCATAGGTTAATTGGAAGAATCGCACATGTGTGTTCTTTGGTTCTAGGGAGAATCTACTCCACGATAACGCTTCTCTAACGACGTGTACAAAACTACAAATTCTGCATTCCACTGGTATCAACGTTGCCGATGGGCCCCTTTTTGAGCCCCAGGACCCTTTGGCCTCCACTTTTTGTAAAATTATCAAAATAGTTCCTTTTTCAGTTTAAGTAAGATTTTATTTTTATTGAACGAAGCAGAATGCAAACACATTAAAAGAAGTGTTTCGTGATGAATAAATTCAGTTGTTTGTTAAGAATAAATGACTTTGTTGCTGTTTCTATTTGGGGGGACCCTTTTTTCCGGCGCAGGCCCCTTTTTAGTACCCTTTTCGAAAATTTTCAACGGCACCGCTGGTATCAAGTCTATTTGTTTCAATTAAGCCGATAGCAATTTTTTGTTTTAGCCTCCGCCGCAAATTGTTATCAATTCAAAAAATGAATGATTGTGTATTGTGTAAGTCAATGTACTATTATTATCACCTAATGGATGAGTTAAGTTTTATTAATGGACTATAGTAACTATGACAATATATATACAAGTAGGTATAAACAAAAGACAATATGAAATAAATCAATTCAAATTCAAAAACATCAACACATTCAATTGTTTTTTAAAGCTAATTTAACTTGTTTTTTGACTTTCTTTTCAATATATTGCATGCAAAAATGACAGTCGCCATTGTCATCTCTTCTAAGGCGATTTTCGTCGACGACTTTCAACTGCTCTTCTTGTTTGAGTCGTTGAAGTTGTTTTTGTTTTATATGCAATACAAATTAAATATGTCAGTGTTTTCGAATATATCGAAAAATACCCAGAATGATTATTTAAATTCTACTCCAACGTCAAGAGTTCTATTCTATGTAGGTTTGTTCCTTTGCTTTTGTATTAAAAATGGAAAAGACTGCCAAAATGACAGTTGGAGGGATAAATTCTTTCTCTTGCGAAAAAGTTAGGGGACGCTTCTGTAGTAATTTATGAAAAATGACAGATGCAAAATTCAAAAACGTGGGAATCGTTGAAATGCCTGATAAAGAGTTCGCTAATTTAAATATATTTACCATACAAGTTGATTCATCTAGCGATGAAAGTGATTTGAAGATAATCTAAGCAAAATCCAGCAACAGTAAGTTGACTGACAGTTTTTCCAATTATTACACCAAGAAACTTGTTGAGTAAATATGCATAAGATCCTAAATGGAGGGGTAACATCTTGCTCTCTCGATGACGCTCTCTTTTACGAATTTTTCGAGTTAAGGAACGCCATTGAGTCAAAATTCATTGGAGTTAGTAGGTCTGTTCCCTTACTTTCTTACTTTCTGGTTCAATATTGGTAAGTGTAAGTGGTCTGGTAATATGTCACATTTCTCTCACTGAGAGAGAATTCGCTCACCGAAATGAAATATAACCAAAAAGAAAAGGAACACGTTGAACCTCAAATTTGAAAAATGTATTTTTTTTTCTATTTGAATACTAATAAGTAGGTACAACAAATCACAAATTCATTATGTAAGACCAAGATTTAAATTGATTTTATTGCACAAATTAAAACAAAATATGGAGGGGAAATGTTTTGTTCTCTCTTTTTAGGTCTCTTCTACGTTCTACCCATCTTTTGCGTAAGGGAACGAAGTTTAACTAAATTCATATACATATTTTAAAACGAGTTGTTTAAGTTATTTTCCACGAAAACGACTTCTAATCGTTGGATTGTTGAAACAAACACACCTTTAGCAATATTCAAAAAATTCAGCTCAGACAGCCGACTTTAGAATGGAAAGTTATACATCTCTGAATTCATTTATCTTTGGTAGATGTGTAATCAGCTTTTTACTAAGGTTGCTCTGTCCATTTACTCGGAGTTCATAGAGCGTGCTCTGATCATACTCTGAACTAAAAAATAAAAACAACTTCTGAGAAAGAATGGCCACCTTTTTATATAACAGTTGAGCGGTTCTGCTCTGAACTAAAAAATAAAAACTCCTACTGAATAATTTCATGCTTTTAAGTTCGTCTCTGTCTACAGTTTTTCTATCCACCTTCAAAAGCTCTTATTTTACACAATGCCATTTGGAGCAGTGTTACCAGTTCGTGCGGAATTCCCCTTTTCATGAGGGAATTCAATAAAAAATGTTATGAAAGGGGAAAAGGGGAATCTTGGATCTTCTAGAACGAAATGTGGTGAAAATAAAAAAAGATATAAAATGTTAACACTTAACTCCACTATTCCCTTTTAATTAGAACTAAGATTGTGCTGAAGTACCCAATTGGTTAATTTGGATCAAGTATTTTAGCTTTGTGTCAATGTCTTGAAAAAAAATGTTGAAAAATGAAAAAGCCTAATCAGCATATGAGAATTAACTCGAGTGAACGCCGTCGCAGCTAGGCCTAGGGTCCCTACGGACCCTATTATATATGAACGCCGTTACAAAAAAAAACAGCTGATGAAAATATTCCCCAATCATTGCGCTTTTTTTATATTAAGGAATTTCAATAAAACTGCAATACAATCCCACTTGTGTGGAATGGCTCGGAAAATGGCTCAACTTTAAAATTTGTTCGCAACATTGCTGAACGGAACCCAAACTTTTTGCGCATGTGTGCAGACCCACGTAACTCACATGACAAACATATATTCCTTATAATCCATATTCAATATGCACAGGTTGCACTATTTCAGTTTTGTATTGGAACTTGGTTGAAAAATCTGCAGGAACCAGTCAGTTTACTCTATATTTTGATTGTAGGGAATCCGTGGGAATGCCACCACGAAATATGGGGAAAAAGGGGATTTTTTAGGTCTCTGATGGGGAATTTCACTTAAAGCGCCTATTAACACTGATTTGGAGAGTAGCCTTTTGACATTCACTACTTTTTTAGCCAACAAATGTGATGACAAAACCAACTGAAAACAGCCATCAGGTAGGTATCCTCCACCAGGTCGCCACTAAGGATTCATATTATCCTTTGAGAAATAAACCTTCTGGTAGCTTTTACCCTCCATGTCACCGCCAAATGCGCACAGTATGCATATGCATGTCTGCAAACAATGTACACCCCTGCTCCATCTTCATGCTGAGCCCAAAGGAATGCATACCGCTCTGGTATTCCCTCGATAACTTTCAAATCCACTTTGTTGGATTCCGTCCTTACGTGGGTACATAAAATCCTGCAACTCTTATCAAGATTAATCATGTCGTCTAGGGTGACGTGGTCGTAAATGCACCACCCTTTTTTCAAACGACCATAACATTTTTAAAATAAGTTGTTTTTGTTTGGTATTTTGACATACATTTTATGAATTTGTTATGGAAATATGTATAGAGTAAATTTGTTGATAGCATGTCAACATTTTAAGTTAAAATGAATTGTTCAAAAAATGAGAAATGGTGCATGGTGCACCATGGTAGGTACTAAATGCACCAGTTGTATGTGTATAATGCACCACCTATTATTTTAAAAATTAAAACAAATATTTCAATAGATAAACATAGTTTTATTAGACAAAAAAACAGTTCATTGCAACTTTAAAGAACATATAAATAAAAATAAATACTAATGACTTCATCTTCACATCAACATAAAAATAAGTTAACAATAAAACAAAAATAACAAAAATAAAATAGGTATTTAAACATAAACAAAATAAACAACTTAAAATTAATTACTTAACGAATATTTAATTTATATACAGATTCTGAGAATTTGTATAACGACTGTTGCCTCTTCGTTGGCCCCGATACAGAAGGATCTTGGTGGTGCATTGTGCACTACTACGGAATTTTAGGTTAAAATTTAAATAATCTGCAGACAACGCATCAAGGTTATAAACTCTTTATTATAAACCAAAAATAAAAGGTTAAACAATCATTTTATTAAAGCTAAATAAAGAAAAAAGTCACTTCCACTGAAGAAATAAAAAAATTAACTTACCCTTTTTTTTTCGTTTTTCACTGAAATTGTAAAAAAAAATTCGCACACGTCCGCGCACAAAGAAAGCCACTACCAGACTGAAATCTACTATCGTTGCCGGAAAAAACGAATACTTTTGAGTGAGGTAGACACAATTACATCTGTCAGTTAGGCAGATGGAGCTATGGTGCGTGGTGCACCACTGGTGCATCTACGACCATGTCACCCTACTTGTATAACCATGGGCAATAAAAGTGAATGACATATCAATTCGTTTGCTTGTTAGCAATACAAACAGTTTCGAATGGTTCAAAGTCCATCCGATATGCTGTCAGTCGCAGCTTCTCTAATATCCTTCGATTTTCATTTTGCAGGGTAACGGTTTGCCATTCACCGATTCGGATGTGTCAATTTTCGAGGCGTTTGCCATTTTTTGCGGCCTCGGGATACACAATACACAAATGTACGAGAACGCATGCAAATTGATGGCAAAGCAAAAAGTCGCCTTGGAATGTCTCTCGTATCATGCGACTGCTAGCCAGGATCAGACAAACAAATTGGCTCAGAACACGGTGTCAACAGCTGAAGCATACAATTTGTATAGCTTTAAATTTATCGGTGAGTACTCGATTGTGCTTTTGCCATTTTGAATGTCCTTTATAATTTTAAATACAGATTTTGATCTCGAGGATGAGGACACCTGCAAAGCGGTGCTGCGTATGTTCCTTCAGTGTAATTTAGTCCAACAGTTTCAGATTCCCTACGACGTGAGTATATACCGCGACGGGCTTTGTAGTTATTACCGAAATCTGTGATTTTTTTTTTGCCAGGTCCTTTGCCGCTGGGTGCTCAGCGTTCGGAAGAACTACCGTCCTGTGAAGTATCACAATTGGCGACACGCCCTCAATGTATCGCAAACAATGTTCGCGATGTTGAAGACCGGCAAGATGGAGCGGTTTATGAATGATCTGGAGATATTAGGCTTGTTGGTGGCATGCTTGTGTCACGACTTGGATCACCGTGGAACGAATAATGCATTCCAAACGAAAACCGAAAGTCCGCTGGCAATATTGTACACGACCAGCACCATGGAACATCATCATTTCGATCAGTGTGTGATGATATTGAACTCCGAGGGGAATAATATCTTTCAGGTGAGTTACTCAAGTTCTTCCTCGTACGTTTTGTGTAGTAGCCGTTCCGAATTGATCCAGAATAAGAAATGTATATGGACCGCTGGTATGTTCCAAATTGTTTCAATCAACGCAATAAGCAACCTTTCGCCTTGACTAAGAAACATATTTAAAAAGCTTTAAGTACCTTTTTTTAACTGCTTCCTATTGTGCTCTCCAAGTAGATTGCTTTACTTACCTTCATTCACAAAGATTGTATTGTTACATTCAGGCTGGGATTCGTAAAGACATCTTCAGCCTGATACATCAGGGTCCTTAAGTCCTTAATCCAATCAATTAAATCGTCGGATCAGAATGTCGTAGCAGACTTAACGAGCGAGTGGTACCCACAATTCTACTGTGTTCGATCAAAGTTAATACAAATCGTATTGAATGTCCAAGGATTCGCATTAAATTCCTTTCAATTTTAATGAGCTACATGAGTCTCGTTTGCACAAATATGTATGACATGGCAACTGCAATTAAAAAGCAGACAATCCAGTTTCATTTTGCAAGAAGATACTTGCTAGAAGAAGCACTATAAATTTAATTGAATAATAATAATATTGCAGATCCTTCGTCGAGAAAGCTGTAAGGCTAAGATATTTATATTTCTTGGAAGACCTTACGTGAAGGTATACTTCATTTGCTGTTGAGATTGAGAGCAATTTCAACGTGAAAGGAAAGTTGTCTTTGCAATGCTGGTGATATGGAAGTTAAGCATTAGTTTGCGAATCGAAATTATGTCAACGATGTCAGCTACTTCCATATCTCTCAGCTTACATACAAATTGAAAAACCACACACACAGCCAATGAGAAAGTAGCTCATATAGAATTTCAAACATATCAGATGAAAATGTAGGTTCAGAATTCAGATGTACTAGTTACCAATTAATGAATAGACACTTCTCTTGAGAGCAGAAGATTATTAAAATATAACAACAGATGATATAGGATATATTGCGAAGTTAATTGTAAAATTAACAATAAAAAAATAGAAACTAATAGACCGGAGAACAAAAAAAAGCCATGCCCTAGAAACAAGCTGTAGAATTGCTTTAGGTAAAATCATGAGTGTTTAAAGTAAATGGACACGCCTACACTCGCAACTATAGAAAACTTGACAGCTCAAAAGTTTGACATGTAAAACTAGTTATTTTCGTTTTCAACGACGTCAGAGGAACAAGTTATAACTGAATGTTCTCCTAGAATATATCAGCGCATTCAAATGGAAAGTTTAATAGGCATTTAGTTTGAAAAAAAAATCAATTCCAACTTATTTTGTAGATGCTGCATTTTACAATTAAGCCAAACATGACATTTCTTAAACTTTTTGTGAGAAAACCGATCAGGTACTTCTCTTGAAATTGAAAGAATTCTCTCTCGATTTTAGAGATTTGACATTTTTCAATTTTCTATGCTTAAAGTAGGTACACGAACGGACCTAAAATTGCAACTGTTTCTAGGTTAGTTCTGCTTATGTCAGTGTCAAATAAGGAGAAGTTAGAAAAGCAAACTCATTCGTAAAACCAATAAAGCCTACGAAACACCCAACAGTTTGTGCAAACTGCTTTGCTTTAGCCAAAACCACGTCAAAAGCTCAAATTTCATCAAATTATAGCTCCCGGCAAATAAAAGTTGCATATAATAGAAATTTTGGGCGTGTTCCTTTGACGTCACTCGAAACTTCATACAAAACAAACTTACATCTTGACATTACAGACTTTGCTGCAGATTTAGCGAATTTCGGAACTTCACCCAAAGTGGTTTTTCGCTGCAAATCTGGCAAACATCCAAAACGGGGGTAGAATTACCGCAACGAATTTTATGGATTTTACAAGCAAAGCAATAACAAATTCAGTCACGTATTACTCGATCACGGATGCGGTAATTCAACCCCAATCTGACCTGTAAGAGTTTATCAAATCAGCCGTTCGTAAGTGGTTTAAAATTGCAGGTCCTTTCGCCCCAGAATTCAAAACTGAACACACAAATGGTTGGTTGTAAAAAAACTTATGTGGTATTTGACAAAAACTGGCCTTTCGCGAAAACACTCGAAACTTTCGAAAACAGAAGTTTTCGGATACACATTTCAGTTTTCGAAACGAGTCGTTTGCACTCGTTTTCCACGAAAACACCACGTAAACGACTTCCAATCGTTGGGTTGTTGGAACAAACTCACTTTTTGCAATATGCAGCAAATTAAGCAAAATGGCTGACCGAACAAATGTCACAACTCACAAATTAAAATCATTTTCCAAGATGGACTACTTAATTTTCATTTCGAATGTTTTGAATTCATTTTGCAATAGAAATTTGTAACCAAAACTACACAGAAGTTTCACGACTAGTGTCTCACAGCACAGCTTCTCACAACCATTCGATTTGTAAAATTTTTAAGTTTTATGCCGATTCCAAACGGCTTATTGAGAAGCTCTCTCTCTGATGTTTGTCAGACGTTCGCGAGAGGTGGCGCAGTGGAAAAAACCCCAAGTTTGAATTTGGGTTTTCACGGGATTCGGACCTAGACCCCTCGATTAGTAGTCCAACACACTAACCACTTAGCCACTATGTCTAGTCGAACATAAAAACGTCAATTGTTCTTTTTTTGTTGATATTCCTGCGGTTGGAATATCTGTTGCGTTAGACACTTTTCTAAGCGTTTTTCATTCTCTGGTTAAATTTTTATTAAAACATTCAAATTTCACCCCCAGATTGATTTGTATTTTTTGTACACTAATAATTGGCAAAAATAAATCCACCAGACAAAAATTAAAGAAAACGTAAACAAACTTCACTAGCTGTCAAACTTAAACTTGTGTTGGTAAATCTGAAGCAACTCCGAGATAGAATCCAGATTCGCAAAAGTGCTCTGAAATTGAAAAAAGAATGCTTCTTTCGAATCGAACATAAAATGCGACCTAGTCAAAAAAAAAACCTACTGAAAATTTAATTTGCACACAGTTACCTAAAGTAAAGTTCGCCTCTGTATGTGATTACTCAGTCCAAGGCTATATCAACCTACATGCGATTTTGCTAGAATAAAAGAAAATCAATAAAATGCATTTATTGAAGATATTTCAATCCAGTTCAAGCGGTTACATACTTTTTACCTTTGGTCCTCAATACTTGCAAAACCACAGCGTGTATGCTTGACAGTTACCTGTTAATTTCTAATGTTTGTTTTTCGAAGTGTTCATTATCTACTCGTATATATCACCACAATACTGAAAATAGTAGCCCAACTATAGAGCTCTTCCTCTGCTCGTTGCAAAACGACTTTACAATAAAAGTAACCACAAAGTTTTACATTTCTGTTCCAAAGTATAGACAACGAAAACACAGAGTCGTCGTAACACCCCACCCCATACTCGCCATGTGTTTAAACAATTAAGGACATACCTTTTTTGATGCTGGTCCTCCTGTGGTGATTCCCGTAAAAGGATTACACTAACGAAAAAGCAAGTGTTTACAAAAATACCACAAACGTCAACACGAACACTTTAACTGACTCAGCACTACGGACAAATGCCTGCAAACAGCTTAGAATGTGGTCCTTAAGTTGATTCTTATTTGTTTTTGCAGGCACTTTCGCCCGACGATTATCGGTCCGTGATGAAAACTGTCGAAAATGCAATTCTCTCCACGGATTTGGCCATGTACTTTAAAAAGCGAAACAGTTTCCTGGAATTGGTTGAGAACGGAGAATTCGATTGGCAGAGCGAAGAGAAGAAGGAATGTAAGTATCACTGTTCACTGCACGGTGCACAGTTTGACTGCTTTGCTATTTTTATTCTCAAAAAAATGGTGTACAGCACCTCTGGTAATGGTGGGGGCAGGGTGCCATAACGATGCACAAAGCACAATTGAAGAAGGACTTCTGTTTTTAAGTAATACATCAGCAGACACACAATCAACGAACTTTTTGTGCCTTCTTCCGGTCGATGACGTTCTAGCACTTTTTTTGCATTGGAAGATGATGGCATGAGCAACAGTTGCCCCACTGTGTAGACTATAGAGGAATGAAGCTCACATCTGGCTGACATTTTCCATATATACATAGTATTCTTTTACCCGCACATTCCACCAAATTCTCACGTTGATATAATTCTTGCGGGTGTATTTGCAGTGCTCTGTGGAATGATGATGACAGCCTGTGATGTGAGCGCCATTGCTAAGCCCTGGGAGGTACAGCATCGAGTTGCGAAACTAGTTGCGGATGAATTCTTTGATCAGGGGGATTTGGAAAAGTTGCAGCTCAACACCCAACCGGTTGCAATGATGGACAGGTAAGAGAATTTTTTTCTTTAGCAAACTATACAAAGCGAAGCATCAAACTCGTAGCGATTTAAGTATAAATCAAATTCTAATGTGACAGTTTATGACATAGAAAAAGTAGCCCATAAGGTATAAGCAGAAGTTAAATCGCAATGAGTTGAGTAGTATCAGCAATCCGGCCTTAGACCTTGAATGGTTTATGAGTAAACTCTTGCAATAGGCCCTCAAATATAGGGATAACGCAGATTGTGAATTTATGGAGAAAATTCAACACGGAACGGAACGATATACTTTTGAAAATGACACAAAAAGGAATATTAGAAAATGATAATTATTAGTGCAACTGGCACATGGCCAAAAGTTCAGCCAACTCTTTCGGTTTAAACATAAATAAGTGCACGACTGGGTCGAACGAAACTTTCTCGTTGATCAACAGTTTGATTGGTTGTTTTCTTATTTTACTAGGTTGGTAGGTTAGGTAAACGGGTAGGCAGAGCAGGGAGAACCCTGCTGATGATTAGGTAAGGATCTGAAAGCCATGCTAGATAAAGGAAACGGTTCATAAAATACAGAAAAAGGAATAGTGTTAAATGAAATTCACGTTTACGTTATTCATTTGATATGGCAGTATATTTTATGAAATAACGATGTGAGGTTTTAAAAGTTGAAGCTCTCAGTAACAGGAAATTGTCGCATTTTCTGGTTAGAGAACTATAAGCGCCTTCGCGATCTGTACTATATTGTGGCGTGGTATGGGGAAACAAGCCCTTAGTTACAGTATCGTGTAACCTAAATGGTGTTTGGTGAAACCAGGCCTTAGTCACAAAACAAGTTGAACTCAAGTGTCACTTACAATTGGAAACTGGAATCTGTCACCACTGAAGCTTATTCTAGAACCAATTAGAATTAGCTAGAAAGTTCTCGTCAGATGGCGGAGCAGGTATAAAAGGACAGCTTTTAGAAGAGGGCGAGACAGTTGATTTATAACAGTGATTAGTTAAAGTTCGAGATAGTAATAGTTTGTGAAGATAAATAAGTGAAAAGTAATAGAGTAAATTAAGTGATTGGCTTGAATCGTTGAAGAATTGTTTAAGTAATATTGTTCTGGTACTTAATAAGTGAAATATTAGAATAGTCGATAAAAGTGTAATAAAAGTAAATTTTTTTAGAAAATTTTAACGGAATAGTGTTTTATCTTTTCGAATCCCAGCCTGAATGTAACAATACTATGCTCTTTATACAGTTTATATGATTTTTGAGCACAAGGCAAAGTGTAGTCGGAGTTTCTGTTTACTAATCTGCTAGGGCATGTTTTTACTTTTGACTTTAATATTTTAGTAACGCTGGTTCAAGGTTAATTTTTGTTACAATCGTATGGACCGTTTTCGAGATATGTCGAAATTTCAAAAGTACTTTTGTTCGAGTTTTTAGCCAAAAACTGGGTACGCAGTCGTGGTCTTCTCACCTACTTAAGCTTGGATATCAATTTCGGTTGAAATCGTCAGAGCCGTTTTCGATCAAATCAAACTTGCACGAACAATTTTTATGGGAAGTACCTACCATTAATTTTGAGGTTACCTCGCAAAAAAAAAACGCTGAATGTTTAAATTCACCAAATAAATATATTTCTATTGAAGTTTACATTTTCACGCTTAGTTGAATATTTTCGGATCACAAAACGCAAAATGTTCTCCTAACAACACAACACACATTTCATTCTGACATTTTGCTAGTGTGTGGTGGTGAGTTCATTGCAATTCTTTAAGAATATTCCTGACACTTCTGTCGTGGTTGAGAATTGACCTGGGAGTGTAGGTACTTTCTTTTTCAATGAAACATAGAAAACATAGAACGAACACGTCTAGATTTGCTCCTTCGATAGAAATAGAAGTTGTCAAAACTAAAACCAGTTACAATTTAGGCCTTGAATAGAATTTGAATTATGATTTCCAGACACGACACCCATTACCCAAACAAACTTGTATTAGGTAATGTTAATCATGAAACTTGCAATATTTTATTGCGTAGCTGCTAAACCGAGTGTAAACGTCAAGCTATCCGACTTTTTGCTAACAAGAATCTAACAAACTACACGTAATACTTAAATTTTAACCGCCACCATTTGTGTTTTCTTTTCTGAATCTCCATCCATAGGGAGCGCAAGGACGAGCTGCCAAAAATGCAAGTTGGCTTCATTGATGTCATTTGTCTACCGTTGTACCGAGTGCTGTGCGACACGTTCCCATGGATAACGCCATTGTACGAGGGCACTTTAGAGAACCGACGTAACTGGCAGGATCTGGCTGAAAAAGTTGAAATGGGATTGACATGGATCGACCACGATACCATAGATAAGCCGGTCGAGGAATTTGCAGGTAAATAAGAAAAGACAAAAAAAACATTGCTACATCATACTTCATCACACAGGTGGCATAAGTTCGATTTTAGCTTTTCACATACGTCAACATGACATCGAAGATAAATTGAAAACTACTCCATACCTGTGCCCCTGTCCTTGCTATATGTGTTGAGATCATTTTCACTTTATCTAACATTTGTCGTTGCAGCTTGCAAAGAGGAGGAAATAAAGGATATTGAATTCACCGTTACCACACTGAACTGTCAACATACCAGCGGTGGTGAGTCGAATGACACGTCAACACCCGAACATCGTGCATCTCGATTTAGCAGCATGAAAAAATCTGGCGCCTTAGGTAAGGTGGTGCGCTCAAAGTTAAGCAAGACACTTTACAACAGCATGGATGGCGTCAAACCAAAGACGCCACTCAAACCTCTGGTGGATGCTCATCCATTGGACAGCACCAAGGAGTCAAAAGTATCGCCCCAAGATTCCACTGAATGGGATAAGAGTCCTACCAGTCCGCAATCATCGTCTCAAATGCCGGATAAATCAAAGAAACGTTCAAAGTTGTGCGCACTTTTGTGACGAAAGCCATCCAATTAGAATTTGAAAAACCCCCCCTCAGGAGGCGACAAACTGAACTGAAGGAGTCGCGCCCTGAGGAGGGCTTTCTCACATTTTAATTGGCTCTATGTAGTTTGACTGTGAAAGGCGCGGGCACGGGCATACGCTATCCAAGGCAACAGGTACATGTAGTTTAGTTCTGTTTAATTGCATTGTCATCCTTAAAGGTTAGTGATGGTAGAGCCTTCTATTATTCAGCTATCCTACAGTGTTGTTTTTCCGTCCTTTGGCAGCGTATCTGATTTCTGTTTTAAGTTCAATGTACCTGTTAGCATTTGTGCGTATGTGGATGGTGTAAGCGTTAAGCCTGACATCTTTTAATAAATGCATTGACGTGGTTTTAATGGAGAGGTTCTTCCAACCTACTAACTACCTACTAACTTTTGGCTTATGATAAATGATGGAATCAAACTTAAATAAGACAGTCATAATATATAAGAAAAACTGAAAATATACTCAATACTCAATTATGGTTTAAGTTTGCTTTTAAATTACGATTGATTCTGCATTGTAAATATGTGACACCCCAAACTTCAATCAGTTTCCGTTGACATTTATGGATTGTTTATCAAAGTTAAGTGTGCTACAAGTTTAGAGAAAGTCAATTTTGATATACCTACAGTTGAACATCGTATCCAAATCATCTTTCATTCAAAACTCTAGTTTGGTAAGTTTTGACACATTGCTGACTTTTTTTATTGTCCTAGGTTGGTCGCGTGTACAGTTTTTTTTCAATTGACGTTTAAACTGCATTTACACAATCACGCACGCGCATTTTTGCGTAGCCAATACTATTAAAGAAGTAAGAATGAGTTCACAAATCAGACCCCTAAAGTGTTATGTATGTTCTACCCATAATTATAGATACCTACGTAAAAGGGATATAAACACAATTTCCGGCAACCAACATTCCTGCTACTTGCAAACATTTATATTTCTGAATTAAAACATGTGAAATGAGAGTTGGTAGTTAATGCTGCATTTACACGGCCACACATTCCTATCACGGAAGATTAAGGCCCATTTTATTCACTCGAAGTTGAACATAACTTGGGGATTTTTATTTTCAACTTGAGAATTACTTTTATTCACTTAAAGTTGACTCGCTCAACTTTGGATATTCCGAAGTTGAGAAAACCGAAAGTTAATCAACTGTGGGTTTTCTCAACTCCCCGAAATAGTAGACGTTGTAGAGCAAACTTGGGATTTTTACGTCAAAAATGTCAGATTTTTGGTTCTCATTTGTACATCGGAGAAAGAGACCGCATGCGGGAG
The DNA here is from genome assembly GCA_949126925.1 of Cheilosia vernalis. NCBI lineage: Eukaryota > Metazoa > Arthropoda > Insecta > Diptera > Syrphidae > Cheilosia > Cheilosia vernalis. Next base: position 98,637,125 of record OX421358.1, on the reverse strand, counting down.
ATAAGACAAGAGTCGATATTACAATAACACATACACAATGCACAAGGAGATGTGTGGTTGCACGGCATTGTTAATGGAGAGTTAGGATAGTACAGACGTGAAGAGCATTCATAATTGTTGTTCTTTGTGTTTATTGCGTTAAACATTTCTGTGACTGTGCGAACTTCAAATCAAGTGGAGAAAATAAACAAATATTAAATTTTGAAACTTAAACGATGTATCGTTCACATAATTTTTGGGAAGATTGGCCATCGTCTGATTCGGGCATCGAAGAAGACGAGCGCAATTTGTGTTTTTCGTTTTATAATGCTTGCAGTAACATCTGGAAATGTTTATGATCCTTTATATGGCTTTCTGTTTTGTCATTTGTATTCTTCCTTTTATGACCTTTGCAAAAAGATCTAGAAATATTTATGATCCTTTCTAATAACTTTTTCTTTTAGGTATATTTTGTATTTTCTGTTTTATGATGCTTGTAAAAGTATCTGGAAATGTTTATGATCCTTTTTAGTTGCTTTTTGTCTTATCTTTATTGTTGTTCAGAAATTATTTTTAATATAAATATTCTCTAGAAAACATAAACTAAATTATAAAATATGCTGTCAGCATAGAGTGGTACGATCATCGCCACATGCTTTCCATCCACTGCTTCAATGCAGTTTCGAATTTGCCATAGTTCATTAAATTTGGTAGCAACAGAATCCCAGGCCTCTGGTGTTCTCGGCATCTAGAATTAAAAACCGTTTTCTGTGCATTGTGTACATTGAATCAGGTAAGGAAATGAATTTACCGAAAATTTTCCCCGGCAGATAGGGGAAGCATTTCAGCCGCTCCGACGCTGAAATGCTCGCCACTCAACCCTTCGTCCAAACACGCCGAAGTTTGTGTGTCTATTCATCTTCCTCTCTGCTTTCAAATACGTACGCGGCCAAAATAATCGCAATTTCATCTTTTTGTTCCATTTTTTGAATTTTTATTGATTTATTATTACGTGCTTCTCAATCAAGACTTCACCACCGAATGAAAACAAAAAAAAATATTAACTGAACATACCTAGCTTAAGATTTAAAAGTAAAAGAACAGACCTATTGTGTGTCATCTGTCACAAACATCCCAGGGATATTTTAGAAACTGCAAGTACACCAACTTTTGAATTTCAACAGCAGAGTTGAGAATTAAAGTAGTGAATAAAAGCAATTTTCAACTTGCCGCTCAACTCTCTCTTTCAAATCAACTCCGAAGTTGATCAACCTCGGAGTCATCGGCAAGTTGAACGATAGTGAATAAAATGGGCCTAAAGGGATGCGAAATACCAAATAGCCGTGTGGTTGAAAGGGACAGCATTACCTAACACGCAAAAAAACTTGACACGTATTTAGGTCGACCATCTTGTTTACGTGATAGGAATTATAGGAAAGCTCCGCATGTTGATATTTGCCCTCAGATTTCAGATTTCGTGTGCCTAATCGAACATAAAAACGTCACTTGCTCTTTTTTGTGTTAATATTTGTGCGATTTGAATATGTGTAGTCTTCGACACTTTTCTAAGCGATTTCCATTCACTACTTAAATTTTGTATTAAAACATTAGAAATATCCGTCCCGATTGATTTCTAAATATTTAATACATAAATAATTCGCAAAAATAGATTCACCCGATGCAATGCCTTTCTTTGCTGGAGAAAAAATTAACTAAAAATGTAAACAAACTCCATCAGTTGTCAAACTCAAACGCACTTGTATTGGTAAATCTGAGAAAATATCTAGATTCACAAAAGTGTTCTGAAAAAGATTGCTTTTTCCTGTACCAAACGAACAAAAAAATTGCCCTGAGAGCAAAAAAAGTGCTCTGAGAGCGCCAAATCGAAAACCACATTAAGCTCAGTACGCAGATGACACGAAACGGAAAATCCCATACAAAAGTGACACAACGAAATCATGAACGAAAAATTTCGCTCTCCTTTTCGTTTTGCAGTACGCAGCTGGTACGCAGATGCTGCGAAATGATGGCGGAAAAGTGGTTAGTTGTAGTAGATTGCTTGGTACAATTCACCACCCTCTTTTCGCACACGTTTATTGTCCGGGACATTATTTGCTTGCGAAAATTTGACATTTGTACTCCAGTGTTGCCAGATTTATAAGAGGTATGGAGGCAAGTTGGAAAATTTTGGCGCCAAAAATACCTAAACTCATTGGCAGACTTATTAAATTGTTTAAGGACGACGATTAATGAAAAATAGGCGGTCATAGCACAAATTCAGACAGATGGAACAGTAAAGAAATTAAATATTTCCGTGGAATGATTTGTTTGTGTTTTTTGTGGAATTAACTAAAAAGTTGATCGAAAAAAGTTGTTCATACGGAAAAATTTCTAAAATCTTTTTTTTAGAAAATTTAAAGGTGATTTGCCAATTTTTTTTTTTGATAAACTTGCTTTATAATTCATAAGCCATTTGAAGACCAAGAATGAGTTCAGCCATCAAGTTTAAGTGGTCAAAAAAAGCAAAAGTAAATGTTTACGATTTCGTCAGAATACGTATGTTTTTGAAGTAGGTACCTATGTATTTTTTTTTGCCAAAAAATTACGAAACTTTAAAGTAAATATTCTAAATTAGGACAATTACCAAATGAAAATTTTGAGGAGCCAGCGAAAAGTTCGAGTATCCAAATCGAAGATAAATTGACAGTGATGGTAACACTGCTACTTTTGTAGCAGCTGATGGAACCCTCCACAAATTATTTTCCGCTGCCATTTCGCAGACGTTTCGTTGTCCTTTTGGAGACCACCGGAAAATTTCGTTTCGGATCATCTGCATACTACGCTTAAAGAAATTCCGCGTTCCTATAAAAAGAAATATGGTTTCCGGACATGATGAACGGACAATTATTTATTTTTTTCGTGCAACTGATTGATGAACTGGTTTAATTTACTGAAACTAATTACCCTTCTCATTTCACGCGTTTCAAATCAGAAATAGAAATGTTTTCAAGCAATTGCAGAAATGTTGGTGGGCGGAACCTGTGTCTATTTCCGTTTTACGTATCTATAACTGTGGGTAGATCATCCATGACACTTTAGGCGTCTGATTTGTGATCTCATTCTTACGCTTTTAATGGCATGACTGTGGATAAACGGATCTCTCTGTCCCGTTTCAGGCAAAAATGCGCTTGCGTGATGGCGTAAATGCAATTTAAGTAGGGGTTAGTCAAAGTCAAATCTAGTCAAGAGTTTCTAAACTGACTACTTAGTCGATTGAGTGCTTGATGTATAAAAAGCGACTTTAAATCTAGTTTTTGCGTTCAGCGGCAATCTAGTCCAGACTTAAGATGACTAGATTTTCGAATGTGTGTCGATTCTATGCAAACGAATATTGGTTCGACAGCAGTATTGAACGTCAAATTAGTGTATGCTAGCTGACGTTTGCTAACTCACAAACTTGTGCACATTTGTTTATTCATTTTATAAGCAAAAATCCATGCATCGAATACCAGGGCTTCTATAATCATCGCTCTTCAAATTCTAACCTACCAAACATTCTAAAAACCTAATAGACAACAAAAAAAATGCACACAACTCTCAGTGAGACCACGTCGCATGCACATTTTGAAGTATTTTCTAAAATCACAGCTATAAAAATCAAAACCAAAATGGCATACATAAAATCAAAAGCAATCTCTATAAACTTGAATGCGAATGTTTCTTTAAAAAAAATTGAATAACATGAAACCACAAATACGTAGTAAAAGAACTCATAAATATTGTAATAGTTATTGTACTAGTTAATTTATGTTACTCCGTAAGTGAATGTCAAAAAATGTGATCTATTTAAGGTCGAGTATATGATATCTGTGCGGTACTCAAAAAGCACAGATCTCCATAAATGCAACAAATAATATACCAACTATAAAATAATGTTAAGCTAATTTAAGTGATATACTATCTTAACCTACTTAAACTATGGAGAACTCTGTCTAAATAAAAACAAAATTCAAATAAATAGAACGCTATATGCTCTTTTCGTATATAAAACTAAGTATTTAGGACAGCTACCTAATGCAACTATTTTAATTGTAATGGATTAAAATACCGTTGGTTTTAACTCAGCGTTGTTCATATTTAATTTGACTCACCACAATGAAAAATCTGTCAGTGTCTCAAAGAATACCTACCTACTACTTTTAAACCAAAAAAAAAAACTTATAATAATATGTATATTTATAAACAATCAATTTATACGCATTTCTGTGAAAAAGAAAAATATTTCCAAGTAGAAATTCTATAGCAATAATTGGTAAACACCTATTCACACATTGAAAAAATGTAATAAAAATAAAAACTCTAGTGCAATTTATTAGTAGGCTTCTTCTAAAACGGGAACTAAATTCTCCTATTTTGTATGATTCCAAATGTAGAAACTTAAATAAAAAAATAATATAAAACTCCATTATTTTTGTGATTGTTAATATGCATAGATATCCTTTCAATAAAGACACATTGCTAATGATATATTACTAACACAAAAGATATATACAAGAAAAAAATAATATTATATTAAATGTTGATGGAAGAATAAAACAGAAAATTAGATATCAATGTGCATGTCAATTTATTTCGAATAAAATTGTATCAATGAATATTTTTGGACTTTTATTTTTGTAATCAAACTATAGATACCTAATCTTATCTCGAAAGGTAGTCATGAAATTAACTTGGAAGTTATCTAGTGATAAGGTAGCATTTTATGGATATTTTAAATATCAATGGAAAGGTAAGTTATATTTAGTTGTTTTCAAGTAGGTATACCTAACAACAATGGTGACTTATTGCAAAGCAGTTTTTGCAACGCCCGCCGGCCGGTTAATTGGTCATCGATCATTGAATTTAATCAAATTGTCCTGAAGGCGTTTTTATAATAACAATTAACAGAACCAAACTAGGTGGTAGATATTTGTACTTCAGTTTAAATAGTACCTAGAGTGACAGAAAACGTAATCAAACTAAACCGTTCGTTAAAAGATTACCGCCCCACATGAAAATTGACTTCTCTTGTTTTTTTTTTTTTTTTTTCATTTTAAACGATTTGTTTGTTAGCGGAGCTTAGTAAAAATTCATGGAAATGTACCAGCCACAGGCTACAAATAATGATTACGTACGATACATATTACAAATTATTTCTGCAGAATTTTTATTTCTCAATAGTTACGTCGCCAGCATCACGTGCAAGGGACCAGTAGCAATAATAAGCCCTTTTTATTATTCTCACATTAACTACCTAGGTATTATCATTGAATTCCATGGTTTAGGTACTACAACAGTTGGGTAAAATAAAAAAAAACGCCTAATGTGTCATTAAAAGTCCCACCACAGATATACCATTCTTCGCGACTCAACGAAATCCCTGGTTGATGAGAGCAAAAGTACTTCTGGCTGACACATGAAGTCAAGAACGATGCTAGTCAATCAATGGACCAAACCAGAAACACCTGCTGCTAAAAGCAAAAACGACTTCTCGGACGGAAAACAAAGACACTGCGAGCACTGTATGAATGTCTATGATCAAAAATCATAGAACCAAAAAAATACCAACCGATTCCAAATGTAAACGAACTCGAACTTAACAAAGTTTCGTTGTTTCACAGATGACAATAATTGAGAAGTCTTAGGTCTATTCGCGTACTTTCCCGAGCTGAGCACTAAACATCTGTCAAACTAAAAAAATTGAGCGTCACTCTCTCAGAGAGCGAAAAATTGACTCCAAAGTACGTGTATAGATTTCTAGCTACTTCGAGCCACTTACATCTTTGTTTCCTGGATCTTGTCACGACAGTGTGTTTTTAAAAATTCGTTTATTAAATATTTACCATTTTGCAACAAATTAAATGTTCTAAGAGAACATTGGACCACCAACGTATTTTCTTTATTTTCGCACATTTTATTTCAGCGCATGACGTTTGACGGATTTTGAATTTATGTGAACTTTGTGGATTTGACATATTTATCAGTACTAACCCGTTGAAATTGTCTGAGCTGTTTCGAGTCTCTTTTCTGTCATTTTTGATGAGTACGTGGATAGACTTTGTGCGATTGCGATCGATTTATACCGATTGCGTTCGATTCAAACCGCGTACGCGAACGAACCTCTTGTCAAAGTCGCCGATCACTTGACGTGTAAAAATGTTTGAGAAAACATGTAGCATATACATATTTCAAATTATTCTCGGAGCAATCACGAAACTTATGTCGTTTTCGATTTGGCTTTTCAGATTTTGATCTGAGATTTCAGATTTCTGCTGCCAAATCGAACATGAAATTTTAATTATATTGGTATGTGTGTGTATTGAGTTGGCGGCAAAATAAAACATTTTTGCACTTGCACTCGAAATCCATTTCAATTGATTTTCACACATTTATAGTGCATTTCGAAATAATTTAATACAAAAACTCGATCCCATATGCGTAAAATAAATAATTCAGTTAAAAAAGCAACCCTCCCAACGATAAACAATTCGTAACCGACGCTGTGTGTCATAAACATTGGTGTTAGTGAAAGTATGTGTAAAATCTGAGGAAAAATTGAGATTTCTCTAAAGTGATCTGAGATCAAAAAATAAGATTGATTTTTGTGGCAAATCGAACATGAAAAGCAATCTCGATCAAAAAAAAAATTGGTCTTTTGCCAAATCGAAAACGACATTATATATGTGCTGAAAAAATATGATAGCAAACTGTTTGTTAGCATATGCTATCAACAAACTTTGGGACAAATTCAACATATCGTGTAATAGGGCATCATACGCCAGACGAACATATGAACATATTAGGTCTGTTCCCTTACTTTATTTGTAGTAAGAATGGAAAAGACAATTATGGACAAATGGCAGTGGTGGGGATAAATTCTCTCACAGAGAGAGACCCTTACGAAAAAGTTAGGGAACGCTTTTGTAGTAAACTATGAAAAATGACAGATAAATAATTCCATAAATTGCAGGGGTAAAGAATATTTTCAATACGATGGAATATTCGGGGAGAACATTCAATATTTATTTTGCCACCTGTTGATACCATTTTAATAGAATGCAAGAAATCAAAACAAATTCAATCGAATGTCAAATATGACAAGAAATTTCAAATCAGCTGTTAATTGTTTGGTGACTGACAGCCCTTCAATTTTCTTACACCAAGAAATTTGTTGAGTAAAAATTCGTAATGTCGTTTTCCATTGGGCAAAAAGAAGCGTCCGGGAGAGTCCGGATTCCGGAATCGAAAAAATCACTTCTGAAACCGTTCCATTGGCACAAAAAATACTCTTCTGGTGATTCTGAGGAGAGAATTTCGCTTCTGGATTTGAAGTCAGAATCCACTCAAGAAGCACTCACACAAGCGTAGTTCGTGTATTTTATACAAGTCGACTGACAGCTGCCGTAGATTATTTTTCGGCATTTCACCAATACTCTTGTGGATTCAATCAGAAGCAGTTTTCTTGTTCCATTGGACTACAAAATGAGTGGATCCCCGAGTGAAACCAATGGAAAACGATAAACGACATAAGATTCTCAGTGGAGGGGTAATATCTTGCTCTCGAGACGACGCTCTCTTTTACGAATTTTTCGAGTTAAGGAACGGCATTGAGTAAAAATTCGTAAGAATTCGTAAAAATTCGTAAGATTTAAAAGTAAAGGAACAGACCTATTATGTTTGCTGAGAATTATGAGCATATGATTGTCAGCATACCTACGTAAGTTCATTGAACATATTATCGTCTAATACTAGCTTTACAAGCCAGTTTTGTAAAAAAAAAAATTTTTTGTTTTGTCCGAGGGTAGGTGAAAATCTTCCAAAGACACTATGAGAATAGCAAGTGCGTTCTCATAGTAGTGTCAGATTTTTACTGACTAAAAACAACACCCTTCAAAGATTGTTAGATACTGCAACTAAGAAATAACTTATCAAGCAATTTTTCTATCATTAAATAAAAACTTTTGACAGGTTACTTTCCAATGAAAGATCCTGCGCGTTCCGCAAATTAAACGCGGTTAATCTTATCTTGCCAAGTCGAACGGTTTCGTTCTTTGTAGTCGGCGCAATAAATTGCTCTCGTCCAAGATTTGTCGGACTGTATTGTTGATATGTCCGATTAGTCGGTTTCTATGCTTTCTCGCGAAGCTTCTAGTTTCAGCTTCGATTGTTGGAATTCCGAGATTCCTATGGATATCGTCGTTTCTAATATACCATGGTGCTTGTACAATTTCTCTAAGAACTTTATTTTGAAAAGTTTGTAGAATATTGACATTTGTTTTCTTGGTACAACCCCAAAGTTGTATACCGTAGGTGCACACCGGCTTTAGCACTTGCTTGTATAAAAGCAGTTTGTTCTCAGTACTAAGCTGGGAATGTTTTCCGAGTAACCAGTACATTTCTCTATATTTGATATCGAGTTCTTTACGTTTCATTTTCACGTGCGAACTCCATTTCAGCTTTGCGTCGAGTGTCATTCCCAGGTGTTTGGCCTCGTTTGCAAAGGGTATTCGGGCCAAGTTTAGAAAAATTGGCAAGTCATTAGTTTTCTTATAAGTGAAATTCACGTTAACAGATTTAGTTTCGTTGAGGGCGATCCGCCAGTTCCTTGTCCATTCATTTACTTTATTCACTGCGGTTTGCAGTTTTGTAGTCGCTTCTTCGATTGTATTACCTAATGCTAGGATAGCTGTGTCGTCGGCGGACGTAGCAAGGGTAGTGCCATCTTCCTTTGGTATGTATATCGCGAGTATATAACGAATAGCGAAGCGGGCCAAGGACGCTTCCTTGCGGTACCCCGGCCGAAATTTCTTTTAGCTCCAAATATTCGTTTCCATTTCTAACACGGAAGAGCCTATTCCCGAGATATGATTCTAGAATATCATATAGGCTTGCGGGGAGAACTTGTCGTAATTTAAATTTCAAGCCGTCGTGCCACACCTTATCACAGGCTTGTGAGACGTCAAGGAATACGCTTGAGCAAATCTTTTTCTCTTCAAATGCTTTCTCGATTACGTCAGTAGTTCTATGTACTTGGTCAATCGTCGAATGCTTGGTTCTGCACCCAAACTGGTGGTCAGGGAAAAGATTATTGACTTCAATAACCGGTTGTAGGCGCCTAAGCAATATTCTCATGAAGACTTTGGAAATGACTGGAAGAAGGGAAATCGGTCTATACGATTTTACCTCATTTGGCGGTTTTTGTAAAATTCAACTGTACTTTCATGTAGATAATAACGGTATGAGGGCAAAACAGTCATTGAGAAAAACACTCTCAACGTCAATGATGAACAGATAGAACTCCCGTTGGGCCTTTTATGGCCGAGTCGGTGAAACCTTTTTTCCAGTGGAAAGAATAAACCACACAGTTCATTTTGTATTAATTTTAATTTTCTTTATAAATATCAATGTCAATTCAAATTCACATGTACATAAACGTACTCACGAACAGATTTTGTTTTACAATATTTTTTTTTTAAGTTATAATTATTATTAAATTTCATGGTTATAACAACATTACATGTATTACTTGAATATTTTGAGAAAACATAATTCTGTTAAACAATGGAAAACTTTTCTTGGTGTGGTCATATTATATTCTGAGCAAAGTTTTCAAGAAAAAAAAAACAACAAAAACAAATTTCAATCGCGTGCATACAAATCGAATTTGTCAAAGACTAAAGAGACGTCTATTTGGGATGTGGATATGGGTAGTTATCGTATCGAAACTGTATACCTACACACATAATGTTAAATATACTAATATGCTTGTTAGTTTGACATACGTTATGAATATAAGACAAACTGTAAATATTATTAAAATTTTAAACGTAATTTTGTTGATTAATATTTGGTATGTTAGATATTTTCTTATTTGATTTTCCCAACTCCTCAGATTGAAAGACTATTTCAAATGACTATTTAAAAGATTCGTTAGCGGAATGATGTGTAAGTGTGTGAGTGGATATGACCGATTGTTTGTATCGTACGCAATAAAACAATCAATCCCAGTGTTGAATGGAAGCAGTTAGAAAACACAAAAATATGTTTCTCCATTGAATACAATTTATATAAATGATTTGCCATGGGTACTTATTTTTTGGCAAAATTATGTTACTTAGATGATAAACAAAAATTCCGAGACTAATTCCATTTTCCTGATCGAATGTCCTTTTTTCTTATCTACTCTAGAATTATTGTGGTCTCTATTACGATATCATAAAAAATAATCTTAACAAACACAAGAAAAAAAAACGTAAACGTCAGTTCGGCCAAACGTTACATGAAAAATTCCTCTGTGGAGTGGGAAAGCGGAAGTCACGTTCGTCCCGGACGATCCAGTATGGAAATCTCTATGACACGTAGTCCTCGGTATGTCGGATCGATGACCTGTAGGCCCTTGGGGTTGTAAATGCGTTCATTTTGGGCGGCTATGAATTTGGATATTTTACGCAGGGTCTACAAAAAGAAAAAGAAAAAAAAAGAAGAAGCAATTATGAACTACTGTTGGCTGGAGGTTGTTTGGTGTTACTTTTTCATAATGCGTCTCTGAGCACATATACACTAGATAGGCGGTGATGCATCCAATGCAGCCTTCGCAGTATGTGCTACAGGTGCCTTTTTCGGCTTCAGCAAAGAACTCATTTAGTCTATTTATAGTCGACTCGAAAACCTGACGTTCAATCTGAAAAATTGCAAATTAGTTAAATAAGCGTAAGGCAACTTGAAGGAGATAGAGGATATTTGGAAGAGTAATTTTTTTGAATACAATATCAGGATATGTCTCCCAGTGTCATTTAATTAAGTTACAAGGCCTCAAAGTTACCGCTTATTCATGCGGTTAACAATCTAATGACAACGTGAAAATTATTGGAACTAATAACCAATTTTAACCTTCACACTAAATATTTTTTAGGTCACAATGATTCATTTTATATGGAAAATTTCACCATTACTACTTTGTAAAATCTAGCCTAGATAGTAACTATGATTTAGTATCGCGAATTGTGTTTCTATATACAGATGTATACAGCGAATTCCGAGAGGTGTAGAGTGTTAAGCGTCATCGAACTGGTCAGGGATCACGGTTTAAGAATGCTGGAACGAATGGACACTAGGAGAAGTCTTCCAATTAGGCTTTTATTACGTTAATAGTAACTGCTCCTAAAGCACTATTTGCGGAAGAATGATTCATGCACCGAATGCAAAAAGAAAAAGAGAGAAAACTTATAATTGAATTTTCGGCAAAAACAATAATTTAATAAAAGGATCAAAGACTTTCCCGCTATGTTGTCATAATTAAGAACCTATTCGAATGAGTAGCACACATATGCTACATCATCAAAATCATTAAATGTAACTAATGTGACTAAATGCAAACTTTTCGAAATATATCCACTAAATCTCATCATTCCCATTCGACCGAACCCATGTCACATCCGTGTCAAGGACAATATTTATATCAAATTTTCCCTAGCCTAAAGAAAAGCATGTACTTACAAGACCTTCTAGTTCGCTGGGAAGTCTAGTATGAAATTTCACAGATGTCCCCTCGCTGTAGTCGCGTTGGATAAAGACCTTTGTACAATTTGTTGATTGGAGTGCTGTGGTCGCTGGAGTCCCTGTTTGTGACATCTTGCAGCGGTATATCCTGTTTTTGGGAGAACAGTATTATTACAATTTACTGAAATTACACTATTTTTAATTAATTCACATTTCTCATACCGAATACGGCGGAAATTCTTTGTTAAAACTTAGGTTTTGGATTTATTTTCTTTTCTTTTCTGTGATTTTTGCAGCAGTATTCTCCCTTTCCACTTAAAAATAGTTTTTTTTTTCGAGCTAAACGTCAAATGGTGAAAAGTTTGTACTTTTGACATTTGACAGGGATGGCTAAGGGCGAGTTCGAGGTTTTCGACCTGTTATCGATGTTGTCGCCGAACGACAAATCCTAATTGGTCTCCTTCTTTATTAGCCCTGTTTTTTTGAGCTTCGTTCTCAGTAAAGTTGCTGTAATTACCAGCTGAAAATCCTACTAATTACTTTGCTTTGATGAGATCGAAGCGCAAAAAAACACGGCTATATTGTTGTATGCTGGTTAATGTCATTCTCCAAACTTTTGGGATTCAGAGCAATTTTTCTGTGCTCGAAATCAGCTGGCTGTCAAATTTTATTTTCCATTGGCCGCCGAGAGTCAGATCAATTTCGCTAATCTCGATTTCTGAGCAAGATCCGCACCTACTTACACTAACACCACAACGTTTGTATTTTGTCAAACTTTAAAGTGTGTTATTAATTACGTACAAGACAAGGCTGTCAAAAATAGAGAAAAATTTACATTATGGCTGCAGCAATGGATATACCTAACCTACACATATATTTAGTGGATTTTTTTAAGCATAAATTACAATTTAAGAAAAGCTAACTTTTTAACTTTTAACCACAAATGCAAAGAAAGAAAAATCTTGTTTTATGTTCCATTGGGAACGAAAAATCTGAAATCTGAGAGCAAAATCCGAAAATCCCAATGGAAAACGACAAAAGTATATGTTTTGCTGGAATTTATGTTTTATGTCTATACAAAGGTTTTATATATTTAAAACTTCAACCTTATATGAATCTTCTTTTCATTTTAAATCAGAATACTTCTGACCCACAAGAGTACAAAATTGAACTAGTTTTAAACCATGGAAATCACTGATCTGTGTAAATCATGCGGTAAGAAAATATCACTCTTGCTTACCGTTCTGTAATGTCATTTTCGATGTGGCTTTTCAGAATTTGATCTGAAATTTCAGGTTTCTGCTGCCAAATCGAACTTGCAAAAAAAAACTTTTTCATACGCATTAGACATCCATTTCAATTGATTTTCACACATTTACTTATAATAATGCATTTCGGAATAATTAAATATAAAAACTTGATCACATCATACGCGTCAAATGAATAATTCAGCTAAAAAAAAGGAATCCTTCCAACCTGCTTCCAACGATAAACAGTTCGTCAAAAGTGATCCTAAAGGACTATTCACATGAGAGCGAGCGAACGAATTGCTGAAATGCGAACAAACCACTTTTGATGCATTTATGAACAGAAAATTGTATATTTTACTATTCCAAGATGAGGATAGTTAATTATCCCATCAAAATGTATTAAGAAAACATGTTAATAAACAGTTTAAATAAAGAAATTTCGAATTGCAAACTTTTTGCCGCGAACGAATACACCCTTGGCGCGAATTGTCAAAGTTTATTCACAATCCACATCATTCAATTCGCGTTCCACAAACTAACGAAAAGCATTCGTTCGAACTTAACCTCAAACTCAAAATGTTATAGAGACAAATAACGGCGACGGTCATTGGATTCGCGGGTTTCTGCGACCAAATTAAATGTATCATGTGAATGGACTGTCAAAACTTGCGAATATTCGTTCGTTCGTAGGTAGTTGGTCGCTCTCATGTGAATGATCCTTAAGATCAAGAAAAAGATCGATCTAATTGCCAAATCGAAAACGACTAGCAGCGTACAAAAAACGAGCCGCTGCACTTCGAACAATATGACGTAATTTTTTGACACTATCCTTTCATATGGAACACGACTTGATTCCAGTTCAATGCGTTCCTTCTTGTTGTTTGTTTCTGCAAACTGCAAAGCCTCTGAATTCACCATAACCATAATTCAACAACTTGTTACTGGTGGCTTATTGGACCTTCAATCTTCTATGCCGATTTCAAGAATTCATGTTCTGTGGGACTAAAATTGTAAACACTGTTTTAAATTAGTTATATAAGCTTACACTTAAAAAAAAATAAGACAACTTACTATCTAAACTTTTGTTTCCAGCCTTTAATAGACCTCGCTCGTCGCATCTCGAAAACTCAAATAACCAGAATGTCGCTCAATGAAGCCAAGAAAATCGCTGCCTTCCAAGCTGTTGACCAGTGGGTTAAGCCAAATACTGCCATTGGAATAGGGAGTGGTAGCACGGTTGTCTTTGCCGTTGAACGATTGGCACAGCGTGTCCGTCAGGAAGGCATTCATGTGGTGTGTGTACCAACAAGTTTCCAAGCTAGGCAGCTCATAGTAGAAAACGGTCTCGAATTGGGCGATTTGGATCGGAATCCATTTTTAGACTGCGCTATTGATGGTGCTGATGAGGTCGACGCGGATATGGTTCTTATAAAGGGTGGAGGAGGCTGTATGTTACAAGAGAAAATCGTTGCATCATGTGCCGAGAATTTAGTGATTATCGCTGATTACACTAAAAACTCCAATAAACTTGGAGAACAATACAAAAAGGGCATTCCAATTGAAGTCGTGCCAATGGCGTATATTCCCATCCAAAAGAGAATACAAAGCCTCTTCGGTGGCAAGCTAATTTTACGAATGGCAGTTGCAAAAGCTGGCCCATGCATCACTGATAATGGAAACTTTGTTTTGGACTGGAAGTTTGATGAAGCAAAAGACTTCGAGTGGAATTCAGTAAACAGAGAGCTGCTTCAGATTCCCGGCGTCGTTGAGACAGGATTGTTTGTGAACATGGCAAGAAAAGTGTACTTCGGAATGAAGGATGGCAGTGTGAAGGAACAACTTCCAATAAAGTAATGTGTGTGGCTGAATATGTAACATGGACTGAAGATAAGAATAAAAGGGGTCATTTTTTATAGGGCTTGTTTGTCTCATTTGTTTTTGTTTTTTTTTTATATTTTTTAATGAACAAAAAGCTTGGCGCATCAGTGTAGGTACCGCCCATTTTGTTTTCTGTGACTCGCCAAGTCGTCTGCTACCTACTGTCTTATAAAAAAACCTAGCCTGTCATGCCCACAAATTTTTGTCACCCCGGGAAAGGAAGCATTTTCGCAGGCTTTCCTAACTAAAGTCAATCGGGGCAAACATCACCCAAATCGAAGTTAAATTGGTTCCGTTGCCTATCGGCCGACTACATGTGAGTTGAAAAAGCATCCTAATTAGTTCCACATTTAAATATTATTTATTTAAAAATGACGTTTACATAGAAAGTTTCACATTGAGAATAGGTACAAAAAAAAAAAACCGACTCCTTCCACCTATGGCAACCTCTGACTTTTCCGCGAACTGCCCCGCACCTTGACCCCATGATGTGTATACGGTGACGACGACGACGAGTTCAAAGACTTGTCCTTCTCCATTTTCGCATCGATGACGTTCTCCTTTAAATGGACAAACTCGTGCATTAGTTCCCTGGCCATGTTGGCGTACGTCGAGTTATTCTTGAAGACCATGAGCGCGTTGTTGCACATAAGGAAAACATCTCGTTGAAAGTCGGTCACATTGCGAATGGTTCCGTTTTCAATGTGCCGCTTGATAATCTGCAGGTCCATTGGACGATAGCAGACTTTTTTGTACCGAGGAGTTTGATCTTCGGTGAACGGTCGTAGGAATATGGCCGCATTCTTGTTTGTCAGCAAATTATTGTAGACTGTCATTAGGGATTTCTTCCAAACCTTGAACTCGCGATCTTCGCTGGACGCCGGCGAATTTGGAACACTATCGATTGGAGTGGAAGAGTACCTGCGGCGCGAGCGAACTGTGACCGAATGGTCACTGGTGTCATCTTCGACCAGTGGGCTTTCGGAACGATCACGATCACGTAGTTTGCGCACTGCAAGCGTTTGCTTGGCCTCATCCTCGTGCCTGCATTCGGATTCGGGTTTCTTTACCTCCGACGATGGCTTCTGGAGGTTTGGCTGCTTGTCATCCTTCGGTGTCGCTGTAGGTGCTTCAAAAGTAGACGAGTCATCATCTGTGTCAGGCAAACATATTGAGGTTATCGTTTGTTCCTGTAAAAAGGGACTTCCGCGGCCAGTTACATCTGGATTGCCTTGAGAGTGTCCTTCCGTTGATTTGGGCTCATCGTCTAAGGAGAAGAAACCGTTAGATAGCTAGGAATTTGGCGGGGATATGTCACTTACCTCTGTTGGAAGTGTCGATTGCAGCGTCTGCGGTCTTTGTTTGCGGTTCGGGTTTATCGTCGTTCGACTCATCGTCTGTAGGGATGATGATCACATCGGAGCTGTCACTGTTGGATATTTTTCGAGCAACCGACGGGGAGTGGTCAGTTTTGATGTTGCATTCCTTATCCTCATCTATTGTGACTTCAGCTTTGCCTAGAGTGGCGTCAGTGATCTCCTGCACTCGTCGGATCTCTTCACCATCAGGCGCCAGTGGCGAGAGCTTTGAATCGTCAATAGCTTCGTCAGTTTCTCCACTGACATCGACTGAGTTGGGAACCTTTGCATCTTTAGTGTGCGAGGCGAGGGGAACATTGTCGCTCGAATCGTCGCTGGATATAGTCTCAATTTTCAAGTCAGTTTCCGTTTTGGCTTCCTCGTCCGTGGATTCGGGGGCCGGTTCCTCGTTAACAACTGCAACAGGAGTTTCGTTGGAATGAGTAGATTCCGAAACCACCTGTAGATGGGTTTCCGCAGCCAGATCTACTTTGGTTTTAGCTCCCGAGTCCTCCTCTGTGGGCTGCGGGTTTTTTGGGTCCGGTTTCATTTCCCTAAGCTTGGTTTCCAGCACATCTTGGGCCTCATCTATTAGAGATTCCACTCCCTCAATGGAATTTAGGATGGATTCTTCTTCGAGAATCTCAGTGTTGCTTGTAAGTATATCGGCTAGTTCGTCAATGTTATCCGGCATGAGATTTTTGAAGACCTCCATTAGTTGCTGTTCCTCCTCTTTTGTGGGCGTGAGGCTGCCATCGTCCATTGTTTCGTCCTCAAGCACAGGCTGCTCTTCTTTTACAGATATAGAGGTATCGCCAGCAATTTCGATTGCGGGCTCTATTTTAATTTCTGCATCCGTCTGCTGATTACCACTGGATTGTTCTTGCTGCTGTTGCATTGATGGTGATTCAGTTGATGTTTTATTTTTCTCGAGAAGCATCGAGAGAGTTGGTGCCGACTGGGATGGACTGAGTACTTTTGGCCCTGGTGAGTGATTACTATCACTTGGTGCCGGACCCGTGAGTGGTTTTGTAAGCGGAATCGCTTGACTAATCAACCCACTTGGCTGTGAGGAAGAACTTATGATGCCTCCTGTCAACAAATTAGTAATTGTGGGAGCATTCACCCGGCCCGTATTGGTACTTGTGGTTGTTCCAGCCTGTGGTGCCGGTGAACTTGATTTCAGCAGCGACGATAACAATGGCGATGTGCCCTGAGGTTTACACGTTTCGTCAATTTCCATATCTTGCTCTTGCTGCACCGGGGGCAAAGGCATCTGCTGCTTTTGCTGTTGGAATTGACTTTGACGCCAGTTTCTCTGCACATCATGCGTTCCCATTTGTTTACGGGCCTTTAACTGTCGGTCCTGTTCCTGTTCTCTTTCGATTTCCATCCACATTGCTCGAATTTGTTCTTCATTCGAATTGCCAGTTTGCAGATGCACGACATCCGTATACAACTTGGCATATGTTTCTTGCTGTTCGCGAATTTCGGACTTAAGCTCTTGAATTCGCTCTTCGGTTAACCGGCGCAAGATTGAGTCAGTTGGAGTCTCGACAACACTGGACGCATTGTCAGAAGTCGTTCGTTTCTTACGCTTAGGAGTTTCAACGTTCTCAAGCAACTCGCCATATTTAACGGCACACAATTTCTGTGAGAACCAATCCGGTGGATGATGAGCTCCGCAAAGAAGTTTAAGAGACCGGCTGACAGTCATCCAGTTTTGATCGCCACTACAAGACACCGCCGAGGCTAGACAAAGCTGTTCACGTTTCGTCCATTTATCGAGAGCTACTCGGTTTATATTGTGGCGATCTTGTACAGATGCCATTGCTATGTAGCTTTATGATATTTTTTACAGATTTTCGGAATTTATTACTCGGTTTAATTCTTTTATAAATTTTAAAACAATTATTTTGTGCAACTCCAATAATAAAATGCTTTGATGTGCCCAGTGTCAATTTGACAGTACACGGACGTCAGTAAGGGCAAACGTAAGCTCGTCAGTTCATGAAAACAATCTGTACAGCGGTGATTCATAATAATTGTTATTTTTAGAAGTTTATGGCAGTTTATGGTGGTTTATGGTAGGTACCAACAGTGGTACCAATCCTGCATTCAAATTTTATATGTCTTATATGATTGGGCGCTCTTAGACATTTTTTTTTTGCTCTCAGAGCTCAGAGAACTTTATATCACATTATATGTTCTTATGTCGTTTTCGATTTGGTTTTTCAAATTTTGATCTGAGATTTCAGATTTCTGCTTTCAAGTCGAACATGAAATCTGAATTTTATTGTTTCTTTTGTGTATTTATTTGGCAGAAAAAAAAAAGAAGAGCAAATGAAATTTTTATCAGATTTTTTTGTTCGACTAGGCAAACGAAATCTGAGAGCGAATCTGAAGAAGCCCAATCGTATACCACATTCCAGGCACGGACGATAAGAATTATGGGAAGTGGTAAATAGAAAATTATTATTTTCTTAACTATCCATAAATTTAGTAAAACTATTGTTAGCCTTACATAATTTACAGTTTTATATTAACGTCAATAGTTAATGAATAACTACGTCATAATGGTTAGCTGCTGGACGTTTTATATGCCATTCCATAGTGACACAACTTTGAATCAATTTTTTTTTAAACATATACGTCGTTCAAACAAAAACCATCGAGCTATAAAAACGCATTTATTTTTTGGCACAAAATATCGTCATTAAATAAATTTTCTCAGTGTTGAAATTACATGTTTTATCTCACTTGGAAGCGAATTGGAGCAAATATCATTCACGATTTGACTGATTTGCATATCAAACACAAACAGAACTTTTTTCCTTAGCTGAACCACAACGTCTGGCAACACTTCCATGTGACATTTCCATGAGAGAAAAAAATTGGTTTTTGTGTTTTAGCGGAGGATTTCTTCGTTTCTTTTTTTGTAATTTTATTAAACTCCAAACCCAAATGCCTTTTAGAAATAGAGCTTAACTAGCCAATTAAATCCAACAATATAAAACACCATCAAAATGCTTCCTTCAACTGGACTGTTTAAATCAATTATATGCCCGTTCTATCACAGCGGTAGCGTCCCATGTTTACGACCCTATTGCCATTTTAAACATGTTCGGAAAGGTAAGGTATCAATCTTTAGATTAATTTCGCAACCACATGTTATAATAAATTTGTTTAAATCTAGACGAGCCAAATGCAGACACTTCAAAAGCGCCCGAATACACAGCTTCATCGAAACAACCGAAACTCTTGACGCTAGCTGAACCTGCATCCAAAAAGAAGAAACTCGAATACACACCCATTGAACCGGGGATCAACGTAAAGAAAAAGTCTTCGTCGTATAGTAGTAGTAAAAGAGCTGAAAGCACTGCACCGGTTTATGTTCCGTCGGAATCTCTGCAATCTACAGCCGCAGACATTGCGAACATTGATTTGAACGAATGTGAGGAAGAGCTCGAAGAACTATCTGGCATTATTGATGATCAACTCGAAGAGGAAGAAAGTGAAGACCAGCCTGCAATCAAAATAAAGGAAGAACCAGAATCAGATCCATCGTCAGAGGACGAGCAGACTGATGTAATAACGCCAGTGCTTTCCATCAAAACGGAACCCATTGATGTGGTCAAGATCAAATTAGAAAAAGAAGACCCAATCGATGTCACTAAGATTAAGGTTGAAAAAGAAGACCCAAAGGAAGTGCCAAAATCAAAAGAAACACAGAAATCATCCACTCATCGTTCTAATCGTGTAAATGGAGCAACTTCCTCATCGTCATCATCCCGTCATAAGCATAAAAAGAGTTCCAAAGAGCGAGACTCTACTAAGGCTCACACATCATCATCACAGGCATCGTCGAGTGAGAGGCGTTCTAGCAAAGACAAATCTGCAGAGTCCGATAAAAAAGATCGTACAAAGAAGTCATCGTCATCCTCATCGAACGGCCATCGTCATTCGTCGTCCCATCACAAGCATAAATCTTCTTCAGTTAAGGAACACACCAAGAGTAATAGCTCCCAGAAGCACACAGCAACTTCGTCGGGCAAACACCACTCATCGAGTACCAGTGTGAAATCTAAAGAAGCGATCAAAAAACCTTGTCCCGTTCTCAATCATCGTAAAAATGATGTTCCGTCCCCACCATCGCCCACAGATGAGCCCGAATTGGGACTGGACGATTTTGACACATTGTTCGCGCCCTCGGAGGAAGACATTAGACGAGAATGTGAAATGATATACGATCAAGTGGAACAGGAGTTTGCTTCTATGCACAAATCAAAATCTACTGAGCCGACTCAACGGAAGGTATCGGTCGATGAGGGCGAGGACGAAAAATATCCCGGACTATCACAAAAGAAGAGGGTAGCTCATGAAAATTCAGTACATACGAAACCGTTAATACCAGTTGCACCTAGAAGGCCGAGCCACATGCAAAATGCAATGAAGGTATGTAAATGCGAGTAACAACGACAAGAGCTTTCTTTTCGAGAGAGCATTCCGCGTCACAATTTGAAAGCTGCTTCTTCGTTGAAGATTGATTAATCGATTTTCTCGGAGGCGGATGTTTATGGCGTGGCTCTCACAACCGACAAAGTGAACATGAAAACGCTTTATGGAATGTTTACCTCAAGCTCATGCGGAGGTGAAACAAAAAATCAATCTGCTTGGGGAGAATATTCCTTTAATAGTTTTTTTTTTAATCAATTTGCTTCCCACTGAGTTTATACCTAAAGGGGAATTACTATCGTTTAAATTAATTCGGTGAAAACGCTTTCATTACTTTCCCAGGCAGTATACTACCGCCAGGAGGCGGTTCGAAAGAAACAAGAACAAGAAGCAACTGCCGCTCTTAAGGAGGCCGAAGAAAAAGTACGAGAAGCTAACGAAGCCTTGCGAAAGGCTCAAGAGAAGACACTTACACCGCTAATACCAAAAAGCTACTTACAGCCATCAAAACCCATCGGTATGACCGTCTTCGCAGAATTCTAGTACCCAAATCAAACTTATTTTGTTCTTTCAATGCAGGCCGAACGATAGCACCAGTGGCCAACATGATCGCACTAGAAAGAGCTAAGAAAAAGGTCGACGAACTGAAAGCAGAGAAAATGCGTGCATTTACACCATGTCAAACAGCCCCAAAGACAACTGGACGAGTAGCGCATTGCTCCACAAATGCGGCAAAGGTAGATAAAATACCGGCGACTTCTGATTTCAAATTATGCTTTGTCTTGCTTCTAGGTGGTTGCACCAAAACCGCCAGTACTGGAACCATCATCAACAAAAATCTCCTACAATCTTCGAATGCAATACTATGAGCTGATGGTGAAGCAGTGCACTGCGATCTATCCGAATGTACCAGATGCCTGGGAACGGGTGAGCACACAAACAAAATCTTCCAATTGATGGTTCTAACAATTCTTCTCATCAGGCGCAGACAGAAGAGTTGTCAGTTTTCAAGAAATGCAATACGCCTGTTATCTACAAGAACAGCGCGATGTTGACAATCAATAAGCTGCGAAAGGAGTCTGTGGGTAAGGCTTAAATCTCGATTTTTCAATGTGATTTCTGGAAGTAATTGGTCGTCTATTGTAGAGGCAGGAAACAAGGCACCTGACAACAACAAAGTCATTTCACACGAAGTCATTTTAGCTGGCAAACTGGCGAACAGCACATCGTGGAGTGTGGCGAAGAAAATGTGAGTATGAAAGATCAGTCCACGACGGACATAGGAAACACTCGTATAAGAACACTTCGCTTATAAGAAACGCATGTGGAAACACCTTCGAGGTTGCTTCTTGTATAAGTCTTTGCATATAAGAGTACCTCGGATATGAGAAACTCTTTTTTTTCGGATTTTAAAGGCTTCTTATATCTTATTTTGATGCAATGTTTTAGCACAAAGCGTAGATCACAGACAAAATAAAACATAAACTCGACTGGGGGCATAGTGCGTAGCTTTCAGTGACTCGGATGGACAGAATTTAAAAGCTTTCTTATGACGGTAATGCTTTTAAAGTGTTTGGCAGACGTTGGATGGCTGTCAAAGTCATTGCGGGCTGCTTTTGCTCCTATTTGGACTAAAAGGTAGAGTCAGAATGTTTTTGTTATACTCATATGAAGTGAAAAGAGAGAACAACTGTGATTTCCGTTCGGACATCATGTTGACAGACTGATGTCTCTGAAGTTCTGGCAGAAGTTAGCAGAGTTTCCACTTCCCTAATGTAGCTGATAATGTTTTCAGCAGATGACTTCTTCAGTTCTTCCGGACTTATTAATTCACGGAGGAAAAATTTCCTTCTAGTACTGGATAGAGCTGGGCATTCGCACAAGACGTGCTCAGCTGTTTCGTCTTCTTCGAGACATAGACGGCACTCCGGGGAGTTGACTATATGCATTTTGTATAGGTGATACCGCAAACCGTGGTGACCTGTTAGGTAGCCTACAAGGTTTTTGATATCATGCCTTCTGAGGTTTAGAATTTTTTTGGCATTTTTTTTTTTTTGAATGGCACGTCTGAGGCCTGGGATTTCTTCCCACTGTTTGATACACATTTTGTGTTCCCAGCTACGTATCGTGGAGTTAGTTGCTGATTTGGTGACGGCGCAGAAAGGTTCTGGTCCTATAAAAGGGATCTCTGACCCTTTCCCAGCAAGTTCGTCAGCTTTTTCGTTTCCTTCGATGCCCTCGTGTCCCGGAACCCACCAAATTTTGGTTTTGTTTGAAGGGCATTGAAGCAGTGCATGACTGATTTTGAGACAATGATTGGTGAGCTAAGGGCATTTATAGCTGCTTGACTGTCTGTGAATATATGGATGTTCGCACATTTTATACCTGTAAAGCTTATGAGGTCTGCGCATTCCTTAATGGCATGGAGCTCCGCCTGAAATACACTGGGGCTTTTCCCCATCGGTATTGAAATATTGCGGTTTGGCCCATGTATGCCAGCTCCCACACCCGAGTCCATTTTGGAACCATCCGTATACCACTTTAGGCCGTTTTGGCAGTTTGGTGGGTTGTTGCTTACCCATGCTTCCCTTTTGGTGATCTCCGTGGAGAATTTCCTGTTGAAGCATAACGTTTTAGGGAGTCGGTCAGTTACCGTGCAGATCATGTCAAGTTCTGGAAGTTCAGAGATAAGGGTCATTAGCTCCGGATGGTCACTAAAGTTTATCTCTTCCCCTTGTGCCAGGCTTGCTGAGCTGCGTATAGCCTTTTTTTTTACATATATGTGGAGGGGTGTTAATCCTATTAAAGCTTCTATAGCTGCTGTAGGACAAGTTCGCATTGCGCCGGAAAGGCCCAAATATGCGAGGCGTTGTAACTTGTTCAGCTTGGCAATGGTGTTCTTTTGGATTACTTTGTTCCACCATACTATGGAAGCATATGTTATAATGGGTCTGATCATGACTGTGTAGATCCAGTGTGTGATTTTCGGTGTAATCCCCCAGATTCTACCGTGCATACGACGACAGGCCCATAAAGCATTAGTAGCTTTGGTAATTTTACTCTTTATGTGGGAGTTCCAGTTCAGTCGTTTGTCTAGGATAACTCCAAGGTATTTGACTTCATCGGAATACTCAATGAGTGTGTCATTGATTGAAATTTGATTAAGGTTTAAATTTCTTCTCTTGGTGAAGGGAACTATGATAGCCTTATTGGGATTGATAGAAAGGTTTTCTTTGCGGCACCAATCTAGGACTATCTTAAGGGCATTTTGCATTAGTCTTGTAACTACATTCGCTTCTTTACCTCTAACGATGATGACTAGGTCATCGGCATAGCCTATAATATTGTAACCTGAGGAACTCAGCTTGCGTAATAGGTTATCTATAACCAAAGACCACAGTAGAGGTGAAAGCACGCCTCCCTGCGGGCAGCCCTTTACGGCTGTAACAGATGCTTTGATTGGTCCTGATGAAGCCGTTATTTTCCGGCTTACAAGCATCGCTTTGACCCATTTGATGGTCGGTTCATCTACATTTCTTTGAACCAAAGCATTTGATATGTTCATACTCTGCTGCAAAAGGAGCAACTTCCAATCGTGTTGGAGGTTGGACATAAGTCGTTGAATGTCTCTACTCTCTACTCTACACGGGGAATAATATTTCCATCTTCGTTTCATTATTCTCGTGTCTTTGAATGCAGTAAGTGGCAGTGGCAGTATCTGATATACATTAAGGCCCATTTTATTCACTCGAAGTTGAACACAATTTGCGGATTTTTATATGGAAAACTTCCCAAGTTTTGTTCAACTTCGAGTGAATAAAATGGGCCTAAGTGATCCGCGTTCATGATCACTGCTTGCTGTAGGTCTGACCGAGTCCATCCAAGTTCGATAGCTACGAAGCCAATTTGTCCTCTCTCCTCTATACCTATATTTCTTAAAACTTTTGAACATGAATGTTCCCTATTCCCTTTTGCTTTTCACTGCCCCTTGCCGTCTACCAGCAGCTGCTAGCATAGTAGACACAGAATCGAGCAAAGCATTATTTGCATTTCTAGATCGTAGCTATAAAAAGTTAACTGTGTACATCGGCCGAAGTTAGGTTTCTCAGCATGCTTTGTCTATGTGGTTGCCATGTTCATTTGAATGGCCACACCCAAAATCACTAACACCAACACAGACACCTACCAAACCAATGACATTGACAGTTTGTTATTGTTGTAAATAACTCACGGTAAACCTAGAAAAGTAGCGAGCTTTCAAGTGTTTTAAAATTTCCAAGTAATATCGGGAGTTAAATTAAATGCATAGCTGACATTAAAATGGCTAAATTCACGGCAGACATTTTTGGTTTTGCATCTCGCCTATCTTTTCAGTGAGTACATACACGTGGCACGAAACTTGTCTAGATTTGCAGGCAAATCTGGCAATGCGAAACTGTTCATCAAGTAGGACCTGACCCATTGAACGCGGCCATTCTTTGCAATGACTCATCGTCGTTGTGAATGTAGGTACCTATTGCACAAAACCATCAGCTTCAGATAGGAACAATGTCGAGAATTCAGCAAATTTCAGTCAAACTCAATCTCAAAACTGCTAGTGTGCTGTGTGCTGTCTGCTTTGTGCATGCGCAGTAGTGCGGGTTCTCCCTCGCACTCACACGCAGAGGTGAGGTTCTATTAAAAGCTTTTTACCATTCACCCGCACGCCGCTCCCATTCAGCTTACAACCGATTTCGATTCTCCACATTATGGTTGGGTTGGTATTGCTTGTTACAGCCATCGCTTGATTGGATTGTCATTGTCAATCGTCCCAGGTCCCCGTCCCACCCAGTCGGCTTCAACAAGTGTTCTGTTCATCCAAACTTATTCACTCTTATTCTCCTGTGTTTTTAACCTTCAGTGCTCAAGTTTCCAGGAATAATTTTTTACCTAATGTTGTACGTATATTGAAAATTTTCCCAATAGTGCTGCGGCAATGCGTTTCAAATTAATAGATGTGTACAACAGCTGAATAAGAACAAATATTTACCAATCCCTGCCGAATACAGTAAACAGCCTGCTATTTCACAATTAATTCGTTTTTCTCGTTTATTTCAGTCGAAAGGACTCGTCACTGGTGGGGGAACCATTTGATAGACTGCCAGGTAAAATTATTTAAAATTTCTAACTTTCACACGTGATTTATGTACTCAATAATTAAAGGCGAAAAGGCATACGACTTAATCTATGACCTTCGGATGACCGATGAGCAATTGGTGTCCAATGGTTATCCCCGACCCGGGTTGCGCCCGGGCACGGCCGTCATATCAAACTTGAAAACCCTGCACCGTCACAATGAAAATGAACGATACTGTCGTCGTTGCTCAAAAGTTTTCAACTTGTCGATGTACGACACCGTAGCTGTAGATGAATGCAACTACCATCCGAAGAGTACGGGCTACAGAAGAGGTAAGCATTCGAGAATGTTGCTAGCCACTTGACGATGTCAACTTATCTTGTGTAGGTTTCGCTGATAATCTGCATCGATGTTGTCAGCAGCCAGCTGGTACGCCGGGCTGCTCCTACGCTAACTACCATGTATCCGAAGAGATTAACGTGGATCATCTTCGGGGCTATATGACAACCATGGACAAAGGTGAGGATTATGTGTCGACAAAGAAGGACATATACGCTTTGGACTGCGAGATGTGCTACACAACGCATGGTATCGAGCTAACGCGCGTTACTGTGGTGGACATTAATGCACGAACAGTCTACGATGCCTTAGTTAAGCCTGATAATAAAATTGTGGACTACAACACAATGTAAGATGTGTGTGTTTTAACATTGTACCCAAATTTCTAAATCTATTCTCTCCACGGACAGATATTCGGGAATCACTGAGCAAATGATGGCGAATGAAACGCGCACTCTGCGGGATGTTCAAGGTATACTCCTGTCGATGTTTCATTCGAAAACCGTGCTGATTGGTCACAGTCTGGAGAGCGATTTAAAAGCACTAAAGCTCATCCATGATGTGGTCGTGGATACTTCGGTGCTGTATCCTCATAAAATGGGACCACCCAAGAAGCGTGCCCTCAAAACGCTATGCATTGAGAATTTAAAGAGAATTATTCAGGAAGATGGTATTTTCGATTTTATTTTATCGTTTACGTATTTATTGTCATTGTCACTTCACAGAGGCCGGACACGACAGTGCAGAGGATGCAGAAGTGTGCATCCAACTTGTTAAGTTCTTCCTCAGGAACCGCATAAGTTGAGCCCTCGAACAAATTAAACACGAAGCACCAGCAAAGCAATTTAGTATTAAATGGATTCTAATGGTAAACTAATATTTATTTATTTCTTTTTTGCTAAATGAATTAATGTTAGTTTGTTTCATATCGATTTAAAAATATTTTTGTTATTTTGATGCAAAAATACATTCTATACCACTACAAAATATTATACTCGTAAATAAAGACAAGAGTACGATCTTGTGAACTGTTTACCAGCATTTTTGTTTTTCTTGAATAGATATTTGGGGTTTGAAATGTTTGAAAGTGCAAAATCTTTCTGTTGTGTTAAACTGCATTTACACCATCACGCACGCGCAATTTTGCAACAAAACCGAAAAGAGAGATCCGTTTATCCGCAGTCAATACTATAAAAGGCGTAAGAATGAGATCACAAATCAGACGCCTAAAGTGTCTTGGATGTTCTACACATAATTATAGATACGTAAAACGGAAATTGATACAGGTTCCGCTCACCAACATTTCTGCAATTGCTTGAAAACATTGCTATTTCTGGTTTGAAACACGTGAAATGAGAGTGGTAATTAGTTTCAGTAAATTAAATCAACAGTTCATCAATCAGTTACACGAATAAAATAAATAATTGTCCGTTCATCATTTCCGGGAGCCATATTGTTTTATAGGAACGCGGAATTTCTTTAGTCATCGCTATATCAACTTGCGGAGCTTTTATATAATACCTATCACGTAATGACCGACCTATATATATGTCGGAGCATGGTATGTACGGTATTGTACAGGAATGTACTGTACAATAAAACATTAGGCTTACTGTAGTATCAGTAACATAAGTAAAATTAGAGCAGGCGAATAAATTGGAATAATAAGGAAAAGAAGAAAAAGAAAGCAGAAAGTAATAAAATATCACGAAGGATGGACGGGCAATCCTCAGGATGAGAAATAAAACGGAATTTCTACATCAGAAGTGGGATCGTCTCCCCCGCGAGAAGATCAAAGAATGGGAAATTTTGCTGGAGTTACAGTCCCGCATAACCAGGAAAAATATTTCGAAGATGGTCAAAGCAAGTGGAAATCTATTCTGCAAAGCCAGAGCTTTTTGACTTTACTGCGACTGAGGGTAATTTATGCAGTTGCCTCAATTTCATCCTAAGAACATCCACGATACTCGAGCTTGGATGTACTGCGGACATGTGCATGTCAGATAAACCGCTGCAAGGTGCTCTTTGGATGATTGTGCTTAGCCGTGCTTGAAAAGGACAGACGCCGACATGGCTGTCTACGATCTCGTTTTCTGGAATGACTTGGACCCAATTTAAGGATATATGTTCACTGTCAAAGGATGAAGAAGAAATAATTGCTGAGGCGAGCAAACAGGAACAGGTCTATGTCCTTCTTATGCACCTTCAAATACAAAGTTTTACAATTGCGTGAAGCTCGGACATATGTAGCATGCCGCTTTGTAAGAGACAACCCTAGAAGAGACCCCAGACCTATTTGAAGGAAGGGTTGAAGAAATACAGTCACAGTTATACCTGATTCAAGTTTCGACGGGTTGGACACTTTGCATCAAGGTGTCCTAGGACGAGCAGTAATGATGGGGGAATGCATAGCGCTCCAAAACCGAACGTGAAGTTGATATGTGCGAGATCAGCATGCTTTCAGGTACTTTGTCATTCCGGTGAGAATATATTATTTTTTTATTATTAGGGGTCCGAATGGTCATTTATAAAAAAATCTGTTTGTTGTATATTTAGTTGTAAACAGTTTAAAAATGTTGTGACTTGTGACATTATTACATAACCTACCTATCACTGCATCTTCATTCGCAACCATAGCTCGATAGAAATCGGTATCTCTTTAATGTAGACCGTGAGTGGGTGGTACGCGTTTGACTATGTGTTATATGGTTGATAATAAATTGGTTTTCGATCACTGGATGGAAGTGATAAGCAGTGCTGGTTGGAAGCACTGTTGTATTCTCTCACTGGATGGAAGTGATAAAGAGTGCTGGATGGAAGTACTGCTTTATTTTATCACTGGATGGAAGTGAAACATTTTATGAACTTATAGTATACTACTTGGTAGTTGGTACTTCGCAGAGTAAACCGTATAGTTACATTGTTTCAAGGGAATGTATATAAATATCTTAGTTTTAGAGCTAAGGTGTACGGGATTTATATCTATTAAATGCAATCTTTGAATTTAAAATTCCAACAAAGAACAAGTTGTTTGGTCAGTAATGGCCGAGTAAGATAAAACATACAGCTTTGTTGTCTGTTTTTTTGTAATATAAATCACATGAGGACATGTGACATGTCAGGACGGCCGTGTCGGAGCATGGTATGTACGGTATTGTACAGGAATGTACTGTACAATAAAACATTAGGCTTACTGTAGTATCAGTAACATAAGTAAAATTAGAGCAGGCGAATAAATTGGAATAATAAGGAAAAGAAGAAAAAGAAAGCAGAAAGTAATAAAATATCACGAAGGATGGACGGGCAATCCTCAGGATGAGAAATAAAACGGAATTTCTACATATATATATATATTTTGAGAGATAATCGAATCACACCACCATTGACGGGTCTCTTTTCGTCTCTCTACCACTGTAAATCTTACCCAGCTAGACTCTCTGGATTTCTCCAGAGTTCTTCCCTGGGTTCGATTCCTAGTGTTAACGCTAGCATCTGTTTATGTGAGATCTGTTTCATCGACAGGGTCTCCACCCAATGATGTCCCAAGATCTTCATTCTTCTGCCAGCCAAAGCTGGACATTGACACAGTATATGTGCCACTGTCTCAGATTCCTCCAGGCAGGCATAGTTTGCAGGTATCATCCTCCCTAAGGCCCTTCCACCTTAAGTGATACCCGAAATTACCATGTCCTGTAGACAAAGCCACCACCCATTTCAATGTTCCTCGACTCATGCTTAGAACCCTTCTTTGAGTGGAGCAGGTCGGCCACTTAATTGCCATTTTAGCCTGTCTACATTGTTCCACAGATGACCACCTATTCAGGTATTCTGCCGTTATCCATTTGTGAATCAGCTGTTCAACCTCTACCTCATTGAAGCGAATGGTTCTGGTCCCAGCAACTTTTCAGTTGACCCCTGTTTTGCAAGGGAGTCCGCCTTTTCGTTGCCTTCGATCCCTATGTGTCCTCGTACCCAAGTCAGTGTTACTTCATTTTTAGATGAACACTTATTGAGCTTGAATACACATTCCAGTGCCAATGATGTTGTAATGTTTGTTTGTTCCATGCGTCTGATCACCGCTTGATTGTCCAGTGCTATAAGGATATTTCTTCCCTCCACCTGACTCTCAAGCAAGTAATCCAACGCATGCAGCAATGCAATCATCTCAGCCTGGTATACGGAAGTGTGTTTCCCGAGGCTAACGTGACGGGCTAGTTCCAGCTCTTCTGAATAAATACCGCGGCACCCGCTCCGCCATCCATCATGGATCCATCTGTGAAAATCACTATTCTGGAAGTAATCCGTCCTCAATACGAGTTTTTGTGATTCCTTTCCATGGCATGTTCAGCTCCCTAATCTCGTTTTTGACGAGTTCCAGGATCTTCCTATGTCCATAGATGGTACCACGATTGTGCCATTTCGCATCTCAATGCAAACGAAGTGCCGTTAGGGCCGCTGTTTTCTTAATAAATAAGTCTAGCGGTGGGATCCCCAGGATCACTTCCAATGCGCTTGTTGGTGTTGTCCGTATTGCACCTGTAATTCCTATACATGCCAAGCGTTGAGCCCTATCCAAGTGCTTCCTCACAGTTTTCTGGGAGGCTTTCGCCCACCATACAACTGAGGCATATGTGATAATGGGCCTAGTTATCATCGTATACATCCAGTATGCTGACCTAGGCCAGAGTCTCCACCTCTGTCCACATACACGTTTGCACTGATGTAATACCCTTTTTGCCTTTCTGACCTTCTCCTCAACGTGGTAGTTCCAAGTAAGTTTAGTATCTAGATAGACTCCTAGATACCTAACCTTCTTGGCCGTTGTTAGTTCCGATCCGAAAAGTGTTAAGGGTCGAAATTCCTGATTTTTCCTCTTCTTTGTGAAGACTATTAGATCTGTTTTTCCCGCATTAATGGAGAGCCCTTGTTCCAAACACCACCGCTCAACTACTCTGAGTGCATTCCTCATGATATCTGCGGTGACGTCTATGAATTTGCCTCTGGCCATTATTGCTATGTCATCGGCATATCCCACTGTGTGAATGCCAGTCGCCTCAAGTCTATCGAGAAGAGAGTCCACAGTGTAGGTGAGAGATCACCTCCTTGTGGGCAACCTCTGCTAACCCTTCCTCTGAGCTTTGAGGTTCCCGTCTGAATATTTATCTCTCTTGTATTCAACATATTGTCCACCCATCTTACCATTAGTGGGTTAACCCTACGTTTTTCCAAGGCTTGTTTCAGATTTCCAAAGCATATTTTATCGAAGGCACCTTCAATGTCCATTATAGTGGTCATCGCATCACTCTTCCTCCGCAACGCGTACTACTTGATGTAGCGCTGTTTCTGTAGACATGCCTGCCCTGTAGGCATGCTGTCTACTATTTAAAAGATACCTATATCTTAAGCGCAGTACTCTCCATATAGTCCACCACCACCCTTTCCATTGTTTTTAACAGAAAAGATGTCAGGCTAACTGGTCTAAATGACTTTGCCTCCGTGTAATAATTTTTCCCCGGCTTTGGAAGAAAGACCACATTAGTCTCCATGTAATCGGGATGTAGCCTGTTGCTATAGGCATGCAACGTATATATTCCTGAGCCTTGGTGCAATTACGTCTACTCCCCATTGCATTAGACCATCGAAATATACCATCCGGCCCCGCGGTTTTAAAGGGTGAAAATGTTTCTATCGCACCATTGACCGCCTCTGGTGTTACAATCCGTTCTGCTAACGTTTTTTTGCGTGTCATGTAATGCTGTCCCTTTCGGTCACACGGCTATTTAGTAAGTATTTAGCTTCCCTTTAATCTTCCGTTATACGAATGTGTGACCGTGTAAATGCTGCATTAAGTTCTCATCTTTTTGAAACTCAATGAATTCGTACTACTCCTCTTGAAAATGTAGGACGATATTTAAAAATTATTTATTATTATTATTAATTTATTAACAATGGATTTAAAATACACCGCTGATATCGAAATTTAACGAGCGCTAGCTGCAGAAGCTTTCGGCTCAAATTTAAAATAGTAAAACATAAATAAAGGGGCTACAAAGTAATATAATACATTTCGAGTAATTTTTTGACTATCTTTATGTTGTCAAATGATGGTTTGTATGTTGACAATGTCTGTTTTCAGATGACGCTTTGCTTGATCTGATGATAGATAGCAGTGCCCAATTATGTGTTCCGTGTCCTATACGCAGTCTGACGAAATTTTTAAGCATTGCTTTGGTGGCGGAGGCTGGGAACTTAGGTTTAGACTTAGTTGAATTGATCTTAGTGCAGTGGTGATCGTAGAGTTTCCAATTGTTGAACAGATGGGACCGAATAGTCCTTTCAATCGAGCGTTTAAGATCGCCTTGGCTGTATGTGTTGCGCAAAAAGGTGGGGGCGACACAGGCTGAGTTTGCGGCATTGTCGGCTGCTTCATTGCCGTGTATGCCAACATGTCCTGGCTGGCCTGGCACCCACATTAACTGCTGTGCTTGGCTATGTCTTTGAGGAGCTTGTCTCGGATTCTGGAGACGATTGAGACCTTTATTGGTGCATGGAAACAACTTCACGAGCAATTACTTCACATGGGAAAGAAATTCACCTCGAGTGGGAAATAATTTCACTTATTTTATGTGGGAAATAATTTCTCTTAAGATTCCACGACATGGGTATAAGTCCACAATTGATAAACAGTGAAATGGGACAGAGAGATCCGTTTATCAGCAGTCAATGCTGTTTAAGGCGTAAGAAAGAGATCACAAATTAGACGCCTAAGGCACAGATAAGTAATATACAGATGTCTCACGCCAATGTAAAAAAATGCTGTACTTTTTGCGTTCGTCCAACAAAGATCGTCCAACAAATCGATGGTGAAAACAAAAACCCACCACCAGCGTTGCCGTTGACTTTTTGAAAAATGTATCTATTTTTTTAAAAAAATGTATCAAAAGTATCTAAAATTCGAGACTCAAAAATGTATCAAATGTATCACAAGAGAATATCGTTTTCTAAATCACTTTTCATGTTCCATTGGGACCAAAAATCAATATTTTGATGTATATTGATATTGATATTGCTATAGATTCAAAATAAGTCTGAAAAAAAAAATTAAAACATATGAAAAAGGGAGATTTTGCAGACTTATTTGAAAATTGAAAAATGTATCTAATTGAATATCTGAGTATCAAATTCTTTGCAAGGAAGCAAAAATGTATCTTTTTGATACAATTGTATCTTTGTGGCAACGCTGCCCACCACACCTCATTCGAAAAGTGGTTGATTTTTTGTTTCAATGAATGCTACTTTAACTTTTAGTTGAATTATGACCGCACGCAGAAAGGCATGTGCGCAGCGTGATGCTTTATTTAATTCCACACTGAACAGTGGGTTAAAGTAAAGGATAAGGAAAGAAAGGATACAAGGTAAAAGGAAAGCGGAAGGACAAATTTCGTCTTTCGTTCTTTCTTATTGTCAATGCCTTATGATTGTGCGCCGGCGGGGGGATGTGCAGTGAGGAAATATTCGGTGATGTAATGCATGATGGTTTTTGTTGGGAAGAGCAGCCGATTTGGTTTTGGATTCGTTTTGCTGAAAAAGTATCTAAAGCGATATGAACAATTTATTTCCATTTCGGCTGGGGATACAATTTTAATTTTCTTGTTTGGGTAGGTATGCATTCACATTATTTTTAGGGTTTATAAAATAAAAAAAAGGAATATTGTTAAATAAAAATCGCTTTTGGGCAGTGCATAACTACATATCAATAATAACAATGCGAGTTTTTATAAGTTGAAGCAA
The DNA here is from genome assembly GCA_949126925.1 of Cheilosia vernalis. Taxonomy (NCBI): domain Eukaryota; kingdom Metazoa; phylum Arthropoda; class Insecta; order Diptera; family Syrphidae; genus Cheilosia; species Cheilosia vernalis. The sequence goes on along the minus strand of OX421358.1, from coordinate 98,603,421 downwards.
TTGAACTGTTGCAAGTTCTGGCTAGAGAGTTTTAAAAACTCTTACACTTTACAAGAATTTTGACTTCAAAGCAAAGTGTAGTTCGTATTAGTCCGATATCTTTACATAGATATTTATATGTAAGGTTTTAGAGATTTTTTTTTAATTTCCACTAGCAGTTATAGACCGAATAATGCCGATGGACGTGTGTGGGGGTGCAAATGAAGTGGGAGTTTTTGATTGTGTAACTCTCCAAGTGGTTGGAATTATCTTAAGGTCCATAATCAATTACCTATGATTGAAAGAGAAATATTTGCTAAAAAATGCGTTTTTTGCAGTTGTCATTACATTTTTATTGGCAGTACGGTGTTGAGTTTTATAAAAATATGTATACGGAGACAGATCGGGATTTGCGTAATCATTTTGAGAAATAATTAAAAAACCGATTTATTCGAATTTTTTTGAGAAAAAAATAATTGGAGGATCCTATTTAGGATACTTATTTAAACTTTAATATGGATTTTGATCAAAATCGTTAGAACGGTTTTTGTAAAATTTTGCAGACCAAACTGTACCTACATACAAAATATTGCAATGCTTAGTCTGAACAATACTATTGCTTATTAATTTAGCTTAACATCTCCAGTTCGAAATTTTGAACGAATACAATATCTTTCCCTTACTACGTAATAGCGAAAGTTAAAAGATTCTTTCATTTTTTTCTAAAAAAAAAACTAAACTAATGTTAAAAGGCATTCATTATACAAAGTCAGAGCGTTTTGATTGATTTTCAGGGATGAACAATACTATTTTTTATTCCTTTTTTTAAAGTGATTACAGGCATGTAAATGAAATAAAGTGCACGACTGGGACTGGGTCGAACTAAACTTTCTCGATACTAGATAAAAGAAAACAAAATCCTGGATATTCATCTCATTTGGCAGTTATATCAGATAACAATATAAGCTTTTAAAAGTTAAAACTCTCAGTAACAGGCAATTGTCGAAAGTAAATAAATTGAATATCCCGATGCTCGTGTGTGGTTGCACCCCAAAGTTCGATTTTCTTATTGTGTGAGCCCCAAATGGTTGGCATTATTTTAAGATATACCTACCTATTCAATATTTTTGGAAAAAGAAGAAGTGGGTTGTATTTGCTAAAACTAAGTTTGGCGTAGCTATGAGGCATTAAGCCTATTATACAAAAATATACCGTAAATATGCTAAAATACATAGATCGTGATTTCTGTTGTATTTTTTTGAGAAATAATTAAAAAACTGACTTCGACTTTTTTTGAGGAAAACTAAGTACGGGATCTTGTTTAGAATACTAACGCTATCTTCAATATGTATTTTGTTCAAAATCGTTAGAGCGGTTTTTGTAAGATTGTTCAGATAAAACAGTAGATACCAAATATTGCAATGTTTAGTTTAAGAAATAACATTGCTTAACTATTGAGCTGAAAGCTGATTATAAGTTATTGTTCGGGATGTAAGCATTACTTCGTTTTTTGAGTTTTAGCGAAATCGAAGATGGGGTTTTCGAGATATGAGTAGTTTTTAAAATTAGCGTTTTCGGTTCTTCGAATTTAAAATTAATAATAATAATAATAATTTTTGGCGCAACAGGTCCGTAGGGACCCTAGGCCCAGCTTGTCACAACCATTAGTTTTGTGTGAGATTTCATTTTTGGAACGAATGGAAGGGATCTACAATTTTATGCCGATTCCAAACGGCTAACCGAGAAGCTCTTCCAAGACAGTTATACTCTCGGATGTTTGTCAGACGTTCGCGAGAGGTGGCGCAGTGAAAAAAACCCTGAGTTGGAATTTGGGTTTTTGCTTAAAACTTAATTTTCACAAAATTACTACTATTTTCAAAAATTCATTGAACGATAAGAGAAAAATTGAGCTTGGTATTAAGTTATAAATGAACTCATTTTAATTAGGAATGAATTTGTGTTACAATCGGATCGACCGTTTTCGAGTTTTCGAGATATGTATGTTGAAATTTCAAAAGTACCGTTGTTCGAATTTTTAGCCAAAAACTGGGTACGCAGTCATGGTAACCTCACCTACCTAAGCTTACCTAAATATCAATTTTGGTTGAAATCGTTGGAGGCGTTTTCGATCAAATCAAACTGGTACGAACATTTTATACGGGAAGTACCTACCTACCATTAATATTAAGGTTATCATGCAAAAAAAAAAACCTCCCGAACTTAAGCCCAAAAACTCCAAATCCGAGATTTAAACGTAATCCGGGAAACCGTATAGGCTGTAGGCCTGTGGAAGGACGGACAGACCGAACAGAATTTTGCGACCCACTTTTTTGAGTTTCTCTATCATCGTAATATCAGAATTGATTAATATCTCGAGTTCGAAATTTTGTAGGTATACATACCTAGTTACATAATGTCATCTATACAGACAATCTACGTATTTCCTACAACAGGAACTTGAAAACGCAGAATTCTTTTTTCGTTATCCTACTTTATTTATTAACAGGGAAGAAACCCCAACAGTTGTCAGTTTAAATGTTATTGATCCTACCTAATAGGGTACCTATTAATTAATTAATTAATTATATTCAAAAGAAAATTACATAAGTCTAAAATTTGACATACAATTGTATCGAATATAATGAAAACCCTAAAAATAATGTGAATGCATAGGCATACCTACCCCAACAAGAACATTAAAATTGTATCCCCAAATTGAAATGTTTATATCGCAAAGAGGTACCTTTTCAGCAAAACGAATCCAAAACCAAATCGGCTGCTCTTCCCAACAAAAACCATCATGCATTACATCACCGAATATTTCCTCACTGCACATCCCCCCGCCGGCGCACAATCATAAGGCATTGACAATAAGCAAGAACGAAAGACGAAATTTGTCCTTCCGCTTTCCTTTTACCTTGTATCCTTTACTTTAACCCACTGTTCAGTGTGGAATTAAATAAAGCATCACGCTGCGCACATGCCTTTCTGCGTGCGGTCATAATTCAACTAAAAGTTAAAGTAGCATTCATTGAAACAAAAAATCAACCACTTTTCGAATGAGGTGTGGTGGGTTTTTGTTTTCACCATCGATTTGTTGGACGATCTTTGTTGGACGAACGCAAAAAGTACAGCATTTTTTTACATTGGCGTGAGACATCTGTATATTACTTATCTGTGCCTAAGGTGTCATGGATGTTCTACACATAATTATAGATACGTAAAACGGAAATTGAGACAGGTTCCGCTCACCAACATTTCTGCAGTTCCTGGAAAACATTTCTATTTCTGGTTTGAAACACGTGAAATGAGATAGGTAATTAGTTTCAGTAAATTAAACCAACAATTCATCAATCAGTTACACGAATAAAATGAATAATTGTTCGTTCATCATTTCCGGAAGCCATATTGTTTCATAGGAACGCGGAATTTCTTTAGTCATCGCTATAAAAATATCATGCGGAGCCTTCCTATAATTCCTATCACGTAAACAGGATGGCCGACCTAAATACGCGTCACGTTTTTTTGCTCATAAAAGAAAAATGATTCTAGGTCGGCCATTAGCAACGTGCTATTTTGTGGGTTACACGTATTCACAGGCGGGGGCTGAAATTACAAAAACAACTATGTAAACAAATGGGATTTGGGGGGATAGACGTACGAAATTTATATTTATCCATCTCTTTTAATCATTCATCTCTGAGGCAAAAGCGAAAAGTTTGGGACTACCTTTGAATTAAAGCAAATCAAAGTATTTTTTTTTTTTTTTTTTTTTTTTTTTTTTTCTCCGAGGGTTGGTGAAAATCTTCCAAAGACACTTTGAGAATAGCAAGCGCGTTCTCATAGTAGTGTCAGATTTTTACTGACTAAAAACACCACCCTTCTAAAGATTGTTAGATACTGCAACTAAGAAATAACTTATCAAGCAATTTTTCTATCATTAAATAAAAACTTTTGACAGGTTACTTTCCAATTCATTTCATTCACCAAAAAACGCTGTGAAATTCACTGTTTTCTATATACCAGTACCGGCACTTTCGTATTTCGTAGTTCGTACACCCTCAACCTCATCATGGATCGATAACATCAGAAGATTTATCCACTTAACGCTATACCTACTGTAAAGTGTCTGCGACTCTCCGTTTCAAATAAACCCATCGAAAAATAGCTTTTCCAAAAAGGCAGTAATCAATCCCTTCACTTGTTGTTTTAAAATTTAATTAAACCCACAATTAAATTGAAACGCAAGAGTAACTACGACAAACCACAATATAAGGACAAACGTACGAGTACCTACATATATCCAAAGTCGAAATGTCCCCATTGAGATCGTGAACTGATTAAATAACGCTGCAGCAATACGCGGCTTGAGAATTTAATATATGGAAATGCCATCAGATTGCTTGTCGTTTCCATATCCAGTGGCAGTCCCTGTTGGCGCAGTGATGGTGTGGAATTCCAATGCGTATAGCTGTAGAGGATGTTTCACCTGTTGCTTCCGGGTGGTTCAGCCTCGTTGAGATGCTGACTTGGCTGCTGAATTTGCATGATATTAGGTATAGGTTAGGTAGTGCGTCATAGAGTCCCCCTCAACTAACTATGCACACAAGAATATACCACGCGCACCTGAGTTGCGGGGGGGGAAACAAAAAATTCCCCCAATAACGACGAAGCGAACGTGTAATTATTCAAAAATTAAATTTAAATTACTTTTTGTTCAGATATTACTGAAGTGGCATTTATTAAAAATTCAAAAGTGTTATTGCCATTGCCGTCGCGTCGTAGGTCGTACCGATGCCGCTCGGAACAAACGTGCTGTTGTATTCAAAATTACACACGCACGCATCCACAAAACGCTTGCAGCAGGGTGGCGCGGCGGTACACATTTAATTATACATATTAACAAACAAACAGGAAGCTCCTCTCCATCCGCATTATAGTCAGGCTTAGAATTCAGCCAGAGAAGTTCCGATATGGTTCGTTGCTGTTGTTCGTTCAAGTCTATACGAAAATTTATTTTAAACTGATTTTACCGCCTATATGATGGCAGTACGAGGAGACTACCTCTGGGGCCAGACCCAGCACAAACAGTCACACGTTCTATAGAAAAGATATTTTGAATATTAGGAGGAGCTGTCGCTATCGCTGTGCTATACCCTGGCAAATTAAACATGCGAAACAAATAAAGTATATACCTACGTTAGCAAAGTGTTTGTAGTTTTAGGGCTGTTGCTACCCATGTTATCTGCCCCGAATTCTGTTTAATTATTTAAGAAACCGTAATAAATGTTTGCACAGAAGAAGTAATGCTGCGGCACCAATTTAAGAAACGAAAATGCTGTCCCAACTCCCAAATACGGTTAAGGTATAGGTACCTACATTATATGGAGCACTTAATTTTGGTTTTGTTGTGGCGAAAACTTTGTGCTCGCATAAAAGTTTTTGCCGGGGAAGTTTGTGTTGGATAGAGGGTATAGGCTTGTAGAGATATGCGATGCGTTATTCTCCTATGAAGTTTGCATTGAATAACAGGAAGTGTCCGGTATACTAATTTTTAACATGTGCGAAAGTGCATCAGAGTTACCTTCTGGTGGTTTCAGTCGTAATTGAGAGAAAACGTCGTGTTTTGACGGCTCTGAAAAGTGAAAAGCATTTCCATAGCAACTCTTCATCTAATCTTGGATTCCTTGGACACCGTGTTCAGTGATGCCAATATAAAGAGCTTGTAACTGCTCGTTGGCTTGTCCCGAAACGTACCTAAACTGCAAGTTGTAGTTGGTTAAGCAAAAAACTAGCACGCACGATTCACAGAAAAATAATAATCAATGCAAAAGACGGGACAGATAGAGATCCGTTTGTCCGTATAGTCAAGGCTTGTAGAGACGTAAGAATGAGAACACAAATCAGACGCCGGCTGTTCTACCCATAATATTATAGATAATGTGTAATTCGTGGAAATGGTTATTCCGTAGGCTTTTTTGGTCATAATACTGTAATTCATGAATTACACATAAACACCAAATTGGTCAAGAACTCTATCTACTATTATAGATATGTAAAACAGAAATAAAAACAATTTCCGGCGACCGCAGCATTTCTGCAATCACTTGAAAACGTTTTCCTTTCTGATTTAATCATTATTATTTTTAAATATAGATAATCAACCGCCGATCCCATTGTAATAGATACGGACAAAATCCCACAATATAAGTATATAAGCTCTATTAGTAAAATATAATCAAATTCGGGTCCCTTTTCAAGAACTTCGAATTTTGAGGTACCTGGTATTTACGTGAAATCAGCACTTTTGTAAAATATAAAGCACGCTTTGCATCAAAAACCTTTTGATTTCAGGTTCTTAAAACTTGGTTCTTAAAACTTAAATATTCATCATAGGCTAACTATGTAGGTAAAATTAAAAATACAATCTTTCGTTTGTTTGGTTTTGATAGATTTCGATAAACAAAACTCAAGTAAGGGAAACCCTTATCCTTAGTTTTTTTGTTTAAAGAATTCCTCCCAAGATTTGGCAGCTAGCCTCCCCGGAAACAAAATCCTGGCTACGGTACTGGTTGACGTCTTCTTCCCGTTTTACCGTGCTCGGTTTCCCTATTAAATTATTTTTAGCTAAAAGAAAATTTTGACTAAAGACGATTTGCCTACATGAAATCTTTTTTATTGACATTCCGTGAGTTGATAATAATGGTGAAATAAATGGTACTGTTGATGAAATTTCAGGAAAAATTTATGGTTTGAAGATTCCTGATATTAACATGATTTTGCAGCTTTTCCCCATTTTCGAACGAATTGATTTTTCTGAAGACGAAATTTCCAAGGAAATAAATCCCACTGTACCTATAACAACACTGCTATGGAGAGGTGACTTACCTACCCGACGAATCTGGACAATAATTTTGTGGCTGAGTAGGTACTAATGTCGTTTTCTATTGGGACCAAAAATCTATCTTTTTTTTGATCTAAATCACTTTTCATCTTCCATTGTTACAAAAAAACGATCTTTTTTTCGATTCGGAGCACTTTTTGCAGATCTCGATATTTTTTCTGATCTACACACACTGCCACAATACCAATATACTTCGCACTGCTGTTTTAAGTCATTTTAATATAATTTAGGAGGAACTATTATCTTCATAGTTTTCCCCGTCATCTGAAGACTAAGAATCACCAAAAACTCCATTTGTATGTGCAATAGGGAAAACATTTTTGAAGTCGATATCCATTTGTGATTTTTACAAAAACAAATGCAATTTGAACAGCTGATATTGCTGTCAAATAACGCACTAATCCATTTGCAAAAGCAGATCCATTTCGTCGCATGTTCCATTTGCCGCGTAAAATCTGAGATCTGAAAAAAATTTCTGGTGGTCCCAATGGAAAACGACATAAGTTGACAGTCCGTTTATGTGGCCGACATATGGGAAACTTGACGTATCCGACCGAGCTAGTGTTTTGAGTTCAGGTTAGGTCTGAAAAATCTAGTCAACTCAAAGTAACTTGATATTTTAATGTGTCCCGTTGGTTGACTGCTCTGACAGTTCTGACAAACATATATGCTGTTCTGTCCTGATCTGTTCGCTGTTCCTAGTTTCCTTCATTAAAAAGACCCCGTTTTTTCTTAAGGTAAAGGAAATAATGTCGATACCTTCCTGAAAGATTTTCGACCAATTTTTGACGGAGGTAGCAAAAAATAAAGTGCACGACTGGGTCGCACGAAACTTTCTCGTTTAGGGCGAGTCTGACTGACTTTCAGAGTCTTCAACAAATCGAAAATTGAGGACACAATAGTTTTGAAAACATCCATTTGACTTTAAGTTTGTATTATGGTTAAAATCGTTATCGCCATTTTCCGGTAGGTGAATTGAAAAAAAAAAAAAATTTAAAAAAATACTTTTTGCAACAATCCATTGTACAATAATTTAGAGAAAAAAACTGAGTTTGCTATTAAGTTATAAATGACCACATTACATTAGAAATAAAATTGTGTTACAGTCGTATAGACCGTTTTCGAGATATGTCGAAATTTTAAAAGTACCATTGTTCGAATTTTTAGCCAAAAACTGGGTACGCAGTCATGGTGACCTCACCTACTTAAGCTTAAATATCAATTTTGGTTGAAATCGTTAGAGCCGTTTTCGATCAAATCACACTGGTACGAACATTTTATATCGGAAGTACCATTAATATTGAGGTTACCTTGCAAAAAAAAAAAAACGGTCCCGAACTGTAAGCCCAAAAACTGAAAATCCGAGGTTTGAACGTAATCCGGGAAGCCGTTTCGGTTGTAGGCCTGTGGAAGGACGGACAGACAGGCAGACCGGACAGAACTTTTTTGAGCTCCTTTATCCTCGTAATATCAGCATGCATTGATTAATATCTCGAGTTCGAAATTTTGTACGAAAACAATATCTTTCTCTTACTACCTAATGGAGAGAGTTAAAAATGTTTGGCGCTTTGCTGATTGAATAGGCGTGAGCACTAAAGTAGGCGAAAAAAAAAAAAACGTTCACATTAAAGACATGCATAATCAAACAACGATAAATCAATAAAAACTCATTAACATTCTTCACTGATCCTAACTGTAAGACAACGGAGATGGCTAGACTATATTCATCATTTACAATAATTACCCGTTGTGTTAGCCATTACAAAAGAGAGGACACTTTTTGTGGATTCCATTTTATCATAAAGAACTCAGTCCTTTAACTAGTACCTACCATACCCTCTGATTTTTGAACAAGTAAAGATTGAAGATGCCCACTACAAAAATGATAGGGTATTACAATTGATGTTGGCACTTTGGCAGTGTCCTCGATGACAACGTAATCTAGTCATGTTCGATTTTCCCGTATACCGAGCTAAACCCATTGAAGGTTCTTACGCTGGGCTCAATCTTATCCGCATTAAAGTGCTTCAACCAATGGCAGTATGTAGTATGTGGACTGTTATAGAAGCCATCTTCATAACCTGCAACGCTGTCGGTGTCCAGTGCGAATATTTGTCAAATTTGCCAGAAAAAAGTATACAAAACAAGTGCAGTTCATGCCTCGATAAAATATTCTATACCTATGGTTTCTTTAAGTGGAGCCCTCGGGTTCCGTGGAAGAGTTTTCAGGGTTCCGCGATTTTCTTGAACTAAGAATAGTGATTTTGCAATGGTGTTGTTTTTCATTTTATTATCGTTAAAAGTTGAGGTTCCGACACAGATTTGGGTCTTGTTTAGGGTTCCACAGCTGTAAGGTTCTTCAAAAATCGCATATTTACTTAAAAAAACAGTATATGTGAATTTTTCAGTCAACGTCTCAAGTACCCAATAGATGGAGTAACATGAAGTCTCTTGCAGACTCATAGCCAGAATCAGAATACCACTCATATTTCTTACATGTATGTGTGAAAAAGAAAAAAATCTTATTTAAAAATCCATTTAAAAAACAACTAACACAATTCAATATAGGGTAGTATTACATTCCCTTTCATTCGAGGAGTAGTTTGCAGTCATGTAGTTTGCGCCTGCAAACTTTTTCAATAGATGCGCTCGTACATCAATAAAAAACCTTTCCACCCACTTGATATTAGTGACTCCGGTGAGATAATAAGAATCTCTCCTTTCTCCGTCGCCATCGTTTTCTAGTGATTAATGCCATCGTTTCGCGCAATTAATTTTGTTTATTTTTTGTTCGACTTTTTCTTCTTTCTTTCATATAAATTCCTCTTTTATAATAAGAATGTTCAAACACGAACGACTATAATATGACAAACTAAGCTATATCTTATAGATCCAAGGAAAAAAGGACGCCTGAAGTGGATTTTTTTTTGTTTTGTTTTTAGTTATTCGCTTCACGAAAAGACAATGAATTGACAATGCAGCAGCAGCCAGCACTAGTAAAGTAAATTAATATCACTCTTGTTGATAATGTTAATGCTATTAACATTTCAGCAATACAAGTGTCCTTGGGCATGGTGAAAACGTGGTTGTATGTATATTGTACGAGCGTTCCCTCCCATGTCGTTTGGCTAAGTTCTCATTGCGGTAAAAATTGGTACTCAAATGGGTCTGAAGGTAGTACGCAATAATGTACCTAAAGAAAACGGCTTTATGGTATTTTTCAATTAGAATCGGAAATTTGTTTAAACAAATTCACTACTATACATTTTCAAATATTTGTTTTATACACAAATTTTTTATTTATTAAAAAAAATTTAAAAAAAAAGGCTTATTTTAATTTAACATAAATTATTTCATTCATCCACAAAAAATAAAGGAAAACGTAACCTTTGGTTTATTTATATTTAAGAATAAATTATAAGTTAAATATGTATATAAAAATGAACGAAAAAAAAAACAAAGAAAAATATTCCACATCATCATTTTTGAACATTAAAAAATGTAAAAACAAACTTTTTTATAAAAAACATTAAGTAGTGAATTATACATTCATATCACAATTCAATATTCAGCGATTTTGTAGTTAGCGAGTTCAGTTAAGTCTGAGACTTCACTACCACAGTTATTCAGGAAAGCAATTCAGAAAAAGAGGCGCATCCTGCGCGACAATTTAAATTGGAACATGTATTTTGTAGTTTAAGTCTGTTGCTACAAACAATTTTTGGAAAATAAGAAATGAGTTATTGATATGCAATTATAAAAAGTAGTACGCGGCGATCCAAAGTAGTATCGTACTCAGTTAGAAAAAATGTACTCAAAAACTAAAAAACACTACAATTGTAGCACGGGAGGGAACGCTGGTATATAGTGCATCAAATGGTGTGGGGATAAATCTGTATTTGATTCGACTAAAATCGGTGTTTTGTGCATATAAATAGTGGCACGTGGATATTGATTTAACAATTAAATTAATTATGTTGAGGATATTTTATGGGGCGCAAGTAACATGAATCTTGGTGTCTAAGTGAAGCTACACAATTCGTGAGACCTTAATCTGACATTAAAGTCGAAGGGCGAATACGTATGCTTTCCTTGAGTAAGTACAGGTTTTGGAAGGTCTGTTTTCTTTGACGGGTAAACTTCTGTATCCTTAATGTTGAGCGCTGATGTTTAATTTTCCGTACATCCATCTTCGATAGACGATCTGCTTTCTTCTGTCGTGAATTGAACTTGCACTTAGCTACGACGTCAACTATAGTTGCGTAAGAACCGTCTTTTGGAACATCCCCTAAGTGGTATCTGGTATGAGCATTTAGTTTCAACCCAACCGGCCCTGTGTCAAAGACACTGTATATAGTATTCGGTTTTCGCGAAAAGACACTTTAGCTGTCCGATGTTTGGGGAAAGCTAAACTGCGAGGCGTAGGGCGAAAGCGGGAGACTTGAGCCACTTTTTGTTATATCGTTAATAAAAAATTGTTTATCAATCACAGCCACCTGTTAAATGGATTTTTTTATAGCTACATTTATCTATTTTAAGAACGGTGTCTTAAACTTATAATAAACGCAAGAAATTTTTGGCAAATGCCAAATGTTTGAAAACAGATTTTCGGCTCAAGTCTCCCGCACCACCGGGAGACTTGAACACCCCTTCGGGAAGAGTTGAACATACTCCAATCCTAAGAGAAAAACAATTAAACGAATAATTTATCCACTTCCAATGTGATTATAATATATTTTTATTGTTTTAGTGGTTTAGGTACTTCAGTTTCTTAGCATATACAAAGTAAAAAAAGGTTAACAAAAACTAAACTTCAGAAACATAACGAAAATAAATCAATAACTTAAATAACCTATTACAAGGTTTATTTCTTTGAGTTTTTTAACTAAATTATTTTTTTTTTATTATTAAAATTAAATACAAGGCCTTAAAACACTTACATAACATTTCATCAGAGCAAATGGAGATTTGAGCTACTGATCAACTCTCCCTTTAGAAACTGGCTCAAGTCTCCCGTTCGCATTTTTTAACAAATTTATATTCATAATTTTTGTTATATACAGCCTAGAATGGTATCATACTAATATTTACAATGTAGAATATCAATATTGTTAGGTAACATCAAATTGATTTATTTACCGCTTTACAGATCAATTTTATAGAGAAAAAAGAAAAAAAAAATTGTTTACTATTGGCACTGCAAAACACCTTTTCTCTTCCACCAACCAGAGACAGCTGATGATTTTGAATTCTTTTTGTGGGCAATTAGCTCGTCACTGTCTGCATCGCATATACTTACACTTGTTGGATTTCCATGGAATTTGAGCAAATTATTTAGAGTGTCTCAAGTCTCCCATATGTTCAAGTCTCCCGCTTTCCCCCTACTCTTCGCAGGCAGCTCAATGTTCTCAGATTGTGATTTGACTCATTTTTGTCCATCGTTAACTGTCAACAGTAACTTCAACATCTAAATATTATTCTGGCCATCTCCCCTTCCCCTCACTATACCAATATCGTCAAAGTGTGTCATTCTAGACAGTCGTCTTATGTATCTAACCTAACTTAACTTCAACTTATGTAAAACCGCAGAACCACACTGTATCTTCACCGTCGCGTCGTTCTGAAGAAATGTTCTTCCATGCTGGCAACATCTTTATACATCCAGCCTATTATGGTTAACTCTTTCTAGTAGTTCGCAAGGAAATAGCTTTTGTCCAGCACGACTTATGTCCAATCGAATGTCATGTCAACACTGATCGTCAGCATATGAGGTATCGGGAAACACGGAAAGTCTTAAATAGCTAGCTTGGCGATGCGGTTTTAGTATTTTTTATATTCAACAGATGATTTTATGGTTTATCTCACCGAAAAGGGAAATAAATGTCTCCTTCAATCCGGTGAAACGAAGTTTGGCATCAAGCTCTTTCGTCGAAAATGCATACCAAGAGATCGATGCGTCTCTTATTCTATGGATTAGATACTACCTTGATTCAAATTGTGTTGTATCGCTTCAAGTCTGAAACTCATCAAATGTTTTTCTCTTTCTTATTTCTATAAAACGATCTCCGGTCTGCGTCTTCTAAACGAATTTATTCCCCCGATGGACACAGCTTCGCACCCGTGAAATTGCGTAATGGCAGCATTTTTGTTAAGCTTGCTACAACTCGACCTCGACATGGGCCTTTTTGGTTCAAAGTTCAAAGCAGTGATGGATCTGTCAAAAGAATGTCTCTTTTCTCTGAATTTATGGTCCTTTTTTCGTTTAGATCATGATTCGAGTGTTCTTTGTAAAGTCAGACTGACCTCAGAAAGGCTGACTGAGTCCTTTTTGTGGTGTATGGTCAACGAATTTCATTGAAATGAGTAATTCAAAATTTTGGGGTACAGGTTGATAGACTACACAGTATATTATGGAATGTGTGACCCATAAAAAGCGTATATGCTGGATACGACAGATAAATAGTACCTACCTCGGCTCGCACTCAACTTCTCTGTCTGTTGTAACCGTTGACACTTGACAGTTGGTAAAGCGTGAGAGGAAGCATTTTCATTAGTGGAAATATTGAGAGAATGAGAAAAACTGTCATCAGCTGTCACCTGTCATCGTATGCAATGGATTCTATGGAACTGGCCGTTTCGTCGATAACGTCAATATTGTGGGGTCCGTCGACGCAGCTAAAACAACGGATTTTATGAGCTGGCCCCTTGAGTAAAAATCGGACCAGCTCATTTGGAAAGCAAACCATATTGATATCAGAACTGCGAGCCACATCTGTGTGACAGTGACAGCTGGTGCTTAAATATGTGCTTCATAAATATGACTCTGTGGTTAAACTAAAGTAGCTTATGTCAATTTTGCTAATTTTTCAGTGTGAGCTAAACAAATTTATCTTATGGTTTTTAAATCTTTTGTATTATAGTCCAAATAAACTAACTCTGTTTAGTTTTCTTCAAATTAAACGGTTTCTAATGGTTGTGGAGTAAAAGGACTTGGACCACAAGAAAGCTAAGAAAAAGGAGAACTTTATAATGTCAAAAACGCCTTAATCGGTACGACAAAAAAGGGAGACCTATGAATATAATGACATTAAATCGAAGCAAGTTTTTGAAATCTGCATCATGAACCCTTAAATTCTTGCGAAGATATACAGAACTTTTAGGGACTATTTTATGAACACCCTTCATTTATATAACAAGCCCTAGGTATATAAAAAACTGATGTCAAGTCGAAGTTAAGGTTAACTAAAAGCGTGAAAAATTCTCATTCCCTTTACCGAAGTGTTTTATAAATCATCCTTATCCAGTTATTGTTGGTACCTGCTTTCGAAAGCCCTATTCTAAAATGAATATTCATCTTGTTAGGAATCATAAAATATTGTCCTTCTCGTAGGTAATGCAGGAAAAAATCCTTTCAATAATGGCCCAACTTAAGGCAAAGAAAATAATAATCAGAAAGGAAATTATATAGATATATAATGAAAAAATAAACCGAAAGGAAAAGGAATCGTTTCAAAGAGACACAAGCCGAAGGAAAAGAAGACGGCATCGCACAAATAATAATAATGATAATAATAATCCTCTTTATCGTGGGTTCGGTATTGTATTGTGTTTAAAATGTCACCACAAATGGCACCATACATCAAAAGGCGCCCGAACCGCCATCGCCATATCGCCACCGACGCCGCCGCCGCCAATATCGTATACGTCGACGTCGACGTCGTCCTCGTCCTGGGTCGTAGTCATCGTCGTTGTCGCCGCTAAGTGAATTCAGCGCCACCGTTATTTCATACGATATCCTTTCTGATGCTTATTTTTTGTTTTCCTCCTTCGTTTCCTCTACTAGAGTCCTTTCTCGCCCAATGCCATTGTTATTATTATTATTATTTTTCTCGTATTACACAAAGAGAAATGCACAAGGAGTAGGTGGAGGACTAAAATAAAAGGGGTTAAGGTGGGAGTAGGAGAGATATGAATACAAAAAAAAAAAAAAACAACACCCACAAGAGGGAAATAACAGGGGAAAAAAATAACCGATTATATTGTCGGCAGAGATATTTCAAGAGGACGACTCCTGTGATGCCTGGAAATGGATGAAATTGTTGCGAAATCATCCGACCACGGTTATTTTCCCATTTATCCGTCTAAATTCAGCCCACGGCTTGGGCCACATCGGCAGCAGGTTTGTGTTTGATCCTCTCCTCTGTCGCTCGCCCAATATTGTATATTCTTTTGCACTCATTCATGGTTGTGGCTGAAAGCTACGGTAAAATAATTTCAAACGATTAATATTTGAAAATTGCACAAAAGGATATGAAGATATGAACAGAAATAAACGACCGAAGGCGAAATCTTACGAAATAAGTGAACTGAGCCGTAATTGCGCCGGCAAGGCAGTTCGCAGTGGGATGAGTAAGTGTCCGGGAATGAGTTTACCGTGCGGAGCAATTTGTTTGAAGTTGATGAAATAAAATTGTTCGTTTAAGCCAGAAGATTCTTACTTTCAACTATACCTACCTACTTTGGGTAAATGAAACCAATGTTCAATAGTGAGCATACTTTGGGCGAGCCGCATATTCAACATTTAAATTTTATCGGCTTTAGATATAAGATACCTAATATACTTCTGTCGTGTCGTCATCGCTCTAAGGTGGAAAATAGAAATAGCACCATCTACTAACTGTAGTGAGCAGTAAAAAGGGTAGTATGTTCGATTAGGTGCTCGAATTTTAGTCAAGAGATCTCAAATGTGCCAATATGTTCGAGCGCTTGATGTCGTCACCCTGTCGCAGACTGCATTTTGTGCAGAAGGGGCTCTAAAAAGTGCTTTTGCGAACACCCGGTTTCTACGCTTCTCGCAGCATTGCTTAATACGGCTTAAGCCAGAAGATTTGTTTCCGAAAGTGACGAGTCCCACTGATCTGATTTTCTACAGGGCTACTTTATAGGAGCTCAAAGTAAGGATCAATCAGATGTCTTGGGTTTCAGTGGTGCATCTTATTTCAAAGACCGTACCAATGTAAATGTTTTCTTTCAAAACTCGGTCGTTTGGAGTATACTTCCAAATTTGTCTTGTCTCTTGTCTGTCTTGTTTTTTCTTGTCTTGAAGCTTTCTGTAATCTTTACAAAATCTGCTTATATCAAGGTTCGATCAAGGAATGAACTAATTTTCTATCAGCCGGTTTTCGCATTGGACACAGTAGTTCAAAACTTCTGGGCTCTAATCGCGTAAGCACAAAACGATCGCACGCTATCGTCTCGACGATACTTCTACTTCGTGTAACAACCAAAAATGATAATCGTCGAAACGAGTGGACGATCATCGTTTTTTGTTGATTCACGCTACTAATTCAAACGTCGAATACCCTCGTCGAAACGATTCGATTGAACGATAGCTATTTTGCAATCGTTTCATCGTTTTTGGTCCATATTTTCAGTTTTGAATAGGGAATTTCAGTTTTGAAGAAAAGTAGGGTGATGGCCCCTAAGTTCAGCCACCTCCAGTAGTCAGCCGCTGACATACAAATCATAGCGCAATAGTAAATGGATTTGCCAGCGAGGAGAAGTGTTACTCTCTTGGGTAACACTTCTCCTCGCTGTGTGCAAAAAATTAACACAATACAGGTGTTAGTTCGAGCGTAACAAATATAAGTCTGCGTACAGTTTTCATAAGTGCAGGATACGAGTGGTTTACCAAAAAAAAAAATAGTTGAAGTGACTTTGTAAAAGTGATATAATTACGAATATGCTGAAGGCATGTGCAGTTTATGATTATTATTATGATATTAACACTTTATTTATCTTTTTTCTTAACTTAAAATGTTAAAAATATTTTCTGTTAAATAATTAAGAGGGGGGCTGACCTTATGAGACATTATTTGTATGATTATCCTTAGCTCAGCCCCCCCGGCTGACTACTGGATACTACCTTAATTTCTTTTTTTTCATAGCTGAGTATGCAAAATGAATGGAAACTTCAATCAGTATTGATTCTCGCAAAAATTTCGATAAAATTTCTTTGATTTCCAGTAGTCAGCCCCCCTGTACATTTACTTGAGAAATGGGGGCTGACTATGAGAGACACGGTTCTCATAAACGTTCTCCAGTCGTCAGCCCCCCCTTCTTATGAAAATTTGTAAATTACATTGGGGCTGACTACTGGATACTTGCGTGGCCGACTACTGGAGCTGAGGGGGCTGACCACTCGCAACTCATACATTTTTCACTTATTTTGCAAATAGTTTGCATTAGGTGGTTCATATCCCTAATAAGCTTAATATTTTCCAATCCACAGACTTCAAACATTCGGAAAAGCCAAAAACTTGATTAAATAGTTGAAAAATGGATTTTTAAGAACCAATCAAACTAAAAAAAAAAGTTAAGGGGCTGACTACTGGTGCCATCACCCTATAGCAAAATATTTAAAGGAAAAGACACTTATACGAGTTGTAAAAGAAATGATTATTGCACTTTAGTTTCATTTATTTTATTTTTTATTTACAACAAATTGAGCAAATAAAATAAATAAATTCAATCGTTTCGACGACTATCGTTTCAAAAGTTACGCGATGAGAGCCCTGGTAATTTATTAAGATTTCCAGGTATTTGCACGAACTTGCCATGCATGAAGGGCTAGCTACAAATAGCTACAGCCCCATTTTTCGCTTTATTTTAACAAGTTCCTTTTGGCGTTGATCTGAGCTTAGTGTAAAGCCCGATAGAGCTACCACTGCCTTTCCTATAACGTTGTGATTGCATTGTGCCCAAGGGTATACTGCTTCCTGTGCTTCTGCAGCGTAGTTCCCTAAATTCCCCAAATTCAAAGTCTGCTCAAGTTGAACCTCGAGAAGAACGTCAAATATTTATAAAAGGTGAAGGAGATAGATATAGACTTTGGTTCGGTATAGATAGCGAACTTGTGGCACAATATGTTCCCAGGTTGTGAAGACAGTTTTTCCCTTTTTTTTATCAGGACAAGATTTAGTTTTCACTAAATTCGGAGAAACAATTCCTCCTCCTTTGAGTGATATTTGCACTTGTTTTCGTTTTTATTCAAGGTTGAACTAAGCAAGCATATAATAATTATTGCAATAATTTCCTTTTATTTTAAATATACATATACCCATCGGCAAAAGAGAAAAGTATTTTGACAAAACTTATACATAGTTTAATTTTATTTGCTTAAGGAACATAGAAATACATACTTTTTTTTTTAAATATATTAATTAAAATCTATTAAAATGAATAAAATTAAATTCTTTGGCATATAATTATTTCGACAAATAAGTTTCACTTTAAAATAAATGAGTTTTGCAATTCAAAAAGGAACTAAATAAAATTATTTAGTAAAGAATAATATCCGCTTAAGCCATCCGCTTTAGCCTCAAAAATTGTAATTGACTTGGTACCGTTCGGTTAAGGTCCAGCAAAAATTGTCAGTACAGGGAAGATAAGATGTTTGTCTCTCAGTCTAGTTGCAATGACTTACATAAATCGGTATAGTCTTTGCAGCATTTCTACAGGAACATCATCCCAGAGCTTTGTTACCTACTACAAAAACGATCTCCACTCTGCTCTGTTTGCCAGAGAACATAATTATTATTTTTCCCTTATACATATTCAATAACATTAATTTCGCGCCTCGCCTGGCCAATTGTGTGTTTCTTGTTCAATATCAGGTAGAACTTAAGTCACCATTAGGTTGGTGGCAAGGAACGCTATCCTGTTGGTGAATAAATGACTGCCCGATTAGTTTTTCGCCAGATTGGAATGTGTAATTGGTTAAGGTTTGCGCGCTGGATCATGGTTCCATCGATTGGAACAAAATCTGCACAATCCTTGGATGGTAAACAATGTCCGAACAAATCTTCATTACGGTGATCCATTAGGCTCAAACGAACTCTGTTCCTTCCATAGAACCCGATTCCACACCTTATGGGTTTTATTTTTAAGCTCTTTGTCTAATTGTAGCCTGTTTACTTTGTGTTCGTAGCTATATATATTTTTTTATTTATTTTTTTTTCATTTATTGATTTCTATCACATCTTTTACATTTAGTCTTAAAACCTTTAGAATTGTTAAAGTTTAAGTTAAAAAGTATATACGGTATTTTATTTTACAGAACATGTATATCCGAATCGATTTCAGCAAGGCGCCTCCGATTTATTCTTTCGACAGTAGGGTTTTCAGCATTTTATTTTCATTTTAAATTTGAGAATCTTAGGACTTCAACTTCGATTTTTAACTATCTGAACCAAAATATATTTTTCATAACTTTTTCGTTTTTTACCCGAGGGAGGTAAATTTTGCACAGTGATCGACCTTTTTTTTAAATATTTATTTTAAATATTTACAGTTTGCCTCGACAAAATGAGTTCTTCCCCTATTTTTGTAACAGAAAGACCCAATCGTATTCTGCCACAATAACCACTCAATCTTGCATATTTATCTCTGACGTTTTCACCCTATTTTAATCAAAATCGACATGTACACAATAAATCCTTCTATTTCATTTAAATTCTACCGATAGCGGTACTTTTCGCTAAGCAAACCTTCAAATAGAGTTTGTGAAAATAATTTTGACATTTAAAATATTGTACTTTAACCACAAATAGGCCTGAGCTGTCCAGCGATGAGCATATGGAAACTGTAGACGCAGTTAATCCGTAGCCGTTTGGAATTATTTGGCTTGAATAGCGACTTGCATTTCTGTCAAAATACTTTTGCCGATGAGTGTAATACAAAAACATAAATAATTCAGTCTTCGAAATTTGTTTGTAATGAAAAAAGTTTTAATTTTATTTTTACACAGAGATATTTGATTTTTTCCCCTTTTTTAACCTTGTCCCTCTTCTTTTTCTCTTTTTCAATCGAAAAGAGTCAGAATTGGCCCCTCGATCTGGGACCACTATTGGGGTAACACTTTGCCTTACTCGTATTATTTTCATAACCGTACAGGACACAATCAAAAGAATATATGCACTTGACATGCAAGCCGCACTCACCATCGTCCTTCTATACTGCCACTTGGCGGATCTAAATGTCCCGAGCATATTATACTACACACTTGAGAGTTAACACTACTCTGGCGCAAAGGTCACCCGAAAACAAAATGTCGCCAAATAATGTCAAACTAAAAGCGTTTTAATGTTGAGTAGCAATGAATGACCACCGCATCCCTATTGCGTGTCCGACTGAATTTGCTGGGCCACGCATTTTACTGCGGTCAACCATACTATGTCTTAGGAGCACTTGACCACAGCCTACAGAGATGACACTTCACACTCAATGTTACTCATTCATTTCTATGCCAGTGGATGTCAGGTCACTCCGTTTTCATACATCATGTGAATTCAACCACACTTGTGTGGCGTTAAGAATATCAAAATGCGGAGCCTCTCAACCTGTATGTGTGCGCGATGATGACAACTTAATAATAATAATAAAAAAAAAGAAAGAAAAACCCAAGTAGACGATGACAAGAACCCTACAAAATAAAAATATCCTCTTCGGCCAACTTTACAAGGAACAAAAGTTATCTTAAGGTTATTTGGTAAAGTTTTAATGGATTTTTCTTGTGCTCTTGGCCATCGTAGTATCCTTATACGTAGGTGACTACAGTGTACTCAAACAGCTAAGGATGCGAGCCGTGCAAGAGGGTCGTAAATTTTTTCGTGAATTTATAGTGTAATGGTTTCATTATTCTCTTTCCTGGCTCTGCTCCTTCAGCTGTTTTTTTTTTTTATATTTAGCTTGCCCTTCTAAATAATGTTTGACGAGTGTTATTTGCTTTTTGTTGTCGACCTTTTATTAAGAGTCCTGATAGATTTAAATAGATATTGCTGGTGGTGGATGGGTAAATGGACAGCTTGGACACCTGCATAAGTTTCAACAGGTTTTGTTTTTCGTTTATGGTCAAAGCGGGGGTAGGAGAAAAGAAAAGGCAAACGTAAATATATCTTTCGGTTGCCCTTTTGGATTTTAGATTTATCTGCATGGGGAGTTGAAAGTTTAATCTCTGTCTGCGAATGCTTTAGGGAGGGCATCAGGTTTTATGAGGAAGGTTTCGTCGTCGTGTGTCCTTTAACATATTTCTATAGGACTTTCGGTGAGTTAAAAGGATTTTCTTTGTGTGTACCTATATAAAATGCCTAGGTATGCCTGCCAATACATATACATAAACCCTTGAGGAGAATTAAGTTTAGAAGGTAAAAAGTGAAAAGGGATTTTAAAAAAAAGCAATGAAACTTGAGCAAATAAGGAAGGACATGGGGTAAATTAATTTATTGAAGTGTTTCATGAGGTGTTCCGGTTTCCTTGCCTGCTGGTAGCAGAATTTAAAAAAAAATGTCACAAGAAAAAGGGCCAATGAGAAAAAAGTTTCATTTCTGAAGTTTTTCCGCACATTTAGTATTTTTGGAAGATATTTAAAAAGCATTGACTCGCTAGACACTATAATAGTGTTGTGATAGGCAACTGTGTTACATTTTAAAGGTTTTTATTTGGAAATAAATGCATTTAAAAAAATTTAAAGTGACTTCAAAAAGGACCAGAATAGTAAAAAAAAAAAAAAAAAGTTAGTAGCCTCTCAATAAAAGTGCCAAATTGCAACTTTAGCACAACGGTCAAGCTACCTGCAGATATGATGAAATGTCAATAGGTACTCCCGCTGGGGGTTGGCCAAATGAGTTTCTGAGTGAAACTTTTGGACTTTTTTTTTTTTTTTTCTCTCTCGGAAGTTGAGGTTAGGTCATTGTTCTGCCAGCCATCAGGTACCTAGAGACTTTTTTAACAAAGAATAGAAGGCGCTATAACATTTTCAAAACTTGTTGGTTTCGATAAAAGGAATTGACTTGGTCTGGGAAAATTACTACAAGATTATCATCTAACTCCAACTTTGTGAGAATTGAGAAAGTACCTACTTGTAAATTTCTTATCGTATAAAGATGGTCTTTTAGAGAAAAAGAGGTTAGTTAAGTAAAAAGAGGACTGTCCCCTTAAAAAGGGGAAAATAAAGTGCACCGTAATGTCACCGTACGGTCAACAAAATCCACTTTGAAGCTACAGCCAGCCCCGGCTATAGACTGGTCCAACACGAGCTGTAGCATGATGAGAGAACATGCAGCAATAGGAGCATAGGTTGTCGGACGGTTTATTCATAAACTTAGGATAAGTACATTAAACCTTTATTGACAGGAAATACTTGAGCTTTTTCGGCAGATCGTTAAATAAGTACTGGAAAGCAAAGAGGTTGTGAAAATTGCGCACAATGTGGATGGGTGGAAATTTGGTGCAGGGAAATAAGTCCACGGGAACTAAGTCCACCGAGGGACTAGGTTCCCACCTAATGGGAAATAAAACCACTTTCGTGAAGTGGACTAAGTTCCCATGTAGGGTGGGAACTATGTCCACTTTCTGATGGGAACTTAGTACACACTCAAAAATAAGAAGGGGGAACTTACGTCCAAACTAAATTGGACAACAAACTCACGATCTTTTATTGGAGTAACTCTGACAAAGCGTAATAACGCCAACAAAATTTGAGTAATAAGACCAACCTTTCACCCATCCCCGTAATCCAACAGTAAATCCAAGCAGGGGGGTTGCAGGGGGGCAGCATGCCCCCCCATACAGATTTCATAGTTTGAGAGCGCAATAACACCAACTTGACGTTAAAAGGGAAATAGAACCACTCTGAGTTTTCGGAATTTATTTCCCACCTTATATGGGAACTAAGTCCACTTCACGAAAATGGTTTTATTTTCCACTTGGTGGGTACTAAGTCCCTCAGTGGACTTAGTTCCCGTGGACTTATTTCCCTGCACCTGGAAATTTGTCGTATAAGGAGTAGATCAGATGACAGAATTGGGATCCTATAGCTTGTATAAGGTGTGGTGCAGGTGTATGCACCGGATCTGAAGTCGGAGTACCTACTCGCAAAAAGGCGCAAGAAATTTTTTTAAATTGGCTACAAAAAGGAGGCAAAACCAACAATGGAATATCAGTTTTAATATTCGTATTTGAGAAGAAACGACCAATAAGTCCAAAAAGAAGACGTACACAATCTACCACGAAGTTTGAACAAAAGTAAAACCTTTGGCAAAGATCTGCAAGAAGGGTGTTTGACCAGACCATCCAGGGAACAGTTATAGAAAACCATGGATGGAGGCAAATACACAGCTGAAATATTCACTTCTTTGAGTTGCTATATCCCAAACAGTGCATTGGGGATGACGAATCGACTTCTTTCAGGCCGAAAATGGCCCCAAGATAGGTAGTCCGCAGCATATTATTTTTAGCCTTTGTGATGTCAATGTCACCGCTGTAAGCGATATACTGTGCGAACCAATTAAGAGAGATAACTTCTTTAAGTAAACACATGAGTCTTTTTGTGTACATGAAAAGGACTAAAACGTGAAATCGCTCACCATCAGCATCCCGGTGAAGAAAATAAAATCAGTAGGTAAAGTAATAAGGTAGTGAAGCATGAGCGACAGCGTATAACCCATACGTCTGTGTATAGTGGGATGGAATCTTTTCCTGTCGGATGAAATCCTATACGAATCCTCTTAATGGTTGTATCACGTCCTGTGCTCGTATTTTGTTAGCTCGTCTTTGTCGTCTTCCCGCACCGCTTTCTCATTTTTTTGTTATATCAACCTATTCGAATTGTGTGAGGATGTGGACACATAACGGTCTGCGCCTGTTGTTCAAACGTGAAAGACAGTTGTTTTTCTTCTTAATTTGTTGTCTATATAATCGGTTTCATAAATATGTTTCCTGGCGGTGCTTTGTTTTTATTCCTTTGCGAGTGTGGATCTACCCATCTTTTGTATGGATAGGTACAGGGACAAATTCTGGAGAACATCTTCTTGTGGCTGTTGGAAGAGTATGCTTAGTCTTAGACACTCGATTTTTTGGCGGTAGAACGAATAGAGTAAAACTGAAATGTTAGAGTAATCTGAGTGATATCCTATCTTTTAGGATTAAATTTTGTTATATTAGATAAAGCTGCTCTCTGTGCCTCATAACCAGGTTCATCTATAGTGACAACTTGAGTTGAATGGTGGGTTGAATGAAGACGAACGCCAGCCCTCACAAGGAGACTTTTTAAAATGCCCATGTAAATAATTACATTAAATGAGTATAGGTATGTAAGTAAGCCTTTTTTCAACTGTGGGCTAAGAGTATCAATACAAGAAAGATTCACAACAGCGTTTTAGCGGTCTCGAAATTTGTTTGTGTGCTTTGGGTAGGGGTTGGAATATAGAAATTGAAAACAATTGAACTTCCCTGTTGGTTTATATTAATAACTGATATGGATGGTATTTTCTCATTAAAAAAATGTGAAAGCCTGAAAACTTAAAATGCAAATTATAGACTTAAGCTTAGTACGCTGCTCGAGCTGCCATACAAAATTCTCTCCAAAATTTAGCTGAGTGGTACGCTGCTCGAGCTAAATAATCAAACTTTTGTTTCAGAATGTACCTTCTTCATGTATCTGTCAAAATTTAGCGCGCCTATTTAATGGGTCGGGACATTTTTTCGAGCTAAATTTTGACAGATCGCTGTGCTCTGTTGTTTGTTGTGTTCAAATTGTGTTAAAAAAAATGGTCGATTACGAATATATGGACGAGGAGTATCTGCAGCTGAAGAGAAATCTAAGAAAAAAAGAAAACGAACAAATAAAACAATTTTTAGTGTGGAGGAGAAACAAAAAATTGGCGATACTGGTGGAGCAACATCCATCAATATGGTGCCTGGCAGATAGGTACCACAGCAACTCAGATGCAGTTAATGCTGATTGGAGAGCTTTATCTGAAGCAATAGGAAAAACAGGTAAGTTCCGTTTACTTCTCAAGAAGCACATAACTCAAATGTATTCTTTTATAGTTGATGACTGCAAAGCACAGTGGAAATCTTTACGGGATAGCCATCGCTAGCCAACTGCCAGAAAAATAGAGAAGTCGGCGAATGTCGCAAAAGAACTCTCCGAAGACCACGACGAACATCTTTCTGAGGATACAGTTGATTGGGAATTCTCTGCGTGTCTATCATTCCTCACGCCGGCTATCTAGCAAAAGAAGGTATATCTAACTATGCAATATAGATATGGATCATTTATCTTACTTTTCCATTTGTTTCCAGAACATTTACTAACGTTTCAGCTGAAAAGAATTTACTTGAAGATGCTACTTCAAGTACTCCATGCTCCAGCTACACATATGTATGTTTACTTTATCTAAACTTTGTATTATAATTACTTACTTTTTAGTTTTTTTTTTGTTTGTTTTAGAATATACCAAAACCACCAAAAAAGACGGTATTGCGGAAAACGTGGCTTCTCTAACGCAGACGGTAACGGACCTTATCCAAATGAGGAGGGAAGCTACGAACTTGCCCTCACAGCCACCCTTAGTACACTACTCATTGCTGGCCAACCTAGATCGAGTTCTTCAAAAGCTACCCGACGACGCGGTTGAAGAGCTCGGTTTGAGGTTTCAACAACAGGCGATGATTGCTCTTCGGGAAACAAAACAACGAAGTCCTGGAACCTGAAAACTTGTACTTACCTAATCATTTGAAGAAATAAAAAAGAAATACGTATAAAATATTTTTGAATTACATTTTATTTTAGGAATGCTGCTTTTGTTTGCCAAAGGAATAGCTCCCACAGCTGAATTAACGAAATCTTTTATTTTATTTCTTAAAATTTTTTCCGGATTCGTTAGGCCTTCCAGGTACAGGTTGGAAAGAACTGAGTTCGGAACCTGACGAAACCTCCTTTCTCCATTCGCCTACTATGATTCGTCCAGACTCATCGTAGAAGTATGCAAATTTTTGTGGACAATATATGTGGATTTACTCGTCCGAAGAAGGTAGTTGTGCAAAAAACAGCACGCACTCACTATCTGTTGGGACTTGTCTGGACCACAAAACATTGTCCTTGAAAGGCAGATCCATTTTGAAACCGCAATTCCAAAGCAGTTCTCTACAGTGTACAGTCTACACAACGTCGTGCCCTGCTTATCCTTTAGTTCGCGATTCGTTCCTCGTCTGACAGCTTATTTGGTTTCCTTGGTGCATAATGGTTTAATTATCCGCTTTTGAAGGGGAAAATCATCATCTGCGACAAAATAAAAAGGCAGTTTCTCCAATCCAACTGGCATGTCCGGTGGAAATGGCAACTTGTCTTGAATTATGTCCTTTCCAAGTTGAGTTGCTCCAAAAACATTAGCGTCACCTTCACTCCCACGCTCCTACATCAATGTACACAAACTTATAGTTTGCGTCTGCAATTGCCATCAAAACGATGCTATGGAATCCCTATCACAGGAACAAAAGAAGATTTAAAAATAACTTATTTAATGACATTTTCAAAGGACTCACTTTATAATAATTGTAGAACACGCTTCCCGCATTTTGTGGACATTTTATGGCAACATGCTTCCCATCAATTGCCCCTACGCAATTCGGAAGATTCCACTGAGCATTGTATTCATTCGAAATTTTTACCATTTCAGCATCTTCAAGCGGAGGTGTGTCATAGAGGCATCAGATATGGTTCAACAAGTTCAAACAGATTTCTGAATGTTCCTGGATCCATACGAAAGTTTTCCTTGAACAATTTTTCGTTTGCAACCATATCCAAGAACTGTAAACGGATATATTAAAGTTTATATATAGTTATATAGGTAAGATATGCACAAATATTTCTACGTACGGCTGTTTCAAAATGTCCCTTTGTTTTTCTTTCTTTTAAGTATGACTTGCGCAGCTGCACAAATAATTAAGTCTTCCTCAATTTCATTTATGTCCATACTTGTTATTGAAATTTTAATTTTAGTTCAATTGAATTGAACTGTTGAAGAAACTTATTTTCAAAGAACAGCTGTTTTTTTGTGACGTCTATCCACAGCTCTCTCTATGTCAAAATTTAGCTACGACTTTAGCTGATCTTTGGAGACCAGATAAAATTTAGTTTAGCTCGAGCAGCGTACTAAGCTTTAAACTCAAAATTATAAAAGCCGTGATCTGGGCCGCACAATTATTCGTGCGAATTTGACATGCTTGCTTCAGTTCAACACCAGAAATTTGCTACATCTTTCTGGTTCGAACACGACCTAAAATAGATTTGTACCCGAATTCATTCCCTTCTGAACAAAATTGTCTGAACACACCCATTTGTCAGATCAGTTTGTTTTGCAATTACATTTATATTGAATTTGATAAAATTGATGTTTATATTTTTTATCTCATTAGAGATTTTTGAGCTCTTTGCCGCTATCGTTCTAGCGCGAGTGTTCCTTCAAATGGGATATTAGCCATTGCCATCAGCTATACGCGTCTAGCACAAAGCATCTCAGATGAAGGAACGCCCGCGCTAGTACCATTTACGCGCCAGCGGCAAAGTGACATTTGACACAATAATTTGTAGCGCCAAATGGTGAAATGTAATAATTTTTAAATCGAGTTTGACATGCCTGATGAGGGCAAGGACTGGCTAATCCCTAACTCACCCTAAGAAATACTCAGTCTTAGTATTCGAACAAGTCTTCTTGTACTTTTCCAGTTCTTATTCCTTTTTCAATGCTTTCTATAGTGGTGGTGTTTCTGGCTGTATTATTATTTTGTTGTTTGCAGATATAAATATATTTGCGCAGGTGTTTTGGAGAGGCAACATTGTACGGGTAACTTTTAACATTGCACGCATAGATAATTTTCCGGACGAACGAGATATGATGGCGCTATATATGTCAATGCTTTTCAAGATGGGTCTCCAATTAAATTGTTTAGTGTTGTGTCAGAAATTCGATCACATGCCAGCTGGAATAAATCTGTTAAAGGACAAAGGTCCATTTTGAGAGGTTTTTGCGGAGATTTTGTACATGTGTTGGGAATAGGAATCATTTTGCTAAAAAAAAATGCTTGACGTACCTACTGTCAATGGTCCATAGCCCTCATCATTAAATCCATTTTTAGCAAAGAGGTCCAAAAGTCAAATTGCATTAATTAAACAACTATACAATCCTCCTTAGCAGTTCAGCTACCTTGATATGATTTCAACCGGTCACTGGTTCTGGACACGCGTTACAAAGGTATTACAAGGATAATTCGATCGATAAACTATAAGAATGCAAAAGGTTAATTGAAAATTCGGTCCATTAGGAATACGTTATAAATAGAACGAAGCACGGAAATGGATATTAATTGCAGGCTTTCTTTTTCCTAGGCATCGTACATCGCTTGGTCTACTCTCAGATGTGCGGCTGAATATTTGAACTGCCAGCTAAAGTTTTTGTAAAGTAAGTCATGTTCATTGGCATGTTGTCCAAATGTTTTTGAAAAAGTGATTCAAAAGAAATTTGATTCGACCTGATTGACACCGTCATCAACCTTGTTCGCACTCTTCCTTCATTTGAAAACCGAACCTACAACAACCTATATCAAATAACAATTAGTGAAACTGTTAAGTGCTACGCTTCTGTGGAAAACCTATTTCCTCCGTAGGTACACTGTTCACTCATCTAGACGTGAATTTATTCATGAGGCTTCCAACTTTAGCCAACCACAAACTCAATCATCCCCCAAAGTCGAAAAATTTAAGATGCAAGGACAACACCAACAAAACGTTGATATATTAGGAAAGTTTCCTAGCCAAGTGAATGCACTTATTTCCTTT
Source organism: Cheilosia vernalis (assembly GCA_949126925.1). Taxonomy (NCBI): domain Eukaryota; kingdom Metazoa; phylum Arthropoda; class Insecta; order Diptera; family Syrphidae; genus Cheilosia; species Cheilosia vernalis. The sequence goes on along the minus strand of OX421358.1, from coordinate 98,574,859 downwards.
CAATTTCCGTCGACGACGGCTGGTTCTTTTATTTCTTATTTATTTTCATTCCAGAATTTTGTTGTCACATTTAGCCCACAAGTCACCGCATGCGACGTCCGTATATACCACACCCAACGTCCACATCAGCTCATTACATTCAAAGTTAGTAATAGGTTCTGGTACAGTATCTCTGTCTCTGTGTCAAGGGGAGGGCTCCGTTTGTTAAATTCCCCGGGCGATTGCATCGGACTGCAAACAAAGAAGACACCGACAACGATTACCAGACCCCGGCCGGCTTTGATCTCGTCCCGAGCCAACTACTGAATTTTAATTTCCTCAGGATCTAAGCCACAAAGTCGACATACAAGAAGAGTACGACGAACGCCACGACAATCGCACTAGGAGGAAGAAAAACTTGAGAATTTGAAAAAGTTTTCTCCTTTGGCCGCTTGAACGAAACTTAAATGCATTTCGCATCTCGCACACAAAAATTCGTTTGTGTGTGTATGTGTTTGCTGGGGATAAATTTGAATAAACGCGCCAGATATTTAAAAGTTCTTCTTCCGCCGGCCCGCCTGTGTCCTCAGCTAAATGCCCCTTTTTGCCATCGGTCTATCATGTTCCTTTTTTTTTTTTCTAGCTTTTTTCTCCTTCTCTCTCCTTGGCGAATAAAGAATGAACTTTTGTTTTTGTGTCACCCCCTGCATTTTGTGGAGTTGCTGCACATTTTGCGGGAACAAATGACAACAGCAAAAGGCGCCCCAAGGACAACGCAAGCGATCCCATGCCCATCCTAACAGACGCATACTTTTAAAGAGCGGATTGAAAAATAAATAAAAAAACTCAGCGACTACAGCCGCGGTGAGTTGGACGTAAAGTGTCCGCGCCCGAGGCCAGGTGGCTGACGGTTTTTCTTTCCGTTTTCTCTATCGTTTTTCCGACTTTTTTCTTGCTTTTTTTTTACCCGGTGCAGAATACCAAAATTATAAAAAAAAAAACAATAATGCCAAACGGAAGATGGCATTACGATCGCTTTATTTCTTTTTCTCAAGCTTTGTTTGCCGTTGTTTTGCATAAGTCAAGAAAGAGAATTAAGACGTTTGCGATGCGGCGGAATATACGGACGGCAAAATATAGCCGGCGATATAGTCAGAAGTTCAGCTGAAGAAAAATTGTTTAAGTAGGTAATAAATTTTCGTGCGAAAAAGTTTTTCCCCGAGTGGGCTGCTCTACTTTGGCAAGTGCGCTCGAGTGTGCACTGGTTTAATAGTGGCAAATGCATTCATTAGGTGGCTGCCTAATGCACTTTCGCAGTACTACAAACCAGATGCAATAATGCTACAAACTTACTAATAGGATCGTGGGTGGTGGTCCCTTTGAAGGAGGGGATTACAATTTTTGATGTGGCTTAAGTCCATCAGCGATTTGAACTAAGTACTTAGTCATGAGCTTTTACTGATTATAATTAAGTTTCCTGAAAGTAAATCAGAGAAAATGTGTACAGAGCCACGGAATTACCCCGACCGTGGTGTATACTTTTGTTGTGCATGCAAGGTTCCCATAATTGCACGAGGTACTAGCAGCTTACGCGTGCGGACTGCGGAGCCTATTGATAAAATAACGAAATAACCAATCGAGTAATATTATTCAGTCAGTCGACTTTCGGTTTCGGACTAAGGTTTCGTCGACCTATCCTATTTAAAAACGAGTCTTGTCTTTACCAAGAAGCTAACATCGTTAGCATTATATGACCAGATATAGGACAACTTTAACGTTACTAGAAGTAATAGCCTCTGCCCACCTTATTGTCTTATAAAGCAGAAACATTCAGATCAATTTAATTTGTTTAAATGAACAAATAAATACTTTTGGCGAAACAGGTCCGTCAGTCCAACACAGTAACCTCTAAGCCACTGCCTCTACAATTGAATTAAATCTAAACTCTAAAAAACTAACTTGTAGCAGGGTTGCCAGTTTGGGGGTTTTCCCTCGGACTTAGGAGTTTTTTTTTTTTTTGTCGACGTGGGGTAAATCAATTATTTTTATTAAGGGTATTCACTTAATCTGATAATTTTTTCAAATCTCTGCGGTGTTTTAAATGAGCAATCCTCGGAAATGCTACTGCGTAGTTCGCTTCAAATAAATATAAAGCAATAGAATAACTAATATTTAATTATATTCTTACCGTCATTGCCGCAACCCGAAAAATATCAAAAGCAATTCACACTACACAGGTTGACATTCCGCAGTCGATTATCGAGCCTTATCTTTAGTGGAAAATTATAAGGCTTGCGTAAACTATTCTCTATACAAAATCTGACAGTTTATTTACGATTTGGTAAATCTCTGCAGGTTAAGCTGTTTAAGCGAATACTCTTAATATATTTTATTTGTATTTCTTAATAATATATTTTTTGGTGACCTTAAAATGTGCTTTCACTGAAATATTAAATTTAGCGGCATTTTGAGAACGTAAGAAACGCTGAGTAGCTTAAACCCAAGACTGAAGTAGCGTAGAGATTTGTCGTTCTGTTCTGCATTCAATCAAATGATTTAAAATCGAGCATGACAATATCGAAGCTGAAATACATTATGTGTGCTATTTTAAAATGCTACTAAATAATCAATCGATCGTTCAAAGTTATATTTGCCATTGAAAATATTTTTCTTAATATCTTGGGACTATTTTTGTTTACTACACAAGCTTTAAAAAAAAAACTAAAGCCAGTTTCAATAGGAAAAATCTTTAGTTTTATTTTTTTTTCATATTTTTATACAATAGTTCCTCAAATATTTATAATTTAGCAACAAACCTAATCTGTTAATTGTAAATATAAACAACAATTTCATCAAAGTTGCGTAAAGCCCTTATGCTACGTTTCCACCGGACACTAATCGCGAGATTTAGGGCAAGAGATTGCAAATAAATCATGAGGTGTTTCCACAAAAAAAAAGAAGATTAATTTGACGTTTCACCAAATGTTGCCAACTACTGCCAAATCGAACAACCCAAAATTGTGATAATAGGAAAAAAAAATGAAAAGTATAAATTGATATTGAAATATTTAAATATTATTAGCTAATAACTTACTTCTGTAAGAACCCAGGGTTAATACATGTAGTCTAGAACCATTACATAGCATCACACGCATACTGACTCAAGGGCACTTTTGGTCGGGGATGAAATCCTTAAAACTCGATCAGTCGTGTCCAGTGTTTCAGTGCGAATGGTTTGTTGGTTGTGAAAAAACAGGAAACAACATAAATAATAAAGAGAAAGCAAAGAAGAAATAAGGTGAGATTTCACTGAGTATAACTCGTAGTTGGTTTAAGGTGTTGGTAATTTAGAAATTGTCAGTTTTTAGTAGAGTAGAGTAATTTCTGTTTTATCGATCGTGCAAAGGACGTGTGTTGGTAGTTTGCCGGTTCCCCTTAGAACGAGATGTTCTTCGGCGTGTGTGGAAAGTGCCTGGTTCCTCCGGCGCACAAGTGTATCAAGTACACAAACACAGGCAGGCATACCGATTCCCTGAACTGAACACTAATGGTGTTTGGCGTGTGTAGTAATGCTCTGCACTGTCTTGTCAGTCAGATTATAATGTAGTTTTGTGTATCGGATTTTACATAGCTAGATTCAATTATGAATTTTTTTCCTAGCATGTTTGAGTTGTACTCATGCTGCATTTTTTAAACTTTCTCCATTACGTAGTAAGAGAAAGATATTGGTTTCGTACAACATTTCGAACTCGAGATTTTAATCAATTCTAATATTACGATGATAGAGGAACTCAAAAAAGTGGGTCAAAAAATTCTGTCCGGGATGTCCGTCTGTCCGTCCTTCCACAGGCCTACAGCCTAAACGGCTTCCCGGATTACGTTCAAACCTCGGATTTGGAGTTTTTGGGCTTACAGCTCGGGAGGTGTTTTTTTTTTTGCAAGGTAACCTCAATATTAATGGTACTTCGTACCAGTTTGATTTGATCAAAAACGGCTCTAACGATTTCAACCAAAATCGATATTTAAGCTTAAGTAGGTGAGGTTACCAGGACTGCGTACCCAGTTTTTGGCTAAAAATTCGAACAACGGTACTTTTGAAATTTCGAAATATCTCAAAAACGGTCTACCTATACGATTGTAACAAAAATTCATTTTTAAGGTAATTTGGTCTTTTATAACTCAATAGCAAACTCAGTTTTTCTCTATATTATCGTACAAAGGATTTTTGAAAAAAGGAATTTTAGTTTTTTTCAGTTTACCAGACAACGGCAATAACGATTTTGACCAAAATGCAAACTTAGAGTCAAATGGATGTTTTCAAAACTTTTGTGTCCTCAATTTTCGATTTGCTGAAGACTCTGAAAGTCAGTCAGACTCGCACTAAACGAGAAAGTTTTGTGCGACCCAGTCGTGCACTTTATTTAATTTCGTTTTAGGTTCGGAGAAGCTGACGAGAATTAATGTTATGGAGATAGATTTATTTAAAAAAAAGTTAAAATGTATATATATGAATTCAATCAGTTAATGCTTGTTATTATTATTTTTTACACTTCTACAAAATAAAATGAACGGTTTGATTGTTGCATTTCTAGGAGAAGTCGCTATATTACAGAGATAAATTCGGATACCTATGTTTCCTTTTCTTTTATGACACAATGTCAACTACAGCTCTGTTTGCTTGGTATTTTTGACATTCCGAGCTGTGGAGAGTGTATTCACAATCCGGACTCTGCATGTTAATCTGGTCAGTCTAGGAGATTAATTCTTAATCTCCTTTTTATGAGACTAACTTTTGTATGATAAATCCCGAAATTTATTGCGGTATTTACGGAAAATATTCTAAATCTCGCAGATAATCTCCGGTGGAGACATAGCATTACGCAACTTTCAAGAAATTGTTGTCTAAATTCTTACAAAATGGTTTCAAAATGCAAAATTTCCCGTACACTTTTGCAATCGGAAAACCAAACCTACATGTCAGCGTTTCAAATTCGTAATTCCAACTTTTCAGTCATACATAAAAAACATAAAACATGTTTAAAAAATAATGAAAAATGTTGGAAAAAAGAGGCAAATCTGGGGGTTTTTGAGATTTATATGGGGGGAAATAATTCAACCGTTTGGCAACGCAGGCTTGTAGTCAAAAACGCCTCTCTCCCACTTCAACAGAATATGTATTCACCTTTTTTATATAGGTACAGATAACAGGAAGGGTATTCAAGATTGCACTTCCCAACTTCATTAGAACCACGTCAATACTCGGCTTTGTGATGCGCTTGGTCGAAGAATTCTCGTTCCCATACGCTAACAAGATGCACTAGCAACGCGATTAACGAATCAAACAGCTCCAGTAAGAAGAACTAAACAAGAGATGTAAACATTTTCATCCCCCTACCACTTGAAGTTGGAGGAAGCAATGGGTTGAGCTAAACTTTATGCCATAGGCCAAGGCCAGCTGTTCAAAAACCTCTCACTCATAGCATAAGCACTTACAATGCACCAAACACCAAAGTACCTAACTAAACCAATCCATATTTACCTATATACCGATCAGTGGAAAAACACCCTTAAGACGCAAAACTGCAGAGACGCGCACTAAATGGAAACGAACAGCAAAAACAACAGTAACTTTAGCAGCACTTAAGCCTTAAGGCGTCACTAAATCAATTTGGAGACCTTCCTTCGGTTCATGGGAACTTGAAAAATAAACAAACAGCTGAAGAAATCGTTTAAAACGAAACACCCATGCACTTGAAAGTTGGGAATTTTCCCCCAAATTGTAATGAACTTCAAGTTGAGTACGTGTACACACACACAAACACACCCATGCCGCCACTGACAGGTAGCAAAACATTGCACCGTACAGCCACATGGACATACCGCATCATCACTTGGCCACGAATGCGACCATCCGACTTCTATGAGGTAAGGAAACACTTCAGGGTGTTTTTTTTTGTGCCATCTAGTACTTAAACTCGAGCGTAAGTATAACGGTAACGGTAACATTACGTTATTGTTCCAACCAAACTGAAGGCAAAGACAAAAAAGGAAACAAACTCCTCACTCTTGGAAACACACAATGATGCGATTATGGTGCAAGTTTGGGTGAAAGGCTATATGGAGAGTTCTTTGGTCCTCGAAAAATGTGACGTTGCATGTAGTTTTTAATTCGCCCCGGTTCGGTATGCCGAGTGCCAGAAACACTTTGTTGCTTCAGCAAATCGCACAATGGTGCCAGAGGTTTATACGGTGTGCAACCGCAGTGCCCTGTGGCAGAGTCGTCGATCTGTAAGGCGCGCCCCCGCACTGACACTCCTACCTACCTCCTACGCTCTCTATCTGTTTGTACGCTTCGATGCAAATTTTATGGAAATTGTTTTAGTTAGAGAGGGAGAGCGACGAGCAAGTGTGCATTAGAGGGCTCTTCGCTAAGGGCAACTTTGCCACATAAGCATCCTCGAACACAATCCTTTTACAATTCTGTCCATTGTTATGACTTGCACTTGGGGGGAGGGAATATTGTGTGCATGTGCGCTGCAGTGAATGGTTCCTTTAACCTATCCTACATCGACATCACCTTGCATGCACATAGATTGCCCAAAGCCAGACAATGGCGGTGGGAACGTGATCCGTTCCGTAGAGGCACCGAAAAAAAAAAAAAAAAACCAAAAACCTCAATTGACGAAGAAGGTAAAAGTGTTTCTGCCGGATATACGAGTAGGTATACAGAGGATACTACACACATACATACGGAGAGTGAGTAAATTGGTTATAACGGTAACACGTTTGTGTAATCGCACACAAATTGCCCGTAAATTTAATGATTTCTTGAGAGTTGGGACCGCGCCGCTCCGATATGGCTTCATCATTACTGCGAAGGATACCTACTTGTCCATTGCCGATGACGCCGGCGATGACATTGTCATCGAAAGGTAGGTATATACATTTTTGCTCCTTCTCGTTCAGATTCGCCACGGTAGATGTTTAAATTTAAACTCGAGGACTTAATTTTATGAAAGTGCTTCCCCTTGCGGAGGCTCTTGAAACTTAATGAAAAAACTTTCCCGAATAGCAACAACACAATCTGAGAGGGAATAGAAAGTTTTGCCACACTTTTCTGTAGCTTTATATACGTTATGAGTGGGCTACCCATTCGAGGAGTTTATACCCCATTCGTGTGCGGGAGGGCAATAATCGAGTGTCTCAAGACATAGAATGGTTGAGTACTTGACCTATGCTAGTCCACTGACATATGTGGGCAGTGGTTTGTTTGAATGCAGGACAGGGACACATGTGGTCTACCTTAAGTGTATCGGGGAGTCAATGCGGGAAAGAGACTAAGGCCCGTTTGCTGATACTACTCATAGCGATTTAAGTTCTACTTAAATTCGTATGTGACAGTTTATGACATAGAAAAATTTGGCCATAAGGTATTTAAGTGGAACTTATAGGCTTTTCACACCAAGTCCAAAACCGTGTTTTCCTCGAAAACTCGTCGATACGTTCACACCGACCACTAACTAGCTTTCGTTTGACATTTCAATCAGCTGTGAGACACTTGTCGTTAAACTTCGGTGCAAACTTTTTTGGTTAAAAATTTTCGATCGCTTTAGTTAACAAACAAAATGAATTTAGTGCATTTAAAAACAATATTAGCCCATCAATTAATTGTGGAAAATGATTTTAATTTGTGAGTTGTGACATTTGTTCGGTCAGCCATTTTGCTGAATTTGCTGGATATTGGAAAAGGTGTGTTTGTTCCAACAACCCAACGATTGGAAGTCGGTTTCGTTGTGTTTTCGTGGAAAACGAGTGCAACGACTCGTTTTGAAAACTAAAATATGTATGGGAAGATTTCTGTTTTCGATTAAGTGTTTGTGTTTTCGCTAATGAGTAGTATCAGCAAACGGGCCTAACGCCTAAGGGCTGTGATTTAGGAGATTGGATGGGAGTTTTTTGTGAAGAGTGCGTACAACATGTTAAAGTGTCTAACATTTCATGTGAAAGATGGACGCCGATCAAGGATTCGTGTGTCATGTTATTTCTCAATTCGCACTGGCTCCAAGAAAGTGCAAGAGAGTTGGGGAACATAATAGAATACTTTCTCCATTTCCATTACTGGAAGCATTCACTCCATATTGCATCTACCTCTAGGTCGTAAGTAATTGAATATTTTTTTAAGCCGATACAGTGAGAAATTTCTTCTCCTATTCACACTCGCTATAGATCTTAAAGGACAAATCAGTAAAAAGCCCCCGCTTGAATTAAAAACGGAGATCCGGGCCGTTCTCGACTCAGCGAATATATGTATAGAACTTGTCGACGAACTTATTTGAGTCTCGGTTAGGGTTAGCATCAGCATGAGGATTTTAAGCCGACTGGTATACCAGAACGAGGATATATAATGTTTTTCGCGTATGTATATTGGAACCTCCTGATGCAGCCTAAACGGCTTGTCATTAGATTCGTATTCTTCCCCGGAGTGGCATAAACTAAAATGCTTGAAATTAAAGAGTGAATTTCAATTTATGACCGAGCGGAGAGGTTCTGGGCCAGTTAAGAGGTGGGCTAAGCCTTTGATAGGCTATATTTTATATATATTTTTTCAAAACATGTTTTTTTTTAATCTTTTGATATACGTCTTGCAGCATGTTGCAGTATATTATATAACCGATTTGGGGTCAAGGTTGGGTTTAAATGGGTGGCGTTTTTCATCCCAGATTTTAGAACAATGCTTCCTATTTCGGGTGAAGCTTGACCAAAACTGACAGTTTTTTTTCCATTAGCTTAAAACTTGGGTTCGTAGTGTCATTTTCTATACGACTTCTTGTTTTCTTTTGACATTAACATCGTTGGGATCTTTAAGGCGCAATCCCCTCGGGACTACTGATACTGAATTGAACATCCTTCTGCCGATTCAAAAAGTATGTTCCCGCTTGCTTCCCAAGTCGTGCTATAATATCAAGATTTTGCTATAAACTCACTTTAATGTAAACTGCACCTCAAACCGCATTAAGTACACTTTTGCTAATCCATTACTATTTGTTTAGGCTGGTTGCTTCGTTTTTTTCGTTTTTTCTCCTCATACATTTACTGACATTTTTTATAACATAATTCAAAACGTTTACCAACCACAAAAACAAAGAAGCTGCAAGTCAAGAAAACTAATAAAAAAATTACAAGAAAACACCGCTAGCTGCTTTTTTATTTCTTGAATGATCTTTGTTGGTTCGAAATTTCGCTTGCGTATTCACGCGTATTTAACAAACGTCAGAATGAAAAAGCAATTGCATACAGTGGCAACACTTGTGGACTGGAGCGGGTTTTCTTTTTCCTTGTCTGGCTGTAGCAAAGTTTTTGCCGGGCACACGTCACGATCTCGGGTATGTGAATCATGTGGGTATTTCTATATTGGCTGCAGAAATGCGTTGGGCAAGGACAACATCGATTGCGACAACTGGGTACCGCCATATGGGTACCGCCATACGATTTTAAACAATCAATTCCGATGACATCGGCAACGATCACCTTTAACCAGTTGTCGCTGGCTCGGCGGTATAGGACGAGTGTAACGCCTAGTCATGGCCCTCGTTTTCCACGGGATTTTTCAACTAGTTCCGAAAATAAAATGCCTAATGGAAGATATATGTAAATAGGAGGCTACATTTGAATTGGTGCTAAATCTGTCCCAAAAACTATTTAGAGACTTTTGCGGTCCGCACGAATCGAAAGCTCATATAACTCGGAGTATCGATTTCATACGTCAAAAGCCATGTTCCATAAATAGATGCAAAAACAGTAACAATAACAACAGCACAAAAATATAACCTTTAGGTTGATGAGGTTAAAAGTTTATGGCTTTTAGCATCCCCACATCGATTAGAAGAGGACTGATGCTAATGGGGCGTATCTATTTCCGAATACCTCTGTATAGGAAATAAGAGCCTTCCACTCCCACGTTTTTGGCAGATTTCATATCAATATAATATTCGGGCCTGTCGATGACGTTGATGGCCATCTGTCAGGCCACCCGGAATTGGGTTGGTCTGTGAAATCTACGCTCTTTCGAATAAATTCAAAGTGAAGTTTATGCGGCCATTATAGTAAAATATAATGGCTATTAATTTGAACACAACATTAAATTTCATCCAAAGGCGAATGTGCGAGCGAGTGTACGAATTCGAGTATATACGATTATATGAGTGCGTATCCGAGCTAAGTGCGGCCACCTGTAGAATGCTCATTATGGGCCAAAACAACAGCTTCGTTAACCTGCCTCTCGGTATATATAGGGAGAGGTTGGGGTTGAATGGGCGCCAAATCGCTTGGGATGATTGGGTGATTGGTTGGCATGAAGCATATCATGGGGGATAACGTGGGCCTGTGTCTCTATCGAGTGGAGCTGAAGCACCAGCATATCATGTGCTTCATGAATCACGTAGAGCAGTGCTCAATTAATTGAAAACGTGTCCATAATGTTGGAAAGACTTTTATTGAGTATCCAGCTGATGCCTAATAAGGAAATGGTATTTTGATGCTGGACAGCTACTGCTCTGATGTTAAGAACTACTACGACACTGGGTTTTATCTACCCAAATGAAGGGTGGAATATTTGGGGCGCGAGTCAGGAGAAATTTGATTTTAATTTTTACGATGAGTTTCAGGACTACTTGAAAGAGAATTCAAGCAGATTCCCTTCATTCAGCAGCCGAATTTTGTTATTTTTATTCCGCAGTACTAATAATCATTTTTAGTGTCCAGGCTAAATTTTTCGAGCTCACAATGGCGAAAAGTTTCATACAAAATTGCATATTGTGACCTAGGAAATATTTAGTGTGAAGGTTAAAAATGATTATTGGTAAGGCCCATTGATTTGTTCATGTTGCGAGTATATCTGTCAATGTCAAAAATGATACAAATAGATGGTCAACTGAGAGCACAAACGGTACATTTGCCTAATACAAACTGCCTGCTCTGCACCTAAGTATTGGTGCCTGTACTAATCAAAGGAGCGCCATTGCTGGGCCACGCATACTTACAAAATAATATGCAGGGCGACTTGATATCAATCGGGAGGCAATTTTTGGTGGAATTTTAATTGGGGCGACTGAGTTCGACATGTTTGGTGCCCTTTAGTTACACGGCGGGCGTTCACTCATATCGCAGTTCAGCTTAGGTGTAGTTTTTAAAGTTTATAAAATTGTTGGAAATGGATTCCTGGACCCCAATTCTCGAATTCCGCATAGCATAATTCGTATACGAGCAAATCCGCCTGAAATTTTCGCATACGGAAAAAATTGGTATTCTCAAAGCTGTTCGGCTTTCTTTTCCACCTATGCGAAAATTATATTCACCTCTCGAATGAGGTAGAATTTTTGAGTACGTCAAGTAACCGATTTTTGACAGGTTGTGAAAAAAAAAATTCCCATCAATTCAAAGAGCAATATTAAAATTTAAATTGGTTTCGTATTAATATTTTTGATTGACAAAAACTTTTTTGACTGATAAACGTATGCGAGAATTTTCGAGAATTGGGGTCCTGATACAAATGAAATTGAGGACGTTCGGATTCCTAGTTTAGTAAGTCTGACAGCTGTCTGACTAGATGCGTCTCAGTTTTTATTGGCCCAGAGTGTTCAAGTGTATAGTTTATGCAGTTGACGTTTATGGAGGAGAAGCCGACAAATCTAGTCAAGAAAATCCTGCCTGCATACTCAGTTGACATCACGAAGAGTCAAATTAAAAATAAACATAGTGGCCGCTGCAGAATTCTGAAGAGTAGAAAAAAGGGTCGGTGAGAGAAAAATAAATAAATTTGAAAAATTTATGAAGGGCCTTTAACAAAAAATAAATTGCAAAATCAAACAAAAGTAACGCTGACCGCGAAAATACAAAAAAACAATTATTCCAGTTGCTTAGTCAACGCGTTCGGATTCATAGTTTCGACAAATCTATAGTTGACGTTTTACATAAATTAGGTATCCGAACGTCCCCAATTTCATTTGTATCAGGAATCCATTTCCAACAATGAACGCTAAACGTCTTTTATCACATCTTTTCCAAGCTTCACAACGAATCTTCCACCTTTACATCGTCCAAAGTCATCAAATCATGCGATAACATTTTTTTCTCTTTTCACACAATCTATATATTATAAAAGAAAGTGTCCGAAGCGATGTTAGGTATCCCATAACTCGAGATTGGCTGAACCGATTTTGATGATTTATACTTTGTTGGAAAGGTATTTTCTCAGCACGGGTTTTAAAAGAAAAAAATTGAAATTTATTTATTTTGGCAACAACCAGAAAAAGAATCAAATTTGAATGTAACATATCGTATCACAATTGACCTGTCAGATAGACACGCAACGTAACGCCATCTTTTATCGATCAATCGAGAAGCCAATTTTGTTTCATGTGTGGTGGCACTGTCCACGTTGACTGTGCCATTTGATTCAGTTGCGCAGTTTCTTCATTCGTTGCTGTTTCAGCGTCCATATTGCACTTTGCGAATTCGTGTTTTGTTCGATCGAATAACGTTTGCAGGCCATTGCGCATTACAGATTCGGATTTCTTCAATGCGATTTTGTGAGTTTTTATAAATTAAAATTGATAATCTTATAAAGAAATCGGTGTAGTTCTGTTCGACTTAGAATGAATTTGACTGCCTGTCTTTAAATGCAAAAATCTTAGAAACTACTTAATATATTTTGGTGCATTTGTCACAGGCCTATAGAGGAAACATACATAGGCCCACGATCTTCAATTTGTTTCAACATCTATATCTATATAAATTCCGGAAAAAAATGGACAAGAGTAATTTCTTTTTTCGTTTCGTTTCGCTTTTTTCTTTGTCACGCTTTGCCTTCGAAATATGTCCTTATAGAGGACATCTGCAGGTACAGCATAGGGTATCCAATAACTCGATAACTTAAATGGTTTTTAAATAAATACTAGGCGAAATTTGGGACATTTCTACGATTTTCACCTGGGTGAGTGGATATGCACTTCATGCTCAAATCACCTGGTACCGTAATGGTAATAAGAAGGGAAACGAATTATTCTTTGCAGGGGTAAGAACTATTTTCTACTCTCTGCACAAACGGAGGTGTGTATAGTCTATTAAATAGGAAGGAGAGAGATGGCATCTCATTAAAGCCTGAAGCGGTCTATACATATACAGATACACCTCATATAGGTACTTGCATGTGCAATGCAATCATTAGGTACTCTCAGTATGCATGCACAAGTGATGTAAAATTAACTTTTCATTACTTTTCACAAGAAGAAATTGTAACTTTTAGGACTGAAGTGTAACTTTGTCTTTATGATAATTCGTAGGTATATAAATATTAAATTAAATATGCCCACATACTTTTTACTACGTATTTACTAAGCTCATGATTTAAAAAAGAAAAAAAAAAATGTTCCCTCCTTGGCCTTTTAATAAAATAAGTCGATATTTTGAAAACATTATTGGTGACATAATATTATGACCATAATAAAATATACATTGTTTTTGAAAACAAAGCAATTCAGACTTTCAAAGGATAAAATAATAATAATAGTTGACCTCAGGATTTAGGCTTAGTGCGCCTTATCACTATTATTTGTGAGTTCTTTTGTAAAAGAAAGCTTTCAATTTTAAAATTATGATATGCGTTTCTTAATAAATTCTTAGTTTCAATATTTCATTGAACATGTATGTATTAACTGATACAATATGTATCCGCTTTTGGCGTGTGGGAATGTGGCGTGTGAGACGTGGGATTGAAAGAGATAGGGTGCGAAATGTATACGGGACTGAAAGAAAATGATTTAACATTTGAAACGAAAACCTGTGAAAATTACGGAAGGAAGACAAATTATTTTATGCAATGGGAAGAAATATCTGTTATTAGCCAACTCAAGCGTTATGGGAATAGATATTTATTGCGAAAAGGATAGACCCCTACAAGATAGCAAATTTCTTAGATCTTTTTGTATTTTCCATCAACTGTTCTGAAACCACATTTTGCACGGGCAAAGCCGGGGGGTACAGCTAGTATTCTATACAAAAAATCAATTTTAGATTTTTCCAATTTTCAGAATTTTCCGCAGGGTTTTCCAAAATTTTCTTTCGTAAGAACCTTCTCCTGACAATAACGCTCCATTAATTTCCTTCTTATGTTTAAAAATTCGTTAATAACTGTGAAAATAGTTTTCACTTGATGTTCCAAAAAACCCAAACCCACATAAAACTGCCAAAGAAATTATTTATCTATAAAACTGCATGGCCAAATGGTATCTCCACAAAAAACTTACGAACTACTGCAACCATTTAAAAGTTTCTTTTTTTAGAATGTGTGAAAAAATAAGTGGTTTTTAACTTAACCAAAAAAAAAAAGCATTTGCATTGAGCAATGGTGAAAAAATCACTCTAACTAAGATGGTTGTGACTTTGTGACTCGTTGACTCCGCATAACGCAGTAGAAAGGACTTTTTCTTGGGCAGAGCCCACAAGTGGAAAACGCCCACAACCAGCTTGGACTATATGCATCAAGAACTTGCGGGTTGCTCTTGCGGCGTACTAATTAATTCGCCCTAAATTGCATTGTAAACTAAGTCGGCAAGTAGTTCGGAAATAGTGTTCGGGGTCCCAGCACAAAACAAACCACCCCCCTACCAACATCATGCTTTTAAAGCACATTAGGAATTCCCCGGCACACCAGTACCCGGTGAGCATACATAATTCCAAAAACCGTCCTTAATATAAAAGTCATACCCGCGACTTATCCCAAATCCATTTAACCTCACTGCGATGTCCGTACTTCTGCCGACCTGAATTAACGCCCGCGTGGATTAGAAACAAATTGCATCGATTTACTGCGCCTTCTGAATTGAGCTTTACAACCGTGTCCTAATGGAACACGTACGCGAAACGCGCATATACCCGTGCCCAGCCCACGACAGTGGTGCACTTTCATTGGCTGCCAGCATCCCTTCGGTGAAACCATCATGTCTCATCTCCCGAGGGTGCTCCCAATCGTCACACTAACCGGATAATTAGGAACTTTTAGTTTACAGAAGATGATTTCCTGGGAAAACACTAAACCACCCGCACACCGCGAGAGTGCCGCCTGATAAAAAACAAATATAAACAAGGTTCTACTGCCGAATCAAACACCGCAAGCAGTGGTTAACATTATACAGACACGCACACCCAACTCACAGAACACAGAAGTAACAAATTATTTACCTACTTAGCCTAAAAGTTTATTCAAAAGTTTTCCCTAATTGAACCAACTAAACGCGCCGCTCCAGACGGTGGCGGTGGTCGTCCGTCGTCCCTGTGAATTTACCTATATACTCGTACATGAGGTACGCGTTTTCGATTTCTCCTTTTGTACACTATTTCCGCCCCCACCCACCTTCTGAAAACTTTAGTACCAACCTAGGCTTTCGAAGAAGAAGCAAAAAAAAAAAAAGACACAGATGATGAACAAATTTACGAATCCGCTGGGATCACTAAAATTAGATATTAAAAGTTCCGTCATAGCAAACGAAGTTTCATGAAATTATAATGCCAAAAAGATGATGTCGAGGGAGTAATGAACACGCAGGACGAGGACCTACAGTGGTAGGGTAAATTGTGGCCTCCTGTATATACGAACGCATACACTTAGAGGAATGTTCAGGATAATGAGTACGGCAAAGACCTAGGCTATACGTGATTTGGATGGCAAATTCGGCTTTCGAGGTTTCGGTGTGTCCTCTGGAATGTGTCAAAGTTCCAGTTTCTGTTGAGTTAACAGAAAATTGGAAGAAATTTGTGGACGGGGACTTGGTGACGGCGAATTAGGGCCGACAGCTATGTAGGCCATTTAAGTGAGTTGTGTTACCCCATTGACACTGTCACTGGGGTCTATGGAAATTTTCGTTCGCTCTCACAATTATACAGTGAAACTAATCCGATGAGTTTGTGCGATACCTTGGGGATAGTTGTGAGCTTTGGCCAAAATTAGCTTGGTGTCGTGCATGAAGTGGAGTGTACTGTGATTTTGTGCCAGACCTGCTCTTTGTTGAGGACTTTCTTTCAAATGCAGAACCAGCACAGGGGACAGTATCTTCGAATTCTTAATGGGATGGAACGTTGAGAGTCAGGTTGGTGTCTGACGTAAGAGGACGACACACTGTAGTTGTAGTTGTGTCGATTGTACACGGAATTTATGGTATAACGCAACGATGTGGGGACTTATAGCAAACAGTCTTCTATGGCTGTGCCAGCTAAGTAGTAATCAACTCCCTGTCGAAGCTTTTCTCATTATATCACCTCTTCATGGAATGAAAGGATCAGGCCAGGTCGCAACAAAAATATCACAGTCGAGACTGGATGTGCTCCCGAGCATAATGCCTTCAAAAGGCTCAACATCACTCCAGCTACTATTGGGATACTGCGAGCTTGTGTATAGAAAAGCACCTTCCTTTGATGATGTTTAACACATCTTCCGTGGTCCTAAGGTGCGGTCAAATTATCGCAAAAGGTGGCTCTGCGAATCCTGACACTCGAATGTGGAAGTAAACGATGCGCTTTCCACTTGACAATTCAGAGGAGACCAAGGCTTAAGAGCCAACCTCTCAAATGAGGAAACGCCCTCAGACGGGCGTAGTTGCTTGCAGTTGTCATCCAACTTTTGAGTGTGACCATGCCGGTGACTGACTATAATAAGACTAAGAGTCCGATTTTGGGAAAAATTGAAATCCCTTCATGATGCACCCGGCTTTTGCCGTATAGTAGGTCCCTCCGAAGAAAAGAAAGTTTTCAAAAATTAGAGGCACTTCGTAGCAATCCCACTTAGACGCCGATAGTGAGGCCATAGCTTGCATTTCGTCTAAGACGTTCTGAAATGCAGCTTTGTTTCCCCAACTTAGCGACGGCTCTCTTAGTGTGCATCTCCACTTTTAGAATTGAAACCCGCTAACAAGAGCCTTAAATTCCTTTGTCAATCTTATAGAAACTGTCCATAGCCTTTCTACCGAAGCTCATGGAGACCCAAACGAGCCAACCAACTACAGAGGTACCTACATCTTTTCTTAATACGGTCACCAAAATCTTTACAGAAACTAACTTTGAACGCCTAACAAATTGGATATAAGATAATGACCTATACTCAGCGAGCTTAAGCTAGTTTCCGCGGACAACATTTTCTCTCTAACAAGCATCGCTCGAAGGTTTTTGGACAAGGGTAAAAAAAACTATATGCCTCCTTCAAAGATTTAAGGCCGGCATTCGATGGCACCCAAAGAAGAGCTCTATTCTTTAAATTGAGCAACCTGGTAGTTTCGACAAAAATACTTAGAGTGTTCTAAAAAATTTACCAAGATAACACCACAGCGGTCTGGGATGAAAACATGTTATCAAGTTGGTGTCCGTCCAACTTTGGGGTGAAGCTATTGAGCCCTTATCTGTTCTCAATATTCCTGGACGATCTTGTCGCATATCTCCCAGGTGGAATATAACTCGATGGATTACGAATAAACCTTCGGCTCTATGTTGACGATATGATATTACCAACACACTTTGCGAACTCGACCGAGCGTCCGTAACCGTCGATATGGAAGGAATATATCCACTCCATCCACCAACTTCACCCAGTCGAGCCTGTTCTAAATAATACGTAGTTCAAACATGAGTGGTGAAATCCCGGCCCGCACCACTCATTACAGGAGGAACGTAGAGTTGAGTCCACCACTGGTCAACAATTGTTATACTCGCGCAAACACCAAACTTGTCACAAGTCATGACAAAAAAGCTGCAACAGTATTTCTAAATTTGGAAAATGCAACTTAAATGAAGAAGAACTGAAGAGAGTTCAAGGAATACAAATAATTTGTAGTACCAACTGATTTCCCCAGTTGTCGTTTCAAAAGCACCATCAAGAGAAGGTAAGGGAATCAAAAAGAGCAATCAATTCTAATTCGGGAAGGAATCTTGGGGAAAACTAAAGTGTAAAAGTTAGAGTCTTTGAAGCAGTTATAAAATCAATCATGTGCTATGCAGGACAAGAGTGTGGGGGATCTGGCAGTTCGAGGAAGTTGAAAAACTTTTGCGATACTTTTGAAAGAAAATGTTCCGACTGCCTGAAAACACGCCAAACTATACATGTTGTACCTGGAAACTGGATTACCACCACTGTATGTATTTACGCTTAGACTGCACTTCATATATGTTCTGAAAATGTTATCGCTACCAAGCCATCGCTTCGCCTTCCCTATTAAGTCATGACCGTGGAGAACATAACCATTTTGTATTTAAAGCTATTCCCATTTAATTACATGCCACACAAGACTGATGTCGGAAGTGACGGTGCAGGGAAATAAGTCCCCGGGAACTAAGTCCACTGAGGGACTTAGTTCCCACCTAGTGGGAAATAAAACCACTTTCGTAAAGTGGACTTAGTTTCTATGTAAGATGGGAAATGAAGTGACGAGTGTATACACTATGCAACCATCGGACAAGAGAAGATGGTCTTCAATTCATGGGAACCTGCCCAATTCCGAAGGCCAAAGCATCTTCTAGGCCGGACATACTACATACTAGTGGTCATTATTGCTTTCTTGTACCTTGTACGTGTGACTTTTGTCTTCGTGTGTCCTCCTACGTCTCGTAGAGAGAATCGGGGGCAGTTTATCCTAGGATAAGGGAAGGGAGACCGAAACAGTCTTCCCTTCGCCTGCAATACTAAGACAACTCCTTGAAGAAGTGAGACTGGGGATGACTATTGGACGATATGTCTTCGGATGTAGGGACGGGTGATCGAAACAGTGTGCCCCTCGCTTATAATCCTATGACATCTCGTCGAAATGACGTTAACCGATAATTATAGATCGGCCCTTACATTATGTACCTTACTAGAATTTTAATAAGGTTGGTCAATGGGGTGGCCGGTCGACAGTGTACCTTCAGATATGCGGGTGGAGACCGTATCGGTTAGACCCTCGCCTTTTCAAATACTTTGATAATCAAAGCTCAAAACCTTCGAACTATAATATGATGGCACGATAATGGTAACTACTTCTGGCAGGAACTCTGCCACAAGAGAGCTCCCCAAAGAGGAACTGTATTTCTCTGAAAGCTTTTTTTTAAATGGACCTCGTCCCTCCAAACATTCGACGGACGAAAAACTTTTAAATCAAAATCCTAGCCTACGCGAGCGACACTTAAATACTTTCCGATGCTTTGCAGTTTACTCTGACTGACAGTTGTCGTTGTCTTAACTTTAACCAAAAATGGTAAGTTGCCCCACGTTACTCCTTCTAAGTTCTCCAGTCACCCACCTGAGATCGTCGACAGACGTTATTTTAAAAACGATGAGAAACCAGCACGCGCACCTTCAAACCGCACTTAACCGCACTTTTGCACATTTTATCCCAAACATTAAGCTGAAGTGCCAAAACAGATCTAGATCTCAACCACCAACTTATGCCGAACTTCAAATCGAACAGAACAATTAAGTTCCAATCATTAACCACCAACTCGAGTGCAGCTTACATCAGCCACAAGCATGTGAGCAAAGAAAACCCTTTAAAGTGCATTAAGGACTTTCATGTGTTGTAATACCCCTGCTCGTACATGTGTTGCATAACCACCACACCCTCCATTGCCGTTGTTCTTGCAACATTGAGCAAGCAACAAGCCAATAAATTTCGAAAATTGATCAGGATAAAGATATGTAATTCCTTAAATGATTACTCCTACTGGAACAATTTCATCCTCCTTCGCTTGTAGGGATAGGGACACCAGCACACAATGCAATCAATGAACTATACCGAGGGCATTGTTTTCCATCACTCCGCACCACACATCCTGAAGACGACGACTTTCTCGTTCGCTCCATTAAAAGGGTGAAAATCTGGAAACTCCTACAAGGATTTGGTGTGCACTTTTTGGTTGCAAACGAGAAAATGAAGAATCGACAGATAGAAAAGGACTTACGGGTGAGATTGAGAGGGTGAAAGAACTGCAGTTCACAATTGGCAATCTACACTCGTGTGAACACTGCAAGAAAATAAGAAAAAAAATCCTCTCGTCGTAGATTGTACTAGCTGAAGGAACACAAGCAAAAAAAAAAAAGTCAAGAAAACAAAAAGAGCCAACGAACAAGGACATACGAGTATATACATACACACCAAAGTCACAGTAGGTATATCGTGGAAGCAGGCAAGCACATTGCAGTCAGAATCCAAATGTGAAGAAGCGAGCGTCAGTGCCACAAGAGGACCAAGTGCACCGAGAATTTATGAGAATGGAAAATGGTAAATTCAATTTACTTGATAGGATCAATTTTTCTTAAATTTCCCTTCCTTTTAGTATTATTTTTTTTTTTTTTTTTTAGATACTTGAAGTCATTTCGTTTTCTGCTATTACCGAATTGGCAGGAAAAATTCGAAAACTCGGGGAAGGGCCCATCGTGCAGGATCGCTTTTTGGTGATTATTTTCCGGGGCCATGACTGGTGCCCCATCCACGTTCGTATGAATAGAATTAAGACTGTGCTAAGAAATGGTAGAAATCGACGATAATTTTTTTCAATTCGACCTCGGGAGTTGTCTGTCTGAGACACAGCATCAGCCATTTTGGACTTGGACTGGGAAAGGGTGACTACTTTTGAGGTCAATTTGACTGAGCGACGTGTTTTGGGTTATCTGCATTTGGGTGTAATCGACGATACGTCGACGAATTTGCGGGATGGCATTTTTGTAGGTTTAAAATAGATAAATAAGTAACTGGGGCAGGACGTCCGCGTTTAGGCCATTTGTTTTGTGTGAGTCCTAATTTTTGGGGATAAGGGACCTACCATATTGTATGCCGAGTCCGAACAGCCAATTGAGACGCTCTTTCATGATAGTTATACTATGGAACGTTTGTCGCGCGTTCAAAAGAAGTGGCAGAGCGGAAAAATTTCGGGTTTTTGCGGGTACCGAACCTGTGACCTCTCGCTCAGTCCAAAACAATTACCATTGTGCCACTGAGGCGGACTTCTGTCGTCATAGACCTGTAGGAACGACAAAACCGTTTTGTTGGTATACTCAACAAAAAATTATTGATTGACAGTACCTACTGACAGGTCTGTTCTTTGAAAAACTCGAGATCTATGATAGGTAGGTAGGTAGGTAGAAGTGGCGGTCCCGCTTGGAACCCAAGTAGCACTGTGATGTGCCTTTTTGTTACCACGACTCGTGTTACCTAGTTTGTGATGTTTGTTAAGGGTGAGAAGCATTCGGTGCCTATATCCAGCCTGTGGAGTTGAGGAACCGTATTATGTCTGATATCCCTATACCCGAAATGTCGCTAAGGTTGTCGAAAAAAGGTTGGTTCAGTGTGCGCAGTCTGGCTCTCGCTAGTGCCGGACATTTGCAGAGAAAATGGAGGAGAGTTTCTTTCTCATGTGCATTCCCGCAACTGCGGCATTGAGTGTTGTGTGGGATCCCGAGCTTGGCCGCATGGTCTCCAATTGGCCAATGCCCCGTGATTATAGCCGTAATTCTGGCGATATCTGGGCGGGTTCTGTTTAGCAGGTTCCTTGTTCTGTTCTGATCGTATATGGGCCATATCTTCCTTGAAATGACGCAGTTGGTCAACCCCTCCCATTGGAATTTGGCTTTCTGCAGGAAATATGAATGAATTTGTCCTTTGACCACTCCTAGTGGGACGTGGACACTTGCCGCGAGTGAGCTGTGCAGAGCTGACCCCCTTCTGGCCAGCTCATCTGCCCGCTCGTTGCCTATTATGTCACTATGCCCTGGTACCCAGAGAAGTGTGACATTGAAACGTTCACCCAGACGGGCAAGCTCGTTCCGGCACTCCAGCACTAGTTTAGAGGATATGGTAGCCGAATTTATGGCTTTGATGGCGGCTTGGCTATCTATAAGGATAGCGATGTTTTGTTTGTGAGTAGTGTTACGCCCTAGATGCACGCAGGCTTCTCGGATAGCCAGTAATTCCGCCTGGAAAACGCTGGCAAAGTCCGGCAAACGGTATGATTCTGATATATTTGGTGATTCTGAGTAGACCCCGGCCCCCACACCACAGTTCATCTTAGATCCGTCAGTGTATATGACCGTGTCGAAACCCTGCACTACTTCGTTTCCCTTCCACTGAGCTCTGGACGGGAAACTTACCTGGAAGCCTTTCTTAAAATTAAGTTGTGGTGTGATGTAGTCGGTTGGAAACGTGACCGTGCCATTTGGTAACGAGTCCAGGATGTTGCTGTGGCCATACGGCCTTGCACTCCAGCACCCAGACTCCCTGAGTCTTATAGCGCTGCATAGTGCAGTATCTTTGGTGTGCAGATCGAGAGGTAAAAGATGCAGGAGCACAGTAAGAGCATCCGTTGGGGCCGACCTCATTGCACCCGTAGTGCCTATACTGGCTGTTCTTTGCAGTCTTTTTAGTTTTGTAAGGTTATAGCCCTTACTCAACGCGGGCCACCATACGAGTGAACCATAGGTGAGAATGGGACGCACAACAGCTGTGTACATCCATAAGGTCATCTTTGGTTGAAGTCCCCACTTCTTTCCAAAGGTTTTGCTGCAGGCGTAGAAGGCAACGCTCGCCTTCCTTACTCTGTGTTCAATGTTTTGTTTCCAGTTAAGTTTACTATCAAGCATTATGCCCAGATACTTAGCGCTGGAGGATAGTGTGAGTGGTTGACCATTTAGACGGGGGAGGGTAAAATCGGGTATTTTGGTTTTTGTGGTGAACAGCATCAGTTCAGTTTTGCTCGGGTTGACGCCGAGGCCGCAGCTTGCAGCCCAGGTGTTTACCTTTTCTAGAGCGGCCTCCATAATTTCACTAATCACGGAGGGAAACTTCCCTGACACTAGTATCGCCACGTCATCCGCATACGCGACAACTTTGACCCGTTCCCTGTCAAGTTTTGCAAGAATTTTGTTTATAACCATTAGCCAAAGTAGGGGAGATATTACGCCGCCCTGTGGCGTTCCTCTATGGGCAAATCTGGTTAAGTGGCTGTTACCTAGTGTTGCCTGAATGGTTCTTGTTCTTAGCATAGAGACTATCCATTGACTAATAAATTCCTCTATGCCCATCTCACTCAGAGATTCCAGAATTGCTTCAGTGTGTACATTGTTAAAGGCTCCCTCTATGTCTAGAAAGGAGGCTAGGGTGTATTCTTTATAGTGTAAGGATTTTTCAATTGTCCGCACTACTTCGTGGAGAGCCGTTTCCGTGGATCTCCCCTTGAGATAGGCGTGCTGTGATTTGGATAGTGATGATTCTACTAGAAAGCCTCGCATGTGGATGTCTAGGACACGTTCTAGAGTTTTCAGAACAAAGGAGGTTAGACTATGATAAGCCCGATTAAAAAAATATTTTCAAAGCAGAATGGTCTTATAATCGAAGTTATACTTTCAAAGGAGTTGGCGAAAACTACGTTCGATATTGCAAATGAGACTAAAAACGTCTTAGGAATTTACATCCTAGCACACCAACCGGATCTGCAGCACAACACTTCAATTTTAGCCAAAATGTCCTTTACGGATCAACCATAACCGCGTTTCCTACCGACAGCTTGAAACTGTCTATTCAGCCGATCAAGCGTCTTGGAATTTTACCTTCTATATGGCAGTGCAAACTTGAAGATTCGTGTTCAAAAAGTGCTTCCCAACACGCCGACGTTTTTTGGATCCCGCAGCTTTTCAAAAATACTTTTTCTATTACCCTCACCTTCCTGCATCTCATCGAATGGGTAGGTACACTATAGTGGTTATTCTAAGGTTCTGCCCGTAGACGGACGGGCAAACCGATCCAAAGTCAAGCAATATATCTTTGACGTTAGGCAAAAAGGTCTTAAGTCAAAAAATTCCATTTTGGGTTTTGTATTGGGTTTAACAATTTTGTCTCTTTCGTTTGGTATTAACTACTTAAGTCTAGCATGACTGCTTCCCATCGTAATAGTTTAGTCTTTAGGCCGTAAGTCAGAAAAACGCATATTTGGGTTATTGGTAGTAACGTATTAAGTCAACTTAAGTCTTTTATACCGAACGAAATAATCAAATAGGATATACTTATGTATATTTTGATTTTTTTTGTTACAACACATTTAGAAAAACATTACAAAAACGAAACATGAGAAGAAAAATAAACAGTTATTGCATCACCCATCTACTATATGGTTACCCAGCGTTTTTTTTTAATGAGTTTCAATTGAATAATATCTCAGTTTGTACTAAATTTTTGGTTCCTATTTAAACTTGCGCATTATGTACGACGTATGCATTTTGTTCAATTTATGAGAGGAAATTTCATAAATTAAAACTCGCCTTTAAAAAGCTAAAAGTGGAAACCTGCTACAAATGCGACACCCTTCACATGCACGTTCAAGTTGCTGCTAATCAGGAAGAAAAACGATCTATAATCCCACCAGGAGCAGGCTAATGCAGCATATGATGCCAACAAATCTGATAAGCTAGCAGCACAAAACAGCGCGCAAAAGAAATGCTTCTATCTTCCACAATGCTTGCCAACACCGTTTGTTGGATCTTCGGTAGCATTTTAATAAAGGCAGATTATGAACTGTCCAGGTCCTATTAATCTACAACCATTAAAAATCGTTATAGTTATAAGATAAATTTGTTTTGCTCTCACTGAAAAAGACTTAAGTCTTACAAATACACAAAACTTTTGCGAATAATACAAAATAAGAGGAATTTGAATTTGGAAAAATGTATTAACATATTATATAGGTCTTCATTTCAGAGCTTATTTACCATAATTTTTTTTCCAAACAAATGTCAAATCCCGATTTGAAAATAATTAAACAATTTTTAATTTGGTTTTACGAAAAACTGCAGTTTCTGACTTAAGACCGCTTTGCCTAACGTCAATCGTCGTCTATTATATCGCTTCGACGAGTAAGAAGTTAAAAGTACTCCAGCAGTCAGTTACCGAGACCGTTTTTTGTTTGTTCTCCTCTTAAATCTGACTCTAACTGTTGCCTCATTGCCTCAGACACAACATGCTCTCAAAGTTTTGACCTCCTGCTTCTTGTTCAAATGTACCGCCCAAACCTCCACTCATCATGCCGTCCACTCTTAAAACCTTTCCTTGATGATCTGTAAAGATCGTTTGGAAAGTAAAGGATTGCACCATCTATTCTATGATGTGTATTTTCTGGGCATTTTTTGACGTTTTTCGAGCCAGTTTATTGACACGTTTTAGTGGATTTTTCGGGACGTTCTTTGAGCACATTTTCAGGTCGTGTTTCTTGGCGTTAGGACATCTTTTTGAGTGGTTTTGTTGTTTTTTTCAGGATGTTCTTTGGGGAATTTTTGGTGGCGTCTTTTGATCATTATGAGGAATCTCCTGCGCCTTTTTTGTGGGGCATTTTTGGTGTTTTTTTTTTTCGGGCAGTTTTTTAAAGTCGTTTTTGGGTATTTTTGGGGCGCTTCTTGGGTCGTTATCTTGAATCTTTTGCGGCTCTTTTTGGTGTTTTTTTTTGGGATTTTTTGGTGTTTTTTCGGGCATTTTTTTGATAAGATTTGGACAAATTCACAGGACGTTCTTTGGCGCGTTCTATACCTTAGGTACTTCTTAGTGACTATCGCTCCCGAAGTATGAAATATTTATTTTTAGTCCCCGTGAGGTAAAAATGTTAGGGTAAGGGAACTCACCCTTTTGCAGAATAATTAAGCGCGATTGTTATCAACAAAGAAATCGATAATGAACCCATAAAGGCGAACGAAAAAGCTTAACCACACATGCCAAATTTAACGGCTAGAGTGCTACCAAAACTGCATTATACCGAATATCTACTCGCTGATAAATGGTGGACATTCACACACTCAGACAGACAGAATATTTCTTGTGAGATGAATGAGAGTTCAGTGCAAACATGTAATTGAAACAGACAGAGAGAATCTGTAATAAATAAATGTCACAACGACATGTGTCACAGTACGAATATAATAACACAACACTTGCACAGTAAGACTTTTCTAGAAAGCACACTGCGGCCAAGTATGTAACTGCAAACGCCTCCGGTGGAAACCAATATTTCTTACCATGCCACTTGGAGAACGTGTCTATACGACCGTTCTGGGTGCGGGTGAGCTCAACAATTCGTCGAACCAAGTTATTTCCTCGGAAAATGGCTAAAGGATATACAATTATATCCATAAGGGAAATTTTCGTTATCCCATCATTCTTCCCAAACCCCACTCTTTCTGACGCACTTCTTCGGTCCGTATAATTCCTTTTGCACTCGCTATTCTAATGATGTAGATGATGTAGACCATCCAGCATATCCTCCCGGTTTGATGAAGCTTATAATGCGAATTTTTCTCTTCTGTGGCATTTCACTTGGAATGCGATCCTGGATTCAACAGAAGCCAAATTATTTTACCAATTTCAGAATCACCCCACCCATCATCTCCCTCTTGATGAGCATCTTTATGTTCATCTCTATTCTTTAGTTCCATCGTTCTTTCAATGACCGAAAGGTGCGGAAATATTTGAGAATTGAAATCGTACTGCTTAATGGACTGGTCGGAGGGTTCGCTTTTTATTTGTGTGGGAGTGGAAGGGCGTAAATGGAATTGCAATGACGTTATGCTGGAAGATGGCTTCGAAGCCAATGACTTCTTCGTTGGACACATTAAATTATTAAAGATACCTATATCAATGCTGGACACACTCATTTCTTACGTATCTGCCATGGAAGGATGTGCTGGGATGCGGTATCCGTTTGTCGTCTTACGAAGGACATAAATCAAAAATTCAAGACTGCATGCTATATGGGAACTATTTCTCCGTAAGCGACGAATAAATGGGCGAACAAAACGAGAATCTAAGCATTTACAGTAGATGGGGGAAATAAAGGAACAAGTGGGAAAACGCAAATACAAAATGCTGTCCTATAGTTTCACCAACAGTATTGCACCAACTGACTGCAGTTGCGCACTTAAAGTTGTAGCGATGTATGTCCATTTTTGCGCGCTACGTGGGACGGGGAACTCCTTTATTGCTGGGTTTAAATTTATGACTTTTCGGACCTAGCCACTTAGAGGGCTCAAATGGAAGTTGTCAAAATCGTTACAGTGCTCGTGGAGTTCATTGTTGAATTTAAATTTCTTTGAAAGCAGTCGAGAGTAGAGGAAGACCAAGCTTGTTTCAATGCAATGTCCACCTTTTTGGGCCGCCACTGTTCAGCACATACCCCCACTTACGGGATAGATAGATGAAAATGTGGATGATTTGTTTCTTCCTACACCCCTCCCTCCCGCCTGTGCCCGGGCAAAACGGAAACAGGAAAAGAATGCCAAAAGGAGTCACTGTCTATAGAGGGTCGGATCGGACGGGCCAATGGCATGTTGGATGGGGCCGTAGGATAAGAATTCATTTTGGTAATATAATATTCGAAACCAGACAGGTGTGTAATTTATTGATTACTTTAGCAACCAAGTTGTTGTTTGGTTCCTTTTCTACTTGTTGACTTACACTATCTCTGCACAAACACTATAGCAACCAACGACGACATTCATTGAGTCCTGGTGAATTCATAAATATGAAAATGATGAAATGATGGCATTTTATCATCTCTCCTCAGTTTCCATATTAAATTAAAAGGATTAAGCACAAGCGATATCAATGTGTCTGAGAGAGTGCAGATATCGGGACAGAAAAGCAATTTACTTGGAATTCGACTGTGGCGGCAGCAGCGGCGGCGGAAACTCCTTTTTATTCGTTGTCCTTGCAGAATTCTTAAGATCTTATACTTATACCTTCCGGTAGTCTCGCGTTTGGTCGATGTCAGAGTTCGCTCGTGTAGTTATAGAGCCGGCGATGTCTTCTCTATATATAGCTGCCTGTGGAGTCCTTTGGATTTCGTCGTTATATTGTCGTTTGCCTGAAGCTGGGTAGATAAAATGATTCGCCAAAATATTATTGGGATTATTTTATATATTGAAGTAAATCATTCGTTTTAGCAGTTGTAAGAGATGGGGTGCATTAGTTGAGCCAAGCGCACTTAACAGGATGTGGATAACAATGGATAACCGAGCGAATGAATTGAATGTAGGTATGCTTGAATGTATTTATTTCATGAATCGCTTGTGGTTGTGTGCCCCTGCTGAGACTTACTACTTTTGATAGTTGGGACAGCCACCAGTATCTATTAGATTGATATTTTATAGGAATGGTTGTCCTTGTCAGACAAATTTAAGTGCTTTAGTTGTATACAGTTTTGGGAGCAGATGTGGGTAGGTATACCTGGAGTAGATCCCAACTTGAAGTCAAAAGACGTGGACAAGGTTCCTGACACTTTTTGTAAGATTACTAATTGCGCATGATCAACCACACGCCACTAACCCTATTTGGTTCGACGACGTGGCTGGTCAAAAGATCCTGCTCCGAAAAATGTGTACGTCTATTTGCCAAATAAAACAAACGGCAGGATGTAACAAAATTCTGGAAAGATTTGCATATGAAAATAGTAATAGACAGCTGACAGTTTCGATGCGCCAGTCATCAAAATTCAACAATTTATTCTTCCGAACTGCACTGTCCATGTCCATATCCATGTCGAGCTTCAAAATAGAGTAAAAAATTTGGTCGACATTGAAAAAAGAAAAAGAATCACACCAACGAATGTGACAGTCAGCTGCTTTAGTACATGACAAATGACAATTGCAAAACATCGTCTATTCAAAATTCATTACTTGTCATTGTCAAAGCTTTTTAGCAAACTGTGCTCAACTTCAAGCCAATCGGCAGCCCCTCCCGCGTACTTTGTTCTTTGTTGTATTTTAATAAGCTTTTCGCAATTGATCACCGTTTTCGAACATGCTTAGTACCTTCTTAGTCTTGAGGAGGAGTGAGTGTCTTCAGTGCAGTTTATAAAGCTTTCTGTCACGAAAAAATAAGTTTGGTTGGAAATGGGGTACCTAGAGGTTTTTTCCTTTGTACACCTGGGCTGTCGAGGTGGTGTTGTTGCCGACTGTTCGATGTCTTTTCCCACACACAAAAAATAAAATAAAATCCTCTAATTTTTTGGCATTTATTATTTGTCGGCCACTCGTGTATTCAAAAAAGGGAAGAACAATTACGAGACCGATTCGAAGATGTCGAAAATGCTTCGTATTCATACTAGTTGTACTAGATCAAAGATAATGGAATACAGAGATATATAACTTTCCAGTGGAAAGGCGGCTGCGATGGTGTCCCAAGAAAAATTATTATCAGAGATGAATGAATAAAAGAGATGGTTATCTTTCGTACGTCTATCCCCCCAAAACCCATTTGTTTACATAGTTGTTTTTGTAATTTCAACCCCCGTCTATGAATTCGTGTGACGAATAAAAAAGCATGTTGCTAATGGCCGACCGCGAATCATCTTGCTTTTATGAGTATCGCGGTGCTTAATTGTTTTGTGTTTCGTATTGAATTTGTTTGGTTTTGTGAAGGTTTTAATTAAACTAAGAAAAAAAGTGAAATGTACAGTAGAGAATACTGAATTCTTGTACTAAAGTCCAATTCATGAACTCACAAATACTAAAATAGAAATGAGCAAGTGTGTGTGACTTCATGAATTTTTCTGGAAAACAGCTTGTAGGCAGCCGCTTTTCCACTGGAAAGTTATATATCTCTGTATTCCATTATCTTTGATTATTATTCTTCGTCTTCATAGAACTGAAGTTGGTTGGGGTTCGCCATCATCTGTCAACGTGTATTCAAAAAGTACTAGATCAAAGATAATGGAATACAGAGATATATAACTTCCCAGTGGAAAGGCGGCTGCGATGGTGTCCCAAGAAAAATTAACGTTGTTCAAATATAGGTAGCAACTGCCCAATCCAAATGCATCAAGAGCATCATGTCCTATTGTATATTGTATACGTGCCATCTTCGCTTAAAGGACACAACAAAGTCACGTACCTCGCATTCATTTCATTTCGTAATATTTTTCAGTAGAACGGTACGAATAGCTCGAGCATAACATAGCATGTGCTGCAGTTTCCGTTTAAACTGAAACAAGTGAAGATAAAAATATCACAGCTACCATGTAAGTAAAACGCCCTTGCTAGAGCACTAGGTCCGTCCGACTCCTTGGGAGCAATAAACTGAATCTTATTGCGCCAACACTGCCGCCGCACATATAAACAATATTAATTGATATAACACTTTACAGTTGCAACTTGAATCACGAACGCATAAACGAATGTAAATTAAGTCGTATGTGTTTGTGTGTATTCGAGAGCGCGAATGTTTTGCTTGTGTGAAACTGCTTTGGAAGAGTGTGGTTAAAAAAGGGCTTCCATTCCACTATCCAGTATCCACTATGCGAATGTGTTTCCATCTTGTTTGTAGGGTATTCGAGAGGGCCTTTGGACTATAGTGGAGATGTTAATGTTGCAGCTTGCAACTGCAAAGAAGCGTGTGTACGTTCGAGTTAACGATTTGCAGAGTGTGGCGCAATGCAAATGTAAATGCAAATTTTACGACCCATGGAACGTGACACTTGTTTACGCGGTCAATGAAAACTAGAAGAGAAATGAAACAAAAAAGAAAATGTTTACTACTTTCGTGGGGACCGAGGAGCAATGGGCTTTGCAAGTTGGCCAGATCCAAATGGAGTGGTAGAATTTATTTGTTAAATTAAAAGTATAACTTAATTATCTTGACGCAACGATAGTGCCGAGTGCGTTGTAAATGAGGAGCCTTAGAAGTTGGTATCGTGTGCAATGTACATTGTTAGGTTGACTTAATATGTGTGGCTTTTTTGTTGAACAATAAGCGTTTTGGATAGCGGAATAATTAATATTTAAATGGTGGCAGCTCAGAGTGATTTTCGGTCCCGTTTGCGTTGACGGGCTTTGGAGGAGGAGATTTAACAGCGAACTCTACGAGCTGTACAGCGACATCGACCTGGTCAGAAAAGTACGCATCAGTCGACTAAGATGGCTAGGACATGTAGAGCGAATGGACACCAACGCTCCGGCCCGAAGAGTCTTCGACTCCAACCCGGAGGGACAACGCAGTAGAGGAAGACCTCGCCTTAGGTGGCGCGCGCAAGTGGAAGGGGACCTCAACCAATTTGGAGTGCGCAACTGGAGGCAGTTAGCCAAAGCCAAAGATCGCGCTAACTGGAGAGGCGTATTGGTGTAGGCCCAGGTCCACCCCGGACTGTAGCGCCACCTAAGTAAGTAAGTAAGCTTAGAGTGTTTGTGTTTATTCTTAAGCTATGTCTTAAGAATTGCTGTATTTAGACAGGAACAAATCAAAAGCACATTCAGAAGTACTTTTGGGCAGTGTTGCCGCTGAGGAAAAAAATTTGTCGCTAGACCATAACCTAAAATCCGCTAGAAACGTTAGTTTTTGAATTGCGAAAATCCGCTAGAAATCCCTAAAATATTAATTTGAATGTAAATTCACAAAAATATGTATTTATTTTTAAAATAAATTGTTAATTATTAAATTATTAATCAAATTAAATACTACATTTAAAAAAAAACAACAAAAATAAAAATCCCCTACAAAAATCTCTGTTTCGTCACCTACTAAACATCTGCCTTTTGCATGTGCAGCCACCAACCAACCACGCGTAGGTCGCGATGTGAAAAATTATATTCGAATTGGTCGGAGATGCCACTTTTAGCGGATTCGTGTACGTGGTGGTGTAGTAATGAAAAGTAGCTAGAAATCGCCAAATTTTTTTTTAGCGACAACATTTTATTAAAAATCGCCGAGAGCTCTAAAAATACGCTAGAAATAGCGACAAAATCGCTAAAGTGGCAACAGTGCTTTTGGGTAGGCTTTCGGGCCCAGTTTTATCCACGCCTCACAACTCCATCCGCAGCCATGTGCAGTTACAGTATTGTAGTGAAAAGGAAGAAGACACTACAACATTATATTTTCCTTAGAAAATAAAAATCCAAAACGTATATAGGTAACATTAGGCCTGGTTTTTGAGCTTAGATCTCAGCAAAGCAAAGTAAAATAGGTTTTTCAGCACACAAACTACAACAACTATTGCGAGTCTCGAAGTGTCAAGTAGGTCGTATAGCGTAGTGTTTCGCGAAGTCCATCCTTTCATCGGCGGACTATCTTTTTCATTCAAACGTCAAAAAGTTTCTCAATTCAACATATTCGGCCCTAGCAAGGTATCCGTCGGAACGGAAAATTCTCCGCAGCTCATACTCTGTCGGAACAGCAAATCGCATTCGAGGTATCCGTTCTCGGAAAATATAATTCAAATGCGTTGACGCATTGACTTCACATTGTTTTGACTCGTATTGTTTTGTGTTTGGTTTTTCGCTAGATTTTGCACTGGAAACACAAATTTAGTCAATAAATACAAACAAATTCGTTGCTATATTGTTTATTATTGATTTATTTAACACTTTACCGCAAATCGTGAATAAATTCCGCGACTATTGTACTCGGAGGATATCGGAGCCTGTCAAAAATTAAACAAGAAAATGCACTTCATCGCACTTCAACCTAATTCGCCGATATGCGTTGCAAAATGTCGGAACAATTCTCCGAACAGTTGTTCCGAAGAATACCTCGCAGCAAAAATCCTCCGAATCGTATAAAATCGGAGAATTTTCCGTTCCGACGGATACCTCGCTAGGGCCGATTATCTTATCACTTGATGCCTTCAACTGCGTTTCATTAAAAGCTAAGACTTCCCCACACCCGGGGTAAGGGGCCTTAGCACAACATTCCAGAAGGACAAGAGAAAGGAAGAATGTGATCACAACATCAACTGGGTGGTCTGGTTTATGCGCTAGATCAACCCACTGTCGTCAAGGTTCATGTGAATTGGCCGACAAACGATTACAAGAAAGTTCAACGAGAGAATGCATTCAAATGCACAAAAGGTCTTAAGTAGACGTTCGATGGGATGTTTTCTTTCATGAAAATACGTATTAATCTTTATTTTAAACATTTCGCTTTTCACAGAGATTTTTCATTTTCCCCCTTTTTTTAACTTTCTCCATTACGTAGTAAGAGAAAGATATTGGTTTCGTACAAAATTTCGAACTCGAGATTTTAATCAATTCTGATATTACGATGATAGAGGAACTCAAAAAAGTGGGTCGCAAAATTCTGTCCGGTCTGTCCGTCTGTCCGTCTGTCCGTCCTTCCACGGGCCTAAACGGCTTCCCGGATTACATTCAAACCTCGGATTTGGAGTTTTTGGGCTTACAGTTCGGGAGGTGTTTTTTTTTTCAATGTAACCTCAATATTAATGGTACTTCCCATACAACATTTTCGTACCAGTTTGATTTGATCGAAAACGGCTATAACGATTTAAACCAAAATCGATATTTAAGCTTAAGTCGGTGAGGTTACCATGACTGCGTACCCAGTTTTTGGCTAAAAATTCGAACAACGGAAATTTGGACATATCTCGAAAACGGTCTATACGATTGTAGCAAAAATTATTTTCTGAGGTTATGTGGTCATTTACAACTTAATAGCAACCTCAGTTTTCCTCTATATTATCGTACAATAGATTTATGAAAAGAGTAATTTTTTAAAAATATAGTTTTGTCTAGTTAACTTAAAACGGCAATAACGATTTTGACCAAAATGCAAACTTAGAGTCAAATTGATGTTTTCAAAACTATTGTGTCCTTCTTTTTCAATTCGAAGCACCGAAAACGCTTATTTTAGAATCTGCTCATATCTCGAAAACCCCGTCTTCGATTTCGATAAAATGTCAAAAACGAAGTATTTCTATAATCCGGAACAATATCATACAGTCAGTTGTATTTTTCCAAATAAACATTGCAATATTTGCAACTGTTATGTCTGGATAGTTTTACAAAAACAAAAACTTAATTTGCACCGCACACACGAGCATCGGGATATTCAATTTATAGCTACTAATGCAAATTCACAAACGCCTGAATTATTACATAATCTTTCTAAAGATATCGGTCTATCACGAGCAATACTTCCAATAATTGAAAACTTAAATCATATTCCAATCAAAATAAAAAACAGAAACTGCTACTAGGTACGCTTGTCCTGTACTCAAAAATCAAGTGAGGAGTGAGACCTTATAAAATAGTACAGTAGAAGCTTGCGACATTGCCAGTTACTGCGAGTTTTAACCTTTAAAAACTTAAATTGTTCTTTTATATAACTGCCATATGAGATGAATATCCAAAAGAGAATTTTGTTTTCTTTTGTCTAGTATCGAGAAAGTTTCGTTCGACCCAGTCGTGCACTTTATTTTTAAAGTTTGTTCCTCTTTTTCCTATTTTTTCATTCGAAAAGCCCCAAAATAGCCTATACAATTTTACTTTTCCCCTTAATGCGGTACCACCGATTGGAAATGCTTTCTCCCGCTGAAATGATAAATCACTTCTGCATTTTCAGAGCTCTACTCATAATAAACGGCGCAGGGTCATAAGTATGGATAATTGTGGACTTATGGCCTACTTCCATTTTAAAATTGTGAACCTATGGCCCAAATTATTGTGAACTTTTGGCTCATCTGGGTGGGTCATAAGTCCACAATTGATTTGTGGACTTATAACCCACATAGATGCGTCAAAAGTCCATTGTGGACTTTTGGCCTGTGGACTTATAACCCTCCGCCATAATAAACCATCTGGCAGTGTTGCCCTCTTGCAAAAGTCTGACAAACATCCTAAGTATAACTGTCCTGAAAAGCTTCTAATCTGGCCGTTTGGACTTGGCATAAAATTGTAGATCTCCTCCTTTCGTGAAAAATATGCAAAACCCACTCAAATTATTACTAATGTAGGGAGATGGCGATTCGTATCCGTTTGTATAGAGATTTCGCGACCATGATTGTTGTCGGAGGATATCGGAAAACAACTCTTATGAATCTGTGAAAAATGTCACTGAAAAACAAACGCTGGAGTGCGTTTCATTGTATCATCGAAACGAAGCTCCGAAAAGCTGTTCGGAAGAATACCTCAATGCAAAAATCGTCCGAATCGTAAAAAACTCCCATAATTTGTAGTTCCGCCGGATACCTCGCTTGGGCCAATAATACTGTCATAAGGTAAAAGTAAACCAAGCCAACCTACCTAAAAAACATATTTTACTCGAATGCGGTACAATTTTGGCACTTGAAGTGTGATTAGTTGAAGAGCTAAGAAAAGATCTGTAGCATTACCGGTGGAGCCAGATGTTGGTAAGTCGCGTCGTTGGTAAGCTGCTACGACCGTGCTACGAATAAAAGTGCACACGATATAATAAAAAGCTAACAACGCAACATGAATTGGGACCACATAGTATTTGCTATCGAGGTAGGAAATGGTCTTTCTTCCGTCATGTGGAAACTCAGCATCAGAAGACAGCAGCCTCTGGTAGATGCAGACGCATAATTAACTCGAATAGCCATTCACCATGTTCTGCAGTCCAACAGAAATCGGTACCCGCGCTGCATCCGGCGTTTTCTAACGAAACTTTGCTTAAATCAAAAGATATACCCGGAACCCGGCCGACAAACAATACAGACTGTTCCCAAGGGACAGGCATAAGCCTCACCGATTTCCGTCGTCACAGCACAAAAACTCGACCCACACAAAGGATGCTCATTTCAAAGCGACTCCCTAGTTCCTACCAAATAATACGTGAACAATGTAACAATTTAACAAATTGAAAAGCGCACTTAAAAATTCTATGAATTAAATCCCTATCAGGTTTGGCATTCCCATCGAGACTGATTTGGGGAAAAAAAAAAATAGAAATCCAATTCAATTGTTGATTTTTCTTTTGTTTATCTATTTATTTTGTATCTAATTCTGTATTTTTTTGTTCCCATTCCATGTAGTTACATTTACATGTGCTGTTTCTGTATTCTTTTTCTTGTTCTTTGTTCGCTGTGCACTCTCAATTGGAATTCCTATTTACAATTATTGTCTTTGACGACTTCGCTCTGGCTCTGGGATCCTTCACATGCTTCATCTGCAAATCAACTACACACATTTTGAATTGTATGTGTAGTGTATATCCTTTTTATTGTCTGTGCTTGGATAGTAAGCCGGCGAACATCGTGTTCTCTGTGTAGATTTTGTAAGAAATTTCCATCCGTTTCGTCAATTCCTGTTGCCTGTCACATGGTCGGGAGATCTCATACCAAATGCTTGATGATGATGATGATTCCTGCAGCTATGCGACGTGCATCCTCCCACATTTATATGTTTGAGGAGAACTTTTATTTGCAGTTAGTTTTGCAGTTTTTCTTCTTCTTCGAGTCGCTCACTTGCCTTGTGCCTTGACAAAAGTATCTGGGAAGGATTTGTAAAGCTCATTTGAGAAAATGCATGCATGAGTACGTAGTGGAGTCGGAAATTTCCTCTGATGCATGAAAAGATGGAGGTATCCAGAGTGTATGAGTTTTATTTTTTATTCGCCAAAGCATTCGTTGTCCTTTTTGTCGTGTTTCATTCTTTGCCAGTTTGCAGGAAATGTGCATACGTTTACAAATTCCTACGGAAAGGGAATGGAAATGATTGAATTTGAGGCGAGAGGCAGGTAGAAGCTCAAATGGAGCTCTAAGGGGATTTAAATGTATTTATGGTTGCTAAGACGCTTGTAGCAAGTACGAGCAAGTTGGCTGTAAGTGTGAGTTTGACGTTGATCTGCGATTTTCACGGACCGTATATGTTGGATCTATCAAGTGTTAAAATCCAATAGATGTTCTGTAGTAGAGGAAGTATAGGTATGTGAGTGAACCTTTTTGTTCGGTGTGTAAGTCGATCTTATAGGTAAGTACTAGTAACAAGTTTCGATAAATAAAACCGATTTGCTATAAAATGGTTTTATTAAGAGAATTAAATGCGTGGAAGATGTAACACCTGCAACTACGTCTATTATACAGGGTAAACGGAGTGGAACTGACAGAAATGGTAGAAAATCCGGACATTTGTCATACCTCAAGGCTCAAGGGGTTATCGTAAATCTACGATATAGGTGCGCTCGGTAATGTTTTGTAATGTTTTGCAGAGGAAAATAAAGCACAGATACGTGCCTGCGACTTCTTCAAGCCACAAAGCTAAACCGTGGTCTTTTTGCATACGTATATATATATAATTTGGCGCAACAGGTCCGTAGGGACCCTAGGCCAAGCTTCTCACAACCATTCGTTTTGTGGGAGATTTCATTTTTGGAACGAATGGAATGGATCTACAATTTTATGCCGATTCCAAACGGCTAATTGAGAAGCTCTTTCAAGACTCTCCGAGGTTTGTCAGACGTTCGCGAGAGGTGGCGCAGTGAAAAAAAACCTGAGTTGGAAATTGGGTTTTTGCGGGATTCGAACCAACACACTAACCACTAAGCCACTGCGTCTACGTAAATATGCTTAATTCAAATTACCATTGCATTCAAATGTATCATACTTCTTCTCACATTACAAACTTCTTGTATAGCAAATAATATATGCCTCTACTATATCCTAACTAGCTATCCTATCTTCCATTCATATATTTCTTCTCAAATTGCATATTTATTTGCATAGAAAATCTTCCCAAGATGCAATAATTTTATATCGTGTCTTATTCGCATATACCTCGCTTATCTATTATTATTAAAATTACCCGCATATACGTGGGTCTGTCTACCTTTTACTTATCCTAACTCAAATTACCCGAGTTAACTGGTCACTGCCAGCGTTCTCAAAGGTGTCGTGTGTCATCTATCACCTACAGTGTTCTGTCACAAAATTAGGTTCGGAAGCAGGCGAGACAATTAAAATAATCCATTCAACTGGATGTCGCGCTAAAGTACGGTTGTGTTTCAAAACGAAAGCAAACAAAACCGATTTGAATGATTTTTGTTTCATTTTGTTCGTCTTGAATCAGGGATGGTTTAGGAAAAAAGAAAAGTCGGAAAATCCTCAACAGGTGGCGTTACAGGCACACATTTCGATTTCCATGGAGAAAAGCACTTTGAAAAAAAATAAACTGGATATAAATCGAGTAGGGAAACTTCCAAAACAAAAAAAAAAAATATTTTTAATTTTAAAAGCAATTGTTGTTGTCAATTATTTTGATTATTTTCCAAGCAAATTGTTGTTGTCAACAATTTTGAATTTTTTTTTTATTTGTTCATGTTCTATGTTACATTCAGTGACTTTTTGAAATGGAGTAGATACGTTGATTTGTTTGATGTGTGAGTAAGTTGAAATGTAGGGGTGATTGAGATGGCGAGGACAATTATTATACCAGGCAACAGGAGTTGTTGAGCGTTTTGAGTGTTCACAATCATGGTACTCTGCTCATTCGTCAGTATGATTATGGGGAGGGCACCTCAAAGGTACCACAACACCTTCGGTACCGTGTGGTGGAGGTTAGTTTTCTTCTTGGCTATTAAAGTTACAAATATTTCGTTTAGAGTTAATCCTTTCCCAATTTTCTTCCTATCCCTTTAATGCCAACAAATTTTAAAATGTTCGCATCAAAATTTAGGCATGTAAAAGTACGGTATAGTCCGCAAGCCAAGCAGAAGATCCCACTCCACCGACGAGCTAAGCACAGGCTTAAACAAGCATGCCCGCCTTGCTTTGTTGACCCTACAACCCTTTCACCGAAGTCAAAATTGAGATTCCTGTGTCTCTAAATGTAGAAGGAAATAGATATGTGCGTTATTCAGATTTGAATGATTTTTGTTCGTCTTGAATCAGAGATGGTTTATAAAAAATCATAAAATTCTCAACAGGTGGCGCTGAAGGCACACGTTTCGTTTTTAACTTAAATTCAATTAACTTCTAAAATATAGTAATATACAATAACAAAAAATTATAAATATAATTCCTTCGGTGTGAAACTCGATGACTTTATATCTCAATAACTGATGGCGTATTTAAGGTTTAGCAAGACTTAAAAGATAACATTCTTTTAGACTCAATAGGCAATTTTTTCGATCTCCAAAGCTACTCAGGCGATTTCCATGTAAATTTGTTGTTGCGTATGGTTGGTTCCAGTTTGAAGGATAGGATACTTCTGGACCCGAGAGGTGGCACGTCAATCATTGCGGTTTGATTGACACACATCGATATTGATATACTTCAGTTATTTCTATTGGCCCTTAGCAATAAAACATTTTAGACGCTACTTTTGGCAACAAATTAACTTTTAGTCTAAATTAGAAGAAATAAAGCATTAAATTTGACTTTAAGTTGAGAAATAGTTAGATTGGCGTCACCGCCAGTGATGCAAAGCCGGATCTAAGTTTTCATGTCTGAACCATTAAAAAATTATGCCTTTTTCGAAAAATCATGCCTTTTTGGTAAAAAAGATAAAAATTGCATATCTTACAAAGGAACTGCAACTAACCTACAAGGTGATTCAAGAAATTGTTATCAGAATTTTGGTCGATTGATAGGCAAAGGCAATTCTATCTTTTTTTTATCTCTATAATCCAAGGTTTTGATTTGGTGAGTAAGTCAAGTAGGTTATTGGAAAATAAGCAGGACGCACACGCACAGTTGTAAATTACAATTTTTAATGCGACTTTGATTAAAGAATGTACCTACCAGATTTACCAACTTCAAAATGTATTTGTGTGAATTGATTCTAAAAAAAGAATTCACAAAAAATTTATTGTAAAACAGTTCAAACAGTTCACAAAAAAATTATGCCTATTTTCTAAAAACTATTCCTCAATTATCGAAATAAACATCATTGACTAATGACTAAGTCAAATATAAAGTCTCATTTGTCACGATCGTTTTTTCGAATTTCCTCTTGCTTTATCTGTTAAATCATAACAATTTTTTTATTTAATTCACATCATCAAAAACTTGAAGTTCGCCTCAAGTGAAACAACAAAATTCAGCCACAATAGCTAGCAGAAGTTGATTTTTGTTAATTTAGAGCAAAAGTGGACTTAAGGATCGAACTTTGTTTTTTTTTTGCTTTTCTTTTTTAGTGTCATAATATTTAATATAACTTTTGAATAAAGAACTTGAATTGACCAAATTGCATAAAGAGGCATGTGCATTGTGCATGCTCCGAATTATTATTTTCATTACACTAACGAATTGGGGCGGAACTAAGTTCGCCGGGCCAGCTAGTAAGCAATACAATGAAATTGAGAAAAACAAGTTTCAACAAAAAACTGCAAAAAGTGTGTTTGAATAAGTTTCACCCAAAAAAAAAAACAACACAGAAAGCAAGTCTTGCTCCGCAATTCGCAAAAGCTATTGCAACAGTCTTGTTTCCACGATCAATATGCCTTCAATCAATAGGTAATGACAGAAACTGGCTGAATTTACCACAACTTTAAAACAGCGTTGCCAAAGTATCATCATCCCGTCAAGTTGCTCGTTTCTAGGATCTACAAAATAGCGAAATCACTTTTTTCAAGAATGCCTCATATCGAAAGTACAATTATTATTTTCCAAAAGTTAATATAAACAAACAAACATCTGTCCACCGCCTAGGACAAATCGTCACTATTGATAGCAACAATTTCGAGGTAGCTAAGGAGTTCATCTACCTCGGAGTAAACATGAAAATTAACATAGGAAACCGCTGCTACTTCGGTTTGGCAAAACAATTGGGTTCAGAACTCCTAACTCTAGGGACGAAATTTGTGCTTTACAAAACCCTTATCCTGCCGAGTGCTGGACGACAAGCAGGAAGGGAGAGCTAATACTGGCTTCCTTCGATACAACCGCGAACTCAATGAGCTGTATCAAGATGTGGTAGTCCAAAAAGCCAAAATACGTCGACTTCATTGGCTCGGCCACATCGAGCGAATGGACAATAATGTTCCAGCTAAGAGGAACTTCAAATTTCCGTTTCAAAGACCAAGCCCCCGCGGATGCCAGAGCGCTTGGTCTGGACAACTGGAAGCAGCGTTCCCGGGATCGTAGAGGATGGAAGTCTGCAGTGTCTCAGGCAGAGACTCTCCACGGGTCGGGAAGAAGAAGAAATATAATTTTATAGTTTTAAATTTTTATATTGATATTTTTTGTAGTCAAGCAAGCTCTGACAGGTATTTTGTAGATTCAATGGACTAACGAATGTCCACTTTTAACGGCTCAAAAGTTAAGTTTCAGTTTCATAACCCCAAAGAACTGGGATGGGCTGTATATCTTATATTATAAATTGTTGCCAACCTATACTGTTTGCGAGTGAGTAATTCGACGAAAGGAAATCTTAATCGCAATAATTCGAGTTTCTTTCAAAAACCTAGAGAAACACTCAGTTTCCGTTCAGACAGTAATTCATATCCGTTTTTTTCCCACTTTTTCCCCATTTTCAACTCATTGAAGTAAAGACGCATTTTAAATATAACAAGAATTTGTTTTCTTTTATAAAGCCATCTTTTTTTAAGAAGGTAATACAAAAATAAGAAACAAATAATATTCAAAGTTAAAAATAAGAAACAAATAAATGAAAGATAAAACTAAAACTAATACAACTAAAAGCAAATATTGCAGTAAGGTTGAATAGATTTAAAAGGCATCATAGGTAATTCATAAATAACGAGGCAACCAAACATTTTTTGTCGATACAAAATTAATAAACATGCATGGATTTCCGTTTTTCCCCATTTTAAGAGCACTTTTCCCTTGTTTTCCCATTGAGTGAATAAATTCCCCAAAATGGGAAATTACTCAAAGTAGGTATCTTTCAAAATCCATCGCTACTTTTTTGCTCAAAAATCTAGTTCTTGAATGTAAAATTTGTATTACACGGAAAGAACATCAACTTTATAAAAAGTACCTTAAGTATAAGAATCGCAGTTTGTTCGCATTACTATGATTATTTTTTGGTACTTACTAGAAAATTTTGATAACATGCGATATATAATTTACATGAGCTCATATTTATAGATATTCAGTGTACTGATAATCATGTAGGTGTTTTGATGAAATCTTAGCAAAAATGTGTAGTTTGAATGTTTTTTTTGTAAATTTCCTAAAACTAACAAGATTTTGTTACTGTTTCTTTCCGTTCCACGGAAGGCTTTTCGGCCGTCGAAATTCCCACAAAAAGGGATAAATCCCAAGAAATAAAAACACTGGATGTGCATGCCAAAACGGAAACACAATCCAGAACAATCGTTATAAGATTTAAGAAAAAGCCATTCAGAAGCGTTACGAAGATGAAGGGCTTAAGCGCCATTTGCAAAAAAGGGCTTAAGCACGTTAAACATCTTCTTCCACTAAGTTTATTGGCAAAATGGTTGCATATAACACCTTTATCCTTTGCTAAATCATAATATAGAGGCTTAGAGAAGTCCACATGAGACAGAAATTTAAGTATCCACATAAGACCTTAATCCGTAAGAGAAAAGGCACAATTTTTAAAATTGCCACTAAGGACCTTCCACTTCCAAATTTGATAATCAAATTAGGTTTCCGATGCAGCTCAGCTTCTGGAAGAAACAGAAAGTTGAAATTATTCTATCAGGTTTTGTCTTACTTAAGAATTCAGTGAAATTAAAAAAAAATACATTTTGATCCCAGAATGTGGGCGTGGCAATGCCTAAACCCGTTCGCGAAGTATTTAGCGATATTTCAAGATCTTTCAGCAAATTCTGTGCAAACGAACATACTTTCCTCAAATGCAACTCTAAACTGAAACTCCCCTTTCCAATTTCATGAGACAATCCCAACTCAGAAGTCAATAGCCCCAACAGCAAATCTTTCAATTAGTCTGAAAGCAAAATTTCTTCATGCATTCGAATTCCAATTCCATGGAAATAATGCAATTTCCACTCCATGCAAACCGATAAAATGAAATATCCTTCGACATCTGAACCAACAAGAAACTTGCCATATTAAAGTCACCGCGCACCAATGGTGGGGCAAAACAAGAAAAAGGACGACTGGCCATTGCGCTCCCTTTTATCGTATACATCTCATATTTGCATCCAGCTTTAGGGACACCAAGTTATGCTGTTTCAGATGTTCGGGGTTCAGCAAACGTGCCATGAATCTAATTTTCTAGGAAACTTTCCAATAAAACGACAACCAACGACCAAGTGTCCAGTGTTTTACATAATTTTCCATATTTTTCCATCCATCCAAGTTATCGCGTGCACCCATGGCCATAAATTCAAGAGTCCCAATATTAATTAAGCTTTCAGACTTTTCTTCTGAATCAACGTTGAACGGTTACCGTTGAACGCCCCCGGTGGAAAATAGAAAAAAGAAAAACGAAACCAGCCAAATGCATATTTTCGCCAAAATAACCTCGTGCAAAGTTTATTACATCATGCTCGTCGACCTCCGATTCAAGGTGCAATGTCCCTTTGCCTTTGCAAGGACCTTCGTCTTCAAACTCGCGTATATAGTTGGCTTGGAAAACTATTGCCTTCATGCGGTGTAGGGTGAAGAATCGTACTCACTGCGGGCGTTGTCGTCGTCCTCTGCCACCATATTACACATTTATACATATAACATATATATTATATTCCCATCCTTGCCACTATATTGGGATTGTGCAAAAACAATTTCCAATTCTTAATTCTATATCAACAGAAATGGCGGAGGAGGGAAGGAGCGCCTCGGTGCTGTGTACACTGCCTTGGTGGAAGTTTAATTGACTGTGCAGAGGTAAAATCTTCGAATCAAGAAAAGGAAAACTTTCCTCTTCAAAGGACGACGGCAACGACGATGACGACGATGTTGGTGACGACTGACGACGACGAGAATAGAAACGACAACGACTACGAGGACGATGGAGAGGTACCGGTGCCATACCGCCAGATCGCCCTGCAGAGGAGCGTCTTACGACACTTGCAGATGCTGACGGGCGGGTGGCATTCCACACCTACGCTCACACCATTGCATCGCCTGTGGGTGGAGGAGCAGTGCCATTCGATAGCTGTTGTTCTGTGATTCCGTGGAACACAGATAGAGTGTTGTGTTTCAGATGTCTTTGCTGAGCTAAGCAACACTCTCAGGGATATGGCAATGGCTGCTTGCCTCATAATGAACTTTAAAAGAACGATACAGTCAC
Organism: Cheilosia vernalis; assembly: GCA_949126925.1. Taxonomy (NCBI): domain Eukaryota; kingdom Metazoa; phylum Arthropoda; class Insecta; order Diptera; family Syrphidae; genus Cheilosia; species Cheilosia vernalis. Next base: position 98,530,911 of record OX421358.1, on the reverse strand, counting down.
AGATGAATGGATTGGAATACTTCCTCTGGTTGTGTTTGTTGAGCAGACTACCACCGCTATAGTGGGTGTTTAGTGTTCCTCTTCGTGTTTGTGTTCGGGCTCGTCGTTCAACGTTAAAACCCAAGACATGGGGTTAATGTCTCGTGGCATATTATACCAGAGCTTGGTATCTTGATTAGGGTTTCCGACACTCACCCACCCACCCACACACCCACACACCCACGCAGTCGCTCATTCACGCAAGTTGTTGTGTTGCATAATTGACGAAATTTTTATCGTAAATGAGCACTAGACAGTTAAAGGGGTAGATGCTGACGATGTCTACATGCGAAGTAACGCTACGAACATCAATATGCTTGCGGTGTAACTCCGACTCCGACTCCGTCATGAAGCTAAACGCAGGGATGTGATTAAATATTTTTTTTAAACGCTTCAAACAACCTGGCGGGTAGTGTTGTGAAAATTATACAAACTCCTTGCCGGATATAGATTGGCGCAAAGCAAATCAGGTGGAGGTTTTCAGTTCTGATGTGTGGACTTGGCTAATGCCATTCACAATGCTTGTACTTGGATCCTCAGGATGTGGTTACACAGTTCTGCAACTCACATGCCAGCCAAACTTCAATTATAATCCCAGTTTCCCATTGAAATCAGAACGCAAATGGAACAGAATAATCTGATTCAATCAGAGCCTGATACATTACGGTTAATGGTTCTTATAGATGGAATCAATGGGGGAAATGTGATTCAGTTATGATAGATTTGCAACGTAATGGGCTAGATCAACACACATGGGCTGTGTTGTTTTGTGCTCGAGCCTCAAGTGATTGTTCGTAAATAAGTTACGAAGACAAAGGCGTAAATACAAGGCATCTGTCTATATATACATACCAGGAACGCTACAGCTAGCCTACTCCTATGTAGGAGTCCAAAAATGCACAATGCCCAAGCGGATATGGGCAAATAACTGTAATGAATTTCAACTGGCCGATACTGATGGTAGGAAAGTTTCCAGTAAACTTAAAGCGAGTAGAAAATTCTCGGTAGCAGAAAATAGATAGAACTGGGTGAAGAATTATTTTGCCCTCACATTGGGCATCAGATGATTTATGACTAGGAAATACACATACAGGAAAAAAGACTGTTCGCACTTGCAACTGTTTCTAGAAAAGCCCTTTGAAAATTACGTATAAAATAATAAAGAAAAACCACCGCCACGGTTAAAAAAAATACTTTTTTTTTTTTTTTGACAAGACAACACTCTTTGACAGGTGACATTTGAAGTGTATGGCATCGAAGTGAAATTAAATTGGCACAGAAATCAAGCGAAGTTTATCAATTGCTATAATTGGTGCTATCTCATATTGGACTGAAAAGGTATTTTTCCGGACTTTTTTGACGCAAACATTTGTCGTAAATTTGTCACTAGGTACGTCGTACGTGTGATCGCATGTCAAGCATCTGGTCAGGTCATGCGGGATGTCGCAGCGTGCTCTCATGAAAGACACACGAAAAAATTGCCACAAGTCGTTAAAACCCTCTTAGGACTCTTGTCTTTGGTTGAAACTAGTTTACGATAAATCAAATGGCTGTGATGGTTGCGGCATGCAGAAGACATGGTCAGCAAGGCATCGGCTACCTGTCTTCGAATTCAGCAGAGAGCGACTGTCATGCCGAAGTCAAGAAGATCGGGGTGGTCAATTTCAAAACGGTTTTCGGTAGTGACGCGCTAAAAGTGTTTAATAATCTCGGTCACCGATTACACCGATAATCGAACCAACCTAAGCAATGGTAGCAATCAACAAAGGACGACTTAGAGTATACAGAATCGAACAAAAACAATGAACGGAGACACTACCCACGAAAATAAATTTTCAGAAAATGTGAGAAAGGCTTCGGACGGCTTATTGTTAATGGGTTGGGTATTCGGCGACGGAAATTGTTTCCGTAGTAATGACTTGTACTTTATAATGAATATAGACAATGTGGAAGTGGCAATGGATAATTCATGCAGGCGATGGGTCAAAGGAAGAAGTAGGTACAAACAAATTACTAGAAAATAACCTAACCGAACCGAAAAAAGGGCCTTATAGGGAGATAAATACAGCCAGTGTCAGAGTGATGCCATTTTACTTTAATTTTGGAAAAAAACAAAAACCTGCTCCCTAATTCGCACTATTGCTCAATTTTTTATATCTACTTCATTTTAGAAATCCCTTATTAAATCCGCTTCAATTTTAATAAAAAAAACCTTAGGTAGGTAGGTAGGAGTGGCGGTTTAACTAAAAACCCAAGTAGCATCATGTGCCGTTTTGTTACCACAACTCATTTGACCCGGTTGTTTAAGATTATCAATAGGAGGTTTTAGATCCAGCCTCTGGAATTCAAGAAGGTTATTAATTCTCTAATACCACATTTCGAGACCTGTTCAAGGGAGTCGAAGAAGGGTCTACCAAGAGATCTTTGTCTGGCCCTAGCTAGTGCCGGACAAACGCAGAGGTAGTGAGTGAGTGTTTCCTTTTCGGCTGCGTCATTACAGCTACGGCAATGTGTATTATGTGGGATGCCAAGTCTTGATGCATGTTCCCCTATTGGCCAATGGCCTGTGATTATCGCTGTTATTCTGGCAATATCTTTACGTGATTTGCTTAGGAGGTAGGTAGTTTTTTCCGTGCTGTAGTTTGGCCACATCCTTCTGGATACGATACAGTTCGTCAGCCTCCTCCATCTGAGGTTTGCCTTCGATAGGAATTCTGAGGAGATCTTTGCTTTGACTGCTCCGAGCGGTATGTACACCGATTCCGCAAGTGAACAGTGAAGGGCAGAGCCTTGCCTGGCCAGCTCGTCAGCATGTTCGTTTCCGTGAACGTTGCTATGACCTGGAACCCAGATCAGGGTGACCTTGAACTGGTCAAGCGAGGCCAGCTCCTTGCGGCATTCTAATACTAATTTTGAGGTTATATTGACTGAGGCGATAGCCTTGATGGCAGCTTGACTATCAATAAAAATGTCTATCTTTTGCCTCGGAAATATGTTTGTCTGAAGTTTGATTTGACGACAGGCCTCGCGGATGGCCAGTAATTCCGCCTGAAACACACTGGCCGTATCCGGTAGCCTAAAGGATTTTGCGATGTTAAGAGACTCAGAAAAAACACCTGCACCTACTAGTGAATAACATTTTGGGAGTGATATAGTCCGTTGAGGGTGGTATAAGTTCTCTTGATAGAGAAAGCAGAATGTTGCTATGGCCGTAGGGTTTCGCAGACCAGCACCCCGACTCTCTGAGTCTGATCGCGCTATGTGCTGTGATGTTTGTAATGTGAAGGTCTAAAGGTAACAGATGCAGAAGGACTGTAAGGGCGTCTGACGGTGTTGTCCTTAGAGCGCCTGTGGTGCCTATGCATGCAGTTCTTTGTACTTTGTTTAGTTTGATTATGTTGTAAGATTTACTTAGAGCCGGCCACCAAACTATTGACCCGTAGGTAAGGATTGGTCGTACGACGGCTGTGTACATCCACAGGGTCAGTTTTGGTTGCAGGCCCCATCTTTTACCAAATGTTCTATTGCAGGCGTAGAAAGCAATGCATGCTTTCTTTACCCGCTGTTCGATGTTAAGTTTCCAGTTGAGCTTGGGATCCAGGATTACTCCTAGATACCTAGCGCTGGTGGATAAGGATAGCTGTTGGCCGTTTAGGCGAGGAAGAGTGAAGTCGGGTATTTTCGTTTTAGTGGTGAAAAGCATCAGTTCGGTTTTGCTCGGGTTTACACCTAGACCACACCTCCTGGCCCATGTGCTAACCTTCCCGAGAGCATTTTCCATAATTTCACTTATTACAGAAGGAAACTTCCCTGATACCAGTATCACCATATCGTCCGCATATCCGACCACTTTAATTCTTTCTCTGTCTAACGTTACGAGTATTTTGTTCATCACTATGAGCCACAGCAGTGGTGAGATAACACCTCCTTGGGGTGTGCCTCTGCTGGCAAATTTTGTTGTATTGCTATTACCTAGTGTGGACTGAATTATTCTAGTACTATGCATAGAGACCTTACATCTTAAAAATATTTAAATAATATATTTCACACTCTTTGATGTAAGCCCAGATTCACATTTCAGAGCATTAAATTGCATCAAACTTCACTTTAAACACACAATTTATAACAATATAATCTGACGTTTATTATTGATTTCTTTTAATTTTCTGTTTTGTTTGGTTTTGGTTCCTGTCCGTCTGTTCTGAGTGAAAAGTTTAGAAAGAATAGTTATTTAGAAATGCTTTGACTTGAAATCTACTTCCCTTTTCTTCAATCCACTTCACTTTTTTTGTCAAATCTACTTTGCTTTTAGAACATTTCTGGGGAGTGCCGAGGACTACAGAACGAAAATTAAGAAGTTTATTTCTAACGAAGCTTTTTTCAAATTTTACGGTTTAGATATTCGAAACCGGTAACGGCCATTTTGTTTTGGTAGAGTCTGTCTAATCTGGTGTTTATTATTATTATTAAGTCATTGACCTTAGTAGCAAAATAAGTGTTTTGAAAACGATTTCTATAGAATCCGCAAGAGTTTGTTCAACGCAAATGTAGGTACCTACGAAAATTAAAAAAAAAAAAAAATTTTAAAAAAATATCCAGAAAGTACAATTTGTTTTGCATTTTACTACATAGAGAAATGTCGAGGTGTATAGTCAAAATAATAGTTCAATCCGAGATTATAAATTGGTGTACAATTTGTCGTTGGGGAGTAGCGGAGTACGGCACACGAAAAACGAGTACAATTCTCCTATTGTAGTATTTACTTTCGGCAGCTCTGATACTCGGTATGGTAACCACTGGCCGCTGGTACCTATCTAGTTATACGAGGATAACTGCGCATCGCACAAGGAAACTCAGTGGTGCTTGTTCTGTGTTGGGCTGTAAAACTCAATATACCTACACTTTATTTTCATAAAAAAACTCTTTAAAATGGAGGGAAAATTGAAATGCGTCCTTTTTGCTGTATTGTTTCAAACGTTCAAATATTTATTCGAATATATGTTGTACATGTAAAAGAAAAACTGTTCAAGAAACTATAAGAAACATTTAGTACATACATACATTTGACAGATGTTAAAAAAAAAACTCTCCACCAAGTGTGGAGTCGTATTTAGTAGAGTTGCCAATTGTATTAAAATTATACCTTAGCTATTTGTGTTTCGCCAACAGTGCTGGAACCCAACTCGGGTACTGACTTACTACGATGTTTGTCTGTAGCTTATGCAATACGATAGCATTTACCCGGTCGCAGCAAAACCAACCAAAAATCGTCAAGGAAGCGTTCGCCATCAGATTTGGCCACTAGATTGAACGAATATACGTCAACGGCAAGGTGGTAATGATCGAAACAGACCATAAACTTCTCGAGGCTTTATTTGGAAACCTAATCCAGAATGCACCTCTCCGTCTCCATGGCTAATTGTTCGACGTATTAGTAGACGTATATGTAGTCACCAAAGGTAAGCCACAGAAGACTATAACACGGACGAATAATGTTCAACTAGCGATGGACGAATGGTGATACAATCCAGGGCTGTGCTCGCCTTCAATTTATAAACTCTGGCCCTAATTCCATACACTAATTTCCATATGACTACCTTCCTGAGCAAGCAACCCTTAGCTCAACTTAAGACTATCAGAGCTGTATCGAGTTTTTGACTTCACGAAAAGAAGGAAACCAAATGACTTCCGAAGTGCACCAGCCTCCCTCCACGTTGTTGTCCTTCCGAATTAGAACCGCATATGAATCGATGCCAATACCTTATAATATCCTCTCTGCATAATTATTATCTCCGCATTTGATTAGCTTCAACGTGACTGGTAATAGCTAAATCCTTGCGAATCCATTCTTCAATTGTATTCAAATCCGGATGACGACAGGATGACACAACCAATCTATTTGCACACTGGCCACACACCAAAGTCGACAGACGAAGAGCTCGCACAATGAAAAGAATGACAAAGCAACGTGTAAGATATCCTGCCGTAAGAAAAGTGTCCCCCTTGCAAGTGACAATAGAATGATGCTATTGGCACAGGTCTATTTACGCTATGCTATATACACTCCAACCTAGATACAGATATACTGAAGCTCCTTTGGAGTGCAATGGCGAATTGGGTATGGGCGTCCTGCTTGCGTTCCGACTATGGTTGTCAGCGTTCAGCGATATGCATATGCATACATAACCAATATATATGCTATGAAATCGGCTATCGGGCTTTTCTCTTTATCTTTGGCACAGATACGAGGAAGTTCTCCTGGCTCTCCCGGAGCTATACATACTGGCTCTGGTTGCGATCATATTGGAGTTTTCCTTATGTTCATCCACTGGCATATTGTTTCTATGCATGTTTTCAAAGAACATTGAAAATGTCCTCTGGGAGGCAATGTTGAAATGAAATGAAAACTTTGATTGACAGAGATTTTCGCAGCGTTATCAATGTCACTGAGGAAAGGAGCTGTGAGTGATTTAGAGCTTTTACAGTTTATGATGTTTGTCTTGTGCGTTATTGACGTTTTTATTCGTCGTCATGAGTCAACAACTGCATATCCTGATTTCATGAATGAATAATGAATGTGATTCGAAGAATTGTGTCAGTAGAGAGTTTGATAGTTTTATGTTCGAATTAAAGTCAATAAAGGGATTTTTCGAATGATTTTTAAAACGGTTGTCAAGGGTTTTTTCTTTTCTTTTACGAGGAACTGTGTTTCGTTCACTTCATCAAAATTAACCATAGCTTTAAACGCACAATCTGTAACTTTTTTCCAGTAATATTATGTAAACTAGTTTGTCAACCGTTTTGCGGGACACACAGTTGTGAACGCCTTTAAAGGAAAAATGTATGTAATCAATTCGAATGCACGTGCGGTGGGAAGCCACTTCGATCCTTTTTGGTACGGTTTTTTTCTGTGTTTTCGGTCCGTTTTTGAGTACATTTGTTAGTGTTATGGCCGCATTTTGAGACATGTTTTTGATGCTATAATTTAAGCCGTTTTTGATCCGCTCTGGCATATTTTTTTTTTATAATTTCTTGATACCTTCTTAAATTAATTTTTTTGAGTAATTTTTTGATGTGTTTCTGGACCAGTTTTTAAAGAGAATTTTGGACACGTTTGGAACCGTTTTGGGGCGTTCTTGTCGACTCATATTTGATGGGTTTTCGGACCAGTTTCTGATATGTCATAGGTACTTTCTCATATGCGTTTTTTCACTCGTTCTTTGCGTTTGTCGGCGTGTTTTTTTTTGACACCTTTTGACTAGTTCTTGGGCGGTTTTTTGAATCGTTTTTAATTTAATTTTTTTCAGCGCTATTTTTGACTCATTTTTGAGGGTGTTTTCAGGTCCTTTTTTCGACACTCACTTTCACCGTTTTTGGACGTGTTTTCAGTGCGCTTTTAAATACAAGTTGTTGAAGAGATTTTGGACTTTTTCATCCGTTTTAGGACAGAATTTTGTAAAAACTATTAAGACGCGCTTGTTTAAAACTAGCTCACGTTCAATGTTTTTGAGTGTAGTTTCAATGCGATTTTGGACACGTTCTTAGACAAGTTTACCACGAGTTTTTGATGCTTTTTGAACTAACTTTCAACTCACGATCAACGTTTTCGAACTTAGGTTTTGAGGCTGTTTTTCTGGCATTTTCGCACGAAAAGTGATCTGTTGATTCCATTTACAACATCCCAGTACTGCGAAAGTTGAGTTTTTTTCTGGAAAAAACCCCAACCCGTGCCTGCTCCTGGATGAGTAACTTCCTTGTTGTTTTGCCCTTTCCGGCAGGCTATCGCTTAGTTCTTAGCCAAACTGAAAACAATTATTTTACTATTATTTTAGGTTATTTTTTGCAGAGTAGATGGAAAAAAAGCTTAGAGATTGACATTGACCCATTTTTCACTTTGCTAAAATTTTTTTATATGACACAAAACCTTAGAGAAAGCTATTAAGTGAAATTGCATTTTAATCTTAAGTTATGGAGAAAATATATAAAAAAAAATTTAGCCCACCCAGCTTACTATGAACTTCCACCGGTGCCATGTGTGCATTCTTGACGTCCTGGTGTCATCAAGTTCAACAGATTGATTGAGGCTTTAACTCATCTTGTCCAACTAAAACCCACTCGACTTTCGCTTAGTCACACACACCAACTGGGTGAGAAAACTGAACCATTTTATTCTTTAGTAATCTTTTTTAGTATCCAGGTCCAGGCTAAATTTTTCGAACTCACAATGGCGAAATTTTCCATACAAAGTTGCACATTGTGACCCAGGAAATATTTAGTGTGAATGTTAAAAAAGATTACTAGTACAGCCCACAGTCAACAATAGATCAGTATATTCTTAGAGAACACAAGGAAGACCAAGGCACCAATGAATATTTCGACTGCTCACATAAACAATTTAGAGGCACTCGGCCAGCTACCACCAACACACCAACTAAGCCTATGATTGCATTATCACTACCACGCTTCAGACAAAAAACTCCGAAGCCCTCTCAATCGCAAATGCACCGAGGAAGCGAAAATAACATGCCATCGCACCTAACCAAATTCCCTGAACAATTCTTGAAAAAGTTATCCCTGGCACTCTTCTTCTCCTTTATCATAGATCTGTTTGAATGTGAGTTTCATGAGAAAACTCTTGCACTTGGCGCAGTAGTTTCATCGTATCTGGCATAGTCAAGTCAAGCCCTTGTTGCTTATGGGATGACAACAAAACGATTTACCCACCTCAAGGAATTCGTCCTTTGTTGTCTGAATGTTTTGCATGGATCATTCTTTTTATATCTCTTGCTCTGCTGTGGAGTAACCAATTTGAATGTAAAAAGAGATGGAAGTGAATCCTTTGATTGATTTTCCATTCGCCTGTGTGTGCGTGTCTGTGCGGGAGGGACCAACCAACATTCTTTGTAAAAAAAATGCCAGACAAAAGCTTAACACCTTTGCGGTGTGAAACAAAGCGTAAGGCTATATCCTTTGGGTTATTTCTTATTATTGTTCTTTTTTCTTGTTTGCGCAAACAAAAGAATTTTGATTATGCTGCAATAAGAATGAACTGAGCGAGTAATGATGATGCTCAAAGGAATGCTAGTGAATAGCATATCCAAAGTAAGATATGGCTGAAATGAACTCCAAGAACAATAAACTGTCGGAGATGCTAGGTACAGAGAACGAGTCAATTTGTCCTTAGTTCGTTTGAATTTTGATTTGTCTGTTGCACTTCGCTAAGGTTGGGATATGAAGCGTATTAACAAGGAAAACAATTTGGGGGAGAATTGAAAGTCGCCAGTGGTGTCAGAAAAGATTGCACGCCACTTGTAAATTTACCAAACGAAAAAAGATCTGAGGTGTTCACCTGATTAAGTCAAGAGGCTGTCGGATAGTTTAAGTGTCATTCAATCAGTACATCCAGCCACAGAACTTCCTGTGTTAGGGTCGACATCCCATGTGACTATTGCCATTTGCTGTCTCCAGACTGAGGCTGCTGGAATTGACTCCCATCAAATCGAAAACGGTCAGGGATTGTCGCACAATTCATAAGGAATTATGCGTACAGCAAGTAAGGCCATGCTGGCTATGAGTTCGCCATCGAAATTGACAAACAACTAACAAAATTCCACTCTTAAGTGCTTTCGAACAAAGTTTGACCACTTGCAGTTAGTAGTGTCTGCCGCATTTTGTTCGAATAAGAGTTTGCTGAGATGTTTTCCCTATCCTAATCATAGTTGTGCGAGTTCGTTACCTAAAATACCGATATGGCCCGGCAGCGGCATCAGCTAAATATATTCGCCATATAAAATAAGGAATTTGAAGGCAACCGAATCCGAAATCCGCCTCCTTTAATCCTGTCTAAGACACGCGACAGTATTTATGAAGGTGGAAGAAGATCCTGCAGTTAAAAAGTCTTGAGGAAAAAAAACAACCTCCCATTACAGTTTTTGTTTCGGAGCCTTCTGTGTCGAAGACGGATCCCATACGAGGAGACCCCCCGCACAGTCCTTGAAACTCGTGATAGATATCCAATATCCATCTACTTAAATCCATCCGATTCGATTGTTGAAAAATAAATTAAACCCCTATCTGCCATATACATAGATCTCATGCATATACGGCATACGGCATAGGGCATACCGCACGCTACTTCGCCATACGCCTAATTTAATTCCAACAAATTGGGTTCGGATCATGGCACTCTCGGGAAATATTTACTTTACGCCAACTCGACTATTTGATTTGGAAATTTCATCATTCCCAGCTTTCGCTCCAAAGGAAACACAATCCCTAATTGAAAAATTCCTTTAAGAGATACTCTTTTGTTATGTGGAGCGCATGCATGCAGTCCGTTAAAATTGCCCTCCCCGCATCAGTCTGTGCACAAAATGCACAGACAATTTATTCCAGAAAGTTACGAATTTCGCGTCCTTTCAACTCCGTCCGCTCATGCTGCACTGCCAAGTGAGCCAAAGACATAAGAATCGCGAAAGAAAAAAAAACAACATATAATCGAGCAGCGAATATCCATCCCTTTCCCATTTCCAACCTCCTTACGGATGAGCGAGTCACATAATATTTATGAGATGTCATAACAGAAAGGAAAACGGAAGAAGAAATTTAAAACCGAAAATCTGCAAAAGCCAAAACGACACCAAAACGACGATGACAACGACGACGACTATAGGAGGACGACTGGTTGGTAGGACGCCGAGTGCATGTGCATTTGAGCGGACTCTAGCAAATGACGGTGGCAACGACAGAGCACACCAATTTTCTTGGCAAATGTTTCTTTCAGTTCGCACACATACACTGATTCCCATGGAGTACAAGCTGGCCTCTAACTGTTCGAGAGCAAGGACTTCTTTGGTCGCATTAAACTCGTATAGAGGAGATTATAACCCAAGTTGAGAAATATCTCCCGTCCTACCTCTCCGCAGTAGGGCTGATGCGCTGCGCCGCGTGATGCTATATTATTATAATTAATTAGGACATAACCCCAGGATTCGCCCGCCTGCCCTGCCTCCTGCATATATGGCCCATCGCCCATGGTATAGTCGATCGATCCGCATTTTCAGCGGCTTCACAATGTCGGTTTTCGGTTTCCCGCCATAGACGCTTTCCTTAAACGAGCGACGTGACGGCAAATTGTAATTTAATCATAGTACCTACCAGCACACCCGCACAACCCAGAAGAGAGCAGCATGGTAATTGATGGTAATTATCAATCATTTCTTCAGGTGAGCGTGTAACAAGGTCTTGTTGTATTATTATTGCTTGGATGTAACATCTTGGATTCGTTGTCGTTTCTTTTTGATACAGGAGACAGTCATTTGTTAAGTGAAAACACATCACTTAATACTTGTGCATCGGAAGGGGGGTGCGCAGAATCAAATTCGACAAAAATAAGTGAAAAGTAAAGGCCGAGGTAAATGGTGTCTGATGGTGGGATCAATATCGAGAAAACTATAGCTCCAACACTGATTGACGACTTTAATGGCAGAGGGTGTGAGCTTTTCCTTCCGGTGGGCTTTGAAGGGTCCAGTCTGTTGGTTCTACCTGAGAGATAGCAAAAAAAACGGGCAAATGCGAGTGTCACTCACGCACCGAAGGTTCCGTATTTGGCTAAAGTCCAACACATCAGATATTATTTGAAATCTATAATATCATTCAATCTTTCCCCTCTTCATGAATTCATCACAATTTAGTTTAATTTAATTACTTAATATTTTTACTCTCAAAAATTACTCGCACATTTTTATTTTCTAATTATTACCTAGTACCCAACCCACACCAATTTTCCATTCTGTATGCGACCTGTCCCAATTAAAAACTATTGACTAAAAATATATTACTTTTATTTTGTTCTGTACTCCCCAAAAAAATGTATTATACTCTCCAACGAAATTAGCAAGCGGGAATGGGGTCAATTGTGCATAACTGCGTAGTAGAGATTAAAACTTATGAGAGCAACGTATTTTACATGGTAAAATTATCTTATTTGAAAATATCTTGTAAAGTATTAACTTTTCTGCAAAACAGTATTCAGCACATATATAGCTAAGAACATGATCTACAAAAAAGGAATTTATGTATTTTTTTGTGAATCAAGAAATAAACCGTTTTTTGGGCGAATGAAAATATTTTTTTCACCAGATTACTAATTAATCCAAAACCAATGGATGTATTCCTTCCATCGGTATTTGTCGTTTAATTAGAGGTTATACCGGATGTTGTGTGTAAATTTTATCCTCCTATGTCAATCGGTTCTTGAGATAGACCTGGTAACAAAATTGGCTTAGTGGGTTCGGACAGACAGACAGACAGACAGACGGAGAGACATCCGAGCGAAACTAATAAGGTTACGTTTTTTCCCTTTGGGTACGAAACCTTAAAAATGATTGTTTAACCATTCTACAAAAAAAAAAAAAAACAGTTACAATTTTTTAGCGCCAAAGTTATCGTACTCGTGAAGAGGGCTCGGTTGCTACATGAGTCCATTTGGACGATCTTGTAGAGGTGCTTGCAAGACACATTCGAAGGGATCATGACGTTACCTAGAACGAATAAAATCTAGAATGGCTAAAATCTCGAAAATGAATTTGATAAATCTCGAATGAGAAAATCTCGAATGGGTCAAAATCTAGAAAGTACAAAAATCTCGAAAGACTCTATCTCGAAAAAAATCTAGAAAATAAAACTGCTTTCGAGATTTTTATAATTTCTAAAAATTTAGTCTGAAAGTAATGAAAACAAGTCTAGAATGAGCATTCTATAGCTTTTTTTTTTGAAAATAATGAATTTTTAACAAATAGGTAGGTACTCATAACAAAATACATTATTTTGAAACTATAACTATAACTATTCAACCGAAAATAAATTTACTTATTAGATTGATTATCTAAACGTAACCAAACTCATTTTTCAATAACAAATAATGTACAAATACCTATACAAAAAAAAGGGATGATAAATGCAACCATTTAACTCTATTTTTACTAAGCCCTTATTTGTTTTAATTTGATTAATTTTCATTTGTCCCACTCTTTGACTCCACACGTACACGGAAAAAATATATAGGCAGCTAGTGTCTGAATTAAGCCACGCGGTGTTTTGGCAATTCAATAAGGTTTAAGAAGACCTGTTGTTTTTTAGCTGACGCATTTGTTTGCATGAACAGTGAATCAAATTGTTGTTGCAATTAAAATAGTTTCCCATATATGACATATGAGTAAATCTTGAATTATCGCGCGCGCGATTTGTTACCATTGTCTCAAAAATTAATATTAATTCTAGATTTTTGCTTTCGAGATTTTTTTTTTCTAGATTTTTGCTATTCGAGATTTTTTTTTCGAGATTTTGGTTTCGAGATTTTTTTCATTATAAATTTTTGTTTTCGAGATTTTATTTTTCTAAATTATGGTTTTCTGTATTATATTTTTCTATATATCAGGGTAAACCCACATTCGAAAGATTCAGTGCGACAATTGTTGCACCAGCAAAGTGCAAACAATATTTCTAGCTCTCCTACATCCAACACATAGTATTGCCAGAATTTAAAAAAGGAAATTGTAAGACTCAAAAAAAAAAATAAAGTGCACGACTGGGTCGAACGAAACTTTCTCGATACTAGACAATACTCATATGGCAGTTATATAAAATAACAATATAAGTTTTTAAAGGTTAAAGCTCTCAGAAACTGGCAATGTCGCAAGCGTCTACTGTACTATTTTATAAGGACTTACTCCTCACTTGATTTTTGAGTACAGGACAAGCGTACCTAGTAGCAGTTTCTGTTTTTGACCTAAGGATATGTTTTTAATTTTGATTGGAATATGATTTAAGTTTTCAATTATTGGAAGTCGTGATAGACCGATATCTTAAGATAGATAATGTAATAATTCAGGCATTTGTGAATTTGCATTAATAGTTATAAATTGAATATCCCGATGCTCATGTGTGCGGTGCAAATGAAGTTTTTGCTTTTGTAAAATTATCCAGACATAACAGTTGCAAATATTGCAATGTTTAGTTGGAAAAATACTATTGCGTAACTTTTTAAGCTGAAAACTGACTGTATGATATTGTTCCGGATAAAAGAAATACTTAGTTTTTGACATTTCATCGAAATCGAAGATGGGGTTTTCGAGATATGAGCAGTTTTTAAAATAAACGTTTTCGGTGCTTCGAATTGAAAATTAAGGACACAATAGTTTTGAAAACATCCATTTGACTCTAAGTTTGCATTTTTGTCAAAATCGTTTTAACAGCCCTTTTATAACTATCAAATATCAATTGTTTGATACTTGATAACATCTATCAATTCAACGATATTTTGGTATTATGAGCATCAATTGATAGTTTTTACCCCATTGTGAGTGCTAATCAAAATTTGATTGAGAATGGGTTTTATTTTGAAGTTTGACGTTTCTAATTTGTATGACATAAAAAAACCAAACCAAACTACACATCCATCGCAGGGGTTTCTGAAAACAGCGCAGGAGTCGTGGGACCACTGTCCACAAAGGACACGCTGCATCCACTCGTTCCTTTTGGTTGTAGTGGTTTAATCTTCACCATATCCAGCGCAAATGTTCTCCCCAAAATCTTCGACCACACCCGACTCGTTGGCTAGCTGGATCTCAAGATTTTCTAGAGAATTATATAGTATGCATAACAAAATATAACTTTGCAAAACAGACACAAAAAAAAAAAAGAGACGAAGGACATCGGTATGAAACTATAATTTACATGAAAACTTCATAAGGCGCGGGTGCGCCATAATGCCTTTACAGCACCTGCGCCATATTACACAAAAATCACTTATTCACAACACATTAAACAAAAAAAACGTAGTTCTCTTTTCATTTCAAATTTTTGCCGTTACACAACAAAACTGAAACTGTATTCTGCATTCCACTCTTCACACCGAAAACCTGCGTTGTATACTTACCGAGAAAAACGAATCCAAACACAAAGCGAAACTATAAAAGCGAAACTCGTCGTACCGACTGTCTATGTTTACTGAGCACGTGTTCGGCAAAGATTGAAGTTTCTGTATTATTTTAATTTTAATTAGAATTTGGGAAGTATGATATTTGCGAGGTGCGCCATAATGCCCGAACTTACCCTACCGTTGTTCGAATTTTTAGCCAAAAACTGGATACGCAGTCATGGTAACCTCACCTACTTAAGCTTTGAATTTACTCTAATCAAGCTTTTTTGATTAGCTTTATTGAAATAAAAACGACGAGTACTTCAATCCTTAAAATTTTATTTGTAGGTTTTTCGAAGCTACTCTAACCTCTTTCGAGTACGATTTCAGAAGAAGGCAAAAAATTCAACAACGTGCTTCTATACAATGACAAGTGCCAATTTGACATTTATAATGGAATCGATAACTACGATAACTAGCGGACATCTTTGTGTAGACATTTTATAATTCATAAAGTAAACAGTTTTATTTCAAATAAGAAAGTATCAATAAATATTTTACAATTATTGATTGTTGATGTGCTTAAACATTCTCCCCCTCTTGAAGAACTAAAGGTGCTTCAACAATTGGTAAGCGGCATAGATTTGCTGCAGCTCGCTTCACGTAACCATTAACTGTCTTCAGCGTAACTACTCGAACGGTCTCATCATTTCCAGGATGTAGCTCCAGTCTGCCCAGTCTCCATTTAAGAGGAGGAAGATTATCATCCTTAATAATAACGACATCATTAAGTTTGAGGCCCGGACAGTCCTTTCGCCACTTATTCCTCTGCTGCAAAGTGTGCAAGTACTCATTTTTCCACCGATACCAAAACTGTTGCATGAGCCATTGCACTCGCTGCCACCGGTTCAGATAAGAAATGTTCTTGTCACACAAGTCTGGTTCAGGTAGCGCTATCAGTGAAGTACCTGCAAGGAAGTGGCCTGGGGTTAAGGGTCTAAGATCATTGGGATCTTCGGAGAGAGGAGAAAGAGGACGGGAATTTAGGATACACTCTATCTGGACTATAAGCGTGTTGAACTCCTCATAGGTGAGTGCCGCGAGATGTAAAAGCCGTTTCATATGATGCTTCGCAGATTTTACAGCAGCCTCCCAGATTCCGCCAAAGTGAGGAGATCTCGGAGGTATGTTCTTCCACTCGATGCCATCATCCAGACAAGCCTTCATAATTTCAGACGCAGACTGCTGATTGTGAAACAAGTCATATAATGCCCTTAGCTCATTTCGCGCTCCAACATAATTCGTGGCATTGTCGCTATATATTGTGCGACAAAGTCCCCTTCGACCTATAAAACGACGAAGGGCGCCCAAGAATGCAGATGTCGTTAGATCTCCTACCAGCTCAAGGTGGACTGCTTTCGTACTCAGGCATATAAATACTGCTACATACGCTTTCGTAGCAGCTGTCCCACGACGTCGAGAATGCACCATAAAGGGGCCGCAGAAGTCAGTTCCAACATTCGTAAACGGGCGAGATGGCATTACTCGATATTCCGGAAGATTTCCCATGCTGGGATATTGAAAATGGGGACGAGTTCTGGTACATAAAATACACTGGCTAATAGTTCTTCGAATGAGCTGCTTAGCATGTACGGGCCAAAACTGCTCGCGAATAATGTAAAGCAATCCTTGGACTCCCACATGATGATGTTTTTCATGCTTATGCCTTATTAAAGCAGTTGTGAACACGTGATTATTTGGAAGAAGTGCTGGATGTTTGTATTCATATGCGATATTCGCGTTACGTATACGCCCACCAACCCTAAGTATTCCTTTATCATCGAGAAAAGGACTCAATGAGCATATGTGTGATCTCGGAGATATAGGCCTTTTTTGTGCTAGACGTGCAATATCTGCAGCATATTGAAGCCGTTGAACCATTTTGATAATGCAGAATAGAGCTCTTTCAATTTCCATCGGTGTAAGTGATCCAGTTAATCTCGAAGCATGCCTATGCTTGGATAACGTGTTATAGCAAAATCGCAACATGTAAGCTGTTATTCTCAGCGTTTTTTGGTAGTCTTTATTGTATTTCATGTGTTCCAGAAAATCGTTACCCTGTTCATCAATTTCATCGGAAAATTTCGACTTTGGCCACTCGTCGGTGGAAAGCAATAAAAATGTAGGCCCAAAAAACCATAATTGTGAATTGTGAAGCTCCTCAGGTGATGCGCCTCTAGAAATAATATCTGCGGGATTCATTTTTGTAGGAACATGATGCCATTGCCTTATAGATGACAAGTTTTGTATTGTTGCAACTCGATTGGCAACGAATGTTTGCCAATGATGCGACTCCGAGGATAGCCACGCAATAACGATACTGGAATCTGTCCAGTAGTACACCTTTTCAAACTTGTCTCCAAAAATATCTCTAACTCGTTTTACCAATTGAACCATCATTTGCGCTGCGCACAGTTCCAGTCGAGGTAGACAAACTTTCTTGACGGGAGCTACCTTGGACTTAGCACACAACAGCCTTACAACTACTTTCCCATTAGGTGTGATAGATCGCAAGTAAATACATGTTCCGTACGCCTTCTCTGAACTGTCAGAGAATGCGTGTAACTGCACCGTTTTTATGTCTCCCCACATAACTTGTCTCTCAATTGAGAATTTATCCAAATCCGCTAATCCCTTTCGGAACTTAATCCATAATTGAAAATAAGATTGGGGAAGTGCTTCATCCCAATCAAAATCCTCTTTCCACAGTTTCTGCAAGAATATTTTCGCCGATACAATGATTGGATTTATCAATCCTAGAGGATCAAAGAGCCGCGCAATCTCTGCTAAGACATTTCTCTTAGAAACTTTCTCCTTTTTAATGACATCGACTTTGTAAAAAAATGCATCGACATTGGGGTCCCACAACACACCAAGTGTTTTTATGACATCATTGTTTTTCACTTGAAAAAATGGTTCCCTATCATCAACGGGGATGCCATCTAGTATTCTAGTGTTATTGGAACACCACTTTTTAAGTTCTAAACCTCCACTGCCTAATATTTGTATCAGTTCTCTTTTAATGCATTCAAGCTCATCGATAGTACTAGCACCAGTGAGAACATCATCGACGTAAAAGTCCGTTTTTAATCTTGCTGCCCCTTTGGGATATTTATCGCGCTCTTTGTCAGCTAAATATATGAGTGCTCTGGTAGCTAGGTATGAAGCCGAGGCTGTACCGTAAGTTACTGTGCAGAGACGATAAACCTTTATCTCTTCATTTGGATTATCTCTCCATAAAACTTTATGAAATGCTTGATCGTTTTTATGTAATGATATTTGGCGGTACATTTTGGTAATGTCCGCAGTAAACACATAATTGTGTGATCTAAATTTAGTGATCAACGAAAACAAATCGGATTGCACCACTGGACCCACATATAAAATGTCATTCAAACTCAAACCATTGTCACATTTTGCACTAGCATCAAACACCACACGTAATTTTGTAGTGGAGCTGTCTGGTTTTGTTATGCAATGATGTGGAATAAAATAGCTCGGTTCATCACAATGCTGATTTTGAACTAGTTCCATGTGCGAGAGTTGTTCGTACTCCCTCATAAATGCGCCAGATTGCAGAGAGAGCTCAGGGTTCCTATTTAATTTGCGTTCTAAAGCATAGAACCTCCTAAGAGCGGTTGCATATGAGTTGCCTAATGATTGCGGAGCTTGCTTAAATGGCAGTCTAACCTCGATCCGACCATTTGTAAGACGATTGACGTGCTTAAGGAAATGTTCTTCGCATAGCTGCTCACTTCTTGTTAGTGGATATTCTGCCGACTCGTGGTTTTCGATTTCCCAAAAGGATTTAAGTATGAGTGCAATGTCACTGTTGTTATTGACTTCAGAACATATATGTGCATATAAACTGTTATCATTGCGTTCTCTCTGAACCGCACTTCCAGAGACTACCCATCCAAAAACGGTATTTTGGAGAGTGGGAAGTTGATTCCCCAGCTTTATTTGACCGATTGATAACAGACCGAAGAAATGCTCTGCTCCTATTAATAGATCGACGCGGTTCGGCGTTGCAAATAGTGGATCTGCGAGGTTGATATTGGAAGGTATTGACCAATTACTGGTATTAATGGGAGAGTCAGGAAGAAATTCCGATATTTTGTTAATAATTAATGCATCAATACATTCCACGAAGTTGTTTATGCGTGATTTAATAGTAAGACTAGCCTGATGTTTACAAGTTAATGGATTTTGTCCTATACCATTTATTGATACCAATGTATTTTTTCTCTTGGTGCCGAGCAAATTCGCAAATCGGTCTGTTAGTAAGCTGACATGGGAAGCTGAATCCAGTAGAGCTCGACATGGAACTGGAGAATTATGCTTATTGAGTATGAAGACTATGGCAGTGGCTAGGATTCCTTGCTTTGAGAAGCTTGGTGTGTCAGATGCAGCAGACTGATGAATATGGTAATTTTGGGAGGATTGTTCGAAATTTTGTGCTCGTAAGCCATTAGATGTAGATGCGATGTTATCTGTAGAGATAGCTTGACTATTGGGTGTGCTTGCGATATAAACTGGACAAGATTGTGCAGCATAAGGAGAATTACATATAACGCTATCGTCATGAAGCAATGTATGATGCAAATTATTGCATTTACGACATTTTGACGATTGACAATTATTAGCGTCATGATTAGGTTTAAGGCAATTGAAGCATAAATGATTACTGCTTACGAAAATTTGCTTTTGAGCTAATGGCACGTTGACGAATTGATAGCATTTGAAAATGTGATGGCCGTTTTTTTTGCAAAATGAGCAGTTCAATTTTACGTTGTTTTTGTTATTTTGGTTAGTTTGTACAATTGCGAATGTTTTAGAGCGACTATTTTGATTGTGTTTAGCATGCATTTGTGTACTTGCCTGTGAATTATCATCGTTGATTATTTGGCTGCGTTTGGTGAGGAATTTTGACAGTTCCTGATAGCTGGGCATTCTTTCCGTGGGTCCCTCTTCACTCCATTTGGCAAGTGTTGCAGGATCGAGCTTAGGTATTATTATTTGAATGAGTAGATCATCCCATTGGCTGACTGGACGTCCAAGAGTAGTGAGGGCACGGAGATGGCTATTGATTTCATCGCAGAACTGGCGAAGACTATTTGATGAAGGTTTTCGAATTGGTGGGTAATTCATTATTTTTTTGATGTGTTCCGTGGCGATTAGTTTTTTGTTGTCGTAATTGTCGATTAGAAGTTTAAGAGCTACTTCGTAATTGCCTTCAGTGATCTCGAGAGATTGTACGGTGCGAGCAGCTTGGCCAGATAGAGAGGAAATAAGGTAGTGCAGTTTGGAAACATTGCTTAGAGTTGGATTGTTGTGTATGAGGGAGTTGAAGATTTCATAAAAGGATAACCACTGGGTAACTTCACCTGAAAAGATGGGGATGTTAAGTTTTGGAAGTTTTAATTGATTAGATGGTTTTGATTCGACTGATACAACATTTTTTGTGCGCAGGGCGGCGTTTCGAGCTTGGATTTCATGCAGGATTTTTGAGCGGGATTTGTAGTACATCTCCTCGTAGGTGGCACGAACATCGATCTTGGCCGATACCTCTTTGTTATCGAGTTCTTCCACTTTAGCCTGGATTTGCTGGAATGCTTTAAAACTGCATTCCAAAGCTTCAAGTCGTACTTCAAATTCTGGAACAAATGTTTCTGCAGCGATATCCAGAAGAAACTCGTTTATGCGATCCATCTGCTTCGTACAGACTAGACGGCGAATCTTGAGTCCTTCCAACTTCTTTAATTCTTTGGACAAAGATGCGCTTGGTGCAGCTGGTTCGTTATCCCTTCCTTCGAGTTCAATCATATTGATTATTAATGAAAATGAGTCACGTCGGGGTCACCATGAATTTACTCTAATCAAGCTTTTTTGATTAGCTTTATTGAAATAAAAACGACGAGTACTTCAATCCTTAAAATTTTATTTGTAGGTTTTTCGAAGCTACTCTAACCTCTTTCGAGTACGATTTCAGAAGAAGGCAAAAAATTCAACAACGTGCTTCTATACAATGACAAGTGCCAATTTGACATTTATAATGGAATCGATAACTACGATAACTAGCGGACATCTTTGTGTAGACATTTTATAATTCATAAAGTAAACAGTTTAATTTCAAATAAGAAAGTATCAATAAATATTTTACAATTATTGATTGTTGATGTGCTTAAACAAGCTTAAATATCAATTTTGGTTGAATTCGTTAAAGCCGTTTTTGAAAAAAAAGCGCTAAAACGCGCTAGATTTTTGTTTTCATTAAACTAAGAGCTAAACTAAGCGCTAGATCTAAAATTCATATAAGGATAGTACAACAACAACATATTCAGGGTTTTATTGTTCATTATTTTCAAAAGCCATCAAGTATTTACTTAATTATACAAAAAAATTAAAAAAATCTGATTTTTCGTGTTCGCTCTCATCGTGTAACAAATATTTATCGGTTTCTCCAAAACGCATAGAAGTTGAGAAATCTCGCACGTGCGGATGTGATATTACCTATGTACATAGTAGTAAAATTTAATTTTTTTAGTTATTATTATTTCTTTTGACACTTCATTTGTTAAGATTGATTGAGTGTGAGAACCACAAAAGGGATATTTACTAGAAACATAGTAGAGTGGACTTGCAAATAACAAGCGATAGAAACGCGCTAAACTTACTAAAAAACAAAAAAAAGCGCCGGATCTAGCGCCGAAAGCGCTAAAATGACAGCCCTGCCCCAAACTCCAAATCTGAATTTTGAATGAAATCAGCGAAAACGCCTAGGCTTTAGGCTTCGGGAGTATACGAAAAGACAGGGAGACAGACGGACAGACGAACATAATTTTGCGACCCACTTTTTTGAGTTCCTCTATCATCGTAATGTCATAATTCATGAACTGTTCGAGCAAAAAAAAAAATACCTACTTAATTTTTAAAATTATATTACTGAAGGAATACAGGTCAGCTAGTATTAAACAAATCTTTCTCTTCCGTGACTGCAAATGTGAATGTCATGAAACATGTTTTTGTAATAACAATTTTTATTTTTATTGAACATTTAAGTAAAAAACAACACAGAAAAAATATCAATTCGAGGAATCTAACTAAAATGAAGAGTTCCAGAAAATATTAAAAAAAAATTGTCATTTTTCTTTGTTAAACAAATGCTTCCAAGTACTTGAAAATGCCAGATCTGCCTACATCCTGCAGTCTAAGAGTCTACGAAGATTCTATATTCGGGCCACCACTCGCTTGTCGGCAGAACATTTATATATCTACCTATGTAACTACATTGTTCGAAGTAATTGACGTGGAATTCGGCAGCAAGAAAGCATCTTTTGTTTAACTATTCACTTAAGTGAATAAATCATTTGGTAAAAAATTTCAAATACAGGAGTATCTGCGATATTGCTTTCATGCTCTTCATTACACTTTGTGATCCGACGTGGATAATCATATTAAAAAGTTTTCTCCAAAACTTTCTACACAGGCAGCAGCAGTCTTTTCCATTGCCCCAACGTCACGGTTTTCATGCTTTTTATATATATATTTTTTTTATTTCTTTGCAGCAGATAATATCCAATTAAATATAATGAAGAGGGTTCGACGTAACCAAAACCAAACTATAGTTGTGGGATACTACGCGCATCCGAACCATAACCATAAATCCATTTTAATCATATAAGAGCTTGGATGCTCGGAGTTTTAGGGAGGTCCAGATCACCCGTCTCAAAGGCAAAAACAGAAAAGAAGAAAAAAAAAAAAACATTTTACACTCATTTCCTTAATTAAATTAAATCAACACACCAGCCAACTTGATACCCAAACTTCAAAACTGAAACAATCTCATTCATAAAAAATGCAAGTTTAAAACATTTGGAAACGTTCTTGTGTCAGGGTAATGCCGGCGAGGGTCGAGAATAAGGGATCGTTTTCATCTTGCTTACCACACTGGTCCGGTTCAGGGGGTGGGGTGGTGAATGTTACACATTTCCGCCCGCAAAACAGTTCAATAAGATTGGAAATTAATTTGAAGAAATTGGATAGTAAAAAGGTTTTCTTTTTAGACATTGAGGTACTCCCATGTTAGACATAGACCTGTTTTGTATGTGAGAGATGAAGCGTCTTGCGGACCATTTACATTTTGATTCCAGGGTGAGGATTCGATTTGATGGCAAAAGCTGGAAAATTCTAAAGTTTGGTATACCCAAAGTAGAAGGGAGGCCAACACCGTCCATTGGCTGTTCAATTGGTCGGAGGGGACTTCACTGGCTAGCTTATACATATATATAAGTGAAATGAAATGAAGAGCACAAAGTTACGCTTCCATTTGTGTGTCAGTTTAAGTTACGGGAATTTTATATTACAAAGTATTACTTAAAAACAATCCGTCTGTTGTGTGGGGAGCAAAAGTTTCCCTTCGTGTAACGTGTAAGGATACTTCAAGGTGAATGAAGTTAGCAAAAAAGAAGCAAAAAATGTTGTACAGAGGTGAATGCGAGGAGCTATGGTTATATAGATACCTATATTGAAAGGGAGGTTGGGAATTAACAATTCATTACCAGCGTTGCTTAGATTCGTGGATTAGAAAAGGAATCGTTTATTACAGTTTTTTTATTTACAGCTTAGTGGTGCTTGGTAACGGGAATTGGATGAGGGACGACGCCCCTAACTGAAGCCCACTGTTGGGGTCAGAGCTTTTCATTTTCATTTGCAACACGTTTAGGTACGTATTTTAGGAGTAGGCTCGACATCAAACTGTGTGATGTTCACTCGCTCGATTGTTGAGTAGGAGAATATGAAAGCCACGACGGGCATAACGCATCTATTTTGAATTCATCGCGTTCAACTCGAATGTAAGAAGCTGTCGCTCAACTTTGTCCTGTCAATGTGCTGTAGGTTGTTGTACCAAATGTACCAGTCTCTCCCTCAACTATGTTCAACTTACTTGAACAGAGCACTTGAGCGAATGTGATAGTGAACCAGTCGTAAACAAGGTGCCTTATGTATGAACGCATAAACGCATTAAACCCTAACGCCCCTGGGTGTGCAGCGAATCTGAAAGAATATGCCAGTGAACGTGTCGTAAACAGGGCTTGCAATGTATCAACGTATTAACGCAATAAACCCTTAAGCCCAAGAGCCCAACAATTACAAGGATAGTATTCGAGTTGTGCATCGCGTTGACCACCGATTTTATTTCGCTTTCAATGCCGTACGTCATCTTCTCAGAGTTTTCAATAAGTTCACACTTGTGCGCTTGCTTTACTGTAAATGCTGTTGTTCTGGTCCCGCTGGTACAGCTGTCACGCACGTTCAGATGTGCTATCTAGTGAGCACGTTCTTACGGCAGATTTTTGGTCTAGTGGACCAGGGGACTAACGCGTGCATCAACTCGTAGCAACTGACGTAGGAACACATCTCTTTGGCAGAAGTTGATGAAATGGCGATAAACGTGGGACGTGGCTATGAGTAGACCAACTGCTTACTCCGGGCTTGCAAACACTTTGATTTGAATATGTCTTGGGTTAAGCAATATGATGCTAAAAGGTAGATGACGACGAATAAACATTTTATGGACCAACGAAAGCTTTCACATCCCCGAAGTGGGCTCTGTTGATGCAGTGACCGTCCTGCTATTCTATTTCCAAATTACGGCCTGCCTGCTAGCTTTCTGGTATAGTCAAAAAATGCGGAACTGTCATGAATAATTGGGCTCATAAGTTAGGCAGTTAGACCCATCAAAGCTCGGCCGAATTTCTTTACATGCTCCTACCAAAGCAATTAAGTACATTATCATTGGGGTGACCTCATGGAGGGAGCCTGTTCGACAGTGCATTTAGAACCCATTTTATTCACTCGAAGTTGAAAACAACTCGGGGAGTTTTCCATATAAAGTAGAGATTTTCTTACAGCCAGTGGTCCACGTAGCGCGACATCTCCTAGAAGCCCATAAATGAACGTAAAGGCTAGCAGCCACCGAAGAGAGAGTGAGAGTCTGCGATCATCATATACCTATGCAATGATTTTTACCTTGAAAATATGACAAAGGATGCACAAAACTGAAAATAAGGGCTACATGGACGATTGAGAATCGAATTCAGAAATTCTTCTCACATCCCAATGCAACTTCCTTCCGCAAGTTTTTGCACTTGTTACGGTACTCATACTGTAACCTGGTGTATTTTATCAAAATTCCAATACCACTTCGCGATAAGTTTTCTTTTCGCTGAATGAGTCCTCGCTTCCTCGCCATTGGCAACTGCACTACATAATCTCCAAATATTGAGAAAGTTTTCTTAAGTCGACCGCAATTATGCATAAATATTACAGAAGCAATCAATTCAGGCACTCGAAGGAAAACTTCCCGAAAAGGATATTATAGACAATAAAGTGTGCAGAACAACTATACATACTGGCATCACTGGTGCATCGCTTCTAATCCCCAATTCAATTTCCTTCTCCGAAGACTGTGTACCTACTCAGATAATGCTACATACTAAATTTTATTGAATTTCTACCGCCTGAGCAATAGGGTACGATAAGCCTTACATCATTTTCGGAGAACATCAAATATTAACTCCATCCCTGGGTTTGATGTTAAATGCTCTTCAGCGCAGAAGGAGCTCCACACAGAAAGCCCGACACATGTCCGCAATTACTTGATCCATAACTACAGAATCACCCCGCGTCCAACCCCGCGCCGCCAATTAGGGTGAGAAAAAGTACTGACAGATGACAATGAACTGCGCGAGTTAATATACACGCTTCTCGCCTTTTCCATTTTCTTTGAAGGGTTTGTCGTCCAATTATAAAAGTGCCGTTCGACACCACCAACCTAAAAAGCAATAAAACTCCTTAAAAAAAAAAAAAAAAAAAACACAAACCAAACGAAAAATAATAACAATTTGTTACGGCTGTCAAATCGTCAAGGAATTAAAGAACTACACTGTGAAGTGTGCCGCTGAATCAATGTCGCGCTGGTCTGCAGGATTGTTTAAACTTTTAATGACTTTCGTTTCCGTTACGGAAAGTTTGCTTTGCTGTGTGACAGTCGCCCGTATAGTTATGTCTTTAGCACAACACTTAAGTCGTTTTCTCTTAATGTGCCCTTCTTTTGCTGGTATATAGGTGTAGTAGGATGCTCTTGAAAGTTTGTCGAGTATTTTTGACTTGTGCGCTGACGAGTGTCTTTGAGCTTTGAATGACAGCGCCAAATTGGCTTGCCAATGTGAATTTTATGAGTTGCCGAAATGAGATGTCGTAAAAATTAATAATTTTATGGAGTTATCGCAGTGGTGTTGACGAACTTTTTTTCTGGTCAAAATGACGGCCAAACGATGCAATGAAGATGTGATTCTTTCTCGGATGAAGATTGCTTTTGGGTGTTTTTTTCCCGCGATTGTAAATGTTACTGTTCGTCTATAAAATAGAATGTCCTTGAAGCAGTATAATAAAATAGAAACAGTTTGGTCGAGCCGCAGTAATGCTGTGATGGCGGTGTTGTATTAAAGTGTGAATGACAGGCGGAGGGGGCAGTTCTTTTAAATTTTTATTGCGCTAAAAATTCGAATGGCCATGGTCGCAGTTTGAAATGAGGCTTCGGTAAAGCTGGGAAAAGTAAAAACTTGGGAATAGTACATTAAATATTTTTCTTTAGGCCAACCTTACTTGTCAATTTGGCCCACCCCAGGACTTATGTTCGATGTTGTTCCCGTTTGGGAGCCACCTTCCCGGTTGAGCCTCATTTCTCTTCCACCTAAAGTATAAGTACAAGTTTATCGATTGAACAAGAGATCAAATTGTCGTTTACCCTCTTATTAAAAGTTGGAGTTTCTTCGGAAAGACCATCAGTAGTCGACGAGTTATACCTCGTCCTTTGACGAAAACCACATCACAAAAGTACCGGGGCTCTAGGAAATAACGCCCCAGGAAATAGTGCCCCAAAGTAAAAATGAAATAAGTCCCCAAAATTTTGCCTTTATTTAAAAATATAAGTAAAAAACCTCGCACCCTCCCCGTTATCCAACTGTAAGCCCAAGCCCCACTTTTGGGCCTTTATTTCATTTTTAGCTTGGGACATTATTTCCTGGGGACTTATTTACTAGAGCCAAAGTACCTAGCGATCTTTTTAGGGTCTGTTGAAGTACCAACTTTCATCTTGGTAAGCACTCACTGGTTCATTTGCATGATGAGGGCATGGCCAAGTTCATGCTGTAAGGTAGAAGGTACACTCAACAGTTAGGGACTCGGTCATCTGTCTACCAAAATGGCACTGCTTTTACACCTGAAAACTACATCTCATTCATCAGAAATCAACAGAAGGCTGTTATGCATTTGAAACTCTGTATAGTGAAGCCTACTTCGGAGTAACTAATGAGACTCCATAAAAGACCTTAATAGTTCCGTTTCTGCTGATCTGAAGCATGGACTATACCCAAAGTAAGCTTGCCAAAAAAAGGTACGAAATAAACAACAAAAATGAGATAGAAAAATGGCAGCCACTTGGAAACTTAACCCCAGTCTTTTAGCTTATGCTATTTAAAAAGAGATATGATTTACGGCAAACTATCAAATGCAATGATTTAGTCGCGGAAATTCGGATCTTGTTTGCAAAAACAATTTTCAGAACTCTTAACATTGTCTGTACTTACCACAAAACGCCTCAGTATAGTAGATTGTTGATATAAGAACAGCTTTAAATTTTGTTCCCAAAGCGCGGTTGCTCTTATGAATTATTCAGGAAAGAAGTATTTTCTAGACTCATATTGGTGTTCACTTCTCACTTGTATGCTCCATAAGTCGACAATGTACATGCTTAAAAAAATTGCAATATTAAAGAAAGGTCTATAGTCAGTCAATCCATCAAACAACGGTCTATTCGAACTGCTTATTTGAGCTCCAAGTACCTCGGTTTATAGTCGCAATCGCGCCATTTTCTCAACTAAGGTGAAAGCATTTCTCTCGAGTTATACAGCTTTTTATTTTCAAATTTAGTCCCTAAAAAATGTTGTCCGAATTTTTACTGTCAAATGCTTTTTTTTCTTTCTTTTAATCCCGGTTTGAAACAAAGTCTAAGTTATTTACCTCCCAGGCTTTAATTAGGATTCTTAAAGCTTATGTCTCTGTGATCCAATTCTTTATTATTTTTTTTTTAATGGAGGAGAGTTTTTCGTGAAAAAAAAATGCATCAACTGCAGCCAACATTACAATAGTTGACCAAATAATCAGTTTCAACGAATCCGAGCATCTTACTGGAGTCACAGTCAATTTGGAAATATCATTGCAAGACCACTTATCAAGTATCACAAAATCAGGGACCGCAAAGCTAAGTTACCTAAGTATTCATAGGCCGACTCAGGTCGGTATAGCGTAGCTTATACCATGCCTCGAATATTGATCACATATAGCTTGGTCCCATAAATACATTCAATACAAAAAGACCTACGTACTTGGAAATAGTATTAGTCAATTTGACTAAGTTATTTAGATGATGGCACACAGAAGGCCATTCGGCCAATGTACCTTACCTACCTATGTATATTCTATTGGCAAAATTTTAAATTTCTCGAAATGCGCATCACGCACAGATGGAACAACAGAATATTTCACCATAACCGCGAAACTTTGGAAATCGGTTTTCTGGGATCATTTTGCTCAGACGAGAACAACTTCAAATAATTTACTTTGCTTAAATAACAGTTATCTGGGATTATTTTTGAGTTTATACAGGGTTGCCAGAATTTCGTTTGCTTTAACCGTTCAAACCTTAAAAAAATTTAGCCCAAAATCGTTGCCCAGAAAGAAACTTAAAAATCGTTGAAAATGTTGGTTATTTTTTCCTCTTACCCATCTCACTTATGATATGAGAGATACCTACGTTTTTTTTTCGACTTCTATCTTCCGTAATTTTTCACTGCGCCACCTCTCGCGAACGTCTGACAAACATCCGAGAGTATAACTGTCATGAAAGAGCTTCTCAATCGGCTCGTTTGGAACCGACATAAAATTGTAGATCCCTTCCATTCGTTCCAAAAAATGAAAAACTCACACAAAACGAATGGTTGCGAAACAGACCTGTTGCGCCAACTATTATTATTATTTTTATTATTATTATCTTTTGTAATTGGCCTTTGAGCATTGTGTGAAATATATAAAGGTCTGCAAAATAAATTGTTGTGCGTGCAAGCTGAACGACTGTTCATGTCACTTGACTGCAACTGCAAGAGTGCTGCCAAGTTTTAAAAGTGCGGGTTTTTTGGAAAATATATTTTTTTTTAGTTTTGTGAAAATGACCAGTACAGGCCTTCATTTTTTTTTGAGTTTGATTGGTCCCTAAATATCCATTCTTCAAGTATTTAATAAATTATTCAGTTCTTCTGAAGGATTGAAGTTTCTAGATTGGGAAATATGAGCTACCATAATACTTAATACATAATGCAAACTATTTAGAAAATAAGTGAAAAGGGTATGAATTGTCACTAGTCAGCCCCGTCAGCATCAGTAGTCGGGGGTTTGACGACTGGAGAACATTGAAATGAACCTTGTCTCACCTACGTGAAGCAGAAATTTTAAATGCAGTTATTTAAGTTACGATATGCTTTATGCACCAGTGATTTTAAATAATTTCTCAGTGTTGGAAATTCGGAGTTATAGGTGCAAACACAAATGTCTGAGCCTACGAAAATCATATACAAACAAGGTCTCATAAGATGAGCCCCCCTATCAATTATTGAACAAAAAAACATTTTTAACATTTTAAGTTCAGAGACAAGCTAAATAAAGTGTTAGTATCATAATAATAATCATAAGATACACATGCCTTCAATATATATAGGTAAATATATCACTTTTACAAATTCACTTTCAATATTTATTTATTTTTCCACACAGAGAGAAGAACTGTTAGCACTGTTAGTAATACAAGGCATTTACTACTGCGCTGTACTTTGTGTATGTCAGAGGTTGACTACTGTAGGCGGAGGGGGCTGAACTTACGAGCCATAACCCTATAACAAAGTAGTACAATATTGCAAATCCCATCTTTTTCTTACCCTAGTACCACATAAACAATCCGTGGCTCTCAATTTTCTTTAACCTAAAAACCTTTGCGTCTAGTGTTGCATTAATAATTTCAGTTCGTAAGAAAATACCTCAAGTAAGAAATATTCAACAAAATGCATTCCCTTGAAATGAGTTTTAATACGTCCGCGCATTCCTTTGCCCCATAAAAAAAAAAAACTAAAATAAACATACACATTTTCCTCTTGGTAATGATTCAATGAGTGCGGAGTAAACGCTGAAAAAGAATTGCGTGGTCCCACGCACGCCAACACAATTGCATTTATATATACAACATCTAAGGTACGTTACACAAAAACAAAAAAAAAAAAAAAAAACGAAACAAAATCCATTCAATTCCGTTCGGGAATGTTTCCTTTGAACTTCGTTAAAATGGTAAAAGATACATTTTTACAAAGGACAAACAACAGCGGATGGCATTGTTACTCCTGCAATATTGCATTCGCTGCAGTAACAGCAGCATTATGCGCTTTCTTTGGCCAGAAGGGGCGCACACACAAACCGAACCCAACGAAGCCTTTTACAATGAAGCGCATCTTTTAGCTTTTTAAAGGAAGAAAGATATAAATTCTGATGCCAACCCATTCGAAGACAGACGACGGTCTCAGGAAACGAGTATAAAAAGATACACACTCAGTGAGAAAGAAATAAAATAATTGCATGCGGGAAAAATCTGCGTCTGTTTCGTTCTTGCGACTCGACTTTCCCCTTACAATCGAGACATCTTGGATGGTGTATGTTTTATTTCTCTCCATTAAATGCACAATACCATTGTTGAGGAGCGACGTGGAGTTACTTTTATGTTCGCACCTCGCCCATAAGCCGTCATTATGTTACCAAGGGGGTCGTGGTTATGGTATTTGTGCTCTTGTATGCCATTTGCTTTGGTGCGGCAGATACCCCTTGATGGTGTTATTTTTTAAAGTAATACGATCCGGTTGCATGATTGGGAACATTTTTATTCAGTTAGTGTTGTTTGTCAAGTATAACCAAGGATGAGAGTCTGCTAAATATACTATGGAGAACGATCGTATTACAACAACTGACCTCCAACGTCCGGCTTTACTGATGCAGCGTTCATGTTTGGCATCTTCTTGAGCCGCAAGACCTTTGACCCCCACTTTCGTAAGAACGATCAAAGTGGCCAATTTTTCAGTTTAAGTAAGACATATTTAACTTTCTCCATTACGTACCTAGTAAGAGAAAGATATTATTTTCGTAAAAAAATTTCGAGCTCGAGATATTAATCAATTCTGATATTACGATGATAGAGGAACTCAAAAAAGTGGGTCGCGAAATTCTGTCCGGTCTGTCCGTCTGTCCATCCTTCCACAGCCCTACAGCTCAAATGGCTTCCCGGATTACGTCCAAGTGTTTTTTTTTTTTTGCAAGGTAACCTCAATATTAATGGTACCTACTTCCCATATAACATTTTCGTACCAGTTTGATTTGATCGAAAACGTCTCTACCGATTTCAACCAAAATTGAAATTTAAGCTTAAGTAGGTGAGGTTACCATGACTGCGTACCCACTTTTTGGCTAAAAATTCGAACATATCTCGAAAACGGTCTATACGATTGTAACCAAAAATTTATTTCTAAAGTAATGTGGTCATTTTAGCAAACTCAGTTTTTCTCAATATTATCATACAATGGATTTTTGTAAAAAGTTTCGAGAAAGTTTCCCTCTACCCAGTTGTGCACTTTAATTGTATAAAAAGTTTTACGAAATGAATACATTTATTTTTTTTTTATTTTTTTTTTTGCTTTTTTGTTGCTTTATTAGTTTTAGTAGAAGCAGTCCAAATATTGACGCTCAGTATACAAAAAGCTGCGTGAGCTGCAACTTCCAAAGCAACAAGAAAATTGAAAAAATCAAACAAAACTCTTATCCTCGCGAAATACATATGTGAAGTTATTACAGAAAAGAGGAAAGCTGGAAAACGCTGGCAACAGACAAGGGCGCGAAGCGACAAGATCACACTGAACAACTGAATTTATAAGCTCAGAAAATCAGTAAGAGAATTCAATAATGAGTCTTTGAAAACTTACCTTACGAGTTTTACAAATGATGCTAGTACCGACTACTCGCTCTGGAAAGCAACAAAGAAAATGAGCTAGCTCACATTCCACCAGTAAAAAACCAGAGCAGGTATCTGGGCGAAAAGCAGCCGAGTATCTTGAAGACGTATTCAAACCTTATGATGATAAAGGTTATCAAGGACTCGAAATAAGGTGCCTATTCGGTCGGTAACAGCTAAAGAACTTGCCAAAGTAATTAAAGGAAGCAGGGTTTGATTTGATTACAGTAGAAATTTTGAAACAATTTCCACGAAAATGCTTAAAAATAAAGTGCACGAAACTTTCTCGTTTAGTGCGAGTCTGACTGACTTTCAGAGTCTTCAGCAAATCGAAAATTGAGGACACAATAGTTTTGAAAACATCCATTTGACTCTACTTTTTTCAAAAATCCATTGTACCTAAGTTATAAATTACCATATTACCTTAGAAATTAATTTTTGTTACAATCATTTAGAGTATTTTCGAGATATGTCGAAATTTCAGAAGTACTGTTGTTCGAATTTTTAGCCAAAAACTGGGTACGCAGTCCTGGTAACCTCACCTAGATAAGCTTAAATATCAATTTTGGTTGAAATCGTTAGAGCCGTTTTCGATCAAATCAAACTGGTACGAACATTTTGTATATGAATTACCATTAATATTGAGGTTACCTTGAAAAAAAAAAAAACTCCTCCCGAACTGTAAGCCCAAAAACTCCAAATCCGAGGTTTGAACGTAATCCAGGAGGAAGGACGGACAGACGGACAGACCGGACAGAATTTTGCGACCCACTTTTTTGAGTTCCTCTATCATCGTAATATCAGAATTGATTAAAATCTCGAGTTCGAAATTTTGTACGAAACCAATATCTTTCTCTTACTACGTAATGGAGAAAGTTAATAAGTTTTTAAAAGTTGAAGCTCTCAGGATCTTAAGTAAATCGTTTGAGTGGTTTTTGTAAAATTTGGCAGGCAAAACAGTACCTAACAAATATTGCAATGCTTAGTTTGAAAAATACTATTTCTTAAATTGAGCTGAAGATAGGGTTTTTGAAATATGAGCAGATTTTAAAATTAGTGTTTTCAGTGCTTCGAACTGAAAATTAAGGACACAATAATTTTGAAAACATCAAATTTAACTCTCAGTTTGCATTTTGGTCAAAATCGTTATTGCTGTTTTTACGTAAACTAAACAAAACAAAATTTTTAAAAAAATTACTGTTTTCAAAAATCCATTAAACGATAATATAGAGAAAAGCTGAGTTTAAGTTATAATTGACCACAGTACCTTAGAAATGAATTTTTGTTACAATCGTATGGACCGTTTTCAAGATATATCGAATTTTCAAAAGTATTGGTTTTCGAATTTTTAGCCAAAAATGGTAATCTCACCTACTTAAGCTTAAATTACAATTTTGGTTGAAATCGTTAGAGCCGTTTTCGATTTTTATAGTTAAAGTCCATCACTATAATTGCAGAAGCATCCCTCGCGTACTAGCTCTGCCATGTCTTTCGATGATTTTTTACTTCCAGCTATTATTTATTAGTATTAATGTGGAGGCTCCATTTTTGGTTCGGGCGCAGTTTTTTGTCCATATTTTGAATTACTGGCTTCATATAGGACAAGTTCACAGATATTCCCGGGCAACGCTGACGAAGGCGATAGTCCCTAGAAACTATAGACGCAGTCTGCAACTGTCCCGAGAGGTGCAGGCATGAGAAATGTCGGCATTTCCGATTGTAGGCTATTTGGACTTTCGACAATTTCAAGGATCGCCGACCTACACTTCCGACAGTCCTGACAAATGGTAGGTATACGACGGCTTCATCCTCTGACAATCCCAATAAACGACTGGTCAGTCTTTCGAACCTTGTCTGTCTTGCGACAGCCCTACGAGACACGCGAGCTATTATCGAGCCTTTTAGCCGCAAACCTCTACTCTAAACCTCTTCAAGAGAAAACGTGTTGCTGACTTCATTTGAACGAAAAGTCCCCTCATATAGTACCTAAATTAAAGTGAGACGAAAGCATTTTAATTGCAAGAGCTAAGCCAGGATTTTCCTTCAGTAAAACTTTGGTGTATTGTGAAAAGTCCAACCCCCTGTATAAGTGTATACATCAGACAACGAACAAACGTGTCACTTCAGTATCAGCCCGTTTTCCGACTTCATCATTTAGATCGTTCCGCTCTTAAAACTGTCACCCTCTGGCTGCAATAATCCGCCAGCCTTTTCTGTACAACTACAATCAAGTCGAACACCCATCACATTTATTGCTATAGCTATTTGGAGCGCGTTTCCTACACCACAACTCATCTGCCGGCGCTACGGCCCCATTAAAATAATAAAATTTTAACGCTCAATAAAATCATTGCGCTAATTTCACAAACACACTGCAGGCATCAAAAGAACGACAACCCCACAGCCAGCCGGGGAGGAGCTCTATACTCCAAACGATTATATACCATTGACGACGATTTGTCATAAAAGGCTGCGTTTTAAATCCGCTAGCTGAATATGGGGTAGAGCAAGTCTCCTTGCAGTAAGTAAATGTCACAAGTCACACCTTTTTAATGCGCACCACTCGCGAAGGTTACGTTACGTCGGGGATAAAACGCATAAACGCGGCCAATTTAAAACGGCAACAAAAGGATTTAACGATTACCGAGTCTTTTTCATCCACACAAGGATATATTTAAACGCTTTGGCGCCAACCAAGTCCCGTTGTTGTCCCGCTTTTTGTCAGTGTATTTTCCTGCGCTGAGCGTTATTACTTTTGTTTAATGAAATTTATTTAATAATTTTACGATGGCAATCATAACCCTTCGTTCTTCTTTAGGTACATGGTTGCCGTATATTTGTAACCTGTACCACTATGATGTTGGTTTAGGCTCCGCCATTTAGGCGTTAAGTGTGCGATTATAGCAATTTGTGTGTACTGAGAAAAAAGAACCACGAAAAACGTTTATGCGACGTTGATTACGCTGGAAATAAGGTACAAGGACTTTTTTTCCCAGTTCACCTGAATTTTTAACGTGGAAAATTTATTTTAATGAGCCCGGATATGAGTAGCAGAAGGACGAGGGTGTGTTACAGTGTGTTTAATTCCCATTATCGCGCGGTGCAATTATTTTTGATTTTATCAAGGGGGGTGGTCGGCGCTCTTTGCATTTGAGGAGGAGTTTGCTAGAAAACAAGAACCAAGAACCACGCGTGTAGTAGACGATGTGCTCTCGGAACAAGTTGTTTCCTCATGCAACATTTATGAGTGCGGACGTGGGGTTAATGTTGCGCAAGGAGTTTTTAATTATTATTGCTCGAGCTGATTAAGCCGCTTAAGGCAGCCGCCGGCTTATGAGGATACTTTGCAAATGTGCATGCGAATGTAGTTAATGGTAGGTGGCTCACATGGGGTTTTGAAAAAGACGGCGCTATTGAAAGTTAACAAGATTATGGCCGCGTTGTGCTCTTTACGACCGTTCAGTAGATGCAGATACACGTTGGCGATAGCATGCCAAATGGCTTGCACTGAATATAAATTGGCGGTGGACTATGGTTGGAGGGAGGAATGAGGATTGAATTCCTATTAGAAATTTTTAGTTTTTTGTTTAGATTTTCTTTTAGCTACGTGCCTTGGCAGTCCATTCCACTTTTTCGTCCTCCTTCAGATTGTACTCTTAGACGAGACGAGACGAAGGCAAAGTTTGATGATGTTGACCATAAGTTGGCTCTATCTAGAGACGCGAACAACGTTGTGCTCAAGGTCGTCAATTGTCATACTGTCATATTCGCGCAGCTTAAAGCGAAGTCGCATGATTGAAGGCCAATTGACTTTGGCTCTTTGGCAGATTGCGCCATCAATATTTCCGGTGGGTAGGTAGTTCTTTTTTTTAAGTTAAAAGAAAATATTTTCTTTCTTTTTGTTGTAACTATGTGGCTCCTACTAACAACATTGGATCATTATATTTTATTTTTGTTAAATATTAGTTCATAAATGGTTTTTGGGAACGTTGCCCTATGGCATCAATTGCATCTATAGTGGCAACAAAGTAAATTATTTATTGCAAAATTTAAAAGATAAAATATCTTTAAATTTATGTATTACAAACGTAAAGTGAAAAAAGGTAGCTCTGAAAATATCCATTAAAAAAATAATTGTTGCACATTTTAAAAGCTCAATAAGGTAAAAAGGCAACAAACCAAAAAATTAGAAACCACGTTAAATGACACCAATTTTACGCAAAGAAATGGTCAATACAACAAGCAAATCTAAACAAATTTGATGAAGTTTGATAAAAGAAAATTGGAGTAAAACCAAAATGTTGCCAACTGGATTAGATGGAACTTAGAAGTTTACTTTATTTTTTTAATTGATTGCCTGATATTTACCATTCAAATAAATTCGAAATTCGAAAGGTATTTGGCAATTCTCGATGTAAAAAATAAATAATAAAAATAGTTCTTTGATGGAAAAATTCGAGTTCTTCAACTGACGATTGGAGAAGTTTTCATGCGACACCTGGTGGATAAAAAAGAAACATGTAGGGACCTATAGAATTTTGACGTCTCTTTGTTCTTCAAAGAAATTGGATAAGGAATACGTTTGTTTTTGTGTAAGAAAATCAATAAGTTATTCATTAAAAAGTTAATCAACTAATTGAAAACAAACTTAATTTGCAAGTCTAACTACTACTTGTCCG
Source organism: Cheilosia vernalis (assembly GCA_949126925.1). NCBI lineage: Eukaryota > Metazoa > Arthropoda > Insecta > Diptera > Syrphidae > Cheilosia > Cheilosia vernalis. Next base: position 98,494,052 of record OX421358.1, on the reverse strand, counting down.
AAATTTGTAGAGTGTAAGTCAATTCATCTGGTAAAACTAGCACAAAAGTCTGTTAAAAGCAGTGTTGAAAATAACGTACCTAAACAAGTAATAAATTTGTTTCTGTTTATATATTTTAGTTGATTTTTATCTTATAAAAAGTGTGCAAATTATGATTGTTACAGATTTTTGTTGGCTTTGATGGTGGAGGATCCAGCCAACTTAGAAATTTCTGAGGTTGTCACAATGTAGCTCTGTGAAATAATTGACTATTTCAGTGGTGTTAAGAGGTATATCCGCGAAGGCGAAGAAATAGTGAAAGCTGGCTGGTCGGTATCCCATAATGCAGTGAAGCTAGCGAATGGCCTTAAGCACGCCGGCACACCTATGATACGAACACTCTCAGTTGTTGGATGGTTCTTCTGTATCAGCAGGATTCTCCGCCAAACTTGTGGGTTGATGTGTCATATATTCTTGAGTAGATCTATAGGATAAAGTAAAAGTAAATGAAATGTAGCAACTTGTAGTACCTTCTTCTCATTTTTATTATTTTTTATTTTTATTGACTAAAAATTTATAAATAATTGTATAGTGCAAGTAAGTCTAGTTGGTTTGGCATTATGCCGTCTACCAGTAGGTACCTTCTTCTCATAAAAGCTGCTGAACGTGATGAGCCTTAATCGTTTAATACCTGGCTTCTTCGAATTAAATGCTGATTTCGGAAGGTTTAAGCTGGGTAATGCATCTTTCACAAGTTTGGCTATATACTGAAAACAAAATTTCTATATCTGCAATATTTGGGACATTTTTCCCCATCCTATAAGCACATTTACCCCATTTAATCAAAAGAACTTTAGAGTTCCCAACTTCTTTTGGAAGATGCTGAACTATGATTGTTTTCAGCATTTTCTACAAAAATAACAGCTTAGCATACACTTTTATATCAACACTTATCGCACTCACTTTTAAGATATTATTATTCTGTTATAAAGTGAGGTTTTCTTCTTATATTAAATGTATATTTTCAATTAAGTACTCAATTTCTCACAATAACTTCTTGATTTTTCATAGAAACACATACCAGCTGTCAACCTACCGATGCGAAAATTTGCCGCCAGGGTTTAGCCTCCATTCGTCTTTCTTGCACGAGAGTTAAAAGCAAAAGGACCTCAACCATCAACCAGTATTTTCGCCTCTAATAATTGAAGATACACTTTAGGAAGTTAATTGGAAATGAAGATCCAAGAAATATACTCGAAGGCAGAGAATGGACGATATGAATCATATGGCATCAAAATAGCGATAATGTTAAATTGAGAACTTTCAGCTTACAATTTTTTTTAAAAACTCAATATTCTTCGTTATGATCTTCTTTTTTTCTGAGTGACTGCAGCAATATTTCCATTCAAACACGGGACCGAGCATCATTGCAACAAATCGCTAGCAAGCATCAGCATTAAGCGCAGTGGCTACTTTGCTAACGAGAAAGCAGAACTCCCCATGCGGCGGCGAGCTGAGTTTAACTTGGTGACCAGATCGATTTTTCTGGTTCGATGAGGACTTTCAGTCAAGCAAAGGACCTGTTAATTGTCAACCAGTCTTTGAAGGCATTAGTTTTCTCCTAAATTCAAATAAAGTTTCCCTTTTTCCCCCAAGGGAAACTTGCATTTATTTCCGTATACAATAACAGAAATTCTGTGCTTAAAATTAACCATAATATATCCAATTTATGTACTTACATGTGGAATCTCGATGCTTGGTATGAATTATTCGTAATTTTTGGGTGGAACACGTTTTTCTTTAATAACTAGTAGACGGTACATATAGACATTTTTGATTTTTCCGCTTTTTTTTAAGCTTGTCCCTCGTTTTTCTCTTTTTCATTAAAAAAAGCTCCAATTTGCTTCAGTCTGGGATCACTGACGTCAATCGTTCAAACCGAATTAAGAAACATGAACTTAACAAAAGAAAATAAAGAGAGAAAGCACGATAAGTAGACTATCGAATCAAATCTGTTTAAGGAGAGAGCGGCACATGCAACCACCTGTCCAACCGGCTTTTTATTTCGAGCCCAGCAGTAAAACTTAAAAGAGGGGAATAGCCAAAGCAACGCTAACCAGACTGCAGACGGACAAGGGTTTTGAACAATCGTCACTCGCATTCGACTGGCTTTTAGATAGGATTACCTCGATTCGCAAATGCGAAAGAATTTAAAGACAAAAACCGAAGTAACCCTTTCAGAAGTTATCGACCTACGAAATGTGGTCTGTGGCTCTGTTAACTGTGACTTTTCAGTATTGATAAAGTGTCCTGACTCTTTTTTTCAACCCATTCACATGTTTTTTTCCCCCTCATTTAGTTACAAATTTAACAGATGAACCAGTTCATTTGCACCCTTTCTGACCTCTGCAAATCCGAAAAAAGACATGAGACGATTTATTGATTTACAAGCACAGAAATTTTATACCCACACAAAAGGGGTAGCTCGTTTTTAATTCGCCGAATTATGTTTTCAGGCACCCAGCTACAACAAAACTCAATCCCAACTGTATATGTAGCAACGAATTGCATTCAACCACAGCGTATGAATTATAAATCCATTCTCCCGTTCCGACATCGCCAATTGCGAGGGAAAATTCAGACGTTTCACACCGTCAGCACTCGGGCCGCATGACCAAGCAGCCAGCAAACCCTAAAACCCGACACAGATACAGATACAGGTACAGCTCCAGCCGCCTCTGACAGACCAGAACAATTTTCGACATTTACCTTGAGACAAACAATATTCATCCAATGAAGCGGATAAGGATATCCCAATCTGTGCATTCACACCTGAAATCTCATTCACGAAAATCCTTCACACTTGAAAACAATCTACGAACTGTCGGAAAATCTCCTCTTGTTACATCCTTAATGCACTTGCTCTGGTTACAAAAGGAGACGAATTGGCCTGCCATGCAATTGCACAGCGGCGCGCGGTGGTGTGAGCTGTGAGGCTGCAACAAAATGTAGAGAGTACCAAAAGGAGCAGTGGGAATTTTTCATTTCTTCATACCACCATTAGGGTAGGTGCTTTGTTCCTTCTTTTTTTTTTTTTTTGGTAGAAGGGAACCTTTATTTTATGTTTTTTTTTGTTTGTGCAACTAGGATGTATCGCGTTTACTCCCGCACGGCCAGCTCCGCTCACATCCTGACTATCGCGCAAACAGGAATGCAACCGGAAAAGCACTTGACTTGTGCTGCCTCGGGGAAAATAATAAATTTCCCCCCGCACATATGTGCACTTATGTATTTTTTACTTTTCCGGGCTGTGTACAAGTGTACTCGGGCAGAAACGGCATAGATGTACATGAGCACAAAAACTGAATGGGCAGCAGATAGACCGGGATGCGGGATGGTCAACATATCCCAACTATGCCGTTAATGTGTGCTTATGTAGATGAGTGTAGTGGTTTTACCGTAGCTACGTGTCTCTATCTCTACTGCACACAAGGATAATTCCGTTTGGGTGTCTTTGCCATTGTTCCTTTCGGCCGACGCCAGGGGCAGGGAGCAGGGACTATCGCAGGGATTAGTTCACTTTGATGGTCCATCGTGTGAAATATAGACGGGGACAATAGGAAGAAATACGTAAAGAAAGGACGAATTGCCTTTATTTCATGTCCTCAGTCCTCACTCGTCTCTTAAGCTTGCTTTATGCTAAAACATTTTTATCCTTTATTCAGGTCAATACCTACATGACTTTAAGCCGCTTCGCTCTCTCTCTCTCTTTATCTCTCTGCTGGGTCTGTTTAGTCTGGCGCTGTGAATAAGCACAAAAACTGGAACAATCCGACTACGCGATCCACAACTTCAGCTGCAATTGACGGCAGTTAGGAGGACAAATAGTGGCACTATGATGGAGGAACTTTCGTGTTTTTTTTTTTAGCTTTTTATCGTCCTTCCTCCCTGTACTCATTCGTTAAATCCCGAAGCAGTACTCCAATCAGTCGTTGCACGATTTATATATATAAGCTTTTATTGAGACAATTGTTAGTTATTGATGGAGTATCCTGTAGTAAGGAGCAGCATCCGCCTGCTGCTGCCATTGTTTCCTTTATATTCTGATTTTACGACCCCTAAGGATATGCTACAGCATAACAAGACGAGGTATGGTTGTGGCTGCTATGTTGAGCGATCAAATATATCTGCACAGCATCATGCTGTGCACAATTGTTGAGCCCTGGTGTCCTTGTTCGGCTGATATACTTCATTAGCACCATGCTGGGGCTATAGTTATACATGTTTGAGTAATTTGTGAATGGCTTCGTGTTATCGCGGCCCTGTGTTTGCCGATGAAAGGACTTCGAAAGGCGAAAATTATTTCATTACTTTGGAGTTTGCAAACGATAATCTGCCGCTTCCGTGCCTTCGGATCGCATTTTAACGGTCCTAAGTGGATTAGGCTGCAGTAAAACTAAGATGTTGCAATTTTAATTTATAAAGTGATAGCGCATTTATTGGCTCGTTAAAATGCGCTGAAGCGCTTTGCCGGGAGAGGCCCATAAAATAGTGTCGTCGTTTAATAATACATGCGAAGCATGATTTAGAGATTGGATTTGTTTTACAACTTTCACCACTTAATCTCGAGTATATCTAAGTGATTGTAATAAATTTTGTAGGGGAAAACGAGAAACAACCTTTCAAATTTTAAAGAATGAATTTATTGTCCACTATCAGTCATAATTAAGAGAAAACAGCCCTTCGACCGTCCTCGTTGAAATTTTTGGTAATATGAATGCATTGCCTCGTTTTGATATTAGGCAAATGTTTAATAGAAAATTGTATGTAGGTATATTACGAGTACTTTAGTTAACAAAAACGGTTCACTTTTTTTTTTCATATGAAAACAAGTGCAAACTTCATTTAGGGAAGCTAATAAATTCGCTGATAAAAAAATGGGAAAACAGTCATCAAGGTCTGGGAACACTGACGAGCTCGATGTTCCAGTATATTCGCAGCATAGCCGTAAATTTGCGTCAATAGCTTAGACGATTCAAATAAATAATGGGGAATCGGGATAGGGGTAGTTAGCACCCACTCTAGAAGGTGCTAGCCGGCCGAGTATACTGTTTACTTTGAATTACGACTTTGTGGTATCCCCGATATAAATAGCCTTATTAGCATATAACAGCTTTGTAGAATTCCAGGCTTTGGTGACTTACTGATGCGGAATGATCTCAGTTTCTCTGGTGATGGGTGCAAGTCGGTGGTAATCATGCGTTTATTTTCCTTTGGCAATTTCGTTTGAGGATTTGGCTTGAATTATATTTGACAATGTTAAGTTTTGTGGCTCCTAAGCATAAGATTAGATTGATCTTTAACGTAGCATATAGACCCCTGCCTTGCATGACGTCCCGTTGATTTTTTAAGTCATTGATGCCCAAACTTATATCCTTTCCACACCAGTCCGAAAATCAGGTTTTCGTCGATGCATTCACACCGAATACCAACTAGTTTTCGTTTGACGTTACCATATTCGTGAAACTTCTCTGTAAGCTATTTTGGTTACAAAAATTCGATCGCATTTAGTAACAAATAAAATTATTTCAGAGCATTTCAAAAATAATATTAGCCCATCACATATGAGTGGAAAATGATTTTAAGTTGTGAGTTGTGACTTCTGTTCGGCCAGCTGTCCTGCTGAATTTGCTGAATATTGCAAAAGGTGTGTTTGTTTCAACAACCCAACGATTGAAAGTCGCTTTCGTGAAAAACAACCTTAAACTACTCGTTTTGGAAACTGAAATATGTAGATGGGGAATCTTCTGGTTTCCATGAAGCTGAATTTGCTGAATATTACAAAAGGTGTGTTTGTTTCAACAACCCAACGATTGAAAGTCGCTTTCGTGAAAAACAACCTTAAACTACTCGTTTTGGAAACTGAAATATGTAGATGGGGAATCTTCTGGTTTCCATGAAGCTGAATTTGCTGAATATTACAAAAGGTGTGTTTGTTTCAACAACCCAACGATTGAAAGTGGCTTTCGTGAAAAACAACCTTAAACTACTCGTTTTTGAAACTGAAATATGTAGATGGGGAACCTTCTGGTTTCCATGAAGCTTTCAACTCGTCCATAACATACAAACAGATCTTCCCAAACCGCAGCAATTTTGAACCTCCGTAGTTCAAGCATTGCTTTGGTCGGCAATAAAATCATTGGAGGCTTCTTTTATTCCTTGCAAAAACGACTACCCATTTGAAAGCCTGGAATCTTCTTCAAACCAAAAACAATCAGCACTTTACAAAAGCCAACCAGTGTTCTGAAAATGACTGGTTATGAGCTGAACTGATTTTGACAATCAGTTTTCCCAGACTTTGAAGACTGTTTAAGCCTTAATTTTTTTATCAGCAAATTCATTAGTTTTCCCTTAAATTCGAATAAAATTAACCTTATTTTGACCTGCCTGAAATTCGCACTTGTTTCTAAAGGAACAATATTAAAAAAAACTGTAACCGTTTAACAAACTTAAAGTAAGCATATACCTAACATACGTAAAAAATAAACTGATTTCCTTTTCTATTAGACCTAAAATCAAAATGAGTGAATGCATTCAGACAGGACCTGATATAGAGGTCTATGGATCCCCAAGGAGAAACAAAGGAGGTGATGCCCCCTTGTGCCTACTCATTTTCGAAATAATATGCACAATTTTATTTCAGTCGGTAATTCCAAGTAAATTCTTTTAAAAAAACATATATTTTAATTAAAAAACAAGAATTGTGCTTTTTAGACCCGGAGTAAATTTCAGAAGGAAAGTTATTTACAAGTGTTTACTCGTTGAAATTTGGAAGAATGTTTTTTGTCCAAGTTTCTATTGTGGTTCCCGTATATCAGGCCCTGCATCCAGGTACAAAAATTCTTACGTAGACGTTCGATGGGCTGTTTTCTTTCATGCTTAATATAAACAATTCATTCTTTGAAAATACGTTATACAGTTTTCTTTTTAAACAATTTACTTTTCACAGAAATTTTTTTATTTTTCCCTTTTTTTAAGCTTGTCCCTCGTTTCCCACTTTTTCATTCAAAAAGCGCCAAAATTTCCCTTCAATCTGGGCTCACTGCTGTCAATAAATATTTGGAATTAAAAATGTTTAAAGCTAGCTGAGTAGGATCGTTAATCTTCTATCCGATTGCGATGAAACCAAACTAAGTGTTGCTCTATCAATCCCCTTTTTATGTCTGAGAGACCCACACGATTGAGTGAGTGGTTTTCCTATACAAAGAGGCAGTTAAAATGTATAAAATGAGTAGTTGCCGCAACAGGTCCATAGGGATTCCCATACCTTACTTCTTACGACTATTCGTTTTGTTAGAGTTTTTATAGGATGAATATAAGGGATCTACAATTTTCTGCCGTGTCCAAACGGCCAATTGAGAAGCTCTTTCATGACAGTTTTACTTTCGGATGTTTGTTTGTTTGTTTGTTTGCTGTGGAAAAAATCTTAAGAAGTAATTTGTGTTTTTCGAGGGATTAACCCTGGGACCCCTCGCTTAGTAGTACAACACACTAACCACTAACCCACTGCGCCTATATGTAAACAGACATAAACTGACAGTTCATTTTATTACATGTTCAGATTTGACATTGGTAAAGTTCGCCAAACGGCATTAGATAAAATTCGATGACGAAAATGATCGCATTTTCGGAAATGTAGTGGAATAAGTTTACCTTGACAGAAACCACACAAGATGTCGCCTGAAGCCTTATTCCCACTCATATCCGAATCATTGATTTCCCTCCTCTATATTATTTTCTTATAGCCGACTCAAGGACTACACTTGTCGCTGTGCCACTATAAACCTGCTCTTCATCGGCTCCCCCCACACAATATTTTCTCGTTTATCGACAGGACTCCCTTAACTTTTACCTTTACATAACCAAAAAGCAAACCCAACCCCCAAATCCAGTCAAATGTGTAATAGTAATGAAATTACAATTTTACGGCCGCCGCATGAAAAATTAATGACAGCTAAAAAGACTCACTCGATCCCTATATGCATTAGGCAGGTCTGTCTAAAAGCCTAATACCGCTTCCATGGGCCATCAAAAAAAGTATTCACTGCTCTCAGTGCCACCTGAGCTTTTTCTCTGCGAATATCTTTCACTTTGCGCGTTTGGGTTGTGGTTCGCTTCTATGCTGCCATTTTGTCTGGTTTACGTTGTTCGTTTTCGTCATAAATTGTCGATTTTATTTATATGATTGTTGAAGCACCCCATGAGCGGTGGTTGTGTTGTTGTTGGATTTTTGTATTTTAGTTCGTTCTTTTTTTTTCCTTTTAGCTGTTTAGCTCTTAAAAAAAAGGACGAATTGAAAAAAGAAAAGAAAATATCTACCTGGACGTTGCTTCGAAGCAGCGAGTCCATTTGCACGTGCACAAGGCTATTTATTTTATTATTAGTAGTAGCACCGTGTGAGTGTGGTTTAAAACAGTTTGTGGTGCAGAAAGTGAGGATGGGGCCAGTGCAAGAGACTCGTAAAAAAATAAATTCGGGCAGTGATAAAAATTTAGTCCATTAGAAAATTGCTTAAGCGTGTGTATAAATGTGGGTTGTTGAATTAGGTGAACATGAGACTCGCAGTATGGGTGCTGGCAAACAGTACGATAGGGATCTGCGCTAAACACTGATTGCATCTTCCAGGAAGCGCGATCTATGTAAGGAGTTAACTCACGGTAAGTTGTATTGGGTGCCGTGAAATAACGCCGAGCGAAATAACGCCGAATTCTAAAATCAGAGTTTTGCAATTCGGCGTTATTTCGCTCGGCGTTATTTCACGGCACCGTTGTATTGTCCGCATATGCTCCTGCTCCTAGATAGGCAAACTTGAGAGTTTGGTGCTGTACAAACTTTAAAACTGATATTCAAACGAGTTCTTCATACTTTGCTTGCTCATGAGGTGGGATTTTACTTCTTTTTTGCAAACTACGTACAGTACACTTCTTTCCCTTTGGCTTTTTAAAATAAACGCCCTTTGGCGAGTTTTATTTAACCCATGTGGAGGCACCAATCATGTCGACTATGTCTGACATTTACCTCAGTATTGGAATTATTATTTGCTCGAGCTAACTACGCTTATTAATATAATAGTTCAAGCAACACAAATCTAGTACATCCTCTTGCTTGTTGTGATGCCATAGTCACAACTCCAATCTGATGCGGCCCAAGTAATCCCAGTCTCGTAATGCTGCTAAAAATGTAGCGCTTGGAAAAGAGCTGCTTAATACTCACAGTCCAATCACTCCTAGCGTCAATTTGAACCTAACACAATCTTGTCAAATATAGCTTCACCCCCAAACGGCGTTGGCATCATTTTCGAAAGCCCGCACAGAAGACGCATCATAGCTATAAATTTCAAACGAAAATAAGGTGTAGGACATTTCTCAACGGACTAAGTATTCACTGCTTTGCTTTTCAAGCTTAAGATCATCTTTGTCCAAAACTTTCTCGTTGATCTTATAATGAGGAGTCATAGTCGACTTAATTTTGGCTTTCCGCTCAACTTAGGTTCCCCAGAAGTATCGATAACTGACTTTGAACTGATTTTTCGATTCTCTCTAAAAGACTAAGCGTACCTTTTTAATTTCCCCTCAATTTCTCCCTCTCAATGTAATCAGTGAGGGTATCATACCGGGTCATCAAACAGTCAGATGCCAAGTCGACGAAAGCTGGGTGTAAAAGTCTTCTATGTTAAAGCTTAATGAAAGATGAGCTCATATAGCAAAACACAGGTGTAAGGTTTTTGTTACCGACACCCGATTTTGAAATATAACGACACATACCAATACCAAATCCAGTAATTTGGGCCTTTCTGCTCAGTGCAGCTGAGTCATTATGACAAAAAAGTGTGTGTTTTTTTTAAATCTTTCCATTAAAAATAATATTATAAATGTATAGGATTCAGCAAATAGATTTTGAATGCAGAATCATGGATGAACAATAAAAAGAAAGATCGGTTTTGAAACTACTTGAAGAAGTCGACAGCCACTGGCTATCAGATAAAGCTGTCAGACGGCTGTAGCCGTGATATATTTGACAAGTCAAACACATATATAAGTTGCACAAAATGACGGCTGTAGTTGTAATTTATTAAAAAAAAAAACGATATTTAATATTTCAGTCGATTTTCATTTCAATTTCTGTTATACTTGCCAGACCTCAGTGTTGTTTCGACCATGATTACTGAAAGCGTATTTATGAATAACTTTCCGGTTTGCCGCATTTAAAAGAGAGCGTTACAAATAGTTTTTCAGTGATTGTTAACAATATTTTGTTAACGATCTTTCTTCTATAGGTATGTGTCTGGAAATGTGAACTGGAAACGTCTCTCCGGAGAGTTAGCATATAATATTCGGAAACAGTGGTTAGGCTGCTCAACTACTAACCGAACAGTAGTTCGACCCCCGAAAAAAAAAAAAAAAATAAATTCACAAATTATTTTCCAACGTCTCTCCGGATCGTATTTCTCAAGAATAAGACTCACACAATCAAATCGTTTTAAGATGGTGCATATATGCCTACGGTGATGTTGCGCCACCTATATTTACATATTTTAGGTAAATAAGCTTCGCAAAACTTTCCCTTGTTATAGGATGAATTCAAAATAGAAATATAACATTTTGCAGCTTGAAGTTTATATCGAACTACTTCGAGGGGGTTTTGCTTGCAGTTCTCGAAAGTCTCGCTTGAGGTAGTATAAAACAAGGCACAGCTCCATTCTCTTAACCGGGGGACCTGACTGATTTTTGAGGTAAGGTGAAACATTGAATTCCCGAGTCTAAATTTCCGGTTGCGACCAGGCAGTGCAGATGACACTTAAAAACAGCCCCCAGATCTAAATCTTGCATACTCAGTTTAAGAGTAAATGAGCATGCTTAAATTGTCTTCGGTAATTTTGACGCCTGAGTAGGGAAGTAGGACATGTTTGGCAGCAGAAATGCTCACTCAGTCAGAGACTCCGCAACAGATGAGCTAGGCTTACCACTACCATCGGTATGAAACTCTTTGTCCATGGTGACTGGATAGTGCCAAACGTATTTACCTAAGTCAGCGATCTGGATAAGGACTCGTTAGCTCTGCCACTACCTGTCAGCTGTCACTAAGCGCAACAGTCTAGTTAATATCGCCCACAAGATCCAGTCTCCTGAGCTGTGTAAACGCCTGAAACCATTTGCCTGCCTCTATCAGTGCCAGTGTGGCAATTCGACAACCGTCCAACGGTGTTGGCAGCACTGGTTAGTTATCACCGATCTGTCTACTTCAACTTTTTACTAATAATAATAATAATAATAATAATAATAGTTGGCGCAACAGGTCTGTAGGGACCCAGGGCCTAGCTTCTCGCAACCATTCGTTTTGTGTGAGTTTTTTTTTTTAATTTTTGGAACGAGTGGAAGGGATCTATAATTTTATGCCGGTTCCAAACGGGCCGATTGAGAAGCTCTTTCATGACAGTTATACTCTCGGATGTTTGTCAGACGTTCGCGAGAGGTGGCGCAGTGAAAAAAAACCCAGAGTTGGAATTTGGGTTTTTGCGGGATTCGAACCTGGACCTCTCGCTTAGTAGTCCAACTCACTAACCACTAAGCCACTGCGACCACTTTTTACTAGCTCCTTAAAATTTCCATTTGGGATTAGTCGTAATTAAATCTATTCACTTTAAATAAACAATTTAATTAAATATTTACGTAAAAGTGCGCAGTTCATAATATTTGAGTTTTTTTTTATAATGGCTTAGCACGATTTGAAAAACAACACTGCTGGCCAAATGTTCGCCTTGTTAAAGTAGAAAAGCCAAAAAGTCCGGCTACCCACCATCTGCTTCTCGATTACTCATTTTTATAGACCCTAGACTCTCGTGGGCTTCACTTGTTCACATTCATTATATCCAAATCCTACTTACTACCTACAGTCCTTCGCGCCACACTGTAAAGTCGTCCTGTATAAATAAATTTTCTGCGGAATTGAATTTCTGCATGTTCAAGGATAGAAACCACCCGCCCACTGGCACAGGAGGTTGGTAAACACTTCGATCGGTTTGTATGGGGAATTGAAATTTTTCGAACTCTCTCCGCCCGATGTAGTCGATGTAAGTGGTCATTAAAATTTCATACGTAATGCCGCCCCAGACATCCATCCAGACAAAGCCACTCACTTGGCTATTGCGCGATTGGGATTACGTTAAACAAAAAAAAAACACCCACTCTTAATCGCATTAAACTTCAAAATGAATATTGAAAACGAAAACGATGTCGGCAAGTTGGCGTGGGTGCGTGGGCCTTATCGTCCCACCGTGCCAATTACCAGATTGGGATTAATTCTCACTTCCCAATTTATATAATATCTCTCAAGTTGCAGAACAAAACTGATGATGCTACTGCTCCTTCCGCCGCCGCTTCACACTATTGTATTCGGCTAATTCCTTGGATTTTACATAGTAATTTGTCCCGCTTTCCGAGCAACGCAAACCCTTGGACCGTAAACTTTTCAGCACGAAATGATAAATTCCGAACAATTGTTACGGGAGAAAGGCATGTCAAGCGCCGGTTCGCCCAATTTCATCTTTATTTATATTCAAATTAAGTTGAACATTTGAATCTTAGAGCGAACTAGACAAGGTGCCAAGTCAAGCTGTGTCTGGCTGTGTGTTTATATGTAGAGCAGTAAACCCGTTTGCATATACACCGGGCACACTTTGATTAGAAATGCGATGAAGAAGTTTGCGCAACCCAAAGGGTTGTCGTTTGTTGTCCCCACCTCGACGCCGGGGCTGGTCGAACGGTCGCAATCCCTACGGTGTAATCATCATAAATTTTGCAAAAACATAGATTGTCATCAAGGATACTAAAAGGATGGAAGGTACAAAAGTTGTATTTAATTAAATTACAAAAACTAAACACCACCAATCAATATGTTTTGTCCTTCGTATACAGTGGTGCGAGTATAGCTGGGGGCGGGTACGGGTAGGACTGCGTGTTCATGGCTTATAATCAACTGTGTAATGTTCATATTTATGTTTTGTAATTTAGTTGGATTGTTATGCAAATTGCCGGTCACAAAGTTTACAACCAAGGGAGGATGTTAATGAAATCATTCGGAAAAGATGCTCACAACTGCCGACTGTTGGATCGTCGTCTTATCCATGAAATCTATTGAGCGTTGGATCGAATCGGGGCTGGAATACACACGTAAAATGATGCAGAAGATGAACGGTAACAAATTGAGTGGAAATTTCTCCCCCCGATGGATATTTTAAGGCGACATTGTTGTGGTCGCAGTGGCTTAGTGGTTAGTGTGTTGGACTACTAAGCGAGGGGTCCAGGTTCGAATCCCGCAAAAACCCAAATTCCAACTCAGGGTTTTTTTCATTGCGCCACCTCTCGCGAACGTCTGACAAACATCCGAGAGTATAACTGTCATGAAAGAGCTTCTCAATCGGCCCGTTTGGAACCGGCATAAAATTGTAGATCCCTTCCATTCGTTCCAAAAATGAAAAACTCACACAAAACGAATGGTTGCGAGAAAGCTAGGCCCTGGGTCCCTACAGACCTGTTGCGCCAACTATTATTATTATTATTGTTTGGGAGCTACACCGAAGCGGGCCATAGGCCTAACAGCTGTCGGTCGCTAAAATTCAGACAGATTGATTGAAAAACTAAAAAGAAGCTTATTCAATGTCGGTATCACAGAAATTCCGAACGAATAGACTGCCAGTTTCGACAGCGACTTCTGATTCCATGAACAAGTCTGTTTATATAATATAAAACTTTATGTTGGTCCTCAGTTGACACGCAAACCACTCGAGGGATTTCGATGAAACTTTTGCTAAAATTTTTAAGACTTCGAGGGGGCTTTAGGTTATTTTGTCTACTGCCACGCCTACTTTTTGGGAGCGTTTTTGACCAGAATATATTTTTTTCAGACTTCACTGCCAACCATTTGGATGCATGTATTTTTCCACAATATTAAGAACTCCTACATGAATCGTTTCCGAACAATCACTGCTTTCCCATATACCACATCCATGATTAGGACGAAAATCAGCAAAGCACCGTGTCCTAGGTAATTTATTCTCTAACTCATGGGAGCACATATCTACATTCGCCCACGCACAGAAGACAATATGAGTGCGCATTAAAAAAGGAACAACACCGAATGAATTAATAAAATCTACCCTAAGCCGGCTCCTTAAAATATTCACTCTCTCGTTCATCCCTTTTTTTTCAATCAACTCCCAGTTGGGGTTACCTTTATCTGCTCCCCCCAAAACTGCCAGAGTAAAGCTCGTTTACCTTCGCCATAATATCTATGCATGGTGAGCGAAGAGCACCCGGCCAGAGGTTAGACACGGAAACCTCAAATTTCTGCCGGAAGTAGGCCTTCCATAGTAGCGCGTTATAAGGATGTTTGCTCCTCATAAAATCTACCTGTTGTGGGCCCTGTACGATTTATTGGTTACATAAAGCCAACCAGCTAAGTGTTGTGGCTAAGACGGGAATTTTGTATCTCACCTCCTTAAGTACCCAGTTATATTAAGTGAGCGTACTTCACGTGCGGAGCTCGGGCAGAGTCCTGGCTGCTTGTCAGTTTATGGGCTGGGAGCATAATGAGGTCAGGATGTTTCAGTTTCAATTCACTTGTTATGCGTGTACAAGTTGAGTTTGAACTTTGTTTGACTTTGTTTTTTGGTTATTTTTTTTTATAGATTATCCAAATGTTCATTAAGACACTCGGATAGTTTGTTTTTATTTGCCATTATCTGCATCTCTTGGAGTACAAAATTTGACATTGTCCTAACATTGCCAGAGTTTCTCTGATCCAACTATTTTCACGGCAAAAGCTAACCAAAGCTTCATAATTCAGCGTTTTGGATTCGGCATAAAATATAAAATTGTAGGTCGATTTTATACGTCGGAAAAATAAAAACACACAAAATAAATGGATGTAAGAAGCGTCAAATATATTTATTTTTGACTTTGTCGATTACTTAGTCAAAACGGCTGTCCAGATTCTGTTCAAGCTTCGGATTTGGACTTTGTGGGCCGCGGTAACCTCAACATTAATGGTAGGTACTTCCCATGCAAAATTTTCATACCAGTTTGATTTGAAAACGGCTATAACGATTCAACCAAAATTTTTATCTGATCTTAAGTAGGTGAGGTTTAAATGACTATGTGCACTAATTTTTGTCGATAAAATATCGATACTTTACAAAGAATTCAGTTGTTCAATTTTAACAGTTGAATTTAATTCAGATTGTGTTCAACCTTAAGTACTTCAAACTCTAATTAATAAGGCTTTCCGAATTAATATAGATTAACTAGCTGGCCCGGCGAACTTCTTTCCGCCCAAATTCGTTAATGTAATGAAAATAATAATTCCGAGTAGGTATGCACAATGCAAAGTAGCACATGCTTGTTTATGCAATTCGGTAAATTCAAATTCTTTATTCAAAGTTATGTTATGGCACTTAAAAAAAAAAGAAAAGAACAAAGTTCGATCCTTAAGTCCACTTTTGCTCTAAATTAACAAAAATCAACTTCTGCTAGCTATTGTGACTGAATTTTATTGTTTCACTTGAGGCCAACTTCAAGTTGTTGATGATGTGAACTAAATAAATTTTTTTTACCATTTTACACATAAAGCAAGAGGAAATTCGAACAAATTAAAACGATTGTGACAAATGAGAATTGATATTTGACTTAGTCAGTGATGTTGATTCTGATACTTGAGGAATAGTTTTTCGAAAACAGGCAACATTTTTTGAAAATTGTTTTTTTTTACAATCAATTCACACAAATACATTTTGAATTAGGTAAATCAGGTACATTCTTTGATCGAAGTCGCATTAAACATTTTAATTTACAACTATGCGTCATGCTTATTTTCCAATTATCTACTTGACTTACTCACCAAACCAAAACCTTGGATTATAGAGATAAAAAAAGATAGAATTGCCTACCAATCGACAAACATTCTGTTAACTATTTCTTGAATCACCTTGTAGGTTAGTTGCAGTTCGATAGGCAATTTTTATCTTTTTTACCAAAAACGCATAATTTTTTCGAAAAAGGCATAATTTTTTTTGGGTTTGGGCATAAAAACTTCGACCCGGGTTGGCATCACTGGCGGTGACTCCAATCTTACTATTTCCTAACTTAAAGTCAAATTTATTGCTTAATTACTTTTAAGAGTTAATTTATTGCCAAAGGTCGTGTATAAAATTTGGACAATTGAAATAACTGAAGTATATCAATATCGATGTGTTTCAATCAAACCGCAATGACTGACGTGTTGGTTCTTTTCACACGTCACACGTCGGCACGCCACATACAATTGAGCATGTGAGATATACGGGAATTAAAGATTGTTGCGACAAATATCCAGCGATTGTCCTTGCGACTTATAATTTGAAATTGAGGGGAAATTGAAGACGCTTAAGACGCAATGACAAATCGTTCTGAATAAGCGGAATCCGGGAAATGAGAATGCTTGCCTTGGAATTTTCCCCTCAAAATCGTCGCGGAGAAAACTAACCACACCTATCAACTTGTTTGGTAAGCCTTCTCTCTCCACACCGGTACCGAAGGTGTTGTGGTACTTTTGAGCTGCCCTCCCCATAATTCACGTATGAGTAGAGTACCATTATTGTTACTCGCTTATTTTTCGTAACAACCCCTACGTGAAAACTCAAAACGCTCAACAACTCCTATTGCCTGTCATCATTGTCCACGTTATCTCAATCACCCCTACCTTTCAACTCACTCACACATACTAATGCAAGGATCCTGAAAACACATGTCAAACAAAAATGATGGATTCAAAGTTCAAACACCATGAAATAAATCAAAGTATCTACTCCATTTCAAAAAGTTACTTAATGTAACATAGTAAATGTAAACAAACTTATTTGGTGTATTTAAAAAAAAAATCAAAATTGCTGACAACAACAATTTGCTTGGAAAATAATTAAAATAATTGACAACAACAATTGCTTTTAAAATTTAAAATATTTTTTTTTGTTTTGGAAGTGTCACTACTCGATTTCTATCCAGTTTATTTTTTTTTTTTCAAAGTGCTTTTCCCAATGAAAAACTAAATTTGTGCCTATAACGCCGCCTGTTGAGAATTTTCCGACTTTTATTTTTTCTAAACCATCCCTGATTCAAGACGAACAAAATAAAACAAAAATCATTCAAATCGGTTGAGCAGTTCTTGAGCCTTTATCCGACTAACACACAGCGATTGATTTTTATATAATAGAAGAAGAAGATGTAGGACTTATGATTCGAATAAATTTAAAATGAATTGAATTGAATTGAATAGAATAATACGCGACTTGCTTCAGCTGCATCGGGAGGTTAAGTGAGTGCCAGCCAGCGTTGTGCTGAAGTACTCAATTGGGTAATTTGGCTCAAATATTTTAGCTTTGGCTCAATGCTCCGAGCCAAATAGAAATGGCTCACATTTGGCTTAAAACTCACAATTCTTTCGTACAAAAAAAAAAAAAAACACAGATTTAATTTCCACAATCAAATTTTAACATCATTTCAAGTTTTGAATCCAATCTTTTTAAAAAGTAATATGAGCAATTTTAAACTTATCTCAACTCAATTTACCAGACTTATGACACGATTTCCACATTTTTTTGAATGCCAAAAGGACACTTTGCTGCAAGAACTTCAAAATATGTTGGAGGAATTCGCTACCGTTCAGATAGATTTAAATGTAGTAAAATTCTGGACTTGTATGAAGCGCAATAAGAATATCATGGGGAACTATTTGTATAAAAATGTATGCTCGTTTGCTCTCAACGCGTTAAGTCTACCCCATAGTAGTGCTTGTGCGGAAGGTGTATTTTCTACATTAAATAACATAAAGACAAATAATCGAAATCGCTTAAGTTATCAAGTCATTCACGCACTTTTGAGTTTCAAAGAGCTCTTAAAAGGATCAAATAGATCATGTATAAATTTCGATCCTCCGGAAGGTCTCATAAGAATTTGTTAGAAGTGTTTCTCTTTCAGTTTATTTGGGTTTCTTGAATTCAGTTATAATTCTTTTTTTTTTTTTTTGTTCACTTTACTACGTTAGTAAGCTTGTTGTTTCTGCAATAAACTATTTTTAATCGTTAATAAAAATTCAAATGTATTGTAGTGTGTTTATTTGCCTACATGCACATTCCGGGTGTCGTGTCGGGTGACGAGTACGGCTCGTTACCTGATTCGATACTTGGAGTGTGGAATGTGCTTTTCAGCATACTACGCTTCCCACCTAATACCTTTCAGATCACATACATTTACCTTTACTTCATAATTTGATTCTCCACATGTACAATTTAATAAAGACACTCCAAACGATAAGCACGTCTCTTTTTTATTCTCCGGACGTTAAAACTACATGGCGACCGTGACAAGTGACATAGTGACAAAATATCCGATTAATTAAATAATAAAAAAAAAAAAAAAAAAAATAAATAAAAAGAAACAAAAATGGGTAAAGAGCAATCAAAAATTGTAAACCCAAAGGCAAATGTAGTGAACGAAATAGAAATAGAAAATACAAATCAAGTTGGTGTGACAACCGTTGCAATAATAATAATAGCAATAATATGTGCCGCGAGTTTTTTGTATAAACTCCTAAAAATTTATCGCGCAAACATCAAACGCAAGTATATACAGCGTGCCGCGTCGGTGGCATCAATAAATCAAATATAAAAAAAGAAAAATAAAAAAAAAAAACACTACAGACATTCAAACAGTGCAACTACGTAGTAACAAATGTGCATCTTTAAATAACACTCATCATCATCTCAGCAGTAATCTGGAAGCGACAACAATACTAAATACATCTCGATAGATAAGAAACTACCAGCCAAGCAACATAAAACGATAGCAGAACATATTCAAAATTCCTCATATTTACACCGAGCGACGTTTCTACAGGTACAGCCTAGAATTTTATTATGTTATAATAATACCTTAAAATTTTTTTTTATTATTAGTTATGATAGTATTAAATTAACAAATGTACGGATAATTTAGATATAGATGATTGATATAAGTGATTGTAAATAATTCAAGCCTATTACGTTGAGAAAAATAAAAATAAAATGAAAATAAAATAAGTAATCAAATAAATGACCCATTCCAATGTGCCAACAGTGGACAGACATTCTGTCAAAAATAGATGTATGTAGACAAGTGTTTAATAGATCGTATAAATGTTTAAATAAAAATATTGAAATTAAGAGTGACACTGTAGACAAACATATCAACGTACTGATAGAAAACTTCAACAAAATAAGAACAGTACTAAACGTACACTACACTAAATTAACAAAGGAACACAAAGCTGAAGCTCAAGATATATTCTGGAGTTTTAGAGATAGATTACTTAAAATTTTCACTAAAAGGAAAATTCATTTAAAAGTCCCACTTTCTCTAGAAACTGAATTGAGCTCAAATAATATCACTGCTGAAAGTAGTGACGGTGAGGAAGACGAAGAAGTAGGCTTAGAAGAATCTAAAGATCTATACAATCAGATTAATTTGAACAAAACGGATATAAATAACACTGCCAAAATGTCACAAACCAAAATTGAGTTCCTTAATACAGCGTCAAAATTAATACCAGATTTTGACGGTAAAATTGAAAACCTACAAAGTTTTTTGGATTCATTAAATTTGGTAGAGTCGATAAAAGAGACTCATGAACAAGTAGCAGTTGAGTTAGTAAAAACTAAACTCAAAGGTGCTGCACGAAACCTTATTGCAAATGAGTCTTCGTTGCAACAAATTATTGCAAACTTAAGAAAATCGATAAAAGGCGAGTCAGTTGAAGTTCTGGCAGCAAAACTCATGAGTGTAAAGCAAAATAACAAGTCTGCTAACACATACGCTAATGAGATCGAGGACTTGACCAAATCTCTGAACAACGCTTATATTTCGGATGGGTTAACCATCGCGTTAGCAGAGAAGTACTCTACCCAAACAGCGGTACGTGCCATGACAAAGAATGCCACAAACGAAAAAATTAAAATTGTAATGGAATCTGGTCAATTCAATAATATGAACGAAGTTGTAGCCAAGTTTGTCAATAGTAGTACCGAAACCTTTGGTCAACCAAATTCTATTTTATATTTTAATAAAAATAGCAATTATAACAACAAAACATATTGGCATCATCTTGGTCGTAACCGTACACGCGGCCAATATCAAAATTTCAACCGTGGCAGAGGCCGTGGTCGAGGTCGAGGTAGTTTACACAACAATGGTCATTACCGCCAAAATGGTCGAGGCAACCAAAACAATATACGATATATAAATGAAGAACAAAGTTCGGAAAACTGGAACGAACCCCTAAATACTCAAAACAATACGAAATATTACGAATAAAATACTAAATCTAAATCTCAATCTCAGCAGCTTTATAAAAGTAAAGCTGATATCAACGAACAAATTTTCAAACTTTTTAATCGATACCGGCGCAGACGTTTCAATTATAAAAGAAACTCAAATTAATGATAGTATATTCGTTAATAAAGGCACTACAAAAGAACTAAGTGGTATAGGACAGGGGGTAATTAATACAATAGGTACAGTTAAAGCAGATTTAAAAGTTGAAAATATTCTTATACCCCAAATCTTCCAAGTAGTACGAACGGATTTTCCTATACCCAGTGATGGTATACTTGGGCTTGATTTTATAAAAAAATACAATTGTGTGCTAGACTATCAGTATCATCAAGACTGGCTAATATTGCGCCCAGATAACTTTCCAGAAAATGTAGCTATACCCATGCATACATCCTCATGTCCCAATTCATTTTCAATTCCCGCTAGGTCAGAAGTGATCAGACAAATCTCAATTAATACCGAAAAAGATGAACTTTTGATACCAAACCAAGAACTTAAAACGGGAATTTATATTGCGAGTACGATAATAAACGCGAAAAAACCATTAGTGCGCATAGTCAATACAACAAATAATAATGTAACGTTAAGCAATCCCAATATTATAACAGAGGATCTGTCTAATTATAACATTCTCATAAATAAAAATTTGGAAAAGGGCCATAAAGAAAAAATTCTTGTCAGATTATCAAAAAACTTCCCTCAATTTGTAAAATCAAAGCTGACTGACCTGTGCAACGAATTTAATGATGTTTTCGCATTAGAATCAGAAAAAATTTCATGTAATAATTTTTACACACAAAAGCTACGCCTAAAAGATGAATCACCAGTATATATAAAAAATTACAGAATTCCTCATTCACAAAAGGAAGAAATAGCGAAGCAGGTTGATAAACTAATCAAAGATGACATAGTTGAACCATCAACTTCGGAATATAACAGTCCAATCTTACTGGTACCAAAAAAATCGTTACCAGGAAGTAATGAGAAACGGTGGAGATTGGTAGTGGATTTTAGAAATGTAAATAAAAAATTGATTGCGGATAAATTCCCATTACCAAGAATAGATGATATTCTTGACCAACTAGGAAGGGCAAAATATTTTTCGTGCCTTGATTTAATATCGGGCTTTCATCAAATCAAGTTAGATGAAAAATCGAGAGATATAACATCGTTTTCTACGGACAAAGGGTCATTTCGTTTCAGCCGACTCCCGTATGGCATCAAAATAGCGCCAAATTCCTTTCAACGAATGATGTCCATAGCATTTAGTGGTCTCTCACCAGAACAGGCATTTCTGTACATGGATGATTTGGTAGTACTGGGCTGCTCAGAGGAACACATGTTAAAAAACCTTAAAGATGTTTTTTCTATTTGCCGTAAATACAATTTAAAACTCCATCCGGACAAATGCTCATTTTTCGGTCACGAAGTGACATATTTAGGGCATAAATGTACAGATAAGGGCATACTTCCAGATGATAGCAAATTCAGCGCTGTCCTTAACTATCCGACCCCTCAAAATGCCGATCAAACGAAAAGATTCGTTGCTTTCTGCAACTATTATAGGCGTTTTATACCAAATTTTGCCGAGCATTCACGTCATCTATCACGATTAACTCGAAAGAACACATCGTTTGCATGGACTTATGAGTGCGAAACCGCATTTCAATATCTTAAAAACTGCCTACTTAACCCGAATATTCTGCAATATCCCAACTTTCAGAAGCAATTTTGTATAACAACGGACGCTAGCAAGCATGCGTGTGGAGCGGTACTTAGCCAAGAGTACAAAGGAAAACAACTACCCGTTGCATATGCTTCTAGAGCTTTCACGAAAGGCGAAAGCAATAAGTCAACCATCGAACAAGAGTTAGCAGCTATTCACTGGGCTATAACTCACTTCAAACCATATATATATGGAAAACAATTCTTAGTTAAGAGTGATCATAGACCACTTTCCTACCTTTTTTCAATGAAAAATCCATCATCGAAACTAACACGAATGAGATTAGATTTAGAGGAGTACGATTTCGTAATAGAGTATATTAGGGGAAAAGAAAATTATGCAGCCGACGCTTTGTCTCGCATAGATTTTTCTGAAATCAAACAAATTCCAAAACTTTCCAGTAATATTTTGAAAGTCACTACAAGGCTTCAATCGAAAAGGGATAACTTAAAGCTAAACACGCCCAACACTATACTTCACAGCCCTCAGTCTGAAAACTTAAAAATTTATGAAGCACTTAATTTAAAAGAAGTACGAAAAGTTGAACGCCTTAGTCTCAAAGACTTTAACTTAAATATCACGAAAGGCAAACAAATAATAAGTACAATAAAAAGGAACGACTTTATTGTCGATGGGAAAATTGATTTAGATCAACTATTCCCAAAGCTTGAAAAAATAGCTGGTAATAAAGGAATAAAGAGATTCCAGTTGTCACTTGGTGATGAAATATTTAATAAAATCCGGATAAATAAATTTAAAGAAAAAGGAAACGCGTTATTAAAAAGTTTAGAAATTGTGCTTACACCTAGGATAAAAGTTATAAAAGACGAGGATGAAAAACTAAAAATTCTGAAAAGATACCACGATGATCCTGTTTTTGGTGGCCACCCAGGAATCACGAGGTTAGCTAATAAGATAAGAAAATACTTCTACTGGAAAAACATGACTAGAGAAATTAAAAGTTATGTCAAAGCGTGTGAGCAGTGCAAAAAAAGTAAATCATTTTTAAAAACGAAAGAGACCTTGATACTTACTCCCACACCAATAAGTGCCTTTGACACAGTATTAATAGACACTATTGGCCCATTACCAAAAACTGAAAATGGTAACGAATACGCCATAACTATAGTGTGTGACTTAACTAAGTACTTAGTTACAATACCAATACACAATAAGAGTGCCAGAGCGGTGGCTAAAGGAATATTTAATGGTTTTATTCTAACATACGGGCTCATGAAGAAAATTCTAACAGACATGGGAACAGAATACATGAACCAATTATTCCAAGAATTGTGCGATCTCCTAAAGATCGAAAAGGTAAACTCTACTGCCTATCATCATCAAACATTAGGATCTGTGGAACGCGTACACAGAACCTTAAATGAATATATAAGATCATACATATCCCTCGATAAAAATGATTGGGATGAATGGGTTACATCTTTTACGTATTGTTACAATACCACACCCTCGACAGTGCATGGTTACTGTCCGTTTGAATTAGTATTTGGAAAGATACCAAATACAATCGATTTCTTACAGCAACCTGAAATCGACCCCCTTTACAATATGGACGCATATGACAAGGAGGCAAAATACAGACTACAGGTAGCCCAAAATAGAGCTAGGCACATGTTAGAACAGTCAAAGATAACCCAAAAACGGCAGTACGATAGGAACCTTAAAGAAATCGACTTAGCTATAGGAGATCTAGTACTATTGGAAAATAATGCAGGACATAAGCTAGATAAATTATACATGGGCCCATTTAAAGTAGTAAAAATAGATAATAATCATAACTGTACGATAACAGACGAAAATAACAAAATTACTATAGTACATAAGAATAGACTAAGGAAATATCATTAGCAAAAAGCATAAATATATGTTATTTTTATAGTTAATAAAAAAAAAAAAAAAAAAAAAAAAAAAAAAAAAAAAAAAACAAAATTAATTAAATTTAAAGATAATTGATTAAGCTATTATTGTCGTTGATATATAAATATTAATAATAAATAGGTAATAATAAGTAATAATGTCTATTCATTTGTTTTCATAATAGATTTAAGATATCGAAAAAAAAAAAAACAAAATTAATTAAAAATGATCTTGTTTAAATAGAATATAATACCAAGATCATTCTTTGTAAAAAGGGTGGTGTAGTGTGTTTATTTGCCTACATGCACATTCCGGGTGTCGTGTCGGGTGACGAGTACGGCTCGTTACCTGATTCGATACTTGGAGTGTGGAATGTGCTTTTCAGCATACTACGCTTCCCACCTAATACCTTTCAGATCACATACATTTACCTTTACTTCATAATTTGATTCTCCACATGTACAATTCAATAAAGACACTCCAAACGATAAGCACGTCTCTTTTTTATTCTCCGGACGTTAAAACTACAGTATGGATACACAAATTTTTAATAGAGATACTTTTATTTTTCAAGACATCATTTCAAAGATTCAACCCCAACACCTCAAATTTTTTTTCATGTAACTATTGTGGCTTACTTTTTCGTAAAATGGCTCGGAGAATGGCTCAACTCAAAAAATTCTTTGGAACAACGCTGGTGCCAGCACAAGGCAGCGGCACTGACAGCTCAGAAACAAAAACCCGGTAACATTCCATCCCAATAGTTGGCGACTGTCGAAAGTCGAGCGATGCTGCCAAATACAACACTTTTGAAATCTGGACATTATCTCGAAAATGGTCCTTCGATTGTAACAAAAATTCATTTCTAAGGTAATATGGTCAGGTCATTTCTAATTTAATAGAAATCTCAGTTTCTCTCTATGTTATCGTACTGTTTTCCTTAGTTTACGTAAAAACGGCAATAACGATTTTTACCCAAATGCACACTTACAGTAAAATTAATGTTTCCGAAATTCTAATTCGAATCACCGACAGCCCTAATTTAATAAACTAATCATGTCTCGAAAACAACATTTTCGATTTGGCTAAATCTTTAGAAATCAAGTAGTTCGTACATCTCGAAAAATATATTTTTAGTTTTCAGCTACCTAAATACTTGAGCAATAGAATTTTTCAACTATACATTTCAATATTTATTACACTTTTGTCTGCATAATCTTACACAAAAAACCGCTCCTACGATTCTGAAAGATAATATTAGCATTCCAAAATGCATTTTAAAGGTAATAATAAGTATTCTAAATAAGATAACGTACTAATTTTTTTTAATTTGCACCTACCTTAGTAGTCAAATAAGAAAAACGCCGAGAAAACTTTTGATGAATGAGAAAGTTTCGTGAGACCCAGTCGTGCACTTTATTTTTTAAATCTTCTATACTTATTTCAAAAAGAATTAAATTTTGCATATATTATTATCTTCCAAAGGAGTCAACCGATTGGAATCAAAAGACAACTAAATGTTGCTCCATTGAGACCCTTGTTATTTCTGATAAGACCATGCACTTTGATTGATAATTTTTCAAATGATGCCAACAAGTCTACATCTTCAGCCTTATTTATAAATTCACCGTAGAGTCTGCCCTTATAAATGGGCATTGATTACGAATTGTTTTTTTTTTTGTTTAAGTGCATATAGTAAAGAAAAAGTAAAGAAAAAATAAAATAAAATTAATTGAAATTGAAGGTTTAAAAACAAAAAAAAAAATGAGTTTTGAATAAGAGAGGTTGAGAGGATTAGGTGGTTTTGATGGAAAAGGATGTTGCTGGGGTAAAGAAGGAGACGATGCCAGTAAAAGGGGTCACTGCTGAGGCAAGTAGGTGACCATGGTATGGTGGTTCGAGGCAATTTCTCCCACGGCCTCCGGCGAGCTTATAGAGCGGGTGCAAGCATGCCAGCAAGGACGCAAGACAAATCAAACAGCATGTCACAAAATGGCAGGAAAATAGTTAAAAACTACTTTCGCTGCCTTTAACATATTAGCTAGATTTTATTTGTTGAAAGATTGTTCAGAGACGCAATGCTGTGTGCAATTCGTTTCCAATATGTTGTATGTGAGCCAGGTTACAAAAATGTATATAGGTAACTAGGAGTAACTCTAGTTTTTGTTAGACAGGCCCCACACCGACAGCCGACAGTCCGGCACTGGCTAATTGAAATGGAAGTAAAATATCACGCCCGTGGTAATTTACTCACTTTTTTTTTTTTTTGGCCAACTCAGTGGCTGACAGCCCGTTAGCAGGACACTTTGATTGGATTTGCCTTGGTTTCTAAATCCTGCATTTGAATATCAGAAAACAGATATTTGCGCGTTCCGATGATCCGAAAAATCCATTGTCGGGACCTTGCATTAGCGGCAAGTTAATGTACAAAACTTCCATCTGCATGACTGGCGGCTATCGGTTTTAACCAATGAATCCTCAAATCACGACAGTTTTTGGCATAGCACTTGAATTTCATCAATCTACATGGAGGACCACTCTCATCCATGTTAATCATCCTTCATCTGGGGTAGAATGCAAGTGTCCTGTACAAATTTGGTGGTTAAAGTGCCCTCCTTTTTAATTGTCCGCTCGAATGACCAACTAATATCGAATCGAATTAATTATTTAACAATGCCCTCTGAACACGATCCACTATAATAGACATGCGGCCATTGACATCAAGTGTCAATAAAGTGTTTATCCTTAAATGTTGCTCGCAAATCAATATCAAGTGCCCTGACTGCTGCCGCGTATTTCATTATATAGAAACAGCTGCTTTTACAGAAGTCCATCAAATCAGTCGCATGCACTGCACATGCAAGGGGTAGTTTTGATGCAACGTATGACAGGCGGCAATACTCGCGCTCACATTTGCCTTTGGTTTCAACAGAACATGCACCAGGCATTATACGTTTACAGGTGGCATATCAAATTTATCATATGCTGGAACCAGTGTACCCCACATTAGTGGAAAAGGGGACGCTAATACCCCTGCTCTGCCGCAAGGCAAAGGGTTGTTGCTGATGTTGTCATTGCCGGTGACTAGTCCATCCGTCAGTAGCCCGCCCTCATTTCCTGACTCGGTTATGGCTGCAGAGTGCTCCCGTTCAGATATCGGTCAGCGTCAGCGGCAAGCCACCTCATTCTGACGTCACCCGTTTTATGAATCAGCTCAACAGCAGACCCGAAATTTATTCAATTAACGAAATGAATAGGTTTTCGGAGGAGCTTCCATGCCATCGCCCCCAGCCCATACAAAATCTATGTATAGGCACACAGGCGGCTTCCGTATGTTTCGACATTTCAGACAAGGCCGGAAATATAGCCGCGTATCTCGAGTGCTGGCCTTCGAGGACGACTACAGAACACGAAAAAAAAACGAAAATCCACAGATAATAGCGGTGAAATAATTATCGTGCCTTTTATGTGAAGCTTTTGCAAATGACTGTCACTGTGAATGAGAGCTGGTGGCTCTGTGTGCAAATTATGTCTGCGGGGACTGATGCATACGCGAGTGGACAGTTGAACAATTTGTGGTAGCGAATGTATGCGGTATATATGAGTGTGGTGCGCGTTGGTATGTGGTGCGGATTTATCTGCATAAATAATAATTTGTTGGATTTTTATCACATTTTTGGGGAGGGGCGCAGACCAGATCCAGATATGACAATTTAACCAAGCAGGTTAATGTTGCCTTTGGGGCAACGGAAGCCGAACGCCAGATACCGCATATATTCGCATATACCGATTTCATTTCGGGTTAAAAAAGGCATTTATTTCATTTGTTAATGATTTATGAATATGTCCGGTTAAATAATTACAAATCGGTCACCGCGGAGGCGGGTTGCCTCAATTTTGTTCCCAATTACATCGTGTGGTGGAGTTGATGGTTGGAATTGTAAGCAAATTGCGGCCATGATTCATTTTGTGTCACCCTATAGATCTTGTTTTTAAGTTTTTAATCGGAATCTACCAGTCTAAGTTTGTAGTCTTTTAAATCGCCTATAGAATTTATTGTTTACAAATTTGTGCAAAATTTCCTGTAAGTTGTGGCTTGTAGTTCTATGAGACAGACCTTTTGCTAGAGATATCTACGTTATACTTGGAACATTTGTAGTACAGAAGTAACACCACTGTCTGGCAGTATCTGTAGCATCTATGTTAAAGCGTTATGGGCTCCGATTTCGACAGTATTTGAGGCTTAGGTTTTCTTGACACAAACTCATGGTACACAAATTCATACCTTTCAAATTGATGTCTATGTTGTTAGATGTTCCTGAAGACACAAAAGCAAATACAGTGTGACCTAAATAAAAGACACTTATAAAAATTCGAGCAGTTGCTTTTATTGAGTTTGTTGTAATAATCGAGTCAAAAAATTGTATGTTCCAAAAATGAGGCTAAGCACCTCAGAATAGTAAAACAACGTGTTTTGCACTGCTACACAGATCAAAACAGAAAGGTAATTTAATTCATAGCTATTAAAAAAAAATTAATTTCAATATTGTTTTTTGAAAATAGAGAAATTTTTGACTGTGTCTTTTTGGGCGCAGAATACTTTTCCATAGCTGACTCTCGTATAGGTTTTGCAGAGCTTAAATGTTACTCAGTGCAACATGATTTTGCGAGTTCATGAAACAATCATTGCTTTTATCGAGTCACATTTTTTGAGCAACTGCAATTATACTGAGTCAACAATGGCAGGACTTAAGGTGTTGCTTTTATCGAGGTCGCACTGTCCCACATTCCAAATGATAACCTATTGTAAAGATGGGTTAAAAATAGTTTTTATCTATCTATAATAATCTATATATGTGTTGGTAAGCGCACAACTCAACAACGCCTAGACCCATTTTACTATTTTCTTTTTTAAATGTTCGTTGAAGTCCAAAGATGGTTTTTACGGTGAGAAAAATTCGAATAATTTCCGAGAAAACCCTAAAAACAGCCCTTTTTATTTTTCCCTGCAAAAAAAAAATGATAGAAATCGTAGTGACACTTCAAATACAAAAAAAAAAAAAAACAATTGCTGTTGTCAATTATTTTAATTATTTTACAAGCAAATTGTTGTTGTCAACAATTAAAAATTTTATTTTTAATATACGATATAGCTACCTAATTAGTATGTTTATGTTTACTATGTTACATTAAGTAAATTTTTGAAATGAAGTAGATACTTTGATTTGATTGTATCCATCATTTTTGTTTGGCAAGTATTTTCAATATCCTTGCATTAGTACGTGTGAGTACGTTCAAATGTAGGGTTGATTGAGATGACGAGGACAATGATGGCAGGCAACAGGAGTTGTTGAGCGTTTTGAGTGTTCACGTAGTTGTTGTTACGAAAAATGAGTGAGTAACAATGATGGTACTCAGCACATTCGTGAGTAGGGTTGTGGGGAGGACAGCTCAAAGCTACCATAAAACCTTCGGTACCGTTGTGGAGAGTGAAGGGAGAAGGCTTACCAACCAAGTTGATAGGTGTGGCTAGTTTTCTTCTTGGCTGTTAAAGTTACAAATCCTTTCTCTTTTTTCTTCCTATCCCTTTAATACTTGCAATTTTGGAAACGATAGGTGGCGCTGTCGTCGATTGTGCATGTTTATGGTTGGTTCCCGGTTGAAAGATAAGACACCGTCCTAAAAGTGATACTTTGCAAAACATTAGCGGAAAACGGGTGGTGGCATCTTTTATTCAGAAATCAAATCAAACGATATTTCTAAAGTTGTATAATTAAAATAAAAAATGGAATGGACATGGTCCAAATAAAGCACTTTGAGAAATCTGAGCAAGATTAGATTAGATTAGATTTATTTTATTTCAATTGTTAGAATATAGTGCTTACAGAGTTTACAAAAAAGGAAAAGCATGGCTTTTATGCCGTCTGCCTAGTTGACAAAGCAAAATTATGTTATCCCGCCTTAAAAACTTTCGCTTATAATTCGCTCTATATAGCCTAGCGCCAAGTTGCAGTATTGGAATAGTTTTCTAACTTCCATATCGTTAAGCAGTGATATAACTTCAGCAAACCAACTTAATTTGGAGCGTATGACTTGGAGAGCCGCTATATTCGGGAGCCGGTGATTTGGCTTCTTCATGACTTTCAAAACGTAGTCTATTTGCATTTTTAGCGTTCTAATGAAGAGAGGCGATAAGCCTGTTCCCAACATAATCATGTAGTTAGGCGCATTAGGTGGCAGTCGAAAAATTCGCTTAATAAAGTATCACAGCAGCTTCTCCACGGTATCATATTGTTTCGCTCCCCATACTTGTGCTGCATATACAGTAAAATGGATCCCGATACAGCTTCGAAAATTCTGAACTTGCTGCTGTGCGCAATACTTTTATTGTACAGACATCTGTTCCACACCGCGCTGATAGCACTCTTCGCCTTAGTCAGCTTCCCCTTCAGATGCCTTTCCATACTTAAGTTGCTTGTGAAGTGAACTCCTATAGGTATTTGAATTCTTTAACAATTTCTATCCATTCATTGTTGTAATACCATTTTTAATTTGCATATTGTCTGTCTCCTCCGTTCTTGAAAATCATAATTTTGGATTTTTCCAGGTTAACTATCATGTTCCATAGGCTACAGTATTGATACAGCCGGTTAATCATGAGCTGCAATGATTCACGTGTTGATGCGAGAAGAACAATGTCATCAGCGAAAAGCAATGCCTTTATTGTATGACCCGCGTATTCAATGCCACTAGGTAGGAAGTCCACCAGGTCATCAATAAATAAAGCAAATAGACTTGGGCTCATTGTACAACCTTGTCTGACTCCTGAATCCGTTCTAAGCCAACTAGACATCTCTTTACCATTCCACACTGACGCCATTGCGTTCATATAAAGGTTTTGTATAACCCTTCCAAACCTCCACGACATTCCGATACCATAGAGTTTATAGATAAGAGCTTGCCTATCCACTGTATCACTGCCTTAAAGTCGACAAAGAACGTGTACAACTCCTTCCCTTTATATAGAAAAGATTCCGCAATACTATTTAAGGCAAAGATGTGGTCGATCGATGAATAGCCTGGCCTAAAACCTGCCTGGTACTCCTTTAATAGCTTATTGTCCTCAATCCATTTATTTAGTCTTCTTTGCAAGATTAAGGTAAAGATTTTGTATGAAGCATTTCAAAATAAAATACCTCTGTAATTAGACAGTTCTGACAAGCTTCCTTTTTTATGGATTGGGAAAATTACAGATTCTCTGAATTCTTGGGGTATAAAACCAGTTTCCAATATGTTACCGTATATTGATGTTAACCTGTTAATCACCTCAGCTGTGCCATATTTATAAAACTCAGCTGATATTCCATTCGAACCTGCTGCTTTGCCATCCTTTAACATTGCCACCGGTGATATAACCTCTTGTTGAGCGATGTCAGCATCCAGAACTTCATTCGAAAACCCAGGAAGTGCATAGTGGAAATTAACTCTCTCCTGAACAGGATTTAACAAATATTTAAAGTGCGTAGCTAGAAGATTCGCGCTTAGCTTACAATGGATAGTAAAGTTTTTACAGTTCAAATATTTTACTAGCCTCCAGAAATCTGAGCAAGACTTAAAACGAAATGTACGGTCAAAGCCGGGTGGCTACAGCCTACAGCTACATATAAAAGAGACTGACGTCCGTATGTGCACTCATAACTCGGGAACCAATCGTTCGATTTATATGATTTTTGGTTTAAATTCTCATTGGCCCAAAAAAGGGCATATGCTACTTCTTGTCGAGAAAACAAAATACCTTATGTTGATTAGATTGAGGGTAGAAGTAAGTATGGAGAATTGCATTTTGAAAAAAAAAATTGACAGGATAGTGTCACTTCCAATAGGTACAACAAATATATATACTTTAGTTATTTCTATTGCACAATTCTCTAAGTTTTAAATAAGGAATTTCAATTGACCGAATTACAAGCAGCATGTAGGCACCTATGTGCATTGTGCGGGAACCTCAAAACTTAGAGGAAGGGTTAGCAGGGGCTGCCCACAGGGAGGTGTCCTCTCTCCTACACTGTGGAATATCACTGTGGACTCTCTTCTCGACAGACTTGAGGCGACTGGCACTCACACAGTGGGATATGCCGACGACATAGCAATAATGGCCAGAGGCAAATTTATAGACGTCACCGCAGATATCATGAGGAATGCGCTCAGAGTGGTTGAGCGGTGGTGTCTGGAAGAAGGGCTCTCCATTAATGCGGGAAAAACAGATCTAATAATCTTCACTAAGAAGAGGAAAAATCTGGAATTTCGACCCTTAACGCTCTTCGGTTCGGAACTAACAACGACCACGAAGGTCAAGTATCTGGGAGTCTATCTAGATACTAAACTTTCGTGGAACTACCATGTTGAGGAGAAGGTCAAGAAGGCAAAAAGGGTATTACATCAGTGCAAACGTGTATGTGGACAGAGGTGGGGACTCTCGCCTAGGTCAGCATACTGGATGTACACGATGATAACTAGACCCATTATCACCTATGCCTCGGTTGTATGGTGGGCGAAAGCTTCCCAGAAAACAGTGGGGAAGCACCTGGATAGGGTCCAACGCTTAGCATGTATAGGAGTTACAGGTGCAATACGGACAACACCAACATGCGCAATGGAAGTGATCCTGGGGATCTTACCGCTGGACTTATTTATTAAGAAAACAGCGGCCCTAACGGCACTTCGTTTGCATCGAGATGCGAAATGGCACAATCGTGGTACCATCTATGGACATAGGAAGATCCTGGAACTTGTCAAAAACGAGATTAGGGAGCTGAGCATGCCTATGGATGGGATTACAAGGGTGCGTGTTATGGAAAGGAATCACAAAACTCGTATTGAGAACGGATTATACTTCCAGAAAAAAGAAGTGGTGAAATAGTGATTTTCACAGATGGATCCATGATGGATGGCAGAGCGGGTGCCGGTATCTTTTCAGAAGAGCTGGAACTAGCCCGTCACGTTAGCCTCGGGAAACACACTTCTGTATACCAGGCTGAGATGATTGCATTGCTGCATGCGTTGGAATACTTGCTTGAGGGTCAGGTGGAGGGAAGAAATATCCTTATAGCACTGGACAATCAGGCGGTGATCAGATGCATGGAGCAAGCAAACATTACAACATCGTTGGCACTGGAATGTGTACTCAAGCTCAATAAGTGTTCATCTAAAAATGAAGTAACACTGACTTGGGTACGAGGACACATAGGGATCGAAGGCAACGAAAAGGCGGACTCCCTTGCAAAACAGGGGTCAGCTGAAAAGTTGCTGGGACCAGAACCATTCTCTTCAATTGGCAGAGGAATGGTTGAACAACTGATTTACAACTGGATCACGGCAGAACATCTGAGAAGATGGTCAACCATGGAACAATGTAGACAGTCTAAAATGGCAATTAAATGGCCGACCTGCTCCACTCAAAGAAGGGTTCTAAGCATGAGTCGAGGAACACTGAAATGGGTGGTGGCTTTATCAACAGGACATGGTAACTTCGGGTATCACTTAAGGAAGATGGGCCTTAGAGAGGACGATACCTGCAAACTATGCCTGGAGGAATCCGAGACAGCGGCACATATACTGTGTCAATGTCCGGCATTGGCTGCCAGAAAAATGAAGATATTGGGGCATCACTGGGTGGAGACCCAGTCGATGAAACAGATCTCACATAAACAGATATATAGTCGACTTTTCCATACCCTATTATCTATGTATAGTCACATTTGTTCTACATCTTTCTTATCTTCTTGGAGCATCACGCCTTTCGCCTAATTGCTTGAAGAAAGTATTTTTGTGGTTGGCAATCTAGGCCCGAAAGAGCTATTTCATATTGGTGCAGGATCAACAGAAGTTTATGAACAGAGTCCTCTATACCATTTGCATGTCCATCATTGATAAGCTTCTACTGATGTGACAGGAGCATATATTTACAACTACTACCCGCAATAAGATAGTGACTATCTCTACAAAACTATCTGCACTGTCCAAGAGACTCGGCTCAGCTATCTTAATGAATTTAATCCAAATAAAGCGATCAAAGTAAAGCCTCACATTAGCCTGTAATATTTTTCCGCAGCCGCTACAAAGGACATCCCCATCATTCTGTGTCGCGTATGATTTATTTCTCGATATGAGAAGAAGAAAAATTGTGTAAGCGGCCAAATCTATCATTACATTTTCATTTCCATGTCGCTTGCTTGCGGGAGAAGCCGACTGGAGATATACCTCTGCAGCGTTCTAGTGGCCAATTGCCTCTGTCAGGGCAATTTGTCAATTCTTTTTATTTGCTCTTAGGTCGGTATCTGTGTGTGAGTGGGAGCTCCTGTTTCTAGCCGCACGTACCTATACAAGGACTCTGCAGTTTCCATCGCTCCCATTTGGATGACATAAATTTTCCACTTAAGGAGCAATCAGCTTGTTTTCTCTTGGCTGGTGTTGTACGCTATATGCCGCCTCTAAGAAAGTTGATGGCAACAGATTCGCCTTCAAGTTGCCCGCAACACACCGACAAGATGAGTGTCCTTTCTGTGAGCGTTTGGTGAAAGGAAGTGTGCTAGTTTTTATTTCATCTCATGCGGGTGGTGTGGTCTTATGCAATTTCTATAAAGGATGTCTCAAACGATGTGGAATTCGTTCGGCAAGCTTGAAATATTTAGTCCGGGATGAATTTATGATGCAAGAAGAACTTCTGTAATTCGTTTGCCATTAAAGAAATTAGGAAATTTTTAAACCATCTTTAGTGAAACAAAATGACTCAGGAAATGGTTTTCCGGAGAAAGACTTGAGTTTGGTGACGGACTTCCTCACTGCCCTGCACATCTCACCTAACTTGGCCAACGGAGTTTTGCTTTGACACTTGAAAAGTGATCTTCGGCCGCTTGCCGGTGACCTCATTGCATTGTGGCCAGAGGCATTTGAGGATGGCTTCAGTTCTTCGTCGCAGAGCTTTATCGGCATATCGATGACTAAGTCCTGAATCCTTGTACATGAGAAATTGTCTCGTATCGGTAGGAATTAGAAATAGTCCCACAAGTGCCGTCTTACAAATTAATAGGTATAGGGCATATATTCTCGTATCTGAAATCTGAAGTGCTAACCAGGGGTACGGTTGGCTTCCTCAAATATTTTCTAAACTCATTTGTTGGTTTCTGCAAAAAATTATTGTGAATTTTCTATAAGAAATGCTTTCCTGTAACAGACAGGATGTTATGCTTGACCCCTGAGTAGATCGCGTACTTCTGCAAAGCACAAGGCCCTGAGCCCTTCCTACTGTCAAGGTTAATCGACAACTAAACCAATAGTAGGTACCTATGTGGAACCTACGTACTTTCGTACTATACGTACTTTACAATGAAGTCAGGACGAAAATCCCTTTTTATTGTTAACAGCTGACAACGACATAGTTTATGGTGTTCTCTGACTATTGGAAAGAATCCCAAACATAGTTCGTTCGAAATCTGTTCAGCAGTATAGGTTATTGAGACATGAAACCGCCCGCACCAATAAATCCGTGCTTTTTCGACAGCGACCAAGCCTCGAAACCAACTTGAGCCCATGCTTATCCATTTAATAACTACCTACTTATTAGCAGGAGATGGGTCCCATTATAATCTTTTTTGATGCAATGCGACAATATCCTTCGGCCATAGCCCCTTTGTATACACTGCGGGTCATTTGAATGAGGACTGCATAATCTTAGAATCATTTTATTTTATGTGTTTCGTTCCTAACTTCCTACGATAAAAATTGTTATACGGTATGAAAGGTTATTTTATTGCCCTCTCACCAGACGTGTTATATTAATACATTTGGAATGTTTTTTTAATTTCTTTCCACAGTTATAACTATAATGATCTAAAAACACTACAAAAAAAAGTAGGTCAATGGAATAGGGACACAAGTAATATGCATCTGTTTTTTTAGTAATGAGTACCTACTTCAAAAATGCTGGTATTCATAGAATCGTATATAACGATTTTAAAAAATAATCTAGGGGAATTTCACCCCAAGCAAGTTTGATGGCTTCAGTAAGCTGATTTCTGTCCTCGAACTGCCTGCCACCTTCGTGTTAGCCATCCCCAAACATTTTCCATGAATCCATGATGTTAAGGTCTGTAGAATACGGGGGCCATGTCATCAAATCGACACTTTGCGCTTGGATCCAGGTTTTTATTATGCGGGCTGTATGGATGGTAGCATTATCCTGCTGGTATGTCCACCTAAGGGGGCGAAAATGTGCTGACTTTGCGGAAAAGCTAACCAGAACTTTTTGGTAACGATTTTGCTATCATTCTTGTACTTTGGAAGTTCAATGGTATCGCACCATAGTGGAAGACTGCTCCCCAAACCATAACGCCAAATTCTATGCTGTGATGCCTCGTCACAAACCGTTCTTCCTTTCGCAGATCACGGAAATAGTAGGTAGATTCCTCCGGACCACATAGAGGTTTAACTTTTTTTCATCCGAGAAAACTACTTTTTGTCACGCCTTTCCCCATGCCATGCGTGCTGTCGTGCAAACTCCAAGCGTTGTTCTTTCCTAACCGGATTTGATGGTGGTTTTTTCTTAATTTTTTTAAGTTGCAAATGTGGGGCCCTCTTAATCACTCGTTTAACTGTTGATAAACTTGCACTTACTCCAATTTTTTTCCTAATTTTCGCCACTGATCGAGCCGAATTAGAGGCTTCTCGTAAGATTGCTCGTTTATCTTGAGCAGTTAGCACTTCCCCCGTACGTCTTTTCATGTTTTTGCCATAAGTATTTATCTTTATTTTTTAAATTATGCACAACCGATTTACTTTCTCCAATTTTTCGGACTATTTCACATTTCCGAGACATTTAACGTCTTTCCTCTACTCATTATTACTATAACTTTATACTATTAATGCAAAACCACAATCTCAAAGCACACTGGCAAATTCACAAAATTTTAGTTTTATGTTTTTGATAGCACTTTTCGAATTTACGACCGAATTGCAACTGTCCCTATTCTATTGAGCCAATTTTAAACTTGCAGTTTGTTAGTGAACAAAGAACAAAATAAAGAAATATAACAGTTTTTAAATAAAACTCTATTATTTTGCTCAAAATGTGAGAGCAATAAAGTAATGTATCATAACGGAAACTAATTTCTGCAAATTAATTTTTGAACTAAAGAACTGGCGAAGGCGATTTAGAGTAAAACAAATGATGAAGCGGTTGTCTCTATTCATATGACCCGCAGTGTATGTATATACAGAAACACGTGCTTGGATTACTCACTCACAGAGAAACCCCATACTCCATGAATATTTACTACTCAATTAACAAAACAGGGATTTAGCATGGAGTCGAACCGCCTTATTTCTAACGAGGCATTCAGCTAACGCCTTTCGCTTTGCCAAGCCGAAACAAAATTTAATTTCCCAAGCCAAGTGTCATCAGGATACTGATTTGAATCGAATCGCGTCATCGTCGTCGCATGTACACAAAAGTAAGTGTTTCCACCGACGACAACACAAGTCACAACACCGAAGACGGAACACACGCCCACCCGAAGGCTGTATATCGAACAACCCCGCGCCGACCTCGCCAAACGTTATCCGTCCTCTTTGAGGAGCACCGCAAGATTTTCTCTGTTCGCCGTCGTCGCTCCATCGTTCGTTAATCAAAACAATTAGTGGCTTGATGTTTCACAAGACACTCGAGAAAGCGGCGAACCGAAACAAACCCAGCGAATAAATCCTTCTGGGTTCTGGCTTCCGTTCGCTGCGCGTCTGTTTTCCGTTCATTTCGAATTGCCTGCGAGTGGTGCAGACGCAGACCGTCTCTCTCTCTCTCTCTCTATATAGATGTTGATCCTTGCGGTGCGACTGCCGTGCCGATGGTGCTAGAGCTGGTGGTGGTTGATGGCAACATTTTGGGGCCGCTTGTGTATATGCGCCACCAAGTAAGTTTCCAATTAAAACACAAAATGTGCTGTTGCTTAGTGCGGTGTAGAGTGTAGTTGCGTTTGAAAATTTACGAGCTCTATAGAGTGGGGCCATGGCTGGTATGGCCTCCCTGCGGGCGTTCTCCAAAGCGATCCAGTCGCAACATAATTTATCCCTGAGATACCAAACCAGCGAGAAAGTGAGCCGGCAGAAATGTTTCGTGTTTGTGTGTTGTGTCGTCCTTAATCATGCCGCTTAAACATGCCCGTAATTTACACACACACACCCCATGTCCACAGTCCACCCCCACCCGCGTGGCTGCCTCACACCAGCAATTAACTGTGCACTCGCAGAAAGGGGTTTTCTCCCGTAAACATTTGATAATTGCTCCGCACGGATAATTAATTTTGCATTTTATTCCTTTCTGTTCTTCATTTCCGATCTCAATAATATTTTGTGTAACACCGGTGATGTACTACCAACCTACCGAACGGACTAGTTTTGTTGTCGGCCACGACGGGAGGAGATCCTTTGTGCACACATTTCTCATTTTAATAGGCGTCGGTCGACGGGTATAAATATGTAATGAGTTTGTGGGGGGCCAAATGCCCAAGGTGCCATTCGAGAAGAAGTACCTATACCTATATGAAACGGAAATGGAAGCGCTAATGCTTTGGGGGAGCACCGCCCCAACTAAACAGACGCTGTAAGGAGGAATTTAATTTTGAGATGCTAATGGCGATTGGTGTTGGGGCCGGCGAGTAGGTACATACCTATAGAAAATTTAATTTCACCACAATTAGAGGCAATTTTGTGAGTCCATTTGGCGAGGTGATGATACTGGATTCGAGGTGCATAGTTTTGTTTATAGGTACTCAACAGAACTTTGAATCCAGCATAGCGGGTGAGTGGGAACTGGGAACTTCCTCGGGGGTAAATTAAAATTTCATGAATGATTGTAGGAGCTGCTCACTGGAAGGAGGATGAATTTGTCAAGAGGTTAAAATGTAATGAGTATTTGCAGGATGTTTGTAAATTGTAGGTATCTACGAGTGGCAGTCAGCGTCCCCAGACTTTCAAGACTGTTTTCTGCTTTTTCTAGTTAGCTAGTTTTTCCCTTACCTAAAAAAAAATACCCTTTTCCAATCGGGGATCACTGGTAGCAGGACGTGAGGTCTCCGATGCAATTCATTCAATCAGGTGGCAATAATAATACTACTTCTAACTGGTGAGGGCATCGACAAATAATGTAAAATTGAGTACCTACAGTGCGACCGACGCAAAGTGCCTTGGATCTTGGATGCCCGAACGTTCCGATCCCCTAATTCGGCTCAGTGTAGCTCAAGCGATGCTGAATAGAATGACTCGGCCATCGTCATAGATTGTAAGAACTTTTTTCGGCCATTAACCTTTCAGCTAACAACTTCGCCAGCTTTAAGCGATGAGCGATGAGGAGATGCGGAATCACTGTCAATGCGCATCAACAAAATAGCAGCCAGATATATACGATTATATTGACTGTTACAAGATGACCACAGCGAAAGAGGGTTGGTTTAAAAAGAAGTCCTGACATGCATCTATTAGTGCATATGGCGTAAGATCGACTTCTCCCAACTAATATGATAAGCGGCCAATTCCAGAGCGATTTTGGAAAGTCCTCCCATTGAGTAAATTGCTCAAGGTTAGAGCGCCCAATCAGAACTCTTCAGAGATTAATATATATGTAACGGGTGATTTTTTAGCTGGTTTGGTTTTAGCAACACTGGTTTTGACAGCTGACGTGTGTTTAGTACCTTGTGTCACTGTCAAACAGCTTCAGTTTGGTTTGCAATTTAACCATGGATCGTCTTATCAAAATTCGTGCTCGGTTCGAAATGTTCATTTTCGCTTTTTTATCGAAAAATTGTGTTCAGCGATGAGGCTCATTTTTGGTTGAATAAGCAAAATTGCCGCATTTGGAGTGAAGATCAGCCAGAAGCATTGCAACAGCTACCAATGCATCCCGAAAAAGCCACTGTTTGGTGCGGTTTATGGGCCGGCGGCATTATTGGGCCATATTTCTTCAAAGATGATGCGAATCGCAGCGTTACTGTCAATGGTGAACGCTACCGAGCGATGATAACAAACTTTTTTTTACCCGAAATGGAAGTTCTTGACTTGCATGATATGTGGTTTCAACAAGACGGTGCCACATGCCACACAGCACGCGAAACAATGGCGCAATTGCGAGGCGAGTTTGGTGAACAGTTAATTTCACGTTTCGGGCCGGTCAATTGGCCGCCTAGATCGTGCGATTTGACACCATTAGATTATTTTTTGTGGGGGTATGTCAAGGCTAATGTGTATAGGGACAAGCCTGCTTCGATTGACGCACTGGAATCCAACATCCATGCATTCATTCGTGAGATACCGGCCGATATGTGTGAAAGAGTATGCCAAAATTGGACTCAGCGGATGGGCTACCTGAGACGCAGCCGCGGTCAACATTTGCATGAAATTTTTGTGTTTTTTTTTTTTTAAAAGTTCTAAACCTCTTAAAAAATCACCCGTTATATGTATATATAATACAGAATTGCGGTGGAGGATTCAGATCAGAGTCGCTGCTGAGGATTTGCAAAAAGGCAATAAGGACCTTCTGTATAAACTGCCTGATGGACAGCCCAAAATCAGCTGTCAGTCAAAATGGTAACTATCCGTTCAACGTATATGGTCCGTGTACTTGACAGGCAAGAAGCCCGAAAGGGGTTTTGTATGAATGCATGTAAGTCCAACGATGCAGTAAGCGTCTTATTGCGGACGGCCAAGCAAACGACTAATACAATTTTCACAATCTGACAGATCTTAAAAGCTAGATTTCGAATCGGTTCTAAATAAAACCTTGTCAGGTATTGGCATTCGCTGGGAGTCAGAGCACTGCTCTGTCAAATTCGGCAAAAACCGTTTGATGTCGAAAAACGTTTGAAACAAGAAGACTTGCTATATAAACTCGCAACATTAAAGGTAACATTTATTAAAGTCCGTTCAATGCTCTACTTGGGCATATTGACAATGCCATTGTTGGAAGGGGGGCACGGAGACCAAATTTTACAAAACATTGCAACTGACGGCGCGATGAAGACGAGTACGTCTGCAAAAAATCTGACAAACATTGCAAACTCCGGCAAACTTCACGATGGATAGATACTCCTTCGAGCAGTTGGAAGCTTAGCCAACCTGAGCTCTATTATCTTTCTTTGAATCTCGGCAATCTCGGAATCTCAGCCGACTTGTTGAGACTCATGCGGGTCGAAAAGTGAGCGAGGTAGCCGGATATCAAAAAAAAAAACACATTCAGGTATTGTCCACTGCTCCACCTTGTGCGAAAGCCTAAAACTTATAAACTCTGTCGATTGGATTTGCCATTTAATTGCTGCAACCTGTGCACTTTACCGTGTGTTTTAAGTCTTTCTCTTAACCGAGCTATCCTAGATTCGAAGAATGTTCAAGCCTTCTTTTGCGGAGTGATTTGCCTTCTTCCGGAAACGCTACAATGGTAGTTCTCTGCTCCTGATTAGAAATCTGGGTTGTCTTAAAGGCTGATTAATTTTTCGAAACTAGCTTCGGCTGCCTCTTATTTGGTAGTGGAAGCTCCTCATTTCCACCTAGTTGTGGGTAGTTATCGCTTGTAAGGTTGCCACAAGTCCTGGGCGCAGTTTCGTCTATATCGTCGCCTGATAAGAAACAGCCCTTTCGAATAAACATACAAATAAAATCTAACATTCACTGACCTGATTGCCTATTCCAATTGAATCCTTTGTCGGTTCAGATTGATTTTCAGGCATTCTCTGGAATTCTTGCGACAACTATCAGTGGTAATAGTTACGTATTTTGTAGCCACAAGTGTCCATATTTAGTGTGCGATGATTTAAGTAACACAAATCCGGACACCGGACAAGCCACTTAGTTGCGGGCAACTGAAATTCGGCGACCGCGAATCATGCCAGACCCTTTTCTCTAGCTAGCTCCGTACAAACAGGTACACACTGTGCACATCCAACCGTCTGGCGTTTGGCATGGTGGCAGCAAACCTGAATCCTGAATCCTGATGACTCTTTTATGTAACCCCATGAGCACATTCAAATTCGGCGGCGCTGTGCCCTTCCACGTGCAGCCCACCCGCAGCCCACCCGTCGCTATCTCCCATCAGTTGTGTGTTCTGTGTACTGGGCAATTATCGCCTCCCTAGACGACTCGAATATGGAAATCAAGTAGCAGCTGTAAAACGCCGTTATATTTGCCGTCATCATCGTTTGTTGTGTTGCGCTTTTTGCGGGATTTCTCCTTTCAGAAAGGACTACAGTTTTGTAGACAGTCACCGTGTTCATGTTCATATTACCTTTACGGATAGACAAAGGTAGGTATGTGTTTGTTTGTACACTACATCCTAAATGGATATCAGCAGATGGACACTCGTGGAGCGAAAACGACGACAAACAATACACGGATCATTGGACATGGACATGTCCTATTTTTTTTTTTCCTTTTTTCATAGTGGCATTCATGGGAGTATGGAAAAGCCATCCGAGAAAAAAAAGTGGAATAAAAAAAGAAAACAAAAAAAAAACTAATAGCTGGCAACTGAGAATTGCGCCATTGTGTATGCCGAACGGATGATGATAAATCTCAGGGGTAAATCTGAAAACATACTGACAAATGGCCAAGATTTGTCCAAATGATTTATGTCGGAATTCTCATTTTTATTCAATGCAGTTTTCTATCTCTTTCGCTTGCGTTATGCTTTCCCGATTGTTGTTGGTTGTTTGCCTTTGCGCCAACTATATCTAGACTCGTACATATACGAGTATGTATATGCAGCAAACAATTGAGGCATAGAGGATATGTTGACAAATAGAAATGGATAATCAGAGCGCAAGCAATTACTTTTGGGATTTCCTTGGGATTACAATGTCGAATAGCCTGCCCGGAGCATGGCATGGTATCTACCTATGACGTGTACCTAAGTCGGAACTGTTGCTTTATCTTGTATAGCTGCACTCGTGCTCGGATGTGGAGGTTCACCCAAATTGTTGCTCTCGAGATGTGACGATAGGCGATTCGGTGACAAATGGCTTGCTTCTTATAAGCTTACAACAAGATTAAGGATAATAGAGAGAATCATTCGAATTGTTGCTAGACTCAATTAGGTACGATTATCTGGGATTGCTGTTGTCACCCTAAGAACGAGTTTCGGAGATCCAAGAAAAAGCTGCTTTCCAGGCGTGCATACAGCCATGGTTGACTTATGCGGTATACCTACTGTATACAGCAAACAGAAAACTGCACCCGCAAAGCATTCTGGCCATTTGAACGATTTAACAGGAACAGGTGTTATAAGCTTCCTGCGATGCAGTCTAACCCAATAAGTTAGTTAGCGTCCAGAAATGCGATGGAGAGAACGCCCAAAAATTAATCACTAAACTCTTAAACTCCATAAGCGCGTCCAAAAAGTCGACACAATTCGATAATGTCTGAGTAAAATCATTCAAAAACTCTTCCAAAAATAGGGTAGAAAATCCAATCAAGCAAACGTCCGGCAAAAAATGTGTGACAAAACTGACAAAGCGTCAAACCCAAGGAAACAACGTCTAAAACGTTACAAAAACGCACTGAAAAACACGTGGAAAATCTGTCAAAAAAAGCGTTACAAAAGATGGTCCAAGGCGCATTGGAAATCAAATC
The DNA here is from genome assembly GCA_949126925.1 of Cheilosia vernalis. Classification (NCBI taxonomy): domain Eukaryota; kingdom Metazoa; phylum Arthropoda; class Insecta; order Diptera; family Syrphidae; genus Cheilosia; species Cheilosia vernalis. The sequence continues at coordinate 98,450,345 of OX421358.1, read as the reverse complement.
CAAAATCGTTGCTCAAAGCGAATAGAATTACGGAAAACATTCAAAAAGTTGTGTCAATAACAACCAAAAGTTCATCTAAAAATTGGTCAAAAAAACGCACTGAGAAATGAGCCCAAATACGCCACTTAAAACGAGTATAAAATCGAGTAAAACTACGGGCCCAAAACCGAGTCCAAATACGAACAAAAAACCGAGCCCGAAATGCGCTCTTGGACAGACAAAAATTAGTCCAAAAGCGAAAAATGCTGCTAGAGGGCGTCCGAATATTTCTACTAAAATTTGGTTAGTAAAAGGAACCAAAACCGTAACACAAAACTCGTCGAAAAACATGCAAAAACCAATCTAAAAATCCGACGAAAAAAATTTTAAAAAGACACATATAAAATTGCGTCCCAGAAGATGGCAGAAAACGCATTAAAAATTCAACTCAAATGGGTCAAAAACAACCAAAAATGCGTCTTAAAAACGCGCTAAAAACGTGGCCGAAAACGAACAGAGAAGTGCGCCCAAAAAGCTACATAAAGCGCGTACAAAATCGAGAAAAAATATGGGGCTAAAAAAACGCCAAAAACAACAATAAAAGCGCTAATAAAACGAGTCTGTACACAAAAACGCGCCTAAAATGCGCCCTTAAACAGTGTTGTGTCTAATTCTTAAACCCGGGTAGAGTTGTGTTGAAGACAAAAAAATACACATTTGCCTTTAACATTTTTGCCCGACGGACTTTAATTTCCTGTAAGTAAAATTTCTTTTACTTTTTACATTTAACTTACTTTTAAGGATTCTATATACCTAATAAATTCACTTTGATAAATTTTACTTTCATTTTACCCTTTCAGGAATTAAATTTACGCAACGTGGTGTGTGCTTGACAGCTCAATAAAAAAGAGGAAAAATTAGCATAAATAATGATGACCGACTCGGCAACAAACAGTTAAAAATGCGTTAAAAAACACGTCTAAGAAAGCACCCAAAAAGGTGGAAAAGGTGTCAAAAAACTGATACTAAAACTGTAGCAAAATGCACTCAAAAACGGTTTAAAAAACTCGAAAACAAAAAAAAATTATTAAGAAATCTGACCAAGAAAACTTCAACATACTCGCCCAAAAATGTGACGAAAACGCAGCCCCTTGACACCACAAACTCGCTCATACAAATATTGAAAACGGCCACAAAATGCCTTCAAAAAGCAGTTAAAAAACGCGTTGGAAAAGCATTGAAAAATATCTAAGAAGGCGAAAAAGTTTCGGTGGATAGGTAGGTACCTACTCCCGCACTGTGGTGGTCTATGAAACCTTATTGTGAAATCAAAAACTTCCTTAAACCTTCACCCTTTTGCCCACTTACTGTGAACTTCAGCCCCACTTTCTGATGAGTTGCGAATACCTTTCAACCAAGCATACTTTATCCTTCTCTTCGATTGAATATAACGTCCGCTTTATTAAACATTTTCGAGAGAACTGCTCGGACTTACCTACCTATTGTATTGTCTATTGTGCCATGCCAATCGTACTTGCGTAGGTACCAAAAATGCCGTTGATGTAAATGCGTAAATTCTTCGTAATCCCACTCTCTCCTCGTCATGCCAGCTAAACCCAAAGGACTAGGTATAACTCGAACGAGATCTCCTTTTAATTACGGAATTCCAATTATATTTCTTTTTTTTTTTTATCTAATTGTCCTTGCCTAGACTTACGACAGCAATTACGGCATTGAATTTTCCGATTATTAAATGTCCCTATCGCTGCCTGCCTCAATTAAGTTCCAGTACACACAACGCCTCTTCGTTTCTATAACAAAGCTTTCAACATTTTTCCTCCCCCGCCTTATTTTTGTTGAGTGCAAAATTAATCTGCAAGTCATTGGTTGCAGCTACAGCAATACCCAATGGACAACCTAATATCCACTTTTTCCGTACACATGTATACGTACGAGTATCCATCCGCCTGGCGCCTATACATAAATCCTGTTTCTCGCTCCATCTGAATTGAGCTGAACACACAAACAAAAAAGGAAGTAAAACGAGCTAAGGCTGGATAAATAATTTTCTTTGATCCTCTCAAATTGCCAGGAAAATATACGACTCTGACTCTAAAAAGGACCCTGGACTATAGTTGCGTACTAATTGTGGTCAGGATAATAAAATGGAATGGCTTTCAGCTTTGCCATTCAGATGGATTAATATCGGAAAATAATAAACGAGAACGCCATTGAAATATGCGAATCCCATGTATATCCCGGTTATAAGTCTATATTTCTATAAGGACATCGAGTGCCATGCACTCGACATGCATACAAATGTTTGTACGGTGTTTGTCGGTTGAGAACTACATATATATGCATGCTAGTTGCATTCACATGTCGACTCCTGAGGTTGTGTATACCTACACCTATATTTGATAATGCGCTCTTCCACCACAACACAATGTAGACACCCGCAGCGAATATCCATTCAAGAAGACATCCTACTGCTGTATAGGTACTTGCGTGTAGAGGAAGTAGGAGTTGAGACGAGCACCCTCTCGGTCGGGACGTGGTCCATATAACTTTGGCTTAATGGCTGGCGATAGTGCACTGGGATAGGTCAATGTAACTGTGGAAGTAATAGCTTTGTTTGATTTGCTTTTCTTTCGCTCGGCGATATGGTGCGGAACAAGGAGAGCATGTTTGTCTTGAAATGTCTCCGCTGTTTTCATGTCCTGTTGCATTTCTAAGAAATAGTAGGTACCTATGAGTTGATTGGGATGGGGATGCAGCTTTGCGTTCACTGTTTAATACTTTAATGTGAGTGTTGTCATTAAATTTAAGATTGCAATCCTATTTGTGAAACAATTATTGTAGTAAAGAGCGACGAACGACGTAGAGACAGCTGGAGGCGGTAAATTTTAACTCAATCCAAAAATCTATTTCTACAGTAAAGTGGCTGAGCTATAACTCGTCGAATGCGTGGTCTTCCCATAGAAATTCGACGGAAGAGCTTTGATGATAGTTAAATAAATTAAAGGCTCCCTGAAATTATGCCAAAAAGTGTTTTGGAAAAAAGACCAAAATAATTGGGGCTTTATAATTTTGGAAAAAAAACGCCAAAAACTAAATATGAAAATTCGCCAGAATGCCAGGTCATGTTTTTGAAGGCTCCCTGAAATTACGCCAAAAGAAATTACGCCAAAAAGTGTTTTGGAAAAAAGACCTAAATAATTGGGGCGTAATAATTTTGGCAAAAACGCCAAAAACTAAAAATGAAAATTCGCCAGAATACCAGGACATGATTTTGGAAAAATAGCCAAAAAATAAAATGGAAATTACGCCAGAAAAAGTTTATTCTTTTGGCATAATTTCCAAATTTGGTTTGGAAATAAGACCAAAAAATCTGTTTTATTTCTGGCTAAATTTCCAGAATTTATTATGGAAATTAGTCTCAAAACTCGTTGTGGACTTATTTAGCCATATCTAGTTATTCTGAAATAAAACTAAATATGCGCGAGGAAACGCGGGGGGGGGGGGGGGGCGGTCCGCCGCGTTAGGCGGCTGCGCGTTTTGCGGCAGGACGCGTACCATCGCGCGGTCGCGTGGCCGCCCGCCGCGCCGTCCCGCGCCTCCGCGTTCATCAATGCTTTGTAGAACTTAATTTAAGAACTTCGCAATCTGGAACCTAAGACATTGAAACTTTCCAATTCATTCACTTCTTTTAAGATTGCACTTAAACGCTACTAAGCGAAAACGGTGCAGGGAAATAAGTCCCCGGGAACTAAGTCCACTGAGGGACTTAGTACCCGCCAAGGGGGAAATAAAACCACTTTTGTGAAGTGGACTTAGTTCTCATATAAGGTGGGAAATAAATTCCGAAAACTCAGAGTGGTTTTATTTCCCTTTAACGTGAAATTGGTGTTATTGCGCTTTCAAACTATGAAATGCCTATGGGGGGGCATGCTGCCCCCCTGCAACCCCCCTGCTTGGGTTTACTGTTGGATTACGGGGTGGGTGCAAGGTTGGTCGTTGGCGTTATTACGCTTTGTCGGAGTGAATATACTCCAATAAAAAATCGTGAGTTTGTTGTCCAATTTTGTTTGGAAGTTAGTTGCTCCTTCTTATTTTTGAATGCGTGTACTAAGTTCCCATAAGAAAGTGGACTTAGTTCCCACCCTACATGGGAACTAAGTCCACTTCACGAAAGTGGTTTTATTTTCTACTAGGTGGGAACTTAGTCCCTCAGTGGACTTAGTTCCCGGGGACTTATTTCCCTGCACCAGCGAAAACCCGCTAACTTATATACCTACTGATTACGCGTGATCGCACGTGCTACATCAATGCTCTTGAAACTTAATGGCAAAACAACATAAAAACTAAGCCAAACAATGCAGCTTTATGGTGTTTTTTTTTCTAAAAGAAAATGTTTGCCGTATTTTCCTTTTTAATTTGGAAAATGGGTTGGGGTCGAAATTCTGGCGAGGTCAAAATTCTTTTTTTAAAATTCTGCTTTCAAAATTCTGTTTTACAAAATTCTGCTTTCAAAATTCGGCTTTTCAAAATTCTGCTTTACAAAACTCTGCTTTACGAAATTCTGCTTTACAAAATTCTGAAAATAAAGAAATAATTTTTGAGACAATGGTAATTTGCGCAAATTATGAAATGTGTATGGGGGGGCATGCTGCCCCCCTGCAACCCCCCTGCTTGGATTTACTGTTGGATTACGGGGTGGGTGCGAGGTTTTTTACTTATATTTTTTGTTGAATTTTCAAGTTGTTGGGCCCAAAATTCGAATTTCAGCACTTAAACTAGATAAAAATTTTAGAGATTTTAACCATTCTAGATTTTATTCGTTCTAGTAATCGTTGAAAAATATTTGTTGTCTTTAAATTCGTAAATTGGAAAAAAACAGAATTAGCAGAATTTATTTGTTTAAGATATTGCCTGTCAGAATTTTAAAAAGCAGAATTTTGAAAAGCAGAATTTTGTTAGACAGAACAGAAAAAAATCAGAATTTTGAGTAGCAGAATTTTTGTGTTAAAAAGCAGAATTTTGCAAAGCAGAATTTTGAAAGCAGAATTTCGACCCGCTCCCTTGGAAAATAGACCAAAACCTTTTCTGGTGTTTTTTCCAAAATATTTTTTTTGGGCTTTTTTTACATTTTCCTTTAATGGAAAAAATGCCCAAAACATTTATGGAAAAATAAGCCAGAATTTAATTTATCCGTGTCCACCAATGCTTTGTGGAATTTAATATATTTAAGAACTTTGCAATTTGCAACCTAAGACATTCAAACTTTCCATTTTACTGACTTCTTCAAAGATTGCACTTAAACTTAACGGCAACAAATTTAACGGCAAAGTAACATAAACAAGCAGCTTTATGGTGTTTTTTTTCTAAAAAAATTCTTGGTGTTTTTTTTCTAAAAAAATTCTTTTTTTCTAAAAAAAAAACACCATACCTATTTTCCTTTTTAATTTGGAAAAAAAGACCAAAAACTTTTCTGGTGTTTTTTCCAAAATATTTTTCTTGGGCTTTAGGAAAATGGAAAAAAATGTCCAAAACATTTATAGAAAAAAAGCAAAATTTCGGTGCATTTGCGCCATTTGTATGAAAATTTTTGGGCTTTTTTTCCATTTTAATTTTTTGCCGTAATTTCCTTTGGCGTAATTTCAGGGAGCCCTGGTTATGACTTATAATTACAAAAAAAAAAAAAAAATGCTCACTACTGTTATGCGATTGATATTATACATATTGTTAAACGTGTTTCTTCTGACGTTTATAAGAAAGCGGGTCCGGATCGTGTTGATGTAAGCATCAGTCCCATGAAATCCGTTCCACAGAGAGGACGATAGAGAGATTTTTGTGATTCAACAGTCATCGACGTTACAAAGTTCCGCCAGTGATAGTGTTGCCAGGATCTTTAAGTGGAATTGAAATTTTTACCCAATTTTTTGGGGTAAAAATGTTGACTAAACTGACAGCCCACGATTTAAAAATTTGTTCCAAATTGAACCTTTAAAAATGAGCCAGAATCGCTGCTATTTTTGACTAAAAAAGATTTCATGAGAATGAAGTATCAGAAACTACGAATATTCGCTTGTTCGCATCAGTTCCGAGTTCGCTCTCATGTGAATAGATATATGTACGTGGGTGTGCTTGCATGTGAAAAAAATTTTGGATTACGTTTAGAACAGAATATTAAAGTAAAGTGCTGTCATTTTAATAATTTTTGTATTTTCCCCGCACATTTAGTTCTAGAAGTGGGAAGAATCCCCTATTCCCATTTAATCAAATTTACACAAAGAGGGGATTTTCCCACGAAATGGCAACACTTTCATTGAACGCCTATTGCCAGTTATTTTCAGTCTCAGCGTTGTTATTTTCCCTTTTTGGCCCGTTTTGCTAATACTATATTCGTAGTGATTTAAGTTCCACTTGTCTTGTGTTACAGCTTGTGAGTTGTGACATACAAAAAGTAGCAAATAAGGTATTTAAGTAGAACCTAGATCGATATGAGTACCACTTGAAGTAGATAAAATTTTAACACTTCGGCAGATCCGGGAAAGATCCAGAAATCCAAATCGATTCCCACCATCTTTTTATCGATTTTAAGGCCGCATATGACATCATCTATATAGGACCGAGCTATGTCTACCTTTGGCATGCCAGCCGAACTCGTGCAGGATAACGATTTAAAGCGCTCGCTGCTTCATCAAGATCGGTAGCGACCTTTGATGCCAAAAAAAACTTGGAGCCCTATCCCGCACAAGTAAGGAGAGTCTGTATAACACTTTGATCACCCAAGTCCTGCTTTTTTCAAGCTTTCAAGGCATATACTCTGCAGGTATGATGAAATTCCAAAAGTTACTCAACCCATGGCGAAGTCGCAAACCCAAATGAGCTCTAAAATCATCTGCGAACTGGTTGTTAAATCCATCATCATCATGCATCATCCACGCCCATATTTAAACGCCTTTAAAGGTCTGTTACCCAGTACCCCTACCCATTTATCCATCCGAGCATCATCCTGCTGCTGCTCCATTCAGAAATATAAAGCAACATCTTGACATTCTTGAGCATCTCCCTCTCTTTCATAATCCAGGACTGGCTCCAAAATCCATTGGAGCACCTGCAGCCGCATTCGTTCAGTAGAATTTTAAATTTAATCAAATTTCGAATGCAAAACCACCTCCTTTGCAGCGGAATTAATTCAGAATGGACAAACACAAACACTCCAGCGCTATAGCCATTGTAAATGCCAAGCACCACCTTACACAACCCCATCTCAAAAAAAAAAGAAGAAGAAGCAAAACTGTCCTCAAACAAGAAAACAAAGCCCTGATGTTACAACAACTCCATCACAATCTTCCCCCCACGGAGATACAATTCACCTACCCCGGGGATGGATAAGAATGTTTACACTGAAAAGTGTAGGACAAATGTTGAGAAGATAGCTCACAGCAAAATATTTGCATATGAAATTTATTATTCTAAAATAAGCCAAGATTACAATTACACATGGAAGCGGAGCGCAGCGTCAAGTACGAGCAGGTACCTATACCAAATGTTTGCCTGCACAGTAGTTGTGTGGGCTCTGTGTACTCGTATGTGCATATATGCTCCACATTCGCATATCTGCAGATCGGATGTGCCCATTAGATAAGGCTGTCCCGGTGCGGTGTTCTGGTGCATCGGTTAAGTTTACATTTCACAAAATGCTGCAGAGCAACCTATCGTTGGTGGGTTTCCTTTGGCAGGACACCTCATTCAAATGACACGGTGAGAGATGAAAAATTATCAATAGGAAACAAGAACGTATTTGAAAAAGACGTAGTTTTCGCCTTCTTTTGCAGCCGTTTGCATTGCTCTATCTGACAGTTAGTGTATAGGTCGCTAGGTCGAGGGATTAGTAATGGTAGGTAGGTAGGTAGGTAAATGGGTGCTCTTGTGGCAGTTTGCCACAGCTTCACTTAGACCATCAGTTGGGTCCATTGTGTCCAGTTACGGGAACCATCCATTGTGACCTGTCGAAAGAGAAATAGAAACCGCTTTTTATATTGAACCACATAGATTGGTATGAATCTCATGGCTCCGTTGTATCATGATCCTAAAGTATGTCCTACGAGTGACCAATGATTGTGTGTCTGCTAGAACCACCCAGATTTGGGTATGAATCTCAGGAGTGCATTGAGATCAACATTCTTCAAATCATCTAGGTCATCGAAGAAGTAACTGTTGAGAATCCTCTGTCGGTTGTTTTTAAGGGCTGTGCATTCGCAGAGTAGGTGACGATCAGATTCTATTTCTTCAACGTCCCTACAGCTTCTGCAAAAATCATTATGCAGTATCCCCAGCCGTTCCGCATGTACGCCTATTGCGCAGTGTCCAGTAATGACCCCCGTGAGTATGCGTATATATTTGCGGCTTAGTCTGATCATGGATTTAGATCTCTTTTTACTCAACTCTGGCCACAGTTGTTTTGTGTGCCTGCAGGTAATGAGATTGGTCCAGCGTAGGTTAGTTCTACTCCAGGATTCAATGTTAATCTTCCTTGCAAGCGTGCTGAGCGGAGTTCTTACTGATTTAAGGGCCAACGATGCATGTTGTATTTTCGACCCGTTTCTTGCAAGCTCATCCGCCTGTTCATTACCTGGAATATCCATGTGCCCTGGTACCCAGCATAAGGTCACCGCGTTGGCTTGTGATATTACGTCCAGATTGACCCCATGGCTTTTATTACCGCTTGGCTGTCAGAGTAGATAGTGATTTGTTTGCCGACAATGTGCCTTCTCTTAAGGTCTTTTGCCGCTTGGGTGATAGCGGCTACCTCTGCAATCAGGGCTTAGGGCTTAGTAATACTGGATATTAACTTCGCGGTGTTTTTTTTTATGGAACTCTCGGACTTATTACTATTTTATTTTTCGTTTAAGAATGCGTGTGTAAGGGGGAAGGAAAACCGGACAGTTATGCAGCAGCGGGTCTGATTTTCCATCCTGACTGACTTTGCTCGAGGCATACGCACGGTTTTTCTAATAATTTTCTCCTTAATCCTTGGCACTGCAGCCTAAACGGTCGCTTTTATCATCGGGTACTTCTAATCGGAAAAGATGTTACCACCTCCTTTATGAGGCCAAGTACATGCCAACATCTGTAGTGGCAGCGGAAAGAACTTCTTTGTGGAAACTACCACTCTATAGTCTATACCACAACGAAAAAACAGACAACAACAAAAAAAAAAAAACATTTACTATGCCATAGCCAACTAGATAGATTGGCAGGAGGAGCGGCGGCAGCTAGTCAAGCGTCACTCCAGTGGAGCCCTTCAATGTATTTCGAAAAAGATAAATAAATGCAGACCATCTAACCGACAAGCACAAGCCATCCACCAACCACCAGTCAGTTAGGGCAGCTGGGCAGGGGTGGGAAAAATGTAATTTGATGCTCGGCAAGCTTAAAGCAAGGAGTACGAATGCATGTACAAACAAGGTGCTTTCTTTATCTTGACATATTTCCCGTAGGGATGAAGAAAAAATAACCATAGCCGAGTACACAGAATAATATTCACTTTGGAGGCCAGAGGGAGTTAAGTGGCTGCACCTTACCCAATTCTTTCTGGCTGCATGCTGCTGGAGTCCTTGGAAGGATACACGGCACACGGGTTTCTTTTTATGAATCTTCAATGGCTTGCGATCTTAACAGATTATCCTGTGGCTGTGTACCAATGTTTCGCCTTGCAAATTGCACAAAATGTGTATCCTACGGTGTGCTGCTGTGTCGTCGTCGTCGTCCTCTTCGGAGTTTTAATGTAGTTTACTTTGGAAGAACACAATTTGTTTGGATTTTGTTCATGTCCGATAATTGTTATGCCACTTGTACAAAGATTTTAAAATTGCATAGACGGATTCGAAGGGTGCGGGGGTTCTGTCGAAGCTTGCGACCGCAAATAGTGTACAGAACGGGTTGAGGAAATGGAGATGGAGATTGTTATGGCAACACTGGCCATACGTGTTGTATTGTAAAAATGACATGTAAAGTTAGTTCTTGCTCAGTTGATCGGTCTCTGGCTGAGAGAGATGTGTGCGTATACTCCGAGGAAGCGGTGAAAATAAATGTGGGGTTTTTCTTATATTTTTCCCACAATAAAATTCGCATCGTGTTTCTTCTTTTTAATCGGTGTATTATACAGAGATGATTGCGGTTCGTTTTATTTGTGGTTGTAGTTTATGATCTGATGCAGTCGGATGTGCATCGAGAATAATCTGGTCGAGACGGAAGACTTGCACATCCCATCAAGGGAATGGATAACGACGAACTGTTGAACTTCTTCATAACAGATTTTGTGTACGGGCTATGAGACAACAGATGAACTGCGAACTGCTCAGTCTTTTAAACAAAGTGCGGATACTATCTTCTAAGATATCTTGTTTGCTTATTTGCTGCAGTCATATGATATTTTGACCTACTTTCGGCACCGTGTTTTTCCAAACATGACTTCCTTTTTATTACATTTGAATTTGTCATAAATTGCTCTGTCTCTAACCATAAACCATAAATACAGTGGCGCAAAATTATAGACATCGTGTATTAGGAGAGATTAGTAGATACTAACTAGCACCACTCTAATTTGAAAGACGGTGCTTAGCTTTTAAGTAAATTATAAACGCTTTGTAACCTACAACTAGTACCAACCCTAGAGCGGGCGCGACGCAAATTTTTGTCAAACAGGCCTAAAAATGTACACTGTACAGTTTGAGAAACTAAACACAGTTTGGGGAATTCTCCTTAGGCAAATTTTAATGAAATGACAGCAAAAGAGAAAAAAAAAAAATCTGTAGCGAGCAAAACTCTTCCTCATCAAAATTTTCAAAAGGATTTGTTCGGGTTTTATTTCATTTTTTTCTTAAAAGCTCAAAATCTTCAAAAATTTCGAGATCTTCAAATATATTAATATCCTGAGAAAACATTTCTTGAAAAATCTTAAAAAAAAAATTGAAAATTTAGAATTTTGCAATAAAAATGACAGATGGGAGAGGATTGAGAGTCCGTACTAAGGGATAAAATGTACCTACTTTTGATGGTTCTAAATTTACTACCAGGTTATAACGATAAAGTGGGTTTTATGTCGACTATAATTAAATTGATTGATTGATTAATTAAATATTTTTATTTCTTATAAGTTCATTGTACAATATTAAAAACAAAATGAATTCATTAAGTATAGAACATAGGAAATATTAGCGACCTTCTGTATTTTTGTATACTAAGTATTAAAAATAGTATTGAATGCCACTGAAAAGATATAAGTTTTGGGTGGGGTGACCCTATTACAACAATCCCAATTAACTCAAATAATATGATTAAAGAAAAAAAAATTTTTTTTTATTAAAACAAACTAACAAACTGAACAAATCAAAATGTTCCAAATACATAAGAGAAAAATTAAATAAATAAATAATTTAAAGCAATAGGAAAAAATTGTTTACTTTAAAAGATCAATTCATAATTTCTTTAATAAAAAAAAAATAGGCCAGAACATCAAAAAGCATAGTTTCTAAGTTATTATAATTTAAATTAAAAAGCCAATTTTTTTTTTTTTAATTTTAGGCATTGTTATTGTTCTGATAGATTGAGGAAGCTTGTTAAATAAACGACATGATGAGACTGAATAAAAATTACGATATGCAGTAGTGCGAAAATTTGGTACAGATAGGGTAAACTGTCCAACAGTAGACCAATTTGCGTTTGACTAGATTTAGTTTATAAACAATAGCAAAACATTAACAAAAATGACTTTCAAGGACTTCAGTAATATCACAAAACTTATAAGTTTTAACTAACGAAAAATAATAGTAAGGAATGTTAAATGCTGTAAGGTCGTTGCTAAATGCTTTATAAAAATACGGAATTCTGAAGCAGGGAAATGCTACCATATTTACCATTGTTCACTGCGTACCACTAGGAGCTGGTTCACTGTTGGACAAGTGCATTTTTTGGAGAAAAATATTTTTATAAAAAAAACAGTTTCACAAATTTGATTGAAATACTATTTTTAATTAATAATAATAATTAACATTTTAAATTGTATCCCACAAATCTCATAAAGCACAATAGTTTTTTAAAAGGAACAAAAATAAGAAGCACGATTTCTAATTTACTTATAAGTAAAATCACTTTTTCTTGAGCACAACTTACACAGACGTGCGCACTACTTCAACTCCCAGGTAAATTCACAAAGGATCGTAACGTGGTTTATTTTCTCTTTACTTCGTTTTTCTCCTATAAGTAGAGATTAAGTAAATTTAAAAGGTTCACTGTGGGACGTGAGCCACTGTGGGACAGTTTACCCTACGGTATACGAAAAGTTTCCACGAAAATTATAATTTGAAATTAAACGATAATTGTGATTTCCAGATTTCATAAAAAAAGGTTTTAACACTTTAAAACAGTACAAATGACGGACTGGAAGAATTTTCATGTCGTAAAATAATGAAAAACTCGGATGTCTACTAGGCTTTCGGCATATTTTCCGTATAACATATTTCTGCAGAATCAGCAGAGGTTTAATTTTATTTAGGTAATCACCTCCCCAACAAACAATTCCATATTACAGTTTGGAATGGCAATTCCATTATAAATTGTTTTTAAGAGCATTGTTGAGCAGATGTTTCGCAAATTGAAGAAGGGTCTAAGTGTGCAACGAAAATATTTTCGCAGATTTTCTGTGTGACTCAAAACTCATTCTAGAGTCGATTGTAAGTCCCAAATATTTGAATTCATTCACTTTCTCAATCAGAAAACACTTATCACTGCAACTTGAGCTATCACAAAATATGGTAGAAGACGTATAGTTGCAATTAAAAAGTTTGAATTTTAACCACCCAGGTGGGTGATAAAAAACATTCGCTTCCAAATTGTTAAGGGATGATAAGCTGAAATAAACTATTTTAGTTTTAGAGCTTATAATCAAATTGTGCTCACCAAACCAGTTTCTTAATAAATCCAGATCCCAATTAATGTCAGAAACTAGATCCAAAGAACTGTTCAAACCATAAGATAAGCCCACATCGTCCGCAAATGCAGTAGGTTTGCCTTTGAAGTTAAGTGCAAGGAGTGAATTAATATAAATGAGAAACAAAATTGGTCCCAAAACAGAGCCTTGAGGTACACCCAAATTAGAGAACTTAATTTCGCTCCTTATCTCATCTATTTTCACTCTCTGCGACCTGTCTTTTAAGTATGACCTAAACCAATCTAGCATGAAACCACGAAAACCAGCTTTTTCCAATTTACTTAGCAAAATATTGTGATTTACCATGTCGAAAGCTTAGGTAATATTAATAAATAAACCAGCAGTACACTTTTTTCCATCAAGGTTTGACATTATCTGAGAACAAAACTCTAATAATGCCCTATTCATTCAGTTGATCTACCTTTCTGAAATCCAAATTGATTTGGGTTAAAAAACGCAGTTCTATTTAGAAAGCCTATTATTCTATTCTAGAAAAACACTAATACGGATATTGTCACGTACTAAAATAATTTTAAAGTGGACTTTATCCGACTAAAATTTTGCGCCAGTGTTATTATTAAAATAAACTATCCTTTGCCAGAAGTAGAGGCAAACCGTGATCAAATTCATTCCCTTAACTACAGCATCCCTATTTTAATTAATAGGCATGTTCCATTCCAAGTGTGAAGCCGAGCTGTAAGCCCCCAGATGCCAAATCTGAAGTTTGAACGAATTCCGGACCGCCGGCCATTTAGGCTGTAGCCCTCGGGACATACTGACAGACGGACAGAATTTCAAGACAAATTTGTTTGAGTTCATCTATCATCGTTATGTCAGAATTGATTAAGATATCGATTTAAATCGAATTGGAAATTTTGTATCCTTTCTCTTACTATGTAATCAAAGAAGTTAGTACATAACTGCATCGTCGCATAACAAAGTGTAGAAGACATTTTTCTACAAACAAAATAAAGCGCTCCATACCCATTTCCAGTTATCCTTCAAAAAGGAAAAAAAAAAAATACTCTCTTCCTGCTTGTCCCCTGCATCATATTTTCGTTAAGCAAACACTTTAATCTTATTATTCGATGGGTGATCATTCTGATTGCAAATTGTTCCGCGCTTGTGAGTTCATTAAATCCATAAAAAAAAGAAGAAATTCTTAAAATAAACAATTATCAACCGTACAAGCATCCTTTACCCAAGCCGTATTAAATTATAAGCACAAACGTCGCAAAAGGCTGCATTTTTTGTACATAACAAAATCGATGGCTTTATACCTTACACTCCTGTTACGTCGTTAATTAATTCCACTCCGTTGAGCCCTGGATAATTGGTGATGCAATCAATTGTAACAGAGCTGCATTTGACGACGATATGAGTTCGCCACAGATCCTTATCTTTCGATACACAAACCGAGAGCTTAGGGAGGGTAGCATAACCTTTCAAATGTTTGATTCCATCCATGAGATAAGCAGACAGCACAAAAGCCATTCTGCTCTACGGGGTAGAGAAAATACAAATTTAAAGGATTGCCTCATAATATGTCCCCTATCATACGAGTAGTGACATGAAATTCTATATGAATTTATCTCATAATCTCCAAGAGGGTTGTTTTCATCCCAATTGCTCGTGAGGTATACCCTTCGTCCTACCGTGTCACACAACTACCCCTGATGACGGCTGTCATTAGAATCTGCAATCGGATACATCCTTTTATAATGCGGTACCGTTTTTTGTTAACAACTATATATTAATCATCCACTCAATGTCACCGCTAGGGATGTTTTGGTGCGTACCTACCTATTATACCATGTGCGGTGGCGGGGGTGATATTATTATTACGCATTGAAGCACCTGTTCACAGGATATAATGGCTATGGATATGGGAATAAGGACAGGAAATGAGCCAGTTAATAACAGCCCCATGCGAGAGCCATGATAACGTTCTTTGAGGATTACATTTCAATTAAGACATTCTTTTGGCACGATTAGCTCCTACGCAACGGTTGGAACTGTATAACATTTGATATAGGTATATAGGTATAACGTGTGCTGCACGCAGATAGAAAAATTCAAATTAGTTCTTGAGCATCATTGCTTTTGAAGAGGGGATTAGGCATTTTATTTCGGAGAAGGAAAGTCTGAAGCCTCTCCATTGATTTTATCGGTGGGTGTATCGATGGAATCCCTATTAAGGTAGGGGGCTTCTGAAGGTGCTATAGATGGTGGTAGTCTTTCCTAATTACAATTGTGTCCCACGTTGTTCCTTTGAAAAATGTTTTCCCAATAATTGTACAGATATCCAGAAATCAGATACCTACCGAAGGTCTTTTAATTGAAATTCATTGAACCGTGTATGACGCATAGGTGGAGTAAATTGTCACCTGCGGACAATGCGACATCATCGTCACAATCGGCTCGTAATTTGTTTAAAACTGTTTGTTGGCGGTTCTGAGTTCCGAAGGCATGACAGTGCTTTGATGGAACTCAGGACTATTTTGGTTGATTTTTTCTTTTTAGAAATAAATAGTTGGGGGAATTTTTTGATGGCCCAGTGGTTTTTTTCACTCATCCGTTGTGGCGTTATGGCTCACTATGGTCCACAATTATCAAAGGGCACGGTAGTACCCGGCCAAGTTCTGGCAATCTCAGGCGATTTTCGACCCCCTCTATCTTCAGTACCTACCACTGAAGTCGGAAATATCAATGCTGATCAAGCTCATAGCAAGGGCGCCTCACCAAATTGCTTTTTAGCGTAAGCGGTTCCTGAGATATAGGGCTTCAAAATAACAAAAACCGTAACTAACTGACTAACTGACAGATAATCAAAATTATGGAGTACTTCTCGACATCGTAGAATCTAATCTTAATAGTAATTTTACACAGCGGTTGATCTTGTGGTGCAAGCAAAGGATCAAATTTGAGGTTTCCACCCATTTATTCAGAATTGTTGCCAATTATATGCAGCACTTCCGATTGCTGTAGAATAAGGTAAAGCAGTTGAGATTGAAAATCTTGATCTTGAGCTTGAAAATTTTTAAATTATACATAGATACTTCTTGATAGAAATTTTAACCTCTTCTGAGGTAACAAAGCTTTTATAGGTTCGCCGTTCGCTTAGTGCTCCAAATTTGTGGAAAGAATTTTTCACATTGTGATGAGTTGTCAATTATTACGAGGCAGTTAAACGACATGAAATTTGTTGAAATGCTGAAATGAATTAGAGTAGGGTTCTCTAGCATAACACACCTTTTTTCTTGGTCTACCACCGATAGCGGGACAGCTAGAGCGAAATTTCTTCACATATACAAAAACTATGTGTAAATAAATAAGTAAATAATTGGCGCAACAGGATCCACGGGGACCCTAGGCCTAGCTTCTCAAAACCATTCGTTTTGTATGAGTCATTTTTGGAACGAATGGAAGGGTTCTGAAACTCGTTAAAGAAAGTCCAAAAAGCTTTAGGAAAATATGAATATGATTCATCAACGATTGCTGGACTAGAAAGAATTATTTTAAAAAATTGTTGCAATAGGTACGAATAAAACAAAGAAAGAATCATGAAAATTGGCCAGTGGCAGCGATGCCAGATGTGGGGATTTTTCCCTATTTTGGGAAATTTTTCACTCAATGGGGAAAATGGGGAAAAACGGAAATCCATGCATGTTTATTAATTTTGAATATTTTAAAAATTAATCTCGTGTAGTTAATTTTCAAATATCTCCCGAACATAAAAACATCACCGCGTTTATAGAATCTAAGCGATTTAGTTCGACACTGAAACACTTTTGCGGAATTTTACAGATGAAATGTAGGTATGCTGCAAAATTGTTAAAAACTTGCCCTGATCTTTGTATCGATAAAAAATGTTTCGTTTTGCACAACAAAAATATGCTCCAGGCAAATGACGATTTGTGTATCGAAATTTAATAACTTGAATTAATATAATTTATAGCTGAAGTATATGAAATATTTTTTTATTTATTTTTTTTTTCTTTATGTACCTTTTAAATTTCAAATTTACTTTCAGCCTGCCACGTTATTTATGAATTACCTATGGTGCCTTTTAAATCTATTCAACCTACCTGCAATCTTTGCTTTCAATTTAACTTATTTTGTATTAGTTTAAAATGAAAGACTTTGAATAGTATTTTGTTGAAGATCGATGATAGTTGGCAACCCGCACGCCATAAAATGTTGACAGGCAGTTGTCACTTTGACGTCTTCACCGAAAATATTTTTTGTACCACGTTTCTATATTAGGTAACCTGTAAAAACTTTTCTTTTTCTCTTGAACCGTCGTGTAATAAGGTTATGAATTATAATTAAATACAATTGAAAATATTCTGCGTTTTAATAATTCTTCTCAATAGGTTATGGGCCCAGGGAGTTCCACTGCGCACATCAACGTAGTTTAAATAAATCGTATGGTGAATTGTGAGCAAAAACCTTGTGGCGATATAAAGAATTGGTTTGCGATGGCTTCGAGTTCGTCAAGTTCCTCGCGCATGGAGTTGCTGTCCAAAGAGAACTACGACACATGGAGCATGCAAGTTGAGGCACTTCTCACCAAAAATGACTTGTGGGATTATGTGAATGGTTCGTGTTTGATGCCTGCGACAGACGATGCTCTGAAAGTTGCATGGTTGAAACAAGACCGAAAGGCCAAAGCGGATTTGGTTTTATCAATTCATCCCTCTGAATTAAAACAGATTCGCGGATGTGATACATCACGAGAAGTGTGGCTTAAGCTCGAGTCTATTTACGCTTCAAAGGGACCGGCAAGGAAGGCGACATTGCTGAAACAACTAATGCTCCAAAAGTTGGACGATGGCGGTGACGTTAAAGATCACATGGCGAAGTTCTTCGATGCCGTCGATAAGCTTGAGAGCATGAAAGTGCAAATAAATGGAGATTTGCTTGCAATTATGTTGTTGTACAGCCTTCCCTCTTCATACGAAAATTTTCGATGTGCTATTGAGTCGCGTGATGAGTTACCAAACGCCGAAGTACTGAAAATCAAGATAATTGAAGAGAGTGAAGCGCGACAGCAAGCAACTGGAAGTGCAGTTATAGCCATGGCTGCTGGGAGCAGTACATATGCGCGGTCTATGAGAGACAAAACAAAAACGACACCAAGAGCTTCAGAAATCAAATGTTTTAAGTGTGGTATTTTCGGTCATAAAGCAAACGTATGCCCGACAAGGAAGTCTGATGTCAGACGAAAGCCAAGGCACTCAGCAAACAGTGTCGATGAGTCGTATTGCGCGGTTTCTCACTTGATTACCGCGGATGCAAATAATGCATACTGTGCGAAAAAGCGTTTGAATAATAGGGCATGGATTCTTGACAGTGGTTGTACAGCACATTTGTGTGGCGATGAATGTCTCTTCAAATCGATGGTAAGCTCTCCGAAGACGAAATTGAACTTGGCAAGTAATGCGTCAGCTAAAGTGGAAGGAAAAGGCGTTGTTCACGTGTCAATAGCCAGTGATTGTGGTCAACGAAAAATCGAATTTAAGGATACGTTGTATGTACCTGACTTACGAACGAACCTCATCTCAGTGGCAAAAATTACGAATAGAGGCCATGAAGTGACGTTTCGTAAGAATGACGCCTACATTCGTGATGATCATGGAAATGTGTCCGTAGTTGCAGATCGCATAGGGGAACTTTATTATATTCGTGAAAATACTGCTGATTGTGCTGAGGCGGTTGTCCGATCTGAGTGCTCCGAACTGTTGAAGTGGCATGAAATTATGGGTCATTTGAACAGCAAAGATTTGTTAAAGCTGGTTCAAATCGGTGTTGTACCTGCGGTGGATATGAATGACGCTGATCAATTATCGCGTTGCGAGATTTGCTCGAAAGGAAAAATGACTGCTTTACCTTTCTCCAAATGTAGAGTGCCTTGTTTAGAGGTATTAAAAATTGTGCACTCTGACGTTGTAGGTCCATTTAGGACGGAATCATCGGGACGTGCGAAATATTTTGTGACCTTTATAGATGACAGTTCAAGATGGTCCGAAGTGTATTTCCTGAGACAGAAGAGCGGAGTATTCGATGCGTTTAAACTCTACCAGAATCTTGTAGAAAGGCAGACTGGGATGAAAATTAAATATTTGCAGTCGGACAACGGACGCGAGTATTGTAATTTAGAGTTCGACAAATATCTAGCCGATCAAGGAATAGAGAGGAGGCTAACGATTCCTCATACTCCACAACAAAACGGAGTTGCGGAGCGCATGAACCGAACTCTTTTGGACATGGCAAGGTGTTTGTTATTGCAATCTGGTTTGAATGCTTCGTTTTGGTCTGAAGCTGTTGCTACCGCGTGTCATATTCGCAATCGGTGCCCTACGAGCAGTTTAGCCGGTAAGATTCCGTATGAGAAGTGGACTGGAAAGTTATTAAAAGTGAATTACTTAAAAACATTTGGTTCCAAGGTGCTTGTTTTGGACAAGGATCCTAACAAAGACAAGTTTGCACAGAGATCTGTTGAAGGAATATTTGTTGGATATCCTCGAGATAGGAAGGGATATAGAATATGGATGCCAAGTAAACACAAAATCGTTCATGCCCGTGATGTCAAGTTTTTTGAGGATATGCAGCGGCACCCTACACAAAATATGCAGGTGCTGGATCAGTTGCTACAAACAGATGAGATGGCAGAGGACGAGGAGAGCGAGCGGAGGACGGTTGAGTTTTCGCCCCCTTCATTGAAGGCTAATGTTGTTCCCGAAGATCAACCAAAGATGCAGGCGGTAAAAAGGAAACCCGAAGAGGAACTCAGACGAACTGCTGGAAGACCTAAGTTGTTGCGGACGGGTAGCAGAGGGCGACCGAGAAAGCTGTTCCGCACTACACGTTCTACTACAGCACAATGTAGAGAGAATGAGTCCCCGTCTCCAGTCGATGACGGTGATTCTGAGTTGGAGGATGAAGTTTTCGCGGGTGTGGCAGAAATCAGCACGAAAGACGCCTTATTGAGCGATGAATGTGAAGAGTGGAAGGACGCAATGGAGGCAGAGGTGATGAGCCTTATTAAGAACGAAACTTGGCAGATTGTTAAGAAAGAGTCTCGTTCGAACGTTGTTGGATGTCGCTGGGTGCTTACAAATAAGCACAGCCCTGATGGAAAGGTTGAAAGACGCAAAGCCCGGATAGTTGCCAAAGGATATAGCCAAAAAATTGGTGTCAATTACCACCAGACTTTCGCACCAGTGGCGAGGCTTGAAACGCTGCGGTTATTTTTGGCTCTGGCAGTTCAGTTTGGATTGAAGGTGTGGCAGTTTGATGTGGTGACGGCGTATTTAAACGGAGTATTAGATGAAGAAATATTTATGAGAATTCCTGAGATGTTGAATGAGATGCTGGAGAGGATCATTACTAAGCAAGGTGAACATTCGAAGTTTGGACATCAGGCAGGAAATATGCTGAGGAATATACGTAATGGCGGTAACACATGCAAGTTGCATAAGGCTCTCTATGGACTACGTCAATCCGGACGACAATGGTACATTAAACTCAGTGAAAAGCTTTTAAGCTGTGGTTTAAATCCTACAAAGAATGAGCCGTGTCTATTTTATAAAAGCTGTGGAGATAATTTGATGCTTGTTTTAGTTTACGTTGATGATATATTGGTTGCATCTAACAAGAAAAACCAAATCACAAATCTGCGTGACAATTTGCTAGAAGAATTCGAGCTAAAGGACATAGGCCCTGCTAAGTATTGTCTTGGATTGGAAATAAATCAATGTGAAAGGAAAATCGAGCTTTCGCAGACTGGGTATATAATGGGACTCCTCAAACACTATGGGATGGATAAATGTAATGCAGTGTCAACTAGGGTTCCCAACATTTTTCTAACTGATTATAGTATTTCCTAAGTAAAATATAGTACAATACCAAAAAATATAGTTTAGTAGTCTTTATTGAATTTTTCGCTACCTGAGCCTTGAGCCTGAGCCATTGGCACAACAATTAAAACCTTTAAGTTACTTCAAAAATTTTGTCAATAAAATTCCGATTGAAAATCAAAAAAATAAACAATGTTTAAATATTACACGAACACGAATCAGTTGTAATTTCAAATGATAAAAATGGGCACAGTCAAGAATCTAGTCATCTTAAGTCTACTAGATTGGTCTGGGTAAGATGTAACCTGAACGCAAAAACTAGGTTGGTCGGGAACGTCACTTATTCTACGTCATCCACATATCCGAACTGTCAACTTAGTACTCAATCACAAATTTCTTGACTAGATTCGTCAGCTATTGACTCATATATTTCTGCTCAAGTTGCATATTTCTTTGCATAGAAAATCCTCCCAAGATGCAATAATTTTTTATCGTGTATTATTCGCATATCTCGCTTATCCATCATAATATTTAAATACTTACAATCGATGTGTCATTTTAAAGTGAATTCAAAGTGCGGTGCGTGATTTTTATTGTTTGTTGTTTTCACAAATGTCACTCTTTGGAACAATAAAAATCCCCTCAAATTACAAAACAATTCAATCCCAACAAATCGGAGCTAAAAATTTAACATGACCACCAATAAGAAGATAACAGGATTGAAATATAGTACTTTTGCGTACTATATATTTCTTCAACAGTATATAGAACGCAAAGCCAAAATATAGTACAATACTATATATTATAGTACGGTTGGGAACCCTAGTGTCAACACCTTCAGAAGTGAATGTGCGTTTCGATGATGGTTGTAGTAGTGAGTCACAGGAAAACTATCCATATCGTGAATTAATTGGTGCCCTTATGTATTTGTCGGTGGCAACACGTCCGGATATTGCAAATACTGTCTCAAGGTTAGCACAATTTACAACTAAGCCAAATAAAATGCACTGGCTTGCTGCGAAACGAGTCTTGAGGTATCTAGCTGGAAGCGCACAGATTGGATTGCGGTATAAGAAGACAGATGAGCCGCTTGTTGGATATACGGATGCTGACTGGGGTGGCTGTACTGTTGATCGTCATTCTTACACAGGGTATGTATTCCTACTTGGTGGCGCTGCAATTTCATGGAAATCACAGAAGCAGCGAACTGTTGCGCTGTCTTCAACTGAAGCGGAATATGTAAGTTTAGCGGAGGCGGCGAAGGAGGCTATATACTTGCGTAGTATGTTATATGAGCTCGAGTTACGTGATTGGGCTGATATAATTATTTTTATTGACAATCGAGGAGCTCAATGTTTAGCGAGTGATCCAGTTTTCCATGCTCGCACGAAACATATCGACATTAAGCATCATTTTGTCCGTGAATCGATTGCCTCTAAACTGTTTGTACTGGAGCATGTGCCGACGGAACGAATGGTTGCTGATGTGCTGACGAAGTCTCTACCTCGGAGAACACACGAAGGATGTATAGCAGGTATGGGTCTTAGGACGCGTGAAGATGATAAACTTATGACGTGAGGCTTGAGAGGGCGTGTTGAAGATCGATGATAGTTGGCAACCCGCACGCCATAAAATGTTGACAGGCAGTTGTCACTTTGACGTCTTCACCGAAAATATTTTTTGTACCACGTTTCTATATTAGGTAACCTGTAAAAACTTTTCTTTTTCTCTTGAACCGTCGTGTAATAAGGTTATGAATTATAATTAAATACAATTGAAAATATTCTGCGTTTTAATAATTCTTCTCAATATATTTCTTTTCTTATTTTTGTATTACATTCTTAAAAAAGATAGCTTTATAACAGAAAATACATTTTTATTACTCATATTTAAAATGCGTCTTTACTTCAATGATTTGAAATCGGAAAAAAAGGATATGGAATGTGGATATGCACACATGATTACTGACTAAAATTTGGTTGGATTGGTTGGAACCTTAGGGCGTAAAAAAAGAAAACTTTCCAATCAAAAATATTCGTATCCATACGAGTATGCAACAAAGTATAGGTACCACTACCTACTAAGGTACCTAGGTACCTACTTACTACTTAGGTATCCCATTTCAAAAGTACACTTGCCATTTGGACTCATTTTGTCACCTTTCCCCTTCACATTTTGGACGATCTTACGGGGAATTGAATGCTGAGTCTAGGCCAAACACTTACCTTTTTTCCTTTGTAAAACCTTGGCCACTGTTTGTTCCTTAAAAGCAGAACTAGGTACGAGTAAGTAAATGTGCGCGTGGCTCCGAAAGCGATTATTATCTAGTACCGCTCAGTGATCGCTTCCAGGCAATGCCAAACAATTAATCTCCTGGGTACTTAACTTTACGAAAGACAACGTTTCTGTGCTGTGTGTATATACGCCTACAGACTACTGCTGTACATCTACATAGCATTCGTCTCCGGAGCAACACTATTCAGGGTACATGATGCATGTCCTTTCGCCGGACATGTCGATTCGACTTCAGACATTGTCAGCATAACGTGGTCTAATGTCTCCCCCGGTGGATTTTGTATTTTCTTTTCTTTCAGTTGGCTTTTGGAAAAACACTCCCCGGCCTGTGATAGTGAATTTGATTTTTTTTTTGTGTAATAGAGCGTACCCCCTACTCCCCTACTCCACAACACAAATCGTACAAGTGGTCATTACCATCGAGAAGAATACAAAGTGCCTCCGATTCAATTCCCTGTCTGCTTTCGTTGATTCGGTAAAGGCACATCCATCTGACGAAAAGAAAATAGAAAAAAAAAGCCCCACGCACACAGCTAAATATGCAGATTGAAATTCCGGCAGGACCCCAGCAACAGCAGCATTGTGACAACGAACAAAATGGGCTACAAACATCCACGACAATGGTCAACGATAAAAACATCGAAGCGAAAAAATCCGTTCTCAACCACTACAACTGGCGAATCTGTCCGAAATCGGATTTCGTTTCCAGGACGTCTTCTCTGGCTGTCGGCTGTCGTTCTGGCCATTTCAGTATGTGCGGTGTGTGTGCGGATTGTGGCTGCGGCAGGAGTACTGTACAATCTACAATGGGACACAATTCAGACTCATAGTGCACAGAGAGAAGTGTATAGTACATTGTGTACTGGAAGTTTTTTTTTCGTATTTTTGTTCAGGTAGCATAAGCATCTTGTAGAAAAAGTTACACAGGAAGAGTCGAATTGGAATTGAATTTCATTTCCCCCGGTCCCAACAGAGCATCGGGAAACGCTCGGAGCGTAGTGACTTGGGGCGGGTTGACTTGAAGAGTCCTTCCACCGAATCTATTGATGGGTGAGTGAATTATTAATTTTAAAAGTTGTTGGGCGAAACCTGATTGTCAATTTAAACCTTATGCGGGTTTTTATTTTACTTTTAACTGCATAGAGAATTCAACCCGGACTGCTCGTATATGTGTAGGTGCATTTTAAAGAATATTTTGTGGCTTAAGCTTTAAGATCTATTTCAGCTGAAGGCTTTAGCAATCGGGTTTCCGGTTAGAGATATTCGTTGCAAAAGCGCAAGAGAGCAGAGAGTAATATTCGTTGGGAAAACGGAAAATACGGACAAAAGGCAGATGGAGACGGAAAATAATCCCCTCCATTGATGTATGGAAAAAGAGAGGTCGCGATAGCTGTAGCTATCAACTTAAAAAGTTCCTTTAGGAATAGTTTAGGTATCGAAAATATATTCCAAGACTTCGACCCAGCGTTGCCGTTGAAAATTTTCCAAAAAGGAACTAAAAATGATAATTTTTCAAAAAGTGGGGCCCAAGGGTCTTGAGCCTCCAAAAGGGGCCAAACGGCAACATCGCTTTGACCGCAGGTGATGGCGGGGACACTTTATAGCTATCGGATTACCTAGTTCCCTTTGAGTATATTTTGGGGCCGATTTAGGGAGTTTTCCAAAGAGTTTCTGGATGTTCTTAGGGAGGTTTTCGAGGTAGGTTAAGGACGGATATTTTGGGAAATTTCTTAGACGTTTTTATGTAATTGTTTGGTTGTCATTTTTTTTTTTTTGTCTTTCTAGGTTGTTTTCCAAGCCTCTTATAGGAGTAGTTTTTTTTAAAATTTTTGGGTAGCTTTTTAGAACGTATTTGCTCTGAAGCTTTGTGCCAGATTTTCTGTGTTAGTATAGGTGACATCATTGTTTATAATAGGTGACATCATTGTGTATTTTTATTAGACAAGCAACCATTAATTCAACTCCTACAGCGCTTCAGCTCCTGAAGCCTTTTCGGGCTCAAATATAGAGAGGGTTAACCCTCTCTTCAGTTGAAAGGTTCTTTTGACTATAGTCTGTGATCGTTGCTGTTGAAGAGCTCCAGCTGTCTGAGAGCATAATCTTGGTCATCATCACTGTTCAAAGATCCGCATTAGTCGTCCAATCAGTTAACTGGGTCCGTCTTTGCAGTAATTCGTTCCCGTCTTATTGGCTCGTAGTCTTTACTGCTCTATTAGCTCATTCTCATAGTGGAATTTGTAGATCGATTCTTTTGCGTTTCTCGGAAAAATGTCAGCTCTTCTATCATCCATTATTTGCTGTTAAAAAAGGCGCTTTTTACATCGGTTCTGCTCGCGACTGGCATATTGCGAGATAGGTCCCTTGCCAGACAGTACTCGTTACAGAACCGTTGTGTTAGCCTGATAAAATAAGGCTTACAAGCTGTATTACTTCTGATGGCACTGACTCTGAGCTCCTACACTTGAGGCTTTTTTGAGGTTAAGGTAAACGCAGTGGGCAAAAGCCTTTCAACTTTGAGCTCTCACCGTGACCGTGAACGCTCACAGGATTTTATCAGCGCTAGGTTAGGTTTCGGCTTTTCCGCAAGGCCACATTTGTTGTTATGCACTCGCTAGTGGTCCGAGTCGATGTATGAGCACCTATAGGACTGGATGCTCTGGCTATAGCAGTATGATGCATTTCGCTCTTAGTTTCCTGGTGAGATGATGTCCAAGTTGATTGCATAATTATCGAAACTGAGAAAATTCGTTCCTGCTTCCGCAAACAAACGGACTGTGTGTTGCCTGCCATAGTGCCATTCCTATTTGGCATTAAAGTGGCCAAGAACAGCTCTCATTTCGTAGTTAGGTAACTGCTCGCCGGTTCAGAAGCACACGTTCCTAAAGAAACTCGTTAATTTGCAATCATATCCCTGCCATTCACTCCGACTTTTATCTACTCTTCAACATTTCCGAGAACAATTTCTCATAAAAGGTCCTTTGGTGAGTGTCCATTGGCAAATTGTCTTCATTTGAAAAAGTTCCCCTTGTCCTGATTCATAGATCTAACCTAGCAAAGAGGTACATATTTTTTTGCTGAATACACCTACACCAGTTATCCTTTTAAGTAATTGTTTCCTGTAACGGTATAGCTGCCTTTCCACTTTTCATCCATAATAATCCGTATTATGTTCGATTAAAACAAAACGGTGTAGCCCAACATTGGCTCAGGTGAAGTGCAATGCGTTTCAACTTCAATTGCTGGATTACCCAATTCCCGTGTAGCGTACTCGAAGCCTTTATTGCGCTGTTCACTTTCATATCACAGAGTTTTTTTTTTTATTTCTCTTTACTGTATTGATTTCCGGAACACTGTACGACCGGGATTATCACAGGAAATTCCTGGCAAAAAGGTATGGCTGTGAGTGGATTAATCAAGTGCGGAATCATATTCGCATTAAAGCTGGCTTCGTTTTTACTTATTTTTTTTCCATTCGAGAATGTACCACTATATTCTGCATGTCACATACTGGAGCAGTTATGCGATACTACATCTACTCCAATGCGGTGTAGAACACAGATTTTCAAAGCGGATGTCGATGGCCACTCTGAGCTGATCAAATCGAACATGAAAAATATTTCAGTGATTGCGTTTGGACACTGTGACTTGTTCGTATGAAGAGTATGAAGTGGAATTGTGCGCACTTTGGCAGTTTCTGAATTTGTAGAATTATTTGCAGATACGAAATTTGCATTCACGTGTGTGCGTCCCTTTTAAATGTAAGTGGATGTCATAATGATGAAACACCTGACGTGTATGGGTTGGGATTACAACGTGTTGCGTCTTAAATCGATAGACTCATTGTTCGGGAGTTATCCCGCCGTACGAGTAATCATTTTTAGTGTTCAGACTAAATTTTTCGCGATCAGAATTGCGAAATGTTCCATACAAATGTGCATATTGAGACCTAGAAAATATTAAATGTGAAGGTTAAAAATGATTATTAGTAAGGCCCATCGTTTTTTTTTTTTTACATAAAGGTCGGGGAGCTACATTCGAAAATCTCTTACAATTAGGGGCTTTAGATACGCTGACTACGTTAGCCAGACAGTCAGTCTGAACGAACTCTCTTAAAAGTGCAGACTAACGATGACCGTGAACTGACTTTTGTCCCTAACTTCAGATTGACAAATACTATTCCAAAGTAGGCAATATTATCAATTTTTGTTAGCCGAATTCCACGATGCATCACTCTTACAGACAAATTATTCGGCAAAGATGGCCTGGACATATAGAATCAAATAGTAATCAACTTTCTGGTCCGGTGTTTATTCAACCTTAATGAAGAAAGCATGAGGAGATAATCGAAGTTCAACCAACTGGTATGTTGCTTGAGGCCGATGTCCGTCCAGTGATGCCAGATTTTGTTTGCCTAAATTCTCCATTTTTAAGGTTCCGTACCCAAAGGGAAAAAACGTAACCTTATTAGTTTCGCTCGGATGTCTCTCCGTCTGTCTGTCTGTCTGTCTGTCTGTCTGTCTGTCTGTCTGTCTGTCCGAACCCACTAAGCCAATTTTGTTACCAGGTCTATCTCAAGAACCGATTGACATAGGAGGCTAAAATTTACACACAACATCCGGTATAACCTCTATTAAACGACAAATATCAATGGAAGCAATACATTTATTGGTTTTCGAGTAATTAGTAATCTGGTGAAAAAAATATTTTCATTCGCCCAAAAAACGGTTTATTTCTTGATTCACAAAAAAATACATAAATTCCTTTTTTGTAGATCATGTTCTTATCTATATATGTGCTGAATACTGTTTTGCCGAAAAGTTAATAGTTTACAAGATATTTTCAAAAAAGTTAATTTTACCATGTAAAATACGTTGCTCTCATAAGTTTTAATCTCTACTACGCAGTTGTGCACAATTGACCCCATCAAAGACAGAACCCCACCAGGGTTCCCGCCTGCTAATTTCGTTGGGGAATATAATACATTTTTTTGGGGAGTACAGAACAAAATAAAAGTAATATATTTTTAGTCAATAGTTTTTAATTGGGACAGGTCGCATACAAAATGGAAAATTGGCGTGGGTTGGGTACTATAGGTAATAATTAGAAAATGAGATTCATGTGCGAGTAATTTTTGAGAGTAAAAATATTAAGTAATTAAATTAAACTAAATTGTGATGAATTCATGAAGAGGGGAAAGATTGAATGATAAAGATTTCAAATAATATCTGATGTGTTGGACTTTAGCCAAATACGGAACCTTCGGTGCGCGAGTGATACTCGCACTTGGCCGGTTTTTTTTGATTTTGTTTTCCCCATTCCATATCCGTTTTCCCCCACTTTTTTCCCCATTTCAATTCATTGAAGTAAAGACGCATTTAAAATATAATAAAAATTTCTTTTCTTTTACAAAGCCATCTTTTTTTTAAGAATATAATAGAAAAATAAGAAACAATTAATATTCAAAGTCTTTCAGTTTAAACTAATACAAAATAAGTTAAATTAAAAGCAAAAATTAAAGGTAGGTTGAATAGATTTAAATGGCATAGCTAAATCACAAATAACGAGGAAGGATGATTATTTAGTATTTTATAAATTTAAAAGGTATACCTACATAAATAAAAAAAATATATAAATCAAAAAATATTTCATATACTTCAGTTATAAATTATTTTAATTCAAGTTATTAAATATCGATACACTCTAATCGTCAAAAACATATTTTTGTTGTGTAAAACCAAGCTGTTTTTATCGATGCAAAAATCGACTCAATTTTTGGAACAATTTTGCAGCATACATTTCGTCTGTAAAATTCCGCAAAGTATTACAGTTTTGAGCTAAATCGCTTAGATTCTATAAACGCGGTGATGTTTTTGTGGAGATATTTGAAAATTAGCTACACGAGTTTTACTTTAGAATTAATTATGTAATTAATAAACATGCATGGATTTCCGTTTTGCCCCATTTTAAAAGCACTTTTCCCCAATTTCCAAATTGAGTCACAAATTTCCCAAAAATTGGTAAAATCCACACATCTGGCATCGCTGGGTCCGTCCCGAAATGCGGTCTCATTAATAGAAAAAGAATGAAGTGCACGTGAGCCAGTCGAAAACACAATCCGCATATCCCCAATTAATAGGACAACTAAATATCGATAACTATACCTATGTATATGTTGTACAGATTATAAAATCTACGGCAGAGTCTGTATCACATTTCCGATGACCAAACGTTTACTACTAAATGCAGGCAAAAGGTAAAATTTCGATTGGGTTGTTGTTTTCTTAGAAGCCGAAAATTTATTGTATTGCAATAGGCACCATCAGACACATCCCTAAGACTAGTGGTGGTATCGCAGCGATTCAAACCGAAGTCAACACTCAAATAACTCTGCAGGTGTCACAAGCTGAATAATTGTCTCTCACGGAGCTGCAAGGAACTGAACTGAATATTTGAGATGTTGCGTGTACCTAAATAGTATGTAGGAAGCAGGAGCACGGTTAGAATTGTGTAATTTCGAGGTAAGATTCCGGAAGAGAGTGAAATTCTTTATTCGATTCAGCTTTTAACTCTGTAAGTTTGATAAAGAAAGATGCCCATGCCCATCTCCCTAGGCTTCTTTTACGGTCTTGTGCCCTTCGGAAATTCGTTCTACTCACTACCTTATAGCACACCTCAATATATTCGACCGACTACCGCGGTTATCCATCCTTTTCCCTCTGAGAAATTGACGTTTCTTCCTTTTTTCGTCTTAGATGCTTAGAGCTCGTGGTCAGTATAGTGGCTTACAATTTTGGTTGTGAGTCTGTGATCAGCGAAGGACTAACATTATTTCAGTTTGTCGAAAGGCTTCCTGCCCAACCATTTAATCAAAAATGCAGAAACATAGAGACGGTGAGATGGCAGTTTTTTTTTAAATACTATTGCCTTTGGCATCCATCCCATCTCTAAACGATTCAAAGGATAGCTAACTGACATTTAGAAAAAAATGGAAATCGGCAACTTAGATCAAGTCCCAAATCACTTCTCTTACTCGTGTAGAAATTGCCCTAAATAATTCTTAGAGATCTCGTGAAAGATCGAGAGCTGTGCGAGTTTGGAAAAGTTGCACATTGTCAATAAATGAATGGATATAATTTGAAGGCGGGACAAATATTTTCAAAACCCCACAAAAAATCCTGAGAACTGAAATCCCCACAGCGAGCACTCTCTGAAAAAAAAAAAAAATTAACTCAAGACAGTACATTCAAAAATGTAGATATTTAATAAAAACAAAATTATTATAACTTTGTCAATTTATTTTCAAAGGATAGCACATCCTTCAAGAGGTACTAAATGGTAATAATATTCCACTACTATTTAATGCTTGCGATATACACTAAAATGCTGTTAAGCTGTTAATGTTTGTTTTATAAGTCAATTACAATTTTAAAATATGTTTTCCACCCACGCTGCTACTGGTCATTTGTTTGCTTGTCAACCTTTAAAGGACGTCGTTTATTGAGGAAATCCCTTTTTTTCTTTAACCATTTAAAAAAAACATGCTCACATATGTATGTATGCATTTCCAGTGCAATTCATAACAAGGTTGAGTACCTTATATACCTATGGTATGTGTATAAAGACCTTTGTGCTCTCTTACACTGCGCAGTTAATGAAACTGTACAATTGCGTGATAAAAGACTTAATCGCATTGGCAATTTATGGGGTTAAACATTTGTGTGCCTTTCGCGTGTCATGTCAACAAAGGACCGTGCATAAAAAATGCAACCAGGTAGCAAATAAAAGACAATAGGTTAATAAAAAAAAAAAAATGTCAACCTGCAAATAGCCCTGTGATAAAGTTGGTGAAGAATTGTTAACAAGGTTAGGGAGGAATAAGGCTAGTTAAGGATTAATTAAGAATGTGTGCAGCGGCAATGCTTTTAATTACACAGGGTGCCTTGGTTTCATGTGATTTTCAAAGAGAAGTGGATTAAGTTGAATGAATATTTGGTGCAGCGTTTTATTCATGGGTTTTTTTTTTTTTGAGCGTTTGAAATGTCATTTAAACTAATGCTGCATTTACACGGTCACACATTCCTATCACCTATAACACGCAAAAAAACGTGACACGTATTTAGGTCGGCCATCTTGTTTACGTGATTGTAATTATAGGAAATTACGCATGTTGATATTTTTATAGCGATGACTAAAGAAATTCCGCATTCCTGTAAAACAACATGGCTTCCGGAAATGATAAACGGACAATTATTTATTATTTTCGTTTAACTGACTGATGAATTGTTGGATTAATTTACTGAAACTAATTACCACTCTCATTTCAAGTGTTTCAAATCAGAAATAGAAATGTTTTCCTGTGTCTATTTCTGTTTTACGTAGGTATCTATAATTATGGGTAGAAAATCCATGACACTTTATTTGATTTGTGATCCCATTCTTACGCCTTCAATAGCATTGACTGCGGTTAAACGGATCTCTCTGTCCCGTTTCATGCAAAAATACGAGTGCGTGATGATTTAAATGCACTTTAATGTAACAGTGTTTTTTAAGTTGTTTTAATTGGGTTTGTTTGGCGCATTATTTGATTGCTTTTGTATGTGTGTACTGTGCATGTGGCGATTTCGATACGTTTTTGACACTATTTTCCAAACTTTATTTTGACTTTATTTTGTGCACCCTTAGACGCGTTTTCGACATTTATTTGATGCATTTTCGTTACTTTAAAGGTTAAATGTGCTTTTAATGTGATTTTTTAAGCGTTTCTTTCGCTATTTTCATGAGTTTTTTTTAACTCGTTTTTGTGGCATTCTAGTAACAATTCAATCTTTGCTTTTCTTCCCACAGTACCTACTGTTTCCATTCTAAGCCTTGAAAAGCTGCTGTCAAAAATGCGGTTGGGGTTATCTGCCTTCGTTTCGTAAATTATATGCTACCATCTACCAGCCGAAATGTTTCCCATGACTTCCTACTACGAGTCCGCATGTTTTCGACTTGCGCCCAGCACCCACACCACTACTTCAAATTAGAGCTACAATCAGAAACAATTGCTTTTACATATCAAATAAGATCTGTTTTGAATTTAATTAGCTCCGCCTCTTGACGGAGCAGAAAAATTAGAGTTAGCCGAAAATACTAAGGAAATCATTGCATAAAAATAATTAATTTTTCTTTTTGCATTGATTTACATTTTGGAATCTAATTACAGGTTGAATGAAGTCAAAAAAAAAAAAAAATATTGAATGTTTTTTAATGCATTTTTAGAAACTCCGTCTTAATGAGCGCCGCAAGCACCACCATGCCAAATGTACAAATCCATGCCCCAGGAGGTATGTTGGAGCTTGATTTTCAAATTCTTTGACTTGCTTTTAAGTGCGAACAACTACCTTTCCTTCCCATAGGCGCCGAAATGGATATTATATACGTACCTTGATGTCTTAGACCAAACCATAGATGAGTACATACGTCAACTCAGCGGTTAGGCATCAAATTTTAAAAACGCCACCCTGTATCTTGCAAATATCCAATAAAAATTGCACATGTAGGAGGGCGGATCCATGGCAGCTAATCGGCTGCAGTCATGAAAAGTTGATGGTTAGGCGATAAGCGATTCACCTTTAGTGATATTCATCAAAGCTGCGTTTCACAACATGAGGCTAATATAATGCACATGCATCCACGTACCATTACCGACAAGAATTAAATAGTCCACGTGCTAATCGGTGCTTGACACGCGTGTAAGAATCACAGTAATTATGTGCTAAAATTCAGATGGGTTACGTTGAGCTTCACCATTTGCTGTCAAATTTATAGCTAGCGACAAAGGGAACGTAGAACTTTACGCCTGAGCGGGTCTGGTTTGATCTAAATAAAATGCGCCACTATTTTTTAAGGGTCCGTATCCAAAGGGAAAAAGACGGATCCTTATTAGTTTTGATTTTGTCCATCTGTCCGAACCCACTAGACGAATTTTGTTCCTAGGTCTCTCTCAGAAACTAATTGGCGTAGAAGGCTGAAATCTACACACAAAATACGGTTTAACCTAGCGATACATTGACTTGTTTTAGAGTCCATAAATTAGTAATTTGGTGAAAGAGATATTTTCATTCGCACAAAAAGAGGTTTATTTCTTGATTTACAAAAAAAAAACATGGATATAAACCTTTTTTGTAGATCGTGTTCGTAGCTATGTATTTGCCGAAGACTGTTTTGCAGAAAAGCTAATAATTTAAAAGATATTTACAAAATACCGTCAATCACTATACAAAGTATGCTCCTTTTCTATTAATCTATTCCAATTGGAATTTATACTCACTCTCATCCATAAACATTGATGATTATTGTGCCCAAACATTCTCTTGGTCTTTTCATTCTTAGCGTGTCCTCTACTCTTACGCTTCCATTCATGTAGTTCACTTCATCTGCAAAACAAATCTTCAGTCAATTTCCAACTCTAAAGAAGTACGAAGCCTTCGGCACTCGAGTGACTCTCGCACTTGCCCGGGTTTTTTTTTTTAATATTTCTCCGGTACGAATAGTTTTTGTACTAAGCCCAAAGAAGCTTCTTTGTTTTTTTTAAAGAAAGAGATAATTTAAATGAAAAAAAAAAAAAAAAACACATTTCCTTTTTATATTTTCATAATACCGACTTTATTTAAGTTTAAAAATTTTACAAAATAATCAAATATATAGCAAAATAAAATTGAAATTACATGTAATATTCATATACACAGTTTTTATTTTATTCTATATTTTAGTTTCTCTTAAGATTTCTATGTTTGTTTGTATATACCTTGCTTATAACATTACTATGTTTACTTCTTTTTCTGATACTTATTCTAACCACTTTAATTATATTTATACAATTACGTCCATTCATCTATGCACTTCCGTTGAAGTCACCCACCGAAATGCCATCCTGGAGATATTTTCTTTATCCTAGCAATATATATATAAATTAAAGGACACAAACAATATTACATCCTAATCTTCTTCTAATACATTGTTTTGTTTTTCTTTTTTAATAAAATTTAATAATTTTTTTTTACGATCTACAGTTTTTAATATATGAATTATATCAATATAGGTATGCTATATTTGTTTTTATTTACTTTGGTGGTGGTTTCATTAAATTGTATATTTTTACTAATTTTATAAATATTCTATAAGAAGTTGGATACACACATATTTAGCTATGGTCAATTAGTAAGATATTGTTGACAACTATTATCTGTGATGGAAAGCGCATAAATGTTATGTAGTGTGCACATGATTTCAGTGTGAATGGATTTTTGCATCTCAGTTTTATTAAAAGTTCGTCCGATATATGGAAATCATCGGTGGGGATAGGAAATGATTGAAAAGGTTTGAGATGATTGATGAATTTGTATTTGTATTTGCGAAAGGTGATTTGCACTCTCACCGATTTAAAATAAATATCAAATAATTACAATCTTCAAGGTGGAGCACTAAACTGAAGTCGGTTATTAAATCGTGTTGACAAAAATTAAAGGATTGAAATAATTAAATGGACTTCTACCTCTATCTCTATGCTAAGAGAGTTATACACATCTAATCTATTCTTTTTTTTTTATTTGGGTGCTAGGAACTGTTCTTAGACTGAAAATTTAAAATGCCTTCGAAACGTATCTATAAAAAAGAAATAG
Organism: Cheilosia vernalis; assembly: GCA_949126925.1. NCBI lineage: Eukaryota > Metazoa > Arthropoda > Insecta > Diptera > Syrphidae > Cheilosia > Cheilosia vernalis. The sequence goes on along the minus strand of OX421358.1, from coordinate 98,415,546 downwards.
AATCGTTTTAAGAAAAGGATCGGCCAAATATTGAAAATGATTTATAAAATTCATGCCACACAAGTCGCTAAATGAGCAGCTAATAGGGGTGATAGTCTCAAGGGATAGTGGCATTTTTTCCTAGCTGCAAAAAAAAAATACTTCTATAAAACAAATTTTAACACGAAGCTTAGGAATTGATTTTCTTTGGGTCTACAAAGTTCCTCAAATCGCAATCCGAAAATCCACAATTAGATTATGTCAACAGATCACTTCATTGGATACAAAAACGTTTGCTCTATTTCGAGAACTAATTGACCAAGGCTGTATAGTGTATATATATATGTCATAAGTAATAAAAAATCGTTTCTTCGTCACTGTACAAAATAAATTATTTTTTTTTTTCAGTTCTCTTAAATGATGTGAATTTGTTTTTTTTTTGTTTTATATTTTGTTTTCTATAAGAAAATTGATTTGGAAATATTATATGTGGTTCATATTTATATAATTATTTTTAAACAGAAATGTTGTACCTTAAAGACGAAATTTATTAAATGATTTTATTAAATTCTCCTATGTTCATTTTACAAATTTTATATATGGTTTGTGTGCACATTAAACATTTCATTTATTTTTCATTTGCAATTGTTCCTTCTAAATATACCTACATAATATTCTGTAACATATTTCTTACACAAGCATTATTTACTATACAGTTATGAACAAGCTTATAACCGAATTAAATGAAAAGTCACTAACTCATATTTTAATTTCGGAATATTTTATATGCTTTGTTACATTGCAACAATAAATGTTTTTACGATAGCCGATGTTTGTATTTTTCTTTTGAAATGGATTGCTTCCATAATGACATAAAATCGATGAACTTTACCATTCTTCTTGTTTCATAATTATATTTATATATGCATATGTATATAATATTTCCTTTTGTTTCTTTAAAATCTATAGTAATATCAAAAGTTATATTAATGTTTTGTTTTTATCTAAAAATTTGTTTTATAATTATATTTCCTTTTATATAATATATATAAATATAAATAAATTGTCTATTAAGGTTTCCCATTTTTCGGCTCAGTAATAATATTTTTTTAGGTTCCTGTGAATGATTTTTATTTTGTTGCTGTTATTGAACTTTATGTACATTTGGTAAAAAAAGACGAACATTTTATTAAACTATTTTTTTTTTTATATAGTGAGTGTGTGTGTTATTTCTTTTCTGCGAAAAAGTTTATTATGTTTTGCTTTAAGAGGTTCTTTTAATTAATTGAAAAGAGTTAATGGCGATGATGTTTTTTTGTTTTCTTTTTAATATGATTTTGTATATGCTATGATGGATGCAAATATTTTGTTTATATTAATATATGTATATTTTTGTTGATAATAACTTTTAAATAGTTCGCACTTTTTAGGCCCACATTAGGGAGGTCATCATAACAAAAATACTTAAAACATGCAAAATATTTAAACTGCAGAAAGTGGCTGTGTTGTATTTACTCGGAGCCGATCCGCCATAGAATGTTACACTCAAATCACGCATTTCGTTGTCTGAAAATAATAAAAAAATGGTTTACTATAAATAAAGTCAAATATTACTCATATGTTAATAATCTTTAATTTTTATTTGTTTTTATTATAAGAAAATAAAACACACATTTGACAATTTTCTACCGATCTCACACCCATTGATCATCAGCGAGTCTTTAGAGAATATTCTATAGAATAAGTTTGTATAAGGGGGCGTGGCACCAGGCAAACTCAATTAAAATGTAAAAAAGGTACCCTAAAACGCGACGTCTTGGTAGGACTTACGGCGATGAAACTATCTAATTTGGTAAGTTTAATATTGTCTGTATCAAGCACTGAACAAAATGTGGGCGATTTCGGAGAAGAAAACTGGACAGCTCCAGCTCCTATAAATTCCACTGCCGCTGTTGACAAAATTTACATGCACTGCACATCGGGCACTTCTCTTCCGTTTCGATCCTACAGAGAAAACGACAAAAAAGTGCCCCCACCACAACAAAGCGGAAACAAGATCGAAAGCATGCTTAAAATTTTATTTTTCCTGACCTCGCAGACCACATTATGTATTGCATCACTTTAAGGATTCACCTACTCGTACATACTCGTATGCAATATTATCGCTTCACTTGTCGCTTAGGTATGCACTGCGGAAGTACGAAATCCGAAATTACTAAATCGAAATCGAAGTCTGCAGCGGATACTAAAATACTCGCAGCACTCTCATATCCGCATTCGATGCATACTCATAATTACATAGATGTTTTCACTGGGATTACCATCATCACGAGTCGCTTATCCTGCTCGTTGCTCTGATATTGGTAAGCACAGGGATGCGGGTATTTCAAACGCTGCCTTCATTAATTTCGATACCGAAAATATAATTCTTGTATATTTTAACGGTTGATTTAATGCGAATTTGCAACGCTTTACTGGCTATAGACAGGATAATTGCATTTCCCTCAACGCTGTGTAGTCCCTTTGATTACAAGGACCTCGTTCAGCCAGAACTGAAATGAGTATGTATTACGACGACACAACGATGATGATGATGATGTCTGGGATGTGCTGTGGTTATATCGAAACCTGCCGCGCTGCCAAAGTTTTAATTAAACGATATCAGCAGCGTTAATGCCCAAATAGGAGACATGTTTATTATCTATTAAAATTGTATGTACTGCATGCAGGCAATAAGAAACGAGTTCTGTGGTATATACGGTTTGAGCGCGGCGTATGATGTGGCTATGCACGGTAATTGAAATGGAAAGGAAGTGAGTTACATTTTTGTACCAATAAACGATGTAATTTGAAGGAAAATGTTCGCTTCTGGGTTTGAAGGATAAGTTTTAGAATTTTACCAGATATCGCCTTTGATATTGCCTGCGCCTGGAATTTGTTGTTGCCGGTGGCTTTGAATGATGCTAATTAGTATTAGCAGATGTATAGTAATCTTCGCTATATATTCTGGTCAATGTAACTTCGGGTACTTTTGCGGAGTTCAATAACTTTCCATACCACGAAAAGTGGGTTTTGAGTTAAGCTGAGAACGAGAAGAGGAGTATACCCCGAGTATGTGTGTGTAGAAGGGTTGGATGTTCAATTGCGCCAACTCAGCGACCTCTAGGTATTTACCAGGAAAACCGCCCAAATGAATTAAAATCGTATAGACCAATTTCCCTTTTCGAGAGAATATTGCTTAGGTGCCTACAACCGGTTATGGAAGAAAATAATCTTATCCCTGACCACCAGTTTGGGTTCCGAACCAAGCATATTGGACGATTATCCAGGTACATAGAACTACTGACGTAATCGAGAAAGCATTTGAAGAAAAAAAGATTTGCTCAAGCGTATTCCTTGACGTCTCACAAGCCTTAGAAAAGGTGTGGCACGGCGGCTTAAAATTTAAATTATGACAAGTTCTCCCCGCAAGTCTATATGATATTCTAGAATCATATCTCGGGAATAGACTCTTCCGTGTTAGAAATGGTAACGAATACCTACTCGAAGCTTAAAGAAATTTCGGACGGCGTACCGCAAGGAAGCGTCCTTGGGCCGCTTCTCTATCTGTTATATACTCGCGATATACCAAGAGAAGATGGCACCACCCTCGCTACGTTCGCCGACGACACAGCTATCCTAGCAGTAGGTCTAGGTAATACAATCAAAGAAACAAACCGCAGTGAATAAGGTAAATGAATGAACAAGGAACTGGCGGATCGCCCTCAACGAAACTAAATTTGTTCACGTGAATTTCACGTATAAGAAGACTTGCAAATTTTCCTAAACTTGGCCCGAATACCCTTTGCAAACGAGGCCACACCAAATACCTGGGAATGACACTCGACGCAAAGCTGAAATGGAATTCGCACGTGAAAATGAAACGTAAAGAACTCGATATCAAATATAGAGAAATGTACTGGTTACTCGGAAAATATTCCCAGCTCAGTACTGAGAACAAACTGCTTTTATACAAGCAAGTGCTAAAGCCGGTGTGGACCTAGAAAACAAATGCCAACATTCTACAAACTTTTCAAAATAAAGTGCTTAGAGAAATTGTACAAGCACCATGGTATATTAGAAACGACGATATCCATAGGGATCTCGGAATTCCAACAATCGAAGCTGAAACTAGAAGCTTCGCGAGAAAGCATAGAAACCGACTAATCGGACATATCAACAATACAGTCCGACAAATCTTGGACGAGAGCAATTCATTGCGCCGACTACAAAGAACGAAACCGTTCGACTTGGCAAGATAAGATTAACCCCGTCTAATTTGCGGAACACGCAGGATCTTTCATTGGAAAGTAACCTGTCAAAAGTTTTTATTTCACGATAGAAAAATCAGCTTGATAAGTTATATCTTAGTTGCAGTACCTAACAATCTTTAGAAGGATGTCGTTTTTAGTCAGTAAAAATTTGGCCCTACTATAAGAGCGCGCTTGCTATTCTCATAGTGTCTTTGGAAGATTTCCACCTACCCTCGGATGAAACGAAAAAAGATCTACGATGTTGCTGTTTATTTAGTTAAACATGGCGTAAAAGTGTGTGGCTTCCTCAAATTGTTATTTATGAACTTTTTCCGCGGTAACTTTGAGGCCTCAGTTTTATAGCCATACGTCTAATGCAAACGAAAAGGTTGAAAATGAGTATTTTTAGTTGACCGCCTAGGTCACGTCCATAGCAAAAAGTCTGGCAGAAAATCTTACTATGGTGTCAGTTGAAATTCTAATTTTTTATAATTATCTAGAACAGGATTGACAGTGCAGATCGTTGCGTTTTCCATTTTTTTTTAATCGCTAGGCTCTTGTATTATATTTTTCATTAATGTCTCGATTGGATATGTCCAGTAGATTTTCCAAATTTTTTCGCATGAGCCAGGAGAAATTAAGTTTCATTTCAAGGACGAAAAAAGATTCCCGACAGTAAAGAAATAAAATATTTCGGTTCATGATTTTTTTTTGAAGTAAAACTTCTTAGGTGGCAGTGAAATTTCAAGACCCTGTAACGTTTTGAAGAATTTCAGTCAACTAGAGAGAAAAAAATTTGTAAAGTAGTGAGAAAAAAATTTGGTAAAGGATCGGAGTTTCACTTCCGATGATGTGTGGTTCACACTCTCTTTTTTAATTGGCTGAGGAGTCTTCTAAAAAAAATTTAAGATGATTTGCTTGTTTTTTTGTTAAACTAGCTTATAAATTCATAAGCAAAATTTTAAGACCAAGATTGAGTTCAAGCACTAGGTAAATTGAACTTTAAAAAAAAAAGTTTGCAGTTTCGTGTTACGTATGACTAATTGACTATAGGTTTTCCATATAAAAATTCCCAAGTTGTGTTCAACTTCGAGTGAATAAAATGGGCCTAAGGAGGTTTTTATGGAAATATGTAAGAGTTTTGATAAACTAGTTCCGAAAACACTGAAATCAATGACTTTTTACTCGGAGCAACGACAACGACATCGGCTATTTTTGCAAGATTAGCGTCGTTAATTAAATTACAGTCGAATCCCTCTAAATCGAATTTTCATGGGAGTTAAAAAAAGAGGGATTTTTTTTTAAGCGAATTTATTTAAATTAAAAAAAGGAAAGAAGGTACATTTTGAATTGGTAAATTCGAACTTTTACAAACTCTGTATTTGTGGCACAATACCTGAGAGCTATTTAACCGATGTCTGATGAGTCAGTAGCGCCCTTATGAAAATAACGACTGTGACAGTAAATTACAGTCAGTAGAAAATAAATTATAAAAAAAATTAATTTTCGGACACTTGAAAATATTTTCTAAGTTCTTTGCGATTAACCCTGCACAATGTTGATTTGGTTTTTACATTCATACCGTCCCATATATCTATCGGTAAACAAATTCCAAACACTAGTTTTTTGAAAAATTCATCTTTCATTTGATTCATGTTTCATAAAAATTGGTTTTGAAATAACTCCATAACCGGTACGACAAGGTGTGTTCTGTGTAGTCCACACCAATAAATTATGAACTCATATTGAAAAATGGTGGCATTCGATAGCAGTGTTCCCAAATAAAAAATATCTGAAAATCTTGTTTTCCGATAAGACAAATATTTTTTTTTTTAAGATTTTTCTTCAAAATGTATATAAAAATAACGAGATATAAAAAAAATATTTATTTTTGAGTACCTACTATATAAGAATAACTTATATTTATTTTTTCGACAAAATAATAATATATGTACATACGTAATCCATAAATTAGAGTTAAATTGAATTAAAATTTGGTAACAAATTTATGTTATTGGTTTTTGAAATTTTGTAAAGTATTTATTTGTACATATTTGAAATAAAATAACTTAGAATTTGATTGCTTTTATCAGGATTATACCAATTCGCCCCATTAAAGAGCATAAAATCCTTCGTAAAGTTTTTTTTACGAATTTTTCTTTTATTTAAATTTACAGCAGAAAATATTCTTTCAAGATTTTTTCAGAGGAATGTGGAAGCGATAAAATATTGAAATTAAATCTTTTAAGATTATATATTCAAAGGTTCCGTCCCCTGTTTTTATTCCTAAAATATTTTCTTAAAAAAAAAAAACATATTACATGAGGTATTTTATCAAATTCATGGAAATTCATCATTTTTTGATGGAAACGTTGGTGAAACAGAAATACTGCTTGGGTTCTGTACGACTCACAATATATTGGCGTTACATAATATAAAACGTTTTTCTTCAGTAGATAAGGTTCTGGATCTAACATATTAGACTTGGAAAATTCTTGATATAAACATTTTTTAAATTTGATGAATTTGAGGTAAAAGTCTTGTACATATTTTGGAACTAAAAAATCTTGAAAAAAATTTATCGTAACTTGTAAACTGGCATCACTGTGTTCGCAATGAAACAACTTCATAAGGATTTAAGTGAGTGCTTGTCATTGCACTTTATAAAATTCTTCTTCTAAACTGACAGCCTTCCGAATCATTGGTGGATTGTACCTTTGAAGACTCTTGCAAACTTGTGTACACCACCAGATTTCGAAACATCAAATTTGGCGGGCAGGTTCGCTGGATTCTTAATAAATCTCCATAAAAATAATATTACTCCACTAATGTATGAAAAAAGAGGAGTGCATACTTGAAGAGAAATTGGAATCCGTTCAAGTCTATCTAATAACGTAAGCAGTTGCAAACAACCCCCCACAAACCCCCCTTTCAATGGTGTAGCGCAGCGTGAAATTAGGATCCGAGCACCTGCCATCTACTAGTGAATAGATTCTATTAATTTGCGCCCTGTTAATTTCCTCCGGTTGTATATTGAACGCTATTAGCTGCTTGTATATTTGCTGTTCACTCGCCGTGCACAAAAGCCAAGTTAATTGATATTCGAAACTGATGTTTTATGCACATTCGTAGTCAGTTTGGTGAACGATGGTTTTCGCTACACTCGTTCGTGTAGGTACTGCCCTATTTCTAGCTAATTAAATTTGAATACCATCATCAAGGAGGATAGTTTTTTTCGCGGAGAAGGCAATATCGCCAGTTATAAAATCTACCAAGTAACTTTTTGTTGCAAACCTGCATATTTAGCTGTAGTTACCAAAAAAAAAAAACTTACAGGAAAGGCTAATTGTTTTTGGAAACCTTGATGTAAATATTCTTAAACCAAGTTGATTATTAAGTTCTTGCAAAATAAATTAGCGATGGACATGGAGCATCGATCTATGTTGATGAAATATGATGGAGCAATTACACGGACGATGGATTTTTAAATTTGTATACCCCTCGTACAAGTCAGTGGGAATACTCATGGTACACTTCCACCCTTCGATTTTGATAATTTTTTCTGAACACAAGACCGCCACATTTCACAAGTATTGACAGATCGAAAATTTTACTGCTCGCGAGAAATAGTAAGGTTTTTTTTATTTATTTCGTGACAGACGTAATGTTTGCTATCAACTTAGAGTACTATGAACTGAAAAAATTATGTGTGCACGGAATTTATTTTACGGCATTAAAATCACAAATGCATCTACCTACATTATATTTGTTATGAAATAGAATATAAGTAACAAGATATTAACAATGCAATGAACTAACCTGACAAGCCATGATTAAGAAATGATGACAAGTCAATGAGTGCATCTGCAATGAGGACAGACAGAGAATTGAATGAGTCAAAGTGTTATGAAAGTGTTTTCTTAGAAGCTACATTATATGAAAGGATGAATTTTATTGATTTATGGTTGGGGTTTTAAAAAAAGTTAAATTTAATAGGTACTACAGTAGGGTTTTAAAAAACAACACTGCAAGATGTCAGAAGCGAATGTGTTATAGACGAACTTACTTTTCCACCTGAACAAATAAAATTAAATATCGTACCTCCCCACGCAGAAAAAGCACTTATTTAAAATCAACCAACTTTCGGTTAAAAACTACCAAGTGATACTGTTAATATAACTCTTACAGAGTTAGTGGATTAAAAATAACCGAGTCAACTTGTTTAACGAAACTCGGTTAAAAATAACCGATTTATCGATTTACTCTCCAAATTTGCTCGGTCGTAAATAAAAAACTAACTAAAACAACCGAATAACATGGTTGATACCAACTGATAATGTGTGTTATTTTTAACAGTATGATTTAACCTTTTAAACTCGCTAGTTTTCAACAACAAATACTCGTTTATTTTCTACAGAGACTTAGTTGTTTTTAACACATTTTTTTTAACCGAGCAAAAATTCCACTCGGTTAAGGTTAAAATTTCTGCGTGCCTCTACGCCTTTATTAATAGGGTTGCTTTTGACAAGCTTTGATGTAGGCAGTGGCTAAGTGGAAAACATCAGTTTCCATTAAGAATCTAAGGATGAGAGCTGGCTCCATCGACAGTATTTCCTCATCAAATAGTTGGTACTTGCCCAAGTATTTCAGTCGTTTGCGGGTCAGTGCCCCACATGATCCCTGTAGCAAGTGTTCTGGGATTTATCTGTACTCATCGCAGAATCTGCTGAGACCTTCTATAGATATACCCAGTTTCCTGAGCTATATCGCAGTGCCTCGTTAGGAAGCCCTTTAGGATACGTAAGTTATTTTTGCTCATGCCGATTCAAGCTTGGAATCTTTTGCGGTCCTTGTATTGTCCCAGAAGTTTCTTGGCTTGCCTCATGCCCTGAGTGTTATGCCAGGTTTTTTTCACTAGTTTCCTAAATTCTTCTTTGAGGGTGTGATCCCCTATTCTGCAGAATGGTTCAGGAACTATAAAAGTTTCTGATGCTCCCTTTCTTGCTAGTGAGTCGGCCATTTCATTCCTTTCTATTCCTACGTGGCCAGCAGAAGGTTATTTTGTTTTTCCTCCCAAGTTTTTGTAGGCATTCCCATACATGTTTGGATTTAACGGTGTAGGAATTAAGTGCAGTTAATTAAGGCTGTCTGACATTATAGCTATATCACAGCTGACTTTGTTTCGGTCGAGGTTAATTTGGACACACCTGTCTATGTCATAGATTTAAGCCTGAAAGATGCTGGTACTTTTGCCCATTGGTTCAGAATATTTGGTTCCAGGCCTAATGACAATTGATACCCTGGTTCATCATTTTCTCAAATAACTCGTCCACTACAAGACTCCACATTAGGGTGGATAGAACTCCTCCTTGCGGACAGCCTCTTGCATGTGTTAGCCTTGATAATACCTTCTGATGTGTGAGTCTCTGCTGATCATGAGCTCAGGAGTTCCTCCATCCATCTCGATACTGTGTTATTTACTCCTTTTCTATCAAGAGCTCGAATAATTGTATCATGCGATGAGTTTTCGAATGTTCCCGCAATGTCCAAGAAGGCACACAATACTATCTATCTCCTTCGCTTCAAGCGCGCTTTTAATAATCTCAGTTAGCTGGTACAGAGCAGTCTACGTAGATCTGCCCGCTCTTTAGGCATGCTGACGACGATGAAGAGGCCATACACTTAGTACATCTTCTAGTATAGCTTTGTATCGTTTTGAGAAGGAATGCAGTAAAGCTGATTGATCTAAAGGACTTCGGTAGACTTGGTTTTTTTTTACCCACTTTCGGAATGAACACCTCCTTCGCTCGTCTCCACTGATTTGGTATATGTAGCCCAGTGCCAGACAGCTTTTTAAGACTCTTGCCAAATGTGGAAGCAATTTACCTTGCCCTTTTTGTAGTAGGACTGGCGTAATTCCGTTCACCCCCGGTGATTTATAAGGCTGAAAGGAGTCAATTGCCAATCAAGTCGCCCTGTGGAAAAGATTTCGGTTGCTATTTTCCAATCCTCTTTCTGAGGTTTCTAATAGAAGTCGTGCTAAAGTGACCATTCGTCCCACATTTACATGAACAGTCCGACATCGAAAATTGTACCACAAATGTCCCACAAAGTTAGAAGATGTCCCACACTGACCCACGAAATTGAACTTAAATTCTTAAATCAATTTAAAATTCAGCATGATTTCACTACGCTAAGCTTGGAGTGAACATTTTTTTGTTAAATTTATTTTTTTTGTAGATACAAAAAATACGTAGGTATAGGTAGTCTTTCAAAATTCAATCAAAAATTTATCAATGGAGGTAAGCTGAATTTTTGATAGGGTAAAACTATACAATACGCCCCACTTTCAAGAAATCATCAATAAAAGACAAAAATAAAAGAAAATCACACATATTTTATTACATACAAATAAAATACTCTCTTTTCTCGGCTTTGGCATTTGAAATTTTTATAAATTTGTTTAATTACTATTTTTTAAAAAAATAGTTTAAGTGGGGCGTTTTGTAAATAGGTTTTTGGGTAAAAAGCCCCAATTTATTGACAAGACGTTGCATTGTCCGTCTTTTCTCTTTTCGGCAAAATTCATGTAACCAGCCCTGACACAGTGTAAACTGGATCCAATCTTGTCAAGAAGCGGTCTTCTAATAATTTTCAGTACTTTTGATACACCTTTGACAATTTTCATCTGAAATTTCGTCTTTGGTTGTGTTTTTCAGACCATGATGCCCGCAGCGTAGTCCTTTTGTAATTCCACGGCATTTATATTAAAAATAAGTATCGATTACCGAAAGACGTTATTGGGAGAGGCGTTTTAGACTTACTCCACTAGCGCATTTTGTAAATTTCGCAGTGAAAAACGCCCCACTAAAATTATCGATATCCTATTCCTTTCTAAGAGATAAGCAAAACTGTACCGAAACTATAATTTAACTTACTTTATAAGTAGGTATATATAAGAAACTTTGGTGCAAAATTTTTTGTTTCTGAAGAAATAAAATTTTTATTGTACCTACCCGCAAGTTTTTTTGGGCGCCAAAAATTGTTTTCGCAAAATATTTCGTAAAGTGACTACAAAAACACAACCGCCAACTACCGAAATTCATCAGTGAATGAAACTGGTTCGAACAAGCTTAGCGTGAGTCCCAGACTCATGGGGTCGTTTTGTCAAGTGGGGCGTTTTGTACAGTTTTACCCTATCATTTCATTAGGCTAATTTTTAAATTTTGTGGGCGGGCCACACCCAACGGAGATGAGAACGCACACACATTTTTGCAGATTAAAATCAAGTGGATTTAAAAATGGATCTTTATCTAGTCATTTTTGTTTTTAACTTTCTCGTTTTTTGTTTAACTGAACTGTTTTTTGTAGGTAAACTATGCTTTGTTTCACTTATTGCGAGAATTTTTTTTAATAATTTTGTTTTTTAACTTGTTTCTGTTTTTTTTTTCGATTAAAATTAGTGTTTTTCTTTATATTCTGCAACTTATATTAATAAAATTGAAATTGTGTCGCAATGAGTGAGTGAAAAACACAAATTTCTTCAAATTTATTTAGTTGGAAAGTCTGATTTCAAAGTCCAAGTTTATAAAAAAGCCCCATTAACAGCAATTCAGCAATGCTTCGCGATTTCGTTATTGTTGCTGGGAGCGAAGGTATGCTATTCCCGCTACTTAATGAAGGAGTTCGTAAACAAATGTCGACACTTTACGGGTGTAGGTTGTAGGATCTGTTATGTATTAATCTTTCTCTTCATTCTCTCATTTTGCCCCTCAGTTCATTAGGCTCCATATATTAATCTATGGTTATGTTAAGTTAGTTATTTAAGAACCACCGAGAAATAAAGACACGAAAAACATAAAAGGATCTTTAAGTACAACAGCTCTCGAATTGAGCCATTAATTTAGAGGACATTCCCATGTCATAAGGTCCGACGTGCAAGGTGAAAACTCACGCTAATCCAAACTAGAGAGATTGACTTTGTATAAGAAAAGACCTCTAAATTTATTAGCCTCGCAGTAGGGCTCAAAGTGCACCACGATCCTCTCGGCGGCATGCCTTCTCCACATCTGAAAAACCTGTACACATGATAGTGGCATACTCGTTTAAGCCATCATTAGTACCATTCTGATTCTATAGAAGTGCCTCCTTGGTTGATCTTGTCCTGACCGAGCTAAGCCTACACTCTTGTCATTCCGTAAACTCCTTAACCTTTGTGTTGAAAAAATCGTATTTTCCCCCACACACTGACTCGTCCACGCCAGATAATACCCGATTCATCAAACTTTCACCACGTTACATTTTGACTTTATTCCACTTGCGATGCATGGATGTGAAGAGTCTTATGCTACAAGCTCAGAAATACATGGAATTTCTACCCAACCGTGACAAATCCCCGACAGATAAATAAACCACAAAATGCTCTGCATTGTGCAACATTCACAACAAAATATCCACCAGCGCGCATAATTCAAACTGAATATTACATAAAATGGATTATTGGCATACTGCGGTCTTGGTCGCACGTTAAATGCAACTAATGTCATTCAAAACCCATATGGGCCACTGGCCAACTATCAATCAGTAACGCTATCCGCATGATTGCTTTTGATAGAAAACCACATGCCTGCAATGGAATTCGCCATCAATAGCGCGGTAGGTGATTTTCCACGCACTGCATCTTGCCCTCGGCCTAAGCCGCTAGATTATACCCGAAACTATTTCGAAAATACCTGTAAGAATCCCATTTTTGCCAATCAAACACATTCAATCAATCATCGAATTTATCGATTCGCATATACCGGCAAACCAGGCATGTGTGGCCTAATTCCCAACGGCATTTGTGTGACCAGCGGCGGATCCATTGGGCTTGGCCATGCTAGTTCGTCATAAGTACAACACCAGCAGTACCTACACACATAGATGGGTGATGGAAATGAGTTTTTGTTAACGTTTTGATTTCTGGGAAAATCTTTCTTTACATCTGATGCAAAGCCCTATTTTCAATATATCGAAACCGTTCCAACACACGCTGGGTTGGCGTTAGGTACGCAGTCAGATTGGCAATGGCATGGAGATGGAGTAATGGAAGTACAGAAACCTGGGTACGAGCCATAAAAGTGGATTAGCTGGATGTAAGCTGACGGGTTTTGCAATGTTATTCGGGACCCGTCTCTACTGGACTTGGAAGCTCTGGTTTTTACCTTTTTGTCGGCTTTGTGTATGCGGTTGGCTGAATAAATTCAAATGTACAACAACGAACGGGCAAGCTGTTGATGACCAAAACTGTTATAACTTGCTGTTGATGACCAAAACTGTTATAACTTACAACCTTGTAGATTATATTGTTGAAGTTAAGGACAGGTATTAGCCTTTTAAGGGGACCGAGATCGGAATTTCAGGACCTAAAGTTTGTGACCTAAAAACTTGATGGAAATTTTGCATGCTTGAGGATAGATGACTATAGGAAGCTATAGTGGTCTTTCTTCGGTCCGTCATATAGATGTAATTTTTATGGGTACTTACGTCACTCCTGCACTAAATGGCCTGGGGCGGCTACGCGAAGAATATGCGCATAACGACCATCAGGCTGCAAGACAGACGTTATCCTGCGGCAAAGACGTGATCGAGGATATTATCTACCATGGCGATAGGGAAGTTGTAAGACCCAGTCGTGTTAATGCAAGAAATCACCACCAGCAATATTTAGAAGATCTATATACTAGTAGAAGGGGTAACGATTTGTACTGGTAGCATGTTAAGCCAAAGTCAAAAGTCTGCTTGTCGTATAAAAAGATGCCAACTTTATTCCACCAGTACCAAAAAAAAAAAAAACTCTTTTTGATCACTATCCATGTATACAGGGTGCGGGAGCAAAACTTACTTTTTTTCAAAACGAATTAATACATGAATCAGGACACTCCTTGAGTAACTTTTCAGGCGAATATAGTTAAAACGATAGACCTCTAAAACTGACAACTAAATGTGAGAGTTACGAGTTGGAGAAAAGCTGACGAAATAACTTATAATGGTTATCAAAGTTTCAAAAACGATATCGTCCAAACGAATGTCGAGCACTTATTTATTTTTGTAAGTTTTCGATGTAACGGAGGTACCTTTGTTATACACAGTTTTAAAAAATCATATCAGGAATGTGACGGCCGATTTTTGACTTTTGTCAAAAGTCATTAGAGTGCTGGCCCTTAGCAGCATAGCAGCGGGTATGTTCGCAATTTCCGCCCGTATGTTGGCCTCGACGTCTTCTATGGTCTTTATATGGTTGACACAAACGAGATATATATAAAAAAAAAACCGACAAGTGGCCAAATCGGGAAGGGTTCTGCCAACTCCAAATCGCCCCTCATTGGAATGAGGCAAGTGTTCCCATAAATCAGAAGCATCACCATAAGTAAATTTATTTATTTCTTCGGCTCCAGTTTGATGTTAAACCAACTGCGAACAAACTCAAACTCACACTATTCCCCGTAAATCCGCAGTGAAAATGTTGCCGAACCATCAGCCTCAGGTCACCCACCATTCACCAACCAGCAACCACCAACCATCATATAAATCTGAATTTCCCAGATTTATTCCAACAACGTCGAACAGCAACAACAAAAACTGCCTGGTACGGCAATTTTGCAAAAATTCATTACAAAAAATTCTTTGGAAAGGCCCAGAACTTTCATCATCACCGCCAGGATCAAATTGAGCCCAAAAAGGAGACACACACCACGGGAATGACACACCAACAGAGCAGAATCATAAAACGTCCGCGCGCCACACCACAATTATTGCATTGCCAGTTGTCTCTCCTGTCACGAGCACAGACGATGTTCAATAAATAAATGTCCACTTCCTGGCACAACGCATCCTTTAAGGGCGGCACGGGTCGTCGGTTTTAGTCACGCGAGATAGCAATTTGCCATTACACAGCGAATTTAAATGCGAAAGAGCCAATGCAAGGTGGGCAAAAATCGTCCGCACAACACGCGCCCTGTTATCACTATGATCTGCGGTCGCTTCGGTCTACGATGCAGATGACAATTTGAATAGTTTTCTAGATTTCATTTTCAATCATAGAGCCGCCGCTGTAGTTTGCCGTTATGGCTGTGGCAAACGATTATCAAATGAAAGGGAAACGGCAAAAAGGAAAAAAGCCCTGTCGTGTCAAGATGTGAAATCGGTTTGTATTTGTACAAATCACTATAGGCGAAATGTCAAACCCATTTGCAAGTGTCAAATTTATTTGACAAATAATTATTTGACATTTCAAAGTGCAGCGTGTGCGGATACGGGGATATCGCTACCAGACGCAGCGACAGAGGTCTAATTGATGAGATGAGAAAGGTAAACATGAACATATTTGACAGCGGATAAGATGGAACGCCTTGCTGGGCGCAATATTTGCAAATCCCATCCAATAATGACAGTTATGAGCAACAGAAAAGCTACATCTCTTATGACGCATGATTAATTCAATGGAACATGAAGTCGGTCTGCTGCCTGTCGGTTCGCCAGTCCGGAACGAAATTTTAATTAGGAACGACTGTCAATTCTTCTTCCCTTTATAGACAGATAGACGTCCCTTATCAGTGCGGGACGGCAGTTGGTCCTTAAATGTGTATTTTAGGTGTTACCAGGAGAGTATTTGGATAAAGTTTGATCTGGTCGTGGCAGTGAGAATGTAGGTAGGTACTGCTTTGAAATATTGAATTTGACGATATATGTCGAAACCGCCTGCTAAGAAATATTCGAGATTAAGGTATGATATTCCTTTTTGTTGTTCACTTTTTTTTCTGTTTTTGATACAGGCAAAACAAAAAGTGTTCAAGGCAGGCCCATCTGTCAGTTATATTTCGGTTCGAAAGGTGTTTGAACGTAGGCTCTTCATCGGAAGACGTGCAGCATGACACTATTAATAAAACTATATATTAATTTTTTACACCAGCGGACTCGGACCCGGCGTGCTCCGCTATGCATGCTTGCTTTGTTGTATGGGAGGTATACCACGCCCGTCTTTTAAACACCGACCACATTTGATTTGTTCAGACGATACAATCAATGATTCAAATTCTAAAACTTCAGCTAGAACGAGTGAAATAGCGTTTGGAATCTATTTCATTTTTAGGTGGGAGGTGCCACACCCATTTGTCTAATAGCTCAAATATTTTGTCAAGTTCCCCCAAAGCAATTTTCCAAAATTTAAGGCCGATGCCGTCATAAATGTAAACATTAAATTTGTTTAACTAGCTTTGTTGATTGGGACGTGCCACACCCCGTTTTCCAATCGCACATCAATTTCTCAAACTTTACAACTTTAAACTCCATAGGTGTCAAAGAAAAAGGTGTGCTAAAAATTTTTTTTTTTTTTGGATTTTCAAAAATTTCAATTCAAGGTATTGTCA
The DNA here is from genome assembly GCA_949126925.1 of Cheilosia vernalis. Lineage (NCBI taxonomy): Eukaryota > Metazoa > Arthropoda > Insecta > Diptera > Syrphidae > Cheilosia > Cheilosia vernalis. The sequence goes on along the minus strand of OX421358.1, from coordinate 98,398,868 downwards.
AAGTTTCAAGTCAATCTTCCGACCGATTTTTAAGTATAAGGAGCTTAGACATACGCACGCTGATAGTAAGGATTGCAACCATTGATTGGTGGTGCAGACCAACACCTGAAGCTGTACCGGGTGTCCGCCGGGAAGGTAAACTACTTTGTTTTGCCGCCATTTTGGTAAACATTAGTCTTGGCAGTTCATATTTGGCAGTCGTGAAGTAGACACGTGGCACATTTATTATGGAAAATATTCGATAAATAACGTATTTTAATAGTTAAAATATAGTTAACACAGGGCGGACACCCTGCATTTGTAAACAAAAGGTACGACGACAGATGCAAGTCAAATATTTTTGTGTTATTATAACGAAACGAAACATAAGGTTGGAGGGATGAGGATTACGAAGTCTTGGTGAAGAACTTAGATGAATGGCTAAATATTGTCCACGCTTAACGTCAGCGAGCAATTGGCAGACTTCTAGACGTATTTGTTGAAGCATGGGATGAAGGTAAATGTGTTAAAAACTGGAGTTATGTAAGAAGTGAAACGTACTTTTCGCATTTCCAAAATCAAAAGAAATAATGCAAAAACGAATATTTACTTCAAGCGAACGGAGTCGCTTTCGTCTTCCGATTCGCTTCTCTGAAATGCGAAAGTGGTTTTCGTTTCCGTAGGTGAAATAATGAAATAAACAATAAAATGCGGAAGATAGAGCTTTGGTTTTTGACAGTACATCTGTTTTCGCATGATTTCTATCGTTTTTCTCAAATGCGAGAGTGCATTTCGTTTCGTTTTCTCATAGAGTTGCCTCTGGCAACAATAGTATGCGAAATAATTAATTAAACAATAAAATGCGGAAGATAGAGCTTTGGTTTTTGACAGTACACCTGTTTTCGCATGATTTCTTTCGTTTTCCTCAAATGCGAAAGTGCTTTCCGTTTCGCTTTCTTACAGAGTAGCCTTTGGCGATAGTTTTCAATACAAAAATCTAAAATTTGGGTGCATTGCTCGTTACTTAAGCCACGCTAAATATAGTCCTTTATTTATTGCTTTAAGAGATGGATATCCTAAAATACCTATACAAAAAAATTGTGAAGTATTGAAATCAATTACCTGCCTACAGCTCACTTGATTGAGTAATGATTGGTATCCACTAGTTAGTTTCTTATCGACAGAGGTACAATCAAATTTATGGGCTGTCAACTGAGTGGCAGTCAAATGAGGCCTATTATCATAACAATTGAGTGATTAGGTTAATAATGGATTTCTTAACATCGAAAGCCTGGACTGCACAAGCGGGGAAAATGCTTCACATTCTAATTGAATTCTAATCGAAACAACTCCTAACGTATACTTATACATGTCTACAAAGCGACTCTCCTCAACCGAGCTATACTTTGAGTTGTCAATGTCGTTGTCTCCAGTCCCATTAACAGTGACAAACGTAACTCTATTCTTTGGCAGTCACCATCATTGGATTGGTTTAAGTAAGTTCAGACATTCCGTCCTTCCAAGATGGCATTACTTTGATTATTGCTTAGGCAATTTGTCGAGTTCATTATATGACTTACACTTGTCATTTCTAACGTCGACGGCAGAAATTAAAGGCACACAAGACAGATTGTTCGCCTACTAAGCTAAAGAGATAGATACCGCTAATTGGCTGGGCATGGCAAAGACATTCCAAGTACCCCATGTGCGACATGATAATAATTGCATGTCATTTGATTTACCATTTCGATTCTTTGTCTGGTTACATCTGCAGGACAGTACCTACATTCGAGTATTTATGTGTTTTTGTATATCAAAAGGATAATGGTAATGGTTGGTCATTTAGTATTCGAGACAAACGCAATGTTGTTTGTGGGTGGTTTGACTCCTACTGAAAGTCATTACTCATTATAAATATACGAGTAACGAGTATGTGCTGGTGGTCGGGACTGCCGTTCTTGCAATGCAGTGTGTAATTGTTTAAATGGGGCCTTTTCCATTACTGATGGGTGTAGTCAAATGAAAGTTGGCCGATAACTTGTGAGAAATAGCAAAACAACAAAACGCTTTCGAACATGCAAAATGTCTGTGGTAGCATAAGCGGCTTTGGGACAAGATTACTTGTTTGGTTGGTTATGCTACCCTTTTATTTCAAGAATTCATTCGTATTTCGTAAGGGTAAACTGGAATTTGGTGACAATAGAAAGCACATTAACTTTGCAAAAGTGGGTGGGATAAGATCATCAGCAGTGGGTACCTACGCTCTAGTTCCGCAAATAAAAAGCTTCCCAAAGTAGTCAGTTGTCTGCTACTACCTGTATTATAAAATTGAGCTCAACACGCCTGTCTGATTGTCTGTTATATGTTTCCAAGCTCTTTATCTGATCGGATATATGAAAGGCCTCGAGTTAGGGGCGTGGCACGTTAAATACAAATTATTTAAGAACTTTAAGAACATAAAATTAAAAAAAAATAAATTGATTTTAGCACCAGGTGTGCATTGGCTATACGAGACACTTTTGCAAAATGTGGACGGTATTTTACAAAGTGGGCGTGGCGCCCTTCATACTACAGTAATATTTAAAACACATCTTATCGACGCCAATAGGAGGTTAAGTTATAGAATTTGTATTTCTGGTGCGCACTGTTTAAATAAATAATTTCGCGAGATGTGGAGAGGATTTGACAAATTGCGTGGCAGTTATTTGCAAGCAAAATATTTTGGGTCGTAACTTCTTGTATACTGGAAACAAATTAAACTTCGTAAACATTTCTTATGTAACTTTGATAAACATGAAAAAGCTGGAGATTCTGGGACAGCCGACACGATTTCAAAGGGCTCACCATGATATCTCGAAAAAAAATCTCGAAAGCAAAAATCTCGAATGTAAAAATCTCGAATTAAAAAAAATTGGAAAAACAAATTTCGAAAGCTTAATCTCGAATTAATATTAATTTTTGAGACATTGGTAAATATTTGCGCAAATTATGAAATGCGTTTGAATTTTGTTGAATTTTCAAATTGTTGGGTGGCACATAAGGCCCAACATTTTTTCTTGGGACTTCTGTCCCGCTTTGATATTTTTTACGTTTTTGAGTTAGTTGTATTTATGTATAAGTATTCGATTTTGAAGTTATTAATTTGTTATAATGATTTTTCTGTTATTTTTGTTTTGTTAAATTTTGATATTATGAATAAATTATTTGATAAACAAAACATATAGGCTTTATTCGAATTTTAGCACTCAAACTAGATAAAAAAACAATCTCGAATTTACTTTTTATTTTCGAGCTTTTTTCGAGATAGGTCTTTATAGATTTTTGCATTCGAAATTTAAAAAAAAATTTCGATATTTTTAGCCTTCGAGATTTTTGTCATTCGAGATCACGTCATGATCCCGATTTCAAAACGCGAATTGATAGTTCCCTCAGCTCTAATAGTATGAACAAATTTTGCAGCTTGGGATGCTTCCAGCTTTAGTATTTGTAGGAGCTTTGGTGTAGTTGTTGACACGAAATTGTTTTGCATTATGATTCACACACATCCTGCGAAAACTTTTCACCTTTCGTTGAGAGTTGTTACAAATAATTTCCATGATAGTGCGGTTGGTTTGTTTGTAAGAATAAGCTTTCGATTATTGACTTGCAGCTTAATCGGTCCACTGGGTGTGTATGAAATGTGTTCTAGGCGGAGAAAACATTTATAATTATTGGAAGGCGAGAACTACGTCCTTTTCTTGACGAAGCCAATTCCACCAAATATGCAGATGCATCTTTCTTTCCGCTAATGATCCTCGATAGGAAACTTAATGGGAAGTCGAACGTCAATAAAAGAGTGAAGAAAACAGCTAATGCTTTCAATAATCTTGTGGATATGGCAGCGTAGTCTGGTAGCAAGCCGCGTGCAAGGCGACAAATTTCAAGGCAATGAAAGTCAAAGATACAAAGACAAGCATGTATAGGAACAAAACAGCGCAATGAGAACTACATCCACAGCTGGTTTAGAGGCAATTCTCAATCTGACTCCTCTTTACCTATACATAGAGGAATTAGCTACCAAAAGTGCTCTAACTAATACCTGGAACCCTTGCAATCTTGGCCATGCACAAATTCCAGAGTAACACGTTGGGAACATTGTCACTTCTGACTTCTGATGTCTCCCTATCTGAACTTTGAAATACCATTCTCCTACTCTTTTCCGAGTAGAGATAAATGGAGCACAGAAATCGGTATCATTGATAGCCAGGCGGCTCACCGCTGTCGCGAAGAGCTCAAGTTTCTTTGCTCGCATCACTCCACGAATCTCTGCTGGGTCCCTAGACACAGCGACAAGCCGGCAATGATATAGCTGATGAACTGGTAAGAAAGGGGTCTGAAATGGATCATGATAGGGCATAACAATCGATCAAGTCTCCACGCTGTAACTTCAGAGAACGAGTGGAGAACAAAATTCGTATATGAAAACCAATAACAGGCGGAAAGCACTAACTACCTGTGAGGTATCTCGGAAGCTATAGCCAGTATATGACAGAGGCCGAACCATCGAGCTTCTACAGTTTGACAGGTCATTGCTGTCTAGGGGCTCTAACAGGTCACAACTTCTTAAAAAGTCACATGATGAAACTAAATCTCAAAGGTGACGATTTATGTAGAGGCTGCGGGACGAAGAGGTCCATGAGGACACACCTCAATTCCTCTGTCATTGCCCGAGCCTCTGTCTCTTGGAGAACAGAACACTTGGAAGCTATTCCTTCCATGAGTTGCAAGAGCTTTCCGATCTTACACTTTCTGGTCTTTATAGGCTTTTGAGGACATTGGGATGGCTGGACGGCGTCGGGTAAACACAATAAGGAAAGACACGAGCTAACCATCAACAACACCAACGGGTAAACCCCCCATCCAAAGCATCCACTTCCATAAGATTATCAAATTCCTCAACTCCACAGGCTGGTTTTGAGCTCTTTTTAACTTCCTTTACCCCTTTAATTTCAGGTTCCGTTAGTTGTGGTTTCAAAACGGCGCTCAATGCGCTACTTGTGTTTTTCCCTCGTCGGGAAATACAGCCACCTAAACCAACTAACCCAAACCCCCAATAAGGGCATCACAATGGGTCCACAAGGACCTAAGTGTCGTATAGTAGGGTTTACCCTGATCTACCAACCCGTAAACCTAACCTAACCTAACCTAATGAATGCAAGAAGAAGAACACTATTTTGTGGCTATAAATACATCAACAAATTGGAGATCCTGTAATCGCTTCAATTTGACTGGAGCCTGATGTGAACCGATATTTGGCTGAAGACGGTGCATTTACCTATCAAAGTACTATGAACCCGCGTCTTAAAGCTTAATTTTGTCATCAAAACGAGTCTTCTCTAGCACATATACTTTAATCGCCTTTTTAACCAGCGGACACCCATCAAAGTCGTCGCTCGTTCGGTTTGGAAATTCGAGACAACCAGTTTGGTAAGGGGAATTTCAAGGATCGGCCAGAGTTTGCTCGACGCGAATTTAACAAAACCGAAGGCGAAAAGGATCTTAATGGAATAACCGTTACAGTGCGTAGACAAGGCAAGGAAAGTAAAAGCTGCCCGAAACTAAATATAAGAGACCAATTTGTCTTTGGGAAGTACTGCTTACTGGCAGCGCTGCTTCACAGTGAAGCTGTCGGTCCACTTGAATAGCGCAGTTCTTAGAAAACACCACTCCCACAGCTGACATGTTCTACCTTCAGATAAGCCCTCTTCTTGGATAACTTAAATCGCCAACATTTGAGTAAAACGCATTATCTTTCACAATGGATGGCAGGCTAACAGCACATCCTTAGTTGGGCGTTAACAATTTCACATCGTACACCAGCGGACGTGCCAGAAGTTGGATCTTGTAACATTTTGTTGACCAATGTTCCATGTTTGATACCATCAGATTTCATAATGACGCGGTTGCATCACTGAAACGTTCTAACAGGAAACTACAACCAGAACTTTGAGATACGAGAACAAATCAATCGCGAACTTCTTGACCAACCCATACTGCACTGCCATTCAAATTTCTTTGGACAAGTATTCAGTTATAGATACTTTTAGAATATTAAGCATGAAGTTTTTGGCCCCCTTAGAGAAGCTTTCGGTCACACTTCGAAGAAATGAGTTTCTCTCCACCATTACCTAGTCCTTGCCTTGACAAGTTTTTCTTGTATTCGAAATTGAAAAGTTTTCCTTCTACACTCACTCACGCTGCTTCGACTCCTTCCGTCTCTGGCTGTCGACAGACTATTCTTCTCTTTCATCGTATATTGAAGTAAGTATTTGGTTGTAGCATTGCAATGTGATGAAACGCATTTACAAGTTGCATGCTCGTGAATGGCTAGAGCTACCATGGACACACAGCTGGAGGAGTGCTTGGCATATTCACTGAATTTGTTTGCTATTCACTGTGAATATTGTTAAATTGTATATATGCTGCTTTGTGAGCAGTGACACTACCGCATCTGTTGCGAATCCACTTGAATATATATAAATGCACGTGAGAGTAGCTCGTAATGACAAGTCTGCCTCTGTATAAGTACCGTCGCTTGGCTTAATGCACAAGGGGGATGGAAGCTCTTATTGTGGATAATTTCTGAATATTTCTACATGGCTGCCGCATGAAGTACCCTCTCCTAATCTGAACAGGAGACTTTATTGTTACTGCGACCTGTTGGGCGAGTCCTCCACCTGTATTCTCCAGCGTAGGTGGCTTGTCTTGAGGTGGAGCATCCTTTTCTGTGTCATTTCGATCAAAAGAATCATGCTTGCACAAAGCTATTCAAGCCGATTTCAAATTATGTTAATGTCCTTAGCATACACCTATACAGGACTCGAATTTCGAGAGTAAGATTATTCGAAACGCAACCGATAAGTTTCACTGCATGTGCGGTACATCTATAACTCTGTACCGTTTGGGGATCGGCGACAAATGCATACACCTACACCTGAAGGGTGCATTAGAGTGGAACAGGAAAGCACAAATATTGTGTATCCGTATATTGTTTAAGATGAACTACACAATACAACTATGCGCATCCAGTGAAAAGGAGAGAAGAATGTGAAATGCAAATTAAGGAGACCCACTGTTACAATGCTGAAAGGCGAAATGACATTCAAGTCACCCCTGTGCATTGTCCCGGATAAATCCTTTTCTAAAACTCAAATGGGTGTCGCATTACTTTTGTGTCTCAGCTATGCATAGAGTCAACGAATCCGAAACAAGGAACGTATAGAGAATATGTATATGTGACAGCGGTACACAGCAGAGGAAAACCAGGAGAATTTGTTAAAATTTCACTTCAATGGGTGCTTGCTGGTGGAAAAGTTTTTCATTTAATTTTCCGTCGAAATATGTTCTGGCACAAATATGTTTTCTGATGAGCCACAATTGCAACTGGATGTCATCACGGTGGCAAGGAGTACTTTAAATAGTTATGCTGGGAGGAATTTATTCATGGGTATTGAGTTGGGACAGTGAGTGGACCTGCATGTAATTGGTTAGTTTCACCCTGGCAACGGAAGCTTGGCGTAGGTTTTATTTCGAATTTTATGAAATTACACTTAAATTGAATGAATCGTGGCTTTGAGGATGATGAGAGGTTATATGAGTTAAAAACGACCGAGGGTGCGGTTTGGCAAAGTCTCAGCCAGGACGACGTTTTTTTATACTGAAACTGGCTTACTGGTCAGCCAATGTGATTTAAATAGCCACGTAAGACTAGTGCAGAAGTGTGTGTGGCAGGAGTTAAACGCTTCTCTCTAAAAGGAGTTTACAAAAAATAGATAGTTAATTTTATTCATTTCATACTTAAGCTGCTAACAAAATTCATGAAAGAATGAAATAGAAAAGTAGTAATCATTCTTTAACTAAAAAGTAAGTGTTGAATGACACGTCAAAGATTTAAAAAAATTCAAATGTCATCTGATGTGGGTCGCAATCAGTTAAATATACATAAAATATGTATACAACAAGGCAAGAAAGCAAAAATATAAAAATGTAACAATTTCGAAATAAGATACTTAAATAATGACTAGTTTCACTGGTGGTCCAAAATCGACCCTACCTTTTATATATGTAGTACAAAAAAACCTACCACAATTTTCGATAATTATGGTGTTTTTTTTATAAGCGGAAAATCGACATGGGAAAAATACGCCATTTGGAAAATAGTTTTACTCATGATCAATATTTTAATAGGGCATGAAAATTAAGCACAACAAATTTTTGTTAAATAAATGTCCCTGAATTAATATTAGGTACATATATGGTATTGCTTACCTACTTTTAGGGGCAGGTAAATTGCATTCCTTCGAAAAAATGTTCTAATCTTAGATGATTATATTGCAGCGTGTAGCGCTGTTGGATTGAAGGAATCTAAATGTTGGTCTTACTTTTCCTTCCCGACGGCAACAATCGTATATCTATGAACTACATTGTACCCAAAATCAATTTCCGTAAAAACTTCTTTGTTAGATTCCCCTCTAGATCAGAATGGGAGGAGAATGCAGTCGTAAATGAATTCGACATACATATCTTCACAGATGGTTCCAAGATGAGCTGTGGAGTAGGAGCAGGCATTTTCTCAGCAGATTTAAACATCCCAACGCAGCCAGCGTCTTTCAAGCAGAAGTAGGTACTTGCAGTTAAGGAGGCGTGTAGACTGGTCCTTAACATAGTGACACCCAGAAAAAAAATCGTCTCCGTCGACAGTCAGGCCACGATTAAGACTATCGGTTCAACTATAAGTCAACGTCCAAGCTTGTTGTGGAATGCAGGGAGACACTGACCAGGTTTGAAATCACTCTCGCCTGGGTTAACGGCCATAGGAACATTGAGGGGAATGAGAAAGCCGATGAACTTGCCAGACGTGGCTCTGCTCTGTGCGTGTCTCATGCGTAGAAAGTCTTCCCTCCGCTTGGATATGTACAGAGAGAAATCCTTATGCTCTTCACCTCAATGCAGCGATGCCAACCTAGGCTTTTTCATGCCTTTTAGGCATTATTTCATTATCTAAGCCTTTAGGGCTTTTTTATTTCCAAAAAGACATCTTTTTGTTATTTCAAATATATGTATATAAATATATTTTTTTTTGATTCAACGTATAGGTACTAACTTTTTATTTTTCTTAAATATTCTTAAAACATCTTGGCAAAAAGAAGATCTCGGTGCTCGATCTTAAATAATGTGTTTCCACCTTCAAACAAAAAAATAGTTTTTGTTAATTTTTTTTATAGGTATTCGTGTTTAATTTTTGATTTATTTTTCCAATTTACATAAAAAAAATATTTTAGGCATTATTTTATTGAAAAAGGCATCTTTTATTTCAACTAGGTGGATGAACCTGACGAACTGTGTCATTCCAAGGAAGATCTGGCCAACATACGATGATGCCAGAACAAACAACCTCTCAGCCAGAACGCGTGTAGATGTCGACAGACTAACGCAATTAGTAGTGGGCAATGGGGCACTCACTTTGATAGGATTTGTATTGGAACTAAAAAAAAAAAAAAATCAGCGTATTGACAATAATAGCAAAGTAAAATATTGATTGTGTTCAATGCTGCTCTAACTTTCTTATTTTAGACGAATGTAGGTACTCTTAAATTCATCTACACAAAAATGTAAGCGCTACTCACAGGGTACAATGATACATGTCAGGGACACTTTGATTCATAGCCAAAAATCTGTATTTATTGAAAACTTTTAGTTAATAAAACAAGCTTAAAATAGTCTTATAACATATAAGTTGTTAACACCTTAGTTCCCCCGCTTAGCTCAAATACCGCCAAACCAATGAATGCAGGGGTTTGAAACTAAATCTCAAACTATTTTGGGAACAACGGACGATAATGACAACCAATGTAAAATATCTGGCGAACGATCGTAAAAAGAAACAACAACCTGCATCATCCAACCCCTACCAGACCAACTCGAAGTCTAAGCAACATCTGGCATAGTAACCATTCTGACCGGATTCCGGTCATATCTGACCGAAATCTCCTCACTCTGACCGGAGAAAATTTTGAAATCCAGTCAATCGATTATTAACCTGAACGAAAAAAAAATTTAACCGGGAAAAACCTGTTTTGACCGGAAAAAAAATATCGTTCTTTGATTAAACCTAAACACATATTTCTATAATTTGAATGCAACTTGTTCATAACAGGTACATACAGAAACCAGTTTATTGTGCATTCAAACAAGACTGAAGTAAAGTATAGGTACCTACCATGCAATATTTATAGGAAGTTAGTCAGAATATGTTTTAGCAATTTTTTTCTGTGAAGTTTGGTTTTGTCACTATATTGCATATGCGTGTGAATTGTGATATGAATTTCTCAGTAATTTATAAATGTATTTTTTTTTATTATATGCATGTGTTTGGCAACATCTTGGAAGACTGAATATTAGATAGAAAGTTCCTTTTGCTGCAATACGTTGTGAAAGCATTTCAATGTTTTTTTCATTAGGTTTCAGATTTTGGAAAAATAAATAAACTGCATAAATATCTACCTAATATAATATTATTTAACTTTTTTTTATATTTTTAGTAAAAATATTACTATATTCTATTTTTGACCGAATTTCTGTTCAAAAATTCTTATTTTAACTTATCACCGGATTTTCTGACCGAATTTAAAAAAAATATAAATCGGTCATTCGGTCAGATTTGACCGGATTCACATTTTTTTAGTGGCAACACTGATAGTAACGACCAATCGTGGGAACCATCGAACAACATCGAGCGAACGTTCCCAGAGCAGGCTACTATGAAGGGGACATCGACATTAAACAGGGTACGCAGTCTGCAGCGGACAAATAGACAGTGCGGACACATTTTTGTGTCGCAACAAAATTGTAAATAACTAGTATTTTCATCATTACGCGCTGATGTGTCCAGTCATTCACTGTTAATAGCATTTCAATAAATAATGACATCTGTCCGGGATTTAGCATTAACTCTGTTGAATAACAGGTCGGAGTCGATGTGCATATCCTAATGACCAAGGACCAACACACCATCATGGCCGTGAAGACATTTCCAAGATTGCAAAGATTGAGGTTGATTTCTATCTAACTATACACACAGAAGACACACAATTGAGGCAGGACAACCCCAAGCTTCAAACGTGAGAGATGAGAGTGCGGGCTGCGGGTTAACTGTGCGAACACCGAACACAAGCACTGGACAACTTCTTAAATTAGAAATTTAAGATCCTCTCCTTCATGTTGGCAGATACGGCGGAACTTGAACAGGCGTGTGCTAGGTCGTATCCACGCTGCAGCCTCCCTACACCTCCATGCAGTGTAACGAAAGAAGGTCATCCCAGTGACAACGTCATATTGCAAGTCGCAACTCATTGAAGCACGATACTATGGATGAGTGTCCATAGAAAATTCCACTTGGTTGTCTTATCTGCCATTCCACTGAGTGGTGGAGCAAGCAAAGCAACACGAAACGGAGAAGGAGAATACCTTACTCAGGTATGACGTGCTCTCTGCTCTGGTATGCACAGCGATGATGGAATACCGATTTGGCAGCAAGGACGTGAACGATTTTGCCAACCATCTGTGCTCATACGTGGCGAACAGTCGGAGGAGATTTTTTTTCTTTTCACTGTATTCTCATGCTTATGCATACACAGGCGTTGACCTTAATGCCGTCTATCAGATGGGAACAAAGTGATGTCAATAGTTGACGGTTAATGGAACTAGAGCAGAGGTGACAGATAATAATGGTAATGGCGATTTTTATAGCCAGTAAAATAGATATAGGTAAACACGGTCCTTTTGACGTAGGATGAGGTGTTTTTGTGCCCTTTGCAGAGAACTGATAACGGACTTGAAAGGGTTAAAGGAAAAAGGACTGCGCCTTGCAGATTGGGTGTGAATTGCGATTCTTCTTCGGAAGTGTGCGGTGTGCCATCGTGCTGTTTGTATTCATTTCAGTGTGAGCCTTGAACTGTTTTTTATATGGGACACTAAATCTGTAGACAGTTCAAAAGGACAGCACAAACTCAGTCGATTTGATAGAAAGAAAGTTTTACCTGCACTATTGTTTGACCATTTGGTAAAATAAACTGCACGACTAGGTCGCACTAAACTTTCTCGTTCATCAAAAGTTTCGTTGGTTTGTTTTCGTATTTTAGTTAAAAATCCGAGATTCCAAAGTAGACGAAATAAAATAAAAAATAAAAAATTTACAAGGTTATGGAGTATTAAAGAGCGGTTTTAAAAAAATTACGCAGACAAAACAGTTTAGCGGGAGTATAGGGGATGGTGTAAACGAAGTTTGGTCGTAGAATAAATTTAGGGCTTTAAATATAACAGGACAAAAAATTACTTTTCACCATTGCCCTTCGATTTGTATAAACTATTTTGAAATATGTCAGAATCTATATAAAAATCACTGCCCTTAAAAAACAAAGTATACCTACATAATATTGTTGACATCCCCGCCCTTAGGGGATGTGTATAAACAAAACTAAAACTCATGTGAGCTAGGTATAAACTTAAAATTTTATTATTTTAAATAAATTAGCGAATGACGAAATTGCTTAAATGAGTGTCGAAAGTGTGTCTAGATGCAGCTCGAGATGTTCGTGGTATAAAGCTTAAAGTCTTCGATGCAGACCTTCTTAAAAATTGTATGTCAAAGACAAATCGGTTATAGACTTGCCAACAAAATAAATCCAATAAATAAATGTGGTCGGCATTGACTAAATCAGATTCTCCGTCCTTGAGTTTATCAACGTCTTGTACAGTTTTCGGACAATTCTTTGAGTCATCCGATGAAAAATCTCCACAAAAATTAGAGCCGCCAAATGAATCTTTTAAATTCAGAGTCCTATGAATCCTGCTGTCGCTACAGAAAAATCCTTGAATAAAAGTCTAAAAATCTTTCTAAATAAATGTCTGTACCAAATTCTTTTTTGGAAAAGCTTTTGAATTTTGTTTCTTTTTCGGTTGTTTTGCATTAAATTTTTCTAAAAGTAGATGGTTGATTAGCCAGCTTTCTTTGCTATATTTTTTCGAACATACTTTGGAAATGGACGAACACTTTCTATGGAAACATTGAGCTTTTGAGAGTCATGATCTGATTGTGGTATTAAAGGATCATAAGGAATTTTTCTTTTTTAGTTCAGAGCTGAGCACTGAACCGAGACTGAGTTCAAGCATTATGATCGCGCTCTGAACCGTGTGTGCTCAGAGCTTTCAGAGGTTGTTTTGTTTTTCCTGTTTTTTTTTCCATTAAATGTGACGGTACATGGTGTAATCAGCTTTTCACTCAGCCTGCTCAGTAAATTTTTTCTGATCTCATAGAGCGCGCTCTGATCATGCTCTGAACGAAAAAAGATACACAAATTCGAGCTCTGAAGTTTCTGAGCTCAAATAGAAACACGAACTTTTTGTATAACAGTTCTGGTTGTGCTCCGAACTAAAAAAGAAAAACGCCAATTGTAAGCATTAGGCTCCGATTGATCGTTTTTCCCTGGAACTGGAATAGAAAGTTCTTCCAAAGCTCCCCTTTTCGACAAGTAAGGCTGTTCAGAAGGCATTGAGCTTCATCATTAAAAAATGTGTGTGTTCAGTGGTCAAACATTTTCGTGAATTAAATTTTACACTGAAATCGATTCTTCCCTCGCTTAAATGTAATGTTTTTGTAAGTACTGCCAAATACTGGTTGTTGCTACATAGTAGTGTGTAGTCGGAAAATGGAATGTGCACACCTGCCCCGCGTTTACACCATCCCCTTCTCCGCCTACCAAATATTGCAATGTTTGTTTGAAAAATACTATTGTTAAACTATTTAACTCAAAACTGAGTTGTAAGTTTTATTTTTTTTTTAAGTTTTATCCAAATCGAAAATGGGGTTTTCGAGTTTCTAAAGTTAGTGTTTCTAGTAATTGGAGTTGAAAATTGAGGACTCAATAATTATTTAAGAAACATCAATTTTACTCCAAGTATGCATTTTGGTCAAAATTGTGCCGCCGGTTTCAAGTTAAACAAATTAAAATTTTTTCCAAAAATCTAGTCCACGATATCTCATAAAGAGAAAAACTTCAAAATAATAAAATAGTTTTTTGTTGCAATCGTATGGGCCATTTTCGAGATACGTACATTATCCAAATTTCAAAAGTAGGCATATCCAATTTTTTTTACCCAAAAACTGAGTATGCAGTCATGTTAGCCTCACTTACATTAGCTCAGATATGAGTTTTGGCTTAAATCGTTACAGCCGTTTTCGAGCAAATCAAACTGGTGTGAACATTTTGTAAAGGAAGTACCTTTTATATTGAGGTTACCTTGCCAAAACAAATACGGCCCCGAGCTTTAAGCCCCAAAACTCCAAATCCGAAGTTTGAACGAAATCCGCGCCGCCCCTTAGGCTGTAGCGTGTAGCCCTCGGGACATACTGACAGACGGACACAATTTTGCGACCTTTTGCGACTTCTTCTATCATCGTAATGCCAGAACTAACTGACATCTCTAGTTCGGAATTTTGTACGAGTACAATAACGATGTCTTACTACGCAATCGAGAAAGTTTAAAATGAGCTGTGCGAGCAAAGAGTCCGGATATTATTGTCAAAACCTTTCTTTTGTATGAGTTTTTGCTATTGTAAAAGATCGTAAATTGTGCACTAATGTTGAAAAGCTCTCTGCACTCTCAGATGTCTGTCTGTCATTCGAAAAAGGTGCGGCAGAATATTGAAGGATGTAACTTGTATTTTACCGTAATTTTCAACATCGAAATCCAAGGCTCAATAGGCCGGCACCCGGCACACCAACTTCCTACTCAGCCTTTTCTAGCAGACGGACTATTGCCTTCTTTAGGTCGCCAGGCTTGCTCTGTTCAATATACACAGACACACGTTTACGATTTACGAAAGTACAGGCCCTTTTAGGTCAGACGTTCAGTTTTTATTGATTTGCCTACTAGAAACAGACGAAGAAACACCATACACTCCAATAACTGCTTTTAATGGGGGCTCTATTCAATGTCAGAAGCAGCAGCTCCACAATGTTTTAACTGACACATGTCAAATTGAAACGGACAATTACCCAAAAAGGCTTAAATATGCGCTAATGTAACTTACCATTAGAGGACGTCGAAAATAGAAAACTGTGTGTAACATCACTCCAGCCGTAACGGTTTCTGCAAAGGAAAAACAAAAGAATCTGTTAAAGTGTATAAGTATGTATATACCTACATAAATCATGCAGCTGAAGATTTAACTTGAATATTAAACAAGGATACAAATTCAGCTATCTCGCCTGCGACCTTTGACAATTAAATGAACATTAACTATTAAAACCGTTTGTCCCTCGCAACAGGAGCACATAAATTCGGTGTAGGGAAAACTGTCAAAGGACAGTTTGCGCTTCCGTTTTTTTTTTTCCTGTTTATTTTCTTTTTCCTGTGAATTACGACGAAAAGACAGAGAGGAATGCGGATGGGGGGCAGTATAATTGCCACTTCCTCTACTTGTTGCCGAATGGCTGCATTCTACTGTCATTAATTATGTAAATGTAAATTTATCATTACGACACCAGCAGCAAACGTTGCATAGTTGTAGAATAAACGTCGTCGCATGGACGACTTTCGATACAAAGCCAAGTATACGCTGGCGAAAGCTGGAGGTCGCCTTTGGCCTTTGTCGTTTATGAGTTCTATTCGTCTATTAATAATGAATTCCGAAAATTGCCCCATTGATTACGCCTTGCTAGAGGTGAGCTAATTGAAAAGTTCACAAGGCGACAAATGACCAAAAGCGAAAAAGATAAAGCGAAAAGATAAACGACATGTCTTTGTGTTGAGCATAGTCGTTAAAGCGAATTGTAGCTGGCAAATGGCGGTAGTTTTGTTTATAAATATCAAATGCCCCGGTTGGGGGCATGGCTGTCGGCTAAATAGAAAGTAATGACGACTGGGCGGGTAAAAAGAATATGCCATAAGCTCGTAATAAGTGTCGTGTTGAATAATTTATGTCGTGGCCAGTTTGTATCGAAAGAGCAAACCGCATAAGGTTTTATTGAGTTGGTCAAACCTTATACGCTTCATAATACCTGGGCTGTCAGTGGAGGTGCAGTCAGATTAAGTGTTGCCATACATGCCGATTTTTATTATAGTAACCGTAGAGCATTACGTGGCCGGTGACTTTATCGAGAACCAAACTTTTGACTGTAATGATGGAACTCGTTCGAAGAACCTAAATAATTTACTTCAAATTCAACAATTTTTCACATCAAGAATTTTCAAAGTTTAACCAACTAAAACAACTTTTTTTTGCTGAAGAAAACAGTTTTTTACTCGAAGCTTGCATTTTGGTCTAAATCGTTATCGCCGTTTTCCGGTAAACTGAAAAAAACTAAATTTAAAAAAATTATCCTTTTTTCAAAAATCAATTGTACAATAATATAGAGAAAATCTGAGTTTTCTATTAAGTTAAAAATTACCACATAACCTTAGATATTAATTATTGTTACAATAGTATAGACCGTTTTCGAGATACATATGTCCGAATTTCAAAAGTACCGTCGATCGAATTTTTAGCCAAAAACTGAGTACGCAGTCATGGTAGCCTCACCTACTTTAGCTTAAATATCAATTTTGGTTGAAATCGTTACAGCCGTTTTCGATCTAATCAAACTGGTACGAACATTTTATATGGGAAGTACAATTAATATTGAGGTTACCATGCAAAAAAAAAACCCTCCCGAACTGTAAGTCCATAAACTCCCAAGTCCGAGGAAGGATGGACAGACAGACAGACGGATAGACCGGACAGAATTTTGCGACCCACTTTTTTGAGTTCTTCTATCATCGTACCTAATATCAGAATTGATTAATATCTCGAGATCGAAATTTTGTACGTAAACAATCGGTATCCGTCGGAACGGAAAATTCTCCGATTTTATACGATTCGGAGGATTTTTGCTGCGAGGTATTCTTCGGAACAACTGTTCGGAGAATTGTTCCGACATTTTGCAACGCATATCGGCGAATTAGGTACGTTGAAGTGCGATGAAGTGCATTTTCTTGTTGAATTTTTGACAGCTAAGCTCCGATATCCTCCGAGAGAAATTGGTAGCGGAATTTGTTTACGATATCCTCCTAGTACAATGAGTCGCGGAATTTATTCATGATTTGCAGTAAAGTGTTAAAGAAATTAACAATAAACAATATAGCAACGCATTTGTTTGTATTTATTGCCTAAATATGTGTTTGCAATGCAAAATCTAGCGAAAAACCAAGCACCAAACAATACGAGGATGTGAAATCAATGCGTCATCGCATTTAAATTATTTTTTCCGAGAACGGATACCTCGAATGCGATTTGCTGTTCCGATAGAGTATGGGCTGCGGAGAATTTTCCGTACCGACGGATACCCCGCTTGGGCCGAATATCTTTCTCTTACTACGTAATGGAGAAAGTTCAAAATGTTATACGATTAAAAATAGCAGATGGAAACTTTAACTATACAATCCTAAAAGATTTCAATATTTTATCACTTCCACATTCCTCTGCAAAAATGTTGACATAATATTTGCAGCTGTAAATTCATATAAAAGAAAAATTCGTAATTGTTCTTAGTACTGAAACAGTTGAATATTTCATCCATATAGAGGCATTGTTCCGCTTTAATGAAGCGAATTGGTATGATCTTGACAAGGGCAATGAAATTCTAGGTCATTTTCTTTCAAATATGTGTAAATAAATAGTTAACAAATTTCAAAAACCAATAACATGACTTTACGACCAAAGTTTAATTTTATTTTATTTTAATTTGTGTATACCTACATCTAACAACCATAATTTTGTCGAAAAAAAAGACACAAGTTTAATTTAAAGTATGCACGTCAAAATTGCATTTTATGTTTTGAAAAAATCCTAAAAAAAAAGAAATTTCATTTCGGAAAAAGTAAATTTTCAGAAAAGAGAGACACGATAGGGGAGATCATGAAGCCGGGACAATAAGGTTGGAGGAGATGGGTCATAGTTCAGGCCAGACATCCTTTTTCACTCTAAAATCAATATTTTTCAAGTGATTTTTAATCCCATCTCCATTGACGATAGTTGAAGATGGTGTCTTAACAGCGGATTCTTGGATAGAGCGGCACGTACCAGGCTGGACAGAAAAACGCGAGTCAGTCGGCTAAGTTGGTTATATGACTAAAGCCCTCTCCATTTTCAAACCAATGACACAACTATTCTTCAACCCGCCAAATATCCATAAGTTTTTAAACCTACTAGCGTAGTTTCAGATGATGCCCCAGCCCATCTCCACATTTTTGTAGGGTTTATTAGGTACTGATAATTAAAAGTCCACTTAGTGGTAAAAGTGTAGTAGAAAGTCGCCACCTCCCACAACATGGATGAGACTCATGCTGTTCAAATATTTACTTTGTCGCTGATGCTCCGTACCTCTTTTGGGGGAGAGATACGCTTCGCACTCTGTAAAACTGTGATAGGTCCAGTTTGCAACGTAATCCAAATCTATTCCGCTTTGTAATGAATAGTAGCCCCACATGGACCAAAAGGGAACCACATATCATCACAGACAGCGACTTGACCAGTGAAGTATTAAGAAAACCAACATTTTTCTGATGGAAAATGGTCGCAAAACATGTTAACAGTGAAAATTGAATTTGCTTTGTGAAATAAGCGACAGTACCTGTACCCTGCTCAGAATTCAAAAAATTCAACTAGAATTTCCTAGGGCCATTCCAATGTCAGAGTACCCAGTTTCCCCCCCCCCCATTTCAATTGCAATTTAATCCGCTTCAATTCAATCGAACTCACTACTACGAAACACAATGACTACGTAGACCAAACCAGCGGTATACGCTATTACAGCAAGGACATTTTGTCCATCGCCACAAGCCCACCACAGGAAATATTAACATTGCACACAATAAGCGCAACCTCCTGAACTTTTGTTTCGCAATGACAAACATATTGAATTGCAATGAAACGATATAAATGCACACATAAAACCCGAACAAGTATCGGCAAAATCCTTGGAAATATCGTTGGCTAACGAACGAGAAAAAGGTACTCGTAATTGAATCCGATTCACTATCGATTTCTTCAACAAATCAACGTCACATCATCATCATCATTCAGGAAACGTTCGTACCCGCAATAATCCCTACCAATTCAATACCAATGCAAGTGGGTCCTTGGAAATCGAACGCATTAGGTGAGTTTTACCTTTAGGTATACACACGATCCCATGCTGTGCAGAGACCACTGTAGTAAAGGATACTGTAGTAAAGGATACTATCAAAAATAAAAGGGCTAGCTAGCATTGGAATTTTCAGCTTAAGACAGTTGTATCAATTTGAAGGATGTTTTTAGACTTGTATTAATTTAAATAGATTTTCTGGGGTAGGAATAAAATATATCCGTGATTTGTGATATAAGGGGGAAACTGTCAGTCAAATGGATATGGATAATGTGATGGAGGTGGTAATTCTCTTTCTTAAAAATTCAAGTAATGAAGATCGAAAGTGGTTATCCTTTTGCCAAAGTATTAATAAAATTGAATGAGCTTTAACTCGAATAAAGGTAAAACTAATTCCATACACTGAAAAAAAAGTTATTTGAGTTTCTTAATAGCCCTTTTTTATTATCAGCCATGATCTATACTATATAGATCATCGATTTGCATGCACTTACAATAACAGCATATGATCCTGGTTCTCATTGAGATCATGATCTGAAAATTATTTCTACTATTGTTTTTGGTTTTATTGTGTTTGGCTTTTTTTGTCTATTTGTTTTTGATGCAATTAAAACACTTTTAATTCATCCTTGCACCGTACGTTTCGTCGGTTCTTTTCGAACATTCTCAGGGGTATTCTTAATTCGTCCTATTTGTTTAAATGTTCTTGGCACTCATTACGTATGTCGATTATCGCCAGACGATAGCGTTTCGACGATAGCTTTGCTTCACGTTAGTTCAATAATCGTCTATCGTCCAGGCGATATCGTTTTGACGATTGAACATTTGCTTCACGTAAATCAATAATCGTCGAAACGCTAACGCAATCGCTATCGCTATCGAAACAAAACCCACCATATTACGGAAGCGGTGTTGTTGTTTTCGAGTCTCTGGCTGTGAATTTATAAACATTTAAGGTTTTATTAGATCCACCTCAGGAGCCATTAAAATCGCTGTGCCCAGTACAAAAACTGTTTCCGTATGACTTCGTTCGGAACAAAAATCATTTAAGAAATTTGTTTCATGCCGACATGCAACATATGTTTTTCTTTTATACATCATGGAAACACACCTGTTCTACACTGCACAATTCGGATTAACAGATTCAAGGGCAAATTTACGAACGGATAGGTGCATTTTTGCCAATAAATAAAGACGCACTACAATATCGGCAGGTGAACTTAATTTCGTCGGAGGATTATCAAGTCGATGGGCAGTAAAGAGGGCAAACAGGAGTGACAAAAATACGTCATTGGACAATTTCATGCAAGCGACGATTTTGAGGGGAAAATCCAAAGGAAAACCGCTTACGATTTGCCATTGCTTCTTAGACGTCTTCAATTCCAAGTGCGCCTCGGTTTCGAAAGGAAAATCGCTGGATATTTGTGGCATCAATATTGAATTTCCATATTTCTCACATGGTTAGTTGTTGTAAGTGGCGTGCTCACATGTGAGCAAACCTTCCACTTTGTAAGTGGTGTACCGCAAAGCACTTTAGTGAAAAACCACATGGAAACACATTGACATTGCTATACTTCAGCCATTTCTTACAAGGAGTTATTATTTGCATTTTACAAGAACGATTTTGGGTTGTTTAACATAAAAGTATATGCGCTTTTGTCTCAATAACTTTTACAACAAAAATATTTTCCTCTATCCTCCGTACGCCAGAGAACCACTTATTTCCCCCCTAATTCAACCTCATGCATATTCAATCACATTAAACCTGATCCTCGGGGCGGCCAGTTATGTGTTTCTAGTTATCCCGTGAAAGTTAAATTACCATTGGGCTTCTGTGACAAGGAGCGTTATCCAGTTGGGGAATAAATGACTGCCCGATGAGTCTATAGCCAGATGGGTATGCGTAATTGATTAAACTTTGTGCTGGATTATGGTTCCATCGATTCGAACCAAATCTGCACAACCCTTGGATGGTAAAAACCTCCAAAGGCATTACAAACGCACCCCCATGCTAACTGGTCTCAACGAATGGTGCGTTTTTTTCACGAGATAGTTTCGGTATCCGAACAAATCATCTTTACGGTGATCCATGAGGCTAAAATGAACTCTGTTCCGTCCATATAGAGTCCAGTTCCACGCCTTATTAGTTTATTTTTAAACTCTAGGGCAAATTGAAGCCTCTTTATTTTTTTTTTCGTAGCTATATGCTTTTCTTATTTGTTTTATTTCCCTTGTTGATTTCTATGACATGTTTTACACACGTCGAATTAAGGCCTTTAAAATTTTGAAAGCTAAAGTAAAAGCCAGAATATTTTTTTTTTTAATTTAAGCTCGATTGGATTTGGAACAAACTTTCCCAAAATATATCTTCCATCCATTTATCTTCTTCGGTACAATTTTACCCTACTGAGGTGAATTTTTCTTAGAGATCGTCCTTTTTGTTGATTATTGATTTGGGTATTTACAGTTTGGCTCGACAAATTAAGTTCTTCCCCTATTTTGTAACAGAAAGACAAAGTCTACGTAATCTGCGACTTAAACTTTCATATTCAACTCTGTCGTTTTATAGTTTAAGCCATTGCGTCTCGACATTAAATTTATGGAAGCTCACAGTTGGAAAATATGGATAAAACTTTAAGTCGAAACTTAACTAGTTTATTGGAAAGGCTCATTGTTTCCTCCCAGGAAACTTCTTTGTCTACTATGCCGTCGATTATTGCTATACAACAATTATCCAATCGTTGGAAATATGGATGTGACAGCTTCACAGATGTTCACTTCCAAACGCATTCATGCCAAACCATCCTTCTTTTTGTTACATTCTATACTACACTAAGTCTGAAATAGATCTGGACCATGTTTGGATGGAATTGCAAAAGGTATTTCACAATTGAGACTGGATAAAACCGAAAACCTCACCACAACGCCATTTATCGAATTACTAAAGCTGACGTATACCTGTTCCCCAGGCATGAGCTTCTCTTATCACAGTGAAATACATAAGACGAAAACTCTTTGCGCAATTCCAGGATTTGTAAGCAAAATAGCTGCAAACTTTCTACCCATACCACTGGGAAAAAATCCAACAAAGGATCCAGGATAATGTAGAAATCCGCCCTTCAAATGAGATAGCAAATTGTGTGCGTAACAAAATTTCAGATTTAAGAAGTAAGTTTACCCTTCGGGCGCTTTAGTAGATGCCAAATACGAATTCCGTGCTTTGCATTAAATCAGGAATTTTACTTCTTTGGAAATGTTGTAACACCTCGACAAGTTTCTCGGTAATTAGTTTATGCCCCTCCCGGCATTTATGTCCAATAATAAAATAACAATCCCATTACCTTAAACAGGATTGTAATGAAATGGAATAATGCCCGGAAATTATAGCTTCTTGGATGTCGGTGGGTATTTAATTTACTTCCAACAATCAACTCAATTTTTTATCGGTTAAATTTTATAACGTTTCACAAAAGACGATTTTTCGAATAGAAGTGCAAATAAGTTCATTTGGGGACCTACTGGGCGAGTTACGATCCCCGAAAAACAGTGAGAAGAAATTTATCAACCAACTCCCACGTTTGTACCCGTACATTAGTTCTAACTAACATTATGCACCTGTGCATTATTCTGCGAAATATTTCTAGTTTCCAATGGCGAAAATTAATAAAGAGAACCACAATCCACAAACCAAATAATGGGTCAGTCGTTATCGGAAACTGGAACCATAAACTTTAGCTTTAAGGGCACCTATTCACGTAAACGCGTACAACCCTCATAAACTGTGTAAACTGCGGAAATTTACCACCTCGTAAACGAGCTGTCAGATTTTGTATGGAGAATAGTTTACGCAGGTCTCATAATTTTCCGCGACCAATTAGGCTCGGAAATCGACTGCGGAAGGTTACGCAAATGTACAAATGTCTAATATATATATAATTTGTATAATAATAAAATAAAAGTTCACGCTCACGCTCGTATTTAGCGCACATCTTATAGGGTTTTCACACTCAGCAGAAAATCGTATTTTCGTCGAAAACTCCTCTTTGCATTCACACCGACCACCAACTAGTTTTCGTTGGAAGTTTCAATAAGCTGTGGGACACTAGTCGTTAAAATTCGGTGCAAAATCTTTTAGTTACAAATTTCGATCGCATTATCTAGCAAACAAAATGAATTCAGTGCATTTCAAAACAATATTATTAATTATGGAATATTATTTTACGTAAGTTTGTGAGTTGTGTTAGGTATTTGTTGGGTCAGCCATTTTGCAGAATTTGCTGAATATTGCAAAAGGGGTGTTTCTTCCCACAACCCATCGATTGGAAGTCGTTTTTGTGGTGTTTTCGTGGAAAACGACTTTAAACGACTCGTTTTGAAAACTGAAATATGTATGAGAAAACTTCTGTTTTCGATGGTGTTTTGGCGAAAACCAGGTTTTGGGCTTAGTGTGAAAAGTCTATAAGGCTGCCCGCTTGACAAGAAAATATCATATCATCCTTTGGAGGTTCCTGTAGCTGCAGCCTTAAGCTGTAGATGATTGTTTGAAAACAGACGCGAAATCCAAGCAAAAATCGATATCAAAATAAGGAAAAAGTCTGCCTCAAAACGAAAAAAATATTCCCCACCCTTGTACATTAGCACATCGCATGGCTCCACATCCATTTCTCACACTGTTTTCCATACGCCCTCTGTATTATGTTCCACTGTTCCACTATCCACTCTTACCGCTTTGTCGACCCTAAAACTGAATAAGTAATTTTTAAACTTCAATACGAGAATCGAGGACTACCCCCAGCCCCACATTTGGCTGGCTGTAAAATGAGTTCACTACGGGGCGCGCAACAGATGGATCATGGATATCGGTTGGTGACTGTAAAGTTTATACTACAGACGCTGAGTTTTGTGCCGCCAGCCAACCCAACCCGGATTTATGAAATATTCACAATATGCGGCCTAAACGAAACACATATCCGCTGGATTGAAAAATTCTCGGATTTTGTACGATTCGGAGGATTTTTGCTTGAGGTATTCTTCCGAACAGCTGTTCGTAGTATGTTCCAATTCCAATACAATGTAACGTACTCCCGCGTTTTGCGTTGCAACGCGATTAGGTTTTTTTTTTAGTAACATTTTTGACAGCTTTATTGGGATTGTTTTCCGATATCCTTCGACAGCATTCAGTAGCGGAATTAAACAAGCACCAAAATTGTTTTCCATCATGTATTATTTTCTTTAAAAAAAAAACATTGTTCCTCCGGCGAAGTATGGGCTGCGGAGAATTTTGCGTTGCGACGGATACCTCGGCAGGGCCGATGGACACACTATTGAATTCAATAATCACTGAAATTGGCATCTTTGCCCAAATAATAATCCCGTCTATATGGCCTTATCCAAAATTACGCCTTTTAGAAAATGCTAAGGATTCAAATGTAATCGATATTCGGCCTTATCAACTTTAGTCTGGCAGCTTACGCAAGGACTCGACACTTTCCAAAATCCCTTCGTCAATAAACAAATATAGTTGCCAGAATATCGCTAACTGTAGGGTCACATATAAATGTGGAGAAGGCCATGTTTATCTCGGGAATTAGCTAAATAAATCTTGAATGCCATTTTGATTAGGAGTGTTGCCCTACCATCCAAAATGACGGTATTGATTTTCGTGATGGGAGCGAATTTAAGTACCCTGCCTGAACGGAGCGTTTATTAGTATGCATTAATTTTAATTGTAAATGTTTTATGTAAATGTTTTCTGATTTAATTCGTTGGAATGTAACAACGCAAGATTGTCAGTTGAAAAATATATAGTTATCTCTGTGCAAATATTTATTTCTTTCAACGCACTTTTGATTAACTGGAATGGTTAATGATTTTCTCCTAATGGTTGTCATTTTCAAAAGTTTGTAAGCAACAAATGGATGTCTATACCTGTACCCATATCAAACTCTTTGAAAAAGGAGTTTGTTAGCCGAGAATTAGTATCTCTAATGAAACAACTTGAAAATTTGGTTTGAAAGGGTTCATTTTCCGGAAAATATAGGTAAATACTAGCGGAGCCCAGCCGACTTTGCTTGGCGTTAAGACTAAAAACTTTCAAAGTAGGTACATATTTTGCTTCGTTGAGTTGAGGATCTTCGTTACGTAAATATTTATGGAGGAAATTTTTCAAGCTTCACAACGAATTTTCCACCCTAACATCAAATCATGCAAAAGATAATTTTTTTATAATTTCTCAACTTTCCTTAGGGTTTTCAAAAAATATTCTTTCGTAAAAACCTTCTCCTGACAATTACGAACAAGTGAAAAAAAATTGAGAAAAATCGGTTCAGCCATTCTCAATTTATGAATTACCTAGGTACTACCAACAAATTTTTCACACAATTTTTAACTTTCTCCATTACGTAGTAAGAGAAAGATATTGGTTTCGTACAAAATTTCGAACTCGAGATTTTAATCAATTCTGATATTACGATGATAGAGCAACTCAAAAAAGTGGGTCACAAAATTCTGTCCGGTCTGTCCGTCTGTCCGTCTGTCCGTCCTTCCACGGGCCTACAGTCTAAACGGCTTCCCGGATTACGTTCAAACCTCAGATTTGGAGTTTTTGGGCTTACAGTTCGGGAGGTGTTTTTTTTTTCAATGTAACCTCAATATTAATGGTACTTCCCATACAACATTTTCGTACCAGTTTGATTTGATCGAAAACGGATCTAACGATTTCAACCAAAATCGATATTTAAACTTAAGTAGGTGAGGTTACCATGACTGCGTACCCAGTTTTTGGCTAAAAATTCGAACAACGGAACTTTTGAAATTTCGACATATCTCGAAAACGGTCTATACGATTATAGCAAAAATTTATTTCTAAGGTTATGTGGTCATTTATAACTTAATAGAAACCTCAGTTTTTCTCTATATTGTCGTAATTAATTTTTTAAAAATATGGTTTTGTCTAGTTAACTTAAAACGGCAATAACGATTTTGACCAAAATGCAAACTTAGAGTCAAATTGATGTTTTCAAATCTATTGTGTCCTTAATTTTCAATTCGAAACACCGAAAACGCTAATTTTAGAAACTGCTCATATCTCGAAAACCCCATCTTCGATTTCGATAAAATGTCAAAAACGAAGTATTTCTTTTATCCGGAATAATATCAGACAGTCAGTAATCAGCTTAATAGTTACGCAATAGTATTTGTCCAACTAAACATTCCATATTTGCAACTGGTATGTTTGGATAATTTTACAAAAACAAAAACTTCATTTGCACCGCACACACGAGCATCGGGATATTCAATTTATAGCTACTAATGCAAATTCACAAACGTCTGAATTATTACATAATCTTTCTAAAGATATCGGTCTATCACGAGCAATACTTCCAATAATTGAATATCCAATCAAAATTAAAAACATATCCTTAGGTCAAAAACAGAAACTGCTACTAGGTACGCTTGTCCTGTACTCAAAAATCAAGTGAATAGTAAGACCTTATAAAATAGTACAGTAGACGCTTGCGACATTGCCAGTTACTGAGAGCTTTAACCTTTAAAAACTTATATTGTTATTTTATATAACTGCCATATGAGATGAATATCCAAAAGAGAATTTTGTTTTCTTTTGTCTTAGTATCGAGAAAGCTTCGTTCGACCCAGTCGTGCACTTTATTTTTTCATAGATTCAAATAATTTTCAACACTCAACACCAGAAATAACAAATGCAGGAACTTCTGGAGGAGTAATAAAGATCAAATTGCATCTATTTTCAAAAACGGAAGCGATAGGACTTGAATTGAAAACTTTTATAGCTTCCGACGTCAGATTTTAAATTAGTCTGAAATGAATTAACAGACTAATTTTGAGAAATATTTAATTGGGATCTTTAGTCTACCATATAAGTTTTGATTGCATCATCAGCTTTCGAATAAATCAAAACATTCAAATAAACTGTGCTCGGTATATTGAATAATTTGAAAGGGCTTTTAATACGACACAAATGCACTCATGAATCAACAGTGAAGTATCTAGTATTAGAAAACAATGGAAAGCGGTAGGTACTAAAAAAAGTACCGAAAATTGTGTCCGATCGAACGAAAGGGGCAAAGGGCATTGCATATGATATTTGAGAGATCAGCGGATATTTTGTGCATTTCCTATTTTGTGTTTCGTTTTTTGCTTGTAACGGGTGATTTTTTAAGAGGTTTAGAACTTTTTTTAAAAAAAAAAAACACAAAAAATTCGAAAAAATGAATGAAATATTTATTTGAATCGATAGCTTGAACCTTGCAATTTAATGTTAAAAGATAATTTCATGCAAATGTTGACCGCGTCTGCGTCTCAGGTAGCCCATCCGCTGAGTCCAATTTTGGCATACTCTTTCACACATATCGGCCGGTATCTCACGAACGAATGCATGGATGTTGGCTTCCAGTGCGTCAATCGAAGCGGGCTTGTCCCTATACACATTAGCCTTGACATACCCCCACAAAAAATAATCTAATGGTGTCTAATCGCACGATCTAGGCGGCCAATTGACCGGCCCGAAACGTGAAATTAACTGCGTTCACCAAACTCGCCTCGCAATTGCGCCATTGTTTCGCGTGCTGTGTGGCATGTGGCACCGTCTTGTTGAAACCACATATCATGCAAGTCAAGAACTTCCATTTCGGGCAAAAAAAAGTTTGTTATCATCGCTCGGGTAGCGTTCACCATTGGCTGTAACAAAGGCCTAACTGCTGGGAACGGCGCCGAATCGACATTTCGCGGTCTTCTGTCACACTAGCTGATACGACCGCAATATTTTCTTCACTACGCACAGTACGTAAACGTGTTGGTGGTTTAATGTCTAACAAAGTAAATTTGGTGCGAAATTTGGTCACAACCTTCCGAATAGACTGCTCAGAAGGTCGAGAATGCCGATCATAAAATGGAAGCAGCGCGCGATGAACATTTCGAACCGAGCACGAATTTTGATAGTAAAATTCAATAATTTGCAAGCGTTGTTCATTTGTAAGACGATCAATGGTTAAATTGCATACCAAACTGAAGCTGTTTGACAGTGACACAAGGTACTAAACACACGTCAGCTGTCAAAACTAGTGTTGCCAAAACCAAACCAGCTAAAAAATCACCCTTTATAATAAGCTTCAAAAAGCCTTTGAAAAATATCTGTTGGGTAAATTTAATTCCAATCATGTACCTGTTCCTTTTTTAGAATAAAATCCTAGTTGTGATAGAAACCATTGACCTGGAGTTCTACGATGACAACAATTGTAATAGATTTTAAGAAAGTTGTCGCACTAGGAAATGTGGAGGTGTCTACACACCGTTTCACAAATGCTGTACATATTTACTAAAGCCAACTAATTGTGTGTTTGATTATTATTCGTAAGGTAGGGACGATTGTGTAAAAGAACCGCACTTGCAACATACACTTCAATGAAGTCGTATTACCTAGGAAACATTAATCCCCACATCCAACTTATCCTAATTAGCGTCATGGCGTCATAGCTCAAATTGTGAGGCAGATAGCTGTGGTGGCTATGGCTCTCGCTCGACGTGTTTCCATTACCAACAGCATGCTGTTTCGTATCACAATGTTGAATGTGCATCGCCATTTGTTTTCCTCTCTTGGTGTGCTTCTTTCACACTCAAGTAAATTATGCGAACAACCTCCACTCATTTTTGTTCACCATACAATTCGTTAGCAAGAGTCGCCCTGCTGTTTTTCTCATCGCCTCTTCTGACACCCTTAAAGAGCAATAGCAACAGCAATCAACCGCAATCTTCTTTGGTGCATGCACTGCAGAAGTGGTTAACATTTTTCCCACTCTCTCCTGTCACACCCTTCAGGCAAGAGAATTGTTCAAATTGGAAAACTTTATCCACTTGAAAAACTTGCTACTGCTAAAGGTTTACTATGTATATACTAGAACAGTCACTCAAGAAGCCCTTGAGGCATAAGTTATCTTAGGTGATACAAATGACCGCGGTTTCTCATCCCACCTTATCTGAAACCTAAACAAAGAAACAAGTATCACACAAAAACGGTTAATTCACCCCAAGGACAAATTATAGCATTTCGCATTGCACACAAAAAGAAAAAAAAAAAAAAAAAAGGATATTTCTTCCGTGCGCTCTTATTTTCATTTACCTCGCTTGAACTGTTGCCTCGTAGTGCTGATCCGGTTCCAGGGCACGAATCATATAACTCATCCCTTGTGTGTAATGATGTGACAATGGCATGGCTGCCAAAACAACATCCCTCCAATCGTTTTTACTCCAATGAATGCCATATCCACTAGTGATTCTATGATTATGGCCACTACTGCCACCATTGCCAATGTCGATTGCGCTGCCAAATCTTCCAATATTGCCACTACCGCCACCGTTGTACATCGATTGGTGTAACGAATGCGATTGTTCAATAGTATTGTCGACAACGACCTCGTGTCCTTGCGGCAACCTTCGGAATGACAGCTTGAATTCTTCGACTGGCGAATACGAGTCCACCGTCCAGGATATATTGTATCTGTGGGAGAATATAGAAAAGAGAAATCTTTATCAGCATCATCATCATCATCATCATCATTATCGTTATAGGGGTGCAAGTCCATCGAGCAGAAAACTTGTGATCTGCTACTCGTGGTTGTTGCACTGGCACCGTGATTGTTCGACTACCCCTGGGATTGAGGACTGAATGTGTTGTGTGTGGGTTGGCTTACTTGTTTCTCGCCAGATGGAAACGTAATAAAATAAAAGCTTCTTTGAAAGTGGTTTGTGCACTCGCGGTAAGACATTGACATGGCAACTACAACTACTGTTGGGGGCAATACACCATCCTTGTGGTTGTTGCGAGCTCTTAGCCCTCTCTCATTGAATCGGTAGCCCACTGTGCACTGTTTGTGGAGGCAAAATTTAATTTTCTCAACTGGTTCTTATGTAATTACTCAGTCATTGACTGATGGACAGTCTGTCAGTGTGTACTTGTACATTGTTCGCTGGGTCTACTTATCCATGATGAAGCAAAAGCAACCGTAGTTGTTCATAGACAGTGGAGGGGATTTTGTAGTTATTTTTAATCCCCGAAAGGCTGCACTCTCTTGCATAGCCGACGAGGGTCTTCTCTTATGAGTGGCGGAATGATTATTCCAGAGGCTATGGAAATGTACAAATCCACAATGGAACACCTCTTTATCTCTGTTAGGTGGAGCTCGAGCTTCTGGGACCTTTCGGATAGAACATATTATGGAAGCTACTACATTAAACTGGTTACTGTGGATACTAATAGCACTCTCACACCAAGCCGAAAACCGGGTTTTCGCGAAAACACTCCAAAACTTCTACGAAAACAGAAGTTTTCCCATAGGTACATATTCAATTTTCAAAACGAGTCGTTTACACACCTTTCCACGAAAACACCACGAAAACGACTTCAAGTTTTTAACAAAAGAGTTTGCACCGCAGTTTAACGACTAGAGTCTCACAGATTATTGAAACGTCAAACGAAAACTAGTTGGTGGTCGGTGTGAATGCATCGACGAGTTTTCGACGAAAAAACGGTTTTCGGCTAAGTGTGAAAAGCCAAAACGATGGCAGATAAAGCCAATTAATAAAGAAAGATTTGCTTATTGCACGTAGCCTTATAAGGGCACTTAAGCTTAATAGTCTAACCCAATCGAGGTCTTTAAGTTGACAGCTTGGCTGTATAGAAGCATAGCCCCACGGTTATACTAAGAAAAGATTTTGCAGCAAGTTCGTGAAAGCAATAAAACTGCTATGTTTTGCTAAAACACGTCTCGCCAGTAATTATTAGTGAAATTGAATAACTTCAATTACATTTTAAGGGCATTTTTATTTTATGCGACAAGTCTAACTCTATTACGCAGCCCTTAATCTTGATTGTCCTACAAAAATGAAGATTTCTATTGAGTTGTTAATTTAACCTGGTCTCTGCTAAAATTTATTGCGTTCTTTCTCCCACGTGGCGGCAATCCCAACGAAATTTGCATGAGAAATACTTTTGCAGTCCAAGTGCTTCGGTCTGTGAATCGTGCCACGCCCCCAAATACAGTCCCGCTCACTTTTTGTACATGTCACTAATGTCGGCAGCTTTAGCTAGCATATATGTTGCTTTCTACATTTTTGTTGCAAACACCTGCCACGCCTCCTTGCCCACTTTTTGGAAAAGTTCGAAATACAATGTATGTGCGGCCTTTTATCAAATTTCAAAAGTAAATTTTCCGGAAAAAATTAAATTCCTTAATGCTTAATGATTTCGTTGTGTCTGAGGTGCCACGCCCTGTTGTCTAATTCCGCCCACATTTTGCCAAGTTCTTTACACAATCACTGCAAAGTCAAAACACGAAATTTTACAAATTTAGCTCCCAGTAATGTCGGGCATTAACGTTTGAATATTTGTTTGTGTGGGAGGTGCCACGCCCCCTTTATCTAAAAGTGCGCACATTTGCCCATATATTAAGTGTACTCACATACATGAACTGCGTCGGTTTGTATTCGTTTTGCTTTATCTTATTCGACAGGAGACAAGCGAAGTGCCTGGTTTCTAAGAAAAAAAAAAAAAAAAAAAATGGCGGCCATATTTCTTTCATTAATCCGATTTATTTCATCGACACACTGTAAATATTTCGTGGTCATCTCCCACAACGTGATTGAAAATGATATTTAACTGGCAGTCCATGTGCAGCAGTCAAGGGATTGAACAATTTACCAGTTTAAGTGCTGCAGCGCCATCTAGTGAAGAGCTACAACAAAGTGGTAAGAATAAAAACCTTTCCGTGAAAAGATTTGGCAAGAATAGGTATGCATAAAGGAGGCAGTGTTCGCATGTGACATAAGTGCTCAAAAATCACTCGACCGAGTTACCGAGACCGCTTTAGCAGTTTTTTTTTTTCATTTAGCACTATTGGTGTTTCTGTTTATATATAGGTGGCGCTGTTGTTCTTTCAGGGTTTGTCATAACACAAAATAGTGTCGCCCGTCTATCTGTACGACTGTCTTCATCTCGAGAAGCAATGAACCGATTTTGATGATGTTTCCACTGCCATGTAGTTCAGGTTTTTTGTCGAATATTAAGAATTGCGTCCAGGCTCATAAGTGTCAGAAAGCGGCCCAAATTAAGTGCTCCGACATAAGTTTTAAACGTAATAACCTGATTGTAAAAAACTCATGCAAATTTTTAATCCAGATCTTAGAAAATAATTCAACGGTTGGCTCAATCGAACGTTCGTCCACTGTAGCCACGCCACGGTGCATCCGTTCACACAACGTGCGCCCAGTTAGTACGAGTACCTACCTACATTGCATTTCTCTTTGAACTTTAGTTGTAGCAGCATTCCGGTGTCGCTTTCCTGCCACAATTCATTGCGAACGTAAAGCTAGCTATATACAGCAAGGGGTGAGCTTCCTGTGCGTATGTATATAGCATACCATAACCACATTCCATTGCAATGGCTTGAGGATGTACAATTGGTCACATGAAGGTTGTCGGTCGCCCCGTTTTCCCATTTTTCCAGAATTGGATTAGGTAATGTCCTGTGATTTTGTTAGCTCCTTGCGTCGTAGTCTTATCATGAGATGGTTTTCACTTAAAGTCGTCTCCCCCCATATGCCAACCGCTCGTAGGACCGGACCATCTGTGGAAGGGGTTAAGGGCCAGTGGAGAGGGGCTGGCTACAAAATTAAACCAAGAATAAATGGGTACAATCCACTCGGTACACATGTCCCAGACCCCCCCTGTTTATGTGTGGGTCTGAGTATGTCTGCAGAGGATAATCGCAATTTGTTGCCTTCGAAATGGTCGACAGGAGGAGGATGGGTTGGAAGTGATTTTTATTATTCGACCTATGTTAAGGATAAAAGGTCATTTGAAGCCAAGGGGGTAGCTTTCATCTACAAGTTGATTCCAGCGACAATAGAAAGAAAAAGAAACTCAGATTGCACGACACATTGACCTTTGGTGAGTGGTGATGGTGGCTCTTTCAACCGGCTGGATACTTGCAATTTGAAGCATGTTATGAAGTGTACGTGACACATTCGAGCCAATTATAAGTTTGATTCGATAACAATGCTCGGCTGTGTTAAAAGGTCAGCGAATTAATTGAAAAATACGAGTACCTACACAAACAGAACCAAGGCGGAAAGGGTAAAATTATTTCCATTTGATTGCTATTTCAATTTCAATTTCAATTTCAATTCTATTGCGGCAATTGAATTGCGTGAGAGCAAAAGTTTGTCTCATTCTGACGGGCTAATTGAGTTTTATTTGAGAGTTGGGTTCGAACGGACAAAAAAAAAAATAGCATCAGGGATCGTTAGATGCTCCCACCGGAGTGGAAGATGAGAACGGTTTGATACGAGTAATAGCTAATTTAATTTTTTACGGAGGTTTAATCAGAATGAAAAAAAAAAGGGAAAAACCCTTGAAACCCTACGTGCTAACAGGTGAAATCGAGATGACAGTCGAGTATTTTAATAAAAACCCCTTTGCAATTTTTGTCCGAACCGATTGGGGTGATATTTTGAATCCGATTTTTGTGAATGGTGAAATGAATTTCGAGTTTCCGTAGGTGAATTACTTTTTGATACATATTTTTCTCACAACTGATATATATCTACAAACTGAAACCTTAACGAAATCAGATTATTGGCGCCGCTTGGGAACTCAACATTCTATGTATACACTTTTAGACATTTGATGGTAAAACGAACTTTGACAGACGTCAACAGACGTCAGGTGAACCTTAGGTCGACATCTATTGACTATACAAAAGCACAACCTCTCCACTTAGGTTACAACGTACCTATCATCGATTAGAAAGGTAACTGGTCTACTTTTTCGAGGAAACGCCCATCATCAATAAGCCATCAAAACACGACAATCTAGTAAAATTTTTTAAATGGTTCCGAGAATGATTCAGCTTACTGCCACGATCATAGACATACTATATATGGACTGCTAGTGAAATGTCATTTTCATATACTTCTGCGAGAAAATATGTTCCAAAACAGCACAGGCTCCACAGTTTGCTAGCGGATTAGCAAAGAAGCATAGCCGCCGTCAAATTTAAATTTCCATAGTAACGTAAACAAAAAAGCTACATTTTTTCAAAAAAAGTATGTTTCTATAGAAACATGTAAACAAAAGAGCGACATCTTGTGCGAAGAGACTCATTTCCATAGTAAAATGTAAACAAAAGAGCGTCATCTATTCGAAAGATGAAAGCTACAAAGAGTGCTTTTCTATTACAATTAAGGAATGTTTATTATTTTGAAAAAGAAAACGAAAATAACATTTTATTTACTTATTAACCCATAAACTGACAACAAAAATGGCTACAGGTATCTTCCATGTATCGTTCAATAAAACTAATATCGTGGGAGTGAAAAATTAGTGTTTTTTCTGTCCCAATAGAAAACGACATAAGCGAAATTCATACCTACTTACACTAACACCAAAACCAACCAGAACATTTGTCAAATTTTAGAGTGTGTTATTAATCACGTATTTAGAAGCCAAGTCTGCGAAAAATAGAGAAAAAATTACATTTGGCCGCTGCAGTGGATATCAACATAAATTGAGTGGATTTCTATAAGCGTAAATTACAATTTAAGAACAGCTGACTTTTAAAACACGCACTACCACAAATGCGAAGAAAGAAAAATCTCGTTTTATGTTCCATTGGGCACGAAAAATCTGAAATCTGAGAGCAAAATCCGAAAATCCCAATGGAAAACGACATAAATTAGGTCGTTTGAAGTTTACTTTATTTTCCGCTAGCAAACTGTGGCGCGTCAGTATTTTTGGAACATGCGTGAAGTTGGCTACTAGCAGTCCATATATAATAAGTCAATGGCCACGATAGTAGTAGCTAGTAGGGCGTTGCCAAACAATTTGAATTCTCAGGAACTGCCAACTTTGATTTTGCTATCATGGTTAAGAAGGTGACTTTTGATGTCAGAGCTTGCAAAATATTTTTATGACATCTTCGCTGATCCGCAACGTCCGCTTGTACCTATCTACTTCAGAGTTTTTGAAAAGCTTTCATCGTCTCTTTCCGTTTACAGTTTTAAAGACAGTGGTGGAGATTGGCACATTTAGATAGGTGGGGAAGAGAATCCATTTTGAATCTGCAGGAAATATTATCGAAAGAAGATTCGTATCGAATTTAAGTAGTCGAGAAGTATCCAGAAAGTTATATGGCAGAGTGGAGAACAGGACGGCGCGGTAGAAGGACGAAATACCCCCACATAATAAACACTTCCGAATAGTGGTGGGATAAGTCTTTACACAGATATTTTTCCGATTCATCATCTATATGAATAACCCGATTCCATTGGAGCTGCATCAACAATATGACACAAGTTTTTGACGAATTTGTATACGGAAGTCTGTGACAGTATAAACACCAGCGTGTATCTCCTAACTATTCGAAGAAAAGTGGCAGCACTTTTGGCATTATCTGAACGTACTAATTTACAAGCTTGGATTCACTCCATAGATTTCCTCTGAATTTAATCAAGCTAGATTTGACTACCTACAACGATATCATATACCTGCATCTGAGACTTGTCCACTTGAGATGTATTTTTGCCCAAATGCTTGGTGAGTCCTAATCGATGTTGACAAGCACCGAGATATGTTCGCCAAAAGGATTGAATTAAAAGCTGTAGCATCATTTATCCGGCAATGATCAACTTATCTAGAAGCTTATTCAAATTGGAGATGAGTTACCTTCGCCAAAAGCTTTCAGCTTAAAAGGTCCATACATAAAACAACTGATCTAGATTTGACAGATAGTTAGAATATCAGTTGGAAAAGATTAGGTGTAGGCTATTCTAGGAATAAACTAGTTTTGTATGTCCAAACAAGTATCAGGCCAGATTTGAAATTTGAGATCGAGACAGATTAAGTGACGGCTATAACCTGCAGATTTTGCCCACCAATGCATTCGTCAGCGAATGAATTCGGCTAACAGATTCAACGGAGGCTTCTAAAGTTTCAATTAAGACGATCTTGCCTATTGCTATAGTGACAACAGCACCCAATAACAATTATATTTCAGCCGTCCTTTTTTCAAACTAGTTTCGGAAAAGGGTGAAGGTGGGGTTGCAATTTAGTATCACGCAAGGCGTGAACTAGTTTTCAAGCTCAACACTTCTCTGGCATGGATCCACAAGCGCAGCAACAAATCAGGTGAAAAAACGATAAACAACTCTTATGTTCATGGGCAGTTCTTCGACAATCTTGACCAACTCGCTACATGGCCATCAACAGCCTCCAGAGATTGATGCTAAGCTCCTGCTTGTGCCACTGGTAGCTTTTGAGATCAGAAGTTGATTTGGTATTACAAAGAGCCATAGTTGCGCGGCGAAATAATTAGTCCAGCATTGCATAGGAAACCGTGTTTGCCATATGGTTCGTGTGAAGACCTGATTCCGACGTCAATCGGTCTATAGGTAGAGATCAAGCCAAAAATCTGTCTTCCAAATCCTTGTGTCTTCTGACTAGAAAGATCAGAATAAAGGAGCTATATTGCAATTGACTCTTAATGGTTTCAGATCTGTATGGTGCATGAGCATGAACCTTGTCGAAATCGCGGATGCAAACCTCTTGGGGAAGATTGTTGGATCGATGTCGACAACACTCCAAACCGTTGAGTCTTTGGACCCACCACTGGAGTGACAAGAAGACCCGCTTTAGTTGTCCCACACGATAGGACAGAGCTCCGTCAACCTTAGACATAGGAACCCTACTGGCTGGAGGGGATAAGCTCTTAATGTTATAGAGACAGTCAACCTCTATGGGTCATCTTAAGTGAAGTAAGTTAAACGCTTAAATCAAGAGTTATTCAGATGTGTCTTATGCTTTCTATGTCCCTTAAACATTTATTTTTGCTTACAGAATCCAGCTTTAGAATTAGTTGTCTTGGAGCAAAAGAGAGTTCGCTTAGCTAACTTTCATTACAGAGCACCACACGGCTCCTTTAGAGAGAATATGCTTTCTAGCCCGTTTTCTAGATACCTACGTACGTAGTATTCGAAACAGGGACCTTCACTCGAGTCCCAGCTAAGCTTCTCACAACCAGTCGTTTGCTTGAGACTTAATGACAAATGAAAAGTATAACGATTTTATACAGAATCCAAACGGTTACGCATTGACAAGCTTCTTCAAGACATTGGTACTGTTAGGCGCCCTCCGATGTTTATTAGACCCGCAGCTCAGCAGCCCGGCACATGTATGCCATGTATCAAAATGCTTATTTCAAAAGGAAGTCCCCTTCTTGCTATGTTCTTGCAAGCCTTGTTTTTTGCCTTAAATCTCCACGACAAAACTCGTGCTCTACAACCTTCTCTGCCATTTCTTAGACAAGCAAGTGTATCAAGGACAACGTCAAAGACTTTCAGTTTCTGTAGACGTAACTGTGGACGCATTTCTCAAAAGACTTTGGATAGAATGTGACGCACTAATTAACGTAGGCGTACGTCCAACGCCAACGCCCGTCACTACATCTTAAAGGAACGATTTATTCCAACAAACCTATTGCTAGTTCTAAAATTCCTACAACAAGGTCGTTAATCCCAAAGGCAACTTCCTGCAGTGTTCCTTTTTTGTGTATCAAATGAAGATGCCTTTCAAGAACATGCGTTCACTTCATCTCCATTAATCATCATCCACTCTTAACCACCCTCCCCCCAGTGAAGGAGTCTTTAACAAGAAACACATGCCAAGTGCCTTAACGAGCAGAACAACTTTCTTTTAAGGATCATTTATGCGGCAACTTTTCAATTCCAGTGAAACCTGCCCCCCCAAATAAAACGTACTCATACAACAAACTTCCGGTGGGGGGAATAGGTATATATGTACAATAAAAAAAAAAAAAAAAAAAATAGAAACACACACATACACAATCTCAATAAAACTTACCTATCCTTGTACTGACTAATTGGCGGCGAATTGAATACAGCAACACTCGGTTTTCCACTCAGCTGAAGAGTTTTCCTCGATTTACCCAACTGATTTTCCGCAACACACGAGTAATTTCCGAAATCCTGAGGATGTACCTTGCGTATAATCAGCGTGTGACGTGAGCCACGGTTCTCCATTATATGACGTTCGGTTGTATCTAATTGCATGGTATCCTTAAACCATATTACCTGCTCACCCGGATATGAAGTACAACATCACGCCCATGCCAATATCGCCCGAATAGGGGGATTCGATTTATGTACGGCGCGGCGTTGAGAGTTTCATTGCGTTATTTCGGGGCGGGGGTGATTCGAAAAAATGCGGATGAATGGATGAATCGAACGAATCGTTGTCGCGCAGTCAGTGGATTTATCGTGAATTTATCGCCAACAGCATAATAACGATGAGGCACACGTGTGACCGCGGTGGTGACGACGGCAGGATAATGGTGAAGTAATCATCATTTATGCAATGAATTAATTCGTTTAAAACATATGCCCATGGTTATGATGATGTTGGTGGTGCAACACAAAAAAAAATGCATCACATAGAAAATCCATACAAGGCGAGATCGTCCGAGTTCGTATGACGATGACGTGACAACCGAAACAGAGAATGAATAAACGTCCGCCGGTAACATTTTCGTTGTCAGATTAAGCACACATCACGTTCACGAGGCCATCCAGGTGTGCATGAGTGGGTTCAAGAGCAAGAACAACACACAGATCCAGTCATCCAACGGCGTACACACAACAAGAGGATGCCCGAAGAAAAAAGAGCACGACGAATATGAATTTGTTATTTCCGTGCGTTGTTCATAATTCGTTGATGTGAAAAGTTGAGAAAATTCCATTAAAAAAATGTTGACATTGGGCAGTGTGTTAAAATCACATAACGGTTGACATATGTGGATAGAAAGACGGCGAAAAAAAAGAAGAGAAAAACATTTCATTAGCAAGTGAGTAGGTAAGAGGAGTAGATTCGATTTATAAGTCATTCAGACACGTGTGTGTGTACATAAATGTGTAGTTCATTCATACTATAAAAGCCGGCATAGCAGACATACTTTTTTTAATTAAACTTTCAATAGAGAGTAGCAGCTGTCAGTTTTTTCCCTGCATACATACCTGTATCTGATCCGGCCGGCTTTGCTTGTGCCAACAGTATTCGCTTTGGTTGTACTATGCTAATAAAAACAGGACGGCTAAAATTGGGGTTTACATATTTCGTTGCAACAAGTCAAAGCTTCAAGTCAAAAGCTCAATAGTAAATGCCAACCATATCCTATAAAGGTGGACTTACATTTGGTAAGTAAAAACGCACTCGCTCAAGAACGTTTTAGCATTCCTCACTTCTGTGACTTCCCAGAGCCTTGTATAATTAACATGGCAATTGCAAAAAAGTCTACTGCTTAAATCAGCAAATAAATGTGGGTATAGTACACTGGGAATCACACTGGGCAGTTAAAGAAATAAGCACGAATGCAAGATGAGGTACAAGGAGATAGTTAACACTGAACATTTCCTATAACTTCAAGTTACGTACGCTTTTCCAGACTGGGAGAATCTTAAGTGTGTAAGGTGTAACCAGGGCCGTCTTAAGCCATGCCGGGGCCCCGTTCCACTGGACACGTAAGAATTTGGTGCCCTATATGAAAGTAAAGTTGTAGAACGGCTAAAACATTTTCAGCTTAAATATTTTATATGCGCTAGTGCGCACTGAGCTAATTTTCAAGTTTGTCAAAAACCTTGTACAACCCTGAAAATTCGACCACTACATCGAACTCAAAATATGTTGTCCTGAAGTCTCTCAGCGAAACTCAGCACTGAATTTTCGCCCCGCAAATTAACTGGGGTCAGTTCAGATCACAACTAGGGTGCCCTAGAAGTCATGTCAAACACAATTTTTCCGTACCAGGGCGAGTTGAGTGTTATATCGAAACCAGTAAGCACTAGGGCCCACGTTATACAAACCTATACATAATAAGTTTGTTGAATGAAAAAGACCGTCAAAATGGCAGTGGTGGGGATAAATTCACTTACACTTAGGTACGAAAAAAATGTTATGGGAACGCTGTAGTATCGACAAAATCTGTACTGTATTATTATCAAAAAAGGTGTGATGAATGTGTCGAATATGAATAAAATGTTTGACACATTCCTAGAATCTACGAGAATTAACTGACTTGCCTGTAAACAAACGAACAATAAAGACGTGTCCTTTTTATGAACTCTACAAACGCTTTTGTAGTAGATAATCGATGAAAAATTACTCACACATAATTAAAAAAATTAAAAAAAAGTGTTACGAAAGCCGTTAAGAGTTTTGTTAAACTCGAAGAGTTTTGTTAAACTCGAAGAGTTTAATAATTTATTAACAACATTAGTTGATTCATCTGACGAAGTGATTTGGAATTAATCGAACTTCTTTTTGATGAATCCCATGGCGATCATGTATGTGAGGAAAAAGCGACACTGCATTTAAAAGTACGTGCAGCAGATTGTCGCTTCTTACAGCGAGGGAGAATTCGTCATTACTTGCGAAAAGAATCTTGATTAAATTTTATTTTGACGCCTGATTGTGATTATGTAATTTTAATATGCAAGAAATGAAAACGCTCGTATGCCAAATGGGACAACAATTTTCAAATCAACCGATAAGGATGTTCTTCTAGACTACTTAGCGCCAACAAAGTTTTTGTTTTTCAGGGAGTTTAGCTAGCTGCAAAAATAAAGTTTTTTTAGGGGCAACATTTTTTTTCAACATAAATATTTTTTTTCGCCCCGTACAGTTTTTGTCCATTTTAATATAATAGTTGCAAGAAACGAACTTAGTAAAATTCAGTTTCAACTTTAAGATTCTAAAATTTTAATCTAAATACTTAAAAACAACCCATCATTTTCCATAAAACGTAATTTTTGGTCTTAAATTCTGGTATAAGAAAAGAAAAGTTCTTAAACACGTATTAATAACGTAGGGGCACATTTAAACACTTTTAATTTAATAGTTTAACCTGACAATACCATATCCGTAATAAACGGCATTGACTTTCCTTGATTTTTTCAGTGGTCTCTTAGATTTCCGCTTTGATAACTTTTGCGTTTGGTTCTTCGAAATACCGATTGGGCTGAACACAAAAAAAAATATTTTCGTACTTTACTCTCAAAGATAATATGAGATTAACAATTAAATATAAATATGTATTTCGTTAAATTAACCAAATATTATTTGAAATCAAAGTTCAATACCACTGTTCAATGTCAGTAAAACTTACAGACCAATAAATATAATCTACAAGGTTTTATGAATTTCTAAAGCAAAAATGATCCAAATGTGCCCCACTCTCCCCTAATTAGTAATCACGAAAATGTATGGTAAATGACGTAATTTACGAGATGGTTTGGCTAAATCACGTTGGTGGGAACATGGTACAAGTAGCTATACATAATTAGTTTTAGGTAGGTAAGTTAGTAAAAAAATGTTTAGGAAAAAAACTGATCTGGTGTCTGATTGAAATTTGAATTCAGAAATGTTGATGGTAATTCTTAGTACAGCCATACAAAAGTATGGAAGGTGGTGAAATGCGGAACTAGATATTTCCTACATCTAGCAAACTCCACATTTTACCACATGTTGCCATAACTTTGTTTGTCAAGCTACCAATTAGAAAAAAAAATGCAATGTAAGTGAATATATCGACTATTCGGGGCATCCGTGATGCCTTATGTGGCTTGGAAAACCCACACATTTTTGAATAATGCAAATTAAGCATTAAAAAAGAGTCTTCCTTAGTTAAAAGAAGCTTATAAAGTCCACACAAATTTTTTTGATAACATATAAATATGTTAAAATCTGCGATTTGGACATTATCAGTGATCTTGAAAAGTCCTGTACAAACGATTTCTACTTTTCAAACAGTTCTCTTAACCAAACAGTTCAAGTTGTTGTAATAAACTAATTTCTTTGGTGTGACTCGCAGAAGTCGTCGAAGGAACACCAGCATACATGAGCCATTCAGTGTCGACCGGGAGAATATCTTTAGAAAATTCAATTTAGCAAAATCAACATA
This sequence comes from Cheilosia vernalis, assembly GCA_949126925.1. NCBI lineage: Eukaryota > Metazoa > Arthropoda > Insecta > Diptera > Syrphidae > Cheilosia > Cheilosia vernalis. The sequence goes on along the minus strand of OX421358.1, from coordinate 98,356,609 downwards.
AAATTATTTCACTACAGGGTGGCACACTTTGACTTTTGTTAAAATTTATATTTTAAGAAATATGTTCGCATTATGTTTTGGAGATTATAAATATATTTCAAATGGTGCCCAACCAACGTTCACTCTTGAAAGTATTTACAATCACTTTTCTTAGATTTTCAAAACCCAGTACCCTTACTTCTTCTCGAATAATGTGGCACGGTACTTACCGCTTTAAACGCTTTCGGTAACAGTGCCAACCATTCTGGTATCTATTACTTCATTCTGTTTCTAACCCTGATTACTCTCTGTTGAGTTTCCCAATTACCGCTCTTTTAATAGATGGAGGACAAGTAGTTATGGCAAAACTAAGAACAAAAATACGAACATCGAATGAAAGAAAAAAAAAAAAAAAAAAACAAAAGGATAATCGTGTTCGCATTGATCCTGATGACTCCTTAAGCGACCCCAAAGCTACACACACCTCTGAACCTCGCCATCATCATTTACTCTCTCTTCCAAACCACTAATTGGAAGTGTTTAGTTCAGAAGGATGTTTAAGTTTCTTCTTCTGTCTCTACGAAGAGACTAATTAAAAAGGGATTAACCGTGTGTGATACGTGCACCAGAATACAAACTCACACACAATATGAGCTCATCTTCGGCATATATCTATCCCTATCCTACGCCCTAAAGAAAATCGGCTTTTCAAGCGCAGTTGGGATGGTCAAGTTAATCCAAAAGTCGACCCAAAAGCGTATCGACGTTCCGTTCGCTCTTCAGTCTACACCAAGTTTCATCAAACTTAAGTTAACATAGGTATGTGTAGTGTAACTGCCGATGGTTATGTAGGAAATAAAAACTACGAGGTTCTAAGCAATTCCCCGCATGGACCCCGTCACACGCCAAATCCCAAGCAGTAAAATGTGTAGAAAAAAAAAAAAAAAAAATAGAAAATGTGAGCTCAGGATAAGAAGGAATCAAGAAGATACAGCATACAGGAGAAAAAAAAAAAACGTGTGAAAATAAAATGAACTCCACCCGAAACACACAATGCTGCTCTGCTACTTCACGTAGAATGTGGAAAAAGTTTACTGTGCTTCGGTAAAGATTATGAGGTCTTGTCCTTATTAAGGATACATGCTCAAATTGTGTACGTGAGTTCAAGCAGTTTGTCCTTTCCTTATCCAAGGGTAAGAGAAACGAAAGACAACTAGAAATTAAGTTGAATTGAGTAAATTTCTGGTACCGTTCAGAAAGAATTTAGTGTAACATCCATCCGACACGAACAAGAACCATAACCATACTTAAGCAGCGAAATTAAACCAGTAATACCCGGAATACGTTCCGAGTGTCCGTTGCTGAGGTAAAGAATGACCTGTCATAAGCTGGAGAATATTTTTAATTGGGCAAGCAACTCAATTGGAGACGGGACAAAAGGACCGACCGTTCTAAGAATAGTATATGTGTGGTTTGTGGCGCATGCTAGTAGGTGGATGACTCCTGTAAGACTGTGAAAGTAGTGTTTTCATTGAACTGGTGGAATTTGCCTTTTTCTTAAACTTTACAGCCAAGGAATGAATAATTAGATACTAAATATGAAAATGAGTACTTGGCGCAAAAGGTCCGTTTAGGTACCCTAGCTGATCACAATTTTTCGTTTCGTGTGAGTTCTTATATTTGGGACCTACAATTTCATTCTGTCGAAAGGGTTGAATTGAGAAGCTCTTTCATGACAGTCATTATAGGCTTTTCACACCAAGCCCAAGACCGTGTTTTCGTCGAAATATTTATGGGGACACTTCTGATGTCTTAGAAGTTTTCGAGAGTTTTCGCGAAAACCCGGTTTTCGGCTCAGTGTGAAAAGCTTAATACTCTCGGATGTTGGTCACCGCTCATTAGTCCATACCACAAGCAATTTCTAGTAAAATGTACGTTTCACTGTATTGGCATAACAATGACGGACAAATTTGTCCTACACGGATCTCACGATGACGACGGGTGCGTTGACAGTATAGCATTGACACGAATTTCTAGGTCTCGGTTACCGTACAGCGTACACTCAGAAACACAAAATCAAAATAAAACAAATCGTCTAGTAGACTTTCAAAAACTTTGAGGATTAAGAACTTATCCGTCTTGTCTGCTCAGTGAGATTTAAAAAGGTTTCCACACATGGAGTCATGCAACCCAATCGCTGTTTCTTTGGCTTAAAAAACTAGGTACTTACTACTGAGTTGTGAAGACCTGGTCAAGAAATACTTTTATAACTCCTATAAGATCGTCAATGATTCGCCACACCTATTTATAACATGTCAGTCAAAACTGTTTTTATACGATTTTTCTAAGTCAATAAACACAATGTAAAACACGTTTTCGAGGATGATAAGTAACACCGGACGCCGGAGGTCCGAAAAGACCGAATAGGCCTGCTCTTTAAATACATGCCTCACTCTTTGCACTCTGCAACAGTCTTCTTTCATCAGCTTTGATTTCTGCAGAAATACACAAAGAGATGCTCAAATTGATGAGACAAAATATAAAAGCACGCCCTCTAAGCTTATACCCTGTTTCAGTGTCGCTAGACGGTCAAAATGTTTTCCTTAGTCTTTAGGGAAAACCCCCAAACTGGCAAATCTGCCCTGTGGCAATAAAGATCCTTAAGGCTATAGGTGTTTAAAGGAAATAGATTTTCCAGCAAACAGTGGGACGCACTATAATGTCCTGTGAATTGTTGTCATCCAAAGACTGTCAGTGATTTTGATTACATTGTCTTAACAATACCTCAAAAATGGCAAGTTGTATGCAGACAGCTAGAAATATTCAGTGTTCCAGAAGTAGCTGAAATACGTGGAATAGCAACACTTATTCGCTTTCATTAGTTGGCTGTACATATTCCATGTGTATGCAGGCAGTTTAATCAAAATGCCCAACAGCTGGCAGTAGAATTCCTAGAAGAAACAATACCAGCTTCCATTTCAATAGTCAATTTTAAATTCACCTGTCTGTCCGTCCAACAAACATTCATAACCATCATATCCTGTGGCCAATCAGCCAGAAGAACCCTAATTCATGCCAACAGAACAAACTGTGGAATAGTTGAATATTCGGACATACATAATAATCCTCTGTCAGGATGTTATTTACAGACTGTGCTGACGGCGTTTTCATTTGCGAATATCATCAAACTGATGTAGATACCCGTGGCACGTGCAACTTATTGAATGTTCATTAGAGCTAAAGAAAGCCAAAATAGTGCGTTGGAAATAAAATCCACAAGAAAGAAAAATGAAAAAGGACACCAACCTCATTGTCTTTTGGCACGCTCAAGGCGAACGAGCTTTGAACGAAAGATAATTCGTAATAACACGCCCTGGGTGTATTCAATTTCTTGGAAATATTATGTATTTTACTTAACTATGGATTTCCATTAGCACTGGGTAATGAGTATCCGGAGGGGTCCGTCTTGGGAATAAGTGCAATTTGCGGTCTGAAGAATATTCGATTTGAAACTGTGTTCATAGCTGCAAGTGTTGCAGTTAGATTTAGCAGAAATATAAGTTTTCGGTTACAGGAATTTGAACAAGGATTAAAGAAATTGTCGCAGAAATACGACAGGAATATGGTTTAAAAAGTAGGTAGGTACATCAAAACTACGCTCTCCCGCCATAGGGATATGTTTCTGAATTGGGAGATGAGTCTCTTAAGAACGAATGTGAACGGAGACAACACTGATTGCGAAATCGAAACGAAATCTAAGGGCTATCCTAATGAGTAGATTCAATCGGGATGCGATTTAAAAAAGTTTTTTTTTTAACCGGAGGGAGGGCAGTGTATAAGCCACTTGCTGTCAAGCTTATAGAAGGGTCTTCATGGTCTATACGAAGCGCAAGTGTTCTAGGAATTACAAGAAACACACTTGTGCGATGGACTGTAAAGTACCGTGAATGTCATCAGTGCCAATTTCAAGCAATGCCGCTGATAGACAACGTCTACCCTACACAGACAAAGCCTATTAGAGCGAGCTTGCATACTGCGTTTTCGCCGATTCAACAATCCGCACTGGTCCTCTGTTCAAATCACGAGCAACCACATTGATGGTAGATATTTAAGACGAGCACCTGATCTCAAAGTGTCCATTTGACACCACCTAGCACAATATTCTCTTCGCACGAAATTCGTTTCACGATGACAATGTTCGGTGGCGCTTAATAATTCTACCAGAAGGGGCTGCCTTCTCCAATTACGGTGCCAAATAGGGAATTACATAAATTAGACACGCGCAGTCATCGCCTTTAATTATGTTTCGATTGGTATACCTAAGTGTGCTTCGCAACCATTAGACAGCACTACTTCATCATTAATTTGTTCTCCACACTCCACACACCAACGCCTCAGTTGCAGATACACTTAAAGTCCCAACCCCAATGTGACATAACCTTATATGCAACCACTTGTAAACGGAATATTCTCCAAGTCATTCATCGCCACAAAGCCTACTGGTAAAGTGTTCGCACAGAGTATGCGTTCCAAACTGCAATCCACTTCCACCCCAGTGGCACTGCAAATGATGGCGCTAGGCGAACACTCATATATACATCCTTCGTGTGTGAATAATTGAATTACGTAAATTATTCGTCGACTACCTAATCTATTGACGAGGGTCATCATGATATATCAGTTTATATCATTCGCCTGCACAAACAAAATAATGACACCCACGAAAATAGTCCTGTCATTGGTATTTCTATCCCTTGGCCAGAGGGTGCTACACTGAGAGGGCTAGTTGAACAATGTAACTTTTAATTAGGATAACTCTCAATGTAGCCTTTAGATCCCTATATAGAAATATTTCATTTCAAAGTAACAAAGCCGAAACTGAACACTGATGCAAGGGAGCCTTTACATCACCCCAGGACTATCACGATAATTGTGGATTTCGAAGAGAAAATCTGTTGCACTTTGTCTTGGGATGCAGCCAGCCAATGGGATTCTATGTTATTATATTTAGTTATAAAGGTCGAAATACAAAGTAGCTTAATACAATAGGATGTGCACTGCATGAACTGGTTAAGTCGAAATGTGAACATGTACCTACTAGGATTCCGGATATACGCTTCGGGATATTTAACAAATTGTTTTTGTACAAAATTTCCTATTCATTAAATTGTAAGGCAATCTTCGAGCTCTATACTCACATATGCACGAGTTGGGCTTTGCCATTATAACCGTACCTTTTGATTTACTTCAGAGGTCCATCTATACCTAGCTTGATTTGCTTAGCAACAGGCTTCTATGCTGTCGTACTCCTATCACTGAGCAATAGTTAAAGTCATGTTATCTTCAAAAAGAATTTGTATTTTTTGTTTGAAAAACCTTTTTCCATGCAAGCGGTTAAGGAAGGTAAATGTAGACAACAAAGTTTCCATTGATGTTGCTTCTCAAATTGAATAGTGAGTGAGTGAGTGCGTTCAGGTTCAGACCATCGGACTTGTAATTTCTGTCAGGTCAGAAGAAAAGTCTTGCGCTTTAGTCTGCAGATGTTGCACTTGTTGATGGCAATCTGTCCTTAGATTTAGGGCCGGATTTTGGAGAGGGCATACGTGGCTAGAGCCCCGTGGCCTTCACAAAAGTGGGGCCTCCACAATAGGGATGGAAGGTTCCGCTCTTTGCTTAAATTTAGTTTCGCATAATTCCTGTTTTTGTTTATATTTATATTATGTTTGCTAAAAGAATTTACTTGGTTTCACAGTAAATTGTTTATTAAAAAACCCAACTAAAAAAAATATTGTGCATTTTATTTGGAAAATAATCAGGGGACAAAGAGCCTCCACTCTTCTTTTGCACTAGAGACTAGAGCCTCCAGACCTCTTAATGCGACCCTTTTACCCAACTTTTCCGAACGCTGCCGTACCTGACACTCAACTGCAAGGCGCACTATAAATTTCTCGGTTCGACCCCCTATTCTTTCAATGTTGGTTTAACTCTAAAAGTTTTGTCTTTCGAAATGTTTGTTAGATCCGCTTTCATGTTCGTCATCATGATCTATTGTATCTACTGGTTACAGACGCGTTCGCTATTGGTTGGCCTACTACAGTAGCTTTCTGTTTAACCCTAGAAGGCTAATGTTGCTGACTGCACCCAAAAAAATATATAATCATTTCGAATTTGAAAATATTTTTTTTTAAGACTTTGTGTAGGTAATATAATGTCGTTTTAATTTTTTTTCCTGAAACATTGAAAGCGATTTTACTAAATAAATGCTTTTATTTTCAAACAGTTTTTAAGGACAACATCTTCAAGTAAAAAAAAAATGTTTTCAAAAACTTAAAAAAACAAATTTTTTTCTCTGGCAACATTAAATTAGTAATAAAATATGATGAAGAAAAAACTATAAGATTTAAATTAAATAACCGAGTCCGAAAAACATAAATTGAGTCTCTATTTCTATCCTATTGTTAACTTTGCATTTATAATTACGGTGAGCATACGTCCCGTATTTCCCGGGACAGTCCCGTATTTCAATAGCATGTCCCTGTTTTTCTATTTTAGACCTGTATTTGTCCCGTATGTTCATATATATGTTTTTTTGTAATATTTTATTATCTATTTTAAAAAATTAACCATTTCATGATCACTTATAAAGTGCAAACAGCCCCTTAATAATCACAAGGGAATCTACCACAAAAATAATAATGTAGGTACCTATACGATTTTTTGTTATTTTCGGCCATTTGTGTGCTGCCATATATTTTTGTTTGTCCCGGGCTTCGCTCTTGAAAATATGGTCACCGTATTATAACGCAAACTTAGATTTAAAACTCTATATGTCGTTGTTGTCTTGGTCATAGGACTTTTTATCCAGTGAAATTTTCCTGTGCAAGGCGGAAGTAAAATAAGTTCTCCGTTAATACCATCAAATAGATAAATGACGCAACATGTCCATTTGTCCATATAAGGGTTGCTAGTTCGAAGACTACATAGTTTGATAGCCCAATTTCAAGATTTGGTTATTTGTTTAGCCCAAAATTGGAGCCAAAAACGTTGTCCAAAAATTTGACTTTCGCAACTAATTTTGTGTATACTTCAATAAGACATTTAAGAAAAAAATAAATAAAATAAAAAATATAGATAGGGTTGATTTGAACTGCCAAAATCGATGAGTGAAAACTGTGGGTAAAAGGTGGTGGGAAATTGTGGAATCCGTTTCGGGTATGCTTAGGGGAAGAAAGGGGCTATATGGAAAAAACAACCGCCCAGGATAAAAAATCCTACAATTTGGTGTCGCAAACTTAGGAAAAAGATAACCCGATTTCTTTTAAATAGCGCAACATGGCAAGCCTGATGTAATGCATCCTCAGCACAGTTCGTTTTGTTTCATTGGAAAAAAAACATAAGATTCAATGTGTGTTCTTCCGTATATCGAACCAGAGACCCCTCGCTGAGAAATTCACCACACTTACCACTGGAGGAAGAACACAAAGCCAGTTGTGTGTACAGTTTTCGAACTCCTATTATTTTAAATTGGCTTGACAATCATTTCCCAACTGGATGTTATATAAATGTACTACACTTGTTGCGTGGAATAAACAACTCCTTGTTGTTCGTCATTGTTTTTTTTTTTCAATCACCTGGAAGAGGAGCTTAAGAGAAGCTTTCATCACTTTAAAATAAAAGCAATTGGAACGGAAAAATTATGTTAGTGCTAAGACATATCGCTCTTAACATTCGCTTCCCCCAGGCAATTTGCCAAACAGCATTTAATTATTGAGAGCTAATAGTTTTCAACGAAAAGAAAATTTAATGAAATCGTTGTACGAGGATTTGGCTAACAATAAAAAAAAAAAAAACAATCCAAAACAGTAACAAGAAACGAAATGCTCAAACTAACAATCGGACCGTTAAAAGTACCAAACCATTTAATTAAAGTACACGATACGATAGTGAAGCAGCAGCAAAACCACATACTGTTTTTGTGGTGGAAATTGGCAGAAAAAAAAACCGTATAACACACACCGACTTGGCGGGCAAACTGGTATAAGAACTGTGCAATTGTTTCTCCAGGGGCACATCAAAAAAGTATCAGTGTGACCAGTTTGCTGTGGTAGATTGGGAGATATATCTATGGACATAATAAAACTGTAGTGGGTTCTACTTCGCAGTTGACGTAGGCTGCGATAAAATAGTTTTTTTCTTTTTTTCTAAATAAGACTCACATCAGAAGGGCGTTCGTTGCCATTCCAGGCTTCAAAAGTCTTGAACTGGGTCGATAGCCCAATTTAAAAATGTTTCTAGCCCAAAATCGGAGGCAAAAAGGTAGCCTAAGAAGAAGATAAATCACAAAATTTTTTTGTAACTTTAAGAAGAACTCATTACTATTTTAAAAGAAACAGGAAATGAACACATTCTTATGAAAAACAAAATAAAACAATAAAAAATATAGCTGTGGTTGATTTGAAACGTACAAATCAATTAGTGAAATCAGTGAGTAAAAAAGAGTTTTAAATTTTAGTAGGTAGGTATGTTTAGGGGCCGAAAAAAAATGCTCAGATCTGTGGCCAGGATTGGACTTTCATACTAAACTTCTGGTCGGAAATTTAGGAAGAAGGTAGAAAAATTTATGATAAATACCCCAGTTTGGTAGGTCTGTGCCATACCTGTTTTTTTGACGCCTTTTCGGACTGGTTTCATTGAACGTCAATTTTTAACGAACTAATGTAAAAGCTGCTTTTTTTTAGACGACAGTCCGGAATCTTCATCTTCAATAGGTAGGTACTTAGGTTAGGTTAGGTTAGGTTGGGAGGGCAGTTTTGCAACCGATGCAAATTTCACCCAGAAGCCATGAAAGGCCCATTGTGAATACCCTGTTTGTACATGCAAGGACATGTGGCTAACAAAACCACTTCGATCTGTTGAGGAATAGTTTTATGTCCGATAGAGGTATCCCTGCCAAGTCGTCCAAACTTTTGAAGAACCTAGCTCCCATACAGGATGAGCGGCGTTCATGTAAAGCTGGGCAGTGGCATAGAAGATGTTCTACGGACTCTATTTCCTCTTCGTCTCTACAGCTTCTGCAGAAGTCATTTGCAAAAAGTCCTAGCCTTTTAGCCATGTTTCCTATGATGCAGTGTCCGGTTAAAACGCCGACGAGCATCCGGATTTGGCTTCTATAAAGGTAGGTACTTAAATCGTTTTAAAGTCTTCACGAGTTGTTCAAAATTGCATTTCCACTCACAGCCTGTATCCACCTTTAAGTGAATCTAACAGGAGCTAATTATGCAATTACCACGTAGAGGGCGTTTAGTGGAACAGGCGCGTACAGCTCTAACTGATTCTCTCGGTTTTTGTATTAACTATTTTCATAGGGTGCGAGAGACAATGCATATTTTGACAAATAAGCTTCTGCCCGATACTAATAATCCTATTTTTCGGCACAATACATCTTTTAGGTCACCGTGCCTCTTTAACGCCTTGGCGAGTCAGAATTTTAATAATATAATCATATTTAGTGTCCAGGTCAGATTTTACGAAATCGAAATGTCGAAACTTTCCATACTAAATTATTCATTGTGACAGGCAAAATATTTATTGTAAATGTTAAAAATGAGTACTAGTAAGGCCTTCTGTGGCGCAGTCCAAGTCCAATTTTTGTGGCAGCACAACCCGCTCAACTAAACACGAATCGTAGGTATAAACCTGTCTTCTACATGATCAATTAATTGGGCGGGCTCCGAGGTGGAAGCAACAAGTTTTTTCCATTTTAAATAAATATAAAAAATATCAAATCTGCCGGCGTGAAAATTTTTAAAGCACTGTGTGCTACATACAAAACAATTTAAAACCTTTTTTCCAAGCTACGTGTTTCCGCCATTCCAAGTTCAGATGGCTCTCGAAGAAACTCATAATTTTTTTTATATAATATTCTAAAAAATTTGGTCACACTAATCGGGCCCGTAACAACCCCTCCTAAGCACTTTTCGCTTGCCTTTAAACCAGCAAGTAGAAAGAAGGCAGCGCGTGGAACCGTGCACATTAAAATGATTCAATGAGCACATAGCATGCCAAAAAACTATCCCTTTAACCATTATCCATCTACCAGGACTTTTTCTCCCTCCACGAAAGAAAAAAAAAAATAATTTCGCGAAATTGTTCTAGCCCGAAGTGACGGCAAAGCAACGATTTGCGTTCTCGCAGCGAGTTTATATGCACGAACCAAGGGTTGTGTTTATACAAAGTACTGTACTTCAGGATCTCAGCACAAAAATAACAAAAAAGAAATTTAAAAAAAAAAAAACAGTACAAATCCCAAAACAAAAATTCCACTTCCATTTAAATGGAAATTCCTTGAGCGAATCCGCGCTCCCAATGGATTTGCCAGCACCGCAGCGCCGTCCACCCACCACCCACGCGCAAAATACTTGAAACCGTCCGCATTCGATTGTACTGTTCCGTTCTTCCCCTGTCCTGTGTCCTGGCGATAATGCTAAACATAAAAATTATTACTCCAAAGAGTCGGTATTCTAAGTGGACAAAATACAAACGTCACTGTAAATATGTAAAGCACCTCCTCATTTGGGTGAGGGTGCGAGGTGCGACACAAGGTCCAGTAAACGAAAAGCTCAAAGGGGACGCTCCGTTGTCCTGAATGTTCAAAGCCGTGTTAAATGTGTACTTACCCGTAGGGGGGTTAGGTCGGTGTTGAAATGTCCAGCAACAGAGGTAAGTTGACATTTCGTGGGACTCTGTGACCCAATTAAAACAAATTTCGAACTGCAGACAGTGAACGGAACACGAGAACAAAGAAAGTAGGTACAGGACAGAGTGTCGCGTAAAACTGAAAAGAATTATTCATATAATTTAAGTGAAGTGTTGCCTTCAAGCGCATTATGCACAGGGCGGGGTGGGATAAGCTCTAGGTACACCAGGAAATTAATTTCATAACGCATATATGGATAAATATTGGACACCGCACATCCCATGGTGCACGCGATCAAGAAAAGTATTGTACCTCGAGCGCTTATCTGCTTTGGACAATACAAAAGATGCTGCGCTACTGTAATATCGATTTAAAACAAACTTAATAAAGACTAATTCTCACACACAGCATTCAAAAGAAATTCGCCAAAATTTGAAAGTAAACGTACCTCAGGCTGAGTTTCTCCATGCACTATACACACCAGCATTGCTTCATGTCCTTCGCCGGAGAACACTGTTGGCCGTTCAACAGAAATTTCTGGTGGATCTATAAATAGAAAATTTATCGTGCGGATTATGTAGGCTGGAAACTTAATATTTTTCAGTAAATTAAAGTAAATATGCCTGCAGGCGGGAATTTGTAAAAAAAAAAGGAAATTTATCAAGGACTGTCTTAAACAGTGGCAATAACAAAGGAGGGGTGATTCAGACATTCAGCTGTTCTGGGGCATGTGGTGTCACAGGCAGTGCAGATATATGTACCTAGTTGGGGTGACTTTAAAGTAAACATGTTACATGAATGGACGAATTGTGCTCTAATGTTTATTTTGTTTAGCTTTCAGTCTTTTACGCAGTTCAAGCGAAATCCAATTTATCATACAAATTTTTCACTGCGAAATGTCAAAATGGACTTTCCAAATGAAAATTTCACTAGGCGGTACGCAGTTCGAGTAGAAAAAATAGCGCTTCCAAAACTGAGTTGTAGGTGGCCATACTAAAATCTCTTCACAGCTATTTCACTTTGTTTTCATTCTGTCGCATTCATTTTTTGATATTTGAAAAATGATTTGTAGGATGCGGTTTACAAATTTATTGAAATTTCAGATGTTTCCTTAAGAGAATAATATGTTTTTCGCACTCATAAAATTGTTTTTTTCATTGAATACAGTGCGATAATGATAGGTGTACAAAAATTTTGTAGCATGGATAACCTTTTCCATATGCAGGGTGCCTCCAGAATATTTTTCTACCCAGTTTTGCTCAAGCAGATGATGATCTTTGAAAATATGTATAATTTTTTTGCACTGTTAATTGTTTAAATTTGACGACTGTCCTTTTTATTTTACAAATCAGACATTATTTGCCAAATTGAAAACTATTGAAATTGGCATATGAACAAAATACGAAACATTGTTTTTTTTTTGTGTGTTTGGAGGTTCACTGGAAGGGAAAATCATCGAAAGTCATTCGAGAGCTATAGTAGGTACGCGAGAGATGCTTCGACAAACACCTCCCGGGGGCACTGACTTTTGCCAACCGAATGTGATTGCGCGTGCGCCTAGCCGCTCGACTAATCGAAAGATACCTCGTTTGTAGTATTCCTGAACTTTTTTGTTAGAAAATATATTGACTTAGCTAATTTTTATAGATCAACATGCTTTATCCGCCTTAGATAGATAGATTTTTTATTCAGATAATTTATAAGTTTACATGGTCTGAGTTACCGCACATTGCCTTACAAAGAGATTTGTCACCTAATCGCATATTTCTACTGAAATAGTTTTATATTTGTGGTTAACAAGACAGATTAAATATATGTTTAATCATATATTGAGGGAAAAACAATTAAGAAAAACCTCATTTAAGCACAAATAAATATATAAACAAAAAAAAAAAAATAAATAAATAAATAATTAAATTAAATTAAAATATTTAAGTAAATAAATGAAAATATGGGTAAATAAATATATATATATAACTTTTAAATGAGTAAATAAAAAAATGGATAAATAAATAAATAAATAAATAAACACATAAATAAATAAATAAATAAATAAATTAATTAATATGTATGTATAACAAATAAATGAATATATAGTAAATAAATAAAATGAACAATTAAGACTAGGAAAAAAGATTTTTTACTAGGATGTTATCAGAGTGATCGCAGCGGGCCTTAAATTTCTCCGCCTTAATCTCCTGATTACACTGCCTTTATTGTATTTCTGTGGCAATAAGTTGAAGTAGCTTATGTCAACATAAGCCATATTCGAGTTTTTTACATTACAAAGTTCTCGTTTTCCTTAGCTTTCTTTTAGTCCAGGTCCCATCACTCTACGACAATTAAGAACCGTTAAATATGAAGAAAACTGAACAGCTTTAATTTACTTGGACTATGTAATACAATAGATTTGAAAAAATTAAGATAAATTTCTTTTGCTCACACTGAAAAACTACCAAAATTGACATAAGCTACTTCAACTTATTGCCATTTTTAATAATTCGGTTGTTTCTAAGCTAACGTTGTTGAGAAGCTCTGCACATTTAAGCAGCTTTTCGACTTCTTTCTCCGCTGTTTTAATATCTAGATCCGTATGTTGATCAGCGTTGTGCGTGTACCAAAGTGCATTGACTACGACTATGTTCGTTTGTAATATTTTTGAAAGACCTTCCGCGATGTTTGCATTATTTTTCGTTCGTAAAGACTAAAATCTTACTTCAACTGAAAAAGTAGGTATTTTGGCAATTTTTTTTAAAGTGGGGGCTAAGGGTCTTGAGGTTCAAAAATGGGGCCAACCGCAACGCTGATTTGCAGTTCCAGTTACTAACTCCTCGTCCCACATTGCGGCGAACTCGAAAAGGTTTAGCCTTCTATTAGTGACATACTGTTATTGAGCGCAAAAGGTGTCTACGGTACACAGGAATTTCCAGTAAAATTTTTTGAAAACATGCACTTTGACAAGCAGGCGCATATAATATTCAGATTGAGCTGATACCTACATGCTGAAGAGGACGTAGCACATAACATTGCTATCTAAAGGGTGTACCGCATGGACTATTTGTCAAAAAACACATCCTGGCGCGAAGTATAGAGGCGACGGTTTACATGGACTATTATATCTGTCAGATTGACTATCTCTATCTGATTTCAATTGTTTTAAGCACTACGCAATTGAGAAGATTGTCTCCACCATATCTATCCCGCAGACGAGGTGCAAAGTACCAAGGACATGGGCCTTACTATTTGGCAAACAAATATTTCGAGCAACTCGGACGTAGGCTACACATTTCGGTTCCCTTTCATTCGAAGGACTCTCCACTCCAGTTCGATGACAAATTCCATTGTTTACAACCACGAGTGTTGGAACATTCCAAGAACTTTCCTTGAACCGAAAAAACTTACAAATTATATCAAAATTCATAAAACGTAGATATACATACCCCTATTCTGACACAATGTGAATAAAAAACCGATTGTACCCAGGGTCGTATACTTACAGAGAACGTGTAGAACCACTTGACTGGAGGCCGGCTGCCCAACGCCATTGTTTGCCGTACAAATGTAAACACCTCCTTTATGCCTGTCAACGTTTTCTATCGACAGGATATGCGAGTGAAGTTTCTCTTCTCCTAAAAAGAAAAAAAGAAAGTATCTTATGTATTTTCAGTAAAATATTGTTAAATCAAATGAATAAGTCAAACATTTATTATTAATTTATAAAAAAAAGAATAACGTGTCAACTTAACCCACTTTGTTCACCGCAAGGCATGAAGTTCATTGTCCTACTGTCAGTGCGTTACAATAAAACTACGTACGATATGACACTAAACGCCAATGACAATGCCACCAGGCCAACTAGCTACTGTACTCGTATACACGCTGTGAATGTCATTCAACAAGCATTTAAGTTGCCACATCTCCGGCTTCTCACACTTTTGCATCCGTGGGTTTCAGGGCTTGTGCCTCGTGTATAGGCAAAGATGGATTACAACGTTGGCCCGAAGGCTGTCAGGCTCTGCTGCAGCCCGAGTGCGAGTACCTCCATTCTCCATAGTGTGGAGCGCCGCTCAAAATGATATATCTATTATCCTTCATTCGCACACTTTCGGAGGGGGAGGGGGTGGGGGCGATAAAAGCAGATCATGAGGTTAAGAGCTCTTCAAACATATAGCACACATGCTTACACATAGGCATGGCGCGCATGGAACATCAAATTGGTTTCAAAGGATATGCTCTCGCTTTTGTAGTCACTTGAGTGTCGAGAGCGGCATATCAGAAAGTGTTGGGTTGATAGGATTTTTCCTTTTGCTTGTTTCTGGTCCCATATTTTTTTTTGTCTTTTTTTTTGCAACTCACTGCAAAAGAGAAAGAAACAAGGCAAAGGAGGTTTGGCGGCGAAGCGCAATCGAATGGACGAGAAATTGTTTTCAATGTGAATGAAGGCAGAGGAGTTTTTGAAAGTTCTTGTCGTTTATGAAAAATAAGGACATAAGTTTTGCAATTATGGAGGTGGGGGAAGTTTGAAAACAAGATAATTATTTCATTTAGCACTAAAGATCGAACTTGCTGGGGTGAGTGGAAGAGAGTCTTAGTGGGAGTTGTCATTGTCAACGTGCCTTGTTTTTGGGAATACTTGTATTTGACTGAAGAGTGAGTGGAAATGAAGAAGAAGAAGAAGCGTCTCTTTCATTGCTCTCAGGTCTGTTTCAGTGGTCTTGTCTTGGCCTGGAGTGCAACCTTTCCAATCATTTGGCTGCCTATCAAGTTCTTTTATCCAGCCTGATACATCGAGAACCTGTATGCAGTGAATGCATAAAGTAGGAGCTTGTGTATCAAAGATTGTGGACAAATTCGCAATTGATAGGGTAGAAACGTTTTTAGATTAATGGGGAGCCCCATAAGGTAAGTAGGTAGGTAGGTAGCCCCATAAGAGTCCTGATGACAAATAATTGTGCGATTTGTGGTGTGGCAACAGTTGGACAACGGATAGAAGCCCATTGGCAAGAGTCTGATAGGTGGTTGGAGTTCAGGTTCTTCAACGCAGAAAATCCTGTAGATTTTAGGTGGCTGGATGTTTTGTGAGTCGATTCGATTTGCATCAATTCAACATAGTCGTCGGAACTATAACGTACACACAAATTGCGCTTATTTTATCTACCCATGGTAGCCATTTCAGCTGGTCTTGTTCATTTGGACTTGAATTCTTTAAATTATAAGCGCAAGTTTGAAGCAGGAAAAAAGCACCAAACTTAATGATCACTTGGATATTTGACTGGGAGTCTGAGAAGTCTATACATGAGCCCTTTAGAAAAAAAGCGAGATGAGAACAAGCAGATACCTTAAGTGAGGTACCCCGACTTTTTTGAAGCGTTGGTTAGACCTATACTGAAGAATGTTCGACGGCGGTCAGGGTGCTGATCATAAGATGATAGCAGATGAATCCTTCACGGGCTACTAAATCGTTAAAAAGGGCCTGCTATCCCAACGTCAAGAAAGGGCCTGGTCTCCACTTTGAGGGTTTTGAGTGGGTAAGCTTCCCAATGAGGGTAGTAAGCACTAGGGGTTTGGGATACTGACGGATTTACTGCAGATGAAACCTGCAAAAATATCATACAAAGTGTGGTACGTTCCCAAGTGCAACAGAAAGTTAGCGGATGCCCTGTTGAAAAGCATTGACAAATATCAAGAGCCATGACATGGTGAGGATGAAAAGCGAACGCAAGACTGTTACATGCAATCCTTTGATTGATTTGAAGACGACCTACAGCCCTTATTTATCAGACTTTAACATAAAGGCTTGAGATATCAACATGCTAGTGAACATCTTATCGATTCTAGAAACTCCCCGGAAGAATATATAAGACGTGAAAAATATTCTCAGTGCATTGATACCACCTGCAACTTAAGCAAGCAGAGATTCATCTTAAAACTTATAAAGGACCAACTTCATCCAAAGTTGCTTCGCATCTATGTACATACGAGCGCCGGCCTCCACAAGTCAACCTCACCTTTCAGTACATTAATTCTTAATCATCACTAACCATTCATCTCAAACTTATGCATTCGAACAGATTTACCCTGCTGCTGCAAGGTGAAACTACGCAACCACAAGCGGATTATTGACTCTCAGGTGAGGGCAACAACTCAGGACCCACGCAAAGCTGTTATGTGACTATACCAACTGCTGAAACTTCAGGCAGCCAAAACCCAAAACTTTCGAGCAAAGTTTAGTGAAACAACACGCTCCCGACGTCGTCGATAAGTTCTCCTTGCGGCAATAACCATATCATCGCATCGTCCTGCGTTATATTGTGCGACCATAAGACTTAGATAAAAAATACTTTGCTTTGCACAAGCAAAATAACATAAAATTTGATGCAAAAGGACACAAACATCCTGAGAGCCACAGCCAACGATTTTCCGAGATAGGAATTACACTTAAACAAGAAATTCTGCCTGCCCAGCAGAAACAAATATAAAATCAAGGATCAAATCGCCGCTTTTGTCATACCCTCAGCATTGTACTAAAAGTGTCCATCTACCAAACACTATATCTACTTACCGTTGGGTAGAATGTTATTCTTTCGACTCCACGTAACGTTTGGCGTGGGATTACCCGATGCTGAACATTCAATTCTCACCGAAGAACCTTTTTTGACTTGCAAATGTCCTCCTGTACTAATGTGATGAATCCTTGGTGGCACTGCAATGAAAAGGGACACGAATAAGTAAATGCTCAATACAAAAAAGAGAAAACACAAACAACTTAGGGACAAAGAGAAGAAAAGGAAAAAAATAAATAAATTCAATGAAGCGTACAAAATGAGCTGAAATTCCTTTTGATTTGCACAATGCCAGTGCCACGCCACGACACAATTGAAATCTGTGACAGTGAGCGCCGAAGAAATATATCGTCTGCGGGCAAATAACCACTTGCAGACTCAATTTGAAAAAATAATTTTAGTACCTAAACAAATATATAAATTGTACAAAGTACAAAGTACAACATTGAAACGGCTGTTTTTTAGATTTTGCAAATTGCCATAAACCTTTGCTATATTCTAACAAAATAACACCGAGCTGATGCCAATTTCATATCGCGTATATACGTCTGTCAGAAAGCGTATTTTAAGCTTCAAAACTCGTATCTTTTTAACAAAAATATTGATATTCAATGCATCCTCCAAAAAAAATCTACGTTAAACTTGGCTAACATTGTCCAATTTTGATTGTGAAGTTTTTGCGAAATTTGTACACATTATTACGTAATAAAATTTATTCAATCAAATATTACGGGCTGTTAATTTGTAGTTATTCATATTTTACAGAATCCGGTTTCACTACCTTAAGTCTAACATTTTTTATAACAAATACCTACTGCACTAATTTCGCAGTCGCCCACTGTATGGGTTTACTTGATTCCATCAGCTTATGAGTAACCTTTTATATGTTCACACTGGAAACGTCTTAAATTCTCTTGACAGTGACGGTCCAGGATTTGCCTTGTTGGTAATGTTCAACAGAAAGGAGGCCAATAACAAAAAAATGACATTCCGACTCAAAGCAAATAGGCCGAGGCAGAGTAGAACCCAATACACAAAGAGAAAAGGAAACTTAACGGCTTTATCATTCTCCTAGAGAAAACTTAAAGAAATCTCATTCTCTTTGCGTGTTTTCTTGATCCCTATGGGGGGGGAGGGATTTTGTTTATTTTTTTCTGCTGTAAGATTTCATCTTGTTTCCTTCTTTGCTTTTCTGCTTGGTCAATTGTCATGTTTTTATTTGTGGGGACACATTATCTACTTAAGGCCATTGTCGGCAGGGCTTCCGGTTTCTATTTAACAGAGACAGAAACATTAGGGGCTCATTGACGGGGGAAATAAGTTTGGTATGGGTCTTGGAGATATTTTTCGACTCTACTGTCGGTACATGGAAGAGGAGGAAAACAGTCTTGTCCATGTCCATATCTACTTTACTCGTTTCAAGTTTGGAGTGCCAATTATAAACGTTTGTTACATCAGTAAATTTTGTATACTTTTGAGAGTAAATTACTGACCTTAAGCTAGCAGCTGTTCTTCCCTACCCCTTAGCTCTTTATAACTTGAACCACCCTTCTAATCAGTGTTCCCAGGTCAAAATGTTAAAATCCAGTCAAATTTGACTGTTTGACTGGATTTCTTGTATACAAATCCAGTCAAAAAAAACAGTCAAACATTTAGAAAAAAAAATCCAGTCAAAAAAACAGTCGACAATGAAAACAGCCGTTTTTTCAACAATTTTTTTTTTTTATTTTATAGCTAATGAAAACAAAAAAATAAGTCGTACTTAATTTCACAGCACTAATTATACCTAGGTTAAAATTCAACAAATAAATAAATTATTCATTTTAACTGGTAATCGAAATTAAATTATACCATTAAATTAAATTAAACACAGTCTTCTGAGTCTGTGTCATTGCAATTTTCTATTGCTTCCGTTTCTGTATTTTGATAGGTACACTCCGTTCCAACTGAATAGGTACAAACTTTTTCAAATTTATTTCGCTCAATATTTCCGCATAATGTACATGAATCTATTATTTAATGATGCTAACTATTTGTCTATAATGTTGTTAAAAGAAATGAGAAAGAATATTTCAAAAAGCACCGTTATTTTTCCTCTGGCTCTCTTGCAAAGCATTTCATACGGAAAAATGCAGTTTTTTTTTGCGTCAACTGAATAGGTACAAATAACGAAATCATCAAAAAACGCCCATTTAAACGAAAAAAAACAAGTTTTTCTTATCAAATTATTTCATTTATTGTTTCTAGTAGTGGGTACTGCCTCCTTTGTTCATTAAAACTTCACAAATTCGGTCTGGCATGGAATCATAAAGTGACTTTAACAAGTCCAGCGAAATTTCTCTCCAGGCTAATTTAATGGCAGCAATAAGAGATCCTCTGTCTTCAAATTGATGACCAGACTCGTAGACTTTCCGGACTCACCATCCCCATACGTTTTCCATGAGGTTCAGGTCCGGTGAGTATGGTGGCCACTGCAGCAATCCCACATTTTGCTCGTGAAAGTAGTAATTAAAGCCATCAAGGCCCATCAAAATTAAACTTTTTTTCATCTGAAAAAACAACGTAACGCCATTCTTCGTGCCAAGTCATATGGTGCCTAGAAAAATCCAGACGCATACATTTCCGCTGACGGTTTAACGGTGGTTTCTTCTTAAGTTTAAGCCGTTTTAAATGATTGGCACAGTTGATCACTCTTCTTACCGTCGAAACACTAGCACAAACACCCGCCTTTTGCTTTATTTTCGCAGCTGAGTCACTGGAATTGGAAGCACATCGCAAAATTGATCTTCTATCAGCCGCTGTTGTGGCCGTTTTAGAACCTCCTTTCATATTTTTCCGGTACGACTCTTTATTTCTTAAGTACGCATAGATCATATTAAAGCTTCGTCCGATTTTGGTAGCTATAGCACGCCCGGTTAATCCTTGATCCTTAAGTAACTCTACCTTAGCCTTCTCAACACTGCTAAGTGATTTTGCTCTACCCATACTTCTCCAAATTTACAAAGAAATTACAATTATGTAAATAAATTCACTCAAAAAAATTTCAAAAATGTTTAAACGGGTCAATCTGTTTGGAACACACGTGAACAATGAAGATAATGACTATGTACCTATTCAGTTGACGCAAAAAAAAACTGCATTTTTCCGTATGAAATGCTTTGCAAGAGAGCCAGAGGAAAAATAACGGTGCTTTTTGAAATATTCTTTCTCATTTCTTTTAACAACATCATAGACAAATAGTTGGCATCATTAAATAATAGATTCATGTACATTATGTGGAAATAATGAGCGACATAAATTTGAAAAAGTGTGTACCTAATCAGTTGGAACGGAGTGTATATAGTATTCTTTCCAACTTTTTTTTTTATGACTTGCTCAGGTATTTCAAAATTTGTACAACATGTTTTTTTATCTCTCAAATTATTTCTAATTGTCAAAATAGAGTTGGTTAATAATAATTGCATCCGATTTCGTTGCTTATACCATGTTCCCACCAACGTGATTTAGCTCATGTGATTTATTAATCACGAAAGGCGTCTCCACCGAACTTTACGTGTTTAAGTCTGACATCCAGGAGAAAGAGTTCATCCCCTTCGGATTAGGTTGTTTTTTTTTTTTTGTGCCGTTTTTGTTTTGTTCCCATACCTGCCACAAATAAAACAATTTATGATGGCATACGTACTTAATAAAAATACAAAAACACACCGAAGCACGAAGAATATTGGATTTAAAATATTTTTTTTGACATTTTTGTTTTGTTTTTTTTTTTTGTTTGTTGAATAAAATTGAATTGAATTGAATTGGATTGAAAATGTAAAAGGTAGGTATGTTCGATTTTATTTTGTGTGGATTTGCGATGACATATACGTAATTAAAATTTAAACACGTATAAATCATGTAATTAGTAATCACGAAAATGTATGGTAAACCACGTAATTTATTAGATGGTTTACCTAAATCAAGTGGATTTAGCTAAATCACGTTGGTGGGAACATGGTATTAGTTTTGACCAAATTTAACTGACTAAATATTCTTTCCACTGCGGCATTCCAGCAAAAGCAAACTTTGCGAGATCGTGAAATGGATTTTCTCCACTAGCATCTTTACCTATAGGCTATAGCACAAAACTTCGCACCAGAATGGTACTTTTAGCGGGTTGCGGCTTGATGCCGCTGGTAGTGGGCTGTTTGTTTCTGTCATTTTACTAAATGGATGTGTTCATTGCACTGCGCTCATTTACATTACACTAGGTTTGCATTGGAGGTGAAATTTTTTTTTATTTTTTTTTAGGAATTATAGAGTCAAAAAAATAAATAACAGTCGACTTGATTTCCGTTCAAAGACGAAAAAATTCAGTAAAAAAAAACAGTCGGCTGGATTTGATTTTATTTTTCAGTCAAAACCGAAAAAATCCAGTCAAACTTGACTGGAAAGCAGTCAAACTAGCAACACTGCTTCTAATATCGCATTTGAATAATTCAACTAGCTTCTTAATCTTAGTAGAGAGAGTGAGAAGCGGTCCATTCTTAATTTTCAAATAATGACATCTCTGTAAACATCGTTCTAGCTTATATAATATTTATGTTCACAAATACCTATAAAAACAATGAAGCAAAATTTTGCTACAGACAAAGTTCAATGAAAGAATTTTTTTAAACGTTTCTTAAGGTCGCGAGAAGGCTGGAGGCTACCACCCCTTACATTTTAGAGGGTATCTAATGCATAACGGAGACGAACTTTTTCTTTTTAGCAGTCAATCACAGTTTAAAATGTGAAAGGTCAAAAATGTATAATTATTTCCCAGAAGGAAAATATCAGCAACGACTTGTGAGCGAGTTTGACTTCGCTTTTTTCGAAGTGGCTAATGCTTGAAAATTTTGCTTCCTAACACAGAAGCTGATAGTTGACGATAGCATTTTACCAACATTGGATGGGGAGGCTTATAGCAGCCTTTAAATTGAAGGAGCTCAGAATTCAATGGACCATCAATCTGCGAGTCCTCCTAGCATTCCCGAATCCAATTGTTGTCAGTATTTATTGAAGCTTTCGGTGTGTAATTAAGGACTGCCATTTATCCCGAACTGACATTCATACCCGCTGTGTGTTTAAGTCTTTCCGGTCCCGGAACCATATCCAGTAAATTTCCCAGAAACGGATCGCAAAATAATTACATTTTAATCGCAGTAAAATTAAATAAAATTAATATCCAGGACCAGATTGGACAGAAAATCTGAGAGCGTTGTACTTCCTTTTGAAATTCAAAAAAATACCTGTAACGATTTACTCCTTTGATTTGTTGTCAATACGAATTAAAATGTATCGGCATATTTCCGAAGCTCTCCCAATCACTTAGCGAGCATATTCCATTGATGCACGAATATGTAACTTGACAGTCCGATGTTGTATTGGAAACTATTTTTCCATTGCAAGCATAAGTGAAACAAATCAAGCCCCATTTGCATTGGGGAAGGATATGCCAGACCGAGTGCGGTATATTCCAGTACATGCTATCATCAGGATGTTGAAATTAAAGTATTGAAAGCGCGGGGTTGTTATTTTTTTTTTTCAATCTCTCCCCTACGTTGGCTTTGTGCATTTCATTTTTTTTTTTTTTTTTAACATAAAGGACTGTATGTTGAAGTTGCAGTCCTACAATGGCGCAAAACGGTGCTCATTATGGGGGTAAATGAAGTACAAAGCCTGGGTCTCGTACTCGTGGTCCTCAATGTAGACTGTGTCCAACAACGAGTGTGTTCTTCGATCCTTTTTTGGCTGGCCGAAGGTGGCAATAGCGCTTTGTCATTTGCGTGCTATTGTGAGGGCAGGCATATGGAGGTTACTCTCCGGTTTAGTCAGCTTTTGGTTATTAATTAAAAGAGGAAACTTCAGCCATTGGGCATTAATTAAACCTGAATCGGTTTTTATTTATGGGGCGTTTGGTGGATGCATGCTTCCGTATATACCTTTTGTCGAGCAAAACACTTGAGTGAATTTTGAATTTTGATTAATGAAAATGGTGGAGTTTATTTTCTTTCTTTTATTTTCGCACGGTTGTCACGTTGAATATGACAAAAACTATGCAGGAGGATGCTCAGGAACATTCCCGTAATGGGACAACGATGGGACAACGATTTTGACAAAAATTCTCTTCGGAAATATGTATATGTCTTCAACAGCACCCTAGTTAATCAGTAATGAACTTTGGGAAATAGCTGACAACTGGGATCGGGACTCTTACTTCTTACAACCATTTCAATCAATTGAGTAAATTTCTTTTGATTTTGGTGCAAATGAAAGGGACCAACAATTTTATACCGCGTAACCGAATGACTGAATTTCGGTTGATGAGCCTGGAAAAAAATCGAGTGAGCTGTTACCGTCTATGGAGGAACGAGGAACAGTCAAATGGGTAGTCGTGATACTCTAAGGACTTCTGTGAGTTCAGTTATCACCTAAGGAAGTTGTGACTTCTAAAGGAGGACCTTAATACTGCCCATATGTCCAGCACTTGCTAGCAGAATGATATGGTTTATGGTAATTTTTAAGCTAGTTAGACCATTATCTGGTGGACTATTAAGAACCCCTTTAGCCATCGTGGAGCTAGCGCGGAGAATCGACGTAAAGAACAAACTCAGAGCGGGGTACTAACAGTCATATATTTGCCCAGGATTTTGCAAGCCCGCAATCGAAAATTTCCCATAAATAAAGTTACCCATTGTGACCTATAAAGTATTTAGAGTGAAAGTAGGAAGTGATTATTAGTGAGGCCCAGAGAGTATAGCCAACCAGAAGTTATATCCCGACAAAGGTTGCAATCGGCTGCGAGAAACTGTTCCCCTACCACTGGCCTAACCTCAACCCTCCCTACAAATTCAGTCATCTGCAGGTTGAAGGACATTCCAAGTGTGAGAAAAAGCGGTGCAAATTGTCATTTTTTATGGCATTTTGAATACATTTTTCATAATATATGTATGACTTGACAAGTAAGTAGAAAAGATTTGGAATCACCAAAGTTGATTGCATTGGTCATGAATTTACAAGACCTGCCTACTAAGGTGAACTTGTGATATTTCGGAGCAATATTCGAACGCAAAGCTTACCATAAGGAGAAGGTAACCCAAAAGCATCCATCCAATTGCAGAATCGAATGGAAAACAATTTCAAATGTACCCACATTCGTTGAACCGATATCGGCGTAGAATAGACGAATAATCGCTCACTTCACATTAGACTCGCCTAAGCAGATTGTGAGCTATCCCCAGGATAGACAATTTTATTAAGATAAATATCCTTCTGGACATTGTACGGTCTCGTATTTGTGTACAAATTTATCACTTCTTCGGTGGTATTGGAGTCGGATCAACTTGAGCGCAGGAATAGTCCCAGGCCAATAGCTGAGTTTTCACTTAACGGGAGTACCTACATGAACCAACAGCAAAACAGAGAATGCATTCGAATGGGGTTCAACAAGCACGCTGCCTGTCATCTGTCAACCGCCTAATGTTGAATTATTATAAATATAAAATTTGTTATGCAGACCAGAAGAGAGATAATCGATCACGGCTCAAATGGAATTAATCATTTTATGATTTATTGTAGTCTTTGCTATAATAGAAGGACGGGCCCAATAGGATTATAGGGGTGGCTATGACAAATATGAGTTGATTGTATTTTTTGTTTGAATTATTGTAGTTGAAAAAAATGTTTTTGAGTTATAAAGGAATTATTGTATATTCCGTAAACGACAAAACAATTCTTTGAAATTTGTATACAAATGTTCCACGAATGTGTGACACTTTTTTTTTTGGCGGGAGGGTCCTGGCATTAAAATGCCCTCGTATGTTGAAGGTTACAACTTAAATCCCCTTTAATGGATTCTCTTTTATGCCTTCACATGGCCATATTTTTTTATTCAAATCCTTCCATTTAATTGAATATAGGTTGAAAGTTTAAATGGTTGGTAGTTTTTTATGCTCCTTAGAGCAAACATAGTGGAAAAATTGTAGAATGGCGTCAGGAAAGAAAACTGATTGCTAGCGAACAACTTTTAGAGGCTGAACATCGGACCGGACCCTGCCAACGTACCTATAGTTTCATACAAAACTGGTAAATACCATTTCTCATGATCAAAGATGAAAAGGTCCTTTAAAATAATTCGTAGAGAACTTGGTAAAAATTATCTCGGCAATACAAACAATAATAAACTTTTCCAACTTTTAAGCTGATAGAAAAACAAACTTTATGTGGAAATAGAAATCAGCAACAGTTTTGCATAAATATTTTAAGTTCAAGTAGCAATAACTTCTTTTGTGTTCATTAAATTCATTAAAGGAAGAAGGTAATCCAGTGTTGCCAGTTTGCGAATTCATCCCCCCCCGATTTAGGTTTTTTTTTGTCGGCGGGGGTAAATCTGGGGAGAGAAATTGTTTTGACGGAAATCTGTGTTTTTTTTTTTTAAATGTTATTTTATTTGTATCTCGTTATACTATTCTTTTTGGGAAAATTAAAATGTGTGTGTTATTTCAAAATGCAGTTGAATAATCGATTGATCCTCCAAAGCAATACAGAAACATTTAAAAAAATAATCACGTCTATCACAGAATCCGTCGTATTCGGAATTTTGTTACGAACCCTGAAAGAACTATCATAAAATCCGTCGCAGAGGAAATGTTTGCTACGAATATCGAAATTCGTAGCAAGCAATTTCTCCTACGACGAAATTTGCAGCGAACATATTCCTCTACGACGGATTATATGATAGTTCTTTCGGGGTTCGTAGCAAAATTCCGAATACGACGGATTCTGTGATAGACGTGAATAACAACAAGTTGTGAGTTTTTTTTGGAAAAAGTAGCCAAATCTGGGGTTTTTCTGATTTATCTGGGGGGAAATATTTTGGGGGTATTCGAAGCTACATAATTTAAAACAAATACCAACGTTAACATTTCGTTTTCCTGCTTTGAAGTTTGAGCCATTTTAACGTAAACAATATTTATCTCTGCACTTCTGTGGCCACAACCATAGGTACCCGTTTAACCCGAGTTTGGATGATTTTGAGGTATTGGTGCCAACCATGTTAAGTTTGGAGAACTACCGGAATTTTTGTTATAGTTTTGTATCAAACTAATTTAAAGACGTTATTCACTAAAAATATGAATTTTGATAGTTATTTGTCAAGAAAAATTGAGAAATTAAACACAGAACTGACCCACATCGCTTCTCTAAAATCTTCTTTGAAAAATGTTCATTGTTATGTTCAACTTTCATCAGTTTTTTTTACACTTTGTTTGGTAAAACAGTGTTTCACAGCTCACACACTACTTTCGAGCATATCTAATCAGGGGTCGAATCGCGTCGTCCGTGAACGAGCATTACGAGACGGAATTTGTTTTTGTTTCACATGTAAAATCAACATATAATTCCGTGAACGTATAACTCGTTCACGGAAGTGGCGATTCGACCCCAGGTTTGGGCTCATGAATATCATATCTGTACAATTTGCGGTTTTTGGGGAAAATGAGACTTTTTTTTAGCCCACGCTTTCATAATTATCTATAGAAAGCGGAGTACTAGGGCTGGCCAATAAATATAAAATAAGTCTCTGAAAATCGAAATTGTGTCAATTTTTCTTAACACCTTTTAGGTTGCTCTTTGCCTGAATTGTTTCGGGAGTTTTTGATGCCCATCGAACAATGCAACTTCTCTAAGCCCTCGTAAAGGGCTCCTTTATTCGAGCCACATCGTTACTCCGAACCACTTTTTAATGTTAAGAAACAGGAAATTATACTTAGTAGTGGTGCCGGTCTGTGTTGTGGAATCTATGTTTTGCCCACGGTTGCGAAGCCACACAAAAAAATTTGTCACGAAACACTTTTTTTTAATATTTGTTAGCTAGATTGTTCTAAATTTATTTCACATTTTCTTCCAAGAGAAACAGAAAACTTTGTAAAATTTAATCTGTATATATTTAGTGAATCACTACGCATGAAGTTTTGTTGGGCAAACTTAAATATTAAAATTCGTCCAAATTGTTAAAGCTAAAGTTTAAACTATAAAACTATACATAAATCATGAATCGGGAATATAAGGTGGGTACCTAACCTACTCATAATTTGTCCAGAAGTTGGAAACTGCCTTTCTAACGAAGAATATTAAAATTCTATATCCAATACATTTTCTGTGTTAATAAAAGAATAGTTAGGGTTGCCAATCCTCCCGATATTCCTGGAGTTTAAAGGTTTTTTTTTACTAATCTCCCTTTCTTTCATTTTAATTTTCTTAAAAACCAAACAGCAAACATATAAGAAAAAGTTTTATTGCGACGAAATCTAATCATCGCCTAATATACCATATTATATATATAGACTATGAACTTAGTATTACTCGTTTTGTTCTTGAACGGTCACATTGACATTGATTTCCCCAACTACATTTGTTTGCTCGAATGAGAATTGTGGCTTGCAATGAAAAATGGTTCCGTATTTTTTGCATATTCCAATTTTTTTATAGTTCAATGTATGTTTATTGTTGTTTTTAAGAAAACCATGAAATAAAACTATAAATCAGTTCTGTATCTACTATAAAGTATTGAGATTTTTCTGATTCTCCCTATTTGTTTTCAATCTCCCGATATTTTTTCTGAAACCTTCCGGTTTGTTGAGAAACATTGGCAACCCTACTTGCAGTACGTATGAATTTTATGTGACCCGCTTATATAGTTAGTAGAGTTAGAGTTATTTATAAAACTCTCAAAAGTCAAATAAGCAGTCACAATCACAAGTCACCACGGCGAACATTCAAAAATGAACCAAAGCCGTGCTTTGTAGCACATACTGTATGCAGTATGCAGCTTCTTCGCCCGCACCGCAAATTACTTTGTGGTCGTAATGTGATTCACTCTTCGTCGTTTATGGACCAAAGGAAACTTTTTTTTATTATTTTAATATTTTCAGGAACGATCTGAAGTTATTACCAAAACTGTCGGCTTGCCATCCACCATCAAGAGCGCAGCGCTCCTCCTGCTCCATTCTGCGCTACTCGAATTGCAGACCGCAAGAGGAAATTGCACTGCGTGGAATAGATACGTAACTATATGCAGCCAGGACTATCGCAATTTGCAAAATGGATAGATCCATCTATTACGTTGTTATCGTTTGTAATATTCGTTCTCCTTGTGTTCTTCTATTTTTTGTGCTATTCCAACTGTGGGTAGTATTATGTTCTACGTACGAGTATATAGGGGATGGTTATGAAGATGTTCATTTTGGTTGGTTTCTTGCTGAAGTTTGCCTGAACTTAATGACCCCTAAGAAGAAGAAGACCAGAATACAGAGCTTATTTTAATGGCCTCGTTGATCCTTGGGTTTTTTTTTCTGGTCCTGTTCCTTTCTGAATATTTTCATCCCGCTGTTGTGTGTAGTAAGAGATAGAGGAAGGGACGTAACTGGAAATATAGGGCTATCTCTTTTTTAGCCAATATTCGATTTGATGTTTTCTTCCTAGTCGTAAAAAATAATAAAAGACTTGGATATGCTAACGAGGTTGGCAATGAACAATCGCAAAATGACGAGGGTATACCTATCGCATTTCGGTCAGCTCCTTTGGGTCTATAGTGAAGTGAACGTTTTCTTTATCAATTCTTTGAGTCATTTGGCTTAGACAGTCTTTGAGGAACAATCAAAATGGTTTCGTTTAAAGAAAATGGAATTCTCAGTAAGGCACTGCGCAGTAAAGAAATTTAAGAGAATTTACGTTTTTGTTTGGTCCTTTTTCTGATAAGCTACATATATGGCTGTGTTTAAGTCGCACGTGTCCAGATGGAATTGTTAATGACAAGTTGATGACCTATGACCACGTTTTCGTTAACAGGCAATCAAGTTACCGATATGTTTGTGGGTAAAAGTTTATTTGTATGACTGTCCTTTCATTGGTGAGGCACAGGCATTCAACTGACTGCGTTACTGTATTCAGAATCGGATGTGTAATTCCCAAACGTGTGGGCAGTACCTTCCTATAGGTGAGCTACATATAGAAACTGAGTCTCAAGAATTATGTGTTTAATTGCTTGATGGGTGTGCACTTGTCAGTGTAGCTTGATGGGTATTGTGGCTCTTTTCCCAAAAGGGAAAACGCAATAAGTGTTTGAGCCCATTTCGAGGCATAACCCACTGGGCCTGTTGTAGCTATTGAGGGAGAAGAAAAAAGCTATCTTCCTATCTTTCCCGGAACTTATAACAAAGTAACGATAATGGCACTAGTCTTATAACAGAACTGAACCAGTATATCAGTAAAAAAAAGAGCCCTTCTACTTCGAGACAACCGATTCGGTACAAAATCTGGCAATACCCGTACGTCAAATGAACGCCAGAACGCGGTCCGTTCAAGTGCAAAGCGGAACCCGATACAGTCAATTTCTAGGTATGTATAAACAGTCGGCCTTTGGAAGACTTGAACTTGACGAATTCTGCGTCACAACTTGGACCTACACCCGTACAAGTACAAGATCCAACTGACCCATGAGCTCAAGGTTTGTGACCAGAGATAAAGTCATTTGTTAGCTGATTGAACTTCGGAACATTGGAAAAAGGACCCTAATTTTTGTAGAAATCATCTAAAGCGACGAGGCTTATTTTTTGATGGTTGTCTAACACGCTAAATGAAATATAGCTTTAGAGCTAATTGCATGTTTATAAAGGAACAGTGACAAATTTATTCAGCACACAAATACCTACAGTACACGCAGAAATTTTAACCTTAACCCAGTGGAAATTTTGCTCGGTTGAAAAAAATGGGTTAAAATTAACTAAGTCTCTGTAGAAAATAAACGAATACAGTACTCCCCGGATATAAGCATAAGCAGCCCTCTTAATAGCAAAACCCTTTCAACACCAACAAAACAGTCAGTGTTGGGACTCAAAAACGTAATCCTATGAATTACAAAGACCCCCGCTTAATAGGAATTTCATTGAAAGCCCGGCTATAAGCACTATAATTTTTTCCCCACGAGCATGTGCTGTATTTGTTGTTGAAAACTAGCGTGTTAAAAATGTTAAATGTATAGGTACTGTTAATATTAACACACTTTATCAATTGGTATCAACCATTATTAATATCAAGAAAATGGTTTTATTTTGGTTGTTGTTAAAATCTAATGAGTAAATTAGTTGAAATCAACATAGTTTTTAAGTCTTAACACAACGATTGGATATTACTAACCGTTCTCCTTATAAATTGTTAACCCACAATGTTTGTTAAAATCTACCAACCCCTCTTCTAAAAACAACCAATAAGTCTTGTTTAAATATAACAAACCAATGGGTTGTCCTTAACCGCTTTACTCGACAAAATTTAACATGTTCAATGTTTGTTAAATTCAACCAAATAGATTGGCTAATGACAACAGGATGACTTGGTTAAATTCAACCAAGTTGGTTGGCTAATAACAACAGAGTAACTTGGTTAAATTTACCCAAGTGGGTTGGCTAATTTGGAGGGGAAATTGATAAATCGGTTATTTTTAACCGAGTTTCGTTAAACAAGTTTACGCGGTTATTTTTAATCCACTAACTCTGTAGGAGCTATATTGACAGTATTACTTGGTAGTTTTTAACCGAAAGCTGATTAATTTGAAATAAGTTAATTTTCTGCGTGCTCAAGTACTTGTCGCTCAGCACAATGAGAATCTGCTGGATCCCTGAACACAAAGGGTTCTTCACTTAAAGCTAACCGCTCCAAAATCAAAGTAGGTATTGTTTCTTAGTCCAAGAACAAATTCAAACTAGGTATATCAGGCCAATCTATCGGGCACGACACTGTTTATCCCAATTTAATTCAAACTCATAACTTTCATCCACGCGCCAGTACACACCAGTTCTTTCGCCCATATATAGCTACTTGTAACAAAAGAAAACAAACCGACTTTGTGACGCCAATTACCGCAGTTATTCAAAGGAGACAAAAATTGAGTAACAGCCAGTTTAGTTTTTAAACAAATGGCCAAACTTTTCCCCTCGCCAACCTTTTGCCTATTCAGAGATAATTTGAATAATAAAAAAGTAAAAAAGACAACTTGCCGTTCTCAGTTGATTTTGATCTACAGAATCACACAGCCATGTTTATTGCGTTTATGAGTTCCTATCATTCCCATTTTCGCCATAGCTGTGGTATAATTCCTTTGAATGGACATCAACCGTCGGGCATTTACCACCAAAAGTTCAAAACTTATTTAAATATTTTATGTTTCTTTTTTTTTCCATTTCGTTCGGCTATTTTGAACCCGACTCTCGAAGTACCAATAAAAATCTTCGTTAATGGAAATAGAGAACAGGATTGGTTTGTGTGCGAGTGTATTTGGTCTATTTCTCTCGTTGCGAGTCCAGTTGTTTGTTTGACGTTGTGTTTTTGTTGCTTTGCTTCTGCCTCGACCAGCTATAATATTTTCATCATTGCGTTGGTAATAAAATTTATAGAGAAAAATCCATAAAAAGCATTTATCCGTTTTTTACTTTTGACTTTGCTCCCATTATTCATTTAAAATATTTTTTTTTTTAGAGTTTTTGGACTTTGCCAAAGTTCAATATTCGCTGGAATGTTCCAAGCCATTATTTACCAGCCAGAGTGTATAATAAACACATAAAGTGAACTTTTTTGTGTGGGTTTATTTGAAAAGAGTCTGCAAGGGACATAGAAAGTTGGGGTGCAGAAAAAACACAAAGTTTTATTCCTCCCCGGAAAAAAAGATACATAGCCAAGATAATGAAAGTATCTATCATACACAGCATTGCTCTTTGGCTCAGTCCCAGCGGAACGAGCGATATGAGAAAGTTAATCATCACAGATCGTGATGAGCTGCGAGTATGATTTGATAGCTCCCTTTTGTTAGCACTCAAATTATGCTCGTGGAGTTGTTTCTGTTTATTTCTTCACTCGAGAATTACCATCCGCAGAACTGGGAATAGTAGAGTATGTTGAACAGGGTAGTACACAGAAGGAGAATTTTCTTTCTTTTTTTATTCATCGACTACTACGTCGGAGAAGCGTATCCAATAAAACATAATGCACAAGTGAAACGTATGTATTAGTAAAATTGTTTGTATAATTTTCTAAACTCACTTTCATATTTTGAAAAAAAAAAAAAAAAAAAAAAAAAAATACCTATTGATTAAAGAATAAGTTGTTGAATTAATAACAAATTTAAGTCTCGACTTTAAATTTACGAAAGCGAAATACACCTGGAAAATATAGCTACCATGAACTAAGTGATTATTAAGGTCCAGTGGTATTAGACATTGGCAGCACCTAGACGTACATAGCTTGTCGTATCAATTGATAATATACGATTAATCCCCATACAATACAGAAACTTAACTTGCATAAATTAGAGATGTAGTATTTCTGAATGTTCTTTACTCTGCTCGGGCACTAGTTTCATAACAAAAGCAAAAGATGTCCAAAACTAGCAACTGAGTGCAAAATTGGAAGTTTGAAAGCTAAACCCGCAGTTCAAAAGTAATGAAAGCTGACGAAAGTCGAAAAAATTCGACCCGAATACATCTTATTATGGTCATCAAAGTTCCAACACCTTTTCAACCATAATTGGAAATACGGAATCTGTCTCCAGAGAGCTATAATTACTTGATGGTTATAGACCTGTTCAATCGCTTTTTTTTCGGCAAGCACGTCGGCAGATTCATTTTCCTCTGTGTCACATTAGGTAGGTATCCAAGTACCTACCGAACATGCGAACATGATATTGTAGCGTGGAACCTAAAATAGTGAAGTTTAAACAATCCATTAGTGACCAAACAAGTTCCACTGTCAATTGGAGACTCGAACATGGCAGATAAGTGGAGAGTTATGTGAGCTAATTCTAGAACTAGCCGGAATAAAGTAGACACTTCTCGATAGATGCCGAAACGGATATACGAATATAAAAGGAAGGTTTGAGTACAGGGACGGACAGTTGATTTTTAAACAGTGATCGAAACAGTTCGAAATAGTAATCGGTTGTGTCGATAAATTGGGCCAATACTGCGAAATCTTTTATTCTGTTACCAATTTGCTGCGTTATGAATCATAAAGGGTATCGACCATAAAGAATTTTTATAAATCGTATTCGGGTTTCGAGCTTTTATGGAACTCTGTTATGGAACTTCGAAAATTGACATCTGTCACGAACACTTCCAAACAAACAGCTTATTATTATTATTATTATTATTATTTGAGAGGGGTTATTGTACTGCGACCTTTTGGTCTATTGTACTCCCTGCTTGCGCCTTAGAGTGGTTTATTCCCTCAAAAGAGTTCCCCTCATAGTATAATTCCTTTCGAAATCATTTTAGAGGTTTTAGTACTCTTCGTTCTCCTTGGCGGAAGAAATCCGTCCTATAGCACTCTCTCCAGTCCAGTTTCCTTTAAGAATCTAAGGATGAGAGCTGGCTCTAGTGACTGTATTTCCTCATCAGATAGTTGGTACTTGCCCAAGTATATCAGTCTTTTGTGGGTCAGTGCCCCACATGATCCCAGCAAGTGTTCTGGGATTTCACTGGACTCATCGCAGAATCTGCAGAGACCTTCTTCAGATATACCCAGTTTCCTGAGGTGTTCCCTGAGTCTACAGTGCCCCGTTAGGAAGCCCGTTAGGATACGAAGGTTATTTTTGCTCATGCCGATGCAAGCTTGGAATCAATTCCGGTTGTATTGTCCCAGAAGTTTCTTGGCCTGCCTCATGACCTGAGTGTTATGCCAGGTTCTTGCCCTGTTTTCTTTCTCTAGTTTCCTAAATTCTTCTTTGAGGGTGTGATCCCCTATTCCGCAGAATGGTTCAGGACCTATGAAAGTTTCTGATGCTCCCTTCTTTGCTAGGGAGTCGGTCATTTCATTCCCCTCTATTCCTACGTCGGCGTCGCCAGGCACCCAGCAGAAGGTTTATTTTGTTTTTTCTCAAGTTCATTAAGTTTTTGTAGGCATTCCCATACATGTTTGGATTTAATGGTGTAGGAATTAAGTGCAGTTAACTAAGGTTGTCTGACATTATAGCTATATCACATCACAGTTGACTCTGTTTCTGTCGAAGTTGATTTGGACAAACCTGTCTATGGCATAGATTTCAGCCTGAAAGGTGCTGGTACTTTTGCCCATTGGTTCAGAATATTTGGTTCCAGGCCCAAATACTCCTGCCCCAGTTCCCTCATCAGTTCTCGACCCATCTGTATACCACTTTGTTGTGTGATTGCTCAGTCTGTGAATTGTGGATTCATTGCTCCAGTTCTTCTTATTGCTGAGTTTAGTAACAAAGTTCTTTTGAAAATCAAATCCTTTGATGATCTCGTCTCTAGGAAATGCCAATAGTGGTTGTTTTTTGAGTAGTACGTCAAACTGTCTCAGTGTGATGCACTTTCCTCTTCCTATTCCTTCCTTGGCCATTCATAAAAACAGCTTTGTTGTTATTTTTTTGTAAATAGTAAGTGGGCCCCTGATAAAGTTTTTCCAAAAAAACATTAAAATGCCAGACGAGAAGAGTAAGTTTTGAATTATCTTATATATAATATAATTCTAGCGTACGTGTGTTGTCACTGAACTCCTCCTAAACGGCTGGACCGATTTGCATAAATTTTTTTGTATGCGTTTGGGTTGCGCCCCGGGTGGTTTAGATTTACAATTCGGTCCAATTGGACAATGGGGCGTGGTACCTCCGGCACACATTTCGTTTTTCATGGGGAAAAGCACTTGGAAAAAAAAATAAACTGGATAGAAATCGAGTAGTGACACTTCAAATACAAAAAAAAAAATATTTTAAATTTTCAAAGCAATTGTTGTTGTCAGTTATTTTAATTATTTTCCAAGCAAATTGTTGTTGTCAACAATTTTGAATTTTTTTTTAAATATAACCTACCTAATAAGTTTATTTATGTTTACTATGTTACATTAAGTAACTTTTTGAAATGGAGTAGATACTTTGATTTATTTCGTGGTTTTTGAATCCATCATTTTTGTTTAACATGTATTTTCAGGATCCTTGCATAAGTATGTGTGAGTAAGTTGAAATGTAGGGGTGATTAAGATGACGTGGACAATGATGACACGTAACAGGAGTTGTGGAGCGTTTTGAGTTTGCACTTAGGGGTTGTTACGAAAAATGAGCGAGTAACAATCGTGGTATTCTGCTCATTAGTGAATAGGGTTATGGGGAGCGCAACTTAAAGGTAACATAACACCTTCGGTACCGGTGTAGAGAGAGAAGGGAAAATGCTTACAATTTACCAACCAAGTTTTCTTCATGGCTGTTAAAGTTACAAATAATTCGTCGGTCGCTGATGAACTATATTGTTAAGCATCGTGTCTTTGGTTATACTCGATGTTGGATGTATTCGATTGAATGGCAAAAAAGACGCTTGCCTCATGCTTACATTCTCATTTGGTTAGTCGAAAGAATGCAACCAGACCAAGATGATGACATAATATGTGCCGAGGTTCCAGATCCCGAAACCGATGTAGACCTGCATGATGTCATAATTACAAACATGATTCATGGGAAGATTTGAAAATGGTATCAGTATTTTTAGTTCACATTTTCTGTTTCGTGCGAACCAACTTACAAACACATGAAAACTAATTTAACAGTCACAAGTCATTCCCAAATACATTACACACTGGGACTTACTAATAATCATTTTTAACCTTCACACTAAATATTTCCTAGGTCACAATATACAATTTTGTATGGAAATTTTTCCATTGGGAGCTGGAAAAATGTAGTCTGGACGTTAAAAATATTATTAGTACCACGGACTGTTATACTGTTACGGAAATATGTCTGAAATGTAGGACACTATAACCATCAACTTTTACTTGGGTTCTGGACCCGATAGGTGGCGCTGAAGGATAGGATACCACACTATAGGTGGTACTTTGCAAAACATAAGCGGTATAGGAAAACGATTTGTGGCACCTCCCATTCAAAAATAAAATCAAGCGCTATTTCTTAAGTTACATAATTAAAATTAAAATGGACATTGTCCAAATAAAGCACTTTGCAAACCTCTGCGGATTCCGCTTATTCAGAACGGCTTGCCATTGGTATTTAAGCATCTACATAAAATAGCATGTGCATTGGGCATGGTCGAAATTATTACTTTCATTACATTAACAAATTTGGGCGGAACGAAGTTCGCGGGGTCAGCTAGTAATATATAAATTAGTTAGTACTATTAATGCATAGTTCCAGCTAAAGTGATGGGTGTTTTTGATTTTAAACAGACTCCTTTTGAAAACTGAAATATGAATGGGAAAACTTCTGTTTTCGTAGAAGTTTTCGAGAGTTTTCCCGAAAACTCGGTTTTCGGATCTGTGTGAAAAGGCTATAACCTACATAATAAGAGTTTAGACCAATGGATCAAGGTTAATTTAAATAACACCTGCATTTCCCTTCCATTGCATTGGTAAGTTGTAGTCTAACCTTAGAAATGTCCCGGTCTTATGGTTACAACTTATTTGAAGTAATTTTCAACATTTGCTGGTCTGGCGGAATGCCATCAGGCCCCTTAAAGATGTTACAGCTCATCGGCGTTTTGTTTTTGTTTCAATAAAATTAAATAGATGCTCTACATCTTCCCCTATTGATAGGCTTGCGTTACGAGAATACATACTAGGGACTTAGGTTTTAAAAACTTGATGACTACGAACGGCCGACAATCTGCTAGTTTTTCCAATGAAGCTGGCAACTGCTACGTCTTTTAGGTCCGTTTGCTGATACTACGATTTTAGTTCCACACAAAATCTTATGTAAGAATTTATGGTATAGAAAAAGGAAAACCTAAGGTATTTAAGTCGAACTTTAATGGCTATGGGAAGTATCAGTAAACGGTCTATAAGCTCCACTAGTAGCTGCTATAGATTCACAGAGAAGGTTGCAAGTATTCCTTTGACCTGTATCCTCATGGTTTGTTCAACCCATGTAGTTCTATCCCCTACCGCTTTAGTTTTTTTTGTAGAAATGTCAAACTTGCTGCTTTCGCTTGTGTTTTAACGACTTATTCCACCACTGAGGTTGGGATCTTTTCCTACGATATTTTTGCAAGCCATTATTTCGCTTTGTCTATATCTTCTGCGTGAATCGGCAAATCCTATAGTAAAAAACGTATGCGCCAAGTAAAGGCGTGTATCATAGTCAAGTCTTACTAAAATTTGTTGCCCAACTCAAAGCTATCCTGAATGAAAATAATAATAAAACAGAACACAAGCCGAGAGTTCACACGGCCTACAAAATCGTTTTCATCTTGTTCATCCAGACTTGTCAACACCCTGATGACCTTCCAAACCATCGCAGTCGTCCCTACTACACCAATCTATACCCAAATCCAGCTATAAATTCAATAAAAAGGAGGATTCCCTAAGCAGCTACCACTAAGTGATGCAAATCAATCACACCGTCCTCTCGCGTAAAATGTCCTTAAATGCCAAGACACCCCATACGGCTTCGGCGGAGATAAAAATTCAATATCGATGCAAAGAACCCTTAATGCCTTAACACAATTATAGATACTTAATCTGTGGAAAATCCTTCGGCACAAATGTTATGTTTGGCTTTGGAGACCGATTGATAAATTTGAATACATCATCCTCCGTATAACCGGAGTGGCGGGCGAATGGCGGCGGCGGCGCCTGAATTTGAAGCGATCCCTTAGTCGAGAAAATCGTATGGAAATTATTCATCAGGTCTGATTAGAAGTATCTTGGTAAAATCGCTCGCTCAAAGGAATAAAATAGAAAGGACTCCCAATGAGTGAGGGGGAAGACGTGTTTTTTTTTTTTGCGTAAGTTCGCCCTTGCTTTTGTGCAAGTCCAATATTGAAAAAAAGTCCACCTACCAAAGACCAAACTGCAAAAAAAGCTCAGCACTTGATTGTTGGCTAAGGAAATGTCCGCTTGGGGAGGAGATACTTATCATATTTATGGGAATTCCTTGAGAGGAATTTTTTTCCTTTCTCCCCTTAGCACACAATAACTCTGTGGTATAAGGATGTTAAACCGAAACCAATGAAAAAGGGATCAATGTTTGGAATATATGGCCATAATGAGAAAAAGTTTTTATTTCCTCTCCTTTCTTACTTCCTGTGGGTTCGGCTTTGCGAAAATATAGTCGTCGTTACGAGTGGCAGAGGGATTCCTTTGTGGTTAGGTATGTTCTGACTGGCTGTCAATATCAAACATTATATCGACAATTGGATAATAGTGGGTTCTATGATGGACTGCTCATTTCGCAGGACTTGTATGGTCATTTTAACTCTTCATAATTATTTGTAAATGAACGGATTAATTTCGAAATGACGCATGGCGAGGTTTGTGAAAATTGAGAATTGATTACGGCAGTCACTGACTAGCAGCTAGGCCTCAGTTTTGATAATGAATTCGATGCAAATTATTCAACAGCGATGCGCTTCATTTCATAATATGTAGGTACTAGGTAGATATACCTATTTTTAGCAACCATTGTTTGTGATAATTGATTTTCGGAAAACTACGCATTCCAATTATTTGCATAAAAGCTCGCCTAATGTTATGCACAGTTACATCATTTATTAAAGTAAATTAAAGCAAACGTTGTTTAACCAAAGGAGGGACGTGATTTTTGGCGAGTTTTTGGTGTGGTTATTCCAAGTTTTTCGACGTTTTTTAGGTGTTGTTTTGACACATCCTTGATGTGTTTTTGATGGGAGCGGGTCGAAATTCTGCTTTCAAAATTCTGCCTTTTAAAACAAAAATTCTGCTTTCAAAATTCTGTTTTTTCTTTCTGTTATGTCTTTCAAAATCCTGTTTTTTTTTTATATTCTAACAGACAATATTTTAAACAAATAAATTCTGCTAATTCTATTTTTTTCCCCCAATTAAAAAATTAAAAGAAAACAAATATTTTCCAACTTTGTCAAGAAATTATAATATACAGTAAAAGCCTTTTAATTCGGAATTCTTTAATTCGGAAAACTCGTTTACCTATTCGGAAAAAACAAATTCACAAATAAAAGAGATTTTTTCCTAATAAATAAGAGTCGATTTTAAATTTGTTATCTAAAAATTAAATTAAACGTATTATTAAATTATAATTAATTATTGATATAGGGACAAAATAGATCTCAATATGTAGAAGTCTGAACAAATCATAAAATTTTTTTTTCGGGGGAGTCCGGGCAATTTACCGGCAATTTTTGGTTACCTACAAAAATGAATTAAATGAATAAAATAATTTTTCGGTTTAAGTCCTTGCATTTTTTCATCAATGGGAACGTGTTTTAGTGCATACAAAAATTCTCTCCTTAATTCGGAAAATTCGTTTAATTGGACTGACCTTCCCCCAACCATTCCGAATTAACGAGCTTTTACTGTATTTCATATAAAGAAGGTTTACAGGAGCACACAAACAAAAAACAAAAAAAAAACAGCCAGAAAATGACAAATTATTTCATAGTTGCAATTACCAACAAAAAAAAAGAACAACAGCATTAAGAACTAAACTTTTTAACTTTTTCCCAAAACTTTTTTTTAATATTTGCAGAATTTTGTAAAGCGAAATTTTGAAAGCAAAATTTTATATAACAGAATTTTGAAAGCAAAATTTAAAAAAAAATAATTTTGACCTCGCCAGAATTTCGACCCCAACCCGTCTTTGATCAGTCATTTTCCTTTTTTTTTTTTAGCGCGCGTTAATAGGTTTTTCTTAGTCGCTTTTTTTAGTACCTACATTTCTTAACCGTTTTTTTCTATAATGTATTTATGACCCGTTTTCGAAACATTTTTAATGCGTTTTGTACGAGTTTGTAGCAGTTAGTTTCATTCGTGCTTTTTTTTGTAACTTTTTGGTATGTTTTCCGATGCGCTTTTATCAGGTTATTTGCTGTACAGTGTACATAGGTTTATTTTTGGCACATTTTTGATGTCTTTTTATGAGATGTTAGAGCTTTGTTCAGGTCTTTTTATGAATTCTGTTGAAATGCTTTTAAACGCATTCTTGATGTGTTTTTGACTCGTTATTTATCTTTTTTTTTTGCACATTCTTTAATGAGTTTCAAGATG
Organism: Cheilosia vernalis; assembly: GCA_949126925.1. Taxonomy (NCBI): domain Eukaryota; kingdom Metazoa; phylum Arthropoda; class Insecta; order Diptera; family Syrphidae; genus Cheilosia; species Cheilosia vernalis. The sequence goes on along the minus strand of OX421358.1, from coordinate 98,316,304 downwards.
GAATTCTGCGCTTTCTGATTATTCTATTGATCCGCATTTTTAATATGATTCCCGAAATGTTTTCGTTTTTTTTTTTTTTTAAATTTGTTTACGTGTCTTTGATGAATTCTTTGGATCGTTGTTTGAAGTGTTTTCAAATTTTCTTTTTCATTTTTCTGAAGGTGCTTGGTACATTTTCTTTTTTATGAAATTCGCGGTGCGTGTTGAGTGAATTTTACTACTCGCTTTTTGACGTGTTTTTATTACGTCTCTTGACACGTTTGTTTATAAAGTGTTTTTGACTCGTTTTTGAACGATTTTTTATAAGTCCCATTACTTTTTTATTCTTGTGGATATTTCATTAAATTTGTTAACTCTCTTTTTGCTACGCATTTAATACTGTTTCCTATGCATTTTCTATCGGGAATTGTTATTGATTTTTTACAAAAAAATTGCCTGTGTTTTTTGAATCTTTTCTGTTTCGTTTCTTGATGCATTTGAATGTGTGTTTGCCCTTGTTTTTTTAATGCATTTCGTTGGACATGGGTTTTTGTAGCATTTTCCAAATCCGTTTGTACAGCTTCTCTTGGAGCTTTTTCTGATTTCAAATGTGTTGTTTGGTGGAAAATCAGGGTTAACTCAAGGCATAAATAAATAAATAAATAAATACATAAATAAATAAATAGTTGGCGCAAAAGGTCTGTAGGTACCCTTTGCCTAGCTTCTCACAACCATTCGTTTTGTGTGAGTTTTTTCATTTTTGGAACGAATGGAAAGGATCTACAATTTTATGCCGATTCCAAACGGCCGATTGAGAAGCTTTTTAAAGACAGTTATACTCTCGGATGTTTGTCAGACGTTCGCGAAAGGTGGCGCAGTGAAAAAAACCCTGAGTTTGTATTTGGGTTTTTCTCAAGGCATATCCCTGCTTAATGCCACATGTAAGATATCAAACGAAAACGTCTCAAAGTGATCTAAACCACTTGCATAAATAGCGTGTTATTGTAATAAAAAAAGCTTCTCAATGCAACTGCTCAGACTCGGCATTGAATAGTTGGTCCTTTCCAGTCGTCCCAAAAATAAAGACTCATACCAAACGAATAGTTTGAAGGATCTAGGGTGTACGAACATGTTGCAAATACTATTTTTTTTATGTATCAAACGTCAGTTGAAAGGACTCCTTCGACTTACTTTCCGAGCACTGGCATTACCTCCGGTACGGACTAGTTCGTTATATTTGCAGCTACACTGCCTTAGAGGGCACATTACAAATCCATTACCCGCATACGCTAGTGTATGTAAGCATCCACCACCTGAGTGGATGGAAATCCCAATTTGTGAAACCCTCCCCGCGGCGCCTACAACTGACATTTTATACTCATTACTTCTCCGAACCAGAGCGGAACTCCTTCAGTTGCACTCGCAACACTCGAGCATCGTCGACCTTCAAAACTTCTCGCTGCAGTTATGGTTATGGGTACACGTACTCCCCTCTTGGTACCAACAACTTTACGCTTAACCTAAAATAGTGTAGTGCCTGCGCGATTCCGCAAAGCGCTTTCAATTTATTTAATGGACTAACCAAGGACTTTTCGAAACGTAATTTTCTCTCACTGCAATTATACAAGCATACGATGGTGTATAACACACGCCACTCGTCACACACTGTCATTCATTGCACAAATCAAAATGGAATACGCTAGGATGCTCATTTAAATGCCATCACCATGCAGCATCAGCCACAAACCACCCAACTCACCCAAAATTTCCACCGTATGAGTGATTTCGCGGGGCTCCATCATTGCGATTTGACAGATATAGTCGCCGGCGTCTTGTGGTACTGCTTCTCTGATTTGCAGGTTGTATCCGTTGATAAGTCGCACTCGTGGGTCTGGGGTTACCTTCACCGAACCGGCAGTAAGTATCGCGATGCCTCTCTTCCAAGCGACGACATACGTATCTGCAAAGAAAAACATTAAGTGACAACAATTAGAATTGAACGTCTAAAATCCAATTTGAAGATTCAAAGTCATTTGCAATTAAAATTAAATCGGGTAGGTATCTAATGACGGATGCGCGTGTTATTCGCATCGCAACTCGAAGGATTCTCGTGTATACGATTGGTAATGAGGACGAATCACGAATTCACCGCCACGGCAGTGATGCCTTGCAACGTGTAAGGATGTCACTCATACCTGACGCCGTTGAGTCAATGTTGGCGTCTCGTCCTCATTGTCGTCTGCGTCGCGTTTGGGATCCCGAGAATAAATCAATTCCGATTCAAAAGTCAAAAAGCGAAAATCGATTTGAATTTTCATTACGTCTCCCACTCGCGTGTGTCTTTGCTTAGTATTCATGACATTCGTTAATAAAGTGGTTTCCTCTGCACCGACATGCGAGAAATGGATAACAAGCTGACAAACCCTAAATGGAAGACGAGTGGAGCAGAGCAGAGAAAAAGAAATGCAAATTGACGAAACCCATAAATCGGGCTCAGGGACGGACTGGCCTGAAGGATTAACTGGGTCAGGATGGGCGGTTTGCTGACTTGGGCGCTTTATAGGTTCGGTAACATTTGCGTTTGACTATGGGTCATTGTCATTGAATGCTGGAAATGGAATGTGGGCTGTTTTCCACCACCAGCTAGGTTGGTCGGATACTTTGAGTAAGGAAACAAATCAAATTGGGGTAGGCACCCTTAAGAATCGGTTTCGGATATAGTCCTGAGTCGGAAACAGTAAGGCGGTACTTCACCATCAATACATTTGATAAAAGGCAGCAACCAAAAATGCGTCTAGTTGTATAACCTTTCTAGTGAACCAAGGAAAGGATTTGGATGCGGTTTCACTGACAGGATCTGCGTTTCTCCGTGAAGGTTTATGCGTACTAAAAAAATGTCCTACCTGTTATGAGAGTTGTTCAGCATTAAAGGGTCTAAATGACGGAAGGGGGGTTAGCCCCTCAAATGAATACTATACGGTGACAGCAGCCGCACTTCAGGTACCCTTGGTTAGATATTTTGACGTACCTACCTACTTTGTATAACACAATTTCAATTGGATCTCTTAATGCTTGTCGGTATGTGGAACTATGGACGACGACGATAGAGGTTACTGTCCGCAAAAGCCTATTGTAGGAATTTCTGTACAAGATGTCCCAGATCTGAACCTTAAGTCTGACTTAAACTAGACAAAAGCCTTTGAAAACTACTGGTTAAGAGGATTCTTTGTCGAAAGCAGTGCAAAATCGAAAAAGGACTATGACCTTCGGATGGGAATGCGTAATTCTCGGACCCTGGTCTTTGGGGAAGAACATGAGACCAAATGAACACATACTTGGTCGTTTACAACGCAAAATTGTTTAACTGATTTTTGGCCCTGAGCCTTCGAAATGTAGAACAACCGATGAATCTGAAAAAGTTCGGAAACATTGAGCGGGCACCTCGCGCAACTGTCTTTTAAAGCAAAAAAAAAAAAGATGCAGAGATTTTTAGACCTAAGTTAGGTGTCAACTTAACTAGTGCCATAGACCTTTTAGACAGACAGGGCAACAGCGGAATACCTTGAATTATTCGTAAGGTGGTGAACTGAAGAGAGTATAGCGGTTGGTGGAGATCACCATCCGATTATGCGCCACCATCAGTGCATGAGGGACAACGATGGCTATGGGTTTATGTCCATACCCACGAGGTTTTGTTCCACTTTAAGATCAACGGGTCAAAGTCGATGTCTTGTCTAGTCGTCGGATTTTCCTTTAAGACTCTATATAAACTGGAGTCGAAAGGTAGACTCTACAAGCTGCAACATCTCCTAAATTTCCTTGAGCGAAAGTTTGACTAATCCCGCAATATAATAGACAGAGCTAACAACTTTTAACCATCACATGCATGTGGCTGAAAGTGACTGATGTTGTAGGTTGTTTTTGTACGACCTGTACTGTCGTTTGATAAATACCTAGTGTACGGTCTTACAGCAACCACAAACCTGAAAAAAGCTGTTCCAAGGCCGCTGGTAAGTGAAATCCCTCCCCGTCAACAAGAACTTGACATAACCTCTTCACATTTGCTCTGAAAGTTTCTTATATCTACACTGACACCTGCTTTGGTGTATTCCTTTGACATATAGGTACCTACCCACTTCGATGAGCTTGCCGCGAAGTGCAGAGCAGCATTCAGGTGGAGCACACTCGTTTGCATTCAGCTCATCAGTAAATTGCGAGGATTGGAAAAGGCGTTATGCGGGTGCTGTTGTTAGGGTGTCAAGTCGGTAGCTTCGATGCCACATATCCGCACGCGGAAATGAAAACATTTTCCATCAATCCATGGGGAGGCCTCTTCATCAACTGTGAATGCTGGAATTTATTATTACCACTCAGACAAACAGACGCACACACACCGAGACTTTACATTTTCTTAAGGACGACAATCGCAGATAATGAGACATGCGGAATAATTATCAGCAATTTTAATTACAAAATTTTAATGGATGCATAAGGATTGTGACACCGCAGACACTCGACTCGATAATGCCTGCATATATACCCAACCGACACGGGGTTTCGCGCAGTGAACAGTTTCCGTCTGATTGACAATGACGTTATCCATCGATCAATGTGTCATGTGGGAGGCATTCAATTGCAAGGATAATGGCAAAGTTGTGCGGATACGTATAATGTAGCAGTTTGAATAGGGGCGGGAGCGATGAGACGCACATATACAACTGATGTGTCGGGTGAATTGGCAGCGTTTATATGAGTTTGTGGAATTTATTAACGACATCGATACATCAAGTTGCATGAGGAATGGGGCTGAATTGACGATAAGAAGGCGATGGCATTTTCATATAGCTAAATAGCTGTTGTAGTGGCGTCGTCGCTCAAGTTGTCCTGACGAAGATTGGACGTTTCAAGGTGACAATTTTATTTGGCTCGACGTGAATAGATAGGACAGGTAGCTTTGCTAAGCAAGGAAAACTAATTAACCTGACGCTGATGGAAAGGCTTTGTCATTTAGTAATTTTTGAGATTTCCCATCGACCAATTTTTGAAATCAAGACGCAATTGACATGCATTGTCGGGGATCTAGTCACTTGTTGGCTTGAAATGCTTGATCTACCCCTAGGTAGCTTCATATATGTGCTTAAAGGTCGATGATTTTATACCAAGGTGTTCTGTTTTGGCATTTGTTTCAGCAAACAGTGGTTTAAGTGATGCCAGATCGTGGGCAGGTACCCAGGCAGAGAAAGGGAATTTTTATAAAAATCATTTCAAATACTCTGGGTAAACACCATTCGCATTCAATAAAAACAGAAGACTGTTCTCGTTTTTTTTTCTTATGCCTTCCGTTGCATGGTAAACAACCTTCATCAACGAATCGTACACGTTCTTCTGCTCGGCACTCAAGAGCGGTGCATTTGTTTGGACTCTATCGGCCAACTCATCTCGATCATAGTCTTGCTCCTATTGCAATTTGCGATTGAATGCATCGTGCATCGAACGATTTGGCGCTGTCCTGGCATTCCCAATGTCGATAGCAGACTGCCGTACATGAGCACGCACATTTCACAATTATTCGAAATTTTCCAAGCTTCAAACCAAATTTTCCACATTTACATTGTTAAAAATCAAAATCATACGATAAAGTGCAACATTTTGACGAAAAAAAAACCGAGTTTTCCACAAAGAATTTTCTATTTTTCCATTCAAAAAGCCATTCGGGAACAACCGCACATATAATTCCATACAAAAAATCAATATTCGTTTTTTCCAATTTCCCGACTTTTCCGGATGGTTTTGTAGCAGCATTATACCAACAAACGGGGGATGATTGACTTAGTATGTGGTATGAATAATTTTGAGGTCATCCTTTGCGGCCAGGCAAGCTCCAAGGATAGCAAGAGAAGAGGTTCTTAAGGCATGCAACAATTCTGGGAACAACAAAAATAGATAGCCCGCTATAAACAAAAACTATCACTTACCCAGGTAATGTCTAGGTAACGACTTTTTTTAGGCCCAGGGAAGGCCTTTGTAATGCCTAGGTAATCAAAGGCTCCAAGCTTTTGCGAAAAACTAAAATTGTGGTAAAGTCAACGGCTTCAAATGAGTTTTCGAAACGAAACTTCATCTGGATCGTTGAGCAGTAACTCTGAGCTCTGATGAAGCGAAAAAACGACTGTAAATGGATGAATGAGCCATTAGCTTGAAAGGGGCTATAGTGCGTGAGTATTTTGGAATACTTGGAATCTAGGATAAACATGCATCCTCATTTTAACTTCTTATCGAGCTTCATGAAGTTTAACTTCTACCGCTTAGCTTCCTACGATGGAAAAATTGTTTTTGGGTACTGCAGGATGTGAAATTTTAATAAAACACACACGAGAAAAATCTGCAAATCTTGCATTTCCGAAAAAGAAAATCTTTTTTTAATAATTTTTTTAAACATATAAGGCCGTATATCAGTTGTATTCGTTACTGTCTTTTTAATGCTGGTATCGTTGATGGTTTTTCAGCATGGTTGACTTGGAATTGCATGACCGTAGTGAGAAACTAGGCGACAGAAAGGGAACCCTTCGAATAATTCCTTTCGCCGTCTTGATACTCTGTTAAAATCAAATTTGTTCCGGACTCACTTTTCAAAATGTATGCAGAAGGCGCCATTGATGCTAATATCTGGAATTTCTTCATTTGGGAAAAGACCAGCCATAAGCCGCGATGGATCATCATTGTAATGCAGAAATACGCCACAGCTTCTAAATGAACAAGCGTCCATTGTATCAACTCCAAAAGCAAACGACGATCGTCTATTAAATTGCTGAACAAAAGTGAATAAAATTGTTCACTCAGCTGTCAGAGTGGTAAACAGGTTGGAATATAAAAAATAATATAACACCGTCTACATCTCAACTGCTTACAGGAAACGTCTGTCTTCACTTGTTTCGTTGTTTCGGTTCCCTCATATTTTTCAAAGGATGGTAAAAGAACATTCGGCTTTGTAGCAAGAAAAGGGCTTACTTGCCACATGTGAAGTTGATAAGCTTCCCTATTCAACTTCAATTGCAATCGTACATTCCTTTGGTGGTGCTGATGGACATGGTATTGGTATGTTGAAGCAGGTTTTACATTATGTTGTTATTGTGATGAACGATGCTAAGACGAGATCAAGCAAACATTAGTTTTAAATAGGTAAAAGCACAGTGTCATTTTTTTTTTTTGCTTGAACACTGAAAAATAGATGACTTCCCTACTTTCTTCATCATGGGAAAACCTGTAGCTGAAATTATTGTAGCTGGATCTGCTTACAAAAAGAGAATCACTATACATTTTTGAAAACATTTTCCTAATTCGTTAAATAGGTTTACTGGAGCTGGAGGTCGAGGAGCATTCTACAGTCAGAGAGTAGAGAAAACGAAGAACACGAACGGTCCCTACATCCTGATGTGTACCATTAAGCAAACGTAGAACAAACGCGTAACCAACAAACGGAAATAATTATTCTTTTCAGTCCAATTCGAAATTTGTACGCATGTATCCATATTTTGTAGGTACCTACTGACAATTCAACCACATAAATTTTGCATTTAAATTCGTTTTTCGATTGCTGCTGTCGTCCGGGTTAGCACTCATCTTTAGTCTCATCGATAAAATAAATACTATTTCCAAAAGAAATCGATTCTCGTTAAAAATTCATCGAAATGACCCCAAATGGCCAGAAGATACCACATGCCTGGTCATGACTGTTTTGACATGTGTGGGCAATAACTTTTGATTTGCATCCTCCGGTCAATTAGGTTTTATGCCTTCGTCCATCAAGCATTGGACACTCATGGTAAAGAATAGATGAGCCCTTGAAAATTATTTATCTACTCTCGGTTGTAATCTTAAATTTCCATCGCCCCCCAACAATGATGACAAAAATAAACCCATTTAGTACAACGTGTATACAGTATACACATCAGTTATGTAAATGCACTCTTTCTGCCCTCGCGTTGCTTTTATGACAACAAATCATATTCTTACATCGACTTCCACTTCCACTTAGCGTAGATAATGCTCTAGAGCTGCCACATATACTCTTATACGTTATATACCGTCAAAGCCCGGAAAAGAAGACGAAATTTCAAAGCCCATCAACATGAATATAAATATTTTATTGTAGAAAGTCGTAAAAAAAAAAACAAAACGCACCCGTTACGTTACCATGCCATCCCGAGTTTGCAGAGTTTATGTGACTTTAAAAAACAGTAAATAAATTAGATGATACCTACGTATACGGTTTTTAGATACCCCAACACCATTCCCATTCCGTCATCAATTTGACTGTATTTTCCTTCAGCTACACGCAGCCATGAGACCCGCCGCCCACATATCCAGCAAATTCAACTTGATGTGATATGATACGAATACGAGTAAGTTGGTTCTTCGTTTTCTTTAGATTGAGAATGTAATGCAGAAAGGAGCACTCATCTCGCACGGGCGAAGACAAAAACTTGCAAGGCTAAGATACTTAGATTGATATGGAGCCATTATGCGGCAACTGTATTATGAAAATGGAAAATTCCAAGCTCTGCATGTAAGGTAGTATACATGTATTCGAGCATTCGAGGTAAACGTATACTCTAGAACAGGGGATTGTATCTGTATATATAAAATATGGTTACTTTAAAATTTATTGAAGTCCTTGTTGGTGTGGAAAATCAGGCGGACTGCGGGCGAGTGCATTTCTGTATCTGTTTCTCTGTTCTCTTCACAAAGTGTTTTGCATAGTAAATAAAAAAGAAGGAATCTAAAAAAGGGGACAAAATTGGACACTGCAGTTGAAACTTGAAATGTGCTGTGCGGGTGGTTTGTTACTACTTTGAAATTGGCCAAACGGGCTATCTAAGGCAGACAATCTTATCGGATTGTTAAATAATTTATTCGAATGCAAAAAATTTGAGAAAAGCGATGAAAAGCATCCTTCCTCAAAACGGGGGTTCGTTGGGGGCTGAATTTTGAAATTATTAATTCACTTGCTCAATGTGCGGCTTATTTCCATGAATTGTATTTTTTTTTGCAACCTCGCCTTGATCAAATAACCGCATGTGACGAATCAAATGCAGAAAATGGAGTGAAACGAGAAAAAGGATATAAATATTGAATGTATAAATGGGGGGCGTTGTTCGAAGTTTCTAATATAAAGAATAAGTGCTAACCGTGCACGTTCGCTCAGGTTTTAAGTTCGTGTTAAACGACTGCAAGATGTTAATTGATTGTCCTCTGGGGTAGGCTAATTTTACAAAGGACAACCCGCTTTTCTTAGACATATGGAGTCAATTTTAAAAATCTTAGAACCATAAAGAGTCAACCCAAGTGCAAGTACAATCATAATTGAATTAAAAATTTAACAATAACAACAAAATAAAAAAGGATTCCACGTTCAAAATTATAGGTATGAGTTTCAGTTTCAATTTCTATATTCTAGGTCAAAAAGTTAAATGAAATCGAAATTGGTGTTGCCCAATTCACAAAAAAAGCAACAATTTAAAAAGTTTGAGATGTACCTACTATACGAGTCTGCTCGCACGTATAGTATATGCTCACGAAATATGTATGTAATTTTTCATTATTTATAAAGAGCCTAATAATCGCCAAATTCTAAAGCAAATAGGATGAAATTGCGATAAATCCCAAGTCACAATTTTTTAATGAGCCATAGAAAACTTCGACTACCTGGCAACACTACCTACAAGAATAAACTTCACATTAATATTATGTATGAATAAAATCTGAGCTTAGGAAGCTCAGAGCTTTTTTTGCTCACAGTTCAAATTTCCAGAAGCAATTATAAACGAATTTAGCCGAGTGAAGTGAAAAAAGCTTTTCCTTTCGAAACTGACAGGAATTATACGATGGGAGGGAATGTGATCTACCGGAAAATCCCTAATGAGTTCCTTGAGTGTATTTGTTTTTAGAACTTTAGGGAAAGTTGGAAAGCTGGCACATGCTCGATCTTTCCACACAGTGAAAATTTTAAATTGAGAAAAGATTATTTTTCTTAACTTTTTTGTACTTTTTGAACTCTTGTTTTGATATAGTTCAGGCTTAAGCCGGGATAAAATTTACAAAAAAAAAAAACGTTAGATAGATGCATAGCCTTGAGTCTTTGTTAGTCGGCGTATCGATACGACGAGAATGTTACGTATGTACATTTGTACAAAAATAAAAATAATTGTAGGGTTCAAGGATGCGTTTTCCTTGTAGCTGCAAAACTTATCTACTAACTTACTATAAATTTGCAAATCACCCAATTAAAAAAATCTGGGATACTGGTATCTATCTGTTCATAATCCAGTGTGGCCCATAAGTAACTTTATGATTTAATAAATAACTTTTGGCTTTTTGATTTTATTTAACTTTGACATTTTTTTAAATTTAGATTTTAGTTTTGCGAATATGTTCGCATTTGGTTTGGAAGATATTTTGGGTTGGGTCGAAATAAGTATAGGCACACACAGAAAAATGAAACGTCTTTTTAGCAGTATTATTCAATAGATATTTATAAAAGATTTATTCATTTAAATAACTAAATAAAATTCTGCTGATCAAACTACATAATGTTGCATTATGTAGGTATTCACTTTTAAATTTATTTGACATTTCAATAGAAGAGTGCGGAAACGTGACACAAATTTACAGTTGAATAAAGGTTACTTTAAAATTATTTTAGTACTTAACAATGTAGATTTCAGTGGTTCTACACGCAGAAATTTTAAACTTAACCGAGAGGAACGGTTAAAAAAATGTGTTAAAATTAACTAAGTCTCTGTAGAAAATAAACAAGTATTTTTTGTTGAAAACTATAGAGCTAAAAAGGTTAAATCGTACTGTTAAAAATAACACACTTTATTACTTGTTATCAACCATGTACTTCCACACGAAAAGTGAACCATACTTTGTGATATGGAGAAGTTTACAAATCGACAAGTTCTCATGTAAAAAATACTGTAACTTTGAGTGCCACCCTCTAAAACCGAAATACCATAAAGATGAGTCGAAACTGCTGAATCTTGATGTCGGCAATAAAAGTTGATAACCGAAATTTTCTCACACAATGATCCTCTGTCTATGTCCTTGCTGAAAACAAGTTTTATCACATTCAAATCAATATATCTGGGGTTAATAAAAGGTCATAAACTTGTGTCAAATAAAAGGAATACGACTTTGTGATACAGTTGCTGCATAAATTTTTGGACAATTTCCAATAACAATGTCATGCACCCAATAAACTAGTCAACTGCTGTAGTAATGTTCACCATAGTGTCCTGCCCAGGACTGCAACACATCATGTATGCGTACCTACATATATAAACTGAATAGCTTATGCACATTCGTCGAAGCAAATTGCCAACTGAACACTTGCAAAGCAAACTTTGCGCCTCAAATATCCTGTCTTACAGTATACGCAATTTGTATAAAGATATCCGGGGTGATACAGGACCATCCCACAAGGGAAGTCCATGCCCGAAAGGGAAGAGAAGAATTCTTAAACCGGAAGCGCAATATCAAAGTTCGGGGAGGGCGACCAGTGAATCGAAAAAGATTACCGGTCTCACCTAAAAGATATACTGTATCCTATATCCTTACGCCCATAGCCCCGCCGCATCTGCCTGTATCGTATAGCAGATATTCAGTGGTCGTAATATAGGGCCACTCTTTGAGCTAAACGCCCCAATATCCGACACACTTTGCGCCCTTCATTCGTATGTGCTCAATAAGGAACATTTGCTTCTTGGATCTCTCTGCTGCAGCACACAAACACATGCACAGCCAGCCCACATTTTCTGCTATGCTGTGTCTAATATCTCCGACACTGGAAATATATTACATTCGGCCAATATAATAAGATACTCGTACTATATACGGGGCAAGATAAACGACTTTGTGGTCAGGCCGAACAGAGGACGAATATTGCCTCCGGTTCGGGGTATCCTTAACAAATTACAAAATGCTACCAAACACACACTTGCCCCCACATGCATGTATGATATAAATACTCCCTGCATATCCTAACCCTAAGTCGAGGATATACTATACATACGGGTATGTATACGAGAATTCAGGATGAGCCGAAGAAAAAAGGAGCAAAAAATGTAATTGCACTTCGTCCATTGGAATGCTAGATGAGAGAATGAAAATGTCCATTTGGTACATATAGAGATGACCAAAAACAGTCGTTGTATAGCGACCACAACCATTATGCAAGGATACACATTAATGAAGCCCATACATACAAGAGGCCAGATGAAATCCTTAATTGTCCATTTGTTACCGAGGAATGTGTAGAAAGCCGGGATACAGGTGCATATACGGTCCACAGAAAGCCCCACAACCCACATCTAATAAAAACGACATCGACCAAGTCAAAAGCACAAAATTGGATTCGCTCGAGATAAATGTCCTTCCAAAGTCTTCCCAGTCCCAGCAAGCCAGAGACTACTGCAATCATCGCAGGGGCATTCATCAAGTGGCACGGCAATAAATATATTGATTTCTCTCTTCATTTTCCGTGCTTCATTCGGGCGTGTGTCTGTGTATGCGTGTGTGGAAGTTTTTTTTTCTACAACTAAATCCGTATCCCATTGTGGTTCATTTAAAATTAATTGAAACATAAAAACGGGCAAATTCTGAATTTTACATTTCGTTTTGTTCTTCGCGTATTTTTATTGCGAACGTTTATTGGCAATTTTCGTTAGGAAATCATCAGCCAGGACCAAGAAGAACACAGGGTCATGCGGTACTAAATACGAGTACATACCAACAACCAACGCACCGGTGTTCGGTGCTGAGCGGTTCTTACTTTTTATATGCTTTTACGACTGGGTCCAACGAGAACTGTTGAAAATTACCAAAGAATCCATTTAAGACGGAGGAGATTTGAAATACGAAACGATCACACACACCGCACACGCACTTTACGATTCTATCAATTATATTTTACGGCCATAACGAGACGGATCTGGGCCAAGGCAAAGACGACGGCGGCGAGGGTTTCACAGAGCGAGAGCACTTTTGAAACAGTTTGGTACACCAGAGGCTTTATATTTAAAGTTTTCCCCGCCGACTAATCTAATCCCAGTCGATTTGGAATCTGTCAAATGTTTCGTTAGTCGACAATTAATCTTTCAAAAACAAGTTTCGTTCAATCCTCCATAAGGGCTCAGCTCAGTCATCTTGCACTTGAAGGAATAACGCAATTTTTCCGACCCGAATTTTCCACGTTAGACCCAATATTTTGTCCAAGGCATTAGAATCTGCCCAACGACCACTGGAAAAATTAATTGTAAAATTACGGGTGCCAAATTTCGACTTTAGTTTTTTAAATACCTGTAACTTATAGCAAGCTTAGCCATGTTTTGAATGGTATAGGTTAGGTAGTTAAGACGGGTGCTCACTTATCCACTTATACAATCAGCTCGGTTGGGGTTAACCTGTTTAAGAAACATAACGAAACCGCTGTTTTCCACAGCTCATAAGTAAGCAATATAGACTTATGGTCGATCTCGTCGGTTAACAAAAGGTGTAGCTATAGATACCAAAGGTAAAGAAAGTCACTTTAATGAAACTTATAGTTTAGATCGTCTACAATATCAACGCCCTACCAGGACATTGATCTTAACATCTCAAGAACATAAATGTAGCATCTAATGTCGAAGACCAGTAGCATCAATATTAAGAAATAGTAAATAGAAGAAGCGGAGCTGTCTATCGCTGTAAACCCTTCGAAACGTAGCGATAAATTGGTTATGAAGAATTTCTTCAGATATATGGATGAGGAAAGCTCAAGATCTGTACGACCCTTAGAGGTGAGAAGACTATTGGGTGTTCTGTTCTAAGATCACTTGAAGAATTAAGTCGAATGGTAATAATCATCAAAATGCCAGAATATGACACTCACTCCCTGTCTGTCAAGCAGGTAGCCCCGCAAACCGTTCTATAGTTTTGCGTGCTTCCTGAGGTCGGGTATCCTCTGCTTTTTTTCCCTCTGGAGTGAATACAAAAACACGCCGGTATTGGAGACAGGTGCCTGCGGGGGCTTGTTTGTTGAGGCTTTAGCTGTAATATACCCTACACAGGGCTGCCATCAAAAGTGAAGTATGTGAGTAGACACTAATCCAAGTGGTCTAACTGCTAAACTGACTTTAAAGGGGCTTGTAATAGTAGAGCAAGGAAAGCTCGAGCTTGTCAAGTGAATCACTCCCTGATATTATGGTTGTAATCCGTGTATACTCATGCTTCAGCAAGTACAAGAGAATCTGAAATGTGTCTCCAATAGAAATGGATAGGTACTCAAGGACCAAAATAAAACCATTCGTTGACATCGGACAACCGTCAAATCGATAACAAACAAAAGTCCTCTTAAAGCTGCCCCAGAACTACCATGTTTTTCACAACAATTTCATATTTTTTTTTCAGCCTACAGCTTAATGTTAACGTCCACACACAGTATATACCAAGGTATAGGTACCCACTCGAACTCCAACTCAACAACAACAGCCCGGAGGCACTATGGACAACAGGGCACACTCAAAATGTGTATACATGCATTATTATTCTTATTGTATCCGCTGATAAGACTGCTGCTGGGAAATTAAATAATTTATTTCATAGCCAAGGCTATGTGTACGTACACTGCACACACCCCGAGCGTGCATATTCCAAAAGGACAACAAAGGAAAAACGGCAACAAAAATGTAACCCCGCCTCATTCTCATATGTAAATGAATTTAGCCCAAGGTGCTCGATAGGTGCAGGACAAGCTCTCGCACAGAGTCAGAACGAGAAAAAAGAGGCTCATCCATCCTTAAATTTAATGTGGGTTCCCTTTTCATATGTGGAGCAGTGTAACACGGATTTTTTTTGTATTTACCAGGATGTGTGTCTTTTTTCTCAGATTGTGGATATAGTCCCCATTCCACCATCATTGTTGAGGCAGAAGCAGTGGCGCAGCGAAAGCGTTATACATATCTTTCGCACTCTATCTCTCCGGGTTGAATTAGGGCTTTTGTGACATCACTTATCTCATTCAGTTCCCCCCGTAAGGAATTTGTGGCATAATTGAAATTGCTTTAGCGATGCGATATCTGTATTTTTTTATTGTGCTGATGGTAAAACCACTGTCAGGGGTTTATTGTAAATTTTTGAAACAGTTCCTTCACTGTGGATATTTTTTTTTTTCGTTTCTCTTTTTGTTTGACGTTGGCAGGGTGAGAATAATTATTTTTGTTTGGCAGGGATTTTGAGCTGTGCACTGAGCTGCTGAGTGGTGTCAATGTCAATTTAAATGGACGTGGTTTTAGCAGTGTCAGCTCAAAAGGGAGTGTGTGAGGGGTGCGGTTATAATCCCTTAAAAGATAACACTCATGGTTGGGAAATTCTGCGTATGCATTAAAAAAAATTATAACTTGAAAGTTGAAACCCTTGTGTCAATGAAGTCGACATCAAGGTGGTTCATTTGATGTTTGACAGAAATGTGCGAAGAGCTTAATTTCAGTGTGAAAGGTGGAATGCTTTGAAAAGTATGTCTACGCTTTTTTGGTGAAATAAACTTCACAGTGTAGCACATTCACGTTTCCTAGATACCTTGCTGTCTGTTCTTAGGCATCTTAGACGTACCTATACTTGCTTGAAAAATCAAAGAAATTAAAGACGCCGCCAAGGGAAACAAAAATTTATCAATTTGAATTGGGTTTCTACCAAATTAATTGTTTAGCAACAGTTTTTATTCATTAAGCCACTGTTTTGTCCCATTCTGTAGGTTAGGCAAAAATTGTATTGGAGGACGACACTTAGGCCCATTTTATTCACTCGAAGTTGAACACAACTTGGGAAGTTTCCCATACAAAAATCCCCAAGTTGTGTTCAACTTCGAGTGAATAAAATGGGCCTAACTCATCTATCCATGGATAAACTTTATTTATCCACTTTCGAAAGGCTGGATAGTCGTGCCAAACATCAAATAGTACAAAAAAAGTGTCAAATACGCGGTAGTGTCAAACATCTAATTCGAAAAAAATAAAGAAATATCTACAATGGACTTAAATTTAATTTCGGGGGACGACGATTTCATTCATAGTGATTCTTTTTAACCGATCAAAGAGCAACACATTTTGAAAGATTAATTTTATTCTTCGATGGTTGCTCCATCGGTTTTCTATTGTCGATTATTATCAAGATATTCAAGCGTTATCTTTTTTATGTATTGAAACAATGTGCAATGCTTTTTGTCCTAACAAATTTTTCTATTTTGCTTTTATCCTTTACACATTTTGTTTTTGTGATGTCAAAATTAGAATGAGGTTCAAATTTTATTCTTTTTAACTACCTAATTTTAGTTAAAAATGCAGCAAAATTAATTTCTGATCTCAATTAATTTTGATGTTTATAGATTTCAGATTTGCTTAACTGTTAAAATAAAGACAGCATTGTTTCTTAATACATTGCCTCATTTAAATTCATGACGAAAGTGCCCCACCATAGATTCGGGTTTTGAGGACTGTTTTAATTTATGATTTTTTTTTAAATTCCAGAAAAGTGTGAAACTTTAAAGAAATCCCCTCTATATTATTTCTGTAATTTCTGTAGTGTGTTTCTCCCTTTTGCAGTTCACACGGTCAACCAATCTTAACAAATCAAGTGTCAACAAAAAGATATTTTTAGGGTGCTTATCTTTGCATTTTTAATTTTTTTTAAATATTAACAATTAAAAAAAAAATATTTTATTGCATTAAATTTCAACTACGCAGTTGTGTACAAACTATGATTCCGGGAAATACTTTTCTTTCGTTCTTCATGCACATAAGCTACAAACGACGTCACGAAAGAGAGTCGACGGTAGAAGAGAGTAAAGTAAAGATTTATGTAAAACATTCTGACTACGCCTGAGCGATGAAGGGCACGTCGACCTATAAGATCTATTGTGCCATAGAGAGAGGGCCAGAATAATGTTTAGGCGAGCAGATTCTCCACTTTTCTAATAAAGTTAATCAAGCTGCTGGCAGATGACTTCTTCATCTCTTCAGGGCTCAGAAGCTCCCTGTAGAATATAGTTATCCCGATTCCACATAGCGCTGGACACTCACATATTATGTGCTCAAGCTGTTTCGTATTCTTTAAGACACAACCGACAAAGTGAGGGGTCGGTTAAATTTATTTTATTTAATTGATACTGAGGTTGGGGTGTCCTGTGAGGAAACCAGCTAGATTTTCGATATCATGCCTTCTTAGATTTAAGATTCTGCTGGCATCTTTTTTGAACGGCTGAATAGCACGCTTGACCTGTCTTATAACTGGGATATTTTTCAACATAAAGTCTTTGGAAAGCGGTCTGTTACCGCGCAGATCATACCAAGTAACTGTAATTTCAGAGAAAAAATCCTTTAACTCAGGATGGTCGCTGAGAATTGTCTCTTGCCGAGCTGCGAATTGCCCTTTGTATATGTATGTATATGTGGAGAGGTGTTAGTCCTGGCTTCTATAGCCGCAGTAGGATAGGTACGCCTACGCATGGCTCCGGATATACCGAAACATGCAAGTCGCTTTACCCTTTGACGCTTATCAATGGCGTTCTTTTGTTTTGTTTTAGTCCGCCATACTAAAGAAGCGTATGTTGTGATGGGCCTAACCATCATTGTGTAGATCTTAACACAGATAGAAAATCTAAGAAAGAATTTTATTTTCAAAACTTTTTTGCGTGGGAATTTGGTAGGTGCGCTGACGGTCTATCCGATACGCTGTTGTCCATCTCCGAAACCACTCAACCGATTTCAATGAAATTTTGTGGATGGGTATGGTTGGTTCCAGTTTTAAAGATAGGATCGTTTTGGATCCGATAGTTCCACACGAAAGGTACGCACAAACCGGGCGGGTACCCCAATATATAAAAAAGACTGACGTCTGTGTGTGCACTCATAATCAGAGAATGGATCGTTAAATTTTTACAATTTGGGCTTGGGGGATTCGTATTGAAATGGCATTTAGGCTACCTTTTGTCGTGAAAAAAAAAAGTTACAGGGGATGAGATTGGGAATGGAACTTACTATGGGAACCGAACTTTGAAAAAAATTAGACTGGATAGATAAACGGTTAGTGCTACTTCCAATACAACCAAACTTATTTCAAATGTCTAATTTTTAAATTCGTTGTATGTTCGGGGCTCATCGCTAAACAATTTGAGACGAAAGTTTGATTTGAATGTGAAGAATCTCAAATCCAATGTCATGGAAGCGAAGATTTTGTAGTAAAAATTCAAGCAATTCAAGCAATTCTGCGGATTCCGATGATTTGCCATTTTTTTTCAAGCGCCTTCACTTCCCATGCGTATCGCTTTCACTATGAAAAATAATAAGTCGCAAGGACAATCGCAGGATATTTGTGACATAAATTATCCCATGTTTTTCAAATGGTCAATCGTATGTAGCGTGCTCACGTGTGAGTTGAAAAGTGGAAAGTTGGGAGACACGTCAATCATTGCGGTTTGATTTAACCACATAGACAATGCAATACTTCAGTTATTTATATTGTATTTAATATAAATTTTATAATAAAGAATTTGAATTGACCGAATTACATAGAGCAGCATGAGCATTGCTCATTATCGGAATTATTATTTTCATTACATTTACGAATTTGGGCGGAACGAAGTTCGCTGGGTCAGCTAGTTATTCATATTTGTTGTAAAATAATCATAGCTTTCAATAAAAAAAAATACATTATTTGCATGAGAAGTTATTTCAAACCGGGGAAAAAAGTGTTGAATCTGCCCAAAACACTTTTTTATTAGAGAAAACTTCAATAATATTTCAGCCCCCGTGAAATTAGGAGCTCTCCATATGAATATTATTTTTACGATTTTATTTGACAATTAAAATAGTTTTTTTCCTTTTGTATTGTTGTCAAAATTAATGTAATCTGCGGTTACTACTTATCCAGACGGTCATTTTAAACTGGTGCAACGCAGAGTGGGGGAACATAACTACTTATTTGTTTTTATTCGGTTGACTATTCAGTGGTTTATTTTTAGGTATTCAGTTACTTGGTGAAAGTGCCCCTAAGGCTGTTGAAATATTTTTCAAAGGTAGGTAAAATAGACAACTTACCTGTGTTGGCAACTTCACACGGCAGTACTATTGTATCACTAGCAACGAATTTGAATGTTTCCGAACGAGATATAAACATTGGCTCGTGTTTGCTTCCCATTAAACTGCTTGTAGCTGTAACACCACCTGAAATGATGAAAGAAAAACAAAATTAAGGTATACACAGATTTTTCATTCTAGGCAAATATGAGGCGGAGCATTTATGTTGTCAGTTGCAGACTTCACTTTTTAACACAATTTAAAATTAACCTTAAAAAAGTATTTTATAATTTAAAAAAGAGATGGGACGGTCCCGTAAGCACGCATTTTCGACACAAGATCTATTTGTTTGTATCTATAAAATCGCGTGGTTTGCAATTACGCCAATATGGCGTTTAACATTCTTTCGGTTCTAAGTAGTTCACCAAATCCCTCGACTTTAAAGTTTTTGGCATTTTAAGCAATATTCATGTACGCTGACGTGTTGTCGTTGGTAAAAATGACCTTCCCCCGCATTTATGATGTTATCAACTGGAGGGATAGCAGTTGCGTAAATGTGTGAATCTGAAATCTGTCAGCTTACTGTGCAGGCTTTTAAAAAAAAAAAAAAATTGGTACGTTTTCGACATATGAGTCAATTAACGTTGATAGAAGAAGTTCTATATTTTGCGAATGTTAAACACCAGCTTTGCTTTCTTAACATTATCATAGTACGTCAGTGGGAGCATACATCTTTTTAATCGCATGCAGCGAAGCGGAAGTGGACTATGGTGTAACCTGGGAGACTAGAGCAGGCAATAAATTGCAAATGAATTGCACAGGCTTTGTAAAAGGAGCTGAAAGCTCTTAAATGAAAATAGCTTTGCTCTTCCCAATTAAAGCTTTAAAAACAACTGCCAACATGCTCTTAAATTTGTGCAAAGATTTTGACTTAAAATGGTATTAAAGCTGACGCTAAGCTGCGGAGCAACACAAATATCTGTTCGATTTGAAGCTGTTTTGCTAAAATTAATCGCACAAATTAATTCGAATAATCTCCAGCTGCAGTGTCTTAGTGGCGCTGGCCAGTGCTTTGGACTACTAAGCGAGGGGTTCCAGGTTCGATCCCCAGGAAAACACAAATTACATCTTAAGAAGGGGCGAACTTTCGTCAAACTTTGTTCGCTTTCAGCCCGAGTAGTAATCGGTATTATTGCGATAAAACTCGGCAACACCAAACTGAAGTCAAGGCCACTTCAAACCGAAAATTAATTTTTATTTAATCAAAATTAATTTATGTTGCTTACAACCTGCCCCAGGTTTCAGGGATTCCATTTTAAAGAAAAAAAATTCCCCTTTTTTAATACCAAAACGATATTTTTCCCCAAAAACAAAAAATCTTATTTTAACATTTTTTTTTAACATTTAATGTTTTATTTAACTAAGCTAACAAAAAAATAATAGGAACTATATTGAAAAATATAAATGTACCTTAAAGTTTGTACATTGCACTTGTGTGAAGTTTTAGCAGTCTTTTTTCTACCACAGTCACAATAATCTTTCTTATTTAATAATTTTTGTTGTGTACAAAAATCCAGCAGTTTGTTTTATTTAAAAATAATATAGGTAGTCTTTCGAAGATTTTATTTCCATGAAATTTTAAACGTTTTTTTCCCCTTTTTAGATTGTTTTTCCCCCAAAAAATCCCTTCCCAATTTTTTTCTCTTTTTTTTTTTTGTTAGAAAAACTCAACAAAATTGCCGCCTTTCCGTCCAATCTCGGGATCACTGCTCTGCCCGACTTCTTAACAGATATTTTGAGTTCAGCTCCATGATTCCACGCTTCGAGAAAGACGTTTCCCACAGATGGATAGATTGTGTATAGGTACGAAAGAGCTTCGGGTAAGTCCCAAAGTAAATGAGAAATGTTTCCTTCTTCTTCTGAAAAATATTGCTTCTCAAAAAATCATTTAAATATGTCCAAGACCTCATTGCATGCTTGATCTCTTAGGGCGCTTTATGGGTAGGTACATTCGCTTTTTTCCACAGCTTTATGTCTCTAGGTAAATGGGAATCTTTTCTTCCACGGCGGCACACGTGTAAATTCTGAACGTAAGTTGTTAAGGAAGTTGTAATTCCCTTAAAATATAACTTAAAATACCTCTTGAAAAAAAACATCACGCACTCCGGGAGTGCCGACAGAAGTTATTACTTGAACAATTACGTGTGTATTTTTCGAATCGTCAGGAGATATTTTATTGCGCAGGAAATACTTAAAACTGTTTTGGGAGTAAAAACATCGACAACAGCGCCACCCACCGGGTCCAAAACCATCCTATCTTTCTAGCTGCATCCAACCATGAGATCGGTTGAGTTTCTCAGAAAATGGACAACAGCGCCACCTATCGGGTGTCGGTTTCTCAGTGACGATGAAGCGGTGTCGTTTTAAAGGTAACGCGAATTCATCAATTTCTTCCCATCTAAAAGTGCCCAACGCGCCTAAAGAATTAATAACTTCAAAAAATCGTGGACCCGGGTCAAACTAAACATGACTGTCCCAATATCGTTTGCTTACGATCCCGTACAATAGCAAGCTATCACAGTATAATTTGAGTGACAGTTTCAAGATGAAAATCCTGATTCCGAATCCATCACGCATCACTTCCCATCAGTAGACATTTCACTGTAATATGAAATGTCCACACCGAGAAGGGGTCAGCAAAAATATGCCCGCACATCCATCCGCATCTAAACGGTTCCTTACGCCACAAGCAGAAATATTCCCCTACTCGGGTACTCGGCTTAATTAATCGCAATTCCACAGCCATCATGAGTGTTTGTGGATGACAATGCTTGCCAAACAACTTTGCCTGCCTCCTGCCAGTTCAACTCTCCATGCATTCCATCCCAGTAGTGGCTGTGGCGATGCGAGCATACTTTGGGGAAATGTCCATTCGATATATACGCAGTCGCCTTGTCGGATCTGTGGTACGGACATAGGTCATCGTCAACAATGCTCACTTATACACAAGCCATTGACAATTGGAATTCTTTTGTTTACACTGCCTTTGCATATCAAAGTGGAACCCTCACAAGTGAATACCATTCAAAGTTGAAAATGTAATTCCTACATGGGTCGGTTGACAGCCGGGAACCATGCAGTCGGTATAGTATGGAATGAGTGCGTTCTCCGAACCTATTTCACTTTCCTTAGCTAGCTACTCAATACCTACCATCTGGCACTGTCAAAGAATCCTCGTTCTACTAAATACATGTGGACACTTTCTAATTAGGTCTGAGGGAACAGACGAGCAACTGCTTCAGCGTGGATCTCAGTCCGTAATGGCTTCAATTTGCTGTACCAACATGGCAATAATGCCGGTCTGTTTCGATGGACAACAAATTAAGCATCGCCCAACATCAAGGCTACTCTCAACCCAGTCACATCACTTCGGGATTTTGAATCTAAGACTAAAAAAGAAAGAAAACACGCTTTGGACACTGCAGGGCGCAAGTGGGAAAGAATGTGCCTTAAATATTTACATAGAGAGCTGATGAAATGCTTGTACGTTTATCCCTATCTAAGAGAGTTTGGATGCATTTAGAATATCTTTGGTCAGCCCTGGAGTGACTACACACGACCGACGAGACAACGTATGCACAGTACATCGCTGAGAAAAAGGACTTTATACATATTTTGATGTGAAATTTTGCGTTTTTGTTTTATACAAAAGAAGGACGTCGAACGGACCGAAAGTAAATGAACTGCTTTTGTTTTAGGAAAGACAAAGAGCTCTCTTCCTCTTAAATGATACTTGGGAGCAAATAAAAGCGAATTTCTAACGGTTGAGCAGATATTTATGGATGAATGCCATTTGAATACTTAACATTGCACATAATGGCTGCTTACCTTACCTTACCTGGCAAAAGAATTTGGCCATTGTGTTGCATCCACAAAAATGCTTTTGAAAATTATTTTGAACAGAACTTTGATAGCTGTTGCGGTGGCATTGTCTTAGCCAAAGGACGAGAGTAGCATGGTAATTCTAGATATGATATAGATGAGCCTTTGGCTTTGAGCTGTTTCAAATAATGTGGCATGTGGGAGTAAAAATTAAAAGTCTGTAAAAATTGCTCCGAATTTTATTTTAATTCATCTGCGCAAGAGAAACGAAAAAGAGAAACGACACCATGCGCGTGCAGTGTTACTTTTACTTTACACGCTATGTCCCTCAGTTTTACACCCTTTCTGCTCAATTACTTTAGGGGTAGGTATCTGTTTACTTTTAAATTTAACAAATCTGTTACTCTAAAAATTCGAGCGTCATCGAGAGAGCAAGATATCACACCTCTGCTGAGAATCCTACGAATTTTTACCGAACAAAATTCCTGGTGCAATAACTTTAAAAGCTGTCAGTCACCTGACTATTGTCAGATGCTTTAAACTTGTTGTCCTATTTCCTATTTGGCATACGAGTGCGCATGTTTCCATTTCCTGAGCATTAAAATGGTATCAACGGACAAATAAAATTGAATGTTCGCCTCCAGATTATTTTCCAAAGTGGCGAAGAAATTCCCCACATCTGGCATCGCTGGCCATTACACAATATGTACCTAACCTACTCAACTCATCAAAGAGAAGTTCGATTAATTCGCCATCACCTTTATGGAAAGCCGAATCAAAAAATATTGTTAATAAATTAGCGAATTCTTCGATTTTATCAGGCATTTTTAAGGATAAAATTGAATAAATTCATTAATTTGAATAACTTGAAATAAAATTGCTCCTTTAATATTAATTTCTTATTTAGTTATCAAATTTATATTTTTTGAATTCTTGTAAATTTTTTTAAAAATCACTACAAAAGCGTTCCCTAACTTTTTCATAAGTGTTTGTCTCTGAGAAATAAGTTATCCCCCACCACTGTCATTCTGCAAGTCTTTTCCATTCTTACTACAAAAGTAAAGGAACGAACCTTTTAAATATACAAACTCATCTGACAGCAGTGGACTGCCACAGTCTCTTCAATGTCAAACGAAGAAGAAAGGGGTTAAAGGAAAAATAACAAAAATAATACCATTTCGGTCACACAGCTTTACGACCCCTTGCACCAGGAACCGGCGATATTCGACCCTTCAAAGCTCCGGCCCTGGGGAGACTATTACGTATGAGATGCATTAACGAGATGTGCTATTGCAGGTCTCGCTATGTCGCCAAAGTACGGTAATAAGTTTGAGTTATATTCGGGCACTTAAATCATGGAACGTCAACCGCAACACAGCCAACAAGGTCTAAACAAACCAATAAGTATATCCTAGTTGAAGCTCAAAATACTGGATCAACGGAATATCGATGTATATAAATTAAAAAACTTAGTTTGCCATTTAGGTTAAAACAAACATTTATTTCTAAAAATATTATTTACAATTTTTGTTACGGAACAAAAATCTGTCCGCACTGTCGAATCGTCCGCTGATGACTGCGTACACTAGTTAATGTTGATGTCCCCTTTATAGTAGCCTGCTCTGGGAACGTTCGCTCGATGTTGTTCGATGGTTCCCACGATTGGTCCTTACTATGCCAGATGTTGCTTCGGGTTGGTCTGGTAGGGGTTGGATGATGCAGGTTGTTGTTTCTTTTTAGGATCGTTCGCCAGATATTTTACATTGGTTGCCACGATCGTCCGTTGTTCCCAAAATAGTTTGAGAATTAGTTTCAACCCCCTGCATTCATTGGTTTGTCTTTATTTTGATTAGGATAGCTCGGCGGGGGAACTAGGGTGTTAACTCCCCCTTTCCTTTAGAAAGTGCGCCCCGCGGCTTCGTATTGCCGTAAAATAATTTATATTTCTTCGATTCGTTGGAGTTGTTCTGGAGTTAGTTTAGGATTTCTTCAACTGCACAGAAAAACTGTAAATGTTGTTACGAGGACAGTGAATGAGACTTGTCCAAGAGTAGATATAATAGGGCTTTCAGTTGCTTCTATCTGTAAGGACTGTAGTAAGAGGTTTATGTTATAAAATCTTAGTTGCTCGTCAAGTGATTCCAGATATTAGCCAATTTCATATTTGTCAATTATTGTGAAGGTCTTTAGGTAATTCTGGATCAGGCGTGTAGGATTCTTGTACAATCTTCTATCGATCGTAGTGTTGTTTTCAGGTCTTATTGACCTTAGTTTTATTACAAACAGTTTTCTTAGTGTTTAATAGATCTTGTAGACATATTGGTACTTTAGTTAATGTTTACAATTTTAGATATATTATTGAATTTTTTATTCCATTTGGAGGTTTATTTACTTAAAATTAATTTCCCATCCTCTTGGCTTATGGCCCTATTGACAATTTCTGTATGATCTTAAATTAAGACATATCGATTAGGTCACTTATAGTACAAGTTTTAATAGGTTAATTTTTTACAATTTTGTTTACATATCATCATGATTTAAGCTGGATTTAAAATGTTTAACTTAACTAGAGTGAGTGTGTTTATTGTTAATTACGATTTCAGATTATCTTTGTGAACAGTCTTACCATTTTTAAGTTTGACTTTGTTCCCTAAATCTTCGGATACTTTCCGACGTTTATACTTGGGTTGCAATTTGCCCCAGTGGGCACCTGTAGTCTTTTGGTACACTGTTTCATCGGGTATAACTTCTTTAGACTTTCGTTTTTTATTAAGGACTTCAAGCATTTTATCTTGAGCCAAAGCTAGCTTTAATGGAACATCAGAATGATTGATTCTATTGAACAGAACTTCTACGGGTTTCTTCTCGGTGGAAGAATGAATAGTTTTATTATATTCTTTAGCTGCTCTAATGAATATTTCAGCTGGATCTAATAACTTATACTCTTCTTTAACGCATCTGGCTATCTCCTGAAGGGTACTATGAGCTCGTTCCACTTGACCGTTGGTCGTACTGTGGTTAGCTGGTGTATAAAATACAGAGATCTTCGATCTTCCCATTAGTGCTATGAAGGGAGCGGAGGTAAATGTGGGATCCTGGTCGCATACTAAATTTTTGCAATCGGGGAATGCTTGCAGTAGTTCCAGAACTTTATTTTGCATTTCCTGACGATTGTCTAGAATTTTTATAATTAGGAATTTAGAATATGCGTCGATGCATGTGAGAATCTTTATTTTTTCTGCAAACATTACATCAATATGTACGCACTCTCCCTCTTTTACAGGAATTGGTGCCTCACCAATTGGTTGTTTAATAGGGTGCCTGTCGTATTTATTTACGTTGCATATCTCACAGTTCCTCGCGAATTGCTGGAATTCGTCTGACATCCCAGGCCAATAATATTTATCTATAATTTGTTTAAGGTTTTCCCTGAAGTTTCTGTGGGCGCGAGTGTGCGTTTGTGCCACTATTGATACCTGATCATCTTTATTAGAAATATCAAGGGCAAAATATTTTGCCTGTATGAATTTATTCTTGAAGTGCTCTTTCAATATGTTTTTAATTTCATAGATGGTTTCGGGTGTAGCAAACAAGGCTACTAAACCATCTTTTATAAATTCCTTGAATATAGGTATCAAGTCGGAAGGTTCATTATATGTGATGATGTGTCTTACTTTTGTAGGGAAAGGCTTAAAATGCTCGTGAATAGTTTCTATTCCTTTCTCTATTATTATCTGTTGGTTAAATTGGTTTAAGGGTCTATTGATTAATTCAATTTGATACTCATCACTACTTTCGGCAGAGTGTTGAGTGACTTCAGAAGAGCTGTCCGAAATCTGGTTTAAATTTTGTCTGGATATGGCGTCAGCCACTATGTTTGTAGTTCCAGGTTTATATAACATTTTCGGAGCATGTTCTTCGATAATAGCATGCCAGCGTTTCATTTTTGCATTAGGATTTCTAGGTGAAACCGCAAATGTTAAGGGTTGGTGATCCGTATGGATCTCTAAATTTGTTACCCCATACAAATAATTCCGTAGGTTCTTTAGAGCAAAAACTATGGCGTAGAGTTCTTTCTCGTTTGCCGCA
Source organism: Cheilosia vernalis (assembly GCA_949126925.1). NCBI lineage: Eukaryota > Metazoa > Arthropoda > Insecta > Diptera > Syrphidae > Cheilosia > Cheilosia vernalis. Next base: position 98,289,245 of record OX421358.1, on the reverse strand, counting down.
TAATTTCTCTCGGTTTTGCCTAATGTTTTGGATATAAAAGTAATAGGTTTTCCATCTTGCGATAAGACCGCTCCGATTGCGTCGTCAGAAGCATCGGTTGTGAGGACAAATTTTTTTGAAAAGTCGGGCTGAGTAAGTTCAGTCTCAGTTATTAGGTGGTCTTTGAGTGTATTAAATGCTTGCACCGCTTCCACGTCTAATTTTATATTTGTCTTTTTTGCCATGTGGGTAGACACTTGCCCACTCTCGCTTTGGAGATATTTAGTTAACGGCTTAGCTATACTTGCGTAGTTTCTTATAAATTTGCGGTAGTAACCAATCATACCTAAGAAACTTCTGAGTTGACGTAGAGTCGTTGGTTCAGGGTATTCTTTGATTGTTGCTACCTTGTTCGGGTCCGTTTTGATAACGTTATGTCCCACGACATAACCCAAGAAGTCTACCTTTTCTTGGTATAACATCGACTTCTCAATTGAAATTTTCATATTCGCGTTTTTAAGCACTTGGATTATTGTGTCCAAATGTTTTGTATGTTCTTGAATATTATGGGAATATACAATTATGTCGTCTATATAGACATGACATATTTTGCCAATATATGGTCGGAGAATGTCGTCCATTGCTCTTTGAAAGATTGAAGGAGCATTCTTCAATCCAAAGGGCAGTCGTACGAATTCGTACTTGCCATTATTGACAGAGAAGCTAGTTTTTTCTATATCGGATTCCTTCATCTTTATCTGGTGGAACCCTGATTCTAGATCTAACGTGGAGAAATATTTAGCTTTTCCAAGATTGGATAAAATTACGTTGGTATCCGGTATTGGATACTTGTCTGAAATTGTATTTTCGTTCAATTTCTTGTAGTCGATGACTAACCTGTTGTTAGGCGAGCCATCTTTACTTCTACCTTTTTTCGGTACAACCCATACAGGACTATTGTATGGAGACTTGGAAGGTCTAATTATACCTTCTCTTAATAGCTTTTGAGCTTCACTGTTCACAAAGTTATTTGCGGATAAAGGGTAAGGATATTGTTTACTCCAGATCGGTTTATCGTTATTGGTGCGAATTTCTGCCAAAACGTCCGTTCTGAATGGTAAAGTAGTATCAATTTTACCATGAATATTTTTTATTTTCTTCATCATTGTTTCACAAAGGTAATCCGTATTACTCTCTTGAATATTATTAATTTTGTTTGAATCGTCGAAATAAATTTTCTCCTTCCTGTCGCCGTAGCTAAGGATACTTTTTTCTAAGTCGATTTTAGCGTTTACTCGATTCAGTAAATTAGCTCCGATTAGAGCTTCATATTCTAAATTTTTTAAAACATAGAATCTTGTTTTTGTCCCCAGAATTAGAGCTTCGTGACAAGAATTAATAATGGTCTCACCATTGACTGTACATACTCTTTTCTTTATGGGCAAAATCATCTCATCACTAAGAATACCAGGTTTGCAGTAGTTGCTGCTAGCTCCGGAATCGATGAGTATTCTTATATTTTTATCGTTTATTCGTCGGCGTAAGTAGGGTAGGCCGACTCTTCGCTTAAAAAAATCATCATCCTCGTTTAGGTTATTGATACGCTCGGTCTTTGCCGGAGGTGACTGTATCGAATACTGAGTACGAGGTCTAGTATTATTATTATAAGTGCTATAATTTGGCTTTGGCCAAAGTGGATTATTATTATTTGGGTTATCCTGATGAATTTGCTTGAAACGTTGCAATTCCTGTTGTGTGATTGACCTATTGGCCGAACTACCGAGAACCATGGGTTCGAATCTTTGAGGCAGTTGGCGGTAATCGCCCTGCTGTTTCTGCTGAGGTATTTCCTGTTGAAATTCATTATTGTTATTTATGTTTTTTGGAAATCTGAGAGTAATATTACTCTGATTTTCATCAGTATCCCTTATATGAGAGGAGAACTGGAGAGCAAAACTAGAGCGGACATTATTGCTCTCTAATTCTTGTGCCTTTGCCAGAGCGTTTGGTAGGTCTTGTGGATTTAAAGAGAATAGAATGTTGGACATTTGTCCATTCAACCCGGTGATGAACACTCGTAGAGCGTTTCTTCTATTTATGTTATTTAATTCGTTAGAAATAGGATTGTTGGATCCGTGGGTCATTATTGTTTTGTTAGTCAGAAGTGTGAGCTTCTGGTTAACTTGATTATAAAAATCAATTAACGATGACGATCCCTGCCGCAATATGCTCAGTTCCTGTTCTATTATATGCACAGGCCGCTTATCGGCGTACGCGAAATCTAATCTGGCGATAATTGCCTCGAAATTGAGGACAGTACCATGATTAGTGAGTACATCATTAGCATCCATTATTATCTTGTTCCTGAATATAGTCAGGGCTGCAAAATATTTAGAGCTACCGATGGTGTATAGGACCATTGAATTCTGTGCAGCTTCACGCCAACTGACGTACGCTTTTTGTTCACCATTGAATTCGGGAAGGGATTTTATCACGTCTAATGTCTCTGAGCAAGTAATTGACGGATCTATTGTCTGTATTTTATACTCCGTAATAGAGCTAGGAATTCCCATTGATGATATGAGATTCTGTAACTTATTAATTTCATTTTGGTGTTTATTCTCTCGTTCTAGGAAAGACCTTTGAATTGACTCATTATTGAGTGCTAAAGCTTTTGCTATAATTTCGTCAACTGATCGATGAGTTAAAGTAGTACCAAAAGCCATTTTTAATTAGTGTTCAGATTCTTAATCTGATTCTACGGGTGATCTCAAATAAGTTTTAAATATGACTTAAAGTATCTATTTTTTTTAAACCTATTCGATTATCAATAAAACACTTTTATATAATTTTAAAAATTCTTAAAAAATATTTCTTACAATTATTATTTTCTCCTTATACTGGATACTTCTTCTGTTTCTGTACTGCAAAGCTGGATACTCCGTCCTGTGGATCCGATGAATCTTCTGCTTTTCGTTTTGATTAGCTCTTTCCTCTGTCTTGCGGAGTACTTTGGCTGTTATTTTGGCGATGCACTGAGTTTAAGTTTACTTTATATTTTCAACATTAATTTAAACTTGAGCATCCCGGTTGAGCCCCCAATTAAAAAACTTAGTTTGCCATTTAGGTTAAAACAAACATTTATTTCTAAAAATATTATTTACAATTTTTGTTACGGAACAAAAATCTGTCCGCACTGTCGAATCGTCCGCTGATGACTGCGTACACTAGTTAATGTTGATGTCCCCTTTATAGTAGCCTGCTCTGGGAACGTTCGCTCGATGTTGTTCGATGGTTCCCACGATTGGTCCTTACTATGCCAGATGTTGCTTCGGGTTGGTCTGGTAGGGGTTGGATGATGCAGGTTGTTGTTTCTTTTTAGGATCGTTCGCCAGATATTTTACATTGGTTGCCACGATCGTCCGTTGTTCCCAAAATAGTTTGAGAATTAGTTTCAACCCCCTGCATTCATTGGTTTGTCTTTATTTTGATTAGGATAGCTCGGCGGGGGAACTAGGGTGTTAACTTATATACCTATATGGCAGGAATACGAGATGGGGCAGTCATCAGATCTGTGGACACAGCACTACTACAAATGTCTGAGATACAGAAGAAGAGTCCACTTTAACGGAAATTCTAGACATGCCGGTAGCTGATTTTATTTTGAGAAGCTTGAGAATGCGGGCTTTCTAAATAGCACTCCCTATGACTGACACATTAAATCGTACTTGGGAGACGCCTGGAAATCATGCGACAACTTAGCAGTGGAACACCTGCGGGTTTAGTATTCTTTCTCTCTTCGTGAAGAAACTGAAAGGAAGGCTTTTTTGGATTCATAATCGTCGTCAGTCTTGCCAAAGTCAAAATGGAGTGCTCCGAAAAAGGCAAAAGCCGCAACCCACATTCACCAAATATTTCAAAGTGGACCTCTGGATCGATCTGCGATTTGACTATTTTGTATCGGAGTCCAAAAAATCCTTCGAACTACTTATTTTCATTTTCATTTCATTTAAATTCATTTTTATTAATTCTTTCTTTAACTCACATACTAGACAACAACGATTCTAATCTAAATTCTAATTTAAAACTAACATTTATCTTATTCTAGCTTAATGGCTCTGAGCGAGCACTCTAAAATTAGGTATAAATATCCTTAAAATTATTGCCTTTCGGCTTTAAATCTATCTATCTGTGCTTTGTTTTGTTTTTAAGGTTCCGTACCCAAAGGGAAAAAACGTAACCTTATTAGTTTCGCTCGGATGTCTCTCCGTCTGTCTGTCTGTCTGTCTGTCTGTCTGTCTGTCTGTCTGTCCGAACCCACTAAGCCAATTTTGTTACCAGGTCTATCTCAAGAACCGATTGACATAGGAGGCTAAAATTTACACACAACATCCGGTATAACCTCTAGTTAAACGACAAATACCAATGGGGGCAATACATCGATTGGTTTTCGATTAATTAGTAATCTGGTGAAAAAAATATTTTCATTCGCCCAAAAAACGGTTTATTTCTTGATTCACAAAAAAATACATAAATTCCTTTTTTGTAGATCATGTTCTTATCTATATATGTACTGAATACTGTTTTGCCGAAAAGTTAATAGTTTACAAGATATTTTCAAAAAAGATAATTTTACCATGTAAAATACGTTGCTCTCATAAGTTTTAATCTCTACTACGCAGTTGTGCACAATTGACCCAATCAAAGACAGAACCCCACCAGGGTTCCCGCCTGCTAATTTCGTTGGAGAATATAATACATTTTTTTGGGGAGTACAGAACAAAATAAAAGTAATATATTTTTAGTCAATAGTTTTTTTTTAATTGGGACAGGTCGCATACAGAATGGAAAATTGGCGTGGGTTGGGTACTATAGGTAATAATTAGAAAATGAGATTCATGTGGGAGTAATTTTTGAGAGTAAAAATATTAAGTAATTAAATTAAACTAAATTGTGATGATTGATTTCTCCAAAGTAGAAATCAAATTGTATGACAGCTCTATTTCCATTTAATTCATGAAGAGGGGAAAGATTGAATGATATAGATTTCAAATAATATCTGATGTGTTGGACTTTAGCCAAATATGGAACCTTTGGTTCGCGAGTGACACTCGCACTTGGCCGGTTTTTTAATTTTCAAGAAACTTTAGAAAACTTGAATTCTTTATTATTCGAACGAATTCTGAGCTAGAAGTGATAAAATTAACTGTGTATTTACTGTGTACCTTGACAATCGGAAGAAGGACTATAATGTAGCCAATTATTCTTTATTTGGATTCATTCGATTGTAAATCAATAATTCTGTGTTGCTAGTTTTGGTCGTTTGTGGCAAATGTGGTGCATATTTTTTGAGAATCGGCTTCGAAACAAAGCCTTGATCTGTACCACAAAACAACGTGTTTTACCTAGAAATAGAATTGATTATCACTGCCTTCCTCTAAAAGTCTAAGCCTATAACAACTAACATTATTATTTTGGCCTCAAAATAAGATCAGTATAGACCATAACCAGAGTCGAGTAAGAAGCTTATTTAAAGCCCTAAAAATTGTAACTAGTTCCTGGTCTACATTTTATAAAGAATAACTGAATTTTTAGAATCTGAGAGCTGACATTTTTGGCTGTACGTCTGTTATTGGAATTGATTGCAATGGGTAATGGGACCCTCAAAAGATTAAAGAACTGCAATGCATCAGTCTGTGCTTAAGTAGGTACATACTTGTCCAGTGGACGGACTATCTCTTGTAAAACATAATGCGCGCTGCACTGTATACTGTACATCCGTTAACACAGTAGGCGAAGCGCGCCGTTTATGGACACACACGGGTTGCTGCAATAAGTATGTAACAAGCTCTAACGAATTTGATGACCTAAAATGCTAATAATAACTACTCCCAACAAAATTCGCCAAAGTTCGCTTAACAGCGATTTGAGCTGTTTTAAGAAATTCTTCGTTTTCCGTCAGGCTGTACAACGACATCTTTCCCGAGAGTATAACTGTCATGAAAAAGCTTCTCCATTAAGACTCGTCGTAAAATTGTAGATCTCCCCATTTGTCCCAAAAATTTAAAACTCACACATAACGAATTTTTCTGAGAAGCTAGGCCTAGGGTCTGTACGGACATGTTGCACCAGCCATTTATTTATTTTTGGTACAGCAACATCGACCAAGCATGTTTAAAGCACATGGCAATCAAATCCAGAACAGTTTAGTAGTGGAATACATGCCAAGTGGGATCTTACAAAGGCCCGCAGTTAACTAAGGAACGCGGCGACTGAAGAAAGTTGGTGTGGTAGAGCTAGACCTTTACTCAGCTGTAGCCTACAAATTTAGGTTAACTAGGGCGATTTTTAAAATCAAAAAGATGAGTGAAAAATTAGCAGAATCTTAAATTGTCTGTTTTGCATAGTCGATCTCACCACTTAAATATTTTTACAAACAGCTTATGCGGACCTTTTTTGGTATAGAGCAAATGAAAAGTATTTTCTGTTGATTTGGGAATATTGAGTCCACTTTCGACTTGTTGAAAATGAATGGATAACTTTGAAAATAAAATTTGCGATACTTACCTACTGGTAATTCTTGAAATACCTAGATAAAATGTAACTGAATTTAGTTGAAACTATCCAGCATTTCAAACAGCATCGAAATGCCGCTCACTCCCCCGACAGTTCGCAGTTATGTTCCTCGGAAACCATTTTGGTATGCGACTTGTTTCAAAGGATGTGGACTTAATTGCTTAATTGCTGTTTAAAAAAAACCCCGAGTATATATTCCTTATTATGTAGGTACACTCAAATTCAGAGACCGGCATATACAAAAAAAAAAAAAAAAATCCTCTCTGAAACAGACCTACTTATTTTATTTATCGCAATGAGTGACATTGAAACATTTCCACTTCTATCCTACTAGGAATATCCAATTTGCAGAAGCAACAAGTACAAATCACTTTTTAAATCTCTGACTGAATGACGGTCTCGACAATTTGCCGTCGCCTGTATGTCAACAGTGCAAACTTGCTCGTATCCTCTTATGCCGCACACTGCCAGGCAGCTCCAACGATCATCTAACACTGCAATTTCCTGTATGCAAAATACAGAAAAAAAAAACACCAAAAACCACTACCTGCGGAAGCATTTCAAACTTTTGTATCCTTTTTGCGGGTCGCTATACTTCTTGCATTGAAATTTCCAGCAATGTTCATACATTTCTGACATGGCATACCTCAAGTGCATCCGCCAGCACGTTATGCTGCCGCCGCATTCCTTACATTCAACAAAAAGCCCCATCCCTCTGTGCCATGCAACCCCAAACCCTAAACACTGATAGGTGATAGGTTTTTTTGGTAACACTTTGCAAGTCATGTACAAAACGGCAGCAGGCCACACTTTGCAATCCGGCAATGTCGTCAGTCGTCACTTGACATTTCACACTCAATTTCCCGACAAATTTAAATCCCGCTCCCCGGCAGGCACACAAAACTAGGCCGGCATCGGATTAAGAAAGGAATTTCCTCGTCGGTCGGTTTTTTTTCAACTGCCATCTAAAAAAAAACACCAATCAGGCCCTAAGCTAGCACAAGGAATGAAAGAATCCAAATGAACATTCGTTTTCGCTATACACAAACGAAGAAGACGGTTTACCTACTCGCAATGAACGAAAGGAACTTATGTGTGAAATTTCGCCATCAAAATGTATCCATTAGGTACAAATTGAAAGTTATCCTCGCCTAAGCCCGCTTCACTCAGCCCCCCGTCGTTATAGCCCACAATGAAATTATATTGCTGCCAATTCAATTTCGAGCCTAACGCATTCCACGGATTGGGATTCGTTCACACGAATGAATGCCAAGTGACGGTGACGGGTGCCACCAGTCGTGGCTCGTGGGTGCCGGCCCAAACTCTCTGCTGGATATCATGTAGTATTCAAATTTAAAATGTAACGAAGTGTTTAGTAGCTTTTGTCGATACCTTCCGCAGATAAGAGGGCGAATACACGCACTTTCAGCCACTGACTGAATCGACCGACAATGTGCCACTTCCGCCGAGTGTTTACTGTATAGGTACGGGCAAAAGGGAGAAGGATTTTCCGGAATCCTTTTGCGCCAGGTTTTTCTATTGTTTTATGTTTAAGTAAATTGAGCTGAAAAACATAGGGGGAGGACAAAAAGGTACAGTAAACAGCATCTCATAACAAAAGGACGAACGAAAAGTCGATAGCTGCTTTTCAATAACCAAAATCGAGGCAGGAACTGTGAGGGAAAATTTTCAATTTGTATTGAGCAGAGCTCCGTAAGGTAGGAGTCCTTTTTTTATGCTCGAATGGAGAAACGATATAGTTTTATTGTTTTGGGGTTCTTACCTCAATTTGCGCGTTTCCTTAATGATGGCCGGTTGGGTTGGAATACTTTCCTTAACACAGAATCGCAATCAATTGTTTTTTTTTTTTTTTTTTGTGAGATTTTGCAGGAAATCGAAAAGTGTTTATTGGTAATGAATCTTGTGAAGGTATTTGTGATCGGAAATGGGAATGAGAAGTAGACGGAGGAGACTTTGTGAACGAGAAAGATGTTTGCTTAGTTAATTGCATAGCGGCACTAAAATTGGGACAGCGATTTTTCAACTAAAAGTGTATTTTGTGTTTAGCTGACTTCACTCGTCAAGGAAATTGAGTGTTTCTACCAGATCAGTACTTATGGCCGCATTAAGAGGTCCTTAGTTCGATAGCTACACTAAAAATTGAATCCTGGTATATTTGATAAAAATACGGGGTTCATTCAAAAAAAAAAATGTTTACCAATAAACGGCTCCATGAAATTATACCCCAATGAAAAATGACTCCAAAAAAAATGACAAAAGGCCAGAAAAAATTATATAGGAAGCAACAACAACGTTTGATAGTCTGATTGGGGTGATTTTTCATTATTTTTGGGGACTCTTTTCATTAATATTTTGGGGTAAAAATTCATTTTTATTTGTGAGGGTCTTTTTTTAAAATGCTGGAAAAAATAGATGAAATATCACCCCAAAGTAATGAAAAATTACCCCAAATACAATGTACCAGAGCTCCAAATTACAACAAAAAAACGCGCGAATTTCAACTTTTATTTTCTCAAATTTCCTAAAGTTAAAATTTAAAGTCATTTGAAAACCTGAGATGACTCCTAGTTACGTTTTTTAATTTTCTAAAGCTTTGGTAAAGTCAACTCAGGTAAAGATTTACCTTTTCAAAATATTCGACATATATGACGAGAAGTTGTTTGAAACATCCCTTCGGAACAATCTTAAAAGTTGCACCAATTAAAATCCGGCGCTGACCTTCAGGAATATTTTCTTTAATAAGGTTGATAGTTTTAAATGAAGAAAATATATAATATTGTATAATACTCCGATTTAAATGAAACACGGTTCGACCTTTGTTGTGGCAAAAATATACAAAAAACCCACATTTATTGCCTCCGCTTCGTCGGCGTATAAATACGTCTCTCTCAGCCAGAGACCGATCGAGAACTGATTCTTACATAGTTACATGTCATTTAACAATATTACTCGGATGGCAAGTGTTGCCATACGTAACAAATATTTTGTCCTTGAAACGATTGACGCTGCAATCTGCAAGAAGACCCCAAAACAATGAAAATACTCCCCAATTTTGTCATCGTTTTTGTTGTTGCTTGCCATTCATTATTTTGGGGTAATTTTTCATTTTTTATGCTGACAATTTGGGCCCATTCAGCATTTATTTGGGGCAATATTGCATATAGATTTAATGGGGTCATTTCGCATTATGAAATATTACCCCAATTTTTGGGGCCTTCTTTCATGATTTTTCATTGGGGCATAATTTCATGGAGCCCCAATAAACGTCCAACAAAATGTTGGATTAAATATTAATAAGTTTTACATTGCCCAACAATTTTTGTTGTGATAACAAAAAAAAAATGTTGTGTTTCTATAGTAGCGTTAAAAAATAAATTGTTTAATTCATGAAAATGTTGTTAATTTTACAAAAAAAAGATTTGCCAATCCTACCGATGATGTTTTATCAAATCAACAATTAACTGTTGCTCTTACAAAGAACCTTATCAATTTGGTCTATAGCTTTTGCAATTCATCAATTGAGAACGGATGGGCCGATTTGGCTCAAATTCTTTTTTAGTTGTTCGTTATTGCCAGGAAAAGGTTCTTACGAAAGAAAATTTTGGGAAAACACTCCGAAAAAGTCGGGCAATTGGAAATATCAAAAATTTATCTTTTGTAAGGAATTTTGTTTGCAATTGTTCCCGAATGGAAAATTAGACAGCGAAAAATTAGATTTTTTTTTATCTTGGACGATGTAAACGTAAAATTATTGTATACGTACAAGTACGAATTCATATTGACTCTCCAGCGGAGTTGGTATCAATCAGGGCTGCCAGAATTTATTTCGCTTCAAGCGTCCAAACCTTAAAAAAATTTAGCCCAATATCGTTGCCCAGAAAGAAGCCCAAAAATCGTTGAAAATATGTTCGCGTTTATACGATCTTCCGCAATTGACATTTTGTGACTTGTGTCGTTGTGTCAAATCAAAAGGCCTGTTCGATGTTACTTGACTGCAAGATTGCTGGCAAGTTTTAAAAGTGCTGGTTTGTTCGAAAATACTTTTTTTTTAGTTTTGTGAAAGAATAAAACAAACGAAATTAACGCACAATTTTTAAACCGATATATAGCGCAAAATTGTGTTGGACGCTCATGAAAGAAGTTTCTATCGTTTTTTAAGTAAAAACTAAAAAGACAGCCCAAAATACGACAAAAAGCGCTCAAAGTGGCAACACTGGTATTAATTCAACTGCCATAGCTTAGTCAAGCTTCTCTCTCTCTCTTCAAGTTATTCCAATTGTCAGCCATTTCTTCTCCAATTAAACCCGTCTCATTAGCACGGCTTGTAAAAGGCACGATTTCAACAAATATTCAGCACATGAGTTCAATTTAATTCGCATTTACGCACTTGGCTTCCATTTCGTAGTAAACTAGATATAATGTTATATACCTACTGCTACTACCCAGTCAAATGGCGCGAAGCATCAATACTTGTTGGTTCTATTTTTGACTGGTGCCGTCAATTAGCGCCCAGGCTACCAACCGACGACCCTTATCAATTATTGAAATTTTTTCTACCTTTTCAAAATGCACGTAAAATAATTAAAACCCTTCGGAAAAGTTTGCATTATAAAATCGCTAATTAACAGCCTTTTTCCTTGGCCACAAAAGCTCAGTGAACATTTTTCACACAAATTAAGCCTGAGTGTCTGTTCCGGACGAAAACAACAACATCAACGGCATCCGCCTAGTTATAGGTAGATACCGGTTTAATCCAATATTTCAATATTTAACTTTCACCTATAGAAAAGGTAAAATGTTTCCCACACCAACCAAACGTGGGTGAAAAAAAGGACAACTTTAACCACATTTACACCCCAATTCTCTTGAGGTGGAAAAGGGTTGCTTCTGCTGCAGTTGTGGGCCTGCAAATGAAGTTTGTTTGCGTGTACGCGGTAGCCTCTTATTATCCGCGGAAAAATTAATCCTTCAAATACAAATCAGGTAAATTGGCTGCCAAACTTTAACGTGCTTCTTTCTGGCTCTCACTGGCCGACCGAACTGCTGTATAATATGTATAGGTATGTGTGTAGCAACCATTTATTGGGATCTAGCTCTCTCAGGTAGGAAAATATACAGCGCACTCCAACACGGTGTGTTAATCCGAGTAAACGACCGAAACGATACGAAATCCGAGAAATAAAAGAGAAATAACCTTTGTGGATGTTATTCGCTGGAAATGTACTCGTACCTTTAACAGGCAGTCGTCTTCGTCCTCGTCCTCGCTCACACCATTCTCGGCGCTCACCACAAAAGTCAGTCGAACGCGGCATCGAGTGTAATCGTGGCGATTGAATAATTCATTTGGAATGAGCTCCACCGCCACGGCTGGTGGGGGTTCGAGGAGCACCTGCAACCCAGCCTGTTCCAGTTTTGACGCTTCTTCGCATTTTCCTTGATACCCGTACCTGTCGGCATGTATGTCTCGGTTGTGCTGTTCATGCCTTTCGCCCAGCCAACGGAACCGACGAGGACGACTTCGTCGTTGACGGTACTTTCTCGCTATTTAACTTTGAGTTGTCCGGATGATCTCACAGATATCCATTTGATTTCCTCTTCCACCGTGTATAGAGATTCCTTTTCTTGGCGCTCCTTAGTTGCTTTCAATGAAGCCTTGCAATAATATTTCAACTGCAGAGGGGTTAAGATAACTTGGCCTTTACCTCCGAGATGTATATTTTTCTTTTTTTTTTTTGTGGCAGTAATACATTTGTTGGGAACAAGCCTGTGGCTGGGGCGACGGTGGGAAGGGGAGGGACGAATCAAATTGACCTTGATTGTTTTGCAAAAGCAAAGGGTAGTTAGGTGTATATCCAGCTGAAAGGGTATGCCACGGATGAGGTGAGAACAAACTTTATACAGTTTCGAATGACCAAGGGAACACTATACACTATTTATATACATGTACAATGTACATGGTGTGTAGGTGTGCTTTCGATGAATATTGCATGAAAAATTCATTAGCACCGTGGAGAGAGCCTGGCAATCGTAAATTGTGTAGATATAGCAGGAAAAAGGATTTCTAAAGTTTTCTTCTTGTTTTTGTGAACGGTCGGTTGCACGGCCGTCGCAACGGTGACTGTACGGGGGCGCAGGTTGGAATAATTTCTTTGTACGGGTCAAGGAGAAAGTTTTATAAGAAAGTGGAGGAAATGTATTAAAAAGATGAGAGTGCGGAGCGCATGCTGTAATTGTTTCCATGGAGTGGGGAATGGTTTTTCTTTTCGAAGCACTTTTGGTTAGGTTTTGCTTAAGTTTAGGTTTAATTAATTTTTTTTTTCTCCTGCAGGTCCACCTAATGGTGTGTGTTTATTAAATTTGTTGGCAAAAGTTGGATTTCGAAATTAACATATTTCAAGTGGGAGCGTGGTTCCTTTTGATGCACAATATTATTTGGCAGTAGATATAGGTGTATATACTTTCGGTTAACAGAAATGGAGATAGTTTCCGGGAAGTGATGCTGTAAAATGTATGTTGTCTGCTGTCTCACCAGATGGTGAGAGGGGCAATCCTGTCTCATTAAGACTATGTCGCAGTCGCAGCGGTTGTATCACAGGGTTGTGAACAAGTGCGGTACTCAGAACTCAGATATGCCAGTGTGGGGCAGAACTAGAACAGCCAATCACAGCTCGTTTGTACACGGTTGAGGCTGGTGCGTTTTAGCCATTTAGCAATTGTTCCACTTAATGACTAAAGTAGCTACCAAACTTGAAGAGAGAGGGTATAGGTGTGTGCTGTTTTTATCCACACTGTCCATGTAACGAACGAAATATTTGTGACGGCAATTCAACTACAGCCATAAAAAAACGCTTCCCATTCTGTAGAAGATGGCAAGGTTGGCATCTGCCAGGTCTGACCGGCTCCGGGGCATCCGTTCTGCTGGGAGTAGCGCAGCTGCGACTGGAAGATGTCGCAAAGGACTCCGCAGTATCAACCAGATGACATGTCATGCAATTGGGAATGAATGGGCTATATTTACAGAGAATTAAAAAATGCTGATATTGACTCAGCTGTAAGTTGTTCATTGCCAATCGTGGCTATAGCCTGCGATCAAGCTTTATCTCACGTTTTGGCGATTGGCACTGGCCCACAAGATCGCCTGATTCATCGTTCCAGACTTCTTATCTTGGGGGGTTTTTTTTTAGCTCACGAGTCTTTGTCAGACCTCAGACTCTTGTGCCTATATCCATCAAAAATGCGACGACTCGAAAATTCCGCCAAGAGTTATAGAAAATATAATGGATCAGTCCTGAATGGATATCAATTCTATCGGCAGCCATACATAACCGATAAGCAGCTGCAGGAAATGCTGCTTAAATACATATATTATTCCCTGCGCTTTGGTGACAAGGTTTCCTTCGCTGTTTCGAAGAGCCTGCGATCCGGTTTTGAAGCCAGCAGCCAGGTGAAAATACTCATCAAATAATATCTACGAAAATTAACTAATTTTTCGTGTCAGTGTTTTCAGACTTCGAACTGTCCTCCCCTTTTTGATGAGCATTAGTTTATCCCTATAAATTCGAAGAAAGTTCTCCTTCTTCTTACACAATTTTCGCTGTGACCGAAACGAAAAAAAGAATCATTTTCACACTGTTCCCACTTTTTCTGTTGCATTTTACGTATATGGCTACAACATAACTATAGAAGATGTGAGTAACCCTTGACTTGCATTCAACTATAACGAACAAGAAATGTCTCTTGAATATGTGCCTGACAGCAATCACCTGCATGCAAGCTCCTAAGATGTTGTAACAGCAAATATCTCTCAAAAGCCCCCCATCGCCTGATACGCTTCCCTAACCATTTTACGTTCAACCTGCACAAGTAATACAAGAATTCCGTCCTGAATTAGTTTCGAAACCAAAGTACAATTCACCATGGCCTTTTGACTTACAGTACACCAGCAACAATACATCTCCCCAGGACAACAACGAGTTTGTTGAATGCCAAACCGATGAATTGTCATGTTGTCTCCTCTACCGCTAAGACTATTTAGGTAAGCAAAGCTGTATGCATTCTTTGTGCCAGATTTACAGCAACCCATAGCTCAAGAGAAGTACATCGATTAATTGATGTGACATACAACATTCTGGTGACTGAATATGCCTAAAGGAAGACCAACAGGACTGGCATGAGGAAAAAATTAATTCGATTTGATCAACTATAGTAAAGTGTCAAATGGTCTTTGTCAATAGAGACCTATCGCACAGACGGAAGGATCTATAAAATTGGACCTCAAATCTAGTGTTTATCTGCCACCCCATCGGTTGGAATTATTTTAAGGACGACAAAATAATTGACTCAATTAGACTTGTATGGTATGTACACTGTACAGAGCACAAACAGACCCAGGCAAGCATTCGGGTGTAGATAATTTCCCTCCTTATGGTAAGTTTAGCATTGCAAAGCCATTCAAAACTATTTCACCATCAATGGCTCCTTGGAATTTCAGCCCAAGGCCATATATATTTCTTCCAAGTGTTTGAATATTCTACACACTCCTGGGAGTGAAATGACGGGAGTACCTCCTTGAAAATGATGATAAATCGTTGATAGATTAAGTTTCGTTTGTCTAACTAAATTGCGAAAGGTAGAGACTGTGGTAGGTAAGAGACCTACTCCTTAATAGCCAGTCCCCTATTGATGCACAAGTTGAGATGAATTGAATAATAACTACTGTCTTATTGAATTAAATTAGTCGATCGGTTGAGAGTGCCTTGTGCCCTCGAAGCCTGTGGGAATATGAAAAGATTATCATTTCATAATTTATTTTACTGCACAAAGAGATGTCTGTCGTAAATGTCGATGCCACAGGATCGAAGAGATGTTTCTTACTCGAAATAAGCAAGTCTTGCTAAGGAGTGTGGTATATTTTCATGTGCTTGCCACGTTTCGCCGGAAAACTGTTCTAAAAGAAACCCTTTTGAATCGATGACAATGTCGTTTGCAATTGTTCGAAAGTGCTTAGCAGAACATGGCTTCTGTCGCCGAAAAGGACTTCGGATTTCCTGGGCCGACATTCTGTAAGGCGAAAACGTTTAAACGTTTGTAATATCAAAAACGAGAGAAATTCTCGTGGGTGCGAAAAAAAAAACGAACGAACACATTTTCTTTGCTTCGTGTAACCTTAAAAACGAACCGTTTTTATCGTCTCCACGAAAGAAATCAAACGACAGCTATTTCGTTGACGTTTATCATTTTTCCATTTATTCTCTTTGAATTTGGTGGTGTTAAGATTGTGCTGAATATTTTACTAGAAATGTTTACAAACTAAACTAAAGTGAAAGTGAAGTGGAAAATGAGGACATAAACTTAAGAAAAATTAGAAAAAAATCTGCGGGATCGAATCCTCTCAGATTACCAGACAAAAGGTTGGTTTATTTAAATTTGGTTCTTAGTTAAAAAGTTATTTTTTTTTAGCTTTGTTCGACGTTTTAGGTTAAACAAAGCTGCCTGTAAGTACCTATGTGCTGGACAATATTCATTTGCATACAGGTACACGAAATACATATCTACCTACGTGCCTCCTATTTTAAAGCTTTCCTCCACGTCCAAACAACTTAACGAAAATAAAGCTAGATACTGAGACTGCCAAACCATAATTTTGTTGTCACACAGTTTCTCAAAACTGAACGAATGTGAACAAAAAAACGTTAGGAGTTACATGAAGCAGATTTTCGCTTTCGCGTGATTTATTTCGTTTTTGAAACGCGTTTCGTTTTCTACAGATCCCACCCCTGAGTAAATAGCTCGTCGTCTCGTACGAATACACAGCTTTTTTTTAAATGAAAAAAACTCTCGATAGATAGATTGATGCTATAGGGAATTCTCAGTAGGCCCGCCTCTGAAGGTCTGGACCTCTGGACAAACCTACAATCATGGGAACCTTATAAGACCTTATTAAGCGGTATGGCTCTTGGTTCAATGCGTAGTATGATTGCCATGTGGAAACGTTTGATGCAATGCAAAAGCAACTAACAAACTGTGGAACTCACTTTCTGAGGATCTATTTCTGGGAAGGAAACATTTATACATTCAAAAGTGCAGTGTTGCCAGTGTGTTGTGAGAAACAGGTGAAGCTGACCCTTTCACGAAAGTTGGATTCCGGTGAAGGCAAACCCTTACCTAAATGTTTCTTTTAAAAACAAAGATCTGCCCGAGATTATTTTCTTAATTTCTGCTGCAGCGAGCGACATCGAAAGTCGTTGCGCTGTACTAACAATCATTTTTAGTGCCCATGTCTAGGTTACATTTTCGAACTCACAACGGTGAAATTTTCCACACAAAGACCTTTTTCTTCTCTAATTTTGGATTTTAATTTTTGCAGATAAAAATGCAATGTTTCTTTTTTTTTTTTCGCGTGTCTTGTCGCTTGACAGTTTCCTTCTTTTTTTTTTCTCTTTTGTCAAGATGGCCGTGACTCGCTTTAAGTAGGCTGCGGACTGCGGTTGTTCTTTTCTATCAAGTACAGTCTTGGATAGTAAGAGCAGGAATTCCCTCAAAGCTAAAATATACTACAATTGTGTAGGTTACAACCTTTAGTTCCCGGAAGTTGACCCGTCCAGGTCCAGTATTCAAAAGCCTTCTCGGAGTTATGCTTAGATGTTGCTAAACTCACTTCATTTTGGTTCGGTGGACGGATGGCTGTGATCATACAAGTTGAATGGGTCCTTCTTATAGGTCATGAAAGAAGTATCCGTCTAGTTGGGTTCCAACTTCCAAGTGAATTTTGCATGTTAAGCGACAATGGTAGTAAGCCGCCTTAGCCTCTGATTATGTTGTTATAATTGAGACAAATTTGCATCGTGTGGGTCCAACGAAGTAAGTAAATGTGGTTCTGTCCACATTTCATGTGCGTTGTATTTAGGATCTCACGTTCGATTGACCCCCTAAGATCACAGAATTGAGGTTTGACTGGCTAGAAGTTGTTGTGCTGCACTGTGAGTCAAGGACTTAGTTTTGGGAAAAGCTTTAACTTGACTTCTGATGATGAAAATAACTTTAATGGCCGAGTGATTGTCAGTAAAATTGGTGACAGCTCTAAATCACTGTCATTTATTTCCCTGATCACCGCTTGAAAAACCCTCCTCAGGTATGTTTGCTGGAGTTTACTAATACCTATACAGAAAACGTTGTAACTCCATCCAAAATAAAAGCCCGTTCCTAACTCCACTTTTGACATATCTGCCTAGATCACGATGTGTCTTTTGTGCTTCCCGATTTGTAATTCTTCGCAACATCAAAAAAAAAGTTTGTTAAACATTGCTACCTACTAGTGCTTAAGCTCTTGTACTCATACTGTCTGACAACATTTCACGAATTCCCAATTGATTTTCGAAAATGGAAAAATAAAATCGTATTAAAAATGCAAGCAATTTGAGCTCAGACTCTTAACAATGAGCGTTCTTCCAATCTTCCTGCACAGTCGATTGTCTTTCGATTGCCCATCTGCATTCGTATGTTCATCCATTCGTCCTTGTTACAACTCCATTGAATCCGATTGCCAAATGCAAAATTCTCAAGCAGTTATTTTCTACTACATTTGCTATGGGAAAATCGAATTGATGTCCGTTTTAGTGTCCTTTTTCTTTCATTTACGTAAAGTAAAGGCAGACCAACCAGTGCTCACCAATCTGTTGGCATATAGAAGCAAGTAAAATAAAAATGCAGCACTATACCATTTGTGGACAGAAACTCAAATTTGCACAAATGTCGAAACGAACGGGGTAGACAGTCGTACAAGTTGTTGTTTCGGTGTGGGGATTGGTGTGTGTATATTTCATTAACCGTACGAACAACCAATTTCGCTATCAACATTCAGCATATTAATTCTGTGTGCACTGTGTGCCGAATGGAAAAGTCTGGTCTACCTTCCTACAATAGAAAGCCAACAATAACAATCAGACTCACTGTTGTATAACAGTCAAAAAAAAAAAAAAGTTGAGGGACACAAAACGAGAACTGACGACACATGACGAAAACAAATAATATCAGCACAGAATAACCAGATGTTGGACAACTACTACAGAGTAGCAAAAGAAAATGAAAGAATAAAAAACTATGATAAGATTCATGAAACAGGGAGAGATACCCGGGCGACAATTCCACCCAGGAAGGATATCATATCACTTGAGCAGCGGGAATTCATGGAGCCGGCACTCTGTACAAGCGGGTTAGCTTTCGGTTTGGCTAGGAAACTTGCATATTTTTTAAACTTTGCTATACACTGCTAATGGGAAAGTCGCGTTTGTCTAAGGGGAAGGTTTGTAAGGTGATGTCATCAATAGATTTCAATAGAGCAACAAACTCGTCCTTAGGTTTTTACAAAATATTTTGCAATCTTTATAAAGCAGTTTAGCACTCCTTCAGCTCTCAATCGGTAACAGATGGTATCCAAGTTCTTACTGTAGCTTCGGTCGCGCCAACTTCCAGTATATCCTCGTGTAATTAAGTCCTCTTACTGCAGCAATTTAATATAGAAAATACTTTTGTTACTGTGTTATGGCATTCTTTAGTCGAGGCGAATGAAGAAGCGATGGAAAACATTTTTGTTTATTTTATGCGATGGTACTTGCAGTGCCCGGCCTCAGTTTAAGCGATGCTTCATCGAAGCTCCCAATATTTAGATTTCAGAATGGCAAACTCTAAGCACTTAAGGAATCTAGTTACGTGTGCTCAAAAACAAGACGTAAAAAAGTTTTTGTGGTAAATAGGACCAAGAATCTACCCCGAACAAAGTATCAAAGTTTTAAAAGCCGGTTAGGGTATACTTTGTCACACTTTGACTCGTGTGGGCGTCCTTTCAATGGTAACAAACCGTATTAACTATGATCTTGTTGGGTAACCTTTGACATATATCTGACGCTATTCAGTCACATCATCGGACACTTATGAAGACTTGGAAGTGACCAATAGTAAAGGCTTGAGGAGCGTTAGAAGTATATTCGCTACCGAGTGTTGTTGTTTCTTAAGTGATTGAGGCTATAAGGCAGTCACAGAGATAGTTCCTGTTGTCGCTGTTTCACTGGAAATCAGACCCCTTGGAAGAAAAGTTGCGAATATAATATCGGTAAGAATTCTGTCACAATCCAAGGCCACAACCTTGGCATTAGGAACGGCCCACCCAAGCGTTAAACAATTAAATGCAATTAAAATAGGCTTACACCCTTCGTATACCCGATTATCGAAGCCAAGCTGCCCAAAGCCGAATATCGACTAAGAAATAGTAAGTATACGTTTAGGTGTCCATTCTGCGAAAAATACATCCGCAGGGATTTTACCGCCAACAACAAACAAAATAACTTTCCTTGCAATCGCACTCCTTGTAGCCCATTTGCAACACAATGACAGATAAAAAAAAAGTTCAGCATCATACGGTTTAGAAATTAATTCGTATTGTTTTTGTGCGCCCGCGATCTTCTTAGCCGTCTTAACATAATCAAATTAGAATTGCCCAACAATTTATTACCACTTAAAGGCCAAATTAAACTACCAAGACACAACAAAATGCAAAACAAATCCGTTTCCCATTAAACGTGTCTAAATGAATTTCCATAAATAAACTTTTGCCTCAATCCACAAGCTGGACGAATCTTAAAATCCCTTAAGTCAAACATCATCTACCCTTGTGTAAAAAAAAATGTGTAGTAGAAAAAAAGAAAAAAAAATTGTCCAACATCTTGGGCTTAGAATAAATTACATTGGAATGGTGAGGACGTTAACTTTTGGAGTTCTACGGTATTTTGGTTGAAAATAAGAACCACAATAAATTTAATTTCTTTAATGTGTACTATAGGTGAACCCAATTCTTGTCCTTGCTCTTCTCCTTGACTTAAAAGCAATATAATCTGTAATTTCTAGTAGAGCCGTTATAGCTGTGGTTTCCAAACGGCGCTTATGCGTTATTTCTGTTTTTCCCTTGTCAGAAAAAGAAAAACACATCCACTAAACCAACCAGAGGCTTTGCATTGGACAGCGGAGGTAATTTGATCAAATTCTGGATTCCGGTGAGGACGGAAATTGTATCTACGAGTATTTTTAGCAAGGGTTTACTAGGCGTAAGTGCATAATAAAGAACGAATTTGTATAGCAAGGCTATCAAGATGGATAATACTGCGGAAGAACGTTGACCAGTTGCATTGTAAAGGCATAGGTACTGTACGCATGGAGTGGAAAAAGTTGAACAGTGTGTGTGTTCGGGAATAGAGCATAGACTCATGACCAGTTGTTCAAAGGTCACTTTTTTGGGAATAATAAGCTAATAGTCTTTTCACACCAAGCCCAAAACTGTGTTTTCCTTGAAAACTAGTCGATGCATTCACACCGACCACCAACTAGTTTTCGTTTGACGTTTCAATCAGCTGTGAGACGCCAGTCGTTAAACTGCCGTGCAAACTCTTTTGGTTACAAATTTCGATCGCATTATTTAACAAACAAATTAATCAATTAATTGAGGAAAACGATTTTCAGTTGTGAGTTGTGACATTTGTTCGGTCAGCCATTCTGCTGAATTTGCTGAATATTGCGAAAGGTGTGTTTTGTTCCAACAACCCAACGATTGGATGTCGCTTTTGTCGTGTTTTCGTGGAAAACGAATGCAAACGCCTCGTTTTGAAAACTGAAATAAAACTTAAATATGTATGGGACAACTTCTGTTTTCGATGAAGTTTTCGGGTGTTTTGGCGAAAACCCGGTTTTCGCCGTGGTGTGAGAAGCACATGTATAAGCCCCTGGGAAGAATGTCACAACGGCCACGTAAAATTTTGGGGCTGTGAATTGCTCACTGTCCTAGCTAGGGTCTGCGGCTAGCTACAGGTTTGATGTCAGAGTTGAGAGCAAGCGAAGTATTACTCTTGCTAATTGTGTAAGAATCTTACAAATAATTAGGCAGAAGTTTTGTAGGACATTATCGACACAGACGGACCGTGAGCAAAGAGTTTTCCTAGTGATTTCAAGTTTCTAAGGAGGAGGGAACGTATATTGAACAACTTCACAGCGGTGCGGACCTATTGATGGTTCTCCAACACCATTCACCTACGTGACCATTTACTTGTTTCTGTCCTTAGTTAGTTACTATGCTTTAAAATGTATCCCAAAGTCGGTCAAATATCATCACCACTGAGAGAAATCATAAGACCAAAATTAGAATTTTCGACCAGACATGGAATAAATTTCAATAAGCCCCATAAATATTTTTTTTTTATCCGGACATGATTTTAAAATAGGATTGGAAAAATGTTAGAAATTTTCTATCCGATCTTGGAATAATTCTCTTTTGATTTTTGTAAGAAAAATATAAAATAAAGTGCACGACTGGGTCGAACGAAACTTTCTCGTTGATTAACTGTTATTTTCCTAGTCAGGTAGGTTAGGTAAACGGGTAGATAGAGCAGGGAGAACCTGCTTATGGGTAGGTAGGCAAAGCTAGATAAAATTAACGGTTCATAAAAGGAATGCCTAGTGTTAATTAAACTTCACGTTTGCGTTATTCATCTGATATGACAGTAGGTATATATTATCAAATTAAAATGTGAGGTTTTAAAAGTTGAAACTCTCAGTAACAGGCAATTTTCATTTTTCGCATGTTCTGGTTAGAGAGTTATAAGCACCTACTTGACTATTTGTTTTTTTTTTTTTCAGTATTTTCAAAGCGAATTGAAGTCGAAGTTTCTGTTTTCCGATCCGCTAGGACATGCTTTTATTTTTGACTGGAATTTTTTAGTAACGCTGGTTTAAGGTGTCTATGATTGGAATTAGGGTTCGTATTAAACCGATATCTTTACATAGATATACATGCAAGAATTTTGGTCAATACGTTTTGTGTCGTTGTTATTGCATTTTTAATGGAAGTGCGGTATTGAGTTTTAAAAGGATGTATAAACACAGATTGGCTTTTTTCAAGTAATTTTTGAGAAATAATTACAAAACTTGTTTATTCGATTTTTTTGAAAAAAAAAACTAAGTATGGCATCTTAATTAGTGTTATTTTATTATTCCAAATATGTACTTTAATCAAACATGTAGAGAGTTCTTGTAAACTTTGACAGACAAAACAGTACCAAATATTGCAATGTTTAATTTGAAAAATACTATTGCTTAACTATTAACCGATTACAAGTTATTGTTGGTGATGTAAGCATTACTACTTCGTTTTTAAGTTTTATCGAAATCGTAGATGGGGTTTTCTAGACAAAAATTTCTAAAAATTAGCGTTCTCGGACACAATAATTAAGGACACAATAATTGTGAAACCATCAATTTGACTCTAAGTTTGCACTTTGGTCAGGATGAAAAATTAGCTAAAAAATTCAAAATTTTCACCACAATATCGTAAATATTCGAAATTCCTACCGCGCTTAAAATATTTATGACCCTTATTTGAAGTATTGTTTCAAAATTGTTTCAAAAAAGTTTCACGCTTAGTCATTCTTATAAGTTAAGTAAATTATAATGAATATTGTATTAATTACCAATGGAATGAATAAATCAAATCTTATCTAAAATCTAATATTTTATATTTATATAAAACAAGTTTGAATTTTGATCCGAGCTACCTACATAACTTATGTGAAAAAAAAAATCCAAAATTTTGGTCTGGGAATGAAACAATTCCAATAATTAAGTCGAATATAAAAAACAGATGAAAGTTTACCCTGGGCACGAAAGAGATTCCATTTTGAAAGAAAACATTTGACTTTTGACCAAAACATGGGAAACAGAAACAATATGGACACACACAATTTAAATATCTGACCCAAATATACGCGGAATGTTTTGTATTTTTTTTTTCTAAAATACAGACTATCAAAAGCGGTTGTTCAATAATCTTTTACCTTTTTACCTTTTTTTTTGCATTATATGGATATAGATAACTTTTATTATTTATACGTACCTACCTAATCGAGTCACGATTGATGTTGGAACTCGCAAAAAAAAGTGTTTTTCAAGTTACTACCAGCATTTGGTGAGTGTTCCGGACTATTGCTTAAGCCCCCGGAAGACACGAACTATATACCTACCTTGAGGCTGTTTTGAATTTCCGCAAAAGACAGACTAATAGAAATGAGCACCACGAGCTTGAGAAAAAATGGAAAAAGAGTTGCGCTTTTCGGTTTCCAGAAATTTATCTTTTTCACCCACAATTGCAAGTCTTTGAAACTGGAAAACATGAATAGCACTTTCGCCCAACTGCGATAACAAAGCATTGAAACAATTTAAATTTAAATTCTGACCTACAGTACTGCCCTACTCCACGAATTTCGCTTAAAAAATCAACCAACAAGCATAACGTATGCATCTTAAACAATAAAACGCTCGCAAATCGCGATAAAACGGTCCAGCAGCCTGAATTTATTTCAAAGCCCCCTCGAGGCTCTAAAGTGACCAACGACAAAGAATGTATACTATTCATCGCAATGGAACTTCTCGTCAAATCACCAATGTAAAACTATTCTACCAAACGCGATCCCCTCGGGTATAGGTATGTGTATCCACATTTTTTCGTTTCGTTTCGTTGTTGCCATCATGGGTCGAATAAAAACCAACTCGCCGAATAACTTAAACTCACGGTCCATCGTCCATAATTGAATGGGAATTTGTGGCCTCCCCGCAATAAATCCCAAAATTTATTCCCCCGACATTTTGCTCAGTTTACCATTCGTACAATTAGACCCTGCCCTCCAGGCTATGTATGCGATTGACCAGCAGAGGTTCACATACACAATTCCCATACACCTACACATTTAGATGTTTAGAACAGGCAAACAAAAAGAAGATAATCCTTTCCACATATAAAAAAAAAAACACACACGAAAGGATTTTCATTGTTTCAACAATTTCCATTTTACGATTGCTCCGCACAATGGCACACAAAATGATGCCCATGAGTCTCATTATACCCTCGGCATAATGTGCTCTCCCTCCCGATTGTCCCTATCCCGTGCGCCCTCCTACTGTTGTGGCTCACCCTTGTGTGAATATTTTACTAGTCTTTCGGAAGAAAAAAAGAACAATGCTCAGCTCTCAATTCCCTTAACCACGCGTCATAATCGAAAATCCACTCGATCCTTTTTGCGGCTAACTCGGCCCAAAGCTTCGTCTCCATCTCGTAGCGCATTAAACGCCAATAAATTAGAACGTTTTTTTTTTATTTTGCAATAATTTTTTATTACGACCATTTGCCGACACTATAAACGACTGACGACGATTCCCATCGCGACTCTCTTTCTTTCGTTTTTTTTTTTTTTTCTGGCTTACCGCTTCAGTGCAGGTCCCTAGAGCTGATCCGAGGGCGGACGCTTAAACCCGAAAGGATTCGAACGACTGGTGTAGGTGGGTACAGTATTTTGCTATGGAGCAGCCACAAAACACATTCATCAATAAAATAAGGAATTAATGAGAACGATAGTATCCAATATACCTACTAGGAAATTTCATTGGATATCCTTGGGAGTATTGGTCTCTGGTTGCAAAACTGCAAAGGCGGATAATAATTTATCGGGTAAATAATAAACATAAGCGTTTTTATTGTCTGTAAACACTTGGTGGCAGGAGTGAGGCCTGGGGTGAGTTCACCTTTACCCAATTGGGTTGGAACGTTACTGTTTATATTTGCAAGGAAAATACTCATAAGGTAAAGGGAATTAAAATCCCTAACAACACGGACTTAGAGTCACTGTTGTCGCATTGGTCATTTGTGACCAAATTTGGTCATTATTTTTTCTCTTGGTCACATTATTGTCGACGCTTGACCTTACAACCTAAAGCGTATTTCTTTGTTCTGTGTTTACAAATATATCGGACTTAAATTACTTTGGTCATTTATAGCTACAGTTGGTCATTTTTATTGCCAATTTTGGACACAAACTTTATTTTCAAGTGGCAACCGTTCTTAGAGTGGGACTGCGACTGGGTAGGGTATCCTTCCTCTTTTTCTGCTGATCACACATTTATTGGGAAAAACAAACGACAAGGGTACATAGCTGAGACGTACGTTGACCGAATACTCTGCAGATGATTAAAAGCTTCCGCCGACGAGACTGTTTCCAAGGATAAGCCTCACACCTACACAATTTTGGTTGTCAGCCTATCTGTCTGTGGCACGAAAGAAAAAGAAACAAAAATACACATAAACAAGTTGAGAGGAGGAAAAAAACGAAGAAGAAAAAACGCCAAGATGAAGGAAAACACTTCATCGAATGGTAAAGTCCTTTCTGATGCTCGTTGTGTACTCACCACTCGACAACAAAAGTCTCTTGTCCCTCGTCTGCGTGTCTTTCGGCCGTCAGGGCTCAATTGCTGTCAATGACGCGACAAGCTGAGCACTATGAATTCAAGGAATGGAACAGCAGTCAACGAGTGTTTAGCACTCAAGTATTCAGGATGCCATCCTTTATGGGATTCTTCAAACGGACAATGTAGACAGAAATATGGATTGATTAATTCATTCTGCCCTCTCGTGCATGTATTACCGTAGCACGGGACAGATTGTTTCGGCCGAGGCAACGCGCATAACGCACAGACAGGAAAGGAATTTCATTAGTGTGCTCTATCATAGTCTTCCAATAAAGAATATCCTTAACGGACCACTCGGAGATAAATGCTTTCGGTTGGTTATATCAAAATTATGATGAAGTCTGTTGCGGAAGAACTGGTTATTAACTTTGCGATGGAAACGCTTCGTGTGCACTGGCAAATGCGATGGCATTTTATGCGTGACAATGTACGATGCGAAAAGTGAGTATAGCTATGCATGGGACGTTCGTACCTACATTTTGCCAGAACTTCCTTGGAGGAGATCAAATTAGTGAATGGGTAGTTTGGTTAGTCCTTCAGGCCGAAGGGGCTTGCTGATACTATTTTCATAATTTGTAGTAATTTTAAATGTTGGCAACATTTTCTTAATTCCTATTTCTCGTCTCTTTGAGGTATTGGTGCCCCTAAGCAGCATGAATACAGACACAGAGTTTGCAGCAGACGAATAAGTGAGTGGTCAAATTAATTTTGCGTTTAAATTTTTTAATTTGTTAATAACTAGCTGGGCTCGGCATATGTCCTTTTTGGCCAAAAACAGTTATGTCGTGTAAATACCAGCGTTGCCATTTTGTTGCAATTGCAGTAGATCCAGCTACTGGGGTTAAATTTTGTTTGCTATTATTTTTTATTAACAATAAATTTAAGACGCACTGCTAATATCAAATCTAACGAGCGCTGGCTGCAGATTCTTCCGGCTCATATGAGCAATCTATTAGCCCGCCTCTAAACCAGAGACAATATATTGAGACCCACAACTCGCAATCCTCTGGCCGATGACTCCCTCAATTTTTATTTTTTTTTAATTCGCCATTTTGTTTTGCTATTGGGGTTATGTCAATCTTGAATGTGTGTGACATGGAAAACCATAAGAAAAATGTAAAATAAATGCTCAGTTCGGGAATAGCACATTTTAACAATTCTGAATTGGTTAGTCTTTAATATAAAAATAAGTTGTACCTATTGTGTTTGTCGCCAATGTTCTCTGTAGTGCGTGAACCGATTGTGATTCTGGAAATTTTCGATGAAAGGTGACGTCAGTACCATGGTTTGTAAGTACATACAGTCTTTGTAGGTGTATTGGTTCATGAGTTATAGGGGAGTGTCACCTCCCATACAAAAAATACATTCAAAATATTATTATTTGGAAAACCTCATAATCGATTGAGTTAAAATTTACACACAATCTTAGGTATTCGCCCAGGAGTATTGATCGACCTGTGGAGATTGATCGAAATTGTACAAAGGGTCGTGGCCAGTGACATTTTCTGGATGGGTATGGTTGGTTACAGTTGGAGGAATAGGATAGTTCTAGACCCAAAAAGTATCGATTTGATCGAGATATGAACATACTTTTATTAAATCAATGGTACCTACGATGGAATGAATTCAATAATAATTACCATTAATTTTAATGGGGCCAGCCACATTGATCCAATAGCTATCCCATTGAAGCAATGGTTTTCAGGTTATTAAATCAATGGTACGATGTAATTTAATATAGTTAATATCATTAAGGACAATAGTATGATATAATTGATTTTATAACTTGGCCCTCTTATTTTGACGGTAAAAACTATCATTTCATTTTCAATAGGATTCACAGTTTTGAATCAATGGTAATATTATTGAATCAATAGTATTGGACTTGAATGTATAATTGCTGAATTAATGGTAGGGTAAAGGTGTCAACAGTGGGTCAGTGTACACAGTGAATCACCCTATTCCCAACAATATTTAGTACAAACTATTAACTTAATAACAAGACAAACTGTTAAAGCAATTTCGTTCATTATTGGATTTACAGTAAGAGTGTACCATTGAAATAATAGTTCATAAATTATTGTTTCAATAGTATCTATCAACACCATCGACTAAAAACAATTTTCAAAAACTATGGATTTGCTCGTATATACTTTTGTTTTCACAGTATTTTTTTTCTGAGTGATTCTTTCAACTTAATTTTTGAAGTGAATATTTAGAGAAGTCGCACTCCTGGTGTGTAGTCATATTATTATGCTTTTGTTTTTTTCCTAAAAAAATAATAGGTAGTCTCAATATTCACTTCATTGATCTGTAACCATTCACAATAAAAAATTGTTTGGTTAGATACCTACACATAAATAGATACGGGATTTTTTCAGGCTGTCCGATAGTATATTTTTAAAAGGCGAAAAATATAGTTTAAAAATTAAAATATAGTTAGTTATAGTTAGGACAAACACTGTTGTTTATTTTCCGCCTTTGAATATCATTAACATCGATTTCATGAGTAAATTTTTCTTAAAAAACTGACGTGTAAAATTCTATGAACGCTGACATGAACTTTGAGAGTGTGTTGGTATTTGGTGATTCGGAATTTTCGAGGAGTATGCGACTCAAATTTGTTAAAAGCGGTGTTTCATCAAGTTTACGGAGGAGATTGAAAAAGTCTCAGAGCGCTCAATCGAATGAGATTGAGTCTTGACTGTCAGCATGAATGTAGAGGGCACAATTTTTTCCGTGTAATCATCGAAATAGGAGAGATAGAGAGAGAGACAGATTGATTTCATCACCTTGCAATACAACATAGAATGATTACAAGGCCGAGTAGTCCATCTCTTTCTTTGAGGATAGCACCTTTGGGCTTTAGTTGTCTTTCGTGAGCTTCCGTAGGCCAGAAATGACTTCTAGTATCCGAACTTTTCTATGCAGAAGATGCCAGCTAGTTTGGTGATAATATGGCCTACACGTGTCAACTTTGCTGTTGTCTAAGAAGATTTTCTTTTCTTAGCCATTCATCTTATTTTTGTTTATGATTCGACAAGATCCATCACCGGTCCAAAACGCGCTAAGTAATAATGGGTAACAAAAAAAAACTTTTAACTTATAAGCAGGAGGCTCAAAGTAGCCCCCCAGCAAGTTCGATGGGCAATGCACTTTTCTATTTAATGTGGTCGTTGAATCGAGTCTTCAGTAAGTCAATCGTTTCTTGGGCAGTACCTACAGCACGTACCGTAATCCGTGTGGAACCAGTTATCGTCGGCGTTATTGCCGTCCTTATTTATTAAGGAAAACTAACGAAAGTGTCAGCAAAAAGCCACAAAGCTGCTTAAACGTTTATAAAAGTGGTCCATGATGACAACTATTGAAAGAATCTTCGCAAAAGAAGTTTCCTCTTCAATCATGTCTTGGCAGAAGAGTGCGGAGAAACAATGTCATTAAGAGTCGCAACGGTTTGCTATGTAAAAGACCGATTTGTTGTACTAAAGTTGGTCAAAAAGTAATAATCTACAAAAGGCGAAAATGCAAGGCTCAGCTAGCAGTGTTCGCAGTGATGCTTTGATCCATCAATAATCTCGGACGACAACGGTCTCAAACATCGGTGGACCCAAATGCACACTCTTTGCTATTATTAGCTCTAGTGTACACATGACAAGTGTAGACTCCTGAAAGGGCACCCGGGTAATGTTGGAAGGTTCAATTTCCACTTAGCACTTTGAGAACTGATGCACTCTAGGTAGGTTACCTCCTCTTTGCAGGGAAATAAATGAATGCAGTTCAATAAACTGACAGACTTGTAGTCGCGTAAGATCCTTCAAACAATATAAGACCAACTTTAGAAAATGATTTCAAAATTAATCCCGTACTCAACATCTAACAAAGTGCCACGTACTACATCCTCTATGCCTGGTGAACATCACAAATCGATTCCAAAATCAAATTGCTCTTCAGCTATCAAATAAGGCCATGTGCGTCAACAATGAAAACGAAAAAAGAAACCAAATCAACTGACAATGTCACTGGAATGACACGACCATCAAAATCCAGTGAAATAGAAAAGAATCCGACTCGTTCATCCTTCATCTTTCATCCGCACTCCGGGCCACGTACTGCCTATATTACATAGACTGATGCATGATGAAAACGGTGGCTATGGACTGAAAGAAGACATTTCATACTTCCGCAAAATTTAATAATTTGCTTGGTTAAACCGAATCTGATTACGTATCACGTTCGCATCATTTTATTTTTTGGGGCCAATAAATTTGGCTGCCACCCATTGCTGCCACGTGACAATCTTGACTGTGGAAAACTTGCCGACTGTGTAGGGCCATATTTTACAAATGTACACACATACACCTATACCTGTGAATTAGTTATCCTTAAATACTGTTGACGTGTCGTTCTTCTTCACTATACACGAGTACACATATATATCAACAACACGTTTTCTGTCGAGCTTTTGTGGAGTTTACCTTTTTTTTGGATGTCATCGTTCTCAACAACTCATCTTTTTTGTCGTCCTTCAGCTTCAGCCCCTCAGTTCGGAGTGAAAAGAAAAATGCTCTCGCAGTCGCGCGAAACAAGTTAATATAACGGGCGTGCTAAACCAGGAAAATCATAATTCGCCAATGTTACACAAAAGGATATATGGTATTCATATCTGTGTAGGAGCACTCGTTCTTTATGCGCCAGGATAAGCGAATGTACGAGTATTTTATATGAAGAGGCAGCAACATCATAAATTTTCTCATATCAAGTACAACTCATGTTTTCGCCGCGACAGGTGGGTGCTTTTGTTTAGATATGGTTGGCAGTTGGCACCATACAAATTGCACAGGGTGGTACAGGAGTTGGGCATTTTATTTCCCGTGCCGCATTAAGGAGGATTAAGGATTAGATGGGTGTATCAGGCTCCCATAGACCCTTGCTGTTGGGCAAATATGCGTGTGTCTCAATTTGTAGACGCATATTATTTATTAAAGTTAAAAAGCCGGATGAAGATATTTTTGGTCGATTCGAACGCAAAATTCTTCGAGTGATTAGCGTTTTCGAGATATGTCGAAATTTCTAAAGTACCGTTGTTCGAATTTTTAGCCAAAAACTGGGTACGCAGTCATGGTAGCCTCACCTACTTTAGCTTAAATATAAATTTTGGTTGAAATCGTTAGAGCCGTTTTCGATCAAATCAAACTGGCACGAACATTTTATATGGGAAGTACCATTAATATTGAGGTTACCTTGCAAAAAAAACCCTCCCAAACTGTAAGCCCGAAAACTCCAAATACGAGGTTTGAACGTACCTAATCCGGAAAGGCGTTTAGGCTGTAGGCCTGTAGAAGGACAGACAGACGGACAGACCGGACAGAATTTTTCCACCCACTTTTTTGAGTTCCTCTATCATCGTATAATATCAGAATTGATTAATATCTCGAGTTCGAAGTTTTGTACGAAATCAAAATCTTTTTCTTAGGCCGTGTGTCAATTGCGCTAAATAATTATCCTCGGATAATTTTTTGACATTTCTGTGTGTGTTGAATAAAAATTTAGCTTTTGTGAAATTTGGCTGTGTCGATTGGGCTAAATTTTTGAGATTTCTCAGGAGACTTTAGAGTTTAGACGATAGCACAACACAATACGAAGCACAACACAAAGAACAGACATACAACTAATTCAATAACAACAACTGATAATATGGATCATAAATTCGATGTATTAAGGCCCATTTTATTCACTCGAAGTTGAACACAACTTAGGAAGTTTTCCATATAAAAATCCCGAAGTTGTGTTCAACTTCGAGTGAATAAAATGGGCCTAATTCCCCTTGATGTCAATGATATTGCTGCGGTATCAAAGCCTTATAAGCCACGATTAGCTACTTGCCCCCACGCAGAAGACGAATAAGAGAAGTGTAATTTTATATGCAATCGGTATGAATTCAAACTTCGTAACCGAATCCCTATAAATTAAGCAAATTATATTAAAAACTTTATTAATTTTTCTTCATTATTTAGATACATGTTGTAGGTAGTACGGTTTGTTACTGTTTTTTTTTTTTTCGTTGATTTGCTGCCATTGGAAATAAAAAAAACTCGAACGTAAAAAATTTATCCTATGAAGATAAATTATTATCCTGCTCCCGGAGCAGGATAATTTTTGGACAACTGAAGAATTCGTTTTCCACCACGATAGTGCCAGAATATTATCCGGGGATAATTATTTAGCCCAATTGACACACGGCCTTACTACGTAATGGAGAAAGTTAAAAAAATGTTTTAGGAATAGGTACCTACAGTAAAAGCCCTTTAATTCGGAAATCTCATTTATTCGGAAAAAAATTGTTTTCCGAGTAAAAGAGATTTTTCCGAATAAATAAGAGTCGGTTTTAAATTTTTCATCTATAAATTAAATTAAATTTTTTAATAAATTGTAATTAATTCTTAATTGAACATATATAGGAACCAAATTGATCTCAAATATGTAGAAGTCTGAACAAATCATACAACATTTTTTTGGGAGAGTCCGGGCAATTTCCCGGCAATTTTTGATTACAAAAATGAATTAAATGTATAAAATAATTTTTCGGTTTAGGTCCTTGCATTTTTTCATCGCGTTTAAGTGCATACAAAAATTCCCTCATTAATTTCCATTCCGAATTAACGAGCTTTTACTCTATATGCAATCTCAATAGATTTTACTTTTAATATTTTTTTACTCCCACATTCCTCTGCAAATATTGAAAGAATATTATTTTCTGCAGTAAATTGAAATAAGCAAAAATTATTCGGTAACCGTTTAAAAACTGAAACAGTTGAAAGTTTAATCTTGACAAAGTATTTGTTGCGCTTTAATGAAGCCAATTGCTTTGATCTTGATAAAAGCAATGAAATTCTAAGTTATTTAAATTTATAAAAATGTATAAAAAAATAAATTACAAAATTTCAAAAACCATCAATAAAAATAATTTATGACCAAAGTTAGGTAGGTACCTACGCAAATACCAGATTATAATTTAGCTGGCATAATAAATGTAAGTTTTATTTGCAGTACCTTAGTTCAAAATTGTGTTTTTTAGGTGCCGTCAAATTAAGCCAGGTGAAATAAGACCAAATTCTTAAAATTTGCCATATTTGGTCTTTTAAAAAGTATAATACTTTTGGAAGTTCGCCTTATTTCAGTTGGCGTTGTTTCATGGAACCGTTTTATATTTTGCAAAAATCTTGACAAAAAGATATTTGATTTCGGAAAAACAAGATATTCCGATTTTTTTATCTGGGAACACTGACTGTCAAATTTGAGTCGGAATGGGGTCGATGAAAAGATGCGTTGAGTATCCATCCGCACTTATTGAAATTGTTTCAGGATCTGGGCCAAATGTAAACACTTTTAGTTCGACGGAAGGAACTAGTAGAAGGTTCAACATGGAGAATTGGATATTGTACGAGATGTTTATTTCCCTCCCTCCCTCCTGTGCAAAAAGAAGATATCAGGTGGCGATGCACTCATCATCTATGTCTTAAAAAGCTCGTCGGGTAATCCGTAAGTACCCTTGCAGGTCTTAGGCAGCTATTATGCTATGCTCACTTCAATTTAGTCAGATGAACATCATCTGTCCATCATTGCCTCAACTGAATTTGCATAAACTTGGTCCCAGTTTCCGCGGAACATTGAGGTGCTGAAATCTAAAATAAGGCATTTATTAAAAAATCCTTCATGAGCAAGTTCATTCAAAGATGCAATTTCGCATGACTATGACAGCGCTTTCTAGGCCAACTATTTCTTTAAAAAATCGTCATTGAATCGCTGCATATTCAATGTCACCCTGTATACACCGCAAAACCACCCTCGTATCGAAAAGACAAAGACCTTATTAAGCTTTTCTGTGTAACGTGCGAATTGATTTCAGCCCCTAACAAGGCAATATGCTAACCAGCCCACTTCCACATAAAAGTGTGTCTCCTCTCCACCAAATGAGAGTTTCCTCATTTCCCTTTCGCTGCCTCGCTGCGCGCTGGTAAAGGTTCCGACAACCTATTGCCAGTCCACCCGCAGATACAAACTGTGTTTTCCTTTTCTGCTCATTTGCATATTGCGTGCTAAATGCCTATTGAATTTTCCGATAAGCAGGAGATTGCAAATGGCGATTTCATCCGTTTCTACGGAGGGTCCGCCGTTAGTACGTACGACTATATATACTGTAAAGCTGGTGCCTGCCACATGACAAATTTAAGATAGAGGCGGCTTATGCTACTTGCCAAAGTCGGGTATGATAATTCTTTTGTTAACCGGGCAACACCACGAATCACCCTCTCATAAAATACACATATATGTATGTCAGGCAGCAATGTGTGTGATTGTGGTGGCGTATCTTCGAGGAGTTCGCTCAATTCCAGACCCTTTAGCCAGAGCGTATGATCCTTTGTATAGCGTTGGCGTAGATTGAGCGCTTCAATATGCTGAAAGAAAGTGATAGAGAGAATTTATTGAAGATTGCCGGCTCGTTGTTTGCGTATTCTTTATACGGCATCGTGGACGAGGGATTAAGTTCTACTTTTCGTCAAAATCGGGCGAAAGGAAATTATCTGAGTAGTGAGTAAGGATGGGACACGGGTCCTTTGCACAACAATGGGAACAATGAGCTGGGTGGTGCTTTTGTTGAGGATGGGGGCCAACGGTTATTCCCTATATAATGTGTGCGGATAGCAGAGGGCCAGCGAGATTATCGCATGCGAAAGGTAATTGCAGATTGCTATGAGGCACGAAATTAGATTTACATTCACGGAGGGGCCCCTATGCAAATAAAGGTTGCTAGTATTTTGCGATGTACTACCTAAGTAAACAGCTGCGACTTGCGGTTGTGTGTAGGGGGGTGTGTGATTAATGAGTGATTGCACACAGTCGGGGGGAAGTGAGGTTTCGTTGAATAAGTCACACATGACATTTGAAAGAAATGCATATGAATGGCTTGTTGGGAGTTGGGGTGCAACTATGTGCAACGCTCTATGAAAATGCTAATCAGAGCGACATGATGAAACTACTCGTACATTTCAGGGCTGAATTTTACTGAAAATTATACGCCATTGAGGAATTATTCCCTGGCAGTTGATTCTAAAATATTCCAAGGGCAGCGCAGTAAATTTCGGCCTTCGTTGCCATCGAACAGCATGCGGTTGATGAAATAAAAAGAAAACAAAAATGGGCTCTGCTATCGTGCTTTGAAGGAATTTTGAACCGTGCCTCATTACCGGGTAAAAACACAAAAAAATTCAAAAGAACTACAGAGTGTCCTTCTTGGCGACGTAATGAGCTGAGTATGCTGTTCCTCGTTAAAGGAACAACTAGAATACTATAATAATTGTTGGCGCCATCAAAAGAACAATTTTTGGCAGTGCCATATGAAGAAGTTATTGGTAACTCATGTTAATATTTGAACCTATTGCTTTTCATTGACACAGTTTTATTCAATATCGGCTAAAGTCATATTTTTTTGCGACACACTAGGTACCCATTCGAAGGTCCAGTTCTACAAACAGGAACGGTTCTACAAGATGAATTAACTGTCTATCACAGAGCAGGTTTTTAAAGAAATACCTACATATAAATAAGCGTGATTTTACAACCTTTTTTATCAACTTTTCTTTTTTTGTTATGTTGTAACGGTAGTTCCCATATAACCTAAGGGAATTTACTCGTATTTTCATACAGGATCAAAAAAAAAGAACACTTTTTTAAATTTCCACTGTACTAATAATTTTTTTTTTGTATACATTCATTTTTTAATAATAAACCGTATGTAGTAGGAAAAATTAATCATTCAATTTCTTTATGTCAACCAAATAAAATAAATTTGAGAAATAAAAAAAAAATAAAAGTAAAGGAGAAACATTGAGACAGAATGAAAAAGCAGGGGTTAAATTATAAAAATTATTATATCAAGGGAAGTTTTGGATGTTTTGCTGTAAAATTTTTGTATATGATTTCACAACATTAGTTAGAATAATATTATTTGAAGACATTTAGGATTTCTTTTATATACCGGGAGCTAAGCACAAAAATTAAAGTGGGACACAGGCCCGAAATCTCGGTCTTGCAGCTTGCAGTCCACAAAAAAAATAGACATTAAATCCTCCCATTTCCAATCTAAAGCAAAATTTAAAAGGGGATAAAGAAAAGAGAAAAGAATCTAACCTAAAAGAATAACCATAAAAAATATAAAAAATAATACCTAATAATAACAATAATAATTATTTATAACTAGCTGACCCGTGCTCGCCTTGCTTCGCCAGAGTTCCACTTCTCAAATTTAAAACAAAATAATAAGAGCTATACAAACCCACTCCGGTGCTGTAAGTGATGTTTAGCAAGAAACAAAGGAAAAAATGACTTAGTTTTATAATAGTAGGGATTTTTGAATTATGCAGTTTTTGTAAATATAACATAGACTTCAGTCGAATCCAGCCACTCTTACCCAAAAAAGAGAAGAAAAACTGTCAGTAAAACAACCCAAACAAATAGTAAGCCTTGATTTTTCGAATCGTCAGGAGATATTTTATTGCGTGGGAAATACTGAAAACTGTTTTGGGAGTAAAAACAGCGAACAAAAACATCAACAACAGCGCCACCTATTGGGTCCAAAACTATCCTATCTTTCTAGCTGCATGCAACCATGCACACAAACAAAGTTTCATTGAGATCGGTTGAGTTTTTCAAAAAAATCGACAACAGCGCCACCTATCGGGTCCAAAACTATTCTATCTTTCTAGCTGCGTACAACCATGCACA
The DNA here is from genome assembly GCA_949126925.1 of Cheilosia vernalis. Lineage (NCBI taxonomy): Eukaryota > Metazoa > Arthropoda > Insecta > Diptera > Syrphidae > Cheilosia > Cheilosia vernalis. The sequence goes on along the minus strand of OX421358.1, from coordinate 98,252,555 downwards.
CATACAAAGTTTCATTGAGATCGGTTGAGTTTCTCAGAAAACGGACAACAGCGCCACCTATCGGGTCCAAAACTATCCTGTCTTTCTAGCTGCATACAACCATGCACACATACTAAGTTTCATTGAGATCGGTTAAGTTTCTCAGAAAAATCGACAACAGCGCCACCTATCGGGTCCAAAACTATCCTGTCTTTCTAGCTGCATACAACCATGCACACATACAAAGTTTCATTGAGATCGGTTGAGTTTCTCAAAAAAATCGACAACAGCGCCACCTATCGGGTCCAAAACTATCCTATCTTTCTAGCGGCACACAACCACAAACACAAACAAAGTTTCATTGAGATCGGTTGAGTTTCTCAAAAAAATCGACAACAGCGCCACCTATCGGGTCCAAAACTATCCTATTTTTCTAGCTGCATCCAACCATGCACACAAACAAAATTTCATTGAGATCGGTTGAGTTTCTCAAAAATAGCGACAACAGCGCCACCTATCGGGTCCAAAACTATCCTATCTTTCTAGCTGCATACAAAGATGCACACGAACAAAGTTTCATTGAGATCGGTTGAGCTTCTCAAAAAAAAAACGACAAAAGCGCCACATATCGGGTGTCGGTCGCTCGGTGTCGATGACGCGGTTTCGTTTTCAAAGTTACCCAAATTCATTAATTTCTTCTTATCTAAAAGTGCCCAACGCGCCTAAAGAAATAATAACCTCAAAAAAACATAAGGCAGAAAAGGTGCAGTTGCATATGCATGCATACGAAAAAAAACAATACCGAGCACAAACGGGATTCGTTCGTGGCATGCATCATCAGATCACAATCAATATAGCGCATTTTAAATCACAATTGAGTGTGACTCCCTCCCATCAGCGTTGCCGCTGACTTTTTGAAAAATGTATCTATTTTTTTAAAAAAATGTATCAAAAGTATCAAAATTTCGAGAATCAAAAATGTATCAAATGTATCACAAGAGAATATCGTTTTCTAAATCACTTTTCATGTTCCATTGGGACGAAAAATCAATATTTTGATGTATATTGTATTGATATTGCTATAGATTCAAAATAAGTCTGAAAAAAAAATTAAAACATGTGAAAAAGGGAGATTTTGCAGACTTAATTGAAAATTGAAAAATGTATCTAATTGAATATCTGAGTATCAAATTCTTTGCAAGGAAGCAAAAATGTATCTTTTTGATACAATTGTATCTTTGTGGCAACGCTGCTCCCAATCTCAATTACATTACATACATCTCCCTCCCACCCATGCACCACATTAATACTCCACCCATAAGGCCACAACCCACAACTCCACTCTCTCCACTATCACCAGTTCAATTTCAATTTAAAAGAAGTGAGAAAAAAAAAAACAACACAAAGCACAAAAGGTGTATGAAAAAAAGAGAAACAAAAAGCATACAGCATTCAGCAGAGAGAGAAACAGGTTTTGCCGCACACACACACAAAATTTCCTCCACTGAATGCCGGGCAAATCCAACGATCTAGCTTCAATCGAACATTTTACTTTTTTGAGCTGTATAAAATTTATAGTTTAATGCTTATTGTACAGCTTCAGGACTACGTACAAAGATGATTTATATCTTAAAATCTTTGTACATAATTGAACTTTATATTAAAAAAAAACCTATTTTATTCGGTTGAGTCATTCCAAAGCTAGGAGCTAGAAGGCATTCGAGAATTAAAACTTTTGTTAGATATCAGCTTAAATCTCTGCTTCCGGACAGCGGATAATGATTAAACATTATCCTAAATTCTAATATCGACAATTTCCAATGCAATTGTGAAAACCGAAATCAATTTCGTGCAGTACTTCTTGTGCCTTTAGCACACAAACTATTTAAAGCCTGAAAAAAGTTACAGTTTTATTATTAGTAAGGAGTAAGGATAAGGATAAGGATAAGGATAAGGATAAGGATAAGGATAAGGATTGCGTTAATAGTAATATTCAATTCTATTTATTTCTTCTCAATTTCACTAATTTTAAATTGTTAAAAACAATTTAATTCATAATTATCATATTTATATTGCCAATGACTTCTTCTTTTCATAATTGTTATTAGTTACTTTAATTAATCCTTTCTATTGATTGAAAAATTAGTTCATAATACCAAAATATCGATTTTAGCTAAAACAAACCAAGATTTTCGTGCGCCCGGACGTCGTTTGATTTTAAAGGTAAATACATTTTTGTTTGTTCTTAATTACATTCCGCGATACCAATAATCATTTTTAGTGTCCAGACTAAGTTTTTCGAACTCACAATGGCGAAATTGTCCATACAAAATTGCATATTGTGACCTAGGAAATATTAAGTGTGAAGGTTAAAAATGATTATTGGTAAGGCCCATTTTGTTTTCTCTCAATTTTTCATTCAATGTCAATACATCATATAAACGTTTTTTATCGCATATAACTAGTTTATTTAGATAACCCATGTTTCATTTAACTAAAATAATTAAAATCTAAATGTTTGTATTTATAAACATTACGGTTTGGTTTGATTTTTAATAACCCAGGAATGGCGTAGGTTGCAGGAAAAGGAGTAACTAAAATATAGGGTTGATACTTGATATACCAAAAACCATCGGCCAATCTACATGAATGGGGTGGGTGGCCATGCTATCATTTAACACTTCATATCTAGATGATTTTTCTTCCGCCTCTAACCATGGATGACTCTTAATTTTGCTTTAAATGATCAGTTATTGATTTTGCTTATTTTTCTTTTATTTGCACTGTGCTGTCGGTCGCCTGAACCAGCCCTTAGCCGGATTGCCACATCAGCAAGATTTGCGACCTCTCTACCCACACAGTTACAATGTTTCTTGCGTCTTTTGATATATTATTCGTACGTTCTCTTTAACTAAACTCAAAAGCTTGAACAGTTCGAAAAAGGACGGGATCAGTTTCCTGTTTTATATGTGTTCACCTTTCTCAGATTTTACTGTATTTAATTTTCAATTAAATGTCAGCGCGGTGATTTAATCAAATTTCTTCGACATGAATAAATTAGTTTAGGTACGTTCCTCCAACTGAGGTCCCGGAAACTCACTAATTCGTTCACATTTATCCACGTTAACTTTACTCCATGTCGCAGCGTCATCCCCTGGGATTGGATTAAGAATTCATTCAACTGTAGCTGCACCACGAACGGAACGACCTGCGACCTTCCTTCGAAACTATCCATTTCTCAGAAGAAACAAACTTTTGCCAGTTTTACAACATCAAACATACAAACTGCGCTCCAGCTCGTGCAAATTTAAATCCATTCTCAAGGTGTTCGCAGTCTAATGCAGCCGTTCTGCTTCTAATTACCATTCATATCCTTCTATGGAAATTAATGCTCCGTAATGATGATAAAGACGGCTCTCAGGCGACCAAAAGCAGAGCACTGAATGACGTCGTCCTCAATTAAGAAATTTATCTTCGGTTAAGGACATAATTGCCAAATTGCAGCGTAAAAGGATTCCACTGGAATCAATTCTTCTTCTTCTGCGAGTGGTGCACGGCGGTATATCTCTTGATTTCCTGACGAAGGTAACCCCAGTCCTAGACTATTGTATGTTACAGATCCTGTGTGCACACACTCTCTCCACCAGGATTCCGACAATGGTACAACTTTAATTACGTGCAATACTCTTGCCAGATATTTATCACAGTTCTAAAAGATTCACACAGAGAGGTGGTGGTGGGCGTCGTACCATATCTGAGGTGCTGCTGATGGTGAAGTTCAAGGAAAAGTTTTCCCGAGAATCCTTTTGCTCCTGTTGAAGTCATATTATTATTATATGGGTGAGCCATCTCCTGCTTGGCTGCATTTCGTCTTCTCCTTTTTCGTACAGACCACCGTCGGTCGTCATCTTTGCCTTGCTCCTCTCTCGAAGATTTGGATAAGGTATAAGTTTTACGCAAACTACCTCAGTACTTTAGGTAACTTTATTACTTCGAATAATATAATGCCATTATCGTCGCACCAAAGTTATGGAATGTTTTTGCTTAAGTTACGCACGGGCATATAGTCGTTGGCACATCCAAATGGGTATATGGGCTCGTTCGGCTTTGCATGTTAAGTGGTGGTACCACTGCTCCGATTTCAAGTTGACTTACGTGCTTTAGCAGAATACTTTGGCCTAAAAACTTTTCCATAATTTGACGCTAGAATTTGTACTTTCAAATCGGAATTCTTTCGGGCGGTGCCGGTGCACACTGGGGTCTGTCTCTGCACATTAAATGGACGAAACGTTCATCTGGCAATCAGTTCATGTGTGGTGGTGGTATTTTTTTTTTTAAACTTTTGTAATCCCTCCGCCGCCAGTGGCGGTGAGAATTTTTAAAATCGGGACCGGAAATGGCTCGGGCGTACCATCAATTGTGGGTATTTTACTACGATTATAAATTTATGCCGGAAAATAAAATACCTCGGCGATGGGAATTGAAATATTTATGCATAAATAGTTAAAACTCGTTTCCCGCACCTGAACGGGGTTCATTTTAATAAGTTTTCATGCGGCTGGCTATATTTTCCTTTTCGGATTGAAACTAAGTAAAAAAAAAAAAATCGAGCTGTCGTGGGACGGCCGAAAGAAGCGAATCATTGGACGTAAAGTATTGGCCCGTGTTACGTGGCGGCCTATTTAAAATTCATTTTAATTTTTCATAGTGCCAGTTAGTTTAGATTACTCTCTCTGTTCCTCTTTCGCTCTCTACACACATATATTTAAGAATTTTTCGACTTTTCTTTTTTCCTAAACCATCCCTGAATCAAGACGAACAACACAAAACAAAAATCATCCAAATCGGTGGAGCCGTACTAGAGTTTTCATCTTCCAAGTGCGCCATGGAGGGGGAAGTTAACGCTACGGTGACGATTTTTTTCGGTTTACTCCCCATATTTTTGAATAATTTATATGCGTGACCCACCGACCGTCCGTAAAAAAGCTATATTCGCTTCAAAAAATCGAGCTGTCGTGGGACGGCCGAATGAAGCGAAGCATTGGACGTAAAGCATTGGCCCGTGTTACGTGGCGGCCTATTTGAAATTCATTTTAATTTTTCATAGTGCCAGTTAGTTTAGATTACTCTCTCTGTTCCTCTTTCGCTCTCTACACATATATATGTACATATATATACATACATATTATATATATCTTCTGTTATTTACATTATCTATATTATAGAGAGAAAAGATATATACGCTACCGCTTTCACCTTTTCTCGGTTCATCTTCATAGTGCCAGTTAGTTTAGATTACTCTCTCTGTTCCTCTTTCGGCTCTCTACACACATATATTTGAGAATTTTCCGACTTTTCTTTTTTCCTAAACCATCCCTGAATCAAGACGAACAACACAAAACAAAAATCATCCAAATCGGTGGAGCCGTTCTAGAGTTTTCATCTTCCAATTGCGCCATGGAGGGGGAAGTTAACGCTACGGTGACGATTTTTTTCGGTTTACTCCCCATCTTTTTGAATAATTTATATGCGTGACCCACCGACCGTCCGTAAAAAAGCTATATTCGCTTCAAAAATATCAACTACGTCGAACAGGGCTTTGTTGGCTGGTTATCCAAGCGGAAGGAAAACTTGTTGGAAGTGTATGTGAAAATACAATACAAATGCTGACGCAAACTGCTAGTACAAAAACAGAATTGACCGCTTCACCTATTACATTTGCATAACCAGTTTGTTTGTCAACAACAGCACTTTTGCAAACAAACAGTTTGTTTGGAAGGGCATTAAACGCACCTACCATGTCATCAGCAGTCTTACTTAACCATTTCAATTCTGGCTTCCAATTCTGGGTATAAGCTTTAAAAACAAACAGTTTAGACACCTGCTTGACTGAATTTCGAGATTCGAAACAGCTCACGCAGGGGCAGGATTGAGTCGGTGGAGAGACATCCACTGGTAGCCCCAGGTTCGATCCCCGGAAAACACAAATTGCATTTTATATTTTTTTCATTGGCCAATTTTCGGGAACTAGAAGTTCAAAATTAGAGAGCACAAAAATGTCATGTATCGATTTGTAAATAACTCGGTTCATAAAATTGCAAGTCCCTTCTAGCTCAATCAAAACAAGAGGTTGTAAGAAACTAGGTCTAGGGAACCTACACGGGCCTGCTGCGTCAACTATTTACTTATTTTTTCTGGTCTGATCTACATCCAATCAGTGTACCTGGATGATATGCAAACGAAGGCCAGATAAGTTATATCTCTGCTCATAGGAGTCGTAATATTCCCGATGCTGTAAAGACGAGACCACACAGAAAGCCCTACAGAGCTTATGGCTGCTAGTACCTATACATATGCTCGTTGCTCAAAAAGGTCTCGCTGCTGGCACTATTTTCGGTGGAAAAGGTGTTTCGAAAGCCCTATCAATCTTTGAATTGATCTTGTTGGATAGGAGATCAATCTAACTATACCGACCTTTGAAAACCCCAGAAAACTTTGCAGCCCAGAGAGTTCACCGAATAGTTATCCACACGCAGAGATACAAACATCCTTTTGTGGATAGTTTATGGGGGCATAACAAACTCGTACAGTTATAATTTATTTTCTTGTTTAGCAGCAACAACTGCTCTCTTCCACTGAGCGCAATGGAAAAATTGAAACAAAAACTTAAGGACTTTGTAACCACCCAACCGGGTGGTAGCGACTTCATGAGCAGCCTAAGCAGCAGCATCCATATCAGTGAAAACGGCACGAAGTCACGTGTTAATGCTCCTTTAATTTGTCTCGTTTACCACCTGAGGATTTATGTCGTTGGCCTGAAAGTGCAGTTCCCCGTGGCTGCCCCTCCTATTCAAGTTTTCGCCGTGTCAGTTTAGCGCCAAACCAAAGAATACTGCGAACTTCAATACTCGGCGGTGGCGCCCCCTGCTGGTATGATTGCTGCGTCTTGTGTGTCACCCACGAAGATGGGAGAGCATTTTCTTTCGTAACACTCTGCACTCGAGCTGGTTGGCAAAGTAATTGTTTTCGGATTATATACGAAAGCACACAACCACACACAGAAAGAAAGGTACATGTACTTTTGTCCCTATAGCTGGAATACTGTTCACTGTTGTGCCTGATGTCTTTCGATGGCGGGGTGCACGGGAGCTGGCTATATAGGAATGCTGCTCCAGATGGATGTTTCTTTGCGCCCGAGGGAGAAGCAGGTACAGATTGGAATTTAAGAAAAAGTAATTAATGGAATTACAAAAGTCCAACTAATGAGAGTACAAGCGGTGTCACTGCGTTGTGGTTTCGAAGTCAAACCGAGATGCAGGAGCTTAAGTTGCTGCCTGTCACTCTCATTGGCGTGACAGTTTCGAATTTCCTATGCGGAATTGCTAGTTTACGTAACAACATATGGATACAGGGAAGCACAAGAGAGGGCGGAGAACGTAGGAGGAACATTTACTGCCTTTTGCATTGTACACAAAGGAAATGTAATTATTGTGAGAGAAAGCCATCCATCCGAGATGACAGGGACCTGGCAGAATAGTTTTAGATCGATCTGGCATATAGCTGAGCTAACGTCATAGTTGAGACACGTGAGCTGCAGGTTCAGTTTGTGGCGAATGTTAGAGGAATTCTTTTTTTCATAAATGCTATCCTCTATTATCGGTTTATATTGATGGAACGACAGCATTATTAGGCAGAAAGCGAAATGTCTTAAGCTGAGATGTACAAAGTCAGGATTGCCAGTTTGTTGGTTTTCCCCCCAAATTTGGCAGGTCTGTTTTGTTGGAGAGGGGGGGGGGGGGGTGAATGTGGGAGGAGAAATTGATTGGGGGGACATTTTTATTTTTGTTAAATTCTATTTTATTTTTGGTAACAATTAAATGACGGCGTGAAGTATATGGGTGTGACCATCAACGCACCAAACTTACTTTCTGGCGCCATATAAAGAATGCAGCGGAAAGAGCGTCGAAAGTGACTGCGTCACTGAGCAGGCTGATGGCAAATGTAGGTGGCCCAACGGCCACCAAACGAAGGCTCCTGATGTCGTTAACGCATGCCATTCTCCTTTACGGATGTGAGTTCTGGGCAGATGCACTTCGAAAGGAAAAGTACAGACGGGGACACCCAGGAAGACGACGCGCATCATACCATGTTCGCCTGCAGCAGGTGGGAATCCAAAAGAAGAGAACTGGAGACGAATATCGGTATCATCACTCCAGACAACATAACCGAAAAGATGCTGGCCAGCGACCAGAACTGGAACAAGATCTGCGCCTATGTCCAACGCATTCTCAGAAGAAAGAAAAGAGAAGAAGAGCAATCCCACGAAACCGAGTGAGCCCGAAAGGGCGTATGATTACAGCCCCCTGAAGTAATGCGAACAGCGGTCCCAGGGGGGCGGGTCAGAAACCGAAGGGAAGGAGGAGTTTTAGTCTACGTAAACCTTGTACAAACGCATTGTTCAAATGGGAGTCGGACACACGGGGATGGTCAACGCCAAAAAGACCTCCCTACGGTGCATAAAGCATTTCTCCTCCCCCCAACAGGAAAACAAAAAAAAACATTAAATGTGCTTCCGCAGAAAAATTACATTTAAGACGCTACGTAACTTAAACTTAAAAATGAGGTTGAATAACGACTTTTCGTTCAGTTTCGTCTTTCGAAAAAAGCTATTGCCAATTCAATAAGCAAGAACAAAGGAACTTCATTAGAGTGACTGCGTTAAAACCCTAAGAGTTTTTCTAAAAGCCATGGGTAAGCTGTTCTATTCCCAAAAGGCGGCGATACCGCATCGAACAATGTGCCTGGTAAAAAAATATAAAACGTCATAGCTTCGCACTGCCATTCGTTTTGTGTGAGTTTTTAATTGTTTGGACGAATGGAAGGGACCTACAAGTTTACGCCGAGTCCAAACAGCTAATTGAGAAGTTTCATTCATGACAGTTGCACTCTCTGATGTTTGTCAGACGTTCAAGAGGTGGCGCAGTCGCAGTGGAAGAAAACCTTACGATGGAATTCGTGTTTTTTTCGGGAATCGATCCTGGGAACCAGCACACGAACCACTAAGCCACTGCCGCCTTCCAGGCATGGCTGCCATTTTAGCGCTTTCGGCGCTAGATCTGGCGCTTTTTTGGGGTTTGTTAGTATGTTTAGCGCGCTTTAAAAAGTTTTAGCGCCTAGCGGAATTTCTAGCGCTTTTTATTTGCAAGTCCACTCTACTATGTTTGTGGTAAATATCCCTTTTGTGGTTCTCACACTCAATTAATTTTAACAAATGAAGTGTCAAAAGAAATAATAACAACTAAAAAAATTAAATTTTACTACTATGTAGGTAATATATTATCCACGTGCGAGAGTTCTCAACATGTATGCGTTTTGGAGAAACCGATAAATATCTGTTACACGAAGAGAGCAAAGACGAAAAATCAGATTTTTTAATTATGTTGTATAATTAAATAAATACTTGATGGCTTGTGAAAATAATGAACAATTGAACCCTGAATATGTTGTGGTTGTACTATCCTTATATGAATTTTGGATCTAGCGCTTAGTTTAGCTCTTAGTTTTTTTATGAAAACAAAAATCTAGCGCGTTTTAGCGCTTTTTGTTTAGTTTTCTGACTCCGAGTGGTTAAAGCGGCCTGGCAGCACTGCTTCCAGGTGTCTATAGACAAAATAGGGAAATAGCTCAAAAGAATTATTCTTATTCCCTTTAGACTTTATATAAACGGGCTTTCCAACCACCCAATAGGCTTGAGGAAAAACACAGAGCTACACGCGCATGCGGTACAAGCGAAGCTTTTTACTAAAATTGATGGAGAAAAAAGCAGTACCTAATACGATGATGCTGCTGTATGTCGACGTAAAAAATGCCTCCAATACGGCCCACCAACAATATTTTGAGAGGGTTCGGGTTCAGGGTAATTGAAAATAATTTTTAAGATAGAAGCGTCATCTAAGGTGAAGAAGTACAGGAATAATCCCAGAGACGTCAGTTTTTGGTCCAGATCAGTATTCCCAGATGAAAAATTTGAAAATCTTGTTTTTCCGAAAAAAAAAAACAATTTTTTTAAAGATTTTTTAAAATATACAAAGAAGAAAATAATGAACACAATTTTCACGTGCTTTAAATAAAACTTATATTTATTTGTTCGTCAAAATAATAGGTAAATTATGTATATGCTTTCATAAGTATCGTTTAAAAAATGATGACAAAGCAATGTTATTGCTTTTTGGAATTTGGAACGTATTTATTTATGGCTTAGAATTTCATTGCTTATAAATAAGTATCAAGATTATTGAAATATAGAGACTTGGACGAGTTGATGCAAGATTAGAACAACAGCATATAGAGGTAAAAGTGTGGGTCCAAGAACCACAACATTGAGAAAGTGTAGTTTTTATCAGCCTTAATGTATAGAAGGACGGATCAATCACTGGAAGCCATATACATGAAGTACCTAGGAGTGCTTTGCACCCATATAGCTTCAACATATAGACAACTGTCTTGTAGTTCAAACCCAGCCTTATGCAAAAATGTTTAACGAAACTGAAACATATAGCTGTACCCGTATTTATCTAACCGTAGGCTAACAAAAACTATTAAACGAAGTTCCCTGTGTGTAAATGGCATCGCAGCCATCTTAAACTAAGGCTCCTTGAAAGGCAGCAATCCTGTGGATCAACCTTTTTTTCAGAAGCCCTGCGATCGGCTTTCTCCAGGCAGGCTTTCGGAATGGACTTAATATGTGTCACAAGTCCCTCACTCCCGAGCAAAATTCGAAACTTTTTGCAGGATTTCCAGTGAAATTCAATAAATGCCCGACGAGTAGTTCAGTGCAGCAATCGCCACAGCCATCTCTGTTGAGCCCGCACTTTAAACATTTGCTCCCAGTAATTGTAAAAGCTCTTTACTCGCAGGAATCTTTTTACATCTTCTGTCGTCTGGTTTGGCTTTAGTGCTGTCGAATCACATTTACTTGAATTTTCTGTGCGGTCTTTATAGCACCAGTGAAGTGGAAACTTGTTCTGGCGACCTCCATCGTGGAAGGTACTCTATAAAACCTTCTGCGCGTCAATTTTAATCATGGACATCTTCGAGCTCTGTTTACATTCTTATTGAACGTTTACACACTTATGCAGTCATCTTCGGTTCTACATACCCTTAGTGCAAGGGTATGCAATTTTATCTTCACTTCATTCAAAGGACAAAATTCCATCTGCCACCTAGGATAGAAAGAAAGACCGCAATTCTCTTTTCCCGGTTTAAGAATGCTCTCCCCCGAAACGCAGGGTGCAAACAAATTTCCTCTTGTAGAACAGCTTTCAGCTTGCATATCCCTCAATCTCATTGCTTACACTACCTAAAATCGGTAGCATAAGTAAACACTCATGTCGATTGTCGATGTCAAGGGAAAAACTGGAATAAGCCCTCAACGAACAGAAAACGAAAAGGAGAACCCGTCAAAGAAGTCGCATCTAATTTTACATGAAGCGATTCAAAATGTAATGCTTTGTGTGTCACGCGTGTTCCGCGACGCGAAAAGAGTACCCAAAGTGTATTAGAAATAAATATCACAAGCACAACCCCATCTCGCTCTGCGTGTGTATACAATAGAAAATCACAAGCACAAATTTGTCACGTTAAAGAGAGCTGCCTACAATATAACAAATCGGTTTGAACTTGACAAAGAAAAATCCTTCCCCTTTCGATGGGCAATCCCATCCACCGCGCGGTGTGTTTCATTGTCTGTTGCTGTTGTTGCAGCAGCCCCCCACACACACCAGCGCCTCATACTCCCAGAACAATTTACTGAGCAAACCCGTGCGGATAACATTCTAAGTGAATGAAACAGATTCTTTTGGGACATGAAATGTAAATCTGATAAGAATCGAAGAGAAGAAAGAAAAAAACATCCTCGCCCTCGCTACCGTTCATCAATCTTTTTCTCTGCTCGCCTTGACTGTCTCTAAAGCAAAATAAAATGGAGTCTCTAATCTAAAAGGAAGGATGAGCACCAGCAGAGCATACAAAAAAAGGTATATCCTTTCACAATCCCAGACCGCCGCCGCGCCGCTTCCCCCAGCTTTGTGCGGAACTTCTACACAAATACCTAAAGTAGCAGCGAATCTGTATCTCTAAAGTGGGTGGTGCCACATCCGCACCTTTTTTTTTATTTTGCAATCGTTCACACTTCAGTTTTATTCCAACCCAGAGAGCCACTAACTTTTGAGTCGATCCGAAGAGAAGATGGTGCAGAAAAAGGTGGGGTGCATCCCAATCGGTTCGTTCGCACTCTTCACGGGTTGAATTTGAATGAATTTACGCTCAGGGATGTGGAGGATTAAGGGTTACACGTTGATAGCCGAGTATTATAATATGAGGCGGCCATGAGTGAATGTATTCCCCAGTCGGATGTAAAAGTTCATTGCTTGGTATGGGGTTCATGCTGTAAGTATTCTCATGTCACGACATTAATAAAGGAAGTTCCATCAAAGCGAGATAAGCTTTGCGTGAGGTAGATCGTGCGATGTTTAGTCCATGTATGGAAATGGGACTGATGGTAGAGAGCAGCAAGCCCTGTAGATGGCGTCGAACTTTATCTTGAACATCGACGAGGTTTTGTAAACTTTTTCCAAAAAATCCTTTTTACGTGGTATGTCGACTAGGGTGTATGTAAAAAAGTGGTCGAAATAGACATGATAGACAGATGGACAGTTAAAGTTTCTTGAAATGGCTGCAGTATTTGAATGCAAAAAGCTGACAGGTAGGTCCTTCACTGCCATACACTGCCTTAAAACCGAGTTAAGGTTGTTTGGTGTCGATTTGAAAATATTTATAGTCTATGACAATATGACGTGGTGATGAGTTGACTATCAAAAAGACCACCTTGCACCTACAACCGAACATTATTAATAATAAAAAAATTAGATGTGAAAAACCGTTCTATCGCACTGTTCAACAAACAGTGCTCAATCGATATAGCCAGCTGCATTAGTCCACTTGAACGTCAAGTTTGCAATGCCTTTCAGTTTACCATTACCATTGCGCCTATTTTCGGTGGTGGTATGTAAATGGTGATTTTTTAAGAGGTTTAGAACTTTTTTTAAAGTTTAAAGATAATTTCATGCAAATGTTGACCGCTGCTGCGTCTCAGGTAGCCCATCCGCTGAGTCCAATTTTGGCATACTCTTTCACACATATCGGCCGGTATCTCACTAATGAATGCACTAGCTAGATACAGAATCACACTAGCTGATACGGCCGCAATATTTTCTTCACTACGCACAGTACGTAAACGTGTTGGTGGTTTAATGTCCAACAAAGTAAATTTGGTGCGAAATTTGGTCAAAATCTTCCGAATAGACTGCTCAGAAGGTCGAGAATGCCGATCATAAAATGGAAGCAGCGCGCGATGGACATTTCGAACCGAGCACGAATTTTGATAGTAAAATTCAATAATTTGCAAGCGTTGTTCATTTGTAAGACGATCCATGGTTAAATTGCAAACCAAACTGAAGCTGTTTGACAGTGACACAAGGTACTAAACACACGTCAGCTGTCAAAACCAGTGTTGCCAAAACCAAACCAGCTAAAAAATCACCCGTTATATGAGAAATATTGAGAATCTATCACAAGGCATAGAATGCTCCAAACTCTGCTCTGCCTCCTTATTGCAAGAGGCGTACATCGGTTTCTCCTGACTGTTCCTATTACTAAATGCCAGCGCTATGTACTCCACACTACTTTCTAAAAGTCCTTTTAACCTCTTCAGTGGTATTTTGTATTTTTATACAAAATAAAATAAAAATAAAGTGCACGACTGGGTCGAACGAAATTTTCTCGTTGATCAACAGTTTGATTGGGTGTTTTTTTATTTTACTAGGTAGGTAGGTTGGCCCTAGCTCTACCCATACGTAAAAACGGAAAAATTTGAAACAGTATGAAAATGATTTTTTTTTTTTTTTTTTCGTTTTGGCGGGCATTGCGAAAATTCTCTCATTTGACATTAATTTATAAATGACCACATTACCTACCTTAGAAATAAAATTTTGTTACAATCGGTTGGACCGTTTTCGAGATATTTCACTTTTTTGGAGTTCCTCTACCACCGTAATGTCAGAATTGATTAACATATCGAGTTCGAAATTTTGTACGAAAACAATATCTTTCTCTTATTACGTAATAGAAAAAGTTAGAATTTTCCTCATAAGAAGAAAGATTTTTGTTGCCAGTATGATGAGCCCCAGACCTTGCCTCGCAATTTAGTCACTTACTTCTACTAATGCGGATAGGTGAGTCGCTAGGTGAAGGGCCAATTAAGAAAGAAAAAATAGGAACATAAATTACAATTTGTTCCACTGCACCACATCTCTCGAGCGCCTGACAAACATCCAAATTAACGTTTTTTTTAAGACGCTTGAACGACATTTGATTTGAGTTTTGCAGAATAGCTTCAGATATGGCACTTTTTTCTTTCTCATTTAGATTTGCTAAGCTTCATTCCTAACCTATTTGTATACTCGTACCAACATATTTTAGCGCAGCGTTTAGTGTATAAAAAATATTTAGTGTAGCATCTGATAAAACCAAGTCTCTCCAAATGTGTTCGTCAGTTTTATTGGTCACAGTAAGGGAGCTTCCACACCGGATGGGACAAAACGCCTTAGACAAACAAATCTGTTTTTCTGTGTGATTGTTTGAGTTTAAATACCTACATTTTAATACGCGCGCCCACACTGAATAAGGTGTGGGAGCACACGAAGTGATACGTGGGTACCAATCGATTTAGCAGTTAAATCCTTTAGGCCCATTTTATTCACAGTTGAACACAACTTCGGGATTTTTATATGGAAAACTCCCCGAGTTGTGTTCAACTTCCAGTGAATAAAATGGGCCTTAGTCGTTTAAAACGACCTTTACTTTGTTCAAAGTCTCCACAAACTATTGACTGTAAATACACCTATCCTGTTAATTATTTCTTCAAAGACACATAATCACTCGCAACTATAGATACCAAAAGGAATCAAGGCACATGCAACAGACAAACTTTATTACAGATCTGCAGTTTATTTGAAAAGTTTTGTACAGCTGTGATTGAGACCTACCTACTTCTGACGGCAAAGCTAATTACTTATATACATACATACTTATAGCAGCCGTGAAGTTTAAATTTGGAAATTATTTTTCTTCGTGCCAGTTAGATTTGAGCAAAAAGCACCCTAAGCAGCTGCTGCATAATTGGCGCAATAATGTTAAGCTAAAAGTAAAGTTAAGTAGGTGAGCGATGGCGCATAAATCGGAGTTTGTGTACCGTTAAAATAAGAATTCAACTTTGGAGTTGTATCTGCTGCCTTTTAATTAAAACTTACCACAAATATTTTATCTGGCAAGCATACAACCTGGGGCTTGCGTATATAAAAGAAAAAAAATTTGAAGTTGGTATAGAAATAACGAACTTAACGAAGCTGCTTTTAAAGAGTGCATAATGGGACTAAAATGTGCCCCAATCACAACATATCGTCTAGTAGCGATGACAGAAATTTCGCTATTAGACGAAATGTTGTAATTGGGACACATTTTTCAGCATACGTATGCTGATTCAGCATATCGTCTAATAGTAGCTTAAAGAGTGAGCTCCGATCTGAAACTCAGACGGTGTATGTACGAGTACTCGTCTATCGAACAAATTTGGGACGCATGAAGAGCTGCCAGTTTCCCAATTAAAAAATTCAACCACGTGCCAGATTAAGTGCGGGTGTAACTATTTGGATGGACGTCTAGAGCGGCAAAGATCACAGGTGAGCCCTGCGTTGTTTTTACAATTTTACTTTATATTTTATTTAATTAATTTCGTTTTAGAGATAAATATATCGACACATACAGAACATGGGCACTGGTCTGTTTTTACAAAGTTTGTTGCGGAAGGTAGTTCTCACTACCTGGATTTTTGGTGCTGGTAAACCTGTGGTTGACCAGCTCAATTTTTGGTTTCAGTAGAAGTCAAAGCAGCTTGTTTTAAACCACATAATTGCAAATCTTTCAAATGTCTTTACTTTCGGTCGAGTGTTTTATTTGGCCTTTGCACATCCCGCAACATATTTACTTTCAGCTGTGTGGAGTGGGAATACTCTATCAGAGTGGTTCCAGACAAAATCAGGAGTCAGACAGGGTTGTACCTTAAGCCCGGTCCTGTTTGCGCTATTCGTCGAGAACATTGTAGACTGTTTACCAGGAGGTATTGAATACGCAGGCAACATATTTAAGGCTCTTCTCTTCGCTGACGATATTGTGCTCCTAGCGTATTCCCCTGCAACTCTGCAACTGCTGATCGATTAGCCGATTACTGCAGTTTATGGAGTCTCGTAGTCAACTTAGAGAGATCCAAGGTGATGATTTTTAAAAATGGCGGAGGAAGAAACTGTATTAACGAACACTGGACATTCAATGGTCAACAAATCGGAATTATGAACGAGTACAAGTATCTGGGGATGTACTTGACAAAGAATTGAGGTATGGAGAAGCACCTGAAGGAAAAACTTACCAAAGCAAAAACAGCTATAAATACAACATAGAAAAAATGCTTTGCAAATAAAGATATTACTCATAGTAGTAAATTTAAAGTTTTTGAAGCCAGTCGCCGAGTCCATAATATTTTATGCAGATCAAGTATGGGGAAGTAAAAGGTACGATACCGTTGAGAAACTGCTAAGATTCTATATTGAGCGCGTTTTCCAACTAGCGATTCAAACGGGGCTGTCTCCTCTATTTATAAAAACCTTCAAACTACAAATCGGTTACGTGCTCAAAGTTCTTAAGATGAAAAACCATCGTCTCCCCAAAAAAGTGGCGCTTAGGGCCATTACTAACAGGTCTAGTTGGTACGGAGACTGGCTAGAGTTGGCTCAATGTTGTGGAATGGAGTTGAATCTCAACCCGGAAAGACCCCAAAATTGGAAACCAATCCTTGAGGACCTTGTGCAAAAGCTGGACCGGCAGCTTAGAGATATGTACTGTAGTGAGGCGTCGGAATCAACTCATACACAAGTGTATAGTCGATTATGTTATGATCTAAGATACAACAACTTTCGAGGCGAACACAGTATAGAGGAGATCTCATTGATGGTGAAGCTTCGAGGAGAATTGATGCATTAAAATTATATACCACCTAGGACTAGGATTGACCTGCCCGTACTTTGTTGTACGGAAAACACTTTAGGATTGTTAGAGTTTAAATATACCCCAGCTTTAAAACAGTCGTCTAAAATCCTCTCGATGAACGCTGATATTCAATCTGGGAGCACCCAAGACCCAAGACCAAATCGGAGAGCAAATAAGTGATCCATAAATATCGCCAATGCGAAACGTTCTTCGGCACAGCTGCGCCGTAATATCCAGCTCATCTGAAAACGAAACGACAAAGTCTAACGCCAATGCTAATCTCAAGATAGCTTTGATTAAGGCGTTCAGTTGGCTTTAAGAAGAAAAGAGTCAATCTTATACCTCGATTGACCCTGCAACATTCGTAAGAATAAAATAAAATTATATGTAGAAACTTTCTGAACACCAAACTATAATACTTTGTGGTAAATATTCATTCAGTTTCAAGTGTCATTCTTAGATATCTACCGACATAGTTCCGGCACGTTACATTTTAATGAGCCACACACCTACCCTAGTATCCAATATGTTTAACTAAAATTCACACTATGGCCATGTTTCCATCACTCGAAATCACTTCGAATCTATCTGCACATTCATTAATGCCTAACCAAAAGCTACCTCAGCACTATGCTCACATGATTACCCCCTGGATCCCACAGACTTGTATTAATATATCTCCGTACACAGTGACAATCACTCATAATCACTGTCGTAATCCATTTATTGGGACAACTTGACATAGACACCCCATCAGATCGTACGTTCCACAATGTCCTTCCTGGTGAAATAACAATTAACCTGTTGCTATCCTTGGCTGCTGAATACAGTGGTCTCAGCTTTAATACCGACAAAAATTAAATCGAACTTATTTGCGGTGGGAAAATTGCGTGTCTCATTTGCATGCAAAACTTATGGATACGCACGATGAAACCACATGGAAATTCACAAAACGTCTCCACGAATGTGGGTTATGTATACCCAAACCTATGCCTTGTGCATTGTGAAACATTTCAAGGACAACTGTATACCCTGGGACGTTTGTGTCAAAAGTTTGTGATAGACGATCGTAGAAGCCTTATCAATTAATGCTCAAGTCGTGGTCTGACCTCCAGACGATTGCGAGTTACATATTTGCGCAGAAGTTTTAAGCGAGATCCAAATCTTTTTGTCCTTCTCCATTACTGTGTATGCAAATACTTCGGGAACAGTATGGGCAAAAAAAGTTACCTTAAAGAATATCATCAAAGGAGAGACATACCGTCTCCTTGGTCCTTGAACTTGTTCCAAAGTACGCCGAACATGTTGTTGAAGCTGTATCAAAAGCGACACGAAATTTACCTATATAGAATAATGTCTAACGTATTTATTAGGTTAGGTTAGGTAAGGGTGCTGTCAAGACAGACACAATTAGACCATATTAGTATAGGTCCTTTGTGATACCACATTAGTGATCAAAAACAAAAAGAGGAAATAATGGCCATGCCGGACATAGGTACTAGTGAGCGAGTTATTGTATTCATAAAAAAACTTTTCATTCAAAACTATACAGTCCTCATTAAAAAAAATTTAATACTTCAACCAAATATTTCATATATAAATAAATTCATGCGCATGACCCGCACCCGGACTTCTTTTCTTAAAGATGACGACTTTGAGAGCCACCTTTAAGAGTTCTTGACTGCTAAAGGGAACAGCATAGCCAGCCACGCTAAAACTACTATGGTTTCCATAGGTATTGAAATATTTATTAGTACCTTTTTTTAAAATTATTTTACAGAGCCCCTCGTTCTAGGGTCCTCACCTATAGTTGCTTGATTGAAGCACTTTTGAGAGAACTAAAAAAAATTGGTTCGGTAGAACTAAAATACGAAAGGAATGGTGCAGCGAAATAAAGTCAAAGGTAATAAGGTCGAATTGTGTTTATTTCCATTTCAGAATTTTTTGTTTGACGTTATTTCCAAAAAAAAAAAAAAAAAAAATGGAAATAATGTCGATCACTTCAATAAGATCAGTTACAACTTTATTTAACAATTTAAAACTCATTCACATTTGAATTTCAAACACATGTACCTAAATTTCATATTTCGAAAAAAAAAAATAGATACAAATTCATATCTAAATATTCGTGTGCCTCTGCCTATATAAATTTAACATAAACTTTTACTATATCTTAATCACAAAAATATATATAATGTTCTTAATTTATTTAATAAATTTCTTCTTCACATTGCAAAGAAACGAATAACAAATTTACATCATTTAATTAATGAACGTAGGTAATCATTATCCGGTATTATGAAGTTTTCTTCTTTCGTTAACTGGTTGAAAAAGTCGACCAGTTAAATTCTGTGGTCATCTAATTTTTGTACAGTTTTTTGTATGACAAAAAAAGATCGCATGATTTTTTCTTCCTCGGTTCGTACATTTGAACACAGCTGTCAACAGATTTTAGGAAAATTCTAGTTTTGGTGAAGTCCTGATCCGACAGTACATCTAGAAATTTGACAAAATTACCTCGCTAAGCAAGCTTTGTACAAAGTATGCTGTTGAATCCCTCTAAAGAGCCGGTAGTCCCGCCCAAATAAATAAAAAATAAATAAAAAGAAAAAAGAACTCGCTCGAACGTTTGACTTTTATTTTCTCAAATATTCTCAAGCTAACAGCGCGATTCTGGCAAACTTCATTATTACCACAAAACACAGGTCACAATTGATTTCGTGAGCTTCACAAAAGCAGTCGAATTAATGAGCTCGTGTGGAGCAGGTCACAAAATTAAAAACCAGTCACAAGTGTCGATGTTGGTGTTTGACGGACCAACATGGGATTGTTCACTCCCGTTGCTAAAAGGGACGAGGAGTGATATTTGATTATTGATTGTGGTGAGACGTGCGGTCCGGTCTGTAGTGGCTAGTGGGTATACGAAGAAGAATTGAATGATTTAAAAATATTTTAATTCTCGCTTTTTATTTTGGAAAGGTTCAAACGTAACACAAGTGACAATAATTATCACTGACCTCAACATGACATTTTATGCTCTTACATTTATAAACATTTCATGAAAAATACACATTTGTATAAACAAAACTAAGGTGGGGAATTTTGTAACAAATCTCGTTAATAATTTGGTATCCTTCAGTTCTGAAACATTTCTGTTATTTTACTAACTTCGTACTTTCGGACTTTTATAGAAAATTTTGTGTCAATTTGAAAGTAACCATGCTGAGGTGAATTTTTTGTGAATTTTGTTCTGAGGATTATCGTAAAATTCGGAAAAAGTTATCGAATCATAAACAAACCTCAGAAGAAATCAACCATACAAGAGCTTGTGACTTGTGAGGGCGCACAAGGCACAACGGCACAATCGGGCTGCATAAGTCAGTTTATTTTCGAAAACAACTTTTTGTTTTAGCTTTAGAAAATTTGAGAAAATAAAAGATCAAACAAATTAATTTGTTGCTTTCCATTTAAAAAAAACTGAGCGGTTATTCAATATGACAAATAGTCCTAGGTTTAGATTCACAAGATATTCCAAGCTTAAATGAACAATCTGCCAAATTGTACAATAGGTGCCGCTGGATGCTTAAGAGTCTGGCAAGCAAGCTCTTTGAAAACATGTTAGGGGTCATAATTCCATAAATGTTATGGACTCATGTCCCACTTCGGTAGGACATAAGTCCATGGCAACATTTTTAACTTATGTAACACTTTAGTGAGACATCCCTGCGCCTAACATTCACTCCCACGTGACATTAAAAGGAAAATCCTGACAGTAGAGCTGTCATGAGTTCAGTTCAGTTTTAACCAAAAGCCTTTAGCTACGTACCGTACACTGTTCAGCCTGGTAAAATTATATAATCAGATTATTCCAAGGATCCTCAATAAGTTGGGTTGGCACTAACGACTGAAAATAATGGAATAGGGTTTTATTATTCGCATTTCGAACGACAAATAAGCCAAAAATCAGCACACACACCAAAATCTGTGTCAGCAACTTTATCTCAATGTCAATTATATTCAATTTGACAAAAAGGAATGCATAAATTCTGAAAACCCTTTTTTAAAAAAACATTCAAAAATCATAACGTATTTGACGTAACCCTGGCATACAATACACGGGTAGTTTGAAACCCAGCAAATATTGTTTTAGTACCAAATTTTTTTCTATTATACCTCTACCCTCACTGAGGCAAATATAACGCTCAGCTCAGGCTTCATTAATTATTCGCTGTGCAGCACAAATTCACTTTGCGTTTGCACATACCGATCTGCACTAGAAGTATAGCAAAAAAAAAATATTTCAAACTCAAAAACTCAATTTCAAGTGTTTGCAATAAATTGCTCGGAGTTCACACCTAATTCGCTAGAATAAAAACAAACCCCCAGTACAGAGTACACCTGGATGGTTCACTAGCACGCTTCCCTCTCTCCTCGAACATCACACACGAAAAGGGGCAAAAAGAGCTGAAAAATTTATAAAACTGCGAAAATTTCATCCACTGTCGGGTTGGAATGTTGGAAATTCATTTTCTCCCCAACAGAAAAAGACATAAATAAAAATCTCGGCACCAGTCAAACTGAGAGAGAAAAAAAAGGGTTGCAAGTTGCAACAATGTCTAGGCTCTAGGGTATCATCCTCCACTAGCGTATCATTCCATGAATATGAGTCAATACCAGCGATGCTAAATGTGGGGAATTTTTCACTCATTGGGAAAAATGGGGAAAGTGTTCTTACAATGGGGAGAAACGGAAATCGATGCATGTTTATTAATTTTGCATAATACAAAAATAAAACTCGTGTAGGTAGTTAACTTCAAACATCTCCCAAACATAACAACTTCACTCCGTTTACAGAATCTAAATGATTTAGCTCGAAACTGAAACACTTTGCGGAATTTTACAGACAAAATGTATGCTGCAAAATTGTTCAAAAATATGTACCAGTTCAATGACGATTACTGTACCGATATTTATTAACTTGAGTTCATATAATTTACTAGCGGACCCCGTTTGGAACCGGCATAAAATTGTAGATCCCTTCCATTTGTTCCAAAAATGAAAAACTCGCATAAAACGAATGGTTGCGAGAAGCTAGGCCCAGGGTCCCTACAGACCTGTTGCGTCATTATTATTATTATTATTATCCCACGTCTCTTTCCCCCCCAGATTCCGCGCGAGCTGGGGTCCATTTACCGAATACGACGGCAGTCTCGGCAGCAAGTCATATCGGTACTATTTTTGTTACGGTTGCTGTAGAAATGTTCGCACAATTCTGCAAGTGCTTAGGATAACAGTTTTCGAAACTTCATGTAAAAGATGTTCACATTTCATGTTTTTTAATTCGTCGACAACAGTTTTTGCAACAATCCCTGTGCTGGAGATCACAACTGGTACCACGCGTATTGTCCTTAATTCTTCCCGTTGCTTAATTTCGTGGGCGAGTTCCATATATTTCCCTATTTTTTCAGCGTAGGTTCGAGTTATATTATTCGTTAGCGGACCCCAGCCTGCTTAGCGAGGCGTTAAAATGAAAAATTTTTCAAACTACATATTTTGCTTCGTTGAGTCGAGGAGCTTCGATAAATGTCTATGGACGCAAAACGCATTTTATCACAATGAATTTCGCAATTATCCGGAATTTTCCGAATTTACGATAATATGTATAATTTAGTGAAAAATAATTTGCGAGTTTTAAACTAAGAATTTTCTATTTTTTCCATTCGAAAAACTATACCGGAACACAAAAATTACTTTTCTATTTTTCCAATTTCCCGATTTTTTCCGGAGGGTTTTCCCAAAATTTTCTTTCGTAAAAACCTTCTCCTGACAATTACTATGTATAAATTTTTCACACCATTTTTATATATACAAATAACTGAAGTACCAGTACGTTTTTGTTATTTATATATATTTTTAGGTTACCTACGAGGTTACCTATTATGTATCTTTTAAATTTATAATTTACTTCCAACTTGCCTGGTTTTTATAAATTACCTATGGTGCAATTTTTGGTTTTAATTTACCTTTTTTTGTTTTAGTTTAAACTGAAAGACTTTATTTGTTTTTATTTATTTTGGTATTACCTTCATAAAAAAGGCTTAACAAAACAAAACTAATTTTTGTTATATTAAAAATGCGTCTTTACTTCAATGAATTGAAATGGGGAAAAAAGTGGGGAAAAAACGGATATGGAATTTAGGCAAAAAAAACTGGTCACTACAGGCAAAGTCTCTCTGTAAAGAGAGCTGTTTAGTGTTCAGTATTCAGTGTTCACTGTCGGCTGTTCTGTTCTGTTCAATGTTCATATCATGTGACATGATAAAGATACATAAGATGGTTTGTCGATTGTACAACTCTGACCATTTTTGTAGTTCAAATTCGCACAATTTAGGTTGTGCCTATCCCCAGTAATGTGCATATTGGCGGTCTTTCCGCAAGACAATCGCCAAATACATGCAACCCCTGTCAGGTTACATAAACTGCTGGGCGCAAACCCTAAAATAAATTTCATTTTGCGTTTGCCATTGCCTAGTTAGACACAACCACCGTAAACCGTACCAGGTACCTATAGTTGTGCTTATAGCTCAGATATGTCGCACAAGATTACACCCCGTCGGAGACGGAAGTCGTCGCCTGCAAAATGTTTTAATCCGAATAATACACACCTAAGCTTTTACGTAATTCAACCGAAAGCAGGATTACAGCCATTAGCCGAGGAACCAGCCACAATTTTCCGAAAGCTAATTGCCAACATTAAGCACTGTTGCGCGCTTTACACACAAAACGTCTCCGTGGGATGGTGTATTAAAAATATTATTATCTGTGCGGAACAAGACGCTGTGTGGAAGGAGGTTGTCAGCACTCAATCGAAATGAAAATTCGCAAATGTCGCCTAATCTGGAAGTGTGATGCTGCCAAACGTGCAGAGAGAAACACATCTACCATCTACCGCATCCATCCAGCGATAGATAACATTCATCACACTCGAAAATACAATATCGTGCAGCGACAGTCCCGGAGTAGTTTATCATTTTTGACATTAATTATGTGTTAATTGTCCTGTCGCAGGCGGTCGTAAGCACCACGAGTGTGGGTGCGAGGCAACATCCAGAAGAATTATTTTCTTTTTGGGTGGAAAATGAATCGTTTTTTGTTTTTTTTTACTTTTTTTTGACTTTTCTACTCCCCATGCTTTGATGTCTGCGGTCTCAGAGAAATGGAAATGCGGTATTCAATTTTATTGTCTGTGGAGAGTGTGAATGATGTTGATGCAGTGTGAATTATATGTGAGATCATAAATTTTGGTTTCTTGCACATGATTTGTATGGCGTTTATCTTTAGAGTGGGCATCATGAATCTGTTAACAGCAGATGCAAGTCGGGCTGATGTATGAATTTGAGAATGTTCATTGTGTGGAAGCTGTTTGGTGTTGCAGTCGGTTTGGGATAATTTCTGTCAAGTAATTGACCAGGCAAAGTATTATTCGATGGGTTGCTCCAAGAGAATATTCACTGAATTTGTGCGGAGGAAAATGTTCGAGCCTCACAGAAATGGTGGCATTTTGTTCAATTTTCTATTCAGTTTAATTTCCCATGTCCCAAGATTTAGAACTCCTTTGAGAAAACTCATTTGCTCGCATTGTTTCGACTGTGTTGTGATGCGCACTATATTTCGTCCTCCGAATCTGGTCAATAGGAAAGTGTATAAGGTATTCCTTGATATACTATTAATAGCCACTGACTGTGCTTCAAGTATAGAAGGCTTATTTGTGTACCTTAATAAATCTCTCCCTGTATAATTTTTAGCAGGATTTTCAAACATTGTTCTTCGAGCAGCACAAGCACCTCTTCGCTCCCTCAGTTGCGCACTCCTTGTTTGGTAAATAGGTGAAATTTGAGACAGCTTTTCTTAGAAAATCAGTTGGATCTATCATATTCTCATTACTAAATTATTGAAGGGGCTGTAAGAGAGCTGCTCACACAACCCTATGTACCAGCTAAAGGAATCCCTGTATTAGGGGACCAATTGAATCTGATGTTAAAACCAGAACATTCGCCTTCCCTCAGTACTTCCTCCACAAAATAATTGAAAAAATATTTTATTGCAGTTTATAGCATCAGTCTCACTAATCGTATACAAAAACCCACCAACTTTTATCATCTTCATACTAACTGTCAAAACCGATGGCATCTACAAGTTTATTATATTCCATTTGAACGAAATCAATAAAAACCACTCCGGCCTGCCTCCTTTCGCACCTTATAAAAATGTGAGAGAATTTTTTTCTATTACCACGAGTCAATTGAAGGATCCATTTTGATTTGTCCACCAGAACACGTATTAATCTCACACAAGGATGCACATCCTTTGAGAACAAACCGCTGAATGTTTTTTTCTTTCTTAAACACTTTTTCTTCGTCTCATCCTTGCCAACGTAACCGCTGGAAGGGAACAGCATCAGAAGGAGAAGAAGGAAAAAAAAATATCAAAATAATAAATCACCACTTATGCTATTTTCGTTCCTTTCAGTGAATGTCCTTGTGCCCACTATCATCCATTCCAATAGGGGTTTCTTCTTTATTTTAAAGGATAAGACAAGCTGTGCGAACAAAGACCGAATAAATGAAGCAAAAAACTTGGAGCAACTGAAAAATCTCCGGTGAAATCAGCGAGAAAAATAAAGTGCCTTCGCTTACATTCCATTTTTACTTCGAAGGAAGCAGCAGACGATCATTTCGTGTGGCCATTACGGATGCTTTGTTATGGCAAAAATGGTTTCGAAAGAGTAATACCCACTATATACGATGTACATAGCATCAGTAGAGCAACGCTGTGCGGCAAAATAAATGACAAAAAATTGTAGGGAAAAAGCATTCGCCGCAGAGCCACGGCCAGACACAAACTGGCCAAAATGATTATAAATTTCCCTGAGATGTCTTCATGGTCTACCTCCAGTTCCAGTCCTTCCTTTCAGAGAGCGCAGTGAAGACTACATATTGTAACCGCAAATCCTGCTGTGTGTTGAACTGTTGTGCTTCAGAAGTAAAAGTTCCTTGGACCTGCATATATGTGAGGGATAGGACAACGACAACAAATGTACTGGAGGCAGTTAGTAAAACGAAATGGAAGCGTAGTGTACGCGTTTAAGCCACATAAGCTTTAAGTGCTAATTTGTTAGATATTCTCACCGGCAAAGGCGAAAGTCTACTTAGCTCTAGTTCTTCCTGGGGAAAGCAAAGGTAGAATGTGAGTGATGACAATGAAACAGACTGAAGTCGACATTTCAATGCACGGGGGCTTTTCTAAAGAACCTGCAGTTGCAACTAGGAAAAGGCATCAAGATTGCCATTAACCCAAGTTCAATATGGGCTGCTCTAGAGAAGCAAAACAATTATAAAAAAAAATGACGTTAGCTTGGGAGTGGACTTTCTAGGCTTAGGCCCATTTTATTCACTCGAAGTTGAACACTACTTCGGGATTTTTATATGGCAAACTTCCCAAGTTGTGTTCAACTTCGAATGAATAAAATGGGCCTAAGTCTCCGTCTAGAACAAACATAGGTTGCGGATTATCTTAAAATGGTTTTCCTTTCATAGAATCAGGTGTCAGTCTTCGTGCAACGGATTATTTAGTTTACAACTTTTGACTCCAAATAGCGAATAGCCAAAGTCTCCGCTTACGTCGCTATTGTAAAAGTAAATTTCAAAATTGGGGTATCCAAGGCGAAAACCTTATATTACTTTTTCAAGGCATCTATTCGTCGCAAAAATTAGGAAACTCACACAAATCGAATGCTTGTGACACTGAGCTAGACCTAGGGTCCCTACGGACCTGGTGCGCCAACTATTATTTTTATCTTCTCACTTGCGCTCTTACCTGCGAATGATGGCCGAACGAAGAAATTACGGATGTTTTGTGTACTAGCATGCGGTAGGTACATACTATTGCGGTCTCCGTTGTATATTCATGTAAAGTGGCCATTTCGGAAGAAGTTTAAGCTGTGCATATGATTTTCGAAAAATGTGGTCGCGTCAAGGGCGCTCCTGGGATTTATATGGAGACCAAAAAATCCTATACCAAAGTTATCCGTTTTAAAACTTTTCGAATACTTTGTAAGAGATGGTTGCCCGGATTTGGTTCAAAGATCGGATTTCGAGTTTGTTGGCCTACAATTTTGGGCCAATGGTTTTTTTTTGCAAGGCTACCTTATCTAATATTAATGATCCTTTCCATATAAAATGTTCATACCAGTTTGATTGTTCGAAAACGGCTCGAACGATTTCAACCAAAATTGAAATGTCAGAGAGTAACATGACCGCATACTCAGGTTTTAAAGTCAATCAACGCTACTTTTGAAATTCGGACATATCTCGAGAACAGTCAATACGATTGCAACAAAAATGGGAACGTTCGGATACCTAGTTTATGTAAAACGTCAACTAGATTGGTCGTGACTATGAATCCGAACGCGTTGACTAAGCAAGTTGAATTGCTTTTGTATTCTCGCGGTCAGCGTTACCTTTGTTTGAATTTGCAATATTTTATTTGGAAAAGCCCCTTCATTAATTTTTAATAAATTGTTATTTTCAAATAAGTACATATAAAATGTAGCACGGCTGACAATCACTACACTTTTACAGTGTTATGCGACCTAATGGCTGTTAAATATCATGTGAAAATTCTTAATTACCAGAGTGGCCTTGGAAACTACACCTTTTTCTCTCATCGCGCCTTTTTTCGACTCCTCAGAATTCTGCAACGGCCACTCTGTTTATTTTAAATTTGACTCTTCGAAATGTCAACTGAGTACGCAGGCAGGATTTTCTTGACTAGATTGGTCGGCTTTCCATCCATAAACGTCAACTGCAAAAACTGTACACGTGAACACTCTGGGCCAATAAAAACTGAGACGCATCTAGTCCGACAACTGTCAGACTTAGGTACTAAACTACGAATCCGAACGTCCCCAATGAATCTCTAAGGTAATACGGTCATTTCTAAATTACTAGCAAACTCAGCTTTTCTCTATATTATCGTACAATGAATTTTTGAAAAAAGACATTTGTTATAAAATTAGGGTTTCCTTAGTTTACCCGAAAGCGGCAATAACAATTTTGACCAAAATTAAAAAAATTTATGTTTTAAAAACTCTCACGTCCTTAATGTTCAATTCAAATCACCGAAAACGATTCTTTCAGAAATAGCTCATATCTCGAAAACCCCATTTTCGATTTGGATATACATAACTTTAAACTTTAAAAAGGAAATGATGGCTACATCCCAAACTATATTTAACACAAAATTGTTAGGTAAATATTTAAGAAATACTTTTTAAGGTACTTTTCAAACTGAATAATGCAAAAAATGTTACTGTTTTGGCTGCAAAATTTTACAAGAACCGATCTAACGACGTTGATCAAAATACATAGATATTAAAGATCAGTGTTCTAAATAAGATCCCGTACTTAGTTGTTATCAAAACATTACGGTATGTTTTTGTAATAATCTCAATGTCCCATTTCCAATAAAAATGCAAATAGCAGCTAAGTACAGAAAACTTTTTTTTTTAGCAACTATTAGCCACCTTTTCTTTTTTCAACCATATTGACTATTCGCCCCACAATAATTCCAACCAATTGGAACTTTCGCAATCAGAGACTCTCACTTCATTTGCATCAACCAAACTTTTAATGAACGAGAATTTTTCGTTCGACCCAGTCGTAGGTACACTTTAATCATCTCAGCCGACTGATGGTCTATTTTTTATTGTTAATATCCCTTTGTCCTATAACTGGGGTATTAGGTAAATATAGCCACTGTCCAGCATCTACTCCTTCGTACTATGGTGTCATCAGGTATGCGACCCCTAGGTAGGCTCGGCACGAGCTGGTTAGGTATTGTCCACTTTCCCTTCCCACTGGATGATGTCCACCTAGAAATCACACGCCAAGAATGAATCAATGCCAGCTTTACTGGCTAAATATGATTATGATCTACCTTTTTTTGTGGCAATAATTCCAACGAACTTCTTAAATTACACATAGCTTCAACTCAATAAACAGCACTCTTGTTCCCATGTATCCACAAACGCCAGCCCATGTTTTTGTTGATCATTTCCCTGCCCGTTTTTTCGTTAAATTTTCCTCAGTTCATCATGAATGGTAATGTGCCAGTATAGCTACTGATGTTTCGTCAAAGAGGAAAACAAAACAAAAAAACGGTCAAGGCAGCTTGAAAAAAGGAGTACAAGTAGAAATACATAGGTAGCTAGCTATTGTGCAAAGAAAAAAAAAACACATCTGTTTGGATTGATTCGACATCCCCCTGGTTGATGTGCATTACTTTACACATTCAGCACTAGAGAATGACATTCATCCTTTCACATGTTCATTTTTGCCCATCATCCGAAAATTTCATCAGCAGCATCAGCATCAACATCACCATCATCATCACCATCAGTGGCGATGAGAAGAAAATATTTCATCGAAACACATTTCCCGCATCCCAGAAAGGAAAATCCTTCGCCCCCCCGTCATTTCACCCACAAGCACCGAACATATACAGTCAGTCCGTAGGGGGGCGGGAAAAAAGTTCAGGGAAAACCGATAAAAAACGTATCCCAAAGAAACGCTGTTTTTTGATTGTTGTTTGTACTTTGTAGTCGTTCGAGGAACATCCGGGGTTAGCTCTTGCATTGCGGATCACTGTCAGAGAAGTGGTTTTCTGTCATTTGTTATTTCAGGAAAATGGTGCTGATAATGATGATTTGGAGGAACATGTTTTTCCCGAAGGGTTCACCTCTGTTGCGAAATTATTATTTGATCTTTTTTTTTTTTTTTTGATTTATGTCATATAAATTCTTAATACTTTGTTTTGACATTTAGTCCCAGGTACACTTGACAGGCGCATTTTACACAGTAAAACCACATCCAAAGCGTGGGCACGTTTTGATGTGGAAAGTGGCCGCAAATCACTGAACATAATCGGGATTCGATGTAGGTAGTGATTCCGAACGAGCCGTCAATCCGAAATCATAATATGTGAGTGTGTTGGTGGAGGGTTTAGGTAGTAATTTGTTATTTGGAAGCTGTCTGGTGTCCTGGAGGAAACTGGGCAACGACACAGCTATTGATAGGTCTTTCTTCAGCAATCCATGCTAGATGGGCAAAGGCACGCAGAAATTTTAACCTTACCCGACTGGAATTTTGGCTCGGTTAAAAAAAAAATGGGTTAAAATTAACTAAGTCTCTGTAGAAAATAAACGAGTATTTGCTGTTGAAAACTAGAGAGTTAAAAATGTTAAATCATACTGTTGAAAATAACACACTTTATCAGTTGTTGGTATCAACCATGTTATTCTGTAGTTAGTTTCTTATTTACGACCGAGAAAATTTGGAGGGGAAATTGATAAAACGGTTATTTTTAACCGAGTTTCGGCAAGTTGACTCGGTTATTTTTAATCCAATAACTCTGTAGGAGCTATATTAACAGTATAACTTGGTTCTTTTTAACCGAAAGTTGAATAAGTTAAATAAGTGAATTTTCTGCGTGGGTCCTGAGTTTTTCTTTATATAAGTAACTCAGGGAATGCCTTTAAAATCCCCTGAAAGGAATAGCTTTTAGCAAGCAATTAGCTTTCAGAACGTAAAAGCTGTCTTCTTATTTCAATGTGAGAACTAAAATTCATCAAAAAAAGTCATTTCCATTCTTCTGAGAGTTCGGACTGTACTAAGAAAACGTCCCCGAAGTCTGCCACTCATATGTCGAATACGGCATTAAATCACAGACCTCTCTGAATCTTGTCAAAAAGGAGACGCACAAATAGCGGGTTGTGGACCCAATACTTCACATGAAGTGTTTAAGGTTCTGAAATCAGTTCAAGAAATATTTTATTTGGTTCATCCTGCGACTAATTTCAAAATTTCAAGGCAGTTAATTACCGAGCGCCTTGTTCGAGATGTCAAGCCTTTGTTGGTCGAATTATGAAGTCCCCAAGCATAATAAGTATGGTATGAGTTTAAAAGTTTTAAGTGATTAGGGTATGATTACATTCGTTCTGTCATATTTCGTCAGGTATACAGTATACTTGAGTTGAGACGTAAGGTTCCATCGAAATGGTCTGGTTTTGTTTGATTCAGAAGCTGTAATAAAACGAGCGCTTTTACTTACCTACCTACTTATCAAAGCCTTACACTCTGGATAACAAAATACCCATTCACATGGTAGCAATCAACCGACCCTTAGTGACAGCCTTCCAAAGTTGGAAAACCTCTTCCCAAAAAGGAGCACAGTAGACTTCTCACCTCCGTTCCCCATAGTGAGGACTGCTATCAATACTGAGCCTTGAAATCGACGAAATGTAGTGGATATGAACTCTTAATTAAAACTTAAACGAAGTTCTAAAGAAAACGCATTCGCGATATAACACAGAAGCGCCAAAAACTTAGTTTCGTTAGTTTTTGCCTGAACTCTGCCATTATAAACGCACGCAGTACAGTGGCGACTATTAACTTCGTCTGAATTTCTCGTAATATAAGATCAGCATCGGCCATTCTTAGAATTCGACTATCGTCTTTTAGAGCTTGTGTCTCCAATTTTTTGTCATTTAAATTGTTACATTTTCCATAATAGGTATACTTAAATCCGCACAAAATAGCCACGGGAAGCGTATAGATTTTGACATAAAGGATAAAGCTTGTGTTAATTTTTTGATTTTTTGATTTTGATTTTAATTATTGTAAAGCATATGGCGACGCCCTGTAACAATATGCAAAAAATATAACAGGGTACTGGCGAACATATAACCAGCACTTCTTTGTGAGTTTGGCTACGCAATTTTATTTAAATTACTGGGAATATTAAATTTAATGGCTTCTCCGTGGATATGAGATAAATCTTTCTGGCGAATAGTAGATGGTGAGGTGGGTAGTTAAAGATATACCTACCAACCATCCGCCAAAGCCGAGGTATAATTCTGTAAAATTTCCCCAATAACTTTGGGTAATGTAAAACAATTTAAACTTCGAGTTGAATTGAATTTCATTATAGAAACCTTAATATAGGTCTATAGCCAAAGTGGTTGCAAAATTTATTCGAGAAGCACCGACTTCTACAGCGAGTGTCAGCCCATCCGCACCGCATCGATAACATCCAGCGTCAGCTTATTGTACTTAATTAAACTTTTCGCCTTTATTCTTGTGCGAAGCTCCAATGGTGTGCCAATGAAACTCGAATTTACTTGGCGTACAATAGTCGAAACCGCCAAACATCCTTTGAGAGTAGCATGCTTATTGCTTCTGATGTGCGCTCACCCCAAAATGGAATATGTTTGTTTGCGGTTATGTAATACTGTGTATGCCTATGCCATGCAACAACCCTTTCATTAAATCAACTGAGAAAGTGGAAATGAAATTTCCGACGAAAATTTTCTTATTTGATGGAAAACTATACTGTACAACAACTTTGCCCATGGGTATGGGGACAGGGTGTGCGGGTACTTCGTCAGCCCGTGGTGGGCGGAAAGGGGATTTTTCGTTTTGACTCGTTTATAATGGTAGCGACGAGTAACAACAAAATGAATAGATTAAAAATTAATATCGATTTGAAATAAATATTTTCGCTAGAGCGCCGGTGGCGGAAGTTCCGTGGCGATGGTGGTAAGTTTTCCAGTGGCGGTATTCGCTATTCGGATCAATCAAACTTTGAAATATTAATAGGTTAGATCGTGCGGCATAGTTAGGTAATTGGGGGAGGCTCGCTTTGGAATTGATGGCTGGTAATAGTTTCATTTTGTCCGTGTAATGGTTCTTCGACTTGTTTCGTGTTGTTTGTGAAATTAATTTAAAGCTCAAATGATTGTGTTTAGTTGGGCTGAAGGACTCTACTTGTTTTGACGCGGAGAGACCTGGAGATAGGTATAGATTTTCTGGAGTAGGGTTAAGTGGGGTACAATAGACTCCGAGCACATTTCACTGTGCCATTTTCAATCTGTTTACGGCCTAGGAGACAAAAAATTTAAATGCAGAAAGATGCGTAATTTCAATTAAAGAAACGTCACGAACTTTGGCAGTCAAACACAGCTCATTTCGGAGAAACACGTGATTTTGTTGATTTGAGATCGCAGTTTTTGCGAACTAAATGTAACTGTTTTCTTTAAATGATTGTGTAACGGACCTCTAATAGTCCGCTCCCAGTTGGCCGGTGGATATCGTCGAACGAACAACTTTGGTTTTCGTTTTATGTTTTTCAAAAAAAATCTTTAATAATATTCCTTACGTTCGCCCATTCAAAACAATACAAAAGTCTCCTTTCCTTAGCTTATGCCGTCGTGGACTGCAGTAAGCTCAGTTCAGAAGAACTTTTGGGTGACTGTAGTGTACCATCGAACACAATAGAAGCCAAACGCCAGAAAGATTCCGCGAGCTCCGTTTTGGCTTCCGGTATTTATATCAGAAGCCATGGGAGCTTTTGACTATTTTATAAACATTGAAAGCTTGGAATCGGGTCACGCGGTTCTTTACATCGGTCCTTTTACATCGTTTCTTTTACAGCGGTTCTTTTACATTGGTTCTTTTACAGCGGTTCTTGTTCATGTTTTCTAACTTATACAATTCAAGTTAGGTAAATAGTAAATAAACAAAAGTAATAATTCATATTGAGTGTTATTTTACAAAGTTTTTATTTAATTAAATGTGGTTGTTATAATTGTACAAATTTGGTAGCACTCATCCTTAGTTTCATTTCAATAATAGCCGCGTTTTTTTGAGTTTCGATCTCAGCAAAGCAAAGTAAAGTAGGATGTTCAGCACGCTAATTACAACAACTATTGCGAGTCCCGAAGTGTCAATTGGAATGTAGTTGTAATTGCGTGCTGAAAATCCTATTTTGCTTTGCTTTGCTGAGTTTGAAGCTCAAAAAAACTCGGCTAATATAAAAGTGCGTTTTGTGAAAAGAAAACAAAAAAAATTAAAAAGAAGAAAATCAAAAACTGTGGGGCACAATCGACTTGTGCGAAAGAGGTACATTTGACATTTTTTGTTCACATTGTTCTATACAAACAATTATTCTATCTTGCGTTCATACATTTTCAAAAATATGGTGCGGAACCACAAAAGTAAGACAAATGGAAGCAATATTGATTAAAAACAGGCGAAGAGAGCTATTTCAGGAGAGAAATCGAATTCAAATTGCCGACTCAAATCCGACTTCAACTCCACGCTGTCGTACAAAGTATTTCTTTGACGTCGACTTTGTTAATTTATATATTAAATATATTATTTTAATTCTAATAATTTATAATAATTTTGAACTGCATTGATTATTTTTATTTTTTTTAACTAACGAATTCATGATTTTTCTTCGAAAGTAGGTACCTTCATGCTTCTTATTTATTTCGTAATAAAACGTATTCAAAAAAGGTATAACTCCGTATTTTTCAATTCATGCAACGGCCAAGTTAGTGCCCAAGACTTCTTTTGAATAAAAAGCACATAGCTGTGTGATAAAATTCCGATTAAATAGAAACAGTCTCTCCCGTAGCTGGGCACACTTTCGACAAAATGCCTTTTTTTTTTGGAAAAAGTGAGATCAAAAGATCAAGTTATTTTTATAAAAGAATGACTTCATTTACGTTTGATCTCAAATATTCAATGGGCCTTAGAAATAAACATTTTTAGTTTCGACTCTAAGTTTAAGTAGTTTACCTACAGTGGCTATATATTCCATTCAAATTTCGCAATTGTGAGCTTCCGTAAATTTAAAGTCGAGATTAAAAATTTTTATTGCTAAGGCCCAATGTATAAAAAACAGTAACAAATTTTTCAATTTATTGATAACTTTCTGAAATACAGGATCTTTGCAAAAAAAAAAATGTCAAACGCACCCGAGCTTACCCCATTCGTCTAGTTCGTCTAGGACATTGGTCTAAAACGAAGAACTGTTATTTTTAATAAAACTAATATGTGGTAGCACCCTATCTTCAGACCTTGTTCAACCGGTCTTGAAACACGCCCATCAGCAGCGAGACATCGTAGACTTTCACTAAGTAAAAACTTGTTCATCGATGAAAAATCGAAGTCAGATCTAGGCACGACAGGAACTGACACTCAATCGTGACTGCCCTTCATCAAATAAAGTTTAAGTCTAGAAATTCCCATTTTGGCTCAAAATGACCGACGAACTTAAACAGAACCGTGAGAACCTAACACAGGCCTACCTCGCCCATCAACGTGAGCTCATCCGACAACAACGCAAGTACAAGAAAATTCTCTGCACAAAGTTACTAAATCGTAAGGAGTCCATCGGTCAGGCCAGTTACCTAAAGAGCATTCGACAGCTGAAAGCCGAAAAGGCCGACGTAAGAGCCCAAATATGGGTGGCCAACGGAGTGACACATAGGCGGGAGAACGAAATCCGTCTCAGGAACATCAAATGCCACGTCGCATGTCAAGAGCAGCTCACGGCCGAGAACAAGAAACTCAAATCACAGACACAGGTTCTGGAGCTACAGCTGAAGCGTGTAAACAAGTCTATTTACGAACTCAATCGAAAGACGATTCCCGATAACCAGCATCAAGCGCATGTGCATAAGGTGCGGCGAACTAAGGAAATCCTCGAGAACCAGCTAGACGTTGCCATTAAGCGGGAGAGCAACTTCGCCGCCGCAAACCAAAACCTTCGCGAGGACATAGTTCGAATGGTAAATTTCAGGACGTACTTTAACGACCTCTACACGAAGATGATTCAGAGGTTGAAAAGTGACAACAAGTACCTGATCGACCTGATTGAATACGCGCAGATGACGTTCGAGAACGGCATAACTGTATACGAAAAGATCAGCGCAATTAGTAAGAAGGAAGCGCATGATCGTGAGGTGCGCAAGGTCGAGATGCAGGGCATCACCAGGAAAACCGCTCAGGATAACGAGAACTTTGACTTTCTGGCGAAGAAGGACCAACAACGGGAACTGGCCGATCTCGAGCCAAGGGAATACAAGCGTCGGGATATATTCAGAAACGCCCATCAAAAGAAGATCAAGTTGTACGGCAGTGTTTTGAATAAAATACTCGCCCATTCGAACACACAAACCATCGACAAAGTTATAGCGAACTTCCAAGAGCAAGAGAGCCTCTACTACTCGTACTTCAACTACGCCAATGAGAAGACCTATCACATAACAATGCTGAACACAGCGTTGAATCAGCTCTACAAACACATTGGTAGTCTTCGCGGCAAAAATCGAAGCACCCTGGATGATCAGCTGGAAACGATTATTGACCTGGAACAGAAGCTGGAGTCGGTTCGCAAGACCACCCGCGGTCTCGATGAAAAAAGAAAGAACTGCGACCGAACTTTGGAAGGATTCTTCAGGGAAATTCACGCAATATTCGTGCTCTGTCGAGCGGATGCGTCTCCTTTGGAAAAACTTCTAGGGGACCATTCACTAATCAACACCCTAAATGTCAAGGAGTTTCTGCACCTTCTGGAACAGCGCCTAAATCAGGTTGTTGCGCGGGTGTATGTAATGCAGCGAAAAGATCCGAAGTACAAACAGGGCCAGTGCGTTGTGCGAAATGTTCAAAAGATATGCGAGCAACCGACTGAGCTGGATGACATTGTGCTCACTCAGCAGTGTCCGGAGTGTGCCGAGGGCGAAGCAGTAAACACGGATGTGGCCGACTGTACGGTGCAGTCTTTGGGCCAGATTCGAAAGAAGTTACATGAGAAGGTTGTTCAGCCTGAGATGCAGTACCGCTTGCATAGCCTTAGCGAATGTCGTTTACAGAGGTCGCGGATGCTGGCCAATAGCAAGTTAAATTGAAAGGGAGTTGCGGTCTTCAAAAACATTTATATTTTGGTTTGCAGTCAATAAAGATTTTTGTTTCCAGTCTCAGTAGCTGTTACAGGGTTTTGAACTGAAAGCAATTCGATGGGCAAGTTTGAAGCCCACGAGGTTTGGTATGTACTTTCTTACAGGCGCTTGCATCCACTTAAGCTCGCCAGTAAATATTGTTTCTCTTTACGTTGCGATTAAGTAAGTTGCGCACGAATAAGTGTACTCGAAAGCAACTGACTTAGCAGAGGTATTTCCAGGAGAACGTAAAAGTGAGGCAACATTAATACACCTGAATAGTTCCATTTAACACAATTATTTGTCATCGGTAAGATGCCGTCTGTCACCCTTACCTGTCACCTTTTAATTGTCATATTATTTGATGTCTCAACTGTCATTTGTCATTCACCATCTACCATCCGTCAACTGTCACTTGTTGGCTGTCTTTTATCACTGTCATATATCGTGTTTCTACTGTCATCAATCATCTGTCACCCATCAACTGCCACCTGTCATACACTGAGCTAATTAGAAAATGCTGTAATGGATAGGAGATAAGATAAGAGCCCCCATTTACAACAGTTGAAGGTAGGTGGTTAGGTTGGTATTGGCACCGTATCTGTTGAGTTGTGTATTTATTAATGCTAAAATACCTATATTTGGGCTACCTGTGCGGCAAAAATTGGTAGCAAAAATTGGCTTACTCGTCTAAAATCAATCATCAACGAACACTAGCCCTGTTTCTTTGAGCTTCGATCTCAGCAAAGCAGAGTTGAATTTATCCTGTTTTTACTTGTTAAAGGAAACCTGGATTCAAAAACTAGATTCACCTGTAACGTTACTTCTCCAAAACGTCAGCCACATATCCGAACTGTCAAGTTTGTCACGAATTTCTTGACTAGATTCGTTGGCTACCCCTCCATAAAGGTCAACTCAAAAAGATGTTCATGTGATCGACATAGGCAAATAAAAACAGAGACACATCAAGTCCGCCAGCTGTCACCTGTCAAGATCTTTCTTCTTTCAGTACCTACTGTTTGTGTTTGTTTGAAAAACTTTCTTGTCCTTAATCTGGTGTCAGATATTTGATAATTTTTTTTTATATGGTATTTATCTTTTTAATGGTGGATGTATTCTATCAAACATCTGGACTTTATTACCTGCTATTTGTATATGATCTTTGAGTTTTACTTACTGATAAGTGACACGTTAGGAAATTTGCGACTTACCTGAAAGTAAACAAAATTTTATTGTTAGATGTTTTGTTACCGAAAAGTGATTATGTAGGAGCAAAATTAAAAGAATGTTTAAATTAAATTAATAGTTAAAAAAAAATCAAGTTAGGTTATAGATCGTGCTGGAGACGCTTCCTGGTTGAGGCCCAGGTCCAATTATCTGAAATTTTGATTTGGAATTTGTATTATTGAAATAATTTTTAGGGATGACCTCACCCGATCACGTTTTATTTCAGAAGATGTAGGTACTGTGTTTGACAGCTGTCTATAGTATTGTCAAGTTGGTAGATACTTGATGACAGAATTCAGTCCACCAATTCACCGGACAGACTTCAGCAAAAACAACAATTGTATTATGAAATAATTTATGAACAAGTAAATGAAATGATTTCCAAACAGAATAATAAGTTAGTAACAAGAAAGAGGTTGTCAAAATTTATTAAAGGGCGATTTCTGTAATATTAAATTTGTCCGTTTATCAGCCTGTGTTTGACAGCCGTGTCTGGCGATGGCAGGTTTTTTGTTGTTCAATCTACACAAGTTCAAGGGGTTTATAAATCTGTATCGTGTGACGTGAATAATACTGGACAGTTTCCAGTGGCGATTCGGGTCATTGCCACTCCTACTTTTTAGGAGCATTTTCAACAAAAATATAATATACTTCCACATTTTTTTTATGCGTCATTGATTTTAACTTTCCATTATTAAAATGATTTGAAGTCAATCTATATGGAAAAACACTGTTTGCAAAAGCCAATACTAGGTCCTTCAATATTCTAAGAAATCAATCAGTTTTCTGCTTCATCTACACTTCTACAGGCTGAGTGCTGAGAGGTAGACCGAAATTTTAAGCGATTTCAGACTCGCAGAGCGAAAGCAAACTTTTACTTGAACAATGACTGGCTGTTTCTTTGTTCTTTGTGAAAAGAAAAGTATGCGGAGTACCCGGCATTGGAACATTGACAAGTAATTGGCCTTGAGCGACTAGGGGAAAGAAAGTCGCGGAAACTTTTTCTCAAGAAACTTCCAACGTTGGTACCTAGAACAAGAAATTATTTGTGTCATGTTACGGGTAGAAGTGCACTTTCGAAAAGACTTAAACTAGATTCACCAGCTTCGACCTAAGTTGCAACTTTGTCATAGGCCCCTACACAAAAATCTATTTTTTTTTAAACATTTCTCCGAGTAAGACGAACATATGACCCGTCTTTAACAGCGCACATAAATGTTTCCAGATTGGTTTGGGTTCTGTACTTAAGTCATTTAGGTTGTAGACCCCCAGAAATGTTTCAATAGCTTTTAACATTCTGAACACTTCGTTTATCAAAAAAAAACTAATACTATTTTTTTGTAGGCTTATTCTCCAACCTTCAGTAAAGAAATATAATCAACTTTGATGTTTGAGACGTTCAGCGCTTAGTAGGAAAAATGCTCTTCCGCATATTTTCCACTAAATATTATTTTCCCATTAAAGTCCATTGAAGGACATTTTTGTAAATGCTCTTCAAATATCAAAATCAACAATAGCCCCAGGTAGATTGTTCACTACAACTCCACTTGAAATAAGTATCCGAATGCACTTCTACCTACTTTGATCCTGAATTTATAAGGAAAATAGTTCTAACAACTACTTGTTGGAAAAGCAAATCCGTTTCCGCTTGCAAATAGTGCAACAAAAAATATCTGGAAGGTATTTAAAAATGAAATTCCGCACAAACGCTATTTTCTCTGAAAATCTGTTGAGTAAGCGATTCAATCGAAAATAGCCCCAGAGGGTCAAGCCAGTGTTAATCGAGTTTTCCTACAAAATCTGCTAAAAATTCCGACCGTATATACTTTATGCTCTGCACTTCACTTTGGGCCACCTCTCCCAGCAACCCCCAAACAAAATGTCGGATGGTAAACATTTCTTGATTCATTTCCTCTCTGCCATTCCATTTGCGATTCCCTAAGAAAAAAAAAATTGATATTTTCAACATTTTAACGTTTCATTGTTATACTCGTACTTCCATGCAGAACCCAACGAAGGTAAAGAGACGAGAAAAAAAAAAAAACAAGTACACACATTCGATGAGCTTGCAAACAATTTCTCATCCTCATTGCAGAGGAGTATCGAAGCCAATGAACCAAACAATATCCACAGAAGTTTATCCCCAAAGGAAACATTTACCAGTGCACACATATAGCAAGTAGTGCCAAACAGACGGGATAAAAAGAAAATTCCCTCCTTCTAGGAAACTCCAAAGCATCCAACAGCGGAAAAGGAAAAAAATATACAACGGCAACAACGACGACGACGGAACAACGGAAAGAAAGCAACCCGAAATGCAGTTAGCAGTTGGTACTTTATGCCACACATGGGACTGCTAAAGTAGGATTTTCATATCTCAACTGGAGGTTGCAACCCTTCATTGATGACCATTCGTTTTGCAATTTTCTAATTAACTCGTACAGTAAACAGATTTACACCTGCACCGGGTATATACTTGTTAAGGGAATTGCATTGTTATTCCACATGTAAACAGCAATATTGTTCTGTCTGTGTTTGTTTGTGGAATGTTCGGACATGTGAATGTGGACTTTCTGCAGAGACGTTGTAGCCTTGTAGCAGAGAAGACATTTTCAAATTAAAGCCCTTATTCAGATCAATATTGATGTTAATATATACAGAAATTAAAAGAAAATATTGGAAGACCGGATTCATATGCATAGGTTAGGTTGAACAGGGTTGTATGTGTAACACTGGGCACCAAATTCGACTCACTCCTACAATAAGTAGAAACTCGTACTTCTAAGCCGAGACTAATTTCTAAGAAGATCCGACACTCATAATATTTATATTATGGTGGAATGAATGTAGAAATACCCGAAATAGACTCAACGGAGGTTAAAAACCTAAACCAAATCACCCAAACAATCAATTTCCCTACAGAATTTAATAATGGTCTAAATATTGTTTGAGGAACCAACCTTTTCAAAGTGATTAAAGAAGAACCTGCCAAGGTGCCTCCTTCTACCCCAAGCGATTGCTTGACACTCACATAGAATATGGGGGATGTCTTCCGTGACTTGTAGGTATGTAGGTACCTGTTTATATCCGAGTTAGCTAATCCTTGTCTTATGGCATGCTTCCATAGAAGGCAATGTCTAGAGAGATTTCCTACCGGTCATCTTAACTTTGTTCTACTGTGATTGATTAATTCTTCAGACTTTTTCCGGCCTCAGTACCTTTGACCTTCTTGCTGTGACCATCTTGTGGCTGCTAAATGGGAAGTTTTTTTTTCGACGTGGGAAAGTCTATTTTGTTAACTAACTTCTTACTTTGCTAACTTCGGCACAGGAGTTACATTGTGTGCTTTGAAAAGATCAGAGAACCAGAGAGCCGAATACAAGGAACTTAAAGATGACCAGACACACTTTTGGGTTCAGTTCTAGTCCATTTCTTATTACCGTGACGTTCAGCTAAAGATTCGCTTGGTCAAAACATGCAACATACTGCAGGAATCTATTTATTTTGACGATCTGGCGATGGCGACATGTGTTGTTCCTGAAGAAGAAGACTCTGAAGATCAATAGGAAACACATCGTTAGAAGTTTTTTTCTTTTGCGAACAACGGGTCATGCCGGAATTAGATGAGCATGTGGTTTCAAAAGGTTTCAAAAGGACGGTGAAACCACACACACAGCACGAGCCACAATGGATTTTGTGACGAAAGCGTTTCCTGTTCCCGTAAACTCCCGTTTTGGTGATTTGCGCTTGGCCAGCAGACTTCTTCCGTTGGGACTACTTGAAGTCGCGGGCCTATGCCAAAAAGCCTAAGACAATCGCAGCCCTTAAGGAGAATATTTGACAGAATTGCGAACAATTATCACCAGAAAATATTTATCAGCACTGGCGGCAGCCACTTGTAGCCACTTGTAGCCACTATACCACTTAACAGAATAAATAATTATAATCGTCGAACTAAAGATTTCCATCACTACAAAACATTTTTTTACTATTTTTACTATTTAGTAAAAAAAGTGATTTATACTTTGCGCCACCCTGTATTTATCTATACACAAGTTAAACTAGATTCCTTCACCTTTTCCTTGCTGAATAGTAAATGAAGATCACTGTAAGTCGTAATTTTTCACCTCTTTCAAAATGTTGGCTAAACAAGTTCACTGAGAATATAACCAACATTAACCTTTTAATTAATATTTTATTTAGTCTAATTTAAATAATGGTTAAAATGTACTAAAAATTGTCTGTCGGATTTTTCTTACAGAACTTTATCCAGTCAGTATTCTTCGATTCAATTATACAATAAGCAATATTCAAGTGCAGTTAAACATTTTTTTTTTTAAAGTACTTCTGATGTTTACGGGCAAACTTTTCGACACAACACATAACACACAATTTCATTAGCATTGCATCGTTCAGATCATTGTCTTTAACAAAGTGAATCTGTAAACGAAATGTTGTCTCGAAAGCGAAACCTGTTGAACACAATACATAAAGTCAAGAGCAATTATCTGAAATTGAGACAACCTCGTAAGCAAGTTCAGACATAAAAATCGATTTAATTCCATTAATATACTTTTCACCTTTGAACCTAGTTAACTCGTGCACACGAGCAGCTTTAAAATAATTTTTAGCAACTTACCCCCGACTTCGGCTAACCTTTCTACAAATAAAACTCTTAACGTGAAAGTAATACAAAAGTACTCTGTACTTCATTTTCAAACAAGTACACAACCCTAAAACCTGGAGGTTAAAAAAAAAGTCTCTGCGTGTGCACGTCTTCGTAAATTGCTTGCACACTTATTATTCTAATCGTGGACGTTGGAAACTATAAAATTTAGAATTCGAAAATAACGACTCCCCGGAGCAAAGTTCATGAAATGCCTGCAGGCTGTCGAAAGGAGAGCAGCCAGAAAAAATAAAATAAAAAATCACACACAAATTTATAAGGCCTTCCTATTCGACGGCTCGTCGGTCGGTCGGTTCGGTAGTGCAGAGGTATAGTATAATATACATGGGGAGGTTACTCGAAAAATTTGCATTTGAAATAACTCAAACACATACTTGAGGGGTTTTGCGTTGCAGAGTCCTGACGCTCCAACAAACCGAAAAAAGGAAACCGAACAATTTGCTGCTTTCCTTTATATAAGAAATTCTTTGTGTTGTGGATACTTACACCGGTAGGTACCACCCCCATGCGAGTTGAAAGGTGATTTCCCGGCAAATACAAAATTTGAATTAATTCTTCATGCCGGCGAGGTGCTGAAGAGCCTTTTAGCAAATGCTACTTTATTTTACGAGCAACCCTTCTGCCTCTCGAAGTTACCTACTCTTCAATTAGATCGATTTGAATTGATTACAAGGGGATTCGGAATCGGATTGGATTGAATGTGGCACAGTGGGGATGCAGGAAAGGGTTGATCGCTCGTTGTTTGTGGATTTGAATTTCGAAAGCTCTGCAGCGCATTAACTAGATTAATGAGGATTACTGAAGTGGATTTCAATGGATGGCTGGAGTGTTGTGGTGGACGATGGCACAGGTACGGCGAATTTAGGCTGCAATTAGAAGACACACTTGCGTATGCACTTTGTGCC
Organism: Cheilosia vernalis; assembly: GCA_949126925.1. Taxonomy (NCBI): domain Eukaryota; kingdom Metazoa; phylum Arthropoda; class Insecta; order Diptera; family Syrphidae; genus Cheilosia; species Cheilosia vernalis. Next base: position 98,208,751 of record OX421358.1, on the reverse strand, counting down.
GATTAGAATGGAGTGGAAGTGCGAATAACATGATTATGTCGAGAGACATGTTTGTTGGTCATGGTGGTGTCATTTGAGTGTTCTACATTGTGACTGGTGTTGTTTGTGACATTTATTAAACAGTCACACATGGGGATGGCACATATTTCTTTGAAAGGATTAGCAGTTGCTTAGAAGAAGTTATTTTCTAGCAAATCTGAGGAGTTTGGCGGTTTTCTTGTCTCTGCTTCTTCGCCTCCTTCGGCATCAGCATCTTCATTTGTTTCTGAGACTGATTTAAAGCTAAGGCTCCCTTCCCATACTGGCACAGCATAGATTTGTAAGAACAGTTTTTTTCTTGGCAAATAGTGGGGAGGTGTACTCAGAAGAGGTTACGAATTTTGATCGATTTCCAAACAGCTATTAGTTCGGTAGATGGAAGAGCTCTCCTTCTAAATTGAAGCCAACGTAGGCATCTCTCTCTGGTGATTAATTTAAATCTTTCAATGTGTGGTTTTCCATTGGTTGTAACTACAGTTCGTACAGTGGTAGACATTCTATCATTATACTGACCTGACTTATACACAAAATATTGGAAATTGCACACCGCATTGAAAGTGGTTCCTAACTATTTGCATTAATTTTAAGACGTGTTCAAACGACGAAATACGTCGACCATGATTGTCAGCCAATAGATGATTTTACGGACTGAATAGGTTACTGCTTAGCAAAGCATGTCAACGAAGGGTGAAAACGAACTCAGTTGCGTTGAGTTCCCCATATGATCTTCAGCCGAGATTGTACCACAGGAATCATAAACATATAGCTAACATACGAGTACATCTTAATAAAGATAATACTACTTTACGTGTGTATGTCACTGAACTCCACCTAAACGGCTGGATCGATTTGAATGAATTTTTTTGTATGCGTTTGAGTGGCGCCCTGGATGGTTCAGATTCACAAATAGCCCGGCAGATGGCACTGCAGTGGCTTCGCTAGTATATTATATATTATTAATGCAGATAACTGGATGGAGAAGCATTTTGGCTGTCCCTGTTGCTAGTTACAACCTTAGCTAGCAAGTCTTTTGTGAGAAAACATGCAGGGAAAATATTAATGTTCATCTGACCCCCTCTTTGTCCATTTGCTACCTTTGTGGCCAAAATTTACTGATATTTAAAGGACAGAAGTCATTGGACTGTCAACTGCCATTCAATTCAACACATTTGGATGGGTTCTACCAGAAGTCAAATACAGTTCACCACGGATGTAAGAAACCTCTGAAATCCAAATAAGAATATTTCTTACATCAAAGTTGTTTCAATAAACAATGTTTTTTATATGAAAACAAATGATACCTGTAGGAAACTAAGTTTTCATATAAAAATATCCATAACACAAAAATTTTGTATTATTATTATTTTAAAAAGTAAATAAATGACAGCTTAAATAGTCTTACAGCTTTAGCTACCTGGGCCTTCGGCTAATAAAAAAATTATTTATTACCTACACAAAATACATGTTTCTTATAAGCGGCGGATTTTCTATTGAACATAGGTAGGATTTCGTGAATGAAGGTTCTTTTCTTATAACCGTGATTCTTATATCAGTTCTTGCTTATAGGTATGGACTTATAGAGAAAAAACACGATATTTTCACATGAGTTTCTTATATTAGCGATTTGTTCTCATATGATTGTTTCTTTTTATTCTATTTAATGTGGACCCCATTCTTCATATAAACTTATTTAAAATTCCTTTCTTTTGCGGATGTTAATTACCTTTTTAACTTTTTTATTTCGCTCACTTTTATAATTTATGCCAAAATTTCAATCATACAAAATAGCGTCTTCAGTTCCAAACTTTAGTCTAGATTTCATAGAACTTGATTTCGATAAAACACCCTAATCGGATCGACAAAAAGCGAGCACCCTTTTCAATACTATGATATCAAGAATGGAAAATTTAAGAAAATGCTATCTGACATTTTGAACCTTCAAAATGGTTATCATTGCGAATAATTTCACGATTCGATAAACTTTTTTATATTAGCATGAAACCGTAAAAATCAGATTCATATTTTTCGAAAACGCCCAAATTCACTCACAAAAAAAGCTCGTGTTCATTAAAAAAGCGTCCAAATACTTTGTTGTTAATTTTTTTATTTCGCTTACCTATGAATATCTAAAAATATTCTACGGTCCGACAAAAACTGCATTCAAATGAAACCACTTAAAAAGTGTCTATGGTCCATGTTCACACGTAGGTATAACTTACAACACGTTCAACTTAATCCACTATTCTGTAGCGCACCGAAAAACTGTTCCCTTACAGTGTAGTCGAATTTTCATTAAATTGGAATAACGCATGCAAGGATATCGCAGCGAACACAACCGCACAAAGGCACACAGGCATTTAATTGGAATCGAATAAATGTAAAAAACAAAAAAAAAACTTTGGCATTTAAAATTCAAAACAGAAATTTGCCTGAACGTGTTGTTTGACAAAAAAAAAAAAACAGAACGAACCCTGAATCTGCGCCGTAGTAATTTAGGATGCAAATTAAATTAAAAGTAATTTCGGAGGATTTTTTGCTCATTTTTTGTTTAGCCTTTTGTTATTCGTATTCTATTTATAAACAAAATGGCTGCCAACTGGTGTTCGAACGAGGGTTTAAGCCGCTTTTCAGTAAGAGAATTATTAGGTTATATTGCCAGAACAGGGGATGAACGCGTCTGGTGTAGCTTGCTAAGCTGTGACATTGCCAAAGGTCACCAAGTTGGATATAATGTTCTTTAGCAGAAAGAAAAAACTTGTTGGAGAGTCAGCACGTGTACCTACTGTCGACAGAATTCATTGGAAGAAATAGGGTGCTCTATATAGCGAATTAATTAACAACAAACGTCAGTCGATCGGTGGAAGTTTGTTGTTAAACTGGTCAATGATTTTTTTCTGAAACCAGAGCAGGTGACAAGCCAAAGCATTAGCGGTTGAAAAACAGATGCTGATGTTCGGCCTTTCTTGTATGAAATGATTGGTAACCATTCCGCCGACATTTTCCCATTTAAATAAGTAGAAAGATAAAATAAATTGAAGCTAGTTCCCTCCATTGCATACATATGTGATGTGCACGTTCCTGTTCACATCCTCAGTGATGCCCGCCCATAGTATCAGGGTATCGCACCCTTACCTACAGCTGTTCTCGAGCTGTTCACAATTAAATAAAAGCTTCAATTTAAAGTGTGTTTTGACTACAACATCTACAAGGAAGCATCGCTCTTGTAAGCCTTCCAGCTATTGTAAGCTGCCTACAATTCTGACGGCACCCTAGAATACTATAAATTTGTGCAAGTGCATTCCACATAAACATAAGCGCAAGAAAAATAAATACCTTCTGCTTGCAAAACAAATACTAATACATCACTGAGCACACAATACAAACAGTTGGAGAGTAAAACAAAAAATTTGCAGAGGCAAACATCAGAAGGACTTATGGCTGGCAGCTGATTATTTATTCATCTGTTGCCATAATACTCGTTATAATTTCAGTTACATCTTTCGCTTTGCTCTTCGTTTTCGATATAATTCTGCAACTTCGGTTCAGAATTAATTCACTTTCGTCCTTTCTTTCTCTCCAATGGACAAGACACAAGAGTGGTGTGTCTGTGTATGTCCTTTCTTTTCATTAATTTATTCAGTTGCTTAGTGCGTCCTTGCCTTCTCTTAGACTTTAACAACAGAATTTACTGGAAATAGACATAGCACTTGTTTGAGGATAGCCAATCCAACCGAATACAATATCTGTCTCAAGGATCTGCACAGGAGATGGATACAAAAATAGCAAAGCCAATGAAAAAAAGTAGAAAAAACCTGTCGGGCGGTCAAAATTTCAATTTGAACATTGATATGCACCACTGGTTCCCATAATCAACAGCACTGGCATTGGTGTGGTGGTCCAAATTTAGGTCGTGCCTCCAGTTTTTACCAATTCACAATGTTGCCATTGTTACGCGGAATTTTTTTTTTTTTTTTTTTTCAAACGAGCAGCACAAACGTAATTGAATCCAATTATTTTGTTTATTTCATTTTGTCTAGTTTTCATCCTTCGCAATGTAGGGATGTTTGAATTTTGCAACGCTTTTGTGTCGGTTTGCTTTGTAATTTTAATTTGCATATTTTGTTATGCCCTGTCCGATAGGTAGGACGTTGGATCCTTAAAGAAATGTATTCTAGTTATTGTTTTTAAGAGGGGTTATCGACAATAAGCATTTATTTTGTTCAGCAAGTTAAGCTAGGAATTAAGGGCTATGCATTTGAGATTCGTGGAACGAGTCGTCCTATTGAAAAATGTTGCTGTACCTATTAGAAAGTCTTGAGTTTATTTAAAAAAAAAAACCTGCCCCAGGGGCTTTTAAGTATGCTATTCGCAGTTTATCAGTAGTAAATGTGGGCGGAAATAAAGCTGGGGCGTTCAGTTGAAAGGCATAACAACACATCCTCTCAGGACTTTAAGACCATTGTATTTTTTACTTGCCATCATTTAAAGGCTCATTTGCTTAGCAGTTATAGTATCTTATAGTCGAGTCAAACCAAAATGGCCAAATCAAAAGACAATTATTAATTCATAAATCTTTGAAAATTTATGTCCAGTATTTTAAAAAGCAAGAGAGGGAACATGTGTGCTTTTTGGAAATGGTTAGGGAGCCTTTACCTTTGGTGTAGAACTAGCAAAAGAATGTAATAAAATTAAAGCTTAAATATGCAACAACAGCACGCAAAGAACCCTAAGAGCATTTAAAGTTAAAGTATAAAAGAATTAGAAAGTTACTTTAGATTACTAGATCAAGTAGTTTTTGTTTCTATTATAGCAAAATTAGTTTTACTTTTTTTAGTTAGGTATTCCAAAAACCTTGTAGAAACTATATTTTATGGCATACATCTTTTTAAACACTAGATTCTTTCGTTAGGAATATATCGAATACTTAAGACGAAGCTCCAAGTTTTTGTAGTAGTTTTTGTTTCTAATATAGCAAAATTAGTTTTACTTTTTTAGTTATTCCAAAAACCTTGTAGAAACTACATTTTATAACATACATCTTTTTAAACACTAGTTTCTGTCGTTAGGAATAAATCGAATACTTAAGACGAAGCTCCAAGTGCAGCAGTGATCTCTTTAGCTTACCACAAACATTTCAAACACTTACCTAGGTAGCGCTGAGGTTTGAGGTGGACGTGGGCCTCAACCGATACACGTCTTCAATTAGAAATGTCTTTGGTTAAATGGATACTCAAGAATTTTGTTAACAAGGAGTGAGCTCAGATATTGAGAGGAAAATTCGCAAAAAAAAGTTGGAAAAGCGCCGAAAACTCTTTAACAACCCGTCAAAAAACACATAGAACATGCGACTGGAATCGTGTTAGGACACTTAAGATGCATTAAGAACGTGGATTTGTTAATGGCATCTAAAATCGCATTAGGAAACGTTCTGGAAAACGTGTCAACACATATTTTAAATAAATCGGCGAAATATTATCAAAAATGCTTCTTAATAGTCGTGAGAAACTCGGTCAAAAACGCTTCAAAAAACGTGTACGAAATCATAAACTGGTCGCCTTAAAACGAGTAGAAAACGGGCAAAAAGTTCGTCGGTATAATGGTCCAATACAGGTGAAATAAAAATCACACTAGAATATTCGTCGAAAATCGCCCCACAAATTGTGTTGGAAGACATGTTAAAGAATCATTTAAAAGAAACGCATAAGAAAATCTCCAAAAAAAAACAAGCTAAAAACTCAACCAAATAATACGCTTATTAAAATTCGTCAAAAACTCATCACAATCAAATTGGAAAACGAAATAACAATTGTTAAAAAAGCAAGTATCAAAAAAGAGATTTTCAATGTTCAAAACTATATAGTAAAAAAAAAATAAAATTGCGTAGAAGAACTCTCTTAAAACTCGGTCAAAATCATAAAAATCCGAAAAAAAAACACCTTTAAGAAACTGGCCGAAAATCTAATAAAAAACCCCAACAAAACGTATATAAAACTCCTTAAAAATACATCAAAAACATTTGCGAAAATTCGTCAAAAATTGATTCAAAATATCGTTGGAAAACATGTTAAAAAAAAAAACGAGTGAAAAAAAGTTTAAAAAATGCCAAAAAAAAAACTCACGTTAAAAAGCGGATTAAAAAATCTTACGAAAAATGCTTCAGAAACGCTTAAAAAAACCGGCCGAAATGCGTCAAAAATCGCGTCGAAATACACGCCATGAATCCCTCAACTTTCTACTTTTACCATTTCGACGATGCTTATTTGGACAATTTTGCAAGAATCTATCCTAAGCTTCGTTTTACTTGGAAAATCAAATTTCTCGTCGGTTCGAAAATATTAGCGGACACCTTTTAAATAGGCAAAAATTATTTCTAGTACCTATGTTTTCCCTCTTTGCTAATGTTCAACGCCCGTGCGTTTCTGTCTTTTCAAAATTAAATTGGAATCTACGTATTGTTCTCAAAGACGGCATTTTTTTTAACAATATCTAAAACATTTTCTGCTTAGAATTACAGTAAGCCCAACAACATTCACTTGCTTCTCAAAATCATATCCACCCCCTACCCCTTAGCCAACATTTTGATTTCAGAGCTTCATGTTTCTTAATTAGCCCGAAAAATCAACCATCAAACGAGAAGCGCAGCGAGAAAACCTCATCAAAAATGTGGCAATTTCAATATACCAATTAAGCACCCTCTGAAACATTCCACTTCTACTGAAGTCCCTCATATTCGTTTCAAAAAAAAAAACAGCCCCCCACACGTTTAAAGACAGCTTAAAGATCTCCACCCTGTGCTGATGCTGCCTTCAGTCGAAGTTTCCCACACCATTGGTCATTTAAACAAAACTTCGCAAATGATCCAAATACGTTCTTCATTAAAATAATAAAAACGAATTTATATTTATTTTGCCTCGGTTTTAATTTTCCGATTCCCACCCACCCGACGGCGCAAAGGACTTCCTTCCTGTGATGCTGTGTCGGCCCTCGGCCAACCTTTAGCGAACATACATTTCAACTCATCCAGTCAGCCAGCATCAGCATCAGCATCAGCTTAGCACCCCACTTCGGTCTGTTATTGTAATTCCTTAATATTTCGTTGTGCGACTGTCAACTGTCTCTGTTCCTCATTTTCATTTAATTTTTCCCATATTTTCTGGCGTAAAATTCGCATAATTCCACACTCATTTTAATATTTGGAATAATAATGAAAATGCTGATGAAGTCAGGATCGGAATGCTTCGGATGTTGCTGATGAAAAATACGAAAGGACATCGTCCCTGGTGGTGATTGGGGCTGGCTGGCGGAACTGGGCGAAAACGTTGAAGTGTACAATTTTGTTCATTTTGCTGTGTTTATTTGTAATTATAAATGCATTGCTCCCCGGGGCAGTCGAGGGGCCATTCTTTCACAACAGACCGTTGCGTCACAAGACACTAGACACCAGGGGACTCTACCTGCAGGTGGATTTGGATTTCTAAAGAAGTAACCCGTGATGTTTAAGTGGTACTACAAAATGAACATATAGCAATCTTGAAGGACGCTTTCAAACTAGAGGAGCCATTTGCTTTTGCAGCAGCTCGGGCAAGAGTTGACGTAATCAATTTGCCATCCGCATCCCTTTTCCGCAGTAGAGTCTATGGACGGGCAATGTGGCGAAGTACATAGTTTCAGTTGTTTGAACGTTTTTCTATTACGTAAAGCTCTTTACGCCACTACGCGATAGGTAATAAATAGAAGGATATTTAAAACGCCTGCTGGTAAAAGTCTGTTAGCACTTTAAATTAATTTGTAGCATAAGAAATAAATATCACGTCTCTCTTGAGGAATACGGTAGTAATGTTGTAGGGAATCACAGTGGCCAGGAGATTCCTATTGTGCTGATGGACATAAGTTATTTAATACGTGAAGGTGCTGCGGGTCTCTATTTAAATCAGAACTTCTGGGTAGTTCTTCCGAGATCAGAAAAAATCATTCCCTGTACTTTTCTCTTTTCCACAGGACATTCATTGAGTACGTATGCACTTCGTCGCCCATTTTCTGATTTTCTGGGGATGGTAATGATGGCGAGTGTCAGTCTACCCGTATTATTTGCTAAGCTCGGGTAAAGTTTTTGCTTTGGTGCGATCGAGTCAAAGACTTGTATAAATCGCAGCATTGGGGTACCATCTTTAAAATTCCTGATTTTTTGGAGTAGCTATGTGGTTAAATGTAAGCTGGCTGGCATATTCTCGGCAGACATCTCGAAAGTTTCCTTAAATTAAAGCCGGTGAGTAAAGACCTACTGTCATTAAATAAGATCGTCGAGGGATTGTTCAGTGTTCGACATTATTGATCATGGTGGTGGTTCTGTAACTATCCCAAAGGTCATGAGTTAATCAAGTTGTTATACAATGTTTGATAAACGATTATACATTGGAGCATTTTCCGAGATCTTGAGATCTCCTGTGAAGTTGCTTACTGTGAGGTTTTGCGTATTTCGGAGGAATTCCCGTTTGCCCCAGTAATTATCACATTATCTGTATATTTCATTTTCTTTGTTTTTTATTAAAAAAAATCTTAACCTCAGTAGAACGTCTTTGATTCAAATAAACCAAATTACCAGTCAACCAGATTAACTGTTTTGTCTGAGGTGCTCCTTGACAACATCCAAAGCCGGCGTTTCCTCACCGAAATCCTTGATGACGACCACTGAGCATCCACATACCTCACCGAAATCCTTGATGACGACCACTGAGCATCCACGGTGAGGAAACGCCGGCTTTGGATATTCTTTGCCTTTCTGTTTTTAACGCTCATTGCTTGGGATGAGATGATACCCATTCTTCAGGAGGGCCCTTACCGACTTTAACGGTCCTGTGAGAGTCTCGGAAACCACATTTACAATTATGTATATCTTCGAACATGTTTAGGATCCGCAGTGGTTGTATCATCTCTTACAAGTCTATCGATTGGATTCCACTCAGTGACCGCTCTTCTGCATTGGAAATATTTAGTTGCCGCATACTTTTCAATTCTGTTAAACTATTTTGCTGCTGGGCTGGCTCACCGCCTCTTTTTGTGAGGACAGATGCTTTTATAGCAAAAGCTTGTATTTATAAGAAGCTGCTCTTCCCAGTACCTAGTAGGACCTTGTCTTCTGCAGCTCACTTGCACACAGTCCCACCGCATAAAATATATTTCTTAATCTCCAGTTGCATACATATTCCTATATTTTGTTGGTGCTGCCAATTGTAAGGCACCCCGAGATGTCAACATGTCAACACAAATCAAATAAAACATCATTCCACGTCATGTCACCCGCCTGAACACCAACAAACCAAGCATCCCTGAGGAGACAAATTAGTTTGGGTAAACACAGCACTCATCCCCCTGTCAACAATCCATGTCAAAATTGTTCAAATTAAACGTAGGTAGGTACCCTTCAAATTAAATTGTAACCAACAATTGGAATACTCGCTCCGGAATCACTTCAAGCGAGAAGAGCTGCAATAAAAATCCCATTCGCGTCGCTTCAGGACCAACTACTTGAGCACAGTGTATACACTATACACTTGCACCCTAAATTGGCCTAAATTGCAGATCGTTATATTCCCCTCAATGTAAGTGGAATACATGCACCATAAGTCCAACATAAGAGGATGAATACAATCACGGCATTGATAACATTTTTATTGCGCCAGATTGTCTGTTTGTTTCTCTGTGTGTGTACGAGTGGGTTGTTTGTATTCCCTTTAGCAAAGGCGAACGTTGCGCGTTAATTGGTAACCCCATGCAGTGGCAGATAAAGACCTTCACCTCGTTGGAAAGGGGACGACAACAAAAATATACAAAAATTAAAATGATACGTCAGTAGGTACCTCACACCAACTGCGATCAAAGAGGAAAAGCTATATACCTAGGTACCTACTAGAATAAAGGCAGATTTTGAAAGGACGACGATCCGTGCTAAATAAATAAACAAATGGGAAATTCAATTGTCCGGAATATTACATTGCGGTGGTTGTTGTCGTTATAAATACAAAAAAAAATAAACAGAACGCACTTTCAAAGTCATCACTCACTTACCCATGAACGCACATCAGGGAAGAGAAATGAGAATGACGGTTACTGGTGCATAGCCAGGCAAACCAAACGAATGAATTGATGGTTGGATGGTTGGATGGATTCACGATAGCTGCGGTATCTGTTATGCGTATATTGTGATTTGGTCAAATTAATTCCAAATCACTTTACGGATGATGTAGATAATAAAGGGAGTTTTACTGTGCATCAAGGATCAAGGTTCTTTTGTTACTTTACCGTGATTTTGGTTGGCGCAAATTGTGCATTCTGCAACTCTTGTCCAGATGGCTTAGACCTTAGAAGACACAATGGGGCTCACAAAAAAAAATTTTTGTTTCGACTCTAAATTTTATAAGCGAAACTTTATAGCCAAAATATATTTTCTAAACAAATTTATTTATTTTGATGTTATGTGATTTAAAGTCGTGACTAAAATTTGTTATTAGTGCGGCGCAATGAAAAGGTGTTTGGAAGAAGGAGTCACAAACGAACCACCCCAAGAAGAGCGCAGTGACATGAAAAAAAAAGTCATAGGTAGGTATATTTACCTATGGAACTGCGTCCAAAAATTAACACGGGGCTACCTAAATTGCAATTTTAAGAGTCAAATAGGCTTTTGGGAACTACAACTGCATCATCGGCTGAAAAGCTAATACCAAGAGCAATGCTTATGAAATAAAGTACATACACTAGTGGGTCGCTTTCTCGTTTAGTGCGGTTCTGACTGACTTTCAGAGTCCTCAGCAAATCGAACACAATAATTTTGAAAACATCCTTTTGACTCTAAGTTTGCATTTTGGTTAAAATCGTTATCGCCGTTTTCCGGTAAACTGATAAAAACTAAATTTAAAAAAAAAATCGAGCTGTCGTGGGACGGCCGAATGAAGCGAAGCATTGGACGTAAAGTATTGGCCCGTGTTACGTGGCGGCCTATTTGAAATTCATTTTAATTTTTCATAGTGCCAGTTAGTTTAGATTACTCTCTCTGTTCCTCTTTCGCTCTCTACACACATATATTTGAGAATTTTCCGACTTTTCTTTTTTCCTAAACCATCCCTGAATCAAGACGAACAACACAAAACAAAAATCATCCAAATCGGTGGAGCCGTTCTCGAGTTTTCATCTTCCAAGTGCGCCATGGAGGGGGAAGTTAACGCTACGGTGACGATTTTTTTCGGTTTACTCCCCATCTTTTTGAATAATTTATATGCGTGACCCACCGACCGTCCGTAAAAAAGCTATATTCGCTTCAAAAATACTTTTTTCAAAAATCCATTGTACGATAATATGGAGAAAAACTGAGTTTGCTATTAAGTTATAAATGACCACATTACCTTAGAAATTAATTTTTGTTACAATCGTATAGACCGTTTTCGGAATATGTCGAAATTTCAAAAGTATCGTTATTCGAATTTTTAGCCAAAAACTGGATACGCAGTCATGGTAACCTCAACTACTAAACTTAAATGTTAGAGCCCTTTTCGATCAAATCAAACTGGTACGAACATTTTATATGGGAAGTAGATACCATTAATTTTGAGGTTACCTTGCAAAAAAATAATGCTCCCGAACTGTAAGCCGAAAAACTCCAAATCCGAGGTTTGAACGTAATCCGGGAAGCCGGTTAGGCTATGTGCCTGTGGAAGGACGGACAGACGGACAGACCGGACAGAATTTTGCCACCCACTTTTTTGAGTTCCTTTATCATCGAAATATCAGAATTGTTTTATCTCGAGTTTTATCTCGAAATTTTGTGCGTAAACAATACCTTTCTCTTACTACGGAATGGAGAAAGTTAAAAAAGCTATAAGTCTAGGACTTAGACTTTGACTTGGATATTAGATTCGTATGGCACCACATTACGAACACAATGGAAAATCTGTAGCACACTACAAAGAAATAGAAGTCTTAAAAATGACTTTGTCGCTAAAGATTCAAAATCAAAAAGTGAGTCAGAAAAGTTCGAAATTTTTCAGCTTCCCTTTTGGGCTGTTTGAATTCGCAAAGCTTACGAAGTACTATAAAAACTCTCACAACTGAATACAATTATTTAACGAATTTATTAAATGAAATATTTCGGTATTTTAATTACTTAAAATTAAGAAATTGGAAATTCAGAGTTTTTTGATGTTCTTTAAAGTTGCTGTCTCCCCAATGTAAAAATCGTCCCCACTCAAAGGATGTAAAATAACTTTATTATTCTCGTTTTTTGAAACGGGTGACTATAGCGTGTAGTAAAACACAAAAATAAAAAATTGCCGCAAAATGTCCGTAAGGAACTAGGGTGTAGTGATTCATATCTAACAGTTGACGAAGGCGGTTCGAAAATGGACTTTGGAATAAACTTTGTCCATACCGCCAGCGTGTTCCCAGGAAGAACTGAAACTGATGCTAGAACACGATTTTTCCCTTTTAGAGACTTAACTTTTTAAATTTTAACAACAAAACCGTCGTACAGAATACTTAGCAGTTATGTTGGAAACAGTGCAATTTATTTCTTAGACTGTAGGCTTACATCCCAGAACTATTTGAGCTCTAATAGGTACTACTTTGGGGAACGGGTATTTAAAGCTTCAGCTTCAGCAGTCTACCGATAAGTGTTGCTTCTGCAGTGATAATTTTGTTATCTACAAATCCACAATGCAAGTTCTTAAAATTTGCTCATTCTGTAACACGAAATAGATAAATGCCCAAAATTCATTTCCTAGATGTAATTCCTAAGGAATGGTTAAGCCTGAGACTTTTCTCTGTGTAGGTCAGCACACTTACACCAATTTACTGCGCCCTGCGAAGAATATACCTACATAATGTAGTTTAGAAATCCACAAAATTGTCAAGCGAGGGGATCTTTGAAACTTAACCCTCAGGTTCGAGACGATATAAGACCAAATATTCATATTAAAGAGCAAGCCGTCGTAGATGCCAGAGCGCTGAAAGAGGAGTGCCCCGGATCGCAGAGGATGGATTTACTTTTCAGTTAACATTGAGGGTAGCTAAAATTCTTCCATAAATTGGAGCTAACAGCCCTGTGGGGTTTGTACATGCATATACAGAAGAAAGTCGCACAACCTTGTCCCAGTTATAAGTCGCAATGGCATAAAATTAAATAAAAAAATAATCTTGGGACAACTTCTAGATGTATTCACTGACAGTCTCGCAGTTTAGAGTCCTGGTTCCTGGCCCGTATACCCACAATATTTCGTTTTTATGCCGTTAGCCGCGTCTCGCGTCCTATATCGCATATAAGCAAAAAAAATCAGCACATTCCGTTCGGATACTATACGTACTCGTATTTGTATTATGGACTTCATAATCATTCAAGGTGAACTGCCAAATAGCACGACATACGTACAGCTCCACCTGCATACACATATACCTACACAAGAACAATAACTACTGTGTCGTTGTATTTCTGAAGAAAGCACTCCTCGTGATTCCCAATCATAAAAACGAAACCAAAATAGTTTCGAAATTTAATTGTTTTTTTGGACCTCTTTCGAAATCGGGGTGTGGAATGGAATACGAGTGTTGACGCTGTTGAGTATACTGTCGAACGTCAAGTGACCAGAGTATCTATGAATGAGGCAAAGCGAAACCATATCACCATCTGAGTAACGACTTAAAGCAACGCCACACTTTGCCCGAAAACTAATTTCACGAAATCAGGACAATAATTCGTTTGTGATTTATAGTGAGGCATTCCCATATACAACCGTAAATAAATACGACTCTTCATAAATTCAATTAAATTAGTCGTTTAGTTGGGATTGTGATAATATTACCCTGGAGGTAAAGATTGGAAAGGAATCGCGGCACAGTGGAGTAGAAAAATGATTTTTTTTTTTATTTATGCAGGAGTGACACGCTCATTCGCAGGGCATGCATACATTTAAGGGGACTTTCAGTCAGGTTTCCACCGGTGGGGTTCCTCTTTCTCTTTTATACGACCGAAGTTAAGTGATGTGGACTTAGTAAACAGAGTGATAATTTATGCATTTCATTTGAGCAACAAATACATAATTGTTGCTTAAACGAGTGGGATATGACATCTAAGTGACAAATTGATGTCCATACGGTAGATATTAGGAAGACTGTTTCCTAGTGGTTGAGTGATCGAGTGTGTTTAGGCTTTTTTAAATATTTCGCAATACTTATTGAGTTACCGCAACCGCATACTGTAATCCAGGGGTTCCCTAACTGTGCGTCGCGACGCCCTGGGGCGTCTCTGCGCTATCCTAAGGGCGTCGCAAGACGGTAAACACAGGACGACATTTCTATCACTTTATTTTTATTTTTTCACAGCTGTCAGAACAAAAGTGAAGTCGACTAGATTGGTCTGGACAAGACGAAATCTGAATACAAAAACTAACTAGATTTGTCGGGAACGTCACTTTTTGGAGTGGTACCTAAGTGGGGGCGACTGTGTTCCGCACTTTTGGTGCCCAAGGGCGTCGGGAAAAAATTACAACCTGCAAAGGGAGTCGCGGTATAAAAAAATTTGGGAACCCCTGCTGTAATCAATTGCCGACCACAATATTCGCTTGGTCGGTTATGTGCTTTCAGGCGAACGCCCCATTATATTCATATCGCACACACAATGTGCGGTATATGCCCCATTTGATTCATATCGCACACACAATGTGCGGTAACGCCAGTGCTTGTGCGATAGCAATTTTTATTGTGTTAACCCACTCAGAAGAGTGCATTTGAACACCCACTGTGATGGAAAATTAAGTTTTCACAAGAATTGGCTCTCTTTCAAATTTTATTTATTTATTAACGGCCCATTTTAAATATTGTCAACTAATTTTTGGCGGTTGTACTTTTTTAAAATTTGCAACCAGATGTTAAGAAAATACGGACAAGTAAAATACAACTGACACAAACTACCTAAAGCAAGCACTATTAGGCCCATTTTATTCACTCGAAGTTGAACACAACTTGGGGATTTTTATATGGGAAACTTCCCAAGTTGTGTTCAACTTCGAGTGAATAAAATGGGCCTTAATCTCTCGCACTCGCCCCTTTACCCTCAACAACAACCCTGCCAAGTGAACAATCTCACCCCAAGGTTTAGGTACATAGAAAGCCAAATATAGGTACCTCCAATGTTTTTTTTAATTAAATTCCATTCAATGGAAAATCAAATCTCCTGCCAAATACTTCATGTCGCATACATATATTGAACAGAGGGGAAATTGCAAAAGAAAAATTACCGAGCCGCACACAAAAATATTCGAACACCGCTTTGTTACACTCAACAGAAATGTCACCAGTCACCACCTTTCGCCTCTCATACAAAAGAGAAGATTTATAATAATTCTATATTTTTTTTGCAATGCCCCGACAACACCCGAATGCTTCCTCTTTTATTCGTGCATCAGAAAACCATTGACCATAAGTTTGATATTATCCCTCAAGAGCCACAAATTTCCCATACACGACGACCTAAGGCCAAGACATCTGCTAAATTCAGAACACAATAGAAGCACCACTGAGAGGCAAGGATATCGAACAAAATTGAAACCGAAAATAACCAAGAGCGGTTCTAATTATCCGCTTTGACATTTTCAATTGTTCGGTATTTGTTGCGCTCTTTTCTTTTTGCCATTCATTGTCGATCCGTTTATTTATTTATTTTTCTTTTCCATTTTGTCCTTTCTTTTATTTATTTTTATTGTTTTTCTTCTATTTTTTTTTGTGTTTTGTTCACATTTCGTCCTTTCAACTTTTGATGGTGACACGACGAGCTATATACGTATATCGACAGCGTGTTTTATTGGCAAAAGGAGGGAGTTGCGGGCATGGCATCGTCCTGCAGTGTACAGCTCGGCGCTCGGAGCATAAATAAGGGAGTCTCTTGAGTAGTTTATATCCTCGCGCGTACATTCATATTGAGAACTTGTATTTTACTCGGCAGTAAGCGTTGACAGGAATTTCGATTGCTCCTTACGGTTGGAATTTCAGGATTTCCGAACGCAGAGAAATAGCTAGCGAGATACATCGTTCCTGTTCGTCGACTACGTGGGTACAATACGAAAGGAAGTGCGCCCTCGTATTTCGTTTACACATATACAACACACAGAGCGCAGTGCTCCCTGCTGAAGCTTCTACTTCCATTCCTGCTGTATAAACGTAGAATACTGGTACTGGAGGCAAATTGCTATTGCTGCGCTGATGACAATTTAGTGGAATTATGGTAGTATACCTACAACCTACATATACCTTTCAATAAAGGCAAGTGAAAGAACGACAAAAAAAAAAAAAGGGTGAAGAACACTTGATTGCACTTAGAAATATCGACACCAGGCGCGACAAGGGGAGGGAGGACGATTGAAAATATTTGCTGTTTTTGACCGAATTGACATTATTACCCTACGAAGGGCAATACTACTGGTAAAAGGATTAGTGTCCTTTCATCGTTGCACATAGTAGCGTCACCGGAAAACGACTTTGTAGGATTCAGAACTACGTACATTTCGTTTGCATTTTCACGAACTGGTTAGGTACATGTACTTCAATCAAGATTAAGTGCGATGAGTGCATTTTTAATTTTACAGTGCAATGCATCCAAGTTGGAGAGTACTTTTAGAAGGACTCTTAATGAAGTTAAAACGGGGATGAAGCGAGTTTGCTAAGTGTGTGCTTTTATTATTTTGTTGCTACGTATTCAAAATCAGTCGTTGTGCTACCACACGAACACAATATTTATTTTTTGTTAATTTATTCACCAAGAAACTATAGTTAAATTTTCGGATTGGGGGTTTGTAAAATCTATATTCGCCACGTCAACATCGAAGGACTGCACATGGAATGGCGTCAAGCCGGACAATGGCATTATATAAGAAATGCTTCCTTTCAGCTTTCTTCGCAAAATTCGCGGATAAAAGATTTGCTTCTTAAGTCAGGGATGTTTAATATATGTTTGTCGAAAGTGAAGTATGTATTAGTCTACCTGCTGAACGACGGATAAGGGACAAAGGACATAGTTGTTTTTCTTAAATAATTGGGCCATCAATGACTGGAAACGAATTCGCCTATTTGACTCATTGCAAGTTCAGTGCCAAATTCGTTCCACTCGATACCAGAGGGACGTGGAATTTACAATAAGGTCGAATATGTTTTCCAACTCTTTATTTTGACGCATTTTTGGGGGCGTTTTTGGACATGTTTATTGTGGCCTTGCTCGTTTCTTGGCGCATTTTTGGATGGGTTTTCTTGCCAGCTTTTTGAATTAAGGTGTAGCCAATAATTTATAAATACATATCTAATACCAAAAAAAAAAAAACTACCGGAAAAATCTAAGAAACGAGTTAAAAACACGTCAAAAACCGATTCGAAAACACTCAATACGCGCTAAGAAAGGCTTTTGAAAATTCGCCGAAAAACGTGTAAAATTAGGAACGTCAAAAAATGTTTCCAAAAATGTGCAGAAAATGACTTGAAAAACGTGTAGAAAATTTGGTCAAAGAACGCGTCAAAGAATTCATTTAGGTAGGTAGGTAGGTAAATGGGTGCTCTTGTGGCAATTTGCCACAGCTTCACTTAAACCATCAGTTGGGTCCATATTGTGTCCAGTTACGGGAACCATCCAGTGTGACCTGTTGAAAGAGAAAAATAAACCGCTTGTTATTTTGGATCCACATAGATTGGTATGAATCTCATGGGTTCCTAAAGCTCCGCCGTAACATAATTCTAAAGTATGTCCTGCGAGTAACCAATGATATGAAGTCTGTTTGTCTACTCTCAGGAGCGCATTGAGATCAACATTCTTCAAATAATCTAGGTCATCGAAGAAGTAACTGTTGAGAATCTTCTGTCTGCTGTTTTTAACGGCTGGGCATTCGCAAAGTAGGTGACGAACAGATTCAATTTCTTCAACGTCGCTACAGCTTCTGCAAAAATCATTATGCAGTATCCCCAGCCGTTCCGCATGTACGCCTATTGCACAGTGTCCAGTAATGACCCCCGTGAGTATGCGTATATCTTTGCGGCTTAGTCTGATCATGGTTTTAGATCTCTTTTTACTCAACTCTGGCCACAGTTGTTTTGTGTGCCTGCAGTTAATGAGATTGGTCCAGCGTAGGTTAGTTCTACTCCAGGATTCAATGTCAATCTTCCTTGCAAGCGTGCTGAGCGGAGTTAATAGACTTCATTTAAAACTGTCTAAATGCGTGCAAAGAAAAATATCAAAAAAGGCGCCAAAGCCGCCCGAAAACCGTTTCAAAATCCTATCAAAAGTGCTTAAAATTTAGGATAAATCGCACTAAAAAGCTGGCCAAAGAACAACTTTAAAAATACCTTCAATGGCAACGCACAATGGAATCCGAAAATATACGGCATTGCCCCCACTGAACCCCGTCAAATTAAACAATCAGAATAATTACACACCCCAATTGATAGATCCTTGTACTCGTATTCGTAACGCAATATTTATCTGTCAAAATGTCAAAACAAAATTTATTCCATTAAGGAAATTATTCTAGAAATCGTGGCAGGCGGGTGTATCTCAGCTCGACATTCCTCAATTTATTATCCAAAAATGTATAATTTATTCATTGAACTTCCCAAGCTCGTGGCCAAACAACACCAACAGAAAAGATTTTCTGTTTGGCTTCTTAATTCCATTTGTGTACATAATCATATCAAATTATTACCATCGAAACCGAATTCGAGTTTATAGAAAGACAAAAAAATATTTTGTCCGCATTGACCAACTAGCTTATCGTTTATTTGTGAAAGTTCTTGACACTTTCGGCAGCCAAACTATTATCGAACTAGGGTTTGAATTACTAATAAGTAGGTAGGTAGTTACCGAGGGCGACAACATTCACATTCGTCGGTTTTGTTAGAAGGGCACACCTAGCTATTTAGGAATACTTATGAATGTGACACCATTCGTTTTGGTTGAGTTTGTTTTATTTTTGGAACGAATGCAAGGGATCTAAAATTTTAAGACGATTCCAAACGGCTAATTGAGAAGCTCTTTCAAGTGAGTTATACTCTCGGATGTTTGTCAGACGTTCCCGAGAGGTGGCACAGTGAAAAAAAACCCTGGGTCTTAGCAAAATTATTTTGAGCGGATTCTTTACTCGACGGAAAGTTGGGAGGAAATTGAACCTTCAAATTTCAAAGATTCGATTTAGACTTGTCGGGATGGATGCTATCACTCATTATTCACAACTCTTAACTAATATTTTGACTACTTTCTAGTTTGTGCTGATGGGCCTTAGGCGAATAAATGCTTAGAAAATGGTCCAGCCAAAGAGATTGTCAATTGAATTGGGTATAGAAAGCAGCTTGAGTCTTATTATGTTGAACTCGACATTTTAATCAATTCTGATTTACGATACTTTCGAAAATGGATGTAACGAAACTACTTTCCTAATGCAATATGGTCATTCCTAACTTTGATAGAAAATTCTGGGACGGCATTCTGTAAGGTGAAAACGTCTAAGCGTTTTCGTGCACACGAACAGTTTGCTTCATGTAACATCAAAAACGAAAGAAATTCTCGTGGGCGCGAAAAAAAAAACGAACGAACACATTTTCTTTGACGTTTTCGCTTTTCTTGCTTCATGTAACCTTAAAAACGAACAGATTTTGTCGTCTCCACGAAAGAAAACAAACGACAGCTATTTTGTTGACGTTTATCATTTTCCTATTTATTCTCTTTGAGTTCGGTGATTTTAACTTTTAAGATTGTGCTGAATATTTTACTAGAAATGCTAACAAACTATTTTTTGTTGACCAGCGAAAGCGACGAAAGTGAAATGGAAAATGAACACGTAAACTTAAAAAAAAATTAGAAAAAATCTGCGGGATTGTTCGAATCTCTCACATTACCTGACAAAAGGTTGGTTTATTTAAGTTTAGAAATTTATTTTTTCTGTTAGTTTTGTTCAACGTTTTAGGTTAAACATAGCTGCCTTTCATTTGCATACAGGTACACGAAATACATACGTGCCTCCTATTTTAAAGCTTTCCTCAACTTCAAAACAACTTAACGAAAATAAAGCTACATACTGAGACTGCCAAAATATAATTTTATTGTGAACAAAAAAACGTTAGGAGTTACATGAAGCAGATTTTCGCGTGATTTATTTCGTTTTTTGAAACGCGAAAGTGGTTTTCGTTTCGTTATTTACAGAATCCCGCCCTTGTTTTCCTCTAAAAATAAGGGATTCTCTTACCCTTCATAAACGTCTTTCTTTCACCTGTCCCAATGTAAACATTCCCATTTCCATTGTTCCAAAAGAAGGATTTTTATCAAAATCTCTTTCTGATATGCAACTACGTCAGTCGTTCAACACTTTTCACTCCGCTCATCACATATAGATTCCATCAATGAATGCGATATTTTTTGCTTGTAAATAAATTCATGAAAACGCCATCAAGACGTGGCTGGCTTTGGCTCTTGCGTTGTTTCGGTCTGTTGCTCTCTGTATTTGTATAGATGTCGGCTCATATAGTCAGGTAAACCACTCACGTTCTGAAATCGGAAATCGAGTTTTCCAATAAAGCAAACGGTGAACCACAACAACTGTGCTCCCTTCCGAGGGTGCAGAAAATGAAAGGAAAAATATTTTAACACCACCGCCGCCGTCGCCGCGCCGTCATCATCAGCGTCAGCCATCTATCGTACGGAGGTAAAGAGCGGGGATTTCCGTACCTATAGAAGTGCTCGGAATGCCCTATGAACACAAAATCAAATAAGAGCTGTTTATCATATATCTGGATAACCGCACGTAACCCATCCTAACCCAGTCCATTTTCGTAGCAAGGAGTAGTTCACCACAGGATCTCGTCTCCACTCTAGAACCGGTACAAACACGCTTTTTCTTTATTCAGAGAGTGTAGTCCCGGCATCTGAAAAAAAGGGGTTTCACTCGCCACCCTGTGTATACAAAGGTGGATGCTGTCGATGAGAGCTTCAGGAGCCAGCAGCCAACTATCACATGTCAATTTAAGATATCGGAAGGGAAGAAGGACTCCTTATCTGCTGACGCGACCCACCCAACACTCAATCTTCTCCAATGAGTTGTTGTATGCGATATCCGGTACCGGTACCGGTACCCGGTACACCAGGAGAGCGAAGCACACCGCTATTATCCTTTCCATTTGCCAAGGATAGCTTAATACAACTATTATGCAAAAGAAACGGTGCCAGATACACCAAAGGCGATGCGGGGTGGAATATATAATGTGAATGGTGACTGGAGAAGATGTGAAAGAATGATAGAGACCGCTCGTCGTTGGGGTGAGAGACGGTATTTACCCGCAAATAGTTTTCAACGTAATTTACGAATCGTATATTCAGCTCAGATGGCGTATGTTGATAGTGACGTATACCTATATGCTCCGTACATGGGTCGATATATCGTCGTGCTGAAGGTGGTTTCGGAGGAATCAACTTGCAAAGTTGTGATTATCTATGCAGGAGGCAGCTCCCATCTATCTTCATTGAAGATCTGTCACAAAATCTACCTTTTCGCAGTAGGTACGAGGACATCTGGATGGAAATTTCCCAACCAGTCTACCACCCGAGTTTAGCACAGTTAAGTCCTAATTTTCTGCGGAGTTTGCTGAAGGAAATTTTGCGGAAAGGAATATGTGATGCACAAGTCGTGCTGCGGGTTGGTCACTACTTATATGATCACATGTTTGAAAGGCTGTACGGCAGCGGTTTTTATCTTAATTCATCAATACTACGTTTCAACTCTTTGGCATTGTTGCTGGAAGGCTGTTGACTATAAGTTGAAAAAAAGCGAACGTGTTATGGCTGAATTGGTAACCAATTTAGGGCTGAACAAATGCATTCAGGTAGTAAAATCTTTAACCTATTCCGGGCAGTTCAGGGCTTTTAACATTTCTCCATGTTTTGCATTAGGTTAATGGTGGGCGAGCTAAACCCCTTTGTAGCTGCCTTACTGTCGGTAAATTTATTCCAGACAAGGACAACACTCTACCGGGTGTCTATAAATAAAGCCATTCTCTGCTTTCCAGTGTAGTACTTGGTTTTATTTAATTTATTTTAAGTTTAAAAATGCATCAGGCGATTTAGGTCATCTTGCAAATCAAACATAGGTATCGGCGAGACAGCACAAAAAGGAAAAATTACTACTTTGTAATTGATGACTTATGTAGCATGCGGCTTTAATGACGATTGCAATCGAGTAGGTGCTCTGATGGTTGTGTTGCATCCAGGATCATCATACATAGATGTTGAACATACCTAAGTTTTCCGATTATAAGATTATAACGCCGTCTAACATATCTAACCATTATAATGAAATCTTGGCGATAAAAATAAATTTTGAGCGACACTTTGTCTTCTACTTAACCTTATCTAATTTTGTTCCTTCTTCTTGGAATTTATCAAATAACGATGAGTTCTTGAATTATAAAAAGTTACCTGCTTTTATTTCAACCATCCTACTACAGGATCATATTATCCCAACAGGTTATGGGCCCAGCATGGTTCTACTGCCAACGTAAATGTTACATAGAATTGAAACATTCCTTTAGTTAATCCAGAATTTTTTTTTTAATTTCTGCTGAATGTTAGACAAATGCACCACATAATTTTGTCATTGTTCACTTGAAACTGTCCGCCGCAGTCCTAGATAATCTTGTATTTATTCTAGTTTGCCAGAAACAATGATTCGGGCAGTTTTTAACAAAAAGCTAACTAAACTTTGAAATGATATTAAGGAACAACCAAAACCTGAACACAGCACATAAAAAATGTACGCACATAGTTCGCTATCATTAGCGAAGAATCCCGAAGCCAAAGTGCACACATATAAATAGAATCCGAGCAAAATTAATTTAAGAGCCCCCTCTTTTGAGTCTCCTTTCCTGTTCGTATTTTACAGGGGGTGGTCAAATAGTAAAATATTTCTTTTTTGTAAACTCCTTGCCACGAAATCACTTTCAAGGCAATTAAGAAATTTTCTGGTGAAATATATAATTATATCGCACAACTATTATAAACACGGGGCAGGCGTTGTGGTCCGTTAAGCAGAAACCTTCCGACGGCGAATATTGCACGACTTGCGCCTTGCGTCTAATTTCACTCCAAGTGAATACAAATACAAACTAATTTAATAAAAAAAAATATATACGAAAACTTCTGTGTGTGAGTTGCTGCCAGGAGAACGGAGAAGTGCCTTGAATTGTGAATTGGCCACGAATTCAGGTTTGATAAGGGTCCCTGGAGGAATGCAAAGAAACCCGACAATTGTCGCCTTCTGTTAATGATGATGACGCCGACCGACGATGCCATCGGTAAACAGTGCTGCAATTTTGTTTGCATAGTGTAATTAGCGTCGTTAGTGACGGGTAAATAATTCTTCAAGACTATCGCAGTCGTGTGGGCGCTAGCGGAGGAACATTCATTTGTATTCCTTTGGTATATCGAACCGGTCGACCATTCGGTCAACAAGAATCATAAAAATGAATTGTATAGCATTTCATATAATGAAGGGTTAATGTCATCTTTACGGAAAATATTCCGCAAAAAGGGTCAACTCGGGGTAATTAGTTGATGTAGGTAGTTTGCAATTTTTTCGTTACGTTTCGGCATATTAATTAATGAAATGAACGTCAAACAAAACCCATATTCTGCTAGTTGCTGCGCCGAATGTTGAACGCCAAGCAGACGCAGAAAGATCTCGTACAGAGCTTCTTGAAAAGAAATAATTTTTCAATTAAAAGCATTTTTTTTACAAATGGTTCAGAACGGGCTTAGAACGGCGAGTGACAGCTTAAAATGCTGGGGGAAGGATTGTCTTCAAACTTCAATCCTTTTCAAGGCGATTAAAAGTTGAAAAAAAAAAACAGGACGAATTTTTTATCGGGCGTCTTGAGCACACAACGAACCTCCGAGTTGAATTTGCAGTCCAAGGGTGTAAGCTGGGGCTGATTTTTTTAATTTTATTTTACAAACCTACATATGTTTGTATACATTGATTATTTCACTCAAAATGATTCAAAGGTCGGTAGAGTATGAATTGTATGGAATTGTCGACGCAACCAAAATCATCTTATTGGGTTGCAAGAAGCCTTTTACTGGCTGGTACCAGAGCTCAGCCTATTCCTCGGTTCTGCCAAAAAAAATAAATACGATTTCTTTAACGTCATCAAGTCATATAAACAAAAATAAAATGCAACGAGCCGACTAGTGATTGCCTGTGATGTATAATACTGCGGAACTTATTGGGCACATTCAAACATCAAGTTACCTTAAGTCCACTAGATGTAACCTGATCGGGAAGACTTAGGCCCATTTTATTCACTCGAAGTTGAACACAACTTGGGGATTTTTCCATATAAAAAAATCCCCACGAATAAAATGGGCCTTATTTGGTCGGGTACGTCACTTCTCCTACGTCAACAGCATTTATACGAACCATCAAATTAGTACTCAGTCACGAAATTATTGACTAGATTCGTCGGCTACCCCTAAAAAAACGTCAACCGAAACAGCCATACATTTGACCGATCGAAGCCAATCAAAACTGAGATATATCAAGTCAGCTAGCTGTCAGACTTCCTTAAATTTATACTTGAACGTTGAACTCTGAACTTCTATTGCATGATTCGTTATGGTGGATGCTGCTAGTTCGCCTTCGTTGGTGATGAGGATCGAGACACATTCAAATCGGTCTAAATGTTGATAATACCCCAAAGTAGGTTGAGTCTTTATGACAGCTTATTCCACAAACATTAATGGCTTACGTCTGATCATTAAAAAAATTATTTTTTCTAAAAGTCTATCTATACATAATAAAAATATGAAACAAAAAGAAAGAAATCGGCGAAAAAGCGAAATATTTCTTCGCGTAAATTCTTTCGTTTACGTCGAACTCACAAACCTTTAAGAGAGAATTTCTTTGGCATTTGACAACCCGTTTCCTGCTTAAGGAATCTTTTCTTTCAACACTTTATTTGTTGAGAACGGCTGCGTTTGAAAGACGCATTTGCGTGTTTATTTAAAGGTCAACAAAAGAGCTGCCATTATTTCCCTTCGCACGAGACGAACGAAAATGACTTTCGTTTTTGTAGTTACACAAAGCAAGAAAAATAAACACGAAAACTTCAACGGAAATAACTTTTGTCATTTGTGCTTTAATAATACCTAGTATCGCTTGTGGTCGAAAATCGACCATACCTTTTATAAGAACGTATACTAAAAAACGTACTACTGTTATTCTCCGTATTTATTTATGTTTTTTTATAAACGAAAAGAAAAGAGTGACATCTATAATACATGGAAAAATAAAGTGCACGACTGGGTCGAACGAAACTATCTCGTTAAGAGTGTCCATATATACATAGAATCCCTTATTTCTGAGTATGTTTAGCAGTTCATTTATTCATTCATTCATGTATTTTGGTCAAAATGGCTATAGCGGTTTTTTGTAAAATTTGCCAGACAAAACAGTACCAAATATTGCAATGTTTTTTTGCGTCACTATTTAGTTGAAAACCGATTATAATTAATTGGTAATTCTTTGAAATGAATACCAATGAAATTTATGAATTTTCATCTACAAAAATTATACATACCTACATTATTACAATTTCCATTTAATTTGTAAATGAGCTATCCTATCTTTCAACCATGCACACGTACAAATTTTCATAGAGATCTGTTGAGTTTCTCAAAAAAATGGACAACAGCGCTACCTATCGAGTCCAAAACTATCCTATCTTTCTAGCTGCATACAACCATACACACAAACAAAGTTTCATTGGGATAGGTTGAGTTTCTCAGAAAATGGACAACAGCACCATCGGATGTCGGTTTTTCGGTGACGATGACGCGATGTCGTTTTACATAAAGGTAACGCGAATTCATTAATTTCTTCCCATCTAAAAGTGCCAAACACGCCTAAAGAAGTAATTACTTCAAAATACTTTTTTCAAAAATCCATTGTACGATAATATAGAATCAGAACTAAGTTTGCTATTAAGTTATAAATGACCACATTTCCTTAGAAGATAATTTTTGTTACAATCGTATAGAGCGTTTTCGAGATATGTCGAAATTTCAAAAGTACCGTTGTTCGAATTTTTAACCAAAAACTGGGTACGCAGTCGTGGTAACCCCACCTACTTAAGCTTAAATATCAATTTTGGTTGAAATCGTGAGAGCCGTTTTCGATCAAATCAAACTGGTACGAAGTACCTTTAATATTGAGGTTACCTTTCAAAAAAAAAAAACCCTCCCGAACTGTAAGCCCAAAACCTCCAAATCCGAGGTTTGAACGTAATCCGGGAAGCCGTTTACGATGTAGGACTGTAGAAGGACGGACAGACAGAAAGACGGACAGACCGGACAGAATTTTGCGACCCACTTTTTTGAGTTCGTCTATCATCGCAATTATCAGAATTGATTAATATCTTGAGTTCGGTACGAAAACAATATCTTTCTCTTAAGGACCATTCACATGAGAGCGAATTGCGAACCACGAACTGGCGAATATTCGTAGATTCTGACAGTATTCGTAGTCGCAGGTACCCGCGAATCATTTGTATTGTTGAAGGTTAAGTTCGAGCGAATTTTTCATTCGCAGGTTTGTGGATCGCGACTGTTTTATGTGGATTGTGAATAAAGTGTGACAGTTCGCGGCAAGAATTTTCAATTCGCGGGAGAATTGCTGTAATTGTAAATTTCGTTACTTTAATCAATCAAGTCTCGGTTTTTTGTAGATTGGGTGTTATATTAATTGAATATAATGCTTTTGTGATAAAACAAATAGCAATTTTCAATTCATAAATACCGATAAATTGATTTGTTCGCAGTTCGCCTATTCGCAGTTAGCGCTCATGTGAATGGTCCTTTACTACGTAGTGGAGAAAGTTAAAAAACGTAAATGAGCTGCTCCATCGGAAACAGACTCTAATCTAATATGATTTATAACGGGTGATTTTTTAAGAGGTTTAGAACTTTTTTTAAAAAACAAACACAAAAAATTCGAAAAAATGAATGAAATATTTATTTGAATCGATAGTTTGAACCTTGCAATTTAATGTTTAAAGATAATTTCATGCAAATGTTGACCGCGGCTGCGTCTCAGGTAGCCCATCCGCTGAGTCCAATTTTGGCATACTCTTTCACACATATCGGCCGGTATCTCACGAATGAATGCATGGATGTTGGCTTCCAGTGCGTCAATCGAAGCGGGCTTGTCCCTATACACATTAGCCTTGACATACCCCCACAAAAAATAATCTAATGGTGTCAAATCGCACGATCTAGGCGGCCAATTGACCGGCCCGGAACGTGAAATTAACTGTTCACCAAACTCGCCTCGCAATTGCGCCATTGTTTCGCGTGCTGTGTGGCATGTGGCACCGTCTTGTTGAAACCACATATCATGCAAGTCAAGAACTTCCATTTCGGGCAAAAAAAAGTTTGTTATCATCGCTCGGTAGCGTTCACCATTGACAGTAACGCTGCGATTCGCATCATCTTTGAAGAAATATGGCCCAATAATGCCGCCGGCCCATAAACCGCACCAAACAGTGGCTTTTTCGGGATGCATTGGTAGCTGTTGCATTGCTTCTGGCTGATCTTCACTCGAAATGCGGCAATTTTGCTTATTTACGTACCCATTCAACCAAAAATGAGCCGATGAGAATGCCGATCATAAAATGGAAGCAGCGCGCGATGAACATTTCGAACCGAGCACGAATTTTGATAGTAAAATTCAATAATTTGCAAACGTTGTTCATTTGTAAGACGATCCATGGTTAAATTGCAAACCAAACTGAAGCTGTTTGACAGTGACACAAGGTACTAAACACACGTCAGCTGTCAAAACCAGTGTTGCCAAAACCAAACCAGCTAAAAAATCACCCGTTATTTAAATAGATACGTTACTATGGTAATTATGGCGGCGACAAATAATAAATAATCCCCTAAATTTCTTACAATTATTGCTTATTTTTAGGGGCAGGTAAATTGCATACCCTTATGGGTAAATGATTCTCTTCAAAAGGTTCTAATCTTAGATGATTAAATACGTTACTATGGAAACATGACAGCGACAAATTGACTGTCACCAAAATCCTTTTATTACCTGTTTTGTATGGGGAAGTCATAACTTAAGTTTACCACTCTTAATGGCGACATATACCCACGATTTTGTGTTTGTGCACATCTATGGCACAGCACCTTTCAAATAAGATAAGTTTCATTCTCCTCATTTCATATTAAATGACAAAAAAGCGTACGGAAAGCTTGGATGTTCACGTATTAATGTAGTGATGATAATAATAATAATATTAGTTGGCGCAACAGGTCTGTATGGACCCTGGGCCTAGCTTCTCACGACAATTCGTTTTGTGTGAGTTTTTCAGTTTTGGAACGAATGGAAGGGATCTACAATTTTAAGCCGATTCCAAACGGCTAATTGAGAAGCTCTTTCAAGACAGTTATACTCTCGGATGTTTGTCAGACTTTCGCGAGAGGTGACGCAGTGAAAAAAACGCTGATTTGGAATTTGGGTTTTTGCGGGATTCGAACCTGGGACCCCTCGTTTAGTAGTCCAACACGCTAACCACTATAAGCCACTGCGCCTACCATTTGTGCTTTAGTGTAAATAATTTCCCGATCCGTCGGATCCATCTTCAACCCTCAAGGATATCACAGTGTACTGAACTTTTGTGTTTGGGTTTGTTTAAAAATAAAATTGAACAAAATTCCCTAAAAAAAAACCACACACACCTAACCTTTCACCGGGCAACGAAAAAAAAATAAGAATAATGTACTAGGTATACAACCCCATAACAGCACTTACCGATTTGAAGATTCCCAACCATTAGGAAAATTGTACTGAATATTGCAGTAACTAACAAGCAATCAAGTGATGGTTGTAAAAGTTTTCTTTTCGGCTTCCTCCTTGAACTGAAGGATAGGACTTGTGAAGAAGTTTCCTGAGCTGTATTCTCAGCTTCGGCCTGCGGAGGTTCTGGTTCTATTCCTGGTCTTGTATTTGTTGCTGCTGCTGTCGCTGTTGATCCCAATTTGCTTGCTCTAGCTGTGAATGGTGGCGCTGCTCCTCTGTCTGTTGGAATCGCCATCGTTGTAGGTACAACGTTCTTGGATGGTGGCTGTATGCGGAAATGTTGTTGTTCCTGTTGCAGGTCGTATCTCTGTGGATTATCTAACGACAATGATGGTGCGGCGGCAGTGTCGGTTTGTTGTTCAAATTCTGCCTTCGAATTTGCTATATTTGTAGTGATTTGAAGCGAAAGTTCACCGAGTGGCGGAGAAGTTTTGTGCAAGCCAAGACCAGCTCCAGATGGCTTTGTGATGCAGTTCGGTTCTCCAAAATTAATATTACTTGTTTGTTCACTTGAGGGGTCAATCATAGGAGCAGTATGGCTGCCGGTGGTGGTGGTGGTGGTACTGGTGGTGATGATTGTGGCGGTAATAATTCGCTTTGGGTCGGGCTGCTGAGGTTGGTCCTGATGATGAGTTCGCCTCTTAAGTTTTTTACTATTAATAATATCATTTGGTATTTTCGTCATTTTGCCAAAGCACCCTGGGTTTGTGCAAGTGCAAGGCGGCTCACTAACTCCTTTGCGCTGGATCGCTTTGGGATCAATAAGTTCAATTTGAGACCAGAATTTCCAAAAGTTTCAAACTATCTCAAACGAATCGTAGATAAATACGTATGGCTGGACAGAGATACAGAATTTAGTATTCAGAATTATTATGCCCGTTGATAGGAAAAGTTTTATTTCATTGCGAACCTATTGATGCTGGAGGCTTTGGCGCTGGCCGGCAAATTCTAAAGTTTTTCGCTATAGCCTCTGTACAGAGGGGAGTTGCCCCGAGTTGCGGGAGTAAAAATGCGGCTTCTTTGTGTATTTTTCAATTGATTGGCCACTTGCTGGTTTTGCAATGCAGACTTTTCCTCCAGTTGGTTTTGAGTTATTTATTTAACAACCGACCGTAGTGCTTGGAGTTGTTGTTCTGCATTTTTACAGTTGAAGACGTCTAATCAATTGATTGCTGGAAATAGAGAAAAAGAGAAAATTGCATTAGGGATATGGCTTTTTGATAGGATTGTAACTTTTTTTCTTTTTTCAACTAATGGAATGAAAGCCGGTTTTGAAAACCCTTTTAATTAGTTGATTTCTTTGCCGCAGCCTTTTGCACAAAGGTCGTGGACAGGGCATACATAGTCTTCAAAAATGAGTTTATTAGGGAACATAGTCAGTCACTGCAAGACTAGTTAGAATAGAAGTTCTGGGCCAGAAAGAGCAGCACACGCTCAAAATTCATCTCTTACTGGAAACAAGAGACGAAATCCATCATTACCAGTAGTTTAATCAACTTGTTGACTTCTTAAACAGCATTGGTCAGTAACACATTACGAATGAACTGAAACAAATATTAACCAGTGGCAAAAGCAACTTGTGCCCCTGCCTAATAACTGGCAAATGCTATACTCTCCCAGGGTTACAAAAACATATGTTGTTGCTGCTGCTAGAAACGAGAAAGAGACGCTATTGGTGATAATTATCGGAAACAATCGGAAACTCTTTGAATTATCCCTGGAAAGCGGTTAATATTTTAACAATAATTATAAAAAATAGTTGAGCCCTTTAAACCTAATTGAAAGATAACAATATGTGAGAGACAAAAAAAAATAAGACTTCGTACGAAATTTGGTGTCCGGATACTGAAATAAAAGTGTCCGGAAACTTAGTTCTGTTGCCCAGTAACTAGTACAAATAGAACTTTTTCGAAATTAAATTTTAAAAATATTCATAATGGGATATTAAAAAAAGTGCACGACTGGGTCGAACGAAACTTTCTCGTTGATCAAAAAATTTGGTTGGGTGTTTTCTTATTTTATTGGATATAGGTAAAGATCTGAGAACCAATGCTGGATAAAACAAACGTGTAGTGTATAGTCGTATTTTCTGTTTTCTAATCTGCTAGGAGGCCATGTTTTTATTTTTGACTTAAATATAAAACGCTGGTTTATAAGGTGTCTATGATTGGAAGTAGAGTATGTGGGTATTAGACCGATATCTTGACATGAAAATATTATGTAGAATATTAGAGATTTTTTTTTTTTTTGAATTTGCATCAGCAGTTACATAATAACCGAAGTTGCCGATGGACAATGGACTGGACATGTGTGGGGGTGCAAATGAAGTGAAAGAGTTTATGATTGTGTAAGGCTCCAAGTGGTTGGTATTATCTTAAGGTGCACAATGCACATTCAATATTTTTAAAAATGAAAATAAGATTTGCGTCGCCGTTATTGCATTCTAAATGGAAGTGCGGTAGGTATTGAGTTTTTAAAAAAATATGAACAAAGATCAGCTTTTGGGTATTGGGTAGTTATTCTTGAGAAATAATTAAAAAAATGATTTATTGACATTTTAAGAAAAACTATGTATGCGATCTTAGTTAGTGTAATTTTACTATCCAAAATATGTATTTTGATCAAAATCGTTAGAGCGGTTCCTGTAAAATTTGCCAAATAACAGTAACAAATACTGCAAAGTTTAGTTTGGGAAACACTATTTATTCATTTTTTTTGGCATTAGGTATCTACTCGGTTTTTAACGTTTTATCGAAATCGAAAATGAGGGTTTTCGAGATGTGAGCAGTTTTTAAAAATAGCGTCGTTTATTCGAATTGAAAACTAAGGAAACTATAATTGTGAAAACATCACTCTAAGTTTGCATTTTGGTCAAAGTCTTTATTGCCGTTTTGAGGTAAACTAAACAAAACTAAATTTTTAAAAAAATACTATTTTCAAAAATCCATTGTACGATAATATAGAGAAAAACTGAGTTAGCTATTAAGTTATAAATGACCACATTACCTTTGAAATTAGTTTTTACAATTGTATGGACCGTTTTCGAGATAGGTATGTCGAATTATCAAAAGTTGTTCGAATTTTTAGCCAAAAACTGGGTAGGTACGCATTCATGATAACCTCACCTACTTAAGCTTAAATATCAATTTTGGTTGAAATCGTTAGAGCCGTTTTCGACCAAATTAAACTGGTACGAAAATTTTATATGGGAAGTAGGTACCATTAATATTGAGGTTACCTTGCAAAAAAAAAAAATTTATATATTCAGAAACAAAACACACAAAAAACATATAGGTATCTATTTATAAAGTAAGTTAAATTATAGTTTAAACATAGTTTTGCTTGTCTCTTACCATGGGATTTCCATAATTTTGGTGGGGGAAATTGCACCGCGAAATTTACTAAATGACTAGGGCAAGTCTAAAGTAAGTAAGTAGGAGTAAGTCTAAAACGCCTCACCCAATACTTTGATAAGCTTACTTATTTTAACTAGAAATGCCGAGGAATTACAAAAGGACTACCTACACTGCGGGCATAATGGTCTGAAAAAACACAACTGTAACAATCGCATTATTTTAATTAATTTGTTTAAAATCATTTAACTTTTACATTCATTCATTTTATAATTCATAAAACATTTTGACTCATACTGTATAAAAAAGCTTTCATTAAAATCATTTTTACGTGTACTGTACTAAAACAAAAACAAACAAATGTAAAAGCTCTTAAAAGCTTCCATTAGAACTATATAAAAGCCCCACTCGATCGACAGAAAACACTTCTGAGTCAACCGGGAGTTTGGTAGGTTCAAAGTACGGAGGTTTTCTACCGCCTGCGAACGAAGTTATCACACTCTCTGCGCGCAATACCTGTTGTGTTGAATTATTGCTTCAACGGTTACTGCGGTCTCCGGACAGCATAACTCGTGGGTGTTAAGTCATCACAACAGTCGTATCAGACAGAATTTCAAATTGTAATCCACTAACAAAATTGTTAAGCAAATAAAATAATTTGTCACACGAAACTGCTGAGTTGTTATTGGTCACTCACCCCCGCTCTACCACCACTCCTGAAGCTACATTGGCACCCAACTAGTGGCCCGATTCAACTCAAACGTGCATTCCGACAAATTCTTTGCCACGGACAATCTAAGAAGAAGCAGTCGCATCGCCGCATTGCGAAATCCAAACGAAATGGCTCTTTCTGCCGACCAACTGAAGGAACTTTTGGAGGCTATGTCCACTAACTCCAGGGGTACAGGCAGCTTTAGCAACTGCACGGCACGCTTCCGAGGAGAACGAGATCCTGCTGTCGTTGAAGGTTTCATCGCGACGATCAACGTTTATAAAGACGTCGAGCGGATTAGCAACGACGATGCAATAAAAGGTTTTCCTCTACTCCTCCAAGATGGCGCAGTTACTTGGTGGCAGGGCGTGAAAAACGAAGCAACCAAATGGGAAGACGTACTTACGCTCCTACGCAATGCTTATGCACCCTCTAAACCGGATTATAGAATATATGTGGAACTCTTCGAGCAGAGACAGAAACCAAAAGAATCAACAGATGATTTCATCTGCACTAAACGTGCACTATTCTCTCAACTTTCTCAACCTGTTTACACAGAATCTATGATGATAGACATGATCTATGGATTATTGAGCCTTCATATACGTGATGGAGTTCCCCGCAGTGACGTCAAAACCTTTAAGGAATTATTGAATAAGGCAAGAGCGGTTGAGCTCTCAATATCTGAAAGAAATGTCCAACGTACCCTACGAGAAGATTCATTTACGAAAAAGAGATGCAATTATTGTAAACATACTGGTCATATAATTGACGAATGCCGCAAAAAAGAGCGAGACGAACAAACAAATTCAAAAAACAAAATTGCTGAGCCAAAGATCCATTGTTACAAATGCAAAGCTCCAGGTTTTGTTCGCTCGAACTGCCCAAGCTGCAAAGATTTGCCAAAAGGACCCGCTACAGTTTCCTTCAATTGTATGAGGACTACGTTAGGAACTGACTTACCCACAATCCCAATTACAGCGCAAGGTGAAACTGGAATGGCCTATCTCGACACCGCAGCTCGAACTAGTGTCGCCGGAACAGAATTATTCCACCATCTTCTACGAAATGGCATAAAATTTACGCCAATCAACGCCGACATTACGCTAGCAAATGGAAACACAGAGCTTCAAAGTATTTGCCTTGCTGAAACAAGCATTATCATTGGTAATCGGCTAAGGCCAATCAAATTTATAGCGCTCCCAAAAGCAACAACTAACCGAACATTAATAGGAATCGATTTTCTCGAGCAAAATGGGATAGTGTTAGATCTAGGCCAACGAATGTGGTACTATGCAGATCAAAAGGAAAAAACATTCGATTTCTATGACACATGCCACACTAAGGTAGTCAAAAAGGATTTAACCCCGGAAATTGCTTCTATTATTGGTAGCTTCGAAAAGTGCAGTCCTATCTCTCCACTCGCTAGAACACCTACGGTTAGCATCAACAAGTTAGCAACCCTAGAGGCACGAGGCACTGAACTTCGCTCCCACGATTCACCACAAACTATCGAGAAGCTTTCCGAAAATAATTCAGCTTTTCTCACTTGGTTTGATGAAATCAAAACGATTTCTCCGATTGCTGCAACATCCATATCAGAGGAACACATTGGTCCTGATCCACCTCTAAAAAAAAGAAGAACTACTACCAACAACTATTCTCCACACGCTATCCAGGATATTTTCCGAAGCTCACTTAGAGGCGATGAAGTAACACCTGAGCGAAAACGAGATAAAGAAAACCTATTCCCAGCATTAAGACGCGTCAAGAAAGTCCAAAAAAAAAAAGAAAAAAAAGAACAAGAAGAAGTTGTACTAGAGCCTTATTTCACAGAGATTCTTACTATCGATATTAATTTACGAGACGATGAAGCCACGGAACTTAGCGCAACAGATAAAGATCGATTGAATAAATTGCTCAAAGCTCACGAGAATGTGTTCGGCGTTTTAGCTGAACCTACTCCATTTGCTATTCACAAGATTAATACTGGCGACCATAATCCAGTTGCAACAACTCCGTATCGACTCTCACCCACTAGGAGAAGCCAGTTAAAAACAGAACTGGAGAAGCTTCTCGACAATGAGATAATCGAGGAATGTGAATCTCCGTGGGCTGCACCTGTCGTCCTAGTACCCAAAAAAGACGGAGGCATACGAGTCTGTATTGACTATAGACAGCTCAACAGCGTCACAGTGCCTGATCCATACCCGTTACCCAGAATCGATGATCTTTTGCACTCTACAAAGAAAACGCAGTATAAAAGCACACTCGACCTACAATCTGGCTACTACCAAATTAAGTTAGCTGAAGAAGACATGGAGAAAACTGCATTTATAACACCATTTGGGATGTTTCGCTTTAAGCGCATGCCTTTTGGACTACGAAACGCGCCGGCCACCTTTCAACGGCTCATCGATAGATTCCGAAATGGTCTTCCAGAAATCCTCCTTCTGATGTACCTTGATGATCTAATAGTATGCTCTAATAATTTTGAAGAACACCTTACGAACTTAGACCAAATTTTCGAACGTCTAGAAATATTCAAACTAAAGGTGAATAGAAAGAAATCAAAATTTTGCTGCTCTAATGTCAAATATCTTGGACATCTAATCACAAATCAGGGTATACAGGTAGATCCGGATAAAACTGCTGCAATTCTAGAACGATCAGAACCCAACAATCCTAAAGAAGTGTTATCGTTCCTACAAACCTGTTCTTGGTACCGTCGTTTCATAAACAATTTTGCTGATATCTCTAAGCCACTGAGCAACCTCACAAAAAAAAAGGCTTTATGGAAATGGGGTAAGGAAGAGCAGAACTCATTTGACACCCTGAAATCATTACTTACAAGCGCACCAATACTACAGCAAGCCTGTGATGAGAAACCGTTTCGACTCAAAACAGATGCAAGTAATTATGCCATAGGTGCTGTATTGGTCCAGGGGGAGAACACGGATGAACATCCCATCGAATATGCTTCTCGACTTCTATCAGCTGCTGAACGCAACTATTCTACTACTGAGCGTGAAGCACTAGCCATAGTCTGGGCAGTAAATAAATTCCGAGGTTATATTGAAGGAGGTGAAGTAACCCTAATTACCGATCATCAACCACTAAAATGGCTTATGAGCCTAAAATCGCCAACTGGTAGACTTGCACGATGGGCACTCCAACTACAACCCTACAATTTCAAAATCGAATACACTCCAGGTAGGACAAATACAGTCGCTGACATGTTATCGAGACCTTCCTGTAACACCGAGGAGCACAAAGAAAATAATTGCGAAATTTGCAATTTCCACATCGATATACCAACAAGGAGACCCAAAGAAATTCGCGAGGCGCAACTTCAAGATGATCAACTAAAACTAATTATAGCCTCGTTCGAAAATAATGATGAAAACGCACCACGTTGGACCTCTCGTGGGTATATTCTAAATGACGGGATACTCTACCGATACTCATCCGAGTCTGAAGCTGAAACTGCGCAATTAGTGGTCCCACTCCAAGAACGACAAGCAATCTTACAAAACTACCACAACGCTGCTACCGCTGGACATTACGGTATCGACCGAACTTTCTCCAGAATTGTTTCTCGTTACTACTGGCCCGGAATGCGAGCGGACATTACTAAGCACATAGGTAACTGTCTCGCTTGTCTGCGATATAAACCAAGCAACTGGAAACCTGCAGGACTACTTCAAACTGTTTCAAGCAACCAACGCTTTGAGGTTGTGTCAGTCGATCTATTTGGACCTTTACCAGCCACCCAAGACGGATTCCAGTGGATACTCATAGCAGAGGACCTCGCTAGCAGATGGATTGAGATATTTCCACTCAAACAGGCAACAGCCGAAAATTGTGCAGACACACTATTGAACGAAGTGTTTCTTCGCTACGGAACTCCACGTCGACTAGTCACAGATAACGGCGTCCAATTTATATCTGCACTAATGCAACAACTTACCCATTGCCTAGGAATTCAACAAACCCTAACTCCAGTATATCATCCGGAATCCAACCCAGTAGAACGGAAGAATAGGGATCTGAAGACTCAGCTCGCTATTTTGGTAGGCAACAACCACACTTCATGGGCCGACGACCTCCCGTCAATACGTTTCGCGATGAATACCGCTAAATGCCAAAGCACCGGATACACTGCATCCTATATAACGTTTGGACGAGAACTTAGAACTATTGACGACGTTCACCATGATATTAAAACCATCCTGCAGTCGGAAAACTTTATACCACAAATAACACCAAAACTCATGCGACTAGCCAACACAATGCAAGAAGTAAGAGAAACGACTGAAAAAGCTCAAGACCACAACAAGAAGTATGCAGACAAAAAACGACGACCACAACCAGAACTACAAATCGGCGATTTAGTACTTGTCACCACCCATGTACTTAGTAAAGCCTCCAAACAAATCACGTCCAAATTTGTACCACGAAGAGATGGACCATACGTTATTATCCAACGTTTTGGAAGATCAACCTATCAAGTTGCCGCCCACGATGACCTGTCCATTCCTTTGGGGACGTACCATGTTTCCTCACTAAAAAAATATATATCCAGCCCCGAAGCCAATGACGAACCCGACCAGCCAGTGCGAACCCTACGAAGACGCGGACGACCAACGAAGAACAACACTCCTGCCGTATCGTCGAGACGACCGCAACGCCAGAGGGGGAGACTGTAACAATCGCATTATTTTAATTAATTTGTTTAAAATCATTTAACTTTTACATTCATTCATTTTATAATTCATAAAACATTTTGACTCATACTGTATAAAAAAAGCTTTCATTAAAATCATTTTTACGTGTACTGTACTAAAACAAAAACAAACAAATGTAAAAGCTCTTAAAAGCTTCCATTAGAACTATATAAAAGCCCCACTCGATCGACAGAAAACACTTCTGAGTCAACCGGGAGTTTGGTAGGTTCAAAGTACGGAGGTTTTCTACCGCCTGCGAACGAAGTTATCACACTCTCTGCGCGCAATACCTGTTGTGTTGAATTATTGCTTCAACGGTTACTGCGGTCTCCGGACAGCATAACTCGTGGGTGTTAAGTCATCACAACAGTCGTATCAGACAGAATTTCAAATTGTAATCCACTAACAAAATTGTTAAGCAAATAAAATAATTTGTCACACGAAACTGCTGAGTTGTTATTGGTCACTCACCCCCGCTCTACCACCACTCCTGAAGCTACACAACCATAAAACGAAATTTCAGAAGAAGATTGTAAAAGGGTTATCGAGAGTGCTGAAAATTATTACAAGACCGGTTCTTTAGAAGATTGGATCCAGTGTTTATTGTGTCAGGGCTGGTTACATGAAATTTGCCGAAAAGAGAAAAGACGGACAATGCAACGTACTTAACAACTTATTTTGCCATACTTTTTCTTAAGGGCGTTTTTTTAGGCCTTACATTCAACAACCTATTTAAAAAAATGCCCCACCTAAACAATTTTTTAAAAAAATTAAAAAAATAATAAAGGTGGCAGTTTAGGATAACTTAGAAAAAAAGTAATAAAACAAAACCTTTTTTATACTTCAGTTAAATTTTACCATGGCAACTCCACTTAAAACAAACATTTTATAGACATTGAAACGATACCAACTTAAAAAAATAAAATAAAAATATAAGTGTGTTTCCAGACGACAATTTTAATTTTTTTTCCAGACGTACCTAAGTATATTATTCTAAAATTATGCTCAATTTACAAGTTAAAAGTATTTAATTATAATGTTTATATGTGTTCTGATATTATTAAACCAAAATATTAACAATTTACATTGTTTCTAAAAAAATATAAAGTTTTTAGTTTTTTATCCCTCTCGGTGCACATTTGGACAATCCGGGTCACTTTTGGACAGGTTCTAATGTGCTCCTTTTTATCACTTTGAACGAATTAATTTGTGCAAAATGCTTGTTTTTCGTTTAAAAAAGAAGGCCAGGTTTAACAAATAGGGTGACTGAACTGCATTCAATTGTTTATTCATTTGCGTATGAATATTAATGTCATTAGTTTGTTTTTTTTTCTATGATATTGAGACTGAAATTCAAACATTGCATGGCATATGAAACTCAGAGTCCTATTTTTTATTTATTTTTTAATTGATGTTATGCTTTGAAGTACCTAATGATTTTTGTTTGTTAAATAAATATACATAAAAACTAATTGAATTCGTTTTTTATACATGTCAACAACTGCCCCATGGTTGTCTAAAGGTGGGGACACTTTAAAGAGTTTATTCAAATGAAAAAAAAAAATATATATAAATCATAATTATACATATTTATTTGGATATAATATCGAAAGATAAAACATCATGCAACAATTATAATTTTCAAGATTCGAAGGGATACTCCGCTTTTTAATGGATCTAAAGCGATTTTTGTAAAAAGTGCCCTAAGGTGCGCCACTCTCCCCTAAACAATTTTTTAAAAATATCAAATGCCAAAGTCAAGAAAAGCGAGTATTTTATTTGAATGCAATAAAAGATTTGTGATTTTCCCTTAATTTTTGTCTTTTATTGATGATTTCTAGAAAGTGTGGGGCGTATTGTATAGTTGTACCCTTGTCTTAGCCCAAAGACAAATTTGTGCCCTATAAAACAAAACTAATAGTCTGTTAATATGGCGTGATAGCTAGGTCTCGTCTTCAGACTTGGGAAAGCGGGTGTGTGGCCCTTAGCATAGCACACAAATTTTAAAACCCCTCTATATTGTCTGTTTCATGTCCCACTCTTAACAGGAAAAGAAAAACGCCCCTCGTTGACGCCGTACAAAGCTTTTTACTTTCATTCTCGACTTGACATATTTCTCAGGGTTCTGTCGCAATTAATACGAAAGCGCAAGTGACAGCTAGGTATCTAATTGAGTTCTACACCAGTGATGCCAAGCTAATCAGCATGTGAAAGTAATCTCACTGTCTTTCAGATAAGTGTGCAACTTTTTCAAATATGATGTTAATGTTGAGCCGTTTCAGCTTCACCTTACCATCAGTTTCGCAAAGATGTCTGATGTAAAAACTAAACTGCGTGTTACTACATTTGACATTAAAATAATAATTAAAGCACTGGGCCTGCCTGAACACAACATATATAACTTTGACTATCGCTCAATGACTTTCAATAATTCAAAGCCATATTGAGAATATTAAAAAAAAAAATCGAATACAGTTTCTGTCGCCCGAGCCTAGACCATTGATCATAGTACTGCGGCAAAAATTTGTCAGTTCAATGTCTCAGAACTAAAAGTGCACATGTGGCATTCAGGTTGTGTCCTTCCCGATGAATAGCATTTGCAGGGAAAGCCTGCACCATCAACCTGCCTATACTTAGCCTTCTCTTCGATTGCAGGCTGCCTTTAATTTGATAATTAAATTGCTCACAGTCTTCTAATCTTTGAGCACACATCAATTCGCTATAATTAAATTCCTTTGAAGGTGGAATTTGCTACGGTTCGGCTCTCTGGCACTGGAGAGTGCTTTTAACGATGATCTACTGCCACCCTCCCTCTACCCACCTGCTATAGCCCCAATGCATTAGCAATTAATTATGCATTAGGCCGGATTATCGCCAACCTAATTGGGGAGTTTGTCAACTTCAATCGAACGTTCACAAGAATGCACCTATACATGCCTTTTGTGGCTGTGTGTGTGCGAGTGTTTTGTGTTATTCAGGCCAACGCTATAATTAAATTTCCAATTGATATGTCCGTCCTGCAAAGCTGGTCATCCAAAACGTCTCCTTAATCTAATATTACGAAGGAAGAAACCCAAACAAACACACACAGTCGTGCGGCCCCTTGGGATGAATGATGTATGATGAACTCTACGGGTTGCTTGAACTGGAAAATGACTGTTTGCGGTTAGTAGACAAGACATGTCACGACACGAATAGCTGTGCGGTTGGCCATTATTGCAGAACAGGGAAACATCACATCAGCTCCACACAATCTTTCGTGTTTTTCCGAAGTCTGTGCGGAGCGCCTTTTAAACATGGAATCCAAAGGACAATGACTCTTCTGACACTTGTGGGCCTGCCCAGTCTAATGTGCAGAGGCAGTGGTGTGCAAAAAGTCAAGCGTCTTAATAGATTGCTTTGGGACTTTGGGTGTTCGTGCATTGCCTGGCTTTGTATAAGCGTTGCCACAGCGCAGCTATGCAATATGCAAATGTGAGCTCAATTTTGCCACGTTTATAAATACGTAAAAAAAGTGGTCTCCCACCCAAATGAGTTCACACGTAACTGACATGTAGCTGCGTCTTGGCAACGGGATGCTCGGCTTATTGTGTAAGTGCAGTAGATTGTGTGACACAATATTGTTTATATGAACCCAGGATACAATTGAGGAGATTATACTTGGAGGCTCATGCAAACTAATAGAATTCCTGTCTCTAAAATCGTGTTTCAAGTTCAACGTTGATATTAAGTCCT
Source organism: Cheilosia vernalis (assembly GCA_949126925.1). Lineage (NCBI taxonomy): Eukaryota > Metazoa > Arthropoda > Insecta > Diptera > Syrphidae > Cheilosia > Cheilosia vernalis. The sequence continues at coordinate 98,167,263 of OX421358.1, read as the reverse complement.
GGACCACTGATTTGCTACACTGTCCGTCTAAAAATCCCGTCAACGCAGATACGGCCAAAAAATACAAAAATAATTTGTCGCTTTCAAACGACCAAGGACATCCTCATCCACTTCCATTTATGTACATGATCTGCAGTTAAAACAAGGCTGGGATACAAGCATGATGTTAGGTTTCTCTTAACTATAGCAACTCCAAAATCTCTTTGTTTTAAACAAAAGGAAAATAGTCAACCGAAGAAGAACATTCGCATTCGGCTGCTGATGAATGGGATTCTAAAATAACAGATTTTTTTTTTACCGAGATTTTAGGAAAGCCTCTTCAAAGTAAATCATTTTATTTTGTTATCAAAAGACAATGAAGTCCGTTTGTGCGCGCATAACTCGACAACGGATTGCTAGATTTGAACGATTTTGGGCTTGACGGTTTGGCTCTGGACCAAGGAAGGGTACTTTTTGAATTCACCGAATTACATAAAGCAGCAAGAGTGTGCATGCTCGAAATTATTTTTTCCATTACATTTACGAATTTGGGCGGAACAAAGTTCGCCGGCCAGCTAGTTTATATATAATACGCTTCAATTTTATGTATGGAATGAGAGATGAATTCGTTCTTATTTATGTGATCTTAGTAATTGCAACTCTTGTGCGGTATCCCTCAAGGCAGCCACTTTGGCCCACTCGTGTTTCCCTTATTGATTCATCATTTACGGTCTTTTTTAATTACTCGAATATTTCACTCTTGCTGTAAGCTGAGTCGCCCACAGGGCTCTGTCTATTTACAGCGTGACTTGGAGGCCGTGCAGGAATGGTGTAAGGAAATCCATATAGCGCCTTGTCTTAAGACATGTAAATGCATTCACTTCACAACACGACAAAGTCCAACTGTGCATGTGCAATAAATAAAAGACTAAGAATCTGTTTCGAAGACCAAGGCGATTGGTCGGGACTACTGGAAACGTAGAAGCTGTCAAATCTCAGGCAAAGACTTGGTGCAAGACATTTACATTTACATATAAATAGGCTGCCCAGCAGCCTTACATAATCGGTATTATTTCCCTGTACTCGAAGGTCGTTAGTATTCACTGAACTACCCAATTTGAACATTTTTTTTTGTATTTTTCCCTATTTAAACTCGCGCTCACCCACCGATCAAGTACAAGTTCCGCCCAGTAATATTACGCGAATAAAATGCTAGTAGGTTTCGAAACTTTCTCCAACAAATAATCTACCTCTGTCGGACCATAGCGAAGCATCTTCGCGTTTGTACCTATGTCGACAAAATCTTTAAGTGATTATAATTCGTTTTGTGCCCGCTGGTTGTGCTTATTTTTAGAATATTCCAAAATCAATACAGCCTCCGAAAAAAAAGTTCAAATCATCCGCCCAGGAAAAAGAAAAACGAGATAAAGAGAGACATACCTAGTACCTATACCCTACCTAGCAAAATATGCTGGCGGCGCTTTTAGCCGCATCCCTTACCGTGACATCTACAGCCAAAGTCCTTTAATGTTTTTTTATTATACGCGTTGAAAGGATAATTCCATGCCCGATAGCAACCTTTGCGAAAATGTTTCGCCCCCTTTTCCATCTTCATTGCGCAAACTTCTTACTTAGGTGGAGTTACACAAGTCGTGGCGTACCTAGTATAAGTTCATGCAGCGAGCACAGCCAATAAAGACGCTATACACACACAGTCTTGTGAAGTTCCCTTAAATGTTGTTCCCTTTTAATTTCGATTATCAAAGCGGAGCCTATTCGGGGAACTCGATTTTCTATGTAAATTAAATAGATGTTCGCATAGACTCGAACTTGTGTATATAGGTACCTTTGTGCAGTTTGAATGTCGGTGCTCCCTATGAAGGCGCACCTCTCCCGCACCGCTCACAAAGTTAAACGAATTTGAATATCGTTCCCCGGAGCGACGACGAAACGACATTACGCTGAGTGTATGGATATGTATTAAAGCATGTCGTGCATACTCTCCGTCATCATCGCCAACATCGTTAAATTGATTAAAACTTAAATTGATTTACGTTTCGCGTAATCTGGTGGTGAAATTTTCGTTTTACACGAATCGAATTGCACTCTCGAAAGTTTTTCTTGTTTTGTCGTCGCTTTCTTGAAAAGAATTCTCCTATTTTTTTATACATATTTTTTTAACATACTCCTACGTATATGTCAGACGTTCAAGGTCTGCGGGAAATGGAATACCTAAGTGGGATGTCACTTAACCCGAAGAGAAACTCACAAATGGGATCGGGCTGTCTTCAAATAAACGCGCGCTGCACTACACCATACACGGTCGGAAAGTCCCCATCAGGAGGTAGTAGAATGACGAACGGTTTAATTAAATCGTTTAATATTCAATAGCTTCAGCCTTTGGATAGAGTTTTTGGTTCGCACACTAGAGTGGATCCTTTGCAAGAGGCGAATTAATTTAATCGAATTTTTCTGCCAATGGAGGGAGACATCGGTGGTATAGCGTCTGATTCTGTATGATGATTAATAGAAACGGTACAGCCTTGATGTTAAGCACGGGAATTTAAAATGAATTCGAACGTCGTTCTTGTGAATCAATCATAGTCAAGATAGCAGGGAGCTGTGGAGTCCTTGTTCATATGGTTTTTAATTTACGCGCCAAAAAATTGTATGAAGCGAAGGACAGCATTTTTATAAGCTTATAGCCTTTGACGGGCGGTATGTGATGGAAAATAACTCCATTCGTTTACTTGGCGGACTTAAAGGTAAACTACTAAAATGGAGCTCCCATCTTGGGAATGGTCAGCTTGGGAAACCAGTTGCTATTGGCACTTCGAGTGAAGTGGGGAATCTGAAAGTCTGTTAACTGAGTGGCGCCTACGAAGAACAAACTTGAATTGTACAAAGACAACGTTTTAAATATTCGATTGAGTTTATGAGCTCAAAAATGACAGTTTATATATGAGTTTTATTTTAACATTTATGAGCTCAATTTCAATCGGTTAGTTAAATTTGACCTAACTCACTTTTGCTTCCGACTGAAGATGAAGTATTTGTATTAAAAAAAAAATTCGAAACTACTGCACAAATGAATCTCGTTTTTAGATGGCGGTAAAATAAAGTTACGTAAGCATCCTAGTTCTAATGATTCTACATCTCAAGTCCCAAAGATTGTAATACAACTGCAATAAAATATTTCTCTCATCCAAGAGATAAAATAAAGTCAATCTAATGACAGTAGACAGAAGTACAGTCTTTTAACGGTACAACGACTGCAGCTACAGCATTCGTCGTTCATTGCAATGGCAATTCTCCAACCTTACGCAAAACAAAAACCATTTCATTTCATCCTTCATATTTCATACAGAGGACTACATGCTGCATTAGCGTACTACATACTTTATTCAGCATACTACATTTAATGAGCATCATAATAATATGCGGTAAACTTCAATTAGCATACTACATTTATGAGGCGTACTACAATCGGCATACAACTTGCAGCATAAGACATATAACGTACTACATACATGCAACATACAGTGTACTACATGAAGAATACTTCATTTAACATACTTCTCGTAGTAAGCCACATGAACGCGTTTATAGTTATAACAAGCATATTACTTTTCTATGCAAAGTAGTACACGCAGCATTCTCCATGCAGTGCACAACATGCAGCATACTTCATACATACGGTATTAAACATGTACATAGGATGCGGCATACAACACGTATTACACGACATGAAGCTAACTACATACTCGTTTTCGTTTGACGTTTCAATCAGCTGTGAGACACTAGTCGTTAAACTTCGGTGCAAACTTTTGTGGTTACAAATTTAGATCGCATTAATTAACAAACAAAATGAATTTGGGTAGTGCATTTCCAAATAGCATTGCCCATCAATTAATTGTGGAAAATGATTTCAAGTTGTGAGTTGTGACATTTGATCGGTCAGACATTTTGCTGAATATTGCAAAAGGTGCGTTTGTTCCAACAACCCAACGATTGGGAGTCGTTTTCGTGGTGTTTTCGCTTCGAAAACGAGTGCAAACGACTCGTTTTGAAAACTGAAATATGTGTGGGAAAACTTCTGTTTTCGATGAAGTTTTCGTGTGTTTTGGCGAAAACCCGGTTTCGGGATCGGTGTGAAAAGCATATAATGTTGCATTAATCGTGCAGTGTAGTCTATCCTGGCAAAACTGGCATTTGGCACTAGATGGTACTGTCGGCAATTTGCGACTCAGTCGTAAGGTGTCTGGCAAATATTGGCCAAATAATAGATACCAATTGTTTTAGGGTTTTACAAATAAATATGAAAATAATTTAATCCGATATATGGCGCCACTGTTTTTACTGCATTTACCACTACGCTAGTCTCTGGCATGGATTCAAATGCAGTGTCTGCATTTCACGGGACTATTTTCGAGACTGCTCTAATACACATAGGAATAGGATCATCCATGAATCTGACTTTTTTTTAGACTAAGTTAAAGGAATTAAAATAAATTCCAGCCAGTCCTCGTAGTCCAATGAAACGGGTAATAATACAAAAATTCAGTTTTCTGTAGTTATTCCGATACAATTTGGCTTAAAATTAAACATGTCACTAAGGGAAGGTCATGTATATTGGTCCGGATTTCAGTGTTTTGCCGATATTTTAGGTAACGTTTTTTTCTTTTTTTTTTTTTTTTTCTTTTTTTAAGTTATTATCTGAAGTCTTATCTATGATAATGCGTAACTATCAAAAGGATATTGCGTACCATTCCAAAGAAAACTTATATTTTATATGCTAGCCTCAAACGGTCCAAGGTAGGTACAAGAAGTGATTGTACCTTGGTCCACAGAGTATTGTACCTTGGACCGAAAATATTATTGAAGGTTTTTCTATAGTTTAAAGGTGAAAACTTTATTTTATTTCAACAAATAGTAAAAATGGTACCATTCTTATTTTATTTCAAGAAAGCAGCAAGAAAACAAACCATTGTCTTAAAGTTTGTGTGTTTGACAAAATTTTTTTCATTTCAAATAATAGTTTTAAATATAAAATATACTCTCGTTAACTAAAAAAATGTCTAACAAAGGACTTTAATATTATTTACCTAACTTGCTTCTTGGCATATTTGCCTGAAACACACAAAACCAATTTTGTTTAAAAAAATCGAATAACGTGTAACATGCGTACAACAATTTGTTCCTACCAAAAGATAGTCAATATACTTACCAAAATCGATAAAAGTATCGGAAAATAGACATAAAATTAAGCACTAGACAACTTCAGAAAATAGATACATAAAATACTTTTTTTCACTCGAAACTATGTATATTTTTTTTTTTTTTTGCCGACTAGTACAGCTGTATAAGTTCAAAAAGAAACTGAGAAGAGAAATGAACAGAAGAGTAACATTTCACAGAAGAACCGGTTTTTGCGTGGTTTGTACTTTTCTGAAAATTGGCACTCGGACCAAGGTACATGACCTTCCCCTATAGTTACCTCAATACCAAACCAAAGCATTTTGTTCTCAGGCAGCGCAACCAAAGCTCACCTCCGAGGTACTCGTATCCTTTCAAAGACGGCGACACATAATTAGCACAGATTCCCCTTAATAATTAAACCACATTGACACGAAACAACAGTGTTGACTGATATTTCATTTCCCCACAGTGTCCCACAAACACAATAGCTTCTCCCATAAATTACAGCGATGTCATCGAGTTAATTAAATCACATCGCGTTAATCAAACTTTCATCAAATTACTCCAACCCACACGTGCGTATCCTTTTCACTCTTAAATGTCACGCAAACAGACCCCGCACAATTTGCTTATTTTGTTTCAGGAAAAAAACAAAAACAATCAGAAATTAGAACTAACCAACATATCTATCATATAAACACCAGAGTAGTGTACGAGTGTATGAGTCGCAGCAAAACACTCGATAATTCTACAGGCGTTTAATGACAAACACTCTTGTGTCGCACATATACAGCGAATAATTTACGCCACCCCAAGCATACTGTGTGTAGTCGTCACTGTAATACATTATTTGGAGAGAGAGATATCCACCCGAACCCTTCCCAATCCCAACAACCCGAGCCGTTTCCTTGTCGCATCGGATGGGTGGGTCTGGGTTAGACACCAAACACAAGACACAACATATTTCTATTAGCGGAAGCAGTTGTAGTGGAAATGCCGCATTCTTGATCACATTCATGTCTTTTCAATTCAAAGTTATGACAAACGTCTGAGAATATAACGATTATTAAATAGGTACACCTGAACATCTGCTGAAGGTGATGGTCCTTGGCCGCTGCCAGGGATGAGAAAGTGGAGCTGAGTGAACGGAAAAAGCAAACAATGAAGGGAATAAAACATGTCCGGCTGCTGATGTTCTCACGATAATTGCCAAGTTAGTCTTCAAGGACTTTCATCATTACTGGCAGCTATATATCCGTTGTTGTGAATTCATTAAGGATGCACGAGAAAGGGAGTACCTAGCTGGCGTTGAATGAAATTAGTTCATTTTTACTGCGATGACCAGGACCACACCCAGTGAAACACGCAAGTGTGATTTTTTTCTTTTTCTGAAAATATCATTTAGCCAGCAGGATTAGATTAGCATTAGCGTGCTTCTGTTATATCTTATTGAAGAAGGACGAATTCTAAAAACTCAATAATCGAGGAGAGTCGCAACGATGGTGGAGCGGGCGCATTTAATTTCCGCCCCGGCAATGGTTACAATTATTATCCTTGCTCATTTGATGAGCCCCGCCTTTATGTGTAGGTTAGCATAAAACTCGTATAAAAGCTTACGACTAACAGAACAAGAAAGACGTATAGCTACTAAATTGGGAGTAGGTACTCACTAAAGAACGGCAAATGCCATCGAAGGGCACAAGCAGCGAGGGTAAGCAATATGGCAAGCATTTTGAACGATTCTCTGACAATTGCTATTCCGTCTGTTCCTCGCGGGAATTCAGCAAAGTCTTTGATATGTATTTTTCAATTTCTGTTCGGCGTTTGCTTTCGACACATAATTGTCTGACAGATTTTATTCGAGAAGCATTGTTGTAAAAAAATATTTCTCCCAAGTTTAATATGAATGCAGACTTAAAATAGTTTGTTCCGACAGCTGAAATTTAGCTTTTATTATAAGTGTACACTACACATCGTATTAAATAGTTGGATTTATTTTAATTACATTTCATGGACCACCGTGCACCGTCTCTGTAGTTAGTTCGAGGGATTTCATGTTGAACTCTCTCAAAGTGAACCTAGCTTTTCTAGACACGATTACTTATTTCTCGAAAACCTTTACCAAACATCTTGGAGCATAAAAGAGCCAAGGGCGCTTCTAAACTCCGCCGTATGATTGCGGCGTAACATTGTAAATCCCTTTTATTAGTCCAAAAAATAAAACTCCCACAAAAGACTGGTTCTGAGAGGTTAGAGCCCTGAATGGACCTGTTGCAATAACTGTTTGGCTATTTTAAACTGATGGACAATTTTCGAAAACATTTCAAAAGCATATAATGAGAGCTTTCTTTCTTGGAAAAGAACTCATCATTCCAATACTCAAAGACCACAATATGAAAGTCACAATAGGGTCCTTTAAAAAAGGTCGCAGTATACCAAAGCCCCAATGAAGCCTCTCCCGTCTAATAATCTATCCACAATAGGGATAGATTTTTATCATTCTTCACTGTTGTGTCGAGTTTTCAGATGAAGAACTACCAAATCATATTTAAGTGCCATTTTGGATTGGATCGAGCACATTTGAAACTATTTTCGGTGGATGGATGATTAAAGGTCTCTTACTTACAATTTTGACCAACAGTGCACAGCAGCGTGGCCCCTTTTTGAGCCTCAAGAGCCTAGGCCCCCCACTTTCTAAAAAAACTATCAAAATGGTCCCTTTTTCAGTTTAAGTAAGATTTGATTCCTCACTGAATGAAAAATATTGCAAACATGTGAAAAAGAGTGTTTCGAAATAAGAGAAAGATATTGTTTTCGTACAAAATTTCGAACTCGAGATTTTAATCAATTCTGATATTACGATGATAGAGGAACTCAAAAAGGTGGGTCGCAAAATTCTGTCGGGTCTGTCCGTCTGTTTGTCCTTCCACAGGCCTACAGCCTAAACGGCTTCCCGGATTACGTTCAAACCTCGGATTTGGAGTTCTTGGGCTTACAGTTCAGGTGATTTTTTTTGCTATGTAACCTCAATATTAATGGTACTTCCAATATAAAATGTTCGTACCAGTTTGATTTGATCGAAATCGGCTCTAACGATTTCAACGAAAATTGATATTTAAGCTTAATTAGGTGAGGTTACCATGACTGCGTACCCAGTTTTCGGCTAAAAATTCGAAAAACATGACTTTTGAAATTTCGACGTATCTCGAAAACGGTCTATATACGATTATAACACAAATGAATTTCTAAGGTAATGTGGTCATTTATAACTTAATAGCAAACTCAGTTTTTCTCTATATTATCGTACAATGGATTTTCGAAAAAAGTTTCGAGAAAGTTTCGTTCGACCCAGTCTTTTACTATTATTTTGTCTTTTTTTGGTTTAAAAACTCTAACTTGCTCTTTTGTCTGCATTAAACACTTGCCAGCGAGTGGTCCCTTATACTATAATACGAACCTACCAACCCTTCAAAGCCTATACTTCAAAGACAACAATAATTTATATTTCCCGCACATTATTCGAGTCGTTTAGCGAGCCAAACGCTGCCAAGCATTTCCACAAGTTTCGCATAAACTCTCATAATCCTAACCCATTTGCATATGTGCAAAACCCAGTGGACAAAAATATCCCCACCGACACAGCCGCAGAACTCTTTCTCTCGAACAAACCTATTTCAGATGTCGGCTAATGACCGTAATCGAAAACTTCATCTTCAACGTTGAATCCATTAAATTACGACAGTTGTTGGAACTCAATTGCCAGGACAAAGAGTTTTAGCTATAAAGGGAAAAAAACAGAGAACTGTAGGCCGAGAACTTCTGTTGCATTAGTAACGCCTGATACAACACATACTCGAACGAGTGGTGCTGCCTTCGGCATGCCTCAGGAGATTTAGGGCATAATACCGCTCATTCTGGGCCAAGTAAAGTTCATGCCGCACTCATTTCCTCGGGGCAATCAACTTCGTGTTCGCAGTCCCGCATCCATATCACACACACCGTTCGGATGTGTGCATGACACTGATGCTCACACTACCGACCGCAATCAGGGTGCCTGTAGCAGAAACTAGATCTCAGACCAAATGCCGATTGCCATTCCAAAAGGAAGGAGAATGCTGCGGAAAACTTGAAAAACCAATTTCCAACCAAATATGTATATATAGTGAGTGCGCGTGTGTATGAGTACCTATATGAGCTTCGTCATGCAATAAGGATAACTTCAGGACTTTTGGGAATTTAAAGTCATATACTGTCCTAGGTTTTCTTCTACGAGACGAGTAGACATTCAATTTTCGCACCGCTCACACGACATTGGATTTCTTTTCGTTTCACACTTTTTCAATATTTCATACAACCGTACACACGCAGGTACACTGTCCCGCAACTGAAGGAGAAACTAATGTCAAAACCATGTGTCATTCATAACAAATGGTATAGTGATGGAATAATCAGGTGGCGCAGGAGGAAGACACGACTGCAACAGAGACTGTCCGTCGGAACAGATTGGTGGTACGAGTCCACCTGATGCCTTGGGACAGTATTTTCTTCAGTTGGTATACCTGCAAGCGCATAGTCCTGTCAGCTTTGTGTGCCTGCAAGTTGGGACCCTACTTTCAAACTTTTATGAGATTTTTCAACTTTCATCGGCAACGACAGAGGGTTTGGCAATTGGCCTCGAGTCGGTTTTTGCTGTCCTGCTGTTGGAACCGACAGTTTCGCTTTTGTTTTCATACTTTTCAAAAGTAGGTCACGTGCTGCTTGCATTGGCAGTAGTCGCTCTCTCGCACAGTGGGTTAGTGTGTGTAGTTCGCTGCAATCGAGAAATTCAATTAATTAGTGCACACCGATTGCCTGGTGGTCAATTCGATTGCCTTGTGATGAAAACTTAATTTATTCGTAAAAAGGTACAGCTATTCCTGTGGCCTTTACCAGCATCCTTCCGCTTGGAATAATTACCTGTGGACTTCCGCCAAGTGGGCATTAGAAAACCCATACTTGCACAGCCGAAACGTATCTACTTTAATTGAAAATTTTACTGTGGCAGTTATTTGGTGCTGGGGGCTATATCCAGAGCATCTTTGACAGTGCCCACAGAATATTTTGCATCCACTGTTAACAAAAGCTGCTTGGTCAGTTAAACAGGTGAACGGAAGTTTGTATGTTTGTATGTCGAAATGAAGGTGCATCACGTTAAAGCTCCTCACACAGTTCATATGGATTTTCCAATAAGGCAATGCAACGTAATACGAAGCTGAATTTTTTTTTTTATCAATCGGCACAGCTCACAGGTTTCTGCCATTGGCAAATGCTTGCACAAGGACTGATGATAATCATGTAGCTAGTGTATTGATATTTAAAAATCGTTTGTTGCCTCCTTTGGTAGAATTTCTTTTTTTTTTAATCCATTAGCAAAATTATTGTTTCATACATTTAGATTGCTCAATATTCCAGCAAATAGAGTATTTCGCGAAGCTCATCCTTTCACAGATGGGCTACCCTTATTTCTTCAAACGGCAACAAAAACTTGGAAAAAAATCCCATTAATAATAAAAATAGTCCCATGTTCAAATTCAAAAAAAAACACACGATTTCCATTACTTTAACTTCTCAGCTTTTACCAAATACATCTTGTAAAAATAATTTTTCATTACTACAATGCTTTTATCCTGTTTTTCCACTTTATTATAAACTTTTCATTGAATTTTTCATGTGCTACAGCCATATAAAATCTGGTTTGTTTTCCTACAAGTTTTTTAGCTGTCACTTGGCTTTTCCTTCTAATAAATTGACACTGAAGTTGTCCCGAACTACCATTCATCTCTAATGAGAGTCTGACCTCTGATGTTTCCCACATCGACAGGTCTGTCCAAGCAATGGGCTGTTAAATTTTAACAATTCCAATTGGTAATATACTTATCTAATATACACACGAACATATTATCATATACTTGAGAAAATGGATCCTGTACACACACCAAACACAGTAGGTACTGATAGAAAACCGAGTTTAGCCAGCTTTGTAGACTAGATAGTTGAACATATTGTCAAATGTCAGTGTGACGGATCGGCTCCGTCTGAGAATGGAACCGTAGGTTTAGTTCCTTGTGGAAATAGCCAACTTTTTTGGTCATTTTCAAACAAAAATGTATTTTCTTCTGACTTTAACACTTTTATTCAAATAATTCTTTGTTAATACAAAACGAAAGGGTTACCTAAGGCCGCCAACACTTCCGTAAATAGCTTTAGCTTCAAAGCCGGGATTATCTCGCCTTCAAACGTAGGTACCACACCCACAACCAATCAAATCACAACAGCAAACCACGGGGTTGTTCGTTAAGTGAAAACTGACTACTACTTACTGTATTTCAGTAAATTTTAAACGATACCTAAATTTTTTTATAATTTTCTAGAATTGGTATGTAAAGATTTCAAGTTTTTGTAGACTGTAAACTTGTTTACAATATTATAACACCTGTAAAATGTGAACCATGTTGATACAAATATTTACTTTGTTTGAAGTGTAAATATAAGTTAGGAAAAGAAAATTTTGCTTTAACGCTGCTTTTAAGTCTTTGTCGATCCCAAAAAAAAATTAAATAAAAGGTAGGTAAAGATAAAACATTTCTTGTGATAAACACGGCTTTATGGGCCGTTTGCTGATACTACTCAAAGCGATTTAAGTTTGACTTAATTACCTTATGGGCTAATTTTTCTATGTCATAAACTGGCACATAAGATTTTAAGTGTAACTTAAATCGCTATAAGTAGGATCAGAAAACGGGCCTAAGACGTGTGCAGAGAAATAAGGTGAATATTGGACGATATCTTTTCCGAAACCGAAGAAAAACACTTTTTTTATTAAAACGATAATCGTCCTTCCTTATATTCTTGGGTTAAAAAACAACGATGAATATAAAATATGTAATTAATAGTTATGTAGTTCTGTACTGGCACAAAAAAGTGATATCCATCAATATTTAATAATTATCTGTAGGTATGGTAGATTTGTTTCAAACAATATTGCAGCTTAAATAAAAAGGAAGTTATATGTTATTAGTTCCCTAATATTTAGTTCTTATTTTGAAAATTAGACTGCTTATGGACTTCTCTTTGTATTTCCGCCAATCACAACCAAGTTAAAAGTAATTGTTTTTTTTTTATTCGTACATCCTTCTGATTTCATTGATGTGAGTCAATTCACTTTTTAAAGAGGTTCAAGTCGTTATTGTAAAAGGACGTTTATTCTAACTTGAACTACCCGATATTCAATCACTTTAAATCAAATTATAAAGTTTAGTTACGAAATGACTGCACTGAGAATATTAATTTTAAAATGACGGGTGCCATGCCATCAGCAAATATTTGTTTGCTATAAGTTAACGTAAAACAATCTATAACACATGCCACCGTCACACGGAGCAACGACCCGAAATCATGCCATCTAGCAACCAGCGACGAGACCTGCATCGAAAGCACTTTCGCACGGGCATATGACACCGACCGGCGACGACCGTACGATTCCAGGAAAATACATTTGAAACAGAAGTGCAGTGGCAGCAGATAATTAGTATTTAAGCTAGTCGTAAGAATTTCAATGTCAGTCTTAAGTCAGGAGGCAGAAACGCTGCCGAATTTTTAAATAAAGTTTTTTTTAAATAAAACTAGAATTTAGTTTTATAACTGGCGCCCGAGCAGGGACCCTGGTAACACGGTTAAAATTAGTTCACTATAGTTAGTCGCGCTTGTACTTAAGTAGTACTTAACTAACCATTTTTAAAAAAAGTCCCCAAGTGGTACGTGTGTTAGTCGCGGAAAAGTCCCCAAGTGGTACAATAACTATACCGTATCCGGAAAAGTCCCCAAGTGGTACAATAACTATACCGTATCCGGAAAAGTCCCCAAGTGGTACAAACCGATAAAACATTTAACCAGTGTAACGTGCGTGTAAAGAGTGCGTCAAAAACCAGGGTCCGCACGAAAATCAGTGTAACCGGTACAGTGCAAAGAAAAAACTTCAAAACATTAGAAGAACATTTAAACAACTAGTGCTGGTGAACCAGAGTTGGAGAAAACATCAAGGGCCCCCTAGTAACAAACAGTGAACAGGTGTAGTTAAGACTACTGCCGCCAACAACATGCTGATGATCGTGTATTTAATGTAAGCATAGATTAAGGTATACTTAGGAACATAAATAGTTAATCAAATTAAAGTAAAGAAAAGAATATTATACAAGTCTACGTAATTACAAGAAAAGTGAAACTCCTTAAGAAACTAAAGGAAGAAAATAGCGTAAGAATAACTCGAAAGAGAATTACTATCTGATTATTGCATAAAGCAGTTGAAGAAAATTAATTCCCACTTATCATCGTAACTTACATTATAAGAATAAGAATTATTTGGTTGTCGGTCTAATTTCAATTCCACTTAAAATGCCTAATGAAAATTTGCTACGACCATCCGCGCTTGATGGCCATGCGGCTCAAGATGGCCAAGCAGGGTCATCAAATCCTGTTATTAACCCTCCCTTGCAATCCGTCATCGTTTCTATGGTTCGTGAAGCTTTTCAGACCGAGGGTCGAAATCTTGTACATTCCATTCTAAACCCATATGCGGATCAGTTCACGGGAACTGACCAAGCTATATCGCCCGACCAACAAGCAAACATTAACGACCTCGATAAAATTCCTGATGTGGTACGCAGCCTGCGCGAATTCTCTGGGGAACCAGGAGAATTTAGTTCATGGCGCAAGAGCGTAGAGAGGATCCTAAAAATATATGACTCGATCAAAGGATCAGCAAAATACTTTGGTATTATAAATACCATCAGAAACAAAATCATAGGAAATGCAGACCATGTCCTGGAGTCGTACAACACTCCATTGGATTGGAAATGTATTTCAAGATGCTTGACCATGCACTACGCTGACAAGCGTGATTTGGGAACACTAGAGTACCAAATGACAGGGCTTGTGCAAGGCAACACATCTATACAGGAATTCTATCAAAATGTATACGCGCATCTTTCATTAATTCTCAATAAAATATCGTGCATGGATATCAGTGCGGACGCTCTCAATTTGCTTATGCAAACTTATAGAGATAAGGCACTTGACACCTTCATTAGAGGGCTTAAGGGTGACCTTCCCAGACTGTTGGGAATGAAAGAACCCTTGGATTTACCTCAAGCCTTGCATCTGTGCCTGAGGCTAGAAAATCAAAACTTTAGATCACAGTATGCGATTGCAAATAACAATAGCAGAAGAACTCAGCACCCCGAACCGCCACCAATCCCACCTAGACGAGGAAACTTCAACCATCCACAAGGTCCAAGCCGCCAGTCATTCTACCCAGAACTAACATATTTACCTCAACCACCCAGACAACAGATTTCATATCAATACAACGCTAGGCCTCCTCTACCTCAAAGGCAGGTTGTTCCACAGCAAAATCAACAACAATTTAATCCACAATATCAACAACAATTTAATCCACAATATCAACAACGTTTTGGCAATCCCCGGCAACCACCACAAGAGCCTATGGATACATCGACAATTCGGACGAACAACGTAAACTATATAAACAGACCCCGTATGCACAATTGGCCACCAGCACCGAAAAGACCATCAGCTCCCCATTCTCAGCAAGTACACCCTAACAAGATGCAAAGAAACTTTCATATTGGTACCGATATGACTCAAGAAGAGGAAATCAGCCAATATGAGGATATACAAGCGAACGTAGACAACTCGAACGAATATGACCAAACTTTACAAGACTATACTGACATGACGCAACCGGACAATAACGATTCTACCGATATCATGCAACTAACCGATATACATTTTTTAGATTAACCAATTCTTCGCTGCCATATTTTGAATGTGCAACGAAGAATGGAGATATATTAAAAATTCTTATTGATACCGGATCCAATAAAAATTACATACAACCATCCCTAGTAAAGAACCCTTTGTTAAATGAAAAACCTTTTTGTTGTAACTCGATTGGAGGTAACGTCCAAGTCACTCAGCATACTTTTGTCAATCTTTTTGGTCTTCAAAACATAAAAATTAAATTCTTTCTTATGCCCAAACTCAAATCGTTTCACGCCATTCTCGGGAATGACAGTCTTAAGAGCCTTTCTGCAGTTATACATACCAAAGATAACTACATGGTTATCAATAACAAAGTAAAGATAGGTATAAAACAGATGGCTTCGCAATCCATTAACTCACTTAACATTAGGACGAACCACATGACCTCAATACAAAGAAATTCCTTAGACAAAATTGTACTCGATTTCCCGAAACTCTTCGATGAACCTGAAGAGAAATTAACCTACACCACCGTGGTAAAAGGCGAGATTAGGACAACATCTGATTCACCCGTGTACACCAGATGCTATCCCTACCCTATATCTCTTAAAAGTGAGGTTGAAAAACAAATCAACAAACTTCTCAACGATGGTATAATTAGGCCTTCACGATCCCCTTACAATTCTCCCGTATGGGTAGTGCCTAAGAAAGCCGATGCTTCCGGAGAGAAAAAATACAGACTCGTCACAGATTACAGGAAGCTAAACAGTATTACCGTGGCAGATCGATACCCGATCCCTCAAATAAATGATGTGCTAGCACAACTAGGCCAAAATAAATGGTTTACTGTAATAGATTTAAAAAGCGGGTTTCATCAGATCCCCTTAAAGGCATCTGATATCGAAAAAACGGCCTTCTCGGTCAACAATGGCAAGTATGAGTTCACGAGGCTTCCATTCGGTCTCAAGAATGCTCCATCTATATTTCAGAGAGCACTCGACGTCATACTGCGTGAACATATTGGTGCAATTTGTTATGTCTACATAGATGACATAGTCATTTTTAGTAAAGATGAGGCGACACACGAGCAAAATATTCGGAAAGTTTTCCAAACGTTACAAGCCGCAAATATGAAAGTGCAACTGGATAAGTGCGAATTCTACAGGCAAGAAGTAGAATTCCTTGGTTTTGTTATTTCGCCCAACGGCATTAAAACCAATCCAGAAAAGGTCAGAGCAATCCAAGATTTCCCCTACCCTCGTACCCTAAAGGAACTTCGCTCATTCCTAGGTCTGTCAGGGTATTATCGCCGCTTCATTAGGGACTACGCAAAGCTTGCGAAACCCCTAACAGCCCTTTTAAGGGGGGAGGACGGACGAATGTCCAAAAACCTCTCAGGCAAAAAAATAATCCACCTCGATGAACCAGCCAAACAAGCCTTTCAGAAAATCAAAAATACCTTAACTTCAGAAGAAATCATACTCGCATACCCCGATTTCACGAAACCCTTTGAGTTAGTAACCGATGCTTCAAATTACGCCCTAGGAGCTGTCCTATCACAAGAGGACAAGCCCATTATGTTCATATCTAGGACATTAACTAAAACCGAAGAAAGCTATGCAGCTAATGAAAAGGAGATGCTAGCTATAATTTGGTCATTGAACAACTTCAGGAACTATCTATATGGGCCAGCAAAGGTTATAATTCACACTGATCACCAACCGCTTACCTACTCCTTAAGTAACAAAAACAACAACACCAAACTTAAGAGATGGAAAGCGATCTTAGAGGAATATAACTATGAGCTAAAGTACAAGCCAGGAAAAACAAACATAGTTGCCGACGCCCTCTCCAGACCCCCCATTCGAACTGAAGTTAACTCCCTCACTCCAACCGTACACAGTGACGAAAGCTCGTCCCATGGCCTCATAATCAGTGTTGAGACGCCAATAAATGCTTATAAAAATCAAATTTTCTTAAATATTGGTGATACGAGTAAACAAGAGTTTCGCATAGTATTTCCCACCTACCATAGACACCTAATAACAGAGCCCTCCTTTACCTATAATAATTTAATAGAAATCCTAAAAGTACGATTGAACCCCACAGTTATAAATTGCATCAGAACAGAAGAACGAATTCAGGGTATGATTCAAGAAATCTATAGAGACCATCTTCACAGTTATCGCATTAGATTCTCCCAAGTTCTTGTCGAAGATGTAACCGACGAAAATCAACAAGAAGAGATAATAATAAGGACACATCAACGTGCTCATAGGAATGATCGCGAAAACAAATTACAGATTCTTGAAAAATTTTATTTTCCCGGTATGTCTCGCAAAGTAAGAAGAATAACAAAACTATGCTCGGTTTGTAGAGAAAATAAGTATGACCGGCACCCGGAGAAGATCGAAATTCAGGCGACCCCTATACCAACTTACCCCGGACAAATAATACACCTAGATATTTTCTCAACTGAAGGCAATCTTGTACTGACTGCGGTAGATAAGTTCTCCAAATACGCCCAGGCTAAAAGAATACAATCGAAGGCCATAGAGGATGTTCGAACACCTCTTAGAGAGATTATATTTTCTTACGGTATTCCAAAGACTATAGTATTCGATAATGAGAAGTCTTTTAATTCAATCCCGATCATATTCATGATTGAGGACGAGTTCGGCATCGAAGTGTATAAAACACCACCATACACGAGCAGCTCAAATGGACAAGTCGAGAGATTTCACTCGACTCTCGTTGAAATCATGCGATGCATAAAATGTGAACAAACACACAAATCCTTCACGGAACTTTTAGAGGCAGCAACGAACGCATATAATTTTTCAATACACTCTGTGACCAGTAGGAAACCGGTCGATATATTTTTCAGTAGAAACGCAGATCCTACCAAAATTAACAAAATCCGTTTGGAAACCAAGGACAAATTACAAGTCAAACAAGAACGTGACTTAGCTTACCATAATAAGGGAAAGCAACCAGTAAAGAACTACTCAACAGGCGACGTAATATACGTCAAAAGAAACAAAAGATTAGGCTCAAAACTTACGCCGAGATACGCAAAGGAAATCGTAAAAGAAAATAAAAAAACAACGATTCTTACTCAATCCGGCAAAGTTGTTCACAAATCACACATCAAATCATAATAGATCTTCCTATACCTTTCTTTCTAGACAACTGTACCTATACATGACCGACTGCTTAGCTGACGTACAGATACTGGACTATACAAACGCAAGACTTGTGACCATAAACACGGGTACATCAAGACTACAAACAGGAACCTATAAGATTATTCACGAGATCGATCTGTCGAAATATTCCGAAGCCATAGAAAGCATAGAGACATCCATGAGAGAAAATCTACCAACCTCCCACAATAGCTTTCACCTGTTATCCGAAGAAATATCAACAATCAATTCCTTGATAAAACGTTTAGTCCCAAACCATCCAAAATCCAGAAGGTCAATTGACTTCCTAGGAAGCGCTTGGAAATTCATTACTGGCAACCCAGATAAACACGACTTCCAAATAATTCAAGAAAAAATTAATAACGTCCTAGAAAATAATAATAGACAGATAGTAATTAACAAACTTGTAATAGATAAAATAAATAACGTAGCTAATAGAACTAACGAAATAAATAAATATGTAAAAGAAAATGGAAACATAATAGAACAGTTAGTTTTCAACATAAAATATAAATTAGATCTATTAAAAGAAGAAATAACAAACGTGGCATATGCCTTACATTGGGCAAGAGTAAATATTATAAATTCATATATCCTGTCGAATATTGAAATAAATACTATCGAAAAAATTATAAATAATAAAGAAATACCATTCAAGAATATAGAAGAGGCAATTGAGTTCTCAGAAATAAAGATAGCATTTAACAATGCCATTTTATTATACATAGTAAGTTTACCAACTGTAAATGAAGAAATTTGTAAAAAAATTATTATAAAAGCAGTAAGAGAAGAAACAAAAATAATAAAAATCGACTTTAAGGAAATTATAGAATGTGAAAACGAAATCTATGGAATTGTAACAGATTGTAAAACAGTGAATAAACTATCCATTTGTCCTAGAATTAATATTATTAACATAAGCAATACAACATGTATTCCAAACCTAATACGTAGTATCCCAGCCAACTGTACTGCAATCAACAGCCATCATTTTCCTGAATCGGTACGATGGGCAAATCTCAATAAACAACAACATGGTCTCACTCAACGGTACGTTCCTTATAAGGTATGATAACAGCAGTATACAAATTGGAAAGAACACGTTTAATTCCATCGAAACCAGTCATCTCAACCCTCTCCCGCCAATCCTGCAACCAACTTCATCGGACAACATACTAGAAGAAGTTCTCTCGCTGGAAATGGTAAAAGAACTCCACACAAACAACACCCAGTACATCCAGCTCCTGAAAACCGACTTCAAAAATAATACTATGCTAAGTTTTGGAGCGTGTCTACTATCTTGCATTGTCATATTGGTCATCTTCAGGAAATTTACGAAAGCCAACAACTCAGTAGAGAATACTGTAACCAAACCAGAAGTATCGACAGAAGCCTTGGAGACTACCAAAAGCGAGCCGTCCCCACGACCAAGGGCAAGAACATCCCGCATAAGCCAAATACCATTCTTTTAAGTGAACGAGGGCGTCCACTCTTAAGGGCGGAGGAGTTAACGTAAAACAATCTATAACACATGCCACCGTCACACGGAGCAACGACCCGAAATCATGCCATCTAGCAACCAGCGACGAGACCTGCATCGAAAGCACTTTCGCACGGGCATATGACACCGACCGGCGACGACCGTACGATTCCAGGAAAATACATTTGAAACAGAAGTGCAGTGGCAGCAGATAATTAGTATTTAAGCTAGTCGTAAGAATTTCAATGTCAGTCTTAAGTCAGGAGGCAGAAACGCTGCCGAATTTTTAAATAAAGTTTTTTTTAAATAAAACTAGAATTTAGTTTTATAACTTATATACACAAAACTTAGCAAGTTTACCTATATCTTGGATGTCATCCACAAATCGGTGACTGGGACCTATCATAGCCCCTAAGTTGTTAAAAATAAAATTTCAGTAGGATATAAAATATTGTCTGCTGAAGACAAATTACCCGACTATAGCCTGTTAAGCTTGTTTCGACACCCGAATACCAGCGTCTATATGATAGCTCTTTCTTTCTGGTTCTGGTTAGGGACGTTCTGGCTCATACAACATGACGTGACAGTCGAGTCTTTTCAATATTACAACTGACGTGCAGCTATGACAGCTCTGTCACTAAGTAAATTTAAAAATAATTGTAAAATTAGTACATCTTTGGCTATAGTGAAGTATTCGCCATAGCCGGAACTTAAAATTTTCCGACTTCATACGATTCGGAGGGTTTTTACTGCGAGGTATTCTTCGGAACAACCGTTTGGAGGATTGTTCCGACATTTTGTAACGCATATCGGCGAATTACGTTGAAGTGCGATGAAGTACTTTTTTTTGTTAATTTTTTGACAGCTGGGTTCCGATATTCTCCGACAGAAATTGGTTGCGGAATTTGTTTACGATATCCTCCGACAACAATCAGTGGCGGAATTTATTTACGATTTGCCGTAAAGTGTGAACAATAAAAATAAACAATGTAGCAACGCATTTTTTTGTTTGTATAATTATTACCTCAATTTGTGTTTCCATTGCAAAATCAAGCGAAAAAAACAAGCACCAAACCATACGAGGATGTGAAGTTAATTATTTTTTCCGAAAACGGATGCCTCGAATGCGGTTTGCTTTTCCGACAGAGTATGAGAGGTGGAGAATTTTCCGTTCCAACAAATACCTCACCAGGACCGAATATGTGTAACTATACTAGTGGCTGTCTTTAAAACATATTTTAAGATATTAGTTTGTATATTTTATTGTAATTTTAGGGTAAAAACTGTAGAAAAACGGTTTGGTCAACGTTTCACTATCTTAAGTTTGACATTGACCGCCCATTTAAAATACAAATAAATCAGAGTTTGTACCTATAGAATTTCGGACAAGGTTACCCCCACTGTCAAAGTTAGCCACCTCTACGGAAGCCCTTCAAAGAAGTTTTAGAAGCCCCATATACGGGTAGGATGATTAACTAACTTGGACGTCCCCAAGTATTTTTTGTTGTTTCACGTAGCTTTGTTTAACGGGCTGTAGACATGTTACAGATGGTTGCACAGCTTTCTGTTGGTAATACGTCTAGCAAACATTAACTTCGCAAATAATGTACACATCTAACTGGATAAATTATCTATAAACTAAGCATACTCATCACGATGCATCAGAACTTTAACCTCTTTACTATATATATACTACAAAAATTTTCCCTTTGTAAATCAAATCAGAAAAAAAAAAAATACAAAACTAATATCAGTGTTTGAAATGAAACAGTGACACCTCCCTGTCAAAACTAATTGTATTTCCGACGATTTAATCGAATTTTTATATCGCGAACATTTAAAACTGCAACGCTTTTCATTTTTCATCTCGATTTGCCTAACAAAAAAATAAACGCCAAATGGAATGAAATTTGATTTCATGAAACATGAAATGAAATTATTTCTGCAAACTCGGCAGTGTTTTTCAGTTTCACTGATGAAAAACACAACACAGAGGCCACCAATTAAACAGCAGCATTGGTCGGGTGGTATTTTCTATATTCATTCGCACTAGCATACTCCTACTCGTTGGGATGAGGATATAGGTTGGAGGGACTAATACCAAGCCGTTGCTCCTTCGGCGTATTTAGTAGCGAAAATCAAGTGTGTGTGAGAATTTTTGTTTTTAATTGAAAAGCAAAAGTTTATTATTTAAATGATGGCCATGGCCAAAAATATAGACAGCACGCGAACGGGGGGACAAGCACAAACCTACGCTGTTTTTGATTTGAAACAAAAACTGAAAATAATAGCAAAAAGAGCTAAAATATTGTGCAAACGCTCCGGCGGCTGTTTGCTGTTTGGGTCTGTTAATTTGGCGTAAGACAAATGAGAAATGCGCTAATGATTGCCATGTTTTAGACGAACAAATTCAAATTTATTCCGCATTTTGTTGGAGGGTGGATAATATATACATATATATTTTTTTTGGGTCGCTCGCTAATGTTTTAATGGCGATCCGTTGCCATTAGTTTTGAATGGACACTTTTGTGCATTCGCTGCAGTTATCATTATAAAAAGTGATTCGTTTCGGTTGGTTGCATTGATTGAATTGATTGCGGTGCTTTTGGCTCAGTGGGGGGTGTGATCTAGTGTCCGTCATTAATTTACAAACCGCTGCAAAAGGGATACACATAGTTATTAGTAGGTGAAAGAGAAACCATTTCGCTGACATTTTCTCTTGCAATCAGCCATTTGGTAATGGAAATTCCGGTCTCCACTAAAAACGAGTCCTAATTCATTTCACGAATAAAGCGATTTCGTGTCGACTACCCTGCGCGACTTAAACATATCTGAGGAGCCGCTCTTTTAATTCATCTTGGGTGTTGGATTCTGCTTTACAACTTGGTGAATAACTATATTCATTTGATCTGGAAAGCCATTGAAATGTGGATAAACTAAAACGCCCTCTTAGACAGTCAGACATACAAGGATATTAAAAATTCGCTTTACCTTGTTATTTGAGCGATCGCTAAGTTTTGGATAATAATAATCCCAACGAGATGTGACTTGAACTAGAGGGCACCGGTTCCGTGAAATAAAGATGAAATAAGGCCCAAACTATGCGCATACAAACCACAATAACAACAACAACAATTTAGCTTAATGGACTCTTTGTTTCTGATGCAATTAAAACAATTTTAATTCATCCTTGCACCCTAGGTACATTTTGTTTGGCTTTTTGCCAACATCCTCAGGGGTATTCTTTATTAAATTCGTCATGTTTTTAATACAGGGTGGCTGATGAAAGCCGCTACCAACAAAAAATTTAATAACTTTTTTCTGTTAAATGAATATGGTTAATTTTTTTTTTTTTGATTTTGCAAATTGATTGATTGATTGACTGGAGTCCGTATAGTTTCGGCTCAAAGAGAGTTTAGGCGTACGTTTGGCGGCAATCCTCCGAGCAGATGGACCATAATGAGACTTTTCCGAGCACGGGACAGTCGAAAGAAGACCTTACCATCGAAACCCTTCAGTTCGGACGAAGGAAACAATCGATGCTGTAGCTGCTGCCATACAAGATAATCAAAGAGTTTCGACAAGAAGCTTATCTGCTCAAATGGGTATACGCAGACAGTCAGTGCAGTCCATTATGCACAATGATTTGGACCGATTCCCATATAAAATTCAAATGGCCAAACTGAACGCAACAGAATCGCTGATTCGCTTGGAATTTTGCCAGAAGATGCTTCAAATGGTGGAAGAGGACGGAAATATGTTGAACTGTCTTTTTATGACTGACGAGGCCCATTTCGATTTAAACGGCAACATAAATAAACAAAATTGTCGGGCATTGTCGGGCCCTACATACTTCTTGGAAGAAAACGGTCACACCGTTACGGTTACTGGAGACCGTTACTTGAGCATATTGAGAGAGTTTTTCTATCCAGAATTACGCCCAATGAGAATTTCTTTCAACTCTGTGTGGTTTCAAGAAGATGGTGCAACGAAATTCTGCTTTCAAAACTCTGCTTTGCAAAATTCTGCCCTTTAACACAAAAATTCTGTTTTTTTTTGTGTTCTGTCTAACAAAATTCTGCAATGTGGCAATAAAATCTCTGTGATACTAGTTTATAAGATTCTTGTCTAGTAATTTTGTTTATTTATTTACTTGTATAGTGTTTATGTTATACATGTACTATTTGTGTTTATTTATTAAAAAAATGGTCAAAACCACTCGACCAATGTAAAACCCAATAAATAGTCCCCAGAAGAAGTTGAAAAAACATCAACGAAACGTCGGGAAATGAATAAAATAGTTTTATTTCTATTTTGATTCGGAAAACATAGACCAGTAAGCTCTAATACAACTACTTCAATTTATTAAATACCTGGTCACCACTTAACAAGAAAAAAATTCTGCTTTACAAAATTCTGCTTTTTAAAATTCTGACAGGCATTTATCTTAAACCAATAAATTCTGCTAACTCTGTTTTTTTTTTTTTTTCAATTTACGAATTTAAAGAAAACAAATATTTTTCAACTTTGTCAACAAATTACAATATCTTCTACTATATAAAAATAAGTCGAGTTTTCCTTCCTGACGCTATAACTCCAGAACGGCTCAACCGATTTGAATGATTTTTGTTTTGTTTTGTTCGTCTTAAATCAGGGATGGTTTATGAAAAAAGAAAAGTCGGAAAATTCTCAACAGTTGGCGGTGTAGGCACAATGGCACATATTTCGTTTTTCATGGGGAAATGCACTTTGAAAAAAATATAAACTGGATAGAAATCGAGTAGTTTCAAATACAAAAAAAAAAAAAAATATTTTAAATTTTAAAAGCAATTTTTGTTGTCAATTATTTTAATTATTTTCCATCATATTTGTTTGTCAAGTATTTTCAGGAGTTCGTAAAAATGTTCTGCAATTGAATCGACAACAAATGATTGCGTATGACTCTTTGATGGAAGCTGTGAACAAAAGAGCTGGTAGCATTTACTTTCTGGGTGCTCCCGGAGGTACTGCCAAAACGTTCTTAATTTCATTGCTTTTGGCACGGATTTGATCGCAGCATGAGTTGCCCTGGAATTGGCTTCATATGGAATAACAGCAACTTTGTTAGAAGGCTACCGAACTGCACATTCAGCATTGATATTGCCACTGAAAATGCAAATCAACCAGACACCATCTTTGAAAAATCTAAAAAAAATGCGTAGATTTTACAATGATGCAAATTGATCGATTGGGTCGAATGCACGATGGCACACAAAAGGTCAATGGTCAATGGTGGCGGTGGACAGGACGTTGAAAGATCTTCGTGTCAATCAAAACATTTTTGGAATAGCCATGGTTGTATTATCCGGTGATTTTTGGGAGACTCTTCCAATTATTCCCACGATCGATTGCAGCTGACGAACTAAATGCGTGCTTGAAAGCATCAAATTTGTGGCTACATGTCAAGACACTCCGATTGACGAGATCAATCTGCAGATGTGTTTTCGAAGCAATTGTTGGACATTGGTAATGGAAAGATTGCAGTTTATATCTCGACCGGACTCATCACTTTGCCCACTGATTTCTGCCACATGACCGATTCTAAGGAAGAGCTGAATATAGAGGAGAAGATGTTTTGATTCCGAGCATCCCGTTGATTACAACGGACTTACCATTCGAATTCAAACGACTGCAATTTTTGACTACAAATCTTTGCATTGAATGTTAATATCATTTATTTTACAGGAAAATAAAAGGCATTGAATTAATTTGAATAAGGTACTAACAAAATTTATTTAATCACCAAACTAAGTTTAAATCACCAGGTCAGCCAACACCAGATGAACCGCATCAATTTCTGCAAATATATTTCATTTCGTCGATGGTGGATCAGCTGAATGTGCGGTGGAATATACAGGGAACACAACAGTTAAAGAGACGAATTATTGAACAGTTGCAAGCATTTTTTCATTTAGAAAATCATTGTTTTTCACATGGGCAGTTATACGTTGCGTGTTCACGAGTTGGGAAACCATCCGCTTTGTTTGTGTTAACGTCAGACTAAAAAACAAAAAATGTGGTTTACCAAAGAGCACTTCAATGAAACGGATAATTTGCGGAGACGTACCGTACCTATAACTCATCGAATCAGTATTTACTTTGGATTCACTTTAATTTTTTACTTAGAGAAGTTCAACTAAATTACACTTCATTTTTGTAATCGAAATGAATTCATTACTGTTGTGAAATGAAATAAAGTTTTTCCTTTTCAAATATAAAAAAAAATTATTATTCTTCATCTTTTAATCCTCAAACGAAATGTTACAAAAAACGAAGCCATCTGGTGGCGAAACGGAGTGCGCCGGGTTTGCTAGTATTTGTATATAAAGAAGGTACACAACCCCAAAAAGGACCTTATATTTTCCTTTATTGGATTTAATTACAGATGTATTTATTTTCACTCACTAACTAACAGAATATTTGTCTACACCAAAAGAGCAAACTTTTTTTTCTTCTTCTACAACAAGTGACAAGTTTAGAAAATGTTAAAAAGCGCGCGCTTTTTATAAAGCAGAATTTTATAATGCTGAATTTTGTAAAGCAGAATTTTGTAAGGCAGAATTTTGGAAAAGCTGAATTTTGAAAGCAGAATTTTGTAAAACAGAATTTTGAAAAAGGAATTTTGAACTCGCCAGAATTTCGACCCCAACCCGGTGTAACTCCTCACATAGCCCGGCCTGTTGTGACAGAATTTCGACTAAAATTTCCCAGTAAGCTGATATTTATTTTTAAAACCAATTAAGCTATATTTAATAAAATCGAATGAGCTTTAACATGAATAAGAGAAAAAATAGTTCCATACACTTAAAAAAATCTTATTTGAATTTCTTAATGAAGCAATATTCATCAGCAACCCTGTACATTTTACAGAAAGCGGAGTACTAGAGTAACTGACAAAAACGAGTGTTGAAAACGATTAATTAACAACATGAGCCTAATTTGAGTGGCACTTAATTTCTACGACTTCTCAGGTCCAAAACCAGGAAACTTTTTAATAGAGCCAAACTGACAAAAACCGATGAAGACTGGAGTATATATCGCAATAGCTTCAACGAGTTTAAAAAGAAAACTAGAGCAGCCAAACGAGTGTCCTGGGCAAACTACTGCTCCGACATAGAATCCACCACAGAAGCGGCAAGACTCCGGAGGGTCCTTGCCAAAACTCCCTCTCACATAGGGCACCTCTGTAAGGAGGATAATTGTTGGACATCCAGTGGCCAGGAGACTCTTGACCTGCTCCTCAGAACACACTTTCCGGGATGCACAATCCCAGGAAGGCTGCTACACAGTTCTGATGCCAACCTCTCCTCACTTCCGGTTGAAGAACTGGCTATCATCAGTGACTGCACTAGCACAAATAGAATAACATGGGCTCTTCAATCCTTCCAACCGTACAAGTCGGCGGGACCAGACGGAATTATTCCTGCCATGCTACAAAGAAGCAGTAAAAGGACCGTCCCATGGCTGCAGGCAATCTTTCGTGGTTGTCTGACACTCGGACTTGTTCCTGACTGCTGGAAAGAGGTGAGGGTGGTCTTTATTCCCAAAGCAGGGAAACCTAGTCACTCCACACCCAAGGATTACAGACCAATTAGCCTCTCATCTTTTCTTTTGAAAACACTAGAAAGGTTATTGGACCTGCACCTTAGGAACACTCTCGAAACAAGTGGTGCTCTGTGTAGTGCACAACACGCATATGTCAAAGGCAGATCCGTGGAAACAGCGCTACATGAAGTAACGAAAACAATCGAGAAATCCCTAGGAAACAAGGAATTTACGTTGGCGGCCTTTCTGGACATAGAAGGTGCATTCAACAACCTGAATACAAGAACCATTACATCCTCACTTGAGGAGTCAGGTTCACCACAGTTTCTGACAAGCTGGGTTAAGACTATGCTTAACAGCAGAGTTATTAACAGCAGCCTAGGAGACTTACGATTAAGAAAAGCACAAATCGTGGAACACCACAAGGGGGAGTCCTATCTCCTCTACTGTGGAACATCTCGAGGTATCAAGATAGTCGCCTACGCGGATGATATAGTAGTACTAATAACAGGAAAATACCTTTCCACCATTAGAGATATTATGGAATCTGCGTTATCAGAACTATCCAAATGGACGGAACATAACGGTCTTTCAGTTAATCCGGAAAAGACCGAACTCATTCTGTTCACCAAGAAATATAAGGTACCAAAATGGGACCCACCGAAGCTTAAAGGTGTCCGACTTAATCTTTCAACCGAGGCCAAGTACCTGGGCGTGATATTCACCTCCAAACTTAACTGGAAACGGAATACTGAAGAAAGAATGAAGAAAGGACTTAATGCCTTTTATGCATGTAGGAAGACCTTTGGGGAAAAACTGGGGCTTGCAACCGAACATTGTGCACTGGATGTACACCGCGATTGTGAGACCCATTCTTACCTACGGCTCAGTTGTTTGGTGGGAGGCGGTTAAAACCAAATCCCATCTTAAGAACCTGAACAAGGTGCAGAGAATTGCTTGTCTGGGAATAACAGGCGCAATTAAATCCACACCACAACTAGGTCTGGAAACGCTATTGAACCTGCAACCCATTGAGCTATTCACTAAGAACGTTGCAGCCAAAGCCGCTCTCAGATTAAGAGAGAACAAAACTTGGAAGCCTGGTTACTGCGGACACTCAAGCATACTTGAAATCTTCGATCGGAAGGGACTCACGTCACTCACCGATTACGAGAAATCCAGATATGACTTCGAGAAAAATTTTAGAATCACTATACCCAAAAGGCAGGACTGGAAATCACCCAGTACCATCATTAAAGGTATAGCCGTCTATACGGACGGTTCAAAAACAGAAAATGGAACAGGAGCCGGCATATTCTCAGAAAGGCTTGCTATTAGCCAGTCGTACCGACTTACCGATCACTGTAGTGTCTTTCAAGCTGAGATATATGCGGTTAAAAAAGCAGCACAGACTATCTTATCGATGGGACTACCAGCAATGGAAATAACCATCTGTGTGGACAGTCAAGCAGCACTTAAAGCTATCGGCTCCAATCTTATAAATGCGAAATGTGTTACAGATTGCCTCGTGGCGCTCAGAGCTATAAGTCATCAATCACTCAATTCTACTCTGCGGGTTCCGGGACACGTTGGAGTGGAAGGGAATGAAAAGGCGGACGAACTGGCCAGATACGGCTCTGATATGAACCCTCAACTAGCGGACGGAGAGGTGTTACCGCCTTTCAACACTGCTAAGACTTTTATTGAAGGCGTCACCACACAACTGGCTAAGGAACAATGGAGCAACACCATCGGTTGCGTCATAACTCGAAGTCTGTGGCCTGTGGTTGACACCAAAAGATCAAAGTTCCTAATCTCCCTTAATAGAAGCCAAATCCGGATGCTCGTCGGCGTTTTAACCGGACACTGCATCATAGGAAACATGGCTAAAAGGCTAGGACTTTTTGCAAATGACTTCTGCAGAAGCTGTAGAGACGAAGAGGAAATAGAGTCCGTGGAACGTCTTCTATGCCACTGCCCAGCTTTACAGGAACGCCGCTCATCCTGTATGGGAACTAGGTTCTTCAAAAGTTTGGACGACTTGGCAGGGATACCTCTATCGGACATAAAACTATTCCTCAACAGATCGAAGTGGTTTTGTTAGCCACATGTCCTTGCATGTACAAACAGGGTATTCACAATGGGCCTTCATGGCTTCTGGGTGAAATTTGCATCGGTTGCAAAACTGCCCTCCCAACCTAACCTAACCTAATTTCTCTTTTAAAATGGAACATAATTTCTTTATCAAAATTTATACCAGTTTTTGGGTTAATTTCATTTATGTTTGGGGCCTTGTTTCATTTCTTTGGGGCC
The DNA here is from genome assembly GCA_949126925.1 of Cheilosia vernalis. NCBI lineage: Eukaryota > Metazoa > Arthropoda > Insecta > Diptera > Syrphidae > Cheilosia > Cheilosia vernalis. Next base: position 98,137,683 of record OX421358.1, on the reverse strand, counting down.
TAGTTTCAATTTAAAAAATGGGCCAATGTTCAATTTTGACTCTTGGAGCCTTATTTCCGTTGGACTTATTTCGCGGAGCCGATATGGCATCACGTATCCTAAACTGACCGCAAGCATGTAGTATTGATACATAAATTTGACGTAGTATTTCCGACAAACGTACCTTTCTGTAGGTCGCACGACTTGACGTTGACACTACTTCTGGATAATTTTTCCGTAAAAGCTTTTTCTGACACCTTGTGCGATAGTATTCAACGTAGTATGCGGCCGAATGTGAGTCTAAATTTAACTCCCGAATAAGCGTCGCTTGTGTCATCATCTTATTTTTCCAATGTCCATGTCACTACCACTAGCCCGTTGGTTTTCTTTAAAAAAATAAAACACCTCCCTCCCGTAGACCCACTAACGACTAACCTATAGCTTCCAAATCATTCGAAACATTTTGCAAATAGACTGACATTGAGTGGGTCGCCAGACCGTTCTTCTGATTATACTGATACAAAATCAAAAGGGGTGGATTCTAAAATAACTAAAACCGTATTCCCATTCCAGGCGAATGCGTTTTTCAGTCCAATGACTCAGCCGCCAATACACGAGACTTCTGCAAAATTCCATTGTGTGACCTTATAACTTAGCCTCATCACCAGTCAATTTGAAAATAGCTTCTCTCGAATTATGCCACTTTCCTTCCCCGTAAGCTGTCGTTCGCCATTGTCTCACCCAATCAATAGGCTTTTGTGACATCTATGTCTCATAGTCCACCGCAAAAACACTCAGCGTTATCCTCATCCTCTGTCCGGAAAGAAATTAGTGTTCTCAATAATGTTGTAATTGAATTTCAAATTGTCGGAATTATTAGGATCCCCGCGCTCTTGTCCTGATTGAAATAATCCAATCAATGAGCCATGAAATGGATAGAACAAGGACATCACAGAGGAATGTTTTCTTTCATCGCAACTGGCGTCGTCGTCGTCGGCACTTCTACTATACAAAACCATTTTAATGACCTCCGCTTAGTTACTAGATCAATATTTCACCAGCTTAAGGGGGCTTTAGAATATGCCCTCAAAAAAAATATATAGGTATATATACAACTCCGTATCTTGGCGTCGCCATTGGCTTCCGCCGTACAACGTATCCTCGCATGATGAAGATGACTCATTACAGTCTTGATAGAGGAAGTTCTCTTATTATCCTTTTCCTGCTTGTCGGTGTAGTGTGCCTTCCTGTACGTGGCTGTATTGGCTCGTCTGCTGCCCCCCAACCTCATCAAATCCATCGGAAGTGGGCTGATCAATTAAATGAGATGGCAGAATGAATAAAACACACTTGAACGACTTGAAGAGGAAAATTAATCGCTCGGCATTGTCATCGCGTATATGGCAACTTTATTCTAAAGGACGCAGCTCCCTCAGATGTCCTTGAAATATATTTTCCGTGGGTACACTTTCCCTTATTGTAATTATAATATAAAAAATGTATATCAATTTGCTAGAGGTTACATAGTTTCCAGAGGGGACGAAAGGCGGCACGGCTTGTGTAAGAGCGGTAGCGAGCCGTCTGGGAAGTCCGGCAGTCAAACACAGATGGGGCAAATATTATATATTGGCGAAGTAATTGTAATGGAAACGTGCACATCTGTGAGTGGAGCCAGTGGAGTCATCCTTATTAGTGTCTTTTGTATGAGATTTTTATTTCTATGCTTTGGTTCTCTGTATAAGGGAGGGGCGCCTAGAGCGCTTTTGATATTTTTCACACAGATATAGAGACTGGGAAGCTGGGTAGAAGAAAAATGTAACTCAAAGGACGTGTCCTCCGACGAAAGCATGTTCGGGTAGTTAGACTAACACTTCCCAAAGCCATACATCTGTTCCCCTCTGAAGCAGGATGGCTCTAAGTCTTTTGTCTCGTTTGGAGTTTCTTTTACTGTCCTTTCATCTTGATCATTAACCGAATTGAGGGTTTTTTTTTTCGCTGTGTCTACCTATTGTGTGTGTATTTATTCAGCTTGAATTGCTTTAATCTGGACGAGGAACACTCATGGTGAGAAGGGGCTTCAGGCATATTTACTTTTCAGTTCGAAGGGTTCAGATATATAAATTGTGAGCTGCGGAACTCTTTAGTGAATTTTGTGAGGTGGAAAATCTAACGGTAAGCTAGAGGTATTTAACTCCGTCCGATGGCTCATGTAACTTTAAATGAAAGACTGAAACGATTTGGTCGATGACGATGTCTGCCTTACTCTCCAGATCCGTCCGTCATTAGCTGAAGTTCAAGACTCTGTGGGGCGTTTCAGGATAAACTCAGTGGCCATAGTGTATAGTTATTAGTTGACCCAAATGAAGTAGTTTTGAATAACATACCTACCGACGCCGCTACACCAAAAAACGAGGCGTTTTATACTTCGTAGTATTATACTTCGTAGTTTGCCCGATCCTCAAGAAAGGAGACCCTCTGAACTGCGCCAATTACAGTCTTCTAAACATTGCCTACAAGATCTTATCTGCCGTTTTATGTGAACGCCTGAAGCCTTTCGTAAACAACCTGATTGGTCCATATCAGTGTGGCTTCAGGCCAGGAAAGTCCACCATAGACCAAATATTCACACTGCGGCAGATCTTGGAGAAAACCCAGGAACTTCAAATCGATACCCACCACCTTTTCATCGACTTTAAGGCCTCATATGACAGCATTTATAGGGGCGAACTATACAGAGCAATGTCTAGTTTTGGCATCCCTGCCAAACTCGTCCGTTTGTGCAGGATGACGATGGAAAATGCACGCTGCTCCATCAAGGTCGGTAAAGAACTTACCGAGACCTTCGATGTCAAAAAAGGATTTAGACAAGGCGATGCGCTGTCATGTGACTTCTTCAACATCGTTCTTGAAAGAATAGTGCAAAACTCAAACGCCAACACCAGAGGCACTATCTTTCAAAAGTCCGTCCAATTACTCGCATACGCCGATGACATTGACATAATTGGCAGAACGCAGCGTGATGTTAATGGCGCGTTTGTGAGTATTGAGACTGAGGCGGCGAAGATGGGTTTGGCGGTTAATGAGGGCAAGACGAAGTATATGCTGTCAACTACAAAGGACACCCAACACCGACGGCTCGGACAGAACGTCACAATAGACAGATATAACTTTGAGGTGGTTAAGGACTTTGTCTACCTAGGCTCCGCTATGAACTCAGACAACGACACCAGCGCTGAGGTTAAACGTAGAATTACTCTTGCCAATCGCTGTTTCTTTGGGCTAAGAAGGCAATTGAGTAGCAAAGCCCTCTCTCGAACAACTAAAGTGACCCTTTATAAGACCCTTATCATCCCAGTTCTGCTATATGGCGCAGAGGCATGGACTCTATCAAAAGCGGATGAGGTAACTCTCGGTTGTTTCGAGAGAAAAATTCTTCGTGTTATTTTTGGTCCCGTCTGCATTGACGGTGAATGGAGAAGGAGATTTAACGACGAACTGTACGGGCTGTACAGCGACATCGACCTAGTCAGAAGAGTGAAGGTCCAACGACTGAGGTGGCTGGGTCATGTAGAGCGAATGGACACGAATGCTCCGGCCCGGAAGATCTTCGAATCCATACCCGAGGGAAGGCGCAGTAGAGGAAGACCGCGACTCAGGTGGCGCACGCAAGTGGAAGGGGACCTTAACCAACTTAGCGTGCGAAACTGGAGACAGCTAGCTAAAGATCGCGCTGACTGGAGACGCTTGTTGGTTGAGGCCCAGGTCCACCCCGGACTGTAGCGCCACCTTAAGTAAGTAAGTAAGTATTATGCACCGAAATTTGAACATAACGGCCCCAACGTTTGAAGGACTCTTCTAAATTAAAATATAACAAAAACATAGGTACGTCTCTTCTTGTACCTAAGAGGACACCCTGTTCAACCTATCCTAACCAAATCAAAATTGGTCCGCACATTTCTGTTTTATATTAAAGTTTAAAATTGAGTTAGAGGTTTTGCTGATTATCCAGTAAATCAGCTTCAGCATATCTCTTATCCTTTAAAGTGTAAAGTAATGAAACTGCAACTGTATTTGCAACAGTGAGGTTTCAAAACTTCTGCAGGAAATTGACTCCAATTTTCAGAATTGCATTCTTGAATGTCCCGATTAAAAGATGGACTCAATTAGTATTAGCTAGCCAGAAGCAAAGCTTTAAACTTAAACTAAAGTGGAATAGAGATACCGCCTGTCCCCTGGCTTTCTATTGAATTGGACGATTGGCTTGGAATAGAGTTCCTATTATTATAAAGTTCTATCCTGAAATGGAACCATAAGAATTAAGTTATAAATTGTATGATTTAAAAAAAAAGGACTATTGTAGGTTTGAATTTATTTATTAGTGATTAGGGTTCCATATTCGTATGCTACTTTTATAGACGCGAGAGTGTTATCTAGGCCAGACGTGTGAGGTTTAAGACCTTATAAAATAGTACAGAAGGCGCCCATAACTCTCCAGCCAGAACTTACTTACTGAGAGCTTTAACATTTAAAAACTTATATTGTTATTTGATATAACTGCCATACGAGATAAATATCTAAAAGTTGATTCTGTTTTCTGTTATCTAGTATCGAGAAAGTTTCGTTCAACCCAGTCTTGAACTTTATTTTTAAATAGCTAGTCTTAGCAACATCCTTACTTCCTTTGCTCGGGAAGAAAGCTTAGGCCCAACAGCAAATGCACAGAATTGTACATACATATTCGGAAACGAAACTCAAGATCTAGGTGAAATTTTTTATATTTTTTTAAACTTGGTGGCATTCTTTCTTTCTCACTGTTACCGAGTACCGAGATTTAAAATCGAATTTTAGTATTGCGTACAAAAAACCTCGAAGCAATGTTGGTGAAAATAATTGTAGGTTAAATTAGCTGTCAGAAATTGACAGATTTTTTTTTTAATTTCTCTTAAATTATTATTTATAGAAATGCAGTGGAGCGTAGAAAGGGCGGTATTTCAGCAGCCACTTTTCACTTTATCTTTGAAAATCTGTTTCTCAAAATTTCAATTTGCAAGAGAATTTTCTTTTTAAATGCAGAGGTTTGCCTGTTTGCTCCAAGTGATATTTTTCGCCTATTTAAAATTCAAGTTGAGCGAATTACTATGCTTTTTATACCGTTTAAGCATGTTGCAGTTTTTTGCAAAAGACGCAGTAGAGAAGTGAGTTACCAGATTCAGTAAAGTCAAATAAAATCAGAAGTGTACATTCTACTTTTTTGGCGGTTTGGTTTCACTCAGACAATGGTTTCACTCAGACAATGTAAATAATTGCTGAAATTTATAAAGTTAAAGCCAAATTTATATAAAAAGTAAAGGAATATGAAAAATAATTAGATGACTATTGTAACGAGAGACATATAACTTTGCAATAACAAAGTAAGCCAATAAGCTGCTTATAAAGGAGGCACTTCCAATTTTGGCATTTAAGCGCTGAACTGAAATCTATTTTCACTTGGATCGCAGTTGAATCACTTTAAGTTCGATTGACCCAAGAGATCTGTCAACTACTCAACCCCATCATCATCATAACAGAAACAGAGTTCTTATCAAGAGGAACTAATACAAAACTAGTCTAAGCGAGCTGTGCGGCAGCTATTTCATCCATTATTGCACTTTGATGTTTCTCTCATTTATGCCGCGTTGACTGTAGCACCTCTCTATAATAAAAGTTGTTTTAAAGGACCGACTAAAATTAACACCGACCTGCCACAAAATTAATTCCCACAACCATCTCCTGGGACCGACTAGACTAGATTTAATTAAATATGAGAATGATGTTTGACTCACGCAAACAATCAAGGAAAAACCAAAACAATCTCGAAGCAAATTGCTTCACAAAATGAACGAAAAATGTAACAAATGTCTTCGCTGTTACAGCTTACAGTCTGCATACTGCACAGTGCACACTATTCACTATACCGAATTGTAGTCCCCATTGCAGTGATACTTTTTCCCGCTGTTATTATTTTGCACTGGCTTAGTGACTTTTATCTGGAAGTAGTTTTCGTTGGCTCGTTTCAAGAAAATTTATGACTTGTAATGTTTTGAAGTACGTAGTTGAAATTGATGAAGCCGAAAAGTTTGTCGCTCTTGGCACTCTTTTTTTTTTTTGCTCGAAAACAACAGAGAAAACTTTAACGACTTTACGAATAAATATTTGGAAAGTTATTGGGACCTTCTTTTTTTATTTATTTACAGCGGAGTGGTTATTTTTTATTTTATTATTATTTTGTTTTTTTTTTGCTTGCAGTTCTATGTGTAACTCCTGTCAGAGTTGTGCACCAAAAGTCATCAATTTTGTGTGGACAAGGCGCTTGAAGTGGCAGCAAAAGTATGGTCTGCGCCATGCGTATTTTTTGATATTTTGTTTGTGTTATTTTATTCTATGACTTGCTTGTCCCCTTTGAAGGGGGAGAAGTAGATTTATGACGACTGAATACTCTAAGCGAACTTCGCCGCTGATGCAAAGTGCAATTCATCATATTTCCAGGACTTGGTCACTTGGGGTATGATTCTTCGAAAGTATAAGCAAGGAAAAGAGCATTATACACATTGTGTTGCTGTATGGGTCATCGTACTCTATAATTTTCAACACTTTCAGGATGATTTGTCTTGGGGAAGAAAGTTGTAATGATGGAGTTGTGGTTGAGGGAGGTTTTCTCTTTTGATTTTGTGTTAGCATTTTTTAATAATTGATATGGAGAGACGTACTGAAACTGACTTTTACGGTTTTAGAGAAGTCTATTCAAATTTCAATTTCAACTGCTATTTCAGTTTGTCGTCAGAGGGGGTGTTCCACTTAAATGTTACCCGAGGTTGTATGCCTAACAATACATACTCGATTCTACAGTAACAGGATGATAAGATTGTCGGCACTATGAGCCAACGTGACGGCGTTTTCGATACAGCTTGGAAATTTTGTTCCCTTTACATAGGACACAACTGTAATGTTTCGTTCCTGAACTAGCATTTTCGACTGAATCTTCTAAATTCTCAGTGTTCTAATGGAAATCAGAGCGATACTGTTAAAGGTTTTCGAACTTCCAGCATTCACCAGCAGCTGTTAAACGGACAGCCCAGGAGAAAATCAGTTGCACCACTCAATATAAAAATGGACACTTTATTTACAAATTAAACAAATTTTATAATGAAACTACCTCTGATGTCATATACGAGCTTTGAGAAAGCTTCTCCAGCGCATACACCTCTTTCGTAAGTATTCAAGTATCAAGTGACGTCTTGAATCTCGTTCCGGAGCTGGAAAAGCAACAAGATGGAAGCCATTTTCTGCAAGAGATCCATTGGGAATGCAAGCGATATCGACATCGTGGACCGTTCCAATCGGGCCGAAAAAGTGGCTTTGATCATGAATAAAAACAGCCTTGAAACAAATTGGGACAAGACTAAATACATGCTATTCAGTTTTATCTTATCAAACAACCAACAAAAATGTCTGCCCAACGATTGGGTCTAACATAAGAGCAATGTACCAAAGAAGTCTTTCAAGCTCGGGACAAATCACAAACCGATGGAGGATCAACGAAAAAATATTTGCTGGCAACAACAACAATCGACACTCTTGACTCGAAAACACGTCGACGAATGTACGAAATTGTTTCAGCCAACAGAATTCTCGAATTTCGGAGCATCCACCCAGGTCATTGTGAATGTCGTGTCCGGGATCAAATACCAGTAGAAGCAACGGCTTCTAGACCCTTTTCGTAACCAATTCAAAGACGGAAACGTAACTTGCCCAAATAAATCACATCGGTCATTTTTGGCCTAGCTACCGTCCACTGGGATGGGCCAATTCCATTGCGGCTACAACTACATTCACTTCCATCTAGAATGCTCAATTTCCACTCCGCCAGAAATAGATAGGTCGAAATTTGTGAAATAGTGATTAGGACTGATATACACGCTTCCAGTGTCCAGTCCACCACTCCAACACTTTTCAAATCGAAAAATTCTCATAAGAGATGTGGGTAAAAATCGCCAGAAGCATTGAGCTTTCTTTAAATCGCATAATTGACGCAGCCTTGTCATCTGCCTCGCATCGTATTAACACTGAAAGTCCATAACCATAAATGTAGTATAAAAAGAATATAAACACATGCACAGACTATTGGAGCATAAATTGAAATTTTTGGCTTGGATTTCATGTATGGGATACCTATACATTTTATGGACAGGTATTAAAATGCTTCTTGTGAGTGTCTGTCATTTTTTTCTTGGCGTTATTGATGGGCGACAAAAGTAGGTAGTAAAAGTTGTAGTGGTGGTTGCGTTTTTTAAAAGTTTTTATACGATATACGTAACTGAGCAGAAAACTGGAGAGAGCATACTAGATGACCCGGCGAACTTCGTTAATGTAATGAAAATAACAATTCCGAGAATGAGCAATTCACACGCTGCTGTATGTAATTCGGTCAATTCAAATTCTGTATTCAAAAGTAATATACAATAGAAATAACTAAAGTATAGCATTGTAGATGTGTCTAAATCAAACCGCAATGATAGATGTGTCAGTGTCAGCCAATTTTCCACTTTTTCACTAAAGTACCGACTTTACGGTACACGACGTAAAAAGCGGAAGATTTTGTTCACATTTTGTAAATCTAAAAGGTTCACTGTGGAACGTGAGCCACTGTGGGATAGTTTACCCTAGCTAAAATGAATCCCCAATAAACCTCTCTCCAGAAGTAAAGGCATTATCATTTAGGATCATTAAACATTGGTTTTGGTTCATCGAACCGGTGATAGGAACCAAGTCACCCAGTCCATTATACGTCACACAACCCCAGAACATGACAGAGCCTCCGCCATGGCTCACTTTTTGACAAACGGGTCGTATCTTTTGCCTAACTGCCTTTGGCAATCTTACAAAAAATTGTTTTTTGAAGAGTTATACTCAAATGAGCTTTCATCTGTCCATAGAAGTTCGCGGGGTCAGCTAGTCAACTATAAAATGTTTAATGTTTTCGTTGCAAGCAGATGCCATCTCTCTTTTAAAATATAGACCATATTTTGCAAACCGCTTCCGAAGGACAATAAGGAGGAACTTCCACGCACTTATGCAACTATGGCTGTCTGAAACAGGTTGGAATTACGATGTTACGATGAATTACAGCCCAAAAGAAATCTAAGGTCGGCTGTTATTAGCATGACATGGGAGATGGGGAACAATTGTAAAACGGCACCTACCCCCCAAAATCCGCAAAAAAAAAAGCTTTACATCTTCTGAAGAACAATATCTCCCGATTTACCAAGGCATTGTCTCGTCCTGGAGGTGAACATTTTCTATAATAAGTTGATATTCCGCCTCCGCACACTTTAAAGGTTTCACTGTTCCATTTCTTTTCTAAAAAATAAACATCAGTCTTTCGTGTTCCAGCTATACTCGTCGTACTCGAATACACATTTTTGTAAGGGGAGCCAATACAATAGGTAAGCCCAACCACCGCACCGCACCACCACACGACATGATCCAACTTTTTCTAATGCTCATGTAAATTAATTAAAAGGATACAACTTCATTCACTTCCTGCTTCCGCCATTGGATATTTCACTTAGCGCCGGCTGTGTATCCACCATTTTCAATTTATAGCTCTGGCAATGGAAAAATGCAAAATAATTGGATAACAAGTGGAGGTGGTCGCCAAAAGAATGAATAGACAGAAAGACGAACAAAAAGGAAAAGCGGAAATATTAAGCACTAATTGGTCAACAGGATGTCATCACTCCATCGCTTGCATAGTGGGCATATACTCCGTTGGTCATCAAAAAGCAGACGAAGAGTAACTGAACTTAGGGGGCGACACAAAAATGAATTAAGAGACAGACAATTTATTCATCGTCTTCATTTGTGTGAAGCAGTCGAAATACGGAAGTCGGTAGGTCCTTCAAAATTGCTAGCGACGAACCAACGTGCTATATAGAAGTGCAGATAGAGACTAACTGCGAAGATTGCGGAAGGATGTACACAATTCTGAATAGATAGAAACGATTTGCCAACTCAAGTAATTATCCAATTGTAGCAGGATACTGCTGTCTAATTGCCACCATCCAATGAGCACGGATGGGAATAAAGGGAATGCAAGAATTAAAAAGGAAAAAAAAAAAAAAAAAACCGAATGTGGATGTGAAATTGGTTGTGATTTCAGAAAGGGATTGCTAATCAAAGGACACGCGACTCACTCAATTGTTCCACACAGCTCTATGGCTCTCGATTGTACAAGCAAATATAGTTAAAGGACCATCGAAGGCTATAGTTGCGAGCGACTAGCTTGTAGATTGTAGAGAGTATAGTACGAGTACCTTGTTCGAAGGGTAGGTACTCGAATTTCTGCAGTGTGGATAAGGAGTGTCGTTCCATCATGAAGTGGCTGCTAACCGGGTTGGAGTATGCCCCGTCCATACACTCCTAATGACGGTCAATATCATCGTCGTTGTCGTAGTCCTTGCAGTGCACATATAGAGCGTGCTTTTGCAGACGATGCGGTAAAATTACTCAAAAGGACTTCAGAGGGAAAAAAATAAAAAAAAAAGACCTCTATACGAGAGTGCAGACAGTGTACGGAGCGGAATTAGTTGCAGGATTCTCGGACGAATTAATTTATTAGCTTCATTAACTCTACGGATGAGTGGGTTTATACATATCGCCTGGCATGCATTAGAAAAGATGCAGTTACGACAGTAGTTAAGTAAAATGTATTACAATGCTAACTTTGTTACCATATTTGTCCACAGATGTATGAGGTACAGTCGGCGTAGTGAGTTTGTACCTAGGTACTGGTAAAACTCGCTCCAAAAAACAGATAGAGTCAATATGCTCGCGCAAATAAATAGTGTTTTAGGGAAAACGATCAAAAACCGAACTAAGTCCTATAAATAGAATCCCATTGGATAAGGCCTTTATAGGGGGACTAGAAACCAAAGCTAAAAATCAACCATTAGTGGACCACATGCGCAAGCGTAGGTACTCAGGTGCCACGCAGCATCTCACTCGCCCAGTATTTACACTAAATGACTTTTTGTTTCAATCTTTTGGCACAGGCTTTGGCAAAACTATTTCTGTTTGTGCTGCTGTCAAATGGTGTTATGTCATCCAAACGGACACCAATTAACGAAGACAGACTGTTAACGCGCCTTGCCCCTGATACACCTGCCTAAGTTTATCATCTCTTCTGTGCAGAGTTGCTTTCTCACGCTCTCTCAAACACAAAAGGCACCAGTACGGTTGCCACTTGCTAAAATAATTAGCGACCAAAATTGAAAAAAAAAAGTTACCACACCAAGTCAAAAGTTACCAAAAATCTCGAAATTGGATAAAACACACCGAAAGAGCCAAAAAAGCATAACCTATCTTCTTGAGCCAATATGAATACGATTTTAGAGCTTTTTTCAGATTTACGAACTTAATACGCAAACATTTAACAGCAGTGGAAAAATGTATACACATGCTTAGTTTTAAGAAAAGCGTAGAATTCACATCATTTTATTTTTATTTATAAAATACATTTTTAAAACATAAGGTTGTAATTCATTTAGGTACATTAGTCAAGTAGGAACTTTATGAGTATTAAAGCAGTTAAACAACGGCTACTATACTCACATCTGTCAGAATTGAAGAAAATGAGTGCATTCAGTAATTGTTTGAATAAAACAGGTTTTCATGAGTGGAGCATGTGTAATGCGTTCACTCAGAAACAGTAAAGCAGCATTTACATGTGGTGATATCGAACTCGTATGTTTGGTGCTCTTGTTCAAAAAGTTACCAAAACCCGATAAAAATTACCAAACTACCAAAAATCACAAAGCAACAAAAAAATTACCAAATTTGGTAAAATATTACCAAAGTGGCAACCGTGGCACCAGATCAGCTTCTCACTCATCGTGGCCGAGTTAAGGTCAGCAGCAAGAGAGCTGCGATCGCGTTCGAACAAAATAAATAAATAAAGATTAAAAACAAAAGAAATATTTTTGTTTAAGAATATGAAGCCAAATTTTTCTTATTCATAACTAATTGCATGTTCATTTATACCTAAATATTTAACTTGGTTAATTTACCTAACCTCATAACGTACATTTTATTAATAGCACATTTGTAGACGTACCCTATGGTTCAATTAATTTGTCAACTTTTTCAATGAAAAGGAGGTAAAAGAGGGACAAGCTTAAAAAATGGGGAAAATAATCATGAATCTCTGTGAAACGTTAATTGTTTCAAAATAAATTAAAATATAATATATTTTCATTACGAAGAAAATTCAAACATTGAACTGTTCAGCATGAGAGACAGTGGCGGATTTATGTTCGATGTCGCCCTAGGCCCCGTGAGATATGCCGCCCTTTTTGATGTTAAATTTTTAAATTTTTAAATTATTATGAATTCAAATTTATTAACTTCAATACAACATTTAATTAGTTAACATAGGTATAACTTTTCGTATAAAGTCTTAAATATAAATTATTAATTTGAATATAGGTTTTTTGAGTTCACATTTTCTTCTTTCTGGCTTTAGTTCGTGCGAAAACGTCAATTATATCATCGTAATCCAGTTCTTGTACCAACCGAGCTTCAATAGATAATAATAATGCAAGGGCATTAAGTCGGTCTTGGCCTATACTTGCACGTAAATAATTTTTTTACCCTTTTCAGAGTTGAAAAAGATCTTTCTCCAGAACAATTTGTTACTGGGATGCTCAAAAAAATTCGTATAGCAATATCACAAAGATTTTGTGAATGTAATATATTGCATATATTTTTCGCATAACTTAAGGCTGGTACACGCAGTTCAAGTGAAATCCAATTTTTCATACAAATTTTTCACTGCGTAATGTCAATATTGTTCAAAAAATTTGTCTACCCAGTTTTGTTCAAGCAATACTAGCAGATGATCTTTAAAAATATGTATAATTTACATGCACTGTTAATTGTTTAAATTTGACTGTCCTTTTTATTTTACAAATCAGACATTATTTGCCAAATTGAAAACTGTTAAAATTGTCATAAACAAAATACGAAACATTTTTTTTTTTGTGTTTAGAGGTTCGCTGGAAGGGAAAATCATCGAAAGTCATTCGAGAGCTAGAAGGTACGCGAGAGATGCTTCGACAATAGGGAGGACCTTTCAGCCGACCTAAAACACCTACCGGGGACACTGACTTTTGACAACCGACAGTGATTGCGCCTAGCCGTTCGACTAATCGAAAGATCAATCGTTTGTAGAATATCTGAACTTTTTTGTTAGAAAATATATTGACTATTAGCTAATTTTTATAGATTAACATATTTTATCCGCCTTAATCTCCTGATTACACTGCCTGTATTTAATAATTCGGTTGTTTCTAAGCTAACGTGGTTGAGAAGCGTTGTGCATTTAAGGAACTTGTTCGACTTCTTTCTATACTGATCCAATATCTAGATCAGCGTTGTGCATTGAATATGACTTTCTTCCTTTGTGATATTTTTGAAAGATATTAATTTTTTATAAATACGTTTGGAGCGGTCATACCCACAACTGGTGCCCGTAGTTCCATACTGGTTGCAGAATTTGGTTTTATGGCAATAACTTATTGTTATTGTGGTCGATCACGGATGAATGTCTTCCAATAGGTCAATACATTTTACTGTAGGTATCACATTATTCACAAAAAGTGAAGTTTCCAATTTGTTTCTTCCAGCTGTTTTCTTGAACTGCCACAAAACAAATTTTTTTTTTTGAGCTCAGTCACCCTGCATAAATTTCTCCAACAAAATATTTCACTCTCCATTTCACAGCACTTTTTGGAGAGGAGTGAAAATTTCACTTCACTTGATCAGCGTACCAGCCTTTACCAGCACCACTGAGTTTATTTCGATATGCACTCATATTTGATTAAAAATGTATATCAGAATTGCGACAATTTTACTTGTAAATTTGAATTTGTTTTAAACTGATGAACAAAAATTTTGCATTCCACAATCACTTCACTGAAAAAAACTGAGAAATTCACTGCCGATTTTTACCTATCTGTACCTATCTGATATAAAGGTAAATTAATCCACAAAAGTTATCAATTTCAAATTACTGTCAAACTTGGACAACCTGGACATTTTAAATTCGAATTTTTGAAGCGAATTTTCATTTGAAAAGAAAACGAGATACTTACCTACATACACATAAAAATAATATGTAGGTTTAAGAAATTTGACTTTTTTATTACCGACATGTTTCGTTGCTGGTTGGAAGTTGTAAGTACATACATAATATGTACATACACATACAGGCAATAATTTTATGTATGTTGTAAAAACTTATGTACCTACTACATTAATGTAAAATGTGTTAGACTTAATAAAAGCACAAAATGTGTGTGCATATGTATTTCAGATACATATTGAATTGTTTGATTGTTTTAATTTTGAGCAGCAATTTGGATAAATCGAAGTCTTGATAAGTCGAGCTTTTATTGTGGATAAAAGTAGTTTGAGTTATCGAATTTTGACTGTATTCTAACATTTTACAGTTCTTGATTTTCAGGGTTATCAAAATTTTGCCGCCCCTAAAATCATGCCGCCCTAGGCCCGGGCCTTACGGGCCTAGGCGTAAATCCAGCACTGATGAGAGAAAACAGCCCATCGAACGTCTACGTAAGAACTTTTGTGTCCCTGAATGCATTAACTCGTTTTGATATTATTTCTAATGAAAAATTAAATTATTGTATTCATTCATGTTAAGCTTGTTTTGTTAATAAATACGGTGACATTTTTTTTTTTTTTCATAATTAAAACAAGTGCACTTAGGGGAAATTTTGTAGAGGAAAAGTAATGATTTTACTGTTAAAAAAAAGGGGAAAACAGTCTTAAAAGTCTGGTAACATTGTGTACATTAGTGGGTTGAAATTGTGGTTGCCTTACTTGTCCATCACGTTGCAATATGAGTATAAATGTTGCCCAAAGTAGATTTGCAATCAATTGAAGTGAATGTCACAATAACTGTAATCTTGACTAAATAAATACAGATTGCGAAGCCGCCGAAGGACAACCGCACTTTAATTATTAAATAATTCACAAGGATATAAATAGAGATTTTAAGTTAATATTAAATATATTTTCGACGGCTACCTTTTTCCTACAACATTTTCTACAGAGAACTAATGAGGAATTAAACTTATTGTGCGACAAGGCCTTACCAATAAACATTTTTAGATTTCACTTTGAATTTAAGTAGTTCACAATGGCTATATTTGCCATAAAAAATGTCACGACTGTGAGCTTTCGTAAATTCAAAGTCGAGACTGAAACTCATTTTAAGTACGGCGCATTAATTTTTAGAGTCGAGGTTAAGTTTGACGAACTCACATTGGCCAACAAAATTATCCATTGTGACCTACAAGATATTTATAGGCTAAAAAATCGTATAAGTAACGCCCATTTTTAATATACCTAATGGCATTATTCCTGAGAGCTGAGGTGGGTGCACCAGAGCCGACTCTTGCACTTGATTGACGGTTAAGATTTGTTAGGAACAATACCAGTAATGGGCAATAAATGCGATCTGTTACAGATTGAATTGTATCGTAAGTAATAGGCCCTGGTACACTGCGACCAGAAGATATCTATTGTTTTGGCCTTTATTGTTTAACGCAGGGAGCTGTTGAGGCTCTTTATAAACCTCAGTACTCTTCTTGGTTCAATGTTTCCTATATCTGCAGGACTTAGGAACGCCCCTTGTATATGGATCACTCTATACCCATTGCCACAGCAGGGCATTTGCAGAGTATGTGTTCCGTTGTCTCCTCCTCTGCAGAGTCGACGGTAGTCATCGTCGGAAAGTCCCATTTTTTTGAAATGGTATCTTAGTGGCCAGTGACCAGTAAGATAGTTAGGATCCTTATAGATCTTCTTTGCTTAGCTCAAGTATTTTTTTGTTTTACTACTAGCTGGGCTTATGAATCGTTTTGCCTGCCTCTGTTCCTTGGATTCCATCCAGTATTCGACAAGGTGATCCACTTCCCATTTCCTGAATTTTTAGTGTACGTAACTTAGGGGTAACCCGAAGTAGGGCTCAGGACCGGTGAGCAGGCGTGATGCGCCTCTTCTCGCCATGCAATGCGCTCTTTCATTGCCCTCAAATCCCTCGTTACTATATGTTATCATTGGCCAGATATTCGAGGAGATTGAAACATTCCCAAACCACCTTTCATCTCATGGAATACGGTCTTAGTGCCTTTTGCCTTAAGAGCAGTCTGAGAGGATGTATATATGCGGGCACCTTTAGTGCGTCTTCGTAAGCATTCTCAGACACCAGATTCTGTCTGGTGATTTTCCCAGTGCTATAGCTCTTTGCAACCTGGGACCACAGACTCCAGCACCGGTGGCATCACCTTCCATCTTTGTACCAGATTTGTATAAGAAGACTTGCAGTTTTCAAATTATAAGGAGAGCTGTTGCAACCCTATTTGCAACTAGAGTGTAACTTGCCAACATTTCTGATTCACAAAACACGAAAGCCACATTTTGCATTAATGGCGAAAAGCATAAATTTCCCTGTAACCGTTAACTAATACGAACTCACCGCTCTCTTTCCAGAAACTCGTACGTACCTGCAATGGGAAACGAAAATGTCTGTTTTGAATATATACGATTATGAAAAACAAAAAAAAAAAACAAAATAAAATCCCATGACAGAGCAAATACGAGTGTTGTGAATCCGAAAAAGAAAAAGCAAGTAGCATTCCCTGGAAGCCGCTCATAATTCAATCAACGTACATACTACGTACCAGCCGAATAATAATAAAGGCACGCGTCTTTATTAAACTGAAATCCTGAAATTCAAAACAAATCATTTTCACAGTGAGGAGAAGTGGCAATGTGGAGGATTCAAAGTACCAGCCAATTGGTATAGAAGAACGGCAAAGAGATACAATTTTGCACATAGAGCATAGAGGTTCTAATTCCGAGCAGTCGTTCTCTCTTCATCTTGTCCTTGATCATTCCCACTCCCGTCCCAGTCATTGTGAATGTGGAACGAGCCGAGCGTGTGTGCAGAGAAATGTGTCCGACACAGTTAAATCCATATGTCAAAGTCAGCAAGGATATGGAGCACGAAGGAAACAAACGAAATAAAGTTACGTGCCCTGTTTAAATTATGCTATTGTATCTACTGACTTAGCTAGGAAGAGCAGCAGTAGCTGTAGCAGTAGCAGTGGCATTTGCACCATCGTGGAGCATCCACCCCATCGGTGGCCTAGAGTGGAAGTGGTATATAGTGATAGCTACGTACAACGTTCACAAAGTTCCGCAAAAAAAAAGGGGGCAAAGCGTGCCCAGCAAGTCCTTCATCCTTTCTTTAAACACACATGCTACTTAAGTTAGTGTGTGCGTGTTTGTACTGGAGGAACAGACCCGTTCCCGTTGTCCCAGTTTCAGCAGCGAAAGCAACTGAGCACAGCTTACTGACTGAGCTTACATCCTATTCATCTGGCATCAAATTACCATCATCCCGTACGGCGAGGGGAATGGGGAGACGCATTTGCTCGTCTGTCGTCTGCACATTACAAATGTCCTGCAATCTGTTATCGAAAAAGTGCTACCTCTATCTCTGCATCTGCTCGATGTGTCCTAAGGGGATTCCAGCTCCACTGGTCGCAAAGGATGAGGGGCCTCTTCTTATGATAGCACGTTAGTTATAAATAAATTCAAGCCTACCATTATTATACATTGTACTTTGTTTACAGCGTGACATATCCTATGCGTATAAAATACTACATACGAGTATATGCGGCAACTCATACGTTTCCCGTTCAAATGTGCGTCCCCAAAATCGTTACCATTACCACGTTGCATATTCATACAATAAAACAAAATTATTTCCTCATGAAAAATGGCATAAGTACGCAGAGCAGATACTGAGTGTCTGCGTTCATACCATGCCACGCCATGCCGCATGAACAAGGAACAACATTTTCTTGGGAATGTATTTTGAATGAGTTTTCCAAGGCGGAAGGACGGGAAATGGTAGATGTTTGCGGCAATGGGAGGCGACGTTTGCTTATATTAAATTTGCATACCTACTTTATTTAGAGCGTAATTTCCGGTCAAGTCAAAAGTTATTGTTGGCAATGATAGGAATTTGTGGCGGTGCCACATGATGGGAGCGTTCACTTACTGCTGTTGTGTGAATAACCATAAGTCACGTAGGCAAAACTCATATATGGCAGATAAGAAGAAGAAAACACACAGACAAAAGAGCATAGAAAAGGTTGGCTTTAATTTCCTCCAACGCCAATGTTATAAATTTAAGCCTAGTTAAAGACGAAAATATCAATACGGTCGGTGTGCCTGTGACTGTATGTGCGAACAATACCCACATTTTTAAGGGACAGCTTTGTGGGAAATATGAATTGTAGGTGGCTACTCTGGCTCTCGTCACCCAAATCAATAAAAGCTGTCTTCTTTGTGGAACGGAAGGAGAAAAAAACTGCTTTTCCACTGAGAGTTGGCTGTCAAAAATCAAATATTACAGCAATCGCTCTGACATAATTGTCGTTGAAAATAGCTATAATTCCAAGCAAAGCGTTTTTTGATAAACATTCGCGGTCTTTCTGCAGGTAGCTATGCCACAAACAGAACTAAATCGGAACCGGTACAAAGGATCTTTTAGGTCGTCGTGATTATTCTTCGCCTTGCGAGTTGCAAGTCGAACTCAGAAGTTTTACAAAAAAAAAAATCCCAACGAACTGCCCTGCCGACCTGTTGCAAGATGGCCATTATTTATTTGTCCTCTAGAGGAAATATTGTATAACGAAAGCAACTACTAGGCAAGAACGAGTTGCGCTAGTATTTCGTTGCGTGCAATTTCCATTATGCTGGCATGCTATGTATACACTTTTGCAGAATAGTGGTTGCTTGCTCTCATATTTCGTCCTCATATTGGAAATACTTATTGGACCCAGTGATATAAAGTTAAGCCTCGTTTTGACTTTTTCGAGTTCTTTGACGGTATGCCAACTTTGAGGCCTCTTTCCAAGACTAAATTTTGAATTCTTATAGTGTGACTTTGTCAATGAAGAGCTTTGTTTATACAGAAACGATGTTTGAAGTGAGAACGCCTTCGCGCGCTCCCTCTGGAAGAAGATTTTCATACTTCATTTGCTGGCAAGTTCGTCCGAGAATCTTATAGGCTTTTCACACCAAGCCCAAAACCGCGTTTTCCTCGAAAACTCGTCGATGGATTGACACCAACCACCCACTCGTTTTCGTTTGACGTTTCAATTAGCTGTGAGACACTAGTCGTTAAACTTCGGTGCATACTTTTGTGGTTACGAATTTCGATCGCATTAATTAACAAATAAAATTAATTTAGTGCGCTTAAAAACAATATTAGCCCATCAATTAATTGTGGAAAATGATTTTAATTTGTGAGTTCTGACATTTGTTCGGTCAGCCATTTTACTGAATTAGCTGGATATTGCAAAAGGTTTGTTTGTTCCAACAACCCAACGATTGGAAGTCGTTTTCGTGGTGTTTTCGTGGAAAACCAGTGCAATCGACTCGTTTTGAAAACTGAAATATGTATGGGAAAACATGTTTCGAGTCAAATGGGTGGTTCTTGCGCGGGAATGACGGAAACGATACGTTTAATGCGAACATCTACAGGAAGCTTATGCAAATGTATGCTCGATAATTGAGCAACATTTTTACAGAACAATAAGCAAGCTTTTATATAATATATATATCTATTTTGAGCGATATTCGAATCAGACCACCATTGACGGGTCTCTTTTCGTAAATCTGTAAATCTTACCCAGCTAGACTCTCTGGATTTCTTCCCTGGGTTCGATTCCTAGTGTAAATGCTAGCATCTGTTTATGTGAAATCTGTTTCATAGACTGGGTCTCCACCCAATGATGTCCCAAGATCTTCATTCTTCTGCAAGTCAAAGCCGGACATTGGCACAGTATATGTGCCGCTGTCTCAGATTCTTCCAGGCATAGTTTTCAAGTGTCATCCTCCCTAAGGCCCATCTTCCTTAAGTGATACTCAAAATTAGCAAGTCCTCTGTAGACAATGCCACCACCCATTTCAATGTTCCTCGACTCATGCTGAGAACCCTTCTTTGAGTGGAGCAGGTCGGCCACTTAATTGCCATTTTAGCCTTTCTACATTGCTCCACAGTTGACCACCTACTCAGGTCTTCTGCCGTGATCCATTTGTGAATCAGCTGTTCAACCATTGCCAATTAATGCGAATGGTTCTGATCCCAGCAACTTTTCAGTTGACCCCTGTTTTGGAAGGGAGTCCGCCTTTTCGTTGCCTTCGATCCCTATTTTGCCTCGCACCCAAGTCAGTGTTACTTCATTTTTAGATGAACACTATGAACTTGAGTACACAATCCAGTGTCAGTGATGTTGTAATGTTTGCTTGTTCCATGCGTCTGATCACCGCCTGATTGTCCAGTGCTATAAGGATAAGCATAAGCTTACGAAAGTGGGTAGTGCGGCTCATGAGCAGGGTTACCGTTTGCAAATTGCCCCTTTTTGAAAAGCTATCAAAATGGCTTCCTTTTCAGTTTAAGTAAGATTTTATTTTTGAACGAAAAAATGAAATGGTTTGTTTTCTCTTTTTTTTTATTGGTACCTATTCCTTTTATTTCCCTTTTGGAATGTTTTCAGCGGCAAGGTTGCTCAAAAGAGAAGAATATAATAATAATAGTCACATCATTTGTAAAGTTTCTGTAGGTATTTAAGGTTAAGACAGACAGGATGATACTGATCCCCTTTCGCAAGTATTATTCTCTGTTAAGCAGAATTAGTATAATGTAACGATCTTCCCTCTTCATTAATCTTGGGGTATAAGAGAGCACATTTGACCAGTCGTTTGACGGATTTCATTGAAGACCCCTGACTTCCGTGCACGTTATAGTGCGCGATTTGCAGGTCCGCAATTTGGCAGCTTCCCTGGGAATTATTTGGTTTTCCTCATGCAAAACGTTTGTTAAATAGCAAGACCTCTGTCGCTCATATCAAATTAAGGGCTCAAATTATGTTCAATCAGGCAGTATAATAGGATAGGGCCAAGTATCCCAAATAGGTAGCAGTATCGTTGATAAATCTTAGGTAAAGGGTTTAAATCGACCTCTAAATACATCGCCTGTTGTTTCGAAAAATTCACTAATCATTTTGAAACATTTTTCGAATCAAGTTTAAAGTGACACTATCAACCTTTTTATAAGTTTCGCCATCACAATCGCGTGCGTGGTCGGAAGCTACTCAACTTTGTTGGATTCGGAATCGGCCTGAAATTGAAGGTCATCGCCCGTTATAAGTAAATTGAAAAAATATCACACGCGAAGGTTTGTTACGTCCTCCATCTTATTTATTTATGTTTACACAACAAAGCGTTTTATATCTGAGGACAGTTTAATCCAATTGGAACAAGTATTCACATAGTATCCTAATGACCAATCAACGGTTCTCTACTGTTAAACAGAATTCCATACCATAGTACCTACTCGCATTAGGCGACCCTGTAAAGGGGTTCAACATGCATAGAGTAACAATAATGAGAATTGTCTGAAGCACCACTACAGGGGAGCGCATCCTGCAGCAGTACTGCAATTAGATGTTTGTACAGGACTACTATACTTGTACAATGGGTCGCTACTGGTGATGATGTAGGCATATACAAAATGCGCACGTACAAACACCCGAACCCGACACAGCGTGCACGACATTCGTATGACATTTTTAAATTTAATTTCTCTGGTAGCACGCCTTTCCACAATCAGTGGTGCCCTGCAGGTATTTTCCTTTTGCGCGCCTGAACCCGTGCTGTAAAGCAAACAGTGCTCTTTGCATGGTTGCATGCATACAAGTGGTTGAGCTGAAGCATATGCACGGGATAAACAAACACAATGCAGGCTACAAGTAGGCACTTGTAGGGTAAATACAAATTAACTGAAGAGTGTCAGTGTTATTGGAGGCACCAGCTCTTTGGTTGGTGTAAGAATAAGGGCCTCCTTCGTCTTGGAGTGATTTGCTTTGAAAAAATGCTACCGGAGTCGGTTTTCGTTTTGTTTTTTTTTTTATTGAGAAGAAAGCGTAAGGCGAAACATCGAACAAAATTAACAGGTAAAATAATGGGGCCATTATATGGTGGCCGTTACTCTCCTATCGCATTTGGAAATATGACAAATAACACACTCCTACTTTGACAGTCTGTATGAAATATTTCTTTATGACTCTGAAGAAAGGACACTATTATCATCGAGAGACAATTTATTCGTTATTCAGTGGCGTTCGACTTGACGAATTACCTATACGGGTTTATCCCATCATCAAGTTAGTCTTTAATTGGGTACTAAAATGTCAAAATCATGTATGGGAAGACGGGGCTAAGAGTAACATTTACAAATTTAAGGGTTCCCGTAAGAGTTAAGAGTCGCATAAAAGAGAAAAAAAAAGGTAAAAGGTACGAATCCTGCAAAAAACATAATTCCTATGGTCCTACGGAGAACGGACCTGTTGCGCCAAATATTTATTTTTATTTTTAAAGAGAAAAAGAAAAGTGTTGGTCTTCTCCAAAGCAAATGACGTGGTTAGTTTTGTTTTTTTTTTGTCTGTTGGACTGTACGAGGTTCGGAAAATTGGATGATTTTTTGTCACTTTTATATTTTCTTGTTTGTATTTTTGGCATACCTACCTATTGCTTTTCACACTCAAGGAATACATCGTGTTCTATGATTCTGATGAGGGAATAAAGGAGTATGAAGTATCTGGCGGCGTTCTACAAGGATCGGTCCTAGGTCCCTTGCTGTGGAACGTCATGTATGACGAAATTCTGCGCCTACCGCGATTCCAAGAGAAGCGTCAATCATCGGGTTTGCGGATGACATTGCCGTGGTGATTGTGGCAAAAACTAAAGAAGAGGTCGAACTACACTGCAACGAGACAGTTGCATCTGTACGTAGTTGGCTAGCTAATGCCGGTTTTCAACTCGCAGATCATAAAATAGAGGCAGTGCGTATTACGAGTAGGAAAGTTCGACAAACGATAACGTTTAGCGTGGGAGGGCATGAAGTAGTCTCTCAACCATTCATTAAATACCTAGGAGTGGTTATTGATGCTCGGCTAAGCTTTAAATATCATCTAGAACATGTATGCGAAAAGTCCGCAAAAATTGTTAGTGCACTTTCGAGGTTGATGAGTAACATCGGAGGCCCGAAACAGAATAAAATACTACTTCTTGCAGGAGCTGTCGGTTTAACACTCATGTACGCAGCCGAAATATGGTCAAGTGCCACGAAAGTTAAGTCTTATGTACGCGGAACTAAATCCGTCTACCGTCTTAGGTCTTAGCGCACTAAGAGTCGCCTGTGCATTCAGAACGTTTCAAACGATGCTATACTCGTCGTATCTTCAATGCTACCCATCGATTTACTCGCTGAAGAAACGAAAACGCTAAGAACCGAGCGAGTTCGAAATGGCCGGATAGACGACGATAAAAGAAGGTACGAAAGAAATCGCAGTATCGCAACCTGGCAACAACAATGGAACGAATCGTTGAAGGGAAGATGGACACATCGTCTCATACCATGAATCCATCCCAAACTGTCCACATTGCGAGACCGTTTCTGAAAATGCGGAACACGTGTTCTTTCATTGCCCACGGTACGAAACCGAGAGGATTGTCTTACGGCATCAATTTGGGGAATGGCCCACTCCTGACAACATCGTAAATTACATGTTGCTTAAAGACGAAAATTGGACTATCGTAAGCAACGTGGCTGTGCGAATACTCAGCGATCTGAGGCGTTTAGAGCGCCAACGAAAAGTGAATAGCTCAAATAATAGAGTGATCTAATATGGCTTTATACCGACCCCCGCGAAGTAATGCCTTACGGCGGTTCCGCGGGGGACAAATATCGGTCTGTTCAGGAAGGGAGGTGGTTTTAGCCGGTAAGAATCCGACACTACCAATGAACGTAGGATCATTGGTGCCTCATGCAAGGTTTCCACCTTCCATCGCAAAAAAAAAAAAACTCAAGGAATACAGTGCTGGTTGGATTTTCGCAGCTATGCGTTTGTCTTTTGGTGAATTTTGTGTATAAGAGCTTGGTGCGAATCCTGGTTTTATTTCATAGTGTTTGTGTCAAAACTCAGTTATATGCTGTTTTATAATTATGTACTTGTTATAAAACAAGTGTGGTTTTAGGCCAGAAAAGTCCACCGTCGATCAAATTTTCACACTTAGGCAGATCCTGGAAAAAACCCAAGAAGTCCAAATCGATACTCACCATCTTTTCATCGATTTCAAAGCCGCCTATGACAGTATCTATAGAGACGAGCTATACAGAGCCATGTCTAGATTTGGCATCCCTACCAAACTCGTCCGTCTGTGTAGGATGACGATGGAGAAATCTCGCTGCTGCATCAAGGTCGGCAATGACCTAACCGAGACCTTTGATGTCAAAAAAGGATTTAGACAAGGCGATGCGCTGTCATGTGACTTCTTTAACATCATACTTGAACGAATTGTGCGAAACTCACAAGCTAACATACGAGGTACGATCTTTCAAAAGTCTGTACAATTACTTGCATATGCGGACGATATTGACATAATTGGACGAACACAGCGAGCTGTCACTGGCGCGTTTGCAAGTATAGACACAGAAGCGGCTGGGCTTAGCGGTTAACGAGGGCAAAACAAAGTATATGCTGTCAACAAGAAGGGACACTATAACTTTGAGGTAGTAAGGGACTTTGTCTACCTTAGCTCTGCTATAATATCTGAAAATGACATCTCATCAGAAATCAAACGGAGAATAACTCTTGCCAACCGCTGTTTCTTTGGGCTGAGAAGGCAACTGTGTAGTAAGGCCCTCTCCCGAAAAACTAAGGAGACTCTGTATAAGACCCTCATCATCCCAGTCCTGCTGTACGGATCTGAAGCATGGACTATTTCCAAAGCGGATGAAGATATCCTTGGTCGATTCGAGAGAAAAATTCTTCGTAAGATATTCGGTCCCGTCTGCGTTGACGGGTTTTGGAGGAGACGATTCAACGACGAAATATACGAGCTGTACAGCGACATCGACTTAGTCAAAAAACTGCGCATTGGACGTTTGAGATGGCTAGGACATGTAGAGCGAATGGACATCAACGCTCCGGCCCGCAGAGTTCTCGATTCCAACCCAGAGGGTCAACGCAGTATAGGAAGACCTCGCCTAAGGTGGCGCGCACAAGTGGAAAACGACCTCAACCAACTTGGAGTGCGCAACTGGAGGCAGTTGGCTAAGGACCGGGCCAGCTGGAGAGGCTTGTTGGTTGAGGCCCTGGTTCACCCCGAACTGTAGCGCCACCTAAGTACTTGTTAATTTTCTATTTTTCTTTTCTTTTTCTATACCGCGTCGGGGTTGAATTCTATTTTCAACCTTTATCCTTTTGTTCTAATAAAAATAGTTGTGAAAGGAGTAGGGTTGACTTTTGCTTGCGTTGCTGGCTAGCATATTTTCGGCTATGATATATATGTCTACATGGGGTGATGATTCTTGCCAGATCGTATCCACATCATGTCTGCGATATTACAAATTTATCTATATGGAGACCAATTTTAGGATTGCTGTCTGCTGATTATATCTGTCCTCTACCTCCCTCATGGACCTCCAAAAATCGCACAATGGGAAAAGGCAAACAACTTTTGCCCTCCATGAAACAAGAGCAACACTGAGTCATCCGTCGCTCTAAAGGCATCATGAGCACATA
Organism: Cheilosia vernalis; assembly: GCA_949126925.1. Taxonomy (NCBI): domain Eukaryota; kingdom Metazoa; phylum Arthropoda; class Insecta; order Diptera; family Syrphidae; genus Cheilosia; species Cheilosia vernalis. The sequence goes on along the minus strand of OX421358.1, from coordinate 98,111,917 downwards.
CTCGTCTCTAACAGCGTCTATTAAGCTAAGCGAATGCACGATATCCAACCCCTGTGACGCTGTAAGCAGCAAGTAAGTCGCAGGATGAGTGTCCATAAAGCTATATATCCGTCTCACATTATATCCGTACTTTCAACAACTCAGGAGCAACATCAACGATCGTGTAGTTTAAAATAAATAATTGTGTTCAACTTTTAATTGGAAGTTGACCGGCAACATTCAACTGTCTGCCTTACGTTTTATTAGAGTATGCATCTGTCTGCCCTTTGGACGAGAGTTCCTCGCTATTGCCATCAACTTTTCGATTCTCATTGTGATGCAGAAATTGTGCAATTGCCATGTTCAACAATCCCCATTGACAGTTCCTTCTACGGTCAGAGGTACTTGGTCCTGTCAACGCAAATATCTATAGCATAAAGCTACATTTGCTTTCGCATCTAATATTAACTTCTAATTTATTTTCGACCATATACAGATCGCCAGCATCGACCTGCGTCAGCTACGTTTTCATAACGTGTAGGAGTGCTAAGGGATATAGAGAATAAGTCTAATTCAATTTAAAGTTTGCACTTTTTGCCTTTTATATCATAATCAGCATCACGAACTGAGACTAAGAGAACGGCACTGGGGGCTGCAAAATGCTGCCACTTCATATTTTGCCTTTGGTATCGTATACACCGTACACAACGTGCAGTCTGTGTGAGGGTGAATGGTGAGCCATTTTGTGAAATTTTCTGGTATTGATTTCCCAGCCCAGCAAAGGCAACAAACTGAAGCGAAATGTCGGGAGATTTTCTTTAATCATCTGCAATAAAGGTGAATTAGTTGGATTCTCTCGCTTCTGCCTCTTGTGCAGGATTCTCCTGTCGGTCTGTTGTCCTCGTCGGCCCATAGTCGTATAACGCCGAGTGATTGCCATGCTCAACATTGGCTGGGATTCCAGGCCCCGTCTATTTACAGGTCTCTACGATTGGGCCAAATGAAATGGAAAAGATATTTCATAAATCTCTTCGGACTTTCGAATGAATGAACGATTCTGTGTGCCTGTATGGGAATGTGATAGCCCCAAGTGAGGGTGATGTGTTTTCAGTTTTCACTTAATCCTTGTATTCGCCAAAATCACTGTACAATGAGTCTGAACACTTGGCATGTTTTGCCGTACAGCCAGAGGGTGTGGTGGAGGTGAGTGGGTACACCTTTTAATTTTGGCACTACACTGGTATAGTACTTGGCTTGGAAGATATTCATTTTTATTCGGCTGATGTGAGTAAACGTTGAATAGCTGATTAAGTCTGAGTAATTAATTAACACGTTCGTTGGCTGCATGTCTGAGTTTGCCTGGCTGTTTTCGCTGACCTCGTTCCGGCTGAGTTTTGGGGGAAACTTCAACGACCGTGTTAATGAGGGCGATGTGGGGTTGAGTTTTGCTGACTTAACCTGTTTCTTTGCACTATTAGGAGAGTGTTGTTCGAAATTCAGCAATTGCAGTATTTTTGATGTTAGCTTTCATATGGACCAATAAAACAAATCTGTCGGACATAGCTTGGGGTGATGGAGTGAAGGTATAGAAAGTTCATTGGTGATGCGGCGTTCATTCACTTTCAACCCTCTCAACAGCTTCTTTTATTACTTTTTCTAATACCATTTACTGTGGATTTATTACGTTTTGTGGCAGTGTTATTTAATCTCCTCATTTTTACATATTTACGAGTACTTTGTTTTTAGAACGTGCGTGACTATACTACCTTGACACAAGAACGAAAAGTCCTGATTGAAGTTAAATACTCTACTCATATATCTCCATTTAGATGTAGAGTTGGCTTATCCTCTTTCTTGGCCGATCGGATCACCCCAGATCTCACATCCGTACAGAACGAATGAAATGCGGCAGTGCTGTAAGAATTTTGCGCCGACTTGCCTTCGGTCCTCTGAAGTTGACCCATCAGTCTGTTCAATGGGGAATTGATCGTTGCAGATTTTTTTCGACCATAGACAGTCCAGTGCGCAACTTCACTCCAATGTAGTTAACTAAATTTTTCATGTAAACTGTGTAACGATCCGTCACAAAAGAGGCGGTTACCACTGAGAAACCCGCCAGTGATCGCCCCACTGGATACGCTGGTCCCAATCGCCGATGTGTCACCACTCAACAGTACCCTGAACCACCGACAGACCGCCACAAAGGAACAACAACAACAGCCGAAATAGCAACAAAGCGCCTGGCAGATTTACACGTTTACAAGTCACACTCACTACTCGTTTCGAAAAGCATGAGTACTTGAAGACAAAAGTGATTCAAGAGGATAGTACAACGCAATACACTCGGCGCTGCGCTGACCCTGTTCTCTAGAGACTTGCACTATTCTCCAAACTTTTGACTATGGATTTGGATGTGTATTGTTATTGTGATTGTGAGCATTATGATCTTCCACAGCTTTCCTTTCTTTCTCCTGTGGGTGTGTATTATGAGCATTCTGATCTACCACAGAATCCTGCTCGTTCCACCGTAGTTAGAAATGCCGTATGAATTATTTGTTAAGGTCAGTTAAGTAGCTTTGAGTTTTTTTAAACCAAATTGTTAAAAAAAAACAGCATTAAAAGGTGTAGGTACAACGCTCCAAGGTTCGGAGGCAAACCTGGATCCGACGGCGACGAGTATACCCCGGCCGGAGCACAACTGGTCCCGACTCCCGACCTACCTGTACCTCAAAGAAAGCGAGGATCAGGCTGATAATCAACCCGAATATCTCCGTCTTTTCTGTTGGTATGCGGCCTTGGGGACCAACGGTAATTTTATTCGTTCAAAACGATGTATTGATTAGCCTTCTGAGGTAGCTCCTCAAACCTCACCATTGGAGCCAATATAAATATCGTGGCAAGTCGAAAGTCGAAGTGTTCAAAATATCATTGGTGGGGCCAAACAATTTTTTTGTCTTAATGATTTTTTTTTCCTTGCGGCGCAATACTTTTTTTATTGCTGAGTGTCCTATTTTCTGAAGCCTCCTTGTTTAGTAGACATATCGCCTCAGGAGTGCTGACGAAATTCGAGGTTTGGGCAACTTCTCAAAGAGCCTTCCAACCGCATCCAATCATACATAAGGCCTGTTGGTCGTACCGGCTGTCCTTTCACCCTTTTGTGGCTCCCTTTTTGTAGGCACTATTTGGGCACAAGTTAGGGTAGTATTTGTAGTTGGTGAAGATTTCTAGGGCCTCTACTGGTGTTGCAACTCATCCGTATACGAATACGTAATTACGTTTCGTAGGGCTTGTAGCGAGTGTCGCCTTTGCTTCATTGAATAGTCGAAGGCTTGACTTCATCGCACAGAACACAGAAGTCCGTCTGCTATGTGACCGGGTGTTTTTACGATATGCTTCATTTTTCCTACCGCGTGTGTAGGTAGACGAAGGCACCTCTACCATTAAAGTCTTTTTGCTTTCTTCCTCCCAATTTGGTTAGAATAGTCTCCATAGCTTCAAGGTCTCTTTGATTCCCTTTCGGAGAGCTGTGCTTCTTAGATGCAGCGATGCAGGGTCTGTCCATTATTTCGCAAGAATCGTTTGTCAAACAGTCCACTGGCGCTTTTCACGTATGTCGTGTAAATAGCATTATGGCAGTCACTGCTCGGTTACAGTCCTTTCCAGAATAGGGTCTGTTCCCATATCAATTCTGGAACTCTCCTGTTCTTCCGTTTGGTGTGACGTCAGGACACCTTCTTCTGGGTATGACTTAGATTTACAAAGGATACATTCAAATTCAACTTTCATCTATACAACTGTCAACGTTAACTTGGCTTCGATTTTGATTTTCACAACCAATCCACCATTCTGCGAATAACTAAAAATCCACATGCACTCTAACAAATTAAACCTATCCAAGTCAAGACCAGCCGGATTACATAAGATCTATTTTGTATGAAATTACCACAGGTTGACCGCTTGACCAGTCTATATATTATGCATCCTTATCTTACCGTTCACATTCAATTTAATTTAAACGATTTCGTTATTTAAACTGTTGCACTCGACATGCAGATGGATGCTAGATTGCTGTACAAATTCATCAGGATCTGTTTGAATTTCATTTTGCGTTACAAACCACTTTATCTGCGAGGCGAGCAAAAAGTAGAACTTCAAAGGAACTTAACTAAAAAGTTTGTGCATTTATTTGGGAACCTTCTGTGTATGGAGCTATACGGCGACGCCGACGAGCAGGAGGATTCTAGCGGCGAACAAAAAAAAAAGGATGGAAATTCGGATACCTTTTAAGATAATTGCTGCAATTCTCTGGTGGGTATCCTCACAGTAACCGGTCCCGGTCTGGATTTTAAATGTGTCTGTGCGTGTGTGCATAATGAAAATGAGATTCAAAAAATTCATGTCCTTTTCTGCTTCTTCGTTATGGATTTTTCTTCTTTCCTCGATTTGCAAATCCACTTTAAAGAATAATTTTTAATGGCTTCCAACCCACGCGCCTTGTGTGTTTGTGTGCGAGAGTTGGTAACAGAGTGTAAGGAAATGTCTTCGTTTTCTTCAACTTTTCGACTTCTTTCATTTCCATGCGAACATTATTTAAAATGTTAGATGAATGCTTTGATAAGTGCACAAGGGACGAGTGGGCTGGTAATGCAACCTTGTTGCACAATGCACCCGGACAGGATGTGCACCTATAGCAATTTCATTTTTAATTTAAATAAAGTGAAAAGCTTTTTTTCCATCCATCAACAGGGAGCAGAGTATTTGGATGTTTTTTTTTCACTTAACTATACTGACTGTAGCTCTCTTGGCGCATCTTGTGGTACCTACCTATATAGTTTGTGGGATTTTTTTATATTTTTATTTTCTTTCGGTTTAAGCGTATTCTTTTCAGTTTTTTTTTTTTTTTGTAAATAAAACCCTTTAGGCAAACATTCATTTGGTTATGGTTGAGTTGAGACATGACTTCCGCTTTGGCCGCACAGTATAACATGGCTTGGGTTGTGGGCAAGTGTTTGTGTTTACCATTTGTAAGGAGTGATGAAGGCTGTTCACTGATGTGATAGCTAGATTTCGTTTTTTGTTAGGCACACGTTAGACGTTAGTAGTCCAGACATTCGTTATGCATTTACGTTTATTCGTACTTGTTTGGGGACGAGTTTATTTCGAGAGAAATTCTCGGTTGCGAGTGAATAAAACCGGGCATGCCAATGGGATTTAAGGGAGACCAATTCAATTATTTAAGTGCAGGGACAAATTTATTGAATAAAACCAAATTTTGAGATGTGATCCACTGTCCAATAGGTTGGACGAACGTCGATATGATACAGCAATTTCTTGGAATCGGTAAACTCGTTTTTGGTTCACGCCTTCAGTAGTAGTCCCGATGGATAGTTTATATTTTGGAGCACTTTACTATAGAGTGTTATGCATTTAAAGATACACAGAGCTCGGTCTTTTATTCCAACCATTTATATTGAAAATTTCCGCTAGGGATGGAGCCATATATCACCACAATATCGTCGACTGACCGATACACACTTGTGTTTCGATGGGAAATTACTTCCTTCGTGCCACTGACTGACCATGTCTGAAGTCCTTGCGGTTTGATATTGAATGAGCTTTGGCAGGCGTCATATCGGAAACACTTACTGGATTACTACATGAAATGATCAATACTTTTTTACTTGTTTAAGGTTTTGGCAAAAAAAATACTTGTAGTTAATCGTTCAGGCTTTTTACACTTTTATGTAGACGTTGACTTCAAGCTTTCAATTTGTTCTGTTACATAGAAGAGTTCTCAATTGTAACTAAGTTTACACAGTTCGTTATCAATGTTGGAAAAGTGCTCCCCGTTTTATACAAACCTTAAGCCGAGAATGGATATCTGCAAAATAATATGTGTTGGAGCTGAACTCAAATCTGGCGCCTAAAAATTGCAGGCGCCCATATTGTATAATAATTTTGTTAAAAAAGCTGTTTAAATAACCAATTATTTGTTCAACAGTTTGAGAATTTTATATAAATGCTTCGTCAAACAATAAACATGCTCTTTTTTAAAACCATCAATGGTATTCTAATCGTTTTTCTCGTCAACAACCACAACATTTTTCATCGTCGAACTGCAAGTGCAGCGGGGTCAATAACCCCTTGTGCTTAAAGCTTAGAACTTTTCGTCCGTTTACAGTTTGCCATTCGGTCATCTCTTCAAAGAGAGTTCCCCCGTCCAATCGTTTGGAATCCTGGTCGACGTTCGGAATACATTGCGTCTGTACAGTATGTTAATCGTTTTTCAATAAGAACGGGTCGATGTTGACACGGAATAAACCAAACTGTGTGTGAGGTATGACCGAAATTATTTTTATATTTGAAAGGGGCATGTATGCCCTTATTCATGCCATAGAACATCACTTCTCAAGGTGGCACAAAACCATAGTGGTCCAATTTTGAATGTGACTGCCCCACAGATCCAGATAATTTGAAATTTGAGCGATGGATATGTTGGCTTTAAGGGTATCAATAAATTGCGGCTTTTTGGCATGAACCTGCTATACTGCAGGGAATCCCACAATAAAAAGTCTATTGGGTCCAAATCGCACTAGCATTGGTGGAAAATCCATGTTCGTGATTTATGTTTTATGATACTCCAGAATAGTTGTGAGGATCACATCAGATGCAGGCCACTGTTGACGACGCGCTACGCGCTAGAGTCCATTGTCATGGTGGTGTCTTATAGGCTTTTCACACCAAGCCCAAAACCGTGTGCATTCACACCACCACTAACTCGTTTTCGTTTGACGTTTCAATCAGTTGTGAGACCCTAGTCGTTAAACTTCGATGCAAACTTTTTTGGTTACAAATTTCGATCGCATTAGTTAACAAACAAAATGAACAATTAATTATAGAAAATTATTTTAATTTGTGACTTGTGACATTTGTTCGGTCAGACATTTTGCTGAATATTGCAAAAGGTGTGTTTGTGTCAACAACCCAACGATTGGGAGTCGCTTTCGTTGGTGTTTTCGTGGATAACGAGTGCAAACGATTCGTTTCGAAAACTGAAATATGTATGGGAAAAATTCTGTTTTCGAAGAAGTTTTATTAAGTTTTGGCGAAACCCCGGTCTTGAGCTTGGTGTGAAAAGCCTATTAATCTCATCAACGCTAAGAAAATCATAAGCAAATTTCATTTAAATTAAAGGAGTAGGTGTATTCACCACTGCTCGATTTCATCATCACGCATCACCCTTTACAAATACCAAATAGTTAGATACAAGGTAACGAGAACTGTTCCATTACTGAAAATGTTAAAATGTTACCTAACCATCTTCTTCTAATATCACAAAGGACGAGGTAGCTTCACTTCATTCATAGTCAATGCTATCACTGGAAATCAAACCTCATCTACCTACTTGAAAGTTGAAAGAGTGCTTAAATTGAATTAATAAACGAGCGGAATGGAACGGAACCTCTTGCGATGCCCAGTATGCGAATCGCACACAAATTGACTATTTACTGTTATAAAATGCCAGGCGATAAATTCCATTTTTCTCCTTTGTCGTTCGTCCTCTTCATGCCCCAATGGCAAGCAAGTCGCAAGGAAAAACAAGATTACATGGAATTAAATAAATTGCTCTAGCCGAGCAATGAGAGCAGCATCGAAAAAAAAAATATAGGAAACCCACTAGGACAGAGCAAGATATAGGTGGTAAACCTAGCCCCACCTACGTATCCTTATTTTTTTCCCTATACCCGCCGTTGGAAGATTTACTACCGGCCGATATTAGAATCGTGTAAGGAGACGTAAGCCACGCCAGTGAAAAATCTAATCACATTTTAAGAGATGATTTCCAATCAATTGATAATCAATCATCAATTACCGTTTTAGTAATCCCAGGGGAAAAAAGAGCGTCAGTTGACTAGAACTTTCGCGTCTGTTGCTTCCTATTCGTTCGTCCTCTTCAAGTGCAATTTAATTTATTTATTTTTGTAAAAAATTAAATCAAACTAAATTACCTACAGTGCTCACGTCGTCGGTCGGTCGTATAGCAGTCAGAAGAGGGGTTATCAAATGTAGCGGACTGTGCACTGAACTACCATAGAGACGAACGAACAACAAACTGGCGGAACAATTTTTAATAAACCTGATTTTAGCAAATGAGTAGACATTAACAAAAACTCTCAATAATGGGGAAACATAATTTATCTTCATAGGATATAATGGAGCGCGAGTACTGTATGTATACACAAGCCTCTGGAGCTTCGTACAGATGGTCCTCTGGAAAAGAATACATTATATACTTTGAAGGATATTAATCTGTTGTTTTGGCTGGTAGGTATATATCGATCGATCTGCATACATTTAGAGTCTATAGGGGAGAAAATAAAAACAAACTGTCGATGCGGGATGAGAAAAACAAAGCGAAACAAAACACCGGACTCTTGTAATTTATTTCGGGTTAATCGAGTCCTGGCGCAGCTCTATGTTTATAACAAGGAAAAATGCGTAAATTTTCACCAGAAAAACGAAACCGTCTCATTTGGTATTAAGTTTCCTTGGAAAAAAAAAAATTAAATGAAAATTAATCGACTTTCATTAATTAAGGTTGAATAAATTGGAAATCTATGAGAGAGTAGCGAGTATAGATGGACAAAGACATGGCCTTAATTAGAAGCAATTACAAAGCTTTTGTACTAAAGGGCGTTTTTTTTTTTGCAATTACAAAGGTTCGATGTTGGCGGCCTGTGACGGCCATATTGTTTTGGTGGCTTCGGTTTTATCTGGTGTTAATTACTTAGTCACAGCACGTCCAAATGGTAGAACTTTATTATAAGAGTGAGTGTTGGTTAGTGCAAACGTTGCGTGGCTCATTCAAAGTCGGCTCTCCAATGATAGGTGGCCAAATTTGAGACAACCGTTTTCTTAAACTATCGCCCGAGACCAAATGGAAGCCAGATCGGGCGAGGACATTGCCACGGTCAGTGAAAGTGTGCATTACAAACCGAGGTTTTTTTTTAGTTTGTATACCTTCAGACAAATTCCAACTGAGGGTTTTTTTCACTGCGCCACCTCTCGCGAATGTCTGACAAACATTCGAGAGTATAATTGTCTTGAAAGAGCTTCTCAATCAGCCGTTTGGAATCGGCATAAAATTGTAGATCACTCCCATTCGTTCGAAAAATTAAAACTCACACAAAACGAATGGTTGTGAGAAGCTAGGCCCAGGGTCCTTACAGACCTGTTGCGCCAACTATTTATTTATTAACTTCTGACTCGCCTAGGCGATAAAGAAGCATGTCGGCCTAAAAGGTCCATTGTGCCGGAAATTGCCAGAAAATAGTTTAGGTTAGCAGAGTTTCCACTTCCCTAATGTAGCTGATAATGTTTTCAGCAGAGGACTTCTTCAGTTCTTCCGGACTTAGTAGTTCAAGGAGGAAAAATGTCCTTCTAGTACTGGATAGAGCTGGGCATTCGCACAAGATGTGCTCAGATGTTTCGTCTTCTTCTAGACAGAACTCTATCCGTACACAAGAAATCGTCCTTTCGAAGACTTCAACTTGTCTAATTTTGAAGCGGAACTTGAACTTGAACTGATCCATGGGCTCAAAGTTTCTGATAACGACGTTTGTTTGCTGACTGATTTGCGGAGCTTTTGGAAAAGGTACACAAATTTTATCAACTTTAGACAGACATTTGTGTATGAGTGGCTACATCAACAAGCAAAAATTACCGTATACAGGACGACGCCAATCCGCACGAGGTTGAGTAAGTGGCAATGTATGAATAGGTGGCAAGGCATCCGCAAAAAGTTACTGTTTGGAGTGGATTTAGGTCTAGGGCGTCATTGGTCGTCACTTTTTGAAAATCACGCTAGTGGGGCCATCACTATCAACCTACTAATCAATATCTTTTGGCCCAAATTGAACAATATTGAGGTAGGCGACATGTGGTTCCATCAGGACGGTGCTACTTGGCATATAGCAGACGCCACGATGGACACTCTGTATGAACGTTTTTAGTTAATGGTTATCTCTGGCAGAGGTTATTGCAGTCGCAGGCCCTTAATGCCAACATAATCAATGATCAATCGTTCAAATTCAGCGGGATCTGGATCTATGGGGAAGTCTCACTGCAAACTTGGCCCACTCGGATCCATTCCACCTTGAGAACTGATGTTGTATGACATCCATAAGGGCATACATGGGTCTTCCAGATATAAAACAAATTCCGTTCTCACCTCACACACATCTTGCTCTATTTCATTTGAACATCGACCCATCCTTATTGAAGACCCCCTCACAACCCATAATAGAATCACTATACATCCCGTTCCATTTCGCAAAAATTCGTAAAATGTTTCCCAGTATTGCCATCGATTACTTTCTGTTTGTTGTGCTGTTCATTCTGCCCAACTGATAAAAATTGCACAACAAACACACATTGCCATCGGATTTCAACCACTTGCCATCGAAGTGGAATAACCAAAAATACCTGCGATAAATATTTCCACATTTGGCGCACATGTGTCGCCAAAAAAAAAATAAATATCACCCTTACTGCTCCCCAAATTGTAACAGTCTATTGTGAAAATAAATAAAACTTATTCCGCATCTATCAATGGCTAAATTAAACCTCCTTGTACTGAATACAATGCCCGCGTGTAGTGGCTGTGAAAAGTATTATCGGTGGGAAAAAAAAACTGTCCCCTTGAATAGATGAGCACAAACAATAAGCTGCCAGGCTGCATATGCAGCGCAACAGTGACAAAAAATCTGCTCCGCAAAATATGGCTCACATCAAATCCTGCTGGGAACAATTTTGCAAAGTTATTTTAAAGTTTATTCTGCGAACGGGGGCCGGGCCGCATCCTCGTGCGAGGGAGTGTGTGCTTACAAATAATAGCTGTATGCTGTATGGTGAAAGTCATACTGAGAGCAATTGCGCACATCTGTTGCATGGTGAATACTATATAATTTTTTTGTTCCAATATGCGATGTATGTATTGGGTATCTGAACATGTCCACAATATTTTATTTTGAACAATGTTCCTCGGTACTCGATACGTCCAATGAGATTTACAACAAGCGGCAGTTAACATGGAAATGCTCCTATCTTCCCACCGATCTCCCCCCATCATCAGCTCTTTATTATATTTGAACATGAATATATGCACATGAGAAAAGGGACAATGTTCATTTAGTACACTAGTCGGAAAAAGTATTTTGACAGAAATGCAAGTCGCTTTTCAAGGCGGATAACTCCCAACGACTACGGATTAAAGGGCCCAGCCGATGACAGTTTTTCTCACGCGCTCAATATTTCAATATTTCCACCCAGTGATCTCAAGATTTTTAAGCTCTAAATTATGTACGAGATTTTTTAACTCAAATTCATCAAATTTCAAGATTTTTTATTTTCTAAATCTAACAAATTAAAACAATTTTTTCTACTTAAGGAAAACGTTTTCTATATAATTCCATTTTTATGTAGAATGTGAATCGAACAGAGCTTATGCTATGCACAACTTCTATTTTACTAACGTTTCCATTAGGTAGGTAGCTCTAAAGTAAGGAAATTATTTGATTTGGAAAAACTGATTGTATATTAGCGGACTGTAAATACATTTCATATAGATATACATTACATCGGTTCGATACACTGATGTACTTAATAAAATAATGTTTTTGAAAACTGTTTTGTGAGTAAACTTCGCATATTCAATCGTAAAGATTTTATTTTCACTATTTTATTGCTTCCAATTTCCTCTGTAAATGTCGAAACGATATTTCCTGCTGTAAGTTAAAATAAAACAAAAATTAATAACCGTTTGAGTAGGTACTGAAACAGTTTTATTTATTTCGGAAAAACAAGATTTTTTAATTTTTCATCTGGGAACACTGTTTCCACCAATAAAAGGGAATCCGCTGTGCCAATTGTCAACGGTTGCGACGGACAGAAAAGTAGTAAAAAAGTATAAACCTACTTTATCCGTCTCGTCAGAAACGTGCGCTGCTTATGGGTCAACTTCCATAAGAGTGTGTGTATTCTATCAACCTGTCAGTCGAAAACTTTGCCGCAACGGACGCGACAGATTCTATGGGTTAGTTAAGGGCCCAAACTGTCCACGACTTTCTCTCAGCATAATGGTGTGACCTATGACCTATTTAATTTGTATAGGTCCATTTTGATTAAAATATGGAGAAAACGACAGAGTTAAATATTGAAGATCGACTATCTTTTGTAGCAATATACGATTGCGGTCTTTCTGTAAAAAAAAAATTAGGGGAAGAACTTAATTTATCAAAGCAAACTGTCAACATCAAAATCAATAGTCACATAAGAACGACCTCTGTGCAAAATTTACCTCTGTCGAGTAAAAAACAAAAAAGTTATAGCGAAAAAGGTAGAATAGGATGGTAGATATATTTTGGGGAGGTTTGTTAAGGAAGTTTGCTAAAAATCCAAGTTGAAGTCCCAAAATTCACGAGCTGAATATGAAAAAAATTGCTGAAAGCCCGATAAAGGATAATTCACAGAGGCGCATTGCTGAACTCGATTTGGATATATATCCTGTAATAAAAGTTCCGTATATAACTACGAAAACAAAATAAAGAGGCTACAATTCGCCCGAGAGTTTAAAAAATAACCAATAAGGAGTGGAACCTGGTCTTATGAACGGAGTTTTTTTTAACCTCATGGATCACCTCAAATTAGATTTGTTGGGATGCCAAAATTATCTCGGGAAAAATACGAACCAGTCACACAGACCAGTTAGCATGGTTTCGGGCTTATAATGTTTTAGGGTTGTATACCGTACAGCGATTCCTTTCCAATCGATGGAACGATGATCCAGAGCAAACCTTAGCAGTCATTTATTTTCGGCGTTAGGTCTTATCGCCCAAAACCATAACGCCCAAATTGAAAAATGTCATAACGCCCAAAAGCCACCACATCGCCCAAAATTTAAAGGAATAAAACGTCACAAAGCCCAAATAGAATGACATATCGCCCAAAGTAATTATCTAATGTCATAACGCCCAAATCTAGAAATGTCATAACGCCCAAAATATTTCTTGGTATTAAGTTTGGGTGTTACGACATAGCTGTTGGGCGTTATGACATTTTTAAAACCAGAAAACTTACATCTGTTTGATATCAAACAAGATGCAAAAATTTAGTTTGGGCGTTCTTATTTTTGTCATTTTCTACACAAACCGTTTTTTATTGCTGCTTTTTTTACAGGCTATACAGCTACAGTTGAAAAAGTCATTAGCCTGTGAAGTGTATCGAAAAGAAAAGGAGTGCGACAATTTTGAATATAGTTATAAGTGGTAAAAGGGTTATTTTTTTGACGTTTTCTTTCTCAATATTTTGGGCGATGTGACGGATTTTGGGCATTGTGACATTTATTTACTTGGGTTCTTTAACATTGGGCGATAAGACCCAACGCTACTTTAAGCAAAAATATTGTTATTACGCCCAAAATCAATGTCATACCACCCAAATTTACATTAATTTTCCACCAACAAATTGCCTAGTGATGTTTTGGGCGTTATGACATCTTTCAATTTGGGCGTTATGGTTTTGGGCGATAAGACCTAACGCCTTTATTTTCCAACAGAAAAGCACTCCTTGTCAAAAAGCCCGTCAAGACTCGTCGAAACGGTTGCAAGACACTTAAAGAATGTGCAGAAAATTGAGACAAAATTTTATTTTGTTCCTTTTTTTAATTTGAAAGGTAAAACTTATTTGTCAAAATTAAAAATTAGTTTTATTAATATTTATAAATTAAAATTAACTTATTTAAAAATAAAAATGGCACATCTTCATCAGTTATAATTAAGTAAGCATTCATAAAAATATACTTTTAGTTTTATGAAAATACTTCTGCCAATGAGTGTATGTGGAAATGTGATTGGAACCTTGCTTGCCACACAAAGCTATACAATCACTTGCTAACGAACTTTTACAGTGTTTCGCCTTATCAGCGATGACCCAGATTAAAACTTGAATGAGTTCCACACAAATTATTACTTTGGCGAAACTTTGTTTGCGCTAAATTCATCATTTCTTTGCGCTCACCAGACACTGAGACACCGAAGATGGACGAAAGTGCAAACACACCAAGTACGAGTTACAAAAAGTATATTCCTCCTCAAGGAATTTAATTTAATGAGCACATTTATGCACCATTAAACTTAACAAATAGTTGAGCAAAGAAATAGGTGGCCCCTGCTCCTTGGGATTTTCTTTTGGAATTCAGTTTGTTCCACTTTTTTTTTTTCTCTTTGTTCGTTCTGCAATTGGCCAGAAGGAAAAGTCCGAGAGACTTGTGTGTGGGAGTGCTCGTATGTAAAGAAATCCTTGGTGCAGATATACGTGTATGGAAGTAACAAATAGAGATGGTACACATTGATTTCGAAGATCCATCGTCCTAAATCTCAGGGATTGCAATGTGGGGGAATTTTTGTGGTTGGAGTTTTTCTCCTCTTCTCTATAAAGGGTTAGTGGAATTATCGACATCTCGCTCTATATCTTTGACACGTTTCCCGAAGGATAGAAGATGTTCAATTTCCCAGTTGGTTTTGTGGATTTTATCGGGGGGACATCGCCCCGGTCGATGCTTGGTGTGAAGTGAATAAAAGGACAGCTCTTATTTTTTCGAGGTAAATATAGTTCATGCGAGACTTAAGCTTGAAGATTTTCTTGGATGAAATTCGTGTGCAACAATACAAGCCTCGAGTTAGAGGTGGACCGGTTATCTTGTGAAGAATGTTTATTTTTGTGTGTTTCTATAATTAGACAGTAAGTCTGGGTAACCAACAGGAATAGTAAGCTATGCGGGACTGTGCGGGTGTGATGTCCCTATAGGAGCAGGGTTGAAATTATAGTGAGTTGATGAAGTGCTAAGAGCCCAACCCAATTTTATTTATTCCTTCCACGCGTTTGACACAATGAAATTTAGTTTTCTACCGCTGCTAGGAGGATTGGAAATTGGCTTGAATAGGCATGTGAAGAAGCTCAAAGCTTGCAGAATCACTATACCACCACACAGGGTCATCTGCGCGATAGGTATGCAATATGTCTTTGAAATATCCAAATTTTGCCTTCGTTAGGTTTTTGATTGCCCATAAATCATATAAAAGGATTATTGCGAAAAAAACATGCAAAACTTGCTCACGGACAACAAATTTCAAGAAAACGCTGATTTATATCAGTGGTAAGCAATTTCAGTTATCAATGTTAAGATTCACAAGATCGATAACATAAATTGAGGACATAAAAATAAAAATGTGAGCACTCACACAGTGAGAGGTAAATCGTTCATTATTATTCAGAAATCACACACTTAAAAAACACTATTGAGTAGTTGGCGCAACAGAACCAGAGAGGTACCCCAGGCATAGCTTGGCACAACCATTCGTTTTGTGCGAATTTTTGTTCTTGGAAATCGAATGGAAGCGCAAACTCGGACTCTTCCCGGGTAGGTGGAATACTGCATTTGACCTAAAACTGAGATTCCCTTTCTCCCACAAACCAACTACTGCAAGCAAATAGGTCCATTCTTTTTGCGGTCGCAAGGAGAGTCTGATAAATTGTCATTTTACAAGACCATCTTGAATTGCGACAACAGTTTTCATGCCAACAGGGCCACTAGTGATTTGATGACAAATCTACCCAAAAAGTCGCATCTTTCTCGTCACCTAGTGCTTACACAGTTCTTACTCCGACGCTGTAGCGTTGCCCGCACTTTTTTAAAAAATTATCAAAATTGTCCTATTTCTTAGTTTATACAAGATTTATTCTTTATTAAACGAAAAAAAAAAATGCAAACATAAACCATTAAAAAAGTGTTTCCAAGACAAATGTAATAAATAAATATCTTGCTTCTTTATTTTGACAGAAGTAGTATTTTATGGCTAATTTTTGGCTCGGCCCCTTTTCATTCCCTTTTCTTTAATTTTTTTTAGCAGCAACGATGCACAGCTGTACCTATCCCTGAATCATTGTTAAATTTGACAGCTTTACGACACCGATATGATCTTCTATTGTTACGAATCTTTTTAATATTGTGACGTATCTGCGTTGGCCAAATGAAAATGACAGCACTTTTGACGGGTTTTTAACATAGGACAACGTCATCCATATTGTTAACTCTTTTGACTAAAAATCATTTTTAACCTTCACCTTATATATTTTGTATGTAGTAACGATATACAATTCTCCATGGAAAATGTTGCCTGAACTAAGTATACGAACGCAAGGAACGAGAACGTATAAAATTTTAAACCGAAAGTCCTTATCTTATTCGATGCGGAGGCAGACTTTATTCTACAAAATATTAGGCCGTAGCTATTGCCATACGTAAGACGAAACCGTAAAAAATTTATTTTACTTTTTTGGAGCACTTAGTTCTAATGGTTGAACTCAATCTTGTAAAATGTTGCTTATGAATTATAAAATTAGTTTATCAAAAAAAATAAACAAATAATCTTTAAATTTTTTTATTAAAATAATTTATTAATTTTTCCGCACGAAAAACTTTTTCCGATCTACTACTCATTCAATTCCACAACAAAAAACCAGATCATTCCATTGAAATATTTCATTTCTTTACTGTTCCATCTCTCAGGATTATTTTTTTTTTGACGGAATCCGTTCAGGGGTGGTTGATTTGTTGAAATTGTTTTCTTAGGGAAACATTTTTCTGACAGAATTTTCGCTAAACGAACAGATTAATTTTCATACTGTTCCCACTTTTTCTGTTGCATTTTACGTATGGCTATAACTAGGGCCTTAGGTTGTCAAAAGCAGATCAACTCAAAATGTATATGAAGGGAGCATTCAACTTGTAGGTCCTTCTAAGCGACCGACGTTTCAGTGGATTTTCCGAATACTGTCATAGATACGTTGCAGAAGATTCTCATTATATAGCATGATCGTTGTGGAATAAAACCTAGAATTATAAGCTGACACAGTTGTCTAACTTAGTAGATGCATAACACCATCAACCAAATAGGCTAGGGTAAGACAGTGAGTTAGATTCACGAGGTACAAATATCTATAAAAAGTGTTTCCAAGCAACCCTAACCGTGGAGAGGATTTCAAAGACCAAACATCAAAAAAAGCCTTTAAGGTTTAAGTATTCCTACCTAGTACCTACTCTACCGGAAAATCGCACATTATACGAGTAGCATCAAGGTGAAGGGGTTACGTCTAATGACCATAGATTATAAGCTCGGCATCCAAGCCCTTTAGAAGGAAAGTATACTCGAAAAAAAATATAACTACATTCCCTTCGATAGTCTCATCCCACAGCCAACATATTGCCAAACGTTTGGTGTCTTTTTTCTATTCGTCTACCACTTGTGACTTGTGAGTGTTGCTCGCCAACCATAGAATACACCACAAATTCCAGTTTGAACATACCCAAATCAGCTATTATTTAGAAATTCTCTTATACGAGTCGTATAATGTGCAACAACAAGAATGTGCCACAGTAAGAAGTAAAGCAAGCCAAAGAACAGATGGGAAAACACACCAACATGAAAAAATAAAATAAAATAAAACACTAAAACGAAACGAGTGACATTCAGCAAGAAAATCACGTGTGAGCAGTCAGGCTTTTCAATTTTCCATTGAAGGATGTTTGCAACAACAAAAAAAAATAGAAAATAATGAAAAACGGAACATGCGGGACAGACGTTTGGAGAGCACAAAAAAAAAATTATTTCGAATTTTCTTTCTCTGGGTGTTGTTCTAAGTATCTACTACTACCATCCACCCACATCTCTGAAGTACCTCCTCGAGCAAACACGGAAGAAGATGGATTGTTATTATTTATGAAGCAAATAGATTCGGAAATGCCAGCAGACGACATACTCATAGGAGCCGGTACCGGACTGCCAAGCGGGAAGAATGAATGATGGGATAGACGAAATAAGTGTCCTAGGGCTGGTATATCCAATAAATTAATTTCAAATGACACCGAGGATGCCACGAACGTTTTAAGTACCAAACACAAGAAAATTATTTATGATCCATTGCTGGATAAGCTGGTGTCTTGCGAAGGACAATTTAGTTGGTAGCCAAACATACGACAGGTAGCTTACGACGGTTACTTGTAGAATGTTTAAAGTATTTTGTTGGTCATTATTAAGTTGGAATTTAAGGGATTCGAAATAAAGTAGCGGGGACTGGATTTAAGAGTTTGCAATGATTGCCATGGCATTTAATATGGAAAGGAGTTGAATGGTACAAAATGGTGGTCTATGTATGACTGGATTTCTCTTTTATTCGGAAACATTTATTAACGTACTTTTCTACGCCAATTAACATGATTTTTGATTTCAAAGTAATTTTAAGATTCGTTTAAGCCCGCATGACACCACACTTTTCTCTAATTTTTTTTTCCTCATTTTTATCAAATGTCATCTTCGCGTTAAAGAGACAAAATGTGTGTTTCGAATGGTGTAGCAATTGTTTGCAAAACAACCAGAAATTTCCAAACGAATTAATAACCACACACTTCAAAGTGACGGGAGGGGGAGGCAATTATCATTTAATGTTGAAATGTCAAAAAAATGCTTTAAAATATAAATTGAATAGATTTTCAATGCATTTTATTGTTTTGACATCTCTACCTACATTAATTAGACTGCAATCACTCCTATCGGAAATTTTCGTCGTAGTTTTTCGTACTGCTCTAGTTTCATTTTAAAAGTCTGAAAATTGCAAAAATAAAAATGTAGTGTCATACGGGCTTTATTGAAAAAAGAAATTCAGAAGACAAAAGAAAGATAAAATATGGTGAGGTTACGAAAAATACAACAACCTGTTCGGAGTAATTTTGTGACAGCCGACAGATGTCAAAATCTTAGATAGTTCTAAAAATGAGTTTAATATACTTTGGACCCATGTTCTGTAATTATCACATCGATATATTTATTTTGTGTTCTTTTTTTTCCGGCGAGATTCAAAGAGAAGCTTTAAAGATTATAAACCAGCACCCAATGCCATTTGACTATGATTAAATTTTCATCTGTCAAGAACAGCTTGCTTACATATCTTAACACCGAGTTTTCATGTTTCCGAATTGATGTGAGAATTCATCCAAAAAGCCAGCGATGCCTACTGCCTCCGAAGGCAGAGACAATATTGAGACCTCCAACTTCGGTCAATTTTCCGTTGCTTTGCCTACAAACTATATTTTTACATATAAGTGCCTTGATTTGGTGCGCTAGAAATTGATACATAGAAATTCGTAGTCGCGAAACTTCAAAAATTTCGGCTCACAAACATAGCTACTCTCATAGAATTTTATCCGTTAAATTTGAAACTATGTATTCGTTTTTGGGGATAGTTTTTTCTTTGCAGGAATAAGTGTGCATTTGCTTAAAATATTTATGAAAAATCAGTTATTTTTACGAAAAATGTACACTTGAATTTGCAGCAACAGGTTCTACAAGTAATCGCAATCAAACTCGCCTTTGTAGGTAAAGCTCACGTTAGAAACAAATGTTAATGAAACAAAACGAGCCATAAGCACCACATATTATCTTTTTGCCATTCCTTGCGAAGTACATAGTTGAACAACGGACACGTAGCCCACATGGTCCGAAAATAGAACGAGAATATAAAAAATAATTTTTTCATTTAATGTAATTCTCAACCTTCTGCTGATTCGAAAAGCCGCGAAAACGCTTTGCTTGTCATACCTCTAGAAACTGCGATCGTGGTCGCTATGGACACACCATTAGCTTCAAATTACCGTCATTTATTAAACTAACTTAATTTAAAACAAAAAGATCTAAAAAATACACTTGAATCCAACCTTTCTCCAGCACAGAGCTTTCAAAATCGAAATCCATCGATACTCACATCGTACACGCATTAAGAATTCACTCCTGCCAATATTTTCCATCAGCATGATTTGCAATATGTTTCACCCCTCTACAATGCCGAAAATGACTTGCAAATTCTGTCAACCTGTGTGCGAGATCGTTCCCTTCATCCTTTTTGGCGTTTACTCATCCCTACGCCTTAGGGTAGGGGGTTTAAAAATAAAATCGAAACCCTGTCTATTGCCGCGAAAGAATCCATCAACAAAAACCACTCTTGTCATCCCCTCGCAATCTGCGTCGTATCATCATCGCTCTGAACCCCATAAACGGAGCGAACAAATGAATAATTGTCAATAAGCCGATTCATCCTTCATATTTATTTATTTTTTTTTTTTTTTTTTTTTTTTTCAAATCCCTTTTCAATACAAATAAAAGATAATAATGAAAATGTTGAGTCATAATATGACAAATTTTCCTCCATGCCCCTAACCATACGAGTGCAACTACCCTCGGTTGAGTGACAATGGCAACCACCACTGGCACTGGGGTGTGCCGGATGATATAACCATTATTGTCCCATTAATTTAATGAGAAATATTTGATATTGCTGTGCCGGCTGAGGACAGACAAGGGGTGGGTACTTTATGCCCACGCAAATGAGAACACCAAACCGACCAGTAATCAAAATTTATTGCAACCCAAAAAAAGGACGATTTCCTAATAAAACCCATTTCTAGTTTCGATTGTTGTTGTGTTCTTTTTTTTTCCACTAACTCACTCTCCTCGTGGAACAAGGGTCGGGCAACAAGAACCCTAATTTATGGAGGATTGGTTTGATTGTAAGTGTAACAACGTGACATATGGGATCGCGGCGACGTCGACGTCCTCGCTCATCGAAATCGCATTAACAAAGAAGCCGGCACCGCAAGGAAGATCAAATATTTTTATATAGTTTCGATTCAAGGACTCGAGTGAATACGTTGCTTTTTTCATTTAAGATAATATCTCATCGGCATCTCCAGGGAATATCAGAATATTGACCAAGCATGCGAGAATGAGGTTGCATTTAATAAAAAAAAAAGATATAAAATACAGATACGTTATACACGTATCTCAAAAAAGATTTCATTTGTGGAATAAATTTCATCTCGATACGAATGTGAGTATGAGAGCATGACTCGTGTTTATAGAGTGACATCTGTGCGACGCAGTATGATGCCGGATAAATTCATTGCGGACGAGATTCCTGAGATAGGATGTGTAATTTGCATGCGAAGGACCCCTTTTTTTGCAAGCCAGTCTCCTGATTTGAATAACACATTTAAGATATGTCTGCTGGTGTATACCGTGTACATTTATAGGCATAGATCTAGTCTTTTGAACTAGTTTTTGTGTGTAGACAATTTCTCAGGGGACTACACTCTTATATAGAGATAACTGAAGGAAATTGCAAGGAGAGGCTGCTGACGAAAATGGCATTGCGTCCTTGTAGCCAGTGGGTAGATTTTATTGTAAAGTTTTCCTTGTCGTATTATTAATGGAACTGAAGCAAATAGAAATAGGAAATCCTGGAGATACTTGAGAGTCCTTCAAACAGTTGTACATGTGTGGGCTAGTTTTTGTGACCAGCAAGTAATAACAACATGGCCTTAAATCATTGTTTTGCTACCAGTTGTTGTTTGATTTAAAAGGCTGGCGTTTCTAAGATAAAAATGTATTTTTAAGCATATGACCATTCGCGTCTCACTGGCATTTGTGTGACAATTGATTTTTTTTTTATATGTTTATATTTATTTGCTTATCCTATGAAAGAATACCAATTTAATGACACCTCACTCTTCAAATCGGTCAAGCCGTTTGCGTTACAGGGTGTTACGTAGGAAAGTCGGGTAAAAAAAATTTGTTTAAGGAAGATCGGTTTAAAATAAGCAATTTATCAATTTTCAAAAGCAATTTTTATTCGCTCTCAAACACCAAACCACTTATTTTTTAACAAAATGCATTTCACTTTTTTATCTCGGTCGTTTTTAACAATGAATATTGTTGTTTTTTTTCAACAGAGACTTGTTTCGTTTTAACCCATCATTTTTGTGAGAGATAATATGGTAGCCAGTGCTTTCAATAGTATAATGCACCCCATTTTCTCTATTGGCAAAAAATGCGCTCCTTGTAAAACTACCAACTCAGCAGAACGATAACCGCCGAGCTCACATTTCTAGTGATGCAGCTCTGATTTGTTGTCAATGCTAGCCGATCGCTTATGTTTTTCATAAGCATGGTAGGCGGGCTCATCTTTCTAATGATGTTTCAGATGTACTAACCAAATAGTTCTTCATTTGAGGAAGGTGGTTGATAATTTTTCTCAATGAAAATAGACAGCACTAAAAAGAAAAATATAAATCTGCCGAAGAAGCAAAAAAGATTAATGTAAACAATAAGCGGCGCATTTCTACTTTTTCCCACAGAAGCCATTTCAAAGTGAGGCATATCGCATGTGCAACATGTCATTGTGCCTGTGTGCCTCCAGGTTGAGCATCCTTTTCAAGAACGACCATTCTCCGTTTGCCAAAAAAAATTGCAAATTCATTTATATAGTTACAACGTATAAGAAATTAGCTTTAAACGTATCTTAAATTGACACTGACAACAACATAGACAACGTCACCCTTGTGTTGTCTGCCATCCTCCTTCGCCAACTTATATATATGCAGCCAGCAATGGGCTGGACAATCTCGTTAGTTCGCCTCAAATATAAGTAGCTATCCAGAACAATTTTGAAATTTTCAATTTCCTCCTTTGAAAGCTTCAAGTTAGGTATTTAAGCCAGAAAATAAATTTACCAAAAGGGAAGTAAGGAAAATAAATATAAATGATAATAATAAAAAAAAAACAACGAGATACGTACCAAACCAACACTAGAGCCGCACTCAGACGAAATTCAATTTCGCTGTGTAATCGAGAAGGCTATACACAGCCGACGAGTAATATGCGGCGAGGGTCGACTGTATACAAGGCACAGGCCAAGAGCATTGCATTCCAAATTGGATTGTGTAGTAAAAATCTACAAAATATTGAAATTGAATGTGCAATAGAGGACGAAAATTGAGGTTTAATTTAAAAGGACACTCATTATAGGTGGATGGCTTCAGGTCACATTTAATGCAAATTTAATACATATACAAAAGTTAGGCAGCCACAATGTAGCTGTTTCAACTTCAAGTGACCCGGCGGAACAAAAAAAAAATCCATATCACACTCGAATGGTTTCAGTTGTAGTCTAATAAAAATTGACGTGAGCTAAAAATAAATGGAGGACAACTGGAGCTGTCCTTGTTGTTGTCGTGTGTCGACTAATAGATATTTCGAATTTTCGTGAGGAAATTTGTGCGGTACCTCTATCGTTGCAGAAAACTTTTTCCAAAACTAATCGAAGGAGAACGAGTGTTTGAACTCCATTAGTACCTATAGTTGGGTCGATGGGAAGAAAAAAAATATAAAAGTTAACTTGAACTTTTCGGAAATGATTAACATACTACAAACTTTGTTTGAAAACTTACAAGCCGAGACTGCTGGGCGGGGAAAAATTGGTAAAGGCTGTATTATCGTATTTTATATTTAAAGTTGTAGGCTATTCAATTTGGCAGGTTTTAAGTGAACCTAAGAAGGTTCTTGAAATGGAGGGAAAAAAGACAAATCGATTTCGCAATGGGACACAGTTTGGTTTCTTTTTCTGGACTCTTTTCGACACCCGATTCCAAACCGCCGAGAGGGCTTACAAATTGTAGAGCAATCGATGCATTTTAAGTAGTTAGCTAAGATATGGTTAGCCAGGCTGAATTATTTCGGCGTTTAATGGGTGGGCACAGTGGTTGCTAGTACTCGACGAGGGGGCTCTGGTTCAACAAAACTATAAGGCATTTAGTTGCTGTTCAATGCGTCCGATTGTCTGGAAAAAAGGATCCAAATGTACGAGTAAGAGTCCTGAGAATGCTTTCCAATTTATCCATTCGAATGCGGCACAAAACTTTGGGTTCCATCGATTTTGTGTTAAATATAATATAAGGAGGCAATCCGGATTTATATTTATATTTTTATCAAAGTGCATTTCCCCATGAAACAAGAAAAGTGTGCCTACAACGCCACCTGTTGAGTTTTTTCTGAATTTTCTTTTTTCCTAAACCATCCCAGATTCAAGACGAACAAAACAAAATAAAAATCATTCTAATCGGTTGAGCCGTTCGTGAGTTATAAAGTCACAACACACTTGCAGCAATTTTTTATATATATAGAAGATTCTGAGATTTCAATTACCTACATATAGGAACTGTCCGTTTGTCCGTACTCTCCTGTGGCCTGCAGCCTAAATTGATGGACGGTTTATTTGTCCTAATTCTTTTTTTGGAGTTTGTGGGCTTGCAGTTTGGATTTTGGTAATTATTCCAAACCCTATTACCAACCATAGGCACCTTCAGCTAGCATCACCAATCTTCTCCAATCAGGATTAGAAGCATGCCCTAACATCTCGCACAAACTAGTGTTACGCTTGTTCTTGCACTTAAAAATTGTGTGTGCTATTTACCTCCCAACCTAGTAAGATAAAAAAATAAAAAACTTTCCAATGGGTAACGAGAAAGTTCTGTTTGACCCAGTCGTGAATTTTATTTTAATAGCTGTATATTCTATGAGATTGGGGATACCAAGCCAATGCAGATGGACTTTCCCTATCATATAGAGAATCTTACTTTATATGGTCAGCACGGTGAAGACCGACAAATTGGTTTGACTATCTGAATAATTTCTAAAATCGTGACTGAAGGGGATTTTAAATCCGTCTTGAGTGAGTTTCAAACGTTTCAAGCTGGCTACCCAGCTAGACACAAAAAGCGAAAAGTTGGAATTTTTAATAATGTGTTAACGGCGGTACCGACATGTACTTTGGAACCAAGCCTTTTTGTAAACTGCTTCGCATTTTTATATTTTGTTCATCAAAAGGAATGGAATTCAATCTTGAGAACTTTCTGCACTTGGCGCAACAATTCGTAACAATTTTTACTAAGTCAGCGCTAGCCTATACGGGTTTTTGCTTAAATGCGACGCCGTTAATTTGCACTCCATACCTGTCTCGTCAGAAGTTCCAAATTACGGTATGTAGGTATCTACTCCGTATGGGCGATTTTAAGCCACACTTCCATCCACAACCACAACCACATCCACACTTTCCGCAAACTAATTAAGTGCAAAAGCATTCACCTTCGAAGTAACCCGTCGGTCGTATATGTGGTCGTGCGTAAGCATATGCATCCTTATCAATCTGCTTACAGTACATTTCGCTAGTAGGTAGTGTTTTCTGAAACATTCGGTTTAATTAAAAGTCCATTCAATTGAAATGCGTTCGAGGTTTTTTTTAATGAGGTTCCATCTCCTCTTACGTAAATGGTAGTTCTCCCTCTGCCCCCAAACGTATAAAGTAAAGTGAAAAACCTTTATCAGGATTAACTGAATGATACGAGCTCGAGCATGTCTGCCTGCACCTCAACTTTATGTTTCGCATTGAATTGACGTAAATATGCAGCTATTCAGTTGCGGATTCTTATTTCATTGTACGCGCACACTTCATCCGATATGTGAAGAGTTGGGTACCCACTATCATCTGTCCTTTTAATTTGGTGCACAAAAAGGGCCACCCAGCAACACGGGGCGAATGACTTTTGCCAACTACTCTGTGCACGAATAATTAAAGTGACATCCTTAAAACAAAAAAACACGAAAAACTGTCAAGCCAAGAATTTTCGAGAAATTCACCAACCTCTCGTCGCAGAAAGGATATCTTTAAACATTGATAATGTAAACAAATTAAAAAGTCAAATGGGATCCTGAATATTGGGTTAACAAAAAACGCGACTTTTGGCATACGATGAGAGACATCGACGAAGCGGACGTGAAGCTTTAGGGGCTGCTAGTTGCTGCTTGCTGGCAGACTGCTGAGAACAATTAAAATGCAAAACGGTCGTAAATTATATTTTCAAATATTGCCAACCAGCCAAAGGCGAAGCGAGCAGTGCGAGGTGACGGCTCTTGGGATGTCTCCCAAATACAAACGGCTAGATAACAAACAACTCATTTATATGCGAGTTGGAACAGAGGGTGCACAATGTCCGATGCCCGAAGGGTATATCGTTAAATTGCTTTTCCCAATTGATTGAGAATAGATCGGTAAGCGATTGGCATTTTTTTTTTTCTCTGAACTTTGCAAAAGTTCTGTTATACCTACTGTATTCACAGATAAGTTTGTTATGCAAATTTTGAACGGTGAATGCATTGGATGCATCTGTGATGTGTGTTTGTATGACTAGATATACTATATGCAATTTGGTGACTGCTTTTTAAGGTATTTTGCTTTTAAGCAATGACTATAGTTGGGTGAATGACCAAGAATCTCCCTTTCGTCACAAAAATTGAAACAAAGAAGTGGCAACAGTGTTGAAACATGTAGATAGGGACATGACGAATGGAAAACGACTGGAGGAAAAAATTCAGGGCAGATGGCGATAGTGGTGGGTGGTGGGCACAGTAGCTGAGTAGTTGATGTGCTGGACTAAAGTTGTAAACGCCCTGGCGTAGTAGTTATATGGAATACTTGGAGCCAGAGATTCCAGGTTCTTTGTCCATATTTTTCGGAAATATCAGAAATTCACCCGAATCTGGTAAGGGTCTTTTCATAGAAAACTTTTGAGTGTCACCCTCAGGCCTCAGCTGGCTGTCTATTTAAGATGTCAGATATCACATTCTGTTGGATTTTTTATTTCCTATAACCTTTTCCATGAGATAAATTTTTGTGATAGTTATCAGTGGCAAGCAGTTAAAGTATGTGTTTTTAAAAGCAATAGGTTGAACCTGCTAACATTTTTTGTCATAAAATATAGAAAAGAAAACTACTTGCAAGGTTAGATCGTCGTAGCCAGTTCGTTGTGGGTACCTACTCTCACAAGGCCTTCAAGCTGAAGATGCTCAAAAATTGAGATATACGAACTCTGGGCCCACTTTTTGATCAGTAACTGTCCACAAGTTTCAATACAGACTCACATTTTTTTATGAGCTGATTTTTTTTCTCCCAGTCACCAGTTTTGGCATGTGAACGATCAACAGCCACCCAGATAATATGAAATGGGCCTCACTAGTCGTCATTTTGAACCTTCACGCCAGCGATGCCAGATGTGGGGATTTTTCCCCATTTTGGGGAATTTTTCACTCAATAGGGAAAGTTGCTCTTAAAATGGAGAAAAACGGAAATGCTGCATGATTATTTATTTTGCTTTAATTTAAAAACAAACCTAGTGTAGTTAACTTTTAAATATCTCCCGAACATAAAAACATCACTGCGTTTATCGAATCTACGCGATTTAGCTCGAAACTGAAACACTTTGCGGAATTTTGCAGTTTTTGCTGCAAAATTGTTCAAAGAGTTGCGTAGATCTTTGCATCGATAAAAAATGCTTGGTTTTGCACAACATACGATTAGTGTATCGATATTTAATAACTTGAAATTATATAATTTATAACTGAAGTACCTAAAATATTTTTTTTATTTATGTAGATATCTTTTAAATTTTAAATTTACTTTCAACCTGCATCGTTATTTATGAATTAGGTACCTATGGTG
This sequence comes from Cheilosia vernalis, assembly GCA_949126925.1. Taxonomy (NCBI): domain Eukaryota; kingdom Metazoa; phylum Arthropoda; class Insecta; order Diptera; family Syrphidae; genus Cheilosia; species Cheilosia vernalis. The sequence goes on along the minus strand of OX421358.1, from coordinate 98,084,440 downwards.
CCTTTTAAATCTATTCAACCTACCAGCGATATTTGCTTTTAATTTAACTTATTTTTTATTAGTTTAAACTGAAAGACTTTGAATATTATTTATTTTTAATTTTTGTATTACCTTCAAAAAAGAAGATGTCTTAATAAAAGAATACATATTTTTACTATTGCTGTGTTTTTTTGAGCTTCGATATCAGCAAAGCAAAATAAAGTAGGATTTTCAGCACGCAAATGCAACAACTATTGTGAGTCTCGAAGTGTCAAGTATAGTGTAGTTGTTGTAACGGGTGATTTTTTAAGAGATTTAGAACTTTTAAAAAAAAAAACACAAAAAATTCGAAAAAATGAATGAAATATTTATTTGAATCGATAGTTTGAACCTTGCAATTTAATGTTTAAAGATAATTTCATGCAAATGTTGACCGCGGCTGCGTCTCAGGTAGCCCATCCGCTGAGTCCAATTTTGGCATACTCTTTCACACATATCGGCCGGTATCTCACGAATGAATGCATGGATGTTGGCTTCCAGTGCGTCAATCGAAGCGGGCTTGTCCCTATACAAATTAGCCTTGACATACCCCCACAAAAAATAATCTAATGGTGTCAAATCGCACGATCTAGGCGGCCAATTGACCGGCCCGAAACGTGAAATTAACTGTTCACCAAACTCGCCTCGCAATTGCGCCATTGTTTCGCGTGCTGTGTGGCATGTGGCACCGTCTTGTTGAAACCACATATCATGCAAGTCAAGAACTTCCATTTCGGGCAAAAAAAAGTTTGTTATCATCGCTCGGTAGCGTTCACCATTGACAGTAACGCTGCGATTCGCATCATCTTTGAAGAAATATGGCCCAATAATGCCGCCGGCCCATAAACCGCACCAAACAGTGGCTTTTTCGGGATGCATTGGTAGCTGTTGCAATGCTTCTGGCTGATCTTCACTCCAAATGCGGCAATTTTGCTTATTTACGTACCCATTCAACCAAAAATGAGCCTCATCGCTGAACACAATTTTTCGATAAGCAGCGCGCGATTAACATTTCGAACCGAGCACGAATTTTGATAGTAAAATTCAATATTTTGCAAGCGTTGTTCATTTGTAAGACGATCCATGGTTAAATTGCAAACCAAACTGAAGCTGTTAGACAGTGGCACAAGGTACTAAACACACGTCAGCTGTCAAAACCAGTGTTGCCAAAACCAAACCAGCTAAAAAATGTTAATTGGCGTGCTGAAAATCCTACTTCACTTAGCTTTGCTGAGATCGAAGCTCAAAAAAACAGGCCTTATATTAAAAATGCGTCTTTACTTCAATGAATTGAAATGGGGAAAAAACGGATATGGAATGGGGAACATTTTATAAAAATTACCCAAAAATGGGGAATTTAGGCAAACAAAAATTTGGCATCACTGCCTTCACCTTACATATTTTTTAAGGTCACAATATGCAATTTTGAATGAAAAATTTCACCATTGTGAGTTCAGAAAACTTAGCATGGACACGGAAAATGGTTATTAGTATCCGATAGTGGTCTAAACATGTTTCCAGTGTCCACTTGCGCGTAAGACCCCATGCCGATAAAAAGTAAAAAGCCAAGTCTCCGCGAACTGCTGTCAGGATCCTATATCCATTTTCGAATTTGCTCGCGATGGCATCTCCAAAGGACACCCATTCATATCCTCAATTCAGTCGCCCTACCGGTTGGTTTAAAGAAACTATGGATCGGAAATGGACCCGTTGCGTTGAATTATTATTAGCAAAAAGTACAGCTCAAAAGGTTCAAGGAGTTACAAACAAGTATTGAAAACCATCACAAGTCGCAATAGCAGAGACAAGCTCCGAATTGCAATGAGTTGGCATTCCACTTGTGTGTTGGTGGAAAGCTCTGCATATAGATTGCTAGATTACCATGAATTTCTCAATTGTCCTGACTGAGAGAGGATATATCGTTATATATAAGAGCAAAGCAAATGATTGTACTCCTGTCAATGTAAATAAATTGTATAATAATTCGCTGGTGTGTTATTTTTGTTATTATGAATAAGCAGTTGCTTTAAAAACAATAAATATTTCCCCAGATGACAAATGTTCACAGTAGGTACCATTCCCGTAAAGACGACCGGGGAACGTGCATATGCATTAATTTAATTTCCAGCCTTATTTAAAATGATCCCGTTTCACGAGCACAGACATTTTTTGTTCTATAAATACAGGTACAGGGGGGTAGGCAAAATAAGTTAATTAATGCCGTTGTTGTGCTCCATGCGCACCACACTCAACCTAATATGACGCTGTCAATCGTGTGCAAAATATTTGATTTAAATCACGGCAACAAAAATTGTGTGTTCATTTTTTACGCGGGGATTGGTTTGACGATGAAACATATAACCCTTTATCTGGGATCATGCGGCATCCAGGAGAGTGTACGATATGGATGAACACGAAAAAGAAATATTCTGTTGGACAGCAAATATTGTGCAGCGGTGCATATAATATGACAGGATGATAAATTGAGTAGATGGGCAGTAGACTAAAGCTGATGGCTGGAGGCTGGGGGGAGATTCGGAATTAAATTTCATGGAACCGCTGGTCCATCAGAGAGGGAGAGAGTGCTTCTATTATTTTTCTATGCAGGAGGTGTTTTACGGTGTCTGCAGTAATGGTTGAATTTTATTATTTTTGTGTATTTAAACACGTAGAATAAGACCGCTATGGGACGAAAAATGTGTATGCATATAACCACGGGGTGGAATTGACTTAATACGTTGGCGGAGCTTAAATTCATAAGATTCAAGCGTTTCCTTGCAGAGGCTTATGCTATTTTTTGAAATTTTTTTTATGAAGTAACAGAGTGACTAGGTCGGATATATACTATATAGGTCACATAATGAGATCTGATATGGGGCTGACTGCCTTGCCTAATTTTTGTTGGCCCTGTAAGCCGATTTATTGTCAAAATGACAGTTATACTTGTAATTTTTTTCCCGTTTCTTGTTTATGGTTCGTTTTAGTTTAAGTGATATTACAGAGATTTGTTTATGTTTACTTATTTTATTTATTTACTTTAAATTAACTGATTTTTGTTTGTACTGTTTATAACTTAATATGTTTTAACGAAACTTCTTTACATGAATTTGCAATATAATTATAATAATAATAATAATAATTGGCGCAACAGGTCTGTAGGGACCCAGGGCCTAGCTTCTCGCAACCATTCGTTTTCTGTGAGTTTTTTTTTAATTTTTTTTGGAACGAATGGAAGGGATCTACAATTTTATGCCGGTTCCAAACGGGCCGATTGAGAAGCTCTTTCATGACAGTTATACTCTCGGATGTTTGTTAGACGTTCGCGAGAGGTGGCGCAGTGAAAAAAAAACTCTGAGTTGGAATTTGGGTTTTTGCGGGATTCGAACCTGGATCCCTCGCATAGTAGTCCAACACACTAACCATTAAGCCACTGCGACCATAATTATAGCGTATATATCTAATGGCTTTTTTTTAATAATAATAAATCGAATGTCGAAGTAAACTAAGCACGCATTAAGAAACTTTAGATCGAAATGGGACTCTTTTTTTTAAGTCGATACTCTTATAAAGGGTCCAAACCTTTATAAAAATATTCAGAGGTATTACTATAGGACTCCTTTTTTCAGTCTGGACTCTTTTTTTACCTCTTTCCGAACATTTTCAGGAGTAACGCTCGCTGTCGTGTAAGCGTTATATAAGAAAAGTAGCGCCATCTATGAGATTTCATTTGGCAAATCCACTCTCTAAACGCTGCCGACACAAAAAGTAAAAAAAGTAAGCAATAAGTAAGAACAATTGCTAAATTTTAAGTGAAGTCGAAAAACATAGGCCGTTGTTTATGTAAATAAAAATATGGGACAACAAAATGTATAACAATTTTTTTTTATGTCTTTACCGTGTATTACGTTTTTAGTTTTCTTTATGATTTGCATGAGCTCACCTGAAAAGAAAAGAAGTTTACGATTATTATCAAAATAAAAATGTATTGTTTGCAAAAAAAAAAAAAAAAACTAAATTCACAGGGTGGCGCATAGTATTTCTTAAAAGTGTTGAATATTTGGAGTTTGAATAAAAGTCAAACGTCGAACTTTGGTAATCGAATTTAACATTCGATAGAATTTTTCGATTTTTAGTAAGTTTCACGAGAATATTTTCGGTGTAATTTGAAAGTTTTGGGGTTAGAAATGACAGCAAAAAGACGCATTTTCGAGTGATAAGAAAACTTCACAAAATATGTGATGCATTCGTCTATAGTTTTTACGAACAAAATGAGCCGAGCACACTTAAGCATAGATCAGGTGACAGTCCCCGAAAATACGCAAATTATTTTATGACGGACGACCCTGTAGCGAAATTTGGAAAAAAAATCTTCTAATAATTTTTAATACTTCTTTGAAAGTGCAATTGAGAGTCTCGTATCGGTAAATAAGGAATAATAAATGTAGGGCAATAAGTGTAGGTACGTACTTTTTTACGTCATCTGTCCAGTAACATAATATTCCCTGCCGCATGGGGTTTTAAGTAGATGGCGCTACTCTTCTTTGAAGAAGATTTTCATGATACGCTGGCTGTTGTTTAAATTGCATGTAAATTGCCTAACTCGTTAACCCAGTCGGGGGCTAGACATCTTTTGAAATTAGTTAGTTGAAAGGCAAAGTTTACTAAAATAGTCCTTTAGTATCTTGCAGAAATCAAATGAAACCTGAAGTAGACAAAGGCTATGGCAAATTTTTATCAAGAAACTAGAGTCTTGCAGAATTAAAACATTCTTCACCGAGAGGTTGAGCCATATGGACCATAGACCTAGCCGCTTACAATCGTTTTTTAGATATGCGTGGATTTTTTTTTAATAACGTCTGGTGGACTGTGCTTGGGCATCCATCCACATAGGCGACTACATCATTATGGAGCCCTGAATACCACTCCTACTGCCGGCTATAGAAATTCTACCTGCTATACCTATTCGTATAAAAGCAATCTTTTTATGGACCAAAGCAGAGGGGAGTAATTCAAGTGGGAATCGAGGCTGATCTTTTAGCGACCTAAAACGTTGGATTCCAAAACTACGATCTCGAACTGCAGAACCCGCTCAATCACAAAACAAATTTGGCCCTTGCTGGATCTCAAGTGCCCCAAAGGTCTTATAAGACGAAATATGTCCTTTATAAGCACACTTATAGATGACACTACAGGAGGCACGGCCTCATATTGGTCTGAGATTGGAATGGACGAGGCGCTGTACCAGCCCGTCTTTAGGGGTATCCTTGTTAGAGAACACCTGCGAATTATTTTTTATCTCTTTTAGCTGCTATATTTTGATCTTCTGTTAGTTTAAAAGTTACTTTTGCTGATCACATGAGCTTGTGGCTTTAAAAGAGGTCTACAAGACTCAGAATGGTCTGCCAAGGCCAACCGTACCTGAATATTGACTTATTGAGGTTTCAGTTTCTCTCTATCTCTCTCACTCTCTGCATACCATCCTTTTGCATCTGCTAACTGCCGCAGCCATTCACCCGATCATATTCCTTACAGGCCTTTGAACTTCTTTTATGGTAGGCTTAACTGAAAGGCATCGGCAACTGTGCCTCCAGCTCATGTGCGACTTCATATTAATTGAATTAAAAGAGCCTCCGATTGAACTGCAAACTTCTCAGAACATGCGCAATTCTTCCTTCGAAATATGTCACATATGCCTTGAACTACATGGCATACCGCACACTGTCCCAAGCATGGATATACTCTCATCATTTGTTTAATTGTCAATGCATCAGACAATATTTCAACATTATTTTTTAATAAAAACAATTTTAAGCGTGAACTATCATCACGTTCCTTCATTTGCATACGGTTATTGCAAACGGAACCACACCGACGACCATGCAATACGAAAGGTTTCCATGGCTGCAGCTAGAGGAAGGCCCTTGTTCTGTTTACGAACACAACTTAAGCATAAATAATGTTGTTGTCGGGCCCGTTCGGCACAAAAAATATCCCATATACGAGATGCATTTGCTTTCGTGGAGAACGAAATAAAAGCCACCCAATTGCTGGTTTGTAAAAAAAAAACAAAAAACACCCAGTTACACCCGCAAATCCCATCCATACGAGTAGTATCTATCGCTTACCATGTGAACTTACCCAGAACGAGTAGCAATATCTAGCTGAATCCTACAATCAACAAAATGAAAAAAAAAACCACAGAATCCTTGAATTTGCTTCATGCACTTTATATGCATGGAAAAAATGTCTCCCATTGGACCTGTATTTTTTTTGTATTTGTGTCTAATTTTTATTTCTATTTGGGTGGGGTTTTGAATTTTTAGTTATTGTAAACAATGCAACGAGTGCGGCGGAAGCCAGTGCAATCGATGGTGCCATTCAGTACGGCAAAGTGAATTACTCGCCGCGCTATATGCGGTGGTTTTGGCGTCCTTTTTTTTCTCCTGGCACATCTGTGGTGCCACAGTGGTTGGGATAACAAATTTCAAGCAACAATGGGGAAAAAAAAGATACGTATTTTCAAATGAAACGGAAAATAAATGAAAGACAAAACTGTTTGTATGGGTTCACGCTAAAAGTAGTAGCTATTGGTAGGAATAAATGTGTAGACAGAGTCAGAGTATGGATGCCCCGAACCAAATGATACCTTGGCTGAATTTTAGCTTCCTTTTTTTTCAAGGATGAAATCTGTCACAAATCCGAACGATTTGGTCCTGGTTTTGCTATGCCTTGCTAAGGGCATTGAAGCATCAGTAGGTAGATGTAATTTTGCATTGAGTCCGTTTGTGTTTAGTGATACAGGTAGCTTAAGCCTACCGTAACCGAAATGGAATAACTTTAAACAAATTACGCGCACGACTGGATCGCAGTAAACTTTCTCGTTGCTTGTTGGAAACGGACAACCGAAGGCGGTAAATTTAACGAATGTCGCACCAGTGGGATATAAGTTGGAATGGGCAATGCAAACAAAGTGCCTGCTACAGAAAAAAATCGGCAGTAAGACCGCGGAATTGTTATAAGCAGAAGGCTTACTAAGAGCTAAGAGATATTTAATGTTAACACAATTGGCAAAATTCTTAAATCAGAATAATATGAACTCACGCAACCCTATAAGGAAATATATCGCGGTTAAAAATACTGGCGTTAAATTAAATATTTTTTTAAGGTTTTTTAGAAGTCAACGCTGGAATATATATATAATAGAAAACATTGGTTTCAATACATTTCTATTAGAAATAATTTAATTGCATATGGAACTCAATGCCCGTTACACTAAAGAGAACCACAAGCACAAGCATATTCAAAACAAAGCTTTTCAAGTAGGTATCACTAACCAGATTATTGTTATTGTTATTAATTCGTTTAACTTAAATAAGTTTTCAACTTACATAATATGTAGTCAGTCCTCACCAATTTGTAATGTTAAATTCGATTTTGAAGCCTTCACAACTTATACAAGATCCTACCGTGAAAGCATTTTTTTAAATAATAATAATAATCTAATATTAACACCTTGAATTCAATATTTCGTAGGATTTTTTTCAAGCCCGTGGAATATTAGAATAGAAAATTATTATATTTTATTACAAAACTTGGATTTATTTTAACTCAGTATAATTTAATACTATAAATAGTACATTTTCATGTAGTTATGTATTTTTTGTACGTTCGCAGCTTTTAATAAATACAAAATACACTATATTTTAATAAAAAAAAAACAGGCTTTATTAAGTAACCTATTCCCGGCGTAACTTTTGCCCTTTAAAAATAGTCCCATAGAGTACCGCTGTGATGTATTTAGTATATTTTTTTAGACAATTAAATGAAGGAAAACTCATGTGCCTGAATTATTTTACTAATTATTCAGCAAGTTAAATAGAGTGTCTAGACCGTAAATATCTTCGAAAGCAAATCCAATATCAACATCTCTGCTCTTCGGAACTTAATGAAAAAAAAAGCAAATAAGTGTTACCTTTTCCAAAACTACTTTGATAAACTCGTATTTAAATATAATTGGAGTAAATGTTATATTTCAGCTCAACTATTATAGTCCGTCCCATAAAAGAAGAAAGATCCCAACATGCGCAGTAGCAATTTATTTAAGGGAAATTTTCTCTTTTAAGGTATTTTTGATCGCATGAAATTGTTAATGCTTTTCTGTACTTTATTTTTTTTGCAGCGATATTGGAAAACGTAATTGTTTTATTATTGATACGTGTTTTAACTGTCATTGAGTTTCGCCAATAAATTATTGTAGTAACTCATGAAAAAAGTTTCATGCACGAAGTAGAACATTACATTCAAGAAAATAAAGAAATAATGAAAAATATCGAAATTGCCATAAAATAATGTAAGTGAGTAAAAAAAAACCCATCTTTTCTCAATTAACCTAAAAATCGACCTGTCTACCTGCATTCGTGCCCATTCACAAAGTATAATGGAAATTCCATTTTAATCCTTTTTAATAGTTGTTACTCAAGGCTCTGGCTTTTATTACTACATATTTGAGAAGTGCAACACCCAGCAGATTTCCCTTTTCTTTGGGGTGGGTAAAGTGTATCTATTGCATGCGCCAACGACGGTTCTGTGTGGACAATCAGTGATGCCCAGTGATGCCAAATTTTTTTTTTGCCTAAATTCCCCATTTTTGGGGAATTTTTGGAAAATTTTCCCCATTTCATATCCGGTTTTTCCCCACTTTTTTCCCCATTTCAATTCATTGAAGTAAAGACGCATTTTTAATATAATAAAAATTTGTTTTCTTTTTTTAGCCATTTTTTTTAAAAAAAGTGTTACAAAAATAAAATAAAAACAAATAATATTCAAAGTCGTGCAGTTTAAACTAATACAAAATAAGTAAAATTAAAAGCAAAAAAAAATTCACAAATAACGAGGCAGGTTGAAAGTAAATTATAATTTTAAAAGGTAAATAAATACAAAAAATTATAAATAAGAAAATATATTACGTATTTAAGTTATAAATTATATTAATACAAGTTATTATATAACGATAGGTACACTAATCGTCATTGGACTGGTAGGTACATATTTTTATTGTGCAAAATCAAGCATTTTTATCGAGGCAAAGATCAAAGCAACTTTTTGATCATTTTTGCAACATAATTTCGTCTGTAAAATTCCGTAAAGTGTTTCAGCTTCGAGCTAAGTCGCTTAGATTCTATAAACGCGGTGATGTTTTTATGTTCGGGAGATATTTGAAAGTCAACTGCACTAGTTTCATTTTTAAATTATGCAAAATTAATAAACATGCATTGATTTCCGTTTTTCCCCATTTTAAGAGCAATTTTCCCCATTTTCCCCATTGAGTCAAAAATTCCCCAAAATGGGGAAAAATCCCCACATCTGGCGTCGCTGGTCATGCCTCGATCGTCGATCGAGAGAGATGTTTTCGCAAGCAGGGGTATGCTTGCTTTATGAAATGCGCACACATTTTTTTTAGCTGTAGTTTTTGTTGGAAAAGTAGTTTTGCTTTCTCTAAGAGAATAAAATCCCTGATGTGAAGAGACCTGCGCAAGATATTTTTAGGTACTTTGGGACGGGCTATACATACTAGCAACAAGTTCTTGACTGAAATATTATATCAATATAGACGGGGTTAGATCAGTTATTAAATTTAAATATAAAAATAGGTATTACCGAAAAACTTAAATAAAGTGTAAATATTCAAACCAGTTTTTCTTGTAATGCGGGCGTTAAAATCGTCCACGGCTATTTTAAATACGAGTTTGGTACCACGGTTGGAAACCATACAACAAGTTTTAGCCGATCACATTCACAACATAATTCGTGCGATAAAGACTAAAGGACCATTCACATGAGCGCGAACTGCGAACAGGCGAATATTCGTAGGCTCGGACATTTTATTCACATGAAACATTTTTTGGTCGCAGGTACCCGCGAATCATTTGTATTGTTGAAGGTTAAGTTCGAGCGAATTTTTCATTCGCAGGTTTGTGGATCGCGACTGTTTTATGTGGATTGTGAATAAAGTTTGACAGTTCGCGGCAAGAATTTTCAATTCGCGGGAGAATTTCTGTAATTGTAAATTTCGGTATTTTAATCAATCAAGTCTCGGTTTTTTCTTAGATTAGGTGTTATATTAATTGAATAATAATGCTTTGTAGTAAAACAAATAGCAATTTTCAATTCACAAACACAGATAAATTGTTTTGTTCTCAGTTCGCCGATTCGCAGTTCGCGCTCATGTGAATGGTCCTTAACGGGTAGAAGCGAAAAAACTCACTCACAACTTGTTATGATTTCCGTAACTTATTTTTCGCGAAAGCCAACATTACCTACTTCTAAGCTTCTGCTGATTTTTTTGTTTAATATTTTACGGAATCCTTGGCAATGACCGGAATTAGAACTAGCAATCTTTCGCTCCACCGGCAAAACCATTATACCATTATGCGCAGAGGCAAAGGGTCCCCCTTTGTTTTCCTTTTTCAATTATTACCAAACACAAAACACTAAACGGGTTATAATTTTTCTATTTTGTTGTACAATGTGTTAATTTGCTTGTCTGCATTGAATAAATTAATTTCTCGCTTTATTACAATCGAAAGTTTCATTGCGCCCTCTGATCAATCTGTGAGAGCAGGATAAGTCATTAAACGGCAGTATGTACCGTCAACGTCGTAAATGTCGCCGTGTTTCGTTTTATGATGTTGTTCAGCCCACCAAAAATGTACTGAATTATTTTTGGGTATTAAGTTGGCTTATTCGTTTTTCATAGCATGCATATCTTATTATACTGGGTTTTATTGCCCAAGCTTAACATCGTGTTAAGTCAATTTTGCTATTCGAGAGGGAAATGCTTCCGCAGCTATAGACTTGCGTCTTTTTCTTTGGTGGTGCTTATGTATTTATAACACAGTTGGAACCATAAAAACAGAGCATGTTCGCAGTATCATGTACTAACTACAATACTAAAAGAAAAACATCCTAACTACTTAAAGGTTAAATTTAATAAAAATGCTAGTAGATGTTGCCTGGGACGGGGGCAGATATAAAGTAGATGTGCACCAAAAACAGATTAGGTCTTAGCAGAGATCTGCAAGATAAGATGAGGCGTAATATTTTTTAAAGCGAGTTCCGAAATAGTGGATTTTTGTGTTGCGAAATATTTTTCTTGTTTAATGTTATTTGTTTGATAAATATCATCTGGATCAATTTGTGCTACCATCTGGTAGATATTTATGACCTTCTTTTCTAAAGTCAAACCACTTGGCCATAGCGTCTTAAGCGACCCGCGAACAATTAATCACTTAGCGATGTAATCGATTAGTAAATGATTAAATTCATTAACTTCTCGGCTTAAGGTCGCACAAACAAATAACAAAAAAGAAAGGAGCTAGGTAATTTAATTATTTCCAAACCTTTTTACAAAAAGCAGAGATAAAAATTGTATATAGCCGTTCTCTAAAGGGGACACTAAATGAAGCAACCAAACAAACACGAAACACAGCAGAAGAAGAAGGAATGGGGAACTTAGGCAGATGAAATTAAATTGAAACAACTCAAGCGAACGGACGAAAAAAACCGAATGTACGAGTACACACAGCCATTGACCCACAGGGGAACGACTGTTGATGATTTAGACTGATTTTTTTTTTTTTTGTTGTTTTTGTTCTTACCCACGAGCAGGGGATACTGCCATTAATACGTACTAACAAGACCAGCAGCCACCCCCACCGCGGCCAACAGCTTAATCCGCATTATTGTCATTATCATCGTTGGTAAGCTTCTGGTTTTTGTGTTGGTATCCTTCTTCTTTTTATTGCTCGACTTGCTGTATAAACTATGGTATTAGGTAGGTATACCGTATACTCTTGCAAAAGTGTCCCAAAGTGAGTTTCTGGTGTCACTTCGGAGGAGGGCAGGAGAAACTCATGTTGGAGCGTCGCAAAAGGGTTGCACAGTCCCCAACCAACGTCAGGCAACATTATATTTCCCCCTCTATACCCATTTACTCCTTACTCCTTCACTCTCTTGAAAATCCTTCTGATTGTGGTAATTTCATTATTTCAAGGATTGAAAGGAAATTTGATGAAGTGGCCGGTTCTAGCGATAATAATGGTAGTAAAAAAAAAAAAAAAAAGGACCGAGAACGAGCGGTAGAGAGAGATAGCAAAGCGCACAACCGCACAAGGCAGGAAAAAACAATGAAACCTTTTAGGATAATTACCTGCTGACATGAGAGCTTACAGTTAAATTAAAAAAATCATCACGAACATTTGTGAGGAAATTGCCAAAGAGTCCGACAGAAATAAGAAACAAAAGGAAGTCCCCATTTCAGGGGATTTAATGGAAACCTAACTATGGGATATGTACTGTGTACAGTTGAGGCAAACTCTCAATTGGGGATGTCCTGCGATGTGAAGTGAATTAAAAAGGAACGTACATACGCTACGTACCATGAAATAACAAACCAGAAATCGCACCTTTCACGCAGTATGGTGAGTTATTCTCGGGTGAAATTACCAATTAATTGATCTCACTCGGGAGTGTGTCATAAATTAATGAATTTTTAATTTTTTTCATTGTTCATGAAAGCAAAAATGACCACAAATACACGAATTCATAAGTGAGTGCTGGACGGTTTTTATGCGCGCGTTAAAAAGTTTATTTTTTTTTTCTGGAATACTTTTATGTAGAAAACATTTGTAGTTATGTTCGTACTGAGTGGGTTTTTAATGGCCGCATATGGTGTTGAGAGAAAATTGTGTCAAGTTTCATGTTACGATTTGAATTTTATTTGGTCAGCTAAGCCAGGGATTTATATGGGTTTAAGATTAGATATTTGAATCCAATTGAAATTTCATCGCTCTGGTCTGCTGGGATATGCCTGGCACCTTGAATGGGGACTTGATAAATAAAATAAAGTGCACGACTGGGTCGCACGAAACTTTCTCGTTTAGTGCGAGTCTGATTGACTTTCAGAGTCTTCAGCAAATCGAAAATTGCGGACACAATAGTTTTGAAAACATCCATTTGACTCTAAGTTTGCATTTTGGTCAAAATCGTTATCGAAGTTTTCCAGTAGGTAAACTTAAAAAAAAGACTAAATTAAAAAAAAAATACTTTTTTCAAAAATCCATTGTACGATAATATAGAAAAAAAAAAGTTTGCTTTTAAGTTATAAATAACAACATTACCTTAGAAATTAATTTTTGTTACAATCGTATAGACCGTTTTTGAGATATGTCGAAATTTCAAAAGTAGGTACAGTTGTTCGAATTTATAGCCATTTTGAGGTTACTTAAAATCTCCAAATCCGAGGTTTGAACGTAATCCGGGAACCCGTTTAGGCTGTAGGCCTGTGGAAGGACGGACCGAATTTAGCGAACCACTTTTTTGAGTTCCTCTATCATCGTAATATCAGAATTGATTAAAATTTCGAGTTCGAAATTTTGTACGAAAACAATATGTTTCTCTTACTACGTAATGGAGAAAGTTAATAACGACGTTGACCTCTTTAACGGCTTATGAGAAGAGTCTTCGAGTCGGCCAGCAGCCCTACCAAACACTGAGCAGCCAGAGTATGCAGAGAATGCGTATGCGAGAATACTCTGCCAACCATTGACCTCCGAAGTCAAAAGCAAGCGTGAATCTCTTCAAATGTAAACTGAAAAGGCTGAGCTATCATCTGATGTTCTCGTTTTATTTACCTATACCTACAAAAAGGCGGTCCTGCTAAGACTATAGAAGCGTGTCCCAACTCCCAAGCTTACATAAAAAAATGAATAGTTTGCGCAACAAGCCCTTAGAGGCCCTAGGCCTAGCTTCTCACAACAATTTTTTTGTGTGAGTTTTTGATTTTTGTGATGAACGAATTCTATTCCGAGTCCAAACGTTCAATTGAGAGACTCTATAATGAAAGTTATAATCTCGGATGTGTGTCAGATGTATACCAGAAGTGGTGCAGTGGAAAAGTAACTCAAGATTGAGTCAAACCTCGGACCCCGCTTAGTAGTCCAACACATTAACCACTAGGCCGCTGCGTCTCCCTGCTTAGCGTCGCTTATAAGGCCTCGACCAAAGTTGAATATCCCAACAACACCTACCATACTGCGGTTTTCGGTCCCGGAAAATAATCCGTGCACTTTTTAAGCTCTACAAAGGTGTAAATGTGGCCAAAAAGTTAGAACTCGTCGCCTACATTGGATCGGCAGACAATAATGATTCAACCAGTCTAAAAGTCCGTGACCATCATATTCAAGAAGGTCATTAAAACTAAAATCGACAGAATCTCTTACGTCAGTGCCGTAAAATGGCGCACATTCGTACAGTCAGACAGTCTCTTAGCTCGAACATGTCTTCTGTCTTCTATAAATATTATTCGTTCGGCGTGAAACTAGATCCGCGGTACCTACTTATAATCATTTTTAGTGTCCAGACTAAATTGATCGAGCTCACAATGGCGAAATTTTCCATACAAAACTGCATATTGTGATCTAGAAAATATTTAGTGTGAAGGTTAAAAATTCTTATTAGTAAGGCCCGATGACATTAAACTCAATAACCGCTGGGCCGATTTTTATGCTTTTTTTTTTGTTTTGTTCGCATTACTGTATTTCAACTTAAGGCAGAAAGAAAACCCTAAAAAAATTCGCACTATTAAAATTTTTTGGCCAAAGTGTACCTACCTATGCCGGGTTCAGCTAGTTGCTGATAAAATTGGGAACATCGTAAAAACATCCAGCTCGTTCGAGTTCCTAACATTGCTCAATAATGTTCAACGCAAAGGAGATGAGAGTGCTGAATGAAAACCATTCGACTTTATAGATTCTTTTCGCATTAGGAGTATTGGGACCACTAGAGGGCGTTCACTTACCTCTAGTCATCCGATGCGCTACAAAGGCCGAAGACCCTCGGAGTCAGTAATGGAATGCGTAAGAAAAATCCCTACTTGTAGGTATTTTCGACCAACAAAATTGCTGCGTAGTGGAAAATGGACAAATTTTTAATATTTAATACCGTTTGCTGTAAACGTAAATTTGAATTTCCTCAATGTTTTCGTATTTCCATATAGAGAAGATAGATTTTAAATCTGGCTACATAATTTAATAAATATACCCAACAATTTCTTTTGCGTTTCTATTTTTATTACTTTCTATAAACAACCTACTAATTTAATGTTTCTTCCTTACATCCTTTTTTCATAATATCAACACTAACTTCTTGTTTTATAATATGTTACGAAATTTTATATCTAAAAAATTTTAATTAAATAATATACATAAGTACAGCATTTCAGAACTTTTCTTTTAATTTTTTCAAAGATTATTTGCCTACATATTTTGTTGATAATTGCAGATTTGTAGGAGAAATCTTATGTCGGTAGGGAATTCCTGGACCCGTGGTAGGTACTTTTTTTTTGTTGTACTCGTACCATCACTACTCTTAGTAGGAAAGTAAAAGGCTGTCTCAAAGAGCTCAAAACCGTGTTCAACACCAGGAGGCGAATTTGGAAGAGACCTCACTGTAAGTGCACAGCACAGGGCTCGATGTTTGGACCTGATCAGTGGAATATCGCTTAATGGCGGGTCCTTTTTATGATGGCGCAAGCTTGCAAAAAACTAATATAAAAATTGTTATGGTTACCGCATCTCGTGTGATAATTAATTTTCTTAAAACGATATTCGTGCGATATTGTTGTTCACTGCGACAATCAGGAGAAGGCTGCGAAGGCTCTTCATTCACTCTCCTGATGTGCTCGCAATACGACTAGGTATAGCAAAATCCAAAATTGTCTCGGCCCCAATTATAAATTGAATGCCTTTATCCACCGAGGGAAATGCCGCTCCCATGCGGATAGGTGAAACGTATTGGGCTATATGAAATCTGCAATTGATTAGATCACGCTTTTGCATCCACCAAATATAGGTGTGCACCCGCACACATCCGTGTGGATATACGCGCCTATGACCTAATCAAATTCGAAGAAGCCCTCACCTAAGCTCATTAACACCAAATACCAAATAATCGTGTTACTGCACAGTCAATGCGCCAGCAATTGTTATTCACACCCCAAACGCATCCTATCGCATGTAATTAACTTGAAATTTTGCCAGCAATACACCAAACCAAACGAAACCGAACTCATACATTCACAGTGCCATACACATGGCATGCGGATAGATGGCTGGCAGGCAGTTGGAACTGCAACTAGATTACTTGTTATGATCCTTGAAATGAGGGCTCTCCTTCACTGCCTCGGTGTGTGAGATGTCTGTACACCGGCATGTGGATATGGGATGTATTTGCAAAAACTGTCGGATGTGTATCAGAGCCAACAGCAGAACGGCTCTGATATTCGCGCACCCGGACGCTTAAGAAAATCCAAATGACGACACCCTTTCAGCTCAAAATGGTATATTGAATCCTTCGTAAACCTTGTGCAACAACAAGTGTACGTCGTCACCGCTCTATAACATGCAGATTATGCTGAGGAGAGGGAGTCCGCTTTCAAAGTACGGATTGCAGCAGCTTTAGTATTTATATTGCACACCATGGAGCCAGAAATTTACAGACTCTGCCGAAGGAATGTATGGTATAGTGCGAAAGAGCTTATTGCACACAGCCAGGCGCAGTCAAAAGGGTAGGAGGGTTGTAGATGTATTTACTGGCAACCGATATTTCGGAACTCAACGATACGTTTCGAGTTAACTCGAATATCAACGGGATACCGGCAAAGGATTGGCGTGGCATTCATCTCATTTCAAGGATGTGAATGATAAATGTGTGTAAAGTAGATACAAAGCAGAAAGCAAACACTTGCAGAATAATATCATCCGCATAATGAAGCATGTATGTGTAACCTGGCTACCCACTCGTTTGTACTGTGCACATGACACGGCAGATCCGAAAACGCTAATGAGAGTGTTTTGCTTATTAACAACAGCTCTGTGAATGACGCAACTCATTTCATTACTGGCCAAAAAGTGGAATCACAGATCCAGGGATCCAGATCCAGAAGGATAACAAAGAACGGGGATTACTGACCTTGATCGTATCCCTGAGCTACAGCCAACACGTTTTTTTTTGTTGAACAATGGAAGTATGCCGATAAGTGTATATCACTGTGAAGATTGGAATTTGGAAATCCTTCAGCCTGGCAGGATAAAACCCAATAAACAAACACACATACAAAGCGCACGTTCATTTGATTTTTATCAGTTTTGTGGTTAATTAAGGATTCTCCCCCCACCCCTGCTGCTTTGATGTTGTAGAGCAAGGTTATAAATCGATGCTGCCAGCTATACACAGCTGTATCCGCATCAGATATACGGTGGACATATTCGAGGACGGAATAACTCAGAAGCGAAGCTGTATCCATGTGTTTGCTCCAATGGCAAGTTGGATTTTGTTTCCGCTCGTCCTGGGTGCTGTTTTTATTCTCGTATGTGCAGTAAAATAATCGAAGATGATGTTCCGGTGGAGGAAATTTTTATCACCGACGCGACGGGAAAAGAGCCAGAGAGTCCCAATCACGGCTTATGCCCACGGTTGCCACTTTGGTAATATTTTACCAAATTTGGTAATTTTTTTGTTGCTTTGTGATTTTTGGTAGTTTGGTAATTTTTATCGGGTTTTGGTAACTTTTTGAACAAGAGCACCAAACATACGAGTTCGATATCACCACATGTAAATGCTGCTTTACTGTTTCTGAGTGAACGCATTACACATGCTCCACTCATGAAAACCTGTTTTATTCAAACAATTACTGAATGCACTCATTTTCTTCAATTCTGACAGATGGTGAGTATAGTAGCCGTTGTTTAACTGCTTTAAGACTCATAAAGTTCCTACTTGACTAATGTACCTAAATGAATTACAACCTTATGTTTTAAAAATGTATTTTATAAATAAAAATAAAATGATGTGAATTCTACGCTTTTCTTAAAACTAAGCATGTGTATACATTTTTCCACTGCTGTTAAATGTTTGCGTATTAAGTTCGTAAATCTGAAAAAAGCTCTAAAATCGTATTCATATTGGCTCAAGAAGATAGGGTATGCTTTTTTGTCTCTTTCGTTGTGTTTTATCCAATTTCGAGATTTTTGGTAACTTTTGACTTGGTGTGGTAACTTTTTTTTTCAATTTTGGTCGCTAATTTTTTTAGCAAGTGGCAACCGTGCTTATGCCTTTTGCATAAATTGAGTTGATCAAGATATGGTATACTGCCGAAGGTTTGTGTGTGTGCATTGCGCACACATATGGGTGAGCAGTGTGAGTCGAACAGGGCCTGATTTAGGTTAGAACCCCCGGGGCCCTCAAAAAGAGGGGCCCTCACAATAGAGACTTTGAATAAAAACATCTTTCCAATGAGTCAACACTAAGCAAACAACTTTCCCATTGTAACTTACTCCGGGAACTTGATTTAAAGCGAATCATGAACGATTCGTCGTCTGAAAAAGCTCGGATGATTCCTTTCGTTAATTATATTTACATAAATGGTTGTCAAAAGAATTTACTTGGTTTCATAAGAAATTATTTGTTGAAAAACTCAACTGAAAAAAATCATGCATTCTATTTGGAAAATAAGTAGGGGCCAGGGGCAGTCCACTGCTTTGTTTTCGGCCTCTAACTCCGGCCCTTCGTCGAAGATTGTAAATGAAAAATATACCAGAAAATTGAGAACAATTTGTGGTGGCTTTGACTTAAAAGAGCTTCTCAATCGGCCGTTTGGAATCGGCATAAAATTGTAGATCCCTTACATTCGTTTCTAAAATGGAAAAACTCACACAAAACGAATGGTTGCGAGAAACTAGGCCCAGGGTTCCTACAGACCTGTTGCGCCAACTATTATTATTATTATTATATACAGAGCTGTCACTGTCAGTACCTCATGGGGAAGTTGTGAGCAAAAATGGGAAGCTGAGATAACCTAGTAGAAACGTATTCATATACTCACGCAAAAACAGCCTACCTTGGGGGATGTTCTAGCTTCTTAAAAGCCTTATATGCTCCTGATAACTTCCTTAGACGTCTGGAAAGCTCGCAGTATGGAATTTGTCTCTTAAAATCCGGTTACAGCCCACGTCGGAGGTAGGAAACACTCGTGTAAGAACACTTTGCTTATAAGAAACGCATATAAAAAATTAATGCAAGTGCGTTGTGACTTTATAGCTTACGAACGGCTCAACCGATTTCAATGATTTTTGTTGTGTTTTATTCGTCTTGAATCAAGAATGGTTTAGGAAAAATGAAAATTCGGAAAATTCCTAAACAGGTGGCGTTGTAGGCACATAAGTTCGTTAACAACCTCGTGTTAAAGAGGTATGGTAACTCTTTGTTGGCCACAATAGCCTCGATTTGGGAAATGGGTAAGCTTGACAAGTTGTGGGAGAAGGATACAAATTTTCTGGCTTGGTACCCATATTTTTAAATCTAGTTTTCTCATAGTTTAAACGAGCTCTTGTTACACCCCCACTACAAATTGGCCTAGGTACGCCTTCCCGCAGCCCCTTCTTTACTAAAACAACGAGTCCAACAAATTGCACACCAAATACCTACCTATTTACCTACATCAAATCCGAGCCCACGGAAGGGTTGGTCAACCCAGCAAAATCCACTCAGTATTCTTGTTGCTTCCGTGGTCCATCTGCTTAACAGTCTGTACCCAGTCCCAGACCGGATTTGGGTGAAATTCCAATTGAAATATATTTTAAATCACTCTCAGTGACACCAAAACAATCCCACCCGCACCCACTTAGGCCGTATATTGTGGGTCGTCGACACGAAAGGCTCCTCTACCCTCTGCTATACGTGGTTGGTTAAGTGGTGGATCGCCGACGTTTTTCATCGTATCCAGGAGTAAATTGTTTTGCTTTTTTTTTCTACTAAGGCTAACATAATTTGTATTCATCCTTTGTCGTTTGTTGTACACATCCTTAATTAGGTTTTCATTTGGAAGCTGTGAACACAACACAATGGATGGGGCTAACTTAACTCTTGTTTTTGTTGCTGCTTTGTTGCCGCCGTATTTAGGTAGATGGTATGACAGACTTTCCCGTCGTTATAGTTGTTATTTTTTGTGTTCTCTTCACAAGTAGGGCGAAGCAAAACTTATTCGAAAATGAGTAAGATTGAAGGTGGAACACCGTTGAGACGTTGTCATTTGTGTTGACAGGAAATTGCCACCACTTTGGCGGAACTTTCATCAAGTTTGCGTGAGGCGTACAAAATAAGCTGGGTATGGGTGCTTGGTACTCTCTCTCTTTCTCTGGAAGTTTTAACTTCGACAACATTCCAAGAGTTGCGATATTTATTTATCTTCGCTCCGTTTCGAGTGATATTATTGTCATTCTTGTAGCGACTTGTACTTGAGTTGATTTAACGATTTCGTGTTATTTTTTTCTATGCCCTTTTTTTTTGTTTTCCCAATACAAAACATACAAATCAAATAGACAAACAAATTTTAATGAATGTTTATGTAGCGTACACGTTCGCGGCAATTTGTAATCCGCACCATTAATTGCAAAGTGAAAGCTTTAAGTCTCATATAGAAGGAGCACAGAGGGAAAGCCCCATCTAGTGCTAGTCCTTGTGCGGAAATTTGCATTCAAACTGTTTTGCGAGTATTCTGGAAGAGAGTTGAGGCTGGGCGGCCGGATGTGGGCGGACTATTAAACACGTAATGTAATCCGTAAGTTAGTAGATGCTGATTGTTCGTTCGGGCCCTCGCGTTTCCTTGATTAAGAGCGAAGAAGTCGGCCACACTATTCGCTGGTCATTAGGTACTCGTTCTCGTACTCGTATAGTTTAATATATGCATTTTCGCTCGCTATATCCGGTGGTGGGAAGGGAGGCATACTCTCACTAATGTTAGAACGTTGATATTGCAAATGCAAATGAATCGATAAATTGCTAAGAAATTACTATTTTTATCTCTCACTTAAGGTTCTTTCCAAGGACAATTACAATGGGCACTTAGGACTTTATAATGACTGCATTCATTTTGGTGTTTTTTTTTTTTTTTTTTTTTTTTTTGTTTTTCTACCCGATGAAGAGCTAGGTTGGGTAGTACTTATGTGGTCGTCTCTAGCCGTCCTTGCGGAAGCGGGGAATTGTTTTGGGGGAAATTAATAAATTCAAAGAGTGAACCTTAAGTCTGTTGGACTTTTATGATAATGATCTTAGGATCTACGTAATCTTAAGTTGTCGGCCGTTCTACGCCAGAAAATATTTGTTTCTGGGGCGCTGAGTCTCCACTACGTATCCTTCATTAAGAGCGAAGTTACTTCGGAGGTGTCATCGGGTCTGATTTTTTTCAATGACGCCCTTAGTAACACGGTTACTGTGTCTGGTCATCAGCAATACAAAACCATGAATAATAGATTTTATTGCCTTAATTTTATGAATTGGCACTGGAAGACGTGTGGTCCAATAGAATGGGCCGAACATACGGTTAACGCTACACTGGATATTTTGAAGGATACATTTCCGGAAATTGCACTGCCCTGAAAGATTATTTGGAAAGCTCAGGTTTGTATCCGCCATTGCGATTTAAAAAGGCCAAAGGATGTATGAGAACAATCTGTCATGACGTATAATGTCATCGGTGACTGCGAAAAAAAAAAAACACCCACCCGTAAGCCCTGTAGCTAGTGCTGTTACTGTTATATTTAAGAGTAACCCGTATATTTTTTAATTATCGGCTAATAAATAATAATAATAATAATAACAAAAAAAAAACAAAGGAGAGGAGGAACCCGAAGCTGTTAAAATGGGGCGACTGTGGAAGATCTCGAAGGGTATATCCGAACATATTCCGAAAAGTTATCGCCCAAAATTGAATGATTCCAAAATGAACCTGTGATAAAATGACGACGCCCAAAGCGAACAGCAATATTCGCCAGCCCGTTGGCGGTCACATGTCCATTTCTGACCTTAATAAAAAGAGAACATTTTCCTCTATCTATCTAAATATATTCAAAAGGAGAACATTTTGTAAAAAAAAAATAGAGGACAAAAAAAGAGAATATTAAGTAAACCAATCGAAAAAAAAACTGAGAAAATACATTTTAAGAAAATAATAATAATATCTAACAATATTCAGTCTATTCGTATTTATTTAAATCAATGTAATTTAGATGTGCTAAGATACAAAAAATATTTGTAAATAAAAAAGAGAACAAAGATATAGATACGAAATAAAATAGTATAGTGAATAAAAGATCGGACTGAAGGACTAAAGAGAACATGTTAAAGGTACGATGGACAACCTACTGGTCTTGACACCTGTATTACCCACTGTGCGGTACTATTGTGATTTATAAGGTTTGAACGATTAGATTATGGTGCAAAATAATGAAGCGCTCTGATTTCATTTACGGTTATTGGGAGAATACCCTTAATTGTGTAGCGATCGCCTTATAATAATTCCCCATCATCAATTTTCAAAAACTGCTTTTGACGTCATATTTGAGGTGCTATAATTTATTTTCCTGCACTGATGGTAATGACTTAAGCCGCTGTGCATAAGTTAACTTTACACCACACTTTATCTACCCAAACGCGCTCCAAAACACTGCTGTGTAAGTTGTATAACCCGAGTGGTCCGGTCGGTCCTTTTTTCTTTTTGCCTGTAAATGGGAAAGTGATAGTGCGTGAATTCGGCACAGAAAATAACTGGCAAAGCTTTTTTTTATAGCATTAAAAATAAGTAATTGACCATAAGAATAAGCAGCTTTTTTTGTCCGCCTTTGATTGAAACGATTGATTCGCCAAGCATCCTGGAAAACAACGTGGCTATTATCTATTAGCACCCGAAAACGCATCAACGTCATTTAACGACTCAGGAACACCTGCTCCTGTTCAAAACACGATCAGTCAAACATTATCATAGTCTCCCGGATTTTCAAAATAATCCTGTTTTTACTACCTATGGATCAAATGATTTCTAGTGGCGATAAAAGGGTGATAAGCGTGAGCAATATTCAGTGAGTACCTAAATGTTAGCATCTATTTAGATAGAGAGTTTAACAGTCATCTTGATACCTAGTTAAGGAGTTTTGATTTCGGTCATTCATATGGGTGGGTTGCGTGTGCGCTTCTGAAACCGACGATTAACCTTCCTACAGTGTCACCAACATCTGGCACCAACTTTCTCAAACTTCAAACTTTTCTTTTTCTTTTCCCCCTTTTCAACGATTTGGTCATCCAATACACGGATGCGAAACATCTTTTTTTTAGGCGCTCAAGACAACAAGGTTATACGTCGACATTATACAACAAAATAGATTCTTTAAGTCTATGGAAACATGGCACGATTAATTTTTTTAGATAGGTAAGTGGCAGCAAGATCCCCCCCAATTCCGACGTGCGACCACAAGCTTGCCATTTCTGCTACCGGGAGAAAACAACACCCAATTGTTGAGTCGAAAATGAATTCTATTTATTTCAATTATGTTGCACCAAAACATTTTGCATTCAACATTTAAACACACATTTCTAACGATCGAATTCGGCAACTAGAACCGTTATTCTTTGTTCACTTTATTGAATCTAGGTACGGGTGGACATTTATTAATAATTTTCCCTAGCCTACAGTGGTTGTATATATCTACTACATTACCACAAAATTTTCTTATACAAACATGTACTAATTAAAATAAGTCCGAGGAAATTCATGTTGCTTGGGTATCAGCAAATAATACCCCAGCTGTACATAAACATGCACTTGTAGCTTCTCTCCCCTCTTATTAGTTTGCAAACACTTTTTGTAATCCTGCTTTCATTTATGAAAATATCCCCTCTGCACACATGTCCTTCTCATATCTCTCTCCAAATTTGAAGAGCACAACATCTTTCATCGAGTGCCACAAATACCACTTGAACTGGTGTGCTTATATATCAATTCCACTGCATACACATACGTACATACCCATACACAACACTCATGTTTGGGCTTTTGTTGATCACCCCTGCGGGTTCCACTCAACCGTTATAAAACCCATCCCCTTCCCATACCACACCCGTAACCATTCATTTTATATTATGCATTGTAGCTATCGCACATCATGGTTATCACAAAAAAGGGTTTCTCTAAGTTTTCTTCGAAACCCAAAAACAAACATACATTCGCAACAAAAACAAGAAGAAAAAATACTTACATATCCTTGAGATATATAAAGAAGTCTCAAAACTAAAAAGCGATAGTATATCACTCAAGTGTCCTCTATAAAATAAAATATAAAAAGAAGATTGTAAACCAAACGAATTTGGGAACAAAAAGCTTCTTGCGGCTAACGCAAGGACATTTATACCTACCCGCACTTGAAAGCAACAATTTTTGGGAAGTCAACATAATATAAAACCCAAAACACTCACACAACAAAAAAAAAAAAAAGGACTATACACAGAAAAAAGATACAAGCATAATATGGCATTATGGCAACACATTTTTGAGGGCTCGTTTATTTCAATTGCTGCGGAATGCGTGACAACGGTCCTGCCTGTCATTTGAGGTTCTTCGGTCAAACCGACGAACAATATCCATATACGAATACTACCACTTCACTGCATACTATACCTTAGCTACTGTGTAATTGAAAGGCGATGAAAGTTTGCCTTTTAATTAAATTTTTAATTATTATACGAACAGGGTATTTGGTGGTGGTGCTTTATGGGCTTCCGCAATGTACTACTAAGCTGTTACAATTTTAATTATCTAACTGCGAGGAGGGTCTGCAAACGGTTATAGGGTATCAATTTGTTGGTGTCGTTTCGGTCGTGATTATGCCTTACATTAGAATGTAGGATTTGATTTAGGCAGATGGCGGTATATTTAGCGCTCCCCGGATGCTTTAACGTCAACGTTATGGGAAGGTCGTGCAAATTGGAAGCCGAAATGTTGACTACCTTGCCAATATGAACTCTAATAATGTCGTAGTTTTTCGGCATGTGGTGTAGTCTCATGCTGTAAAGTCACTCATTTGGAACCAGCACTTTCGAGCTTAAGCAATTCCTCAGGAAATGACCTAAAAGCTGAAGCCCAGTCTGGGGTGATATTTTTCAAATCTCATTAGAAGGAGAGCTGGATGTCCACCTTTTCATATTACGGCACCGATTTTGCCTTCAGTACCTTCACATCTGTAAAGTTTTCAGTGCAGCCGTAATGCTAAGCTGTTGAACATTCTGCCTGCGCTTGTTTGAGACTGTCATTCCAATCCAGAGCAGCCACCCATGATGTTGTTTTATATGAGGGGGTGGGTTTCACCCAGAGTTTTCGTTTGACCCCAAATGAACCCTATTGGAGCCTCAGTATCCTTGGCCCCCACTTTTGAAAAAAGCTCAAAATGGCCCGTTTTTCAGTTTAAGTAAAATTTTATTCTTTATTGAACGGAAAAGTATGCAAACTCCGTTTTTTTTTTTCTGTACTATTGATATTTTATGTGGATTCCCCTTTTTCCGCTCGGGTTGCCTTTTAAGTTCCCTTTTTGAAAGTTTTCAGGGCAACGCTGGTATCACCACCGAAGAATAATTATTAGCCTTGGGTTGAAGTCCCATGAGGAGCAAGATATCCCCTTTTCCATGAGCAAAGCACAACCACCAGTTTTATAAAAGCTTCGTTTAAGCTATCTTTTCGGTGAACCATCCGATTACCTAAGCTTGAAAATCAACTAGCTAGCGGTTTTTTTTTTATAAGGTAAGAGCATATTTTCTAAACGTGGGTCTCGGCGCTTTCTATTATCTCGTGAATATGATCGAGTAGTCTTTATCTGGGTTGAGCACTGAACCCACAGGTGTTTGCCTACATAACTATAGTTTGTTTAACACAAATTATAGAACCTGTGCAAGTATTGCCTTATGTATAAATAGCGAGCGCCCTTGAATGCGAAAGCAACGCTTCTCCCCCTGGTATGCTCTATTTTTGGAAAGATGACGTTTCTTGGTAAAACTGAGTCGAAATAAAGCCTTGATACCTAACTCATTTTCTGAGTGTGAACAAAAGCTTCAATGACATTGAAATATACCTATGAATCTGTTTGATTCCCTTCATCTAGAACTCTAGAGCTCCTCGATGGAGAGGAATTTTTGTCGAGTGCATGCAAAATTATGTGCTTTGTCTTTTTGGTCTTGTTACTTTGAGAGCTGATACCAACTTTACTCATAGTCTTCAACGATGAAATCTAGGAATCTCTCAATCCGCGGTACTAATAATCATTTTTAGTGTCCAGGCTAAATTTTTCGAGCTCACAATGGCGAAAAATTCCACACAAAATTGCATATTGTGACCTAGGAAATATTTAGTGTGAAGGTTAAAAATGATTATTGGTAAGGCTCAATGACTCTGAGCATAAAGGATGCCAGACTTTTAAAGATGAGATCGAATGTGTGGTTTGTAGCTGTGTTGGGTGAAGAAGCCATATTATATATATGCTGTACCCGGTGTTTCTGGAATGAGTGAGCCTTTTTGGTGGGAGAAAAGTAGAGTTTGAAAAATTGCTTCCATCTTATGTCCCGAGGTTTAGACTACTGATTCGAAGCTATGAAACATCCACATTTAAGTTTCTATTCAGTGATAAGGTTGAAATGTTTGATCATCAGTTTCAAGCCTTTGAACATAGTCTTTCGCCACTGATAGGCCACTGGGGAGCTCATTGCGTGATCCAAAGGGTTTTTCAACAGGGACGCCACAAAAGTAGAGCGACAGGGACAGCAAACGACGCCGAATTTCTTGCCGCTCTTTTGACATTTCTCTTCAAAGGTTTGCCATTTCATGACGGAAAGATATACGAGCCAACAACGAGTCGAAATTGTAAAAAATTTACTACCGAAATGCGGAGTCAGTGGCCTCAACGTTAAGAGCTGAATGGCTTCGTCAATAAACAAAATATGCGGTATTGGTCATGCAGCAATCCACACGTACTCCATGAGTCATCATTGCATCCCGAAAAAATGGTTTGGCGTTGTTTATGGGCCGGCGGCGTCATTGGGCCGTACTTCTTCCGTGATGGCCAAGACCAGCACGTTACTGTGAATGGGAATCGCTACTGTTCGATGATAACCGAATATTTTTGGCCCCAATTGGATGATATGAACTTAGAGGACATGTGCTTCCGACAGGACGGCGCCACAAGCCACACAGCGAATGTCACAATCAATTTATTGGAAACCAAGTTTGGAGAACGTCTTATCTCACAAAATTGTCCAGTCGCTTGGCCGCCTCGGTCGTGCGATTTGACGCCGTTAGACTATTTCCTGTGGGCTACGCCAAGTCTATGGTGTATACCAATAAGCCAGCGACGATTGATGAACTTCGTACGAATATCGAACGTGAAATTGCAGCAGTATCGGCCGATTTATGCTTGAAAACCGTCGAAAATTGGGTTCATCGTCTGGACTTCTGCAAGCGTGCCCGTGGTGGCCATACAAAAGAAATCGAGTTCCATACATAATGGCATCGAACGTACTTTCACAGGAATAAAGAATTTCATTGATATCCAAAACCGTTTTTGTTTTAAAAAAAAAAAAACTTTTGTAGCGCTCGTATTGAAAAACCCTTTATATGACTTGCAGATTGAGATGTTTTTAAGGTGTGACAAAAGCAAACCCAAGATTTTCTTTCAGCTTTTCCTTATACCTATATAAATATAGGTACTTGAAGTCTAAGAAGTTTGCAGGAAACCTAAATTGAGTTGAATTGGCTGTTCGTTCTTCTCTTGCAACTGGTACTCGGGTATAAATGCTACAAACGAGGGCATAACTGTCCGTTCGAATATGACATTGAACTGTAGGTTATCTCTTGCAGTCACGAAAAAGTGGAAACTGTTGTTGCTTCTATTTGTTTATTTATTTATCAGGTACCCATTCGATTGACGCTCTCATTGGTTTTGCTTCGTTGATCGCCAATCAACATTTTCCAGTTGACAAGTACTGACATGGGCATCGCCAGAAGTCAACATTACCATATTCATAACTGTGCTTCCTCACGTGGTCAGTTATTTCCGAAAGGCAACCCCTTTTTTTGCCTTTTTTTTTTGTTTTTGTACCTATCTACCTTTAATCACGATTTCGGCCTTCATTTACCGCACCCTTATCTGTGGCAGCTTAAATGGAGAAAATAACCTTCTATCTTGCCGGAATAAATCAAAAGGCACACACACACATCATACCTACATTCAATTACACCCGAAGACATGTGCCACAAAAGGCGAAGCTATGTCAAAAATTTCAAAAATAGCCCAACTCATCTAAATCGTGAACAGGAGGTCGTTTCACTCACTAAATTCAAATAAACGAAAACTGAACTCGCTTCATTAGAGATATATATACCTACTTAGCTACATTTCTAGCCCCTACCGTTGATGAAAAAAAAAAAAAAAAATGAAAGAAATAAAACTTCGGAATTCATTAGATACACTTCCAGCTAAAACGTATCTTCATTTCGTTTTACTCTCCCGTTGGGACAGTCTCAAACTGTTGCCATTGAGAGTGAAAACAAAAGCAAAGTAAGAAAAACTCAAAACATACCCCTTGTCCATGAAAAGGGATACAAAATAAAAATAAATTATAATTCGAAACGATTTGAGCAATAGCCGAATGAATGAATGCATAGATAAATAGGATGAAATAATGAACGTAGTAGGTTTCTCTGCGGGTCTCTCGTTTGATGATGATGATGGAAATCCTGATTCTCAAAAGAATTTCAAAATTTAATTTCATTTTAAATCAAGTGGAAGTTTTTCTTGGGTATCCCGTCTCCCGCCCCCCACAGACCATCTTCTCAATGCACCCAGCTACTGCGGAAAACGTTTTTGGGGGAATGTTTACCCACCTTCTTGTTTTGGCGGATTCATCGTCTTCATCAGTTTAGGGGCTTTAGGGACTTTGGAATTTCATAAAGCGTTTTTTTTTTCTACTTTGTGTTCCCTTCTTGTGTGTTTCTAATAGGTACTTTTGAAGTTGAGACAAAAAAACAAGAAACAAGAAACAAAGAAACATTTTAAAAGTTTTTTTTTTTTTTTTTCAAATTAGTAAAAATTCATAATTTGAAATGTTACACCGTTATGCACTACTGGGTAGGTATTGTTTTTGTTGTGCTACAATTTCGTACTTAATTATTTCGTCAATTGTTTTTTGCGCTGCGCTCTTAATGAGAGTGTAATAGAATTTTATTTATGAAAAATGGCAAGCTTTCAAAAAGTTAATGATGTGATTTTTGAAACAAAGATTTAACTTTTAAATTGTGTTTAGTCAATTAGATGTTTTGTGGGGCGAGAAGATGGCCGCAAGTGGCATTAATAGGATCCTTTTTTTGGTTAGGTATAGGAGTTCCGGTGTTGGCGAAGTTCAGTTCAAACAAATTCGGTGGAAATTGGGAAAATTTATATTAAATGCACACAAATAAGAGATGAGACAACCGAGTTTTGCAACGCACACTTGGGACAGGGGAATGTTTCTTACAAGAGTTTTCTTATATGGGTATAACAGAAACGGGTCACCGAGTTTGCATTTGCTTTTCTTATAAGTGATTTGTTCTTATGTGAGTTTTTTCTACTTCCGTGGTGGACTGTAACCAACAAAATCAATACAAATACTGGAGCATAAGATTTGTCTGGAATTTCATTTTTATTTAATTATTTTTTTACAGCTTTCCTATACGATTTAAAACTAATTATATTTTTACTCTGCAATAATGAAGGTATTTACTCACTAAATATGACCTGGTATAAGAAAATTTGTTCCCATTTGTCTACTCGTATACAAAGGAATGTCAGTCTGGTAGACGGTCTTCGACCACACCGCTAAAGACTAAGATATCATATTTTTTTTTCAGTTTATACATTTTATGAAAGAAATAAATACAAGTTTAAAAAACAAAAAACTACAAAGGATTTTCAATTTGTTATTCGGTCAAAATCCTTTTGCAGAATAAACAAAAGCCTTTTCTATATTTACAAAGTGTATGTGCCCTCATATGAATTCCAAAGACTAACGTATATTTGAAAATTTCACAACCGTCATCATGTCCATTGAAATGCATTCGTTTTAATCAACCGGCATTCAGTCCATTCTAGGAATTTAATTTTTAATTTTTAGATGCATCCCGAATGTACTATTCATTATTTTAATCATCTGATACCTACAAACTGTATGTATATGCGAAATGATGTTGAACACGGATTTGAATCAGAAGGCTAAACACAAAACCAATCTGACAAAGATCAATCAATTAGATGGGAATGTATGCAACCAGTTCCAATTAATGAAGTCACTACGAGTACTAAATGTGGTTGTGATGCTTTCCGATGTAACATAATCATATCTGATTATTCTAGCGGTTGGCATCCTCGAATCCTCAAAGCAATCAGTGCTTTCAATAGAATGCTCTGGAAAGGGACATCTAATTAATTGAAATGGCTATAGCTTTTGCTGATTAAATATATAGGTGGAATTTGTGTGTGAAAATAACTTAAAGTTCAACTGCATGCATGCAGTGTTGCCAACTATTCAAAGACTTATGAAGACAACTTGAAAAGATCTTCGAGCTCAAAATAGCCTTTAATAATAATTAATAATAATTTTTGGCGCAACAGGTCCGTAGGGACCCTAGGCCTAGCTTCTCACAACCATTCGGTTTGTGTGAGATTTCGCCTTTAGGACGAATTAAAAATTTAACTTTAAAAAAAACTATAAATGAAGTTTCTTTATTCCACTAATTTATTTGCAAAATCGTATCTTTTCTTTTTTCAATGTTAACAACAAGAAGAATACGTTCACCTACATATTTTTGTACAGGCAATTACTTCTTATATTGATGAATCTCTATTTCTGGCTCTATCTCTATCTCTATCTCTACCTCTATCTTGATCCCCATCCCCATCTCAATCTCCATCTCCGTCTCCACTATTAAAGTCGTCCCATTAGAGCTTCCGCCAGAAGATCTTAGGTCCTGTCTGCGCATAACTGCAATCTTTCAGTTTTTAAAGTGACTCTTCAATGTTATCCCAATGAGACAGAATAATAGCACAAAAGGAAAGTGTTCTCCGAGAGCCCGAAAAACCTCCAAAATTTTCAAACGTGGAATGATAAAGCTCCACCTCTGTAGCCCCAAAGAGAATGAATGTGGACACCTTTAGCCCCCAAGACGAATGAACCCTAAAATCAGTTTATTTCACACAAGTCCTAACCCATTACAGATGATATACGAGGGAACTGATTTATAATTACCCACGGAGTAAAATTCCTAAGTTATTGTCGATCCTCTATAATGCTGCGTTCACTTGTTGGGGTCACCGGTGCACAATACTCTTGCTGTACATTTATACTTTAAAAGCTCCTTTGATTTATGACTGCAAGGGCAATAAATTTCCACACCTAATCTCCATGTGGAAACTTTCGAAAAAAAAAAGTAATTTCTTTCTCAATTAACCGGATAGACTGAGAAAGAAGGAGAGGCTGGGCGACATGGGATTGCACCATGCATACAAAACACCGTTAGACTTTCATTAATACCTACCATCGACCCCCGAACCAAGAAATCATAAATAGACGCAAAAGGGCGAGGGCATAAATAGAAGGAAGCAAAACTTCCATCAGCACAGGCATTAACCATTCACACAATTTCCCCAAGCTTCTGGCCCCTAGTTGCGAATTTCCTCACAACAACGACATACAGCAGGGCAAAAGGAATAACTGTGACAAGCACAAAACACACACGCTCCCCCCGATGTATACAAAACTCTCTGCATAATAGAAGAACATTGCAATTTTATTTGATTTATCCTTCACCAGAAGACCCACCCCTAACTCCGCACCCAAAAAGGAGAATTCTAGGTATGTGCGAAAATTTATTTAAATTTACCCGTCCCGTTCCCGACCGATCTCTAGTAGGTATAGCAAAATATGTGAAAATGTTGGCAACAGGCGAACCTGGCATCCATTATAACAAACGCAGTTACACAACTACTATGGACGGAGCTGGGATTTATGGTGGCTGTAGCCATCAGCGGGCGCACATGAAACACAAATACGGAGGAACAATGGCATTTGTTTTTACATTTTAACTTGTTACGCGGTAAACAAACCCTTATAAGCAACATAAAAAGACAAACCAAACTAAAAGGACGACTAAACGGAAAAGTTGCGGGTACTTGAAGCTGGATTTTGCATTTGCATTCAGCTATATAACAAACGTCTCCAAAGTAGCGGAACATGCATTTTGAATGCATCCACACATAGATACGGTATATGTGCACGGAATGGCAATCCCTTACAGTTATTTAAAATTTTGATATATTACCGCATTGGAGAGCAGAAAAGTGTGTACGAAGTATAGAGTAGCATAATCAAAGAACTCGAGTCAAGCTGGGGAATACTTTTGAATGGGATCCAGGCAAGCAGGATACACTTGCAAGTTTTGGATGGAGCGGCAACAAATTCGCTGTCATACTCTGGAAATAAGCGAAATAAATGAAAGTCCTACTCAGCAGATGTGTTCTTCGAAGAATTTCATCGCCTTGGGTTTCGACTCGAAAAAAAAAACTTTGCCCTTTGTTAAACTACGCGTATAGTTGGTGAATATGGTGGCTGATGGTGGATTGTATATCCTTGCTTTCTTATTTTGCTCCTTCAGAGCAAGAGAAATACTTGTGCACATTACTTTTCTTTGGATGTGCGGGTGAACAATATTGTTCCCATTTTCCGTCGGATGGAAATTTTCGCTGCGAAAATAGTTTGAAGGAGTCTTGCACAGGATGAATGTACATTTTCTTTTGCGAAAGAAGTGATTTGTGTTGGCATCTCGGAGCGGATGTATGTTTTCGGCATTCACGTTTGGTACATTAGCCGTACTTAAGAATGGCGCAAGAAGCGATTGCCCTCTGGGTTGTTCGTTTTAGTTCTGTGCTATTTTGAGTGTGAAACATCCACAGCCGGATCTCGACTCATAACCATGCAAGTCATCCATTGGACAACTCATCCATGGACATTTCATCCAGCTTAAACTACTTCTAAGGAAGAGGTTTTAGATCGTAAATGCTTGCCCTAGTCAAATAGGTCGGTGTCGGACATTGGGTGCAGCGGACTATAGTTGAAAGTCTTTGTCGGGAGCGAAGCGAGCTTCCCGTGGTGTCCAAACCTGCGTGGTTTTCAGTAAGCAAAAGAAAACCACTTTCGCTTTTCAAAAAACGAAAGAAATTCTGGTAAAATTAAAACTTGTTACATAACTCCGTTCGTTTTCTTCATTATCTT
Organism: Cheilosia vernalis; assembly: GCA_949126925.1. Lineage (NCBI taxonomy): Eukaryota > Metazoa > Arthropoda > Insecta > Diptera > Syrphidae > Cheilosia > Cheilosia vernalis. The sequence continues at coordinate 98,051,194 of OX421358.1, read as the reverse complement.
TGGAAGCTTTTAAGAAGCAGAACAGTTGAGGTTGTCCTATTCAACGCCATAGTGAAGATCCTACATAAGCGGAACCCTGAAGCTCCAATTTCCAAATCAAGATTTATTTTCCCAGAATTTTTTTTAACTCGAGGTAGCTGCTGCAGCAATGAAATACTCTTTAAGACCCATTGTCCTGTTGTGATGTATGCAACAATGCTGCAAATTCTTACAGATATGCTCTTAATTTCGAGAAGAATAACTCACACTTCTTCTTCGATACCTGCATAGGGACTTCCGACAGAGACGACTTCTCTCTTTTGACTTCATATAAAGGCTGGTAGAGCTATACACAATGGTATGCGATAGAAAAATCTTTCAACAACAAAGCCTTCGATCACAAAACCTTCAAAGGGTCCACTGCTTTCGCCTTCATAATCAAACCGTTTATCATTTTTACAAAAAAGGTACAATAAATTAAACTGTTTATCCCTTTAGGAAACACTCCATGCGGTATAGATATAATTGGACAGACGACACCTTAGAAAATTCGGTTTGACCTAACATAGACTTCCGCCGAAGGGGTATAATTTTGTACGAACTGACTCCCCCTTCGATACATTTACGTGTGAGCAGATAATTATACAACAGGATAATGCTTCGGGGCATACAATTACCCAGATTTTCATCGAATGATTTTAAGGTTGTCTGCATGAGCCGATGCACTCAATAATTTATGGCGCTCTGTGCGACTTTTGCGGAAATTAATTTGATTAATGGAAGTTTTAATTTAATTTTCGTATAACCGGAAATACGTAGTTTGTTGAGTTTAGGAAAAAAGTCGGTATACTATGAAAGTTTTGGATTTGATAAGTCGAAATTGGAAGGCTGTCCCACAAGTTGATGAATGTGGACTTGGCATCTAGAGTACAGCTTCGCAGATATTTACAATTAGGTTCGTTTGAAAGGCCAGCGCATCAGGCAGGAAGCAAAATCTGGTCAAAGGTAATTTGCAATGATTGATTGATTATGAATATGTTATATAAAATCAAGGACCGAGAATGGTAGGTACATGGACGCTTTTAATTAATTTATGCGGATGTTGGGCGGTAAAATTTGTTAGTCGTCGTCGCCGATAACTCATCTTCGGAATCTGTGGTGTGCGAATGTGTAGTGTCCGATATGTATGATAATGTTCAACTGTAAATTGTGTCCTAAATGGAGAATATTGCTCCTGGAATCTCCACTTCTTTTGACATCTCATTCGTCAAGATTGGTTGGGTTTTGGGGTAGAAAAGCCACAAGGGAACTACAATGCAGAAGGATTTATATTTATGTATGTGAAATAGGAGAGTGTTTGATTTATAGTAACTGTTTTCAAGGAGCACGAGCGCCCACTTTATAGGTTAAAGTATAGCTGTCTCCGTGGTAAAGAAGTCAAAAATCTCTGGATTAAATCAATTTCCATTAACAACATCGAAGAATGGTGGAGTTGACAGGGGATTTTGCTAAACAACGAACGTTCTGTTCTTCATGATGTACGTATATAAAATCATTTAAACCGAGACGAAGGATTGTAATTCTTTTTGTCTGAATGGATCAAAAAGTTAGGGGCAAACACAGTACCGATGCTACTGCGCACTTTTATACCACCCTTGTTTTGACTTATTTTTCACAGGTATGAACCATTACAAAGCGCACTGCATTTACCCGAATTAAAAAGTGAGACTTCATGAGTGTATGTGTAATTCCTAAGCCGATCATACAAAAATGAATGCCTTTTTCTTGATTGCCCCTGCATTTATGTGTCCACTTAACGTGAGAAGAAATTTACATCTTCTCAGCATGCTGAGGGCGGGACCTTCTTAGCCACTTTCATCTGGTAATCCTTAAAAAAAAAGTTTTAATCTTAGTTAAAATGCAATTACACATATATCTCCGACCCACACCTATTTGCATACGATAATCTATTCCTAATGCACAAAGCTTCGACTTAGAGGTCTCTTCTTAGTTTTTAACCTCCACCCATCCGCCTCTTAGTCATAGGGCAACATTTATCTACCCAGCACTTGCATCTGCTCCATCCGAACAAAGGATAACAATGGATGCTAAATGATGGAGTAATAATAATTGCTAAAGTGATGTAATAATATTTTGGATTACTATAATTGCTTTGCAAACTTGAAGCACTTTAAACTGCGTCGAGACAGATGCTTGCCGCCATCCCCATGGACAAATGGTAATTTAAATATATATGTATAGTCGTATATTGCAAAGAGAAACGAGACGAAGAAAAACTTCAATATGGGGGTGCATACTCGTACATAGCACACTTTGGCAAGATTAATGAATTGTAAGCGAAAAACTTTCCTACACCAAAACTTTGATTTGAAGATATTTATTGAAGAATATTTAACCAGGAGTGGACCAGCAGAAAGTTCATAAGGAAATTCTGGACACGAAGGGAGCAATGATATTTACTTCGGTAAACTGCCTTCATGGAGGATCCAACAAGGGAGTGCGTTTGTGTGTGTGTCTATTTCGGTTTAAGTTTCGATGAATAATGGATTTTTGGTGATGAAAATTATGACATCCCTTGTGAAAGGCTTGGCCGTTGGGTTTGGGATTGGGGTTATAGCTGCAGTCTGGATGGTACTCACTTAGTATGGTTGTAGTTGATAGCATTCACTTTGTGCACTTAAAGTTGTATTACCTTGCTAATTGAGTGGGATAAGCGGACACATGCTTTATGGGTTAAAACTTAGCCGAGTAATAAAAGTGCTATAATCTTTGCTGAAATTTAAGTGATTTGGTGTTATGCTGAAGTGAAAGTGCTAAGCGGTTTTGAAATTGAAAACACATTCGTTATATGAGCGCTTTGAGTCAACACATTTCGAAAAAACCAACCCATCTGAAACTAGTTGGCGCACCATCTTTATGCAAACGCCCTAGGTTAAGCTCCGGGCAGCCATTTGTAGCGGAAGTTTTATTTTATTTTTTTAAATTTATACTCTTACTTGCGGTCGGATCACATCTCACCTTATAGGTATAGCATTTGTTTTTCCCGCGACTTGAACTCGAGCATTTTAGGGGACAAAATTCAAAATAGAGGAAAAATTGTGACATTCGGTTACACAATCTTTAGAGATGCGAAAATATGAGATCAAATGAGAATCATGATTTTGTATAGGTACCCGCCTTAAGACTTTATCGCCTTTAACTAGCCACTGTTAATTTTTTTTTTATTGTAATGCAAAAAGGGAACGACTTTTGGTATACCTACTTCAATAAATATTTCAATCCTTCCATCTGCCTTCTTCTTTGTCCAGAAGCTACAGCTCAAAACATTATCAAAATCAATTTATTTCGTCAAGTCGAAAAATATCACTAAGGGTTGTTCTCGTTTGCACTGTTTATGTGGATGTCGTGTTAATTGCTAGAGCGGAATGAAAGATTATTTCTGGAAGTGTGGGTGTGGAAATATTTAAATTAAATGCAATTATTTCGCAACTCGTGGTGATTAAGTTAAAGAAAACCTTTAAATGATCCAAACCGTAGAATAAGTCTTTGTATTGACGAATAGAATGAATTACAGCAACCCCTTATTTTTTTGCATATGATCGAAATAGCATTTTTAGTTTAAGTAGGGTTTTATTCTTTATTGAATGTAAAATGAATGCAAAAAAAAAATAAACAAACATTTTTTGTAATAGGTAAACAATTTGTTTTATTTTTAGTTGTCATAAATAAATGTTTTTGGTTTTTGATGCTGCTTTTTTTTTTTTTTTTTTTGGCTTTTGCTGTAATATAAGTAACTAGCTGACCCAGCGAACTTCGTTCCGCCCAAATTCGTAAATGTAATGAAAATAATAACTCCGAGAATGAGCAATGCTCATGCTGCTCTATGTAATTCGGTCAATTCAAATTCTTTTTTCAAAAGTTTATATTAAATTCAATATAAATAACTGAAGTATTGCATTGTCGATGTGTTTAAATCAAACCGCAATGATTGATGTGTCTCCCAACTTTCCACTTTTTAACTCACACGTGAGCACGCTACATACGATTGACCATTTGAAAAACATGGGATAATTTATGTCACAAATATCCTGCCATTGTCCTTGTGACTTATTATTTTTCATAGCGAAAGCTATACGCATGGGAAGTTGAAGGCGCTTGAAAAAAAATGGCAAATCATCGGAATCCGCAGAATTATAACTATAATGGTTGCTTGAATTTTTAGGACAAAATCTTCGCTTCCGTGACATTGGATTTGAGATTCTTCACATTCAAATCAAACTTTCGTCTCAAATTGTTTAGCGATGAGCCCCGAACATCCAACGAATTTAAAAATTAAACATTTGAAATAAGTTTGGTTGTAATGGAAGTAGCACTAACCGTTTATCTATCCAGTCTAATTTTTTGCAAAGTTCGGTTCCCATACTAAGTTCCATTCCCAATCTCATCCCCTGTAACTTTTTTTTTCACGACAAAAGGTAGCCTAAATGCCATTTCAATACGAATCCTCCAAGCCCAAAATTGTAAAAATTTAACGATCTATTCTCTAGTTATGAGTGCACACACAGACGTCAGTCTCTTTTATATATTGGGGTACCCGCCCGGTTTGTGCGTGCCTTTCGTGTGGAACTATCGGATCCAAAACTATCCTATCTTTAAAACTGGAACCAACCATACCCATCCACAAAAGGGAGATGGACAACATCGCCACCTATCGGATAGACCGTCAGCGCACCTACTCATTCTTAGATTTCCTATCTGTGTTAAGATCTACACAATGATGATCAGGCCCATCATAACATACGCTTCTTTAGTATGGCGGACTAAAACAAAACAAAAGAACGCCATTGCTAAGCTTCAAATGGTAAAGAGACTTGCATTGCATGTCTCGGTATATCCGGAGCCAAAGACTTTATGTTTCCTAGTAGAGAAGCATGGGCGTACAATAGCCCACCTACTTGCCAAAATGGTCGAAAGTTGTTTACGGATGGTTCCAAAATGGAAACAGGAGTGGATGCTGGGTTCCACGGACCTAACCACATATACAACACAGGTACTAAAGGCATATACATCCATATATTCACGGACAGTCAAGCAGCTATAAACGCCCTTAGCTCGCCTATTATTGCCTCCAAATCAGTACTAAGCTGTTTCAACGGCCTTCAAACGCTCGGGCGTAGAACCCTTCTACTACACTCTCAAATCACACAAAATGTAGCTCATATTGGGAGAATATCCCAGGTCTAAGACAGGCCAAGCGTGCTATTCAGCCGTTCAAAAAAGATGGACATCACAACCTACGATATCAATTAAATAAAATTAATTTAACCGACTCCTCAATTTGTCGGTTGTGTCTTGAAGAAGACAAAACAGCTTGGGCACATACTATGTGAGTGTTCAGCCCTATGTGGAATCAGGAGAACTATCTTCTACAGGGAGCTTCTGAGCCCTGAAGAGATGAAGAAATCATCTGCCGGCAGCTCGATTAACTTTGTTGTTATTCTGGCCCTATGGTACAATAGATCTTACAGGTCGACGTGCCCTTCGTCGCTCAGGCGTAGGCCAGAAGGTTTTACATAAATCTTTACTGTAACTCTCTTCTACCGTCGACTCTCATTCGTGACGTGCGTCGTTTGTAGTTTATGTGCATGAAGAACAAAAGAAAAGTATTTCCCGGAATCATAGTTTGTACACAACTGCGTAGTTGAAATTTAACGCAGTAAAATATTTCTTTTTTAATTGTTAATATTTTAAAAAAGTCAAAATGCAAAGATAATCACCTTAAAAAAATCTTTTTTTTTTTGACACTTCTTTTGTTAAGATTGGTTGACCGTGTGAACTGCAAAAGGGAGAAACACACTACAGAAATTACAGAAATAATATAGAGGGGATACTAGCTGACCCGGCGAACTTCGTTCCGCCCAAATTCGTAAATGTAATAAAAATAATAATTCCGAGAACGAACAATGAACATGCTGCTTTATGTAATTCGGTCAATTCAAATTCTGTATTCAAAAGTTATATTAAAAAGGATACAAATAACTAAAGTATATCATTGTTGATGTGTTTAAATCAAACCGCAATGATTGACGTGTCAGCCAACCTTAATTTTTTTCACTAAAGTGCTTTACGGTACACGACGTACAGCGGAAGGGTTTGACACGTGAGCACGCCACATACGATTGATTGATACGATTGAAAAACATGGGAATTCAATAATTGATGTCACAAATATCCAGCGATTGTCCTTGCGACTTACTATTTTTTTTCATAATGAAAGCGATATGCATGGGAAATTGAAGGCGCTCGGAAACCAATTGCAAATCATCGGAATCCGTGGAATTATATAATCGTTGCTTGAATTTTTAAGTCAAAATCTTCACTTCCAAGACATTTGATTTGAGATTCTTCACATTCAAATCAAACCCAATCCTTAAAAAAAGTTTCGGTTGATTAGGGTTGCCCAACAAAATTATAACTGAGCCGACTTTCGAATTAAAATGTTGTAGCGGTGAGCCCGGAACATATAAAGAATTTAAAAATCAAAATTTTGAAATAAGTTTTATTGTATTGGAAGTGACACAACCCGTTTTTCTATCCAGTATATTTTTTTACAAAGTGCGGTTGCCATACTAAGCTCTATTCCCAATCTCATCCCCTTAAACTTTAATTTTCACGACAAAAAGTAGCATAATGTTCTTCGTAAATGAATCCTCCAAGCACAAAATCGTAAAAATCGAACGATCCATTCTCGAGTTATGACATGAGTGCCACACACAGACGTCAGTGTCTTTTATTTATAGGGGTACCCACCCGGTTTTTCCGTGCCTTTCATTTGGAACTATCGGGTCCAAAACTATCATATCTTTAAAAATGAAACCAACTGGTTGAGTGGTTTCGGAGATCGTCAGCGCACCTACCCAATTCCCCGCAAATTTTGAAAATACAATTTTGGAAATGTAACCTTTTCTGTGAATTTGTTAAGAGTCATAAGAGCATTATGTTTTCACTAATCTTGACTAACTCTCTTCGGCAGTCGACTATCTTTCGTGACGTCGCGTCGAATCATAATTTGTACACAACTGCGTAGTTGAAATTTAATGCAGTAAAATACATTTTTTTAATTGTTAATATTTAAAAAAAGTAAAAATGCAAAGATAAGCACCCTAAAAATATATTTTTTTTGACACTTCTTTTGTTAAGATTGGTTGATCGTGTGAACTGCAAAAGTTAGAAACACACTACAGAAATTACAGAAATAATATAGAGGGGATAAGTTAGCCCTTCTTTCTATTCCCCTTCTTAAAAAATTTCAGCGGCAACGCTGCCTATAGTTTAAAAAAAGGTGATCCAATATGCCAGATGCACAATATAGTTGGTCACCGACGGGACGCAACGAACATGAACTACCTATTATTCAGAAATTTTGATTCGATTTTGGTGTGAATGTAAAAGCTACACACAAGTTGATTTAATATACTATAACAAATCGGAAAACCTGAAAAAAAATCTCTCGTTGTTTTGTTCTCCAATCGAAGATATCTTTCATATTTAAAAAAGGGAACATTTTTATCTTACCCCTGGTTTTGCTACAGAATATCTACTTAAATTGTTTTAAATAATAAAGTGTAAATACTCGAATTCATTCGACTTGATTGCGCCTAACAGTGATATCCGAACGGCTTTGTAGTTCTAAAAAATCATGATCTTAGTCTTCGAGAAGTTGATTTTATGTTTCTTCGAACAAAAAAATTCCTCAGGTAGACTGTTCTGTCATCCAAGATTACTTTAACAAATAGATCACAAAAGGAAACATTCTTCACAATATCGTTGCTGAATGAAGCCGATGCGAACATGAATGGAGTAAAAATGCAACCTTGTGGGCACCTGTTTTACACTTTAGTAAATTTCTTTCATATATTGCGTTGCAGGTTTTATTGAAAGACCAATTACTATAAGCTTATAAATTTATTTAACATTGATGCTATCAAAAGCGTCTACATAAAATAGTGAACTTCTTCTTTAAATAATAAAATGAAATATTAATATTAATAATGGGTTAAACGAAATATATTAAAACAAGTTATTACATTTTTTTTAATTGATATAAATACACTTATGTAACAAAATTTAGTATTTCCTCGTACTTTTTATCAATTCAATTCCTTGCAAAAAAATATAGTCAACATTTGAAAAAATTCCTCGAATATCCTCACAAGTTAGAAATGAGAAAACTTCCCTCTATCCACCTTAGGAGTAATCACTATTATACACCCAAATTTCAGTATGAAAATATAGTGCCCGCGGGTATGTACTTGTACACAACTATTGGCATAATTACATAAGTGCGCCACCAAATCCAGTCGAGAAAAGAACAATTATTCTGTGAATAGCTTAATTGAACCAATTAATCAACTCAACATAATGTATTTGCTGTGTATCGCATGATCTGAAATTATAACAAAAAAGGAAAAAAATTACCCTCACAATGGAAAGCAACACAAAAATAATACGACGTAATGTGTTTAGTACTCTTATGGGTTTAGCTATGGGTGTATTAAGTATATACACATTCCATCTAGCTAACGAGAAAAATATTTCAATATCCATACATGTTATCATGATGGCATATTAGCACGTACGGAAATTAGCACACATTAGTACTTAATGGGCACTTGATGCAAATAAAAGCCATTCAGTCCTTAAGTTGCGCCGCGGAATGTTCTCGAAATATTCAGCGCCTTAATTTACATTTCCGCTGCCTTGTTGTGAAGGGTGAAGACTGAAGAGTTTCATTTAATGGTATTTGTTTATATTACACCTTCTGCAGTGTAAGGAAGCATTTCATTAAATTCTACCTTAAATTGGGAAGGAAACACAACGAAAACGACTAGTTACGGGTATTTAGGAGAATGTAAAAATAGTCACATTTTTATATCAATAACAAGAAACGACGAAGCCTTTGAAATCGGAAACCATTACAATGAGTGTCATTCGAACTATCTATATCGACATGTTAGGCAGAGAGAAACTAAGGGCTGCACCCCCATCCTATATTTGTCTGTTTGTGTCCAAGGGCAATAGCCATGTCGTCAGGTCACTGTGTCGCTATTAGGGACGTAGATCCGAAACGTTGTCAGGCCAACTGTGTTTTCCGGCTAAAGGACTATTTTCATATCTTGACCTTTGCGTGGATCCACTCTTTGTCACGATTATTACCAACTGAATAGAAGATATACACGCGACAAGTTCGTTACGAAACCAAAATAAGGAATAATTAAGGCTGGGTAATGTTTGTGCATCCATCGATGAAATGGCCATTGGTGGTGGTCTTTACGTCAACAGAAGAAGGCCGTTCTCCGTTATCGATTTAAGAAAAAAAAAAGCTAATCAATGGTAGCGAATTATTCTTAATTCTACTCATTAGCTAACTACCCAAAAGAGACCTAATGCGCGGTAGTAACTAACACTTTTATAGTCCAGGCGCAGTTGCTTAGTGGTTAGTGTGTTGGACTAGTAAGCGAGGGGTCTCAGGTTCGAATACCGCAAAAACCCAAGTTCCAACTCAGAGTTTTTTCACTGTGCCACCTCTCGCGAACGTCGGACAAACATCCGAAAGTATATCTGTCATGGAAGAGCTTTTTAAATAGCAGTTTGGACACAGCATAAATTTGTGGAACCCTTTAATTAGTACAAAAAATTTAAACTCACACTAAACGAATGGTTGTGATTAGGAAGGAATGAGGTCCCTCCCTACGGACCTGTTGCCCCAACTATCTACTGATTTATTTTTTAGACCTTCTCGAGAAAACTCGAAGTTGAAGTCTAAGATAACTAGCATACAGAGCGCTATCTGTCGGTGTGTGATGTTTTGTTACACCGCTTTGCAGAAGTTCGAGGTACATGCGCGCCCTGTACGATACTACATCAGATTTTGTTATTTGTCCCCACTCATTTATATCTAGATCATGATTGAATTATGTATGTGAAGCGCGCTTGTAAAACCAATCAATTACAAATACGCTTCCACCCGTTCTTATTTAACTCGCTACAGTCTGAAATTGGACGTTTTTCGATAGAAAAATAAAATATTAAAAAAAACGTCCTGCTGATTTTTTTCGATCCTTTATTACACTTTTCCTCGCAATTTATATTAATAAGAAAACCCATACATGGAATATTTAAAATTTCGATTCTAAGATGCAGCTGAAAACAAATTTCAATAGAAATTCAAAAACGCACAGCTTGGTGATCCATCAGCATAAACCCCAATTATTATTTTGTATCCGATTGGCCATAGATAATCATTTCTGCCTCTTAACATGTAGACAAACAAGGCACACTTGCTGGGAGGACCCCCCCCCCCCCCCCCCCCTCTGCAACACGCAAAAAGAAAACGATTTGTCAAATATTCAAATATCGATAACGTGCTATATAGAACGATTAGGATGATAACGATGTCGATAATAAGTTCTCCATTGCATTAAATCTTTTCGGTAAATCATGGTAGATGGGATTTTCTATTTTCCTTTTTGATACCATCATCAGAGAGAGAGAGAGAGAGGGAGGGAGGAAGCTATTGAGCGGAGGAGAAGGACGAAAACAAAAGAACGAAACAAAGGATTACAACATAATCCATTAAAACGGCAGAGGGAAACACCCCTAAAACGGAGCGTGTATACAATATCCTTCCATCCAAGGGAAACAATGAAACGATAACAGCATATCATATGACACATTATCACATTTCGTTGTGTGCCGCTTGGCGCTGTAGTACGTAGTAGTAGTATACACCTATCCCTATCCTTGCAGCGGCAAAAGGCACAAAACAAACTTGTCATAACAGCTTATGCATACATGGTTGAGAGGCATGATAGGTTCTGTTCTTTGTACTACACCGGCTACGATGGGGGTGGTGAATGACGGCAACAGGTCAAAGGACCTATTAGGAAGAATATCCCAATCTCTGGGATGGCGCACATGGAAAGGTGTAACACAACTGAAAGGCATGTGTTGGGTATTGATTTTCATATGCTTAATTTTATCGAGAGACATAATATCGCTATTGGCCGATTCGTTTAACAGATTAGCACTTTACTCAGAGAATGATGTCTGCTTGGATGAGTTGTTACTTCTCTATTACGGGAAATAGTCAGTCGAGCGATGTCCTAATGTGACCAACCGCAGCACTTGCATCGAATGAGTTTGCTTGCAAAACTTCTAAAGTTCAAAGGAATATCGGGGTTAAAAAAGTATGTAGGTACGTAGTGCTGACTTTAGAGCTTTGACTAAAACTAACAATAACATAAAAAGGAGGCCGAGTAAAGATCGGCCACAGGTTAGCCCATAGGGATTTTATTTTCCACAAATCGGGCTATTTTTTTTTCCAAATTTCCGTCATCAAATAAAGAACGATAGCCGAGTCCAAATTTATATATAACTAGCGGACTCAGTGAACTTCGTCTCGCCCCAATTTAACGCCAACAGACAGCTCCAATTTCAATGTGATTTATTTGAATGGAATCGAAATCAGTAGAGAGCGATACCTATGATAAACAATGTTTTTCGATTTGTTTTCTGGCGCGAAAACAAACAACGGAGACGGGTTGCCAACACGCGAACAGGTAACGTACAGTTGACCGTGCGAAAAACAGGGAAATTCGAGATTATTCCCGCAGACTTCCAACGATTGGCCTTGCGAGGGTTTCCCCAAAATTTTCTTTCGTAAGAACCTTCCCCTGGCAATTACGAACAACTGAAACAAAATTATGCCAAATCGGCCCAGCCCTTCTCAATTGATTAATTACTATACATTTTTGACACCATTTTTTATATAGATTCTGACCATTTCAATCTTGGTCGAGTATTTGTCTATAGCGCTTTTCTCTCCCTAAAAACACGCTTAACAAATAGTACCTACAATTTGCCACTACTTTTTATTCTTTCATTTCACTCGTCGATTTTGACATTTCGAATCAACTACAACTATTTATACTTTTCTATTTGTTTTTTGATGAGAATGCGTTTATTTTCAGTAAATTTTTGAAATAAAAAAAAATATTTTTTTTAGTTAAAAATTAATTGTGCTACTTCCTTAGGCCTCGATTTTGGGCTACAAATATGTTTAAATTGGCTATCGAACCAGTTCCAGTTCCAGCTCTCAGGTTTCAACTGTCAATAAAAGCGCAAATTGTGCCTTAAGTCCGAAATAACAACAATATAGTAAAAAAAAAAACCGCTGCCAGTAAGCCGCATAGCCCCTTGAAACCATGAGCTATATTTGAAAATTTTGACTCCGGTAGAAATCTATCACAGGGATGCTAGGGTGCACTTGGGCTAGGGTTTTGCTCCTTTCAGTCGATTTCGGCATCGTTTGCCTAGCAGAATATTTGACAACGGAGCCTACCTGGTTTTGAGCCGCTCAACATGATTGAGATGTAAGTATTTCGAGATTGGCAACTAGAGTTCCGTTTATACCAATAGCAATAAGAGAATAGCTATACCATAAGTAGAAGGGCACATCACCCAAATCGAACTCCACATCTTTGGAGGCATAGTTAGCCAAAAGGTGGACTTACTAAACAGACGTGGTGGTGAGGATTTAGGTCCAGTGGTTCAGCCAACACACCACGCCACCTTAGTACTCCAACTGCAAGCTCTTTCTATCACCGCCTTTAGCGACGGGTACATTTCCTTTCCAATACAGCTTCTCCATTATTCAAACATTATCCTGAGATCGTACCATATACACTGAAATTAAAAACCACTCGGCTTGCTTTGTAGAATGAATCAATCTCCTATAGGTATACTCGACTCGTACATGTGGTTCGGCATTCAAATGAATTTTGATCAAAGCTAACTTAAAAAGGTGCCGCCAACATGTCAAAATATGAACTTTCATAAAAAAAAAAACCTTCCCCCAGTCTCCCACAGTGAGCTAAAGTCAAAGAACGATTAATTTACATTTTGCGTACACCGTCGGCAAAGGCAAAGACATTACTGCCAGCTTCAGGAATAAAATCAAAGCCTTCCAGAAGTCTAACGTCGTTCCCCATCAGTTCCAAACCAAATGTAAATAATTGCTAAAAGAAGTCCAACACATAACGTACAAATATATTTTCGATAAGGGTTCTTAACAGGCGGACCAACCAACTCTGCTTTGGGGTAACTTTCTTCAGCACTTAAAAATCTGCTAGTTATGATTGAAACAGCCAAAGGTCCTGACTGCAGATATATACTCTAATAGAGAATTCAAATCGTAGGTCTCCCGGAGAGAAATTCCCCACTGCTTGGGGCAAGTCAGTACAAATAAGCAGAACGTAAATAGAATATCAGACTGAAGCGCACCGAAGCGCAAAGAATATCCTTTTGGCTTTTGCGACAACTTTACCGTGATGCTGTGCGACATAAAAAACGAAACACCGCACACAACAACCAAGAAACGACTTGAAGAGAATTTCATTTTGGTTTGTGTCCCATTGAATTGTTTGTCCTTAAACTTTTCACACTCATTGATCAAAGGATAATTAAATTACATAATCTAAATGTTATTTGCATTAAATCATGGGTCGGAATAATAAATATACTCCCCGTTGACATTGTCTGCTGTTTGCCGTCCTTCGTTCATCCTTCGATTGGCGATTATTTTCTGTCGTATACCTATACAAAGACAGAATACGTTGCAAACTTAAATTTCCCAACGGGAGGAAAGCGAATATCCAACAAACAGTGGTATCGTGATTGCAGCTTTTGCCCGGCTAGGCGGGATAAAACGGGTTAATTCAATTACCGAACGTTGAAAAGGCCATTCAGACTGAATGGGAAAAAATATTGATTACAGGACTCTTAATAGATTTGAGATGACCCGACCGGAAGACAGACTCGGCTCCCCGCTGGGAAGGAAATATGATTGAAAAATCAAATAGTTCCGACTTTTGCATATACAAATGAGAGCGATGCTCAGACACGGTCTTTGTGGATTGTTGAGACTCCTTGGGGGAAAGGGCACTCGCATCTATGGAGGGCAAACCACTTGTGACCTCTATTGGAGCAACGGCTGAGAAAAGTCTCCTTGACGTGGGAGTATTCTTATAGATACGTACAAAGCAAAAGGCTACTGCATAGGAATTCTAGTCCTTCCAAGGCTGGAGAGTCATTCAACTGCGCAGGAAGAGCCATCACTCCATCAGAGACTAAACAAGAAGCAATATTGGCGACGCGTTGCACTGAATGCAGTAATAAGGCGAGAGATTGGAAAAGTGACGGAGCTTCCCTTAGGAGGGTCATACCAGCTTTTATGGAACGCAAAACACAGTGGTGATGTGAAATATTTTGAAAAGTCATAGTCCAGGCTTTCTGCTAAATGAGGCATATGGTTCACCTGGGTTATCATAGAAATAATACATAATCGGGCAAATGAAATTTCGAAGCCTCTTGGTTTTCACAATATTTCGCTCTTACAGTGAGCACCTCATAGTTCCTCATAGGAAACTTATCGGAAAGTGACTTACCTCTGTAATGGCTGTCAGAGGTGCCATTTAATGTGGATCAGTAAGCCTTCACGATTTAGCAATTACCAATACCATTGGACACAATGCTGCGACAATATTGATATTAAAGAAGGGCCCACCAAATCTTGGTTTAAGACAATGACCTCCGTAGGTACTCCGGAGTCCTGTGTCAACATATCCTTCTGGGACTAGAATCATCGAGACTATTTTTTGATAAAATGAATTTTGAGCCTCTGATGTCCTTAAAAGCATTATAACGTTGTGAACGTCTCGGTCTTTTACTTTCTTGTTGGTTTCTTTGTTCAACCAGTAAAAACACATGTCGTTACATATAAACATATAAGGGAACTTACGACTCTTTACGGCCCGTAAACTGAAACGACTCTTGTATCTATATCGATTAACGTTCCACAAACTCTTGTTAGAATGTTAACTTGTGGCACATTAGCAGTCATCTATAGAACTTATTAATGCCATCTTTTTAGCAAAATGCGTTTAGCTACTCCCTGTATTACAAGGTCGACCTGTTTCTCATCCAGTAATATACCCCGGTTAAAGTCATCTTCTAGCAAAAGACTTTCTAAAAGTTATGGCCCTGTACACAGGGTTGTTCGTTTCTCATCATTTTTTTAAGTATAATGTTGGAAAAGTACCACAATTGTGCATCTTCTTGTCGAATTCCTCTTTTAATTTACAAAGTCTCGGTGAGATTTTTATCTGGTCTTTTAAGGGAATAGCTAACATTCACTTCCGTCATTCATAGCACACCTTGATGAATGATGAGCTTTGTAGCGATTCTATAACAGACAAGAGCGTTTCCATGTGCAGTGTTGCTTTGAAGACAGTAAGTCTAACTTTTTTGGGATTTTGCCACTTGAATCATTCCTAATATGAATATTTGGTGGCTTTTCACACCTATCACCGTACTGGTATTGGGCAATCAGGTTGGTGACAAATACATTTAGCTTTTCATTTAGAGTGTCGCTTATTCTCTTTGTGTGAACTAGAGTTTGATATCAGCATTTAAAACACTGTTTTTTGCCGCACTACAATTTTCAAAATGTACACGGTTTGTGTATGCTATTAGCCCGTTCATCTTCCCCTGATAAAAACTACTCGCAAGATCTAGCTCAGCCGCCTTGGTGGATCTGAGACTGGCAATCGCTATTCTTATTTTATTTTTATAAATAAAGACAGAAGTCTTGCCTTGTATCCGAGTTCAATGGTTCATTCCGTTTAACAACCGTCGGAACTCGGAACTGCTTTTTTTTACACATAATGCTCACCTTAATATAAACTGTTTTTTTTTTTTTTTGTATTATGCATTATTTGTTTCTATCATGAAGTTGTAAGAATAAATATTATCTATCGCACAGCTGTGAGACTTCCTCGATCGTCTCTACAGGTCTGTGTTGCATTTCGACTTTGTATAAGTCTGACGAACGATCAAGATTCACTGTCTGGAACATTGTAGCCATTTATATTTTGCTATTCCGGGGATTCTGCTTCAAGTCATAGAGACCCTATGAAGACGTTTTCTCGAAGGCTAAGGTAAGTTTGTCGTGTCCTACTCCAGGGTTGAGCTGAAAAAGATATCCAGCTTACCGCCACACTCTATACAGAGGTGGCTTTTAGGTAATCCAATGCATAGATATCGACGTTATGAATTTAGATCTGCACATTTGCTGACTAACGGGGACAAGGTACGTCACTACCGGCTCCAGGAAATAACCCCCCACCGAAATAACCCCCAAAATTGAGAATTTATTTCATGGGTTTTTGGGGACTAATTTCATACTTCAAATTGGGGAGTTATTTCACTGTGAAATAACTGTTTTTGGGGGCTAATTTCATTCTTCAATTTGCGGAGTTATTTCACAGTGAATTGTGAATTTTAAGACTTCGTAACTTAAAATAAACGTGACTTCACCTAGGAATCAAGAAGCTATTAGGAATTTTGATTTTTCGAAAATGAAGCGTGGGTTCCAGTATTTAGTAAGCAAAGTTTTAGTCGCTTCACCGCAATCTCATTTGGAAGTAGTTGAGGCTTTTCAAAGAGAATCTATTTGGATTAACTTTGGAAGGACCAAAGATGAGGAGAATGCAACTGCGTTTTTTTTTTGAGATTGCATTGATGCAGATGATAGATCCTCTGCGTTTTGTATTTTTGGCTCTGACCGCATGATGAAATTCAAAGAAGAAAATATATCACTTACTAACAGACGTTATTTGATGGATGGAACATTTAAGGTTGTGCCACAAGGATGCTTTCGACAGCTTTAAATAGTATACGTGTTTTCCTATTTTTTCGACATCCGCCTGGTATTTGAAAAGTTCAAATATTTTGCCAGTCCAAACGACGGGACTGGGATTCAAAAGCACCCATTTCATCCTGGCATAGGACTTATACCTGCGAAGCTTATTGCCCACTTTATTGTCGATTTTATATTCAAACTGGTATTCGGCTATTTTAAGCAAGTGCATTTTTGAAAACTCCCCTTTGCAACGCCAAAATATTCAGCAAAGCAACCCTTTTCACTGTACTACAGAAATTATTATTAAACACACTTCAATTAAACTTTTCCAATGACTTTCTTACTACGTCTGCTTCCTTCCAGATTGCACACCAGAATACCGCAATATTACCCTTTCCCATCGACTTCCCCTTTAACACATATCTCTTTCCCTTTTTATATTGCTACAATACTTAGAAGTCCCCCCCAATGCATCTAAACAATGCATAAAATCAAAAATAATTCCTCATAGCATATTCTAATTCATCTGTTCAATAGCTCCAATCACGTTCACAAGCTTCATCCCTTGCTCTCAAGTTGTAATCAATTCTCCAACGTCAAATCGCATATACATCGTGTTTCGTGTGCTCACACAGTTTTGTTTTTATGATTAAAGAACTGATTATGCTAATGAATTGTGCAAATATTTTCATAATTTATACATACACTGGAATATTGTGTACACACGAAAGTAAACATGCCTGCGCGTCAACGTGGTGCAATTGACATTGCCCCCGCAGACTATTTCGAAATGCTAGAGTAAACAGAAAACAAAAACAGGGATACAATCAACTCTTCCCACCCAGGAGCCAGGATAACAAGGAAAATACGCTAAGCAATTTGGTTCCATGTTTTCAGTTTTCACCCAGGCTCTCATAAATCAATATCGGGCGATATTGTTTTTTTTTATTTTATTTTTTTTTTAATAAGTAAAAGACTTATTCGTGCTGCCAAATGTGTAGGCTGAATTCGTCATTACCTAGCATAGGGATATGGAACCGCTCTGGTGTTATAAGCGCCCAGTCACTGAACAAAATTCCGGCCGTTCTTCGGCTCGGCTCGTACCGTGGCGTCGGCTCATTTAATTTAATTTCCATTGAATTTGATGGTATTGTTTGAATATTATGCCTTTTGAAGTTTTGAAAAAGTTCTCTCTCCATTAAAAGATCAATCTCCCGGCAATCAGTCTCTCTTTGAGTCGAACTTTGTCTTTCGTTTTGATAGGGGATAATTGAAAGAAAATGTTATGAAAGTATAAAGTAAGCTCGGAACGAACTGGAAACAATCGTTTGGCTAATTATTATTGTTGAACTTCGTCCACTTCTGTGATGAATTTTATGTTTGGTAGTAGATATTGTGTTTTAGGAAAATAGAGGTCCTACCGTGACCCTTCATTCTTCAGTCTTTTTCTTAAGGGCTCTTTGAAAAGTTAATTCTTAAGTCCACGGCTGAACTTTGGAACAGGACTCAAGAGCCAATTCGAAATAGGTACATCATTCTGTCAAATAGAATGGAGACTTTTGAAACCTGTGGTCTGAGGGTGGTAAGCGCACATAGTCAATGGGCAGCGTTGAGGAATTTAATGTTGAAGGCACGTTTTAAGTTAAACTTCCAAGCCGAGGTTACAAAAACCTCGACAAATGATAAACTCAGTTGAGTCCTGCACATCTGTTTAAATTCCACTCCCACAACGCAACATGTTCCCAATGCACTTTGTCAACCCACAGGGGAATCAATTTCAAATCGAATCATCTGGTTACTTTAGTTAATTTTTATTTCCTCCCATTCCCGCTGCTAGACGGCCATTAATCGATAGTCAGATATCTACTATCTTCATCATCATCACCATCAACATCAATGGCACATAATTCATCTTCCCCACCACTGACAATAATGTTGGCAAAATTAAACCCTTAGGACTAGTGAGCTAGTCAGTTTTGTATATCCTATAGCTGGAAAAGGAATAACACGACACGCCGACAACCAAAAAAAAAAAAAAAAACGGTAGGTATTCCACCCATGGGGGTGATTAAAAAATAATAAATTTACCACCAGCGCTGGCCGATGGAGTGAGTAAGGATAAAATAAAAACGCCCCGGAAAGTACTCGTAAATTGCCAAACTGTGTTCTCCAAATTGTTCCTTACTATCGGTCGGCATTATTTATGGTCATTTGAGTTAGCTCCAGGAGCCGCAGTCACTCAGGCATGCTACGTACGCTCGCACATGAGCGGTGGGCCCCCATGTGATTTTTCCAGTGAATGATTCAAATGACCCAGCACTTGACTTTTATTGCTTCGTCATTAAACAGCAAACTCGAAGACGAACAAAAAAGAACACACAAAACTGGAACGTCGAACTCCCGAAATGAAGCGGCAAAATGCGATGGCCTCCCGTGTTCATATCTGATGCTGGTCGGATTGGTTGCGGCTAGCACATAGAGCTTTCCTTAACCCATGTTCCAACATTTTGAATGCGAATAAATTGGCCACTCACTGATCGAAGCGTACGCATCCACCCTGGGACCGGGAGATGGTTCTGCCGGCACCCTGCTGCGTTATAACGACCTGAAAACGTTGGTCAAAAGTCGACTTAAAAAGCAATAAATCGTCGCCGTTTGTGGCAGGAGCCGTTGATGCACGGCGTAGTCCTTGCACTTGCATCCGAAAAGGGATTTATGGCCTGTCCAAGGGATCACAGTGAATCCTTCTTAGCCACGTTGCATTCAAAGTTGAATATGCGGTGTGTCTGTGTTGTCGACGGGGACGATGCCGATGTCGGCTCGATACTCAAGAGCTCCTTTATTACAGTGGCAACAAAAACCTGCATGTGCTATTTATGCGCGTGAAACGTTCGCAATATATGAATGCGCATATAAAAAGCGGGACATGTGGAGCAGAAAACCCTTGCCTGATTGACAGGCCACGTATTGAATTTGTGGCAAACTAATTGACTTGATTCGTGGTGGTTATTTTTTCATTGATGGGACACCTCACTGAGCAGATATTGAAATATGGGTGCGTTTTGTCTGCGTGCTGCATCCATCAGGCTTTGCTCGCCAAAGCAAGGACATAATATACGATACACTGTTGTGAAGGCTGTGTTTACGAAAGGCACGTTGAACGCAATCAGTGCTTCACTTCTGGCATTGCACCGTAAATATAAACATTAAAACGTGTCACGTTGTAGGTATCCTGAAATATGTCGAGTGTTGGCGGGAATCCTTCTGTATGCCTGTCTCATATCACGCTGTGTTAACTTCCCTGTGATACATCATGAAGCAGCACTTTATGCCAGTGATTCCGCTAAAGTCAATTGGTTACTGCATACTGTGGTATAGTACATGCAAAGTGGATTTTTCTTTTGACAACTTGAAGCTTTTATAATGACGCTGAAGTTAAGGGTAACTGAGAATCATTTATGATATGAAAAGCGAGGTTTTCTTCACCCACCTCTTTGGCTTAAATCGAAATATTAAGCATTCTTCTGATAAAACAAACTGAGTGACAACTTGACAGGATAACGGACACATAATGGTGAAATTGATTAAACTCTTTGTTAAATGAAATTTTCCGATAATTATTGTTGTTGGAAATTTGGAGAAGCTTAATATGCTCAAGAGTTTAGAGTCTAGAAATAGCGATAGCATAATTTGCTCAAGAGTCTATAGTGTAATAAGCAGTTAAGATATTAATCTGAAATTGTACTCGGAAGTGGGCAGAAATCACATTGTGCCATCACCTAGACATAATTGCGAAAGCGTAGTAAGAAGTCTTGTAAGCACTTAAGGCCATAAATTGAAATTGTTGCCGAAATGGGCAGAAATCACATAGTGTCAATACCCGACACATCGAAGCAATGCATGACACTGATGGCCGACAATCACAGCATTCAAAGAAAGCATTTAATAACCTCGCTTCGCCATAAATGCAGGAGAAATATCATATAAAATGTCCGAATCAATTTCCTCCGCGTATGGCAGGATTTTCAGAAAAGAGTCTTTTGAACACGTGTAGTCCAGAAGCGCTCGACCAACTAGTAGGTAGTGCAAATAAAAGATAACGATAAAAGCGAATCATTGATTTATAAAATAGTGTTAAAGTGCCAAAAGTCATTTTGGGAGTCTTAATGTTTATTTTCTAAAAAAAAATTAATAGGAAGCCGGCAAACAGCTCAGCTATATTGGAATTTGTAGTCCATAGGTCGTTCTGCTATAGGCTTTTTGGTAGAGTGGCATTTACGCATGGAGTGCTTCAATTGAAGCAAAACTTTGCTATGGGGCATCCCTCAACACTGTCAATCTCTTATCGTTTTTAAAGTACACGTATAGTTGCTCAAATTTGTCTTCCTTAGCGACAACTTGCATTAAACTCAGATCAACATTTACATATCATTGACTGTCCCCGCTAAACTATTAACTTCGCTCATTCAGTCCGCCAATCCAAATAAAATAACAAATGAATCCTCTGTTACCGTAATTTGTTTTGTTATTAACAGCAGATCAAACGTTATCATTTCCAGCATATACATATATACATTCCCACAGACAAATTGGTCACCAATTTGACAGCTCATCTTTTTTCGCAGCAACTCGCAATCGCATTCTTGCTTTGTGAATCAATTTTCGTCCTTAATTCCATTTACGAGAATATTCCGCATGCATGAATGATACATACCACGTAGACACAAACGGACCGAATTGGATAAAGCACCAAAGCGAAGCCCACGCCCCATACTTGGCCCCAACAATGACACACGAATAACACCCAAGAAGAATAATAAGAATGGAAATTGCATAGCATTAGACTAGATTTGGTGTGCGAAAGACAATTGTGCTCTATCTACTCGCATCAAACCATGTACATGTGGGGGCAATAAAAGTGGAGAGAGGACCAAAATGGAATTTTTCGAAATATATATACATACGCGCAGATACAGTCGAATTGTCGTCCCTAATACCCCAGGAATATATGCATGCCTCGGCATTTAGTCCGTCAGGAGTAGTGACAATACGAAGTATTTGTCCGCACACTGATCCATGCACATATTAGTATATAGCTGTAGTGCGTGTGCGGTTCGCTGTGAACCTTTTCTGCCAGCATTAATTCTAAGCCTGATTCTAATAAACATCGCAACTTAACGCCTTTACTGTATGCGATGGCAAATCCATGCCAAAGACAAAGGATACTTCGCAGTTGTGTATACGAGGATATGTAGCGCTCGCACAGCACTTTAACTTCGTATTAAATGGAGAGAGAAAGACAAGCGACCAGATAAGCGGTAGCAATAGCAGGTCAGTAGACCGAAAGTGAAGGACAAACACATTTTCACATATATCCATGTAGGGCTTTTGTTGCTTTTCCAAAGTTTCCTTTTTTCATTCTTTTTTACTTGCCAAGTGTTTGCCCTGAAGGTGGCAGCATGAGAGATGAATGCGAAACAGTCAGCGCAGTTGGCAAAGGGCCAGCGGTATATAAATTTAGGTACCTACTTGATTGGAACACGGTGTGAACTGTGGGTATTAAATTGCCATGGACTACGCCAACGCCACGAATTAGTGGAAAGCGCTTCGAAGATATATTGCGAGATGCTTGAAATTTACTTATAAATCTTAGAAGCCTTTAATTAAACTACCGTACAGAATATGAAAGGGATGTGCCGATGTGGATGAAAACTATGACACATATTACTGCGTTACCGCTACAATGATCTTGGACTTGGACTCGTCATACGCGGCAGATTTAGGAAACGAATCTTTGCATTTTTTGCAGGGTAGAGAACGCGTTTTACAACTCACATGAGAGGAAAAGACGACGCTGCTGAAGCTTCTACGAGCTTTTCGAACAAGCCTACATAAATAGAGTCCTTAAACATGACGTTAAAATTATATTTACTTGGCATTTTTAGGATCAAAATAGAAAAAGAGAAGACCACTGGTAGGACAGCTAGTAAACACTGCGTATATGACACAGCATCTTACAGTGGAATTTAGCTGAATTAATAAACCCTAAATAAGGGTACTTCTAACATGACTATCTCCTGGTCTCAACTAAGTTGACCACATTGCGGAGAGTGCTTGCTACGCCTCCGTATCTTGTTATGTCCGAACCTTTATTGACTGTGACAGCTACTATACCTTGTTGTAGACAAGGCACGATCGTGGAGGGGAAAGACTTTGCTCTAGCCCGAATTCAACAACATCTCTCCCCAGAAGATTTGTAATAACACCGTTAAATTGATTTCATTTACTCCATGAATAATGTGCTAGCCTTCGCAGGGCAACCACACCAAAGCCCTTGGCGGAGACATCATGGCAGAACTGCAGATCATCTAGAAACCTATATAGAGATGGCAAAGAAAATCTTGCATAAAAGTTTCCGTCGGTCCTGAGAGTAGGCAAAGCTTCTAATGTATAGGATCTAAAGCCTTTGCATATTTAATTCAGGCGATGATAGACTTTCGGCGATCAGATCAAAACCAAGTGAGGATAGCAAACATTCGGGCTAAAGATAGTAAACAGTACGCAACAACTTATACCTTGAATTTGGTTGGATGAATGCATCCCAGGTGAATGGAATTCGTCAACTACCGAGTCATAAGTCTTCTCAATGTCACCTAAACCCTATATGCCAAGAACCTAGTTTTAGTTTTAGTTCAAAATGACTCACCTTCTATGACATTTGCTCGTTTAGACAGTTCCTCGGCAGTATAAAAGACTAAATCGATACTGGCCTATATATAGAGCGACTCGCAGAGACACCGACAATAAGAAAATTACCTCAGCTTCGAGTTCTCAACTTCTTGATTGAGGCCGACGTAATAAGAAGATCAGTAGAAGACTATGTATATCACTGTATATGTATATGGTACTCGTTCTTTGGTATCATCGGCCTAGCAAATACAACATAAGACCGGACCTGACGCGTTAGAGCGACTGGTACAATTTCGGCATAGATGTTCGAAACTTGGCCTCGTGATCGGCACTGTTGGATAATTTTACTCCAAGAACTTGATAAAATATCCGCACAGCTTAGGCAGAGTAGTGGCAACAATATCGACTTTAATTCTGCATCCACATCTGAAGAGACCTTGCGGGAGGATGATTCCTAGGAGCAAATAGTAGGACAATTTAATACTACAGAGAGCTAAGAAACGTATGGAAGATATAATCCTTCTGAAGCAAGCTTCGGACTAAACTTCTGTAAGGCAAAAACATTCACACATTTTTATACGCGCACCAACGGCTTACTTTCGTGGCATGGAGATCATCCTGCCCAAGCCGAACTAGAAGTCTGCTTCGGATCTTCGCACGTCTGCCGCATCAACACATTGGGGATCACCACATGCTGTCCGCAAAATTTTCGAATTTAAGGGTCCGACAAAGGTAAAGAAGATCTTCGTGGAAGAGGTCGCTGCACTCCTATACTCTGAATCGAAGAACTAACTCAACAATGCTTCCGCTCCGAAAGCATTAAGCATACCTAATGTAAAAAAAAAGGAATTCCTGTGCACAAGTGCTCAATGCGCAGAGAGTAACCTCCGGCCGGACAAGCACAACTCGTTTATTCATTCATTAAGCTGTACAAAACAAAAACAGCAAGTAGCTAACGAAATCCAAAACAAGGAAAAAGGAGGAGCGCAAAACCCTCCTGTCCGGCAAAGGACATTGAATGTCGTTTCTTGCTGGGCAAAATTTGTCCACCCTGGTATACTCTTACAAAGCTCTGTATATGAGCATGAGATTCAGATTGCCCGCCAGCAGTCGAGCACACATCCGGTTGTATATGTGTACACAAGAAGGGTATATTACTTGACACTGATAACAAATTCTTAACAACAGATAGGTGGCAGCAGGCAAGTGACCAGTGACCACATCCAGCACCAGTTTCACGGGCTAACTCTCGCCGTAGAGTCTACCTCGAGGTCGAGGTTGATTGTCTGCAGAGCTTGCGGTTGGGGAGATTTTTTACTTCTCTCTCACAGTCCGTAGAGGGATGGGCCAATAGTTGAGATAGGTTTCTTCTATTTCTGTTTTGTTTCAATTTTTATTTTTTTTTTTTTTTTTTTTTTTTTTTTTCTCCTCGTGTTCTCGATGTCCCTGTAGACAGAAAGTTTCACTTCCGTTCTCATTTATTATCGAGTATCAATTCTAAGGGCACAAAATGGATGGTGTGTGACTGATACAGAAACACACACTCACTGTCTATTGTTGTCCCTAAGGACAATGGGGTTTTTCATTTTCTTCATGGTGTCTTTTGGACATGTTGACGACGGGCTGTGCTCAGTGTCCGCACCATACCGAACAATACCAAAGGGTAGAAGGACATTCCACCTCACCTACGTGTTAATCGATTATCCTTTAGCCGCACTACAATAGCCTACACGTCTATTCCCGTGGGGTGCCCGGGGTGGTGTTACGCGTACGTAGAAACATACATTCACGCTGAGCAGCAACAAAGTTAATATGCTTAATGGGGCGGCCATTCGAATGTGGATTTGGTATGTTCACTGACGGTGATAACTCGTGGTGGTATGGCGGTTATGTATCGCCTTTGTTCTTTGCTGAAGGCGCTGAACAGGTGGCCGTCAAGGCATGGGATTTTGTGTTGGGTCAAATGTAAATGGTTCATGTCAGCCAAGTTAACAAACCCGCTGCGTGAATAAAATTAACCTAATGACATGAATTAAATAGCAGAAGCGGGGGTCAGCTTGTGGTGGTCATATAAATATAAATTTGTAGGCGTTCTCCCTTTTATAGTGGCGTTGTTTTTGCCCCTATTCGAAGTTTTTGACATGTTCACACCCTCAGATAAGACCGAGCTAGGTAATTCTTTGACTTACGTTTCAGTGGTTCAAGTGACAGGTGTTGAACTAGTGATCTATTGATAGGCCGTATTTAGTCTGTGTGTTTGGATCGCCCATAAACAGTGTTGTGATATAAGTTCAGTCACTGTACACGGTGACGGAGCGGCAACTGTTCACATACTTTCACGATTAGTGTGTGGACGTGGTATTTTGCTCGAATTTTTCATTTTTTATTAAAAGTTCTTGCAATTCAGTGCAAATTGAGTATTTTGTAATTTAGTAAATTTAGTACGGTTAGTACACAAGTACTAAATTATGTACTAAAATTTAGTACATGTTAGTACACAAGTACTAAAGCGAAATCTTGAAATAAACGAATTCATGTAACTTTCACGGTTGCGCAACAACAACGTAGGAATCATTTTTTTACTAGCTAGTATACTCACTTGCGCAAGCGTGTTTGTTTCGTGAATGGAGTCCCTAACTCTCCAATTTAATGGCGAAGAAGTGTTCCTTTGTGTTGAATTTCTATGCATTTCAGATTTCAGAAGCGCAGCCAAAACCACTACGAACAAAAGTCCGCTTCTCTGTCTTTTTTTCGAGTCGGCCTTATAAGTAGCCGCAGGAGTTCGCTGCTTTGCCAGTTTTTCAAAAGACTTGTTTACACAGCAGACATTTCCGCTTGGGGAATGGGGAGTATCTATACCTACCCAATGCAAAGAAACGAAAAGGTGAACGTTCAACTTTCTTTCAATAGCATGCCCAGGATACTCTCCAGACGTACACCAACACCAACTCGTTGAGGATTTCTAAAAGTGCCACTCCAAGTCGCCGTCCTACGCTCGAACGC
Source organism: Cheilosia vernalis (assembly GCA_949126925.1). Lineage (NCBI taxonomy): Eukaryota > Metazoa > Arthropoda > Insecta > Diptera > Syrphidae > Cheilosia > Cheilosia vernalis. The sequence goes on along the minus strand of OX421358.1, from coordinate 98,024,739 downwards.
TAAGAAGTGCTTGTTGAAACTATTTGTGGGCGCATAAATAACTAAAGGCTGCTGACAAAATAGGTTGCCATACACCCCATACCACCATACGAACTAATATCGCTAACCACTCATTACTGTATACCTATTTATAAATAGGTAGCTGCAGCTCAGAAACAATGGACAACTAAGTTATTTCCACTAACCCATTTGTCAATCGCGTTTCACCTTTTCGCGCGACCGCACCGCAGGTGTGCGAGAGTGCTTTCAACTTACACCCGTCCACCCCTTGTTCTTTATATTATAAAAGGATCTGCGAAACAAAACGCAAAAATGAACAAGAACAAAAAACCTAACGGAAGAAATTTAAAGTGGCCGTTAGTCGGTTTTTACTGATTGACACTGTCGATAGGTGAAGCTGAAATATTATGGCAATTTTCGACATCGACACCTCCCTTTGTAATTACTGTCCTCGTTCGGTATGCGTGCGCCATTTTGCCTGCCCATATTCATTTAGTGAAATTCTGTAACTGCCGGCATGTGTGTGTGAGTGTGTGTGACCGCATTTAAGTGCGGTCCCAACAAGCCCGTGCGTACCTCAACCACAAAACTGACCTCATTTCCTGCAAAAAGGATGAGTACAGCGCAGGTGACCGCTAAACGCTGAATATTATTGTAATTCCGTTTCGAGGTTCTCTGCACAGGTATGGGTCGTATGGGAAATGGGTATAAGTATTGGCTATTGAGTCCTACCTACAAATTGCCAGGTTGCACGCTTTTGTATAGTTTATCAGTAAGACCAGTGATGGATTCGAGGGAAGCGCACACTCACACAACACACAAAAACCAACCGCTGACAAATTAAGGATATTCCGTGACAAGTTTTAATTGCTGCTAAATAGTGGCATTAGTCGTCGGACTTCAATCGCCGCATATTCCCCAAAGTAGCCTGGCGTGTGACAAATTACTCTGTTTGGGTTGTCACCGTTACTGCCGACAGAATGTACCGCTGTGCCAAAGAATAACGGCGCATTTTACATGCAATCCATCGCACGGAACACACCGGAGAGTTTCATTGCCGCATAGACCGTCCACCTGAGGAGATATTCTGTTAGATTTCCCCAGTTGTATCAAAGCTCGCGTTGATCGCCTTAAATTACACACTGCAGCGCAGCGTTGCATGAACTTTTGTTAAAAATTAAATTAAGGTCGCCAGTCCACGGGCAGTGTTCAGCATTAGCCTTTTGCGGGATATATACGTAAGCTTGCACTGGCGGAAGCTTTAAGCCCGAAAAGTGGTGAGATAAATTAATTATGCAATACGAATACATACGAATTACTGTTGGTCCTTTCTGTTTGCCGTAGTACGCACACACAGCTAAACAGAGTTTATTAGCAATAACGTGCGACGATGCCAGCTGAATTATAAGACAAGTGAAGGCACCATGGGTGTTAATCCCACCACGAAAGGGAATGCGGCAGTGGCTTCGGAGCATAATTAACGTTGCGAAACTTAAGGGTGCTTTGTTTTGTGTGCTCTTTTTCTGTCGGATACATACATGTGATCTGAAATTCCTAAATAAACCACAATCCACAACCCAAAATCGGGCTTCTCACAAGGTGTTTCCTTTGTGCACATCCTTGTATATATACCTATACAAAAGCTTGGCTGGTATACGTGTGGGTTAGTCATATAGAACTCATCACGCGTATACGCGTTGACATCCCATCCTTGTGGCTTACAACTGGAAGCTGAGGCCGGAAAATATTATCTATAGCCAGATAAGTACGAGGGGTTAATATTTTATGACTAATACCACATGCTGCTGAGATTAAGCGGGATTAAGTGAACACAGCTGTGTAGGTAAGAAAATTAGACAACACAGCGACGATATACATGATTGGATTGTATAGGCAGTCCTTTTGTTTGGGGCAACTTGTAACAATGGAAACAAACAGGCTTAGCTGAATAAAACCACATGGAGGGATCTAAGTACTTCAGGATTTGTTGGGTCTTATGCATGAACGCCTGCAATAAGATTTTTATAATAAAGATCGAACATGGATATAACAGCGTTCTAGTACCTAGAGCCTCCAAAACATGGAATGGAAGGATTGAAGCCACTCGAATTGAATCTTTGACACAAAGATTAAAGCCACTGTCCATCGCCTCATAGATGGCATAAAGAGATTACGAATTTCTGCCAACAGTGTTCTAATGCTCTCGAAGTTTCAGAAAATCCTTGAGCCTACCTTAATGCAGTCAAAACCCTCAAAAACATGGACTAGATGGATTTAAGCCACTCGAATTGAATCTTCGACGCAAAAGTTAAGGCCACAGTCCATAGACTCGGAAATGGCGAAGAGGTTACGAATTTCTGTCAAACAGTGTTCTAGTCTTCTCGAAGTTTCATATAAACCTAGAACCCTGTCTCCGGAAACTTATGCACCATATCTTAAGCAGACGAAGGTATTGAGAGAAAGATTAGTCGTAGAATTCATCTGCTTCTTTTGAAGGGCTTCTGGAGGAGGAGATTCATCAACGAACTGTACAGTGACATAGTGCTAGTCAAAAAATTGAGAATCGGATGATGCCGAGGGCACATGTAGAAGTGGATCTTAACCAACCTGGAGTACGCAAGACGCAACTATAGGCAGTTAGCTAAAGACCATGCAAACTAGAGAGGCTCAATTGTTAAGTTCCAAGTTAGGCCCGGACTTTGAAGTTCGTTGAAGAAAGCTTAACAAATTTCAAAACAGACAACTTGCAAAGCGGATTCTTCGGCTGTACGGATCTCTCCGGGATATCCCAATGACTGGCGGTTGTTGAACTATTTATTCTTCGTAGATCTGTAGTTAAAACCTTAGAATCAGTTCTCTCTGCAGGTGGTCTCTGGGGAAGATGATGTTACGCCATATACTATACTTGGAAGTTAATGCTCTAAAACCTAAATTTCAATAGCTGATCTAAGTCTTTTTATTGAAAGAACTTTACGTTATGTTATGGTTAACATCGAGACCGCAAATGTTTCGACTATAGTTTATTCAAAGATAATTCTAGAATGTCGGCAAGAATCTGTGGGTTATCCGAATTTAGATTCCTAATTTTTTTTTCGTATATGAAGTGATTTGTTCGACCCTCTTATACGTCAACTGAAGTACCTACTGCAAGTAAAAGCGCAGAAAAATCGCGAGCTACAACTATTTATCTACTTGATTAACCAACAAATTAAAAAAAATCCCTTCCAAACTACCAAACAATTTGGAGTGAACTTCCACAAAAAGAAAAAATCTTTTCAATTTGATGGTTTTATTGATTCTAATGAAATGACCAGTAAAACGGTTTAATATCGACTGAAATTTCACTCAGCAAATCGCTCTATGCCTCCAGGCGAATAAATAAATCACAAGAAGCCCCTAAGGACTTTTATCCAAAGCGTATATAATGTCAACCACTCATAAACTTATCGCCGGCCGGGACACAGGACAAATTATTAGTGCAAAAAAAGGAAAAAACGATTTTCATTCCCCATAAAAGTGTCCCCAGCCCAGATATTTATCGACCACTCACTTGGATGGGGTAGTGGTTCTCTCTTGTTTTGCTGTGTTATAAAGCAAAACTCTGATTTAATTGTAGGAGTGAGAAATAATATGCCACGTGTTGCAGTAGAACAATGGGAAAAGTTTACGATGGAAAAAGTGAGCAGTCCGGGAAGTATTTTTTTTTTTTTTGTAAATAACCCATGGCTAGATAGATAACATTTGCCGCGCTGATGCAAATGAATTCTGTTTGTATTTATAAAGAGCTGCTTGGCAACCACAAGTTCCCCCCCAGGCACAGCATTGTTCGGTGGAGATTAATCAAACTGGCAGCAGGTATTTGTAAAGCCCAAATCTCTCGAACAGTTAGCGAGTAATTGTGTTCACTGCTGTTCAATTATGGTTGATTGCAAAGATGCAAGCGCAACTGTATAGTAGTTGTCGTCGCCGAAACGCCACACAATAATTAGGCTGTGTCAATTACATGAGTTGGTTAAATTAAAAGGACATCGTGCGTTAGGCGTGCGGTGCCATTTGATTAAATAAACATACAGACAGCACACAATTTGTGTATTATATTGCCAGGACATCTACCTACACTAACATATACGCCATAACACCCATCGCTGCCGTGTGTGTGTAATTTTGGATGGCATTAAGTTAATGTTGCCATTACGATAATGGCGGAAGGATATTATTTGATTTAATTACTCTTAATTGGAATTGTGATTTATTTTTGTTTTTCATGCCCTATTTGCTGGCAGAGCTGATGCTTTGTTTTAATGCTGTTACACAGGTAAGAGCGTCATAGAGAAGGCTCCATTAGACACAGCTCACCAGGTCTGATGCGGGTAGTAAATATACAATAGCCCCTGATGTAATATTATAAATCAGCCATACTTCGTAGAGGAAGGACGAAAGAGAGTAGGTACAACCAATGCCATCGGCAATATAGCTTCGTAAACTTGTAGGACTGTATTTTGTTGAGGTGCGTGTATTAATGCAGTTTAAGTCCTCGTGTTTTTTTTTTTTATTATCACGCCCTTTTTTTAACTTTTAAATTAATTTTTATTGGGATTTTAATTAAACTTACATAGTAGACAAAACCAATTAATTATAATTTAAAACTAACATTTATCTTATTCTAGCTAAATGGCTTCTTATATCCTTAAAATTATTGCCTTTCTGCCTTAAATGTATCTATATTTATTTTGTTTTGTTTTTTATTCTTCAAAGAAATTTCTCACGCCCTTGATTAGCTTATGTGCGTCCAATTTGATTTTAAAGCTCCAACTTGTGGTCGAGGAGCTCGTACAAAAATTAAAATTAAATGGCCTCGATAAGACGTTCACTATTCACTTGCGTGTCGAAACTTTCATCCATTTTTAGAGCTCCATTTGCTCTTAAGCAATCAGCGGCACTTTTGAAAGAACTCAATATTCACAAGAGAATACGGGTTTGCGGAGCAACAATTCTTCAAAAACCCTTCCAATACTTCTTTGCAGCCGCAAAAGCTTCGAGAAAGTACTGTAAGAAAATATTCTGCAGGCTGGTTGCAGTAACAGGAGACCGCCGGAATGTTCACTGAGATATTGCAACCCATTGTCTTAGGATCTGTCCTTCTGCAGCAAGGGCTAGCGCAGAACAGCAGTTTCTTCATTACTTGTTGCTACATCATTTTTTCCCACAACTTTCTTCTTTTTACAATTTATAGCAGTCATCGCTTTCAGTGGTTAGGGGGTAATAAAGTTGCCCTTTCCAATTCCTCGCCTTCTCACAGGTTTGATTTATTTTTTTAAGTCCCCTATATTTTTTACTTTCTAGGAGAGAGCTCATAAAATACTTTACTAGCACGAAAGTGCTAAAAAATTGATCCACAACTACTTTTCGAAAAATTGCGTAGGTACCCAAGACTTTGGTTAATACTCCTTGCTTTGTGTTCTGACACCGACACCATTCAATCGGAGGCGAAAAAAATTCTCCAAACGACTACTGAGCTGCAATTTCTATGAATCAACTATCGCCAATTCATCATAGGGCTGCCAGTTCGCCTTTTTGTGTGTAGCTTATTAAAGAAAATATATTTCGCTGCTATTTGTTGCAGACTTCCCTCTATAGTTTGCATTTCGCGGGCATTATCTCTGCTTTTCATCCATAAGCAAACACAACACTGAAGTTGTTATTTGTGTTTTTGTTGTTGTTATTGTTGCTATTATTCTTGGTGTTGTTGTGGATGCTATTATTGGTGTTGTTGATGTTGTGTTTACTGTTGTTGTTGTTGTTATTTTACCTGATATTGTTGCAGTTGATAATGTGGATTTTAATTTATTATTTTTTAAAACCTACAATATTCGCAAAATGTATGCTATTTTCATATTGCCAAACCGTTAATTATACACTTAGACTGTTGGCAACAAGAATTTTAACTTATTTGCACTTGCTCTCTCTAACACTGAACTATATTGTGCGAGAAGTGCTCCCACGCTAATTTGATTGGATCAGCACTTCTCGATCTCGCAGTCTTACAGATAGATATGTTTACTTTGAGGTATAGATATCGGAAGATAAAGAGAAAAAATAAAATTACCTGCTTTAGGTAGTCATAAACCGAACCTAATCGATTCCACTCTAAGTTGGTAAAATAATAATTTTAAGTTTAAAAAAAAAAATCCTAAATATTTACTTCAATATTGAACAAAAGATCAGCAAATCCACTCGAAAATACATTCTAACCGAAATGAAATTGGCTGAATTTTCTACGCTACTGTGTTTTTATTGACATCATTTATGGGTAGGTATATTTGCATGCGTAATTAAATCCTTCACCAATCCAGGCCGCAACTATTCGTTCTCTCTCGCCATTCCCTGAATATGAGGTGGCAATTGTTGCACTCAAATGAACCAAAATTATAATTATTTAAAAGGCAACGCGCCCAGCTGCGCTAGCTACACATAATAATTTCGTTAATAGAATTAAATCCAATGGCTAATGTGCACGTAGATTGGAAAATAAATTGCAATGTAATTGACACACAGTGTTCGTTTTTGGCGTCGAGCTAATAATAGTTTGTTAATAAATTGATTTACCCATACATACACTATTCCCCTAATGAATGCGCATAAATCTCGAATTAACTTTTGTTACAAAGACGGGTGATTAAATTCCAAAATTGAATTACACAAAAAATAAATAGTTCATAAAATGAAAAAAAAAAAAAAAAAAAATAAACCAAAATCACTAAAATCGGGACGCAGCAGACAATCAAAATGCAACTGACAAAAGAGTACAAAAAAAAAATAACCTTTTATGGTTGAAATAATGTCGGCACAAATGACGAGCTTTTTGAATTAATTGTTATTTATATTATGTATACATCCATGAGCTATATTTACTTTTTTTGCTAAAATAAATAAATCCATTTAAAGTAATTGAACGTTATTTTTTTAAATAAAATGCGTTGATTGAAATTTAATCGCAGACGTATTACAAATGAAAAGAAATGATTGAATACTTAAATTTATGTAATTTATTTCGCATTACCGAAATCCCCTTGTTATAACTGATTTATATGTAACTGTCTCTGATTAATTGAAATTTTATCAGTCAATCTGTGGAAAATCTTATTCAATATAGAGGCATGTATGCGGCGCACAGAAGTGTAGGCGGGCATCTGGTTAAAATTTCATCATTATAACGGCGAAATGTATTCATCAGATAAGTGCGTTACAAAAATTAAATCAATCGATAGTATGACATGAACATGTGTTTCGAACAAATATAAAAGCCATTCTCAGAAATCATGCGTCAATTCAATGATAGTTATTATTTGTTGGCTGTGTGGTCAGAAAAGGGGTTAAGCGTCTAAAATCAATATCCACTCAGAAGGACATGCCTTTAGGAGAACATGAAAGCCCAAGTACCTACGAAAAATACGCCTATAGACACATCAAAGTTTGAAAGTTTGTACAGACCTCTATCCGGGCGCCAAATTCTGGCTACAGCCAGTATACCATTAGATGTGGGCTCCTCTGTAATTACTGAAACTTCCAATGAAATTTGCTGAGCATACATATTTGTAAAGATGATGCATCTAAGGTAAAGATCGGATTTCTGGTAATAGGCGAGAGCATTATTATGTTTGCATATATTATTTTAAGTATCTACTATTTACTTTCTTGCTTACTTAAAACTAATGAACTATTTTCTGTGGAATTTAAATAATAATAATCAGTCTTAAACTTGAAAGTCAGTTTGCAGTGACCATAGGCTTTTAGAGTATAATTGGTATTTTTTGACTTTATAGCTAATTATTATTTATATCTAGTATGGGTAGTATTATTGTCATTGGGTGTCTGTACGACTGAAATATTGACAAGATGCGTGATATTTATAAAACTAAGCACTTCTTTTGATGTTTTATGTTTTTGCGGTTTGTTTGGTTGATGTATCAAAAATTGTTTTTGAAGAAAGAGCATAAATGTCCTAATTGCCGAAAATTATATACAGTAGTTTAAAGGCCTTGCTGCTAACGTACCAAGGCTCCCACTCCAACTTGACATTTAGAACTTTGACATAAATATTATAGTTTTGAGAAAATTCACCCACCAGAGGGAGTCGTATGTCGTTTTCTTTTGCATGCAATGTTAAATTTTTATTTTGCAGAGCTAATAGTTATTTAAATAATAATTATTTAGAAGGAATTTTTGTGTAAATAAATAAATAGTTGGCGCAACAGGTCCATGAGGACCTTATTCTAAGCTCCTCACAACCATTCGTTTGGTGAGAGTTTTTCTTAAGATGAATGGAAGGGATCTCAATTTTTTGCCGAGTCCAGACGGCTAATTGAGAAGCTCTTTCATAAGAGTTATACTCTTGAAGTTTTTTCAGACTTTCACGACATGGGGCGCAGATTTATCTAATTGGTGTTTCTGTGGGGATCAAATCTGGGACCACTCGCTTAGTAGTTCAGCACACTAACTAGGACTACTATATACATCGTACTTAAAGAAAAAAACACAAACAATATTCGTACATTTTAGATTTGGAAAAATTCAGTATTGCATCAATTCACAAATTTTGTTTTTAGAGTTTTTAACTTTTAAATTATTTATTTATGGTGCTTTTCAGTTTCACTCACTAAGAACAAACGAATACTTTTCAAGCTGATTTTAAACGGATTAGCAATACACTGCTTTAATGTTAAATTCTATTTTCTAAAATTCTGTACAGATAGGCAGAGTTTTCTTCATTTATAAAGAGTAAAGAACCACGAATTTTAGTCCGCGGTACACCATTTTTTGAAGCGTTTCCTATTTCCATTGTATAGGTATACGAATTTCAACAGATCGCAATTTCAGTTTCGAATAATTCTATTTTTTTTCTTTTCACCCCAACAGACTCTGGTATAACCAAGTTAAACAAATTTAAGGTGAACAAAGGTTGAAAATTATTTAAAAACGGACTGATTACTACTCATAGATCAACCTGTCGATCGTTAATTATTATACTTTTAGAACGTAAATAAACCAAATTTTCAACTCAAACTTAGGGCGAAAGCTCTAGTCGTCCATGATTCTCTACTGCAACTCTCATTTTACCATAAAAATAGCCAGTTGAAATTGAGTTAGTTTCCACTTCTTGAATGAGAATATTATATAACCAGCGATTATTATTTATCGCCTTAAATTGCCTTTCGCAACAAAACTCTCAATAGGAATACGAAATGAAGAAGAACGACTACTTCAAGATCCAATGAAGGTGGATGTCCCACACTCAGCGAAATAAATCAACAAACTTATAAAGAAAAATATGTATTATCAAAGTAAGCTCTCCACATGGGATCGTCTTTTCAAATAGATACGTTCCCGACCGCTACCCCCAACAGCCAACACGCCTTTCAACCCATCGGAAGCACTCTAAAATATTTAAATTAAATACGCTTATGACCAGAACAATATGCGTTCAACCAACCCCCATGCGGTGATTGAAGGGGAATCTGAAGAAAATATTTCCAAGTCAATGTCGCAAGCTGACGCAATCTGTTTTGGCCCAGTCAAAAACCTTCACAAACTTTAAAGAGAAAATTTAATTTTCATTTTGCCTTCTGGAAAACAACATCTAGTCACCAGAAACAAGTCGTGAAACCTTTTTCTTAGGACAAGCCAAATGAACACTCATCACCCCCAAACCATCTACACCATCACTACAATCATCCCACACCGCCCATCATCATAATTGCTGTAGAATACATCTATTTCTCGTGAAGTCTTCGCCTTTTCGTAAGAGGCACTAGCACTGCAGAAGGACGACCAGAAGGCTCGTACCCAAACCAACTGACAGACATTTTGCCTTTTCATAATAATAAATAATTTCCATCAAAGGATTTCCAAACGATCCTTTTGTTGTCCCTTATATTAGATACATTTCTCGCATGCTATTATTACCTTAAAAGATTTCTTCATCTTCATCTCCGTCTATCTTCTTCATGTTCGTTCCGAGAAAAATCATTAATTTTTATTAAAAAAAGAACACACACACACTCACTCTCACGAAAGGGAGAGAATGATTGAAAGGACGACACAAGAAAACTGAAAGCCAACAGTACCCACAGAACTTGAAATATATTTACGCACACTCAGGGCATTTCAGTGGCTTGTGTTGAAATTAAAATTCCTCCGAAAGTAAAGAATAAGAATCCTCACAAGGTGCAGGACATTGTGAATTTTCTCTATAACCAAATATAATGTGCAGCTACATACTCATATTTTTGAAACACAAAAATTAAGGACAAGAACAACACCATCTAGGGAGGTCACACAACCATACAAACTTATACAACACAGAAGAAGTTCACTTTAAAGTGAAGTAGGGACGATATGTGCGGGTAAAGCGGAACTCAAGTGAATAGTTTACAAAGTATCCGTATATCGCAGAAACAAATATAATTTTGTATGAGTTTGATCCTTAATATGAAAAGTTTTACAATTACAAGCTTCAAGTTATGACAAGGCTTTCGTAATAGTCTCGACTATTGTTGCTCAAGAAAATGTGATACATTTGCCGCCCCTACTCACAGGGGGGCATTATCATAGAGATGGATTATTAGACTGGAGAAGGGTCTGAGGAACGTCACCCATCACTTTGAATCGACGCACGCTAAGCAACAAAAAGACGGCTCTGTTCGTCTGTCCTCGCTTGAGCTCTACATATAATTGCCTGGAGGTCATATACATAGGTATACTTCAATTTAGCCATGAACATCAGGGTCCTATAGATTTCATTCAAGAGCTGGCGTTCGCCATCAATGTCTTTTTGTAGAGTGAAAATGCCTTACATTAATCTTTACCCTTGATAAAGCCATCGATTGGAATGGTGCCTCTTCAAATTCTGGTGAATTGCAGGCTTATGTTCACTCTCTTTTTATTTTTCCCAGGTAAATTAGTCTCCGACCCTGTTACTTATATACAATGAGTCTCAAGTCACTACAGGTTTAATGTTCACCTTTGTGTCGCGTTGAAACATGGCAGCCATCTCAGCTCATTAGGCATAATAATTGATCCTTACTTCCTCGAAATCTGTCGCGAGAATAATGTGACCCCGGCGCGCGGTGAATGAAAATTTTCCCTAATAAACTGGGTGGCATTATGGTTTTCGAGAAGACCTCCAGGTCTATCTCCGGGCAGTAAATTTGTCTGACGATATGAGGGGGAGTTTAAAGCATGTGCCCGCACACTGTATTATCTGTCCACATTTTTGAACAGAATCGTAGTTCTGTAGCTGGGAATTTTTGCCCATCATTTGATTATGATTTCAATTTTTTTCACGTCGGCAGTTGAAGCTATGGCACGAGAACAATTGCGCCACACGCTTCCACAGGACATTATTCGGGCTCAAACTGTCAAAATACCTAATCGCCATACTTTGAAGGTTGCGCTATAGTTTCAAAAATTCTTCTTCGCAACCAAGCAAGAGGACAGAAAAGTTTTTGTAACTTTTGTTTTTTAATATTGTTGGCCTTATGTCTATGAAAGATTTTGTTCTTTGGTGATAAATAAATAAATAAATAATAATAATTATGTTTCCTATTTCTTTCTAAGCCGTGCCCATTGCCCATGTTTCTGTGTTAACGATTGTCTTTAATTTAAATTAAACTAATAAACAGATTTGATTTGATCTTATATTTCGGCTGTCATTTCGACACATTTATTTTCCTAGTAACGCAATCAAAATTCAATTGCAACGTGTTCATCTATTTCAGTTTAATTAAAAACTCCTATCGCATCTGTCATACAAGTAGTGTACTCAATATCGATATCAAAAAATGGCAGAAAAGTTTCAATTGAAACTTTTCGCCCAAGATTGTAAACTTTTAAAAGTTTTTACTCACAAGTACGAGCATGTACTCTTAACTACTATACAAACAAAAGTGTTTGATGAAATTTCAAAAGTTAAACTTTTAATTAGAACTTGCATTTCTGGGCACCAATTAAGGTTTAAAACTCGATAAAATGAACAGGGGTGCCGAGGCCGACAAATAACTATATTATGTAGATGCCAACTTTGTTGGGCAGTATTCGCTTAACTTAAATCGAATTGGTTTGAGAACTTTTAGAAGCCCAGGGAAAGGTTTGCCTACCTAGCTGTACATACCGATTTATTGATGGACGTTATTTATATGGGGAAATATTTGAAAATTGAAGTGAATTCATGGATTTAAAAAATAAATCGCACTTAAGTCAAAATGGTATAGAATTTGGAGAAAAAGTGATACTTGAAGTGTCCTAATTTTCAAAAAAAAAAAATAACGGTTTGACGCGCCAATTCAGTGTTTCCTTAATTTTTAGCTTGGACAGAGTCACAATTTTCGGAACAAGTTATGGCTGCAGAAACAAAGCCAAATTTCTGACCAATACTGTATTTGTATGTTTGGACTTTGTCTTGACGCGTGAAAAACAATGTCATTCAAATGGCCGCCTCGCGAATATTCGCAGCATGTAATTCTTTTGAGGTAACATTTCGGGCGGTATCTCGGCCCTAACTTGAGTAATGTTGATTGTTAATACGCGTGAACACGGTCTTTTGCGTAGTCCCACAGAAAAAAATCTAACGGTGTCAAATTGCATGATCCTGGTGGCCATCAATTGACGTCGCCAAATTACGCGACCAGGAAACTTCTCACGCAATAAAGCCATAATTGGTCGTGTTGTGTGGCTCGTTGCTCCGTCTCGTTGGATGGAACCACATATCGTCCAAGTCACGATCTTCAATCGCCGGCCAAATTTTCAAATTTGACGTTCGCCTACTTTAACTAGAGATTTATATTTTATCAGTCTCAGAGACGGGTACATAACTAGACAGTTAGCTGTTATATTCTTCGAATAGCTTATCTGACAGTTAACCCCTATCTGATTGGCTACCTGACTATTGAAAAATCGGCCCTAAATCGTTCCATTTAGAATACATTTTTCCTCGTTGCTACTATCTTATACGCATTTTTATTATAATAAATCTCACTAACTGAGATATAACCTTACACATATTTTGTTTAATATTTTACCTTCACCTGCAAGGCCTTAATTTATTTTAAAATGCAAAAAAAAAATCGGAGCTCATTGTATTTTTGCGATCAGCTGGAAAATTAAATTTTTGTTTGTTTAACGTAATGCAACTCACGACAAAGATCCCTTTATAATTTTTTGCACATGCCCAAATGGATTGTAAAGACATTCTCGATGCCTTTAGCAAGAAGAACTTTTAGCCCACCTATTCAATTCAATTCAATTCAATTTGTTGTTTTATTCATTTTTCACTTAAAACCATTTAAAAATATTATTTTTTTATGATATCTATTATAAAAAGAAAAATAAGTGAACAAGAATAAATAAAGGCCAATCTATAACTATCAAAGTTACATATAAGTTATTACTGGGATCTTCTAACAAAATTTTTTTTTTGTTTTGTAAATCATACAATTTTTGGAATATTGCTAAGATTATAAGAAACAAAAAAAGACAGATTCCACCTTTGCAAAATGATATTTACAGTGATGTTGACAAAGCAAATGAGCTTGCTTCCAACTTTGTTAAAAATCAATTAGTATCAGAGAATCTAAGCGACCCTATCACAATCGGCATGGTTAATAACCAAAGAAATAGCTTTAACATGTCACATATTGATACTCCACGAAGCGCCTTCATCTCTGACGAGGACGTTAAGTTTCACTTAAGCAGTCTCAAGGTAAGACAAGCCCCAGGTTTTGATAAAATAAGCAATGCAACCTTTATTTAAAAGAATTACCCATACCCAAGGCTGGCATCAGTTTTATAAAATTTACAATTAATGCTTGCTTGAAAATAAAATATTTCCCCGATTCTTGGAAACTGGCAAAAGTTATCCCAATCAACAAACCTGCCAAACCTCCCGACAAAGTCGAAAGTTACAGGCGCATTAGTCTGCTCAGTAGTTCAAGTACCTAAACTGTTAGAAAAAGTCATTAAGGAAAAGTTAATGCAGTTTATTTTTGATAATAACATTTTTCCAAACGAACAATTTGGTTTCCGGAACTCCCACAGCACTTCTCTCCAGGCATTAAGATTAGTCAAACATGTTAAAGATCAACGTTCTCGAAAAAAATCAAAAGGCATGGTTATGCTTGATATAGAAAAAGCTTTCGACTCTATGTGGCATAACGGCCTTGTTTTCAAAATGATTGGTTTTCATTTCTCGTACTTTTTTTGTAAAATAATCCAAAGTTTCCTCAGTAATCGTTCTTTAAGTTTGTCTGTTAATAATGTTCAGTCTGAAATAAAATACTTCAACACTGGGGTTCCACAACCCACAAGGTTCTGTTCTTGGACCTATATTGTACAATGTATTTACATCAGATATTCCTAGTCCCCCTTTTTGCGGTATTGTTATCTACGCGGATGACACTGCTGTATTTACATCGCATGAATATCCTCTTATTATCGAGAGGAACATTTCCAATGCGTTAGATTATACTTTTAAGCTATTTCACTAAGTGAAAAATAAAGATAAATGTGGAAAAAATTCAAGCTATCTTTTTCACTCGAAAAAGAAAAGCATGTTACATCCCCTCCAATCACTTACAATCAAACGTGTCAATCAAATGGAGCTCTTCCGTAAAATACTTAGGAATTCATCTTGATTCAAAGCTGTTATTTAATCAACATGTGCGCGAAACGCTGAACAAAATAAATATAGGTATTAGACTTTTATATCCCTTAATTTGCAGGAAGTCATTGTTATCAACTGAAAACAAAATGGTACTACACAAAGTAATATTTCAAGCAATAATTCTGCATGGATGTCAGGTTTGGGGTGATTGTGCAAAGTGCCATATAGCGAAGTTACAGATAGCACAAAATAAACTTTTAAAAATGATGTTTAATCTTCCATGGTATTTCTCTACAAGGGTTTTACGTAAAAGAGCGAATGTTGAACTGATCTCCGAAAGAATTAACTCCCTTACGTAAAAATTTAAGGCCCGCTAGGGTCACTCTGACAACACCCTAGTAAAAAATCGTTTTTCCTACTCTTACAGCCTTATTTATAAACTCTTCGTAGAGTCTGCTTATCTCTACGCACCCTCTAAAATGCCCTTACGCAGGAAAATGTTATTTATAAAGATATTTCGAACGTTGCTTTAGGGCTGCGTAAGTTAAACGCGAAAATTTGCGTTTAGAGCCTGCGTAGAGCTCACGTAAATAAGTGTTTGCATCAAATGTCATTTGGTCGTGTCGTCGAATTGTAACCAAAACCGAAAAGTGAAATTAATTTTTGTTTATTCATTCATTTCGAATGCTGTGCAAAATTTCTGCCAAACGAATTTCGTTGTCATATGCAATTATAAGATTGAAATTATCTTTAATAAATAAAAATATATAAAATATTGTGCATTTGTGATATTATTTCTTCTACTTGATATTTCAGCAGTAGGTACATTCGAAGACTTTTCGGAATTGTTTTAGATAATTTGTGTAAAATGATTTCATATACAAATCTAATCAGAGCTGATGGCGGTTTGAGGGCAAAAAGGTAATAGATTTCTTTATTTTCTGTAATAGTTTAACGAAATTCTTACCTATTTAGACACAAACCTCGTTTAGCAAAATTACCGCGGAAAAATGTTTATAAATCACAATTTCATGAAAGCCACGTAGAGGCTGCGTAAATCTTTACGCGATGTTTAACTAAACAACGTCGTAGAGGCTTCGTAAGCGAATCTAATAAATACCGCAGTTAATTGTTAATTTTATTTATTGATTTACTATATATTCATTTATTTGTTATACATACATATTAATTTATCTATTTTTTATTTGCTTATTTATGTATTTATTTATTTATTTATTTATTTATTTATCCATTTATTTATTTACTCATTTAAAAGTTATATATATATTTTTTTATTTACCCATGTTTTCATTTATTTACTTAAATTTTTCAATTTAATTTAATTATTTATTTATTTGTCGTATATATATTTATTTCTGCTTAATTGAGGTTTTTCTTAATTGTTTTTTTTTTCTCAATTTATGATTAAACATATATTTAATCTATCTTGTAAACCACAAATATTAAACTATGTATTTCAGTAGAAAGATGCGATTAGGTACCTATCAAATCTCTGTGTAAGGCAATGTGGAGTAACTCAGACCATGTAAACTTATAAATTATCTGAATAAAAAATCTATCTATCTATCATACAATTTTGTATACCTACCTACAATTAATTTTTACAAAGAAGCTCGGGATTTCTTCTTAAAATTCTGGCAATTTCTGTAATTTTTCTTATAAGTTAATCCCTATAAAATAAAATAAAATAGCTTATGTTTTACCAAGATTACTTCAATATAAGTTTAGTGTTTGCTTACAAAGTACTAATCAAATATTTCTCCTAAAACAATATTTTAATGAAAACTTTCTTTGATCCCCGCTTGACCGGGTAAGAACTTTACAAAAACAGGTATTTCATTCTTATAGCACTTCTTGTAGGTACTCACCTACCAGAAATTAGCTTTAGGCTATAAAAAAAGAGCCCAAACTATAATATGGTACTCATATGGACAATTTTTTTCTATATGCTCTACCTTGCCACAATAAGTTGATGCTACCTAAGTCCTATATTAAAGATCCAGTCTTCACTAGAATTCTTTATTAACATCACATTACCACAGGCAGATCTGGTTTGTACAAAACTTCTCGACTTCAACAGGTTTTTTCGCAAATTTAACAAAGGATGATCGCCTTTACCCAATCTGAAGTTCGGAACAAACATATTGGCACCTTTATACCTGAAAGTTCTACCCATACAACAACTTCTGGCAGTAATATCTAAAAAATTTCTAATCAAATCCTTCAGGACTTATAATATCTAGCGCCGAAAGTTCATATTGTGTCCCACGGCAAAGTGCGGTTAAGTAATGTTCGATCTGATACATTCCTACAACAATTTGCCATTGAATTAATTTCTCTCAAGCACACATCCTTCGTGTTCCCCCAACTTGAACAACGACACGATTATATATTCTTGGGATTCGGCAATCTTCAGTAAATAACAATCAAAAAGAATTCACCTTCTTCCTAACTCAATGGAAATTATCCTAAAATTTAATTTATCTCCAGCGAGTGCTTATTTTGCATTACTTCCAACTTCACTTTCGTTTCATTTTCGCCGACAGATCCGTCAGTCGACGAAGATAAAAAAAAAAAAAAATTGAAAATCATGTTTAGAATTTATGAATGAGCACTTTCCCCAAGGCAACTGAAAAGTTATTCCTTCCTCTTCCAGTCTATACATCACATTCATTGGAGCTTACACCCATCCCCACATGGACGCACAGGTGAAAAATTGTTCGCTTAACAAAATCAGCCAAGACAATAAATTTGGCACGTATTGTTGACACGAAATAACTTTTACCAACGGAACGGATAAAGATCTAAAATCCAACATGTACTTCCTAAACTCTGAAAATAAATCCTTAAAAACTTGGCGACTCACCTTCTTGCCAATCCACGGCTAGAATACAAGCAGTTTTTAAGTAGGTAAGCCGAGATAATGATATATCTGAGCTAGATTATTCCAGTCCTCCAGCTTCAATTAGGGCCGATTCGTTTTATTTATGTATTTTCTTTTTATTTTTCAGCGTCGTTCTTTGGTAATTATCTTTGTTTTGCACGGATTAGATCCATAAAGTCTTGAGGGGCACACTCTCATTCACTTCACTACATACATATTTTACACGAAGAACAGCGAACGCAACGACTCGTTCTTTTGTTACTGAATGTTATCATCCACAAGGAATTTCGTTATTAATTGATTTTAATTCGCTAATGGCCACTTGTTAGGAAATTATTTTTTTCCTCAATTAATTGCAACCACTCATTGAGGATAATTGAAACAATCTAAATCCAAAAAAAAAGCACCATCACTTGTCACTAATCCAATTAAAACATCCAATCGGATAGATGTGCGTGGCACTTGCTGATGCTATAAAATCCGCACTACCACTCGAAAAAACCGTCTCGAGGACACAAATTGAATTAGGAAAAAAAAAACGAAACAAATACTTTCCCGAACCGTTTTGAAATAAAATTAGTGTTTTGCGAACAGCTTTACACACCCGTTGGCGTTGCTCTAACTTCGCCGTATACCGTTTCTGACAATAATCCACAAAGTGTAGCTAAGGTAATCCGTTCAAATGGCATCCAATTGGATATCAATCTCAATCGAAAATGATTATTTGTTGTGTTATCCTTCGCGCACAGTAGTAAGTACGAGTAGTGATAGTGACCGACGACGGTATCGCTCGCTAACGTAAGCGGATACTGAGGGTAGGTATATAGCTCTGATTGAGTCGCAATATTTTGTTGGTATCGCACCACTTATGTTGGAGATCGCACAACCGATTGAGGGAAAGCGTCCGAGTTGACTGAAGATTATTGTAGGAAAAACCACTCGTTGATTCAGTGTTGGCTTGACATCGCACAACCAGAGTTTTCCTTCGATACAGACGAGAACGAGATTCGGGTGAAGGGAAAAGTGGAAGTTGACACGTATTACGCAGGGCGTACACTGTATTTGTTGATACCTGGGGGTGGTTTGTGGAATACAACGAAGGAGGGGAAACGTGGAAAATGCAATCCACAAAAGTGGTTGCGCTACTCTTTGGAAAATGGAAACCTAATAAAGGAACTCTTAAAATTGATTTATTTTATTTACACTGCGGAAAGTGGACATGGATTCACTTCACAGCCTATGCTGGGTGTTTATATCTGCCATAAAGTGTTATACTAAGAGCAGTGCAGCCTTGTGAAGCGTTATTTTAAAGAGAATTTAGATTTGCCAAGACTGAAGCGACGTTTCCTTATTCAGCGGGAAATGTTCGCACTAGTCTTCTTGTGCGTTAATATTTGAAAACATGTATTCTTCGGAGTAGGTTCAAGCATAACCCACAACGGAAGGAAATTCGAGTGAATATATGAAAAAGGTTTAAGTTAAAAATTGGTATAAGTTTCATGGAAGCTGGGCGGGTCTGATAGGAATTTTTTGAAGTTACTTAAATCTTCTTTGATTTAAGCTGAAGGAGAGTTGAGAGCATGTTGTTTGTTTTGGCTTTGACATTGGTGCTTTTGGTAAATAATGATGTAGAAGGCTCGCATCGTAGGCCGGAGATCGGTTTCTTATTTCTCACTAAATTCTTAGTTTTCGGTTTTTTAGGTTTGTTTTTAAACAGTTTGAAACAAAGAAGTATAGAAAATAGTTGTAGATGCAATGTTTTCGATTATGACCCCAGGCTTTATCGCAGCTATTTGTTTAAATTTGAGTTTTAATATTTTATGGCAAGTAAAAGGCACCCATAATCTTATGCCGTATCAGCAAGTAAATTTTTTTGAAAATAGAAATATAATAGCCGGTTCATTCATTTCAGAATAAATTAAAATTTCAGCTAGAAAGCTAGGAAACGTGTCAAGAACTTAACGATTTCGGGTTTAAAAATAAATACATTTTGACCTATAAAAAATTGTAGGTATGGCTTATATATTACCTAATTCGGGAAACTTAGAAACCGACAAAAGTTTAAATGCGAACTGAAAACTACTATTAATCGCACATACATTCCCTGGACGTGTGCTGTCAAAAAATAGCGTGTAATGATTGATGTTACGAAGGACAAGAGGGTACTTGTCATGATTGTAGATGAAGCGCGAGTGCACGCCTAGCTTTGTGCTAGCTTAGCTCGTCGGAAAATGGCTGGGTTTTTGCGATCATCAACAATCTTAACCATTCATAAAAATATATTGCGTGCATAAAAAATAAAATTAAAGTTAATACAAAACCCGTGGTTGAAAGAAACTAAATCAAAAAGGTTAAATCTGGAAATTTGGAAGCAAAAGAAAAATTCAACAACTGTTCATGAAACGGAGAAAATTAGATGTTAAGCTTTTCTCCGGAGCCTTCTCTACCCTCCCAACCAATGGTTACATAGGCTAAAAAAAAATTGTAACCCCACGGATAAATCCGATAAATCTAAATCATCACAAATCCATCACTTTGGTCACTGGCATGGAAAAATCGTTACCCTTTAAAATTCCATGTTTAAACTAATCACAAATTCATTATTTATATTTTTCACGTTGAAGCGACATTAATTATAATTATTTAAATAAAAAATATTTTGAAGAAATTTAAATTATTCAATACAAAAGGAGATTATATATATAATATTAAGTTATAAGAAAAAGAAAAGAAAAAAAAACTCACATAAAACAATCCTTCGTCGCAGCGCTGTCGATGAATGATGATAGGTGACTATCCTTTATGTCACTGCTAATTTCTTATATAATATGAACTAAACTAATTACTAAAGATATATATATATAATTTCTAAAAGATATTAAGTAGATACGATAAGTTAATTAATGATAAATTACGTTAAATTGAATTGCAAACAAAATTTAAAGTAATTAGATTCGATATTAGACATTCGAGAATTTATTAAAAAAAAAAATTTTAAAAATGAATTAAGATGACTGGTTTTTAAACGGAACGGAACGGAATAAAATTATTAAAGAACGGTGTGATGAATAAATTTAAAATTATTATAAACTAGCTGGCCCGGCGAACTTCGTTCCGCAAAAATTCGTTAATGTAGTTAATGAAATTATTAATTCCGAGCATTCGCTTCCGGTCAATTTAAATTCTTTATTCAAAAATGATATTTAAATAAATACAACTGCAACAACCGCAGCGATTTACTTGTCGACCAACCTACCGCTTTTTCACTGAAGGACTTTATGGTACATAACATTTTTCGTTCCATTTACGGGTGCGTACACGTACAAAGCGCGAGGTTTGCCGACACGTGAGCACGCCACATACAACTGACCATGAGAGAAACATGGGACGCTATGCTGATGACGATTATGTTGTTGTCTATCTCGGTCTCCAGTATGGACGACTGAATGATATTCTTTCCCGAAAATCCGACATATTCTCTTGATTGTTAATAATCCGATCTGACTGTTCGTCCTGATTTTCTGCGGCGTGAAACGTTTGACCTTCTCACTGGCGGCATTATCAAATTTGTCTTGGAATCGCCGAATCCCACACAAACTTTCATCCCCTATATCATCCTGTCAAAGTTTTGTTTTCGAGACATAAAGTCGCCTATGGCCTTCCTTGGGTCCAATCGAAACCATCAAGCTCAAAATCTTTAAAAACTACCCATCCTGTCTCGAGTTATGCGCGTAAAAACTCAAAACGCTCAAGAACTCCTGTGTAGCCTATCATCATCATCTCAAACATTTCAACTTACTCACTGATACTAATGCAAGGATCCTGAAAATATTTGGCAAACAAAAATGATGCATTCAAACACCATCAAACAAATCGAAGTAGGTATCTACTCCATTTCAAAAAGCTACTTAATGTGACATAGTAAACATAAGCAAACTTATTAGGAGTATTTAAAAAAATAAATTTCAAAATTGTTGGCAACAACAATTTGCTTGCAAAATAATTAAAATAATTGACAACAACAATTGCCATTAAAATTAAAAATATTTTTTTTTATGTTTGAAGTAGGTATCGGCGCTACTCGATTTCCACCCCGTTTATTATTTTTCAAAGTGCATTTCCCCGTACAAACTTTCATAACCTTTTTCATCCCCTCAAGGTTTTGTTTTCGCGACAAAAAGTAGCCTATAACCTTCCTTGGTCCAAAACAAAACCGCCAAACCCAAAATCGTTGAAATCCAACAATTCTTTATCGAGTTATGCGCGCACACACGGACTTCATTGCCTTTTATATATATAGATCAGCTAGAACTGCTTCTTATAATTGAGCGCCAAAGAAGTATAGGTAATGATGTTGTATTTTGTTTTTTCTTAGTAACACGAAAAGTTATTACGGGTTCCAATGCCCTCTACAAGAAAAAAATATTTTGAACCATAAGTTCTGAAGGATTTTTCCTTAAATCTTACCAGTGCAGCAAAAAAATAAAAGCTTGGGATATGGGTATTTTCCTTTCACTAGACTCAAGGGTCTATGGAAAAATACTACGGATTCTCAATCCAAGTTTCACTGGCACTGCCTAGCCTATTCTCTTTGCGTTTATTTTATTTTTATTATTATTTTTTTTGTAAATGTTTTGAAACGTAAATTCAATTCAAAAAAATTTCACTAAAACACTTTATTTTATTTTTATTTATTTTTATAGGGAACCTTTTCTGCCGCCTGCTCAAACTTTAATATTATTATTTTTGAAATACAACTCTATTTATATGTTTATTTTTCTATTTTTTTCTCGCAGTGTCTACTACGATTGAATTTTGATCACAATCGAAGAGTATAAATTGCAAAGTAAAAAAATAATTTTCCACAAGCGGCCAAGCAGATTGAAAGATTTGACACCTCCGGACATCTTTTTTGTAGGGTTATTTGTAAAGCAAATTGAACACCAGCAAGTATCAGACCATCCAGGACCTCAAGGGAAAACGCAGCAGCCGGCTGCTTGATTGGTGTAGGTACTCTTCAAACATAATAATAAATATAAATAAATAGATTCAACTACCTAGGTACATAAATCGTTTTTTTTTTTTTTAATTTTTTTGTTAAGTTATTCCACATTCACATAGTGGTACTGACGTAAAAGATGGCGCATCCGTTATAAAAGCAGAAAAGCTGTTGCATCAGTTCACAGCATATTGACCAACCGTTTACGCACCCATTCATTCATCGGAATTTACAACGTTTTTTCAACAAACGGATACTCCTCCCTTTGTCATGTTATGTTTTTGTTTTCTCTTTCAGTATAATTGATGTGATGCCAAAAGTCCCTTCGGGTATATTCCACTTACCAATACAACACACAGATGAAATGCAAAGCATATTTTTGCATAAACCAATATAAACACATTCCGGCGAACATACACAAAAGGGAACGAAAAAATAAGCACGAAAATAATTCCTTAATTCTGCATATAAAGTGCGGGTAAGTAACCTCCTTGCAAAAGCTCCATGCCACTGAACAGCCAGCGAATGCATTCACTGGGGAGTGAACAGTGAAGTTTCATGATGCAACTCTCGAACTCCACATCCTGAATCCTGATATTCGATTTCATTTTCCACTAGGGTGTCGTGTTCGTGTCTGTTTATGAGTGGAGGGTGTGTGCCGTTGTTTATCCTTTTGCGTGCAGTATTTTATCTGAATTCAAATAAGTTGTAACAAGGATTGAAGAGAGGACAATGACTGTTCTGACGTTGAAAGGAGAACACGAGCACAACCAAGCACACACTTAGTTACTTGTGTTTTTCTTCATTTGCCGCATTGTGTGAGGCAGCATATATGACGCCCACTTATGCATAGAGGATAATTGATTGAATGAATATTAAAAAATAAATTTCATGAAAGTGAAAAATTGTAGCACGTTTCAAGGACCAAATTCAAAGGGAAGCAACATTGAAGCGGGAACAAAAAAATTGTTACTTTTATCCTTTACAAAGGCAAATTGATACGAGGACCTTTGTGTTTTGCTGTTGTGTAACAATTTTTAGCTCTGAACTGGCGTGTATTTTACCAACGTAAGAGACATCGGACGAGCGGGAATTGCAGCCTGGTAGACTGCGGTATAAAGGATACTTTACTTGTTAGGGAGATGTTTACCGAAAAAGCATTTTCTGCATTTTCTTATGAGATATCAGCGGAAAACAAATGATGTTGAGTCAGCGTTCCCAAAAGTAGGGACAATCGGATTTCACTTAAGTAAGGCCATATGACAACTCCTCGTTTCATTTTTACAGTCGAACAATATTTTCATCTACAGCTTGAAAGTGATCTAATGGATGAGCAACTTACCTATCTAAGGAGCTTAATAAAACAGAACAATTCCAAAAATATAATTTAGTCCTTAAATTTATGCAATAGGAAAACTAAATTAAAAATGAGCAGAGCAGCGCTTTCGATGTAAGTTTTCTTTTCTTATTAATATTCTATTAATGCATGCCTGTTTATTCTTTATTAATTGTCAGCTGAAGATACGAGTTTGCAGACAGTGGAGCCAGGAGCGCAGATTTGTCAATATTTTGTAGATTTTCAATCTACCAATAGACTTTTAAAAATTAGAAATCTCCAAAAATCTGCGCTTCAGATTTTGTCAGAATTCGCAATAAAATATTTTGTTCTTTTTAAAATTTCTTTGCAGACTTGCTTTTGCTGTATGGTATAATTTTCGTACCTACTCAGTTCTTTCTTTGTTATTATTGTTAGTTATATTAAAAAAAATTCTGAAGTAAAACTTTTCCATAGAAATCTGCATTGCAGAGATTTTTTTGACATAATTGCAGTGGTCGCAGTGGCTTAGTGGTTAGTGTGTTGGACTACTAAGCGAGGTTCGAATCCCGCAAAAACCCAAATTCCAACTCAGGGTTTTTCTTTGCGCCACCTCTTGCGAACGTCTGACAAACATCCGAGAGTATAACTGTCATGAAAGAGCTTCTCAATCGGCCCGTTTGGAACCGGCATGTAGATCCCTTCCATTCGTTCCAAAAATTTTAAACTCACGCCAACTATTATTATTAATTGCAGATTTGTTTAAATATTTTTATGGCGCTAATAGGTGCTTCACACGGAAACAAACACAATCCATACTTAACCGAGAACAGAGGTTTGAAAATGAAGCAGCTAGTGTCCAATGCAAATGGTCGATTTTATTTATTTGTATTGACAGCTCTTAGCCTAAGAGTGTTGTACTTTTGGACTACCTTTTGCCTGTTTCGTTTTTCTTTAAACCATTTTTTTTTTAAATTGTTGTAGCGAATTATATTTTTATGTAGGTATGTTCATATCTTTTAATGAGTTTCACTTTAGAGATTTGATTTTTTTTATATACTTAATGGGGATTTTTATGACATTATAATTTTAATGTGCATTTTTGACACCTTGAAGTATCGATCCTTGCAATGCTTTTCAGCACTGTTTTTGAAAATTTTTCAGGATAATTGTTTATGTGCATTTACAACGTTTACAGGAATTTTTCGGAACGTTTTTTAACCCTTTTTTGATCACATTTTCGGGCGCTTCTTGTACCTATTTTCTTATGGCGTTTATTTGTTTTTTCTTAGATTTTTGGATCGAATTTTATAAAAACAAATAAATAAATAAATAGTTGGCACAACAGGTGCGTAGGGACTTGTTTTGAGTTTTTAATTTTTGAGACGAATCTAAATTTTATGCCGAGTCATAACGGCTAATTGAGAGAGACGCTCTTTCATGACAGTTATACTCTCGGATAAAAAAAAAAACCTTACAATTTTAATTATTTTTTTTTTTTTTGTTTTTTTTTTTTATTGTATTCGAACCTCGGGCCCCTCGATAATAGTCCAACACACTAACCACTAAGATACTGCGCCTGGGTGGACTTTTATATGTAATGTTATTCATTGCGATCTCTGCGATTTGGTGCAATTTTCGACGATGTCAATGTGGAGTTTTTCAAAATTTGTTCTAAATATTTTTTGGCTCGAATTTGCGGTTTATATTTAATAATATTTTTCATTGTCTTTTAAAGCCGATATTTAGAGTTTTTGTTGTTTTCGAAGAATTTTGAGATTTTTTCCTTGGGAACGATTTTATTTTGACGATTATTTTGCCTTTTCTTTAAGGATGCTAAGAGGCATGTTCAGCTAGATCTTTCTTAAGGTTCCTGGTAAATATTTTTTCAGGAGTTTGCCGAGACGCATTTCTATGGGCTTAGGGCCATTCGTCGTGACTGCAATTTTGGCGTGGTATAATTTTATTAAATCTTTGTGTCAATTTAGATCTTATATAGTGCACCTACTGATATTAATCTTATGTGTTCGAATGTTTCTATTTCGGTTTCTATTATTAGTTTTCCATTAAACTTATAACGTGTCGTTAAAAGCAGATCCATTGAGGACATCAGCCTAAGCTTCTTACCATCAATCATTTGTGTGAATTTTTATCTTTTGGTACCCACAATTTAGTATAGCAAATCCGAATGGCTGAATTGTGAAATACTTTACTCTCAGTAGTTCGCTATAGGTATAGTCGTATAGTGCAGTGGAAACTGGAGAGTTATAATTTCTGATTTTCCAAACACACTAACCACTGGGCAATAACGGCGAGATATTTATTTTTACTCTGCCACATTTTAGTAGCTCTGCAGCTATTACCCACTCGCTTCTGACTTCGCGGTAGCTCTATCCTCGCTTTTTCGTTGAAAAATATCAGAAGGCTTCGTATTTACTATACCGGCTGCTTTTATGATATATTCCCGTCCTTCTCCAGCATCATGTTGTGTCTTGTTCCAAGTCCTATTCTATTAACACAAACAATAGGCTATATCTATATTTCTTGCAAGTGGTCTCTATCCTTGTCTTTTTCATACCTACTCTCAACGTCTTCAATTCAGTTGGAGTTTTTTACTTTTTAAGGACATTTCTCTTGTTTGAAAAATCGGCCCATTCCAACAGAGATAATTAATTTTCAAAATCTGTTAGAATTTTCTAATCATAGTTATAATATAAATGTTCGAGGGCACTTTAGATTATCTTTTCTATTTTTACCTTTTGCCTCGGAACATTCACATCTATAAGCTTTAGAAATACAATTAAATTTCTCACATAAATCCAGCAGCAGCTTCATGTCGAGTGCACAACTTGGTCTGTAGTTTGTACAGTCCTAGCATTCTATACCTACACACTACATCAGCCTTCAGGTCAACTCTTTGAACCGACAAAACAACAAACAGCATTCCCACAACAACTATGGCAACAACTTTTAATTTTTAAAATTGCAATTTGAGTTGTTTGTAAATTAAATTACATTCCACCTGGGCGGAACGTGACTCTTTGTGTGTGACAAAATGCACCGGGCTCTACCATGGAACTTGCCCGCTTTTCCGCTACCCCTTGTGCAGAGCCTCATATGGTGTAAGGTTGCACGTGCATAGCATGCGCTATCACGTGCTTCTTGCTCATAAATAAAATCGCAACTTATGAACATTTAACATATTTACCCAGCAAGCTACTTGCTCTGCTCCATCATGGCCCACCGGTTGGTCGTCAGCCATCATCGTAGTCATGACCATCACCAACATCGTCATCATGGTCGTGGCGTCGTCATCGAGTGGCAGCAGTTGGAGTACATATTATGCCGCCGTCTTTGTCGTGTCATACGGCCGATAGCTGGTGGAGTATCTAAGTTACTGGCTATGGGTCCTTTTTGTTTTACTCGCGCGGTATACATGGCATCCGTTTAAGCACAGTTAGAGGTGGTGGTGTGCCACATATATGGGCCATAGCACAAGTGGATGTAATGCAGGCCGGCCGGCACAGTCACATATCCTGTTTCGCTTGCACAGTTACGTGCACAAATTCGCATGCTCAAACAGCATTAATGCACTCACATTGCACCTTTTATTTATGTTTGACAAACCAAATACGGCAACAATAGGAGTGGGGGATGGTGCCCGATTTCCCTACGGGTATGGCCACTAATTAGGGCCCCGTTGGCATTGTTGGTTAGTGATGGATTTTGTGTTGACGTAGCAGGTGAAATTACAGTGGCGTCAACGTTGGACGAAATTGAGGCAGTCACTTGAAAAATTGGTATTAAAGACATGGCTTACAAGCGGCCGAGCACCAGTAAACCATCACACCACAGCATATGGCCAAGGAATTAAGGCCCATTTTATTCACTCGAAGTTGAACACAATTTGGGGATTTTTATATGGAAAACTCCCCGAGTTGTGTTCAACTTCCAGTGAATAAAATGGGCCTAATACTATCAGCCGTTTGCCTGAAGCTGGCGAGAGGTGACGTCCTGGACAATTAAACACCCAAGTCAATAGTATAGCACACTGTTATTACAACTCCTGAATGTCGCACTGCACGTAATTGTGAATTGTCCCCGAGTCTATCAGAAAACCATACCGCTTCGGAGGACATATTGACATATAGTCGGAAAAGTGAGCAGTCAATAGTGAGACAGAAGCTAGTATGTAGGTACCCAGCTTAAAAACAGAGACAAAATTAAAACACAGGCAACGCCTTGTAGATGAGCAATTTAAATTGAAAGATAACGAAGGACTTTGCCAGCATGGACATGGATTCTATACATGGGCTGATGCGCTTACTAAACTTGCGCTGACAACGAAAACTTCATCAATCGATTAGATTCGAAAGGAAATCTTACGACTCTGGTAAGCCATCCAAGGTGGAGTTTCTTCTTCAAGCCACTCAACTTAACATCGCCTTAATGTGAGTCGACAAAAAATATTTACGAACCGCTCTATGCTTACAATTACTAACAGCAATAGCACTGAGGCCCCACTGTACTTAAGGCATTCTAGCAATTTTGAGTTCAACTAAACCTGATAGCAATAGCTATGTTAATGATAACTATGACGATGCTAGCTGGCGCTGCATTGTTCCCTCTGACGGCCGAGTCAAAGAAATTAAGAACGGTTTGCAGAACAAGTGGCATGTTGTGCATGAATATTTAAAAATGCAATGGAGTATATTGCAACTGAAAGGTGCGGTCAAGTAGACGAAGGAACCACACCCACTATTCCGACACCCTCATCTGGTTGACAGCAGACGATGGATTTATTTCTTATTAAATTACAAGGCTTGCATGGCGACCCGGGTGGAAATGGTAGCTGAATTCGAAATTCATTGCAGGTATCGGATTAATTGGGAAAACTCCTTGCTGGTGATGTGATGGTGCGGTTAACCACTAGGGAGTGGGGAGCGCGCTCCGGTTCTGTTGGTATTTCAAGACATCTTACATGCAAACAGCGGTTATTGAGGTGCTTAACAGATTATTAGCCATATATGCATGTGAGGGGCAGGTGCGGATGCAAGAGAGCGTTGCACGTATTATACGACCGCCATTGCCACTATACCTCTGGCATTATTTATCACATTTTAATCTCACGGGATGCATAATTGCATAATTATAAGAGCATGGGAATAATAATCACTGATTGGGCCAAGGCACTGCAGGGAATGTTGTCGCTGGCGGTAGTATGTGACATTTCATTTAACTGAATTATAATTAAAGTGGACTCGTTTCAATTCGGTGCGTACGACATGACTGTAGGTATGTGCAAAAATGGCTTTAAAGGTGGCGATTGTTCAGAAACTAATTACTGCGTATAAAGGAATGGGTTGCAAATTTATTCAGATTGAATCGGGATTTAGAACCAAAATAAATTTGTTAAATAAATTACATCATAGAGGGACTAATTTAGTCATGACTCATGAGAGTACGTTGCAAGGTATCTCAAACATCGTTAAAGGTATGAAGCATTCATCCGTGACTCAAGACTACATTGTTTGAACTGTTTAATTTATAGTTCAGTACTTCCATTTTCCATTGGGTTTTTCCGATAAAATTAGATAAGTTTTTTTTTCATTTGTCAGTGTTGAGAGTAATCGGTTTTAAAATTTGAATTTTATAAAATATCAGTCATCTTTTGCGGCCAAAAGGTAAATTGCTCTCTATTTTTTAACACTATAAGGAACTGCAAAGTTCGACAAATAGTGTCAAATCTCTTTAGATGTAAATCGCGCTTTGAAATCGGCATTGTCGAAATAGTCCTCGTCTGAATCTGAAGAAGATTGCCTTTTTTGTCCCCAACGGAAAACCACATAAGTTTGACAGCAGTCTGACAGCATCGGCAAATTATATAATTGTTCTGTTCTAGAATCTAGATTGATCACATGCGAAAAAATTAATTGACTTTCACAGAGCGGCGTTCCTGACTAAATACTCTGTTTACATCTTCTTTTTTTAATATCGTCCTCTTTGCAAGTCCGCGGTGGTACATAATTTACGAAATTTCCGAGGATTTGACTATTATGGAATCATTTCGTATCCTGAGAATGCTTAGAGTTGTTTTGCTTTTCAATAGCTATTAAGAAAATAGCCAAAAAGAAAAAGAACGCCTTGAACCACAAATTTTAAAAATGGGAACATTTTTTAAGCGGAAAATACAAATATCAGTCGAATAAAACACAAATTTATATATAAAACCAAGTGATTTGAATTGCTTTTATTGCAGAAAATAAAAAGTTTAATTCTTTTGCTTCTTACATCTATTTTACAAATTAGCATTTGAACGATTTGACAATCATCTGTCAGCAATAACCAACTAGCATAACGAAATTTCTTGGACTGATATTTGCGCAGGTTTTTATGGAGGGAAAATGTTTTGATCGCCCAGCATAATTGTTAGCACTGAACAGACAAAAATTCGGACTCCAGATGTTAATCAATTCTGACATTACAATGATAGAAGAACTCAAAAAAGTGGGTAGCGAAATTCTGTCCGTCTGACTGTATATCTGTCTGATGTACGTATGCTCCTGAGGCCAACAGCTTAAATAGCTGCCCGGTTTTGGTTCAAACTTCGGATCTGGTGTCTGTGGGCCTACAGTTTGGGTCTGTTCTTTTCACACCAGTTTTATTTGTTAAAAAACGGCTCAAAGGTTTTCAACCGAAATTGATATTTGAGCTTAATGTGAGGTTAACAAGACTGGATACTCAGTCTTTCGCTAAAAAAAAAATTAAATCAAAGAAATTTTGAAATTCTCGCATATCTCGAAAACTGTTCATACGATTGTAACAAAAACTGATTCCTAAGGAACAATACCCATTTTTAACAACTTAATTCATTTTTTCTATATCATTGTAAAATGAATTTTTGAAAAAAAAATCACATTTTTTAAAAACTTGGAATTACCCGAAAACTGCAACCACGAATCGTGCCAAAATGCATAGTTACATAGTCAGAACCCCACTTAGGTCCATGTGGTCCCATTGTGATGCCCTTATTGGGGGGTTAGCCGGTGTTGTTGGCTATAGTGTTTCCTCTTGGTTATTCGACCTTGTCCAGCCATCCTGATGCGTTTATGAACCTGTAAAGATTAGATAAAGATATATCTGAAAGTTCATGTAAATCATGGAAGTAGTATCTTCCAAGTGTCCTATTCCTCAAGTGACAGAGACTTGGGCATTGACAGAGGAAGTGAGGTGTGTCCTCGTGTACCTCCTCGTATCCGCAACCCCTGCATATATCGTCATTCTTGAGTTTAAGTTTCATTGTGTGGTATCTTAGGAAGTTGTGACCCGTTAGGGCTCCTACCAGTTTATACATCGACGTTCTATCAAATCGCAAGAGCTTGATAGTCCGACTTGGATTGTATTCCGGCCATAACTTCCGTGGTATTTCGCAGGTAGTTAGTTCTTTCCACCTGTTGTTGGCTTTCATCCGGGTTTTATTTTTCACCCTCTCTCTGAGATTACAGAGTGGTGGTTTCATTGA
Source organism: Cheilosia vernalis (assembly GCA_949126925.1). Classification (NCBI taxonomy): domain Eukaryota; kingdom Metazoa; phylum Arthropoda; class Insecta; order Diptera; family Syrphidae; genus Cheilosia; species Cheilosia vernalis. The sequence goes on along the minus strand of OX421358.1, from coordinate 97,993,342 downwards.
ATTAATCGCCCGATCTTGGTCCATAGCAGAACCATTTCTTGCCAATTCATCAGCCATCTCATTGCCGGTTTTGTCACTGTGTCCAGGGACCCAGCAGAGACGCGTGGTGTGCTGCGAGCAGAGAACCTTAAGCTCTTCACGGCAGCGGTGAATTAGCTTTGATTTTATTTCGATAGCAGATACTGCTTTTATAGCCGCCTGGCTGTCAATGAATATGGTAATATCATTGTTTGGTATTGATAACATTGACACCATATGGGCAGCTTCAGCGATTGCCAGAACCTCCGCCTGAAAGACACTACTGTAATCAGGTAGTTTGATTGACTGGTGTATATTTAACTCTTCAGAGAAGATTCCAGCACCTGTTCCACGGTCCATCTTAGAGCCATCTGTGTAGATGGATATCGATTTTCCTTTTGTGGGTTCATCTGTGTTCCATTTCTCCCTGCTGGGGAAATAGCAGGAGAATGGTATGTCGAAGTCAAGATGGGGAGACAAGTAGTCAGAGATGACCGCATCTCCCACATATTTATTCAGAATCTGTGTGTGTCCCGTTATGTAGGGTTTCCAGCTTTTTGTTTGGCTGATCCTGAGGGTGCTTTTGGCTGCAGATTCTTGCATGTATAGATCTAGAGGTAACAAGTTGAGGATAGCCTCCATTCCAGCAGTAGGTGTTGTCCTTATTGCGCCGGTTGTACCTATACATGCTAGTCTTTGTATTTTGGTCATTAATTTAAGATTCGAAGCTTTGTTTGTGGCTTTCCACCAGACTAAGCTAACGTACGTGAGTATTGGACGCACAACAGCCGTATACATCCACAGAATTATTTTGGGGTTTGGTCCCCACCTTTTGCCGAAGATTCGGTTGCATGCGTAAAAAGCATTTGCGGCTTTTTTTACTATTTCATTGACGTTTGGTTTCCAATTGAGCTTCCTATCTAAGATTATACCCATATATTTGGCAGTCTCAGCAACCCTAAGGGGTATACCCTCAATAGTTGGAGGATCGAAGTTTGGAATCACCCTTTTGTTACTGAACAAGACTAGTTCAGTCTTCTGTGGATTGATTCCAAGACCGCATTGGTTTGCCCACATACAAAGTGTTCGTAATGCGTTTTCTAGTAGTTCGCTTATGGTCGGTAGGAATTTGCCTGTAGCAAGTATCACTACATCGTCTGCATACGCAGTTACTTTGACCCCTCTGTTTTCGAACTTTAGTAATATTTCATTTATGACAAGGACCCAGAGTAGGGGGAAAATGACTCCTCCTTGTGGTGTACCTCTTGAGGCTTTCACTCTAAGTTCAATGCCACCTAATTCTGCGTTAATATTTCTTTCATTGAGCAAACTCTCAATCACATTGGTAAATAGTTAAGCAATAGTATTTTTCAAACTAAAAACTACAATCTTTTCTTACTTTCTGCATAATATTGCACAAATCGCTCTAAAGATCTTGATCGAAGTACATGTTGAAGATGATATAAGCATTGTAAATAAGATCCCGTACATAGTTTTTCGCCAAAAATTCGAATAAATAATTTTTTTAATTATTTCTTAAAAATTCTATCCAAATCCTTATCCGTATTCACATACCTACGGTATATTTTTGTAGTAATCTCAATGAACCTTGGAAGTGGCAAAAAGAAAAATAATAGTTAGGCAAAACTTATTTTTAGCAAATATTAGGTACCCACCTCTTTTTTTTCAATCATATTGAATACTTGCCCTAAAATAGTTCCAAGGTTCCAACCACTTATGGAGCTTACACAACCAGAAACTCCTACTTCACTTGCTCCCCCACACACGTCATTCAGTATATTCAGTTTACAACTGCTACAGCAATATTCAAAAACAAATCTCTGATTTATTCTTACGTCTATATCTACGTAAAGATATCGAGCTATCACGAACACTACTTTCAATCGTAGACACCTTAAACCTGCGTCACTAATATTCCAGTCAAAAATAGCAGACACTCCTACTACACTTGTCCTTGGACTTACAAATCTTGTAAGGTGAAATAATACAGTGGCGCTTATAACTAACCAGAACTTGCGACAATTTGCCTTTTACTTGGAGATTCAACTTATAAGAACTCATATTGTTATTTGAAATATAGGTACGGCCATATCAGATGAATAACCCAAAAGTGGATTTTATTTAGATAACACTTTTCCTATGTTTTATGAACTGTTTCTTTTGTCTGGCATCGAAGTCCATTTATTCGCTTCGTAGTAATTCAAAGTTGGGCCTTAAAAATAACTTGTTTTGCTCAAATTCAAAAGTATTTTTGTTTGCATTCCCTTTGCTTGGTATCGTCATTAAATTCCAATGAATTCGTTTCCCAGCATTGTAAATCCGATTGATAGAAACCAGTCAAATGAAAATATTATCAGTGAGCTCGTTCGCAATATTTTTGGCGAAGATATAATAAGACTGACCACAGTCGGTTTCACTCTTGTCATAACTAAGTATACATTAGGCTTAACAAATTGCTTCCTTCGCCAACCCGATAATTCTTAATTTATTAAAGAGCACATTTTCCTCCAATGTTCTAACGATTTCAAACTGGCAACAAAACAAATACCACCCACAAACCTTTCTGCTGAAACCTAAAATTTAAGGCGCTTATTTGAATGTTTATTTAAGAAGATTTATGTTTCAATGGAAGTCTAGACAGCATAGGAAATTAACTGCTATACCCTTAGGCTGCTCCTGCACATAATTTTAAGATGTCGACGTAAGCAACATTTTGAGCAGCACCTCTTCTCATTCCCAACATATTTTATCTCACTCACTGGCATCCGTTTCGAAGTTATTTCGTAAATGAACTTAATTAATAGATGTGCATCCTAAATAAATTCGAATCCTTCGGCAATTCTATATAAGAACCAAAAGGGGATTCACACAATTTAAATGGGAATTCATTCGTTATAATGTCAGACCAATTAAATAGATAGACACAACACAAGTATCTTACCGCACTCTTACTCCATATACAAATCACTTATAGTTCACGAAGGTGAAAACTCATTAGACGACTCCGCAGGCAGTCTACCTCTCTCGATATGAAAATTAAAGGAATCCAATTGCGCAAGAGGGTTCCCTGTTAAAGCAATACGTACGAGTGTAGATCCTTACCTGTATTGAGACTTATATTAATGCGTCTTTTAGTTTATTTTACTCTCTACCCTTCAGCCGACTGCTGTTGATTTTAATTTAGTTTCGGGCATACCACTGAAAGGTTTCAGCTGATATACTGACGAATTCTTAAGGATGATCAGTGAGATGGACACGGTTTTACTGTAAAAAAAATTGTTGATAGGAAGGAACCGACTTTAATAGGACTCTGACTTTGAATACATTTTTACCCGAAATTGTCCACCAACCGAACCTCTTCCTAAAGGTATGAGTAGAAGAATCCAGTTTCTGAAATATGAAGCTAATCATTAGTGCACCCAAAAACGTTTGATTGTTTTCGCCATACCGAATGCCAACCCTCGCTTGGGACTGTAGTAACCCCATTACTATTAACTACGGTCAAACAAAGTCGCCCAGCTGAAACCGCACTAAAATTGTAAAAAAAAAAAACAATTCTAGAAGCAGCAGCTACGTGCCATCTGTTGCGACTAAATTAATTTATGGCCACCAAATGACTGAAAACACAATCATTTGGCGGTTTGAATCATATGCGATACTCTATTTCATTATGACCGCAAAAATGCACAAGCGACAAAATATGGAAGCCACACATGAATGTCGCTATACCGACACCAGGCTATTCCTGATACGAGTCATTTTGAAAGCATTTTGCGCACCCCTCCAGCTCGATGTGATAATAACGAAACCAAAGTAAATTTATGAGTGGGCAAATATTGCCGTACTTTCTAGTTTCTACACGCCCGCCGAAGATATGAACCAATTTTCGAGAGCGAGGGTGTAGTAAAAAAAAAAACACAAAAATAGTCCTCGGACCACTTTACAACGAGGGTGTTGACAACGGTAATAGCGACAGCATATAAACAAACCCAAGAGAAGGCAACGAAAAAAAAAAATAAAAAGGAAAGAACAAAAATAACTCACCAGGACCATCGCTGTATGGCACAGTCCCATCGACCTCATGCCACAAAACCAAATATTGTCACAGTTTAAGGGCTTTTAACTGCATTTAACTTCAAACCCCAGTGTTCCTGTTGCTACACATATACTCCAACCGACATGCGGTATATTGGTAGGCAAAGTGGCACTATTTCTACCCCAAGGGGGTAGCGCTTTGGACGACTGTGAGTGCTCGTCGATGCTTTTATAGGCGCTCTTCCATTTTTCAGCCTGTTAACAATTCAGTTTATTTATTTTCCATATGCGAGTGGCGGAACTGTTTTTTTTTTTTTTTTTTCCTTTTTTTTTCCACGGGTCTGTCATTAACTGTGAAGCGATATTCAAATAGTCCTAAGAGCATAAGGGGCTGTAAAACGTTTTAAGATGGTGTGTTGTTGGGGGTAAAAACACTACAAGCAGCACATTGTAATATTTTTGATCATGGGGAGACTGTGTACGGAGGAGTACATTTTTTTAGTAGACTATGGGGATTTGATTTTAGGATAGAACCAGCTGTGCAAAATGAAAGCAAGGGACTCATGGAGCAGCTTAGTGTCACCCTGATGTGGCCGCTTTAATTGGTTGCTGAGATACAGCATGATTTGCGGATGATGTGACGTTGACTAGCAAGATGGACGCTAGTTGAAAGTTGAGATAAATGGATCAAATCAAGCAAATTGAGTCCGGTACAAAAGTGGTGCACGAAAAGAGTCTGAGAGAACAATATTGATGACTTTGGCAGCGGATCACGGTTTCTTATTCATTTGGGCGGAATATATTTGAAGTCATTTAGTTCAAAAGTGCGACAGTAAAATACACTCCCAAAACACGCCCAGAGCGTTCATGGTGTCGGTAAAGGATATAGAATTGTGTAAAAGACCGTACTTGGTGGTTCGTGTGTGTTGATAAATTACATCAGAGCTTCTTGACTGCGCCACCTCTCCCGAACGAGCTTCTCAATTACCGGCTTGGGCTCGGCTAAAGTTCCCTTCCATTCAACCCAAAAATTAAAAACTCACGCAAAACGAATGGTTGCGAGAAGCTAGAGGACTAGGGTCCCTCTACGGACCTATTTTTTCGTTTATTTTACTCTGTGAGTTGTCCTATCAGAGGTCTCTGTTAAACGTCGTCCCTGATATTGATGTAGTAGCGCGAATATCCTACTCAGACCGATGAATTTGCAGGGATGCTAAAGCTAGTCATGATTCTATACCTATAGCTCGTCACACTCAGGTCATTCTTTGATCAACCCAACGGTGGACCTTACTTACCTGAGACCGCTGATAAGTTTCATATTATTTTTTTAAGAAGAACGTTAGGCATTCATAAAATATGGCAGATAGAATCCTTTCACGCGATGTGAGACCGATGCCACTGTAGTTCAGCCAATTCTTAATTAATATTGAACTGGGACAAGCCATGCATCTCCAACTGCTTTAAAGAAGTCTACCTTTAAACTAAACGGTCCGTTCTGTCGGCTTACTGGTCCAGGTAAGTCGCATACAAAAACTGTATTTGTGAATTTTGAGTCAGCCTTTCATGTTAAAACTATTGCGCTTCGCGTAATGCTTCTGCCGTGTCGATGATTTTTCCAGGAAACAAAAAAGCCTAAATCTGACAACCAAAGAATAGCTGACACGGTATAAGCTCCCTTGCGTCATGCTTCCGCAATGTCTTTCTATGATTATTCCAGCAAAACCCCTTAGTAAAAAGTACTAATTCTTACATATATTAGCTGAAGCTGCTGAACCAATCAATCAATCATCATAGCAGGAGTAATAGAGACGACCATTGTTACAGGTGTTGATTTCGAAGCTCTTAAGAAACTGGACAAGTTCAGCTTGCCCCTCTAGGCCCACTTCAGTAAAAAAAAAAATACTTGCTACTCCAATGTCTCGTTTGATCCATTGTTGCCCAATCAATCACTTATAACCAAGCCCTCACGCATCCCTATCTTTTCAAATTCTCAAACTAATTTGCAGCACTATAATACTTCTTTAAGGACGCAATCGAATTCGTTTATCGTTTCATACGGCGACACCGCCACTACTTCCACAAAGGAAAAAGTACATAAAACATTGTAGCCTAAATTGGTAAATAATTCTAAAGAACATAATAAACCCGCTCTTATGGAAACACGACCCATTTCATATTATTCACATGCAAAACAACAGCCATCGACGTGGAATTAATTATCATCCCCAAAACACCCCCATCATATGCGGACATCAAATGAAATCCAATCAATTAGTAGCCTAACAGCTTTCAGAGTCATTGTACTTGGCTTCACTGCGTAGTAGGGACAAAACCGACCAACACCATGCTCAAATTGGCATTATCCACTTTATGGTCAGACTCGGGATAATGAAATCTCACCACACTTATTGGGGGCAATTAAATACACACCACTGTGAAAATGCTGCTGCTGTTGATGGTTGCCATGATGGCGATGGTGGCGATGGTGACGATGGTGTTGGTGGAGATGGTGTTTCACTCTCATATTCGCATTTCGCAAGCAACCACCACAATGCCATGGGGCAATTTTACAGCAAGTGTATCGAAGATACCAGGATCAGGATGCCAGACGGCAGAGGAGTTACCCCCATTAAATCATTGCAGTGTAAGTTAGTAAATTGGAAATTTATTTAGCATGTGAAAACGCCTTTAGCATGATATCGTTATTACAAACAATCTACATGTCGATGGACTCTGCCTATAGAAGTATATCGCGCACTGCGACCGCACTGATGATCGGATATTAAAATGTGAATCACCCATGTTGCACTGTTCCAAGTTCTCCGTATAGAAAGTAAGCAACGCATAAATTTGCGTTTAATTTGTGAGGTTTTTCAGTGGGCGTACCTACGCAATGGTTATTCTTGTCCAACGTGGGGTGTGGGGTTCGCCATTCGCGAAACATGGAAATGGTTGTTATTAAGACGCTTTCGTGCTGCCGGTGAATGATAGGAGATTATATCCATACATAGGTATTACAGCATTAGGAAGAGTTGGCAAACTCAATTTGAGATGGTCTTGCCCAGGGAAGTTTTGTTTGAGGAGAGCATCTGGTATTCGAGGAAAAAGTTGGCTTGCTTGGTGTTAGTTTCATAGGCTGAACTTATTTACAACATTCGTCTATGAACGTCTGCTCCCTTTCAAAGTTGACCAAACGGTTACATGTTTAAAGGGATGGGTGTTTTATGTAGAAACGGTCATAACTTTTTCTCGAATCAGGTGGACGATGAATGGTATCAACTGTGGCGTCTGCAGTCTGCAGGTCGACTTTTCTTAAAAATATTTTTTTCGTTATATCACCCTTATTCTACGTGACGTTTATATTCAACGACAATTGGCGTTTTTTGAAATCGGTATTACATGTGGCGTGTTTCTAGGCGTTTTATGCCGTTTAATGACATGTGGCGTTTAAGTAGTGTGGAACGCAAGTCAAAACAGTTTTTCGCATTCTGGCAGTCGTTTGAGTTGCATAAAACGACTCATAAAACGCCGATTTATTGTCGATTACAAATTCTTAAACGACAAGGAGACAAATTTGAGTTTTGGTGATTTTTGTTTATCTGCAGTGATTTCATAGTTCTCTTATGATTAAGGGTGAAAATAAAAAACCCCGATCAAATGAAACGTTTGGTGGAAATTATGGAACAAAATATATCGTTGGCAACAAATTTTAAAAGAGGTGTTCCACAGAGCGATGATGTGAGGAATGGATGGGTAACTACTTTTAACTTACAATCATAGCGTTTAAGCTAAAAAAAAAAACCTTTCCTGTTGTAAAACATCATTTTTGCACAATTATTTTCTCCTTCAGTGTAATGCATGTTTATCCATTGTGGGCATATATTTTCTACGATTATACAGTGAGCATTTCGGTTAGAATTTTACTAAGGGTTGGTTGGGCACCACCCAAATTAAAATCATTCCCTACACAATTTTGGTAGGTAGCCACCTTCCGCAAGAAAACGCATTATCGAAGTCAGTTTTTTTTTTTAAATGACTGGCACTGGCAAAGAACTCCCCGCGGCAGGAAGTGTATCCTTCACTTCATTTAACAAAAAAAAAATAAACGATGGCTTCTTTGCTAAGTCTGAAGTACCTACATTATGAATCTGGAAATTATTGGCATTATTTTCTACCTTACACTATTTTGTATTTATATGTATGTGCCTACTTACTTTGAATCTGGTAAATCCAAAGGATCAGATTGTTCTTATAATTCTTCTTATAATTTCCAGCTCTCTTTTTGCCGACTCATCTTCTTCTTCACTTTCGCTTTCAAATGGTATGAACATGGCAAAGCTGTTCATATTTTTTTTAGTATTTTTATAAAACGACAATTCGAAATACTTGTGATTTTTGAATGTTCATTGAAAATTTAAAACAGAAAACAGAAATACCCACCTACCTGTCAATTATCAGCTGTTTGTGTGGAACTCATCTGGAATGTAAAGTAAATGAGAGTGGAGACGACTCGAAACAAAAAGCGCCAGCTGTTTAATATAAACGCCACGCGGAATAAATGACCATTCACATGAGAGCGAACTGCGAACCACGGACTGGCGAATATTCGTAGATTCTGACACTTCATTGTTCATTTACATGAAAACTTTCTTAAGTCGCAGGTACCCGCGGATCATTTATATTGTTGAGTTCGAGCGATTTTTTCATTCGCAGGTTTGTGGATCGCGACTGTTATATGTGGATTGTGAATAAAGTGTGACAGTTCGCGGCAAGAATTTTCAATTCGCGGGAGAATTGCTATAATTGTTAATTTCGTTATTTTAATCAATCAAGTCTCGGTTGTTTTTTTAGATTGAGTGTTATATTAATGGAATATAAGGCTTTTGTGGTAAAAACAATAACAATTTTCAATTCATAAATGCAGATAAATTGATTTGTTCGCAGTTCGCCTATTCGCAGTTCGCGCTCATGTGAATGGTCCTTTAGAGGGTTAACCTACTCCTGGCAATTACAAACAAATGAAAAACAAATTGAGCCAAATCAGTCCAGCCGTTCTCAATTGATGAATATACATTTTTCAAGCCATTTTTATATATAAAGATTAAGAAGATCCGATAAAGACCCATTAGATGGTAGGTAATGAAGTGTCGGTAATGACGAACAAATAATGTAGGCAGCTAGACAATGTTTTGTATGTGGTCATCTTTCTGAGATTCTACTGTAATACGTTTGTAAAGCATGAAAGGCTGTAATTTCACCACTGTTCACAGTAGGGACGTGAAGTTGAGGCTACTACTGCGAAAAAATTACCCCCACTATTCCATCTTTCCGGAAATCTTTAGCTCACTTAACTTCAATAATTTTCGTGTCGGTAAAAAGAAAAAAGAAATCTCTGCGATTTTTAAACATTAGTAAATGTAATTTTAGTGCTTTATTAAATAATTACAGTTCTACAATACTTTAAGTTAATTAGGTATAATTGACGATATTCCGAAAAGTAATCGACGTCACAGGGTTGTGCTTAAATATCGTTATCCTCGAGCCGAAGGTTATCCTCGAATACCTGCTTCAGTACTTCTTCATATGTTGGTCGCGACTGTAAGGATTTCAATATTATTCAGAATTACAAAAGTTGATAATTACAGGTGGAAAATCAAAAAGGACACTATGTATGCAAACATTGGGAAAACAATGCACCAATACCAAAAACAATAAAAGCTGAATATTGCCAACTGGCGTACATGTTGTGTCATTATGATAGGGTAGAGCAACAAATAAAAAATAAAAACAATTGCACGTTCCCTGCCGTGTATCGCTGTAATGTTCGCTTTACATTTTGTTTTTCCCCACTTAATGCATGACGACGCAGGCCCCGAAAGAGGTTAATTAAATACAACAGAAATGTGATTACGCTAATTGAATGTATTCCACAGGATTAATAATATTTTTCGACAGTTTTTTTTCTGTATTTCTTTTTAATCAAGTGAATATTTCTGCTGCATTCTGAGTTATTATACATAATTGCAATTAAACCTTTAATGATGATGGCCTTTGTGTATTTACTTTACATCTGGCACTCGCTGGTGAGGCCAACATATACCTACACTGGGAGCTGGCATTCTTTTCAAGCGAAGTGTGCATTTGCACTTTGATTTATGCGCGACCATGAGGATTTATCGCGAATGGAAAACAACATGAAAGTGGCAAACAGTGGTGTTATTATTTTCCCAAGGTATGACTGACGTTTCCGGGCAAAGAAATGATGAAGCTTGTGGCCTCTATTATGATGATTGGTATAATGAGCTGAAGAAGCCCGTATGTCGTATTCGTAGAAAAAGTGTTTGTGGATTTATCATACAAGAGAGAAAATTCCACAACTACAGAGGTGAAGAACAACGCTACCAAAGACCCAAGACTTTTTCTACGAACGACACATCAGATAATAAAGCTCGGCTGACTGACTTTCCTGCCAATCGGTTTTGCTCATCCTGAATCCAAAAGGGGCGCGGGCGGCCTTTTTTTCAAAAGCAATTTATTTAAATGCACCTCTTAGCAATATGTTCCAGTATTTTGTGTGTGTCCTTATATTCGCGCACCAAGGATATCTAAAACAGCTGGTGCGGACGCATATAATTAATACGAGAACGGGACTCCATTTACAGGACAGCCAACACGAAACCCCATATAGGTTTGCCGAACAATATCAAGAGGCAAACAAAGATTAACAAGTGGTGAACTTAATAATTTGCCCCGATTCACAACTTTAAATAAAACGCATGATTCAACCTTAATACTTTTAGATGGAAAACTCCCCGAGTTGTGTTCAACTTCGAGTGAATAAAATGGGTCTTAGTATATAGGATCGTATCAGACGCTCTTCTTGCACTCCTGAAGCACTTTCATAAAATCATCTAGATGCTGCTGTTGTATATATACAGCTGAGCTTGTGGTTTTAGACGCCGACAGATTTGACGAAAAAACTCTAAAAATTTACTCAGTTTTCCCCCGGATTGACTAATAGTTGGGAGGGTTATGAGGACAGGATAGTTCATGGTTCATCGTCGATAATAGACTAAGACTAAGACGAAATCCGTATATATGGCAGCATTGATTAAAAAGAGCTATCTGCTTTGGACTCCGCTGTATATCCGACTGTAAAAACAGAATTAAACAACATTATGGTCAACGAGAAGTGGCACCAAATATCGAACACTCGGTGCTACTGTTCAGAAAGGCCCTGCCCCCGTCAAATCTTAGGAGTTTTGAAACCGGTTGCTCGGTTGCTCTGTCAATTTAAACATTGTACTCGTTCACAAGCCGATTAAGAAATATTTTTAGTCTCGTGGGACAAACGCTTCGTGGGATATCCGGTCGCATTTGATTGGAGGTAATGGTTCAAGGACGAACTATACAGCGACCTAGTCCTCGTCAAAAAAAACTGTGCATGGGTCGTAGTATGACAGCTCTACCCGCAATTGCATCGTCACGCCCATTCTTACTTTGCACCCAAAAAGCATGTGTTGTCATTGACTGCAAAATACTGAATCAACTTCATTATTGTATACACCAACACTTTCTCCTGTTAATTACTCAGCAGTGTCGAGTATATTGGCAGATATCTCAAATACTATCCAACACCAAAAATGTCCCCACTGTCAGTAGACCAGTGGTAGACGAATACGAAAAAACCATCCACCTTTTGTTAATCACAATCAAAATCATTACACAAAAATAATATAAAAAATAATAAATTTTTATTTAACAAACAAAAAAAAAGAGAGTATACCGGAATACATAGAAAAATAGCGAAAGTACATACTCGTAGAAGAGATGCATCTAGATCTTAGGACATAAAACAGGAAAACCATTCACCAGAACACTCTTCAGTTACTGACCTTCCATGCGTCGTCATCCCATTCGGGGAACATACGCTTAAAGCTCTTTGGTTCCAAACTCTGTTTAATTATAATTACAGTCGCTGTATCGATTGTCCTCGAGGATGGCTCCGTCCTTATGTATCTCTGCAAAAAAAAAAAAATATCTAAAAATGAGTAAAAACCACATGAGTTGAATAGAGCAGTATGTACCTTAGCCATGTCGATAATTCCGTTTTGTTCTTCGTCTGTGGTGCCGGAACCAACCCAAAGATAAACCTCATCTCCACCATCCAAGAGCATGACGTCGTCGACATCGAGATCCTGAAAAAAAATTATTTTGGTACAGAAACTGGTTTCGAGGAAAGTGTGCCGAATTTACTTCTTGTTCGAAGTGTGGCACTTCTTCGACCTTAATCCTTCCGTTGAAGAGAATCCTGCAATGGAACAGACGGGGCTCCAAGAGCGGAGCACCAGCCTTGGCCATTGAGCGGTCATAGATACCCTCACCGTTCAGATCCTCCCAAAAGTCATCAGGCTCGGCACCCTCTTCGACAACCTCGTGCTCAAATGTTGGCCAGAATTGGCCGATGCGGCTCTGAGCCATGGCCTTTTCGAAATCGGATGCAGCCTGTGGAGGGGAAAAAAGTAATCTAGTTGTGTTTGGTCGAAAAGCCTCCTCTACTCACCAGTCCAACCCAAATGTACACCTTCTTCTGTGGAATTCTCACCAAGGCAAAGACATCATCCGATGACAATGACGAAGAGTCGGCTTCTACCTCGTTAGCCCGAACATCGGTCTCATCAGTGCCGCTGGCACGGAATAGAATCGCCCCAGTGGGAGCGCCGGTGTAGGTGGATATCAGCTCGCCCTTGAAAGTCTTCAAGAAATGACGGGGTTCATGTCCTTGGACTGTTGTGACAACAATTGCGTCCAGTTCGTCGGCGAACTCCATACCGACCTTCAGGCTTTCATCGTAAGCAGCCGCCTCTGCCTTGGTTCCCTTCCAGATGTACACCACTGAGGCCTTTTCACCATCCGGTTTGGTGTAGTCATATTGAATGACATACGAACCGAAACCTAGCAAAATTTTCTGTGGCAACGGCAGAGGGATCTCGTTTTGGCGTACTTCTCCCGAATCGGGAAGTACAATGAACTGTATCAACCTTACAATTTCTCCCTTGCCTTGGTCTGGCATGAAGCCTAATGCACTGCCACCGCTCTTCTTAAGCGCCTCGACCACGTTGTCGTCGAATTCGACATCAGAGTCATCAGTGCTGTAGCCCAAGGCGGAGCGGATGAGACGAGTGTGAGACGCTCCTGTGTCGCGCCAAGTTGCAAAGTACTGCTTGAAGGGTGCCGATTCAGCGCCCTCGACGATACGGTGCACCTGGGTCCAAGCGGGATATTTCTTTGTTCTCAAGAAATCTGCCGCCTTATTCATTGACTCGGACTTCTCCTTCTGCGTGGCACCCTTGCCGACCCACACGTAAATGCCAGAGCCAGTGTCCAGAATGAAACAGTCACGAGTGTCCAAGGTCTCCTGTTTCAGAGGTTTCGATGCAACTGGGTCAATCTTCAGGGTGCCGCTCTGGTCAGTCACCTTGTACAGAGTAACCGACCTTTCGTCAGCACTCTCGAATGCTCCATCTTCTTCGGCGGTCGACTCATCGGGCACCTCACTTGGCGACCCAGATCCCAGGATAGTGAAGAAGTTCTGCTTGTCGATGTCGGTGCTGAATTCATCTAATTTAAGAAAAAGACATTTACACCGTTACTGACACAAAGCAGGATTAACAAGAACAACCCATAGGCCAATTTACACCAGCATAGTCCTGTAATTCGAACCATACACACACACGCACACAGGTAAACTTACCAATAATATTAACTCTAGCACGTCCATTGTGATCCTGGTCCCTGATTTGATTAGCCGCACTAATAGCTTTGAGCTTTTCAACACGTTTCGCCTGTATGCCAACATAAACATAAATTTCACTGCCAGCATCCAGGATGAAGCAGTCTCCTTTGTTCATCGACGATACGGAGAGATTCACTTGACGAACACGAACGTTACGTTTGCCTTTCACCTGGAATAGCCGTTTTTCACCTTGTGCATTAGTTTGTACGTGCCTGAAGCCGGTTCCGACACCACCTTGTTCGTAACGGACCCCTATGTATTGCATGTGGATATGGGAATAATTCAATTAATGTCTTGTTACTATACACGGCAGCAGTTTGCACACCGACAATACACAAACGTGTTGGTACGGCTTACCGTTCTTGAAGTAACTGAGGAACAGTTGCGACTCATGGTCCTGAACCTCACGATGTTGAACCGGATCACCATTAAGGATGTCATCGAGTTGCACGGTCAGGATAGCAGCAGCACCCGCTTCGTCAACCGATGTTTCGGATCCTAGCCAAAAGTGAGCATCCCAGGTGAATCGTTTGTCCTTCGATTGTTTTGTCTGAGAGAAAATGTTTCAAAAAAAAATGCTCGAGGAATGGTAATACGGAAGCTTACGTTGAGCACGATGTACGAATCACCGGTGTAGAACTTTCCATAGTTGTTCTTGGGGTAGGCCACTGGTTCAAAGTCCTGCAGAATATAGGAAAGGAAGAATTTAATTTAATTTAATTTAATTCAATTTAATTTAATTTAATTTAATTTGATTTAATTAAGTGCAATTAAGAACAAAGTTCTTTTACTTTTACATAATAATTATATGGAATACTTTTAGCGAGCTATAGAAACATAAGAATACTTACAAAAGGGTAAAAAAAAAATAGATACATGAATTGGGAAAGAGAACAAATTATTAAACAAATAAAATCAGGAATACAACAGCATTAAAATTAAGATGCTGTTAAGATTCTAGTGCGCTTTTCGCTTGTGGTTTGCTTATTATATAAAAGCTACTTTCTATTTAAATAAGGAAAGTAACAGTTCAAGGATTGAACCTTGTGGGACACCGTTTAGAAAAACCTGTTGACATATATAGCTAAGACAATTCGCTTTCAATGCAACCGCTCACTTGTCCAAACCATACCTGAAAAAGACTTTGTTTACAAGGTTTGCTGTGATTCACCGAGTCAAATGCTTTTGAAAAGTACAAAAGACAAAGCTAGGTTTGTTTGGATTTCAACTAGTAATTAAATTGACAAAAATTGTGATCTGAAAACAATCATTTCACCAGACATAGCCTTACCACAGGTTGTCCAGATTGACACCTTGCATATACCTGCTTAACGATTTTTCGGCCACATGTGGAAGGGTTTATTTAGATTTTAGACGAACGGCTTAGAGCAATGACTAGTTTGGAAATCTCAGCCGAACTGATTAAGGTTGTATACGACGGAAAACACTTGAAGCTCCAGGGCGCGTAGTTTGAGTTTTATCTTCCTGTGGTAGGTGAATCAGGGTTGGAGAGTTGTTTGGTAGCAGGAAGTCTCTTCAAGGTATACTTGATGACAAAGGTGATGGCTAATTCTGGGCAAGCATGCAATATCGTGTTCTTGTCACTCATTAAGGATCAGTGTCGATAAAAAAATGTTTAGAGACCTTTAGACAATTCAATATTAGGAAAAATAAGCATCTTTTCATAAATTTCCTACTTTCATAAAAGAAAGTAACATCAGTCAGTTGTGGCTTCATCAAGAATCCGAAACATGTCCGTTGAATTAGGTAGTGCAGAGTGCCAAGCATGGTAATATTGATGTAGAAACACGGACGTCCCTCAGTAAGTCCCGAAGTTATGGGTCGTAAGGGTGTTTTGCAAATTACGGGAAAGAAATAATAAATCGCCTTTCTTGGAGTCCCCAATGTTTCGATAAGCTGATGCTATGCCCCGCGAAAGCTCAAAACTGTGTTTTACATCTGATTGGGGACAGATACCTTCACCTGATTTGGCATTCCAACCCAGCATATCCCACGAAATTAATGCAGTAACCACAGCAACCAATTTCAATATCCTTCCTTCCTTGCGTTCCAAATCACCGCAAGATGCATCAACTATTAAGCAGCCTACCTCAACTTTAATCGTACATAACGCACACGGTGATAAATATTGCACATTCATTAATTAAAATAAGTATGCCCACGGGTTTTATTTGTAAAATGTTTACCCGAATATTTTTTAAATTTTTAATTTTGCCGACAGCAAAAAAAAAAGAAAAAAACTTAATTAAAGGCAAAGTACAGCACGCATTCACTGGCTTGGCGCAGACACATAATAGGCCCTATACTGTATCCCAGTTTTTAATTAAATATTTTTCTGTGATTCCCTGCACAGAGCCATGGGACCTTTCATTTTCCCCCGCCTCCCCGCAACATGGTGACCACTGACCAATGTCCTTCAGGGCATCACGACTATACCAGTCTGCAATTCTACTCTTTACTGGCATAGTGGCACTGGCAACTGGCAGTCGCGTACCCAACACAGTCAAATATAGGACACACACGAGTACCCATGCCCAAACTGACACAACACACGTAAATGTGCTGTGCAGTGAATGCAAATCGGTTTGCATATATTTAAAACGGCTGCTTAAACTTATGCTTTCGCTCTTTCGAGGACAGGATACGGGTCGGATTCGGTTCCATAAACGGAAGCCCGGGGATTGACTTACTGTAATAAAGTAACAATTAGCGATGCGCATTTTTGTTTTAATGGTAATTAAATATAAAGCACGTGTAATTATTCTCACTGAAGCGGGAGCGGAGTGGGCTATGTATGTACGATAAATAACCTTCCCTCGGGATGGAATAAACGTCACCAGTGATCGTTTTATTCGTTAAGCTCGGAATTGTACGTTTTAATGCACAAAGAGATGAATCCTTTATTTTTATTGTACGAATCAAAACGTTCCAGTCGCATAATTTGGTTTAATAATATTTAAGACTTTGGATGTTATGGAAAAAGACTGAAAGTATAGGGGCGGGGAATGTTGTCATTCCGTAAAAGTGCATGTCAGTAGTTTCCGAAGCTGATTTGGTTACGATTGGTAACCCTACATAGACTGAAATTGTTCTATTTACATCACCTCCGCATGCCTCAAGCCATGTGGCTTGTCCTTAGAGGTACTCGATAGAAAACGTATGAGTTAGCTGTCATGGACTTAATCACATAGAAGCGATCGATGAATTGTAAGGCCGAAAGCATTTGTTACCAGTGGCGTATGACGTTCTACAGAACCTATCTCCAGTTTGGTTCGAATAGGTCCAGCTTGCCTCGGACCTGCAATTTTATGGCGGCTCTGAACGACTGTACCGAGAAACTTTCTTATGACAAACATAGTCTTAGGTGCTCCTTTTGGATTTTTTGGGGGTTGACTGTATAAGTGTATGGTTTAGAATAAACCTTAAATAATGCTTACTTTTTCTGCAACAACTTAGCCACACCAGGAGAGTTGTTCACTTTCCTTTCAATTTCAAAAAAAAATTCGTCTTAAAAAGTATCTAACAGAGCCCAGCAGATAATAGAAAAGGACTCATACTAAATCCGCGGTACTAATAATCATTCTTAGTGTCCAGGCTAAATTTTTCGAGCTCACAATGGCGAAAATTTCCATACAAAATTGCATGTTGTGACCTTGGAAATATTTAGTGCGTGAAGGTTATAAATGATTATTGGTAAAGCCCAATATTACTTCAAAGTAATACTCGTCGACATTAGGTGTGCCTTCCTGTTGACAAAAGAGACTTCTTCTTTTCGCCCTCGTAACAATAAAATGATGCGGGATCAAAAGACGTACGCCGTCAGGGTAGAAGGGAGTAAAATGTGACCCTGCGTAGAAAAAATTAAACCGACACATTACCCCTTCCCTATATACTTCCAGCGCTTAACGTTTCAAAAGAAAGCCAAGCAACTCCCTACTGGGATTAAGGTCCGCAACATATTGGCACTTGAAAACGTTGAACGAACCGTAGTCACCGAAGCTGAAGTTGTGTGGATGCTAAATGGACAACATTGAGAGAGTGTCAAAGGCAACTCAAACCTAGAAGTGGGAGTGATTTAAATCCGTCAAAAAATGTTCAAGACCTGATGTAAAGAGGCCTTCGAATATTGCAAACACCTGGCAAATACAAAGCTTCTTTGAGAAAAGGTTTTAGTAGGGATTGTATCAATTTTAGAGGTAAAGTCTAAAGGTTGGATTTATTCACTATCAAAATGGTACTTGACAAGCCTTGTGGGTATTGAAGAAAACCCATGACCAAGTCACTGAAAATAAACTCTGATAAAGTGTATTTGGTGTCCTAAGAGCCATTCGATAGCTTAACGCAAAATGCTGAGGTGTTGGAATTGGTCTCCGGTGCGGCTTACTTTAATTACTAAGCTGTACAGTCCAGCCTGGCAAAAAAAGAGTTTCAAGCTAGGAGAGGCAAGTATAAGTCGGTTATTGGCAACTGTCTTATTCGTGCTTTTTTGGTCCTGCCACAACTCCAGCGCACTCGCTTTATAACCGCTTGTGAGCTGGGATGATGGTCGCATCCAAAACGTCCAATCAACACATTCTTCGGGTTAGTGGAGTCCCATTGAAAACGGATCGAGATGTTTATGTATCTTTAGATCTTATTCACAAGCGATGGGACAAACAATGTTGAGTTTTTCTGTAATTATATACGATTGGTCAAACGAAATCAGTTTTGGGACACCTATAGGTCGTTTATAATGGATAGATTAGACATTTCAAAATGAATGAATATTGTTAGGGTTCAAGTAGGTACTCGTATATCTGCAGTTCGTAAACAAGGAGAAAAAGTATTTATTTAAAATTAACCAACCTTCGGTTATTCACAACCAAGCTCCTACAAAGCAAGTGGATTAAAAATAATCGAGTCAACTTGTTCAAGGAAACTCGGTTAAAAAATTCGATGAATCAATTTTCGCTCCGAATTTTCTCGGTCGTAAACAATATGCTAAGATCCGGTTTGTTCAATCTTGGTTATAATTAATCATTGGTTATTCCAGCTGGTAACCAGCGAATGTGTTTGTTCAGCAAAATATTAACCAGAGAATCAGTGGTTTGGTTAGTTAACCAGAGAAATCGATAACGCCGATTTTGCGCGGTTAATGAGATCTAACCACTGATTTTCTGTAATTCCGTTTGTTCAAATTTTTTTAGGGACAACGTACGTTTATTATTTGTACAATATTGTGCAATCAAAAGAAAAAAAAAACAAATAACATGAACGAATACTAACGCAAGATGGAGTGAACCAATAAAATCTTTTACATCGGATTCATTGACATTTGAAACATATATGGAATAGATTACACGCCAGCCAATTGAAGGTGAGGGTGTAGGTTTCTTATATAATAATGGACGCAAAAGATGAATAAGGATTATTTTCAACATTTTTAGCCGATGACAGCTCTCATAGATTGAGTTAAAGCATTAGAGAAAATTTTGTAAAAATTTTATTGGATATTGATTTTGGCTTTATTTCGGTTCAGGTTTTCAAAAAATTGCTTATTGTCTCACAAAAACAAAGTTCCATTCTTCAGTTCTTGTAAAAAAAAATCGTGTATTATTGGATTTTGACGTTTTTTTTTTTTGTCTAGTAAGATGCCTAACTAAAAATAAATACACTAATAACAAATCAAAGGTCCCGAAAAACAAAAAACAAAATTGACCAAGGATTCGGTCAATCACTGAATTGACAAATAAACTGGCAAAATGGAACGATTTGTTGCAAAGCTATGGTTTGTTGACCGAAGTGAAAAAACGCTCCACAAACACTCTTTGGTTATCATTGACTTATAATCATTGGTTAGCCTAAATCTATAGTAACCTAACCACGGATTTAACCAGCTGGAAACAGACCGGCCCTAACTCATTACAATTTAACCAACTGGTTTATTTTAATGACTTGATTGATTAAGAGTGATGTGTATTTAGCCTTTTTATATCGTTAGATTTTAACTAAGAATACTCACATCCTTCCAACAAAGATTAGTTAAGTTCCAACCATTTCATTGTTACCGAGCAAGAATCGCACTTGATTGGAGCTAAATTTTTAAGCGTGTACCCGACCTACCTACCTATCCATGGACTGGTATATCGCTCAAAAGCATGTCGCTTGAGTCCCAGCTTCATCGCAAAACAAAGCGCCACCTCATTTGATTTTATCTATTTTTATATTGCAACAAAATTTTGATAAATCAATTATTGTTATAGAAGACGCATTTGCATTTCGAATTTTTGTTACTGTGTAAACAAAACGCAATTTTAACTTAATTTTATACATCCACATCAAATTAGCACCTTCAATTATACAAAACACAAAACACATTATAGGTTAATGTGTATTGTATAAACAATTTACATAAACACCATCCGCAATGCAAAAGCTCACTGACTGATTCTCTCCAACCGTCCATATAGTCCATTAACAAATCATTCAATATGACATGACGCTACCACATGGCATTTGTTATTTGTATTTTGCAATAATTTGGATGGGAAAATGTACCAATAAATCAGTTGTATGCCTACGGTCGATTGGAAACATTTTGAAGCCCCATCAGCTTATGCGGACGTTCGGCTTTGTATCAGCATTAATCCTTTTCCATTAACAACTTGATAACCATTATCATAGTCAAATGCATGCGTCCAGTGCCAGCACGCATTTGTCGGGTAATAAATTTCAATTCAGTCACTTTGGGTATAGCGCGCGGATGTAATCCAATAGTTAGCAGACGACTGCAATAATAATCGTTGTCTCATTGAAATATTGCCCGGTGTTTTAAATTTAATCGCAATCAAATGGACATATGTTAGCCTGGCGTTTTTTTTTTTTTTTTTTTTTTAATTGTCCAGATAGCTGCGGTCGGAAGGGGTTATGAAAATCTATGACACTGTCGATGTCGATTGTATTGGGTAGAGTCATGTTTAAACAATGTGCGTGGATCGGCTTTATCTGATGGATTATCAGTGGTCCCGGTCATTGAGTTTACGATGTGCTAAATGCAATAAATTTGGGAGATTTGTTGGTTTTGTTTTTAATTTATAATGGATGACATATGCGCTATTAAAATGCACCATTCAAGTCGAAATTTAATATAAATATCATTTTTGTGAAATATTTACGGCATGGAGTGCGCGGAAGATGAAAATAGTTGATACTTGATAGGTTTTTCATATGGGCGCATATATAACTAGTAGGCGATTTCAATTTGTGGACAGAAGGACGAATTTTGATGGGACAATGGTTCAATGGTTGCATGGCTCTCTGGTGAGGTTAGATGGTTTAGTGGTTATTTCGATATATTTCTGACCGAGTGGGCTCCGGTTCTGTTCCAACAAAGTATAAGTTATACACAAAATTCACGTTAGTATTTTGAAATATCAACTCTGCTGATAAATATGTTTCCCTAATTATCTTTAGATTTATTATCACATTTATGCGCAATTCTGAGTTGATAGGCCAATAAAAATAATATAAGCGAAGACAAGACACAATGAAAAAAGAAAACATTCAAGCGCTCAACTCAGGTAAGAACCACAGTCCACCAGTTATCGAAACACGTTCTATCCCCGGAAAAATGCAAGTTACATCATTTAGTTATTTTTTTCATCGAGACCGACAAAAACCCGTCCCTTTGTACAACTGTCCTGAAAAGCTTCTGTCGGCATATCCATTGCATACATCCCAAAAGCTAATACTCAGACAAACGAATTGTTTGCGAGAAGCCTGGGACCGATATCGACTGCTTGTACCTCAACAACGGCTACGATTGTACAATGAGGTTTTTTTTCTTATTCATCTTCACAGGTCTTTGATGATTTTACTTGCTCTTGCAATCTTCGCTAAAACTTCCAAACTCTGTTTCTCGAGTATACCCTTGTTTGAGATCGATTGTCTCGCTGATTGGATCTTGGCATTCCATTGGTCTTAACCTTGATGTTGGGACATCTGGATATGTGTTCGGCAAACGACGAACGTTCTACCGGTTTTGTTGCAGACCTGTCAAAGTTAAATCTTCCACAGTAGTGGGTAGAGGATGCGATTGAAATATTTGCTTTCTTAACTTGGTATAACCGGGAATTGATTCGAACCTATGCTGGCAGCTGGGAGTGTTGGAAAATTTAGAAAACTTTGCATCGATCGAAGCATCGTGAATTCGGTTGAAGGCTTGATGATCCAGTGCGAACAATAATCCTTTATTGAAATTTAAGTCAGGAAATCATCTGCTGGCTCAGAAACAAAAGGGTGTCATATGTAGACTAGGCTTTCTGATGAGTTATTAGTGCCAGCGAATTTAGTCTTAGTGGACATTTTCATAGTCCGAATTCGCAACCGAATTGGCCTTTCTTCGTAACATTCCCGGTAGTATATATCACAGTTTTTCGTTCTTTTTCTGGCGGTATTATCCGCTTCGTATAACAACTCAGGACTTTCACTACCTGTTCGGCTTGAAAAGGCTTATTCTAAGTCTAAATGGTTCGTTGTTGAATTATATGGGACGCTAGTAGCCGAAAAATGAATGAAACCCCTAAACTAATTTTAGATGTAAGCCTTGTGTATCTAAAAAAAAGGCGAGATCTACCAAACACTGCCGCCCACGCCCTTACTCTTGATGCATACTAGTAACTTGGTGCTACTTTAATGTCTAGCTTTTCCTCGCAATATATATTGTTCCAAAAAATAAGTATAGCCCATAAAAGGTAGGTATCTGCCACCCTAAATGTTTACAGTTGATTCGGTCTAGTGAATTTATTAACAACATCACAACATCCATTATTTTCGAAGGTTTATAGTGCTGAGATGCAGCTACTCATAGGTAATAGCGTTCATTAGATAAAAAATTGAAAAGTGACGTCCAGAATATGCTTCGCCCTGAACAGTCAAGTAGGCCAAATAAGGTCGAATGCCGCAATCATTTTCAAATGTTATCGGGATGTATTTCTCATGCGAATAAGGTTTGAAATTAAATTTTAAGCCATTTCTCGCTTAGAAAACAGCACCACTTACATACTATGCCGAGGCATGTATTAAATGCTGTAAATTTAATACCAATACATAGCACTACATTTTTTTTAGTGTTCATGTTATCTTCTACGACCTGTAAAAGTGAAGTGAATGGAATCACTCTTTGGTTGTTTGCAGCTACTTAGGGGTTTATAAAAATGGAGCTAAACGTAACTATATGGAATACCAACTTGCACTTGTGTTTTATTTCAGAGCTAAAAATAGCCGCAAAATCAAAGTAAACTCATACCATATGGAATTTGTTCACCTAACACCCATAACCAAGAATGAGTACATTAAGTCCCATCTGGCATAATTAGTGAACTTGCGAAATGAGTTTATACACTCGAGCACATGGGTGTGCCGACAGATACTTCACTACATGCCAATCGGCTTACGATAAGCTTATACCGTATGCCGAGAGGACCATCATGTAGGTAGAATTCTCAGAAAGCATTGTCGGATACTTAAACCCAACATAAGCATCGCACGTCATACACATTTAATTGGGCTAAAAATAAAACAAAATAAAAAAAATAAAAAAACGACGATCGACTAGTAGAAAACTAATAAAATGCATCGTTGCCACAGCTCATTGTCAACAACCGCCGAGCCATGAAGTTTCAATCGAATTCAATTATTAAACCAATGCAATCGCAAATCGTTCATCACCAGCCTGAAAGGGAAAGCAATCAAAAAAATAAAAATCCATTCCAGCATAAAAAAAAATTAGTTCCGCTCCGCTGTTTCAATAGTTGCTCTCGCTCATTACAACCTCGTTGTAATTTTTATCACCAATCTTTCATACGGCAGATATGAAAAAACAAAGTCCACTAGATATAAACAAAAGTGCGTCTGCCGCTCATCTTGCTAACAGATGTCGCCCCATTAAAAAGCTATTTTTATCAACTTCAAAAGCCGGTGAATGGCATCGACAAAAAATACAAAATAAATTTACACCCTCCCACACAGTGGTGCGCACTTGTAGCACTCACTGAAATACAGTGAAACTGAATTTATCTGCAAGCAATAGATGGATGAAACAAATAAGGCAACTCACCTCGATTCTCCAAATTTCCAGTCCGGCTGTTTTGCCAGCATTTGCGAAAGCTGGATGCATAACTCTTCTTCCGGATGTGGGTTTATCTCCTGTTGGAAGTATGCTACCTGTTCGTACAGCTCCTCCGGGACGATTGCCTACAGTGCCAGCCGAGCAGACTGTTGCTAGTAGAACTCCAGCAAGAACGCTATACACAAACGAACAAAATACACGTTTTACTGTGAGAAATTAATTTATGTTGTTGTTTTTCTTTTTAATTGTGTTAAATTTTTGCTAGGTTTTTTTTTTTATGGGGAACTGCAGAAATAAATGGACTGGCAATAGCGACAGAATACCGGATGAAACTGAAAGTAAATTTCTCTTTGAGTCCATTTCGTGGGGTATTTATCGATTTTTTCCGTCATCTGAATTGATGATATCATGGCGCGCCGAAATTCCCATGAACTAGAACTTGATGGTGACGCGGTGCTCGTAAGTAAATAGAGCGATTAAAAATAAAATGTCAGCAGAAGCGCACCGTTGTTGTAACTCACAATGAGTAGCTTGTTCACTCTTCACTGTGGACAGCATGACTGTAGGAGATAATTAATCCTACATTACTCATATGACTAATGTGGATTTCCTAAGAGTAGAGAAAAACAACAATTATGGCCAAATGGATGAGATTCACCTGAAAGGATATGTGGTTCCATAAGCTATTTGAAGAAAATCTACTAATCGAAGGCATTTCTTCTATGCATTGTAGAATTCATGGGAACCAAATATAACCACCACACCCGACTATATACTGAGATAGTAGAGAGTGGATAGCGTTGCTATACTCCAGAGACAAGGTGCAGCCAAAAAGGGCCGGCCACCTGTATTAGTATCTAATGAGAGCAAAGACAGAGCAACACGAAAATATCTGTAACATAGTTCGCTATTGGCTTATTGTTGAAGTTGAAATGGAGGGTTGAGGTGATCCTGGTCAATACCGATTTAGGGAAACTCACAAAAATCTAAAATCCTTTTAACAACTTGGAGATTGGTTCTCATTTTGTTTAGAAGATTGCAATTGGCTTTTCAACTCATTCCATATGAAAGTCTGTGATGGAAATTGGTAGGTAATTTTCGTTCAGCGAAAAAAAAAAATTTGTCAATATATTCGGAATATACATTTGTATAAGA
The DNA here is from genome assembly GCA_949126925.1 of Cheilosia vernalis. Lineage (NCBI taxonomy): Eukaryota > Metazoa > Arthropoda > Insecta > Diptera > Syrphidae > Cheilosia > Cheilosia vernalis. The sequence continues at coordinate 97,968,188 of OX421358.1, read as the reverse complement.
CACGCGCCACGAAGCTGGAAAGGACGTTGACCGTAACAACACACCCACACGAGTTTTCTTAAAACGATGCGCTAAATATTTTAAGAAAAAGCCATAAATCTTACTACCGAATTGACTTCTTTTTTTTTAAATTCCCTCGATGATATTTCGAAAATGAATACATTATTGTCAAAGGAAATTCGGTCTGTATTTGTGGGAAAAAAATATTTTCAGAATTTATAAACAAACTAGCAAACCTGGCGAACTCCGTTTCGCCACCAGATGGCTTCGTTTTTTGTAACATTTCGTTTGAGGATTAAAAGATGAAGAAAAATTATAATTTTTTTCTTGTATTTGAAAATGGAAAATTTTATTTCATTTCACAGCAGTAATGAATTCATTTCGATTATAAAAATGAAGTGTAATTTAGTTGTACTTCTCTAAGTAAAAAATGAAAGTGAATCCAAAGTAAATACTGAATCGAAGCGTTATACTCGTACGTGTCCGCAAATTATCCGTTTCATTGAAGTGCTCTTTGGTAAACCACATTTTTTGTTTTTTGGTCTGACGTTAACACAAACAAAGCGGATGATTTTCTAAATGAAAAATTGCTTGCAACTGTTCAATAATTCGTCTCTTTAACTGTTGTGTTCCCTGTATATTGCACCGCACATTCAGCTGATCCACCATCGACGAAATGAAATATATATGCAGAAATTGATGCGGTTCATCTGGTGTTGGCTGACCTGGTGAACTTCGTACCACCTAATTTTTATCTATTTGAAGCATTTTTTTTTCGATTTAAACTTTGTTTGGTGATTAAATAAATTTTGTTAAATTTTATTTTCCTGTAAAATAGATGATATTAACATTCAATGCAAAGATTTGTAGTAAAAAATTGCAGTCGTTTGAATTCGAATGGTAAGTCCGTTGGAATCATCGGGATGCGTGGAATCAACACATCTCCTCCTCTATATTCTGCGGTATGCCCGGAAAAACACTTCGAATGAGCTCTTCCTTAGAATCGGTCATGTGGCAGAAATCAGTATCTAGGCAAAGTGATAAGTCCGGTCGAGATATCAACTGCAATCTTTTCATTACCAATGTCCAACAATTGCTTCGAAAACACATCTGCAGTTTGATCTCGTCAATCGGAGTGTCTTGACATGAAGCCACAAATTTGATGCTTTCAAGCACGCATTTAGTTCGTCAGCTGCAATTGATCGTGGGAATAACTGGAAGAGTCTCCCGAAAATCACCGGATAATACAACCATGGCTATTCAAAAAATGTTTTGATTGACACGAAGATCTTTCAACGTCCTGTCCACCGCCACCATTGACCTTTTGTGGGGCCATCGTACATTCGACCCATTTGCATCATTGTAAAATCTTCACATTTTTTCTTCGAATTTTCAAGAATGTGTCTGGTTGATTTGCATGTTCAGTGGCGATATCAATGCTGAATGTGCAGTTCGGTAGCCTTCTAACAAAGTTGCTGTTATTCCAGATGAAGCCAATGCCAGGGCAACGAAATTAAGAACGTTTTGGCAGTACCTCCGGGAGCACCCAGAAAGTAAATGCTACCAGTTCTTTTGTTCACAGCTTCCATCAAAGAGTCATACGCAATCATTTGTTGTCGATTCAATTGCAGAACATTTTTACGAACTGCTTCAGCTATTGCTGCAGTATCGTATTGTTTTGTTGTTCTCTTTGCAATTCGTGGTTGAATGCATCGTGTATTGGACGATTAGGTGATATCGAGCCCAACTGCGCACTTTATTCGCCACCAATAAACACTAACTCTAAAAGAAATATTTGTAACTTTAACAGCCTAGAAGAAGACTAACCACACCTATCAACTTGGTCGGTAAACCTTCTCCCTTCACTCTCCACACCGGTACCGAAGGTGTTATGGTAGCTTTGAGCTGCCCTCCCCATAACCCTACTCACGAATGAGCGTAGTACCATGATTGTTACTCATTCATTTTTCGTAACAACCCCTTCGTGAACACTCAAAACGCTCAGCAACTCCTGTTGCCTGTCATCATCGTCCTCGTCATCTCACTCAATCACCCCTCCATTTGAACTTACCCACCTATTCAAATGCAAGGATATTGAAAATAGGTACTTCCCAAACAAAAATGATGGATACAAACAAATCAAAGTATCTACTTCATTTCAAAAAGTTACTTAATGTAACATAGTAAACATAAACAAACTTATTAGGTAGCTAACTATATCGTATATTATAAAATAAATTTCAAAATTTTTGACAACAACAATTTGCTTGGAAAATCATTAAAATAATTGACAACAACAATATTGCTTTTAAAATTTAAAATATTTTTTTTTTGTATTTGAAACTACTCGATTTCTATCCAGTTTATATTTTTTTCAAAGTGCATTTCCCCATGAAAAACGAAATATGTGCCTACAACGCCAACTGTTGAGAATTTTCCGACTTTTCTTTTTTCATAAACCATCCCTGATTTAAGACGAACAAAACAAAATAAAAATCATTCAAATCGGTTGAGCCGTTCTGGAGTTATATCGTCAGGAAGGAAAACCCGACTTATTTTTATATAGTAAGAAGATAGTCACGATTTGTTTGTAGAAAAAGTACAAAATTTTAATGTTTCTATATACAAATGTATTTAATTATTAATTTTTCGCTTGGTGGTCCTTTTTTTCGGCCAACATGTACCCAGTGAATTTGACAATAATTGTGCGGAAAACTATATTTCTGTTAAACAGAATGTTTTTGTACTTTTTTGGCTGTCATTCAAATATCACAGTTTTGGGAAATTTCCAAAAAAAAGTGCGGAAGCTTAGTGACTTCTTAGTGTCTATTTATTTCAAGAATCTATTTATCTTAAGTCGACTAGATTGGCCTGGGTAAGATGTAACCTGAAAGCAAGAACTGGATATCCCGTCAACTTAGTACTCAGTCACGACTATCTTGACTAGATTCGTCGGCTACCTCTCCATAAACCTCAATTGACATCTAGTCAGACAGCTGTCAGACCTACTAAACTAGATACGAACGTCCCCAGTATTTCTTTCAAGAAGATGTGTTTCCGAAATTGCGGAACTCTTTCAATTTATTTCGAAAGTTCTCTGAAAAGTGTCAGTTGGAAAAAAGAGAACTGTCACTCCTTTCATAAGACTATTGCGGCTTGTGCAAAAGTCTGGCTTTATTGATTTTATGTTCGGCACTCCAAATTGTCTCTAAGAAACTCAGAAGGCACATATAGACCCGTTTTCTTATCAGTTTTCTAAAGCCTTTAGGGAGACCCACATTTTCTGTTTGCAGAATTTATTGTGTGGGACAAATCGGGCAAAATTACCTTTTTGAAAACCAAAATAAATTTTTATATAAAAATCTTCAAGTGACAATTTGTTTATGAAAAATGTTTGTCAATGATGAATCTGCAAAAGAAACATTGGACTGTCGTAGAGTGCGAAATGTAAATTCTTTCAAAAATGCCTACACGGTTAAAAATATGGGGGCGTTTTTTAATACCTTTGCAGTATTACAGGTGTATGCAATACACGAAAAATTTGATTTTAATATTTCAAATTTAATAAACTTTTTCTGTAATATTCTCATATTAAAATTTAATAATTTGGTTATTAAAATGAACATTTCAATAAGAATTTTCTGAATTTTAATATCGAAAGATTGAAATCCAATATTTTTTCTCTGCAATCTAATTCGGTCTATACTAAAATAATATTTCAATCAAGAATTTATTACAATTAAGCTATAGTAGACCTGAAATATAAGATCTACTCTGATTACATTTTAATACGAACTTATTAAGGCCATCAACTTTAATACATTTGTATTTGGTTTTAATTCAAAATCTGAACCAAAGTGATTAGATTTAAATATATCGGTATTATTTTTGAACCCAAATATACCACTTTTTCGCTTGGTTAAGAATTAAGAGTTAGTTTGCGCGTGCTACTCAATGAAGTGAATCATTCGGATAAAGTTTTTGTAAAATAAAAATGCTTGACAAATACAAACGAGTGAAAGTAATAATTAAAAAGGGAGTTACATGGATATCCAATGAGAAAATTATTCTTACAAGTAAGTAGATTTAAATTCAAAATATTCTTGTAAGAGGCTATAATATTTGCCTTTTGTCTTTAAGTTGTGAAGCGCCAGAGATGTTCCCAGTGGGTTCCAGGTCATTGCCTCAGAAATATAGCTATTACTGACCAAAAAGTAAGTAATTGACTAAATAATTAATAAGATAACTCAAGCATTCATTAGTTCTTCTTCATTTAAAGGTCTAGAAAAATAAGCCCACTAAAAGAAGCACAGCGGCACTTTACAGGATTATTTTCAAAGGGGATACAAATACACGGGAATTTGCCTACGCTGAACAATTTTGTATATGTATTGTAATATTAAAAGCCAATAACAATTAGTGTTAAAATAAAATATTTTTGGTGTTGAAATGTATCCCATTGATATTTAAATCAAATATAAAGAAGTTTTAAATATAATAAGATTGTATTATAATGTAATATTCAATGGGTTATGGAAGTATTGAATTTGAATTTAAAGTATTAAATTTTAATCTGAAGTTTATTGAATTCGAATACAAATGTATTAAAATCCGTTCTTATCAATATAAATAAGGGTTTAATTTAAATAGTTTTGCGTTAAAACCCGTCTCCATCTATATTAAAATTTAATATTTCAGACATATTTTGCAATAGCAGACATTATTTAAAATTAACAAATGTTGTATTAGTTGTTTAATTTGAATATATGCAAAATATTAAACTTAACGCCAGGATTTTTAACCGTGTACGCAGGCCGATCAGCTCCACCTTCCCCTACCTATCAATGGCTAGAGGCTTCCCCATTAGGATGTAGGTCTGATAAACGCATAAAATCCTACCCAAACCTAATTTATTAAGTCTGACAGCTGACTAAGTTGACGTGTCTCAGTTTTGTTTGGAGTAGATCGGTCAAATGAGCAGATTTTTTAGTTTATGAAGCAGTATTTGACCAATCGATTTTTGAACGGGCAAGTAGAGAGTTTATTTAAAATGGAGAGAGTTTATTTAAAATGGCAACTAAGCTAAACAACAACAACATTTTATTTAAATGCAAAAATTAAGAAAAACATGCTAGTCAACTAGTGCGATGGGCGGTTTTGTTCTAATTCCAAAAGAACAGCCTTTTTCCAGTAAAGATAAAAAAAACTGAAATAATTATATTGCACACAATAATATGTAGACAGCGCTACTCCCATTCGATGTGTCTTACTTAAGAATAATTAATTAACGTCATTTAGGTGTCCACTTAAGAGGAAGTGAATAAATCATTTAGCCCCGCAAAAGAACAGAAAGATGAAAACAAATACTTTACAGATACCGGTATCAGTGGCGTAAATATTTATTCGTCACACTCGTATCTTGATATTGGAGTGTGAATTCCCATAGGCGTTAGAGATACGTAAGTCGTAAATGTTCACGCGGTATGTTATATTACCTGAGTTTGGTATAGGGCTTGTAAACTTCTTATTACCTTTTTAGGTTTTTCAAATCAAATCACACAATCGTGTGGAATAACAAACAAAAACACACTCAAGACTTTTATCTCAAAATTGGTTATGATATTTTGCAATGTTAAGAAAAAAAAAGACACACTTTGAGAGAAAAAGCGACGCACGTCGAGCCAACTTGATTACCTGAATACAACTGCGACTGGAAACTTGCTCCAGGTCATTTCTCGCTGTGCCTTCATCATTTTAGTGAATATAGAGCTGATTTCGTGTTGTTATTATTTTTTATCGCTTTTTAGTTACGATGTGGATGTACACACCAGCAACGAGAGGACGCCGGCTGCCGCGATGATTCACCAGCTCGCACCAGAAGTCTGTGAAAGATAAAATGAGAAATAAATAACAAACGTAATATAAATAAATACAAAATGTTTCGCTAAGGTAAAACAAAAGTTTTCAGCCGTGGGATTGAATTTTATGCTTCAATTTATAAAATTGTGCTTGCTTGGTGGGGATAATTATAGGAAGTGAATGGATATACTCAATGAAAGCCCGCGTGCATACAAATTTTGGTAGTTCCGATTCATGTGGCTATGAAGAGGTTTTGGCAGCCATCAGCTTATGCTAATTTCAACTTCGGCTTCCAGCGCAGGGCGGAACTTGAATTCGTTATCTGAATGTAAGCGAAAGCGGGCTTTTCTGAAACAAGAAATATTAAAAAAAAACACAAGAAAAAAACGACGCAGGTCCTAAATACGACTACTGAACGAAGGCCTCAGATTAAATTATAAAATTAGTCTGTTCAGTTTAAAGTTCGCAAAGTCCACAACAAGTCAAATATTCATAGTACCAGAGATTCTGAAGAAAGTCCAAGAAGTGCAGATTGATGCTGGCGATTCATCTATATATTATTTTAGGACCGCGGATATTAAAACATTTAAAAGCGCAAGCTAGAACTATACGTGGGTATAGTTATGACATCCCTGTCAAACTCGAAAAGGTTGTCCAGAATGGGCACATTCAAGAATCTAGTTATATTAAGTCGACTAGATTGATCTGGATTAGATGTTATCTGAACGCAGAAACTAGATTGGTCGGGATCGTCACGTTTCCTACGTTATTCACATCTGTCAACTTAGTACTCAGTCACGAATTTCTTGACTAGATTGGTCGGCTACCCCTCCATAAACCTCAACTGAAATATGTGCTCATATGACCGATCTCAGGCAATCAAAACTTAGACGCATCTAGTTAGGCAGCTGTCAGACTTACTAAACTACGAACGTACCCATTTTTACCAGTGTCAGAACAGAGCAAGTTTGACACTAGGTACTTGGACAGAATGAGGGCAAAACCAAATATATGTTGTCGACAAGTAGGGACACATTATCGTCGAAACATTCGAAACATTGTAATTAACAGCTCTATTTCATTGTGATATAGGACTTTTTTTACCCACTTTTTAGCTCAAAAATGTAATACGTAGCAACAAAAATCAACCGAGGAATTAGGCAGTCTCTATTTCGTTGGCCCAAAAAATTAGTTGAGTAGCAAGAACTTACAACAATACAATGTTACCCCAGAGAGATACACTTACGAAAAAGTTAGGGAACGCCTTTGTAGTAATCTATATAAGGCTTGTTTTTTTGAACTTCAATCTCACCAAAGCAAAGTAAAGTAGGAAAATGTGCACTTAAACGATTCCCAGCAGGTTTCTGAACAGTAGGTTTTATCAAAAAAGGTGGCAGTGTGGGCCTGTTCAGTAGGTAGCATGATACAACATGATTGGGCACATCACAAGAAGTAACATTTTTCAGTCAAAGAAATACAATTTTTTTGCATAAAATTTTCCAATGGATATTGATCCTTCCTCATATTTTGGGGTTTAAAAAATATAAAAATATATATCTCAAAAATTAATACACTAATATCTTACGATTACAAGTTTAATACGGTATATTTGTCTAAAACAATATTTGCAGCTTACATAAAAAATAATTTATTGCATATTTTAATAAAAGCCCTTATATTTATTTGTTATTTTGAAAATTAGTTCACTTATGCATTTCTTTATGAATTTCCACCAATCACAACCAACGAATAGTATGTACTGTGAATAGAGAAACTTTGTGAACAGATTCATATTATACAAGGAGGGTAACAAAAATGTTCTCCCCCTGGTGTTCAGAAGTATACATTTACTCCCAAGTGAATCTTACTGGGAATGAATACCTAGTGTGAGTCGTCGTAGTTGTTGTAATTGCGTGCTAAAAATCCTACTTTACTTTGCTTTGCTGAGAACGAAGCTCAAAAAAACAGGGCTATAATAAAAATCAATTGCTGTTCGTTAGTCTCGCTAAAACAAGAGAATGGCTGAACCGATTAGGGTAACTTCCAAGTGGGTATAAACGGTGAGAAAAATTCGAGTAATTGCCGGTAAAAGCTTAAAAAAAGGTTTTTTTTCCATATAAACGTTTTCCAAATAAAATTTTGAGTCAATTTGAACTTTATTGATATTAAAATGAATTTTTACGCACCTAGAAATATTTGACAAACAAGTGACAATCAAGGCTGATGCTACGCTACGCGACGAAATGTCAGATGGGTCGACGTAACGAAGAGAGTGCCAGACAGGCTCCAGTAACAAAGTTTTGTGTATTTATAGTATGGGGTGCGTGGCTCGCTTCGCTCGCGTTAAAGGATTTAACCCTTTCTTTTCGGGAGGTTTAGACGCTCTACGTACAAATCAACAAAAAAAAAATTGCCTACAACACTTTGATGGAAGCTGTGAACAGTGGATCTGGTGGAATTTATTTCCTCCCGGAGGAACCGGAAAAACGTTCTTAATTTCATTAGGATTAGATAGCCGAACTACCAATTTGCAACATCGCCAAAAATAGCGCAATGGCCAAGATCCTACAGGTATGCAAATTGATTGTTTGGGATGAATACATAATGGCAAATAAGAGGTCACTGGACAGAACGTAGAAAGATCTTCATGACAACCAAAATATTTTTGGTGGAGCCATGAAGTTTACTAATAAAATTAGCTATGAAAGTGACTCGGAGCTTCTTTTCGATGAATCCGAGTATGTGAAAGAGTTTAGGTATATACTGATTAAACTACAAGCATTCCAGAAGAGGAGAAAGCGACGCTGCATTAAAAATGACATGGAGCAGATTGTCTCTTTTTACAGCAAGAAAGAATTTCGTTGCCGCTATCGAAATCGAAAATAATCTTGAGGAGAACATTCAATATTATTTTGCCGCCTGTTGATACGATTTTAATACGCAAGAAATCAAAACAATTGCACGCATATGCCAAATGGGATAACAAACCTCAAATCAGCTGTTAATTGTTAGGTGACTGTCAGCTTTACCACTTCTTACACCAAGAAATTTGTTGAGTAAACATTTTAAAATTCTCAGTGGAGCGGTGATATGCTGTTCTCTTGACGACGCTCTCTTTAACAAATTTTCCGAATTAGGGAACGGCAATAAGTTAAAATTCATAAGATTTAAAAGTGAACAAACCTATTGTGATGTGTTTATTTAACATTTTGCCAAAAAAAAATTCTTATTTAATGCAGAGAAAGAGTTCTTTCAACTTACTACAGCACAATGGTTATCTTGGATTTGACTATGATATTGAGATTGCTTAATATTTCATCAAGCTTCCTGTTTTAAGTCAGTTAAATGCTTGGTTAATACATCAGGTAACACGTGACAAAATTGTGCATAATCCCGACTACATCTCACACGGGTGACACCGGAAACAGGACTGATGGAGCTGATTATAATTTTAGTAGAACAGAGTTCGTAGACAGTTTGTCAAAGCGGTTGCTCTCTCCAGCATTACCGCGAATTCCACCGCTTTAAATTCCACGCCAACAAGTAGAAAGCGTTCAACCGAAAAATTTCGCATTGGTCTTTCCTTTTGCTATTCCCAAATCCCAATACCACAATGACATTTCCAAAAGACGATTACATCAGATTACTATCTTTCAATTGCTCATAGCAAACATTCATCATATAACAGCAACCACCTTCAACTCAGAAAAGCAACCAATCTCTGTTTGGAAAATATATTTGCGCCTCACTACGCCTTTAGAGTTCGTTATAAGCTTGACTGAGACTATAATTACATTTTTGTTGTGATAAATGCCGAACACATCTATCAGCATTTGCTCAGTAAGTCAGAGTTTGTCCTTTTGTTACGTATACGACAGAGTGTCTAGCATACTCAGTTAATGTGCGTCGGATCAACGTGTCTGTCATTTCTTTTGAAATGAATCCACTTCTTTGTGATTCCACAATGTAACCCCTAATGGCGTATAGCACTTAAAGCGAATCGGTGCAACGTCAATGTGTTCAGTCTCCATTAACTTTCGTAGCTCCAGCAATTGTGTTGTACCTAATAACAATTAATTTACAAAAAAAAGGGGGATACGACCTCAAAATAAGAAAAACTCTATTGACGTTTCTTTGAGACACGCTATTTCGTTTGAATGAACTTATGATTCGAATCGGACTCGTTATAATAAACTGCGGAAAAAGTGACAAAACATTATTTTTTTCTTGTTGCGGCAGTTATTGGCATTAAACGTTAGGTATGACGAAATGAAATGGTAGTGAACTTGAATTTGTTATGGCGGCTGACATACATAACACATGAGACATGAGTCCAATGAGACAGCGGCTCGTAATTGCAATTACGTTTCTGGTTTGACGGTGTCGCTGTTAACGATTTCAAAGAATTGAAATATCTTAACGATACAGGTTGTCTATGTCCAAATCATTTGAAATGTCATTTTGTTGAAACTATGTACCATAAATGGACACATGGAATGAGGTATAAATACTTGAGATTTGTCAGTTTATGTTTCGAAGAGATGTGACTTGTCACGGGACTTCCTGATTCTACTATTATGGTATCGATTGTTCTATGGGATTTATATATTTTCTGTCGATGTGTCAATTGTCTTTCCATGGAATATCATTAATTCCCTTAAATAAGCATGCAACTTTAGAATTATCCTCTGGTGAATTGATTTTAATACGTACTCGCTGGCGAAGATTTGTATATAAGATGGCATAAAATAAATAAAAAAAAATAATTTAAGAAACCACAAAAACCCAACTGACTTTAAAGAAAAAATATGAACAAGACACTACACCTAATTGACAATCGGAGACTATACCTGCACAGCTAAACAAAAATCGGTGTACCCTCCGACTGCCAAATAATTAGTAACCTATAGTGTCTTGTTCAGTTTTTAGTTTTTTTTCTTTACAGTCGGTCGGGTTTTTTGGTTTCATAAATAATCTTTTTTATTTTTATTTTTTTAGCCTATGACACTCCGGGAAAGAAAACGAACCTAATGACACCTCACTCTTCAAAATCGGTGAAGCTTTTTGGCTACAGGGCGTCACGTATGAACGTTCTTAGGACAAGCGAAATACATAACCCTCCATGTGTCCAGTCGGGTAAAAATGCTTGCATTAGATATATACAGGGTGGCTCGAAGCTGCGTTTTCATTAACATATTTTTTCTTAGAACTGACTTGCAAAATTTATTATGGAAGGACTGAGCGCAGAGTTTTTCAATTTTATTTTTAAAATCCTCATTTGATATTATTATTAAGGCACAAAGATCATATCGAAATTTCCTTCATAGTCGAAGCGAACCCTCAACCGGTCGAAGTTCTCAGCAGTTTTTGGTGTCCAGGCGGTCTGTGCATATAGAATTTTCGGGCAGTTCCATTTTTCCACATAAGATTCAACCACAGATAATAAAAGGTTGGAACTCCAAAGGGACATTTTTGGCAATCGAAAAATATCGTTTTTTTTTTTTTTCTTGTTCTTAACCTCTTTGGCCCTGTTCAACGCCTCCAATTTTTTTTCATTTGGGGATACGTAGAAGGAAAGATATATGCCATTGAGCCATCGAGAACCAAGCAACAGCTCAAGGCCAATATCGGAAAAGAAGTATGACTGCGCTTGCATCTAAAATTCTAAGAAAAGTTATGGCAAATGCTCTGAAACGAGGAAGTCTGATCGAATCAAACGATGGACGCCATTTGAGAACATATTCCAAACTATAATATAAGTTGTAATAAATGACAAGGTTAAGAAAAATCAGAAAGACCAAAATTATTCACTAAAGGGTTTTTTCAAAACATTTGTAGTAAAAATGGAAAAGACTGTCATAATCTAAGCGGTGGGGGATATATTCTCTCCCAGAGAGAGACACTTACGAAAAAGTTAAGGAACGCTTTTGTAGTAATCTATGAAAAGTGACAGTTACCTACATAATTCAAATATTCAAAAAAGTGGTATACGAAAAGTAATTAAAATGTCTGATAAACTCGAGGACTCTGATAATCTAGTAAGAAAATTATGTAGTTACATCATCTAACTAGCGATGAAACTGATTCGAAATTGTTCGAACTTCTTCTTGACGAATCCGAGTATGTGGAAAAATTTGACTGAGGAAAAAGCATTAAGAATTACATGGTGGAGATTACTCTTTGCTACAGCGAGGAAGAATTTCGTTGCCACTTTCGAAAACAATCTTGATACCATTTTATTACGCAAAAAATCAAAGCAAATGCACACATTTATTTGGCATAGGGCAACAAATTTCCAATCAGCTGTTAATTGTTAGGTGACTGACAGCCTTTTCAATTCTTACACCAAGAAATTTTTTGAGTAAGAACTCGTAAGATTCTCAGTGGAGGCGCACAGTAAATTGTTCTCTCGACGACGCTCTCTTTTTACGAATTTTGTGCGAAGCAACAGCATTGAGTAAAAAATTCGTAAGAATTAGTAAAACGCGTAGAGCTAAAAGTAAAGGAACAGGCCTTGAATAAATCGTAGCGTAACTTATGCGTGCCACCTATCACATAAGGCCCCAGTTATAGCCATACGTAAAATGCAACCTTAAAAATTTTCTTTTGCTTTTTTAGACCACTTAATTCTAATGGTTGAACTCAATTTTGGTCTTAAAATGTTGCTTATGAATTATAAAGTTAGTCTATCAAAAAAAAAATTAGCAAATGATCTTTAAATTTTCTAGAAACATAATTTATACATTTTTCCGTACGAAAAACTTTTTCCGATCCACTTCTCAGTCAATTCCACAACAAAAACCCAGATCATTCCACTGAAGTATTTCATTTCTTTACTGTTCCATCTATCAGGATATTTTTTTCTGATGGAATCCAATCAGTGGTGGTTGATTTGTTGTATTTGTTTTCGTAGGGAAACATTTTTCTGACGCAATTTTGGCTATAACCGCACAAACGAAAAAAAAATCATTTTCATACTGTTCCCACTTTTTCTGTTGCATTTTACGTACGGCTATAACTGAGGCCTAAGTCCGCAGTGATTTTACAGATTATTATGTCAAAAAAGTGCTTTTGGAAAGATCTACAATTTATCATAATGTTTGACTTGAATTGTCATTCGAAAAGTGACAACTACGTCTGTCGTCTGTGTTTCGGATTTATAGTTTAGTAAGTCTAACAGCTGTCTGACTAGATGTGTCTCAGTTTTCATTGGCCCAGAGTGTTCACGTGTAGGAGTTTTTGCAATTGACGTTTATGGAGGGAAAGCCGACCAATCTAGTCAAGTAAATCCTGTCTGCGTACCTACTCAGTTAACATTTCGAAGAGTCAAATTTAAAATAAACAGAGTGGCCGTTGCAGAATTTTGAGGAGTAGTCGCAAAAAGGGGCGATGAGAGAAAAAGGTGTAATTTCTAACAACCATTAGTTCGCATAAGACTATAATAATGTTGTGTAAGGCAACCGTGTTACATTTTAAATGTACCAACTTATTTGAAAATAACAATTTTTTTAAATATTTCTGTCCTTTTCCAAATAAAAAAGGGCAAAATCAAACAAAGGTAACGCTGACCGCGAGAATACAAAACGAATGCATAAGAATATGAGTAGATAATTTAATTTTATTTAAACATTTTTTTGGTTTTCTACATTCTAGAGTCTACTGGCGCAAAATTATAGACATCGCGTATTAGGAGAGATTAAAAGGTTATAACTATAAAGAGGGTATTTTGTCGACTATAATTAGAAAATAACTAATACGGACATTGTCATGTACTAAAATAATCATAAAGTGGGCTTTATCCGACTATAATTTTGCGCCACTGTAATTAAAGTAAATATGACATCATGGTTACCCAATTAAATGTTTGCTTTATTAAATGAAAGAAATAGTTAATAATTGCTGGCACACAAAGTAGTCGCATAAATAAAGTACATAACAAATACACGCGCGGAACCCTTCTCACGTTGAAGCTGAAGAAACCCATCCACATAGAGCTGCGTGGTAGTTAATGTGTATATATGCATAAATATTTAATAAACAAAGAAGTGAAATGAATTCGATTACCTGCCAAAATAACTTTCGCCATAATAAAAACTGAACAAAATTATGCATGTGCATACTACTCACACTACAAACTCATCACAAGAAAATTAAAAATAACTAATTTGCCTTGAAGCGCATGTGATCATAATACAGACATCTTTAAAATAAAACACAAACTAGTTTGGTAAACTCCGCCATAATCAGTTTGTCACACAACAATCCAATTGAAGACAATTACTCTACACTTGATCATATGTTTTTAAGGCTTTTGTACAATTTATTGGCAAAAGTAATGCCGCACTCAAACGGTCTGATAAGGAGATCTCTCAGCCTTAAGACAGTATTTTTGAATCTAATCACTTAAGAGGTCAATGTCAAATCATTTTGTTTACGCTTGTCATATAAGCAGACCATACGTCGTTGTAATGCAAGCATAATTGCAATTGAGGGTGAACTTTTCTGATCGAATAATCAATATTCAAATCACGGCTCAAGTCAATTCCAAAAACAAAAATATAACCAGACTTCGCCAGAAACAATGACGCACTCATTATAGCGAACTGGAACCTACTGTCACACTACGCGCTATTGAAATCCGTTGTTAATTAAATTTTCACAGAAATAATAGTTTAAACATATTCAATTAAGAAACCATTTAACACGATGTCACACTCATTGGTGGCACACACGCTTCACACACTTCCCCACCCACGTCTGATTACTTACATTTCTGTTAAATAATACCAAACGTAAATACTTTTTTTTTTTTCTTCGAACACAACAAAAGCAAACACAAGTTAAACAAATTCCCAGCTTAAGATTGTTATGTGTGGTTTTATAGATGCTCTGGGCACGAACAGTTGAAGCAAACTAAATCCACCGACTCGGACAGATACATACTTATATCACTGACACTGAGCTCAGTGAAAATCAACGATCATCGCATCTGTAATCTTCGTGGAGAGGGGGCGGGATTGGGATGCTTCGGATTTGACCGATTGATAGTGTAAGTTCACTGGAATCACTGATAAGAAATTTAATTTGTTTTGTAAGCGACTGAGATGAGCAAACTTTGCTGATAGCATTTGAGTTTGTTAAAACCCAAACAGCGATCGGCAAGGACTTGCTATGAACTGATACTGGTACTATTTTTATTGTTGTTCGATGATTTTAGGTGTTATTGTGCTCAGCTGAAGTTTATGTAAAAAACGGTTCAAGGAAAACGGAGTAGAATGGATGAGCTCTGATAGGTATACTGAGTTTTTCTAAAACTCGCATTACCTACAGAAAAACAAAAAAAAAAAATGAAAAGATTCTTATACGTACAGATCTTTTTAATGAAATTGTCACTTGAGTGATTTATATATAACAGCAGCGCACTCTAAAAACAGCTCGTTTTTCGATGTAACTATTTTAAATTACAGAAAACTATTTGAAGCTACGAAAATCGTTAACGTGTCTTGTGCCTTGCATAACATTCGAAAACACTTTGATTTTCGATCCAGAGAGATTGCAAATCGGAGAAAGAAATATTGGTTCGTTCGGGTACTTTTTTTGCAAACGTAAAATTATTTAAAATTTGCTAAGAAACTGTGCAAATGCGACCACGTACTGAGAAAATTAAAAAAAAAATAGAGTGAAATACATTTCCCCTCTTTTCATTCTGAAGTCCAATGAAACAAGAAAACTGCTTCTGATTGAATCCACAAGAGTATTGTTGAAATGACAAAAAAAAAATCTACGGCAGCCGTCAGTTGACTTGTATAATATCAATTTCCATTGGGACAGAAAAAGCAATTTTTCTGCTCTCGAAATCAGTTGGCTGTCAGATTTCATGTTCCATTGGCCGCAAAAAAAGCACTTTTTTCAGAGTCAGAGCAGTTTTGCGAATCTCGATATCTGAGCGAGATTCACACCTACTTACACTAAAACCAAAACATTTGTCTTTTGTCAAACTTTAAAGTGTGTTATTAATTACTAATTTGAAGGCAAGTCTGTGAAAAATAGAGAAAAAATTACATTTGGCTGCCGCAATGGATATCAACATAAATTGAGTGGATTTTCATAAGCCTAAATTACAATTTAAGAACAGCTGACTTTTTAAACACGCACTACCTAAATGCAAAGGAAGAAAAATCTCGTTTTATGTTCCATTGGACACAAAAAATCTGAAATCTGAGAGCAAAGTCTGAAAATCCCAATGCAATACCACATAAAATACACAAACTACACTTGTGTGAGTGCTTCTTGAGGGGATTCTGATTCTGACTTCAAATCCAGAAGCGAAATTCTCTCCTCAGAATTACCAGAAGAGTATACCTATTTTTTGTGCCAATGGAACAATTTCAGAAGTGATTTTTTCGATTCCGGACTCTTCCGGACGCGGAAAACGACATAAGTGACAGCTCAAAAGTTTGACAAGTAAAACTACATATTTATTTTTGTATTCAACGACGTCAGAGGAACAAGTCCTGGAGCATATTTATCATGCTATTCAAATGGAAAGCTTAACAGGCATTTTGCTTGTAAAAAAATGAATTCCAACTTATTGTGGCGTGGAAGGTATCGTGTAACTTAAGTGGTGAAACAAGCCCTTAGTCACGGTTTGGTGAAACCAGGCCTTAGACAGTTTGGTGAAACCAGGCCTTAAAGTCACAAAACAAGTTCCACTCAAGTGTCACTTCCAATTGGAGACTGGAATCTGTCACCACTGAACCTTGTTCTAGAACCACTTAGAATTAGCTAGAAAGTTCTCGTAGATGGCGGAGCGGGTATAAAAGGACAGCTTTTAGAAGAGGGCGCGACAGTTGATTTATAACAGTGATTGGTTAAAGTTCGAGATAGTAATAGTTTGTGAAGATAAATAAGTGAAAAGTAATAGAGTAAATTAAGTGATTGGTTTGAAACGTTGAAGAATTGTTTAAGTAATAGTGTTCTAGTACTTAATAAGTGAAATATTAGAATAGTCGATAAAAGTGTAATAAAAGTGAATTTTATTAGAGAAGTTAAACGGAATAGTGTTTTATCTTTACGAATCCCAGCCTGAATGTAACATTGGTGTCAGAAGTGGGATAAAACTTATTCTGTGCTAAGTGTCTAAGTGTAGTTTAAAAAAAAAAAAAAAAAAAAAAAAAAAAAAAAAAAAAAAGTGAATTTGTGATTTTTTTTTGAAATTACACGAGACAAACAAAATGGGTCGTGTATTGCTACATCTAAGCATACCCCAATTGAAAAGTGAACTAGAAAAGCGGAATCTCTCCACAGCTGGAGGGAAAAGTGACCTCATACTTCGTCTGCAGGAAGCTGTCCAAAACGAGGGAGAAGATCCAAAAACCATGCTATTCGACGTGTCAGAAGAACAAGTAAGTACAGGCGTTGACATTAGCTCTATGATGGAATTACTTCTTGCGAAGATGGAAGAACAGAAAAATTCTATGGAATCTAAGTTCGCAGAACAAAAGAATTCTCTAGAACAACAGAAAAATTCTATGGAATTGAAGTTCGAAGAGCAGAAGAATTCCATGGAATTGAAGTTCGCAGAACAGAAGAATTCTCTAGAAGAACAGAAAAATTCTCTTGAAGAACAGACAAATTCCATTGTCGCCGCACAAAAAGATGCAGTGGAAGAATTTAAGAATGTTCTAGATGTAAAAATCGACGCGATTGATGAAAAATTAAACGAGCATGAAACAAAGTTTGAGGAAATTAACAAAACGTTTCAAAAACACGAGACAAACATCGAGAACATAGCTAAAGAGCTCGGAACAAACATCAAGAATATAACTAAAGAGCTCGAAATAGTCAAGAAACAGAAGGCTCGGGAATATTCTGCTGACTGCCCAAGAAAGAAGGAGATGCAGCCACCCGTTTTTGATGGTCAAACATCATGGCCGATTTATAAGAGACAGTTCGAAGCAGCTGCAACGACCAATGGATGGGACGACGAGGATAAATCGATTGCATTAACGCTCGCATTACGAGGTACAGCTGCGGAATTGCTTCAAACTGTCTCCGAAGAAAAACAACGCGACTACGAGACTTTGGTGAAGGCTATTGAGATGCGATTTGGTGACGACCACATGCAGCAAGTGTATAGGGTGCAACTGCGCAGTAGAATCCAGAAGAGGGGAGAAACACTCCAGCAACTGCAAGCTGATATCGAACGGCTAGCGCACTTGTCTTATCCCAATGCCGGCGAGGATGTCATCAATGAAATGGCTATTGAGGCATTTACACAAGCCATAGAGGACAGACAACTGCAGATGGCTCTACGAATGGCTGGAAAGAGAACTCTTCCTGAGGCACTGGCATTTGCCTTAACCATGAAAGCTGCTGACCAAGCATCTCAAGGATTTCACCGCGTGAGAGAAATGACATCTGTTGAATGCTCGTGCCAGAGAACAGAAGTAGTAGACCGTAACAGTTCTCGAAGGGGACCGATCCGTTGCTGGAACTGCAACAAAATTGGACATCTACAACGACAGTGCAGAGCCGAACGTAAACAGGGCAGTTGTCCACATTGCAGAGCTAGGAACGAGGAGGCGTTTGAGCGTTCGGCGGATGGAACATCACAAAGCCATCAGTCGGGAAACGAGTAAGAACCAACTTCGCGGGGCAGAAGCTGGTTTCTGGAATCGACGCCCCCAGGACCACAATTCAGGTTTCCCAGACCAAACGATGTAATAGGAGCCTGACAGTGGAAGCCCATATCGGCCAGAAAAAGTATGTGGCTACAATCGATACAGGTGCCACCGCTTCCATAATCAGAAGGGACATCGTTCGCCAATCATGGCTGCACAACACCAGCAGCTACTGTCTGAAAACAGCAACTGGAGCAGCAGCAAAGGTGTATGGTGAGGTACTCTTGACGATAAACCTTGCAGGAATAGTCTTCTCCCATACATTCTTAGTGGCTGATATATGTGACGAATGCATCATCGGAATCGACTTCATGAAGACGCATGATATAGTACTCGACATCGGTTTGCAAGTTATAAAGTACAAGAACGTCGAGATTCCGATGGTTTACGGGAACGAGAACGTCGCAGCTCTACGGACAGTTGTAAGTGAGGACGAAATATTACCACCTTCGTCAGAGACAGTTATTTGGACAAAGCTGGAAGGTGATCCTGGGAGCCACCGATTCTACCTAGTCGAGCCAGATGCAGAAAATTATTATCAGAGCTATATTGTCGGAAAGATGCTGGTTGAACCCAAAAACAACATGGTTCCCGTTCGTGTCCTCAATGTGGAACACAAAAGCGTGAAACTAAAGCAAGGAGAAGTTATTGGAAAGTGCGTACCAATTACTGCGGTCACAAAGTTGTCCAATGCAAGTGATGTGAAACCGGTTAGACCAACGGAGATATCGGAAATGAAAAAGAATATACTCGGAGAGTGCGAGCTGGATCAGGAGCAGCGGTCCATGGCAGGTAGTTTAATCAACGAGTTCGCTGATATATTTGCTTCGCAGAACAGCGAGTATGGCCGAACACATCTCGTACAACACCGAATCGACACTGGAGATGCGAGACCGATTCGTCAGCCTCCCCGACGACTACCATTGGCTAAGCAGACGGAGGTTGCAGAAATGGTATCGACGATGGAAAAGGAAGGACTGATTGAAAGCTCAAAAAGTCCGTGGGCATCGCCGGTCGTCCTGGTCAAGAAGAAAGACGGAAGTACGAGATTCTGCGTGGACTATCGCCAACTCAACAACGTCACCAAGAAGGATAGCTACCCCCTGCCAAGAATTGACGACACCCTGGACACACTATCCGGAGCCAAATGGTTTTCGACTCTTGATCTGAAGAGTGGCTACTGGCAAGTGCAGATCCATCCAGAAGACCGCGAGAAGACAGCATTCACAGCAGGAAACGGGCTTTGGCAGTTTACAGTAATGCCATTTGGACTGTGCAATGCTCCAGCAACCTTTGAGCGTTTAATGGAGCGCGTTTTGCTGGGACTAACGTGGAAAACCTGTTTGGTCTACCTGGACGATGTCATCGTAGTAGGAAAAACATTTAACGAACATCGAGATAACCTTAAGGAGGTGTTCCAAAGGCTACGAAGTGCGCAACTAAAACTTAACCCGAAGAAGTGTTCGCTATTTAGACCAGAAGTGAAGTACCTCGGGCACATCATCTCTTCCAAAGGAGTCAAGACTGATCCGGAGAAGGTCGATGCAGTGAAAAACTGGCCGGTTCCCAAAGACAAACATCAACTGAGAAGCTTCCTGGGACTTGCGACCTATTACAGACGATTTGTAAAGGACTTTGCCAGGATCGCGAAGAGCTTGCATCAACTGACAGAAAAAGGCAAACAATTCAAATGGTCAGGTGAGTGCGAAAACAGCTTCAAGGAACTTAAGCAACAGTTGTGCAACGCCCCCATTCTAGCGTACCCAACCCCTGGGAAAACATTTATTGTGGATGCAGACGCTAGTAATGTGGGAGTTGGAGCCGTCCTTTCCCAGGTGCATGATGGCCAAGAGAAAGTAATTTCCTACTTTAGCAAAGTTCTCTCAAAGCCAGAAAGGAACTACTGTGTTACCAGGCGCGAGCTCCTTGCTTTGGTACTGGCAACAAAACATTTCCATAAGTACCTTTATGGGCGAAAATTCATCCTCCGCACAGACCATGCGTCTTTAAAGTGGCTACTACACTTTAAGAATCCTGAAGGCCAAGTCGCAAGGTGGATCGAACGGCTGCAGATGTACGAATACGAAATACAACATCGAAAGGGAAGTCTTCACTCTAATGCAGACGCTCTCTCCCGTCGACCGTGCAAAGCAAATTGCAAACATTGCTTACGACACGAGGAAAAAGATGTCGCGTCCGTTCAAAGGGTGAGAGCTATGCCCATTGGTGGCTGGAGTGCGCGGGAAATACGGGAGGCTCAAAGGGAAGATCCGGATATCGAACCGATTATCGCCTGGAAGGAGCATGAGGGAAAACCAGACTGGCAGGAGATATCAAATAGGAGCCCCGAGCTGAAGGCATACTGGGCGCAGTGGGACTCCCTTCACGTACAAGACGGCATTCTAAAAAGAAGATGGGAAAGCCCAGATGGAAAGTCGTTCGTAATGCAGCTTGTTGTACCCAGGTCAAAGGTTATGGAAGTGCTCAGGGAATTGCATGATGGAGTATCTGGAGGCCACTTGGGAATCAATAAAACGCTGGAAAAAGTACGGGAACGCTTTTACTGGATTCATTCAAGGGAGGACGTTGAAACTTGGTGCAGGAAATGCGTTACATGTGCGGCCAGCAAAGGTCCGAGATTGAAAGTCCGTGGCAAAATGCATCAATACAATGTTGGAGCCCCTTTCGAAAGGATAGCAGTTGACATTGCGGGACCGTTTCCTGAAACAAACAATGGAAATCGTTACATCCTCGTTGTTATGGACTATTTCAGTAAGTGGCCTGAAGCATTTGCTATCCCAAATCAAGAAGCTAAAACCGTGGTGGAGCAAATCGTCAGTAACTGGGTAAGCAGATTCGGTGTACCAATGGAACTGCATTCAGACCAAGGACGGAACTTCGAGTCGAAGATTTTCCAAGGAGTGTGCCAGTTACTCGGGATTCACAAGACAAGGACAACCCCGCTTCATCCACAATCAGATGGGATGGTGGAGCGCTTCAACAGGACACTGAATGAACACCTCTCTAAGGTCGTTGGCGAAGACCAGAGAGACTGGGATAAGCAGATTCCCATGTTTTTATTGGCTTATCGAGGAGCAGTGCATAACACCACAGGACATACTCCATCTGAAATCTTATTTGGTCGAACAGTCCGCCTACCTAGCGAGTTGATGTTTGGATATCCATGCGAAGAGCCCAAGAATGAGGAGGAATACGTTACAGACCTCAGGGATATCATCAGGGACGTGCATCGAGACACTAGGGATAAGATTAAGATAGCCAGTGACCGCATGAAAACGAGGTACGATACTAAAACGACAACTACAGGATTCCAGGAAGGAGATCTGGTATGGCTATACAACCCTCATCGAAGGAAAGGTTTATCGCCTAAGTTGCAACAAGACTGGGAAGGGCCCTATACAATCGTAAAGCGCATCAACGACGTTGTCTATCGCATCCAACGAGGAAGAGGCAAGCTGAAAGTCGTTCATGTGGATCGTCTTCATCGTTATAATGGCGAAAATGTTAACGAGTTTGTTCGGGACGAACAAGTTTAAGAGGGGGATATTGTGGCGTGGAAGGTATCGTGTAACTTAAGTGGTGAAACAAGCCCTTAGTCACGGTTTGGTGAAACCAGGCCTTAGACAGTTTGGTGAAACCAGGCCTTAAAGTCACAAAACAAGTTCCACTCAAGTGTCACTTCCAATTGGAGACTGGAATCTGTCACCACTGAACCTTGTTCTAGAACCACTTAGAATTAGCTAGAAAGTTCTCGTAGATGGCGGAGCGGGTATAAAAGGACAGCTTTTAGAAGAGGGCGCGACAGTTGATTTATAACAGTGATTGGTTAAAGTTCGAGATAGTAATAGTTTGTGAAGATAAATAAGTGAAAAGTAATAGAGTAAATTAAGTGATTGGTTTGAAACGTTGAAGAATTGTTTAAGTAATAGTGTTCTAGTACTTAATAAGTGAAATATTAGAATAGTCGATAAAAGTGTAATAAAAGTGAATTTTATTAGAGAAGTTAAACGGAATAGTGTTTTATCTTTACGAATCCCAGCCTGAATGTAACATTATTTTTTAGATGCTGCATTTTACGATTATGTCAAAATGACATTTCTTAAACTTTTTGTAAGAAAACCGATCAGGTACCTTCTTCTCTTGAAATTGATGTCGTTTTCCATTGGGACCACCAGAAATCTTTTTCAGATCTCAGATTTTACGTGGCGAATGGAACATGCAACGAAATTGATCTGCTTTTGTAAATGGATTATGTGGTATTCGTTTGGGCTTCTTCAGATTTGCTCTCAGATTCCAGATTTCGTGTGGCTAATCGAACATAAAACTTGCTCTTGCTCTTTTTTGTGTTGATATTCGTGCGATTTGAATATGTGTAGTCTTCGACACTTTTCTAAGCGATTTCCATTCACTAGTTAAATTTTGTATTAAAACATTAGAAATAGCTGTTCCGATTGATTTCTAAATATATATACATAAATAATTTACACAAATAGATTCACCCGATGCAATGCCTTTCTTTGCTGGAGAAAAAATTCACTAAAAATGTAAACAAACTCCATCAGTTGTCAAACTCAAACGCACTTGTATTGGTAAATCTGAGAAAATATCTAGATTCGCAAAAGTGCTCTGAAATCTGAAAAAGATTGCTTTTTCCTGTACCAAACGAACATAAAAATTGCCCTGAGAGCAAAAAAAGTGCTCTGAGAGCGGCCAATCGAATACCACATTAGTGTGTTATATGACAGCAATATCAGCTGTTCAAATTGCATTTGTTTTTGCAAAAATCACAAATGTATATCGCTTTGAAAAATATTTCCCCTATTGCACATACAAATGGAGTTTTTTTTGGTGATTCGTAGTCTTCAGATGACGAGGAAAACTATTAAGATAATATTTTCTCCTGAATTATATCCATCGCTATTAGTGTATTTCGTTATTTTGGTTTTCACGAAACTACCCCATTTGTCTTCAAAGCAAACTTCTTATGTCGTTTTCCATTGGTTTCACTCGGGGATCCACTCATTCTGTAGTCCAATGGAACAAGAAAACTGCTTCTGATTGAATCCACAAGAGTATTGGTGAAATGCCAAAACAAAATCTACGGCAGGGGCAGCTGCCAGTCGACTTGTATAAAATACACGAACTACACTTGTGTGAGTGCTTCTGGAGTGGATTCTGACTTCAAATCCAGAAGCGAAATTGTGCCAATTGAACGGTTTCAGAAAAGTGATTTTTTCGATTCCGGACTCTCCCGGACTCTTCTTTTTGCCCAATGGAAAACGACATTAAAATGACGTCCAACAGCTGTGCAAAGTAGATTGGTATTGTGACAGTGTGTGTAGATCTGAAAAAATATCGAGATCTGGAAAAAGTGCTCTGAATCGAAAAAAATATTGATTTTTGGTCCCAATGGAACATGAAAAGTGATTTAGATCAAAAAAAAGATTGATTTTTGGTCCCAATGGAAAACGACATGAGAGAATTCTCTTTCGATTTTAGAGATTTGACATTTTTCATTTTTCTATGCTGAAAGTACACGAACGGATCTAAATGTGTTTAAAATCTTAAAAAAAAAAAACGGTTGTCATTCGCATTGAAATACCTTGTTCCAATCATTGCCGTTTCGATAAGGCGGTCCTCCCAAAGTATTAGCAGGTATTAAGTTCAACTCTAGGTTTCCCAAATACCCATGCTTTCTCTTTTCGATGAGCCGAATTTTGCAAGGCCCTTCGCAAGGTCCTGATTACATTCCATCAATAATTCAATCAGCTTTTTGAATTGATTGGCATTTGTCTTTTTCATACTAAAAACAAATTTCTCATGTCATATTTGAAATTGATGCATAAATTGTCAATCACTTAATTTTTTTTTACTTTTTGCGCACTCATATTGTTTTTAACAAAATAAATAGATAAATAAAAGCAAAATAAACGTATGCCGTATATTCGCGCGATAGTCACAAAGTTTAATCATTCACCCTTTTTGACTTTTAAAGCGAATGAAATTGTTTTATTCGCGAACAGTAATTCGTTTGGTTTACATTCGCTAGCACTTTGACATTTAAGGTTAAGCACTTTTCTAATTTCGCGCATACTTTTATGTTCGCTTCACAAACGATTATAGGGGCCTAAATGAATTTAAAAACACGCTGTAAATTGCCTTGCTTGAATCCCAGAGTGTTTCAAGGTATAAATAATTTTTTTAGGAGCCATCCCAATCCCATTGAATACGCGTTCTAATCAAACGAAGTCCAAATAATTTGTCAATCGCACAATCTCTAAAATTTAAACTTAGCATGATTCAACTGATTGTTTAAAACAGCGTTGGTGCATATATTGGTAGGTGGGTTTTTCTTCAAAAAATCAACCTCTTTGTAATTCTAGCAAGTGTAATTATTTTGCTCTGAAAACACTGAAAGAGGAAAACAGATTATATGGAATATTGTAAAATCGACTGTGTGTAAATTTGTTCCAGGAATACCTGAAACCCCCGAAAGAATTTCAAATCGATTATTCGCTGTTCATTGAGAACGCGTAGATGATAAGAGAATTCAATTAAGTTTTTGTTTATTGTTTTATACGGCTCGAAACAAAACAATTTATAAAACGAAATCAGTCAAATGCTCATTTCCACGAAAAGTCTCAACCCGCAGCTTCCTGTTTAAGTGGAATTAAAATGCATTATTCCACTCATATGTTGTTATGTATTTATTGAATATAGAAAGACACGACACATTTTTAATAATCAGCGGCAGTGTTCGACAAATAGTCTCGGCGACCAATATTGGATGCTTGCTTGCTCTGCACCGCTTCCAGTTTTGGGCAATCGGTAATTCTGTGGCCCAAGCCACCACAGTAACTGCAGCCATGTGAATCGCCCAGATCGAGGTACTTCTCCGATTCGGGGCATAGTTCAGCGAGAAAAGAAGGAACCTTCTGCTTCGCTTCGATCAACAAGTGCTTCAGATCCAGCAGAACTGACTGTTCAGTGGTTTTGTTTACAAAAGTCGTCGCCAGTCCATTTGTGTTTGAACGACCAGTACGACCGATACGATGCACGTAGTTTTCGACATCATCGGGCATATCGTAGTTGATGACGTGCTGGACATTGGAGAAATCCAAACCTTTCGAGGCCACGTCAGTGGCGACTAGAACATCTTTCTTTCCGTTGCGATACGCTTCAACTGCTCGGGAACGTTCTTCTTGGTCTTTTCCACCGTGGATAGCAACTGCTTCGACTCCCTTTAGCAGCAGATACTCATGAATAGAATCGACGTCCTGTTTCTTTTCTGCAAATATCAACACAGGTGGTGTTGTCTTTTGCAGACACTCCAGCAAATATACCACCTTCGCCTCTTGCTTGACGTATTCCACTTCTTGAGTAACATTCATTGATGCAGCACCAGCTCGACCGACGTTAATAGTCACCGGTTGTACCAGAGCTGACCGCGCAAAGTTCTGGATCTTCTTAGGCATAGTAGCTGAAAAGAGCAGAGTCTGTCGTTGACCTTTGAAGAAGGAGAATATCGTCCGGACGTCTTCTTCGAATCCCATGTCAATCATACGATCAGCCTCATCCATGCATAGATACCGGCAAATATCAAGGGTTACAATTTTCTTGTCAAGCATATCCATTAGACGACCAGGAGTGGCCACCATAATGTGTACACCTCGAGAAATAACGTCAGCAGCTTCGGATACCGGTAACCCGCCAATGGCGAGGCAACTCCTAATTTCGGGCAAGCCACCGCTAAGCTGTAATTGTTCACAATAGTACTGTAAAGAGAAAATGGTTAGGGTGTGTAACCTCCAAAGCAATGCATATAATAGCCTTACCCTGATTATGTCGTGAGTTTGCTTGGCCAACTCGCGCGAAGGACATATTATCAAGCCATAGGGGCCTTCATTTTTTATAAACGGCAATCGCACCTCCTGCTCCAAGGCAAACATAATGAGTGGTAACACAAACACCAGTGTCTTGCCAGAGCCAGTGAAAGCAATCCCAATCAAATCACGGCCAGCCAACACTGTAGGTATTCCTTGTACTTGAATCGGTGACGGTATTTTGATGTGCTTCTTGTCCAATCCACTAAGAATGGATTTGTGGAACTTCATTTCTTTGAAACTCCTTATCGGCGGTGGTATATTATTGCCTTCAACTAAGATTCTCAGTTTCTTGCGAATAGCTTCCCGCTTTTCCTCTGGCATGGAAAGTATGTAACGCGGTGGCTTCCAGCTTGTCTTTATCGGGTCTTCATATTGAATACCCTTGGCCAATTCAGCAACGCCCATCAGAGCTTTCTTCTCAGCAACACTCTCGAGGATTTTTTCTTCCTCCTTGAGTTGTTTCTCCACAGCACTCACCTTTTTTGCTTCGGCTATTTTCTTCAGTTCAGTGTGCTGATCCAAAAGACTAATATTGTATTTGCGTCCCCATATTTCTTCCTGGATTTCATCGTCATTTTCATTTTCACTTGAGGATTTAGGAGCATTCGATTCTGTGGTTAGTTGGACAATACGGCCGAGTTTCATGAGTTGATGCTTTTTTCGTTCTTTTATTGGCACATAGGGAACGTAGTTGTCATCCTCGTCTGATGAGTGTTTTTCTTCGCGACGATATCGTTTTACTTGTGGCTGATTTTTATCACTCATATTTGCACTTTAACTTTAATAAACTTAAATGTGAAAATAAATATTTTTTGTAAACGATTTGTTTACGTTGAATAGAATTGACATTTAACTATCGATAATGCAGTGCATCACTGCCAGCAGCAAGGGGTTTTCGTTAAAAGTGAACTCAGCAGTCAGTACCTGGTCGGCTTAAACCGTTTTTAATCCGTTTTAAACCTGCGTAATGTCAAAATTCTCATATAGGTAATGGCATTTGCTTTTTGTCACATTTTATTAGATTTTTTTTTTGATTTGTTTCGCGTCAATAGTTGTTTTTTCATTTCCTTTTAACTTTATGTAAAATAAAAGGAGAAAGGCAGAGATGAATGATTAATGGAATGGATATCTTTCGTACGTCTATCCCCCCAAAACCCAGTTATTTACATAATTGTTTTTGTAATTTCAGCCCCCGTCTGTGAATACGCGTGACCAACAAAAAAGCATGTTGCTATTTATTTTATTTCACTTTTTTATTTCTTGCCTCCTACGAGCAAAGAAATGTCAAACGTGTAACCTAAACCATAAAACGGTGAATATTATGATATTGAGTTTTAACCCGGGTTAAAGTACCTACTTAAACTGGCCTCCGGAGTGCGGTTTAAATTTAATCGGATTAAACGCTGTCAAGTTTAAAAAACTGGGTTAATGTTCGGGTTTAACGACTGAATATTATGGACTTGGGTTTTTTTTTTTGGGTTAAACTCACTTAAATCCGGATGTGAACTTTAACCCGGATTAAAGGGAGTGAATAATATGGCCGTTAAGGACCATTCACATGAGCGCGAACTGGAATAGGCGAACTGCGAACAAATCAATTTATCTGTATTTATGAATTGAAAATTGCTATTTGTTTTACCACAAAAGCATTATATTCAATTAATATAACACTTATACCTGCGACTAAAAAAAGTTTTCATGTAAATGAAGTGTCAGAATCTACGAATATTCGCCAGTTCGTGGTTCGCAGTTCGCTCCCATGTGAATGATCCTTTAGCGACTCGTAATAGTTGTTGCAATTGCGTGCTGAAAATCCTACACTACTTAGCTTTGCTGAGATCGAAGCTCAAAATAACACGGCTTATATACAAAATGTAATAATCAGGTAGGTAGGTAATAATGAAAAAAATTGAATACTCTTGTATTTTTTCATCTTAAATTTTTTTTTTGTCACTCCATTAATTACCTGAATTTGAGATTCTCAAAATACCCATCACACTACCTTTCCGATATAATAGAAGTCAAAAGTCAACGAAAACTCTTTGACAATCATCCATTTTGTTGTCAGTTTTCTAGTTCATCGTGTCCGCGATTGATACAAAGAGCCAACTTTTTATATTAAATAATCTCCTTCTAGTTCCGCACTGAGAATAATAACCAATTAAGATCACCATGGCGATGTCAAAGACTACAAACACCTACAACAGGCAAAACTGGGAGGACTCCGAATTCCCGATTCTTTGCCAGACCTGTTTGGGCGACAATCCGTACGTTCGTATGATCAAAGAGCGCTTCGGTAAAGAATGCAAGATATGCACGCGGCCGTTTACAATATTCCGATGGTGTCCGGGTGCCCGAATGCGCTTCAAGAAGACCGAAATCTGCCAAACATGCGCACGTCTCAAAAACGTTTGTCAGACCTGCCTACTTGACCTTGAGTACGGCCTACCGATCCAGGTACGTGATGCTGCACTCAAAATTGTGGATCAAATGCCGCAAAGCGATGTCAACAAGGAGTACTACATTCAGAACATCGACAAAGAGCTCGCTGACACCGATGGAACAGAAGCGGCTGGAACAGTTGGCAAAAATCTAGCAGCGAACGAAATGCTTTCGAAGCTAGCCCGCACTGCGCCGTATTACAAACGGAACAGACCACATATCTGTTCGTTTTGGGTTAAAGGTGAATGCAAGCGCGGCGAAGAGTGTCCATATCGGCACGACAAACCCAACGAACCGGATGATCCTCTGTGCGAACAGAATATCAAAGATCGCTACTATGGCCGCAATGATCCAGTAGCTGAGAAAATTATGAAGCGAGCTGCCACATTACCAACACTAGATCCACCGGAGGACAAGAACATTACCACCCTCTATGTGGGCAACCTTAGCGAAGATATCACCGAGCCGCAAATACGTGACAACTTCTATCAGTTTGGAGAAATTCGGTCTGTTGCACTGGTTCCTCGTCAACAGTGTGCTTTTATTCAGTATACCAAGCGCGGAGCTGCCGAAATGGCCGCCGAAAAGACCTTCAACAAGCTGGTTATGCATGGACGAAAGGTTTCCATCAAATGGGCCCACTCTCAGGCGAAGCAAAACACAATGGCAAAAACGGACCGTCGCTACGATATACCAGCGATTCCGCCAACCACTCAAACCAATCCAAACGACTTCTTCAACCTCCAGCAGGAGGTGACAGTACTGCCGCCTGGAATGAAAATCCACCAGATACCACCTAGCCTTATACCGCAGTCATCGTTTCAGATGTATTCGCAGGCGGCCGCGTTTGCTGCGCCGTACTCTTCGATTCCAGTCCCTTCGTCGAGTGCCTCTGCTGTTGAATCCATCCCACCGCCACCCGGCGGTCCCATGCACTACCCCAGCCAGGATCCCTCCCGACTGGGAGCGGTGAAAAAGTAGACAAGGTTTCCGCTAGTTTTAAATGTCAAGACGCGACTAAATAAAAAAAATACAGATGATTTAAATGAGTTTTTAATTTTTTCAATACAGTGATATGTCGTCATTCCAGAAGCAAGTGTTGACAGCGGGATTCGAGTGAATGACAAGTGGAGATCTTAGTTCGAGAGTTCGAGTTGGGCGGTATGAAGGGGGAATTCTTTGGCTTTGCTCGGTGGTACTTGTACAAAGTACTTATTGCAATAGCTGGGCGTTTGGTTAACCAGAATTTCGGTGAGAATCTGCTCGGCTGTAGTCGTCTTCTTGCTGATGACTAAGCTGCGTGCTTCGCCTTTTCCATGGCTAGTCGATTTGAGTCCCATTTTGCCGGCGATTCTAAGAGAGTGGGAAGGAAAACAACCTCAGACTTAGGAAATGCGAACTTGATCCAGCATTACTGTCGAATAAAAAGGAAATCAAACTTACTCATGAAGCAGTGCCCGTTCCTCCTTGGTGAATGTGGCCTCAAAATTCAGATCACGAATATCATCAGACACAAGGTAGTTGTGCAGGATTTGTTGGAAATATTTTCTGTCCAATTTATCGGTGCTGCTACCCAATCCCGATCGGTTAACTTTAAAGAGGTAACTGAAAAGAACAGTCTGTCCTGGTGGCTTCTACTTCTGCAAATATGATGTCGCTTACCCAATCGGATCTTCGCGACCTTGCGTTTTTGAGCCCAATCCACCTCCGGACCAGCCCATCATCTTCATCATTTTATACCCAACATTGCTGCTGTCGATTTTCTTTTCGGCGACTTCACTTTGTTTGACTCCAGCGACAAGTTTTTCGTTCGACTTGTTAATGTCTATGGAATCGGCGTCTGCATTCGGCTACAAGTGATACAAACAAATGAAGTCGCTTCGAAATTGAATTCTTATCTGTACACTACCTTAATGAAAAAGCAATGTTTGCGCAATTCAGCCATGGCTGCCTCAAAAGCGTCCGCCTTGGCAGATTTGACATTATCCGACACTGCACTGCCAGCCAATTGATTTCCGATGAATATTTCGAATTTCCTACATCAATGCGAAATAACTTATTCACTGACACCAATAACAAACCGAAGACATACTTTTTTCCTTTAATAAGAGCTTCTCTCTCAAGAACATGAACTGAACATCGGGTCCCAGAGACTTGCAAGCAATTTCGCCCACCTATTAGGTACACCACAAATCTGCCATACTTCATACCCTCCCATAGATTAGTAGTTTGATGGTGGG
Organism: Cheilosia vernalis; assembly: GCA_949126925.1. Taxonomy (NCBI): domain Eukaryota; kingdom Metazoa; phylum Arthropoda; class Insecta; order Diptera; family Syrphidae; genus Cheilosia; species Cheilosia vernalis. Next base: position 97,937,057 of record OX421358.1, on the reverse strand, counting down.
GCTTCTTTTTTGCTGTTGACAGTGCATCACCATCGCCGAATCTCTTTCTCGTCGTCAATCCCTCGTTGCTGTTCTTCCCTCCTGCTGCTGGTTGTGGTCTTCTTACTAAAAGTATACAACAATACATTTTACAAAAACATTAGACAAATCATTTGTCTGAACTTACTGATATTATAATTTAATTCTTTCTTCTACCTTTGGCTCTCGCTTCAGCGGCATCAGACGCTTTCACAAAAGTCCTCTGTAACCTTTTTGCACGTTCAGCGCGGAATTCTTTTGCGACTTCTTGTGATAGTTCACCAACCATTCGCATTGTCTCATCGGGGTACTTGCAGCCCATGAATTCGACATTTATGAAAACTTGTGCCAGGCAAACAAGCTCATCTTCGGAGAATTTGGTTTTGTGCACCTGCATGAAACGCTTACGTAGATTCCAATGTTCCTCGCTTTCGTACTCGGTTTTATAATATTCAATGTCCCAGTTTGTGTCGAAAGGCATTTTGAGCGATAGATTATTCAGGAAATTTGCCTAAACAAAGAGAAACAAATTTTTGCTTTTGGTGGCAAATAAACACGAAAGACGAAGCGAAAACGATTTATGTTTAACACGCTTCTTCGGGATTTTCATTGGTTTTCATGTTCCTATTCCTATCGTTCCTATTTTCATGTGTCAAGTGCTTCGTTAAGTTGAGAACAGAGATGTGCAGCGGGTTTGTTGAATGGAAGGAACAAGAAAGTAGAATGGATTCGTAAATGCTAAATGATATTTTTCGTTGAGCGAAAACTACGTAGGTAGGTACCTATGTAAAGGACATGAGAGCGAATTGCGAACCACGAACTGCCGAATATTCGTAGATTCTGAGTCTTCATCTACATGAAAACTTTTTTAGTCCCAGGTACCTACCCGCGAATCTGTATTGTTGAAGGTTAAGTTCGAGCGAATTTTTCATTCGCAGGTTTGTGGATCGCGACTGTTATATGTGGACTGTGAATAAAGTATGACAGCTCGCGGCAAATTTCGTTATTTTAATCAATCGAGCCTCGGTTTTTTTTTTTAGATAAGGTGTTATATTAATTGAATATAATGGTTTTGTGGTAAAACACATAGCAATTTTCAATTCATAAATGCAGATAAATTGATGTGTTCGCAGTTCGCGCTCATGTGAATGGTCCTTAAGTACTCGATTAATAGCTTCGTTCGTGTGCTTTCAGCTTAGAAAAAAAAAAAAAAAGTCAAATGTCAAAAATCGATGAGAAACCTCCCACATTTATGAGAAGGGAATTACCTGACCGGTTTTCTTACAAAACGTTAAGAAATGTAATTTTGATATTATCGTAAATAAAAGTCAGCTTTAAAATGTGTAATAATAACCTAGAAGTAGTTTTCAACTTTTCGCACAGGTAGATACCTACCTATATTTTGAAGTTCTGAGCTCAGAAATACTCATTTGCTTTTGTATCTGAGGAAACGTTTATAAAGCTTGCGAATTTTGGGTTGCATATGCATTATGGGTCGTATGAATAAAACGTAGCAATTGCTTTTACTCAAGAGAAATGTCAAAATCGAAGCATTTGCTACGTTTCGTATGAATAAAAACCAATTTGAGTTAGTTCCAACTTTTGACATGTTCGAAAGGCGGCGGCACTGACCTTTTACTCAGATCGCTACGAATAAAACTTATCAGTCAAAGCAAATGCTATGCAAATTCTGAGTCTGCTATTTTGTTGACTCAGACCTTTTGCTAAATATTTTGTACACACATTTTTTAACATAAAACAATCTAAATATTGTTAATAATTAAGTTTAATTCTGTTTGTACAGGAAAACCAACGAAATACATACGGAAAAAGCAGCACTTGTTTCGTCTCAAGCGAAGCTAATATTTCTTTCAGATGAAAATATTTAGACAGAATCATTTGTAAGGTAGGTATATAGCGAGATCTAGGTCGACAGTTTAAACTGGTTTAAACCTCTCGGCAATTCATAGTCCTTTTTTAACTATTTGCCTAGTTTGTTAACAAATAAATATTTCCAACGATTCCCGGCATCTGAAGTAGAACGGAAGCATCAACAAGCTATTCGGCAAACAAAAATCATATTTTCAGGTGAAATTGAAGATAAAAATTGCATCTATATTTCTGTATTTATTTTTTTTTTAATTTCAATTTCCACAAAAGTCGTTAGAATCTTAAGAAAAATTCAAAAATTCAAATTTACTGGTCAGGTTTGACAGGAACTGCAAGGCAAGTACACGTACAGCGAAGTAAATGCTATGTTCGAATTTTCGACTTTACTTTAGCAAAGTATATTTTTATTCATACCGATTCAAAGCACTTGCTAAGGGCATTTACTTTGCTACAACCTTTTGCTCAAAGCAAATGCTAGTTTTTATTCATACGACCCATTGGAGGCAGTTGGAGACATGATGTGAGTAAAACCTCATTATTTGTATTCATTTAGGTATAACACTTTAAAAATGTCATTCGTTGACTTTATTTGTTGTTCGAATTTTTCGAGTCTGCTGAAACATCGCCCATCTAGGCTCTTCATAAGTCGTCCAATATTTTTGTTGTCAAAAAACATCTCAACACATATACAGGAGCGGCCATCTTCTTCAGTTTGTGTTTCCTAATTTTTGACACAGTCGAGTATTTTTTTTCTTGTGTTTTTGTCAGTTTTGTGTACCTGCAGCTAAGTTATATTTTTTTTAGATAATTATTATAAAACTCTTTTTCTGCTATGGAAAAAACAGAGGGACCTTTAGACAGAACATCAAATACAAGTCCCACCACTACCGAAAAGGTTGTCGGGAAAAAACGAAAACATTCGATCTCATCCCATGACGATGATGACCAGCCTGCTGTAAAGTATCTTGAGTTATCCGATTTTTTTACCTTGTACCACTTCAGCGACGAGGTTCTATTCGAGATCTTTAGGAATTTGGATACATCGGCGTTATTGGCTATCGAAAAGTATGCTTACGATTTTGCGCAGTAACCGTTTGTTTTGCAATGTTTACCTTTTATTTATTTATTTTTCAGAACATGCACTCGTTTTTATGGTCTTGTCCAGGATCATCGTCTATGGAATCACGTCGACTTGTTGAACACCAAAAACACTGTAAAGGTGTTGAAAAAAGTTTTAGAACGGACTCACAAAAAAACGGAAACAATCAAAATAAATGGATACTTGGGCGTTGACTATCATAGCGACTGCAAAGTGCAAAAGGAATGTATATTGAAGCCTATAATACCGAAATGCACAAATCTTACAGATTTAGAGCTGCAAGGTGTTTGGATTGACTTTTTAGTAGTAAGATGGTAACGTTCAGTAACAACTAAAGATTGTAATAACTTGTTTATTCGCCGTTGCAGACACAAATTGATAACTTTCCCAAAAATTTGAAGCGTTTGGTTTTCCGCTCGGTTTCAGTGCGTTGGCCAGACAATGCACCGACTGTATTTCAGAAAATGGACAAATCGTTGCCGTTTCTCGAGGTGGGTTTTTTTGAATATGTGTTCAAGCCATGGTCTAATCTTCGATGATGAGAAAGAATAAGTAGGAGACTTTGTCCCTAAGCGTTATCCACTGTTTTAATTGAAGAATACGCATATAGAAGAACACACCGCGCAAGGTGCCTGGGAATCATTAGCATGAACATTTAGTATGCAACATTAAATAGTCTTCTCATTGGTCTTTATAAGTGACAGCCATTTCAAGCTAATTCGCCTCGGTATCTCCTATCTTCTCTCTCCATATTTCCTCTGAAGACACACATACATTTCTTTTGCATTTCTTCTTTACAGGAATTGGGCATCGAATCCTGCACTTGGTTCCATCCATACGACATCATGTTGTTCTCCAAATGTGCATCGTTAAAACGTCTTAGCATGCGTGGATGTCAAAATTTGTCTGACTTCGTCCCATATGGAAGTATGGCGTCTCGTTTCGGCTTCAAAAAACTCGAAGTATGTTTCGATACACATTTCTTTCAATGCCCATGTGAATATCTAACTGTTGTTTCTTTTAGCTGCTGGACATAAGAGACACTCCCCTTAATGATTCCGACCTTCAATGCTTTAACGCTATACATAGCCTAACAGAGCTTAGATTGCAATGTCCGTCCTATTTACGAATAGGCACCGAAAAAAAACAAGAAGAAGAAGCGTCCGAACCGCCTAACTTGCCATCGACCTCGAATGGCTCTGGTGCAGCTGAAAGCCAATGTTCCTCTCAAAAATCACAACGTGAGCCTCATCTAATTACCGACGCAGTGCTTTCAATTAATATGGTGAGCTCCCCCACTAGGACAGTCATTTTAAATGGTCGTGTATGCGAGCTTCCCGAACAAGAATTCAGACGATTACCAATACCAGCGCAGCCAGACAATCCGCAGATTGGGGACTTTGGAAGCTTGATGCAACATCCGCATTTTTGGGACATGATAGACCGTCAGTCGGGGCCCAATTGTGGACCACCCTGCGTAGCAGCCACACCCCAAAAATGTCCTATCACAAATCGTGGCATTTCTTGCTTCGGTCGGCCGGCAAATCCTGTCGATCAGAATGTCGTATGGATCCGGATTGGCTATCGGCCAAGCAACAACAACTTCACGCGATTGCTGTTGCGACACTATAAACTGATCACCGATGACACACTTAAACATCTGGTGCAGTGTGCGCCGTTCCTAATTTATTTGGATGTAACTGGAACAGGGGTGACAAAAGAGGGTGTGGATGAATTTCGGTCTAAGAAACCAGAATGTGAAGTTGTCTGCGAAGGCTTGGAATAATATTATATTTTATTTACCACCTAAATATGAATGTATTTGTTTTCTAGTATTAAACATAGAATTGCTATATATGTACGTTACACAATCATGTGTAAATGAAAAAAATATGTATCGTTTCAAAAACAAAAAGACACGCAACAGAGCGCGCAACACAAATAACCGAAAATAAATATATAAGTGCAAAACATGTAGAGTAAACGTGCGGAAAATGTTTATATCTTCTTTGTTGTTTGCATTTTAGGAACTATACGCATTGCTGCCGAGTCGACGCAATTTTAAAGTATGATGGAGAAAACATCTTATTCATTTGACTTATGCTCGATAGACTGCTTTTTTGTAATACGAAAAGGAGACATCCAAACGAAAAGCTAAAAGAACTAAACAGCGAAACCCTCATAGCGGCCAGGAAAGACATACCGCGGTACTAATAATCACCCCGATTACAGAATCCGATGAATGGTCTGCGGATGGCTTCCGCCAATTTTGTGCACTTTTTGCTATTATAGAATCCGCCGTAAAAAAGTGCATGAATGTCGGTAACGCTGTTTGATTTTTTTGGGATTATGAAATACGCAGCCCATCCGAACTCCATATAACTTTTAACGTTTTAAATCCGCACCAAAGTCATTGCGGACGCCAACGTAAACAAAAATGGAAATTCATAGTTAATTCATACACATTTAAGTTTTTGAATATATTTTTCATTTTTAAGTAGAAAAAGAACAACAACTCATGCACAATTTGAGAAGATGGTGGAGGCAATGAAAAGAGAGTCGGATATTGCGAAAAATTTGACCAAAAAATCGCCAGATTTATTGCAGGAATTTCTGTCGCCATTATCGCATAGAGGTAATGATTTGAACCACTATTTACCCAAACAAGTGAGTCGTGACTCGAACCAGGATATTTAGCGTCCATATACCTGATTCTCAGTCAAAAACTGACAGCATCGATAAGAAAGTTCGAAAATGATAAGGAAGTGTTGCGAATCGGCAATGTTGCTCTTCCGGCGGATTTGATAAATATATTTATCGCGGATGTGAATGGAGTGTGGATCGAGTCAACTCCCCGGGAATAAATTTTTGCGGATTCTGTAATCGACATGAATCTTTTTTAGTGTGCAGGCTAAATTTTTCGAGCTCACAATGGCGAAAATTTCCATACAAAATTGCATAGTGTGAAGGTTAAAATGATTTATTGGTAAGGCCCATAGAAAACGCCTCAATGAAAGTGTCATAAAAACAAGAGTCGAAACTTCGGGACCGCGTTAAAAGTCTAAAGTTGGATTTTATACACTCGCATTCAATGTGTTCGCTAGTGGGACGACTTAATCCAAAAACCTAGCCCTTTGACCAGGAGACTAAATTCAGTAGTTGCTACTTATGTGTTATGTCTCCCCATGCCAGCCTTCTCAGCAAGGTTCTAGTCTTTTCCAGGCAACCAGGGGAGAACTCTACTTAAGCCTCTCCCACTTGATGAAACATGCCAGTTTGTTAAGCGAACCATGCTGACCACCAGTTGCTCGCAAACTGCCATTCTCTAGGCCTGAATTCAAAGTTTGCCCTTATTTGAACAGACTTGACTATATGAATTTCGACGCTAATTGAAGCGTGTCGCAATTCATCTCTCATTTTTATTTATCAATTTAGCGGGTGATTTTACGCTAAATTGAGACGCTCTCACGACAATTGGCTCTAACTACCTGAGCGACTAGTCGCCGAACTACTCCAGCGTGGCCAGAGATGGACCACCAGTCAGCCTGTCAATATTCGTAGAAGTCGTCAATGACTAGTGAATTTGTTAGGTTAGGTTAGGTAAACGGGTAGGTAGAGCAGGGATAATCCTGCGCTACCCCACTTAGGTCCTCGTAGACCCATTGTGATGCCCTTGTTGGGGTCGACCGTTGGTGTTGAATCGGTGTTTCTCATCTCCTCTCCTCTGTGGTTAGTACCTGCTGTCTAGCCATCCATGTCCTCAAAAACCTACAAAGATCAGACAGTTAGGCATCGGAAAGTTCTTGTAAGTCATGGAAGTAATAACTTCCAAGTGGTCTGTTCCTCAAGTGACAGAGACTCGGGCAATGACAGAAGAAGTGAGGTGTGCCCTCTTAGACCTCCTCGTATCCGCAGCTTCTACATAATATAGTCATCTTTGAGAGTTAGTTTCATTGTGTGATTTCTAAGGTAGTCATGACCAGTTAAAGCCCCTACTAGATAGCGTTGACCTGTCAAACTGTAATAGTTTGTTGGTCCGGCTTCTGTTATATTTTGACCAAAGCTTCTACTCTTCTACTGCTATCAGGTAGTCTGATTGGGCAATGTAAATATAATTCCGTCACCTGTTCCTCAGTCCATCTTTGATCCATCTGTGTAGATTTTTCGTGGATTCCATTCTTCCCTACTCGGAAAGGAGCAGGTGAATGGTCTGTCAAAAGTCTAGATAGGGAGATATATTGTCAGAAGTGACAACGTTCCCTACGTGCTTAGGTACCTAAGATCTGCACATGCCCAAAGTTGCAAGGGTTCCAAATTTTAGTTTGGCTGATTTTTAAAGGTATTTTTGGCAGCAAATTCTTCCATGTATAGGTCTAGAGGTGTCAGATTGAGAATCGCCTCTAGTCCAGCTGTAAGTGTGGTTCTCACGGCGGCGGTTGTTCCTATACCTACATACATGCTATTCTTTGCATTTTTGTCATCGACTTAAAATTGCTGGCTGGATTTGCTGGCGGCTAGCCTTAAGTGAGTATTGGTCGCTAGATCGCCGTGTACATCCAGAGGGTTGCGCCAAAGCTCCTTCCAAAGACCCTGTTGCATGCGTAGAAAGCATTCGCTGCTTTCTTGACTCTTTCATTGACATTCGGCTTCCAAATAAGATTCCTATCAAAGATGATTCCTAAGTACCTCACACTATCTGCCACCCTTAGGGATATTCCAAAGAGTTGGTGGCTCGAATTGCGGTGTGATTCATTTATTCGTGAACAAGACAAGATCGGTTTTCTGCGGATGACGCCAAGGCCGCAATGTTTTGTCCACGTACTCAACACAGGTCGCTTATGGTCGGTAAAAACTTCCCTTTAGTAAATATAACTACATCGTCTGCATATGCAGTTACCTTGACTCCCATGTTTTTGAATTTCATAAGTAGTTCATTAATGACAAGGACCCAGAGCAAAGGGGAGATGACTCCTCCTTGTGGAATGCACCTCGAAGCAGTTACTCTGAGTTCAGTGTCGCCTAATTTCGCGTTGATGTTTCTTTCACTAAACAAGCTCAATATCACATTAGTGAGAGATTGATCAACATTCGATTTCTGAAGTGCTCTCTTCACTGCGCAAATTTTAACATTATTAGGTTTGTTTGACGAGGGCCCTAGTGCGCACTAGTGCGCACTGGGTTAACCCTAATGTGTTCGATATAGCACTGAACTCGCCCTGGTACTGAAAACCCGTGTTTGACATGACTTCTAGGGCGCCCTAGCTGTGCACTGAACTGACCCCAGTTATTTTGTCGGGGCAAGAACTCAGTGCTGAGTTGCGCTGTCATTTCGCTTGCTGTTATTCGTTTATTTGAATATCGTAATAAAGATAAATACAATAAATTTGATATTCAAAGGGGAATTGTTTGAAAACAACAACGTTTATGGACTAAAACCTTATTTTAAACATAAATGGAATGAAAAAAATCTGGAATCAAAGCTAATTACATTTTTTAGTGCATCGCATATATTGCAAACAGTTTTATCAACTTGTTTGCATTATGGCAAGCACAAGATCAGAATTTAGTTCACTCATTTTTAACAATAAACAGAACAAAGTGTTATCATCTTCGTACTTCGTTCACCAAAACATACGTATTTTTCAAATTCAAAAACTGCCAGACTTCAGGGCAGCATATTTTGCGTTCGATATGATAGCCGAATTTTCAGGGTTGTGCAGGTTTTTGGGTAGGCGGGAAAATCAGCTGACACTTCTCAGTGCGCACTAGTGGGCACTAGTGCTAGCCACGTCAAACAAACCTATTGAAGGCTCCTTCGATGTCTAGGAACGCAGCTAGTGTATATTCTTTGTCATTTAATGACTTCTCTGTAGTTCTAACGACCTCATGCAATGCGGTTCCAACCCTTTGCCATTTGTATAATCATGTTGAGCCGCGGATATCACATTGCTATCTAGCGGACTACGCGTATAAATACGTTTATTAGTTTTTTAAATGTTTTAAGAATGAACGATGTCAGACTTTTGGGCCTGAAGTCTTCGGCAGTGGTGTGGTTGAATTTTCCTGCCTATGAATTCGTTACAAATATTTAAAACAACAGCAACACTTAATTGAGAAATTTACCATAAAAGTAGTTTCAACCAATTGTTTGTGATTGAACCCTGACATTGAACTCGAATTCTGACATTTGACGATCAGTTGCGAAGGGTTATAGGCTTTTCACATCGAGCCCAAAACCGGGTTTTCGCGAAAACTGTCGAAAACTTATACGAAAACAAAAGTTGATTATTTTGAAATGCGCTAAATTCATTTTGTTTGTTAATTAATACGATCGAAATTTGTAACCAAAAAAGTTTGCACCAAATTCAACGACTAGTGTCTCATATATTGAAACGTAAAAAAAAAAACTAGTTGGTGGTCGCGGTGTGAATGCATCGACGAGTTTTCGAGCACGGTTTTGTGCTTGGTGTGAATAGAATATTAGGTTCGTTCGTGTACCTACTTAAAGCATAGAAAAATTAAAAATGTCAAATCTCAAACATCGAGAGAGGAAGTTAAAATAAAGTGCACGACTGGGTCGAACGAAACTTTCTCGATACTAGACAAAAGAAAACAAAATTCTCTTTTAGATATTCATCTCATATGGCAGTTATATAAAATAACAATATAAGTTTTTAAAGGTTAAAGCTCTCAGTAACTTAACTGGCAATGTCGCAAGCGTCTACTGTACTATTTTGTAAGGTCTCCTCACTTGATTTTTGAGTACAGGACAAGCGTACCTAGTAGCAGTTTCTGTTTTTGACCTAAAGATATGTTTTTAATTTTGATTGGAATATGATTTAAGTTTTCAATTATTGCATTAGTGTCTAGTTATAAATTGAATATCCCGATGGTCGTGTGTCGTGTGTGCGGTGCAAATGAAGTTTTTGTAAAATTATCCAGACATAACAGTTGCAAATATTGCAATGTTTAATTGGTAAATTCCAATGGCGTAACTATTAAGCTGAAAACTGACTGTATGATATTGTTCCGGATAAAAGAAATGCTTCGTTTTTGACATTTTATCGAAATCGAAGATGGGGTTTTCGATATATGAGCAGTTTTTAAAATTAGCGTTTTCGGTGCTTCGAATTGAAAATTAAGGACACAATAGTTTTGAAAACATCAATTTGACTCTAAGTTTGCATTTTGGTCACAGTCGTTATTGCCGTTTTAAGTTAACTAGACAACTATATTTTTTAAAAAAATACTCTTTTCATAAATCCGTTGTACGATAATATAGAGAAAAACTGAGGTTGCTAATAAGTTATAAATGAAATTAATTTTTGCTACAATCGTATAGACCGTTTTCGAGATATGTCGAAATTTCAAAAGTTCCGTTGTTCGAATTTTTAGCCAAAAACTGGGTACGCAGTCATGGTAACCTCACCTACTTAAGCTTAAATATCGATTTTGGTTGAAGTCGTTAGAGCCGTTTTCGATAAAATCAAACTGGTACGAAAATGTTGTATGGGAAGTACCATTAATATTGAGGTTACATTGAAAAAAAAAACACCTCCCGAACTGTAAGCCCAAAAACTCCAAATCCGAGATTTGAACGTAATCCGGGAAGCCGTTTAGACTGTAGGCCCGTGGAAGGATGGACAGACGGACAGACGGACAGACCGGACAGAATTTTGCGACCCACTTTTTTGAGTTTCTCTATCATCGTAATATCAGCATTGATTAAAATCTCGGGTTCGAAATTTTGTACGAAACCAATATCTTTCTCTTACTACGTAATGGAGAAAGTTAAAAATGTCATTTTGGCAATTGACAAGCAGGTTCGCTTTAAATGCAGCGTCTACAAAATAAGTTGGAATTGTATAGATTTTATCTTTATTATTATTTGGCGAGTAGAAAATTGCGAAAAAATTAAAAGAATGGAAATGGATTAAATTTGTTTCTTTCGAAGCTATGTAAATTAAAACTTGCAAATTTTAATAGGTAGGTACATCAGAATATTCCAGCAAATATAAAGTGACACACATGAACGACATGAATATTCAAAATCCAAGCAGCTTAGTATAATAAACATGTGCATTCCGCTACCGCCGTTAATGGCCATTTTCAAATTCATCAACCGAAGGAAATTTTCTCGTTCTTTTCTCATGAGATTTTGTTATTAAGCACTTTATCCTAGTGTGTCAAGCAGTGTCAAGTGCTTTACGTGTTTATGGCCATCGACATTTCGAGGTTCATTATATTATTGTAGTTTATTACTAACTCTACCTGTACCTACTTTAAATTTATGCGGTTGAATAAAGGGGAAAATTGGGTGACCTTTTTATTTATCTTCATTTATCCGTTTTGTTTAAAATTGGAGTTAGACGTGAGCCAGCAAATGATGAGTTTGCTGGGGTTTCATCTGTTGTTGTCGATATCAAAGGACACACGAACAAGCACTATTGATACCCTAAGCCCCAGTTGGCGATTGGAATGCACTTTTCCTACAGCTTTTTTTTCGTAAAAGAAGCCACCCCTATGGTGTATATATATTGAATGAAATCGTGAAACGTCTAGCAACCATCGTAGATACCTATCATCGCGTCATTTCCGATAAATAAAGCTGAAATCTGTTCAACTCTATTAAGTACAAATAGCACTTCCATATAGGTACAGAAGGAATAGGTACCCTAACTACAATCGCCGCCCTCTAAACGTCATTATTATTCTCCCCACAGCATAACCTTAATCTAGTTTCTCTTTCCTCATTACTAACAGACGGGCGATTAACGCTATTAGTAAGCGATCTGTGTCCAACACCGCCACTAACAGAATCCAATTCCAATGAAGATGTTATTAACCATGTTCCGAATGAATTCCGATTTTTCCTACCGAAACTTCACTCTGCTACCAGAAATTAATATCCTTATAGACCTACGGGCACATACACTAATAAACACATGGAAAATATTACCAACAGAGTTTTTGCAGAACGAAAAGTAAGGAAGGCTTGAGAAGGCATACCTATTTACAACCTACACAAAGTTATTTAACCGCCGACAAAGCATCCCTGCCCTACATCTCTATGTCCCACCGCGAACATGTATACACATATCAACATAATACTGCAGCTACTACTGGCTCACTGTAATGTGTAGACACCTTACAAGAAAGGACCGGCATCGGGACCAGTGCCGGCACCGCACCAATGTGCGGCAATAAGCTTCTCTCCGCGTCGTAGAAAAAGAGTCAAAGTAACAGTTGGCTGACTCCTTGAAATTACTGGTACGTTCTCTGCATCTTAAGTAGGATTTTACTTTTGCATGTGCGAGCTCGCGATTGTATCAGGTTCTACAACGCTATACTCTCCTTTGCTCCTAATGGTCTTTAAGCCCAGCATTTTCCGCTCGAACTGTTCTGCACACACACACAGGAGCACAAACAGGCGGATTAAAGTCAGCGAAGAAGCCATAGGCTCACTTGACATTTCTGATCAGTAATATTATGAATCAAATAGAAGGAAGATTTAGATTCAGTCAAGAATGGATACCTGTTAATGCGACTGAAAACAGTGCGAGAGTAGAACAGTTAATGCAATACGATAAGCTACAATTAAATTAAACGGAACAAATTTTAATAAAAAAAAATTATTTATTCTTTAAACACTTCATTCATTTATAAAATAACTAGCTGACCCGGTGAACTTCGTTCCGCCCAAATTCGTTAATGTATTTAGCGAGCTTTCGCTTTATATAATCGGGTCAATTAAAATGTTTTTTTGTTTAAAAGTTATATTAAAATTAAATATAAGTAATTGCATTAACCGCAGCGATTTACTTGTCGGCCAACCTACCTTTTTCACTGAAGTGCTTTATGGTATATAACATCTTATTATACGTTCCATTTACGCGTGCGTTGCGTACACGTACAAAGCAAGAGGTTTGCTGGCACGTGAGCACGGCACATGCAATTGACCATGTGAGAAACATGGAACGCTATGCTGATTAGGTGATGACGATTGTGTTGTTGGTTGTTGCCTATCTCGGTCTCCAGTTTGGACGACTGCACGTTGTTCTTGCGATATTCTTTCCCGAAGTTCCGATATATTCTCTCGATTGTTAATATTCCGATCTGACTGCTCGTATCCAGTATATTTTTTTCATAGTGCTTTTCCTCATACCCGCTGCTAATCATAATGTTTTACGTACCTGCTTGAAAATTAGCTGAATATAATTATTTTTTATCGAGTCTAAAAAGCCAACTGAACCTAATAACAGGTACACTGACTGTAAACAACTTTTCCGCTACTCCGTCCGCGTAGGGTCCATTACCAGAGAGCAGGATGGGGAGATCCAAGTAAGTAAAACAACCAAGTGAGCCCAAAACGAAATGAGCCATAGAAATTGTGTGTGTCCTTCTGATTTTGCACCCCCAAAAATTTGGGGGACGTGGAGATAAGTACGAGCGGCATTAATTTAAATTTTTCTCCAAAGAAACACCAACCCGACCATCTGGAATTCCCGGGGCCATTGTGTGTCTCATCTCATGTTCCATTGTTTGTATAGCTCCTGTCGAATTCGCCCGCTTTACCGCCCCAAAAATGTCCTTTTCCGTATAATGTAATGTTCACAGTTGTACACTCGTACTAATTGTACGTAATTGGAATTATGGGCGCCGATTTGATTGTAGCCCAGAATAGGAATTAGTTAATTATTTTCTAGTTGAGATTCAGGGTGCTGTGAAGTTATTATCACTTAAGTTTTGAGCCGTGCTCGGGTTGGATGGTGTCCTGTGTGTGTACGGGTGGGGGCCGTTCATGGAAAATCTGTTTCATTTGTTATCGGTTCGGGGGTGGTCCTTCGCCTACACTTACCAACAGACGAGGTGGTGGTTACCGTTCGTTTCCGTTTTCTATTCTGTTTTTTTTTTTTTTTTTCGTCGTAATTAGGAAATTTTTAATAAAGGTTATGATGTTGCCGTGTGACATGGAAAATTAAGAGCGAAATTAAAATGACGAAATTTGGAAGGAGTTTAGTTTCACGTCGGTGATTCAGGGTTTTAGGGGCTTATGAGAGTTTTACACGTTTATATAACGTGAGGGGGATTTATACGAATTTGTTCGAAAACTTGGTGACAAGTTGACGGCTTTATCGGATTTAAAGCTGCAGAGGCAACGTTTATAAATTAAATTGCTGAGATAATATCAATGAAATTTTGTTATGTACCTTTCTTCGATCTGATTTTATTAAGTGGCACTGTATTCGAACGGAATACAGCTTTTACTATTTTATGGAGGTACTGAAACTGTAGAAACTGTAACTCTTTGACAAAAGACAATCACTTTTTGTAGACTGATTTCTAGCGGACTAGGACTTTTAAAAATTCGAGTGCATAATCTGAAATTGATTTACAAGTATCTGGGAGCGCTATTGAAGCATATAATTGAAATACTAACCTTTCCTAGGACAGTTTGTTGAATAAGTGTCTGAAAGCGGTAGTTCGAAAGGCGTATGTTGATGTTTCATGAATTCTTATTCAATAAAACCGCTTGCGAATTCCACATGATTAGATGAAATTTCTGTTCCTTTGTTTTAGGCTTAATTTTGATGTGATTCTTGTAAAATTTTTGACGCCCTGTTTGCTGCATTTTTTGTCGGTTTTTTTTTCGTGTTTTTGTAGCAGTGTTTTGGGCGACTTTCTATCGTATATGTTTGGAAAGAGGCTTGTTCCCAATTTTGATGAGTTTTTGTTGTAAAAGGTCTGCGTCTTTCCTTCTGTCTCTCAGGAGAATTGACTGCAGACTGCTTGTGGGTGTCCTTTCGGGCCACCAAGCTTTTGCCAAAAATTTGAATGTGTTGGGCTTGAGCGACACCACCATCTGTCCTGCGTGTGAAGAGGACGACGATACAGCGGAACACTTCCTCTGTAATTGTCCTGCCTTTGCTCGCAACAGGTGGCGGATCTTTGGGGCTGATGTGGTGAGTGCCGAACATCTCTTCATCACTGAAGCTCCTTCTAATCTTTCTTCGAAAGACGGGAAAACTAAGTACAGTAATGTAAGGTGTCCGTTTTGGCAGTACAATGGACCAGTAGTTGTGTCTGAGTGCTCCATCGAATA
Source organism: Cheilosia vernalis (assembly GCA_949126925.1). Classification (NCBI taxonomy): domain Eukaryota; kingdom Metazoa; phylum Arthropoda; class Insecta; order Diptera; family Syrphidae; genus Cheilosia; species Cheilosia vernalis. Next base: position 97,921,947 of record OX421358.1, on the reverse strand, counting down.
GTAACAACCTCCGACAAAAAAAAAAAAAAAAAAAAAACCGGCCAAGTGCGAGTGTCACTCGCGCACCGAAGGTTCCGTATTTGGCTAAAGTCCAACACATCAGATATTATTTGAAATCTATATCATTCAATCTTTCCCCTCTTCATGAATTCATCACAATTTAGTTTAATTTAATTACTTAATATTTTTACTCTCAAAAATTACTCGCACATGAATCTCATTTTCTAATTAGTACCTAGTACCCATACCCAACCCACGCCAATTTTCCATTCTGTATGCGACCTGTCCCAATTGAAAACTATCCCCTCTATATTATTTCTGTAATTTCTGTAGTGTGTTTCTCCCTTTTGCAGTTCACACGGTCAACCAATCTTAACAAAAGAAGTGTCAACAAAAATATATTTTCAGGGTGCTTATCTTTGCATTTTTACTTTTCTCAAATATTAACAATTAAAAAAAAAATATTTTACTGCATTAAATTCCAACTACGCAGTTGTGTACAAACTATGATTCCGGGAAATACTTTTCTTTCGTTCTTCATGCACATAAACTACAAACGACGTCATGAAAGAGTGTGGACGGTAGAAGAGAGTTACAGTAAAGATTCATGTAAAACCTTCTGGCTACGCCTGAGCGATGAAGGGCACGTCGACCTATAAGATCTATTATACCATAGGGCCAGAATAATGTTTAGGCGAGCAGATTCTCCACTTTTCTAACAAAGTTAATCAAGCTGCTGGCAGATGACTTCTTCATCTCTTCAGGGCTCAGAAGCTCCACGTAGAAGATAGTTCTCCTGATTCCACATAGGGCTGGACACTCACATATTATATGCCCAAGCTGTTTCGTCTTCTTCAAGACACAGCCGACAAAGTGAGGAGTCGGTTAAATTAATTTGATTTAATTGATATCGTAGCTTGTGATGCCCTGTGAGGAAACCAGCCAGATTTTCGATATCATGCCTTCTTAGATTTAAATTTCTGTTGGCATCTTTTTTGAACGGCTGAATAGCACGCTTGGCCTGTCTTAGACCTGGGATATTCTCCCAATATGAGCTACATTTTGTGTGATTTGGGAGTGTAGTAGAAGGGTTCTACGTCCGAGCGTTTGAAGGCCGTTGAAACAGCTTAGTCCTGATTTGGAGGCAATAATAGGCCAGCTAAGGGCGTTTATAGCTGCTTGACTGTCCGTGAATATATGGATGTGTATATGCCTTTAGTACCTGTGTTGTATTTTTTTTTTCGACCATTTTGGCAAGTAGGTGGGCTATTGTACGCCCGTGGATCTCCGTAGAGAACCGTTTTTTGAAACATAAAGTCTTTGGAAAGCGGTCTGTTACCGCGCAGATTATGCCAAGTACTGTAATTTCAGAGAAAAAATCCTTTAACTCAGGATGGTCGCTGGGTAGGTGCGCTGACGGTCTATCCGATACGTGGCGCTGTTGTCCATCTCCGGGTACCCCAATATATAAAAGAGACTGACGTCTGTGTGTGCACACATAACTAGAGAATGGATCGTTAAATTTTTACAATTTTGGGCTTGACGGATTCGTATTGAAATGGCATTTAGGCTACCTTTTGTCGTGAAAAAAAAAGTTACAGGGGATGAGATTGGGAATGGAACTTAGTATGGGAACCGAACTTTGAAAAAAATTAGACTGGATAGATAAACGGTTAGTGCTACTTTCAATACAACCAAACTTATTTCAAATGTTTAATTTTTAAATTCTCATCGCTACACAATTTTAATTATCGTATGATTTAGATTTTTTTATGATGTAAGGAGGAAAATTCGTTTTGAAGATTGGAGAATTTCGGATAATTCTGAAATGTGCATGCTCATGTGCGGCAGTCTACTGTCGAAATCGGGAATGCCAGCGCCAAATCGTTCGATGCACGATCCATTCAATCGCAAATCGCAACGGAAACAAAACTAATATCGAGATGAGCTGGTCGAAAGAGTTCGTACAAATGCGCCGCTGTTGAGTGCCGAGCAGAAGAACATGTACGATTCGCTGATGGAGGTTGTTGACCATGCAACGGGAGGCATTTACATTCTTCATTTCAAAGTGTTCCCCACCACTGCCCAAATTTATAAAAATATCGATTGGATAAGTGAACGTGCAATACTATGAGCGAAGAATAAGGGCGTTGATAGTTTGACTTTCATTATCCAAAGATGAACATGAAGCGACCAACTATCCGACGGAATTTTCGAACTTGCTTGATGTGTCAGGAACTCCGCCGCTATTTACAGCTGAAGGTGTTCGCGTATTGGCAAAGCGTAGTTTGTTTTTCCGATGGAAAACAAATCGAAAAACATTGTTTATAATATCGCTCTCTACTGATTTCAATTCCCTTCAAATTAATCACATTGAAATTTGAACTATGTATCTGTGTTTTATTATCACTCTGGAGCTTATTGAAGGCGTTTAATTAGGGCGAGACGAAGTTCGCCGGGTCCGCTAGTTATTTTTATTTTGTTCTGTACTCCCCAAAAAAATGTATTATACTCCCCAACGAAATTAGCAAGCGGGAACCCTGGTGGTCTTCTGTCTTTGATGGGGTCAATTGTGCACAACTGCGTAGTAGAGATTAAAACTTGTGAGAGCAACGTATTTTACATGGTAAAATTATCTTTTTTGAAAATATCTTGTAAACTATTAACTTTTCGGCAAAACAGTATTCACCACATATATAGACAAGAACATGATCTACAAAAAAGGGCTTTATGTATTTTTTTGTGAATCAAGAAATAAACCGTTTTTTGGGCGAATGAAAATATTTTTTTCACCAGATTACTAATTAATCCAAAACCAATCGATGTATTCCTTCCATTGGTATTTGTCGTTTAACTAGAGGTTATACCGGATGTTGTGTGTAAATTTTAGCCTCCTACGTCAATCGGTTCTTGAGATAGACCTGGTAACAAAATTGGCTTAGTGGGTTGGGACAGACAGACAGACGGAGAGACATCCGAGCGAAACTAATAAGGTTACGTTTTTTCCCTTTGGGTACGGAACCTTAAAAAGAAAGAAAAACACGTTTTTCTAAAGCGATTTTTGTTGCGTTGCTTTCATTCAAATTCAAATGCTTTTGGCTTTTTGGCGAGAGCAAAATTTTCGAAAGTTTCACTATTTCACTATCGCCCGAATTAACCGACTTTGAGTTATTTTGTGTAGTTGTTAAAAAATGTTTGTGCTCGTTGTGTACCTACTGAACTCCGTGCAAAGTTGATTCGTGGAAGACTTCTATTTTGTGAAATCGAGCGTCGTAATGGGACATGAACAGTAAAGACTAATGTAAAAAAGCAAATCTGTTAGTGACAGCTGACAGGAGTGTTTTTTCCGTGGGACATTACCCCGTTCTTTGCTATGTTTTTTGTCCTGTTTTTTACACGTTTATTAACTAAATTTTTTCGCGTTGTTTGGTCATGTTTATTTTTTCGTTCTTGTTTGCTTCTGCCTCGTTTTTTATCGTTTGTTGTTTTTTATTTTTCACTTAATTTTTGTTGCGTTGTCTGCCGTTTTTTTTTACTTACCTATCGAGAAAACTTTACCCTCGTTTGCTAAATTTTCTTGCAGGGGTGTCTTTTTGTTGCGCTTGTGTTTTCGTTGTTGAGATTGTTTTGGTTTCGTTTTCATCGTTGCAGTTTTTTATCTCGGTTTTTACCCAACAACTTGCTGCAAACGCTTCCTGAAACTATACTGATGGTAACATAGGTACCCCTACATCAACACAAGTGGCCATAAACATGTAGGTATACAGTTTCCAATTTAAGTTCTTGTATGGCCATCATAGAATGAACTATCAGGAGGATAAGAATTTTTTTTTGTTTTATACCTAAAGCTCACGACAGCAAAAGGTTAGAGCTAAAATAAATAAACAAATCGTGACGCGGCTAAAAGTACTAGATACGTCATTAATAAATACCAACGACTGCCATAAACTATTCCTCATCCAATTGGAGGGGTCCGCACAATTCCTCGAAAGAAGATGACGGAGAATACTTTTCCACTTTGGCGCAATCACTAAAGCAGGTCAACTTCAACTTATGCCTATAGGGGCGCACAGTGAATTCCCATAGCAATGGTCGGCGCAAGGATGAAAACATCCAGCTAACGCGTCAGCAGGACAAATTATTGTCCAGAATATTGTTTCACGTAATTTCCCAAAGGTGATTATGAAGGAATTCAAATACCACAGGCAATGAAACAAGAACTAAAGCCGTCGCCAGTTCCGTAGATATAATAAAGACCGACAACGAGACCAATGAGTGCTATTTTTCCTTTAGTCCTCGCTTTGTTTGCACTCACTGTAATTTTCACATTTTTGTTTATGCTTTCTTTGTTCGCCTGTTATTCCATTTGTAATGTTTACCAAGTAAGTATAAATATTCTCGAGACTGAGAGCAGAATTTATTTGTTTTCTCATCGAATAAGAGGTATACCTACAGTATACGCATCTCCAAGGATAAGACCGGCGAGGAAGTTTCTGATGGTCAGTATATATATATTTTTTTGATGCGTAACATCATAATGTGTGTATAATAAGAATACCTAATAATTTAGAATAAATCAAGTGGCAAAAATGACGTGTGACGTCATCTGATGGCCTTGGGATATTAGTTTTGCAATTTTTACTTGTATAGCTATTTTGTATTTTCAGACTTTTGCGGGCCATGTGATTGAAAGTGTATTTAAATGTATTTACTGGTCCCCTGGACTTGATGCTAGTCGTATGAACTATGAACTTTCTTCAGTGTTCAACTGCTTGAGCTAAAGTCTAAAGTAATTTTTATTATGTACGTTCTTCACAAGTACCGCGATGTCTGGCTATATTAGCTGCGGCGTATTGTAGATAACTGTAGCTGTAGCTAGAAATCGGTTTGCTCTCCACAAGGTTTGTAATGAAGCACGAATGTCACCAGTTTACCTATACATGGACGTAAGTTTTCTGGATATCCGAACATACCGTACCTATTACTATGCGTATAGATTCGGGTCACTAGCTAGTTTTCGCCAAGGTACGAAGGCTACCGACTTACGATGGACAAATCTAATCACAACAAACTGCCAGAACCAGTGACCGCTGCAGAATTTTGAAAAGTGCAGAAAAATAGTCTATGAGTAAAAAAAGTGTCATTTCTGAAGCTATTCTGAAAACTTTGAATTTTCGAACGATATTTAACAATCATTGGGGATCTAAACACTATAGTAGTGTTGCGACATTCAACTGCGTTTCATAGGTTTTGATTTTGCGAAATGCCTTTTCCAACTAAAAAACAGGGCCAAACTGGCGAAAACTTGTGGATCTCGAAAAAGTACCAAATAGCAAATTTAGTCGCACAACGGTCACGTTAAGCTAAGTCATAAACCAAAACATGGCGATGTCGTATATGCAGCCAGCAGACAGAGGCCTGTAGCGTCACACAAATAAAGGGTCTTTCATTCGTGACTTGGCAGCTTCAAACTTTCGTGAACGCACCCTTAAACCGATTACCGAACTGTTAAAATGTTTAGTAAAATCAACATTTGCATCATGGTGAAGTACACGAAGGAACGTTTACAAATAATTGAAATCTACCTACTACCGAAATTCCAAGTCGGCGGGTGGTGGTCGCACGCAATTTTAGTTCAGCGATGTAGCGCATTTTTGGTCATTTCATCGTTTTTTTTTGTCGATGAAAATGACCGTCACGTTACGGTATATGGTAGACGTTAGAGGAGCTCAGAGCCAATTTTGAACGAGCAATAGCGACCGTTGCGCACGTCCCCGTGGTAGACATATGAACCGTCTGAAGAAATCCCAAAAAATCTAGGACAGTATTTCCCACTCGGTTATCGATTCTAATGTAGGCGCAGTGGATTAGTGGTTAGTGTGTTGGACTACTAAGCGAGGGGTCCCAGGTTCGAATCCCACAAAAATCCAAATTCCAACCAAGAGTTTTTTCACTGCGCGACCTCTCGCGAACGTCTGACAATCATCCGAGAGTATAACTGCCTTGAAAGAGCTTCGCAATCGGCCGTTTGGAATCGGCATTTAATTGTAGATCCCTTCCATTCGTTCCAAAAATGAAAAACTCACACAAAACGAAAGGTTGCGAGAAGCTAGGCCCAGGGTCCCTACAGACCTGTTGCGCCAACTATTATTATTATCGATTCTAAGGCCGCAACTCCAAACTCGTCAGATTTTTCTGAATAACAACGGGAAAAGCTCGCCACTCCAACAAGAGAGAAAATAATTTCATTTATTCCTACCGGGACTTTTGATTCCAAAAAGAAGCATTCACTTATTCAAAAGCCTGTACAATTACTTGCATTCTCCGATGACATTTACAACAATGTCAGAATTTGTGGTATGTTTATTGTACCACATAACCTTAAACGCAAAAAGACTTTTTATTATTTTTAATTAGAAACAGGAGAAGATTCTTAGAATGCGGATTTTTTTGTTCCATTACTTTTTGACAACTTAACTTCTAATGACTTAAATGCTAGGAAATGTATGCAAGGGAAACTTCGCTCAGAAAACCTAGCTTAAGGAATTAATATGCTTTTCACACCGAGCCGAAAACTCTCGAAAACTTCTACGAAAACAGAAGTTTTCCCATAGGTAGGTACATATGTATTTCAGTTTTAAAAACGTGTCGTTAAAGCTCGTTTTCCACGAAAACGACTTCCAGTCGTTGGGTTGCTGAAACAAACACGCCTTTGGCAATATTCAGCAAAATGGCTGACCGAACAAATGTCACAACTCACAACTTAAAATCATTTTCGACAGTTAATTGATGGGGGCTAATATTATTTTGAAATGCACTAAACTCATTTTGTTTGTTAATTAATGCGACCGAAATTTGTAACCACAAAAGTTTGCACCGAAGTTTAACGACTAGTGTCTCACAGCTGATTGAAACGTCAAACGAAAACTAATTGGTGGCCGGTTTGAATGCATCGACGAGTTTTCGAGGAAAACGCGGTTTTTGGCTTAAAAAGCCTATAACGATAGGAAACTTGGTGTGTTCAGCGATGAAGCATTTCGTATGGCCTAGCACGAGAAATAGTTGGAAATCAATGATCTACCTACCTACATATCTCTTGTGGGTCTGGGTAAAATAAAACGCCTGCGGTTACTTTGAGCGCAATATTCTTTGAAAGAAATATAAAATGGTCAATGGATGGCTGGAATATTTAGAGCGAATCGACACTTACTGCGACTCCAAGTCCAACTGGAGATGTGCACCGTGAGAGGAGTATTACCAAGGTCCATCGCACCACCCTGAACTTAAGCGGGATTTAAGTAAGAATGTGCGCTTAGTAGTCGGGGGGACTGCCAGAAGGCTTCAAAGAGTATTCTCCATATAATTTTATTTCATAATACGCATGTGAACATTTCAGCAAAATCCTTCGAGCTCATACCCTGTTATTTATAAGTAGCGCATTATAATTAAACCACTCTAAGAGTTTCTTTTCACCTGTGGAGTGATGAGCCTTCAGCAAAACAAAAACTATAGAACAAATCGAACAAAGCAAAACTTTTACCAAATCTAGGTGCTGCTCTGTGTGTAAAGGACAGGTAGAACTATATATTCGACACTTTATGTAAGCGCTTATCCCTTCACTCATTTTCCCATCAAGGCGCTCCACTTTCATGCAGCTTAGTTCGGTATCTTAATCTACTACTTAATCTACGTTGAAGTCGTGAAGGCTCTTGTTTTGAAAGCAATCAACTAAAGGCAGCAATTTTAATTACCAACGATTTTTTGCAAGACCGAGCCTGAAAATTACTTTCGCTCTATACCTCTTAGCTCTTACTCACTCCACGGCCATCATCGCTCCCATTCAGCCGTTAGGTATAGTAGAGTTTTTTGCCAGAGGACAGGGCGAATGTCGGTCGGGTGAAAATATTGCAGACGTGACTAAACTCTGCAGGTGGGTGCTGCAAGGATGCACTATTCACGCAAAGGAGCTGGATCTGGGCTCCTTCTATCTTCAAGTTTATCACGATATGAATTTAATTAACCTCGAAAAGTTCGGAGTGCATGTCTGTAGGAAATTTTCCAATCCCAGAGGTGCAGCGGGGCTGATAATTCAGGTCAAAATTACTTTAAAATTGAAATCCTTCGGTGTTAATCAGATAAACTCTGCTGCTCTTGGGACACTAAACGTGGGTCATAGTGCTGGCTGCTGGCACTGGCACCTGGCACCTGCCACATCATCAGGATTACAGCAAAACTATGATTACTTGTAAATAAATGTGTTGTGTGTACATGCTTGCTCTTGGCTCGTAGCTCGTAGATTTCCTCCCAGACTACCTATTTCTGTGACGTCTTGCTGCTGGGGTTACTTGTTATTTGTAATTTAGTTTCATATTAATTTCAGTCTTTTAAGAGAGCGCATAGATAGATGCAACAAATTGCTTCAGGCAACTGCTTAAGGAAATAATTTAGCATTTACGCAGCAATCGATGAGGTAATTTAACGTCGGCTCCTTTGCAGAATAACAGTGATTTTGTTGATGTTGTGCATAAAAATATAATGGCCTCTGAAATTGTTTCTTCCTGTATGCAATCGTGGCGCTTTGGAAGAGGGCGCATTTGACTCCACCGGTGGAGACTAAACTGCTTGCCTAAACACATAGATGAAGACAGCAGTTCGAATTCAGGACAATGTTTATTGCAGTTCCTATCTCTACATACTAAAAGTATTTCTCCTTGATATGCGTGATGAATGTGATAAAAATACAAACCACCTGAAACTCTCAACTTTTTTTTCTTTATGTGATTTAGAGTAACCTCCTCTTGCGCTTCGTTGCTTGGTTTATCCGCCGTGGATCCTGTTTAACTCTCTCAAGGAGAGTGTTAGCTGTGTCCATTTCCCATGCTTTGTTCGCAACAGGCCCGTTTAGTTCCGTTTCTGCATGGCTATATTACGAAACCTTCTTAGGATGTCCCCACTAGGCGCACCTTAGCGCAGTTTTGAGATGAGTATGCAAATTAGGGGCCAGATTCTGTAAGACGAAACGATCAAACGTTTTCGTGAGTACGAATGATTGGCCATAAGTAACGCCTTACAGAATGCCGACCCCCTTTGAGCTGTCAATTGGTGGTCACTGAAAAACGTGTAGCCCATTGGAAAAACAACCAATACATAAAAAAATAAAAATAAATAAACACAAACAAAAGAAATCGACTTGGACGTGTGTCCTTAACGAAAGTTATTAAAATAAACTTTAAGTAGGTACTTAAGTCGTGTGTAAGCGGCCTCTTTACGATAGTGGCATGGCTAGTGTTAAGCACCAACATCAACATTGTAACATCCGCGGCGTACACCCTCTACCGTTCCATATAGATCTCCTCAATTCTGTACTGCATCAACAACCCAACAGCCCCCTTTCGCAAACAACTACTACGCTTGTGAAACTAAATTTGAATTAAGTTCATTTAAAATTACTGCAGCCCTTATATATGCAAGCATCCATATAGCTGCGCTTATACGAGTATAAGTGGAATAGTGCTCCATGAAAAATGGGTGGGAAAACCCAGCCACATGATAATAATAGCAGTTCAGTGGCGGCGCTCTTGGTCGGATGATGGTTGTGCCGGATGAAGACAGATGCAGACGGAGGAAGCAATCCATTGTTGCGGAAAGTAAAGAAATATGTTCGGCCATTATTCTTCCACTTATAAACTAAATGAAAACTTTTTGATTTCTCCCACTCGTGATGGTGCTGCACGAGTATTGAGCATTTCCTTGTGTCAGTGTGTGTGTATGTTTGCTTGCAAAAACGGATTGGGCTTCGCGTCGAAGGACAATAAAAGTGACTGGTATTTGGAGCGGGAAGCATATAAAATGTATATTTCTCCTTTCAACTCATTCGACTATGAAAGGAAAAATTAATTAGCGTTTGGGTAAACCTACAGAGGTTTCACAATGTGAAAGAGCTAATCCGTCAAAATCTGTTTCATGAGCGGATTTTCTAAAAAAAAAAGAAAAAAAAAGAAACACATCTCACGAAACAAAGGGGAACGTTTTGTCGCTCCTTTAAGGGTGCTCTTTTACGTGTTGGGGTTTATAAAATGCTTGGATTTGTTCGCTTGAAATAACACTGAGCTTGAGAGCAAAAAAAAAAAAAAAAAAATTGGAGCAATTTAATTAAAAAGCGAATCATTATTATTTTTATGAGTGCACAACGGCGCGATTTAAAAACATTAAAATATGGAGATGGAGACGTATGGTGGTTGCACTCCATTCCATGGAAATTAATTATATGTGCTATAGTATTCTGTAAGATAAAATGGAAATGAAGCCGGATTAAGGTGACCATAAGTTCAGTAACACAATGAAGATGTGGGACACTTTCGTCGTCGATGATATCTTCTCCTTTTATTACGCAAGCCTCAATCATTTCAATTAATTCTCTACTGACTCGTGACTATACTACCTACCTTTGTACAGGGTGTCCGCGGGGAAGGTGTACTACTTTGTTTGTTTATAATTTTTGGTTAAATGAAAGAGAATGGATCTTATAAGTATTGATAAATGTTTTATTGAATGTCGGTAAATATCAGGTAAATGTCCGCCTCTGTTAGTCTCACAAATGCGAGCCATTTTTCATTACATTCTCACACATTTCACGCGGTATTTCATTAATTTCATCACGAATGTTTTTTTTTGAGTTGCTCAAGCGTTTCTGATGAATAATGAGGGTTTTCCACTGCCCAGAACCGACTATTCTGTTTATTCACATATCCATTCAAATAAAAATGTGCCTCGTCAGTCGTCACTCATTATGATTTCTTCATAACAATCGGGGTTGTCATCGGCTAGCTGTAACATCCTATTGGAATATGTACGGCGGCGTAAATGGTCTTGTGGAAGAAGCTCTTGTGTCAACTGAATCTTAAATGGTAACAAATTCAAATCCTTGTGCAAAATTGTCGCCAAAGTTGTTCTTTGAAGACCAAGCTCCTGAGCACGGCGTCGAAATGAGGCTGATGGATTTTCCTTGGAATATTTTTTTGCATAATAAATTTGCCATACGTGTCTACTTCACGACTGCCAAATATGAACTGTCATGACTAATGTTTACCAAAATGGCGCCAAAACAAAGTAGTATACCTTCCCGGCGGACACGCTGTATATACAAGGCTAATGAGTGGGCTTGCAAAGTTTGTGAAAAGCAATTAATGAAAAGCGCTTCAATAAACTATTTAGGAATAACTATATTTTAACACGTTTTTAGACGTGATTTTTTGGCGCATTGTGGACTGCTTTTCAAAACGTTTTTGATGCGATTTCGGACGTGTTTTTCACCTATTTTTTTGATTATTTTATAAACGTTTCTGGGCTCGTTTTTGAACGTTTTTTAAACGTTTTTGAACGCTTTTCGCTTCTGTTTTTTGAACGCGTTTTCGGGCATGTTTTTTGAAGCGTTGCTTTTTTTTACAACGCTGTTGGTCTCCTTTTTATGAAAAATTGTTGGTTGCTTCTTTGGATGCGTTTTCGAACGTATTTCTTAACACTTTTTTGAATTGTACAGATGCATGCTTTAAGCTCAACTGAAGTACAGTCGAATCCCTCTATAAGTCGAATTTTCACGGGAGTTAAAAAAAGTTCGATTTCGAGGGATTTCTGAAAAAAATCGAGTTAGAGGGATTTTTTTTATTTAAAAAATAGGAAAGTAGGTACATTGTGAACAAAATTATTTAAATTATTTAAATTTTTTTTTTTTATTTTTACTTGGGATGTAAAAGTAGCAGTGTTTACTCGTTTAATAAATGATTCTATTTTAAATAGGCGGTATAGTGAATCTCCTCTGGGACATCTTCGGTCATTTCAATTGCGTTTTCAATATCATTCTTTTCCGGCGTATGGTTAGTAATGGTTTCGCCAAACTCTTTTTCAGCTCCGAGTTCTTTTTTTTTTAATTTTGCTTTCGTCAGACGAAAAATTCGACTTAGAGGGATATTGTAGTACGTCAAGAAACAAAAAATATATTCGAGTTGTAGGGATTTTCGACTTAGAGAGATGTCTACTCAGAGGATGACTTTTCTATGCAAAATTGAAAAATTCGAGGTAGAGGGAAATTCGAGTTAAAGGCGAGGTTCGGCTTAGAGGGAACCCTATTAGGTTCAGAGGCAGGTATCTCGAAGTAAGCAATTAGTAGGCTCACATAAATATCTATGAGGAGGGTCAACCGTCAACCATTTAGTTAAGTATTGTTGTTGGATTTGGTCTAACAACACATTGTGATGGCGCTGGATGAAATAGGGCCAAGGGAGAAAGACATTAGAAACAAATGGATATAAGAGTTTTCGATCGAAAAGGTTTCTGGCATTTTGTTGCGATCGCAATATCGTGAGTATTTCTCATCCGTTAAATCACCACTTTTGTAGCAAATATTAATAATTTTACCTCCTTGTTTGATTTTTAAGCGATACATTATCGTAAATGGCAAACATTCAACTAATATAATGACACTTCAAATGACAGCTGAGTTTGACATGTGCCAAATGACCCCTTATCTATTCCAAGTGTGTTTATTCGCCCAATGCGGAATATTAAGGCATCTAGAATACTGAATGAGCAGATGACGTCTATTGTAACTTTTTTAATTTAGTTGACAGTTTAATAACCTGTTGAGGACCATGTTGTTCTATGAATACAAATTTGAGGATATCGATTACTAACGCTATTGTTCAATGTCGAGGAGCCCATCCTTGTTAGCGTTTGATTTTTCTTGGAGCGCATAACAGGTCTATATATGGTCCCTCTGCAGATTTGCGTACAGCATTCATTCGAAAGCTAAAGTCAGCGGGCCTTACTAATAATCCTTTTTAACCTTCACACTAAATATTTCCTAGATCAAAATATGCAGTTTTGTATGGAAAATTTCGCCGTTGTGAGCTCGAAAAATTTAGTCTGGACACAAAAATGATTATTAGTACTGCGGAGCATGTAGAAGTCGACACTGTATCTGTTCTCTGGTATCATTCGTTGTGGCATATATACGTTATCTGCTTAGATTACGTAAACGTACTTCAAATGTGATTATGTATATGAAAACAAGTCCATTCCATGCCCTGGTCCATGACCCTAAATGTCTTGCAGTGGCTCAGACTGAGCACATCATGTGCATCCCCCATCAGTAAAGCGATAAATCAACCCCTCGTTCTTTTATTAAATTGCTTGTTACATTGCGAGGCGAATATGCAATATCTACTAGTACTCCTAATTGCATTCCTCTTACATATTACCACAGGGGTATTCCGTATTATTTTTATTTTTACTACTACTCCGCTGCGCTTCTATACTTGTGCCCCGTTGAGGCACTGGTCATGCTCATGCAGAATTCCATTAGCATTATTCAAGTCACTACTCCAGTTGGGAAGATTGAATAAGAAAAAACCTCAAGAAAATAAGATTTACTACATGAAAATAAGAAGACAGTATTACTGGCTCACTGTTTGATTGCTTGTTTCCTCTTTTCAATTCAAAAGCTAGAAACAGATATAGTTTTCAAAATTTGTTTGAAAAGAGTAATCCTCTCGATCTCGATCCTACTCTCTCTCTCTTTTGAAGGGACAACTTTAGACAGTGTGTCTTTTTCTTTTTACGATTTAGAGTAACCCTCGTCTTGGGGTTTCCTCGTTTGGTTTTTCCGCCGTGGATCCTGTTTAACTTTCGCAGTGACAGTGTTGACCGTGTCCCATGCATGAGCAATATAAGCTTCGTTTGAGTCGATCAGGTCTACAGTATAACTTTTTTTTTGCAAAGGACTATGCCTCCAGTTGGATTTTGGAGAAGTTCATTCTTTAAGCCCAATCTTCCAAACCATTTTGAATGGAACTTATTGTTGTAGGTGCCTGAATCGTAGGTAAAATTTAAAAAAACAACCAACCTACCTCACTCAATTCGAAGTGTCGATGTGGGGCTACTTTTCATAAAATCTTAAGCACCTACTCCTCTACCTCGCCTGACACGTATAGCCTTACGCCTTTAAATTCAATCAAATAGGTACCACAATATCAAAGTCTCATAGACTATACACATATTTTTTTTTTTGTGGTTGAGACTTAAGACCAACTTTGAACGCCACCTCGTCTTCTGTAGTGGTGCTGATTGTTTGCCTTGGAAATTATATGCTACTCTTGTATGAAGTTCCTGGTGACGCGACTCCGCAAAAGGAAATGTATATATATTGCAAAACCTATACAGGATTTGTTGGCTTTTACGAAACCGTTATCCGTCAAAGGAAATGCTACCTCCAAGGACCCCTTCGCGATATTGCACCCAAAGTGTCTCTCCTAGCTGTTCACAAAATCGCAGATACGTATCAATTACCGTGCACAGAAATGCGGAAACACTTTGGCAAAAAGCCGCACACTTTATTGTCCAAAACTTTCTTGCTGCTTGACAATTCGTTCGTTCCACCTTCCACCTGATGCAGGCTAGATACTATCTACACTCAGCCACACCTCTCTTCTGACAAGCTATAAGCAACTATACACTTTGACTGCCTGCCTGAGTGTGAGTATGCTCTTGCTCAGATATCAGCTGCAAATAAGGAAAAGTTGTGAGAAAAACCCGCCAACACCGCGTAATAGTTTTTCGATGATTCGCGCCGCAATGTGAGTGCATGTGTTCGAACAAGGATCTAATGGATAAATGAGTACTTTGCACTTGGTCGCCACAACACACAGCTCGCAGAAGCTCGCGTACAAGTTAAAAAGTTTCTTTGACTTTTGCAGATAGTTTTTCTGTTATATTTTCAGTTTTGCCGACGGTTTTTTGTTCGTCCAGCTTGTCCAATGTCCAATGCCATGGCGGGACATTTTTTCTCCGCGACACAAGGACTTTAATTTATTTTGCTCTTCTCTTTTTACTGATTTAAAATTTAACAAAGAAACAGCTTTTAGGATAGTTTAACTATTTACAATATTTTGTTATTGTTGCCTTTGGCCGTGGTAATGGCGGTGGCAACTCGCACTGCAGTAATGTTCGCCCAATTTGTTCCTTTAATTGGAAATGCAGTCGCAAGGGAAACAACTGAACGTTTGTTATCTGTTGTGCTCTGCTGGAATGTGTACAGAGCACGGGGGAGTGCAACAATTGCGGTTGAGATTGAGTGGTGTATAAGGCTTCCCCGGGGAAAGATGCATATTGTAGCAAAGTTTTAACCGAATTTCGAGGGGTACAATGTACCAAGTACGTAAAAATGATGTAAAAATGGGTTTTATGGAATTAGATGGTGAAGTACTTTCAAATACCCCATTTGGAGTAGATGTATTTAATTATTGTTTTCGTTATTCCATACTGGTGTACTTTGTATACAAAATTATTTAGCTTGTACGCAATGAAAACAGTCTTGCATGCGCCAGGTAAAATTACTCATTTTCTAATAGATATATGTGTCTGGATCTCTGGAAGTCTATTAAAAATTAAAAATCCCCATCCTGCAGAGTTTCTAACATTAACCAAGCATATTATGTTGTATGACCGAGTCCTTATAAAACAAAAATTAAACTAAGACGCATATACTTATTCTTTACCAGTGAAGTGACAAAACTCTCCCCAACAAAATTTCTTTATTGTTCTGCTGGTAATTTGTGAAAGCTTCATCAAAATGATAGCAATCTGTTCTTCCGCGATGGTTCTTGCGAAGAAATGCGGAATCATCCTCCAAAATTGGCGGAAACGTTGACACTTTGAAATGAACGACGAACCAAATCTTTTTCCGGAGAATACGAAACGAACAAAATGCAAATCCAAGCTAGCTTGGTACAAAACGGAATAAAGGGTTTTCCAATAAGGGGTATTCAAAGAAAAATGCCATTTTTGAGATAAATAATCGGATGTTTATTTCATAATTAAGAGGAAGGTATGCCGTTAATAATCAAAAACAACATCAGCCAAATGCCCACCACGAGCACGCTTACAGGACCATATCCTTTTCATGAAATTTTCCATAACCGAATGGCAAAGTGGCTGCCCTATCTTTGAGGCCTTGAATCGACGCTGGGCTGTTGGCGTAGACCTTATCTTTCACTTGACCCCAAAGGAAGAAGTCGCAAGGTGTTAAATCACAAGATCTCGGTATCCAATTGTGATCGCCTCTTCGAGAGATAACACGGTCGGGAGACTTTTCCCGTAAAAGATCAATGGTTTCGTTGCTTGTGTGGCACGTAGCGCCGTCTTGTTGAAAGTAAACGTTGTCCAGATCAATACCAACTCTGACCATAAAAAATCATTTCATCACCACTTCCAAAGAACGACGAGAAATGGACAAACCTGGGTTTTCTTTAACACTTTGTGCTACATCAGCAATATTCTCAGTTATTCTTGAGCGACGTGCACGGGTTTTATTCTTCACATTACTAACTTGTCCCAACAGCTCGAATTTTTCCACCAATTTCTGTATTGCGGTCCGACAAGATTCTTTACGCCGACCGACGCAAGATTTTCACCATTTTTGTAGTGAATTTTAATAATTTCAATGCGTTGTTGAAGCGTGTACGTTCCATTTTTAGTAATGGCCTAGTTTCTAATTGTCAAATGTCAAAAAATAAAAGCTTCAAAAGTGGCAGCTATACCGAAATAGCGGGCTGGCTTTTTAAATATATGAACATATAAAAAAACAATCTAAAGCATTATGATAAAAAAGGGTCAAGTCGCATAGCGGTGTGGTGCTGAAGCTTGTTGATAGGCTAAGAAAGTTTGTGTGGGGTATAAACCACCTTTGTACGAATTACGATTTATTAAATACAATAGTTAAAAATGACTTCATACAGCCAGGAGTACAGTTACAGGTTACCTACGATTAAACAAAGAATGACACCATTAAAAAATCAAACGTTTATTCTCCCAAATGATTTTTGACGCGCACTTATTGAACTGACAGGGAGTTGATGTGGTCTCACTTGCGCAGCCCATTTCAGCTGTTGTCATTGGGGACGTTCGGATTCCTAGTTTAGTAAGTCTGACAGCTGTCTGAATAGATGCGTTTCAGTTTTCATTGGCCCAGAGTGGTCACGTGCATAGTTTTTGCAGTTGACGTTCATGAAGGGGAAGCCGACATAATCTAGTCCAGAAAATCGTGCCTGCATGTTAAGTTGACATTTCGAAGAGTCAAATTTAAAATGAACAGAGTGGCCGCTGCAAAATTCTGAAGAGTCGAAAAAAGTGTCATTTCTAAGGCTACTGTCGTAATTTAGAATTTTTGCACGATATGTATTTAACAACCATTCGTTCGCATAAGACTATAACAGTGTTATGATAGGCAACGGCGTTATATTTTAAATGTACTTTTTTGAAGAAAACAATTTTTTAAAAATTTATGAAAGGCACTACAAATAAAAAATTGCAAAATTAAAAATACAAAATTTATTCAAGTTGCATAGTCAACGCGTTTGGATTCCTAGTCCCGACAAATCTAGTTGACGTTCAGTTAATATACATAATTATGTAGTAGGTATTATTGCAAGTATGGCTTTTGAACTCCATTAAAATGCACGTATCGACAGTTGATATCTAGCATTGGCAAAAAGAGCCGGTTATATTCGTCTCCGAAAACTGCTCCCCTCACATGGCACCCTTTTATATCAACTTACTGTAGTTAACTGTGTTAGAAAAGGGCCACCGTTAGCTGTCTAAAGGGAATGTGCAAAAATCTTGTAAAAGTCTCAAGTTTCCACTGAATTTCCCTCTGATGCTCTAACGAACCCTTAACAAAAGAACAGAGATTCGCACGTCATACAAACTAATGCGATCTGTTTTGAACTGAACGTGCTCGTAATTATTTGCATCTCGTACTCGTACTAGTTCTCGTTCACCGACGACATACCGTTATACAAAGAAATGGCAAAATTTTCTCCCTCAAAGGAGAGGGAAATAGCGAAACAACAAAATAACAAAGAAATGTGCAAATTCTCCAGAAATTTCTTAATTTTTGTGACAAGTTTAGACACAGCATACATGTGACACAACAACGAGCCGTGAAGTTGCACGATGGGGGAAGGGGGCACGACAGTGTGCAAATGTTGATTTCACTGAAAATTATTTATTGCATTCGTATGTTAATGATGAGCGCATTTCCCAAAGGAATACACATTCGAGAACGACGCTATTATATATAATTTGCACACTAGGAGCTAGGACTAAGAATATCGTGTGAACGAATATGCTGGGGCTGGTTGACACAAAAAGACGATGAGAATGATTCACTGGGCTGGCTTTGTGTGTGTTGAGATATCTTTCAAGCATGAATGATATGTTGTACGGAGTAGGTATGTGACTGGTGGCTTAAACTTTTCAACTTCAATAGGAAAATCCTTTGGCAGCTATACGTACTATATTCGTCATGTTTTTGTGTTGATAATAATTTCTCTAAGACAAGAAAGAGGGAGAGAGCGGCACCTAGGGTAGACATACCCAGCATATTCCTTAATTTGATGTGCATAAATCAGGGCGCAGTCGTTGTCTAATATCTAATGAAATCAGCGAACAAGTCGAAGGATTCCTAATTTGGCTTTTTGTTTGGCTTTCTAAGAGAATCTCTTGAGACATGAAAGGATGTGCAATTACTTTTGCCGGATCAAGGTGCACATCCAAACTAATGTGGAGGTGTATCCTTCTTAGCTCTAGTTCAGAGAACAATAAATTTTATACTATACCTACACACTTTGTGGATGAAATCCCTGGCGAGATGACCAAATTAAAATTTGCACAATCCGCCATGGAAAAATCCGTGGCATCTATTGACATAGATAAGGGAGCTTCCACACCGGATGGAACAAAACGCCTTAGACAAACAAATCTGTTTCTCTGTGTTTTTTTTTTTGAGTTTAAATATCCACATTTAATAACGCGCGCCCACACTGAATAAGGCAATACAAAACGAGAAAAACAGTTTTGTTTGTCTGTTCCATCCGGTGTGAAAGCACACTTATCTAATGATGAACAAAATCCAGTTGAGGAGTTCTCTTCAAAAACATAGCAAAACAAATAAATAAAAACACATACATAACATTCCCTGTGTCCAGTCGGGTAAAAAGAAGGAAAGCCGTTCTCTATTTTTCATTTTGTGTTCGAGAGACTAAACACACAACGTTGTCCAGGTAGCTGTCACAGGAGAACATTTTCAAAACGTCTAGTCCTGTCTCAGTGTCTCAGTCGTCTTGTACAAACAAAGCGCTTGACTAACTGGCTTTTCACACCGAGCCGAAAAGCGGGTTTTCGCGAAAATTCTCGAAAACTTTTACGAAAACAGAAGTTTGCCCACACATATTTCAGTTTTCAAAACAAGTCGTCAAAACTCGTTTTCCACGAAAAGGACTTCCAATCGTTGGGTTGTTCAAACAAACACAAACACACCCTGGGTTGGCATGTAGATTACTCGAATGTAATATACGTGAGTTTTCTACGTAGATTACATGAGGTAGATTACTCGGTCTGATTCGCCATGTATAATACATAATGTAGAATACATACACACGTTTAAAAAAAAAAATTTCCCATGAAAATATTTACAAAAATAAGAATGAAATTATATTTCTTCACGTTCATCGTTATTATCGTCCGATTTTTTAGATGTTTCAACGGACAACCTATTTCGCGCCTTACTATGAACAAACGAACAGTGGGAAAATAAACGCTCCAACTGCGCAGTATGCCGGTATCAACAGCAGTTTTGTCGCGAGCCCTGCAAGTTCCAATGAAGAGAACATTTTTTCGCCTGAATTAAACAAACGGAAAGACTCCAAGCCATCCGAGTTAAGTAACTCAAAAAGATATTCGTGTACTTCGCCTTTCTGCAGATCTATCAATTTTTGGCGGTGATAAACTGGATGCAAAAATTACACTGCCGTTGTAACGTTGTTGAAGACGTTACTTTTCATGCAGCGAGTTTGGGTGAATTTTCGAAGCTCTCTAGTCGCTTTGTCGAGTAGATCAAGCCATTCTTTGATAGCTTCTGCAGCTGAAGGTTCACTTTATTGACACAAATTGATGAGTTTGCCGATTGGATCCAAATTTTGATGCATTTTAGAATCGTAAGATTCTAGAAAAAATGTTTGGTCATCCGATGTCGCCAGCGTAGTGACCACGTTGTGTCGATTTGAGTGCGAATTGGTCCATAAATCGATCAGCAATGTTGTCTAACGGTTAATTTTCGCAATAGATCCCGCGTTTCGCTGGTCAATTTTGTGGTGAACTTTGTCAAACAGCTTCGTAGGCATTTTTTTTTGCGATTCGATGGTGAATATGCTGGACGTAATGCTTTGACGAATTTCTTGAAGTACCTAATCGGAATCACATGCAACAAATGGTACATTGCAGCCGTAACCAAATTCGGCAAGAATGCAGGTGGGTCTAATTCGGGCGGTCTGATAGTGGAGAGCTTGTAACATTTACAGAAGCTTGAAATAATGCTGAAGTTGAATTAATGTTGTGAAGCATAAGAAATACAAATACGTAGGTACAGCTGATATATTGATCACTATCAGCACAGTGGTTTGTAGAACCTTTAAATTACATAAACTTTTGTAAAACCTTGCCAATCTGTTTGCATTGGTCGTCCACCCGATTATGATGTCGTTCTCACAATATCCCAGCCCGACATTAAATATATTTTTTTAACAAAGACAAAAAAGGATAAATGCGATCGCGTGCTTGTATAACACAAATGAAAATGAATATTCTTTCGTTCGTTCCTATTAGTAAAGTAAAAACAGTAGGTATATTAATCCTAGGTGACGCAATGCAAGGGATTTGTTGACATAGAAACAAAAATAAAATGCACTAAGAAACTGCGGGAAAAGTTTTTACAAGCGCAGTGATAATGTAGGTAAGTCTCCTACAAGCAAACGTGGGAGCATTTACAAAAATTCACTATTATGGTTTTCTACATGTAGAATACATGTAATCTACATGGTTTATGTAGATTACATCGGCCGACTAAAAATCATGTAGTTTTGCCAACCCTACACACCTTTTGCAATATTCAGCAAAATGGCTGAACGAACAAATGTCAGAGCTCACAACTTAAAATCATTTTTCACAATTAATTGATGGGCTAATATTATTTTGAAATGCGACCGAAACTTGTATAACCACAAAATTTTGCACCGAAGTTTAACTCACAGCTGATTGAAACGTCAAACGAAAACTAGTTGGTGGTCGGTGTGAATGCGTCGACGAGTTTTCGAGGAAAACACGGGTTTCGATTGGTGTGAAAAGCCTAATAAACTGGGAAAATTTATTTCAATCGTCTGTATGGATGACGGTCAGGCTCAGGAGATAAGAAATTCTAGTTTAAGATACATGTATTTCTACATAAACTGTTTCAAAGGACTCTTAGATTGTTTTTTTCTACATTGAAAATCTGATCGTTTAGATGCAAACACTTTTTGCAGGTCTAATAAAATTGAACGTATCTGAAACATGGACTTTGTCGGTAACGGGTAAGAACTTCTTACGACGAGGATTTTGCATATGCATGACATTTGGTTCAACATTCCGCCATTTCATTGAATAGATCAACGGTAGATACATTTTTCATTCTGTTCTCGGGCGGGATGTTTATTAATTGAAGATTGATACAACAAACAGCGATTGCCTTGGCACCGGAAATTTAAACACTAATCGAACATCGTACGAAACAAGCGGAATCCTCGGAATGTGAACATCTTTGCATTTTCCCCTCACAATCGTCGCTTGAATGACATTTGATTTGATAGATTCTTCACAAACAAACGCGTTCCGATACAAAGTTTCGGTGATTTGGGGTTGTGCGAACAAAGTATAATCTAGCCGATTTTCGTTTCAAAAAGTGTGGCAAATTACCCAAATCTAATTGTACTTGTATACCGGAACGAAACTAAATGCAGTTGGTTAACCTCACTATTTATAGTGGAATTTTTTGATAGAAGTCCGTCCAATTCAATTGGAGTGACGAAACGAAAAGAACACCTGTCAACTGTCATATTGCGCAATGGCAAGTGGATCAATCACACCATCTCGCGGTTTTTCGAACTATCAACAAAAAATGTCAAAGGCGATGTGCGGCGTCATCTGTTTTCGAACAAATGAAAAGACTAAAAACAGCATGTTCTATTCTGCTCATTTCGATTGCGTTGTTGTGTATCCCGCTCTCCATTTTGTACGACCGCACACGTTGTTCTTGTGGTAATCTTTCTCAAAGCTGCGACATGTTCTCCATACGTCTCGCATGTACACTGCGAAGTGAATGGTTTAACCTTCTTACTAACGGCATGATCAAATGAGACTGGGAACCACCGAAATCAATAAATCATATAATTTTAGAAATTTCAAATAATTTTTTGTTGTATTTGAAGTGAGTCGTTTTCCAACACAGTTTATACAAGTTTTCGTCCCCTTAAAGTCTTGTTATTGCGACATAAAGTAATAAGTTGCCTATGTCCTTCCTTGTGGCCAAACGAAACCATCGATCCTAAAATCGTGAAAATCCAACGATTCGTTCTTGAGCTATGCGTGCACACACGGAAGTCATATACAGCTGATGTGGTATCCAGTATTCTCGATCCCGTAAGTCATTTCCAAAAGACGTGCTGTCTTTAACGTTCACCAGTACCTTCACTCTGTACTGTTTCTGTACCACCATTTGAAATACCAAAGCTAAAAGACGCCTGCATCGATTAGCCGTCTCGATTTAACAGCAAGGCCAGCCAAAAGCATCCAGCTAATTAGATTTCGAACCATCGCTATAATTCCTCGAGTGGGGATTACTGAAACTCTGTCACGTGTTTCATAATTATCACATTCTCTGGAACAGTTTTTCACTCTCCCGCACGTAATCTCCACCCTCGCACCCGTTCGCAGCAATTTATTCCAAGCTGAAACAATGAGATGCAGCACACATCACACAGCACAGTGACATGAACAAGGCCAACAATTCGATTTGCAGGGTGGTGGCTGGTGGCACCGGCAAATGTGCAACGACAGCGGCAACACTCTATGTTGTGTGTTCGACAGTGTTATGGCGCCTGCACTCAAATCGACATGCAATTCATAATTTAAAGGACACACATAACCGGCCACTCCGAAATATATTTATGCATCCTCGGGGCCTGGCCGGGCTGCGGGTATTCACTCTAAACCAACAAAGGATAACAAGACAGTCGGCTGTACTTCTGCTGGCGAGCAACTCCACTGCTCCAGCCACTCCTGCTGCTAATGTTGTTCGACTACGAGTATCTCATATAAGGCAGAAATTCTATTCACATGCACCTCCACCCCTTCCTCCTTGGCTGGTTATTATGATTATTGTTTTTCGAAGGCCAGAGAACTGGGCATGGGGTTTCTATTTAATTAAAGCGTTTATGCTGGTGGAAAAATGAAATGCGCAGCTCAACACTGCGTTTTTGGATGTTGCTGGCGGATCGCGAAATTTATTGCTACGAATCGGGTGGCATTGGTGAGAGGCTATGTGCTCATTAGCACCCAACTCTGTATTAGAAATACCGCGGTATGGATGTTCGACGCAAATCATGTTATTGTTCAGTTCCAGCTGAGCGTTTTGTTTGGTTTATGATGCACTGCATGCGGCATTATGGATGCGATGCCATTTCTGCAAGTTATTAGATTTATTAGTCCATGAACATCATCACGTGTACTTCTGTGCACTTACAGGTTTTATGGGAAACTGTTGAAATGAATTTTTAGGTAAATCTTACGTAAACATCCATCGTCGTAATAACAATGACGGTAGATTGGAAAAAAAATCGCTCTTTTATTAGCTTGCATGGAGTTCTCTTGAAGTAAAATTCTATGTATACTTTTCGTCCTTATCGCAATGTAGTAAGGAAGTGTTTGCCTAGAAACCAGCTAGGTTTCCGATGTACTAATTTTTATTTTGGACTGAACATTGTCCTGACGTCGACCACCTTTGTTTAGTCCTTGATGTTGATTGAATATCTGGCTAGATACGCGGTTGCTGAACGATCGAGTTCTTCTTAAAAAGGTAGGACAAAACTTAACTTCGACTACATGTTGCCCCCAGTCTCTCTGACCAATCGCATTTAAGGCCGCGCAATTTTCAATGCTACCGCCCAGTATAAGATTTTCACTCAGATGTACAGTACACTGAAAATAATACTGTTCATAAAAATTATAAAAACCGTTTATTGACTTAATTTTCATTGTCGCAATAAACTTTTTATTGTCACAATAAACGTTTATTGATTTCAGATTTCCGTAATCAATAAACTGTTTATTGTCCCAATTAATTTGAGTTTATTGAATTGGAAATCCGAAAATTAATAAACTTTTTATTGCCGCAATGAACTTGTACATTGTCGCAATAAACTTTTTAGTTGATTTACAATTTCTGAGCCTTAAAAACTCGTTTATTGTGGCAATAAATAGTTTATTGCGTTTTTTTTTCTAAGTCCTATTTGAAATTTTAGATAAACATTATAAGATCTGATCTTAAAATAAGATGTTTAAAATTATAAGTCATTTACTAAATTTGTTTTTCAGTTTATCAAAAAATCCGAATTACCATTTCAACTTTCAATAAACCATTTATTGTCACAATAAACAGTTTATTGTTGTTATAAACTGTTTATTGGCGCAATAAACATTTTATTGGGGCAAACCACTATTTATTACCATAGTTAACCCAAACGTACAATTAGAATTCACTGACGATTTAGTCTATTCCTTGGTCTTGTCGTGAGAAGACGTCCTCGAATCTATTGACGAAGTTTTAAAAAAGTGTAACAAAGTGTAAGAAAGTGTTGAGAACAAAACAATAAAGACAATAAATAAGTTTAAATGAATTCAAATTCAATTAATCTTGTGTGAGTGGCTGATTTCAAATCTATAGAAGTAAGTATTGCATTTTTCTTGCGCTTAAAAAAAGTGTTGAACACTAAAATTGAAAATGGTTTATTGTGAATTTTTTAATATGAATTTTCCATTTTTACTACCTATTTGTTTTTTTCTATCCTTTTTCATATTGCTCGAAGTAAAAATCCAGCTGGTGGAGAAACAAAACATAGAACAAAAGACAAGGTGAATTACGTTATTAATATACATATACATATTAAACAAATTATACAATAGCCTAATGCGTTACTTGTATGCTGCATTATTTTCACATATTTTTTTTATGTCAATATGTATTTTTCATATGTCGTTCAAAGTTTTTTTTTAAAGTGAAAAAGAAGAGTTTTGAAATTATTCGTTTTACAAAAAAATTCTTTAAAAACAATATTTTTAAAGTAGATATTCAATATTTTGCAGGATTACTACAGGTCTGGAAAGAGGGCGAAGATCTACAATAAATATTGTAGTCACATATAGACATAGAGTCCAAATGGGTAAGTCTTATATTTAATATCACTTGTTGACATATATTTCTTTTAAACCTGGGTTCTCATCAGCTACATCAATATACATCAACGACCTTTAACAATATGTGAGTCCGATTGAACTTTACGAAGTACTTTTTTGACAGCAATGAGTATTTTAAAATATCAATGGAGCGACACTATTGGTTTTTGAGATCGTTGATGTAAATGGTGAGAAACAGGAGCCTCAATTATTTTTGCTAATTTATTCAAAATAAAAAAAAAATAATATCCTACATAAATATATGTTTTTCAATTCCAGAAGAAAATGCTGATTCAGAGGAATTCGATATGTACTGGAAGGCGTGTAATTTTAAGTAATTTATGTAATTTTAAAAGATAAAATTTAATAAAATATCATGTACCTAACGTTTAACTAAAATGTTTAATTTTTGAACTTAAAATTCTTACAAATTGCAGGAAAAGTTTGGAAAGAAAAAAATATAAAATGTAAGTACCTATATTTAACATGTGCGTATTGCCACAATAAATTATTTATAGAAATTTTAAAAATATATTAAAGATTTTATTTATTTATATATATGTATATCAATAATTTAATTATTTATATATATTAATAAATAAAAATTTCAATATTTTACTAAAATTTTTATCAATACGTTATTCGTGGCAATAAACTGAGTTCATTGCGCCAATAAACGAGTTCATTGTGCCAATTAATGAGTTTATTGCGCCAATTAATGAGTTCATTGCGCCAATTAATGAGTTTATTGCGCCAATAAATGAGTTTATTGCGCCAATTAATGAGTTTATCGCGCCAATTAATGAGTTTATTGCGCCAATAAACGAGTTCATTGTGCCAATTAATGAGTTTATTGCGCCAATTAATGAGTTTATTGCGCCAATTAATGAGTTTATTGCGCCAATAAACGAGTTCATTGTGCCAATTAATGAGTTTATTGCGCCAATAAACGAGTTTATTGAAAAATTATGGGAAAATGAAATCAATAAACAGCCGTTCATTGTCCCAATAAACTTGTTAGTTGGACGAGTTTTAATAAAAAGGTTCATTGTCCCAATAAACTTTTTAATTGATATTATGTACCTTTTTGGTTCAGTGTAGGTACATACGATGACTATACAAGTACGCAATTTTAAAAGCGTAAATACAAATTACTGGAACCATTCTTATTTGACTGATGAAGTATACTTCCCACTTAAGAACATAGGCTGCACGATGTGCCTGGCAACCTCTAATCTACTAAATTTACTTCACGTCACAAGAGCTAAGCTTCGAGGTGCTTAATGTTACACCGATCAAATTTTAGTCCGATTGCTTTATAGCTAAACCACGACAGTCACTTAACCTTCAGCTGATAACTTGCGACTGGTCCCACCATTTCAAATCGATTTCTATTAACTTACACATTCTGGGCCTTACCAATTATCATTTTTAACCTTCACACTACATATTTGCTAGGTCACAATATGCAATTTTCTATGGAAATCTTCGGCATTGTGAGTTCGAAGAATTTAGCCTGGACACAAAAAATGATTATTAGTACCGCAGTCTGTCTGTAACATGCCCTCAACTTTTTAGAGGAGGTATAGTAAGATTTTTGACATCAATACCCGTGATTTGTGAAAATAACGATTTCTTTTGAGCTTTCTTCTTGTAGTTATTTTGCAAAAATTGCCATCAATGATAAAAAGCCGCCGAAAGGCAGAAACTCCCACGGCACATTCGTTAAATTACCAAAGTTTTGAAAATGAATTCTATTTTCAGAGCATAAGACTCCTGATGATGTTGAATTGGTAGTGATGGCAGATGCCTGCTTCTTTTGATATAGTGGATGATATCCATGTTCGGGCTCATATGTGAATGGGGGTTGTTTTTTCAGCTCAAGACATTTGTACCAGCCCAGTCTCCAACTGTCATCGAGGCAAAATTGTAAAACTCAATTGATGATAAGAAACGTAATTTACCTTTACAGCGTCGCTCCTTATCATCTAGGGTAGACAAAGTTTGATGTTGCGTGGCGATGGTTTCGCTGTGGAATTAAAATTCATAAAATTAACCTCTCCCTAAAAATACATACAAAAAAAAAACTGTTCGGACGAATGCTTTTACAAGGACCTACCTGAAACTGTCAAAACTGAATATCAAGGTGTCAGGTAGAAAGTAGTGTAAAAAATGCAGTTTTCGGATTTTTATTGAACTTAAGTTTGCTTCTCTACCATTAGGTCGTATCAGCTTAAGTCCAGCGTTAGGCTTTCCTTCGAAATGATTTTGTGCCAAGCTAATGAGGCAGTGAATTTATTTTAAATTTGTCTGCTATTAAAGGGGTACATTGACTTAAGCCCTTTGTATTTTTACTAATTCTTTGTTTCGAAATAATTAAATTGCTCCTAAGGGCTTAAGCCTTTCATAAAAATTTGACAGCTTCGGAGGAGGCACCAGAAACCGATCGGATTTTTTTTTTTGGGCGAAGAAGATGAAGAAATATAAATATTGGATAAGATGCCACTTTTCTTGATTATTTATTTTTATATTATAACTAACATTATGTTTCAAATTTTCAAAATTAATTTAAATTTAATAAAAAAAAATCTTTTCTTGACTTAAGCATACCTAAAAAAAACTTAATTTTAACAAGGCGAAATGGATCTAAGGAGGTAAGTCATCAGAAAATCTGGTCACCACTTATTTTTAAGTCAACAGCCTAATGATGTTATTTTGATGAACGTTATTGACGACTTTTTTGCATCATTAGTTTTTCCGCAGTGGCTTAGTGGTTAGTGGTGTTGGACTACTAAGCGAGGGGTCCAGGTTCGAATCCCGCAAAGACCCAAATTCCAACTCAGGTTTTTTTTCACTGCGCCACCTCTCGCGAACGTCTGACAAACATCCGAGAGTATAACTGTCTTGAAAGAGCTTCTCAATTAGCCGTTTGGAATCGGCATAAAATTGTAGATCCCTTCCATTCGTTCCGAAAATAAAATCTCACACAAAGCGAATGGTTGTGAGAAGCTAGGCCTAGGGTCCCTACGGACCTGTTGCGCCAAAAATTATACTATAGTTTTTCCAAAACTAATCAGGGCTATCGTGAACAAAATTACCCCCGGAATATTTCCCATTTTTCAAAAATAGGTATCGGCAATGAATTTCGAAAAAGGGAAAAAATTCCCCCGGAATAAATTGGTATCGCGAACAAAAATTCCCCACGGAATTTGATGGGATTGCCTCCGGAATATT
Organism: Cheilosia vernalis; assembly: GCA_949126925.1. Taxonomy (NCBI): domain Eukaryota; kingdom Metazoa; phylum Arthropoda; class Insecta; order Diptera; family Syrphidae; genus Cheilosia; species Cheilosia vernalis. The sequence goes on along the minus strand of OX421358.1, from coordinate 97,893,339 downwards.
TCCCTTGCAAATTTGTAGGTGTAAGTTCAAAACGTAAGCAGTTTGTACGGTTTAAAGTTGGAAGTTTGCGGTTTTTTGGCGTTTTTATTTGTAAACTTCAAACAACAGATAGAATAAATTACAGATTGAAAGCAAATAAACGGATATTTAATCAAATTTCATGTGTGTTTCTGTTTTGAGTGGAGAGCAACCATTTGTATGTAGGTACTTGGTATTGGTTTATTGACCCTGTAGTATTGGTAAAATCTAATAAAGAAGAAATACGTAATAATAACTATTTATATTGCAAAAGCTATTTAATTTCTATTTACAACGCCTGTGGTAACTCTAAGGGATTTGATTTATCTCTTAGAGTTCTTCCATTTAGTTTTACTTGATTTTTTTATTTTTGAATTGCTTACTCGGCCAGCAATCTAAATGCTGCGCTGTGCATTTTGAATTTTTTTCTATTTTTAGCAATCAAACACTTTCTTTGCACTTTACAAAAATACTAATATGTAAATTGAATTCGCGACTTTACAAATATTTGCAAAATATTCTCAAATATGAGCCCAATTGACAATTCAAAATCACAATAATTGATATCTGTCAACGCCTTCGAAAAATAACTTCGAAAATTCCGGGGGAAATAAATTCCCATGTAGATTCACGATACGAGGAATATTTTCCATGGAACAAAAATGTTTCGGGGGGAATTTTTTTCCCTCGGAATTGCCGATAGCCCTGAATATGTATAGATTTTCAATCTTCAATCATGTTTTGGGAAAAACTAATATTTCTGACTCAACTTATTTAAACCTGATACCAGAGTTTGTTCACAGCACAAAAATCCATTTTTGGGGACATTGTTTTCAATAAAGGGTCATTAATTTTTCGGTTTCGAAAGTAAAGCTAAGTAAAACACATTACGCTGATACATTTTTGATGAACATTTTATTTCATTTTAAATATTGGACTTAGCCATTAAGTGTGAAAAGCCATATCATTCAAATGGCGACTTCGGGAAGATCCGTAGTATGCGATTCTTTTGAGGTCATTTTTAACCACTTTATCGCACATTTCGGGCGGTATCTCGGCCATAACTTGAGTAATGTTGGCCAATTGACTTCTCACTTTAATAAGGCCATAATTGGTCGTGTTGTGTGGCTTGTTGCCCCATCTTGTTGAAACCACATATCGTCCAAGTCATGGTCTTCAATCGCTTGTCAACAAAAATCGGTTATCCTTCGAACATATCGCTCTGAATGAACTGTAAGCGTCTGCCTATTGGCATCTTGGAAGAAATACGGACTGATGACTATGGTGTACTCAGTTTATAGAATCTAAACAATTGCCAGAGTACTTTTTGAAAGATTGCAGTAGATACATATTTGCTTTCATTTCGTCTGCATAACTCGGAAACCGTTCCGAAAATCATGTAAAAAGATCAACAGAAAACGCAAAGTTTAAGAATAAGTTAAGAGTCTTATCCATTACAAAGCCGATGTGTATTAAAATTTCGACAAAAGTTCATTGCATATCCTACATCGGAAGTCATGATGTTATCTTCTCAAGCAATTACCTACTTTGCACGTTTTAAGAATTTTATCAAATGCAAGAAAATAAAAAATTATAATAGCTAGCGTCTGCAAGGCAAAACACATGGCTGCTCAAAAATAGACACCATGTACATTCGATCCGAATATATATTCATCTTTTTAGTTACTTTTGATTCTCTGTGATTCTTTATAAATAAAATACATTGAATAGAGCTAGTCGCCAATTCTATATACCTACGTATCTACATCAACACTTGCATTTCTCGTTATAATAAAGAATCTGACAAATTCTTAAATGGCATTTCTATATACAGATTTTTCTAATATTTATTATTTCATGTTTCGTCAAAAATTATTCAATTTGCGTCCGAATTTCAACCCGTATCCAATTTCGCCTTCAAAAGCTACATCCCACCCAACGAACTTCTGTATAGGTACCTATACCTATAGGTACAAAAAGCAAATCACTTAAACATTAAAGTCACTATATCCTTATAGAGACAAGCAAATGATGCAATAATTTGTGAACAACAAGCAGTCGCCGGTGAAAATCCATTCACAATGTCATCAGCAATCAGGATGCCTGATAAAAATGCTAATACTGATGATGATGACAATGAGTGCATTGCTTAACGACTACTATCGTGATTGTCACTCCTGTATCTAAAATGAACATTTCCAATTAAACATAAGACCGCCAATCTTTGTTCCGTTTCGTTTGTACCTTTCTCTGCCAGGGTGACTTAGTTTTCAAGTCCCCTCGTCTGCAGTAACAACAGTTTACTGTTCCGGTTCGTTTGTCCAGAATCTCTAGTAGTGGTGAGAGGATAAGATTCTGTACTTAATTGCTTTTTGCTGGGTTGGAAAACTGAGAATGTACTGCTGGGTACCCAATCTTGTAAGGTGAAGCCGTTACTTTCACCCAATCTTATATCTAATAATAATAATAGTTGGCGCAACAGGTCTGTAGGGGACCCAGGGCCTAGCTTCTCGCAACCATTCGTTTTGTGTGAGTTTTTAATTTTTGGAACGAATGGAAGGGATCTACAATTTTATGCCGGTTCCAAACGGGCCGATTGAGAAGCTCTTTCATGACAGTTATACTCTCGGATGTTTGTCAGACGTTCGCGAGAGGTGGCGCAGTGAAAAAAACCCTGAGTCGGAATTTGGGTTTTTTGCGGGATTCGAACCTGAACTCCTCGCATAGTAGTCCAACACACTAACCACTAGGCCACTGCGACCACAATCTTATATCTGTATGTGGAAAATAGCCAAACAAGAAAGTTGCAGCACGGAAATAACCAAAAACGAACACTTTCCAGAGATGCACAGTGGGGACTTTCAGTGTCAGGAAGTGAAGGAGTCTAAATATGTTGCTTATGGAATTGATCATCGCAAAAGGGCGCAGACGCTTTATGAGACCCATTCAGCAAATTTATGGACATATAAAGAAGTCACGGAGTTTCACAAGAATCAGCACTTGGTCCTTTAATGTTTTCATATTATTATTACACGTTAATTTTATGATCAATATTATTTTTTCACGTGAAGCCTTAACAAGTCTACATCTTGTAAATAGGCGAGGGCAATTAGTTACGAACCACTTTCACTGAATTAAACACAACATATTCCAGAAGATTATGCAGAGATGCAGTGCTGTCTGCACTTTATTTTTATTTTTTTCATGTATAAGTCAGGTCACAATAATGACACAATTTCTAGTAGTATTTATAGCGATGTTGCAAAATAGTTTCCCCCTAAGGAATTGAGGCGGTGGAAACAGTCCTTATCAAGTTTCCATCAATCTCGGGCGTCCTTGGGGCCTTCAACAAAACAGATGAAGTCAAACGCTTTCAATTTTTGATATGTCTTTCCTATGAAAAACTGAAAGGTTAGATACAGAGTAAGGGGCTGCTATGATGTACGAAATTTTTTTTTACAGAAAATCCAGTCATTTAACAAAGTTTGGCAAAGGGGGAAAAGCTTCCGAAAAGCAATCATCTCTTGGTTTCAGAGCAGTGGATATATATGACTCCTTTCTGGAACTACCGAATGGAATAAGTTTAATTTTTTAGAAAATCTAGGTATACCGTTTCAACTGCTTGTGATGCAAATCTGCCTTCTCAGTTTAATTGGGTATAGGTAATCAATTGGCACTGCTTCGTATGGTCGAGAAGTGAATACCAATTATAGTAATGCAATCTCCTCTTACGCTGTTGGCGACCTCACTGTCTCAATACTGTGCAGCGCAACCTATCCACCTCTCGCCTGACGTAGGATTGTCGCCTAATGCACAGATTCAGTTCGTCGGGTGTACATAATGTCATTCTATTTACCAATAGTGCAACATAATTGAAAATAAATTCCTTTCCCTTTTTGTAAATGCCTTTACCCCCACGTCGTGACACACACACGCTCGCACACAGTCACACACTACTGCTGCACAGTGTCGTCAACTCTTGTCGTCTTCAGCGTCGATTCTCTAAACAAGTCGACAACGATGACGACGTACACCTAGCTGAAATATACACAAACATAAAATCTTACTCCCACAATGCAATTAGTTCACCTACAACTAAATAGAAGAAAAGCAGTCTTTATCGAGCGCTCGTCCTTCCTCTCATATACCACTAAAGCTTAACATGGGCGATATAAGACGATGTAATTATAGGATTGTGCTCGTAGGCATGGACTGATTTTCGAGAGATCCCCAGAACAAAATTGCCAGGTGAAATCCGAATTATAGTGTTGTATGTGCAGCATGTCCCTGAGGAAGTGTAACGAAAACGAACAAAGTTCAACACACATGCGGGCTGAAGGCTGAGGAGCGTTAATTTAAATTTCAAATCTAATTTTCACCTAAAATTTTCTTCGTCTGGTACATGATGGTTGTGGACAAACTTTGTCAAGCAGTGATTTGATTTTGTATCCTGAATTTTTTTTTTTGTGGATGTGATTTTCCTGCACAGTGGATATTCTCACTTTGGTTGCATGGGTAGGGTATAGGTACAGCAGGTTTGGCCTTAAGGGAGAAATTACTGTCGTTTTGGAATTAAACGGATATCGTATATTAGGTGGAGAATAATGCCTAGTCCTTAAATGCTGGGATAACTAATTGGAGTGGAGCGGAGACATCGTGATATGTGCTCCACTGTGTATGAGTGCTGTCGTTGGAAATGGGAGGGAAAAAGGTTTTTTGATTAAAAAAAGAACGAAATATCCCACCAGATAGTGTGATGTGTGACACTATAAATACTGCAGACATCTATGACAGCAGGCCCTTCAATTCAATCTAAAAGAATATTCACCACAATCAGAAAATAACAAGGGAGGTTTTAGGTTAATATTTAATTCAGTGTTCACAAAATCCCGATTTCGGTCATCGACTTTAAAGCTCCTAAAATTCCAATTATCCTGCTTTTATGGAGTTGAAAAGGTTGTGACTCTCGCTATCGACTGCAAAGTCGTTGGTTGTTGGCTCGTTGGTCACACATAAGTTTGAAAGCTACTGAGTTCTGATGACCTCTTCGGATCGGAGCCATTGATCTTCTACAATGCTGTTAGCTGCATATAGAGCTTCTTGAAAGGTTGAAAAATACTCAACCGTAAAAGGTTTCGGCAGACTCGAAATCAAATCTCCTCTGTAAAAGCTTCTTTTTAGACTGCATACATAATCACTTCATACACATTCGATCTCTGTATTTGTTACGCGACTTTTGAGGCGTGTTAATTGGCAGTTTGTTGCACCTATCTACCTTGGGTAGATCCAAGCAATATTCTGTACTATTTACGCCTAAAGCTTCTAAAACAAATATTTATTTAACTCTGATATTTTTTTTTTTTTGGTTGCGCCTGGAGGTGAGCAATCAGTAATCTTCAGAAGATACCAATGGCCCGTACCATTGGTTATGCCCGATACAGATATATCTAGTCTGCCTATGGGCTAAACCTCACCCCTCAGAGAGGCACTATGAGATCCGGTAGCGCGCGCTCATAGTAGTAAGAAATTTGTTCCTCTCATTTTTTCATTTTAGTGATAAATACGACTAAGTTACCTTAACGAGTAGTTTACGCTTCTGTAGTGTTAATCGCGTTTGGTAGGTAGCTTTCCAGCGAACGCACCTACTAATGCCGTCATTACATGCGGTTTTTCCTTATGGCGCTAGGTCGAACGGTCTTGTTCTTTGTAGTCGGCACTAAAGGTATGTCACGTCCAGACTCCAAAGTACGAATTATTTCATTATTGCAGTTACCATGAATGCGAGTACGAAGTTTGCGAGCAAAATTTGTTACTTCGTTAATACTCACGGTAGCAATTCCTATAGATCTCTGTGAATATCACTATTCCTTATATACCATGGAGCATTCACGATTCCTCTTAGCGTTCTGTTTTGGAATGTTTGTATTATAGCCATATTGCTTGGTTTGGTACAACCCCAAAGTTGTATACCGTATGTCCAAGGAGCAGTTTGTTGTATACGCTTGTCTTCGAATATCTTCCGAGTAGCCAATACATTTCTCTAAGACTGATTGCGAGCTCGTCGCGCTTTTTCTAAACGTGTGGCTTCCACTTAAGTTTTGCGTCTAGGGTCATTCCTAAGATACTTCGCCTCGTTTGCGTATGGTATTTGTACCGAGTTAACAAAAACAGGTAAGTTGTTTATCCTTTTGTACGTGAAATTGACATGCGTCGACTTGGTCTAGTTAAGGGCAATTCGCCAGGTCTTTGTCCACTCGCATACTTTATTAAGAGCCCGTTGGAGTTTTCCAGTTGATGATTCGACTGACTCATCCATTGCGAGGATATAGCCGTATAGTCTGCGAACTTTGCTACGATGGTCCCTTCAACTTGTGGTATATCTCTTGTGCAGAGCAGGAATAATATTTGGCCGAGAACGCTTCCTTGCGGAACAGCGGCGTGGATTTCCGAGAATTCAGTCTTATGTCTGACACGAAAGAGTCTGTTTTCAAGGTAGGATTTCAATATTTTGTATAATTTTTCCGGTAGGATTGTCCTTAGTTTATACATTAGGCCTTCATGCCTGAAAAGACACTTTCATTAAGTTTTTGTAGGTATTGAAAAAAAAAAAAAACAGGTTAGAGTACTGTACGAGAATGTTTGCATTTATGTATGTTCTGTTCATGAAGTAGGTATGCATTTTTGTGGTAAATTTGTTACGGAGCCCGAAAATTCCTAAATTTTAAAGCGACATTAATTGGGATAAATCCCAAATCAAAATTTTAAGGAGCCAGGTAAATGTTGGAGAATCCAAATCGACGATAAATAGCTTGTGTTGGCAGCACTGCTCAGAGTCGTTTAACTTGCATATTCCTCAAATACAAGGTGCAAAGCAATCAGTTCCAATAGCAATGTCTTGGATGCAGTTTGGTAGAGTAGTAACATCTGAAATTATTGTAGGCCAACTTTATAAGTTACCATGGCTTCTTAAAAGATCTGCAGAACAAATCAGATGAGCTGTTGTAACCTTTTTTAAAAATGTAAGGATTCAACGTTTGAGGTGTTCTGTACCCACTTAAACAGTTTGTGTGTTTTGTGGCCAAATAGCTATCAAGACCCGGTGGTCAAAGGATAGACATGTGCATTCAAGAGGATACAAGCATTCACAGGTTTTCTTCTAAACCAACCTCTGTCTATCAACTCCTACTCTCACCTCCCCGTGGTGAACACCGGGTGCCTAGTACCTCAACTGGAGATTGGGTCCCAACCCCTTTGGAAGGTTGTTGGGGGTAGCAGACGAGAGAGGGGGGGAGGAGTGTTTCCACTAAGGCACTTCTCCTTGCATCGGAGCGGCAGCGGAGGAATTCCCGAGATGGAATCAACGGTGGCGTCCACAGTTCCAGTCAGGTCGAGCTACTTAGTGAACACCTTATATGGGCTACTACGAAGTATTCGGAGCTCAGGTCTATAAGGAGCGGTATGTCCGACTCTCCATCCTTAGAGTCACAATAAGGATCTGGTCCTCCAGGTTGGGGGTTGTGCCGTCGGGGTAACTTCCCGGCCACGTAAAAAAAAATACTGTTACGAAGCAACAACAAGCCTCGGATACGGACGGATTTACTGATGACGAACCATGCAAACGAAACAAGGACAACGAGCTTCGGATCTGCACATGGAATGTTAGGTCCCTTAATAGACCACGTGCAGCCGAACAATTAGCGGAGGCCCTAAACCGCTGCAAGGCAGACATTACTGCCATCCAAGAAACGTGGTGGGATGGGCCGGGCAAAAGGAGAATGAAAAACTGCGATATCTACTACGGAGACTGCTACCGACAACAAAAGCAGCGCCTATTTGGATGTGGGTTCGTCGTTGGAGGCAGACTTAGGCAAGAAGTCTTGAGTTTCAAATGTGTGAACGAGCGCCTCACGACGATTCGCATTAAGGCTAAATTCGCCAACATTAGCCTCATATGCGCGCATGCCCCCACAGAGGAGAAAGATGACGACACCAAAGATAAGTTCTACGAGCTCCTGGACAAAACTTATGAGCAGTGCCCTAGCTACGACATTAAGATTGTCCTAGGCGATTTTAATGCCAAGCTAGGAAGAGAGGGCATCTTTGGTGGCACAGTCGGAAAACACAGCCTGCACGACACCACCTCCGATAACGGATTCAGGCTGATCGACTTTGCTGCGGGGCGAAACGTTGTGGTAGCTAGTACACAGTTCCCACATCTCAACATCCACAAAGGGACATGGAGATCTCCCGATCAATCAACCGTCAATCAGATTGATCATATTGCGATCGACGCAAGACACTCATCCGGTATTATGGACGTCCGAACTTTCCGAGGGGCCAACATTGACTCGGATCACTACCTCGTTGTAGCCAAGGTACGGCTGCGGATATCCCGATCAACGCCAAGAGATGGAAATACTGTGAGGAAGTTTGATGTCGGACGGCTACAATCGCAAGAGATCGCCATGTCCTTTTCCAATCGAGTCTCCCAAAACCTCTTACGAAGTCCCTTGCCGCCAGCATCAAGTATCGAAAACCAGTGGCAACATTGCCAAAATGCCATTCGAGATGCCGCCTCTGATGTGCTGGGTTTCACACGGCCACCACAACGAAACCCCTGGTTTGATGACGAATGCCGGCAAGCGCATGCAGCTAAACAGGAAGCATACAAAGCGGCCCTGCACAGAAGGACTAGAGCTGCTCGCGAGCTCTACGAGCAGAAGAGGAGAGAGGAACACCGGCTTCTCAGAAGGAAAAAGAGAGAGCACCAGAAGCGCGCGATTGAAGAGATAGAGAGATGCTACAGCAGGAATGAGGTTCGAAAGTTTTACCAAAGGGTCAAAAGAACCTGCCAAGGGTACAAAGCTCGAGCCGAAGCCTGTAAAGACGACCAAGGGAACATCGTAGTAGAATCGCAGTCAATGCTGAGGATTTGGAAAAATCATTTCTGCAGACTGTATAACGGCGACGACGAAACAAATCCCGCTGTCAGGCAGAATGAACCATTCGATTTGGGCGAAGATGACCAACGATTCCGCCCACCCGACCTAGCTGAAGTGAAGGTAGCTGTGTCTAAGCTTAAGTGTAACAAAGCTGCCGGAGCGGACGGCTTAACTGCCGAACTTTTCAAAGCGGCTGGCGATGATTTGGTCAGGAGCATGCACCAACTCATTTGCAGGATATGGTCGGATGAAAGTATGCCCGATGAATGGAACCTCAGCATTGTTTGCCCGATCCTCAAGAAAGGAGACCCTCTGATCTGCGCCAACTACAGAGGCATCAGTCTCCTTAACATCGCATACAAGATCCTTTCTGCTGTATTGTGTGAGCGCCTAAAGCCGTTTGTCAACAACCTGATAGGTCCATATCAGTGTGGCTTTAGGCCAGGAAAGTCCACCATCGATCAAATATTCACACTGCGGCAGATCTTGGAAAAGACTCAGGAATTCCAAATCGATACCCACCACCTTTTCATCGATTTCAAGGCAGCGTATGACAGCATCTACAGAGACGAGCTGTATAAGTACGGTGACCATATTTTCAAGAGCGAAACCCGGGACAAACAAAAATATATAACAGCACACAAATGACCAAAAAGAACAAAAAAAATCGTATTAAATTATTTTACAAATTCTGTTCAGCGGGTATGCAAACATGGTAGTAATAGATGTATAATTCTTGTAGTATTTTCCCTTGTGATTATTAAGGGGCTATTTGCACTTTATTAGTGCATGATGAAATGGTTAATTTTGTAAAATAGATAAAAAAAATTATGTACATACGGGACAAATACGGGACTAAAATAGAAATACGGGACATTTGTATGTCCCGTATTTCTAAAATAAAAACCAGGGACAGGCTATTGAAATACGGGACTGTCCCGGGAAATACGGGACGTATGGTCACCGTATGTATAAGGCAATGTCTAGTTTTGGTATCCCTGCCAAACTCGTCCGTTTGTGCAGGATGACGATGGAAAACTCACGCTGTTCCATCAAGGTCGGTAAAGACCTCACCGACCCCTTTGATGTCAAAAAAGGATTTAGACAAGGCGACGCGCTGTCATGCGACTTCTTTAACATCATTCTTGAAAGAATCGTGCAGAACTCCCACGCCAACACCAGAGGCACGATCTTTCAAAAGTCCGTACAATTACTCGCATACGCAGACGATATTGACATAATCGGGAGAACACAGCGTGATGTCAGTGAAGCCTTCGTGAGTATTGAGACGGAAGCGGCGAAAATGGGTCTAGCAGTCAATGAGGGCAAAACCAAGTATATGCTGTCATCAACAAAAGACACTCAACACCGACGTCTTGGACAAAACATCACCATAGACAGCTATAACTTTGAGGTAGTTAAGGACTTTGTCTACCTAGGCTCCGCTATAAATTCAGACAACGACACCAGCGCTGAGATCAAACGAAGAATAACTCTTGCCAATCGCTGTTTCTTTGGGCTAAGAAGGCAATTGAGTAGCAAAGCCCTCTCTCGAGCAACTAAAGTGTCCATTTATAAGACCCTCATCATCCCAGTCCTGCTTTACGGTGCAGAAGCATGGACCTTGTCAAAGGCGGATGAGGACGCTTTAGGCCGCTTCGAGAGGAAAATCCTTCGGGTGATTTTTGGTCCCGTCTGCATAAATGGAGAGTGGAGGAGGAGGTATAACATCGAACTGTACGGGCTGTACAGCGACACCGATCTAGCCAGAAGAGTCAGAATACAACGACTGCGATGGCTGGGTCATCTAGAGCGGATGGACACCAATGCTCCGGCCCGGAAAATCTCTGAATCCACCCCGCAGGGACGGCGCAGTAGAGGAGCACCGAGACTCAGGTGGCGCACGCAAGTGGAAGGGGACCTCAGCCAACTTCGCGTGCAAAACTGGAGACGGCTAGCTACGGACAGAGCTGGCTGGCGAAGCTTGTTGGTTGAGGCCCAGGTCCACCCCGGACTGTAGCGCCACCTAAAGTAAGTAAGTAAGCTATCAAGACCTTATTAATGTTAGTCCATATTGCAGGTTGTCAATGTGCCTGGAGATTATCTGCAGTACCCAGCACACTGAAAGTCAATGTAGCTCCTCTTGTTCTTAACTATACTCTACGGGACATGCATTGTAGTTTCCTAGGCAGTGCGGAGTTTCCATACTTACCTGTTATAATGTTGCCCACAGTCTTCGAAGCTTAGGTCTTCACAAACCACAAGTTTCCATAGTCTTATAAATATGATCTTTATACATACTCTGGAGAATGGAAGTAAAAGTAATGAAGGGTGGTCCATATTACATTTTTGGTATCGAAATTGTTTTCATTGTGACTTTCGAACACGCTGACAATATGATCACACTTTCCAGAGCCTTGTTTTTAAGAACACAAGTTGAAGTATAGGTATCCTCTGATGTACAGCTTTCTTGCACGCTGGTAAGTGTATGGCTTCTTTTCGAAGTAAACCAAAGCTAACAAAACACTATTGAGACACGAATCCTTGCACCTGTCGTATATAGGTAGATGAATTTGCCTTTGTTTTCCCCCATCAGCCATCGCGGACTTACTTTAGTTACAATATCCACGGGAACGGTATATTGCATGCACCTTTTTATCTACCGAGTTCAGATGTGGGACATAAATTTGTAATTGCGTGTACGTGACATAGCCAACATATCCTCGGAGATATGTTGAGTAGTTGAACACAGATTTTAAAGTACGACGAGGAGAAACTTTTTTGTCAGTTATCGAATACCTTTCTCGTAGATATACTTGTAGTACCTACTTTACTTCATCGGCGTCGTTGTTGTCGTCGTCGCCGGAGTCGTCCTTCTTTTGGCTTCTTTTCCCGATTTCAGATCATTCTTCGGCAATTTGCCCACTCCCTTGTCGATCAAGTTTTCCAATATTAACTTGTATCAAAGTTCATGCGGATTATTTGAAATTTGTTTTTTATTTAGAAGAAAATGAAAATAAATTGAAAATATGGTTATAGTTTGGGTAGCGTTTATTTTTTTTTTTTTGTTTTGTGCTGTCTGCATAGTTAAATTTATGCGGAGAAGTAACTGATTGCTTGTTTCACCGGAGAAGTCCTCTGATGGATAGTGATTTTGTTAAGACTTTGAGACTGAGGAGGTAAAGGCTAAGCAGGTTTGAACTGTTTGTATAGCTGAAACAATAGAAGTTAATTAAGCAAGTGGTAGCCTTATACTCTTTCACAGCCTGTGACTTGAGCTTCAAAGTCAGTTTTGAAGGAATTCATCCAAAAATATACGCCTGGGATTTGTATGGATTGGGTAAACTAAATTAAGCGGGCGGTTCTCAGTGTAGCAAATGGCGGAAGTACACCTTACGTAAATCAATTGTGATTTTTTAACCTTTGAACTTCTAAACCGAGCTACTATGGATATTTGACCTGCCTGTCGGCTTTCTAAATTTAGAAGGGCGATTGTGAAATACGAAGACAATAGCAACAATATATAATTTTGTGTAATGAGGCTTAAGGGTCTAACATATGTGCCCCGAGGCCGAATAAATTCATGCCCAGGTGACTGATAAAGCACAAAATAAGTGCAGCGAGGTAGGAAAAACGAAACACGACCCGCAAAAAGGAAGAACAAGTAAGTCGATAGAAAAAGAGAGCCCAAGCTCTTCTTAATTGACAGTAGGCAATATTTAGTAGATCAAGGTAAATCCTGGAGAAGACCAAAGAATTTCAAGCGGATACTTGCTATCTTTTTACTGACATCGGAGGAGCATAATCTTACATGATTCATCGTCAGGAGCTCTGTCGGTATATGGCGATTGCCGAACTCGGAACTCCGGTAAAGCTGATCCAGCTGTATCGTAGAAAAGCAGGTGGTATCGGATGTCGGCGAGTAGGTGCGCTATGTGATTTATATTTACTTTCACTTGCCGTTTGGACCCTTTTTGAGCCTTTGATCAAAATGGCCCCTTTTCTGTTTAAGTAAAATGTTAATCTTTATTGAACGAAAAAGAATAGTTTCGTAATAAATAAATAAATTTTGTTTTTAAAATACATATGTACCTACATGTCTTTGTTGTTCTTTTTTTTTTGCTGTAGGTACCTATTAGTATTTTATGTGGAGGACCCTGTTTCCGGCTCGGGACTATTTTTAACACCCTTTTTGAATTTTTTCAGCGGCAACGCTGGCTGGAGATGGACCAAACAATACAAAACAATATTTGCAAAACAGATGGTTTCTAAACGCTCGATATCAAGGCTCTATACTGTATACCCTTATTCGGAAAGATGTACCTACTATGGAAAAAATGTCCTCGTTGGTTTTTATATCCTATATGCGAGTGGCAAAGATGTATATCCACGACCTTTGATGGCGTATACCTCGATGTGGGCGTAGTTCAAGGACCAAAACAAGTCGACTTCATCTCTAAAGCGATCTTTCAATCCCATGTAAGAAGATATTTCTATCTGGGGGTTTTTCAGATTTATCTGAACAACATAATAAGCTTCTATAGTATGACTTGGAAGGGACCTGTAATTTACAGCTAAATCAGAACGGCTGAACTGAGCTCTCCCAGTACATTTGCGAGAAATGGCACTGTGAAAAAAACAAACATCAGGCAGTCCGGGAGTGCCGACAGAATTTATTACTTGACCAATTACGTGTGTATTTTTGGAATCGTCAGGAGATATTTTATTGCGCAGGAAATACTTAAAACTGTTTTGGGAGTAAAAACAGCGAACAAAAACATCGACAACAGCGCCACCTATCGGGTCCAAAACTATCCTATATTCTACCTGCATCCAACAATGCGCACATACAAAGTTTCATTGAGATCGGTTGAGTTTCTCAGAAAGTGGACAACAGCGCCACCTATCGGGTGTCGGTTTCTCGGTGACGATGGCGGTGTCGTTTTAAAGGTAACGCGAATTCTTCATTTTCTACCAATCTAAAAGTGCCCAACGCGCCTAAAGAAGTAATAACTTCAAAAAAACAGACCTAATCGGGTAAAATGTGTCTTCGAGGTGTTGAACTTGGGAGCTCTCCTTCTACTTATGGCTAGTTATGACTCTAGTCAACCACTGGCCGATGCTAATGGCGACTAAGGATGCCCTGAAAAATAAAGCGTTCCGCTTCGAAGCATTTTGGGCTATAATGTGTTACATTTACATTTAACCTATCAAGAACTATGGGATGATGCTTCGAAAAGCAACCTCATTTGGAAAGGAAACATTAGTAGAGAAAACTACAATCTAACCAGCAAAATTCTAACATCACCCGCACTCACGATTCATGAACAACCAGCTCAGTGTAGCCCTGAGATAATCTCACTCACCAAGAAACATCCCGGTTGAAGAACGGTAAACTTCCAACAAACCGTAAAAACAGCTGTAAATCTTTACCAACTCACAAAGTGCAAGTATGCAATCTTTCCAAATGGCAATAACTGTTAAACTATGCAGGTTAAGTGTGATACTATTCTCCGATGCTCTCCGAAAAACGAACGGAAAAACTCTTCACAGATCTTTTAATACGACTGTGTTCGGGGGTGCACAAATCTATCTCACACCATTTTGCGCGGTTTATTTTCCTTGTAATGTAATTTGTTGAAAGTGGTTTTGCTTGTCGAACTTCGTCTCCGTTCCATGCCTCCTGCAGCTGCTGTCATTTTTCTGTGATAATCGCAATTTGTTTTCCATTTTTATTTTTGTTTTTTGTTCTTCACCCGTTGCACACCCCTTTTCCAGGTTATGTTGCTCATCTCTCTGGTAAGACTGTATTGGGTGGGTTTGTAATAAAAGCGGCAGTGGCACTCTCCCCATATGTGAACTTGCGAAGGGGTGGCTTCGCTATAGTACCAAATTATTAGTTTATGGCAAATTTGAATGTGGAGGCGAAACGTTCAAGAAACTTGTCTACCTCTGCGATGTCTATTATGCCGCAGGCAACTGGAAAGAGGTAATGTAGTATTTAGTGTACTCGTTATGAATATATCCTTGGGATGAATGGCATTCGGGGGGAAATGCTTGGTGCAAATAAGATTTTTTAGTGTTAGTCCGGATTATATGAGACGAAATGCTTTTGTCTCTATACAGAGTTGTGGGTGGGTTTGTAGTGCGGAGTAACAAGATGTTTGTTACGAATTGTATGATTTTCAGGTGAGCGAGGACTAGGTACAGAAAAAGATTAAAGAATTTACTGGAAACTGTGCAATGGGTGACTTTGAAGTGAATGCGGCTTTGCTTGCAGATGCTTGTGCGACGATTGAATCTAATATATGGGCACTTTACACTTTTATATAAAAGCTCTTGTTGTACGTAGGTACACAGCATTCGCACTCACGGAATATGCATTTGCATAGCACCTACTTGGGTATGTGGTTATCATATCAAAAACGTAATGTATTACGTTAAGGGCTTTCCGAGAGGATGTTTTCTTTCGACCTTCAGTCAATTGCAAGGGAAAGCAAGTATCTGGAGGTAGGTATGGGTACTTATTCAAATGTGAAGAGTCTCATCCTGCATAGTGATGAAGCTTTATTAGAAGGAAACCAGTAGAAATGTTAGAAAATAATAAGTATTTGCACAAGTTGCGGTAAATGCAGTTTATTCTCTGGCCCACAGAAATTATATCTTGTCCGTTGTTGCCCTGGAGCTGAGCTATGTTTCTGTTGTTAAAAGTGTAACTTAGAATCACCGGTGGTTTGAGTTCTGTTTATAAACCAAAGAGGAGCGTCGGAGTAAAGTACATCGAATCGTTTGAGATCTCTCTGATTGTTGTAAACTTTTTTGGGTTACTCGCAGTCATCTTACGTACTGAGCAGTAACCAAGTAGACATTTGTGACTATTAGCCAGATTGTAATCACAACACAGTATATATTTGATTCAGTTTTGTTTCGATAAACTCCATTCCCAGTCCGTGAATGAATAATAAACACAACATTAGAGAGACTCTACCAAAATAACATGGCCGCCACAGCCCACATACTGCCAACAACAAAACTGTCCTATATTCGAAAAACGTTTAGGTACATAGAAATAAATTTCTAAATTTTCGTTCTGTACTTCCCGGTACTCCCCAAAAAGTTCTCTTATACTCCCCAACGAAATTATAAAACGGCATCGATGTTTGCAATCGCTGACAATTTCGATTTTAAAGGACGCTAGACTCAAAATTAACGTTTAAGGAGTTATTATAGCCTGAAACAGAACACATTATTATGAAACAATTTAAACTTTGAATTAGACGAAATCTTGAATATCTATGTCATAACTTTCAATAAAATTGGCCCAACAACGGACAATGTTGATAACCTTGGAGGTTCTTAGATCTTAGGCCCATTTTATTCACTCGAAGTTGAACACAACTTGGGGATTTTTATATGGAAAACTCCCCGAGTTGTGTTCAACTTCCTGTGAATAAAATGGTCCTAAGAACCATTCTGTCCTTCAAGCAGGAGGCAAACGAACCGCGAATGGATCCACGAAAACCTACAGTAAACAATTTATTTAGGAGAATATTGTGGTCGTCCATGTCAAAGGTACAACATTTTTTTATCGTCCAATCCTTTACGTATAATAGAACGAAATTCCAGGAGTGTCTTCAGTAGATAACCCAAACTGCATCGAGTTGAAAAACAAAATTTTGTTGAGGTATCTCAAAACTCTGCCTTTAACTGCATTTTCAAATATTTTTGAAACGGCAGGTAGGTAATAGTGAAATTGTGGAAATAAAATTGTTTAAATAAAATTGTGGGAATAAAATTTAATATTATAAATAATCACTATTTCCTGAGCGCGTGAGTTTTTGCCACTACAACTTATTGACATTTGTGGTAAAACTGGAAACGAAGCTATCGAATTACTAAATGCGACTAATATTACCTGCATTAAATTTTCATTACATTTTATTTGTTTAGGTACTTTTGAATCCTAAATAAACAATCGATCTAAAGAGGGAAGGTTATGCGCTTATTATTTATATTGGTACCAGTATTCCTATTTAAAATGTTCTGTTTCCTGTGAACCAACTTACAAATACTGGGTTCTATATCCATTGCTATGAATATTTTAAACGAGTTTCTTTTCTACTGTCCATTTACTGAACACACTCTTCTTCAATAAAGACAAATAAATTTTACTTCCAGTGGAATTTGTTCTGGAAGTTTCTTTTCTTTTAATAGGGGAAAACCCTCATAACGTTTTTGTAAACGCTTTCAATTTGTATTTTTCGCTCTCACTTGTTGCAAAACTCTCAATGTGAATAAACGTACAATTTGTTTGAAGAAAAGGAAAAGAGTTTTGATTTATTTTAATTAGTTGTTTGTTTTAATAACAAACACGCAGAAAAATCACTTATTTAAAATCAACCAACTTTCGGTTAAAAACTACCTTGTGATACTGTTAGGCCCATTTTATTCACTCGAAGTTGAACACAACTTGGGAAGTTTTCCATATAAAAATCCCTTAATGGGCCTTAATATAGCTCGTACAGAGTTAGTGGATTAAAAATAATTGAGTCAACTTGTTTAACGAAACTCGGTTACAAATAACCGATTTATCAATTTCCTCTCCAAATTTTGTCGGTCGTAAATAACAAAATAACTATAACAACAGAGCAACATGGTTGATACCAACTGATTGATAGAGTGTGTTATTTTTAACAGTAGGTATGATTTAACCTTTTTAACTCGCTAGTTCTTAACAACAAATAGTCGTTTATTTTCTACAGAGACTTAGTTAATTTGAACCCATTTTCAACTTTCTCCATTACGTAGTAGGTAAGAGAAAGATATTGGTTTCGTACAAAATTTCGAACTCGAGATTTTAATCAATTCTGACATTACGATGATAGAGGAACTAAAAAAAGTGGGTCGCAAAATTCTGTCCGGTCTGTCCGTCTGTTCGTCCTTCCACGGGCCTACAGCCTAAACGGCTTCCCGGATTACGTTCAAACCTCGGATTTGGAGTTTTTGGGTAACCTCAATATTAATGGTACTTCCCATACAACATTTTCGTACCAGTTTGATTTGATCGGAAACGGCTCTAACGATTTCAACCAAAATAGATATTTAAGCTTAAGTAGGTGAGCTAAAAATTCGAACAACGGTACTTTTGAAATTTCGACAAATCTCGAAAACTGTCTCTACGATTGTAGCAAAAATTAATTTCTAAGGTTATGTAGTCATTTGTAACTTAATAGCAAGCTCAGTTTTTCTCTATATTATAGTACAATGGATTTATGAAAATAGTAATTTTTTTTAAAAATGTAGTTTTGTCTATTCAACTTAAAACGGAAATAAAGATTTTGACCAAAATGCAAACTAAGAGTCAAATGGATGTTTTCAAAACTATTGTGTCCTTAATTTTGAATTTGAAGCACCGAAAACGCTAATTTTAAAAACATGCTCACATCTCCAAAACCACATCTTCGATTTCCATAAAATGTCAAAAACGAAGTATTTCTTTTATTCGGAACAATATCATACAGTCAGTTTTCAGCTTAATAGTTAGGTACGCAATAGTATTTTTCCAAACTAAACATTGCAATATTTGCAACTTTTATGTCTGGATAATTTTACAAAAACTTCATTTGCACCGCACACACGAGCATCGGGATACTCAATTTATAACTAGATACTAATGCAATAATTGAAAACTTAAATCATATTCCAATCAAAATTAAAAACATATCCTTAGGTCAAAAACAGAAACTGCAACTAGGTATGCTTGTCCTGTACTCAAAAATCAAATGAGGAGTAAAACCTTATAAAATAGTACAGTAGACGCTTGCGACATTGCCAGTTACTGAGAGCTTTAACCTTTAAAAACTTATATTGTTATTTTATATAACTGCTATATGAGATGAATATCCAAAAGAGGATTTTGTTTTCTTTTGTCTAGTATCGAGAAAGTTTCGTTCGACCCAGTCGTGCACTTTATTTTTTTGACCGAGCAAGAATTCCATTCGGTTAAGGCTAAAATTTCTGCGTGAACACATGACAGCTAACTGAAATTTGGTAACAATTGGGTTACAGGTCATAGTCATAGTCAAAATATAGTTAATTCTGTGTTTTTCCTGAAATAGTAATTTTAGGAGCTTACTCTTATTCCCCACTTTGGTCAACGTTAAATTATGCACCGGAAATAGTACGCACTTTGATACACTATACACACTCCGCGATACCAATAATCATTTTTAGTGTCCAGGCTAAGTTTTTCGAACTCACAATGGCGAAATTTTCCATACAAAATTGCATATTGTGACCTAGGAAATATTTAGTGTGAAGGTTAAAAATGATTATTGGTAAGGCCCACTGTTACTGTTATGGAAACATTTCTGTAATGTTGGAACAGAACTTACACTATAACCAAAAATTTATATTTTGTTAAACCATATTGCATCCGAACCTCTTGGCACTGAAGTCTATCGGTGCATGGCTGTTGAAGGAACATTTTCTGGTGGTACTCGTATATTATAAGTCCAAAACAAAATTGGTTGCAGCACGGATCCCTGTGGAACACCAACGTTCCTTTAGGCTCATTTTATTTACTCGAAGTTGAACACAATTTGGGGAGTTTTCCATATAAATAAATAGAATAAAATGGGCCTTAGTACACCGAAGTCTGTACCTAAAATAATTTGATGTTAAGATGGCATTCACGTGTATTGTTATTGCCTCCAGTTTAGGTTTCAGTTTCTATTTCCGAGCAGTGTTCTTCCCCACTCCTCCCATTGTTTGGTTTTTAGTGCTGTTTCCGGTACTCAGTGGCCTGTAAACGAGTGTTAAACAGAGACCTTTCATAATTAGTTACAATCCGACAACTGTACTCGTACAAGTTACTCGCCACAGCACGAACATGTTTTCACGAATATTGAAATTGATAGTAAGAGGCTATTGTGAAAACGCCACCACTAATCAAGTAGATATGCTGTTAAATTGATTTAATGGTGACCAACTCGCACAGTTAACACACTTCCACACTTCAATATTGGACCCCTCAACACCTTAAAACCTTGGTCAGCGGTTAGATATTTTCGCCACGGTAATTGGCTAAGATATACGACTAAGCTGGCTAAACCAACTGTTGCAACTTGCAACGTATAAACAATACCATTTGTGGGAGTGGTAAACTTGGTCATGGACCCAATGCATCATCAGTGTTATCCTTGCCGCTGGCAAAGTCTGCGGTGATGGATGCAGTGGTTGTGTTAGTATCAGCGCAGAATTGAATTATACGTGTCCCCGTATGATTTACCCCATTTGTTATTGTTGATCAATAATGATGTCGATGCGAGAACAACAATAATGATGGTAAAGCTATGTGCCATTTTGTTGTTAGCTGCACGGTGGTTTCCCACGCTTTGAACAATATTGGCGGTGGATTGTTTTGACGCAATTGAGGTTGCCCACTACATCCCAAAGACGGGGGATGTACTCGCACATTTGTACTGACAAACTCTTGTCGAAATTTAATTGGAGTTTAAGAATCGTCCTATACAAAGTACGCCTCGCATTTCCATAATCCTGGTTCTCCCTTTATATGTTAAAATAAATCGCCGCCCAATTAAAGTTCATTCCAAAAGATTATCTTTATAGAAAAATGTGTGAGTATAACAATAGCAAACAATTTTTTTCATCATAAAACAACAAACAATCGTTCTCTCTCCTTTGAGTAGGTACAAAATAAACAGACAACAACGATGATGATGGCAAAAACGAAAAATAACCGTATAATAACATTTTCAAATTCCCAAGCGACAGCGACGATGACGACAACGACTAACTAAACCACAAACAAGGACGAATTAAGAAGCCGAAATATCCTTTTTCTAAAACGTTCTATCCGAACAGAAACCATACCACGTATACACAAAACAGAATTACCTAACCGTCATCATCATCGCCTGATGAAAAGAGCGCGTGAAATGTGGAAATGTCGCCGACTCAAATGAAAATGGGAAAACTGCTGTTGCCATTACCAGTGCGGTCGGAAGAACATCATTAGCGACGACCGTGGATTCCTTCGGCCGGACTAGACCGGAGCGCTATATATATATATTCAGTTCACATTCAAACACAATAGATGACGCTGGTGAGAGGTAGCGTCAGCGTGATGCAATTGCGATTGCTCGATGACCCGATAGTCTTCTTGGCGGGATTCCACTCTCCTTAGCGGTGAAGTGGAAGTGCGATATAATGTATTGTGGTGGTAGCGAACCACTACCAAGGGGTACGTACAGACCCTATTTCGGCCGTCGACCAACGACGAAGACATCGACAATCATATATCTATACAAAGATCACTGGCATCCACTCATACCAGCGTCATAATGAATATTTATGAAGCTTAAGGAACATTTTCTATTCTTGTTGTTTTATGATTTGCACTTCCTCCGCACTTGTGCTGCTCCTCCGTAATCTTCTATAGTTGGCGGCCGGCATTTGTTCGTTCTTGCTTGTGTATATATTAGCAGCGGGGCGCGCACACAGGACGAAGGATACACAAGAGTGCTTCTGCGATGTTTTTGTCGCTTCAAATAAGCATTTTTTTGCCGAGTGATTTTATTGGAATTTTTGTTTTGACTTGTAGTTTATGGGGTGTTCTCGGTTTTGTTTCTTTTGAATTTTTATCCCGCCTCTCCTCTGAGATATTTTTATCAGTGGCAATTGTTTTGTTAATGATTTTATTGGCTTGTTTGTGAGAGCAGAAAACACTGTGAAGTCGTCAAACCGGGACGGTTAGCTGGCTTCGAACTTAGATGGCGGGGGTACTCTTGTTCGCCCCTATGACTGGAGGGTATATAATACCGGACGACGGGACTGTGATGGACAGTCTTGTTTGGAGATTTTGTTGTTGCTTGGAGCTTTTTGTTTTTAGTGCTTAATTATGCAGGGGGGAATTAATTTGCATCATGTCAGACGGCATCAAGTAGTTCTAAATATTTCTTTAGAAAACTTCCTGACAACGATGGCGATATTTAGGGTTCTTTTATGTCTTGCTTTTGTCTTTCCATATATACTTGCTTCGGGCTTTTTCAACTTGTGCAGATTTTGATGGTCGTTTATAATATTTGTGAAGTGTTACCTGGCTATGTTTGTTTCAACTTTAATGTTAGTAATTGTGTTATGGGCGTTGTCAGGGTAGGTATGTGGTGTTTCTGGGGATACCAGAATTCATTCGGATTAGAGAAGCTCTTTATAGCTTTCTTAGCTTGCCGAAGATCCTTATTATTGCAAAAGGACAAATGCACGATTCCCCAAATTTAATTGATGTGTTCGGTATACGCTTATACACCGCGCAGATCATGCCGGGGCCAGCCTCTATAGCAGCTAGAGAACACCGGATATTGTATAGTTGTGTAGTTTTTTGTTAGTAGTTTTGATTGCAATATTCAAAATAATTAAATTTTCAGGGATACCCACCAATTGCAAGAAGTCGAAAGGTTGATCGGAGTGGTGCGGACTGTATTAATAAGAGTCTACAGCAAAAAGACAACTTTCAAAACTATATCTCAAAGACAAAGGGTTTATTTATCATAAACGATTTTCGTCTTCCTTCAGACTTGTTCCAACAACATTTCAGAAATCCCCCTAAGATCGGAAGCAGAATGTCACGAAATTGGATCAAAAAAATAAGCACAGAATGTGTCCAAAAAACACCGAAGGACACTTCAAGATCACAATAAAAATGCATAAAAAAATGCTCAGAAACCTCCCAAAAATCAACTCCACAAACTTGAAAGCAGTTGAAAAAGGGCTTCAAAACCGGCCACCAAAACCTCACATAAAAAAATTCGAAACCTCCACAAAAAAGGACCAACGGACTCAGGTACCTATTATTTAAAGATCACTAGCTCTGTTGGTGATGTGAAACCGTATGACTTCTGAACTAACAATACGTGCGCTAGAATGAGATCTCCACTCAACTAAACGTGATCGAATGGGGGTTCGACTGAAATTTTTGTCATGCAACCTCTTGAAATTATGTGAACTTCTTTACTAGCTTCCAGCGTTGTCGCAGGAAAATTTCAAAAAGTTTGCAAAAAAGGGTCCTCCACACAAAAGACTATAATAGCAAAACACAAAAAAATCATTAATAACGATAATTACGAAACACTTCCTTTTCATATTTTCGCATTCATTTTCGTTCAATACGAATAAAATCTTAATTAAACTGAAAAAAACGGACAATTTTCATAATTTTTAAGAAAATTGGGGCCAAGGGTCTTGAGGCTCAAAAAGGGGGCAAAACGGCAACGCTGCTAGCTTCCTCTTTTGGTCGCACTGAACGTGAGCGTTTATATTTCCCACTTAACAGCGTTTCGACTTATTAAGCACTTTCCTGTCTTAACTATTCAAAAACATTTGACGCACATAAGTAGATACTAAAATGGCTGCAAATAACATTTTGAAATATCGAAAGGCGGCACCTCCTTGAAAAATGTCAATCAATCCGTTTTTCTTATCCTCTCGACAATACTCCTACTTTTCAATAAACACACAAACCTAATGAACTGATGGTCAGTGACAGCCACCCTGGTGTGAAACTTACTAAATACCTTTTCAAATTGCCCCCACTGCAAGTGGATTTTCAAACAGCGCCACCAAGAGAAAGCATTAAATGAAAAACTAAAATCACTTTAAACGGAAGCAACTATAGGTACTGTACGCTGATGATAATGACGATGGCTTGCCCTGTTCCATCGCTACGATCTATAAAGGACAGTCCACAAATTTAGAAGGACGAAGGCGATAAAGGGTGAATGGAAGTTCAGAAAATAACTTCAAAGGAGTTAACTTACATTTTAGATGCACAACATCAAGGAATATTACTTTTCAGAGTTGCTGCAGGTGTCTGGGGTCACTGTTGTACCATTTGACTCTACAACACACCTGGTTGCACCAACAACCATCCGCTGACGTCGCAGTCAGGAGAAACTTAATTAAAAACTTTGAGCTTCTGTTACACTACACTCGAGAAGTTAACTCATAAAGCAGTGAATTGTGAATGCATGTGTGTGTGTGTACGTGATGGAAGAACTTGTTTTCTCCTCGAACCGCGTAAGTACAAGGAAAACATATACTCAAGTTGAAGTCAAAACTTGACCAAGTGTGCGGGATGATACTGGCTGGAACTATACCACACCAGTATACCTGGTGTTCACCACCACTTCCAAGTTTATGTTAGAACCAGAGACGACACACTTCGGCCGATTTTTCGTTGCTTTATGCCTATAAGCTACATTTTTACGAATATTATTATAGTTATTAGTTATTTGGCCGAATACCGAATACCGAATATTCGGCGAGGCTTGTGGCCGAAGCGACGAATAATCGGCAGCCGAATATTCGGCAACACTTAGTAGGTACTTTCCGCGGTTGACAAGTCAAAGAGACCCTTACAAGTGGTGGTCAGCAAACGCAAAACAGTATCCAACCCTTTCACAATTTGCTAAGATTTAATTGTCATTTCCCGGTAGCAGGGTGTAGTTTTCAGAAGCAGGTACAATCTATGAAGAAAATGATGAAAAAAATTGTTTTCAGTTATCATAATTTACCACTGGTAAATTTTAAATATTAACATATTAATTTTAAACATCTTTGTGAGGAATATTTTGATTTTTTTTTTATGATTTGCTATTCGGTATGCGGCCGAATAGTTTGCAATATTCGGCCGAATACCGAATATAGTGAAAAAATGTGGAAAATTTGGCCGAATAGCCGAATACCGAATAGTTGCCGAATATTCATGGCATCTCTAATTTTTACGGAAATGCCTTGATTTGGTGCCCTAGTATTGATAGATCAAAAATCCTGCTCAGGAACACTCTCAAAAATTATGAGCAACTTCCGCTGTCGGCAAAGTTGCTGTCAGTGTTTATAGAATTTTATCCGTTAAATTTGAAACTGTTCGTTTTGTGTGGATAATTTTTCTTTTTGTTGGAATAAGTGTGTTTAAAATATTTATAAAAAAAACCGGCCAAGTGCGAGTGTCACTCGCGCACCGAAGGTTCCGTATTTGGCTAAAGTCCAACACATCAGATATTATTTGAAATCTATATCATTCAATCTTTCCCCTCTTCATGAATTCATCACAATTTAGTTTAATTTAATTACTTAATATTTTTACTCTCAAAAATTACTCGCACATGAATCTCATTTTCTAATTATTACCTAGTACCCAACCCACGCCAATTTTCCATTCTGTATGCGACCTGTCCCAATTAAAAACTACATATTGACTAAAAATATATTACTTTTATTTTGTTCTGTACTCCCCAAAAAAATGTATTATATTCCCCAACGAAATTAGCAGGCGGGAACCCTGGTGGGGTTCTGTCTTTGATGGGGTCAATTGTGCACAACTACGTAGTATAGATTAAAACTTATGAGAACAACGTATTTTATATGGTAAAATTATCTTTTTTTGAAAATATCTTGTAAACTATTAACTTTTCGGCAAAACAGTATTCAGCACATATATAGATAAGAACATGATCTACAAAAAAGGACTTTATGTATTTTTTTGTGAATCAAGAAATAAACCGTTTTTTGGGCGAATGAAAATATTTTTTTCACCAGATTACTAATTAATCGAAAACCAATCGATGTATTCCTTCCATTGGTATTTGTCGTTTAACTAGAGGTTATACCGGATGTTGTGTGTAAATTTTAGCCTCCTATGTCAATCGGTTCTTGAGATAGACCTGGTAACAAAATTGGCTTAGTGGGTTCGGACAGACGGAGAGACATCCGAGCGAAACTAATAAGGTTACGTTTTTTCCCTTTGGGTACGGAACCTTAAAAACTAGTGGACCCCAGCATGGTTTGCTGAATTACATTTTTTTCAAACTAAAATTATTTTGCTTCGTTGAGTCGAGGAGTTTCGATAATTGCTTATGGACGAAATAATTTTCCAAGCTCCATAATGAATTCTCCACCTTTACATCAAATCATGCGATAAAATGCAAAATTTCGTCTTTCAAATTCAAATCTTTCGCGTTTTCCAGGAGTTTTCCGAGTTATCCACCAATAATTTTCTAATTTTCCAGAAAAAAAAAATTCGGGTAAAATTGATAAATTTACTTACCTACAATGCCAACAGCATTTTGGTAACAAAATATTTTCATACGCACAAATAAACCATTTTTTGTGCGATAACAATTTATTTTGTTATCACAAAACTTTTTCAATCTGATAGAAACATTTTGTTGGACGTATATTGAGGAAAAAAAATAATAGAATTAACCCCAATTTGTTTACCAAATATACCAAGGTTTTATTTTCACTAGAAATAAGCGCCTTAAACTAAAAATGTTGATACATACATTTTAATACTAAAACTATTCCCTGTCTTAAAAGGACAATTGCCTTGAAAACAGGTTTATATTTTTAATTAATGCTTTTCAATGCTAGATTTATTTTATTATTTTCGCACTCGCTTTGAAAATTGCGTAATTTGTTGCTAATGGTTTTCAAAGCGAGGCTCACAATTCAAATAAATCGCTAAATTGGTTCAACTGTTAGTCGCTTCCAATAACTTAAAATGTAAACCTCACTTTAAAAGCCATCAGCGCTGAGAAAATCGCGCTTTTCAGCTATTCTGTTAAGCAATTTTTTCAGTAATGTGTTATTTTGTTAAATAAAAGTGAAATTGGGCCCACAAAAATATTGTTGGTGTCTTTAATTCAGCTCGAAAAATAAAATAAGGCCCCAAAAAGCGAAATTCCACCACAAATTTATAGTATTTGCTGTTGCTGCTGTTTTGTAGCGCATTTTTATAGCTTTAATTAATTTTGGGGTCTTTTTTCCTGGGGCTTTATTAGAACCTGGGCTTTTTTTTCAAATGGACACTTTGAAGTGATTATAAAAGATTGTATTTATATACATTTTTGATGCTTCTGTGAATAATTAGAGCGCTTCTTTATTTAGAGGAGTACACAGCTCGGCCGTTAAAGAACTTGGGACAGAGGCTAAAGAACTTGGGACAGAGGAGACAGCAGACACCAATGCAGATAAGTTTGTTCCACATTGTGTGATAATTATAATAATAAGGTATATATAATAATGCACCCAAGCCAAAAGTACGCAAACTGTCCGCATTTTTTCGATATCATTACGTGCGTCGGCATATCCATTGTCCAAATAGATTAGACCACGGACCGACAACATGCATAATAAACACTACATATTAAGAAGACACAAAGCCATCGAAGGCATTATATGAACGAAAGAAAAACGTCCTGCCAAATAACTTAATTAAAAAGTAATTTATCCCTCTTTGCAAAAAAAAAGGACACTACACACTACAGTGCTTCAGTTTACCTAAAGGACGGCGAAGTATTTTTTTAGCGCAAAATATCACTATTCCATATCAACTTCTTCCCGCTGCAAGAAGAAATAAGCCGATTAATATTGTTGCTTTTTTCTTGCACTCCTTGAGGATTCCGAATCAGGAGCAAAAAAAAAAAAAAAAAAAACCAAAGACGCCCAGCAATAGAAATGAAGAAAACTTATCGCGATTCTCTTCGCAATTGGTTTTCATTGCTATCGCATACAACCGCCAGCCGCCACATCTGCATGTATTTATATAAAGCGACCGCTCCCGTATTCAGAAGATCGTCATGCAAATTAAATGCATTTCTGCTGTTCTCATTTGCATTTTAAAACCGCAACAACGAACTGAAAATGGTGTAATTAAAAATGCATAGCGTGGACGATGCACTTTAGCAGCGTAACGCTGGCGAAGATGCTGTGCGATGGTACGACGGCCGCGAACAAAAGAAGGACGGCGTATAGACGCCCGCTTTTGCCTGTGTGTTAGATGGGCGATGCGACGGAACGAAAAACGAAACCTTAGAAGGCGAAGGAAATCTTATTTGGATAAAGTGTACTGAGGTTTAAGTCCTTGAAAATCCCTTTATCTTTGCGTCCTTGTTCGCGATAGATGCAGACAAAGAAATCGCCAGCTATGCAAAATACAAAAGTCCACGCAAATGCAAAATGAGAACGACAACGTCGCGTCGTCCGGGATAGAGCCATACAGCTCGAGAAGATGCGAAATGTGGCTGGTCAGAACACACCCCTCAAAGGGTACAAGGTGAAGCAGCTGACTGAGGGATGTCGAAGTAAATACGATCGCTGATGAAAGTATTCGCACGAGTTTTGAAGTGCTGAGCTAGGTTTAATATTATGTATTTAGACAAGAAGGCTGAGCCTTGTGGTTGAACTGCTGACCAATAGTAAACAAAAAGATGTTCCTAAAAGGGTATTGTCCTCATAAAAAAGGGTTTAATCACAAAGGAAAGTTGTACATTGATACGGTAATCAAAAAGTAAGTTACTACTGTTGCTAAAAGCAAACACGTCTAACACTTTACCCTTCAAAAAGGGGGCTAAAAGGGTCATTTTTAAAAGCTGTCGATAATGGTTTTAATTTTTCACATATTCAAATATTCAAATATTCGTCATCATTCATCTACACATCAAGTCAAATATACACTCTCAAAGTATTATGACACTTGACCTTCATTTGGCAGCAAAGTTTATAAAAACTAGGCACTCAGCTCACCAATAACTTACAACCCAGGCTCAAAAATCCTATCAAGTTTCGCTGCACTATTCGTAGCTTCAAACTTCTTAGGTCATGTGAAGAAAATAAAATAAATAATTCGTACAACAGGTCCGTAGGAACCCTAGGACGAGCTTCTAATAGCTAAGAACCACTTTCACTGCCAAAGACAACATATTTGCTTGATTTTTGTTTTTGCTGGGAAGATTCTACGAAGATGCATTGCTCTGTGTGTAATTGGTTTTCCAAAATGTTCTGTATAAGCCAGGTTGTTATTATCTTAGGTTAGAACAGGTTCTGACGCACCCCACTTAGGTCCATGTGGACCCATTGTGATGCCCTTATTGGGGGGTTAGCCGGTGTTGTTGGCTATAGTGTTTCCTTCTTGGTTACTCGACCTTATCCAGCCATCCTGATGCATTTATGAACCTGTAAAGATTAGATAAAGATATATCTGAAAGTTCATGTAAATCATGGAAGTAGTATCTTCCAAGTGTCCTATTCCTCAAGTGACAGAGACTTGGGCATTGACAGAGGAAGTGAGGTGTGTCCTCGTGTACCTCCTCGTCGCCGCAACCCCTGCATATATCGTCATTCTTGAGTTTAAGTTTCATTGTGTGGTATCTTAGGAAGTTGTGACCCGTTAGGGCTCCTACCAGTTCATACATCGACGTTCTTTCAAATCTTTATTATCTTACAACTTCCACCACTGGGAGAACTCTATAGTTATCTTAAAATTGCAGCTAAAATCTTTAGTTAATTCCAAAGCGATTCTCCGAGGCTAGAATAGTTTCTATGCCGAAGTCGACAGGGGAGCTAATAACACCATCAGAGTCCAATTTTTATTTTTCAAACTATATGTATATAAGGGAAGATTAAACGTGACAATAATGACTGCTTTTCTATAGACTAAGGCGCTTTAAATCAACGGCATATTCACGGGAAGCCGTTGACGCAGAGTCAGGTCTATTTTTATCAAGTTACGTGTGTCTTCCCGTTATGTGGACAGAACTATCTCATAAGATATATTTGTACAGTGATTGCGTAATGGACTGTAAATGGTCTACGAAACCATTTCATAACAGTGTGGCATTTTCGTTACAACATCTTTCCGACTTTGTCAAAGTCTTGTGATAGGTAGACAGCAGTTGGGGTCGTACAAGTCCATACCCATGGTGAAATGACAAACGAAATGGAGTCCAAATCACTTGTCAGTGTCAAATTCTTTGTCGCTAAAAAAACCTTTTCCATAGGAATTTTACGCAATCAGAAAAATACTAAAACCGTCAATGGGTTAACTTAAGTACGAAACGCAGGTCTCCCTCGTTTTATAGATTGACAATCCAAATCATATATAATTATTTCAGTGGTCAGTGGTTTTCTCACACCAGTGTACCAGACCTATGTATTGTATTTCATTAAAAATGCAAAAAGAAAATTCATGCCTCCATCGACTATTTCCTGGTATCGTAGCGGGTGACATCTTCAATTTCAAAATTCTTCTTAAATTGCATTTATCCAATTGTCCTGGAGAGAAAATCACTGGCAGAATCATTCATATCTACAGATAACGCCGCGATGTGGATGTGCCAGGGAGTGGTGCAATAAAATGTCCAGAGTAAGAGTTTAAACTCGAACAAGAAATGATTCCTGAGGTTTCGAGATACTCGTAGCGAATGAGAAGCCATCATCCTCGAGGAGAATAAATAAGGAAACTATTTGAAATCATTTATTGCATTGTGTGGTGGTATCATACTTTTGTCTTTTGTCGATTAATAGAACGGGTAACCGCAGCAAATGCAATGTTACCATATAAAAGGATGAGATAAAATAATATGCCATCGATATAGAGGAAGACGTCAGTGCAAGTAGGGGTGAATGAGTTAAATTTTCTGCTACATCAGGAAGTCCTTGCGATTATATTTCCTCCATTTCTGCTTCATTGGTTGTGATATTAAATTAATTTACACACAACAACTTATTTGGAACACTGACTTTATTTCATAAAATTCTTCTTATATTTCTACAAGTGCTGATCCGGTCTGTTGTCGGTTGAGGGTTGAACTGCCGTCCTGGTGATTGTGTTGCCTATTTATATTTGTTGAGTGGTGCATGTTTTTTGGGGTTGGTATTTGGTTGCGCTGGTGACGCTGTCAAGTGTGATCGTAAATTATCTGGAGCAGATTATTTATCGTCACAATTAGTCCTGCGTACAAGTGGCTTGAATCGGGTTTCATCCTTTCGCGATGCGCACATCTGGTTTGGGTCTGGTGTCTTCTGTGGGACACTGAAACTGTCTGACGTGGGAATCAATTTTGGGAATCGACCGTGGGAATCGATCTGGAAATCGATCGTGTTAACTCTCCTCCTAGTCGGTGGAAGATTGTCCCAATCTTTCCTGAATAAGAATGTGCGCTCTGGTTTCGGTTGCTTCCATGAGTTCGATGACATCCTGGTTAGCACGCTTGGCTTTGAAAACTTTGTAATGTTCATATATCTTGGTGACAGCCAATATGGTTACAATTATGAATAGAATTGTTGATAATCCCCACAATATCGGGTGTTCTTTAACTTCTGTTACATATGGTTCAATGTGGTCAATATTAGTGTATTTTAAATCTGAGTTAAATGAGCTTAAAAATTCAAGTATTGTTACTTTGGAAGGTTTACTTAATTTTACGTGTTCTAATATTTTATTCTTAGAGTTAACATATGTCTTATTATCTATTGTAACATTTCTTTCAAATTGGATTAAATTTATCCCTGAAAATTCTTTGTTATTAACAATATGAGAGCCGGTAATAACGATACTCCCTTCGGTGATTATTTCTATTTGTAGATTTCTTTCTTTAACCTTTGTGCAGTTCGCTTCAAAATTATTAAGTAATTCTGTTAAGCAGTTAGGAGTGTTAACAATAAGGCAAAAGTCATTATTTAATTCTCTTTTACATTTGGTGTTATAGAACTGTTTATGGAATTTAATTACTTCTTTTGGT
Organism: Cheilosia vernalis; assembly: GCA_949126925.1. Classification (NCBI taxonomy): domain Eukaryota; kingdom Metazoa; phylum Arthropoda; class Insecta; order Diptera; family Syrphidae; genus Cheilosia; species Cheilosia vernalis. Next base: position 97,861,778 of record OX421358.1, on the reverse strand, counting down.
ATAATAATTTTTCCGCCATTTACATTATTACTTCTTGTTTTGTATTTATTACCCAAAGCAATAACTTTCGGATATCTAATGTATATAACAATAATTTCGTTTTTTTGGACAACGGTGAATTCTGATGCGTCTAATACATCAGTTATGGATACTTTTTCTTTTTCTTTACTTATAATAGTTTTGATTTCATCTAAGTTCAAGATTAGCGTGTTTAAAATATTTGATTTGCTTAGATTAATTGTGTTTATTATTTCTCTTAATTCTACTGAAACATATTTAATGATTCTAATTTTTTTGCTTTCTTTGGAAATCGGTTCACTATATAATTTTTCCATTGCTTTGAATAATTGCGTATTTATGGTTAATTGTTTATTATTTGATGCGATTAACTCTTGTAGCTTAAGTTCTATTTTTATTAAGTCATCGTGGTCTGGGCTACCGGAAATCCACTTCCATAGGGTTCCTATCTCGTTTATTCCTCTACGTACCCTATTCCTGATTAGTAATTGGCTTAGTAGTTTATTCGCTGTTTCTAATTCCTGCTTAAATTCGTCTGAAGGGTTTTTCTCGACTGACATACTGCCTAGAATCTCCGTATATGAGGTTAAATTAATTAGATGGAAAAGTTCCCCGGTTTCTTTGTAAATTGCAGCTACTGCATCTTCTACTAAAATATATTCATCCTTAGAATAGTCCGTTATTTGTTGACTCGCTGTAGCGGCAACTAGCATCAAGATTAAAAGCATCATCTGTAAAGTTAATTTCTTATATTATCTTTGTGAATCTGTCTATTATTTACATCGATTATTATATTCCCTAAGTCTCTCTTAACCTTCTTCTTAACGTATAGAGGTTTATTTTTACTTCTCCTTTGACCTGTGTCTACGAAGATTGTTTCTCCTTCCTTATAGGTTTTATTTTTCCTATTCTTATTAAAATATCTTATCATCTTCTGTTGATGAAAACCTATTTTATCCTTAATTTCTACGTTAGCTTTATAATTGTGGAATATGTCGATTGGTTTTTTATCTGTTACCGTATGAATTGTTTCATTATATTTCCTAGTGGCTAGAGGCATAATTTCTTTAATGTCTGTTAAATGCGCTGATTCCTTTACTATTCTAATGAGTTCTGTAAGCGTGGAATGGATTCTTTCTATGGTTCCGTTGCTTTTTGAGTGAGCGGGGGCTGTAGTCTTATGATTAATGTTTAAAAGGTTGTAGGCACATTGTGCAGAAGGTGAGCAAAATGCGGACTCGTTATCGGTGATCAAAGTTTTCACGTTACCGAATATTGGTAATAATTCAATCATCCTATCTTTCGCTTCGGTTTTCGAACTTACTTGAGTGGTTATCAGATATTTGGAGAATGGATCTGCCATTGTGAGAAAGGTTGCATTATCGCAGTAATAAATGTCTGCGTGGACGCGTTCTCCTCCTTCTTTAGGAATTGGAGTCTCTCCAATTGGCTGTTTATTGGGGTGTCTCTCATATTTGTTTCTCTTACATATTTCACATCCAGCATTTATTTCCAGAATTCTTTTGAATGCATTTGGCCAGAAATATTTGTTAATGATTTGCTTGTATACTTCCTTAGCTTGCCTATGAGCTCTATTGTGTTCATTTGTGACTATTCTTAGCTGTTCCTCCTTTTCCGTAATATCTTCTACTATCTGATTGCAATATATAAATTTTATTGTTGGGAATTCTAGCAGAAGTTTATTTTTGATTTTAGAGAATGTCTCCTCGGTACTATATATACCTATAGTTAGACCTTTCTCGGTAATGTTTTTAATTTTCCCTAGTATTTCAAAATCTTTGAATAATATTGTGTGTCTCCAGTAACCTGGGTGGATTTCTTTTGAAATAATGTTGTTATTTAAGGCTTCGTTTATAATAAATTGTGTTTTAAAACTATTAACCCTTTGGTTTACTCTTTTGATTTCAGGTGTGGGGCTACTCTCTGCACTGTGTACAGTTCCTTCAATTGATGATTCGTCGTCGTTCATCATGTGTAGCTGTTGTCTGCTAAGAGCGTCGGCTACAACGTTTTCTTTCCCAGGTTTATAAATAATATCTGGAGCGTACTCTTCTATGAATGCGCGCCATCTTTTAATCTTCGCGTTAGGATTCTTGTCTCCAATTGCGAATGTCAGTGGTTGGTGGTCCGTATATATGCGGATTCCACTTACACCGTAAAGGTAGTTTCTTAAATTTTTTAATGCCCAAACGATGGCGAGTAGTTCTTTCTCATTTGTAGCGTAATTCTCTTCTGTCTTGCTAAGAGTTCGACTTATAAAGATAATCGGTTTATTTTCTTGGCTGAGCACTGCGCCTATGGCTGAGTTGCTAGCATCTGTGGTAAGCTCAAATCTGCTATTAAAATCGGGTTGGTTAAGCGTTATTTGCTCGCATAGTCTATCTTTAAGTGTGTTAAACGCTTTGTTAGCTTCGTCATCAAACTCGATCGCTATTTTCTTACTATTATTTTGCCCAGTTCGACCGTTTTCGCCTCTGAGATATTTTGTAAGGGGTTTAGAAATCATTGCATAATTCCTTATAAATTTGCGGTAATATCCTGATAGTCCTAAAAATGATCTTAGTTGCCGTAAGGTCTTCGGTTGGGGAAAATCTTTAATGCAGTCTGTCTTTTTCGGATCCATTTTAATACAGTTGAATGATACTATGTATCCCAGAAATTCTACTTCTTTCATAAAGTATTTGGATTTTTCACTAGAAATCCGCATGTTTGCGAGACTTAAGGCTTTGACTATTTCTTCAATGTGTGCCAAATGTTCTTCTTCGGTTTCCGAAAAAATTATTACGTCATCGATGTAGACGTGGCAAAATTTGCCTATGTATTCACGGAGTATGTCATCCATGGCTCCTTGAAATATTGAGGGTGCGTTCTTCAATCCGAAGGGCATCCGAAGGAATTCATACTTTCCATTATTAACGCTAAACGCCGTTTTTTCTCTATCACTCTGTTTCATTAAAATTTGGTGGAATCCACTTTGAAGGTCCAAGGTAGTGAAAAACCTTGCCTTCCCAAGATTTGATAAAATCACTGCGGTATCGGCCATTGGATATTTTCCCGTTTTAGTGAATGAATTTAGTTTTTTGTAATCGATCACCAATCTATGCTTCTTTGAGCCGTCTTCGTTGAGACCTTTTTTGTCTACGACCCAGACGGGAGAGTTGTATGCACTTCTGCTAGGTTGTATAATATTGTTTGAGAGTAGATTTGCTATTTCTTCGTTAACAAAGTTAGCTACAGACTGTGGATAAGGGTAACCCTTTGTCCATATGGCAGCGTCATTCGTAGTATGTATGCTACATTTTACGCTTGTGTTATATGGGAGAAAATTTTGATTTTTCGTAAACACTCCTTGGTATTTCCTTAAAATCTCTTTTAGCCTTCCCTTCTGGTTATTGCTCTCTAGGTTAATCTCTAAAGAGTTGATCAGTTGATCACTGAATATCAAGGGTATTATGCCCTGGTCATATTCTAGTGTCGAGTCCCTTATGTTAATGTTTCCTTTTACCTTACGTAATAATTTGATGCCAATGATCGCGTCGTAATCTTTAAGTTTATTTAATTCAAAAAACCTTTCTTTAACTCCTAAAATGTTTATTTCTTGAAATGTATTGATAATACTTGTTCCGTGAACGCTTTTTACTCTAGAGGGGGTATCTAATATTTTATTAGAAAACAGTCCAGGTTTTACGTAACTATGCGTGGCACCTGTGTCGATTAAAATGTTGAATATTCTACCCGACTTACTATCCGTTCTTCTTATATATGGTAAGTCGTGCCTTAATCTAAAAAATTATCGTTTTCGCTTAAGTTGTGCAAACGAGGGACCTTGTTTATAGGTACTTGGGCGCTATTCGACCGCTCTCTTTTATATGCATTACCATAATCCCGTGTTGCGTTATTCGGATTCCTATAACTATTGCGGTTAGGATTTTCGCATTGAGATCTGTTATGTTGGTTTTGGTGTTGAGGCACAAAATTCTTAGCAGTAGTATCCATTCTCATTGGATAGTGGTGGTTATAGTTCAAATTATTTTGGGGAATATAATGTGGTCTACCGTTGGGTTGTTGGGTTATCTGCCTTGGAGTTTGTCTTTCGGTGAAAGTTTTAATACGACTTTCATTTGTTTCTATTTCCTGTGCTCTAGCTAGAGCGTTTGGAAGGTCCCCAGGGTTAAGTGCGAACACGATGTTACTGGCAGGTTGGTTTAAACCAGTAACGAAGACTCTTAATGCATTCTGTCGTGCTTTTTCTGTCAAGCACTCGGTTTGCGCCGTTCTCGGACCATAGGTCATAATTGTTTTATTTATTATAAGGGTAAGTACCTTTGTGACATTATCATAGAACTCTTGTAATGATTTCCTATCTTGTCGCATATTGCTCAATTCTGTCTCTAGCATGTGTACTGGCCTTTTATCGCTGTACGTTAAATCTAGTCGTCCTAATATCGCGTCAATATTGAGTGGTGTCCCGTGGCTTGTTAAAACGTCGTTAGCTTTCCCTACTATCTTGTTTCTAACTATATTCACAACTGAATAATACCTAGCACCACCTCTACACGCCTCGTATACCTTCATTGCGTTTATTAACGCCGTACGCCAGGAGACGTAATTATCCCCATCAAAATGTGGTAAGCACTTTGCTACTTCTAACCCTTCCCCATCTATTATTGCAGGATCTATTGTTATATCCTTGTATGGCTCGATATCATCACAAGGAGAAAGTGAAGCTAACTGTTCTGTGAGGAGTTCTATTTGCTTCTGTAGCCCTGCTGTGGATTCCGCCACCAATTTACCTACGATTCCCGATAGCTGTTCCGCTGTCATATTCATGTCGGACGTTTGTTAATTTTCAATTATCGCGAGATAAGTTACAATAAAACCTCTTAATTTAAACACTTGAATTAACACAGTATTTCTTAATATATATATATATGCAATAATTTTTAAAATTCCTTACGTGGAATACTTTCGTATTGTTACTGGAGCTTCGGCTGCTTATGTGCCTACTTTTCCCGATCTGTTGGTCCACTTGATGTGTCCTTGGTTGCTGCCAGGTGTTTTAAGTCCGGAAGTCTTCTTGAGCTCGGTGGAGTTTGTTTATCAAACCCTTTCCCTCGTTGTTCAGATTTATATATCTGAATTTGTTTTGATGGTTCACGCCGCGGAAAGATACTGTGTATTTTTTCCTTCTTGACTGCGGTTGTGCTTTCAATTATGTAGGTAGTTAATGTTCGAGAGATGATGTTTTACTTTAACGTCACTTCGATTACTGCACTTGATTTGCACTTTTTTAAACGGGTCCCTGCTCGGGCGCCAATTAATTTACACACAACAACTTATTTGGAACACTGACTTTATTTCATAAAATTCTTCTTATATTTCTACAAGTGCTGATCCGGTCTGTTGTCGGTTGAGGGTTGAACTGCCGTCCTGGTGATTGTGTTGCCTATTTATATTTGTTGAGTGGTGCATGTTTTTTGGGGTTGGTATTTGGTTGCGCTGGTGACGCTGTCAAGTGTGATCGTAAATTATCTGGAGCAGATTATTTATCGTCACAATTAGTCCTGCGTACAAGTGGCTTGAATCGGGTTTCATCCTTTCGCGATGCGCACATCTGGTTTGGGTCTGGTGTCTTCTGTGGGACACTGAAACTGTCTGACGTGGGAATCAATTTTGGGAATCGACCGTGGGAATCGATCTGGAAATCGATCGTGTTAACTTATTATTGTGGGAAATCCTGTCAGGGATCATTATCAAAAATGTTGACGAGTTCGATTGGAAGGGGAATGGTGAATTGCCTTATAAGTAAGCGACTGTCTCGAACTGACACAAAGATGATGGCGCGTTGATAAAGTAAGCAATCAGTTCTCGCATCATTGGATGGCATTTATCGATTGAATGTAAGAAATCTTATCAGAGCACGTCTCAGGGAATGTATTACTTTTTTTTTGTATCAATAAAAATCGATATGAGTAAGCAATTTAAGGATTTGCCAATGGGGTTCTAAGAAGCATACGAAAACATGCCTAGTCAGGGCTGAGATTGCCAGGCAATTTGTTTGGTTTCTTAATGCAAGTTTGAGTAATAGTGTTGAGCCAGTTTTTACAAAAATTCGATTTAGAAAAGCCGCAAAAAAATAATAACTCTTTCGCTTGCTCTTGTTCCTTTAATTTGTAGGCATCGTGACGCATTGAAAGATTGTTGCACGTGGTAAATACTAAATGCTGTAGGATCTAGGTCATAAAACGCCCACTCTAAACTTCCACAATCATTGCAATTTGGCTTTGAAATTGTTGTAGTTGGTTTTTGAAATACTCGTACGTTCAAATGTTCAGCTCAAAAATTGGCCCAAACGATTGAGATTTTCGCCAGATTAAAAAATATGGGTGAAGATTAACTAAGTCTCTGCTGGGAAAAAACGGTTATTCGTTGCTAAACAATCCCGATATCAACAGGCTAAACAAGTACCGTTAAAGGAAACGTACTTTGTTAGTTAGGTAAATGTAAACAGTTACATGATAGTTTTAACCGCGAGTTGGTTGAGTTTAAATAAGTAATTTTGAACAACTCAAAACCATTCAATTTGGGTACGGAAATCAGATATATTTATTTAATAGAAAGACTTAAGCTTTGCCCACCTTTCTATCAAAGGTAGATAAACTACTAAAATCCAAGCTAAATTCTATGTTGTTTAGACTTAAGTAGATCCAAAGAAGTTGACGCTTTTGCAATCGATTTCAGTAAGACTCTTGATAAGTTGTCTCGTTTGTAAATTGTCTGCCTTTGGCATTTATCCTGACTTGGGCAAGTGTACATTTCTTGGCATGGAAAATCGTTTTCAAAGAGACCATTTCAGGTCTGTCCTGGGTTAAGTATATTGTGCTTAAAAAATGGAGTCAGGTGCCCTTTTCGTCATTTTAACAATAAATAAACTTGACGGAATTATGAAACACTCTGCTGTTGCTAGCTGAATCCCCTTAATCCCAACAAGGCTTCGGCAAGATCTGTATAAGCATTTTTCAAACAGTCTAATACTAAGTTTCCAATCTCCGTATAACGGTGAAAAAATTTGTCTGCATTTAACAGTAGTTTAAAGAATTTTCCAACCCCTACTTGCGGGGCGGATTTTATCCTCTTAGAGTAACTCCTTATTTAGTATTCATCCTTTTAGTGTAGCCTTTCCTTGAATACGTTTGCCAAGTGCGACTCCCTTTTACCGAGTTCAATGTTTATAATCCAGACCGCCCTAAGCTAATTAACTTCATTAGTATTGAAGAGAGCTGGGTCTCTCCAAATAGCCTTTCACGTTATTGCCTTAACCCTTACAGGACACAACATACTGAAATATCACATCAAGAAAATGTGAATCAATACTGATGACCTGTGCAGCGGATGCGGTGATGAGGATGTGCATGAGGACACTCTCTGAGAAGTCTATAAAAGACTCACACAAATTTATATCATCCTCGGGATGGCTTGACTACCTGGTTTCATAGGTTTCCACAGTATGGGGGTCATTAGAACCCCAAGGGCATCACAACCGAACTACAGTGATCTAAGTGTGGTGGGTGTAGGCTCCCCTTGTCTCTCCTACCCGCTAACCTAACCTAACCTATCGCATTATTGCCTTAACCCAGGCTCCGTCTATTGCGCGCACTCTTCTTTTAAACTAGCCCTAGTTATTCACCAGGCGCAGTGGCTTAGTGGTTAGTGTGTTGGACTACTAAGCGAGGGGTCCAGGTTCGAATCCCGCAAAAAAAAAACCCAAATTCCAACTCTGGGTTTTTTTCACTGCGCCACCTCTCGCGAACGTCTGACAAACATCCGAGAGTATAACTGTCTTGAAAGAGCTTCTCAATTAGCCGTTTGGAATCGGCATAAAATTGTAGATCCCTTCCATTCGTTCCAAAAATGAAATCTCACACAAAACGAATGGTTGTAAGAAGCTAGGCCTAGGGTCCCAACGCACCTGTTGCGCAAAAAAATTAGTTATTCACAATGACGCTTGCGTCGTCTCTTTTAATTTATGCTCCCATCGCATTTCATCAAACCGTTCAACAAATGCACGTCAAAAACCCGTCAAAAAAATGCCACCAAAACTTCCATTTAGAAACGCGTCCAAAAACCCGTCAAAAAATTTGTCAGAAACGCGTTGATTTGATGGAGGAGTTTTCGAATATCGGTTAGTGAAGTGGGTTCAGTTATTTATCTGTCATCGTGATGGCGCTGACTGTCTGTGCTAATCCTTAAGTCAATACTAGGTTTGCACACAAACTACCAGCCCGAATCGAAGTTTTAAAGGATAAACCCGAACAAAATTATTCCATTTTGGTGAAAAAGAAGAAAAATGTAAATGTATATCTTTCAAATGCAACGATTCTAAAGTGATAAGAATTTCTTCAGAATTTCGGTCAATCGATAGGTAATTGAACTCTTTTTGATCTGCGTAATCCAAGATTTATATTTGGTGAGTAAAGTAAATAGAGAACTGGAAAATAGGAACGAAACAGCAAACAGATGTAAATGACAATTGGTGATGCTACTTTTCAAGATTCATTTTGTTTGAATAGATTGTAAGACGAAATTCAACAAAAAATGATGACTTTTTCCAAGAATTATTCCTCATGCCTCAGGTAATAGAATTATGCCTATATAAGACATAATTATGCCTGAATTGGTATCACTTGGCCACTCTTTACTAGTTGTGTCAAAGGTACGGTCAGTTTTATTTTCGTAATTATTTTGTATTGAATACAGACTCATCACAAGTTTTGTTTGTTTTTGTTCATTTATAAGCAGGAAAACAATTTATACACCCCAAAGTTGTCTGCTTTAAATTTATTAAACAGTGCGGCCCATCTGCATCTTGTATATAATATCTACATGGGTATTCCACAAAAAAATACATTTGGTTGGTGCCATTTCAATGCAATTCTGGAGATACATTTTTACAGCCGTTGAAAAATGTACTTTTCAACCTTCACTCCGAGTCTGTCCTGTCGGCGTTTTCGTTCCTCTCGAATGTCTCATTTTTTCTTACCAATTATGTAAACTGCCTCTCTCATTTCCCATCGCTTTTTAATTTCATCGGAGCTCATTTATGATTGCTGCCCAACGAACCATAAGAGGAAATCGAACAGTTAAACAAAACAAACTCATTTACAATCGTAAAAAAAATGATATTGTCACTTGTAGGCATGTTTCATTAAAATGTCAGTGTAAGTATATTTTAAAGTATACGAATTATCTGTATAGCAGTTTAAAAAGTTTCTTGTACCTACTTCTTGTTTCTAGAGTGAGGTTAAGCTAAAGATAAAGATGCCCCCAATTGTGTTTTTAACTTTCTCCATTACGTAGATAGTAAGAGAAAGATATTGTTTTCGTACAAAATTTCGAACTCGAGATATTAATCAATTCTGATATTACGATGATAGAGGAACTCAAAAAAGTGGGTCGCAAAATTCTGTCCAGTTTGTCCGTCTGTCCGTCCTTCCACGGGCCTACAGCCTAAACGGCTTCCCGGATTACGTTCAAACCTCGGATTTGGAGTTTTTGGGCTTACAGTTCTGGAGGTGTTTTTTTTTTTTTTAAGGCAACCTCAATATTAATGGTACTTCCCTTATAAAATGTTCGTACCAGTTTGATTTGATCGAAAACGGCTCGAACGATTTCAACCAAAATTGATATTTAAGCTTAAGTAGGTGAGGTTACCATAACTGCGTACCCAGTTTTTGGCTAAAAATTCGAACAACAGTATGTAGGTACTTTTGAAATTTCGACATATCTCGAAAACGGTCTATACGAATGTAACAAAAATTAATTTCTAAGGTAATGTGGTCATTTATAACTTAATCGCAAGCTCAGTTTTTCTATACATTGTCGTACAATGGATTTTTGAAAAAAGTAATTTTTTTAAATTTAGTTTTTTACCGGAAAACGGAGATAACGATTTTGACCAAAATGCAAACTTAGAGTCAAATGGATGTTTTCAAAACTATTGTGCCCTTAATTTTCAATTTGCTGAAGACTCCGAAAGTCAGTCAGACTCGCACAAAACGAGAAAGTTTCGTGCGACCCAGTCGTGCACTATATACATATACATATATACTTATAACGTTTTGTTTTCGTACATATTTCTTTGTTAGCTTGAAGAGAGATCGCTTGTGAAGCTGGCCTTTTTTTTTTTGAGAATGGACAGAATGTTTGAAACTCAGTTAAGATACGGTCAAACTTTGGTGTAGGTACACACAAAACATACATATTGTCAATTGCCCCTGTAAATAATTTTCAGAAAAAGCAGTGATTAGACTTAATTTTTTTTTTTAAACTCGTAAGTCAAATAAGACGATATTAAAACTTTAAGTCCACTTAGTCCACACCTGCCTTTAATGAACTCCTCAGAGCATATATGTAGCCTACTCGGAGTCTGTCCTTATATTCGCAAATAATTTCTTGTCATTTGCATGATCGCATGAATCCTGCTTGAAACTATAGTTGAAACTCTTTCTCTAAACAAGCTAATAAATACAAAAGCGATTGCCAAACGTCAACGAAACCAAACTCACCGCTCTTTTACTGCTTACATCCAGAAAAAACCAGTCCGATGGTCTTTAAAACGTCTATTGTAAATGTGCACATCGCCCAGATTACTCTCTGACAAGTTTATTTGTTCCAAAACTCACCACTAAGATACCTGTATTCTTAAATTCTAATTAACTTTTCCGTGACCTGCTTAGATGACAGTATCTGCCTTTGATTGGTCTCGCACAAAGCAAGCGACTCAACATCTCCCATCCAGAGGTATACCAGTTTCTATCGGTGCTTTTATGTGGTTATCGAAATAATCTACTTGCAGGCAACCTTCTATTCAATTGCTGATGTGGTCGCTTTGAGCATGCAACAAAACAATCCAACATTTATACAGAAATAGCAGATACAGACACAACTACTATCTCTATTGAATGGTGCATTAAAGAGCTCATGACCTTACTCCTGCGTTGAGGTTTCTCTGGTAATCGATAGGGCAACGTGAACCACCCCTCCCCATACTATGAGATGTTATTCCCTGCACAACCTGTAGAATGTTAATGCCCTACTGCTACACTGACTGCAGTGTTATAACTTATCCTCGGGTACAATGTGGAAAATAAGAAGTATATTCAACTCTTTGGAGGAGAACTTATCGAAAGTGTACCGTGAACAGTTTGGCGCATGACTTTTGCACAGATTGGATTGTATTTGTTAAGAGAGTAAGCTGGAGGTATACTTGTGGGACGTTGCAACAGTTAATTCCCCTTGCTTTGGAAGTGCGCATATGACCAACAACCATTTAGGTTGGATGGTGCACATCAACAGGTCTCTCGGTGAAAGCGACCATTTTTTTCTTCGCGGAAAATCGGAGAAACTGTAAATTCAAATTTTTGAAATAAATCAGTTAGACGAAGGAAAGTCCGAAAAAGGAGGTGGAGAGGATTTTTTTTCTTCGACAATGGTTAGTATAGGAAAGAAGTTACAAACGTCGATAACAATGTGAACCTTTATTGTTCTTCATAATAATCATTAGCCCAAACATTCTGTTCTATCCAGTCGACAAAAGAGGACACCCTAGTGTAAACTCCCGGGTAGCGAGTCGCACCCACTACACCAAACGATGTAATTCCAATCAAGTAACTGTGAAGTCGATTTCGCCATCCTCTAGCGATGGTTACCTGCAACGGGCCTCCGGAGTCACCCTAAAAAGAGTCAAGTTATTCAAAAGTGACTGGCAAAAGTCCTGTTGCAGTTTCCTTACCTGGAATGTATCGCTTCCTTTTTTCTTGTAATCTATAGCACATATCTGACTATCGATAAGACCTTCCTTGGCGTTCGACTGCTTTGGCAGCACTCCACCACATAAGTCGTTTGGAATGATTGTCAAGTTGAATTCAGTCAATCGATTTGTTATGGCTCCAGCAAATTGCACCGCTCCAAATCCCATTGCGAAGGCGTTGGCAAAGGGCAACTCATCACGATACCACAAGCGAATGGGCCGAACGAATTCGGTGAATCTAAGATAAATAGTTCAAATACAAAAAAGTAACTAATTAAATAAAAATAATAATAATGGCAAGAGGGTGCCATAATCTCAGTTCTCACTATTGGTATATGCTTCACGATTTGACTGCCAGCTTTCGACCTGACAACGCTTTTTGTTGCAACATTTTCAGACCGAAATTGGTAGTTCACCAAGTTGTAAGAGACCCATTAACTAAAGCACCTGTCTTGCCCGTTTGGTCGATCTGTACGCCAAAATAAACATATACAACAAGAGGAACAAGAAATCGATCATATGTTGCACAGGATAATTCCAATTCCAAAGACAGCATGTTTTCGAGTTGTATCAATAAATGTGTCTTATCTCAATTCAGTCGAGATTCACGCAAATGATCCTGTACCCACCCTATGAGAATGCAACTTACATGACCGGTTTTTCCAACTGTACTAGAGCGATGTCATTGTATAGGGAATCATCCTTGTAATACGGGTGGTTGATTATCCGAGCGATTTTTCTTGTCTGCGGATCGATATCTTCTTCTGCGGCTTTCAGATTTAAGTCACCGAAACGAACGTAATTTGGTGTCAAACTGTTATAGAAATTAAGTCGTATTAATATAGTTTTTTTTTTATTTATTTTTCAAAATTGAACGCACCCGTTGTGCTCTGTGCAATGAGCTGCCGTGATCACAAAGATGTTGCTTATTAAACTGGCTCCGCATTTGTATTCGGTCTTTTTGATAACTGTGTTTCTGTATCCAATGGCGCCCTAAAATTTATTAACTGTCAAAACGAGTAGTAAAAAGTAGAAATACTTTTTTTTATATTGGTTTACCTACCTACTCGCATAAGGTCGAGTCGTTCTATTGTTTGAGCGAAAATCTAATGTCGTTTTCCATTGGGACCAAAAATCAATCTTTTTTTCGATTCAGAGCACTTTTTGCAGATCTCGATATTTTTTCAGATCTACACACACTCTCACAATACCAATAAACTTCGCACAGCTGTTGTACGTCATTTTAAGAAGTTTGCTTTGAAGACAAATGGGGGTAGTTTCGTGAGAAACCAAAATAACGAAATACATTAATAGCCATGTTTATAATTCAGAAGGAAATATAATCTTCATAGTTTTCCTCGTCATCAGAAGACTACGAATCACCAAAAATACTCCATTTGTATGTGCAATAGGGGAAACATTTTTCAAGTCGATATCCATTTGTGATTTTTGCAAAAACAAATGCAATTTGAACAGCTGATATTGCTGTCATATACCGCACTAATCCATTTGCAAAAGCAGATCAATTTCGTTGCATGTTCCATTCGCCACGTAAAATCTGAGATCTGAAAAAGATTTCTGGTGGTCCCAATGGAAAACGACATAAGCAAAATAATGGCCGCGTTCCACTGTCCGCTAGATGACCAGCGGCATGTCAAACTCCATATATAAAAAAATACATTTCACCATTTGCGCTGGACGTGTAGCACTTTTTGTGAAATATCCCTGTCAGGGAACTTTCTCAATCTAGTGCAAAAATAAACGCTGGATTGAGAGAGAGAAAAAAAAGAGCGACCTGTCAAAGGAAATGGTTCAAACGTTTACAAAAAATACGAAGCTTAGCTGAAATTGTGATATAATTGGTAATAATGTAAGCAAAATAGCAATTCAGATTGTTTTTATAACATAATCATTTCTTCCATCAAAACTATCCATTTTCTCAGAAAACTTTTCCATACAATTTCAAACTTTTTAGATTAGAAAATATTGTCAAATGTCACTTTGCCGCTGGCGCTATCGTTCTAGCGCAAGCGTTCCTTCAAATATTTTGTGCTAGACGTCCAGCGGGCAGTGGAACGCGGCCAATTACTATGATTATTTTTTTGGCACTAGAAAATGTTGATGGAAGGTAATTTACATGAGCTGTTTTTTTTATGGACATTCAGTGTGTTGATAATCATACTGATATGTAGGCGTTTTAATCACATTTCAGTAAAGGCGGCAAGTGACAAAGAACAGAAACTGAAACAGAAACTTGAACAGAAAGTTTTTTCGTTCTGTAGTAAATTCTGGTTCTGTTTACGTTGTTCGCTCAGCTACACAAAACTGAAACAGAAACAGATCCAAAAACGCACTGCTGCCACCTATTCTGTCTAATTGTGTTTCGTTTGACTACCTACATGTTTCGTTTGACTACATTTTTAGCATTGTCAATTGGCACACATTTTGGAAATGTTTAGTGAAGAAGATTTACATGAAGCTATTAAAAAGAAAGAGTCCACACGAATTGTTCAGACAACGATCTATTATTCTCTCCTCTTCCTCAACTAAAAACTTATTTTTTTAATTTTTTCGTTTTTTATTCAAACACATCACAATATAACGATGAAAAACAAACAGCCAGATGACAGATGACAGATGCCGAAAAAAACCTGCATCAGCTGCAGCAACAGAAACAATCCATATAGACTTGTTTGCGTTCCGTTGTCAAACAGACATTTTTCTGTCGCTAAATTCTGTTGCTGGAAAAAAGTATTCTGTTCTTAATTCAGTTTCTGTTGCAAATGCCGCCTTTAAGGTGTTTTGTTCCTATATCCCACGGAAAGATTTTCTTACATCAAAATTCCCACAACAAGGGATAAATCCCACGATGTTAGAACACTGCTGTGAACTACTAAAATTTTGAGTCGAAACTTAAAATATTTATTGGTAATGCCCAATGGCTAGAAAGTAGAGTAGTTCTTCTCTCGACTGTTACGATCACCGGGAATTTCTACTACTGTCAAACACAAAAAGGTGACAGCTATACAGGACGAAAAAATAAAGTATGTATTAAAAATGGTTGCTCGGTAAAAATTGGCTACGTTGTTTTTTTAGATTTCTAGTCTGACAGCTGAATTGATGTAGGTATTTCAGTTTTTGTTGGTTAGATTGGCATTTATGGAGGAGTCGACAAATCTAGTCAAGAAAATCCTGCCTGCATGCATATTAGTTCGCATTTCCATTTCGAAATAAACAAAACCAAGTCAAGTTGCTTATCCAACACGTTCGTTTCGTATACCTATTCCAGACAAATCTAGTTGACGTTTCACCACATGAACTGTAGGTATCCGAAAGTCAACCCATTAGGCTGATATTAGCGCTTTATTTCAAAGCCGACTTTTTTGAGATATACTCGCAGTTCAAATCACAACTATAAAATTCCGTATTTGAATTTTCGCGTTTATTATTTCGTCACAACTTTTCCCTACAATGCAGAGTAGAACGTATCGCGTAGTATAACTCTATCAGTTTCACATTGGGTGATTCTCTTCGACTTAGTACCAGCTACCAGTTTTCATAAGTCGTGACATTTGCTATAATCAGCATCTCAACGAATTCAAGTCTTATACACAATGTACAAACCAACCACAATCCAAACGTTTACATAATACGTACCATATGAGGGAAATCACCAGGTCGCGCTAACTCTCTTCCGTTAAAATCGGTAATCTCCTCCGCAGCTTCATCGTCCGAGTCGGGAAAAATACTCGATAGATACTGTTCGTATTCTAAATACAAACGGAAACGGAAATCGGTGTTTACCACTTTGAGTAGACTTTAGGTCGGATATTTGATCTTACTAATTTGGCTGACTCGCTTCTTTTTCTTTTTCTTGTCCTTGCCGCTGTTCCCCCGCTCGTTGGCCATCTTCTTTTTCTCCTTCTCCTTCTTGGCCTTCGCTGATGGCGCAACAGCAGCTGGTGCAGCTGGTTTTTTGGGTGGTTTCGGCTTATGCCGCTGCCCAGCGGCTGCGGTTGAGTCCCTCTTCGCTGGTGTTTTCGGCCTTGTTGGTGGTTTGGGCTTTGTTGATGGAGCTGATCTGGGTGTAGGTTTCTTTGGAGCAGCAATAGCACCCTGCAGAAATGGGTTTCCAGTATTTATGTTTGCTCCTATATTTCCGCCGCCGCCGCCTCCGCCACCATTATTATTATTAACAACTTGTGGCGGTGGATTTTTGTTTATATCCCGATTGTTGTTGCCATTATTAGCGCTGTTAACATTTTCAGCAAAAATGCCACCGTTTCCATTGGCGAAGTTGCCATTGTCAAAGTTGCCATTGTCGAAGTTACCATTGCCCGAGAACCCTCCATTATTATACACTAGACCAGTGCTGTCGCCGCCACTACCGAATGATGAAGAGCTCGCGCTGGGGAATGAAGCGGCATTGCCCCCGCCGAAATTGTTAAAACCGAAGCCGCCAAACTGTTGGGCGTTTAGATTCGCACCGTTTAGGGCCACAATTGCAAGTAACGCGAACTGAATGCCACCGTGCATCGCGCAGTTGACGTTGAGTAAAAGCTGAATCGTTCAGAACTGGTCAGAACTTTAAAAAATAATGTATTTCACCGAATTTTCTAAGCACGCCGTAGTAATTCGCACAAGCGAATGCTTTGAGTGTGAATTCATGAGTGGCGCATTCGTTCCGAAGAAAACAACGCCAAGTTAACGCGATCCGAACATTTACAACCGAAAGTTGTGCTGCTTAGTCTTGGGTGAGTGCTAAGCGAAAACAAAGATGACAAGTTTAGAATTTGCATTAACATTCGACGCAGATATTAATTATGCTACGCAGAATTCCGGTTCTGGGGTGCCAATTAAAACGTTTTGTTTGGGGGATTTTTTTTATACAGTGTTATTGTTGTTGTTGTTTTGGGGTTTAACATTTAATTAATGATTAGCGACTTGATTAGTCCGTAATTGTGGTTACGAATTCAAGTATATTAACCCTGACAGTTCAGTTCACGAAATTTTCTATAGGTTGGTTCAATACCTGTCTGTGTCTCTGCTTTTGCTTTGAAACGGTTGTATCCTATGAACTAAAAATACGTGTCAACCAAAGTACGCTGTGTTCCTACTGTGATATGTACGAGTACTGCATATTAGGTAACTTATACAGTGGCGGTTGATCTTTCTACTCCGAGACCAGCAGAGTCACCATCAGTGCGGATAAAATGCAATGTCACACAGAACGGACGCAGTATACTATCTTAAGACAAAGAGGAGTTTTCATCTTGATTATATGCGAGCTCAAGCTTATTAAATAATGTTCTCAAAAGTACTTAACCTCAAAATATTGTCATGCAAAAATCATAAATACAATGCTTTGAGTTGCCCTGATTTAATAATAAGCCTTAGGAAAATTGGGACCACTTAAATTGTTTCGTGAAGGACCTTTTTGTTCCGTACAAGTCCAAGTTTCACACTTTATTCGTTCAACTACAATTTCCAAACAGAAATTTCTCAGGACGGCTGTTCTTCTTCTTCAAAACTCCTGCAGAACTCAAATAAAAAATAGCCTTAACCCTCCTTATTGTATTTCTTTCAGAAATCTTTCGAAGCTGGTAACTAAGTATAGAAGTTTCACCAACGACACGAATCAAAATACTTGCTCCGAAAAAGCTTTGTATGTTTCTTTTCTAAGTTTACTTAAAAGCTTTTCTCTATTTCCAATTCTCAAATCTAAAATGCCAGTAGCAAATAATTTTCAAGAGTGTGGTTTGCGATTGGTTGCGGTACTCAACCCTAGACACAGTTGTGCTTTATAGGAACCATAATTCAAACCGCTTTGCTGCATGAAAATTACTCCTGCCTTGCCGATGGTACCTTCTCCAAAGCAGACATTTACCGACTTAAAAAAAATAAATACCTACCTGATATAAATTATAAATTATTTGTTCTCTCACACCCCAGATCAAATAAAAACTTGAATCAATTTCAAACGTTGCCAATCCTCGATTATGAACTATTTCATTTATTTTAATCAAAACAAGATAAGTTTACTGTTCATAAAATTCAGCACTCCAAACATTTTGTTCTATCCAATCGACAAACGAAGACACTCTCGTGTAAACGCCTGGGTAACGTGTTGCACCCACTAATCCATATGAAGTAATTCCAATCAAATAACTATGGAGTCGATTTCGGCGTCCCCGGGTTAAACTAACCTGCAACGGTCCTCCGGAATCACCCTAAAAGATAGAACTTAGATACCCTTCACTGCCCCGAAATAAGTTTCCAAAGTTCCTTACCTGAAATGTATCGCTTCCATTTATCTTGTAATCTATAGCACATATCTGACTGCTGACGATTTCTCGCCCATTGCCAGGCTCCTTTGGCAATAGTTGTGTGCATGCGGCATTGGAAATGATTGTCAAATTGAAATCAGTCAATCGATTTGTCATTGCACCAGCAAATTGTACCGCTCCGTAGCCCATAGCGTATGCATTTGTAAAGGGCACCTCTTCACGATACCACAAGCAGAGGGGCCGCACGAATTCGGTAAATCTGAAAACAGAACAATTTTTCCGGTTTAGTTCTAAGTAGTAATAAAATTATCGACATGAAAGCTAGATTGGAGAATCAAAATTCGTGGCGCATCTGCACCTACCAACAAAAATGGGTTATATCTACTTACATGACCGGCGTTGTCAACTGAATTAAACCAATATCGTTGTACAACGATTCGTCGGTATAACTCGGATGGTTGATGACTCTAGCGACTTGTCTCATTTGTGGGTCTGTATCCGGTTCACTAGCTCTTAGGTTTAAGTCACCGAAACGGATATAATCAGGCGACAGCCTGTAATACAAATGTGAGTATTATCCTCTTTTTCTAATTAATAACTGAACATGTGCCTATGCCTACCCATTGAATTCGGTGCAGTGTGCTGCAGTTACCACAAAGATTTTACTAATTAAACTTGCTCCACATTTGTATTCGATTATCTTCATAACGGTGTTGTTGTATCCAATGGCAGCCTAAAAAGTCGAAATTGGTAGATTTGTTAATTGTATTCCTGGGTGGGCTTTAGACAAAAAAAAAAAAAAAAAAAAAAACTACCTAGTCAATATAAAAGAAACGAAATATTTTTGAATGGATCCACAGCGGTTGTGAAGGTAAGTGGTTGTGCCAAGTGGTCATAAAATGACAATTTCTGACAGTTCTCCTGTCAAAATATGGTCATACAGTGTAATGGGCATATCTTATATGCTCTAATGACCTGAATGCCACAAATGACCAGGCTGATTTTGACAGATAAAAATGCCGAAATAGCATATAGTGTAATGGAACAATAAGCACGAATGCCAGCATTAATTTCCAACTTCAACTTTTTTGATTTGTTTTTCCCTACATCATTTCATTACCCTTCTTCAACATTGGGTAATAAATAACAAATGCCTTAAATGACCATCGAGGCAAATATGACCATACTGGTAATTTCGGTCATATAGTCTAATATACAGTTTTGATAACTGTGGCATTTTGTTTATGTGACAGCTAATATGGTCATTTGCCTTTTGGCATTCATATGCTTAATTGGCATACAGTCTAATCTTAGCTTGAGTCGTGAATGATATATTCAATTTGGGAATGATGTGTTGTCATGATGCGTGTACAGGATTTACAAAAATATGTTAACGGATATCTACTTCCACTGTGGGTGCCAATGATGGGCGCAGACAAGTTCTTCTCTGCTTTCTTAAGATCGGAAAAACAATCCTGTTCTGATAGTTCGAGGGCTATCTCAAAAGGTCTACAAAATAATAATAATAATAGTTGGCACAACAGGTCTGTAGGGACCCAGGGCCTAGCTTCTCGCAACCATTCGTTTTGTGTGAGTTTTTTTTTTAATTTTTGGAACGAATGGAAGGGATCTACAATTTTATGCCGGTTCCAAACGGGTCGATTGAGAAACTCTTTCATGACAGTTATTATCTCGGATGTTTGTCAGATGTTCGCGAAAGGTGGCGCAGTGAAAAAAGCCCTGAGTTTTTCTAGAAAAACTTTCATCAAAATTGGCTAAAAATTACAGAACTTGCAATACAACGAGTTATGAATCAAAATCGCTCAGTCATAAAAGTAAAAGCATAATTTCGTTTCAGCTTTATCTCATATTTTGAGCACAATCGCAAGGAAAGAATATATAACAGTTTCTGTCGAAAATAACAAACGACTAAATAAGAAATAACCAGAATTTCATTCGACTTGTACCAACAAATCGTACATAATCGCATTAAGTCCGTCATTCATCAAAAGCTTAAGAAATGCAAAAAATAGCAAAGCGGGTAAGAAAGAGTAGGTAATTCACCTCCTTGCGGTGGCCATTGTTGTTTATAATTATAGTTATTAACCCACCAGGCGGTAGTTATAATTTGCGAATAAAAGTAAAGAACAACTTTTAGAAGCACAGAATTTGAATGTATTTTCGAGGGCTCTAAAGACGTCTGCTTCATCAAGAGTTACTAAAAACCTTACAACAAGTAATGTAACGAGTATCGAGTGAGAAATTCTTTCGTAATTATCTTAAATTGATACTAGTCTGTAACTGTTGAGCTTAAAGTTTGCAGATCTCATAAAAATTACAAAACTGACAAAATAACGAGTAAAGGAAAAAGACAAGCGAGTGATTCCCCTTTTCGAATTTAGACATTGAATTCGTTAAGATTATTATAATGTTCTGTGAACAGTCCGTGTCGAAGAGAGTTATATAATGCAGTAATGAGAGTGTCTATCGTATATACAAACTAGGGGAAGGGGATTACCATCTACACTGAAAAAAAAAGACGTCGTCATATTGACGAATGGCGTTCATAAACATGCTATTCATTGATATGACGTACTTTTTATCAATATGATGAATAAATTCATGAAAACTTTTCGACAATTGATGAACCGTTTTTCAATATGAAGAAAGTGCATTCATCAATTCTTTTGGCAGAGCTCTGATAAGAATTTGGCGTATTTTTTTATGAGCTACGTTCATCATTTCATCAAAACATTTCATCAATATGACGAAAACACTTCTTTCGATGAATTCAGTTATTTGTTCATCCAGTTGATGATTTTATTCGTCTCATTGATGTATGGGATCATCGTATTCAAGTACGATTGCCAAATTTTGAATTTTCATCATATTGATAAAGGCGCTCATCGTATTGATGACGGCTTTCATCATACTGATGACCACGTTCATCAAAAAAACAGACTTTAGTTTATATTAAAGAGAATGTTGATGTTGATGGTGAAGCGTTCTTCTTATAGATGAACTAAATTCGTTATATTGATGAAAAAAATCAAATTAAATTAAAATCATCATATTGATGAATTTAATCATCATATTGAATTTCTTTTTTTTTTCTTTTATCGTTTTCTTCAATGTGATGTACCTTCAGATTATTAATATGATGTATGCTGTAGGTGTACACACGCGAAGTTGGTACAGCATTTATACTCAAACACGACATATGACAAGCGTAAAGTATCTTCACAGGGTGGCAAAAAAAAAATTGTGAATGGTTTAACGATGAACAATGAATATCTTAAAAGAGTCAAAATTTCGAAGAGTGATTTAGAAATTTCATCGTATAGATAGTTATATGTTTATTTTTTAATTAATGTTCCCACAAAAGTATTCATTTCTATCTTAAACATTGTGTTAAAAATTGCTTGCCGTTGAATAAACATTTTAATTAGCTTTTACTACGGGCGACTGATAATGAAGTGTGAAAAATTCAATAAAAACGGTGGAAATTTAAAAGTAATCCCGATTTTCCCATTATATAAAATGTTATTATATATGTATATATTTAAAGTATTTATTATGTAATCTGTAGAATTAAAGTTATATTATTCGAAAAGTAGGTACTGTCTCATAGATGTGCACACACAAAGGTGTTGACTTACAACTTTCGTTTAAATGATGTTACGTAAACGAACGTTTTTCGACATAAATTTTTTGCTCTTAAAACTTATTTTCAAAATTGCGTATTTTTTCCATATCTAGACGCTTTTTAATTTGTAAAAAAAGACGTAAATATTGAAAAGTGTTGTAGGTGTTTTTAGTATGCATACTTATAAAAGGTACGTTGGAAGGGTAGCATTAAATAAATGGAAATAGAGCTAGAATTGTCAAGAATTTTTTTCACAGATTTTCCTTTGGTAACAAGTATTGCCAATGAACTACAATGCTATGTTTACCTTATTATTAGAGATGCCACGAATATTCGGCAACTATTCGGTATTCGGCTATTCGGCCACATTTTTTCACTATTCGGTATTAGGCCGAATACCGAATAGTGAAAATATCAACTCATGAAAAAAAAACTCAAAATATTGCTCGCAAAGACGTTTATTTTATCCAAAAATTAATATGTTAATATTTAAAATTTACTAGTGGTAAACTATGGTGTATGAAAACAAATTTTTCAGCATTTGTCGATAGTAGACGATTGCGTTTTTTCTTCTGAAAACAGCCGCTCACTTTACACACTGCTACCGGAGATGACAAATAAACACTTCCGCCACGATCCTCGCCGATATTCGGTATTCGGCCAAATAACTATTCGTGGCATCTCTACTTATTATGCCTCTTTTAAGAAAGTATGGCAAAAAAAAATTGTGAATGGTTTGAATATTTTCAAAATCAATTTAAGATTATTTTTTAACCAATTTTTTTAGGTACATGCTCCTCGATGCTTGAAATTATAAAATTCAAGAGAATGGATCAATTGAATATTGACTATGATTAAATAACAAAAAACGCAAAACACTTTTCAAACACAAATGTACATGGACCCTGTGCCCATACCTCAAGAAATGCATATGGCAGGCAAATGGCCGCTTTCTGACTCTAATTGGATCCATTATCAAAAAAAAAAAAAACTTCCTGGAAAAATAAAAGTAACTAGCTCCGAAATAAAATTAAATATTATAAATCCTCAATATTTCTTGAGCGCGTGAGTTTTTGCCACTACAACTTATTGACATTCGTGGTAAAAGTGATTGTCGTTGGAATATTTTCCTTTCGGATACCTACGAAGAAATTCAATTATTAAAATCACATAATATTGCCTCCATTACCATTTTCATGACATTATGTTCGTTTAGGTATTTTACCATTCTCAGTAAAGAAGAAAGGTTATGTGTTTACGTTTTATTTGGTATAAGTATTTCTATTTCACATTTTCTTTTTCGTGTGCACCAACTACAAACACATGAAAACAAAAGTGATAACACAAAAAGTGCGCATCATATTGATGAACAAAATTGTGAATATGATGGACCACATTGATAAAATTGGACGGCAATTTCGGTTCATCACATTGATGAATTTTTCATAACATTGATGAACAAAGTTGATGAATGATGAACAGATTTTATAATTTTCAAATTTCTTCATATTGATGAAATCGGTTTCGTCATAGCAACGAAAAATTTCACTGGACTAAAATTTATGATTTTTTCATTACATTGATGAATTTTTTCATTGCTATGACGTACCTTTTTTTTCAGTGTAACGAACAGTTCCATAAGAGAAAACAAGTTTCGAGTTTCAAGCCCCAAATGTTAACCCAAGAATCGAGTTGAGTATTAGGATCGGAAATCAGTGCAACAAGAAGTAGAGGGAAAAAATATACTTACAGAATTGGCCTTACCTCACTGTATTTAGCTTTTATATGAGGCAGTATGTACACCGTACAGGTCATGGCCAACAAACTTGGACCTGTTTACAGGTACTCACTGAGGTAATTACATTCCATTTTGAATTCTGCTCCGACCGGATGTACAGGTAGATAAAATAACAAAATGTGTACCTCTGACAATAATTATTGTACAATAATTTGTTCTAATGTTAACTTTGCTGTATTTTGTCTCCATTTTTGGTTGAATTAGCGTTTGTGCTGTTCTTCGCATATCATTGTCAACGTTATGGATTTTTTAAACTTGAAAATTTCGATAGAATACACTTTTTTTTGAGGTGTTTGGACCTCCAGCCAATGACCACATCTAGTTGAAAAAATAACGACAGTAAAGGACGAAAAAGCTAATATTCTTGGTTCCTGATATATGTAATATATGAAAACTTTTTTAGTTGCTGATACCAGTGAATTATGTGGTATTCGTTTGGGCTTCTTCAGATTTGCTCTCAGATTCCAGATTTCGTGTGGCTAATCGAACATAAAACTTGCTCTTGCTCTTTTTTGTGTTGATATTCGTGCGATTTGAATATGTGTAGTCTTCGACACTTTTCTAAGCGATTTCCATTCACTAGTTAAATTTTGTATTAAAACATTAGAAATAGCTGTTCCGATTGATTTCTAAATATATATACATAAATAATTTACACAAATAGATTCAGCCGATGCAATGCCTTTCTTTGCTGGAGAAAAAATTCACTAAAAATGTAAACAAACTCCATCAGTTGTCAAACTCAAACGCACTTGTATTGGTAAATCTGAGAAAATATCTAGATTCGCAAAAGTGCTCTGAAATCTGAAAAAGATTGCTTTTTCCTGTACCAAACGAACATAAAAATTGCCCTGAGAGCAAAAAAAGTGCTCTGAGAGCGCCCAATCGAATACCACATTAGTTTCAGTTCGAATCAGGTTAAGTTCGAATGAATTTTCCATTTGTGGGTTTGTGGATCGTGACTGTTTTATGTGGATTGTGAATAAAGTGTGACAGTTGGCGGCAAAAATGTTCAATTCACAGGCAAATTTCTGTAACTATGTTCGTTCGTGTACTTTCAGCATAGAAAAATGAAAAATCTCAAATCTCAAAAATCGTGAGAGAAATCTCTCAATTTCAAGACCCGAAAGGTTTTCTTACAAAAAGTTTAAGAAATGTTCTCTTTAAATTTACGAAATAAGTTGGAATTGCATTTTTTATACATAATTTTGAATCTGCTGATATTTTCCAGGAGATGATGTCATAATTATAAACAGGATTCATGGGAAGGTTTAAAAATGGTATCAGTACTTTTATTTCACATTTTGTTTCATCACTGTTTTGTGCGAACCAACTTACAAACACATGAAAACCAATTTAACAGCTCACTAAAATTCGATCACATTTCGGTTACAAATCATTCCCAAATACATTATACACACTGTTACTGTTACGGAAATATGTCTGAAATGTAGGTGGTACTTTGCAAAACATAAGCGGTTTAGGAAATCGATTTGTGGCACCTCCCGTTCAAAAATAAAATCAAGCGCTATTTCTAAAGTTGCATAATTATAATGGACATTGGGCAAATAAAGCACTTTGCAAACCTCAGCGGATTCCGCTTATTCAGCGAACGGCTTGCCATTGGTATTTAGGTGCCTACATAAAATAGCATGATGTGCATTTAGCATGCTCGAAATTATTACTTTAATAACATTAACGAATTTGGGCGCAACGAAGTTCGCGGGGTCAGCTTAAATTGTTTTTAAGGACGACAATAGGCATTTTCAACAACTGCGTTACACTTGACACTTCGAGACTCGCAATAGTTGTTGTAATTGCGTGCTGCAAATCCTACTTTTATTTGCTTTGCTGAGATCGAAGCAAAAAAAAAAAACACTACTATAGGTGAAGACGAAAATAAATGGAGTTTTACTTGTCAAACTTTTGAGCTGCCACTTGGTGGCCAGTTTTCATAATTTTTCATTTTTCAGTTCGTTGAAATTCGGCGAGTAGAAAATTATACAAAATTTAAAAGAGGGGAAATGGATTCGCCTTTGTTTTTTTTTCAATTTTCTCAGTACGTGCACGCATTTGCATAGTTTCTTAGCAAATGTTGAATCATTTTGCGTTTGCAAAAAAGTACCCGAACGAATTTAGTGTAAATTTCGCTATTTAAAAAAATTGAGGTTTTTTTTAGATAGCTAATAGAGGCATTCACGTTTCGGTGTAGCACACCTAGTAGAATTGAGAATATTTTTTTTTATCATATCATGAAAACAAATTTTCTCACCTCTAGCAAAACTGAAAAAAATTGACATAATTATTTCTAAAAATTTGTTTGTGAAACTGAAAAATTTGCTCTTAATTTTTCATTATGCCGAAAAAAGCGAAAAATAAAAACAATCTTAAATGTTTATTTAAAAGATATTGCAGACAAAATTATGTGGGTTGAAGGTATGAAGAAACAAACGATGCAAAGATTATAAAAAAATATTCACATGTTTTATTTAAGATAATGGATGGATCGATGAAATAATTTTTGGTCTTGACAAGGACATTCTATTCGAACTGTTAACAGTCTAAACTTCACTCTGCTGTATTTTTCGGTTACAATAGGGTCAGGAAGTCGGGGTATAGATAAAGTGTAAAAGTGTAACTAAGTTTCAGTTGTTTGTTATTGTAGTAGGAACAAAAGTTGCACTTTCGCAATGATACAAGACCAGAAGAATCGGAAGGTGAATACCCTTAAGCCTAAATGCTTTTGTGGTAGAACAAATAAAAGTATTCAAATTCATATTCATAAATAGGTCTATATAGTTATTGACTTGTTTGCAGTGCACCTTTTCGCAATTCGCTCTAACGTGAATAGTCCTTAACAGGAAGTATCTGTCAGACGCTATGAAGTTTTCAATAAAAAAATATTACCAATAAGAATATTATCGTTAATCAGAAACCTTTCGAATAAAATTTTTCTACGCCTATCGCTTTATTTGTGTGAATGCTAATCGGACCTATTTTTGTACTACACCGGATGTTTACAATTACTATTTGTTTGGAAGATGTGTCATTCTCTTGATATCGAGTTTTGTATAAAGAAGTGCGAGTACTAAGATTTTGGTGTTTTACTTTTCGACAAAAAAATTTCAGTGAAGCAGATTAGGTTAGGTTATTTAAAAGACCAAATCGACGAAACAATCAATTTCCCTACAGAATTTAATGATGGTAAGCATAAAGCTGTAGGCAATATTTTTCAGAGACTTTGCTAGGAAAAATATTCGAACAGTGCTGTGGACTGCGGTAAAAATAAGAATTCACCTAACAACCTACATCGTCTTCAACATACATTCAAAAAATAACGGAGAAGATGGAAGTCGATTCTTTTTTTTTTTTTTGTCAATTCCATTTAACTGTAGGATAAGTGAAAGAATATTTTGATAAACAAATATGAATCACAGAGCTTAATTGACAAAACGTAGTTTAATTCTATATACCTACCATATGAGGGAACTCCCCAGGTCGTGCTAATTCTCTGCCATTCAAATCGGTTATTTCCCCCACAGCTTCACCTTCCACGTCAGGGAAAATATCCACCAGATACTCTTCGTATTCTATAAATGGAAATCAATGGTGTGTTTGAATTCATGCAAACTCGGAGTCTTACTGATTTGACTGACTCTCCGGTTATTCGTTTTGTTTGTACCGCCTTTTCCACCACCATTCCCTTGGCGATCTTTGGGCTTATCACTGATTTTACCGCCGTTAGCATTGTCAATATTTCTATGGCTACCAACAGGGTGTCCGAAAATCAATGCGTTAGGATGGACACTTAATCTATCATCGCGGCTACTATCGCTGGCATTTGAAGAACTCGCTTTGGCAAACGCAACGTTTATTTTACATATTAATAAAACTACAATAGGCACAAAATGAATAAAACCCTTCATCATAGAACCGATGTTGAACAAGCGATATCTCAATTAAAACTGCTCACGGTCATGGCGGGCCAATTTTGTAAAACGAAACACTTGGTCAAACCATAGGAAACGCACTTCTTATCTTGTAGTGATTGTGAATTTAAGCGCCGAAATTTGTACAATTCGTAGTTTTTATTGTGATAAATATGCGAAAATGTAAAGTAAACCAAACAGCCGAAACTTACATGTTATTAGATCACTCTTCTAATTGGGTGAGTGTTTGTCGATCAGCGATAGCGAATATTTTTCGAACAAAATAGAGTAGCGAGTGACGAATGTCTTACTGTATGTTTTTCTAAACTTATAATACGTTATAAAATAAAATCTCCATCGCATAACATATCGTTTTGCACCATAATAATCGGCTGGTTTTTGTAGAGACTCGACTTACGCATTGGAAAGTTAAGGCACAATCATTTTCATAATATTTTCATTTAGAAAGCTACATACCTAAGGTCCAAAGTTGACGAAAAAACTCCATAGTTTTTGAGCTAAAATTTTCCAGGAAAAAGGAAAATATGCACTTAACTTGTAATTGACAGCATACTGATGATAATAGATCGACTAATAGGAAATCTCTTATGAAGATCAAAGTACATATTCAACGAGAGCTATGCCTACACAACTTACAACGGGCCTTACCAATAAACATTTTTAGTTTCGACTCTAAATTCGAATACGAGTAGTTCGCAGTGGCTACTATGGCTACTCCACACAAATTTCGCAATTGTAAGATTGTAAGATTCCGTAAATTTAAAGTCGAAACTAAAATTTGTTATTTGTAGGGCGCAACGATTTGAATGCAGTACTAAGACCTATGTCTAAGCATCTTGGGCGGGAAAGAGCTGAAGCAGCGTTAAAGGGGTTCTATTGAAAAAAATTGCTGGATATCTACACAATTTTCTACAGCCAAGGTCATGTAAGGGGAACCTGGTGGTCAGTTATTATTATTAGTACTAGCTGACCCCGCGAACTTCGTTTCGCCTAAATTCGTTAATGTAATTAAAGTAATAATTTCGAGCACGCATAATGCACATGCTATTTTATGTAGACGCTTAAATACCAATGGCAAGCCGTATTGAATAAGCGGAATCCGATTAGGTTAGCAAAGTGCTTTATTTGGACAATGTCCATTATAATTTTAATTATGTAACTTTAGAAATAAAGCTTGATTTTATTTTTGAATGGGAGGTGCCACAAATCGTGAATGACTTGTAACCGAAATGTGATCGAATTTTAGTGAGCTGTTAAATTGGTTTTCATGTGTTTGTAAGTTGGTTTGCACGAAATAGAAAATGTGAAATAAAAATACTGATACCATTTTCAAACATTCCCATGAATCATGTTTGTAATTATGACATCATGCAGGTCTGGATCGGTTTCGGGATCTGGAACCTCAGCACATATGATGTCATCAACTTGGCATTCTTTCCACTAACCAAATGAGAATGCGTGCATAAGGCAAGCCTCATTTTTGCCAATCAATTGAATACATCCAACATCGAGTATAACCAAACACACTATGCTTAACAATATAGTCCTTCAGCGACCGACGAAATATTTGTTACTTTTAACAGCCATGAAGAAAACCAACCGCACCTATCAACTTGGTTGGTAAATGGTAAGCCTTTTCCCTTCTCTCTCTACACCGGTACCGAAGGTGTTATGGTACCTTTGAGTTGCGGTCCCCATAACCCCATTCACTAATGAGCAGAATTCCCCAATTTTTACACGCTCATTTTTCGTAACAACCCCTACGTGCAAACTCAAAACGCTCCACAACTCCTGTTGCCTGTCATCATTGTCCACGTCATCTTAATCATCCCCACATTTCAACTTACTCACACATACTTATGCAAGGATCCTGAAAATACATGTCAAACAAAAATGATGGATTCAAAAACCATGAAATAAAAAAATATCTACTCCATTTCAAAAAGTTACTTAATGTAACATAGTAAACATAAACAAATTTATTGGTTATATTTAAAAAAAATTTCAAAATTGTTGACAACAACAATTTGCTTTGAAAATAATAAAAATAGTTGACAACAACAAGTGCTTTGAAAATATAAAATATTTTTTTTTTGTATTTGAAGTGTCACTCGATTTCAATCCAGTTTATTTTTTTTTTCAAAGTACTTTTCCCCATGAAAAACGAAATTTGTGCCTTCAACACTACCTGTTGAGAATTTTCCAACTTTTCTTTTTTCATAAACCATTCCTGATTCAAGCCAAATAAAACACACCAAAAATCATTGAAATCGGTTGAGCCGTTCGTGAGTTATAAAGTCACAACGCACTTGCAACAATTTTATATATATAGAGAAGAGAAGATTTCATTTCCTTTTAGACGTCCTTAAACGTTCATGGATATGGCTGTTGCTAAGTTTTTGTATAGATAGTGTTTTCTGCTAGAAGAACTTTCAAGAGCAAGCCATGTTCTGTGGAATTCATCGACACATATTAGATTGCTCATTTTAAAAAACCCAGTCCAAAGGATAACATTTTCAGAAGCTTTAACTAAGTATACTTCGCCAAAACTTGCAGCGATTTTGACAGTTTTATACTAACGATTTATGAACAGCTACCGTTTGAAGTTGTTTGCTTCTAAAGGTATACTCGTATCTAGGTCTTTCAGAGGTTAAAGACACAAATATCGTCTGTATTATTTTTCTGCCTCTAAACGATCGTCTGTCAAACATTAGAAAGCTTCTCAATTCGCCCGTTTGAACACTGCCAAATGTAGGTTCCTTCTATTGATGCCAAAAGTCACTCACACCAACGAATGGTAGTATTAAGTTAAATCAAGTTACTCAAACTCTTCCAAACATATAATTTTATTTAATATCATCGGCCTGGCCGGATGCATTGTAAGGTCTTTTGCATAGCTGGACCAGTGAGTCAATCTTAGAGCATAGCAAAAATATTCCAACTGTCAGCTTCTAATCTAACTAATCAGGATCAGGACTTTTCATTGCCGTCCGACAGTTTCGAGATTCAAACCGGATGTCAACGAAAATTATCCAAATTATTATTCTCTCTTAAATTGGACAAATTCTTATTCATCTATTCTACTCTTACGTCTTCAATCTTCATTTATGACTTATCCTTGATCTGGCAATTATCCAAATAAACTTTTCGGAAGTATCCGTTTCATTTTTATAGGACAAATATCCAAAAATCACTCATGTAGCAAACTCTGTACAATTTTGATGGCTGGTCTCTCGGGTGGTCTTCATTTAATGTGTTAACATCGCAACTAGATAGTTACTTGCCCACAATACTGTCATCTCATAAAGTGTTGCTAATTTTCCTATGAAATCGAACCTTGCTGCTGTGAAAACTTGTTTTTTTTTTTCAACAATCCGTGTGATAAATTAACATAATTTATTTAACACATTAATCGTAATAAACTATAACAAACACAACTAGAATTCACTTTTCAACACATTTTACACTATTTTTGGAGAACTTGACTTGGTTGTACAGATGGTGTCTGCAAGTTGTGGTGCTCTGAAGTGCCACCCAGTTGTTCGAATTGTGCTGTGAAAAAAGAGAAATGAATCACATTAACAAGTCCACACTTCAGTGTGGAGACCTTACCAATAATGCCCTGAATAATTCCGTTGGCGTCAGCGTCATTCTTGTAGCGAATCAATTGCACATTGGGTGCTCGTTCCTGAGGTTTAGCTGCAGCAAGGCAGAACAGACTGATCAGGATGACAACAAAGTACTGATAAAGAAATAATAAATGCCCGCCTTCAACGAAATAGAGTTCCAATTCTTACCATAAATCCCTTCATCGTGGCTACGTATCAGTTGCGCGGTCCTTGACAAATGAGTCGAGTTGACTTTTTGCCGGTACTCTTATAAAGATGGTTCAAGGTTAAGCAAGATTCTATTCTTGTATTATTAGCGCTATTATAGCATTTCTGGAAAGGAAAAAAATAATTATATGAAACTTGTTTGACACTTGCTCAAATATCCATAACTTATGTAACAGAAGACATAGGAGCTTACCTGACACGTGCTAATCATACAGACAGAAGACAAATTGAAATACAACTCAGAGTGGATGCGTTTGATAAGGATTGATTAACGGCTCTTGAAGCGCAGGTGACTCTGGGCGAAGATATTTGTCTATCAGAGAAACCGGATACGATGCTTTATAAATACTCTTCGTCTCGTTTCTACCTTGATGGCATATGGCTCTCAATTCATGGTAGCTAACCGAAGACCTGCTAGAGCAATGCAAACCTGTTGGTAAACGAAATCGAATCTTAGATATAGTCGCACACATGATACCAATTTGTTCAATCGGCATCTACAGTGATTAGATAGTATGAATATAAAATAAGGGGTATGATACGACACTGCCTATATTAGTGATCCAAAAAAGTGGTTTCACAAGGCTGCATTTTTTTGACAATATTTGTTTTTAATTTGACAGAAGTTCGTTGTGTTATTTATGTTTTCCATTAATTCTACAGCAGTTTTGTGTCTACGTTTCTGCATAAAATGGTAATGACGGCTTTCATTCAGACGATTTTTTTCCTATATAAACAAGACTGCTCTACAATGTTTGCCCTTGTCCTTGTGCGATTCACTCCGAGTGCGTGCATCAAAGGAAGTAATCTCCCATATAAACGGAATCTTGTGAGTTTGCTGATTTTTAGCTAAGCAGGTAGTATGCTACGAGTACCTCGCATAGACATAAAGGTAGTTAAAATTCAAACTATTTCTATTTGCACTTGAGGGTGTTGTTCGAAAAGTTTATAGAAAAGCTAATATTACTCAGACTTGCAAGTTGGAAAAAAACGTGAGCATCGAAAATGTAAATTTGTTAAGACTTATGATATGAGTGTTGATGTAGACAGCTTCAGTGAAAACTAGCTTTCCTATAAAAACTATTAGAAATTGATTGGTACAGCATTCCAGAAAAAAAAAAAAAAAAAAACAGAAAAACAAAAGTGCGGTCTGCGTAATTTAAAAATCGATAGATTTCAAAATTCAGTGTACAGATTTTTATCACGCAAAGTATTAGAAGCTTCAATTTTATTAAAAGAAGTTGCAGAATATAAGAAAAACATTTATTTTAAACGAAAAAACTGGAACAAAGTCTTAATAACTATTAAAAAAAAAATCGAGCTGTCGTGGGACGGCCGAAAGAAGCGAATCATTGGACGTAAAGTATTGGCCCGTGTTACGTGGCGGCCTATTTAAAATTCATTTTAATTTTTCATAGTGCCAGTTAGTTTATATTACTCTCTCTGTTCCTCTTTCGCTCTCTACACACATATATTTAAGAATTTTTCGACTTTTCTTTTTTCCTAAGCCATCCCTGAATCAAGACGAACAACACAAAACAAAAATCATCCAAATCGGTGGAGCCGTTCTAGAGTTTTCATCTTCCAAGTGCGCCATGGAGGGGGAAGTTAACGCTACGGTGACGATTTTTTTTGGTTTACTCCCCATCTTTTTGAATAATTTATATGCGTGACCCACCGACCGTCCGTAAAAAAGCTATATTCGCTTCAAAAAACAAAATTATTCAAAAAAAACATGACTAGATTATACTATAATCCGCACTCTAAAGATCCTTTTTTTAAATCCACTTGATTTTAATGCGCTAAGCTTTAATCTGCAAAATTTGTGTGCGTTTTCATCTCTGTTCTGTCCGCCCAAAAAGTTTAAAAATTATCCTAATGAAATGATATCAAAAATTCAGAAAAATTACGCATTTTTTTAATCTACAAAAAAAAATTTTTAAAAAATTTTCATTCCAAGCTTAGTTTAGCGTAGTTAAATCATGCTGATTTTTAAGTTGATTTAAAAATTTAAGTTCAATTTTGTGGGACAGTGTGGCACATCTTCTAATTTTGTGGGACAACTTTCGATGTTGGGACAAGTTCATGTGAATGTGGGACGAATGGTCACTTATATCACATAGCTATGTTAAAGCCTTAAACATGAGAGCCTGAACTAATCATCGGCAAAACTGCGGCTTCGTAACATCTACATCACGTGCAGAAGAGTCAGAGCAAGACTCCTGTATGGTAGAAATAATATTTCTCGGCTTAATATTTCTCTAGTGATAATAAGATCAGAATGGATTGTTCTACATTTACAACTTTTTTTGTCTTTATTCTATAATAAAATGTATAAAGTACAAATTAAAATAAAATTAAAAATTGTAGAAGGTTTAAATAAAACACTTTTGGTAGATATGTTTTATATTTTTACATCTATGAGGAATTGAACTTTATTGTCTCCAGAGTATAGAATAGAAATCAGGTTGCCGAATGAATCAGTTTATCGCGCCAACAAAATTAGCTACGCGTGTGCTCTAAGCTGTCTCTTTGATAGTCACGTGCATGTCTCGTTTTTAGGGGAGTGATTTTGAACAAAATAATTTTTGTTTCTGACTTCAAGTTAAAGGCAAGTTTTTCGTTACTTGAATAGTTCTTTAAAAATCCGTCTAAATGTGCATATTTGCTCGACTGCGTTCCAATAGGTCCTTCTTATCTTGAATTTCATCCACTTAACTGAATGTTCAAACTTTTCAATTCTTCTTTAACCACTAGAAATATTGGTTCAAATTTCACCTCAAAAACCCAAGCTAACCGTTTTCAGCTGCGGTGTTTTGTTGTCAATGCGTACCTACCAACTGTCTGGCGAAATATGTCTTCTTTCGCAATTTCAGCTATATAATCTCGCAAAGCGATTTCAGCCTTCTATGTAGGTTTTCGCTTGTAAGCCTCACAGAGCTTGTAAAAACTGTGCCGAACTAATAATCAGTTTTCGACTGGACATTGAATTTACGGAAGCTCACAATTGCAAAAGGTTTTTTTAGCTATTATGATCTACTTAAATTTAAAGTCGAAACTACAAATGTTTATCGGTAAGCTCCACTGTTTTTAGCGTTATTCGACCCACTTTAGTCCGTTATAAGTGAAGAAATCAATTGCGATCTTATAACCCACTCAGGTGAGCCAAAAGTCCACGACATTTCGCGCCATGAAGTAGGTGATAAATTTGCAATTATTAGTATAATTTACTAGATACATAGATAAGATATACTGAACCAAACACATGCCTGATTCATATCCATATGCAATATTTAAAGAATCGAAGAGAGAGACTTGATGTGTATTTGATTGCTGAGCTGATAGGTAATACAAACAAAAAAATAAGTTAATATAAGTGGATCCCAAATGTTTTGTTTATAATATAATTGCATAAACTAAATACCGTCAACCCACGGTTGCCACATTGCTCATTTTTGACCAAATCTGGTCATACATTTTTCTCCTGGTCACATGGTCATTTTTTATTCCATTTGGTCATTTTTTACGAAATGAAATATTAATAATTAAAAAAATAATAGTTATGTGATCTGTGTACCTAAATGAAGAATATGTTTAAATAATTAAGACGAATTGATTGTTCTGTGCTTACAAATTTCAATTTTCCAGGGTCAATTTCAAGAACGACACAATATTTACGGGAAAGACACCGTTATTGAGTGACTTTGTTAACGTTTGTGGATGTGTAGAGTGACTTTGGTTTCTTCTTTTTTACACAAGCCGATAGATTTTCGCTGTAAAACTCAACGTTCCAATCCAAAGCGCTCATCGCCAGGAAATGGCAAAAAATTAAAAAAAACATTTATTTCTATTGTTGGTGGCTAATATTGAGATATTATTTTTTTGCAATATTAAAAATTTGTATAAGTAAAATGTTTGAATTTGTTTCCCAGTTATCCATGTGCAGTTCATGGTACAATGGGTTTTTTGAAATGTCCATATATAGCTTCTCATGCATTTACTGAAATATTTGGTAGGTATATCTATTATTATATGGAAAAAAAAATTATTTTAAAAGCAAATTTTTTTTTTAAGTACCTATCCTTTAAGTTTTTAAAATAAAAACAAAAAAAAATCTTTTTTTTCTCCACTGAATCAGAATGCATGCGGGATGGTTAAATTATTTTGGTCATTTTTATTTCCAATTTTGGACACAAACTTTATTTTTAAGTGGCAACCGTGCGTCAACCGTCAGCTTTCTCGCTCCTACCCAATTCATCTCTTAGATTTCATCTGTGCTGCCTTTGAAAGTGTGAATATGTGTGAGAGTCATAAGAGTATCATGTTTTTACTATAAAACTCTTATGTCTGTAACTCTCTTTTGTCGCGTCATATGTACGGGCATTGTGAATGAAAAACAATGTATTTCCCTAAATCATAGTTGCGACGTTGAAATTTAATGTAGTGAAATTCAAGTTTTTCAATAATCGTTAACATTTAAAAAAAGTAAAAATGCAAAAATAAGCACCCAGCAAATTTTTTTTTTTTCACACGTCATTTGTTAAGATTAGTTAAACGTGTAACGTTTTTTTTTTTTTTTTAATTCTCGAGAATTTTTCAAAGTAAAGTTATACACTTTTCAAAAACTTTTTTGAATTTTTTTTAAATTTTTTATTCGTTTTCGAAATTTTTAAATATATATTGTAAAAAAACGTAGAAAATTATTTTTAAAAATTAAAATTTTTCAAAATATTTTTTATGATTTTGCAATTCGGTTAGTAAAAAAAAAATTTGTATTTATGGTTGCTTAAGTGTGCTTGCTTCTGTTTCACTTATTTTTAAATTTTTGTAACTATTCAGGCCTATTCGGCAAAATCTTTTATCAATTTGTTCTGTTATTCTGTTATGAATTTCCATACAAAAGTTCGAACAGTCAAAAAATCTTTTACGAGCTCTAAAATTGGTATTCTGTGTGGAAAAAACTTTTATGAATTCTGTTAAGAATCATAACAGAATAAAAGATAGAATTTTGTGACTTTTATTATAAAAGATTTTTATTAAATATGAAGTCTTGGATTGAAATGTTTCTCTATATAACTCCTAGGCAACGAAATGCTTACAAATGGAGACAAAATGTAATAAATGTGTGTAAAAAAGTATAATAATTGAAAATTGTTTCTAAATTTATATTTTTGTTTAGCCGAAAATACCCATCACTTTTGCTGGAACTAAGATTTAATATAGTGACCCATTTGATCTTCCTGGTGTGAGTAATAATTCAAAATTTACTCCTTTCACCGACAATTTTATGCTATTTTGCTAAATATTTATCAGGTGTCCACTTAGTATTTACAAAAAAAAAACAAAGCTGTTTGTTTTGATGGTTCGTAACAGATTTCAATTTTCGAAGTTCTATAACAGAGTTTTATAAAAGTTCGAAACCGAGAATACGATTTACAAAAGATCTGTTGTGGTCGAGACCTTTTATGATTCATATCAGAAAATTCATAACAGAATAAAAGATTTCGCAGAATAGGCAAAATTGTTAGAGAATTTTTTTTAAGTATTTCTTAGTATGACCCCCGCGCCTTTAGCGTCGTCATTTTCACTTGTGTTGCCTAATGTAGATATGCGAAGTTATTTTTGCCTCCAATAAACTCGACATCTATTGCGAGAACTCAGGGCCTTGGATTTCACATCTCATATAGGAAGCAGCTCAGCTTCAGTTTTCACCTTTGATATGGCAATTTGTTTCAAACAGAATAGGTTAGTATATACAATACCGATTTTCAATTTGGTTATAGTCCTAGATTAAGTTCATGATTCTCCGGGTGTTCCTATTCCCAGGTTGAAAAAGTAACCACATTAACGATCCCCATAAATTCTAAAAGACCGGTTCATCGAGCTACCATCAAATAAAACTTGTTGTTTGCTTCCATTGACTGCTAAGCAGTAAGTCATTCTCAGTCGCAGTTTCAATTACAAAGGAGGTAAACTTACCTAAGTGGCAGTTCAGGTTGATAATTAAAAAAAAAAAAAAAAACTGAATGGGACCTACATAAATTTGAATTTTAAGTTGCCTAACGACAGTCCTTTACGATTACTGATATTTGGAGTTTGCCAGCAACAACCTCCACCACAAGGATCGCGTGTGCGTGAAAGTAACTCCCTTTAATATAACACAACACGCCATGCCTCTAACCAACAGAATTATATCATCATATTATTTATGTACTTGTTGTTTTAAAGCCTCCTGTCGTTATAACATTTAGCACTCTCACTGAAGATTGCGCCATTGATTAGCTTGCTGATCATTCTCTACTCACAGTCGGCCAGAAGTTTCTGCCTTTCATTTTAAAACGGGTTTGCAAATGCTTTGCTTGCCTAACCATTTGTGTTTCGTTTACGAAAATCAATAGACAAAACAAAGCAGTCCGCTTAACCTTCTGCAAGTTCAATGGCTATTATATCGATTGTAGCTGCAGATCAACATGCCGGTCTATATATTTGACAGTGATGATGATACCCTTTACAGAAGATGATTACTCTGTGGGGAGGGGAAATTTCATCACACTTTGCTTCGATTAATCCAATAAAAAATATTGCAAATGAGACAATGAGAGTCGTTGGAGATTCAAATATATTTGCATAGATCTGTCAGCAGATGGCTTTTGTTTTTAGCTCTTATAACACTCAATCTAATTTAAATGTCAAATGCGTGTACGGCTGAATGGGGCAGCTGGGCCTGCCGTTGTCACAGACGCGGGACGCATATGTAAGTACACAGTCACTCATCTTGTAGTGGGACGTAAGAGATCTACTCAAACTCACTGCAACAATCATGGACAGTTGGTGGAGTGGATGGGTCGCATTTAATAACATTGCTATGTGAGCGGTCGAATAGCCATAGACAGCAATTAACCTTAGTGTGAATAAGATGACTGGCCAAAGACGACTGTAGCACCGATGATTGAAGGGGGCGCTATTTTCTCAAACGAACCATGAACTGATATTTTAAAAGCTACCACTTTGATGTCAGTAAACAATTTTTTATACTTTGAAGCAGTTCACCCAATTCTTGCTATAGTAGAGCATAAATTAAAGTTACAAACCAAGCTTTAACCAGCGTAATCTTCATGGTCAATAGTTAGTGAGCTACAACCTACGACAAATAAAAGTGGGCGTTTCGATTGAGGTCGATAACGTGTAAGACATACGAGTCGCTGATGTATATACCCCTGGACAGGTGCGTGTAGTTTTTTTTTTGACCCTGACGCGTCTTTGGTTGGAGACTTTTTCCACATCTCTCTAGGTGTAACAATCTTGTCAGCATGTTGTCAACAAAATTGGATGAATTAGAGTAGGAAAAGGTATGTGGTTATACAGCTGTCTTCCCAGCGGTTGAATCCGTGACCGTGACCATACTAAAAGTTACCGGGGTGCTGAAAATGCTACCATAAATCAACAAGGTGAAGAGAGAGTACCATCGCGTACAACGTTATAGAGTAGCCGGGGAATGAGTTTAACACTTGACGAATGACGAGTAGAGTGTTTCACCTTCGAGTGTGCCCTGAAATGAGTGAGTTAGGTGATGAAAGCGCGATGGAGAGTTGCAGTCGAACCAAGGTTGATGAGGAATTAGCAGCATGGTTCTTTCAGGCTGAAGCTTAGTTATAGAATGACCAGTTAGACGCATGTATGATAGAAATTAAGATATTCTATATGAAAAGCAAAAAGCACAATTCTGTGGCGCATCTACCCGCGACGTCTCACACAGTTCAACTACTGTTGAGCACTCACAGATTTGTATTTCTACATCTCTTCATTAATATCACCCTTCATAGGTATGGCTTTAGAACTTTCTTAGTCCTTACTCCTTACACAAAATGTCTGTGTAATACTCTTGGATATATCTTTCTTGATATCACTCTTCGTTGTGATGCTTTAAGACTAACTTACACAAGTGTGTCATACTCTGACATGTAAGGTATAACCTACCTATACTTACGGAGACTAGTACTAGTTCGTCTTGAAGACTGGGAGAAGACATCAAATCAAATCAACTGTGGACAGTACTTCATTTAGATAAATCAAGCTCTATGGCGATGCTAAGTTATCGGTTCAAAATTCTGTATTTCATGCATCTGTTGTCATTTGATAACAAGTTGGTCACGCAACTTGTTGCTGTCTTATCGTCAACTTGATAAAAACGGACGTAGATTTATGCAACAGGAGGTGAGTATAATCGGTCAACCGACTGATTATTTAAGCACTGACCACATGCACACGAAAATCAACCTCGAAATAGGCTTAAGCTTTTAAATGTTGGACAGAAGCTAATGGGGAAACCAGAAGTCCTGGTCCTGGAAATCATCTTCAGTCATTGCGGACTGCTCAAAACACCCTGGTTAGTTGCTTTTTGTATTTTATCAGAAGAACTAAAAATTTGGCTTTTCTTTTGTCTTCATAAACTGCCTTACGGAGTCTCTCAAGCCTCGTTTGACAGATTAACTGTCGATGGTGAAATTTCACAGAAGGATATCGCTTTCGATATAGAATGGATAAACCGCCAAAGTGCTTTCAAATATGAAGCCATAAAACATAACAACGTATTTATTAACAATATAGCTGGGAAAGTTCTCTTACTGCTTATTTGCTGGTTTCTGTGATACTTCATAATGTACTGACCCTGATTGCAAAACTACCCCAAGCAGATAGTAACCAGGTGATCTAGCTAGCTCCTCTGGCATTAATAGTGACAACTTGTACAGTATGCATGCCCCTGTTCCACGTTAAATAAACCACCTTATGCTGACGATTACTTAACGCAAATCATCGATGGAAACCTTTTAAGATACTGTTCTATAGTTATACGGACTCACCTGGGGCCCTTCTCTATATTTCGTTCTGAAAGTCAATCCTTTTCGAAAGTGTTTTTCGTTCCGCTATTGATTTTGTACTCTGTTAATCATTCGAAATGGGAAAAATAGTATTTAATCAGGCCTATTCGGGAAAATCTTTTATCAATTTGTTCTGTTATTCTGTTATGAATTTCCATACAAAAGTTCGAACTTAAAAAAAATCTTTTATGAATTCTGTTAAGAATCATAACAGAATAAAAGATATAATTTTGTGACTTTTATTATAAAAGTTTTTTATTAAATATAAATTCTTGGATATTGAAATGGTTCTCTATATCTATATAATTCCTAGTCAACGAAATGCTTACAAATGGAAACAAATATGTATAAAAAAGTATTATAATTGAAAATAGTTTCTAAATTATATATTTATTATATAATATTTGTTAAGCCGAAAACACCCATCACTTTTGCTGGAACTAAGATTAAATAGTAACCCATTTGATCTTCCTGGTGAGAGTAAATAATTAAAAACTTACTCCTTTCAGCCGACACCGTGTCAGGTCCCACTTAGTATTTACAACAAAAATTCAAGCAAAGCTTTTTGTTTTAAAGGTTCGTAACAGATTTCAATTTCGAAGTTTTATAAAAGAGTTTCATATAATTTCGAAAACCAGAATACGGTTTAAAAAAGATATTTTATGGTCGAGACCTTTTATGATTCATAACAGAAAACGCGTAACAGAATAAAAGATTTCGCTGAATAGGCCCAAATACTTTTCAAATTTACGCATTATTTATTTCGAATCTCGAATTATTTCTCATGGCATGAGATCTGTCAAATCAAGAAATCAAAACAAGTCGGATAGGAACAAATTATGATTTAAAAAAAAAACAAGAGAAAATGGATTCGGTTGCATTGAACGAAAAATTATACGTAATGTGCGATGAAAGGTAAAATTTTATTGGCTGCAAAGGTTCACGAGGAACGCGTGTTGCATGTTTTCAATGACATACAAAACGAACTCTGCTCATTTAAGATCAAATCCAGTTCAAGGCATTTTGGAACTAGCTGTTACTTTAAAGTTTTTTGGGGCAAGAAGGCTATCAGCACCGAAAAGGACACAGCGACTCCGGCGGCATTGCACAACAAACAACAAATCGGGGAGAACACGCATCAACTCCACCAACATCTCGAATTGTTTGTTTCGTGTAAATTTGTCTGCTCGAAGATTCCCTGTTATTAAATTTATTTGCTTAAATTACATTTTAAGACATTCGTAGTCAGTTCCGTTATCACATTTGTTGTAAAAACAAATTTTCCATTTTCGAATGCTCTTGATATTCGGAAACGAGTTACCAGGTATGAAAATTCCTCTTTAGAAATAGAAAGTACGAAATATTCGTTTTCGAGAATGTTTACTTTCGTAACGAAATACAGAATAAGGCCCCAGTTCCGTTAGCACATTTGTTGTAGAAATAAATTTTAGAATGCTTTTGACATTCGCAAACGAGTCGCGCAGGCGCGAAAATTCAACTTGTCCAAAAGTCATTCCGAAAGTTAGAAAATTAGATTTTATTCCGCTTAAGAAATTAGAGTACAAAATACTCGTTTTTGGAAATTTTCGCTTTCGGAACGAAATACAGGGAAGGGTCCCTGGTCAGCTCTGGGTACGAAAAGTACAAACGAACTCCCACAACTTGAAATTCTGTTATTTTCGAATACTTCTGCCCAACATGAAGTGCACAGGGGCCCTATTTTGTAAAACGATTTTCGTTGAAACGAAATCGTTTTCGTGTAAACGCGATTGCGTAAAACGAGAATCGTTTAAGATTCAACGATACTCGTTTTTTCAACGACTGACATTTAGCAGTCGTATGGCTTTTTTCGTTTTCGTTCAGCTGTTATAAATATTATTGTGTGGAAAGGATGTGCTCATTGGCTTTATGGAAAGCAACCCACTAAAAATTATTTGCCCAACAGCCAAGCTAAGGCGAAGTCTAAAATACTTTCTTTACTCTCCACTATCCAAAAAAAAGTCGCAATGGAAGAACATTTTTACAATAAACTTGAAAAATAGTAACAAAAAGTTGTTTATAAACTAAATTTTTGATACAAAAAATGAATGTATTTTCGGTTTCAGTTGGCAACATCTTTCTAACAGCTTTATCGTTTTACATAATCGGTCTTTGTTGTGACTATCGTTTTCTTTATTATCGTTTATTTGCCGCTCGTTTCGTATTACATAATAGGGCCCCAGAAGAAGGCCGCTTTCAACGCACCTACCCTTGTGCCACTGATGCTTATATCAGAAGGACGTGTCTTCTTTCTCATCGGCTTCTCTCCATTAACATTGACTTCTCTTGAATTGGAAGCTGGTAGTTCGACTTCGGTGGTTCGCCCTTATTTAAATCTCCTGATACCATCAATCAGTGAAAGTAGATATTACAGAAGCTCAGACTATGCGGAATAAATGTTCCCTCAATCGCAGGACTCTAGAAAATCACATCTGGCAATATTTAGGTACCGCTCTGAGATACATCCGTAAGTGGATGCAACAGTCCACCAACAAAAATCAAATGGAGCGGGAGCCCCCAATCCCAAACGCCCCATCACCCTCATAATGTCTACCTTCGATATAAACTCTGGCATGCCAATACGTACATTTGTACATCTGCGCATAAATCAAAATCGAACGAAACAGAAATACAACTCACGTAAGTGTATTGATCTCTTCACCGTATGAACAGCGTCTGACGGTAAATACCATCCTTCAAATAGATGCCACGGTCATCTCATAAGACACAGACTATATTATGTGCGCTGCTAGATAACACAAACCATAATCATGCTAGTCACACAATACAGTTATATGAAGAGCTTTCATTTTTTTGACCAGTCGCACACATGTTACATTAATTGGATGATCTAGGTTATAAATTGTTATGATAGCTGCGAGCTTCGTTCAGTGAATTGTAACAGTGCGATCGAGTTAGTGGACTTAGCGATTTATTGTGCGTGTTGCTTTTTTTTTTATCTTGTTTACTTTCCCGTTAACTCGTGAAATACCGTCAAACCGCCCTACTGCCATCATGGCTCATGGAATGATAAATCGAATGGTAATTTCCAAAAGGACATACAACAATCGAAGATGTGCGTGATGTGTGACCTTGTTTTTATAGGCTTATTGGATATTCGCAGTCTTTCTGTGCACTCAAAATGGATACACCCATGCTGGACCGGCTACAACGCGACAACGTTCCTACTTACCACCGATTCCGGGTGTAAGTGATCAGACGGACTCCGTGCAGCGAGGATCATCGACAGTTGAAGCACAGCAACAGGCCTCGTATACAGCCACAACGTACAACACAAATCACATATCACCGGACACATTCCAGACGAGTCCTCAGCTATCGAACCATAAGTCGGTGTCGAGTTATACCCGCACTTATTACAACTCATACGCCCCTCAGCCATCGGGAGTTGGTAAGTACGACAAGGTCTTTCAATAGAACTCTAGTAACATGCAGAGTGCATTCAATAGTTGTT
Organism: Cheilosia vernalis; assembly: GCA_949126925.1. Taxonomy (NCBI): domain Eukaryota; kingdom Metazoa; phylum Arthropoda; class Insecta; order Diptera; family Syrphidae; genus Cheilosia; species Cheilosia vernalis. The sequence continues at coordinate 97,818,020 of OX421358.1, read as the reverse complement.
AATTGGACGACAATAACTTCAGATAAGTTCACGTTTTTACCGCCCTCATCGCAGCTTCAGCACAATCTGGCTTCATGTCCCTTACTTCCATGGGGGTAAGGTCTTTTCTGATGACTTTTAGATGCTCTGCATTGTACTTGGTCAATATACCAATCCAATTTGTCCAATTTGCCATCAGTCTACAACTACAACGACTCGGACGAGCTATTGAGCTCGGTTTTTACCTAGCGCTGTGTCCATTCCGGCCCGGATTTTTTAGCCGAAAGCGGCATTTTCTTATCACGGCTATAGGCTCTTCCTGCTCAACGCAGTGGAGTAAGTAGCAACTCTTAAAAGTGAAGCAGCATGAGACTTGTGAGTTTCCCCACTAGCAGATAAACTGTTACCTACTTGCAATTACAGTTTCTGCCATTCCTAGTTTGCAAAGTCTTTCGTTTGATCAAAATCCAGCCAGTTTATCTACAGAAAGAAACCTTATTGGTGCAACAAGATATCGATTGGGCGAGTTTCAACTTTGGTGGAAAATGGAAGAAACTTACCGAATTCACACTCGCTTTTCAGGAAAAGCATCTCATATGCTCGTCGGATGTTCCCAGAAGGATACATTTGAACAAACCCTAAGATCTGTTGTGTTCTTTGTTTGTACTGAAATGATAGTCCTAGGTCTGTGCCATTGTCAAGTCAAGCATAGGATTTAGTGACTTAAATGCCGCTCTGATGGCTAGAAATTTTGATGAAAGACCCTTGAATTATCCGGAAGGCGATGCATTTTGGGATCGTTCGGAAACTTTGATATTTAGGTTTTCTTAATCCATTTTTTAGGAAAAGTCTTCGCAGCGACTTGTCGTCTTCCAGTCTTGCCAAACTCTGGCAGAAGCTTAGTCCTCAGCGAAAGCAGTGACCGCACCCAAAACTCCGCAAATCTTGCAACTCTTGCGTGCTGTATACCTACAGGCTAATGATGATTCCCTTTTTTAAACGTGCTATCCCTCTGATAAAGAAAGTAGGCGCAGTGGCTTAGTGGTTAGTGTGTTGGACTACTAAGCGAGGGGTTCAGGTTCGAATCCAGCAAAAACCCAATTTCCAACTCAGGGCTTTTTCACTGCGCCACCTCTCGCGAACGTCTGACAAACATCCGAGAGTATAACTGTCATGAAAGAGCTTCTCAATTAGCCGTTTGGAATCGGCATAAAATTGTAGATTCTTTCCATTCGTTCCAAAAATGAAAAACTCACACAAAACGAATGGTTGCGAGAAGCTAGGCCTAGGGTTCCTACGGACCTGTTGCGCCAATAAAATTATTATTTTTATCCCTCTGATAAGCCCGCGAACTTGGACTTGCTTGTAATTTTTCATTTTTCTTTATGGAGTAGAGTGCCCGAAAACAAGTCGTCGCCCCATTTAAAACTTACAGAACTGCATGCGCCTGAGAAATTAGACAGCTCATCATATGTTAATAATAATAACAAACAACAATAAACCAGCACATATTTTCGACGACTATACCTTGTTTATCACAACATATTTTACTGCACTTGAAAGATATGCTTATTTTTTTCCAGGTAAACATCTGCCAAAACCGCCCACACCAGCGCCATTGCCATCGCTGATACCAAAGTCTGTTCTCGATCAGTTCGCATTTGCGGCAAAATCTGCATTCCCATCGTCGTCAAGAGGTAATTCCATTGATTCTAGAATCTCTGCACAATCATCAAACCGAGCGACAACACCAGTACAAAACTCGTTATCTTTGCCTGTGCCAACATTATCGTCATCGTTGTCGCCGCCAGCTGTAGCTCTTGGACTTGGTGGCAGCGAAAGTTCACAACCACCAACAAACGGTCCATCGCAATCATTTATCATGTTCGACAGTCCGCCATCAGTGCTGACACCATCGCAAAACGAGACTATTTATGCAGCCAAATTACTAGCCACATCTCTGTTACAGGCAACGGGAGATGGTCCAATCGACAAATTGGACGGATTCAATGTTGTTGATACGAACAATATCAAGGAGAACGACCTCAACTCCACGGATGTGGTGATAGTGAAGGCACAGAAGAATGCGTACATAATTCCGATGCAACTGCCCACGGGTAAGTTTGAAGATTGAATGTTTTGTAAATTTGTATGGCAGACGTTTGTGACTGTTATTAGACTGAAGAGGACGCAGAGGTCACTGGCATGTTAGATATTTTGTGAGATGGGCTTGCGACAATCAAATGAAGCGGTTGTCAAAAGTGGCTATTTGGATTCATTGTTAAGAGCGCATGAGTCTGGTCTTGCACACGTTCACCTTAAGACCAACCAATTTCGTTTGTTCTTCTTTAGGTGGATTTTTGGCCTTTTTGATGATTCTTTGTGCTGGTTTACAAGCTTCAGCGTGTGTATAGTGTCTGTCGTACTCCGTTGGCGTAATTATTTCGATAGCATCTCGGAAATATCTGCCTTCGCAACAGCACGTGAGACAAGACTTTAAGTTTAGCCGGGGTCAAGAAAGTGTCGAAGTATTTATAAGGCTACACCCAGTGTTGTTATATCGTGGGATTTATTCCTTTTTGTGGGATTTTCGATGTCTAAAAAGCTTTCCGTGGGATAAAGGGAAACAGCATGAAATCGTGGGATTTTTAGAATTCTAACAAAAAAACATTCAAACTATAAACTTTTGCAGCAATTTCATCGAAACATTTACATTTTACCACGAAAAAGTGTCTATAAAAAATTGTTAATGTAAAGTGTCTTTCATGAAAATTTCCTAATACCAAAAATAGTCATAGTAATGTTAAAAATCTGCTATTTCAATACTAAAGTTTAATTAAACATAATTTGTTTTCCGTGTAATACTAAATTTACTCCAAAAATTAGAATTTTTTTCAAAAAAAATGTCGAGGGATTTTGAAGGGAATTTTAGTACTGTGAAATGGGAAAAATGACTACGTTTCGTGGGATAAATGAAGAGAGAGTCCTAACAACACTGGCTACACCAGCTCTCGCACTCCCCAAGTTACTCACTGGCATTCAAGCGGCTCATCATGTGGTCTGGCGAGGTGTCGGTGTTACTTGTCTACCATGGAAAAAAAGAGTTTGATCGGAACAGCAATCAGCCTCGAATATGGATAATCCAAATGTTGAAGCGTAGTAACAACAACGGATTTGCATGTGACATAATATACCGCCGCTACAAAAGCCATATTTCAGCCATCGCAAAAGTGAAATGAAATTTGGAAAGTCCTAGAAAGGTGGGAAACCGTACGGGATCTACCACGATGAGTGCTGCAAGGAGCAAGTTCAGTGTGTATTTGAAATAGTTGTCAGTTGTTATATAGTCATCATGGCGTTATTTAACTGTGAATAATTATCACTTGAAAATTGCCCGACACGATTTGACTTGTACATTGTGTTGCTGTGACCTCAACTTTTGCTTTTCATTGGGGACGTTCCTTTATACGAACAACCCATCCATCAATCAGAAAGACGAAGAAAATAGGCGCGTCTCTTTGAATACCCATCTATGCAAAGTAAGGTAAAGTAAAGTAGACTAATGCTCAAAAAACGGTTCCAGTAGCATTACATTTACATTTGCTTTTATTAAACTTTTTCTATATACAATTTGACTTAATTCTGGGTAAAAAATGGTGGTGAATATTAAATATTTAAATGCGTTCGAGCAACAACAGTATACATTGTTTGTTTTCGTAAATCTATTTTACACCTTTGTGCTTGAGTCGTATAAAATGCTGTGTCTCGACTTTTAAAAATTAGTAGCATTTTCACCCACATCACCAGAAAGGTTCCAACATAAACTGCTGCTGTCAAGTCATTTAAGATAATACATATAAATCTAGTGTGAATTTTAAAAATGATGAAATTGTGTGCTGAAAATCCTAGCCTACTATTTTTCGCTGAGATAGAAAAAAAACAAGCACGCCTAATGATGATAGACCATAACAACCAAAAAAAAAATCTGAACTGAACCGAGTTTCTTAAATCAAGGTATGTCGATGTCGCTGAATACAATTTTCAACGTCCTATTGGATGCAACCACTGAGTGGACATCTACCGAGTTACTTTGGTCGGAATACTTCTTTTGGGAACAGCGAACCTATGGCGCCTTACCAGCAGCTCAAGTAAAAATAACTGCTATTTCTTGACTATGCGATTGCCATAGAATTGTCTCCTTTAAACTCATTTTTCTGCGTAAGATGCCGCAGTTTCTGACATCCAACTTGTGACCGCTAAAAATGTAGGTTCACAATAATTGAAAATATTGTTACATATTTCATTCTCGCTGGGATTTGAAAAAATGAAACATATTCTGTTAACCTTTACAAATAAAATTGATTTTATTACACTTTCGAGGATTATTCTACTGCACTTATTAAGTATCAAAACAATTTCACTTAAAACAACGATTCAAACCAATAAGTTTTTATCTTCACAACCGATTACTATTTCAAACTTAAACAGTTTAAAAATCAACTGTGCAGTGTACCTGTACAATTGTACATCCCTGTTCTCAAATCTTCCTTTTAAATCCGCTCCACCATCTATCCAGAACTTTCTAGTGTATTACGAATATTGCGGCTGGTTCTAGAATTAGCTAAGTCTAGACCTACACTTATTTGACAGATTCGAGTCTCCAACTGGAACTGTTTTGGTGGCAAATGGGTTGTTTACACTTAACCATTTTAGATTCCAATTGATTTTTCAAATATTTACCAAAATACACGACTACTTACGTTCACAATCACAGCTCTCTCTACGACTGCTAAGACGTGTGTTGCCTTAATAAGTACTGTCGAAAGTCCCACTCACTTTTCACTATTTTGGACAGTGCAGAATGTGCTTGCCATGAGTGTCGGGAAATAGTGTTTTCAGTATTCTTAAACCCGAGGTGATAGTAAATTTAAGCTTACAATTGTGAATATCGTATGAAAAATATAGCCATTGGCTAATAATCATTTTCAACCTTCCTACTTCTTACATATTTTGTAAACCTATATGCAATTTTCTATCGAAAATTTCGTGATTTCGAAGAATTTAGCTTGGACAGTAAAAACGGTTATTAGTATCGAGGACTGTGAACTACTTATATTTTAAAGTCGAAACTAAAAACGTTTATTGGTATGGTAAAAAATATCTAAAAATAAATAAAAAACGTCTCACCGATTTCCGATAAATCCAATCCCTAGTTAAAAATAATGTTCCAGAAGAAAGATATATTTATTATATATACGAAATAAAGCTATCTATCTATCTATCAATCTTACAACATATTACGATCAAAATTATGAAAAATAAAAAAATTACAAACAAAATGTATGGAACATCAACAATTACGATTTTTTCAATTTCCCTTTAAATATTTCCTATTTTTTCGCCGTGACTTTTGTCTCGTTGGGCGGAGACCAATACAACAAAGTAAATATAGCTAAAATCGGACGATCCATTTCCGAGTTTTGGGCGGTCTGTGGGATGCATCTTTGTCTTATCTTATCCTCTTCTGTTTCTTCTTATAAATGGTTTTCCAATAAGAGGTGTTATTTTCTTATTCCAAGAAAAATGACATTTTTTTGAGATAAATGATCGGATGTTTATTTCATAATAAAGAGGAAGGTATGCCGTTAATAATGAACAACAACATCAGCCAAATGGCCACCACGAGCATGCGTACAGGACCATATCCTTTTCATGAAAATATTCCATAAAGAAATCGCAAAGTCGCTGCCCTATGTCCTCGATAGCCTCACGAATTTTATCTTTGAGGTCTTGAATCGTCGCTGGGCTGTAGGCGTAGACCTTATCTTTCACGTGGCCCCAAATGAAGAAGTCGCAAGGTGTTAAATCACAACATCTCGGTTGCCAATTGTGATCACCTCTTCGAGAGATAACACGGTCCGAAAACTTTTCCCGTAAAAGATCAATGGTTTTGTTGCTTGTGTGGCACGTAGCGCCGTCTTGTTCAAAGTAAACGTTGCCCAGATCAATTCTACCCAACTCCGACCATAAAAAATCATAAATCATCTCTCGATAGCGCAATCCATTCACCGTAACTGTCGATCCAACCTCATTTTCGAAAAAGTAAGGTCCAATGACCCCGCCGGATCATAAACCGCACCAAACAGTTACACGTTGAGGATGTTGAGGCTTCTCAACAATAACTCTTGGGTTTTCCGAGCCCCAGATGCGACAATTTAGCTTGTTGACGTAGCCACCGAGGTGGAAATGGGGCTCATCAGTCAAGATGATTTTTGGATGGAATTCCTGATCATTTTCATGCATTTCAAGGACCCAATCAGCAAACCAACGACGTTGTTGATGATCGCCCGGCATCCATTTTTAGTAATGACGTAGTTTCTACTTTTCAAATGTCAAAGAATAAAAGCTTCAAAAGTGACAGCTTACGAAATAGCGGATCATTCACAATAACACTTCTTATTGGAAAACCCTTTGTATACTGATACTCTTATGTATACAAATAATTTGTATTGTGTTTGTAATTATTGATGTCGTGTGCAGCGTTGCCACTAAAAAAAAGTAAATCCGGTCAAATCTGACCGAATGACCGATTTCTATTTTTTCAAATCCGGTCAAAAAATCCGGTCATAAGGTAAAATAAGAATTTTTGACCAGAAGTTCGGTCAAAAATAGGATATAGTAATAGTTTTACTAAAAATAGAAAACAAAAATTAACTTATTTATGTAGGTACCTATAGGTTGTTTATTTTATTTTTATTTTTTTTTTCTGATAATAAATCTGAAACCTAATAAAAGAAAAAAACCAACAGTTTATTGAAATGCTTTGCATCGCAACAGAAAAAGGAACTTCAATCTGATTCGGTCTTACAAAATATTTCTTAATAAGTACATATTATTGGAAAAAAAATTGACACCATTTTCAGCTATCGGAATCGCTTGAATTATAATTTTTATATACCTCGCCTGTCCCTTTTTTTCTATGATATCATCATTAATAAGGTTGAATTGCAAAAAAAAGCAAAGCGGTGTATTCAATCCCTTTTTTATTTTATTCACTTTTATTCATAAAATACTGGTTTCTGTGCGGAATTGTGAGCGTGTTCCTTAAGTATGGCCAGGTTTCATTCAAATTATGTCTTTAGGTTTAATAAAAGAACAATAGTATTTTTCCGGTCACAAAAGGTTTTTCCAGTTAAAAATGGTTTTCGTTCCGGTCAAAAATCGGTTAGACCGGATTTCTAAATTTTCTCCGGTCAGAGTGAAGAGATTTCGGTCAGATATGACCGGAATCCGGTCAGAATGGCAACACTGGTCGTGTGTAATGCGTGAACCAATTTTGTTTCTGGAAGTTTATCATATGAAAGGTTTTTATGTATATACGGCCTTTTTATGTTCATTGGTTCATGAGATATATAGGCATTTTTTTTATGCGCAAACGATCTCCGAAATAACTCTATTGATTTCAATTAAATTTTGTGAACGTGTATGTTTGGTTGTAGCTTAAAAGATAGCATAGTTTTGCACCCAACAGGTAGATTCATATAAACATTTGTTTTATTCCTTTCAACTTAATTTTTGAAGTGAGTAGGTAAGGTACCTCTATAAGCACGTTGGATCTTGGGAGTGAACTGGTGAATGTGTTACGAAAATTGTGATCTGGCGAGGCAACGGGAGTTAATTCTCTCGAATCTAGATTCATAAAATTATAGAACTTCAGTTTCAACTAGGAATTGAACCTATGGTTGTGAAATTCATAAGCTAGGTCTTACACAGAGACTAGACTACTGATTCAGTTGGTTCTTGATTAAACTTATTCCAAAACTTATGACCACAAAATGCAAATAAAATACGTTGGATTTGATTGCATTAGGACAACTTTTTAAATGAATGAATGCTTATCTTCTGCACTGTATTAAAATTATAGTATTACAAAGATTTGGTTTTTAAATTAAATTTTTTAATATACCTACCTAATCCAAATGCAACACAATAAATTAATTAAATACCTGTCCACATTAAGCGAAAGAAGTTTCACTTCTCTGTGTATGCGGTCACAAGCACGCTCTCTTTTTCGTTATGCACCTTAAATTGCTTCGTCATAAAATCACAACTCTATGATGCTACTGTCTCAATATTCACTTCACTGATCAACATCCATTGGCATTCAACAACTTTCTGTGATATGGTTAGATACAATATACATACGTGCTTTTTTTTAATACAAACGGATCAAGTGATTTGAAAGATGAAATTGGTTTATGATTGTGTATAAGAAATCCGTATAAAATACCATCAACATTTTGTCGAAGCTCCTCGACTAACCGATGCCAAATTTATGTAGTATTAAATATTTAAAATTAAAACGCCTAGCAAAGCAGGCGGGCGTCCACTGGTATTGTATAATTTTTGCAATCGATTGTCCCCTGTCGTTCCGATGCCATTCACTTTTCGTACAGTTTGTTTATTTAAATACATATATGAATTATTTCAACCAAAATGACACAATTCCATTTAATTTTTTTTTTCTGTTTGCTTTACAGGCGAAAAAAAACCGATGGCCATTGAAGAATTATACAATACGCGTGACAAACTAAGTAAGGCTTACACGATCAATCAGTTCATTTTCATCATTAAACCCGGACGCATTAATTTCCTCAATAAATTAGTTTAACTATTGTAGTTTTAGCATTTAAGTAGTATTTTAAAATTGTTTATTTTATTTATTTTCTAGTAAAAAAAAAAAGAAATCCGAAAGGCACATTCTTTTATTATTAATAATGATGGCGTGCCGAACGTTGTTTGTTTTCAATCTTGAACGACCATTCATTACCGATGTTTAATTGTTTAAATATTTCATGAATTCGTGGCGGTGTATCTGTCTGGCAATTATTATGGGCTTGAGATGCTTTTGACCTTCGAGCTTGGAGTGTATGGTAAGGTCGTCTCTATTTGTAAAAGAAAACGAAACACCGTAATTGGTATAGATTTTGATTTTGATTCCCTCAACTGATGATGATGACCTGACAAAATCGAATGGTCATATGTTGAAAGTATGCTCATGAGTTTCGATTGCGACAAAAAAAAAATGGTAATGATCCGTAATTGATGTTGTTGAAAACAATTCGTGAGTTGTTCAACAATTGCTGATGGATTAATTAAAAATGCACTCCTGTTAGGTAGATGATGAAATTATGCAAGGGATTGAATGACTATTGTACTCAAAATATAGCTTGTTGCTATCAATCGAAAATTGGCAAATAGCCGGTAAGACTAAAGAAGACGGTGTACATAACACGAAACTTCATGGTGGAGTAGAGGAATTAGTGAATGAGAACAGAGAACTTTGGCGATGTGTTACGGAACTTCCTGAAAAGTGTTCAGTAAGGTAAAGTCGTGGCAACAGATATCTAATAGATAATCAGTGCTGGGAGCGCACACCACTGTACCTGCCCAACAAGACATGTCAGATGAGAGATGACTAGGACGCTATCAGCAGTCAGCACTCCCCGAAATTGATATACAAAATTGTTTAAAGGAATTCAATATTTTCGGCGTCAGCAGTTCAAAAATCCAAGTGATAGAGAAAGTTTTATGCGACGCAGTCTTGTGATTAGGGGTGGAATAGGTTAAAGTGATAGTTGACAATCAAAATCAAAGCTTTACGTCCACTTAAATTGACAATCGCTTTTTTGCGATCAATCTCATGTGACAGCTATGTAGGTGTCGCTTTCATACATTTGTGTCATTTTCATAGGTAGGTATGCACCTCGGCTTCGACTGCAAAGAAATTAAATACTTTCGTGAAAAAAGAATATATTTGTTTTGGGACTGCTTGATTTGCCAACTGGAATAAGGTCAACGCATGTTTCACCCATCCAAAGTGATCGCTTTACGCAGAGCGAAGAAGAGTTGATAATCAAAAACTACAATCATAAAAGCGACAATCAACTATCACCTTAGCCGATTCCAGTCCAGCTTTTGTCTGTTTCCTGAACATAAAAAAAATACTTTGGAGAACGTCTAATTTAGTTTTGCGAGCACTTTTTATATACAATTTGGGCGAATGACATCGTTCAGCACTGTTTTCACTTTGTATCTGTTCTGATGAGTTAGGTTACCGTAGGTAGGTACCTGACTCTGACCTAGACACTTTGTTGAACTTGACCTCGAAGTTCAAAGATTCTTCCAAGAATAACCAACTTGTAGGATCGTCAAATTTCCCAGAATCCCCTTGCTCCATATAAAATTTTCAACCGTTGCGTCGTAAATAAGATATGCATTACACTGCTGGTTCCACCTGTTCAAACACTTTATGACCAAAATTATATGAACGTTCTAGCTTCTAGCTTTTCTTCTGTTGTTGTGGTTGTCAGAAGTATCCTACCTTGTGGACTTGAGGTGATCAGTGCAACAGAAATAAATACATACATGCGTACTTTTGTAATTCAATTTATTTAAAACCAAATAATAATATTTAATAATAATCGTCTTGTATTTCCTATGTTTTTTTTTTTTTTTTCGTGTTTCACTTTTTGTATATTTTCTTCTTATATGTTCAATGTTTTCTTTTTTTTTAATGTATATAATATATACGGTTAATATAGAAATAAAAACGATCTCACAGAACAATGTTAAGTTTTGTGACTTTGTTTTTAAATTAGTTGAATGTGTTAACTTACAATTACTCTCCTTTTTTTCTATTTTTAATGTTGTAGTTTTTTTTTTATATTTATCTATAATGTTAACATGGAATTGAGTAGGTGTTTTCTTCTTATCATCTCTCATTTTTTTTTTGCTTCTTTTTAATTTTATTGTTAATTTTTTTAATAAGTAATTAGTTAGGTTTGTTACTTTTTTGTTTTCTAATTCTCACACACTACAATTTTGTTTTTGTTTTCTTATTTCGATCATTTATTTGTTCTCTAAATCTGGAACTCATTTTAATATATGTTTGGTTTTTCGTTATAAAAAAAAAATAAAACATTTTCAACTTAACAGATTTTATTAAATTGTTTACTTTTCGATTATTGCTTTAACATAAAACTTACAAAGGTATGTTTTGTGAAATGATAGATAACTGAATCGTTACGTATTCAGAAAAATGTGTATGCACTTTCTGTTTGGGTTTAGTTTTTTTTTTTTCCTTTACTAATTCTATCAACTTGTTTTGTTTTCTTTTTTATTAAATACGTTATTCTCTCCAAACAACTAACCGTTCTATATAATTATGTACTTGTTTTTTTTTTTTTTTAGTTTGCATGTTTAATTTGTGACATTTTTTTTTTGTTTTATTTGAATTCACTTTTACACCTACTACACTTTTTTTTTAATTTTATATTTTATTATTTAAAAATACGTACGTGCTCTATGAAACCAATAATCATTTCGTTACAAATGTTTTCTTTTTTCTGGTATGCTCTTTAAAGAAAATGTCAGTTTTTGACATTTTATTCGTTTACTAAAATAAAAGAAAAACAATTGCTTCAACGAAAATTGATCTAAAAGCATAGACAGATGGAAAACATAAACTAAATAAAGATTTGTTTATCTAGATATAGGTTTGCGGGGATCGTTTGTTTTTTTTTTAGCATTGCATTACGTTATTTATATGTATAAACATTTATTTAGTTTGCTTGTTTTATAAACATTTTACTTGTTTTTCAGTTTTTAATTTATTCATATTATATGTATTTACTTTTCCGTTTTTAAATCTAAATATTAATTCGAGTATGTGTTTTAACCATTTGGATATTTAATATAAAGTTTTTTTTTTGTTTTCGTTTTCCCTCGCATAACTTTTACAAATCGTTTTCTGTTTATTTTCCTTGATTAATGACTTAATTTTATATTTTTTACACTTTAATTAAATATTTAGATTACCGTATCGTGGTGAAGTTACTTTTTGTTTTGTTGATTTTAAAGTTTTTTTTTTATTTCATTTGTTTTCTTATACATGCTGTGGTGATAGAGAACATTACTAATGCTGTGATGTGGTGTTTCTTTTCTTCTTCTATTTTTTTGCAATTCTTTGTTAACATTTAGTTTTGTGCCGAAAAAAAGTGAAATCATTTTTTGTTGTATTAGTAAGTCAATATATTATAATATCAACGCTGGTAGATTTTTAAATGGCACGTTTAAACTGCAAATCAGAAAAAAAGACAATTTTGAATAAAAGTAATATTTCGTAACAAATTTTTCAACAAAAAACGCTGATTTAGAATTTGTTTTGAAGTTTCTTTTAGAATTTTCTGCGGTAAATTTGCTTTTGTTAAAAATGTTATTCACTAGACCATAGAAATATGAATATTTTTTTTTCTCTTTGTTAAAATTTTTTTTTTTTTTGTTATCGTTTTAATTTTACTAATTATTATTTTTGTTATTGGAAGATGCGGTTTTGATAGTCACTAATTGTTTGTTATTTAATTTTCATTTTAGTAAATTCTTTTAACGTGAAGATTTGGTATATAAATTAAAAGCAAATAATTATTGTTTCTCGTTTTTTTTTTTTTATTTTAAGTGATACAACATTTTAATTAAATTTAAATGTGCTTTTATATGGAACAATGTTTGTAAATATGGGATAAAAATAACGGAGTAACTCAGTTGTGTAGACGAAGAATACCTACATACACACCTGTCGTGAGTTGGAAGGAAAATCCTCCTCGTAAATGCATTATTAATTGCAGGTGAGTCAAAGGCTTCTGATAATTATTAGAGCCGGAATAGGGATCAAACATACGTTTTACAATATGCCACGAAAGTGGATATCATTAGACAAATTGAGAGGGGTTCTTAACAGCGCTGCCATTTCAAATTCCTCTACATAATAAATGTTTCTTTCACCGCTCAGCGCGATGAGACATTAGAGTACCTACCTCATTCATAAAACACAATTGGGACAGACTATTTCAGTAGTCAGCTTCAGGTATACTAAACATCTTCCGACAGAGGAACAATATGATCACTACGAAGGCGTACTTCAGGGCTCCATTGGAAGCCCATAGCTCTGTACGTACGTGCAAGACGCTACACTGGCGAATGCAGAAACATGGGCACTTGTTGACGAGAGAGGTAGATGTAATAGCTGTCTTCGAAGCGCTGACAACCAAACCATATGATGGTCCTTCTATAAGAAATACTACTAAGACCAGCAGTAGTTACACCTAAGTCGCACATAAAATGTTATAAATGATACAAACGAAGCTTTCAGCTTGTTTTTTCGGTCAAATAGCTCAGATTTTTTTATAAACCGGTTTTCAAGACACTATGAATGTGAACCTTAAGGAACTCTGGAATATTGCTGCAAACTAAGTAAACGATATCCTTCAATGTGGGCTCCGTCGATCTCTGAAAAGGTCTCGAAACTATGTATATGGGATGGTTATTGCAAGACTGTAATGGACTACCATTTTGGGTTCTGAAGATGTACTAAGAGTTCTGCATGTAGTTTTAGTTCTTCAAATCATTTTTTGAGCTACTAATTTTCTAAATGTCAAGTCCAACATTAAGCAAAAGTCGTACTATACATGTTACGGAAGGGGGCTCTAGTTGAAGTGCCATTGGTTGATACAAATGCTGTTACTAAATTTTAACTTCACGATGACACAAGCTCCCACACAACTGTCTACACCTCAGCCTGATATACCTCATTTTGTTTAATCAAAAAAATCAACAAATTCTTTAACCTTACTCATGTTAACAGAATCAATACAAAAAAAAAATGTCCAGGAGAAGTAAGACTTAACTTATTCATGTTAATGAAATTCGGTTAAATAATAATTTTCAAAGTAAAACAAAAAAATTATTGCACTAATATACTATAATATGGCTAAATTTACGCTATTTCAGAAAATTTTTTCTTCTTCTTAAATTCACTTTGTTTTTATCTGTTTTTCGTTTTTTTTTTTTTTCTATTTTAATCGTATCAAATATAAAAATCAACAATTTATTTATTCCTTATATTTTTTCGCGTTTTTTTTTTTCTGTTTGCTTGTTATGAAAATGTACAACTTCTATTTATCATTTATTTATATATCTGTTCTCATATATATACTTATTCATTTTTGTAAAAACATTTTTCTTTAACATTAATATTTTCTTTTCTTTCGAAATTATAAATGAGTTCACCTTGTTATGGTTTCTACTTCATCCTTCAACTGTTTGCCTAATTGTATATATATTTACCCAACGCTTGCTTATTTGTTTATGAAAACTCTATAAGTTTTCAGTTTTTTTTTTTTTTTTGTTGCGCGTGAATTGAGTGTAGTAAATAGTAATATAATAAATAATTCGGTTAAAATAAAATTATATAGGTAAATAAAAATGTTACTTGGGTTTTTGTTTTGTTTTTCTATGTTTTGTTTACATCGCTTTTGTTTTCACTATATATTATTCGGCTTTTAATTCACTAGGATTGATTAAATTGTTTGTTTTTTTTTTCCTATACAATTATATGAGCAATTTTCTTAATAATTCTACGCATTTCCAACAACAATTGTTAAACAGTTTCTAATTGATCAAGATTATTTTCATCGAATCGTATGTCATTAATGAATATATCGGGATTATCCTCATCATCGTCATTGTCGTCATCATCGTCAAGGCCAACGCCGATCATCATACCGCTGCCGATACCTCCCATGCCAAGGCCGCCCATAGCACCAGCTCCGGCAAGGCAAATGTGTGGTGGTGGCGGCACACTTGTTGGCGGAAGTGGTGCTGGTGGAATTATAAGTGTTCCACTATTGATGCCGTGAAGGCTGCCGGATAGGCTGCCTCCACTTTGCAGATGTCGTCGGCTGGAACTTAGTCCTTAAAGAAGAGAATGTAAAAATTTGCACAGTAATGTTATATTTTTTTGGTAAAAGTGAACCTTGATTGTAAAAAAAATAAATATTAGGGTGGATTTTGATTGCAAATAAAATCGTGTAAAAGAATTTAACTCAAAATGGTGGATACTGAAAGTAAGAAACAAGTTAAAATAAAACACCCACAAACGAAGTAACTTAGAACGAAGATCAAGTGGAGCTGTATGGAACTTATTGCTATACCTACGATTGATAGGTACGAGCAAATTCATTTTAAAGAGGATTCATCCTACTATTGTCTAATTTGACCATAAATGCATTGCTGTCAGCGGTAGCTATTTCTCAATTGGATAATTGTACCGAGGTTCAAGAATTTTGAAACAATGGAAAAGATTCCTGAAAGTTATAGCTCCACTGAATGTAATCAACGTTAAACACATTACACATACCTACATTAACTTTCAAGCGGCTGTGGAATGGAGGTTCTAATTTGTATATTATAACTAAACAAATTTCATTCATTCCCTTTCCCACCTCCTTTAAACTTTCATATGATTCGCCAAGCATTCTCAGATGAACTCATCGGCGAACAAAATAGTCTTCCCGCGAAACTCGAAGCGAATAAAATTCGAATTGCCTCGGTTTGCTTTGATGTGAAGTTGAGAAATAAAAATGTCAATGCTCACGCAAATATGGAAAAAATTCCACTTAAAGTGTGTCTGGCTTTCATTTTCGTTTGAAATGTGAAAGTAGAGAGGAAATGGCTGTTTGTTTATAAGTAGTGAGATGACATAACGTGATAGAATTTTTGGACCATTGGTGGTTTAGAAATTGTAATAGGTAAAAGTTAATTTATTTAAATGGAAATATTTTCCCCTTAGCTCCGAAAGAATGAAGCCTGTTTTTCAATGGTACCTAGTCATCGAAAGAATGTGCTGCGTTTGTATGCTATGAGCGACTTATCATTACAACTCACACCATAAGCAACTTTAACTGTAGATGGCAAAAAAAAAAAAAATGTATGAAAAAAATAATATATAAATTGAACGCTACTAATAATCACTTTAAGCGTCCTGTTTAAATTTCCCGAGCTCACGCTGGCGAAAGGTGCAAACTAATAAAGTTATCTATTTTCACCTTCAATTGACGTTTAAGGCTAAAAAATGATTATTAGTAAGGCGTAGTGAATTGATGGGCTATACTAACTACCTGTGGCACTGGTTGTTGAATCATAATGTCCAGTATTTCGATGTAATCCAAGCTGTCTATGACGTCGTTTTTTTTGGCGATGACAAAGTGTGCATAGGAGACAAATTAGGAACGAGACGGCGACCATGCTGACCATTATTAGAACGCCGTGATCCTCTTTGGGAGCTTCCGTGATACCTTCATAGCCGGTCCGTGATTATTCAATACATGATCATTTTCGAACATATATACGCACAGAAAACAAATAATAAATGAAATACAGAAGAAAACAAAACACAATTAGTAAGATTGACAAGTGAAGGCTTACACACACAATCATAATAATAATAATGAATAAATAGGTTGTATATTGTAAACAAATTTTGCGCATAACTGAAGTTGGGTTACGATTATGTTTTGTGATATTTTCAATTCGTAACAAATCAAATTGTTGGTGTAAAAATATAAAATATTTTTTTTTTCTTCAATTTTGTTTATTGGAATTTTTATATTGTGATCTGGTCATGTGCACTACGGATATTATTGTTAAACTGTGTTAGATGGTGAGATATAGGTTCAACTCTGACTTTTGATGGAATAATGTTAATTTAGGTGTATTCTTTTTAAATGCAAACAATATTTAATTTTGCTTATTATTTTATACTAATGTAATGTGCAGAAGGTGCTTTTTGTGGGTTCGCAAAAAAAGCTCTAATTGGTGAAGTGATTGCGTAGTGCGCGTTAACAGTCAATAGCAGGTTCGAGTACAAGTGACACAAACAAATAATAATGGGGAGGGATTAGCTGCCGCAATTGAAAGATGTTTAAAGCGGTTGAAAAGGAATGTAAATAAACTAGAAAGAAAAACCATAAGATTGTGAGTGAGACAATTGGGGGAGCTCTATAGTGCATTGGCGGAAATAACTCTATTCTGTAAAGTGACAACCGTGGAGCGAATTCCCTTTTAATATTTACTAAACTAACATGATGCATCTACAGTTTTCCTGGATATCCTTTATTTTTATTTATCCGATCATACCCTAATGACTTTTACATAGCTCTTTGAAAGAGATCAAACGTGATATACGAAAGGTTTCAGCACAGAGGGCATTGCATTTGCCATACAACAAATACATTTAAATAATAATTGTCACAAGTAAAAATAACTTAAAATGCACTATCTTAACAAATCCTGAAGCAGGTGTTAGTTGTGACGTTTTTGCCCACTCGACCATAACTGTATCATTCAAAACTATGTAGTAATGCATAATTATAATGAACTTAAATCCTCAGTAAACTGGTAGCTCTGAGTCGGATAGTTTTCAGAATTATTAGAAGGACCGTAGTGCGTTTTAAATTGTGTCCATTCACCTATTACTTCTATCAATAATTCCCCAAGACGCATTGCTGTGCTATTGAATAAGTGAAATGTCAATTTTCCACTGCTCTTTTGTTTCAACAATGGTGTGAAATTTGAATATCCATTATCGGATAGAACTACCTTTTGATCTATTGTTACCTTTGACATACGATATGAACAGCAAACTGTCAATTTTATGAAAAGTCTATTACGATGGTAGTTTCAAGATAACAGAAATTATAGTTTTGACATTAGCAAGATTTTTGCATTTTCTAAACTACTGAGTTAAACCTGGTAAGGTTGCAAAATGATCGCTGAAATAAATATCATGGTTAATGAACAATATGAAAAATTTGTTTTATTCATAAGTAACGATATATACATAAATATTTTTTCTTGACGTGGATTGTCAATTATTATTTTCTTTACGTATAAAGCCGCATTACCTTGGAAAGTGCTTCTTTTGGTGACAGTTTCAAATATACGCCACTCCACTGATGGTCACTTACAGCACTAATAGCTATATTGTGAACTTGGCTTCCACCAGTCCATTTAAATTATGTCAATAGGTAATTCTTGTACACATAACACTGTACGATCTACTACAGAAACAATGAAACTGCATACAACTAAATCAGTTGCTTGTTTCTTGTTTCAGCAACAAATGTCAAAACATCAACAGTTTAGCGTTGAATTTCAAACAATAAACTGCATACGACTTCATTGCTACACTGCTAATTGTTTTATCCATATGAACGAGTGCGGTAAATGACATTTTGAAAGTTTCCAGTTCTCGCCACCGTAAATCAAAAGAGCTAGTGCGTATTCTTGACCCCCGTGAAGTTGGTTGCTGTTGTTAGCAAACCAAGAACGATCTTATCAATATGAAGAATGAATAAAATTTATTTTAAACATTAATAGAAGCCAATGCCATAGAAATAGATTAACCAAACATATCCAATCCAATGCACTTGTAGGTAGCTATAAATGTTTATTATGCTATGCATGTTGAGAGCCATCTACACTCTAAAAGAAAAGCCTATGTGTACTTCCAATGACACTACCCCTCGGCTAAAATCTAAACATAAGCTCAAAATGAAGGAACAACTATAGGTACTATTCAATTTTAAATGTGTGTTGTGAACTGGAAGGCACTATTTGTTTGCACTAACTATCAACGACAACAATAAAAAAAAAAAAAAAAACAAAAAAAAAAAATTACAACTAATAAAAACAGGATGTGAACTTCACTATGATTTAACAAAAAGTATAATAATACGAGATAGTATCGTGTGTAACTGTAAAACGAGTGTGTTTGGCTTGGTGTGATTGTAAACTTATAGCTACATAAGTTAATTGTATAGACTCACATGTCTTAACGTTTGAAACGTGTTTTTTTTTTACATATTTTTAAATTTTTCATTTTTGTTTAGTTTAATAATTTGTTAGCGCTTTTTTTTGTTTGTTTCGTTTTCGATCTTATTTAATTTTTCATTTAGTTTGATTGGAAATTTAGTTTTCTCCTTCAATCAAGTGTTAGCCACATTGCATGCAGTTGTTTTGTCCCTTTTCTTTTAGTAGGTTTGTTTGTAGAGAGAATGGTGTTTAAAAGTAAAACCAAAATAAAAACTGAAAAAGAAGGGCCGTCAAACAAAAGTAGGAGGCGGGGGGATAGAAACAAAAAAACAGGTATAGAGAAGATCAAATTAAAAGAAAAGCAGCTGCTGGAGCTAAAACAGCGCGAAGAATTTTATTGCCCAAAATGCTAAACCGAAGAGCTGAATACTTTTTGGTAAAATAATGCTATATCCGCGACCTGATGGGCGTCATATAGATATTTTTATTTTATTAAAAAAAAAAAAAACGGAAAGAGAAGAAAGAGAAAAGGAAATATTTTGTAAGTTTAATGAAAGAAGTATTTAGAAAGGATACATAGTTGCTGAACAAATAAAAAATAGTGAGTAACTAATACATATAAGAAATAGTATAGGTTGTTCAATATACTAATATGGTGAATTTTGAGATAAGTTTTTGTACAATTTGTTTTGCCAATTAAGTAGGGGGTTCAAGGAAATTTATAAGCGGTATAAAATAAAATTACTGCAGTTTCTGAAAGTTTTGACGCGGACTTTTGCATAAGGAATTCTGTTGGCAAAATTTGTATAATCGTCTAACCGAGATGGATGTTTTTTTCTTGTCTTGTAATTCAGGCAAATTGTGGTTGTCAACAATTTTGAAATTGTTGGTTACATTTGTGTGCCTTTATTCAGAAATCCCATAGGTGGTTGCAGTGGGTTTGTATACGCCGTAGATGAATGAGAACTTGCAAGCCGGGAAATATTCCTTAAGCTATCCTATATCGGAAAATGGTTGTATGCTCAACCTTATGTCAACGTACTTATAACACGTAACTTTCTCATCGTCACAGAAATCGATGATTGATTTTGATAAAATGTTTTAACGATTAAAGCACGTTGGTTTATGAAATATTTTTCCATAATAAATTTGCCATGTGTCCACTTCACGACTGCCAAATATGGACTGTCAAGACTGATGTTTACCAAAATGGCGGCAAAACAAAGTAGTTTGTATACCTTCCCGGCGGACACCCTGTACATAGATTGAAGCGTGAAAAATTCGAGAGATTTAAATACACACCCAACAAAGCCACCAAGGACTGTCTTAGAAGGACTCATATACAATTCTTCGGAATTCACTCAATTTCCTAGATTTTTTATAGAATGTGTAGTCTCGAAATTACTCCCGGATAAGAATGAGCCTGTGAAAATTTAGGATATCATTTAAAATACGCATTGTAAGAGTAGTTACAAAATGTAGTGTTCTATCTAGCAAGGGTTCGGACCCTTAAAAACTCGAACATAAGACACCGAATGGTTTCTCTTCCATGCCCCAGCTCTCGCAAACGTCTGAAAAATATCTGTAATACTCCAATTCAATTACTTTAGGTAATTTTTAAAAGACCTGCTGCAACCATAAATATGGTTTGTAAGAAAATACAAAACGGCGACAATTAGTTATTATGTATATGTTATATGTTCAGATTTTAAATAACATTAACCCGAACAGCATTTCCTTCAATGCAGGTTTTCATGTGAAAAAGCGCTACATGTGAACGCAATGCAGGAAAGCCGGCAACATAATTTCTCTTCTGTAAATACCGAAAGAATAAAAAAAACAAATTACGGATTTTTGCCCAACTTCTGGCGGGACAATAAGGTGCCTAGTGTCCTGTATGAGATCTGTACATAATCCTGCGTCGACCCTAGACCCAGACTTGGGGATGTTCGGTCAAGCTGACTACTTTAAAGTTTGATATTTTTGACTTTTGAGGAGCCTGAAGGCACTTTGCCCATTTTTTCTATACTTAGCCACTGTATTACCATACAGAAAGACCTACTTTTAATATTATTATGTGTTTCTTGGTCAACAACAATATGTTGTGAAGTACACCGCTGGTGTTCGAACATTTGCCACTTGAGTAATAAGCGAACTTTTTATGTTTGTCCTAAGTTCATTGACAAGGTCTCATTTAATAAGATGTGGATTCTAGGCAGTCAAAGCCTTGTTGAAGTGCACTTGGACAGTGGGGATTTACTAATATTCAAGTAAATTTGTACCCAAATATTCGGGTTTCACGTGCCCTATGAGATAAGCAACTTCAACGAAAATGCATTCCCTAACCGAAAGCGAAAACCTATGCATTCTACTAGAAATGAAACTCAAGTCCGTCAATAAGTTACTTAAGAAACTTATGGACTTCTACCATAAATTTTTGCCGATTTCCTTACGAAGAATATAAAAGAAAATCCCCAACGATAATTAAAAATTTCAATGATTTACACTTATATTCCTGATTATATAAAACAAAAATACACGGACCAAACTCAATTAAAAACAAAATTTATCCAAGAGATGAAAATACGAGTATAATGTTCATATTCGTATAAATTAAATACGGGTCTCATATATTTACAGATAAAATGAAAAAAATAAACAAGTTAAAACAACATATTCACATGCTGCAATCTACTTTAAGAATATTTAATAGATAATAGTAGAGAAAATATTTTTATTGGGCACACAAGCTTAAATAAATTATTTTTATTCTAATACCAGATAGAATATAAAAATCTATCACAAATTAATATTTTAGAAATATTTAAACTTGTGCATTTGTAGAATTAAGATTGTATTAATTGAATGTTTAAAAATATTATATACAATATATATAAGTATTTATAAAGTGTTCGTCGGGTTCAAGTTTTTTTCTGGTAATTAAAATAAAATGTTTGTTTAAGAATAACTAAATAAATAAAACCAACTGAATATAAACAAACGCATACAAAAGAGATTAATAACTCAAATAAAATTCGCAAATGTCGAGAACTGATGTTTTTTGTTCGTTTAATTGCTGCAACGTTTTAACAGCACCAACAAAATTTTATTCAACCAATATTCAAACCAATTTTACACGATATTATCGTAAAGTAGTCGACATTTTTTGTTAACAAAAAGAAAACAAAAAAATAAATAAATACAAACCAAGAATAAAATAATTTGTGTGTATTTTTTACTAACTACACAAATCGATTTTGGGAAAATTAAACAAGAAAAAAAACATAAATAACAGCATATACTTTAACATATATACCAACTGAATGTATATTCAACTTAATAGGCTTAAAGAAAAATAATAACGGAAAAATTAAAAAAATGAACTGAACCGTTCGACTCACTCACGACTCACAGTGCATTTCGTCACTATCGTCGCCAGGACCACAGTTCTTGGTGCCGTCACATCTTAATTTGTCCGATATACAGTAGCCGATGTTGCATTGAAAATGGTACGGCGATTCGCATAGTAGCCCAATGGCTGGCGGTCCTGGACCGGAGTCTTGAATTTCAGTCCATACAATACGAAAGCCCTGGAAATACAGGAAGTATTTAAAAAAAAAAATTGTGTTTAAATTTGTATAAAAAAAATGATTTCTAAAAATATAAATGATTTCAAAACACTAAAGACGTTTAACATAACCTACTAGGGAATTCAGTTGAGTAACTAAACAAACGTCAAATTATGTTAACTTATGAATTCATGGTAATCTTTCCCACAGCACAGAAGGATGATTTTTTTTTTAATTTTATCATTTATTTTTGAATAAGTAAATACATAACTTTGCCTGTTTAATCACGTTTGAATGGCGGATTTAAACATAACCCCATTTATACTAGCGACATTTAAATATGTTCTGTGGTTCTTAATTTCGGCGCAGTCATACAGATTGATGTATAAGTAGGTAGAAACTGTGGAAACAAAAGCTCCACCTATCGGATTTCATTTAAACCAATCTTTAAGTAGTAACTAATTGACAAATGTACAAGTTGGCCTGCGATATCTGGTGGCAAAGAAAAGAACCCTATCATACAGAAATCTGTCATCGGTAAGCGGTACATGTATTTTTGCAAAAGTAATTTATTTATTTTATGAATGAAAAACTATTTTAATTGATATAAATGCCTTGTCAGTCTAAAATCCAAGTATTGTTTAGGGAAAATAAAATAACCCCGGGTCAATAAATTATGTTTGAATCGTTTAAAAGTGGAATGAAAAATTTGTGTTTGTTTCGTGTAAACAATTTGTTTACTATTTTTGGATACTCTTTTTTAACTGTTTGAAGTATACCTCAAATTGTTGTTAATATTCTATTTATTATGCAGCATTAGGTATCTATTATTGTGTAGCTGACGCAACTAGCCAAGATTTATCTCAGACTTTCTCGATATGATAATTTTGGAAGGTTTCTGCTGGGAAATGCTACTTCGAGCAAACGCGTGCAGTATGTTTTATTATCTCTTGCAATTGGCTTTAATATATCGCCTTCTTTAAAATGTAAACTACATATTTTAAAGAACTTAGGAAATTATTTTCCCATGCGAAGAACAATTTACCACTTTTTTTTACAAGGAATCGAGTTTTAAACTTCATTTGGATTTTTGTACACGGTTATACCATGTTCTCTATATGAGTTGCACTGGGGTACACCACAATGAGACACTCGATCCAACACTTTTTCTTTATTTTCCAACACTGTAAACTATTTAGAAATTTATTTGTATGTTTTTAATTAACAAATGTATTTATTTGCCACAATATTTAAATATTTAATCTCGCTTAGCTTCTTTTACGTATATTTTTTCGCTGATCTGTCAAACTTGTATGTCTAGTAGGGTTCAAATTATAGCCTCTAGGGTACACCCTCCATTTCTCAATAGGAACAAACTTCCTAATTTTCAACTGTCAAATATTCATTCACAGTTTAGTAATTCTGACAGCTGGCTGACTTGATATGCCCCACTTGTAGTTGGCCTAAAACGGTCACATGAACATATGATAATGCGGTGGTAACCGACGAATTAAGTCAAGAATTTTGTGACTTAGTGACAAGTTTTGACAGTTTGTATATGTGGCTGATGTAGAAGAAGTGACGTTTGCGTTCAGACATCAGAAAAACCTAGACTTAAAATAAAATATATTTCTTAATGTGCCAATTTATTTCATTCGTTTTACTATAATTACAACAGTGGTGACCCCTGGTGGCGGATAAAACTTTGGTTTAATTCGTTTACTCTTTGAGTTTTCAGGCTAACCCAAAAATTCAGCTATTGTGACGAGGTAGAAGTTTACAAATAGTTGAAGCTTCATTTTGGTCCTTTCATGTATGTTAAGACCCTTATCACTTCCTGGGCTAAATTTTGAGAGCCCCTGCTCAAGATCGACCGAAGGACTGAATTGGTACCTTCACAGCGAATAAAAATCGGTCAGTTATGGCTTCAATGCAGGGAGTATAGATGTCGCAAAGCCTTCAAAAACTATCTTGATAAAATCGCAGTTTGCAGTAACAAAAGCATTTTTTTTATTTCAATTTTCAGTCCGACATGGGTAACCCTCTGAACTAATGCTTACATTTTAAACAATTTACAGCATTCAAGCCAACGCCATGTTCTGTAAACAGCAATCTTGTCAAACCTATCATTACTGAGCATCTACTTCTACATGTACTATCGTCCTTTCCTATAAATCGTTATTAAACATGGAAAATTTGCAGTGGCGCACATCCTCCCCGGCCATTAGTAAACTCCCACTCGATGTACAATTCCTAATAATTAATGATGACCAACAAAAAACCAAACAATGCTCCTTAATTATAAGCCAACAATGCTTCTGACACTTTTTGGGCAGAAATACAAAGTTGCCCACCACCTAACTTAACAGTCTATGTATATATACTTGAAATTGGAACCCATCCAATGAAACAATAGATTTTTTCTTTTAGGAAACATTAGTGCCGCTCAGATGGGCAGCAGGTATATAGAGACAGAACTACTCACCTGTGCACCGATAGTTTTGTCCGTGGTCGTGAAACTTATCCTGGCCGATTGACCCGTCGTCATATAGTGCCAGTGCTCCGTTGGTGGCTTCTCACCGCACAGTTCAATGGGTGCTGCCTCCGAGTCGACGTTTGTCCACATCCTAAGCACTGCTGCAGGACAACCACGAGCTATACGAACAAAAGCCAAAAGAAAGAGAGAAAAAAGCAACACCCATAAGTTATCAGAAATAATAAATGATTTGTGTGACACCGTTTATGACTACACCACACCTACCCATCGGATCACCTTCCACCGAGAAGTGTTCGAAATTAATCGACAGCTTATAACCGGGACGCGCTGTCATGTACCAGTTGCATGCCATCGATGCTAATCCCTTGGGCGGACTCTTGTAGTTGCTGGGATAAAGCGGCGACGTGATTATGCCGGAGTCCTCGTTGGAGAAATTGCCACCACAATCGCCAACCTCGGTCTTGGCCGCCTCGAAGTAGTAGCGAGCTTTGAAACCGCTGGCCACATTTTCTTGATCGGTATGCAAGGTGATTCTCAGACCAACCGCACCCCTTGGGCTCTCGACGGGGCCGGGCGCTGTTAGACCACAATATCGACCAAGAAAGCGGTCATTGTTATCTCTGTATATGACATACATCTCCAGCCAGTCTTCAAAGCAAGCCGACGCGCTAACACACACACAAAGCAAATAATGGTTATCATTGTTGTCTAGGTGTTGGAAAAAAAGACCGCAGTCGGTATATACTTACCCATAGGCACCAGCTGTGGAGTTGACATTGTCCGCTTTGACCTTGAAGTGGTCAAATACGATGGTCACCTGTTCGTTTGGCTCGGCCAGAAATAGATACGAGCAATTCGTTTCGGATGGATAATTGGAAGGATAACGTGGACTGTTGAGTTCGCCGCGCTTCTTCGAACTACTAACATAAGTGAAACTGCACGTACCATCGGGTGCGGCTGTGCCTGGGATCTTGTATTCCGTTTCGAATGTGTATTTGCCCTTGAAGCCGCGACCTTGTAGCTCGCCCGAACTGAAGACCATCGCTAGGCGTGGCCCATCGCTGACTACTCGTTGTGTTTCGTTGCCGCACAGTTCGTGATCGAATTTGTCGTAAGCGTCGGCGGTCTCCTGTCCCTTCAGATAGATTTTCAGATACCCATCGGAGCAGTTTGTTCTGAGAAAACAGTCAAATGTGAAGAAGTAGTCAAGTCTTTAGCTAAAATAGTGAGACATACTCGCTCTTGTCCTTGTTCTCAACTTTGGGTATATTGAACGCTGAGAACTCTAGGCGAACTCGTTCCAGATGCTGGGCATCCTGCATTCCGTATATAAAGTATCTGAAAGAGAATTATTGTCAGCGGGTGTCTGAAGCTCGAGAGAGAGAGTTGTTCGCAAGCACTCACCTACAAACCGTCTTTGGTATATAAGGATAGGGATAGTTGGGCGACAACACAAATCCTGTTGACTCTTTCTTCGACAGAATTTTCTGATCGCACTCAGAGCCACGTATGTGAATGCCATCGTTTTCACCTATCGGATATTAAAAATCTTAAATAAATGTTGAAATGACCTCAGACTATTTTATGTAGAAGGAGTGTTAACTAGACGAACTGGTAAGTTATGAAATAAGATGGCAGAGTACACATCTCTCAAGCCTCTCAAGCCTGGTACTTGCAATAACAGAATTTTGCAAAAAGCCGAATTTTCAACAAAAGCAGGTGAGGTGAATCTTCTTCTGTATGACACGACTTGTGGAATACAGAAAAACAATTCCTTAACAATTTTGCTTATTAGTTATCATCTGTTTGCTATTATCTGTCGTCTTTAATTTATTTTAGCAACAAAGTCCCATTTATATTGCAAATTGACCTGTTTCATTTTACAGGTTTAAATTAAAAGTTTAAACCGTCACATACATGTTACAAGCTTCAGTGTGCAACAAAATAAATTTAACACAATCAATACTCACGTATAAAATCTAATTTAACAAAACTTTCGCTAAATTCATAAATTCCTTTAAAGCCACGATTTTGGGTATTTGCGGTTCTTGGCAGCGTATAAAAATGAACAAAAAGGCTCGATTCGCTTGAATATAAAACTAAGTTTCTCTGTTGTCCGCAATATGTACCGATTAATGCTGACGAATTATCGGGACCGTCATACACCTTGACATAGTCAAATGGGCAGCTGGAAAAAAAAAAAAAAAAAAAAAAAAACAAAACAAAAATTAAAATAATTTTTTTTTTCATTGCTTCGTCATCAATAGATTTACTACTCACTGTGGTCCGCCGAAAAATAGATCAAAATCACGAAATTCTAATCTAACTCTTTGATTTGTTTCACCGAGAAATTGATATGTACACGACATATCCTTTGGATAGGCACCTGGATAAGTTGGCGATATTAAAGCACCCGTTTTATTGATACTCATACTAGGAGTGATGGTGTAGGAACATGGTGATCCGGCTATTGGTATACCAATTTCATATTCCGCTGTTAAAAAGAAAAGAAAAAAACGTACAACATGCGATATCAATTAAACTCAATAGCAGACAACAATTAAATGGACGTCAATTGATTGAAATTGCCCTCATAGCTTACATGCATTTAAAAACCTATAGTGTCCTTCGAATAAATCAGGCTCCGATACATTTTTATTGGTAAAAAATGATATTGCTATTGCCCGGTGCATGGATATTCGTCGGCGTGGAGGTATTGTACCACAGAATCGACCACCAAATGGCGAGTTAATTAAATCAGCTGGATCCGATGATTGCACCTCCGAGTATATATCCATATATTCGTGAACACAACTGCAAATGGAATGAAAAATTGTTCATCAAAATGTAAAACAAAAAAATAATAATAATAAGAAAAAAATGAGCAATGAGGACACGTTTAAAATATGGCCAATTGGAATGTCACTATACATTACGGAATTTAATTTTATATTGTCAATGTAGGTTTGAGGCGATGAACAAAATCCTTGATGAGATCTTGCCGTCTTTTACGAGGGGAGTTCAATATATTCGCGGTATCGACATGAAGGAAAACACGAATTGTCTTAAAAATATTTTTATTTTTCAATATAATCTTCTCTTACATTAATGCATTTATTACATCTTGAGATTAACTTTTCTATACCCTCAAAAAAATTGTTTTCATCTTTCTCTCCAAAAGTTCATTTATTGCAGTTTTGAGCTCCTCATCATCGGTAAATCGCTTACCACGAAGGTTTTTTTTTAAATCTGGGAACAAAAATTAATCACTAGGGGCAAGGTCCGGACCATAGGCTGGATGCTGAATTTTTTTCGAAACCACAATTCCGTACAACAGCCTTAGAAATCCATGCCGTGTGCACCGGAGCATTGTGAGCGATGTGAGCATCATGCACTGACTTTGGAAAGATTTATACAGTCATGAAGAATGGTGTGTATGGTACCAATAGAAAGGTTAATCTTCATAGGTATCGTTTTAACCTTTACTCGGACATCCTCAAGTACAAGTTTCTCGACTTGTGTAATGTTTTCTCCGGTGCAGCCAGTTAGTGGGCAGCCTGAGCGAGGATCGTCTTCAATGCTCTCCCTACCCCTTTGAAATAAACTTGACCACTTTTGAACAGTTGACAACGAAGGTGCAGAATCTCGAAAAACAGCCACCATCTCTTCGTGAATATTTTTTTTTACTTTTTCCTTTTTTAGTAAGAAATTTTATCACAGCGCGGTTCTCAATTTTAGTGATCATCGCGACAACAGCCATTTCACCTTCGTTCAACGCAAAATATAAAGCAAACTTATAATCACAGCCAAATGAAATTTTACAGTAAAACACTTGAATAACGGGGCTACTAAAATCGCAAAATAATTTTTTCACATCTTTGGAGTAGGTATCATCCCTATACCGCGAATATATTGAACTCCCCTCGTATATAAAAACTAGCTGATCCCCGCCTGATTTGCTAGGCGTTAAAATTAAACATTTTTCAAGCTATTTTGTTTCGATAAATGTTTATGGATGAAATTGTCCAGGCTTCGGACAACCGAAAAAAAAATTCAGCCAAATCGTTCCAGCCGTTCTCAATTGATGAACTACTATACATTGTTCACACCATTTTTATATAGAGAGATCTTGTGAAACTTATTACAAATTTATTGAATTTTATGTAAATTAAAGTTCTTATTTTTTTTTTTTTTTATTGTTTGACTGAATAATATTTGATTTCACGCTGCCCTTTTATACCCAGAATTTTAGGTTTTTTTTATATTTTCAATTCCAAAAATACAGTTGTGTGTGTTTTAACAAGAATGTGACAGATAAATATTGGCTTTCCACTTTCTTACATATATGATTTAATATAATAGGATGGATGTTACAGGTTTGTATTTTGAGTATATCTATTTATTGCAGGAAAATAGTTGTGGCGGTGTGAAAAAAAATCTACCAATTTGAGTAGATTCCATTGGGGACTATATTTTTCAATAAAACAGTCTATAATGGAGGTTTGATCAACTTCAGAGGGTTATCAGTCCACAATCAATTGTGAACTTAAAACCCACCCAGGTGAGCCAAAAGACCTCTTGTGAGGTTTGTTGTGATTCGATAACATTATATTTTGTTATCTACGGAAATCCTCACAATAAAAATCCATCACAAAAAATTCACCTCAGTGGGATGAGACAGCAGGTTCGTATACCACGAATACGAATTTATAAATCCACACCATTAAATGATTAATCGAAAACAAAACTTAGCAAACGGTCTTCTGCTTTGTTTATTATAGCCACAACGGTATTTGTTTTTTTTTTTTATAAGTATTCGCCACGTCAATGTTCAACGCACTAGTTAGACAGTCAGACAACACGCAATTTTTAAACACTTGTGATTAACAATTTCGTTTTCACAATATTCTTACATTTTAATCACAAATTTTTTGATCACATATATTTGTAATCTGTGAAACAAAAAACTCGATTAAAAATTTGTATATGTGGGTTGCAAGATTGCGAATTTGTTGTTGTAAGATACAAGTAAAAATTTGTAATTGTAGTTATGTAAAATAAGGCAAAGGGTGCAGAAAAAAATGTTCCTTTGTACGTAAGGGACCGACTGGATGACATAGTTAAGAGTTTCCGTGCAGAAGAGCTCTAGATGAACACTTTAATGTTGAAGCTTATGTTATTACGTCTAAAAAGTTGGTTCAAAAAACGTTAAGATGGACATAAATTTCCAGAATATAGTCTCAGCTCTGCGCTGATGTAAATGTAACCATGTGGTATAGGCTTTAGGCACGACTCTTCTTCCAATTTGTGTTCATATTAATGTTTTTTGAGCCACTCGCTTTTTTTTTTCTCGGGCTAAATACAAATACAGGAATCCAAAAAATAGAAACATCGGTCATCGATCCATGTAGGTATTTTGTAAAAGCCTGATCATCCCGGTTGTGCTTCATGGTTTTATCCGAAAGCGGATGAAAACCTCGTGTGAAGTCTTAAAAAACGAGTCGTTGAGTATGGCAATTACTGCAGGAAATTCGGACAATTTGCTAATGAAGTTGGGAAAACCGATATCAGGACACTTACAACTATGTCAGGCGATAAGCTTAGGTTTGCAAAATATTTGCAAAACTATATTTCTTTATGTAGAAGCTAGGCCCTGGGTCCCTACAGACCTGTTGCGCCAACTATTATTATTATTATTATATTTCTTTATCAAAAATATACTTACGTTGGTAATTCACCGACGGCAGATCCACTGTTTTGTTTTTTTTTCAAATGCAAAGAAAAAGTTTATTACAAAAGGAATTTAAAAAAAAATAGGAAAAAAACACCCTTACTCTGGTGGACTCCCTCTTAAATTAAAAGTCGTAAAGACTACTTCAACTCTCTGGCCGGGGCCTGCTAAGAAGATGTACAAACACTGACGCGAATGATTTCTCGGATTGTGAATAAGTGGCGCCGAAAACGTTCCATTCTGTGGTCCACCGACACGTGACACAAATGTTTGATCGCATTCTGAAAATAAATAAAACACAAAGTTAGTAAATTCAATGCGTACAGGAACATCCATTACATACAAAAAAAATTGTGTATCTACCATCGACAGTCGAACAACACAACATAAACTAAATATATGAAACAGATTTATTTATCGCAATGCAATTTGTAACAAGAAGCTGGAAAACTTTGTTGGTTTTTTTTTTACCCGTGTAAGAGAGTGAATGTGTATTTAGGATAACTACTTTCCACAAGCTATGACATTCTGATTACATAAATTTGAAATAACAAAAAAAAAAACAAGAAATTAACGTTCATTTGTACATGGATTGGGAACATGAACAACCTACTTGGAGATTTTGTTGGTCTCGGCAGAGGTTCCAAATATGCTACCACTGGTATCCAAGGATATGGGTGTGGGTTTGGTCCGCCCTTTAGTTCAGTGGCGTCGAAATCGGACGCCACTGCCGAGATGGACAAACGAATATATGAAAGATAAAAATTATAATGTTAGTTGAAGGTCGAAAAGATGGTACATTTCTAAATCTAGTCAAAGAAACTTTAGAGTTCGAATTTGTAGAGTGGTATTAGTTACTATTCTAAGGGTGCAGACAAGATTTTGACGCCTCACAATCGGTACGTCATTGCGGCCTACAATTAGCCTTAGATTGACGTTACAAATGATTATAAGTAACGCCTCTGAATGGTTGCAAACGAGTTCTGATGATACTGTCAAAACAAAAATTAAAACAAGACGTAGGAGAGGGATGCACATTGTAAATATAGTGTCACTTGGTCGGAAATGGACACGCAAGTATTTGAAACCGAGGCCTAAAAGTATCCAGATATAATATTCATTCTCCTTTTACCAACGCATCAGCTTCCCGCCGATAGTTAAAAAAATTTTCAACATTTAGCTAGAGAGTGCTGAGTCACGGCAAAACAATCTACACTGTGCAAATTAGTAAAAATAAGTATACAATGCTTGTGGTGTCACCATGGACCTAACTTGGTCTAAGTGAATTATTCCGAATGTATCGGCGAATTGCCACCTAACCAAACATAACGTTTCAATGCAGGCTCACAATAATTGTCTGAATTCGGCGTAAAATATTAACAGATTGTAAAAGCTAGCGGCAGGCATGCACTCTGTCTTTAGGACCATATTCCACCCCAACCTCATTACCGGCAGGATAAATACAAATCCTTGAAAGTTTATCATTTTGCTAAAAGCATGGCGCACCAGAGGAGTGTGGAGTATGGAGCGTGAAGTGTGGAGATCCACCGGGATGCACAATATGGTGTGCATACATTTTTGCCAATATTCACCGCCGATATAATTGCATACATACTCTTACGTATATGTTACGTATGCCATATAACATATGAGCTGTCTTCGAAACTGGGTTAATGGGTTTAAAATGTTGTTTCATTAAATGTTCATAAAGGCTAATGTGAGCATCAGTATAAGGATAACACTTATGACACTCCACGTTGTATGTTAATTAAAAAATAAAAACATACTTACATCAGGGGCTCCTAACGCCTGTGATGACTTACTGACACTCGGAGAAGCCTGTTTACCACTTCATGACGTTTTGATACAGCGTATGGCAAGAGCGCATATTATGAAATGTGTTTCGTGGTGCTGCTGGCCAGCGTTACCGTTTGGCCACTTTTTGAGCCTCAAGACCCTTGGCCCCCACCTTTTTGAAAAATTATTTCATTTTCAGATTTTCTTCTTTAATAAACGAAAAAGAATGCAAACGTAATGGAAACGAAGTGTTATCATAAATATTTTTTTTTTTAAATAAGTGTCTTCTTTGCTATTTTTCTAATTTTTTGTTTGCTTTATTAGTACAAGGTCATGGTTTCAAGTTGGTAACGCTGGCGTTTGGCATCTGTCAATATTATTTGAATGTTTTCCATTTTCGATAATGGATCGCTTAACAATCAAACTTACTGCAAAAGTAGTGATTCAAACGCAGCCGCTTTTCGCGCATTACGCGATGATTACGGTCGTCGTAAGCGAGCGACTACGCAAACAATCGATATGAATTGTGAAGAAATTTGAAGAGAGTGGAAGCGTTACTGATTTCATTAGGTCTGGGCATCATCGCAATGCACGCTGAGTCGAAAATATTGCTGCTGCTAGTTCAGCTCAGTGTTGCTAATGATCCGAATTTATCGATTTATCAATTCGGAGCGATATATGGTCAAATGATTACGACTTTTTTGGCCCGCGATTGAAGATCATGACTTCGACGATATGTGGTTCCAACAAGACGATGCAACAAGCCACACAACGCGACCATTTATGACTTTATTACGGGAGAAGTTTTCTTACTTCTTACACGTTTTGGCGGCGTCAATTGGCCAACAAGATCATGAGTATTGACACCGTTAGATTTATTTCTGTGGAGCTACGCAAAAGACCGTTTTCACGCGAATAATCCCAGAGCTCTAGACGTTTTAAAAACAATCAATACTCAGATACCGAGATACCGCCCGAAATGTGCGAAAAAGTGGTTACAAATTACCTCAAATGAATTGCATGCTGCGAATCTTCGCGAAGCGGCCATTTGAATGAAATTGTTTTTCACACATGGAAAAGTCCAGACTTTATAATGAAATAAAGTGTTCATCAAAAATATTTCGCAGTGTGTGCTTTATTTAGTTTTACTTTCGAAACAAAAAAATTAATGACCCTTTATTTTA
This sequence comes from Cheilosia vernalis, assembly GCA_949126925.1. Classification (NCBI taxonomy): domain Eukaryota; kingdom Metazoa; phylum Arthropoda; class Insecta; order Diptera; family Syrphidae; genus Cheilosia; species Cheilosia vernalis. Next base: position 97,784,552 of record OX421358.1, on the reverse strand, counting down.
TGTGGTGGCCCCTTTTTGTCGGCTCGGGCCACTTTTTTGACCTCTTTTAGACATTTTTTTCAGCGGCAACGCTGCTGCTAGCTACAAGTGGAAATGTTTGCTTTACAGATAATTTTTGGATTAAAGCTGATATTAGTATGACCTTTAACATTCAAAGAAAAAAACAAGTTCCAGGTGTTTCAAAAAGAAGACCAATGGGAAATCATTAGCACAAAGCTGGTTAAAGAAACGAGTAAATGAAAAAATCGGAATCTATATCCGTTTACAGAGCCCATTTAAATTGATATAGGTGGAGAATGTGGCAAAAATGAAATCGGTCATCAGGGACAGCAGGGGCAACAGGTCAATAGGCAACAGTCTTGACTGTGGTCTCTATTTATTTAATACTGTTTAATCTGTTTCGATGAAATGTTGATGACGTATGTGTTGAGGGTGACCAGACCAATGATCTGCCCCAATTCAATTGTAAAGTCGTATATCTTCTAAATGAGCTGGTCGATTCGAAGTCCTTATTCCACGACCCACGGTGGCTGTATTCGTTCTGCCCAGCCAAGTTGCCAAGTCATTTTTTCTTTTGAGCACCGTTTTTAAAATTTTCAGCGTTAATTTTGACCTCTTGGGCACTAAAACTGTATTTTTTTTAAAACAGCTCGAAAGTAGCTAAACAAAAATAGAAGTAAAAAAAACAACAACAAATATATTTCAATAAAACTTAAAAAATAATAAGTAGGTACATACATATATACATTAAATTTGTTTTTTTAATTGCCCCTGATGTATATGGCTGCAAAGTAGGTAAAAAGGCAGCGTGCAGCAGCAGCGTTAAAAAAACACTAAAATATTTTTGTAAGCAATGAAAAAACGCCCAAACGCTAAGTCTACTTTTTCGGCACTGAAATGGAATTTTGGGCACTAGATTTAACGCTGAAACCTGAAAGCACTGACTTGGTAACGCAGAGTCTGCCTAGTCTCTTCGTTCATTTTTCTTAGCGATAATACATTAGTTCGTTAATTTTTCTAATCTAGTCTAACAGCGCCCTCTGATATGCATCTAAATTGTGATTCCCAAGAGCCTTGTTGAGCGAAAATTACCGACTCCAAATTTTATGAAACAAGGTAACAAGTGCTCCAATATTTCTAATTTGCTTTCAAAACCGCGTTTTCCTCGGAAACTCGTCGATGCATTCACACCGACCACCAAATCGTTTTCGTTTGACATTTCTATCAGCTGTGAGACACTAGTCGTTAATCTTCGGAACAAACTTTTGTTTTTACAAATTTATATCGCGTTAATGAACAAACGAAATGAATTTACTGCATTTAAAAACAATATTAGCCTATCAATTAATTCTAGACATAGACATAGTTGTGACATTTGTTCGGTCAGCCATTTTGCTGAACATTGTGAAAGGTGTGCTTTTTCCTACAACCCAACGACTGGAAGTCGTTTTCGTGGTGTTTTCGCGGAAAACGAATGCAAACGACTTGTTTTGAAAACTGAAAAATGTATGGGAAAACTTGGTGTGAAAAGCATATTAGATAAGATTAGTTAGATTGGTTTCGCATTTCGATAATCCAATCAGAACTGTGCTGCTATAAAAACCTTTCAGCCGGCTATTAAGAACTCTTGTCGTGGTTCAAGATATTCCACAAGCTGACTAAATGAACCTAAACAGACTTACAGCAGTGCGCACCTTCGTCCCAACCACTCTCAGAAGAAGAATTTGAAATAAGTGATACAAGTCGGTATTTAGTTTGAGAAGATCAGCCGTAAGCTCTGATAGCTGCAGCTAATTTTATGAATTGAGCTCTATATTTATTAGGAGTTTAAGAAATACCTATAGGTAAAATTGTTTCATTCGAAAAAAGATTTGGGACGTGTCGCAATCATCTTTCATTCGCTAAAAAAAAAGAAAGGTTTTTGCTGGTTCTGTAGCCTTGAAGGCTACATTTCATCCAATCAGTGTATTTAAAAAAGACGTGCGACAATAACGCACTGCTGGGGACAGTACAAGATCATCTATGTATAGTTCACTTTCATCATTCAGCCCCGTGATGAGGTCGAGACCGCCAACACCTCTGTGTTTGAATGAACACCACTAGATCCCGCGATTTAGGGTTACCACATCCACCACAATGGTGCAAACCGATGGTGGCTACGTAGCTTAATGATCTGATGAGGAGCCCCATCCCCGAGATTACCAGTTTATTGATACTTGTCGAGTGACACCTGTAGATAGATTTCTTGCAAAATTCTAGGCCTGTCAACCTTATGTACGGCCAAATTGTCGTCCGGAACTTAAGTCACGGTGGAACCACAATTAAAATTATGGAAATCTGCGTTCATCTTGGACTGTTTAATTTGCTGAAGCCGTCAGTAGATTTCGAGACATATTCGAATCAGCCTACTTTTGTCGAGCCTCTTTTCGTCAAGCCCACAATAAAGGCAACACCCAATTTGGGCCATTGCCCCCTATCATTTTCTCAGGAAGAACACAGAAAAAAACCGAAAATGTTTTAAAATATACGTCATTAAAATTATAGGAAGATAAGGGCCAGCAGGTTTGCCAATCCCCAGCAATTCCGATTTCGATATTCGATATTCGATATTCACCATTTCCTTATCGATTTTATGGCCGCATGTAACAGCACTTAAAGAGGCGAGCTATAGTATAGAACCCTGTCCAGTATTGCCAAGATGTTGAGTCCCTTCGGAGCTAGTTTCCAGAGAATTAGTAATATTACATTTAGAAGGGCGAAAAGTCTCACTCACTGAATGTGCTTACCAGTTAACAAGAACACAAAGGCAACGTCAACTGCAATCAGATTTACTTTTTATGTTCCAGAGAATGGGAGGCCACATATCCAACATCTGTCTTGAACAGAAATATGGGTAGACTGGTAGGTCAAAATGGGGTGTGTGAGAGATAACTTTTCACGGGGAAAATTTCCACCACAGTATACAGCTCACACTGCGTGGTCTGTTAAGATGTCAGTGGCTTCAGCTGAAAACGCCTTATACCTTTGTTATCTACGAGATCTGCCACCAAATAGTCACTCAATAAACGAGTGGAGGAAGTTTTCACTTATTTGAATGAGTAGTTTGCAATTTGCGGGTGTTTTTTGTTTCCCGATAATCAACTCCTACCTTAAAAAAAATTTCCAAACTACTCCGATTCACCTTGCGGCTGTCATCATTAAGCCAAAATATTACTGTCCTTGTTAAAATGCTAACGAACAAAAAAACTTTATCTTTCCCAACGAAACCATCCCAGCGGGACCTACCTACAGATCGAGTTGACTAATGGAGCGGCACGTTACTTCAGATCCCACTGAAGCATGTTCCGACTATATTTAGGAGCATGTAAATCACAAATTTTAATGACCCTGCACATGCACCCCGAACGAGTTCGCCTCATATTTAATCCCGAAACAGGATTGTATATTTACGTTAAAACTTTTATTCAAAACCAGCCGGAAAAAAAATATTTCCATCAGCCGCAAGTCCCAGGCAGAAAGACAAAAGCGAGATAAAATGTAAAGATTTGCACGAAATATTCGGAAATCACCGTTATCCCGTATACGATGCTATCCTTTAAGACATAATACTTCAACGTGCCGGATGTAGGACATGGATTGCATTTTATGTTCGTCACGGCGCCGGCCGCCAGGATGGAATACAAATAAAACAAAACTTTTTCCTTCACGTTCGTTTCATCTGTCTCCTTGACGGCTGCATAAGTATATGAGGTGGATTTCCACCTAAAGAAGCTTTCGTAACGAGCTCATATAACATTGACGTAAAGTCCTTCAGATTTTCTTATCATTGGATTTGCACAAAGTCCTTGATTTTGCAATTGCTTGTTCATTATTCACACTTTGCATGCAATAACCAAAATATTTAATCACTTACGTGTCAATGGTACCCAAAACACCTTATCCCTCAGAATATTATTTATCGACATGCGGGCGGAGAGGTAAGATCCTTGTTACACAATCATATTCAGTGTTTACAGGGTGAATCTCTTAATTTGCACACGCTCTTTGGTATTGTTGTTATCTATCTATACATGGCCTCTGCTGGAGTGCACACTTTGCATAATATGCAGCGAACCTGGAAGAATCCTTACTGTGAATTTACACAATTGATTGCCAGAAGGGAATGAGTGCAGTGTAAACACCGAGCAGGGGATATACATATACAACCCCAAGAACCCCATTTACATTTTCAGATTGCACAGTAGGGCGCCCTTCCAGCCAAGAACTGTATTATCTTGTGGGCACGCCTACTCCGTAGCCAAGGCGAAGACATGTGGTAATAGCAATATTGTGCGCACAAGTTGGACTCTTCATTATCGTATCAAAGTTATGCTCGCAGCAAACAAGAATCTGTTCTGTACCTACATGGAGATGATCAAAAATGTGTGTTATGAACTGCTTTGTGCGCTCGTGTCGGTGGTAAATGTGGCAAATACAAAACCCGGTCAATTTCTTGAGATACATATTTGTCTTGCCTTCAATTTGTGGGTGGCCCGACGCGACGCCCGAGGGCCATTCATGCTGTTTGTCCTCTTTTCGGGCGCTTTTTTTGTTATTGTTTTTTCATTTTGTCAATGAAAAGGACAAATATTGTATATCCTTTGAAGTTTTATGAGATTTCCTATGGCAAATGATATTATTCACTCGCAGGATAGGCTGACGGTACGATTTGATGGATTCAATTGGATTTGACAAATCCTGTGGAAAGTTGAGTGAATTTTCCAGCTAGTGAGCAGGAGGGATTTATGCAAAGAAAAAAAACGATTGTCAGGGTTTAGTTGTTTAAAAGAAGATTGTGGACTACTTTGAGTTACGGTAGATTCTAAATTGGCAATCTTTATGTTCTCCCAATTTGGTCCAAGTCCAAGAGATTGAACGAATTTATTGTTGGGTATCAAAGTCGATGTAATGATCACTGTAGGGATAAACAATTGCACTTAAAAAGGTGAGTCTAGCCTTGTTTTTTCGCGGGGGCGAGGTGGCGAAATTGTCAAACCTACAGTTTGGGTTTCATTAGCGTCGTACTCTTATTTCTGATTAGAAAATCGGGACGGTCTTTTAAGCATAATCTCCTTTTAGGGCCATTTTCATAATGTTATAAAGTTGCATAGGGATTTTAATTTCAGACACTTAAAATTGTTGGACTATAATATAAGAGGGCGATAATGGGATGTGCGCACTCTCTACTCCAAAATGTAAGTCGGTCCTCATACGTGTACACCTGTACAGGCGGTGTACAGGGCGGGTATAGCTAGGAGTTTCTTAGGCCTCTTCGATGAAGCTTATACACAGCCTGCCCTGTATTAAGGTAGTGTTCGGTGACTTAAACCTCTGAATAGGAAAGAAAACATATTTAAAAGTTTATTAGTTTAACTACTAAACATTGACGCCACAATTAATCAATTCTTCGTATTCTTCATATTTGAAAAAGGTATTTGTTTCGCTGTCAAGCACAACTTCGACAAAATGATAACAGAAATCGCCTAGCGACTAATCGGGCTTGCAGCAGCTCGTATAACTATGTTTCTAAGTGAAACCTAGTTCCACAACGACCAGCCTCTGCCAAAATGGTCAAACTGCTTCCCAAACAGATTATGTGCTGACACGTATTCAACACCCTTAACGTAGATTCCGATGGGAAAATGTCGAATCTGAACATTATATTGTTGCGTTATATTTAGAGCTCGGCTTTCTAATGAAAAAAAGCAGTGTAAAATGAAGAAATTTGAAATTGTGGACGCCTTACCACACCTGAAGTAGACAGCAGCTAATGAGATATCGTAGTACTAATAATCATATTTAAGGTCCAGGCTAGATTCTAATACAAAATTAGCCATTGTGAAAGATTTAATTTGAAGGCTAAAAAATGGTTGTAAGTAATGCCCAGAAATTCAGTAAGAAACTTTTCTTCAGCAACAAGTGGTGCCAGTTCCGGGACGTTATCAAAGAGTTAGCCGCAACCGCTATAGCATACGGACAGAAAAAAGGAGCATGACGATGAAGAATGCCCCGAAAAAAAACATGAAAAGAGACGAAATTTCCGTACCAGATACTAGGGAGTATGCAGAATAGGTGTCAACGCGTAAGTCCCTTATACTAACCTCCACTGAAAGAGTTCACAGGCCGACAAATATCTTAGGAAGTATTTAATTAAAAAAAATGCATAAGAATATCGTATCCTGTTTTGGAAGTGCGAATTTTTTTTAAACACTATTTTACCAATAAACATTTCTAGTTCCGACAGTAAACTTAAGTAATTCACAATATTCCGTACCAATAACAAATTTTTGTCTTGACTTTAAGTTTACGGAAGCTCACAATTAAGAACTTTGGGCCTTACTAAAAATCATTTTTAATTTCAGGCGAACATTTTCCAGGTCACAATATGCAATTTTATATGGTCGGACGAAAAATGTAGCCTTGACACTAAAATTATTGGTACCTATTCATATAATTATTGGTATCTAGGTTCGTATGGAAAATATAGCCACTGTGAACTACTAAAATTTAGAGACGAAGCTACAAAAGTTTATTGTTAAGGCCCAATAGCTATATTTTCCATACTTATTTGTGAGCTTCCGCAAAATTTAAAGACGAGACTTAAAATTATTACAAGTACCTACGGGACAGGACAGTCTGGCTGTCTGATGGTGTTCTTCGGAATAGAGCAATTTGGCTTAGCAAACTAGTTTGCTGTTGAATATTTTGTATCTGCATTTGGGTTAGATCTGCCTCAGAGGCTGAAGAATGAGTTTTGCAAGGATACCCAAAACAATAGACAACGATCGGTACAGCTTATCCATAATACTGTCGAATGCGACTTTTCGATCGATGAAAAAATACTCTGTGAGCTGTATGAAACTGATGGTGGGGTATTACAGATCGAGTATAGATTGGTTCGGACAGATGGAGTGAATGAACAATAATGCTTCAGCCTAAGAGGATCATCATCGTTCCCCATACCACAGGCTTGAGACGACGCAGAGGACCGGTCCTCATTGTTAAAGACCAGGGCATCGCAGATGACAATGCGATTGATCTGGTCAAATAGAATCAACGCCGTTAAGAAGGGGAGGTTTGCAAGTTTATAGGGGTTTCCATATCGGTTGGTTTGAAATCTTTCAATTAGCGGTTGTGACCTTTTACAGATACCCATCGATATACTACGGTCCATGGGTAAAAGACCGATCGCAGAAATTATAGAATTGTATAGAAGACAACCAGGCAGGCAGACATTTTTTTTGCACATGAAGCTAGGCTTCGATTTTAAAAACAGAGTAAACTAACGGGTGATTTTTTAAGAGGTTTAGAACTTTAAAAAAAAAAAAACACAAAAAATTCGAGAAAATGAATGAAATATTTATTTGAATCGATAGTTTGAACCTTGCAATTTAATGTTTAAAGATAATTTCATGCAAATGTTGACCGCGGCTGCGTCTCAGGTAGCCCATCCGCTGAGTCAAATTTTGGCATACTCTTTCACACATATCGGCCGGTATCTCACGAATGAATGCATGGATGTTGGCTTCCAGTGCGTCAATCGAAGCGGGCTTGTCCCTATACACATTAGCCTTGACATACCCCCACAAAAAATAATCTAATGGTGTCAAATCGCACGATCTAGGCGGCCAATTGACCGGCCCGAAACGTGAAATTAACTGTTCACCAAACTCGCCTCGCAATTGCGCCATTGTTTCGCGTGCTGTGTAGCATGTGGCACCGTCTTGTTGAAACCACATATCATGCAAGTCAAGAACTTCCATTTCGGACAAAAAAAAGTTTGTTATCATCGCTCGGTAGCGTTCACCATTGACAGTAACGCTGCGATTCGCATCATCTTTAAAGAAATATGGCCCAATAATGCCGCCGGCCCATAAAAGGCACCAAACAGTGGCTTTTTCGGGATGCATTGGTAGCTGTTGCAATGCTTCTGGCTGATCTTCACTCCAAATGCGGCAATTTTGCTTATTTACGTACCCATTCAACCAAAAATGAGCCTCATCGCTGAACACAATTTTTCGATAAAAAAGCGAAAATGAACATTTCGAACCGAGCACGAATTTTGATAGTAAAATTCAATAATTTGCAAGCGTTGTTCATTTGTAAGACGATCCATGGTTAAATTGCAAACCAAACTGAAGCTGTTTGACAGTGACACAAGGTACTAAACACACGTCAGCTGTCAAAACCAGTGTTGCCAAAACCAAACCAGCTAAAAAATCACCCGTTATTAACTATTCTAGAAATTGGTTCCCTTATTTCCTGCAGCTACTGCACCTTTCAGGATTGAAATCTAATTTCGGATCTTATTTAATCAATAGCGAATGTATTCAAATGAGCTCATTTGCGATTGTAACTTTTTCTAATGGCGGGTGCACATTGAGTGGACACAACCATTTTTTTGTCGGAGTTGAATGAAGAAGAGATTCATCACGATCGTCATGTGATTTCCATTTTTACAACGGAATGTCAATTGTGCTTTATACTCTCAGCCATTCAAAGGAGGTGGTGCAGTATTAAAAAATAAAATAAAAAATCTAAATGCATATTTTGCGTTTTGCGCTGACTCAACCAGACACGCCTCCTAGTTGTTATGTTAAATATGCGAGTGCTTTTATCATTTCACTCTAAACTACATACCCACATGCAGACTTCAGAGTATACAGATCTAAAACGCTTCACATGACAATAAAGATGAACCCTTTTGTCGTTTAGAAAAATTTTATTTTCTTTGCGCTTCCAGACGATACCCACCTACATTCTCGTTGTCCTTCACTTCGGTCGTCCTTTCATTTGCTTTGAGCCTCGGCCCAGAATACGAAAGGTTAAAATTTGCATTTTACCTTCCAGAGCAAAGAACCGAACTATTTACACACTGAAAGGCAAGCATATTAAAAAGGAATAGGTTATGCGCGAGGTGCGCACCCTACACCGACCCGTTTCGGTGTATTGTGAAACCAATCTCTGTAACTAAACCCTTTGCTAAATTACAAAACAGAATAGAAAAATAAACTTTAAATAAAAATACTCTCAAAGTTTAGGACAAAGGAAAGTTAACAAACCCCAACCACAGTCATTGCGGGGTAGTTGAAATTTGGTCTTTCAACGAATTCACTCCCACTCGCCGATGTTTCGGTGTGCTTGATTTATAACCTACTGCTTGGAAAGATCAGTATACCATTGAGTGGTTTTTTTTTTCTCGGTCACCGTCAAGTTGTATGCATGTGGTTATAAGGATGCGGGCCTAAATCGATGTCATCTGCATGGAATTTGAATCGCTGCCGTTGTTGGGTGAAAATAGTATGAAAAGGAAGTTTTTTTTTCTTTTCTTTTGCAGCATTGGTTCTTATTCCTCTTGTTTGGCTTAGTTTTCACTTTGGAGGAATATTTTTTTGTAGTTTGTTTTGGTTTCGGATGAGAAATTTACGGCTAGAGAGCAAAGTGGCGATAAAATTTCATGAACGTTTGGGTTTTTCTCTTTTTTCTTTATTCTCCAACTCTCCTCGGTTCTATTTTTTGGCGTCGCAGCAAAAAGCTTTTCAAATGGAAGAAGATTGTATTTACTGCAGGTCTGTAAAAGTTTTCCCGTATTTATTCTCATTTGTTGCGGAATTTATTTATACCTTCTAATGAATATTGTGAATAGAAAGTGGAAAAGCCAAGTGGATGAAAAAGTGGCAAACCGAATTTGTAACGGGTTTCGTAGTTATTTCATCAAATAGTAAAGAAAAGTTTCCGCACTCTGCGCATCAGGGCACAAACAGTATTTAGAAACTTTTGCATCAGAAATACTTTTGCGGAATTCGGTCCATTAAGGAACGACAGCCTGTTGCTGTCAATTATGGCGTTTCTCAATGTCGATGTTGGAGAGTTTTTAATAATTTTCACAAGACACAGCAAGGGTGTTTTTTTTTTTTTTTTAATTTTGGTAAAACCCAGTCAGCTACTTAAGTTCATAACATCATCTTTTTATTCAGCTTTGTTTGGTAGGACTAGCATTAAAAAGCTGTGTAAACTTATTTCCAAAATCGAATTTCAGTGGCAAACATTTTACGAAGCCACTTTGCGAGCAACCAAATTCAACCAACTGAACCGGCTATTCGCAACGAAATTTAAAAATGTCCCCATACAATTGGTCTTTTGGACTTGTGGCCACTGCACACGTGCGCACATTAGAAAACATGAACGCAATTAAGACCAGTGTTAAAGGAGATAATAATCCATGGAATTTGGAAAAGACTCTACGCAAGGGTCTTAGGCCCATTTTATTCACTCGAAGTTGAACACAACTTGGGGATTTTTATATGGGAAACTTCCCAAGTTGTGTTCAACTTCGAGTGAATAAAATGGGCCTTAGTTTACACTGTTACCAAATCTGATTGCTCCATGAATTGAGACTCATGGGATGAGATTCTTGTGAGAAACGAAACGAAAACCACTTTCGCATTTAAAAACTTTTTCGTTGATAATCTGTTTGATTGGTTGTTTTCTTATTTTACTAGGTAGGTAAGGTAAGTTAGGTAAACAGGTAGGTAGGTAGAGTAGGGAGAATCCTGCCGACGGGAAGGTAAGGAGCTGAAAGCAATGCTATATAAAAGTAACAGTTCATAAAAAATAGAAATAGTTGGCGTTATTCGTCTGATATGGGAGTATATTTTATTAAATAACGATGTGAATTTTTAAAAGTTGAAGCCCTCAGTAACAAGCAATTGTCGCATGTTCTGGTGAAAGAAGGTATGCTCTTAGTTTATAAGATTTTTGAGTACAAGGCAAAGTGTAGTTAGAGTTTCTTTTTTCCGATCTGCTAGGGCAGCTTTTTTGTAAAAATCCATTGTACGATAATATAGAGAAAAACTGAGATTGCTTTTAAGTTATAAATGACCACATTACCTTAGAAATTAAATTTAGTTCCAACCGTATGGATCGTTTTCGAGATATGTCGAAATTTCAAAAGTACCGGTTCTCGAATTTTTAGTCAAAAACTGGGTACGCAGTCATGGTAATCTCACCAACTTAAGCTTAAATATCAATTTCTGTTGAAATCGTTAGAGCCGTTTTCGATAATCAAACTGGTACGAAAATTTTATATGGGAAGTACGTTCAAATATCCTAAAGGTACGCTGAACTCGTTCGGATTTTCCTCAATTTGATCCAAGATCCAAGAGGGTGAATACCCCTTTTTGCCTATTATCACCATGGCAGCAAGAGTTTGTTGAAAATACCCAACTCTTTTCAATTCAATCAGTCCTCAATGCATAACTTAAACTTTTTTGAATAAAATTTAATTACAAGTTGAAGCAAAATGTCTGGGTGGCTTCCTCCCGCAACTTAGCCTTCAATTGAATTGAATTTCATAATGAACGTTCAGTGAACCTGAATGAATGTGAATGGTACCCTGTGTAAACACATCCTACACATACGAGTATACGGGTATACCTATACCCACTTCCAACTGACTTCCTTTCATTGAGGAATTTAAAAATAAAATTCTTCACATCATCTTTCCATGTTATACACACGCACACACGCAGAATACAGTGGGGGAAAAAGTTTGCCTCCCACACCCTACTTTTAAAGTAAAAAATATATTTAACAAAAGAAAAACCCAAGCTTACGAAAAGTTTTAATTTATTTTGACAAACAATTCATTCAGGCCATTGCTCACCCTTCATCTCGGGTAATTAAATTAATGAGTGCAGTACCTATTTGGGCCGCACAACCCCTTTCCTAAAGGAACCCTTGCAATAAAGGTAGGTTTTTTCAATTTGCTCCCACCATCATTCCCGGGACGAACAGATGCCAATTTCAAAACAAAAAATAGACAGCAGCAGACAGGAATTAATCTAATTAGATTGCGAATTTGTCACGACTGTGTGCGTGTGTTTTTCTTTTTTCGCAGTTCGTGAATCATTTCGAATATCGGATAAAGGAGCGATAAAATAAATTGCCTGCTTCAGAGTTTCCGCTCACTCCATTCCATTTGGATATGCAATGCGGCGGACTACATTTCAATAAACACCTCTGTTGATGGAGCATTAAGCAGTAACACCGCTCGTGGAGCACTTACAGATGCTAATGATTTCGGTGTACCGATGAAACCAATTCAATGCATCTGCACGTAGGACTAATAAAAGATTCATGCTCCTCCTTGTATTTGTGTGCATATTGTAAATGGGGATATAATTGGGACCGCAGAAAGTACTTCCACGTGTGTGTGGTTTGTGTGGATGGCATTGAATTTTAATTTTACCCTCAACGTTCATTGTGCGGATACAATGGTTCTACCGCAAATCGTGTCCGTGTGAATGCCATTGCGGTGGTTGTATGGTTTTGAATTTGGTTCGAGAATTCCTAAAGTGGGAGGCTTAGAGTAAAGTTACCTTCTACTTAAGACAAACTAACAATAACAACTGATCACGTCCTTGGAGCTGTTGCAGTAAATGCCCAAGCCAGTAAATACTTAATGAATGCATTGAAAGGACTTTTTTGTTTCTAGATTCTAGTATATGAAATAAATTTTTGCATTAAATTCGGCTTAGTCAAGTCTTCAACAGATACTGTTATTGCAGCTAGTAATAACCATGTCAATGGGGACATCAAGCAAGTGGTGCCGATTCGATCTGTTTCAATTTGAATTGTTTCTTTTGTAGTATATTTCGATCACTCGACATTTCGGACACTGTTGTATATGTGGCTTATTTTAACAGAAAATAACCTTCGCCCTTCACAACTTTTGTTAGAAATCTTACTTGGCTGGGCTCTGCCCAACTCTAAATAAGTCTAACCGTGCCCAAAAGCGGTATAGAAATTAAAATTCACATGTACATTGTCCCACACTTTTTAAACAAACCAATATACTAATTTGATTACATGTGGACTTGTTAACGCTTCACAATAAAACGGTGCAGGGAAATAAGTCCCCGGGAACTAAGTCCACTGAGGCACTTGGTTCCCACCTAGTGAGAAATAAAACCACTTTCGTGAAGTGGACTTAGTTCCTATGTAAGGTGGGAAATAAATTCCGAAAACTCAGAGTGGTTTTATTTCCCTTTTAACGTGAAGTAAATTCTCACTGTCGACTAAGAACAAAGTAAAATGAAAGAGTCATGTAGGAACTTTGCAATTTTGATTAACATAAAAGAAATAAAATATATCTACCTATATAATAAAGTGCACGACTGGGTCGCACGAGTCTGACTGACTTTAAGAGTGTTCAGCAAATCGAAAATTGAGGACACAATAGTTTTGAAAACATCCATTTGACTCTAAGTTTGCATTTTGGTCAAAATCGTTATCGCCGTTTTCCGGTAAACTGAAAAAAAAACTAAATTTTAAAAAAATCCGGGCAGCCGTTTAGGCTGTAGGCCTGTGGAAGGACGGACAGACGGACAGACCGGACGGAATTTTGTGACCCACTTTTTTGAGTTCCTCTATCATCGTAATATCAGAATTGATTAAAATCTCGAGTTCGAAATTTTGTACGAAACCAATATCTTTCTCTTACTATACGTAATGGAGAAAGTTAAAAATGGTGTAAAAAATTTATGATAATTCATCAATTGAGAACGGCTGGGTCGATTTGGCTAAAAAAAAATTTCAGCGGTTCGTAAATATAAGGAGAAGGTCTTTATGAAAGAAAATTTTGAAAAAACCATCCGGAAAAGTCGTGAAATTGGAAAAAACGAAAACTGATTTTTTGTATGGACTTTTATGTGCGATTGTTCCCGAATGGCTTTTCGAATGGAAAAATAGAAAATTCTTTGTGAAAAACTCGGTAAGTTTAGAAAAATTGGTATTTTTTTATCTTCAAAATGTTGCACTTATTGTATGATTTGGATTTTTAACGATGTAAGGTGGAAAATTCGGTTTGAAGCTTGAACAATTTCGGACAATTGTGAAATGTGCATGCTCATGTACGGCAATCTGCTGCATCGACATTGGGAATGCCAGGACAGCGCCAAATCATGGTTCGATGCACGATGCATTCAATTGCAAATTGCAACAGGAGCAAGACTATGATCGAAATGAGCTGGAAGAAAGAGTCCAAACAATAAATACACCGCTGTTGAGTGCCGAGCAGAACAACGTGTACGATTCGCTGATGAAGGTTGTTTACCATGCAACGGGAGGCATTTACTTTCTCGATGCTTTCGATGAGACAGGCAAGACATTCTTCATTTCGTTGATTCTGGCAAAAATTCTGTCAAGATCTCAAATTGCATTGGCTATTGCATCGTCTGGCATAGCTGCCACATTGTTGTCGAACAGCACATTTTGAAGCTGCCGATGAATCTTCCCACGGCTGACAAGCCAACGTGCAAATTGACCAAGAATTCGGCGACAGCGAAATTGATGCGAGAATGCAAAATCATCATTTGGTTTGACTGCAAGGTGGCGCATAAACGAGCTTTGGAGGCAGTTGACCGAACGATGAAGGATCTATGAGCTGATTCGCGATGATTTGGTGGGGCTATGATACTGCTCTCTGGAGATTTTCGTCAAACGCTACTGCTGCCGTTGAGCTTAATGCATGCCTGAAATCGTCACCTTTGTGGCAACATGTCAAGAAGATTGAATTGACCATGAAGATGAGAGTCCCATTGCAGAACGACCCATCGGCTGCTGAATTTTCGAGACAACTGCTGGCGCTTGATGTTGATGTTCCGACTTGATTGATAACGTTCCCTGCTAATTTTTGCGTATTCTCATCGTCGAAGGAGTAACTCATCAAAGTGTTATCCGGAAGGCGCACGGAATTTTTGAGCTGAAGGTGGCATCGATCTTAATCATGTTGCGGATCCTTAATCATCCGAGATTGCGCAACGGTACGAGGTTGTCCGTCGAGAAACTTAGGAACAATGTGATTCAAGGGACGATAATAAAGGGCAAATTCAAAGACGAGGAAGTCCTTATTCCACGAATACCAATAATTCCAACTGATCTTCAACTCCAATTCAAGCGGATTCAGTTCCCCGTTCGATTGGCTTTTGCGATGACAATCAATAAATCGCAAAGCAAATCGTTGGAAGTATGCGGGATTAATCTCAAATTTCCCGGTTTTTCGAAACATAGGTCCCCGTAGTCATAAACGATCATATTTAGTGTCCAAGTTTGTTTTCGCGAACTCACAATTGCGAAATTTTCCACATAAAATTACCCGTATCTACCCATTGTGACCTACAAAGATTTTGTGTGAAGGTAAGGTAAGGTCCATTTAATTTTATCCATTTTCATTTTAGACGAGTTTAAGTTGCAAGCAAAACGATTAAGTACCAGTCAAATTCAGGCTTGATGCGATATCATAAGAATCGTTGGCCCAAGATTGTGCTGAATTGTATTTGAACCGTAGCTCTCTTGCGATAAATCAACGGTCTTTAAGGGAGGCACAAAAATAAGACTCGTAGTTGGGAATAGGGGACGCTGTACAAAGGGATCGAGTGGATTCCTTCCTTTTCGTTTGGTGGTAGAACAAGTCGCTGTTGCTTAAAGGGTCAAAATGTCGGCAAATAAATCCGGTCGAGTTTGGAAGCCATTTTAAGACTTGATCTGAAATGCAGACATCCACTTACGGAGCATACATTTCTACATTGTTTTTAGTGTGGCTAGGCGAAATTAATTTCAAGTGTAGTCAAATTAGCAGGCTTACATTAAAAAAAAAAACTTTTTTCAAAAAAAAACCAAAAAAAGATTAATGAAGCATCAATAACGGATAGTAAAAAAGAGAAAACGATTTTTTTTAGAGAACTTTCACTTGACAGAACTGTCAATTGTGCAGTATCCTCTTTTTCCATCTCATATTGACATGAGACCGTAACTGAGAAATTTCCTTAAAACCAGCAGAAGACGTTAGGCAGTCTAAGTGGATTTTCAAAAGCTAGATAAGGATTTTTTAAGCCGTCCCGACTGTGAGGCAAAGGCAGGAGTCCATCACTGGATTATAATTAGACAAGCCTTTTGCCACGATGGATCAGCGCAGTCACTAACATGTTTCAACCGCTCCACCAGCTGTGATTGTCAGCATAGAAAATGGTGCGAAGCTTATCCGATTATTGCTCGGATAATTTTAAATCCTAACCAAATAATCCCATTATGTCGCCTTCCTAGAATAAAGATATAACAATGAATGCTCAGTGTACATTAGGTACACTCACTTCAGCCTTGTAAGAAAGGTGAAAAATGTATAATCCCAACGAGTGACACGGTTCATACGAGTATTTCGACTTTTTGTAGTAACAAGAGTCGGAAGCCGCTTCCCTTTCGTCCACTTTTGTATTGTAAATTGTAAGGTTGCTGACAGCTGAAAACCAACTCAGCAAAACAAAGTTGCGGCGACAAGTTGACATGGGGTGACAGGTGGGATTATTTGTAATTAAACCGCATTAGAAGTGTAGACACAAAGACTACCATTGCAAGCATAAGTTTCAGTCACAATCCACAACGCATTCAACGTTTAATAAATTGCCTCCATCCGCAGTCTTGATCCGACCGGGTCGAATGGTAAACCACTGAAATCCTTACAACCGCTGCTAGTTGGATACCAGTTGTGCATTAAAATCACAGCTGAGGATAAACCATTGGATCGTTTCGGAATTCTGTGTCAATCCTAAACGGTTGGGACGCTTCCAATAATCCCCAACCACCAATTCGGATCAATCTGACTGTGCGTCTCGTCCTCATCGTTCTTGTCATTCACCGTCTCAAATTGAAGGGTGGGGCTCCATCCATCAACTTTATCGCATTATCTTTAAATGAGATTTTCAAAAGACATCGATGCCCGTCTCAGATGGTCATCTGTGTGGCACAGAGGGATGTTGAAAACCACTCTTCGCCAGAGATGCGAGGATACGAATCGATAAATCAACGACGAGGACGAGGACGAGGACGGCCTTATTTAATAGCATCCCCCCAATACGGATGGCAAACTCTCAAATCTCAGGCAATTTATTTGAAAGTACATAATCCTCGTTCGCATATACCAGCCCGTCTATATGTGCTAAGAAGGGTTTCCGATTTTTTTTTCTATACTCCTTACCGAAAAGTTCAGGGTAGGCCAATAGAAGAACAAAAACTTAACGGGCGACAAAAGAAAACGAGAGCGCCTGTAAGGGATTCCGTAAAGTGCAAGGACTATTCAATCATACAATAATAAGAATACCGTTTTTGTTGCCGTATTTGCGCCTGTCGGAGGGGTGCCGCATAATTCTCCAAGCCACTTGAGCTATAGTATTCACCTCGTTCGGCTCGTTGGCTGCCATATCCTTTCGTAATATCTCAAACTGAAGGTGTGTTCTTGTTTTAAAGTGTAAATTTCCATTTCGCCTGGCGCGGCGTCGGTGTGAAAAGTAGAATAAGGGTCAGGGTTGGAAATCGGTTGCGATGCCCATATAGATACACAGGATGCTCACATGTGATATTGATTCATGGAAGTCAAATTGACTTATCGTCCTTAAAAGTGGAATTGATTTTGTGTGCTCTTTCCTTGCGGCTGATTCTTTGGTGCGCTGTTAAGGCAGTGTAGAGAGTAATTAATTCGTGTAGCTGTGTGAGCAAGTAAGCGGAAGTGTGAGGAACAAGAACATGGATTACAGATGCAGCGACTACTTTTTCCTGTGCATGCCTGCGGCTTAGTCATTTATTTGCTCGTGTCCTTCGGGCTGTTGCTGTGCATAACGAAACGCTTACAGACTCACAGCAAGCATATAGGGGGTGTCAATGATGTCACAAAAAGGGCATTGGAGCAGGGTTAAATCTCTCTAGAGGTACAGTATCGTGCCATGGAAATGGAAGTCAATGTGTGCCCCTTGAGTGGAGATGCAAAGACGACACACTGTATTCCGTGGGTTTCGGTGCCACGGTCAAAAGCGTTCCGCCTCCTGGTTTGCCTGCTGCTTATCCGGTAGGCCATAACAAAACGTAATTGATAAAAGAACCGATGTCCTAGATGTGTAGATATATACGGTGGAGGCCGATTATAGACATATCTGTTTGCGGGGGTCAAAATCATTGAAAGACTGTGCGGAGGAGGTGGTATTTATCCTTGAAGGGGATTTATAATCACTTCCTAATACCAGGTCGTGAAAGCAAATTGATCGGTTAGCACATATTGAAACTGTCTGATGTTCTGCACTTGGGGAGGGGAGGCTTTTGAGTTTCCCGAAAGTGCTGTGTAAAGAATTTTTAACATCCTCTATTGTTAAAAGAAAGCCTTACGGTGGGTACTTGTGCACTTTGTTTGGATGAGGTTCAGCTTTTGTTACTGGGTGTAACTGTAAATGCACCCATTATCAGGCGGAGTAGGTAGATATGTGTGCAAGTATGCAAGTGGATCTTTGGTAGGCGATGTTGAGGTGTTGATTAAGTGGTGCCTAACCAAGGTCGACCAGTTTTTGAATGTATATGTAGATCTCTTTGCAGCAAAGTAATGGAGCCAACCGTTGTTGCTTCCTTGACAGCTCTCGGGCAATAGCCTATCGACAATACTCGTTTAATTTACGATAGATTATTGTTTCATCGAAGACCCTAAGAGACATGCGATTAATGGCGATCGTTTGAAATGTGTGGATGATATATATAGGTGTCACTCAATACAGGTGAATGGAAAATTGGTCGGTCAACGTCATGGAGAGACAAATGTGCAAACAGTAGCCCGCATTTTGTAGGGCAATCTGAAAGACAAATTGGACGATAGGAACCCTCGGAGCATTTAAGAGCTCCAAGCCGAACAGTCGTGCCGAAATCATCGTTATACCGGCCGAGTGCCGAGATGCTCGAAAAAAGTGATGGAAAATCCAGGGCAAATTTTGCTTTCGTTAATAGAGGCGGCCACTTAATTGGTGTTGTATTAAAAAACTACTTCAATTGAATTTTAAAGGACGGCATTTTTTATTTTTTTTTTTTATTTTTTTAACCCTTTCGACCCCAACTTTTTTCCTGTAGATTGAAATTTTTTTTTTTACATTTAGTCTTATCGTAATGATTTAAGAAGTTTATTGTTAAAATTTAAGTTGCCACGCCCATCGGTTTGGGCGCTACCGAAAGTTGCTTTTGAGCAACGTTGGGCAATGGTGGTATATAAAACAATGTTTTTTTCTATGAAAACCGTTACAATTTTGTTAATTTATTTTGAAATTTTAGGTATGATAGGACAAAAAACTGTTTTTATTGGTATTACAGCAAAGATGGATCTTACACATAAGGCATTTGGACATTATCGATCCCAATCGACCCATTTGACAGACCTTGCTCTTGCGGTCTCATATCTAAGCGCAAATATATTGATCACCACAATTGCCCAAGGTTGCCCACAAGCAACATTACTATTTTAAAAATCACTCACTTGATAACTATTCAAAACTAATAAAATTCAACTTTTACACCGTTCATTTTGATCTTTGCTGAAAACTATTTCATTTACAGAATTTAATTTTTTTTTTTTTTTTCTACATTAAAATTAGTCACTGATTTTAATACCTCTTCCAAATTTCACAAAAGTATTTTCGACGACGCACGTGCAGTCTATTGAACATAAATTAGCTAAATGATATTCAAATGTGTTTTTATTTACACAAATGTTGGGCAGATACATAAAAACACCGTTATCATTAAGAATCAAACGAAAAAAACAAAAGAAACAATTTTTATAAACCTTTGAACAACAGAAATTGCTCTCAGGCAACGCTGGGGTCGAAAGGGTTAAGTAGGTAGTTCAATACGTCTTAGCCAGAGACTCCTCCGGGAGCCCGTTAAAAAATATTAAATATTCACATACCTATACATACCTAGAAGTTGGGAAATTTGTTTGTTTCTGGAATTGAATGAATGCAAATGTAATTTTCCTTCTGCTGGAATTTATACACCGTCAGATTTTATACACCTACAAGATTTCTCCCCAAAATTTGGGAAACAAAAATTCCTCTCTCGAAAACTGACAACTTTCAACATGTCAACAAGTGTACAGAATTTTCTGTATGTATGGCTTTTACAACAAACTGTAAAAGTTTTTGTGGGAGTATTTTTTTCTTAAGACCAAAATCGTTTGAAACCGATTGTCCGATGCAAGTATAGTGTTTGTATTTTTTTTTTTTCAATTCCTCTCTAGCCTACATCATTTACTTTTTTTTTTAAATCCTGCCATCGTAGGAAATCTATCTAGTTATTTCTTTTTTAACTTCTAATATTACAGGACGCATTATAAACAACTTTGAAATTTACTTGACATTTACGTGGATATTCGGTGAACGACACTAGACTTTCACAAATTTTGTGTGCAACAATCTGCAAAAAAGAAACGACTTTCGTCCTCCTCCGCCGTCCTTCCGGATTTTGAAAAACAGATTTGAAAAACAACCAAAGACCGTACCTTGTTAACAGCAACTTTCCAACCAAATCACTGTAGGTATCCTTCATAATAAGCACCTTAAGGGCATCCGCTCAGCGTTCGTTAAAATGAAAAATTAATTTCCGCTCAAAACACCTCTGAAGAACACTCAAAACAGCAGGAAAGAGAATCGAATGCAAATGGCATTTTTCGACGCTCTACAACCTCCCGGCATCCGGTCCACTTCACGTCGCAATGGCAAATTGTTAGAGAGATTTATTATATCTCACTGACACAAAGCCCGAAGGATGTGATTTTCAATCCAATTATTTGAGCACCCTCGAGTTATCCACATCAACCAATCCTCTGACCCTGAATCCGATTCAAATGTAAACATAACATCACAATCGGCACTTGGCTATAAATACCATCATCCACATATAGGAATTACAAGTTACACATTGCGAGTACGGGATGCGGGTGGGCATTTCCGTTCGAATAAGTCAAGCGGATAGGGATATGGAGCTAACACAATGTTTTCGTTTCGGCATAGGAACTGTTTCCTTTGATATGCGCCCCACATCCTCCCATCGAGAGATCTCTTTAATAATGCATATATGAACATCTAGCGAGATGCAAAAGTAAATAATCACCAGAACGCATTATTCGATGCAGAACGCGTTTAGCTGTAGCCAGATTCGCCGAATGGTTTATTTTAAAATAGCTTTGCGATTCTATCAGAATGTGTTTACTTAGAGTAGCCTTGTAATTGTAATGCCTTACATTTGGATACATTTTGCTTGGCGGAATTCGGATAGATGATGACTGATGAGCAACCGCGCATTTATGAATTCCGTCGGAAAACAATTACGTGCTTGCAGAGGCGCTTACTTCCGGTGGTCAGATTTAAAATCATCTATGCAAAGTGAAATTGTTTATAAAACTAGTGAGTGGGAAAGCTTCTTGTAGTTGGCATTGTGATTTCGCACTTAACAACATTACTTTGGTTGAGTTTCTACCTTTGGATTTAGGTTCACCTTGTAAGCAATTGTTGTGCAATTTTTGGAGGCTGGTGCTTGTAGACGGTGACATGTGAGAGATATTGCAAAACAGACCAAACAAATCAACTCAAAACTCTTCCGAATCGTTTGGAAATTTTATAAACCAATTAAAAAAATGTTGTACGATGAAAAACAAGACAAACAACATTTTTTAAAAAAAAATGTGTTTTTTGCGTTGCATATTTTGGGAAAATGTTAGAATAAAATTCGCAACCACTTCTCGTTATAAAAGTGTCGATTATGTTGAATTTCTTTGTTCTCCTAGTTACTACTTGTATACAATTATATGACAGTTTAAACTTCACCAAGGGTAACGCAATGCAACGTAATAATACCTATTATAAAACAAATTTAAAGAGTGTACTAGATTTTATTTTTAAATTTACATATTCCTTCAAATTTTAAGATTAGATATTTTCAAACTCCAACAAAATGTGACACCCGTTGAAGTTGAGACCAATATCTCAGAATACTTTTGAAATCGTACGTATTGACAGCCAGATTTGGAGCATATTAAAACTGTTTATTAAATGATTTACGTTTCGAAACACAATACTTGAGTCTGCAAAAAGGTGTAGATATCTAAGACGTCTTATTAAACTTGCGTACAAATTTCCAAATTTAAATACTTTACGCCAACTTTTCCAAAAACATTGGATTGCAGATCTGGCAATCGTTTGAACATAGCTTAACCACTTACTTACAACCAGGGGCAAGACAATATCTGCAAAAGACGATTTTTTGTAATTTTTGTTAAGTCTTTTTCAACTTCAAACAGCTCCAGCTCGTCCCAGTAATTAGTTTGCTGGACTACTGAGTGAGGATTGCCAGGTTCGATCTCCGGAAAAGGACAAATTACATCCTAAGATTATTTCCACTACGCCACTTCCCACACACTGCCACACAACTGTCATGAAAGGGATTCTGAATAAACCGCTCCAACTCGGCGTATTATTGTAGGTCCTTCCATTCGCCCCAACAATAAAAAAAAGTCACACATAAAAAATGGTTGTGAGAAGCTATGGCTTGGGCACACGAACCTGTTGCGCCTACTATTGATTTGTTCTATTTTTTAGGACCGTACTGAAAAACATTTTGCATCCGTTCAGTAGAGTTTTGAAGATGTGTAATCAACCTGTAAAGTGGAATCCAAGGTCTTGTGATCATCTTGGTTATTTTTGTTTGGGGTCACAAGTATACGCTGCTAAAGCAACAACAACCGACGCTTTCGTGCTTTTGAGGACATACGACCTATAAAATTTTCTCTCGAATGAAATTCGTCAGATCCAGCCATTGCGGGCATATGTCCGAAATTTTGTTTTTAAAAAATAATTACAAAACGAGTCAATTACAATTACAAATGGAATCCCTTGATAAGAAAAAATATTTTACTGGCTAAAAAACAGAATACCCTGTAAATCGAGTCCCAGTTAAGCTCTTTTTTTCTAAATTTCAAAACCCTCACTCACTTCCGCATTTTGCCCCTCTCCTATTAGCATCAATATTTCAAACCATCAATGTTGCCAGCCCATTTAAGTAAAACGGAAGATTCCCCGTTTCCCTTTTCATCAAATTTTTGACTGAAATCCTCCCGCGTACAAAAAGGGGATTTATCCATGAACTGGCAACACTGCAAAACAAGTATCTATTCAAAAAAGTTTCCATAGATAATTCCAAAAATAAAGATAAATCAACAAAACAAACGAATCATTTGAATGACAGTAGCATAACATTCTCTTAAATTACAGAAAAGTTTGTAAAGCTACGAGTATCTTTGCTCCGACAATTTTAAAATACCTGTCCTACAGCTTCTAGATTCCTAGTCCACAAAAAAAAAGCAACAAGCCAGCAAGAAGGATGATAATATCCCGAACCGCATAAATCTGAGTACAGAACTTTCTCCTATCCTCTTGCGTTGCGATGGACCTTTTGTGGAGCATCGTGACCACAAAATAACTTTGCTGCCGTATACCAACTGAGCAAACATCGTGCTTACTAGAGAATTTCTCAGAATCCTGAAAACCACATTATAAATGGAAACACTCCTTAAATAGTTGAACAATTCTACAACTTGTAGTAAACAAACATGAACCCGAACAGGACTTTAATACCGTCAAAGAAGTTCCCTTTACTTTGAGAACTATTTTCCCTCCCGAACATTCCGCTCTTGTTAGCGATTTGAGCGGAAATTCTCTCGCTCGTGTAATTTAATTAAATCCTGCTTTAAATTCCGAAATTCCATGAAAATTATTGACGTGTTGAATAAACAACTGAACTAAAGCGTATAAATTAAATTCTTATCGCAGAAGCGCACAATGGACAGCAAATGCATTACGAGTTGTAAAATATAGCGCAAGCGATATTGGATAGCCCACGTCATTACTCTGGGGAAGATAATCACGATCCCGTTCTTGTCGTTATCGTGTTATATGATGGGAGTTGGAAGAGTACCTACGTCATCAATCGGAATCTGCTAATTAGAGACCTGTTTTCGGAAAAAAAAAATACCAAAATCGGTTATAATGTTGATTAGCGTGTGACGTAAATGTTCCTTGGCTATTCTGTTGCTCCAAATGCTAATGCTTCTCAATTGGAAACAGTCCTGGCAGGGTTCGGACTTCAGAAATCTCATATCGAAGTGAATGACAAAAAAAGGCGGAGTAAAACAAAAATTTCCGTAGTAGATTTTCAGTTTCATATTAAATGAACAAAAAAACAGTTTTTTTTTTAAATAAGTGTATTTAAGAAACAAAATAAATAAACGTAACATAAATTGCACATTCAGTTTGCAAATCACAAGAACCTTACCATGTGAATTGTATACCTACATAAAGTATGTATCAAACCAAGTCAATAATTTTAATAAAAATAATAATACAGAGTATAAAATGTGTAGCCAAAATACATATTTTTTATAAACACATTTGGGGGTTTTGTACTGCTTTTTATTATAATTATCGACTGCCACTTTAAATTAAAAAGCGAAGTAGATTTTGAAAAAGAAGGAGTGGTGGAGTAGATTTTAAAATATTGCAAAAGGCGAAGCAGATCTATTCCTTTCGGAGTAAAGTCCGATCACTGTCCTGGGTAAGGGACAACCTCAAACCTAGTTTAATCCATAGACAGTGGAGAAGAACACTTCCTTCTCTGCGGTTTTTAAGCGAGACAGCTACTGAATCCACATAAAAGCTGATATAATATAAGATACTAAAATAAAAGCTAAATTCCTTCAGTGATTATATTAACCTCCCGGTAAAGAAGACTTAACTTGAGCACTTTTCACGTAGATTGTCCACTAGAGTACGAGCAACTCAAAATATTAGCTAACCTTCCTGAGGTATACTTTGACATATTTGTATCTGATGTCAGCGAAAATTTTTTAGGTTAGTCAGAGAGTAGACCTACTCGGACATGTTAGAACAAGGTTGGTGCTTATAATATGTTTAACCACTTTGGGCTTCTTATAAAATGTAACAGACTTTGAATGTTTTGTGTTTAGTATCCCAGATGGAGTTATAATTTTTGGAACTGAGATGGCCAGGTGCAGAGAAGTCACCTCTGCCTACTCGTTCAAAAGCACCTATAAATACAACAAACTGTCCGTGATAGGGTAGAGTTCCAAGCTTCGCGGGTTAATTAGTCTTACAACTTTCTTCGTCTTCTCTATTTATCGACACTACCAAAACTTGAACATTACACAGCTCCGCCATCTGCGTTACAATGAAGGGTTACCATTGAGTTTAGACAGACTGATTAAGCTTCAGACTTGAGTAGCACGAATTTCTTACTCGGGTGGGGTGACATCACTAAAAAAATAAAAAAATAAAAAAACTTTTTCTCAAAAACCCTCAATAGCTCAGTGAATCCATTTCTAGTCAAAAAAAAAAAACCGTCCACATTAGGATTTAATTATTTTATACAATTTTTTCTTAGAGTCTCACCCTAAAAGAGTATAGGTACATAATCGATAACAAGGCCTCCCTCAGTATGGCAGACGACTACACCTTGCGAAACCATTTGAAATTGTCATCAGCTATTGGATTGCGAATTCTTATAAAATCGCTAGCAACAACTATACAGACTTGAAAACTGTTCTTCAGAAACATACTTACGCCAGCAATGAGAAATATTACTTTTAACTTTGAAACCCTTGGACCACCATGAGAACTCACCTGCAAAGAAAAAGAATGCAAAATTTTAGTTTGTTTACTGAGAGCTAGATGTCTTGTGTGTGTATTCAATATATCGAAGGATAGTCATAGCTTATGCGGCAGCCTAGCATTAGACCGGACCCTGAGCTCTCAGGACGATACCACCATCAGAAGAACCAAAAAGTTTTTCTCATCAGTTAGTGAGCCCGAACTCGACTTGTAATCAAATTACCTATAACACCTTATATTGGATTAGAAAGTAATTTATCAAATCAATTGTTGGGTACCGTCCCCCAACACGTGCTAATGGAGTAGATATTGATTTTAAGTGACTTGCCAATAATTACCAACTACAAGGTTGTTAAGGCCCCAATATGGAGCTCGGTATATCCCTCCAATCACACATATACTAATAAGTTCATCTGGGTTCATGTGTTTGCGGGAGTTAATGGCTTGTACAGTGGAAATTAATTAGCAATTTGATGACACACTGCCTGTGTATTTAATGTGACGTGAAGCCTCCTCCCTTCAGCAACGATGATGTGGCATGTTACGAATTAATAGAAACCCCACACAGAAACGAGCTCTGTGCCCATGAAGCACATTCAATTTTCGTTTCGGAAATTAGTCAATTTAGGTGTGAAATGGAAAAGCCAAGTAAAACACAGCAAGTACTTCACCCAGGTAGTAAAGGGAAGTTGTGACGGCGAACTTGCATTCTCCATATTGCAGTTGGAGTATGGAACAACCTTTACAAGGAATGCTGGCTGACACAAGTTCAGATCCATATCGTAATCAAACAACGTTTCATACCAACTTCCCGAACATATTGGAAAGATTCTCAGAACCAAATCAGATTTTAGTTAAACTCCTTTTGGGTCCTAGGCCGCATCGAGCATTTTGTGACAGATTTTTTTTTCTTTCGTTTGTAAAATCAATGTTTCTGTAAATGTATAGCTCTTCTACTGATGAAACTGAAACCCTCAACCTTGAACCTTTCCAATAGGTTCATAGCATCATTGAGTTGTCGGGGGTTACGTGATAGAGCAAGATGTGATATTCTATTCTATTTATCCACTCAGATGTCATAGATTTTTGCTTAAAAGACCGCCGGTAATAGCAACAAATGAAGAATAAAGTCACTTAGTGTGTGCTTCAACAAAAGCACCTGCTGGTCCGTGCAAAACAACTACGCATCCACTTCACGTACTTCGGTGCATTTAAACACACATCACAAGGATTCCTTTTCCTACAAAAAAAAAGAACTCCTTTTCCTACAAAAGAGAAAGAAAATTTGAAAAGTTTGAGTTAAGTTGCGTTGCGACATAATTTGGGTTATGTTCGTGATCCCTTAGCCCTATGCCTCAAAATTCATAGAAAATTCATATTCAATTTAGCAACCGTCTGCATCAGTAATTCCGGGATAAAATTTGTATTATATAAGCTATGCTTACTGTTTATACATATTTTCTTGGTAAAGAAAAAAAATGTATTTACCTCAACTAAAGTCACATTTCATATATGAAATAAATATTTTCAGATGAATATTTTTATGTGGAATCGACATCATGTCTTCCAGCTATACAAGAAGTGGGTTGATGCTGGCACGGAACCGAGTGCAAAGGAATACAAACATGAAAAGTCAATTTAACAATTGAAAGGATTTTAATGCACTCACGTATGAAGTGCACAAAACTGACTAGTCAGTCTGTTCAGTGAGCGATTTCATTTGTTGACTGTCATGTCTGGTAAAGGAGATATTTCTGAGGTACGATTAGGTACATCGAGGTATGGTTTGAATTTTTTTTTAAATGTGTGTTAGTTGGATCGTTTTTATTATATTTTGGTCGAACAGGAGATGGCATCAGCAACCTACATAAACATCGAATGTATATGTGGACTAAAAAAACATTTTCCTATTCCAGTTATTGAACAAAAGTAAATTGTATGTATTTATTAAGCCCTTAAATTATATAATATCACTTTAAGTGTTTAAATGATTGAAGTATATAGACACTGCCGTATTTATTAGATTCGCTTACGACGCCTCTACGACGTTGTTTAGTAAAACATCGCGTAAAGATTTACGCAGCCTCTACGTGGCTTTCATGAAATTGTGATTTATAAACATTTTTCCGCGGTAGTTTTTGCTAAACGAGGTTTGTGTCTAAATAGGTAAGAATTTCGATAAACTATTACAGAAAACAAAGAAATCTATTACCTTTTTGCCTTCAAACCGACATCAGCTCTGATTAGCTTTATAAATGAAATCATTTTACACAAATTATCTAAACCAATTCCGAAAAGTCTTCAAATGTACTGCTGAAATATCAAACTGCAATCATATATCTATGTATCTTCCTATATCCATATTCCTATTTCTATTCTACCAACCACCGCCAAATCCAATGCCAGTCCATTTGTAGACATATTCACACACATCCTAAGACATTCTCCAAAAGCAACAAAACTGAAGTAGAAGAAATAATATCACAAATGCACAATTCTATATATTTTTATTTATTAAATATAATTTCAATCTTATAATTGCATATGACAACGAAATTCGTTTGGCAGAAATTTTGTACAGCATTCGAAATGAATGAATAAATAAAAATTAATTTCACTTTTTGGTTTTGTTTACAATTCGACGACGACCAAATACCATTTGATGCAAAAAACTTATTTACGTGAGCTCTACGCAGGCTCTAAACGCAAATTTTCGCGTTTAACTTACGCAACCCTAAAGCAACGTTCGAAAAATCTTTATAAATAACATTTTCCTGCGTAAGGGCATTTTAGAGGGTGCGTAGAGATAAGCAGACTCTACGATAAGTTTATAAAAGGCTGTAGGTATGTGGCTTTTCCACAATCACTATCCCGGTTTGTTGCACAAAGCAAAAATCGACGGTGCCAACATAACTTAATCTACCCAGGCGCCAGGCAACTATCTTTTATCTTCTTTTCATTTGTGAGTTGTGACAATAGGCTGGTTCGGTCGGGTAGTTTTACTCATTCTTAAAAGTATCGTTTTTATACTCGGTTACAATTAACTAAACATTGTCTTACTTTTTTTTTCTTGTGGCGGCACTATCGCATGCACCATCCTATTTAAAAATATTAAGTCAATAAATATTTTATGGCGCCACCACCGCCTGCACCATCGTGTAAATAACAAATGCAATGAAATAAAACAATTCTTTATGGCGGCACTACCGCCATCACCATCGCAAAAACTGTTTATGAATTTTTATTTTTGTACGTCGAGAAACACAGCGGCACCAGCATGGCAATAGTACAGTGAACCGCAAACCGCAAAACCCTTCTGAATTTTGAATAGGAGACAATAGAAAAACAGTTGTTAGTTGTATTTAAGGAATTCAGTAAAGAAGTCAAGTACTAAGCTGCCAGTTAATTGTTATTTAGACGCGTAGTAATCATAATAAACTCTGTAAGGCCTAAAATCCAAGTGGGTTTATTCGGCAGGCAATGTCACATTCTTTGCCAGAGCTGGAACCTGGAAGTCTAATAATTATTCGTGCGTGACCATGACTCTTACAAAGCATGCGATCAAAAAAGTGCTTCCGGGCAAAAGAAGAGGTAGAACACCCAAAACACTACTTGCATACAATGCAAAGCAAAGTTTTAGAGAAATGATTCTGTTTTATATATCTAACCTGAAAATATGCATACCTATATATCTCAAACGTCCCACCACGTATGCGATCAAGTCGTACAACAGACGTATCCAGGTTTTTATCACATCCCTTTGTCAACCGGGGAGTTGGTTCCTCTTGGAAATAATTTTATTCGTGTACCTAGTCAATTTCCAAAGCAAAGCTTTTCTATTCCGCCCACGAAAGACTGCTGACTGGTTGCAACCGTTCAGTCATTGTTCATCGAATTGGAAATTATTAGGCGTATGCATGAGTTGCAGAATATGCATCTAACCTCCCGCGCCCGCAAGCTTTGAATATAAATCTCAAATTTTTATGCCAAGTGAACAGCATTTAATGGAAATTTTTTCCCTCTTGTGTATTCAAATTTATTTGATTCAATTTTCACTGACACTCTGCGAAAAATTGCCAATAGATACACATCATATCGCATGCGGATTTTGCATTTCAGTTTTCTGATACATTTATCACGTGCAGGTAATTCCCCCCACTAGCAAATGTCCCGCACGAGTTTGAAAATTTGCATAATCTATTTTCCATTCAGATAACCGCTTTAGAACAAACACATTAGTTACACGATCCCCGTCATCGTCAGGATTAATTGCATTTACAAATTATTAGTATGTGGAAACGGTCTCATCGACTGGTAGTCTAACTTGCGTCGATGGAGTACTTGTAGCTCCATACACCTGATGTGTCATATAGCACTCTATTTTGAAACTCAATTAACTAAACGTGACATAAAATATTATGGAAAATCAAACCTAGTGGGTCGGGGACATTTTCAAATAAATTATATCATCGCCAACGATAGCTTCGATTGGATGTCCTTTCATGGATTTCAAGCTGCGCGTGTGTGTTTGTGTTTGTGTGATTTAATACAATTATCCATAGTTCCCTAGTATATAATGTCGTTTTCAAAATGCCGGATAAATAGAAGTAAATTCTGTGAATCTTCATAAATTAGGAGCGGCTAAATTAAATTTTATTGCTACCCATTGTGACAAAGTGCTGCAGCAGAATTGCTTTCCGCCAGATACGTTAAGTGCTGTCGAAAAACACTTCTGATGGGTGCAAAAGTGATATCAAAGTTCACTTGAGCAAATTAATTTAGTTTTTGAATTTGTTGTCGATGGCAGTTTTATTTGATGGGGTAGAAACTTATTGGCGTCAGCATGTAACTGTAATTGCAAATTGCTCAGCGACTTGCGAAAGCGCGTTGATGTAGACCGTAGATGGTGTCAGTGATGGCGTTAAATTTACGAAAGACAAACTCAAGTGAACAACTAATATGGGCTCGAGGGGCTTGTTTTAACATTTTAAAGAATGCGGGGGCGTTTTCACGAGGAGATGGTGGTTAATAAATAGGACTTCCTCACAGTTAGTCCGGTCCAGTATTTCTTCAAATGCCAAATTCAATCTAAGAATTCCAGTGTGATATTTATTGGATTACTGATTTGTTTAAGGACACCATTTAGAAATGTTTTTTTACCGAGCAAGACCCGTGGTCCACACTTTTTTCAAAATGACCGAAATTATTTTAAGACTTTATCCTTTATTGAACGAAAAATAATGCAGAAAAAACAAATAAATATTTTATTTGCACATTTTCAGCGGTGATTTTGTCAAACTGTTCATTCCTGTATTGAGAGTTTATGGAATCACATGCGCGAGCATTGCGACTCAGAAAAAAAATAAATACAAAAATGATCTCGTCCTTCAAAGCTCGGAATTGAAGCCTTAACCATAGAAAGCCAAATACCCAAAAATCCCTTTAAGCTAAATTTGTTCAAGTCAGTTAATAAATTTCTCGCCGCAAGTAGCAGCACTTTTAAGAAAAAAATCGGCCGATTTTTAAATTTTTTTTTTTTTAATTTTAAAAAATTTATATATAAAGCAATTGTGAGATTAAAGTTAAGCATTTTCTCAATAAACGCGTTCAGTAGACAAATTTGAGTGCGTTGCTTTAGAGCAAAGCTGGCCAACCACAGGCCCGCGGACGAATTTTAGATCGCCCGCGTAAGAAATTTGAAAATTTCCTGCCAAATTATATTGTGCACATCACGCTGAAATGTATCTTCCATATAAAGTTTCTCCAGAGAAATTTCAGCAAGAATTTTTTTTTTTCTGCGGGAAATTAATTTTCAAAATCACTTGCGTGAATCGTCTGCGTTTTTAATTTCCAAAATGTTCCATATGAGGACGTGCATACAATTTTCACGCACGCACACCAAGATTCACATTTATTTTTAGCATCAAAACATATGAATTTCTAGCACAAATAATATTATTATTTATTATTTAAGTTTTTTATTAGGTCCTATTCTGAATGGAAAATAAAAAAAAATTGTTGTTTTAGGGTGGCTCACAGCAAGTCATGTGCGTCGAAATCAACAGATTCCTAACCGTGTTTTAATGATGAACGGGAAAGAAACTATTGCTTTATTGAAAACAAGGCGTTTGCCCAAATTTTTCTTCAATTTTAAAGAGCAGGTGTTGGCATTTTTAGAGGAAAAAGCGGCTTTACCTTTGGAAGCTGATTTACTGAAAACTATATCTTGGTTGAGTGATCTTGCATTTCCTGTTGATTTTACGAATTACCTTAGTATTTTGAATCTCAAATTACAAGGCAAAGATTGTTCTTCCGATAATGTTCAATTTGATAAGCATATTCAAAGCTAATTTAAATTTGGTTTTAGATAATTTATCTACAGGAAATATTGACCTTTTTCCCACACTCAAATGTTTGAAAAAGAAGCTCAATATCGCCACTATCAACTGTTCTAAGTACAAATTCAAAAGTAGTTGTTTGTTGCAGTTGTTTGAGAGCAGATTTAAGGACATTGACGATAAAAATCAATCAACAATCAAATTATAATCAGTTTGAGTGAAATGATTGCTTATACTGCCTATATTTAGTTGAAACACATTTTTCGAAAAACAAGATTCTTCAGAAGATTTTTCAGATTTTTTGAATTTAGTACCAAAACAAGACTTTCCTGCAATAATAGATCTGTTTTTTTTTTTTTTCATTCTTAATTATATAAAAAATAAATAGCGTACATCACTAACTAAGCAACATATTTCTGACTTGTTGTTAATATCGTCATCCGATTTTATGCTTAACATTAGTAAACTATTACAACGAACATTGCCAGAAATCACATTTTATTACGATTTTCTGTTGAGATACCTACATGTACAATTTTGCTTCGTTTTTGGCATTAAAAGATTTTTTTTTTCTTTTATTAATAAAGAACTAATACAGTTAACAATATTGAATTTTAAATAATTAAAATAGGAACCGTCAGTGGCCCACTAAAAATATCTGAATCGTCAGTTTGGCCCGACTCCTAAAAAAAGTTGAGCAGCATTGCTTTAGAGCATGAAAATATTTTTTGCACAGAACCTAAAAATAAAATATTGATATATTTTCGAGAATTGAAAGAATTCAATAAGGGGACTAACATGGGCCCGAGCCGAAAAAAGTTACCTTCACATAAAATAGGTTAGGTTAGGTAGGCGGGTTGGCGTGGAGTACTCCGTCCCACACTCAGGTCAATGTTGACCCATTGTGATGCCCATTGGGGGAAAGGGTTGTCCCATAAAATACTAGCATAACAAAAAAAATCGACTTTTAAACTATTAGTTTTAGTAAGACACAATTCATATGTTTGCATTCTTTTTCGTTCAATAACGAATAAAATCTTACTTCAATTTAAAAAGGGGGCCATTTTGACAATTTTTCAGAAAGTGGGGGCCAAGGGTTGGGGCACATAACTAAACCGATCTTGCGTTCGAAAGAAAAACACACTCCTTGCTCACGTATGGGGCGAGTCGGCCTTAATTCTCATGACTACTGCGGTAATTAATTGTTCAAACATGTCAACTTTTCGATAAAATGAAACGACCTGACATACAAGGTAATATATTTACTTAACTCTAAGTAACTTTATTTAACTTTATTTTTATGCTTACCATTTAATTCAGAGATTTCAATTCGTCGGCATTAATTTTGGTTATATCGCATTGATAAATTAAGAAAAATAAAAAATTGTTTGCATTTGCATAAAATTAGATGATTTCATTTAGCACGAACGTATTTTTTTTAATTTCTTATTACTTTTTTAATGTTAAATTATTTGCCTTATGTCATGAGCACGTTTCGAATGATTTCACTTTAGTTGAGTAAAATTTCTTTTAAATTAAGGAAGCACGCACTTTTTCAAATACAGATGTAGATTTTTTTTTAAATTAAGTTTTTGTTTGGAGAAACAACACATTACAACAGCATAATAGAAAAATGTACCTACTCTTACAACTTTACAACAAATGTTATTGAATATATAATTACATATAACACTGACAAATGTTTTTTTTTTTATTTTTGTTTCTTGTATTTTTGTATAATTTAACACAATTGATATTTATAAATACATGTATATTGTTAACTACTTGTTACTACAGTGTAAAATGTTCATCTAAAATTTAACACGCACTATCCGTTAAGAACATACAAATTATGCTTTATATAATATATATATGGAATACGGTAAATACAGTATATATGTTGAATGTATATTGATAGACATTTAAAACATATCCATTAACATTGTATATAAATTGATTTATTTACAAAATATTGATTGTGGTGTTACTTATAAATTATTATTGTATTGTTTGTTTAAATTAATTCTTTTATTTCTTTTCGTATATCAAAATAATATTACTTGATAAAAAAATATCTGTTGTTGATGTACCTATGATATACGTTGCTTGAGCTCTGAATTGGCCAACGTTGTGCTGAATACGGTTTTTTTTTTTTTTTTTTCGTTTTAATCTTTTAAATTCTGTATTACATTTATTGCTTATTTTTGTTGTGCATTTAATTGGGAACATTGAGATATGTAACTATTGTGGATTTTATTCAATCATTGGGGGTGTGGAGCTTTGTTTAGTAACACATTAAAATTTGTAGAACTCCGATTAACTGATATGGCTGATCAGAACCAGAACATTGAACACCAATATTTATATAAAACGGAGAAGAGGAAAACCTGTCACCCACTTAAAATATGCAATGGAGTTAGTTTGCATAAATGAAGTACTAGTGCATACGTCTGAATGAAGAATGGTTTCCAGTCTTTTGTTGAAAAAGGATTCATATGCAGTACAATACGCAAATGGTCGGTAGAGAAGATTTACATTTTGAATCACCGCAGGTTTGAAAGAAGTCGAAAGTGTGAATATTGTGATCGAATCGTTGGAAGTGCATTTGCACGCGGATTTATCTATTGCCAGGGATTCCTTTCCGGTACTGTATCTATGCTTTTCTTCCTGCGTCGTTTTTTTCGTTTCGCCTTCATTTCGAGTGAAATCCTTTTCTGCCTGTCGGTGGTGTTTGTTTTCTATTATCTACTGCTTTTCTCTTCTGGGTGACACAATTTTAATTTGAGTGCGATTTGAATATGATTAAATGCATTCGCTTTGAAGTTCTACCACGGTTGCTTCTGCTGCTTCTTATAAAATTACTTTTTCACTTCAGATTGATTGATTTTGGTTTTATATTTTCTTTTTAATGTTATGACTGTGAATGTTAATGTCAGCTATAGCTAAAATGTTTTCTCTTTGTATGACGAAAATGATCTAGTTAATGGGTCGATGGCTCTCAGTCTACACTAACATATTTGAGGCCTTTGTTATCCATCTGGGAAATTTCCTGGTCCCAGTTGAAGCTTATCTCACTTGGGTTCACCCATTGTCTGGCCGACCACTATAATGATCACAATGAAGACGGCCAACAGGATCAAGATACAGCAGATAGCTACGGCAACCATTGCGCTATTACTCATGCAACCGTTTGAAGAGAAGAAAATTTTTATCGAAACTTTATTTAACGCGATATTTTAGCGCGAAATATTTGTTAGCGGTGGGGGTCTTCTTTTGTTGGATTTGAGAAGCAAAAAAATAACGCAACGATAAGCACACAGAAGGGGAATGCAAATTAAATTTGAAGAATTAAGGAAACGACTGTAGATTTGATTGTTGAATTGTTGCTATTGCGGCGGCTTTAGACTTAGATTGGTTTATTGTAATTAAGTAGAGAAAAGAAGAAGTAGAGTGATAGAGTTAAGCACTTTGAAGTGTGTTGGTATTAGCATTTTATTCTGATTTGCGTCATTTCTGTTGTTTAATTGATTTATTCATTTGATTAGGCAAATATTGTAAATGTCTTGTTTATGCTTTTGTCATTGTGATCCTGGAATTACTGTCAAGTTTTGTTTTATTATATAAAATTTGTTTCTACTGGCACCGAAAGAGGGGATAGCAAAATCTGTTTTAGTTTACTTATTCGTTGACACCATTTGCCAAAATCTATCGAGGTATTTCTATAAAAAAAAAATTTTCACGTGTAAATTTTCTTCAACCAGGATCGTTGAGTGTTGTGGGCAAAGGTTTTTTTTACATTAATACCACTTAAAAGTATTTTGTCACTGCGCTTAGTCCAAAACAGATTTCTCGGTTTAGTAAAAAATAAAATTTAATAAAAAATATTGGGCACTTGATTGCACTTTTATATTCATTTCCAATCTTCGCATCACTTTAAAGTGGAATTTCAGTCAAAATGGAACGTTTTAAAACGTAGGAATGACTGATCTGTGTCAAATATTAAATATAGCTCTTATGTTGTTTTGTGGCTGACGTCTGTTTCGGGGAAATGCAAATGGTCTCAAAGCATAACGTCCATAAATGATGAATTAAAGCAATTACTTCAAACGAAGGGTACCCCAAAGATATGCATTCCTGTTTTTTATTTTCTTGGCTTTTTTGAAAGGGACTTTTGACTCCTGCCAAAAAATAACTAAATCTTGTTTACCTCGTCTGAGAATCGACATTATGAACTTTTAAATAAATATGAATGGAATAGGTAGGAACTAACATAATCGCAAGGTAATGACGGCATTTGTCCAATGCGAAGTGGACTCCTTGATCACGTTCCATATCTCGTACTTGGATGGATGTCAATGTAGCATTTTATCGGCATGTTTTCCTGGTAGATCAAAGATTGCTGGATATAACAGTAACGATCAGCATCTTAGATACAGTGAGCTAAAGCTTCCCCCAAGGTTTAAGCCATTCCCCCTGCAACTGGTTGTGTCTTGTGAGAAACTAGGTTCAAGGTCGCATCAGAACAGTTGCCCTTAATATTTTTTTTTAAACCACAAAATATTAAAATTAAAACGACATGAAAAAGCAGAACTTATAAAATCGGTTCTTGGAACATCGGGACGGGATCATGCTATAAAGCTAGAAAAGAATGACAACAATCAGATAAAGAGGTGTGGTGCATCCATACAAAAAAAAGGTCATTTCTGTATCTCCACTTTCAGAGGAGCAGAAGTTGTAATATTTGAAACACTGATGTGACCTGTCCGAAAAAAGTTCTTTTTAAAATGTGATCGAAACTTCATACGAAAAGTAGGACACGTCCTTCTGAAATGACGGCAGATAAGGATATATTTAAATGACAGGATTCGTTGTAACAACAAGTCATCCTTCTGTTCACAATGGACTTGTGACAAGCATTTAAAAAAGAATAGATTGAATTCCCAAAAAAGGATGTCCATGACAAGACTTTGTTTCTCAAATTCTCCGATTACGTATAGGTATGCTCAGATCCAACTAAACCATTATCTGTGAAACTATAACAGTAACCCCTTTTGCCACAATAAGGTTAGGACCTTTTCGCATTATATTAGATGTCGCCCAGTGGTAGAAAAGCTACCAGTAGTAATTTGGTTTATAACAAATTGGAAAACAAATAACAGACGACATTGCATCTACGCACTATTTTCAAACCCAAAAAAATTCAATCGAATATGCTGTGGTTAAGGCAGTAAAATTTGTTCTTTACCATTTTTCTTCGCCTATTTATGTATAAGAAGATAACATAAAGTGTCTTTCTGAAGGCGTTGTGACAAGCGAACGTCCAAGTATTTCCACATTCAGTAATACCACTTAATCTCACAGGAGCCTCATCTACAGTTCACGGCCACGACAAGCTTCCAAACTGCCCCTGTACCCGGCCCGGTCTCTGGAGAAGACCCAAACTGGAAGGATAATCCTAGGTACGGACTGACTATCAAATGGGGATATAAAAAATACGTAAGTAGAACACCATGAGTTGATTACATCTTTTCTGCTGGATGAAGTGTAACCAGAGAAAACCTTTTATATTTAACTTAAATGCCTTTTGAACTGTGTAAGGGAAAATCCAGCTAAATCCATATGCCACAGGATATAAAATGTGTCATCCATCATGTATTCATGAAAGTGAATAATTGAGTCCTAGACAACTTTTTAATTGCGACCGTCACAAAAGTCGGACTCTCAAGCGGAAGTATTAGAGGGGTGAGAGCATGTCATTATCATCCAGGAGAAACCTTCTCCAATAATTGAAAAAAGTCAGTATCGAATTTAACAGATGCTCAACGAAAGAAACAATACGACTTTTAATGCGCCATTAAATACTCTACGTGGTTTCGCTCCACCTCTGTCATAAGTCAAACAAATTACTTATTCCGAACACGAAACTTGGATAAAACGAAATGAAAGAAACGCAATGAGGCACAGACACCATAATCGCAAACGCCGTAAAAATGTCTCCCCTTCGTCTTCGTTCGATCCGGTCAGTGCGCAATTAACTGACAAAAGTCCAGAGACTGTAGTTCTGTTTTCAGTGTCAAAACTTTGACCAAAATTGAGTATATGCAGCATGACAGCAGACAGTACTTCAGTGCTCACCAATGTCCCAAGGAGATAGAGTTTGTTACGAACTTTGACGCTTTTGATGGCCGGACATTTAGGTCGTAGTAGGGGAGATGTGGCAAGCTGGATCAATTATTTATTAATTTCGCACCGAAATGGATACAATAGTGGACGTGTAAGGAAAGCTGGCACAAGAAGTGGGAATAATGTTTTTTTTGTTTTCACTGATATAAAGATACAGAAACTAGTTTAAGGGCGTTTGAAGTATACTCCCTTTTAAGGATGTATTAAATGCATTCGATCGAATAGGCCGTGGCATTAGTGGCCTAAGTAGACAACCACGTGAAAATCATATTTGAAAAAAAAATACGTAGGTACTCTTCAACCAGAAGTTCTTTGCAGCCAGCATCAAATGGCTCAGGCCAGTGGCCAAAATATATATATAAAAGACCGCCAGGTTAGAGCTAAAAAAAAGTTTTTCCTACTTATTTTAATTTATACCGTGTTGCAAAAGTTTTGAACGTCTTCATAGACAGAAAAGTGGCGACCATTCGAGAGATGACTTTGTTTCAAAAATATACTTTATTTGAGAAAAAAACTGGTAGCTGCAAGAAAACTGTCAGTTTACAGACACAGACAGTGTCAATAAAATATGCTGGGTTCCACAGGACAACATTTGGTTTGATAAATCCCGCGGCTTAAGTCTTTCAGAAAAACGAGTCATCTATGAATTTAGTGATTGTCGGTTCCGTTTGCGATTTGGTTCCGCTTGCGTTGGTGCCATTTTTGGAGAAGGACATTTAACAGGAATTTTACCAACTCGTATGAAAAGTGCAATAAAGTCGTGCCGGCAAAGTATTGCGAAAAGTGGTGCATGCAAGCGGAAGGTGACGTAACTATTTGGAGAGTGCAACTGGAAGTATAGTTACCCAACAGATTTTTTAGCGTCGTTTAATAGTCTATTTAAATGAACATATCGCTAATGTTGGGGGATAAAATGAAAATTAAAAATCGACCCTTAACAGTTATAGCCCATGAACCAAATAAGGCAAGTCTGTTGCAAATCCGGCGACATTTGACCAGTGCACAGATGGAAGTAAAGTATTGATTGACCCACATTCAAGTAATATTTGCTCAACATCAATATAATTTCCTTTCCCCACGTCTATACAAGAAAGTTAAAAATGCATTAAAAGCACTGTTGTTTTAAAACGTCAACCACTACGCACACACACAGTTTGGATACATAAAAACTGATTTAATGATAGCCATCTTCAGGCAGCATCACAAATATTCTCCAAGCAAAAGCACACATTTCACTTATATAAAATAATAATATTGACTTTTGTCTAAGCGAAAATATAATTTAAATGAACATATCCATCAACAGTCTGCACCACATCATTGAGCAAATACGTATAAACATTCTTTTCACTTTATAAACATCCATTGAATATTCAAATAAATTCACAAGGAAATTAATCACTATTTATGCGCTCAGACATCAAACGCTGATATTTCGCATCTTCATCGGATTTATGTTGGTACAAGCGGATCTCAAGCGAAATTACATGCAAATTCAGAGTTTGCATTAAAATCATTTTCTGGCCATTCACTAGCAATAATTATATTTATAGACAATATTGGATTGGCGGCCATCGGGAAATTTACTACGCACGTGAACGTTTTAAGTTGGCAAGCGCAACTATATCTATACGATACTCGATCGATATTCGGCAATTGTTAGATCTGTCCACAACCACACGACCCAAATTGTGCGGTTCTGCGAGCTATTGAAAAATCTCTGAATTGAGTTTAGTAAGAGGTTTAACTAGATTTAACGACAGAGTTACCGCTGGACTAGAATTTTTTTTTTCGGAATGTATTTATTAAAATATTTCAAATCGATTTGCAGTTTCTCTTCCTGAAAGGAGACGGCAATCTCGTCGCTTCAAAGGGAATTATGATTATATGTGGCGAATTTAAGGTCAAAGTTCTACAATAATGTTTCTGTTTTTCTTACCGACACATTAAATGCTATTGAGCTTTTGTTTTCCACTCGTTTTGAATAGGTGAACTTTTTCTAACCTTCGTAAGGAAATGAAAACAGAACTTCTAACCAGTGTTAAGCAACATCTTCAGAACAAGTTGCTCATTGATGATCTCGAAGAAGGTCGTTGCCATCTTTATTTATCCAACGAAGGTGACTACCTAAGTCATTTCCAATTACAATCTCTCCCTTCTTTCTTGAAACAGTGCTCAGAAGGCTTGATAGGTAAGTAGATAAAATGGATATGACGAAATGTGAACCCTCACTTCCATACCATTCATCCAAATGCAAAACATAGAGCCTAAAATAATTACCTTAATTGCATGCACCAATATATAAACAAGAGATAAACTTTGAAATGTCACACTCCTTAGTGCAACAGAAAACTCAAAATAAGTTCAATATTACGTCACTTGATGTTTTTCCAAAAAGAACTATTCCCAATTACATATATATGATAAAACCACGAGGTACCGAAACGATGAATTCCATCACACAGTTTGTTAAAATCCGTCACAGCGGCAACCCATATCTTATGACAACCAAAGAGCATATTTAAAACGTGCGAAAAAGTGTTGATTCACCTATTTATTTAGAGAGTAAATATTGGCAGGGATGATGAAACGTGTTCTCGCATAGAGTTCATTGAATAGCGAAACGTAAAGTGCTTAATTAATATTTAATGCGTTTATTTAAATTTCATCAGGCAGTAAGGTGAACCCGTTTCCAAGTGGTGTTGTTTGATTTTGCCTTGTGTTTTGGAGGCTTTAAAAAAATATTATTCAAGTAGACTTGATCTGTCGCAGTGGTCATGTTCATGGTGAATTGTGTACCACTTTGTTCAGATGGAATGAATAATAATTGAAAGTCGCAGTGAGAATGATTTTTTTTTTTTGATTTCGGTGCAGTCTACTATATTTCGGAATGCGTCCTGCATCACTGTATTCAATCAGTAAGTCGGAAATGTATGCAGACTCTTTGAAAAACTTTGTAGTTCTATACTGACTAAAATATCATGTTGGATGACCAACAAAAACCTGGTTTACCATATCCCGGTTTAAGAAAGGTAACTTACTTGAAAATTCGAATAAATATTGGCTGTCTTATACAAAAAAAAATACTCATCCGTCTTAAGTGACTACAAAAAATAAACTTAAAAATATATATATATTCGAATTTGATCTTCGTCAAAATGGACAACCTGTCAAAAGTGAATAAATCTATGCGTTAAGATTTCTTTTCATGCATATCATCGATTCAGACTGTGGCTTATGAAATTAGCCATCAATGAGGTCCACATATTACTTTCAACAACTCGAGGGCAAAGAGGTTTTTCGTAGAGTTAGTTGGTCTCGGCGTGGTGACTAAAAGCAAAAATGCTCTTAAGAATCTGTTCCAGCAGCTGCTAAATTGTTAGAATGATAGTATTCGTCGTATCGGCGATGGGCCCGCCTTAGTTCCCAGTCTTTTGTGAGATCGCACAGTCCCACTCAACCCAGCTTAACCTAACCTAGCTCTGTCGGTTTTCATTTAAGACAATTTAAACTGTATTGCGTGGGGCGTTTCAATATTTTTCGAGCTACTCCAGAACATGCATCAGATTTAACCGATTTTGTGTGTCTTCTTTAATCTTGTTCTAGAAAAAATGGCTGTGCGGAGCTCAAGCAATAAGTAACCCTAGGAAACCGCTGCATTTTTGGTTGAGGGAAACCGAATTTACACTCTTGAATCGGAGAGGTTGGTCTGGAAGGAACATGTTCGCATGCATATCATTTTAACGATTGAATTTTAAATGTATACTCCGGGTAGTGGGATCTAAGCCTCGTAAGATGTTAGCAAGAATGACGTTAAATAAAACGTAATGAAGCACTCTTCTTTCTGAAATCCTTTTTATTTTATTAAATACCTCAGCTATGCTCATATACCTATGAATCGTATGATGCAACTATTTATCCATCTACCTATTCATATACTTGTAACGTTGTCAGGAAAAATAAAGTTGAACAGCTCGTAGTCAACCGTTTTTACTCGATGCATATTTGCGTCATTCTTCCATGTGACGGAAAAGTAAAATTGTTTAGAGGTTTCGCGAGCTGGAAAAGCAATATTTCAGTTCGCACCAAAAAGAAAACGCATCAAATGTTACAGATAAATAACAAAGTTAAGTTCCTGAAATGGCTGACCAAATTACAAACATCTCGCCTGCCAGAAAACATCCGACAGAGCTTTCCACTTAAGCAAATAACTCAAAACAAACAGCATTTGCAGTGATTCCCGAGATGGAAAATATAATTCACCATAATGTGGCAACTACAATAATCAAAAGGCTAGTACCTTTTGTATAGCGCCCAAAATACAAATTTCAATTTCGTGCTCATTAAAATATCAAAGTAATGAGAAAACCATTTATCTCCTAATTAGTTTCCCAATTAATATGCTGACTCTATTTGGGATGGCTGTAATTGACGTCTTCTTTCTACTATACTCATTTCCAGCTACCGCCAGTAATACTTCCATTTGGGCTTATTGCTACAATTTGCACAACTCATTCCACTTTTTTGTTTACTCACGAAACAGATTGCAAAGCGAGGCAAGCACAAAAGCAAAGTTAAGGATAACAAATAAACGAGAATAAAAATAAACAAAAGCTATCTCACTGATTTAACGAAACATATTCCAAGAGAACAACAAAAAAAAAACTATTTCCCGGCTTCGCTTGTTACCAGAGTGAACAATAAAATCGAACAGATTTTTAGATACACACTTCGCCGAGAATATCCCTGCCAAACAGACATATCTATCTCATTAGACTGAGTTAAGCTGTCGCACAAAAGGCTAACGACATTTTATGTGCCAAAGTAAACGGAGATTATGTCATTTGTTCCATAAAACTCTGTGACAATAGATTTGGTCTGTTTGGTACACATTTTTTCGGACACGGTGGCGTATGAGTGATATATTTTTTTTTTTTTTGTTTTATTTTCTTTATTGCGAACAAATTTATTTTGTATAAAATATTGGTTTGTCTGATAATAAATCACTCAGTTCCCATGGTATACCACCTGTTAGCGAGATGAACATTCAATACTTTGAGGCAACAAACAGCATTTATTGGATACACACACATAGAGAACATTCGTTGTAGGCCTCTGCGTCATATGATTGTGCTTCCTTATAATAGATATTAATTTATGACAATACCATTTCTAAAATCCATCTTGTTTAATTATTTCCATTTGTAATTGTATTGCTCAAATTTTGGGCTTGCTTTCTTTCCGTACTATCTTTATTTACTTAATTTTTCTTCAATCTTTGTCTCTCACTTCATTTGGATGAATTATCAATTATTCAAATTCCTAAAAAGGCCTAGTACATACTTTGTTGACAAACAAATAAAATAAACAAATATAAGTGTACCCCAGT
Organism: Cheilosia vernalis; assembly: GCA_949126925.1. Lineage (NCBI taxonomy): Eukaryota > Metazoa > Arthropoda > Insecta > Diptera > Syrphidae > Cheilosia > Cheilosia vernalis. The sequence continues at coordinate 97,741,065 of OX421358.1, read as the reverse complement.
GCTGAAAGACGACATTGAAATGATTTATTATAACACAGAACTCTCAATGTTCTGTAAAGCTATGTACTGCACAATATAGTGTTTGTTCCATAGAAAGGACATGGCATTACAATTACAACTGCAATAAAAGTACACGTGAACCTCTTTACCGTATAACATCCAACCATCGGATGGAAGGAGAGCGTGCAACAGGAAGTCTCCGTAGCAAGTCTTGTGCTCAAATTACGAGCGCCACACAACAGTCGCCAGCAGGACGAAGACGAACGAAAAGCGGAGAATGCGATATCCCGGGCAAGAACAATTATTTTAATGGGTATTTGACATTTCGCTGCACCGCGTTTTGCAGCTCACCTGTCCAGTGGGATTCTCCTTCGGTTTTTTTTTTTTTTTTTTTTTTTGTTTTTTTTTATCAAGAAGTAGTATTTGTGTAATCACATTTAGAGGTTAGTTGCAAAACAACGTAGCCAGAAGGTCACAGTTGGTGGTGGTAAATAAGGATCTTCTCTCGCCGACATGTGTGCTTTATGTTTGCTTGTTTCCCCCACAATCAGCTTTTAAGTGCATGCAGCTGCACTTGGGACGCAGTACTTACAATAGCCATCTCATTTTCAATTCGTTTTGCTGGGCTTTCTGTCGTCATATACACAGACAAATGTCAACAACAGCCTTAGAAGGTATGTATAACTGTGGGTGGGATCTACGGTAATAGGTATGTTATATTTTAAAATGCCAAGCGACCAACACCGCTCAGTATGTGATCAATTAAGACCTGAATTATGATTTTGGGAGAGTTCATGTGCCTAAATGGTGCACAGGACTTTAAATGAGTTCGGAAATGTGATGCTCTCAACACAGTCCAACAGAGTCTCACTCGCTTTGGACTGCATAATAAATGGAACTGGGTGTGACATCTGCTGCTTATATTACATATGATAAAGGCAACATCTGTCGATGTAAATGATAATCCGCATAAGCTGCTCTTCCCAAAGACAGTAGTACAAATACCACAAAATTTGGATCTTTGGAGAAGACACCAGAACCCGTCAAAACCCTTATGCGGACTTGTTTGACGAGGGACCGGAAAGATGCAAATAGCAGTGAGTCGACAGGATATCAATAAGATTCATCTACTAGTTTGATCGGAAACAAAAGAAGGAAACACAATTTCTTTAGAATCTACAACAAATGGTACTAGGTTCATCAGGACTAGACCTAATAAAGGATAAACCTAAAATCTAATCATAGATTGAAAATATTTAGGGTTATGAATGCATCATCAAACCATTTTTCCTGCGATATGCTATTTACCTCTCGCGAACGTCTGACAAACATCCGAGAGTATAACTGTCATGAAAGAGCTTCTCAATTAGCCGTTTGGAATCGGCATAAAATTGTAGATCCCTTCCATACGTTCCAAAAATGAAAACTCACACAAAACGAATGGTTGCGAGAAGCTACGCCTAAGGTCCCTACGGACCTGTTGCGCCAAAAATTATTATTGTTATGCTATTTACATACAATGGCGAAGATCAGCTACAGAATGAGGGAGTACGATTAAGGGCAATCAACTGCTTATAGAAATGATCAGAAAAGTCTCTTCTATACAGTCGGGGACTTATTTCTTAAGTCTCTAGAACAGGGCTGCCTGCGCTTAAGTTATCAACTGGTAACGCAGCAGCTGTGTCAAAGTTTTGTAACTAACGAGTACTTGTCTACATTTGTTTACTATTAAAACTAAATGTACCTACCATATTTCAATATGTATATTATTCTTAAAAAGAGTTCACCAACAAAGATAATCCGAATAAATTTCAACACTGGCAACCAGATAAAATACCCATAAAAACGGAAACAACTTAGCCAAAACAGACGAACCAGAAGTCTAACATAAAATTGGAACTCGAAAAAAGGTATCGAATGACGATACCCGGATAATTAAAATTAAATTACAAAGTCATTATCTCCTTATTTAATAAAGCAGTAGGCAAATGAGTAAAGTCACCACTTAACAAATCATCGCTTTAATTTCCACAAATTTGTCCTATCAGCTAACGCAAAGGAAGTCATAATGCGTGGCACTTGGTTTTTACGTGCTTGTTTTTATTTTTTGTAATTTCTTTCGTAGCCATTAACCTTCTGGTATATGGAGTGGCTGCAGGTATCAACTTTAAAACGATTTGTACAATTTATTTTATGTAGTAAATATTCTCTAATGGGATATTAACTTGGTCACTGAGCTTCTTCAACGATGTCTGGGACGTAAAGGACATTCACTCAAGTACTGACGATAAACGAGAGGCGCTCCAAACTTCAAATTAATGCATTCCCTAACTTATGACAAAAAGGTAGTAGTTGCGATGTTAGTGACTGATGCACTGGAGTTTTTATCTGTTAGACCGCTTTAAGTGCTACAACTACTGATACTTTGCAAAGTTGGAAAATTCGTTGTGAAGCTTGGAAAATTTCGGATAATTGTGAAACTCATTGCGACGTTTCGCGTGCATTTTGGGTAGAGAAGTTAACGAAATAAATAATGCCGCTTTTGAATACCGAGTTGAAGGTTGTTGACGATGGAACGGGAGGCATTTACTTTCTCGAGACATTCGTCATTTCGTTGATTCTGGGAACAATTCGGTTAAGATCTCAAATGCGTTGGCTTTTGCATCCTCTGGCATTGCTGATATATTGTTGGAATGCGGTCGAACTGCAGCCGATGCCGATGAATCTTCGCACGGTTGAGAAACTAATAATTCGGCGACAGCGAAATTGATGCGAGAATGCTAAATCATTACTTGGGAATAACGCACGATGGAGCATAAATGAGCTTTGAAGGCGATTCGGTGGGGCTACGCTTCCCGTCATCCCGAAATCTGCTGCTGCCGATGAACTTGATGCGTGCCTGAAATCATCGCCTTTGTGGTGTCATGTCGAGAAGTTAAAATCTACTACGAACATGAGAGTCGCATTGCAGAACGACCTATATCAGCTGCTGAATTCTCGAGACAACTACTGGCACTTAGCAATAACCATACTCCCGAAATTCCCGCAAATTTTTACGGTTTCACATCGTCGAAGGACGGACTCATCATCATTGTGTCCCCGACATTGCACACCATTACAAAAATCTCGATTAGATTAGTGAACGGGCAATACCAGCAGCGCAAAAAATAAGGACGTGCATTGATAGCTTGAGTTTCATTATTCACAGTCAAATTGTTGGAGAACTGCATTCCTACAAATCGGTTGACAGCGTGGCCAACGAGGATGAAGAGATCAACTATCCGATGAAATTATTTAGCTCGCTTGATGTGCAAGGAACTCACCCGCTGTTTGTTTTTGTGCCGGAAAACAAATCGAAAAACAGTGTTTATCATATAAATAAATCACATTGAAATTGGAATTATCTGTGTTTTATTATCACTCTGGAGTTTATCTGAAGGTGTTAAATCGGGGCGAGACGAAATTCGCTGGGTCCGCTAGTTTTCTATAAAGTCTTTAGAAGTGATTTTGTTAAGGTGCAAGTAGGTATTTGAGTCAATTTATTAAATGAGAAGGATAAAGAAAGAAAATTCCTATAATTCCTATATGCAAAAATTTCTCTAGGATTGGAGAACAAAAAAAAACCATAACTCATGACTGATTCGCATCTCTTTAAATCGCTTAAAAACGATTGCTTCGGGTTACAGCTCAGTAAGTTTTTCTGTTGGATCGGAACGAAAAAATATAATGCCGAGTGAATGCGAATACGATTATCACTGTTTTTAGCGCAACATTGAATTTTTATTCCAAAATGCGACGAAATAGAAGACCCGTCGCGTCAACTGATTTTGGTATCGAACCGAAGCCTTTAGCCATAATCCCCGGATCATTGTACTAACAGAAAGACGCCCGATTTTACTCTTGCATCGTTGTTTGTAGCAGAGACTGTAAAACGGACCTCAGTGATGACAAACTACAAGACTTTCAATTAACTTAATGTACACTTTAAATACATTTTAAATTGATGTAGTCAGGGTTACTGAAATATCTTATTCATGGTTGACTCGCTCCAGCCCGAGCGGTAGCAGATTTTGTCAACCTGTATAGCTCTCGTTTTTTTATTTTTTTAATGCAAAAGGACAGAAAGGGCACATTAATCGATGTCCGCGGATGGTATTTTTAATATCACTGCCGTTGCTTGCACTCCTGTTGCTCTCATCTGCCGCTTTGTGTCCTTTACACTCTTTGTTTTTTTTTATTAAAGTGGGTAATAATAACAATTTCATGAAATATTAATTCACAGAGAAATGTGATAAAAACCCTCGGCAGACAACATTAGACAACCAGTTAGTTGGTTAAGTAGTAACAACAATATGGACTAAGTTGGGGGCAACATTTTTTGTCAAAGTTGCACGCTATATTAAAAATATCCCATTCACTGGTCTGTGCTCATTTGAAAAACACACCGCTATAAATGCGCATGTGAGTATTTAAGCGCTTCCACCAGAATCCATCCATGATGATACCATCACAAATTAATGCCAGTGGAGGAACTGGAGCAGAGATTCATTTTAAATCGTATTTTAAAGGAAAAAAAATGTAATAGTGTCACAAGAAATTCCTACACGGAAATGAATAGATACAGACTATGTCTGCACAAAAGTGGGAAAATATAACATCCACGTTGGATAGCTGCATAAATATTATATAATCGACACCAGGAGGACATCTATTTGCGCGAGAGCAACGAGTATATTCAATGTAAACAAACAACAGAAAAAACTATGATAGTGTGCTGAAGTTTGATTTGATTTTATATCTCGTTCTTGAACATGCCTATGCAATGAGAGTTTTAAATTGGCTTTGGGAATACAGAATACAGAATTTATTAAATGATGAAGGTCGCACATGGATTGGCGAGCACACAACTCCGATATAAAGATGTTGATGGTTTTCTGAGCAATATAGCTTTTTGGGACCTAGGCGAAGGCATCATTTTGACTGTTCTATATTTTACGGAAAAGCTAATTTTTCTCAGCATTGTGTTTGATACTTTGATCATAGGATCGTCTTCTGAACTTGTCTGCTATGAGGTTTATGTATAGCTCATACGACTGGTTAGAACTTGTTAAGCTTGGTAGGGGGCCACTATTTTGTTCGGCTTTTAAGCAGATTGAATGCGTAGGCCAACAACGAGACTGCTTAGGGTGTATATTTTATGTACCACCAGAGCTAACGAAATTTATTGCCACAGTATACCCACAGAACGTGTCAATCTACATTCCAGGTGTCATATCAGCCATCGGCGAATTTGGTCAGAAAAACATCCTCGCTGTTGATAACTTTCCCATTCATCTCTTCGTTTCACTCTAATATCGAAAACGACACACGGTGGTTTCGATGAGCGCCACCATGCACTGATCATGTTAGACTTTGCTCTGTAGCTCAACTTCTGGATCACCTAAAAAGCTGATTGATAGTTTATAAAATATTAAAGAAAGCGTCGGCTACTTAGGTCTTAATTCTTGCATTGGTGAAGATTTTTTTGGTCGCAAAAACCTTCATAAAAAGCTAGCGCAGAGGAATGAATGGCTTAACTTAAGTCTCCTCCGAGCCTTGCGAAGCATTTTAAAATAGCTCATTTGAAATCTTTTTGGAAGCTTTCCCCACAACCGTGAACAAACATAGCTCTACGAACTAATAACATCCTTGAAAGTCGCAGCACGGATCTTGTTTTCAATAAGGTCAAACTAATTCTCGTAGCAATACTTGTGCATAATTGGGTTTTTCACAATTGCCACAAGGGTTTCCCTTTTCTACAATACAAAAATATTTATATTTTAACATCCCTTGGCTGACACTGCGACCAGTATATTGTATTTAGGGTTACCCGCATGTATTGATACTAAAAGTCTGAGGAATTCCAAGCGGTCTTAGCCATTACCATTCTTTTTCTAGCACTTAAGAGCAGCTATCGGCAGGAATTCTAGTGGGAGAAACTGAAATTGGGGTTTTTTAAATTCTAATTTATTTGTTTTTCGTTACAATTCCCGTTTTAGTAGGTAATTTAAAAATGTGCCTCGGCAGAAAAATGAAGTTTACAGACATTCTGCGAACATAAGAAACGCTTAGTAGCTGAAACGTAAGAATGAGAGTTAGTGTATAGATTTGCCTCGTTCTGTTCTGTCTACAACCAAATGATTCAAAAATAAGCATGGCAATCGAGGATGAAATAAATGCGTGTGTTATTTAAAAACGCTGTCAAACAATCGATCGATCAATCCTCTAAAGCTACATTTAACAGTGAATATTATTTGTCCTAATATCTTTGCACTAGATATCAAGCCTTTCAAAAAAAAGCTAATGCCAGTTCCATTCGAAAAAAGATCCAGTTTTTTTTCTATTAGTCCCTCAAATATGTTTTCCCGAATTTGACCACCAAGCTCATCTGTACATTTTATAAACAACAATTTCATGAAAGTTCCGTAAGGGCTGCGTAAATTCTTAAAAGATGGTATCAATATGCAACATGCTTTCTATTTATTTGACATACAACTTAACCTAGGTACATATTTGAGTTACAAAAAGAGTTGTTTTTTTTTTTTTTTGGGAAAAATATCCAAATCTAGGGGTTTACAGATTTAACTTGGGCAAAATATTTTTACCGTCTGGCAACGGAAACACGAAGAGCTAATTTCAAGCAAGATCAAGGATTAAGAACGAGTGTGTTTAGTGTTAAACAGTGGTCCACCAGCGTCATAAAATAGAGCTACCTTGAAATGCTTTCTAAGAAAGCCCACAGCTATGATAAGTACAAGTTGAAGGAAACTTTTGACGTAAAACACGCAGGAGATTCGGACCAAAAATCGTGTCAACTGTTTTGTACATGCCCCAGTCATGGCCACGAAGTTGGTTTGAGAAAATGGAAAAAATAAACAGCCTCAAGGCTCGAAATGACAAAGACGAACGAATCACCGCTTTGAGGAACAAACCATGGCAGCTGCAAGAGAACTTGATCTGGAATCTGGATTAGCAACGCGATCGCAGAAGATGGATTGTTGCAGTAGTTTAGGACTTGAAAGCACATATTTTTTGATTTGAAAGGTTAAATGCACCCATGCATCAAATTATAGGTACAACCAATTATTTGTCGTCGAACCAACAGATATGGGTTATCTGTACCACGAATCGCTGCTGGAATTAGTATGATATAACAACCAAAACGTGAGGATTAATTTTGCAAAGGCATTATGTGGCAAAATTATCCCTCGCATACCACATAATTTTGGTGATTTTGGTGAATCAAATTCGGTTAAATGGCAATCACATTTACGTTGAATTATGATACGAGAAGATGTATACACATTCACGTTTAAAGGAAATCCATTAATCGAATTTAATCAAGCACGAATACATCTATTTCAGTGCACCAAACAACGATCATAGTTCTTAGAACTCAAACCGTAAACCAGCAACGGCTTAATCAACCTCCACTAAAGGGAATAGATTTCTTCGAAATTCGAAATAACTCCAGATAAGAAGAAAGTACGAACCATTTGAAGTTGATAATGCCAATAAAATTTAGGTGAAAACCTACTTCAAAAGAATAAGAACTAATTCCAAGAAGCTCTCAACTTATTTTACTCTTGCTCTATATCCGACTATACTTTATAAAATGAGGACTTTCTTTCTTAAAATCACCCACAAAATTTTCTATTTTTCAGACGTTATTCAGTGGAAATCTACCCCTTGCGGGGAAATACATATCACGTCCTCCCGCCATTATCTCAGATGCACTCTGACGAACGTGTTACGAGTACAGCCACTCAATTACATATAACTGAAATTTTACCAACCCCAGATTTAAACAATTATTCAATATCTCAATAGACAGGAGGCAGTGCTGGATTTACGCCTAGGCCCGTAAGGCCCGGGCCTAGGGCGGCATGATTTTAGGGGCGGCAAAATTTTGGAAACCCTGAAAATCAAGAACCGTAAAATGTTAGAACACAGTCAAAATTCGATAACTCAAACTACTATTATCCACAATAAAAGCTCGACTTATCAAGACTTCGATTTATCCAAATTGCTGCTCAAAATTAAAACAATCAAACAATTCAATATGTATCTGAAATACATATGCACACACATTTTGTGCTTTTATTAAGTCTAACACATTTTACATTAATGTAGTAGGTACATAAGTATTTACAACATACATAAAATTATTGCCTGTGTGTATGTACATATATGTATGTACTTACAACTTCCAACCAGCAACGAAACATGTCGGTAATAAAAAAGTCAAATTTCTTAAACCTACATATTATTTTTATGTGTATGTAATTAAGTATCTCGTTTTCTTTTCAAATGAAAATTCGCTTCAAAAATTCGAATTTAAAATGTCCACGTTGTCCAAGTTTGACTGTAATTTGAAATTGATAATTTTTGTGGATTAATTTACCTTTATATCAGATAGGTACATTAAAAAATCGGCAGTGAATTTCTCAGTTTTTTTTCAGTGAAGTAATTGCGGAATGCAAAATTTTTGTTCATCAGTTTAAAACAAATTCAAATTTACAAGTAAAATTGTCGCAAGTCTGATATAAATTTTTAATCAAATATGAGTGCATATCGAAATAAACTCAGTGGTGCTGGTAAAGGCTGGTACGCTGATCGAGTGAAACTGAAATTTTCACTCCTCTCCAAAAAGTGCTGTGAAATAGAGAGTCAAATATTTTGTTGGAGATTTTAGTTGGAGAAATTTATGCAGGGTGACTGAGCTAAAAAAAAAAAAAATTGTTTTGTGGCAGTTCAAGAAAACAGCTCGAAGAATCAAATTGGAAACTTTACTTTTTGTAAATCATGACTTTCGATGATTTTCCCTTCCAGCGAACCTCTAAACACACAAAAAAAAAATGTTTCGTATTTTGTTCATGACAATTTTAACAGTTTTCAATTTGGCAAATAATGTCTGATTTGTAAAATAAAAAGGACAGTCGTCAAATTTAAACAATTAACAGTGCATGTAAATTATACATATTTTTAAAGATCATTTGCTGGTATTGCTTGAACAAAACTGGGTAGACAAATATTCTTGAGGCACCCTGCTTATGAAAAAGGCCATCCGTGCCACGAACTATTTGTACACCTAACATTATCGCACTATATTCAATGAAAAAACAATTTTGCAAGTGCAAAAAACTGATTATCCTCTTAAAGAAACGTCTGAAATTCCAATAAATTTCTAAACCACTTCCTACAAATCATTTCTCACGCTGAAATGTCAAAAAAATAATGCGACGGACAATAAAAACCAAGTGAAATAGCTGCGGAGAGATTTTAGTATCGCCACCTACGACTCAGTTTTGGAAGCGATATTTTCCACTCGAACTGCGTACCGCCTAGTGAAATTTTCATTTGGAAAATTCATTTTGACATTTCGCAGTGAAAAATTTGTATGAAAAATTGGATTTCACTTGAACTGCGTGTACCAGCCTTAAGTTATGCGAAAAATATATGCAATATATTACATTCACAAAATCTTTGTGATGTTTACTTTGATATTGCTCTACGAATTTTTTTGAGCATCCCAGCAACAAATTGTTCTGGAGAAAGATCTTTTTCAACTCTGAAAAGGGTAAAAAAATTATTTACGTGCAAGTATAGGCCAAGACCGACTTAATGCCCTTGCATTATTATTATCTATGAAGCTCGGTTGGTACAAGAACTGGATTACGATGATATAATTGACGTTTTCGCACGAACTAAAGCCAGAAATAAGAAAATGTGAACTCAAAAAACCTATATTCAAATTAATAATTTATATTTAAGACTTTATACGAAAAGTTATACCTATGTTAACTAATTAAATGTTGTATTGAAGTTAATAAATTTGAATTCATAATAGTTTAAAAATTTAAAAATTTAACAGCAAAAAGGGCGGCATATCTCACGGGGCCTAGGGCGACATCGTACATAAATCCGCCACTGACAGGAGGACAGATAACCACTTAACTTTCCAACCCACGTAAGACAAAAACGATGATGAGACATTCGACGGCAAATGAAAAAAATGTTAAGTCGAAAACTTGATTCTTATTCAAGCATCTACTTGAGCTATGCATCGATGATGATCTGCAGACCATGAGTCCTATCCATACTCGTATCTTTGCATAGAATTACATTATAGCCATCCCTCCCCCCAATTGTTGGCAGGGGGCTTCTGATAAATGGACGATGTCATAAAAGACAGTCTTCATTAGCTCTTCACACACAGACGAGGACATTTGTGTGTGCATTATCCTTCAGCTATTATGCAGATAAATACAATATATTTAAGATATTTTTCCGTTGATTTTGCTATCTCCTCCATTCGAGTGTGTGTATGTTTTTCTTTTTACTTATTATTTTTTTTTTTTTTTTTTTGTTTCTCAAGCACTAATCACTGGTATTCATTGATTGCTGTCGGAGCTGATGCTTGAACCAAGGTTGTCGTAGAACGAATTTTTATCGAGCGAACAAAAACTAATCATCGAGAGGGAAATAATTCGAAAAGAAGCTAGCAAGACGCGACGATGTTCGGTACTTTTCACATGCACTATCGCGATACGTGGACTTTGGAAAAAAAATAAAATTATAACTTTTTTTCCTTTTTGGAACCGTAAGCGTTGCAAATAAACCGGCGGAATCGAGCAATTTGAGAGATACTTTTAGAGAATATGAAAAACTATTTATTTAACAAAGTGTAAGTTGCAGGTGCGCATTCAAAGCTACTATCTCGGCCGACACAAATCGACTAAACTGTGTACGATGAATCAGTTTTCCGCCTAGCTGTTTTCGAGGATGAATATAGAGTTCATTTAGTAGAGGCAGTAGCTTTCTCTCAACTGGAATGTGATGAGCTTTTTATGGGGAATTTACATCCTTTTGTGTATATAAATTGAATGGACCAGAATTTTCGTGGTAAGAATAAAAAAAAAAAAAAATACAGATGCGGAGAGATGCTCAACGAACTGAGAACTATTTGATAAGTAGTCTAGTTTTTTGGGGGCTTAGTGTAGCTTTTGCCGAGGATGTTAAAAATAAAGGTGTCACACCTATTTTACAAATTTTGTCTATGAACCATGGATGAGGCACAGAACGGTTGTGCGTCATTATAAAGGATATGAAAATCAAATAAATCTGTCGACGACAATCTCCAATTAGTCATACAGGAAAGTGGGCGCCCAGGAGATGTTCATCAAGTGTGATTTGAAGTCATCATCAGTTCTGCGAAGGGATGTGTGATGACTCACATGACTCACTGGTCACAAGTGTTAATAAAACAGCGATAGTTTAATCGATTGTTTTTTAACTACAGAGACTATCGATAGTTTTTGAAAAAAAAAGTAGGTAGTAGTTTTTTAACAAGAACGTTGTTTTTTATAAATATTTATATTAAAGACAACAATTTTGTGAAAACAAAGTAATTACATGTCTTTTTAAGAAAATCGGGAAATTTTTAAAATAGTTGAAAAGTGATAGTTAATTTTTTAAGGTTCCGTACCCAAAGGGAAAAAACGTAACCTTATTAGTTTCGCTCGGATGTCTCTCCGTCTGTCCGAACCCACTAAGCCAATTTTGTTACCAGGTCTATCTCAAGAACCGATTGACATAGGAGGCTAAAATTTACACACAACATCCGGTATAACCTCTAGTTAAACGACAAATACCAATGGAAGGAATACATCGATTGGTTTTGGATTAATTAGTAATCTGGTGAAAAAAATATTTTCATTCGTCCAAAAAACGGTTTATTTCTTGATTCACAAAAAAATACATAAATTCCTTTTTTGTAGATCATGTTCTTATCTATATATGTGCTGAATACTATTTTGCCGAAAAGTTAATAGTTTACAAGATATTTTCAAAAAAGATAATTTTACCATGTAAAATACGTTGCTATCATAAGTTTTAATCTCTACTACGCAGTTGTGCACAATTGACCCCATCAAAGACAGAAGAGAGTCACAGGGTTCCCGCTTGCTAATTTCGTTGGGGAGTATAATACATTTTTGTTGGGGAGTACAGAACAAAATAAAAGTAATATATTTTTAGTCAATAGTTTTTAATTGGGACAGGTCGCATACAGAATGGAAAATTGGCGTGGGTTGGGTACTAGGTAATAATTAGAAAATGAGATTCATGTGCGAGTAATTTTTGAGAGTAAAAATATTAAGTAATTAAATTAAACTAAATTGTGATGAATTCATGAAGAGGGGAAGTTTGAATGATATTATAGATTTCAAATAATATCTGATGTGTTGGATTTTAGCCAAATACGGAACCTTCGGTGCGCGAGTGACACTCGCACTTGGCCGGTTTTTTTTTTAATTTGAAATTTTTTTTTTTAATTTGAAATTTTGCTATTTATTTGCTATATATTTTAAATATTATTTATAATAACAGAAGATGTTTTTTTTGTAATTGTTTTTAGAAAAAACAATTGATACTATCGAAAACTTCAACAAATACTACTGATCACGGTCTCACAGGGTAAGACCGCAGTGAAACTTAGTCTATCCTTTTGAATGAGCATGAGTTCAATCATTTGGCTTCTCTGAGAATCGCTTATCCCCAGTGGAAGTGACTTTACGCCAGTTTATCTATCAAAAATAAGAGGAAACCTTCATTCTGATTCGGAACAAGAAGTGCTTTTGTCTACCTTACTTTGCGTACACTGAAATATATTATCAAAAGAACAAAACTGAAATCACAGCCTACATACTATGACACAGGGGCTGTAGTTCTTTTTTGATGGCATCGGCATCACCTAATGAAGCATTCCGCTTGGTTTCGCGTTCTTAAACGTTTGGTGAGTAGCGCTTAGTTATTTATCGAAACAAGACTCAGCCTGGAAAGCATATTTAACAATTTTGTAGTAATCGCAAGAATATTGTTTTGCGTGGGAACCGAACTCTGTTACTTTTTTTGTTGTTGACCAAAATTTATCAATTTGACGGTTTTTGCATAAACACTTGACTTTCCAATTTAAACGAGAATATTTCAACATCGTACCTAGGGGCTTGACGGCGAAATTCGAGTCCCTTATAATTTAGTTGAAAGAGAAGTTTTCAAAGTGGAAAGCGAAGGTATAGGCATTTCATATAAGCTACTGCCGATAGCGGCAGATCGCAGATGTTTGGACTTCCAAAAAGATCACAATTGGTGACGAATTTTTATATTCGCAGAGGGAGACTAAAATGAAATTTGTAGCGAAAGAGGTTGTTCTTGAAATAAATTTTAGAAACTGTTCAAATCTTGAAGGTACCATTTTCGATTTGGGGAAAACTTTTAAAACCAAGTAGTGCTTATATCCCGAACAATATCTTATACTCAGTTTTCAGCGAAATAGTTATGTAATAATATTTTTCAAACTTATATATATATAAATAGTTGGCGCAATAGGTCCGCAGGGACCCTAGGCCTAGCTTCTCACAACCATTCGTTTTGTGTGAGATTTCATTTTTGGAACAAATGGAAGGGATCAACAATTCTATGCCGATTCCAAACGGCCGATTGAGAAGCTATTTCAAGACAGTTTTACTCTCGGATGTCTGTCAGACGTTCGCGAGAGAAAAAACCCTGAGTTGGAATTTGGGTTTTTGTGGGGTTCGAACCTAGGAGCTAGGACCCCTCGCTTATAAGTCCAACACAGTAACCACTAAGCCACTGCGCCACAAACTTTCAAACTTAACATTGCAATATTTGTTAATGTTGTTACTGTCGGCATAATTTTACAAAAACCGCTCTAACGATTTCGATCAAAATTCATATTTAGGATAATAAAAAAATTCTAATTATGATCCCGTACCCGTACCCACCTATATTTTTGTAATAATCTCTTCCAATAAAAACTCACATTTAAAGTGCACCCCACACACGTCCATCGTCATATTCAATTTATAACTGTTAATGCAAATTCAGAAATAAATCTCTGAATTCCTACATATATATATATATGTCAAAAATCGGTCTGTCACGAACCCTAATTAAAATCATAGACATATATAAAAGAAACAGGTCAATAAGCTTCTTTTCAAGTCATACGGAATCATACGGAGCACGCTTGGACACTGAATAGTCCGCTTGAATCCGGCATGGACAATAAGAGTCATGCTTTTGATATATTTAGGCCTTATGGCAGTCCGGACTTGGACTGCACTAACACTCGTGAACAAGGACAACTTGAAAAGGCATATACATCCAATACGATATCTTGTTTTATTGGGCCAAGCTATAAAAGAACACAAACGACAAAGTAAAAAATTTGTGTTCACTTTGTCTTTGCCCAACAATCGGTTCATAAAATGTGTGTTCGCACATACGGTTCCAACACAGCGATTACTCCGAAAACCACGAGCTTGGACTTCTAATCATGTACCACCGTGATTACCGATGCCCTTGAAGAGGATTTTTATCCTATCCTCACTTTAAAAATTACACTCGACAGTCTTTAAAGGATTAATTTGTAAATTGTTTTCTTCAATTTTAGTGCCAATCCCATGACGAGCCCCATTGCCAAGGGCTTCTTATTCACGGGAAAGGTGAACACAAAAGTACAAAACTAAACCACAAAGCTCTCCAAGAGTGTTCTTCTTTCGTTTCCATGAAAGTGCTTACAACCAGCGTTGCCAAGTCAGTGCTTTCAGCGTTAAATCTAGTGCCCAAAATTTCATTTCAGTGCCGAAAAAGTAGACTTAGTGCTGGCCGTTTTTTTTTTTTTTTGTTTTTTTCCTTCTATTTTTTTCTATTTTGGAGCTGTTTTAAAAAAAAAATACAGTTTTGGTGCCCAAGAGGTCAAAATTAACGCTGAAAATTTAAAAAACGGTGCTCAAACGCCAAAATGACTTGGCAACGCTGCTTACAACCTTAAGGAAAGATTCATTCTATTGGAAGGTGAGAAAATTCATTCATCTCGAACAGGGCTGATAAGGATGAACCCGCCATTATCAATAAGTCCGTTTGCTGCGCAGGGACACTTGCACCCAATCTGTGTTCACACTCACATACATTTTTATACGTGTTTGTCAAAGGACTTGACGCGCCCAACCCCATATGGATCCTACCAAATACACGTTTATTTTGCCGACTTTAGATCTCTTATCCTGGGCCGGAACGCACAATAGTTCCACCGAAAGTTGCTTTCACTTTTTATTTTCGTTCCAACAACGAGTGTGCTTGTATACCTCTAGCATGGAAATGGACTTCACGGGGGGAGACTAATGAAATGTGAAAGGAATTCGAAATGAATTAGTTGAAAAACAGAAAATAGCGCTACTGTGAGAGAAACGTCTTAATTGGTTTACAAAGGGGTTATAGAGGGTAAAGGCGACACAGGTGAGTGCTCCCTCATGATTACCTGTTACGTGTGTTCGAATGGCCGCATCATCAACAAGAGAATCACACAAACTTGGGAATAGAAAAAAAATGGTCGCTCGACAAAAATATAAATGTACTCACCCACCCACTGACATGGGGTTACACCTACACAGTACACATACTAAAGTGCTCAACAAATCGTCGGCAATCAAAGCTGTTGTATAAGTCCCGCTGATGCTATTTAATATAAAAGAGTGTGCCTTCGCAATTTTATGGAGTCACATCAGCCGCAAGAGGCAATTACGTGTCATGGGGTGTCACATCCTACACTGTCAGGACCATACACAGAAGTAAATAATGTGCTTTCTGTTTCAGAACTCGAGGACTCACATTTATCTAAGGAAGTATCATCGTTGTTGTTGTTATTTGCTAGTGGTGATGATACTGCACAGTGGGACATTTGAATTCAAAAGAGGATGCCAGGGCTTGATGCCCGTTGCCCGAGTCAATTGATGTATGATAAATGAGTCGCATGAATTATGGAGCTGAATTTTGGAAAAGCATTGAGGTTATTTGGTCCTTTTCAACCTCGTCCCATGGCGAAACGGCAATTCTAAACATTATGTATAAGCCCCAAATCGAAAAGATTTCACCTTGAATCTGGAAGGACTTCATAACCTTATTTGGGGGAATTATTTTTATGGGGTAAAGTGAGTTTTTTTTTTTTTTTTTGCTGGACTGAGCACATTTTAGTAGGGAGTCCGCGATGTGATTCGTGAGGCAATTACCTATACATATACATAACTACTTTTATTCACCAGAATATATAAGGACAATGTGAGGTGTATGTGGTTGTGGACGCATGGGTCGAAAGGTTACATTCCACTTAGAAAATATTTTCTCTTAATATGCGGCAGCTATAACCTACAGAGGTAGGTTATACAACTTGAATGGAATTGGTATGCGATTTTTGCAAGTATACTGAAGCTCATCTGAATTATGCACATACAATTTTTACTCACTAACGAATGTAACGAAAATGTCGATGTGGATAATTTAGACGTGGCCTTTTCGTGAAAATGATAAGTAACTGTGACATCTGACATCCACCATGTTGTGAGAAAGTTTGAGCACTTTTCATAGGCAGCATGTCTGGAACGGGTTAGTGTTCCCATACTTTAAGATGTTTTCCCTTTTTTTATGAGCGCAAGCATTAGTTTTCCCCAAAAAAACGAAAAAAAACCCTTTTTCTTTACCGGATGAAATTTGTTTTGTTTTTATTTGAAAAAATATGTAAGCCGTTTTTATTAACAAGATTAAAATAAGCATAAAACATGAAAATTGCAATGATTTAATTTTATACATATTTTTTTAAAATTCAATTTTCAAATTTAGGTACATACCTAAGTACATTTACACAAAATTGTCAATATTTTTGAATAATTAATTTGAGTTATCTTCTTCTTCTCTATATATATAAAATTGTTGCAAGTGCGTTGATACTTTATAACTCACGAACGGCTCAACCGATTTCAATGATTTTTCTTGTGTTTTATTCGACTTAAATCAAGGATGGTTTATGAAAAAAGAAAAGTCGAAAAATTCTCAACAGGTGGCGTTGAAGGCACACATTTCGTTTTTCATAGAGAAATGCGCTTTGAAAAAAAATAAACTTGATAGAAATCGAGTAGTGACACTTCAAATACAAAAAAAAAATATTTTAAATTTTCAAAGCAATTATTGTTGTCAATTATTTGAATTTTTTTCCACGCAAATTGATGTTGTCAACAATTTTGAAATTTTTTTTAAATATAACCGACCTAATAAGTTTGTTTATGTTTACTATGTTACATTAAGTAAGTTTTTGAAATGGAGTAGATACTTTGATTTATTTCATGTTTTTTTAGTCCATCATTTTTGTTTGACATGTATTTTCAGGATCCTTGCATAAGTATGTGTGAGTAAGTGGAAATGTAGGGATAATTGAGATGACGTGGACAATTATGATAGGCAACAGGAGTTGTGGAGCGTTTTGAGTTTGCACGTAGGGGTTGTTACGAAAAATGAGCGAGTAACAATCGTGGTATTTGTGAGTAGGGTTATGGGGAGGGCAACTAAAAGGTACTATAACAACTTCGGTACCGGTGTAGAGAAAGATGGAAAAAAGCTTACCAACCAAGTTGATAGGTGCGGTTAGTATTCTTCTTGGCTGTTAAAGTTACAAATATTTCGTCGGTCCCTGATGGACTATATTGTTAAGCATCGTGTCTTTGGTTATACTCGATGTTGGATGTATTCGATTGAATGGCTTTTTTGGTTAGTCGAAAGAATGCAACCAGACCAAGTTGATGACATCATATGTGCCGAGGTTCCAGATCCCGAAACCGATCCAGACCTGCATGATGTCATAATTACAAACATGATTCATGGGAAGGTTTGAAAATGGTATCAGTATTTTTATTTCACATTTTCTGTTTCGTGCGAACCAACTTACAAACATATGAAAACCAATTAAACAGCTCACTAAAATTCGATCACATTTCGGTTACAAGTCATTCCTAAATACATTATACACACTGCTACTGTTACGGAAATATTTCTGAAATGTAGGAACAGCGCTTACACTATAATCATAAATTTCTACTTGAGTTCTGGACCCGATAGGTGGTGCTGATAGATAGGATACCGCACTATAGGTGGGACTTTGCAAAACATAAGCGGTATAGGAAAACGATTTGTGGCGCCTCCCATTCAAAAATAAAATCAAGCGCTATTTCTAAAGTTACATAATTAAAATTATAATGGACATTGTCCAAATTAAGCACTTTGCAAACCTAAGCGGATTCCGCTTATTCAGAACGACCGACGTGCCATTGGTATGTGTCTACATAAAATAGCATGTGCATTGCGCATGCTCGAAATTATTACTTTCAGTACATTAACGAATTTGGGCGGATCGAAGTTCGCGGGTTAGTTAGTTAATAAATTACGTATTGAATTGAATTGATAATTTTATAGTAAAGTACTACAAATACTACTATTAGGGTGCAAAATTTGTATACAAGTGTAACAAATTTCTGTAACACGCAGTTTTGAATAGTCGACTGCTGATCTCATCAGTTATCACCTAAAATTCAACTTGTAAGACTTGTCGATTACTCGCTTTCTAATATATATAGATATATAAATTTTGAGAAAGATCTCCGTCTTAAGTTGCAATTAGCTTATGTAAAACCAAAAAAGATGTCTATCATTACGTGAAAAATAAATAAATTAATAGTTGATGAAACGGTTCTATATTTATTTAATTTCAGAGCACATAGTGGAAACTCCCAAAACGTACAAAGTGGCAGATATCTCGGGGGCTGCGAAAAACTAAAGAGAGAAAATGAGAAGCAAATTATGAAAGCAACATCAAGAACAAATTTCACTACAAAAATTGTTGCAGTAATTTTTTTTTTTTGTAATAATGGCAAAGTATTCTCTATAGACACATCGTTGCCAGGTTGCCATTTTTCTATACAGAAATCTGCGTTGAATGAAAAGAATTAGGGAGATAGAAATAAATTTATATTTATGTCATACAAATATTAGGGGAAACAGATTCATTCATGGCAACCTATAAAAAGGCTCAAACAGTAAATCTGGAAATGTTTTTGTCTTAATAATTTAAAAACGGCGATCATTTCTTAAAGTAACTAGTGAGCCTGCCGCAGTGAAAGTAAAAAAAGGCAAAAAAAAAAAAAAAACAATGCACCGGTTTTCAACATTAGCACAACAATATTGACTTTTGGATTAAGCTCTAATTGTCGATGTTGATGTTTGTGTTCGAATGGGTCTTGATCCATTAAAAACAAGTGGCTCGAATAATAGGTTCCACCTTCCACGTTCTTGAGAGACGAGATTGAAAAAAATGTATAAACAACATGACTGATCCGCAGTGCTTAAAACAAATATTCAAATGATGCAAGACATTGACTTTGAAAGGACTTTCTGCGAATATATTCCACCCATCCACACAGTATTGTCAGAAAATGATTCGGTAAAATCGGTAATAATTTTATAAAAAATGAGACCGTTTTTTTTTTCCAAAATTAAGTCTGTAATCTAGTCCCATTTTATTCTAATGTACACTGTGTTTAAACAAAGGTTTTTCTTTAAAAAAAAAAAACAGAGTGCGAAGAAAAAACACATCAATGTCAAATCGCAGGACAAATTGAAACTTGAGAGTAACAGCTCACTTCCGCTTTGTTTTTGTTTTTCATTTTTGCAATTTTGTTTAATTTTTTAACCATTCAATTCACTGTAGTTGGCGTTCATATTTTTCTTTTATTTTAATGAGTGTGATTTTTTTACCGATTTGAATTATCTGCATAAATAATATCATCACGGCAAGGTAAATAGAAATATGTTCCATTTGAGTGACTCCACTGTTCGCCATGTTTACTATTGGCACCATCCCAAAACGTATAGGTATAGGTAGTACTATCGAAGTTATTCCCAGCAACTCATCTTGGCTGTCACAATGGGGAAAGGGGGTTAAACATTTGGGTACACCCGATAACTTTCAGAAGGTAGCATTACATGTATATACCTATCTGTATACAAATGTTTACTACAGTTAAGCACCGAGAACGTTTGGAATTTTCTTGATGAGATAGTGAAACGAACTGTTACAAATCATATAACACGCCGCCGAGTGCGGGTGCAGGTGGTAAGGATAAGGACCGATGGATGGCGTGTGCACGTCAACGACGACATAGGAGTATTTACCTGGAAATAAAATTCAAAATTCTAAATTGGTTTCTCTTGAAATTGTCTGCTGTGACATTCTTTGGATTTAAGGCAAGAACAATCATGACATGTTTTAAACATGGCAGGCATGTATTTAATGGGATACCTGCTGATTATTATTATGAGAGGCGCGAAAGAGATAATAATATCATGTTCACATTCTTGTTCTGATTCATTAGGAATTATCTTTACTGAGTTGGAAACATGCGACGTTAATTGGGTGTTGGATAAGGAGGTGTGTTAGTCAGTGTGAAGTGTGAAGTTCGACAAATTGTCGCTGTGATGTCAGAGTCGCTAATTTGTTGTTTATTAACAATTGACCTCATCAGAAATTAGTTTACAATTTAATGACAATAAATGCAGTGATAGAAAAGCGTGTCCAAAGAACTCTATTTATGCTGCAAGATAGAAAATATATATTATTTTATACGCTCCCTATAAATAGAATAAAAAAAAAGTTCGATAGAATATTAGCAATCGCTCAGTGGTTATGCCATTTCGATTGGGCAAAAAGAAGCGTCCGGATTCCCGAATCGAAATAATTACTTTCCAAAATTTTTCCATTGGCATTCTTCTAATGATTCTGAGAAGAGAAGTTTTTTTTTCGATTTGATGTCAGAATCGACGGAAAAAGTACTAACACAAGTGCAATAAATGTGTTTCATACGAGCCAGCTGTGACATTTCTCGAATATGTTTTTGGATTCAACCAGGGGCAGTTTTTCTATTAAATTGAATTTCAGAATGAGTGCACCTCCGAGTAAAACCAATGGAAAACGATATACAGAGCTGTAAATAAGCGAGAAGATCCACGTAAAAGATATATGCCATTCTGAACCAACTAAAAATGCCGCTGTACAAATTACTGAACTAGGTAGTACTTGCAGTACAATTTCTTTCTGACCAACCACACAAATTGAAAATGAATAATTGAAAAGGTTATTTGGTACAATGTTCTTATTTGGCAACAACAAAATCTACTATTTGCCAAACCAAATATCTAATTAAACCTTCTTATTGCTGAATAACACTCTCTCCACTCTCTTTAAATCAATTTCATAGAGATGCACATGTAGAAAGACACACTGCAAAATCGACAACAACACAAATAATAAACCCCGACCCGATCAATAAAGCTGTTCCCTAAAGAGTTGCTCTACAAATACAAACAAAATTGGCAAACTGTCCAAGTCCACTGATGGAGTGCTCTGGTCTGAAATGAATTTCCCCTAAAAAAATTTAGCAAGAAAATATTGTCTTAGTTTAGAATGTGTATATGGATTTTGATACTAAAGGCAAACCTCCAATGGTCTGACATGACATCGACTGCATGTAGTGTGTGCGTGAAATATGCTTGTCAAGGGGAAAAATTCAAAAATGTTCAAGCATTTTTTGCAAAAAAAAATTCTTCCAGTCCCCCTGGACATGAAATGGCAATTTGCACTTAATCGTTTGTATATAAATACTTGTACAATGTACACACAGCACAGCAGAGATATTTCGCTTTTTGTTTGAGATCGCATTCACTATCTGTCTGTTAATAAACTCATGTAGCAACTGACATTATGTAGCATGAAGATACAAGTTGAAAAATCTCTGCAGATGTCATTTGAATGTTTAGCTTGACACTTTGTTTCTGGCCAATTATGCCATTCCAGTATAGCGAAGTAGGTTGAAGAGGATACACTTTTTATAACGTCAACTTGAATCGTTGGCATCTTTCTGCATTTAAAATAATCGAAGTGTGAAGTAAAAGATATTTCGTTTCTCTCGTTGACAGTTATAAAAAGATTAGTCCGACATTGACAAAGGAACTGTAATTGTGTCAACGACTTAGGAGTGTGCTTAAAATTAGGCAAACCCACTAGCAGTTAGTGTGGAGCTTCAGCTTTTCGCACTAGAGGGACTGCATAGTTCAAGTTGACATGTTCCTGGTGTGGATGTGTTCAAGACAGTTCTACTTGAGGCGGGAAAAGGCCCTACAGTGGCACTCACTTTTAGCAGGAATGTGCCGAGGGAACGTTTAATCAAATCAAGAGTCGAGGAACAAAAAACTGTGTCCCGTAAAGTTTTTTTTTATTTTTGGCACCTACAGTCCAAAACTGCTAATTGAGCAGCTCTTCAATAACAGTTATAGTCTCGGATATTTTTCAGACATTCGCGAGAGGTTGCACAGCGGAAAAAAACATCAGAAGATGTAATTCGTGTTTTCCCGCGAATCGAACTTGGGTCTTTCGCTTAGTAGTCCAAGACACTAACCACTAAGCCTACAATACCACTGTATATCGCTTTATAAAAAATGCTTTCATATCCTTCGGCTTCGGCTGATTCGTGGAAAGTCATTTTTAAGGTTCCGTACCCAAAGGGAAAAAACGTAACCTTATTAGTTTCGCTCGGATGTCTCTCCGTCTGTCCGAACCCACTAAGCCAATTTTGTTACCAGGTCTATCTCAAGAACCGATTGACATAGGAGGCTAAAATTTTCACACAACATCCGGTATAACCTCTAGTTAAACGACAAATACCAATGGAAGGAATACATCGATTGGTTTTCGATTAATTAGTAATCTGGTGAAAAAAATATTTTCATTCGCCCAAAAAACGGTTTATTTCTTGATTCACAAAAAAATACATAAATTCCTTTTTTGTAGATCATGTTCTTATCTATATATGTGCTGAATACTATTTTGCCGAAAAGTTAATAGTTTACAAGATATTTTCAAAAAAGATAATTTTACCATGTAAAATACGTTGCTATCATAAGTTTTAATCTCTACTACGCAGTTGTGCACAATTGACCCCATCAAAGACAGAAGAGAGTCACAGGGTTCCCGCTTGCTAATTTCGTTGGGGAGTATAATACATTTTTGTTGGGGAGTACAGAACAAAATAAAAGTAATATATTTTTAGTCAATAGTTTTTAATTGGGACAGGTCGCATACAGAATGGAAAATTGGCGTGGGTTGGGTACTAGGTAATAATTAGAAAATGAGATTCATGTGCGAGTAATTTTTGAGAGTAAAAATATTAAGTAATTAAATTAAACTAAATTGTGATGAATTCATGAAGAGGGGAAGTTTGAATGATATTATAGATTTCAAATAATATCTGATGTGTTGGATTTTAGCCAAATACGGAACCTTCGGTGCGCGAGTGACACTCGCACTTGGCCGGTTTTTTTTTAAATCGCTTCGCACTTTGATGAACAAAATTGGGTCGGGTGCAACTCATACCCAGACGATTCATCCCCTGCCAAATTTGCCACCCAGCGCCATCTACATCGCAACTTTACAACTAACAACCAATAATCTCATCACTCACCTTTAGAATATGGTGTTACCATATCAATCGAGAATTATGTTGAGTGCTTGGATAAAGTTTCTTTATAATTATGTTTGTGGAATTTGGAAATATGTATATGGGGGAAAAAGGTAGGTAAAAAATGTATGTAATGTTAAGTAGCAGGTATAAGGGTGGGAAATGTTTTATGTGTGTTGTAAATGAAATGGAGTTATACGATTCCAAGACGGTTAATATTATTAATTAATTTCTATCAACCTAAAAAAAATTTTTTGAGAAAAGAAATTGACTTTTAGCTTCAGAGAATTTGAGAAAATAAAAGTTAAAAATTCGCGCGAATTTTTTACTTTTATTTTCTCAAATTCTCTGAAGCTAAAAGTCAATTTCTTTTCTCAAAAAACTTATTATTTAAACTTTATAGAATCTGAAAAAATAAAAGACAAACATTCGCAAAAATATTCATCCATACAAGTGTATCCGTATTCATAAGTGAATATAACCTGCCTACTCCATTTCACAAAATGGTTTACAAAAGCCACCACCAACCTTCGAACACAAATTAATTTGTAGTATGGTAACACTTATTTCTGACATTAAATGTAATAGATTACAACTCGAACTATAAGGGTGAGTAGTAAAAAGGTAAATGTCCAGTTGTAGATTTAAGATGTAGATGGCGCTAGGTGCGGGGTATGAGTCGTCGGGGTATGAGTTGCGATGACACCAACAAAATTGCATCTTTAAAAGACAGTTTGAAAATCTGTAGTCCTTCGTATACTTCTTTTGCTTTATCACCCATGTAATGCAACAGCATTTTGTATTTTATTTCGTCTTCCTCAATGTTGATTGCTTGCAACACGTATTTGAATGAACGGAACCATCTTTGCCAAAGCTGTCCACTATCATCACCATCAGTGTAATTAAACCGATTCAATCGTACTGGCCCCATCATGCCTAAAACAGAGAAACTAAACTATACTTTTCGTTCCATTTACTATCAGCTTGCCAAACAAGTAATTTAACATTTTATTCGCATTTAAGCAAATACCGAAAACCATTTGTCGATTTCTCGAACAAAATCAGCTTGCCCGTACAAGTCATTTTTTTTATATACAACGAAATTAAATTTTTACACTTATACATGAAAGTACTTAAAACAGTCTTTCCTTACCATTTTTAATTTTTAAAATTCATATTTGTCCTGTTGCTTTTTATTTTCTTCTACTTTTCTATTTTCTTTCTTTTTCTTTTTTTTTTCTCTTCGTCGCCAATGTAGAGTTCAATAGTAGACACGTCTATGTTGTTTGCTTGTCTGCAGTCCAGTGAATTTATTTTCATTTATTGTAATTTGTCAAGAATATTATTTATATTCTACAATATTGATCAGACTCATTTTATAATAGTACAGTAGAGATTTTGTCGATACTACAGGAAGTATATCGGCAATAACGCGGCGAATGTTGTCGTCCAAGTGGTCAATCGTTCAATCGCGCACGATATTGGAGGCCTATTCACGGGCCCGCAACGTGAAACTATGCGGTTGCCAAACGTTTCCTTCAATAAATCAATTGTGGCACGTGCTGTGTGACATGTTGCGTCGTCTAGTTGCAAACCACAGCTCCTACACATCATGGTTGTTCAATGGATGAACGAAAAAGACTGTTACGTTCTGACCAGCATCGTTTCTAAACAAGTACAGACCAATTATTCCACCAACCCGTCACACCAAACAGTCAGTTTTTGTGGATGTAGCGGTGTCTCAACATACACTTGAGACTTGAGGATTACCTTCTCTCCAAATACAGTAGTTTTGTTTATTGACGTATCCATTCAACCAAAAGTGAGCTTCATCGCTTTAGTTTGTGTACGAACCCGATGTAGTAATCCTATCTCCTACTGCTCTTGGCATTGGAAACAGATGTTTCTAATTTTTGGATTTGAATCTCATTCTTCTTGTGGTGGTCGTGTGGCAATGTGGCAAGCGTTCCCTCCCGTGCTACAATTGTAGCGTTTTTTTAGTTTTTGAGTACATTTTTTCTAACTGAGTACAATACTACTTTGGATCGCCGCGTACTACTTTTTATAATTGCATATCAATAACTCATTCTTTGTTTTTTTTTTTTTTTGTTCATTTTTATATACATACTTAACTTATAATTTATTCTTAAATATAAATAAACCTTAAAGGTTACGTTTTCCTTTATTTTTTGTGGATGAATGAAATGATTTATGTTAAATTAAAATAAGCTTTTCTTTGTGAAATTTTTTTTAATGAATAAAAAATGTTTGTTCATATGAAACAAATATTTGAAAATGTGAAGTAGTGAATTTTGTTAAAAAAATTTCCGATTCTAATTGAAAAATACCATAAAGCCGTTTTCTTTAGGTACATTATTGCGTACTACCTTCAGACCCATTTGAGTACCAATTTTTACCGCAATGAGAACTTTGCCTAACGACAGGGGAGGGAACGCTGAATGTGGCATCTGTAGACGAGAGAGGAACTTTGAGATAAAAGTCTCCTTGTTAGCAACCAGTCCGTACAGGGCTATCTTCATAAATTGAGCTGCGGTCTATGCAACTCTGACAAGGAAATTAAGACACACAAAGTACCTGTGGCCAGTGAAGTTACCGTGCTTGAGCGTATTGAGCGAGGCGCAGTTATACACTTTTCCATCTCTCGCCAACAGCTAACAAACATCAGCGAGTCGGTGGAGTCGCTTGAATTCATCTTAATAAAATGAGGCTCACACAAAAGAATGATTGTGGGAAGCTGTGCCAAGAAAGGATTCGCTATGGACCGTTGTGGCATCTATTTATTTATTGAAGTAACTGACGCTGTGCCATAAAAGAAACAGTGGAAGCGGCCACAAAATTCACACCGCAAATCTCCCAACTAAGCCCCTCCAAGCTGGGTGGTGCTTTTCGGAACCATCAGTCATAACTACCCTTCTTCACATTATTAAATACACGTATATTGAAAAAAAAATCACGACTTACCTGCATATAGTAGTGGCAGTATATTAAAGATGATAATAAGTGGAAGAATAGCACGGGTGAACCTCTGGACATCTGCGAATGCAGTGGTCGCATTCTCGCCAAGTTTTCGGCAGAATCTTCTATTGGCGTCGACTGGAGGTGTCGCCGCGGTGAATAATCTTGATTTAGTCGAAATGTTGGTGTTGACGCCGTGATTGGTGTAAGTGGTGTTGGTGTTGGTGCTGCATTTAGACCATTTTCTGTTGTCGCATTGCTGGCAGTCGATATTGTAGAATTTCGTCGTTCGTTGTTCTTGTTGTTGTGAAAGGTGTTGCTGTTCGTTTTTTGTTGCACATCTTCGTTCTTTGTTGCAGCAATATTGTTGTTTGGAAGATAATCGTGATAATGTTGTTGGTTTTTGTGTTTTTGTGGCTGACCCTGATGTAGTTGATTGCAATAATAAGGACGATAAGGAATCACTGGTTGATGTTGTATTTGATGATTGTAACCGCTTCGCATTGGCACCATTCGAATTGCTTTCTTCGTAATTGTCCAATGTTGCCGACGATAGTGTAACTCCGGTTCTGCAACATTCAGGCGATTTTGATTTTTGGCAGGTATTTGGTTTGCATTTGCACAATGGACAGCTTCCATTAGCCACGGTAAGACTGTCCTTCTCATAGAAATAAATTCGCTTTTGAAGGAAACACGTTTGATCAATGCCCGCAATGACGACGCTCGTGTTGCTGGTGGCATTGTTTTGGCAGCATGTAGCACAGTTTTTCGTTTTTCTAGTTGTGGTAGTAGCGGTTGTTGTTGTTGTTGTTGTTGTTGGTGTAGCGTAATTATTTTCCCCCTCAATTGTGGCAGCGATAAAATTGACACAAGCTGTCCCACTTTCGCCCTCACAAATAAACATCCCCTCCACTGGCCCCAGCTGCAGTGCATCATCATCCCCTTTCGTCTTCGACGTAGCACCCCTTGATTGCTTCTTATGGCTCCCTGTAATAAAAGTGTCAATTCTTTGCGGACTACTAGAAGTATGCTGTCCCGCAAATTCATTGTTAGAATTTCCAATGCCGTCGTTAGAAAACTCAAGATGAGGACACGGTGGCGGCGGTGATGATTGTGCTCGTGGTGAAGACGATGACGATGACGACAGTGATGGTGGCTGCGACGGAAGGGCTGAGCACATTTTATATTGTAAGTGATTGTTTTCTTTGCCATTGTGGCCCATGTGGTTGTGTTGCTGCGGCATAGTCGGCATCGTTCTCGTTGTTGCTCCTGCAGTGTTGTAGCTTTCCTCTGACGTTGTGGAGGAAGAGTGGCATCCATGACGGTGCTCGGGTACAGTCCCAGGATAGGCGACAAGGGAAACTTCACAATCATAGAGAGCATTGGCAGTAATGGCAGCAGGAGAGGCATCATCTTTTCGCGTAGGGCTTTCGTCTTTTGGAAAATTGAAAATATCCTTCCACCGCGAGCATGTTCTCTGCTTCGAAATATGATCCTTTGTGGTGGTATCCTTTTCTTCGATGTTTTTCTCGTCTTTGTTGCTGTTACTGTTACTGTTGCTGTCGTCTTCGTCAGTGGCTTTGATGGCGGAGTAGATGGAGGTGGCAGATGGCTGTTGACTCGTCCGCCTTGTCGTAGTCGTCGTCGTCGTCTCCGTCCCCTTTGAAACACTCTTCTCGATGTTGTTGGTAGGAAGGCTTTTGTGGTCTTGTAGTTGGTACCAGGAATCTGTGGTGTTGCTGTTATTCGTATCGCTATTCGTTGACTGAAAGCAGTAGAAGTGTTCGGTAAGCTTTGAAAGTGTGCTATTATTTTGCGGCAGCTCTTGGAATTGATTGCGAGGAATGGTAATCGGCTGCAGCCCTTGTAGAACGGGTTTACTACGTTGATGATGAAATTTTGATTGGTTTTCCTGTTGACTTTTGTTGTCCTTTGTGTAATACAACTGAAGTATCTGTGCTGAGGCCATGTTGTGCCCTAGAAGTAAAAGAAAACTTCGAATAAGAAAACATCAATACGACGCCTCAAGGGGCTACTAAGTGCGGGTTGTTACGAGAAATCAAATTCACTGTTGTGGAAGTGGTTTTGGAGAGCCAACACGGCAAACATACTCAAAGGAATTCGGAGTCAGAGGTATGGGTATGGCGATGGGACAGAAACGCATTGTTACTTTTTCGTGGTGGCATATGCAAAGCGGATGTGTGAGAAAATGACATGAGTGGGATCGGCGTTTGGGAATAAAAGACAAAAATAAAACCCAAACACGAAAAGCAGAAAATGTTTCGCATACGACTAAAAGCAAACTTTGGCATATGGTCAGCATTAATTTGGAAAATCATGTTTTACTATGCAGGATGCACACAGTTTGACAAACAGAAGAAACTGTTTGGTCCGAAGTAGGTAAACGAGGGCAAGCTAAAATATATCCTTTCAAGAAACAAAGGAAATAACATCTGTTTAAAGTGTAGGACAAGACATCTATACTCAAAGCAGCGACTTCCAGGCAAAAGTTCATCTGCCTCTGAGTAAAAATTGTACCCTCACATAACACCCCAGGTCTAAGTATAAAACCAATTTTCTGACAGTACTAAAAAACACTTGAATGAGATTTTTTTCCTTACAAGTTTTTGTGCCTGCACAATACACCTCAAGAAAAAAAGCTTTTCCCATGATCAATCGAGGCCGACAGAAATGCAATTTGAAAAGTTCCCAAGGTAGTTTAAAATGCTAAATTGCACAATTCCCATCATAGTACGGAGAAAAAAGATTGATCGCACGATTGAACGTTTTCAATTCCGCTCAGTTCCCCGCAAATATTGAGCTCTGCCAAAGCAATGGACATCCAAAGTGAGTGTACATTCTAACCAGTCGGGTAAAAAGAGATTTCAATGTTCCTTTCTTGTACTCGTAACTCATAAGGTCTGTTCCCTTACTTTTGTAGTAAGAATGGAAAAGACAATTAAAATGGCAGTGGTGGGGATAAATTCTCTCACAGAGAGAGACACTTGCGAAAAAGTTAAGGAACGCTTTTGTAGTAAACTATGAAAAATGACAGATATGACAGATAAATAATTCCATAAATTGCAGTGGTAAAGAATATTTTCAATACGATGGAATGTTCGGGGAGAACATTCAATATTTATTTTGCCATTTTACAAGCCATTTTACAAGAACACAAGAAATCAAAACAAATTCAATCGATTGTCAAATATTACAAGAAATTTCAAATCAGCTGTTAATTGTTTGGTGAAAGAAATTTGTTGAGTAAAAATTCGTAAGATTCTCAGTGGAGGGGTACTATCTTGCTCTCTCGACGCCGCTCTCTTTTCCGAATTTTTCGAGTTAAGGAACGGCATTGAGTAAAAATTCGTAAGAATTCGTAAAAATTCGTAAGATATAAAAGTAAAGGAACAAACCTATAATCATAGGTACCTAATCGAGACTTTTATTTTTGTGGCGTGCGATTGAATACCTGATTGCACTTATCGCAAAAAGTAAAGAAACAACAAGCACAATAACAATATTGATCAAGCTTTTAGTAAAAAAGAACTCTGAACTGCGAAAAGTCACAGAACAACTTAGTCGACAAATTGGCAGGAGCTGGAGTTCCGTGGGAGCTAGGTAGGTATATCGAAAAAATGATGTCATATCGATAACTGCAGCTTGAAAAATATTACATCGGTTTTAT
Organism: Cheilosia vernalis; assembly: GCA_949126925.1. NCBI lineage: Eukaryota > Metazoa > Arthropoda > Insecta > Diptera > Syrphidae > Cheilosia > Cheilosia vernalis. Next base: position 97,710,948 of record OX421358.1, on the reverse strand, counting down.
TTACATAGGAGAACCCAACTTTTACCAACTATCAACCTAGGAAAATGCTTTATATACCTACTTCAAGTTGTGGATAGTTAATAATTCTGGACATAACCATTCAAGGTACCTACCTATTTATTATGTTCTGTAGATGCCTACCGCCCAGGTCCACCCCGGACTGTAGCGCCACCTAAGTAAGATGCCTACCACAATTGGAATTTCTTTGTAACATGGATAATAAAAAAGCTCTATTGTGTACACGCACCAACGTTGCTTTCTCCTAAAGCTTTCTTAATTTGTTTAGAATCCGTTTCCGTTTGAAGGTATTACAAAGTAGTGTCAGCTTTCTGAACAAAAGTTATCATGCTATGGTGAATTTTATGGCAAAGCTCAACTTTTACACCAGCAAACATATGTACATGTACATACTCGTACTATCCACGTACAGCAACCATTTACCAAACAACTTGAATGATTTTGTTCTTTGGCTTTTATAGTGTGCTTGATAAATACCGTAGAATCCGAGGACAAAACTAATGTTAGGTAGGTACCTCTACGCCGGCACTTTGAAAAGTAAATTATTATATAGGGTGGTCGTCAGATTAAAAAAATATAGAAATTAACATTTTTATTGTGGACAAGTAAAATGTAAGAAAAAACTGTCCGTATGTGTAATATAAGTGATTGAAACTGGAAGTTTAAATCGAAGACAATACTGCGAGACCACCAACTTCGCCCGACTTCCCGTTGCTTTGACTACAAGCTATATTTTTAGGGAAGTGCCTTGATTTGTTGCGCTTAGGTATGTGGGCTGGCGCGGCGTGGGGTAGTCCGTGTCACACCCAGGTCAACATTGACCCATTGCGAATTTGTGATGCTCTTTGGGGGGAAAGGTTGTCCCTTACCCTTAATAACCCTCCGCGGTACTAATAATCATTTTTAGTGTCCAGGCTAAATTTTTCGAACTCACAATGGCGAAATTTTCCATACAAAGTTGCATATTGTCACCTATAAAATATTTAGTGTGAAGGTTAAAAATGATCATTAGTAAGGCCCCGTCTTTAAAATTGTAATTAATTACCCATACAAACCATCCTGTGGATTTGACAAAGCACATTATCTTGTCTACTGGTGTGCTGGAAAGCGCGTCTAGCTCGTGGAAGAAGTGTCTCTCTAGGAATCTGTGCCTATATTGTGTTGGAGACTTGGGCAGTGGCAAAGGAAGTGGGTTGTGGCTTCCTCATCACCGCAGCCTCTACAAAGTTCTTCTTCCGTCAAGCGTAGTTTTTCTCATGTCCCACTTCAGTAGGTCATAAGTCCCGAATAGATTTCGGGACTTAAGACCCATTTAAGTGGGACATTAGTCCCGAATTTTTATCGTTGAAAATGGGACACAAGTCCCGAATGAAAAAAACAGTTGGAAATATTTTATATTTTATTAACGTTTATGTCCCACTATACATTTCCTAAATATACGCCTAGAGAAAAAATAAGAAGACCACTCCAAATGCTACGGTTTCGTTATCACGATATTGTTTTTGAGTAGCGCGATTTTTTTTTTTATTTGATCAAATTCTCAAAAACATCGATTTAATGCCTTTTCACAGCACCTATGTCCTTTTCTGAATTCGATGTTTTTGAGAATTTGATCAAATAAAAATAAGAAAATAGATTTCCGGACTTATAATCAACTTAAGTGGGACATAAGTCCCGAAAAATAAGTTCGGGACTTATGCGCCTAATAATTCGTCCGCTATCTCGTTGCCTGGAATGCCTTTATGTCCCGGAACCCAGCAGAGCAATAAATAAGGTAATACCTTCAGGTGGTATTGCCCTTATCACAGACTCACGGGCAGCTGTTGTCACTGCCAGGACCTCTGCTTGAAAGACTCTGATGTGGTCGGGGATGCGTACCGATTTTGAAATGCCCATAATGACTCGGACAAGACGCCTGACCCCACCCCGGTTTTCATTTTAGATCCGTTCGAAAAAACGGCGTTCCCTGCTAGAAAAGGCGCTCGAGAATGGTCTTGTGAATTCTATCTAGGTATATACCTAGCGTATGTAGTCTGTGTTTGGTACATAGCCAAAATATTTCTTTAGGATCGACGAATGACCCGTTTCATCCAATTATGGTGCTAGTATTAGTACATAGAAATTCGTATTGAAAAATGTCACGAAACTTAAAAAAAAAAAAATTCCCACTCATCATATGAACCACTTCCGCTGTGGGCAAAGTTGCTGGCAGCGTTCATGGAATTTTATCATTTAAATTTGAAATTATTCGTTACGTGTGGATAGTCATTGTTTTTTAGGAATAAGGTACCTATTTATGAATAATTGTGTTTATGGAAAATCAATAATATTGATGGGTTTAGCGAAAATAGAAACATTTTGAGCAATTTTTCATTAGTTTCTTATTTTTACTTATTTAAGAAAAATTTACCCATGAAATCGAAGTTAATAATATTCAAAAGCGGAAGATACGCAACTATGTTTATCTTATGTTTTTAGTAAATAAAACATCTCACTTAGACAGCTTTATTATCCAAACTAATTGTATTGTTCGCCTTTTAAAAATAAATAATAGCAAAGAAGTAGCACTCGGTAATGCAAAAATTTGGAATTTCCCCACGGTTTTTAGCAGTCGTCAGCATTTTTTTTTTATATTTTTTGTATGTTTTTGCATGTCACACGACACGGATTCTAAATTGGCATAGGTAACACCGATAGGAAAACAAAATCGTGAATTTGAAAAAAAAAAAAAAAAAATAACTGAGGGCCCACCAAGACGATTGCGAGTTCGATGTCGCAGTATCGTTTTTCTCTGGTATAAATCTTTGTGAATATTCGTGCGTTAAAAGAACTAAAACCGGTGCAACAGTCATGCCGAAGCAGCAGTTCTTGTACTGCTGTCACCACAATTGGTATTTAATTACTGTTCTTATGCTATAAAGTGTTGATAACTTTCTACTTTGTTTATATAAAACAAATAACACATTGTCATTTCAAACTGTAGTTAAGTAAATCTGACAGCTGACTTGGTGTGTTTCAGTTTTTACTGACCTACATGGCTCACATGAACAGTTTTTACTCAGTTGATTTTTATGGAGCGGTAGCCGACAATTCTTGTCAAGAATTTATTTCGTGAACGAGTTGGTACACAGTAGTTGACATTTCGGTTGTGTGCTGATATCGAAAAAGCGACGTTAACCACCGATTGTTTGTCGTTTATGAGTTCAGGGGAGATTTAGGAGAAATGAATTTAGTCAAATAGAATAACTGTACCGATTCGAATTGTTGGTATTTTGAGAAAAAGAAACTTCTAAAAAACTTCCGACATACATACCTTTGATTGAGTAGTTTGTAATTGCATTCAAGGGAGTGACATTTCATGTTGTCCTTGCATTACTTGCCGTTTCTACTTATTGCAGTATTTTCGTTGTCATGGAAATGCCATTATCATTAGTACAGTTTCAACCAGAGGACACTGTTGACCGCAATTGTCAAAGTTGCATTTAATGTGAATGTCAGCAGCGACTCATCGGGTTCTCTGGTTACGGCTTAAATAAGGTATAAGAAGGTAGATGCACATACCCGCCGATGAATTACTTTTCGAGGTGAGTGCTTGTTTGTAACTTGAAATTTTCATATGTAATTCGGTTAACTTCAACTTTGTTCGTCTACTTTATAAAGCAGTTAGGTAGCCGCGACATCGAAATCAGACCTTAATTAACTTGCAAAAAACCAACACCCTGGCACTTCATTCGTGTCAGTGCCAACTGTCGGTGCAATTTGTTAGCACACTAAAAGCAATTTTTGATTAACAGCGGACGAGGTACGTATAGTAATAAAATTGCAAAAGGCCATTACGAGTAAACGTAAAACCCGCATCGCGTATTGAGTGGGATACCCTTAATTCGAAAACGCGCTCAAATAAACTACAAATTCGCATGTATAGGGGAATGACAGTGCAATTTGCAGACACCCTTTTGACCCCGCATCGCATATGAGCACGATAACGCGTTGCACCACATTTTCGGCCAGACAACATCCACTTAAAAGATTTTTGGCTCCATTTTGTGTTGGAGTACGAATAAGAAACACACACACGACCTCCTCCCCGCCCACTGGTAAACGATGCCAAGGGATGTTACAAACTATACTTGTCCATATCTACTGTATGACAGCCCTCCCCCAAAGTAAGGGTTAAACAACGCGGAGGCGAAGAAAAAACACCCAACACCATCAACGAAGAAGCTATAACAACAAAAGTTGACAATACGGTAAACGACGACATTTTACCAGCCAAGAATCCCATTGCAAAGGAACAAATTCATTTTGGCTTCCTAGCGTGTCCTTGTGCTCTTGCGTGTGTATGTAAATAATGTTGTATGTGTGCAAAAGTTTGTGTTATGCAAAAACCAAGTGAAATTCAAAATAAGTTTACTCTTCGTCTCTATTTTCAGTTTGCCGTTTAAGTTTCCAATTCGGTACGGGTAGTGGATGGTACCTTTTTGGCCTCCTTTTCGAGCGTGCTTTTTATCCTTTGTTCTTTTTCGAGGGGAGAGTAAAAATAAGACAAACAAAAAATAAACATTTGGACAAAAACACACACAGACTACATTGCGGCATAACGACATTTAGATGAATGGCAGCAATCTTTTTGTTGTTGAGATTTTGGTTTTTTTTTTTGTATTTCATTTCCTCCAGATAAATTTGTACACGGATCGGAAGGAAAGTAATCAGTGATTTATTGATTAAACATAAAGTGAAGAGGACTTTGAATGTACCTACGGACCGAAGTCGATCAACACTCTATCAAGTAGTTTTGGGATTGTTTTCAACTTGAGAATTGGGACCAGCGTTTTAGATTTATGCTCTGTCAGAGAGTCAGAGAAGAAGTGAACACGAATAGGTAGTCTGTTCTGCATATAGATGATGACTTGTAGGAGTAATAAAAGTTTGTCTCTCTGATTTATACAGAGTTCGACAGCTTGGGATATATGTCATCCCCATGCGCTTGTGTATCGCAAAGGAGCAAACTTGAATTTATAACGCAAAAGTCAGCAATAGATTGGCGAAAACTTTTATGGAATCTGTATCTCGAGAACTCGAAGGTATGTGACACTTGAAAAGTAGATATACCTACCTATATTTAAAAGGACTATTTCTTAAACCTCCTTCAGGAAGGGTGCTTTTAAGACGTGCGGAAAAGAAATGGCAAACCTAAGTCGAAATATGGTAACATGAAAGTGGGCACAAGAACATAAATACATACCTACTCCTAAAAAAAACAAGATCTAAAAAGAAGCCCTATGAAGTTCAGAGATAAATAAGGAAAGTTTGCAGTAGAGCCACAGTCGGTGTCACGGACACTTCTGTTAAATTGTATATAGCAGAAATATCCTGAATGACGCTGTCAGGAGAAACTCCTCATTTAATCTGGACGTTGAAAACAAAGTATTCCATCAACCGGACCGGACGAAAAAGATGCTGGGATGATTACATCATAACCTGACGGAGTACTTCGCAACTGCGAGGGCGAATGAAACTTCTATAGCTCATGCTGCATCCAACAATTGCCTTAAACACCAATTTTATTGAAGATTATGTTTTCGTACATTCCTTATTAGTTTGTATTTATTTAGAGCTCATTATTAGAGAAAAATCAAGACTAGCTAAATGTACACAATCGGTCCTCCTAATCTTTCTAGAGTGCATATAGTTTTAGGACATACTACTTCATCTCTGCAGATTTAGAGCAAGTATGGCTCAGAGTAAGAACACCCGTTAAAAGAGTTTTTCTGCCGCCAGCTAACTCATCGTTTTATGACCGATTAAAACGTACATCAACCGAAAAAAAACTTGTCATCGAAAAGAAGAAGTTTCAATTCTAGGTCAGGCGATCAGTCAATCGTTGAAAAGCTTTCGGGCCTATTCTTTGCAGGTTTAAGTGAGAAAAAAAAAACAATGAACACCAGCTAACTACTCCACTAGAACATTTCACACCCACAATCAAATTCGAAACCAATTTGAACTTCAGAAATATCCATTTGGATAATTTTCAGCAGCGAAATGAAAAATCTTCCCAAACCGCCTGTAAGCCAATAAAAAGCGAATTTTTAAAATTGTATCTACTTACCATATCGTCTGCATTAGAGCGTTAGGGTACAACACGTCCTAATTACATTTGTTGAAAATCTGCAAGAGAAGAAAACACAATACAATTAAATTGTTTACCCTTGTATGCATCACATAGCTACACCAATATAGGCAAAAGATTCAAAGCCTACTTAAGAGATGACCAGCAAAATCGATTTCGCCCCAATATGGAATGGAAGTATAGGTAAACAAAATCAAGCCAATTTGAGTAGATAAATTTGTAGAATTTTCCACCCCGATTAGCATTACTGTATATGGATGTGCTGCCATTCAAAAAGTAGTGAAAGCAATGCTAAACAAACAGCAAACACTCACGACAAGAAAATATAATATGCCAGAGTTTGTTTGCCTTACTCAAATATACCGGGTAATCAGTGAACGGCTTTGCCTGAATGGCTGTTGTATTTATCCTCCTTTCGCCATTTGAACTTATTTTACAGCAGAAATTGGATGAAGCATGCAAACTGAAGCATAAAATTGCAGATCCAGTCTGCTAGGTTAGCATAAAGAGAGTTTTATTCGCATTTTCCTTTTCCTTTCCATGGGAACACATCTATTGGAATTGTGTTGGAGGAGCATTTTTTTTTTTTCAAGAACAGAGGTGATGGCAGAAGAAATTTCAAATCGCGCGGTTTAAATCGACACTGTCTACTGGACAGTGATGCCATTCTGGCATTTTTAATGCTAGATCTAGCATTTTCGAAAACAGAAAAATGCCAAATGCTTTTCTAGCATTTTCGAAAACTAGAAAGCATTTTTTTGAAACAGAAAAATGCCAAAATAATGTTTTTCCAGCATTTTTTGTATTTTTAGATTTTCGCCTTTTTTTACTGGAATTGCGGTCTTCAGTGAGTGTACAAAGCTGATATGATTGTAATGCAACGAAGTTTCAGGATGTTTTCCTTCACTTTCCCATACATCACATTGAATTTGAAACGTGAGCGGGGAAGTGGTAGTGCGATGATCCCAGTCTACAGAGAGGTAGAGGTATACAAATGCTCTAATTCAAATATGGAAGCCGTGAATCGAAGGATTTGTATCTTATCTAAATTGAAAGCTAGCGTTTTTTGTTTTCATATATCATATTGTGTGCAGTGATTTAACTTGTTGAAAGGTTTATTGTTTATTTGGTTTAACATTGGTAATGAAAAGGTAAATATGATTTCTTCTACATTTCTTTTAAATTACATCGAATGAATCTGATAATGATTACGTTGAAGTTTATGAAGAACAAGGAAATACCGAAGACTTTTATTTTTGAGTAGATATATAGAATTTAAAAAATTGGTACTATTGATATTTTGTTTGTTCTGTTTGTTCTGAAGACTGATACTTTAATAATAAAATAAAATTCGTTACTGTTAAATACATGTTTTTTTTTTCTGGAATAATTTTCTCAGTATATTTCATGGTACGAGGGGAGTTCAATATATTCGCGGTATTGACATGAAGGAAAACACGAATTAAATTAAAAATATTTTTATTTTTTAATATAATCTTCTCTTACATTAATGGATTTATTACATCTTGAGATTAACTTTTCTATACCCTCGAAAAAAAAGTTTTCATCTTTCTCTCCAAAATGTTCATTTATTGCAGTTTTGAGCTCCTCATCATCGGTAAATCGCTTACCACGAAGGCTTTTTTTTTAATCTGGAAACAAAAATTAATCACTAGCTTCAAGGTCCTGACCATAGGCTGGATGTTGAATTTTTTCGAAACCATAATCCCGTACAACAGCCTTAGAAACCAATGCCGTGTGCACCGGAGCATTGTGAGCGATGTGAGCATTCGAGGCACCCATCTTGCACTGACTTTGGAAAGTTTATACAGTCATGAAGAATGGTGTGTATGGTACCAATAGAAAGGTTAATCTTCATAGGTATCGTTTTAACCTTTACTCGGACATCCTCAAGTACAAGTTTCTCGACTTGTGTAATGTTTTCTCCGGTGCAGCCAGTTAGTGAGGATCGTCTTCAATGCTCTCCCTGACCCTTTGAAATAAACTTGACCACTTTTGAACAGTTGACAACCAAGGTGCAGAATCTCGAAAAACAGCCACCATCTCTTCGTGAATAATTTTTTTGACTTTTTCCTTGTTTAGTAAGAAATTTTATCACAGCGCGGTTCTCAATTTTAGTGATCATCGCGACAACAGCCATTTCACCTTCGTTCAACGCAAAATACAAAGCAAACTTATAATCACAGTCAAATGAAATTTTACAGTAAAACACTTGAATAAAGGGGCTACTAAAATCACAAAATAATTTTTTTCACATCTTTGGAGTATCCCCCCCATACCGCGAATATATTGAACTCCCCTCGTAGTTTAGTTTTTCGACTTCATTTGTGTCCTTCAGTTTTATTATAACTATTAAAGTCGAAAGTCCCTCCAACTCTCGGTACTCGGCGCATATACAATACATATTATCTACTTAATGAGTGATTTCGATTCCACACAGAGGTACGCAGGCATTTAGATGATTGTGTAGTATAAAAGACAACTAATTATAATTTTTTTTTTAAAAGCTGATGAAAAAAAAATTTTGTATAGTCTAGCATTTTTTTTTTGGTGGCTTCATACATTCTAGCATTTTTATTTTTTTTGCAGTCTAGCATTTTCCGCGCGAGTGCCTAGAGCAAGGAAGATACTTACTGCTTAATTGTTTGCTGAGACAGCAGGAGTACTGCTACAAGAGCAAAGGTCTCCTCGAAGCACTCGCATCATTAGTCATATGAGTGATTATTGAAAATGTTCATAGCAGAGAAGGAATGCGGGTGGCTGAATTGACAAAAACAATTGCCAAACTAATACAACTGCCGAGAAGAGTAAATATACGAATATACGAATGATAAGCACAGCGGGCCCTGTCGCACTAATTGATCCGAATGATCACCCATTACCAATATTTAGAAGATCAACTGTAGTAAGAAGTTGCAAAACGCTAGCCCCACCAATGCTAGTATATAATTTGGTTTTAATAAGCCAATTCGAGGTTTTACTTATGAGTTATTTTAAAAGCTTGAACTGCTCCCCAACGCCTTTTAAACACAAGTACCACTGTTTGTGTAAAGCGATCGGGTGGTCAACACTGAGCCGTCTGTGTTCTGGACAACGCTGGCCGATTTTGAAGAAGAACTTTCAGCCCTCTCATCGACTTCAAACTCATAAAAGTGTTTATAATTGGAATGGTTCATTTCATATGCGGTTTGTTTAAAAATTTCCAACTCGTCTTATGTCCACTTCACTGTTTGAAAATTAAATGGAAAAAAATTTCGGCCGCATTTGAACCAGTCAGCAAACCAAAGCGATTCAAAAAAATAATGCTGCAACCAACTCACAGTCAATAGAGACCGCAACCGACTGTTTCTGAAATGAATTGGAGCAAATGCTGTTGAGAAACAATATCGCTCCTCACCTGGCCAAATATTCGAGCTACTGCTGCGGTAAAGTGGTTGAGCTACCTCTAGAAATGAACCACTCAACTCGCCGTAGTGCATGTAAAATACTATAACAATCAATTTTTAAAATTGCCCGTTTTTTTTTTACAAAGTCTCCTAAGGCTCTTAGCCTAATCTGCCTAATGAAAATAAACATGTCAGTGAAAATCAAATCAAGAGTCCTCTCAAATAGAAAACTAGTCCAATTACTTGCGGCAAAAATAGCGCAATATCCATAGTTGCCAAAAAAGACAAAAAAAAAACACACACACACACACATCCTGGCATATGCGGCAATAATATCTCGAGTGCACACGATTGGGTGTTTTGGCATGGATACGTATCTGATGAATACTCTGCTGCATCTCGTTGCATATATTGCATTCAGCATCAAATCATAGAAAACGAGAAAGTACAAAAATGGATACAGAAAAATCACGAATCACCTACATTGGGACTTGGGTTGGCTCACAGTAGACCCATCAATTGCAGCTTAATTTATGATTACTGATCATATTACAATTTATAACCATTCCGAAGAGTTGTCATTGAATGTTGTTGAATCAACAGCTTTCCATTAGTGGTGTACAAATTAAATTCATTTAAAAGCGAATTATTTTATTTAATTAAATAAATTGAAAGTCATCAAGTGGCCTTAGATGTGCAGTGGGTTTTAAGTATCGGCTACTTGAAATTAATAATTTTTTAAGCACGTTTATTGAATATTCAGGACGAAAAACTGTTGTTTGTGTTGAGGGCGTTTAAATGTAAAAGGCCAAGGAATTGGCGTACATCTGGTTGGTAACTCGGATTTGTGTGTCTATGAAAATTTCACTAGGGTGAAAAAGAGTGAACTTGTTTACGAATTTAGGGGAAAACTAATGAGTTTGCTCATAAAAAATGGTGAAAAATGGGAAAAAGAGTGCGAACTACTCTGTCCTTTCGCTGTTATAGCCGAACGAATTTGGTCGGAAATTCCAGCTGCGGAAATGAGATGGTTTTGATGTATTGCAGGGGTCAACTGGAGCGATCGTGTATAAAGAATGCCAGACTATGCGAGGTAACGGACAAAACTTGCCGTCAAAGAGAAGAAGTTTCAGTTTAAACGAATGCAGGCTACCCAACTCTGATACTGTTTTTTTTCCACTCTCGAATGACTGACGAGTAAAATCTAAGAAAAGCTCTCTATCAAGGCTGCCGTTTCATAATTTCGTTGGGGAGTATAATAGAACTTTTTTGGGGAGTACCGAGGACGTACCCAATTGATCAACATGGCACAAGTATTTTAGCTTTGACCCAATGATCCGAGCCAAAGAGAAATGTCTCACATTTCTTTTAAGACTTTTTTTTTAAATTATGAAAAATATAAAAAGCTAATCAAGAAATGAAAATTTACTCGACAACACCATCACAAAACAATAGCTGCTTAAAAGTATCACCAAGTGAACGCACCCATAAATTTTGTACTTATTTTTTTTTTAAGAAATTACGTAAAGCTCCACTTCCTCATTTTCATTTAACTAAAATGGCTTAAACTTGCGCGGAATGGTTCGGAAAATGGATGAACTTCATAATTACTTCGGAACAACGAACAACGCTGATCGGGCAGTAAAGAACAAAAATTAAGAAGCTTATTTTTAGCTAAGCGTTTTTCAATTGGAACGGGTCGAAGTTGGCAGCCTGTATCAGCCATACTGTCGTTGTTGCGTTTGTCTAATTTGGTGTTTATTACTCATTCAATGATATGCCAAATCAACAAGTTATACGACTGATTAGCATGTTCCAGTGTTGCCGCTGAAAAACTTCAAAAAGGAGAATGAATAGGGGACCGAGCCAAAAAAAAAGGGTCCACCACACAAAATACTAATAAAAAATAAGAAAACAGATCAACAATCATCACGAAACACTTCTTTTCATATGTTTGCATTCTTTTTCGGCCAATAAAGAATAAAATCTTACTTTTACTGAAAAAGGGGCCATTTTGATAATTTTCCAAAAAGTAGTGGCCAAGGGCAACGCTGGCACGTTCAAATGATCAGACTTTAGTATCAAAACGAGTGTTTGTCCATACCATTTTATAGCCCTTTGGTTTGGTGTCCCAGTTCGAGAAAACCATAGCCAAAATTGGAGTAGATCCGTGCATCCGTATAAGAAGCCGCTGCGGACATTTGAACGATGTGATATTAATAACTCACACACAGCTCGTTTTATTCTATTCTAACATCGACCATTCCTTATTAGAAAATACTTTAAATAATTGCAGAAGAAAGGGATTTTTCAGGATCCGTTTGGTGAGAATATAACGAAATCGAAAACGAAAACAATTTTAATGGAACATCCAGAAAGTAAAATTCGTTTTGCAATTTACTAGGTAGAGAGGTAGGTAAGTGAAAATACGAGTAGTTCAATCCGAAATTAAAAATAGGAGTACAATTTGCCTTTGGGGGAGTACCGAAGTACGGCTGATGGAAAAGGAGTACAACACTCATATTGTAGTACTTTCGCCAGTTCTGCTCTCAATTATGCTGTTCGTAACCGGAATACCGGTGTAGGATTTTTTCCATTTTTAACGTCCCAATAGCTAGGGAAACATTTTTATAGATTAACGCTGAAATTCCCACAATTTTGTTACCAAAATCAACGATACTAATTGCTAAGCTTCCGCTAGATTTTTCATTTATTTTCTTCATAGGAATCGTTTTGCGGATTGTTCAAAACTTGTCTTTATTGATGGATCACTTTATGCGATGAGATAAAATTAGCGAAAAAAAAAATACTACAACCCTTAACAAGAGAAAAATAAAAAATGCCCGTTTCTATAAACAATTTCAAGGATTTAATAAGGATGAATTGAGGACTCGAAACAAAACTACTCATTTAGAGATTCTGAAGTATTAAAGCCCATTTATCTGCGTTAGTCCGCGACCTCTTGCAAATGTCAACAAAACTAAGTGAAACGTGACACCGAATATTTAGGAACTAATTATTATGAAAATGGGAACCACTTGTTCGTTGTTCCACTGAAATACGCATACTTGAATGAATTGCATTTCAAGTTGCGACTCACTTTGAGTAATTCCTTTTCAATTGGAAAATTTTAAGGTCAAACAGCAGCAGTTGGTAGACCCATCACAGACACTTTAAAAAGGCTTCTTCATTGCCTATAGTCATCATACCCGTGTCGTATAGATATGTGTACATTGTACATCATTCACGTCAAGGTGAATGGAACAATGTCAGTTTTTTGTCTGAAGCTGAGTCCACACTGTGTGTGACGTCTTACGGTTGTTGGTGTTGTTGTTTTTTTTTTCTTTTTCTTTTTCTTAGTCGATATATGTGGAATATGCACAAGCACAAGAAGAAGAAGCACAAGTGCGAAAGAAGAACAAGTGCAAAGGCCTTATGCAGATCTTTCCTCTTAGCTATGGGTGTGCCAATGACAATTGGTTTTTATTGATTTTCACTCAAACGTAAAAGATACACTCAATAGAAAGCGGAATCAATAATTGAAGCACTTTCGAGAGCATTGGTGCTTTTCTTCGAGAATATGTATGCAATACAGTGTCCTCAAAGGAAGTGTCATTCTTAAGAGAAAACAACAAATCGAATTGGGGTGCTTTTAACTTGCAGGGGGATGGTTTTCCTGAAATATTGTATATACTTTTGGGGAAAGGAGGTGATGCGCTTCTGAAGTTAAGGTGAAGTAGTGTATGTACTAGCTAGGATCGCCCTTACTGGCAGTGACCAGGAATGTGTTAGCAGGGCTGTAGCATAGCAATAGCAGTCTTCTGTCAATCGAAACTATATTGAAGCCGTTAGCTGTGTCGTAGTAGAAATACGAAAACAGAAGAACAATTTAGCAAATGGCAAATAATAAAATACCATCAACAGGGTGGTAGCCACTGTATACGAATGGTAGAAGCAGTAGAATCAGACAAAAGGTCTGTTTTAATGGAAGTTTTGCTAAGCAAACGAAAGTTATGTAGAATCTTCAACACCCAATAACAGCAACTATAATCTACTTCTATACACTTCTAAGATAGGTATACACATTGGGCAGCGACATTCACTTTTAGCGAGCGGGTAGGAGAACGCAGAGTCAATGTTGTGACGTACACCAGAATACACACAGTTTATTTATATTTATAATGATTGATGATTCGGAGCCAAGTACCTACTCCGATTGTCTCATTGCTCAGTGTTGTCTACTTTGCTTTGTCATGCTGACATAAGAAATAAATAGTTGGACCAACAGGTCCGTATAGGTACCTAGGCCTAGCTTCTCTTACAACATTCCGTTTTGCGCGAGTTTCTATTTTTTTTAACAAATCCAAGGAACCCAGAAGATATTCAGACGTTCGTTAGAGATTGAGCAGTGAAGAAAGACTCAAGATGCCAATTTGTATTTTGCCAGGGATCGAATTTGACACGGCTTTTTGTAACAAACAATATATCTTCAAAATTCAATGGACCGTTAATGGCTTCCATCCATCTTAGTGGGCAGCGAAAATTAAATAGGCCTTGGAATACTGACCCTTTGTCTTTAACAGATTTTACGAACATGCCTGAGATTCGGCTAGTTTCCTGCCTCGCCAAGGTATTGTTTATACCCTAGGTCTACCCGAAGACAAATCTTGTCTCCTGCCCCTTGCACAACTTTCTAACACCAAATGAAGGACTTTCAGAGACTATAAGTTGGGGGTAGACTGTTGAAAGATCGTTTAAAGATAGTGATCTTGATCGTCTAGGTTTAATGTTTGTGCCTGACAGCGGGATCTAGTTTGTCATCGCAATTAAACAGTTCTTCCATATGCAACACCGGCTGCTATTCGATACTACGATGTTCCAATGTTCATCCTTGCAGGCTTCGGTTCGGGCTCCGTAACCTTTGTGAGGTTCTTTTAAGCCTTTACAAAATTTTCCGATACTCATTCCTGCAGTACGGAGTCAGCCATTTTGTTTTAACAAGATATTAATTAGTTAAAATAATTGTAAGACCGACTTTTGGAAGTTTGTTTACAGAGGTTTAGGATTTTAAGCAATTAACTGCCCTCCAAGTTGATGGGCTCCATGAAATTATGCCCCAATGAAAAATGGCCCCAAAAAAAATGTCAAAAGGCCCCAAAAAATTATATAGGAAGCAACAACAACGTTTGATAGTCCTATTGGAGTGATTTTTCATTATTGTGGGGCCTCTTTTCATTATTATTTTTGGGTGAAAATTCATTTTTATTTGGGAAATTATACCCCAATGTAATATTATCAGGGTCTTTTTTAAAATGCTGGAAAAAAATAGTTTGCCATAGATGAAATATCACCCCAAAGTAATGAAAAATGACCCCAAATACAATGTACAGAGCTTCAAATTACAACAAAAATTCGCACGAATTTTAACTTTTTTTTTCAAAAAATTTTCTAAAGTTTAAATTTAAATCCGGCGCTGACCTTCAGGAATATTTTCTTTGATAAGGTTGATATTTTTAAATGAAGAAAATATACAATATTTTGTCCTTGAAACGATTGACGCCGTTGTAAAAACGGAATACTTCCGTTTCTTCTAGTAGAATTTTGTTTTGATACCAAAATAAGAAAATGAAAATTTTCTATAAAAATCTGCAAGAAGACCCCAAAATAGTGAAAATACTCCCCAGTTTTGTCATCGTTTTTGTTGTTGCTTGCCATGCATTATTTTGGGGTAATTTTTCATTTTTTATGCTAACAATTTGGGCCCATTCTGCATTTATTTGGGGCAATATTGCATTTAATGGGGTCATTTTGCATTATGAAATATTACCCAATTTTTTGGGGCCTTCTTTCATTTTTTTTTTTTTTTTGGGCCATTTTTCATTGGGGCATAATTTCATGGAGCCGTTTACTTTTATTTTTCCAGGAAGTTTTTTTTTTTTTTTGATAATGGATCCCAATTAGAGTCAGAAAGCGGCCATTTGCCTGCCATATGCATTTCTTGAGGTATGGGCACAGGGTGCATGTAGATATACATTTGTGTTTGAAAAGTGTTTTGCGTTTTTTGTTATTTAATCATAATTAATATTCAATTGATCCATTCTCTTGAATTTTATAATTTCAAGCATCGAGGAGCATGTACCTAAAATTAATTTTGAAAATATTCAAATATGCGCCTATACATACTTTCTTACAAGAGGCATAATAAGGTAAACATAGCATTGTATGTAGTTCATTGGCAATACTTGTTACCAAAGGAAAATCGGTGAAAAAAATTCATGACAATTCTAGCACTATTTCCATTGATTTAATGCTATCCTTCCTACCTATATTTTATAAGTATGCATACTAAAAACACCTACAACACTTTTCAATAATTACGTCTTTTTTTACAAATTAAAAAGCGTCTAGATATGGAAAAAATACGCAATTTTGAAAATAAGTTTTAAGAGCAAAAAATTTATGTCGAAAAACGTTCGTTTACATAACATCATTTAAACGAAAGTTGTAAGTCAACACCTTTGTGAGTGCACCTGCACATCTATGAGACAGTACCTACTTGTCGAATAATATAACTTTCATTCTACAGATTACATAATAAATACTTTAAATATATATATAATAACATTTTATATAATGCGAAAATCGGAAATACCTTTTTAAATTTCCACCGTTTTTATTGAATTTTTTACACTTCATTATCAGTCGCCCGTAGTAAAAGCTATTTAAAATGTTTATTCAACGGCAAGCAATTTTCAACACAATGTTTAAGATAGAAATGAATGCGTTTGTGGGAACATTAATTAAAAAATAAACATATAACTATCTATACGATGAAATTTCTAAATCACTCTTCGAAATTTTGACTCTTTTAAGATATTCATTGTTCATCGTTAAACCATTCACAATTTTTTTTTTGCCACCCTGTGTAGATACTTAACGCTTGATCAATGTCATATGTCGTGTGTGAGTATAAATGCTGTACCAACTTCGTGTGTGTACATCTACAGCATACATCATATTAACAATCTGTACATCACATTGAAGAAAACGATAAAAGAAATTCATCAATATGATGATTTTAATTTAATTTAATTTTTTTCATCAATATAACGCATTCAGTTCATCTATAAAAGAACGCTTCACCATCAACATGAACATTTTCGTTACTATAAAATAAAGTCTGTTTTTTTGATGAACGCGGTCATCAGTACGATGAAAATTCAAAATTTGGCAATCGTACTTGAATACGATGATTCCATACATCAACGAGACGAATAAATCATCAACTGGATGAACAAATAACTAAATTCATCGAAAGAAGTGTTTTCGTCATATTGATGAAATATTTTGATGAAATGATGAACGTAGCTCACGAAAAAATACGCCAAATTCTTATCAGAACTCTGCCAAAAAAATTGATGAATGCACTTTCTTCATATTGAAAAACGGTTCATCAATTGTCGAAAAGTTTTCATGAATTTATTTATCATATTGATAAAAAGTACGTCATATCAACGAATAGCATGTTTATGAACGCCATTCGTCAATATGACGACGTCTTTTTTTTTTCATTGTAATCTATATATAACATCAACAAAGGACTGCATCGTTTACTTACACTCAGTACTAAACTCTCAATAGCGATAATGGTGCTCCAGAAGAAGACCCCTTATCTATGTATCCTTGTCTCGTTAGCTGCCACCAACGACCTTCCTAAGGGGTTGAAATGCAATCACGAGGTTCACCGCTTCGAAATACAATTATTGTTGATGAATGGTGCAAGGCAGACTCTATACAGTAGTGTTTCTCACATACACACATTGCACATGTGCTTATCCTATGATCCACCCACAAATCGCTTTCTCAACTCCCATGGCAATAATTATCTACTTCTGCGAGTCTACCTCGTAATTATTAATCAGCACTTAAAAGGCACTTCCAGCGTCGTTAATCTCTCTCTCTTTCTCGCTGCTTTGTGCAAGTGCATGTGCATGATTGCACTCAAAAAATATCACAATTTTAATTATCACTCCTGACGTGATGACGACAAAAACGATTATAATGAAGTAAACTGCAGTAATCGGGTTAAAGGACAATAGTATGTTGCACGTTACACATACGCTCAATTCGTTCTCTATTTTACGTCGGCCGGACAAGGCCGACACTGGATGGAGATGCAGATGGAAATATGGAGAAAAGCCATACAGGCCATGCATTGCCCTTGCCGCAGGATGTCTATGCTATGATATACCGAAACCGATGTCGAACAAAAAGGCGAAGCAGAATGCCCAGTGAGAGAACGAGAGAAAATGGCGAAAATATGAGAATTTCTGATCCATTAGCAAGAGACAGTGTAACTTATCCAGTGCACTGCACAAGACGATTATGCAGGTGCACACATATGCAAGTGCATATGTTCGACCCCCTCCACCCATTTGTGTGAAAACTTTAAGGAGCACGCTCCCACTGGAAGCAAAATCCACATAGCGCTGCATGCGGATGCCTGTGAACATGACCGACTTAATTCCATGTGCTGGTGAATAAATTATGACAGAGCAGCCAGAGTGCACGAACTATGGACAGGGGTTGGGAGTTGGGGTTTGTGGAGCATTTGCCACACAGAACGTAATGCACTATTGCTCTCACTCTCTCATTATGTGGGGTGGGAGTTATATCATGTGCGTTTTAAATAATTTTAGCTATTTACACTTAGCGTGGCCATGTTAAAGCATCATGTTCGCGTCAGATTTGGGTTTGAATGGCTTTGTGGGAATATTCTTGGCACTTGCCGTGCACGAAAAAGTCAATGTGTGTTTTCAAACTAAGGACCCTTGAGATTGTCGCTGGGGAAGCATTGTGTGGTCTTAAGTTTCACGCCTTTTGGCCAGGACAATCCTTTTGGGAGATTTATCTAACTGGCTGTTTTAACAATGAGGTGCGGTTTAGAAGTTTAGATATTTTCAAAATGAGTAGGTATACGCGTCTTATAAAAATTGCCACAGCGGATCATTGAATGGAAGGCATTGGATTTGATGGGAAAAACATCGAGTTCAGGTACCTAATTTTGACCGCCAATTGACTTCGGCTCTTCGTGAGACTATACCACCCGGAAACTTAGACTTCAATATCCCAGGTGTTTCATTCAAGGGGTGACACGTCGCAAGCCGTCCGCAACAATTTGAATTTCAACCGTTTTATTTAGCAAATCTACTAACACTCAATAGAAATGTCTCTGCGGTATTCTATGGGAAAATCCAATATGGTTGCATTTTAACACACCTTGTATTCGCTTTGAACCTAAGAGCGCTAGTTATGTTGGCGTCATTTTTTGGACAGAGCTTGTATGGAACTGATACTTCGCACCAGCAGTCCATTTACATAGTACGTCAAAATGTATGTTTGATGAAAGGAGACGCTATCAACAGAATGGGTTTTGCTACATTCTGCGTCAGATATTTCATGATTAATCTGACGACCATAGAACAAAATGTTTATCCAGGGCCGTCTTAACCTAGGCTGGGGCCCTTGGGCACACAAGAATTTGGGGCCCTTTTGGAAAGTAAAAAAAAGCGAATTATAATAACATTTTTTTACTAAGTATGACCATTTATTATAGGTAATCATTAATGAAATTCAGTATAATATAATGTGTCATTAATGATATTAGAATGCTGCTGGTTTTTTGGTTATGATTACGATAACGGTTTCCTTCGGGATTTCTGTTGAGCAAAATCTTCTATTATATCCTTAAAGTCAATATTTTGAAGGATATCACTTTCTATGCACATAATTGACAAATTACTCAATCGTTCTTGTAACATTGTTGTTCGCAATTCATTTTTTATTCTCTTAAGCTGCGAAAATGACCGCTCTCCACTACAAGTGGTAACCATTAGGCAAAGGAATATTCTTGTAGCAATTTCTACGTTTGGAAAAGTTTCTTCCAATTTATCTGATTTTATAAGGTTATTTAAGGTTGAGATATTTAAATCCGCTGATTGCTTTGCAATGTTTTTTAAATATTGGCTTAAATGAAAACATTCTGTTTTGAGCTTATCTGCATTAATGTCTTCATGATAAAATTCTGCAAATTCTTTGCATTTTTTGGTCAACTCACCAGATTCGATTTTTGTTAACTGACAAAGAAAACTAAATCGACTATAAATTTCTTGGTATGCTGCCGAACGTTTTTTTAAATGTGTATTTAATGTGTCAATTATGGGAATGAAAGTATCTAGGTATACACGAAACTTTTCCTTGCCTCTCAACTGTGCAGTCTCTGATGATCCTTCAAAAAAAGTGATGCGTGTGCTGCGAAATATTTTTCTTTCAAATATATCTTAGTGGAAAAATGAGCATTCAACATTTTTTATTTTTTTTGTCCTTAAATTTCAAGTTCGAAAGTATTTTTTTCAAAAACTATTAACAGTAATAGCTTGGTTTAAAACATATTTTTTTTTTTTAATTATCTACCCCTCCAGCCAAACGGAGCCAAATAGGCACCGAATTTTTATCTTTTGCTCTCGATTAACACGTATCCACTATCAATTTCAATCACAGAATGCAGTGAAGCGATAAAGTTTACCTACCTACCATTTCGTTGTCCTTACGCATGCATATATAGGCGTTCCATATCACTTGAAACCAAATTACATGAAAAAACTGATTTCTTATGACATCAAGTGATTCGAGACAGATTATGCCTACTGCTGCTACAGTATGAGAATCGCATATAGCGATATCTCTATAATTCTTCCCACTCAACCGGCTTCCATTATTCGGCAATTATATAATTTTGATTTGCTCTTGCTGTGTCATAAACTCACATGATCACATGACCAACCGTAAAAGGCATAAGGAAGGAGCTAAGAGAAAGGTGCAAGAAAAAACGAGAGCTTTATTGTCAACGCTTATTTTGAAAGCTCCTTGTCTGGTAAGGAAAAAATAGGAACCAAATTTTTGTACAGGCATAAGACATTTGTATATTTATTGTCTGTGCTGAAAGTTTATTCGGGGATTCCCCCAACTAAAAATGTTTTGAGAATAAATGTGTGAGAGAAATTGTCGGTCCTTCGGGGCCCCCTGAGAATGGGGGCCCTGGGCACGGGCCCCGTGTGCCCTTATGGTGAAGACGATATTGTGTTTATCTTTAGACAAGTCATGGCGACAGTCGCTAGCTTCACGTCGACTTGGAACCTATGACGAGCGCGTATACATATAGATGAGAGCACTCTTTTGTATAGTTTTCGCATCCGTATCGTAAGCTTTTGAAGGATAAATGCCTCATACTTAAGGACTAAGGAGACTCTGTATAAGACCCTCATCATCCCAGTCCTGCTGTACGGATCTGAAGCATGGACTATTTCCAAGGCGGATGAAGATATTATCCTTGGTCGATTCGAGAGAAAAATTCTTCGTAAGATATTCGGTCCCGTATGCGTTGACGGGTTTTGGAGGAGACGATTCAACGACGAAATATACGAGCTGTACAGCGACATCGACCTAGTCAAAAAACTGCGCATTGGACGTTTGAGATGGCTAGGACATGTAGAGCGAATGGACATTAACGCTCCGGCCCGCAGAGTTTTCGATTCCAACCCAGAGGGCCAACGCAGTAGAGGAAGACCTCGCCTAAGGTGGCGCGCACAAGTGGAAAACGACCTCAACCAACATGGAGTGCGCAACTGGAGGCAGTTGGCTAAGGACCGGGCCAGCTGGAGAGGCTTGTTGGTTGAGGCCCTGGTTCACCCCGAACTGTAGCGCCACCTAAGTAAGTACTTAAGGACTATTCACATGAGAGCGAGCGAACGAATTGCTGAAATGCGAACAAACCACTTTTGATGCATTTATGAACAGAAAATTCTACATTTTACTATTCCAAGAGGAGGATAGTTATTTATCCCAACAAAATGTATTAAGAAAACATGTTAATAAACAGTTTAAATAACGAAATTTCGAATTGCAAACTTTTTGCCGCGAACGAATACACCCTTGACGCGAATTGTCAAAGTTTATTCACAATCCACATCATTCAATTCGCGTTCCACAAACTAACGAATAAAGCATTCGTTCGAACTTAACCTCAAACTCAAAATGTTATAGAGAAAAATAACGGCGACTGTCATTGGATTCGCGGGTTTCTGCGACCAAATTAAATGTATCATGTGAATAGCAATAGGCTGTCAAAACTTGTGAATATTCGTTCGTTCGTAGGTATTGGTCGCTCTCATGTGAATGATCCTTTAGTGCTCCATCAAAGTCGGTGTCGAGCCCATCAGACGAAAGGGGTATTCCACTATAAAGAAGTCAAACAGAAACATCCCTTAAACTTTAGCTAAACTCATTTGAATATCTATATCTACACCCTTTTTGGTTGCCCTTCGCTTTATGTCCTTGTGTCAATTACGAATCTATTTTATACAAATTTCTTATAATCAAGCCCCCTTGTCAAGTAATTTTTTGTCTCTTCAATTCCTCCTTGTTCTCATTTACAACTCAAAGCACATTTGCTTCACTCAGATATCCTTTAAATTCAATTAAGGAACCACTTTACTTTACAAAACCGTTGAGAGATTTATTCAAATTCTATTATGGGCTGTAAACACGATTATACAACCAACCAAACAGCAATAGTCCTTAACACCAAGTTTCCATCTTCTCATAGACACTATAATGCTCGCTCCCTTAAGATAGCATGATCTGCTCACATATATGTGTAGTCACTCCTGCATGCTGTTTCATGTAGTACGCATTTCATTATCATCCTCAACAGCAGCAGCAACACTCACATATACATGTGAATAAATTGTTTCAAAAACTTTCCCCCCGAAAGTGGAAAATTCCCAAACAATATACCATAAGAGAATAAAACCGCAGACGAAAAGAAAATCTGCCAACTTTAGCAATAAACCTTCGAAAAAAAAATGAAATTGATTTCCAATCATGA
The DNA here is from genome assembly GCA_949126925.1 of Cheilosia vernalis. Classification (NCBI taxonomy): domain Eukaryota; kingdom Metazoa; phylum Arthropoda; class Insecta; order Diptera; family Syrphidae; genus Cheilosia; species Cheilosia vernalis. The sequence goes on along the minus strand of OX421358.1, from coordinate 97,688,447 downwards.
GCTAGGATCCTGTAGATCTACTCCTTCCCATCAATATTTAAATACACTCCTCGATGTCGGTACAGTAGGAGATAATACACATCAACACACTCATATATGAACCCGGCCAAATCAACATACTCGTAGCTCAGGAGGATAGAAAATTGAGGAAAAGGACAAATTAGAGAGAAACTTTTAACGATTGGAATTTTCTATTATCACCATCGATATCCAAGGGAGCGGCGGTGATGTGCGAGTACGATGGCGGTTATTGGGCAGGGTGGGCAAATATACACAATAGAGAAGTGCATATAGCATTACCCTCAACACATATATATACGTAGGTCTAGGTATCTGTAGGAGCAACTGAAATCTAGTTAGCTGGATAGGATTTGTTTTGTGGCGAACAAAGGATAATAGCGTGAGCGAGAGTGGCGGGATTACACACAGGAAAGGGAAACACACCATGATAGAAAGTAGAAAATGGTTTAGCGAATTGATATTAGGATCGTGATGTACATTTTTATTCAATACATGAATCCTGACTGTGACTACCTCAGCATATATGTATAAAGAAAGGAACTACTCGAATTGGCAGCCCACGCACACCACTGCCGGCCGATTTAATTGAGAAAACTAAAAGATAACAAGATAAGACGAAGGAAAGTCCATACATCATAGAAGGACTCTAGTATACCAACTACAACAAAGCACGTGTGTGCGACATAATACATATGACACTCATAGGACTAAATTCATAAAAGTAACAATCCAATCACAAGTTACAACAACACAAATTGACGTTCTTTACACTTACCGTCATCAGAGCATCCAGTTGAAAATTCAATTTCTTTCTCTCGCACAACCTCTCGTCGAAGGATATAAATAGGACGATCTCTCTCTCGTTTTGATGAGAAAATTAAATTAAATTTAATTTAAATTTTGAACGAAATTCAAAATGAAGTTGCTAGACACGATGCTCTGCAAGTAGATGAAAAGAATGCGGAGAACTGTTGTAAGTGAAGTTCATTTTGAGAAAATAAAAAAATAAATTAACTCTGTGTGCATTAATTAGTTGAATGGGTGTAGTTGTGTTTACGCTACAGAATTATGTAATTTATGTATGTTGAAGAAGTTTTATGACCTAGTTCAGTGTAAATGATTTTAACGCACAAGCACATCCACATATATGCAGCGGGCGCCACGCCGGCCGTCCAAATGAACAAGCTTCGCACTCTCACACCAGAGTGTAGAGTGAACTCTGGTGCTCGAGTGGTTCTATTTCACAAATCCTCTCGGAAAGTCATTGACGAATGCCAATTAAAAGAGACGCCATCTTCCGAAGCCTCTCATTACATCAGATAGTAGCGGAACAAGTGAGTGGATTCCTGGTTAAATTTATTTCAAAAGCTGACTTTTAGAATCATCATTGAATGGTTTGTGTCCTTCGAAATAGATTTTGTAGGTACTGGTAGCTAGCAGTGGTAGCAACTCGAGGGGAACAAGTATTGAGGGAAGAGTAAATTCAGCTTAAGCTATCACATTGAAATAGACCGCACATTTACATTTTTCTACATTCTTGACACTAGCTTGTCAATTGTGACCCTTTGAAGCTGATAAGGCAGTTTATCCGACATTTTTAGAAGACAAAACCGTTAATGCAACTGGAAGTCGAAAACAAAACCATTTGAGACCGAAGACACGAGTACGAGACTGATGTTCTTCTACGACAGTTATTTTCTGTCAATAGCAGATCAAATATTTGGACAAAGTTGAACCTTACTTAAAGCGGGCTGCCGAGCCGTGAAGGGCCTCTGCATAAGTCACTACAGACTACAGCCGCCCCTCTGCTATTCTCTAGAAGCACTTTGCAGCGACCATCCCGAGCCGAGGATAAGTGGTATCGATGCGAAGAATGACCGTACTGTCGGCAAGGACGTATGGCAAATCAACTCGCTTACAAAAATGGCACATCAATATAGGTAGGTATATTCATTTAGGTATTATTGTTGGCATTCAAAAATTCATTTGGTCCTTTTCAAAGAAAATCGACAAAACTAAACCTGTCTCTAACAAACTCCACAGAAATAGGCCCTACCTGATGTGGTAAGACGTTACTATCAGGACTCCATATGAGAGTACTACTCTTTACAAAGTGTGCTTACTATTGGTACTTCACGCAGATTATAGGTACTTATTTAACTTCTGATGGAATATTAACACGCCCTTTAGATTGTCATTTAAGGCGAGTTCTTATTTCATCCAGCTAAAACCACATTTATGTATATCGAGCTTCAAAAAATGAATAAACCTCAAAAAGAAACTATGACAAACTGCATAGCATAACCCATCTATGGCAACAGCAACAGCCAACAGTGGTACAGCGACAGCAAACGACAAACTGTATATTTATGGCAGACAGCAGAAAGTGGCCGCAACAAATAAAAAGAAAAAAAAATCGGTACACTCCCCTGAATTTAAATTCGCATATTTACACTTAAACTCCTACAAAAGTGTTCGTTTGTCGTCGTCGTCCTTATCAGGATAATAAAAATCAGAATAACAGTAATATCATACATTTGCGCACTCACACACTCGCACAATATCCTTTATTCATTTAACTATATCTCGTCGGAAGCCTTTGAAACGCCAGTTAAGCGACCCCGCTCGGCACACTATACCATATCCTGTAGTAAGGATTTTTGATACACTGCACCACAAAACTCGCAGCACCATTAAGGACAAGTAGTGTAGTGTTACCATTTACACTGACAACGTGACATGTGGATTTAACGCATGCTCTTCACTGATATTCTGGAGACTGGAGCTTTTTGCTATTTTCTCTCGTCTCATGAATAGTCATCGCATCGCCAATTCCTTCTTGCACTCTCGTTCGTCCTTCTGGCGATTATTGTTCGCTTCATTTTAGTTGCGGAGGAATCCGTTATCATTTTGTATGGAATCTGCTCTTAAGCCACATTGTCCTTAAGGAATAATAATTTACTCTTTCCGCCGTCACATATATGGGTGTGTGTGATTTTCTGTTTTCATCCTTGGTAAACATGGATTCGTTCTCTCTTACTGCGTCTCTTTATGTTTTCGAATTGTAAAAAAGTATTATGACGTAACACAGTGCCGACCTACACCCTTTATGTCCTCGTGGGAATTTAGGCGAGGCTCCTCTCTATTCCAAGTTTCCTTTCAATTTAATTCTCCTTAATCGTCCTTAAAGGAGTATTTTTTTTTGTCGCTTTCTTTTTGCTTTCACATTTCTTTCTTTACTCTAGAAAGTCGGTGCATAGTGTCCCACCTTTTTTATTTCGTAGAAAACTTGAAAAAAAAAAAAAACGAATTCAAAATTCTAAATCGTTTAAGGACACTTTTTCCTGGTGTAGATAATTTATGACACTTCTGCCGTAACTACTTCCTGGAAGTGCCTTCATTCTATTTGAATGAATGGGATTTAGTCAGAGTAGGTATATCCGTAAGACATTAAAAAGATGGTGGTCGGGCGGTTGCGGTGGTGGCTTTTCCTTTATCCTTTTAGAGAAATTATTGATTAATGAAAGCCAAGAGTTTGTGGAAGGAAAAAACTTTTAATCCATTACGAACCATGTCACCGTTAATTTCCATATAAATTAGAGAATCATTACCATGAAAGGCATTTAGGATTTTGAAGTGAAGATACTTTGCAGTGCCTTCTGTGTTTTTGCGGTTAAGGCGGGACCACAATACGGAGGTGCAGCAGTTGGTTTTATTTTTTTGTCGATCACTTGAATGTGGCGTGGACAAGTTTATACCAATTTACAAGTTTATCAGGCGCCGGTAGCAAGCAATAAAAATCTGGCGCAGCGCATGTACGCCCCAAAACAGTTGAAATTTTCTGTTGTACTTTCACAGCGTCTCGTATACTTGTATGTTTACTAGTAACGTCATCTTTTCTAAGAACTTTTATGGAGATTACTTTATAAATAAGGGACTTTGGCAACATACAACCGGACAAGACTTGCAAGGTTGTTGACGATCGGTTTTAGAAGATCACAGCAGAATATCTGCACAGAGTTAGAAGTTTACCTAAAAGGATCTCTGTTATTCTTTATTGCCAAATGGCCAAAGAAGTTTAAATTAGACAAAGACCGTTTTAAGACTTGAAATGTAATACGCATTTATTATTTGAAAATTATTCAGTCAGGAAAACAAGGATCTGACTGGCAAAAGTAACGATATCCTCGCTTGAGATTTCATAAGTCTTCAAATACTCAGAGGATTCCTCACTCTCAAGGCAGAGCCCGTATGTAGGGTCCGGTGAGACGCCGATTCGGTGAAGATGTTTTTTCATGCGGCAATTATTATTCCTGCCCTGTTCCTGCCACTAATTATTCATGTCATGATTCTCAGGTTGTTTTTGTCCATATTTCTGAGGGAGCATTAATTTATGGAGGAGAATTTGGGAAAGAATTTGCTGCAGTGCTGTCCATAAATGCAGTTTTCTCGAACTTCACTTTAATAAAACACAAATTCAACTTGACAAACACCCGAGGGTGTAACTGTCATAAAAGTGCTTCGCAATTAGCCGATTGGACTCGGCTTAAAATTAGGATCCCTTCCATTCGCCCCAAAAATGAAAAATGTCCACAAAACGAATGGTTGAGAGAAGAAAGGCATTGGGTCCTTACTGACCCAACTATTTATTTAATTATTTTGTTCGCTTTAAGAAAACTCAAAGTTATAATTGTGCCTCAATAAAATATTCAATCTCCATTCTTACGTCTATATCTAAATATCACAAACTGTTTTATGTCGAACAATGATGGCAAGCCAATTTAATTTTTAAAATTTGTGCTGATCTATCGTTTTACTGATCTGCAGTTTGACTGAAAAGCTTTAGTCTGGATTCACAGGAGCTGACAGGAAAACAACAATTGTGAAAGAGGTTATTTTATATTGGGATACACGAAATATATTTTTAAGATGGTTTTAAAGGATTTTTTCGCGAGCAAAGAAAGTCATCAATTTAATACAATTCCGGTCTTCTGTATTCTAAGCTTTTCGAAACAGACACTAGGGAACGAGCCCTCGAATAAACTCACAATCCGCATAAAAAACGTTTTAGGTTGACTTGTTGATTTTACATTAAATGACAGTTGTTAAATTAGTTGAGGAATCTAACCTCATTTCACTATAGACCAGATGGAGCCGAATATTCCGCAGCCGAACTTTTGGAAAATGTTAAAAAGGTTTTGCACTGATATCCATACAATATGCACTCAATCAAGAATTGCTTGCAAGCGGCTCCATAAGTCGGTTTTTTTTTTACCACCTTCTGTGCTGAAATCGTAAGTTAAAGTTCCAAAGGACTTTGAAAAAATACAATCGCCCTAAAAAAAAATTAGCCTCAAAGACGGAATTACTATCTGACGATTTAACACTCACAACGCTAAGGGAACTGAAACCTGAAATCGAATCCCTAAGACCTAAGAAAGTGCCGAGTGAATGGAAAGTCGCGGAGGTCCTAATGGTTTTAAAACTAGGCAAACCGTTAAATGAAGCACAATCGTATAGACCAATTTCCCTTCTTCCAGTCATATTCAAAGTTTTCAAGGGAATATTGCTAAGGCGCCGACGATCGGTTATAGAAGACATTAATCTTATCCCTGATCACCAGTTTGAGTTTAGAACCAAGCATTCGACGAATGACCAAGTGTATAGAACTACTGACGTGATCGAGAAAGCATTTGAAGAAAAAAGGATTTGCTCAAGTGTATTCCTTGACGAAATTACGACAAGATCTCCCCGTACGTACATATAATATTCTAGAACCATAACTCGGGAATAGTTCCTCCGTGTTAGAAATTTAAACGAATACTCGGAGCTTAAAGAAATTTCGGACGGCGTACTGCAAGGAAGCGACCTGCGGCCGCTTCTGTATTTGTTATATACTCGCGATATACCAAGAGAAGATGGCACTACCCTTGCTACGTTCGCCGACGACTTAGCTATCCTAGCAGTAGGTAATACAATCGAAGAAACTACTACAAAACTGCAAATCGCTCCGAATTAGGTTAATGAATTGACAAGGAACTGGCGGATTGCCCTCAACGAAACTAAATCTGTTCACGTGAATTTCACGTATAAGAAAACTAAGGACTTTTCCTAAACTTGTCCCGAATACCCTTTGCAAACGATGACACCTGATGGGAATGACACTCGACGTAAAGTTGAATTCGCACGTGAAAATGAAACGTAAAGAACTCGGAAAACATTTCCAGCTCAGTACCGAGTACAAACTGCTTTTATACATGCAAGTGCTAAGGCCGGTGTGGACCTACGGTACACAACTTTGGGGTTGTACCAAGAAAACAAATGCCAATATTCTACAAACTTTTCAAAATAAAGTGCTTAGATAAATTGTACAAGCACCATGGTATATTAAAAACGACGATATCCATAGCGATCTCGGAGTTCCGAAAATCGAAAATGAAACTAGAAGCTTCGCGAGAAAGCATAGAAACCGACTAATCGAACATATCAACAACACAGTCCGACAAATCTTGGAAGGGCGCAACTTATTGCGCCCACATTAAAGAACGAAACCGTTTGACTTGGCAAGATAAGATTAACCGCGTCTAATTTGCGGAACACGCAGGATCCTTCATTAAACTGTCAAAAGTTGTTTGATAGAAAAATTGCTTGATAAGTTATATCCTAGTTGCAGTATCTAACAATCCATCGAAGGGTGGTGCTTTTAGTCAATACAAATTTGACACTACTATTTTAAGTTCCCACTGGGGTGAGTTCAAAGGTATTGGTATTATTTTTACATCTATAATGCGTTCATTTATTAAAAACTAAATCTAACACAAATCAAACGATTTCACTTTTTCTGATAAAAGAATTAAATTAGGTCACAATAGCTAGCAGAAGTTGACTTTTGTTAAATTTTTTTCATTTCTATGAACTGCTGGATGGTTTTTAGAGTTCACTAACAAAAGACGACTTTATATGCTTTTCACACCCAGCCCAAAACCGGGTTTTCCTCGAAAACTCGTCGATGCATTCACACCGACCACCAACTTGTTTTCGTTTGACATTTCAATCAGCTGTGAGACACTAGTTGTTAAACTTCGGTGCAAACTTTTGTAGTTACAAATTTCGATCGCATTAATTAACAAACAAAATGAATTTAGTGCATTTAAAAACAATATTAGCCCATCAATTAATTGTGGAAATGATTTTAAGATGTGAATTGTGACATTTGTTCGGTCAGTCATTTTTCTGAACATTGCAAAAGGTGTGTTTGTTCCTACAACCCAACAATTGGAAGTCGCTTTCGTGGTGTTTTCGCGCAAAACGAGTGCAAACGACTCGTTTTGAAAACTGAAATATGTATGGAAAAACTTGTGTTTTCGATGAAGTTTTCGTGTGTTTTGGCGAAAACCCGGTTTTGGGCTTGGTGTGAAAAGCTTATTAGAGTCGAATTTAATTTGTTTTTTATTTCTAAGGACTAATGCTTATCTAATACACAATTTTTTTATGTTTAATGTTGAGCAACAGTTACAACCACTTGGAGCAACGATCATTCAAGAAAATAGTCCCACAGTCCATAATATTGAAGCGAAGAATATAAATAAAAGTCACAGTCAAGTTCACCTTGAGGTCGTCAAAAAACGTGTGAAGATTGAACGCCTAAAACGACTCAGCCAGAGCAAACTAAATTGAACGGTATCAGCTATAAGAAAGCCGTAGCAATTTTCAAACTCTATTCCAAAAATGCTGCTATTCAGTTAAGAGCCTATACACACCAACTTCTTTCCAATCTATGGTCGGAGAAAAGCTCAACTGATGGATGCAACTCAGGCATCATTTGCTCTGTATATATAAGACCTAATCACAGCCTATTTTATAATGCAAATGCGTAGACGACAGTAAAGTGATTGGGTTTTCCCAAATAAAATTTTTAACATTCACCTTACATATCTTGTAGATCACAGTATGCAATTTTCTATTGACTCTAAGAATGATTATGAAGATATCCTTGCCCGTTTTTGAACTCAACGAACCTGATTCGACTCATTTTCGTTCCGACTTTCGTTAACAGCCTTTGTGAATAAGGAGATTCAACAGCGAACTCAGTAAACGATAACCTCCCTTCCCGAACGCTCTTCAATTTCAATATGGAGTGAAAACACATTCGACTACGGAAGACCTCCACCAACTTGAGGTAGGGTTGCCCAAAGGCAGTTAACCAAGAGTAGTGCTAACTCTATCGCCGCCGAAGCCAAACTTTAACTCCTTTAAAGTCAAATCAGCTGCTTTACTAAATTGACCAAGAATGAATCATATTTACAACTTTGAAAGCTATAGCAATTATCTCGACCAAGTACTCGATTTTAAGTTGATGTTTTAAAGAAGGTAGGTATATTAGGTATAAGGATAAGAAGGAAGAACGAGTTTCAAAATAACTGCACCAATACTAAGCACACATTTGTGACTTGCTGCAAATTAAATTTGATAGGTATACCTAATCCATCAGAAAAATAATTTCACTTTGAGCTGAGACGACAAAAGACTGAGACCATTTATGTGACACAGGCAGAAACCCACTGCCACAAAAGAAATCATGATAAAAGCAAAATGATTTTTTATTCTCGAAAGTTAGTTTAGTTTTGAAGGAAAGACACTCCCATTCACTGTTTCAATTTTCTAAGTACTATAATGAAAACCAAAAGGAAAAGACCGTCAAACCAAAGCCTAATAAGGACATTCAACCAAGTTGCCAGCAATTTAACATTAATATTTCAAAAGTGAAACTTTAAAAGCCACTTCGAAAGAAACTATTAATATTTAATGGACTTCCTTCGTTCTGGCAGCGGTTAAAAGGAAAAAGATTCCATGGCTACATCCACCTGCATATAGGTTGGTGAATGTATATACCTACCTAGGTATATTCCAAATATTTATACCTCAGTTCACATAGCTTAATGAGAGGACCGAAAAGTGCACTCAAAAAAAAAAAATCTGCTCCTCCTACTTGGTATAAATGACAAGTTTTATTCAAACACTAAGCATGCAAAAACACAGAAAACGTAAACTAACTTAAAGAACCTTACTGCAAATAGAACACAGCCATATAGGTATGCATTTGTGTGGGGCTTCCTTTTACACAATAACTTTGCGTTGAGGAATTTCCTAAATGCACACAAGACAACAAAATCAACAACAACACAACGAGATGTCGATTTTCACGTGGAAAGTTTACATGATTTCCTTCTTCTGTGTACACTCCTTCTGTTAAGTATCCATGTCCATGTCCATATTCCAAAAATGCCAGTAAGCTGAATACGAAATTCAAACACAAAAAGGACAACAGAAGGTAAACAACTTATACAATGTACCTACATTCTCTTTGCGCTCGCCCAGGAATGGTTTGAAGTGGTTCTTATAAGAGCTCTTACTTAAACGCAATACATGCCCTCGAGCCTCGATTATCCTTTTAAACGGCTATCGTTCAATGCAATTTTCGATAGAAAAATAATTTTTAATTTGCAGATGAAAATTTTAAGTTTGCGTCCTTTGAAATTCCACTCTACCCTACGGTACCGCAGTTTATGGCAAATCTTCTTTAGAGTCCTTGAGAGCTTTCACTATTGCACGCATGTATGGAGAAAAAAATAAACTGCGAATTTTCTACTTCAACTTAAAGAGAGATTGGTACCTACTCCACAAAAAGAGAGATGACAAACTGAAGAGAATTTTTGGGGGAAAATCTATTCTGTTCTATTTTTTGTCGTTTGGATCTAACTTACACACATGCACAAACACGCCCTTTTGTGCTTTTCTGCTATTATTCCTTTTGTCGAAAGGGGATCATTTAACGTGTCGTTTACAATGCAAACAAAATACTGAACAGCACTTTTATTAAAAAAAAATTTAAAAACAATTTTTGTTAATCTGTGGTCACTCGAACTGTCAAACGAAACACTTGTAATGGGTGTTAACACTGGGAAAACACTCGCTTGTCACTGTGCTATATCACTTGACAGGGAAGAAAGGACTTTTTCCATCACCCGAACACACCTCTTTTCGATAGAGGAACATTTATTAAACTGACTGCGACCAGATGAATAGAATTTACGTTACACACGATAACAAAACTGAAGGAAATTAGCACAATAATATAGAACCGTTACTAGGGATGCAAATAGTTTCTTTTTTTAACATTTTAGTGAATAATTGTGGGCTCTCAGGGTGACCGACTGTAGAACCGACAATAGACTTATCATTGAACCGCAGTAGTAGGCAATAGCAATAGCATCACTCGCTGCTCTCAAAGTCGAGCACATAATAAAAGCGGAACACTGTGGCACAGTGGGTGACGTTTTTATAGGGTCACTATTGCGATTGTGATGTAAACAAAACACTGTGTGTATGCTTAAAGTAAGGAAGGGGGGTTAAAAGATTCTCAATAATCATAATATTATTTATTGTCCAGGACCACAATTCTCAAAAATTCTCGCATACAATCTCAAAATCTCCGATATATGCGAAAAACTGAAATTATCATTTATCGAAATCCGCATATACCATTATTTCTCTTCGAATGTTACTCGTCTGTGTTTTCCTTGGGGATTTGCATTTCGTATACGGAATTATTAGTTTGCTGCTTCAAAAATTGGATTGTTTTTTATTTGTGTGTGAGCAAATAAAAGACAAGTTAAAATTAATCAAACAATTTAAATAAAAACTCAAAGTAGCCACTGCGAAAAACCATAAATCTTCTATAAACATACATACACACATTAGTTTTTTTTTTTTTTTCAGTCGAAAACAACAATTCCCAACCAATTTAAATTTGAATAGGTATTGTTTTTTTTCCACAACCAGTCAATTTAAATTTTTGAAGTAAAATTAGTATTACACGGAAAACAAATTATGTTTAATTAACCTTTAGTATTAAAATTGCAGATTTTTAACATTACTATGACTATTTTTGTTATTAGACAATTTTCATGACAATTTACATTTACAATTTTTTATAGAGACTTTTTCGTGGTAAAATGTAAATGTTTCTATGAAATTGCTGCAAAAGTTTATATGTTTTTTGTTAGATTCCTAAAAATCCCACGATTTCGTGCTGTTTCCCTTTATCCCACGGAAGGCTTTTTAGACATCGAAAATCCCACAAAAAGGGATAAATCCCACGATATAATAACACTGCTTTGAGAATACCAATTTTTTCCTATGGGAAAATTTCAGTCGGATTTGCTCGTATCCGCCTAAAATTTTCGTATACTTACCTACCTAGCAAAAAAAATTGGTATTCTGTGCGAAAATTATATTCACCTCCCGAATGAGGTACAATTTTACAGTAAATCTTTTTGACAGTTTTTCAAAACATTATTGAAACTTAAATTGGTTAGAAATTGTTGTTTTCGATTGACAAAAAAAAAATAAATACTAATGTACCTACGAGTAAGTTTAATGGACATTTATGGGCTTTCGCAGTGGCTACTTTTTGGGCGATATGAACTCAGGATTTGTTCGATTCTCAATGAAGCAGTTGAGCGAAATCGAAACGAAATATTTAACGAATGACACTATTTCTGAACACATTTATGTCAATGCGAAGGGATATCATTCAAGAAGTGTTTTCATTTAAATTGTTTGATTTACTGGATGTACATTTTTACATAGTGCAAGGAGCAGTAACTTGTGAATAGGGCGACCTCTTCATTTCTCGTTTGCATATTATCATCCATGTTATCCAAATCTACGTTTGCTTTTGGTCGTGGACATGAACTGATAGACAGCTCAAACTTTAGATAACCGGTTTAGTCATGAAAATTAGGCATTGAGAAACTTAGCGAAAAACAAAAAAGCAATTTGTGGACAGTCTCTGGTAGATACCACAGGCTGTTGACAAATTTCTTTTTTCCCTCACTCGTGTTTTCCCCGAGAAGCGTTTCATTAGCAAAATGCCTCTAACAAGGCTGCACATTCCGTCAAATTTTTCATTAAAATCGCTCTTAACGTCAACGAAGAGCCCTTTTCTGTAAAATGCGTACAAACTTTTACGGATGGGACTACGTTTTTCGAGGCTTGATCTTGCAAAATTTATCACACTTTAAAGATCGGCCAGTCTAGACCGAAAGAAGTTCAAACTCTTCGGTCGCGGGTCAAATTTGTCAATCTTTGTTATGAAAACGACTTTTCGATACAGAAAGCATTGATGTTTTCTTTAGACTTGGAAGCATTTGGTCAATAGTTACAGCATTACTAGATGTGAGAAACATCCTTCATATTGGGAATAATATTGCAGATTTGCTGTGAGACGCTGGACAGAGTCGTTTACAGACCCTAAAGGGATAGCCCGGGCAAAGGTATCATAAGAAACTCTTTCATTTACTGCTGCAAAGATTTACATAATGATAATAGTCTGCAGACGCAAAGAAGCCAAGTGTTTAAGGCACTTTATCGATAACATTTCACGTTAAGGCTAAATTTGTTAATTAGATATCACGTCCCATTGAAAAAGTACGAGTATTTAACGTGTACTCCGTTCAAATGCGTTTAAAAATAGGTCAAGCCTTTTTCCATCATGCTTACTTTGAAGCCAGTGTGCGGTTGTGATTTGTGGCTCGTAGAGTGTAGTGCTGATATTTAGCCGGTCGAGCGAGAGAGCGATCGAAGTCTTGGGTCGTTTCAATTTTTTAAGACATGCTGATAAGAGAATCACAAACGTAGGTTAGCCTGAAAAGCATTAAGGTGTTTGGACTGACTAGCCAAAAATACGAAAGGGAGAGAATCCATCAGGCCCAAACTAGACAAACGATCCGTTCTCAGGTTATGAGTGCACATGCACACACAAGGACTTCTTTTTGTTACTTTTTCTATTGTTCGTTATTCGGAATTCTAAAATTTGGTCACCGTAGCTATGCCTATTGATGATTCGGGCGAGCAGAGTCTAGGAATGTACTCCAGTTGCTCGATATGCGGATATTGACACCGAAACTCCAACAGTTGTAGGAATCCAAGCTGCTTTCTACCGTACCGGCTGAGTTCCTGAATTAAAATATCGCCGCAGCGTCAATCTACCCTAGGGATTGGAAGAACTTAGAGTTACTGTGAGGATGCCAAAAAACATAAAAGGCATTAAGAGCGATTCAAATTTGTAAGCGGATAAAAGGAACAATATTATCGTCGCCAAGGTCCATCGAGCGTTTACAATATTTACACCATGCGCCGTACGAATAAATCAATTTCAGTCTCGAATTTAAATTTACGGAAGCTCGCAATTGCGAAATTTGTATGGAAAATATAGAAACTGCGAGCTTGTAAAATTTGAAGTCGAAACTAAAAATATTTATTGGTAAGGCCCATGTGTACTATTCTCGGACAATAAGCAGGCTTCAGTTGGGACTGTTATTAATGTTTCGAGAATGTCTTTGACCGGCTGAACTCGGAATGTTTGTGAAGATCTCTTTTCAGGATCAGGCATCCAATGAGAACATCGCTATGTCTCGTTTGGAATAATATGTCTGGCAAGTACCACCGTCGGGCTAGTCGAAATGTGCCAGCCATTGTCGGATGTTTCTTAGGATCTACAGTAAGAATACAAAAACAATGCCCACAGGTCTCATCGCAGGATTATTCTGAAACAAGTGCTAATTGATGTCGAGCTGTTTTACTTAGTTCAATGTTAGGTATCAGATGATTGCGCACCGATCCTGGACTACGAGTATAGTAACAATAAGTAAAGCTCTCGCTCTCGGCTTTAGTGGCCTGTACGGAATTTGAAATTTCTGTCAAATCTCTTGCACTAAATTGAGACTCCTCGAATATAACGCGAAATCAGTCCATTGTAGGGCAACTATGAATTTTAACATAAAAACTTTTAGAGGCTTTCATATGTCGAAATAAGGCAGCAATTATTTAGGTAACTTCGCGAGGCAGTCCTTCGAGTGAAATCTTCGGGGCTATGTCAAGTTTGAGGTCCAAAAGGAAACGTGAAGATCCACAGTAGTGGCGACCAAACCAAACGAAAACGTTGACTTGAGTTGCTAAAGCTTTCACCAGTAGACCAAAAAGAAATTTGTTGCATTGCTATCTGTATGCGCCTCCCACGGTTGCAGGAAAGATGATGTTCAGCCCTTAAAATGTGTCCATAAGTAAGCACACACATATGCTTTTAATGTTGATACCCGAAATTCACAAATTACTTGGGTGACTCTATAAAAATGTCCCTAACTGTTTCGACTCTCTTTTGGGAAACCAAATCACTATACGGTTGGCATGGTTTGGTCTTGGGTTGGGTGTGAAGACTGTAAAGAGTGAACGAATAAAACTACGAATAACAACAGTGAAACACTTATTTTTTGCATTCAAATAAGTAAATTTATGTATAGACGTATGTACCTCAATTACTTATTGGACAATAGTTGTTCAAAAGCAAATTTTCTTTAAAATGATTAAACTACACTCATCAACTACATTTATGAATATTGTTATAAAAATCCCGGACAAATGATGTTTTGAAAAATGAGTCCAACTAGATAGACGACGACGACAACGACGACGCGACGTCAACATCGGCTACGATGGGGAATCAAGAACAAGAACAATCGCTGCCGTTTATGTAATAGCAGCGCAAATGGAATTAATCTCAATTCATCAGATTTAGACGAGATAACTCAATAAAATTTATTTCTACGAAATACTGTGTGCGTGTCCATTTTTCTTTTCTTCGTATGCAGTTTGTTATGAGAAATATAGTTGTAGGTAGGCTTTTAGATAGATGAATAAATAGTACCTTCAGATAATCTGTGAGAGGTCAATTACGGGAAAAAAAAAACTGAATAACAGATGAAGAAGAAGATGTCGACGACACATATCCGAATCCCAATGTGTGTAGAGGATGATCTGGTTTTTCTGATACTTCTTTTCCACGCAACACTTTTGTTTTCTTCCAGAAACTTGGCCGAAATTTTTCACTTGAATTGAAATTAAAATTTTTTTTAAGGATTTCCTTTTTTTTTTTTTTGTTGGTCACTAACACACACGGAGCAACACAACACAAGCACACATAAAAAGCCCGAGACAAGGATATTTTGTTCCCTCCTCACTGTGATGATGGCGATGATGATGATGCCTGAACAACTCTAATGTCCCTTGTCGTGTACCATTTCAGTTTTGGGAGCGGCACCCTATTTTCATTTTCCACACTTTGTATTCGATTTTTCGCAATCTTCCTTTTTCGATTTTCTCGTTTTTTTTATTTATTTTATTTTGTTTGTTCACGTTTAGTTATTATTTATGTAGAACACACTACTCCTCACATGTATTTCAACAGAATGAATTTAGAATAGGTATTGTTGGTTGAATTTGCTTTTCTTTCTTTTTTTATTTTGTCTACAAATTGTTGGTGTTTTATTATTCGATTCTATTTTTAAACAAATTTTGATTTTATCGGTATTTGCCTCAATGGAATGTAGCAAAGATGATGAAAGTAAAGGAAGAATTAAAAGAATATAAAATAACAAAAAGAAAATTTCACACAGATATGGAGGAAAAATAAGTTAAAACCTTCATCTGTGCTCTCGAATTTCACACTGAAAATGATTTTGCAAGGACTTTTAGTGGAGCTTTTCCTTGTTTCTTATCCACAGTTTCAACGTAACACATTCGTTTTGCGGAAAAAAAAAGAGGCCAGGCGAAATACAGCGATTATATTGAGCACTTTGAGTATGGTGATGATGAAAAAACACTACCATTGTAAAGAGATGGATTTGGATACATTTTTGAGAAGGACTGACAGCATCCCTTAAAAGGGATGGGTATTCTGTTCTGTACTCTCTCGTGGGAGTGGATGATTTGTTTACTGTAATTGACAAAGAGAGTGCAAAAGGTTAGTGCGCAAAAGTAGAAAAGTTGGAAAGGTTGTGATATAAGGTTTATCTGAGCTAGCTTGAGAAAACTTGTAAAATGGAATAAAGAAGCAAGGAAGTACTAAACGAAAAGAAAAATGTATGAGCTTTTTTGACAGGACTCTCAAGTACAGTGTGTGGCAAAAGACTTGGATAGCCTAGTAAGAAGTTGCGGTGCGGTATACAAAAACATTAACGGGCCGAGTTTGTTATTTAAGAACAATAGATATTTAGGCACTGCAAGAAATGAATTTAAGCAACTAAGTTACACATACTTTTAAGCCAATAAGTTGAATTTGCTCTGCAGAAGACGCAGCTGACTTTCTTCGTTTGCTTTCAATTTTCCAGACCAAGCGCAGGGTTTCAAAGCTAATTAAACAGTAATTCAGTTATTCTTCGTTGGATATCTGTCGTTTTCTATAATGAAATAAATACCAGAGCGGAAGTGGATGGTTATCACCATGTTATCATTACCTCAAAACTTTGTAGGTTGTTCGATTTTGGGCCTTTTCTTTGTTGACATTATATACATATACTTAGTTTATGTTAAACTACATTTAGTCGCAAAATATTTTCACAGACTTAGGTGTTGGCTTGTGATTTTTCACACAATTTTTTCAAGTTGTTAAAGAAATCGTATGAGGCACATTTTCCTGTCTACCTACACATATCGTTTTTTTTATATCAAAGTCCTTGTTTTCTTTGATTAAGCAGTGAACCACTGTAATCCTTCACAGATGGACGAGTTTAGATGGGAAACCAATATAAAATAATAAATTGAATTGAGTAGGTATCGATTTTGATTTTTCAACATTTTGATTTTCAACATAATATTCAAAGACGGTACAGACTTTTTTGGCCTAAGCAAGCACTGATCGAAGGGCAATCAAGTGTTTTTTAATAAGAGTTTTATTCATTCTTTACGTGATTTACCAAACATTTTCGTGATTAACTAATACTACAGCGGCCTCATTGTGTTTAGGCAGCTATACCTACGTGTTTAAATTTTAATTACGTGTCTGTCACCGCAAATCAATTGTTTCAATTCAATTCAATTCATTTCAATTTTGTTCAACAAACAAATAAAAAAATGTCAACGAAATTACATATTTCAAATTCAATATTCTTCGTATTTCCGTGAGTTTTGGTATTTTTATTAAGTACCTACCTACCTACATACAATCTTAAATTGTTTTATTTTTGGCAGGTATGGAAACAAAAAAACTACTCTTGGTCCGAAGCAGATGAATTCTTTCTCCTGGATGTCAAACTAAAGTTCGATGGTGATGCCTTTCGTGATTTATAAATCATAGTATTAGCTTAAATACTCTGCAACAATCATTTCGCTTTTTGGGACAGACATTTTCTCTATCATCGTCTTAAGTTGGTTTCCATCGCCGTTATGCCGTTTATTGTCTATAGAAGGCAAATATAATGTTACATTCTGGCTGGGATTCGTAAAGATAAAACACTATTCCGTTTAACTTCTTTAATAAAATTCACTTTTATTACACTTTTATTGAATATTCTAATATTTCACTTATTAAGTACCAGAACACTATTACTTAAACAATTCTTCAACGTTTCAAACCAATCACTTAATTTACTCTATTACTTTTCACTTATTTATCTTCACAAACTATTACTATCTCGAACTTTAACCAATCACTGTTATAAATCAACTGTCTCGCCCTCTTCTAAAAGCTGTCCTTTTATACCCGCTCCGCCATCTGACGAGAACTTTCTAGCTAATTCTAAGTGGTTCTAGAACAAGGTTCAGTGGTGACAGATTCCAGTCTCCAATTGGAAGTGACACTTGAGTGGAACTTGTTTTGTGACTTTAAGGCAAAGATAATGGAAGACAGAGATATATATCTTTCCAGTGGAAGGGCGGCTGCCTACAAGCTGTTTTCCAGAAAAATTCATGAAGTCACACACACCTGCTCATTTCTATTATAGCATACTATGTGAGTTCATGAATTGGACTTCAATGCAAGAATTCGGTATTCTCTAATGTTTATTTCACTATTTTTTTCAGTTTAATCGACACCTTCACAAAAACCAAACAAATTCAAAATGAAACACAAAACAATTAAACACCGCGATACACAAAAAAGCAAGATGATTCGCGGTCGGCCATTAGTAACAAAAACAACAATGTAAACAAATGGGTTTTGGGGGGATAGACGTACGAAAGATAACCATCTCTTTTATTCATTCATCTCTGCTTTAAGGCCTGGTTTCACCAAACTGTGACTAAGGGCTTGTTTCACCACTTAGGTTACACGATACCTTCCACGCCACAATAATATATTGTTGGTATTATACAGAGAATGTAGACAATATAAATGTGCTGTACCAAAATCTGAATCAACTTTTTTGTCTCCGTTTGCCAACTTTCTGATTCGGTTTGTAACAATCTCATAACCTATTTCTCATCATTTTTTATAGGAAAATCAATCTTCATAGGTACCTAACTAAAGCACTTTATTTTTTTGAATTCCCATTCCATTCAAGGTACTTATTTCTGAAACGAACTCTCATTTGTTAAACAAATTATTATCTACCTTTCTCCGACTGACTTTTTTTTGTATATTCCTCATAATAATTTTTCTTTTGAACGTAAATTTGCAACCTCCACCTCCAGCTCCAGTCATGGTTGCCACATTGGTAATTTGTGACCAAATTTGGTCATAAATTTTTCTCTTGGTCACATGGTAATATTTTATTCCATTTGGTCATTTTTTACAAAATGTTTTATATAATGTGATCTGTGTCATGAAGAATATTTTAAAATAAATAAGATGATTTGGGACTTAAATTATTTTTGGTCATTCTTAGCTACAGTTGGTCATTTTTATTTTCAATTTTGGACACAAATTTTATTTTCAAGTGGCAACCGAGTGCCTCCAGTTGGCAAGAATTATTCATTTTTATACCCACAGATACATTAAACAGCCTAGTGAAACTATTTGGTTGAAGACATCTGGGCATCAAGGCCATGTGATGTCGTTGTTACATATTTCATGTTTTATCCAATATTTTTTTTTTTTTAGTATTTTATACTTATATTCTTTACTTATTATATGTCCCTAAATCTATGATGGCGAGATGTGGCTTCTTGTGGTAAAAATTATATTTTGTTAAATAAAGGGTTTTTCAATAAGAGCGCTACAAAAGTTATTTTTTTTAAATAAAACAAAAACGGTTTTGGATATCAATGAAATTCTTTATTCCGGTGAAAGTACGTTCGATGCCATTATGTATGGAACTCGATTTCTTTTGCATGGCCACCACGGGTACGCTTGCAGAAGTCCAGACGCTGAACCCAATTTTCGACGGTTTTCAAGCATAAATCGGCCGATACTGCTGCAATTTCACGTTCGATATTCGTACGAAGTTCATTAATCGTCGCTGGCTTGTTGGCATAGACCATAGACTTGACGTAGCCCCACAGGAAATAGTCTAACGGCGTCAAACCGCACGACCGAGGCGGCCAAGCGACTGGACCATTTCATGAGATAAGACGTTCTCCAAACTTGGTTTCCAATAAATTGATTGTGACATTCGCTGTGTGGGTTGTTCCTGTTCGAACCACATGTCCTCCAAGTCCATATCATCCAATTGGGGCCAAAAATATTCGGTTATCATTGAACGGTAACGATTCCCATTTTCAGTAACGTGCCGGTCTTGATCATCACGGAAGAAGTACGGCCCAATGACGCCGCCGTCGGCCCATAAACCACACCAAACCGTAATTTTTTCGGGATGCAATGATGACTCATGGAGTACGTGTGGATTGATGCCTGACCAATATCGCATATTTTGTTTATTGACGAAGCCATTGAGCCAGAAATGAGCCTCATCGCTGAAGATAATTTTTTTCGATGAAAATCCGAATCATTTCCAAGTTGTTGCTCAGCCCAATTGATGAACATACGACGCTTCTGGTGGTCAAGCGGCTTCAGTTCTTGCGTCAATTTAATCTTGTAAGGATGTAGGCCAAGATATTTTCGCAAAATTCGCCACAACGACGTCACAGAGATGCCCAACGCTTGAGAACGACGTGTGTGAGACACATTTGGGCTTTCTTCATCTGAATCCTCAACGGCAGCAATATTCTCGACACTACGGGCACTTCTTTGTCTCACTGATACGGGAACATTTTGTACTGTGCCTGTAGATTTAAATTTTTCCAATAGACGCTCAATTGTTGATCTGCTAGGACGATTTTAGCCGTGTTTTATCATCAGCCATGATCTATATAGAATATAGATCATCGATTTACATGCACTTACAACAACAGCATATGATCCTGCTTCTCATCGAGATCATGAACCATGATCTGAAAATTATTTCTACTATTGCTCGCAGCGCTGTTTGGCGCTGTTTGTTTCATTCTTGAATGTTGGTGTGCCTGTAAAAGATAGCCACACAGTCACGTTGCCAGGCTAAAAACTTCAATTCTCTTCATAGCACAAAAAATCAATCAGCATTTTTTTACATCCAATAAATTTCCCGTCCTTGGAGATTTTGCTTTTTAATTCTGTAAAGGTATGACAAACCCAGCGAAATATTCCATAATTTTTTAAGTAAATGTTTAACAAAAAATGTTTATGAAATGTGTCGCAGTTCGTAAATAATAATTGTTTCACAAGTTTTCCGGCAGAAAGGTGAGAGTTGTTTTTTGTTTTTACATAAAGTACAAATCATGTACAAATGTCCAGAAAATCTTGGAATATCTAATGAAAAATGTAAACTAGCAGCCTGCATAAATTTAAATTATTTTATAACTGCAACTGTTTTCGCCGAGTTTTTTGGACAAATAGATTTAAATTTACGTGAAGTGACGATTTTATTTTAACAATCAAACGTATTTTGTGTGTGTGCAGAGAGAGAACTATGGTATTATTATGAAAATCATAATGCTTTGTCTCAGAATTATTCCAATCTAAGCGGATCAGATGTGTAAACTGCGGTTTTGATTATATTTTGAACTGATTGTTAACACTTTAAATAAGTTCTTAAAAAACTCTCACCTTCAAAAATTAAAAATTTGATTGATATGGCAACACCCCCGACAAGGAACTGAAATGTCGTTGTACAGAATGTTCGCAATATGGCTGGTGGCATGGTCGTATTTTGAAAGCAACTGTTGCCACAACTCGTCGATGATCCGTATTGTTTTATTTTCGTGATCTGATTCGGATCAGATCACGCTGATAATAAAATACGGCTTTTGACGACCATAGATTGGACGTATTTACTATTCACAAGATTCATTCAATGTAGGTATCAATTTGCTTTAAATAATGAGCATCCCCTTAAATAGGTAACCTCTTCGCACTTAATTTCGCTGTTCGTTATTATTGAGGTGAATATTTCTGTTCGCAAAGCTGCATCTCTGAAAAGCTCTGAAAAGTATTTTTAGTTCATCTACCACCCCATAGGTGGACTAATGCTTTAACACTTTTCGATTCAAAGTAGAGTGATTTTGTGGTGCTGCGGTCCCAATAAGAATAACAGAAGCAGTTATCTTTTTTTCGTTCCCTTTCTTTTTCGTAATCGTAGAGAGTTGAGAGACCAGCGAATACTCGAAAGAAAATTGATCTTATTTCACTTACTCGGTTTTGTTTTGATTCCCTCATTTGATAGAGACAAAATTATTCAATCACAACAAACGGTCTTGCTCTTCAAGAACTTACCAGATATTTTGTATCTATGTACATAACACCGGCACCGTGGCATTGTTATTTGAAATTAAAAAAAAACTCAGTGCGCATATTATTTTGCTTATCTAAAAAAAAAATATATCAAACACTCATAGAAAAAAGTAAATTCAAAAGAGCAGCAACTTTTTCTGGAAAAAAAGAAGAAACACAAAAAATATCTATTTGGACCCAGCGAAAAATATCTCAAAAATAACCGTTTAATCGTTTGTTCTTGTGTTCGTGTTGTAAATGTTTTGTTTCGCGTTTGTTGGATGAAATTTTGTTGAAATTTGTTCATTTTGTGTGTTCAAATTGTTACACGTACCTCTGGAATTTCTGAACAGACGACGCTCAGAACATCTGTTTGATTCACTTTTTCGGTGAAAATTACTTTAAATTACAATAACGAAAAAAAATTCATTGGTGAGTACATTATTGCAGTTTTTTTTTAAGCTTTGCTTTGTGATTATGTACGTATTTCACTAAGAACAAAAATGAAGAAACGGTTTTATTCTGAAAAAAATATATCACGAGTTGGAAATGGAATCCATTTCTAACCCTCAAACTTACAAACTCCAGCATCTCTTAAAAAATAATTATTATTACTTTGATTAACCCCCAACTGTAGGTACAACGAGGGAATCTTATTTTAGCAGCTTGTAAGTTGTAACCGTGACCTTATTCCTTCAGTCAGATAGAAACATTTGAATTTAACTGTCACTATTCGGTATGAAGAAGTATCGAGGCGGTGAGTGGTTGGAGTTTGTTCGTCAGTTTGTTATAAAATGTTAATGTACTAAATTTTAAATAGCGATTCTGCATTGTTATTCCTGAATTGAGTGTGGCTACGAAAAAGCCTGCAGGGTTCCTTACTACGAATGGTTTTATTTATCATCGTCCACTTTGATTTGTGGTTGAAACAGCCGAAAGCTCTTCGACTTGATGATGGGTTACAATATTCCATTGAATGGTATATGATATTTGGCATCCTCTTTTCAGCATTCATAGGTAAGCACGGATAACCTTTTGCATTCAACCTTTATCAAACAAACCTATTGGTCGGTCCGTCAAATAATCTTCGTCTACCACCTCTCTCATATGAAACAAAACATTATTATTCGATGGATTTGTTGATTTCATCCAAGTAATTCGCTCACTGAATCCCCTTGTTGGCTAAATGTGAACCTACCCAATAAAACTCTTATATTCGTATTTGTCTTTTTCGTTAAAACATTTATTTTAGATTTATCAAAATTTGTTGCAAACAACTGCGTTTGCCATTTATCTACAATAGTAAAAGTTTTGTATAAAAATCTACTTTGCGTCTAAACATAACTTCTAAGTTCAGATATTTATTTAAACAATTAAGGCACGTTGTGGTACAAATAAAATTATCAGAATAAAAAACTTAACCAAATAGATTTGGGACACTGACTTAAATCTACGGACAGATATGTTCCACAAAAAACAAAAAAAAAAAAAACTCACGACACAAGAACCAAAGGAAACAAAGTATGAAAAAAACCACCTGGGATATTCTGTATCTATTTTTTTTCTTCCTGGGATATCAATGAAAAATGTGTGAAAATTATGGGACCAAGAAAAGAAGGAACCCCACCCTACTATCATTTCTTTGAGCATACACAGACACACATCTTCGCGAAGCGAGTATGTGCTATTTCGATGGCGGCGACGACGACTGGTTTGATCACAATTACAGTGATTTTTTATTCACCGTCATCATCGAGCGAAAAAGTTCTCAGGGTAGATAATAAAAATTTCAAGTAGAAGACAAGAAAAAATTGAAAAATTCAAAAAAAAAAAATAATCATTACCAACAACCATGATCATCACTCAGTCCTGATATGGAAAAAATTGCTATCGAAGAGCGCGCAAAGGGGGAGGGGAATGTTTCACCGAGCCTTCGGTCTTGATCGGAGAATCTGGGAAGCACCTTCAGTGTACGAATGAAACTGTGTGTGCATAAAATATCGGGCAGAAGAAACAGATTAAATGGTGGCCAAGGGAAGAAGGGGCAGCACCACCAGCAAAAAAAAAAAAACTCTAAGGGTGCGCTTTTCTCTTCTTTCCTTTTGTTCGCAATTGAATTTGGTTTGCATTTTAATGTCAACAGGTTTTACACTCTACGCGATTTTTTGTGGCTCGCTGTGAACCAGTAGCGGCAGCAATGTGGCTGTTGTTGTGTTGGTCCAGCTGTTGTGCTCTTCATGCACATTATTATAATCATTTTTTTTTCAGGCAACTACCTTCCTCCCCTATCTTTGATGTCGGTGTCGTCATCTTCTTGTCGTCGTGGTTCATCTTCGTAGTAATTCGAGATCAGAGGCGGTTTTGGGAATATTATTCGGAGAATGACAAATAACTAGAATCACTGTAATAGATTATGTCTACAACTTAATCGCCTTGAATTATATTCCTTGTTTTGGCGTTTGCTTGTGTGGACGCGGCGACCATGTATCTCGAACTGACGGTTACTTTACTTGTTTCCTTAAAATTCTTGTAATCAGGAATAATGTGACATGTATTGGGTTGTTGTTGTTTTTTTTTTCTATGTTAGATTCTTAAATGTTAGGTTGGTTTGCTTCTTTATATCTTTTGGACGGATAAAAATTTACTTAAGAGATTACGGTTCTTGCGATCCTTGGAGGACGCAGAGATTCGAATTTACCCTATGGACGGAGTCGTTGCTCTATCTAAATTTATACACTAGAACAAGAGTGAATCCTAGCAGGGAGATAATTAATGAGGTTGCGGCATGGATGGCAGATGCACCGGCCAACCGACACCGGAACATGTCGTAGCGCGTCTCCTTGTCAGCAACGATGTTCTGGTACTCAGCTTCGACTAGCTGACCGTCATAGTAGGTGATTAGATCTTCGAAGGGGTATTCGTAGCCTTGAAGGCATTCGCATTTGTAGCCTCCTGTTTCGTAGCCACGGCCCAGAATGGGAACGCACTGAAACAGAGAGAGATTTTATTACTTGTTCAAGTTTTATCGACTTGCGTATGTGTGTTGACTTACGTATGAAGATTTCTCGTCGCATTTGTGGGTGTTCTTAAAGGCATTTGGTTCGTAATACCAGTCGGGACATTGATTGATGTCTAGCTGAAGCATGTCCATCGAAACTGCAACCACTCCCCTATAAGAAGACATTTTTGTTTTAGTTACTGACATCAGATATTATGCTAGTTGCTAAGTGAAAATCCAAGACAAGATATTGTAAACCAAATGAATGGGGAAGGGCTTTGATCTGTTGCTTTGCTTTGTTTTGCCTGTCAGGTCGAGTAGGTACTCTACTAGCTTCATTGGTCTCCTATGGTTAATCGGAACTCGTTATTCAACATATCAAGATTGCTTTTGTGACCTGTAGCACCGCCTGCGATGTGTCGAAGTATTTAATATTGCCTTTTCTATTCTCTATAATCTCTGCGAACAAAACTAAACGACATGCTATTCCCTAAATAGGATTGCCACTCAAATACAATTCATACTGCAACAATTTGTAACTAAATGCCGTTCATCCAATCTAATTTCCATTTTCATTGACCCCTTCGGTGTCAGTTACTTCCAAATGAATTCAAATTCCGCATATCATTCGCATGACACTAAAACCACTAAAAGGGTCAAACATTAAAACTCGTATTTCACGTGATTAGTAATTGAACAGCAAAACACTTCTTTTACAGCAATCGTCCGCCAGCAACTGATTTCCATAACAATTATGCACCTGAAAGCGACCCAACAACTTGTGCCCAGTCACCCTAATGCTGGTGTCCCCTCAGTAATCAATCCGGTTGAACATCTCTATTAATGGGACAGTTATGTCCGAATTGGGTCAGCACATTCACCCTTACCGAAAATGGGAAATCAAAAAACTCACCCCTTCATCAAGTTCGCAACCCTATCCCTTGTTTTCCCATCTCATTCTCATCCCCCTTTCATTTAACCCAAGGTATCACTCACTTGAATTCAAGTTTTACTTTTAGGCTGTCCCATCCGAAAAACGGTACCGCATATGTAATCAGCCACTTCTTCACGTAGCCATCACAATCGAACTGCGGCTGAGTCCAGTATCCGTGTTTGAGGTTTGCTGCGCGATAGAAGTTCGGGTAGTGCTCGTATTTCTGTAGATATTCACCGGTTTCATTGTGACGGATCTTCATCTTCATGTAGAATGTTTCCAGGTCATCGAAATTAGTCGACCAGCGTTGCTTGAGGAATTTGAAGAATTTCTTCTCCGTGTATAGCTCGTGGGTCTTGTTGAGGCGGGCTACATCTTCGACCTTGAATTTGCGGGTATTCAATTCGGTCTTGTAGGCAAACGGTGCAAAGTATGTACGGTTGGTGAACTTATTTCTTTCCCAGTAGGTGCCGGCCGACCACACTTTTGTGTCTCCCAATACAATGGCAAGAGTTTCACCGATCATTTGATCTTCCGTGAGTGGTTTATCGGCAACCCGTTTGCCAGAGTACACTTCATTGGGGTCGGATACCTGAAAGGGACGAAGAGTTGTAATGATGATGGGTGGAACTTTGTTTAATGAACTGCATTACCTGTAGGAAAGCACTGATGAAGTTGGCCAAACGAACTGCCATTTTGGCCTCGTTTTCGAATTGTTCTTTGGCTCCAAAGTTTACGTCACCGCGTAGTAAAAGATCCTGAGGATGGTAGCTAAATGTGAAGAATAAAGGTAAAAAAGGTGGTCACTTGAAAGAAGCACAGAGAATAGAGAACACATCTTCTGCGCAGATGCGTCTGGGCATGTGTAGAAGAAGAACTAATAAGTCGTTCACGTTACAACTAAAGGAGTTGCGCGCTTAGGCCCATTTTATTCACTCGAAGTTGAACACAACTCGGGGAGTTTTCCATACAAAAATTCCCAAGTTGTGTTCAACTCCGAGTGAATAAAATGGGCCTTAGTTTACGTGTTACAAAGTCGATCGCTTTGCTCTTTCATTAATTTCTAATAAAGATTGTTTTCTCGAGAAACGTATGTATTGTTGTTGCGCAACTTTCCATGTAGACTAAAACCGAGATTTTGCACACAAGCATCAACCGAAACCGATAGCCGTAATACGAAATATACAAAACGCAAGTCATGCAAGAGTCTCGTTATCAAGCTGAATGTGACCCAATGAACCTGAGTGGAATTCTAACTTAATTACTTACTTTTTGCACGTCCTATAGTTGACACCGTGAATGAACTTTAGCACTTGATCGATGTTAATGTTCTCCGCATGCAAGGACCGAGATCCCGTCGTAAAATTTCTATATTCAGGATGTAGATCTAAGTACTTTTCTCTGATGTGAGGAGGAGCCCGCTCCCACTGAATCGGAATTTTTTGAACCCCTAAGAGGAAGAACAACATCAGTAAACTCACACACTAAATTTTTTTCTATTCACTTACATCCTATTTTCGAGCAATCGTATCCATTGTAATACTGTTCGGCGGAAGCCCGTTCAATCACCTCACCCAAGTACGGACGCCGTACGTTGTTCGGTAGTCGATGTCCTGGCGTGCAACGACACTGATAGCCACCCCTTCGGAAGCCCCAACCCTGCAGTGGTTCACATTCTGTGGTTTCCTTTTTGCATCGAGCCGTGTCTGCGAAATGATTTGGTTTGTTGTTGCCTTCGCCCTTCGGGCATTGATTTATGTCGATCCTTTCAAAGTCCATTTCAAGTACTGCAATTGCAGTGTATCTAAACCACGAGGAA
This sequence comes from Cheilosia vernalis, assembly GCA_949126925.1. Classification (NCBI taxonomy): domain Eukaryota; kingdom Metazoa; phylum Arthropoda; class Insecta; order Diptera; family Syrphidae; genus Cheilosia; species Cheilosia vernalis. Next base: position 97,661,092 of record OX421358.1, on the reverse strand, counting down.
AAAAAAAAACACACACACAAAAGATTAACGACTGCGGGTTGCGTTGTTTCAGCCGCAGTAAAACCTACTTTGGATATTCGATATGTCTGAATTGTGTGTGGCGAGGGTAGATATCTGCGATGGGAACAACCGCCGACACCATCCACTTATTTGAACGGCCACAATCGAAATAGGGACGCGTCCACTTTACAGGACCTGGGTTTTCATCTGCACCGGGCGGTCCATGGAATGTATGTGTCTCGTTCGTATTGTTAGCATATCGAATCTCCACTTGGTATGTCGTCTTGGTGTCGTGCCGTCCCTCGACATCATCGGGCAGCCATGTTTTGTACCATTCATTGATTTTGTACAGCTCCGATGTGTAATCTTTGGAAATCGCATCCGGAGGCGCAGCACCCAAATCCCTAACGTCGAAAGTGTTCATTGTAGAGATTTTTTGAAGATGGATGGGATCGTTGAAATCATCCAATCGGAAGGTTCGCGGTGCAAATCTGGGAAAAGTCTTATTGAAGAAGCCACGATACGACGATGTGTACGAGCTATTCGGAGAGAAGTAAATCGCTGAAGCGTTAATATATGGGTTCGCTGATACATCTGCTACTGTCGATAGGAAGTAGTACATCATCCCCGGATCATATGTATCGTTAATTGCCGGACGAATGAATCGACTCTGGAGGATGTAACTCCAGAAGAAACTTCTACTCAGCGCCATGTTATGCAAGTGCAGCAGAGCAGTACGATTTGGGAACACGGGATTAATGTTGATTTCCTTGATGTCGGGCTTATGAGAAACTGTGTCCTCGGGCAAATACATATCGCTAACATGTTGAATTGGGCAATTATCACCAGAGACTTTGTCAAATCTGATTTTAATTTCGTCAAAGGCGTCCCTAGCTTGCCACTCGTATTGGGCCAACACACCCACGACGGTCACCACTAAGAAGAACACATAACTCCGACCGAGAATTGTCGATAAAAACATTTCGATATTTAATCGCTCACTTGCAATGGAGATATTTTTATCACCTGCACTATTTATTACTAATTATTAATTAATTGAACACAAGTTAAAACAAAACAAAAAAATGCTGGGCGTCGGATGATTGTATTCCGAACTACGCCCTCTTCGTGATTGAAATGAATTATTTTAGATTTGTCATTACATTCAGCACCTCGGGTGGTTGTTAAACGTCAAACAATTGTTTTGTTCATTGAGTAGCTGAATACACTGTGCTAGAAAGAGATAAATGGAGTATTTGTTGCTTTTAAATCTGTTGACAACACTACTGCTGCCAGCAACAAGTGCTTGACATTCGGGTGAGGTGGGTGTACAGATAATATCAGGTGTGTGTCAAGGGTTTTTGTTTACCATGGCCGCTCAAACTTAGAATAGTGGTTGTATAAACCGCCGATTCACCAGAAAAATCACGCGTTTTCTTGTGTATGAAACCTACCTTAGAGGAGGCGGACAACTGTACTTTTTTATTTGCTCTTTTTTTTCTGAGCTGTCTATAATTAATCCAGATTAATTATTTTAATTAGAAAAAACCGCTGCCTTTTATAACAATCCAGTTAATTAATATCAATGGAAATAAAATTTAGAAAATGTTAGTTAATTCATGGCTATTTATATATTTCGTTATTTTGGTTTTCGTGAAACTTCGCCCATTTGTCTTGAAAACAAAACTTCTTAAAATGACGTAAAACAGCTCTGCGAAGTGTATTGGTATAGTAGGTTTGTTTGACGTGGCTAGCACTAATGCGCACTGAGAAGTGTCAGCTGATTTTAACGCCTGCCCAAAACCCTACGCAACCCTGAAAATTCGGCTATCATATCGAACGCAAAATATGCCGCCCTCTCTGTCAGTTTTTGAAATTGAAAAATGCTTATCTTTTGGAGAACGAAGTATGAAGATGATTACACTTTTTTCTTGTTAAAAATGAGTGAACTCAATTCTGATCTTGTGCTTGCCATGCTTGCCATAATGCAAACAAGTTGATAAAATTGTTTGCAATATAGGCGATGCATTTAAATGCATTTTTAAATGCATCGCCTCCAAATTTTTTTCATTCCATTTACCTATAATATAAAGTTTTAGTTCATACCTAAACGTTGTTGTTTTCAAACAATTCCGTTTTGAATATAAAATTTATTGTATTTGTCTTCATAACGATATTTTAACTAACGAATAACAGCAAGCGAAATAACAGCGCAACTCAGCACTGAGTTCTTGCCCCGACAAAATAACTGGGGTCAGTTCAGGGCACAACTAGGGCGCCCTAGAAGTCATGTCAAACACAGGTTTTCAGTACCAGGGCGAGTTCAGTGCTATATCGAACACATTAGGGTTAACCCACGTCAAACAAACCTAGTGACAGTGTGTGTAGATATGAAAAAAATATCTATAGAACGGCAAAAAATTCTCCGAATCGAAAAAGAAAAAGTGTTATTTTTCCCAATGAAACATGAAAAGCGATTTAGATAAAAAAATAGATTGATTTTTGGTTCCAATGGAAAACGACATTAGATCGGTCATATATGACATTTATGGAGGTGTAGCCGACAAATCTAGTCAAGAAATTCCTAAGTTCGCATATGTAGCTGATGTAGGAAATTTGACGTTCCCGACCAATCTAGTTTTTGCATTCAGGTTTTAAATGTCCAGTTAAATCCAGTCGACTTCAGATAGATTTTTGAATCTGACCACTTTCATTGGTGGAAATATTGCGAGAATGAGTGAAATTGTTTTTATGGCATCGGCTGTCACCGTATGCGACGGATTCTATATAGTACTGCTCGGTGCTCGTTCCGTCTAATACCATGTTCCCACCAACGTGATTTAGCTCATATGATTTATAAATGACGAAAGGCTTCTCCACCGAATTTTACGTGATTTAGTTTGACATCCAGCAGAAAGAATTCGTCCACTTCGGAGAGGGATAGTTTTTTTTTTCGTTGTTTTTCTTTTGTTATCACACCTCTGCCAAAAATAAATCAATTTATGATTGTTGTACTTAATAAAAATACCAAAATACACCGAAACACGAAGAAAATTGAATTTGGGATAATATTTTTGACATTTGTGTTGTTTTTTTTTTTTTTTTTGTTTGTTGAATAACATTGAATTGAATTGAAAGCGCTGCAGGTATGTTCGATTTTATTTTGTGTGGATTTGCGATGACAGATACGTAACTAAAAATTAAACACGTCTAGATCACGTAATTAGTACCTAATCACGAAAATGTATGGTAAATCACGTAATTTATGAGATGATTTAGCTAAATCCACTTGACGTTGGTGGGAACATGGTATAATACGTCACTATAAACGGATTGATCGACGCGACGGAAGCAACGGACGGTGGTGGGATGGGATATTGGTATACTTATATTCAAACATGTAACCGGGTTACCCTTTCTATCCAAATAGGCCGTTATGCGATTCAAGTAGGTATCGTTTAATCGTGAAAGGTTGACTAGATAAGATCGATAGGGAAAAGGATTTAATTAAAACAACATCGCGGTATAAAATTGGTTCTGGCTCTATTTTGAAGCTAATTTTATGTCATTATTTGTGGAATAGCACATCACTTAAATGGCCGCCTCGGTTTCGCTGTCAGTGCTTCAAGTCGTTGGGCCAATATGTACGATATGCGTTATTCCCTGTAGGAATAGCTTCTCGAATGTTGGCTCGTGAGCTCGTCAAAAGTGGTTGATTCGTCCGAGAAGATGATTTTTTGTCCAACGCTTTGCATACCTCCTCACATTCATCCATGATGAAATTACAAAACCTAACAAATGGCAAAGGTACCTATAATTGCTATCTGGCCATACCCGCTAATCCAACAAATAGTAGGTAAACATAAGGTCTGTTCGAACACATTAGTCAAATTTAGTCAAACTTCGTTCCGTTCTACCTACCGAACTTACGAGTGGATTGGATATGCTTAAAGGAACGAAGTTTGACTAATGTGTTCGTGTGCACGTAAGGGAACATAGGTACCTATTAAGTTTCCATATAGTATATTCCAGTAGCAAGCTAGAGAATCAACAAAACTATAGATACACTAGCGTTACAAATAAAAAAAAAAATCATCTGCTTCAGGATTCCAATAAAAAAATGCATCCTGTTTCCGTTATAAACGCCATTCTCCGACACAAATAGACGACGCAAACTTCCTTGTCGCCAATTCAAAAGATTTTTTTTCTCTCATTTCTCCCCTTCGATTCGTCCTTTCATTTCTTGTTTTCGTATATACGAAAAAAAAATGTTTTTGAACTGTACCAGCCACAGACCAAACAACGACAGTCATTTTCGTCTTGGGTCAGGACGAGTTGAAAATGACCATTACCCTCGTGCATTTTTCCAGTGGTTCATTCGGTTGTGCCTCTGAACCAACAAATACAAAAAAAAAACACAATAATAGCGACCCAAAAGTCGTATTATCCTGTCAATGAACGTGTGCACAAAATTCGACACATACAGCCGTAGTGCAAGGCGAACAAGAAGAGGACCTACGACAATGGTTACGGTTGGACGGACACGAAAACATGCTGCTGGTGCCCCAGGATAGGTGACTGACTATGTATACCATTTAAAAGTAAGAAAAAACAAGGGGTTAGCATTTGCAGGATGACACCGGACTCCGGTGTACTTGCCGGAGAGAACTGGCCTTTCAGCAAACCACTTATATTTCCATGACAATAGGAGCAGGAGGATACCTGCGTAAGTATGTATGTCTCCCTGTCAATTGAAACAGGTAGGTACAAACGAACAGTGCACCCTTTTGCACGTATGGAATTAAAACGCTCTGTCTTGTAAGCAGTTGTAACCAGTTCAGGGGGTGAGGGGAGTCTTCATCAAAGGTATAGATATTGTGGAAGACAAAAAAAAAAAAAAACAAGCACGGAGGAGCAGATGCAGGTGTAAAACGTTGCAGGTTTACAGGTCGAACATTTTTCGGTCCGCTAATTTGTGGTTGGGGACTGTTTGTGTTTGTATAGGTAGGTATTTGGTATGCAGGCAAGAAGTTGGCACCACCAACGGTTACATTTTGCGGTAACCAATCACTGCCAAGCCGCGATTGATGGTTATCAAATGCAAGGAGTTTCCGTTCTTTTTGTGCAGGACACTTGACAGGAATAATTCATGAGTCTTGGAGCGGTTCCAGTTTGTATTCCTTTTGTCCGCTCTGAAGATGAATAATTTTTCTTTTTCAATTTTATAGAGAAAAAAGTTCTTTTAAGTGTTTGTTATTGTTGCATTTGAATGCGCATATTCTTAAATTCAAAAGAGGGTGCTGCACAAAGAGGGGCATAGTTCAAGGAAGGAACTGGTGGTGCTTTTCCAGATGGAAAGGCAAATTGTCTAAAAATATGTACCCAGTCGAATCAGGTGGACTCTTTTAAACTCGATTCAGGAAGAAACAGCGATGGGGAAACTCCTTTTGACCTACCCAATTCGAAGTTTGGCTAGATGTAGATGTTTATGATTTTACCTTATTTTACTTTAACGATTTTTTTTTTTCAAGGTAGCAATTTTGGTTCTCTTTCTTTGTCATTATCGCAACTAAGCATGTGGCAGCAATTAAGTCATGCACCCAGTTGGCTCATGAAGCCAAGGTTCGGTCATCCTTTCAAAGTTTTATTTACGGCCAAGTTCGATTCGACGTCGTGGACAAGAATTGCAAATTTCAAGAAGCTCTTTACAGCTCTTTTCTCACCATAGATTGGTGTCTCCATGCTTTCAAAGTTCAATAACTGTCTTTTGACATTCATTGAATGGATTATCGTAACGTGGTTGTTGATTTTTCGAGGAACTAAGCGATGAAGCTCATTATTAATTTAAAAAACTCACATCTTCGAATTCTTTGAGAAAAAGAAAGTACGGGATCTTATTAATAATACTTATTATCTTATATATATATATTGGTCAAAATCGTAACAGCGATTTTTGTAAAATTTGCCAGACAAAACAGTACCAAATATTGCAATGTTTAGTTTGAAAAATACTACTGCGTAAATATTTAGGTGAAAACCGATTATAAGTTATTGTTCGGTATGTAAGCATTGCTTCGTAGTTTTATCGAAATCAACGATGGGGTTTTCGAGATATGAGCAGTTTTTAAAATTAGCGTTTTCGGTGCTTCGAATAGAAAATTAAGGACACAATAGTTTTGAAAACATCTATTTGACTTTAAGTCTGCATTTTGGTGAGAATCGTTGTTGCCGTTTTCAGGTAAACTAAACAAAACAACATTTTTAAAAAAATACAATTTTAAAAAAATCCTTTGTACGAAAATAATGAGAAAAACGGAGTTTGCTGTTGTTGTAATGGACCACATTACCTTAAAAATGAATTTTCGTTACAATCGTATAGGTAGACCGTTTTCGAGAAACATATTTCGAAATTTCAAAAGTAGACTAGGGTGCGGAGGATTTGACACGTTTTCATACTATTGCTAAAATCATAGAAATTCTAAGTATTTTCTCTATGGTTTTATGCTAAAAGCTTAAAAGCTTATCACGGCGACCAAGTATTTATAGCAACAGAGACGACTGATTAGACTTTAAGGTTTTGTATCCATTTTCCTGCAAGGTGTAAATGTGTCAAAAGCTCCCTCGAAGAAGGAGAATTTGACAACTTCATAAGGAGGATTTGACATATGTGGGAGGACTTGTCGCAGAACTATAATTAAACAAAAAACTCGAGGTATAGCTTTTCAATTGGCAAAATATTTTTATTTAAAGTAAATTAAGAAGCTTGAACAAATATCAGTCTTTAAAAAAGGATATTTTTTAAAAATATATTTTCGGTCTGGATTTTGAAGTAGGTACCGGGAAGAGCATCCGGTGGTGGTAATTTTGCTACAATATCCACTTGGCTGCACCAACGTCCTCCTTAAACGGTTCACAGAAGCAATTCTGTTTGTTTTTTCGCCTTAAATATTTTATTGTGTAGGGCATCGGTAGATAGGTTGTCAAATCCTCCTACATATGCACCGTCAAATCCTCCCTAATTTAATTATATAAAATTAAAGAAATTTTCTTCAAAACTATTAAATACAATCGAAACAACTAAATACATGAGCTCTTTACAAGTCACATTCCATGTTTATAAATTCCGGATTTTATATAAAAGCCAGTTAAAAAAATTGCAATGCATTAACTTACTTTTGAAAGTTATATCCAAAGTTATATCCAAAGGACAAGTGCAACGTGCTCTCGTCGTTTATGTCTTTATTGCTATTAAAAAAGTAGCGTTGCCAATCACACAGTTTTTGTAAAAATATCAGTTGTCATATCCTCCTACATGTGAAATCCTCCGCACCTTACCCTATCGTTGTTCGAATTTTTAGCCAAAAACTGGCTACGCAGTCCTGGTAACCTCGCCTACTTAAGCTTAAATATCAATTTCGGTTGAAATCGTTAGAGCCGTTTTCGATCAAATCAAACTGGTACGAACATTTTATAATGGGAAATACCATTTATATTGAGGTTACCTTGAAAAAAAAAAACGCCTCCCGAGCTGTAAGCCCAAATACTCCAAATCCGAGGTTTGAACGTAATCCGGGAAGCCGTTTAGTGGATAGACGAACAGACCGGACAGAATTTTGCGACCCATTTTTTTGAGTTCCTCTATCATCGTAATATCAGAATTGATTAACATCTTGAGCTCGAAATTTTATACGAAACCAATATCTTTCTCTTACTACGTAATGGAGAAAGTTGAAAAAGAAATAGGTACCTACATGTAACTGAAAAAAGCTTTCTATGTAATTTAAATCTTGTGTTAACTTTGGGGGCACCCTATATATGGGCGTCTGACGGATCAGGTGTGATCGGTCGCTCGGCACACTCGTCTTGAGTTTATGGGGTCTAGACAAATGCACTTCCGTTCAAATAAGTCTACTTTTGTGTCTATATGTTAGATAACCTACATACACTTCTGTTGCCTTCCTCAATTTGATCATTTCAATTTAATTTTATCGCGTTAATGTTAATTACAAGCTCAGCTCTGTTCCAGTCTTTAGCTCCACACCCAAATGGGCAATAAATTCAAAGCACGAGTGCACGAAGTTCAATGAAACCTGGCATCCTCCTCCACCGAAAGATATAGGTACACTCCAACGCATCCACGCACACAGTCGCCAACCAACAGCAGTCGCAAAAACTCGCTTTTATTCGAATTCCAGATAATAACTCGCTCTTCAGTGAAATCGCATTCGCATTGTGAATGTGATTACTTTATCACCTAAACCAAACCACCCCAAAGGTGTAGACGCACACTTTGCCAGCTATAACGGTATCATCATCTATGGCGTTCGTTGTTTTATTTCTGGAAATAATGCAAACAAACTCGCCCAAAGCTCACGTTTATCCTTGACCTCGCATGCCGCATGGTCTACGCAAGCTTCGGCGAAGCTATTATAGCAAAAGTTTCGTATGCACGTTGTTCCTGTTCATATCCATGAATCGAAGCATCGCAGCAAACCCGCTATTTGCCACGGTAAGCTCAATAGTATTATGTACTGCCGGCTGAAAAACTCTAAAATGTTAGTCCTTCGCTCCACCACTCGTCTACAACAACAGTCAGTGCCAGTGCTCCTGGATCGTATACATTATTTGGCTTGGGTTAGACGAGCTTTTTTCGTCTACAGAGTACAGACTACAGACATAATAAACGCATCGGCATCGCAGACAGAATCACTGCAATAGATATTGAGGTGTGTCTGTGTGCAGCGCCAAAGTAAAGGAGTTCATTTGAACAACAAAAATGCTTTACTCCAACCATTTCTTGGGTTGTTGACCTTTATTCCGTGATTCGCAGTTCGCATCAAAGCTCAGCGACGACGGGCGGATGTTTTTTTTTTTTTTGTTTGTTTGCGTTCGCATTAGCGAGTGTGTGTGTGTTTATGTGCTGTTTCGTTAAATTTGGTTGTTTTCCGTTTTTTTTTTTTATTGGGGTTCTTCTTACATTTTTGCGGGGTGCAACGCATCCAAATCCCTATTCCCTAGCAGCACAGCATCGAACATTGAAGTGGAAGGGAAGGGGTTTATTTTTGTTTAGTTTTTTTCCTCTCATTTACTCGACGGTTTTCTTTTGTCTTTTCGTTTTCAGTATTCTACTCATTTTTTGTCTGTCTGCTCCAAAATTTGGCCAACACAGCGTAACAACAACAAACGGTTTGTTTAACTCTGTATTTCTTCGGGAACATATTTTGTCATCTTCGGTTTGGTTTGCTGGCTGCTCTGCTCGCCCGCTTTGTCTCTGAATAACGCAAAAAATTGTACTAAAAGTCACATCCACATGCATATGAAATATATTGCATGTGTCACAAACCCCAATGCCCAATATCATACCATTGGTTTTGTCTTATACAATCTGGTCGAAAAAATTGACGATTAACAAATTCATAATGATCAAAATTTGAATGGGATTTTTGTTGGAAAACATTTTTATGAATTTTGTTTTATTAGAATTCGTTGTCCCTTCATATCCTTGACGTTGCATTTGCATCTGTGTCTGTTTCTGTTGACGAAATGTTTTGTTTTATGTTGGCCCGGCACCAACCACCGACACATTCTGGAGAGAAAACGATAAGAGCATTTTTGCTTTTGCATGCATTCATTTTTTTTTTTTTTTTGTGTGAGTGAATCAGTGAGCGAAGGCATTGAACTGTGTAATAAAAGTGAAGGTCGGATGTCGGAAGACAAACGCTGTTTTCATTTTATGGGGTTTTTCAAATGCGTTCAATTATATGTGAGTGCACGAGTCGTTGCGCCGTATAGGTATACAATGTATAGGATAATTATAAATATTTTGTAAATAAACTGTGAGATTGTGTTTATTTGATGGCTGGTTCATTGGCTTTCAAAATGAATTTAAATGTACGGACCGAGGAGCTATGTTTGTATGTACTTTTGGGTAGATATGGGGATCGGTACCTATATTGATATACACCTACATGCAAGCTGTCAAAGCACTTTTGTTTAGCAACTTCAACCATGTATACCTATGTATAGGGTGATGGCACCAGTAGTCAGCCCCTTAACTTTTTTTTTGAGTTTGATTGGTCTATAAAAATCCATTTATCAACTATTTAATCAAGTATTTGGCTTTTCCGAATGTTTTAAGTCTGTGGATTGGAAAATATTAAGCTTATTAGGGATATGAACTACCTAATGCAAACTATTTGCAAAATAAGTGAAAAAGGTATGAGTTGCGAGTGGTCAGCCCTCTCAGCTCCAGTAGTCGGCCACGCAAGTATCCAGTAGTCAGCCCCAATGTAATTTACAAATTTTCATAAGAAGGGGGGGCTGACGACTGGAGAACGTTTAAAAGAACCGTGTCTCTCATAGTCAGCCCCCATTTCTCAAGTAAATGTACAGGGGGGCTGACTACTAGTTGGCCTCTGAGATACAAAGTAGGTAGGTACCTATATCTACCTACAGCTAAGTAGCAAATTCTTTTGTGTCTCTTTTACCAACGAAAAGTAGGCATTTCTCCATTGGCTATTATTTTTCTTCTAGGTATCTGGGTCCCAAAACTTGTCAAAATATTCAAAAAGTGGGAGTGAATTGGGGAAAGTATAATTATCTACCTAAAATTACTGATCCATTAAAGGTAGGTAGGTAGGTAGGTACATACCTATTTGCATTTTGTGATTATTATTTATGTTATTGAGTGTCAATTTTTTCTTGTTTCTGAACTTGAAATGTTAAATGTATCTAGGTAGGTAGGTATTTGTTAAGTAATTATGGGGACTGACGTTATGAAAAATAAATTTTATGATTATCCAAAGCTGACTGGTATTATTTTCAGTGCAGATATGGTTAGGTGGGCAGTTGGCTTTTTCAAACCTTTTCAAGCCCTTGGTTGTGACGGAATTTTCCAGCTCTTAGTCAGAGGGTTATTATCGTCATACTGCCAACAATTTTCACTTTATTTAGAGCTATGTAGTTACAATTGGGGATACATTCCATCTATTCCGAAACAAGTAAACGTAATTTTTATCCCTAAAAATTGGTATAGGCTAAGCGAACTGTCAAAATCGTGTAGACCTATCAGTCTAACATTATTTATTCTTAAAACTATGAAAAGATAAATTTATTTTCATATTAGAGGTCAGATATTAATATCTAACCCTCTACACTCAAGTCAATTTGCGTAGGTATAGAAAGGGCAAATCCACTGATGGTGCTCTTCATAGTCTTCACCATCTCGTCAGGAAGGTAGAAGAAGCCTTTCTCCATAAGGATATTGCCCTGGTCGCATTCTAAGATGTTGAGGGTGCTTTTGACAATACTGGATACGACTCGATTACTACGGCAATCAGTCGTAAAGGTATCGAAAAATCGACAAATCGATGGACCCGAGGAGCCATAAATGAAAAATGGATTTCGGAGTTGGAGCTGGTGTCTTTTGACCCAACACCAAAATCTCGATACCCATGGGTATGTGTTCCCGGTTTTCAAGTGGAAATTCATGCCATCGAAATTTAGGCTGATCTATTCTATAAAAAAAAGGTATTAAAGGCGCAATCATACAAATTCAAAGACAGTCAGGTTAGTTAACTAACATAAATTCAAATTAATAAATTCGAAAAAGTGCAATACTCATATACCAAAAAGCCGATGGAGCAAACATCAAAGGAAAAAAATAATTTTCCAAAAAAAATTGTTTTTTTTTTTTCCAATTTCGCTTGGTTAAAGAAATCATTTTGAATGAAATTAACAATTTACCTATTTCTTTATTTTTTGATTTGAATTTTTGACTCAACCGTGCATTTGACACTTTATTTTACAATTTGATAGTTGTCACGACTATCCAACCTTTCGAAAATGGATAAATATTTAACAGTTTATCCATGTGTAGATGAAGTATTTTTTAACCTAATCCACGGAAAAGAAGCGAAAAGGATATATATGAATAAATACTGTTGTCAAATGATTTTATTGCAAATGACCCTTAATAAGCTCAGTCTTCAAGTTAATCCACTTCAAGCATTCAAAATACATAGTCGGTTAAAAAGTTGAGCAAGGGATTTTCAAATACTGGTCTACCTATAGGTATATATATACTGGTCTACTGGTGCCATCGACCTCTTTTCCTAAATCACTAATTTGCTGGCCCATCGTTTCGACGATCATCGTTCTATAACCTATCAAATAATTTTTTTTTTATATCTACATATATTTATGCAATCATTGCCAATATAATGAATATAACCTTTTTTGTTTGCATATAGAAAAGTATAGAGTCCCAAATCCAAAAGGCATCACGCGCCCTAGAAAACATTCTCTTTCTGAGACGACCCACGGCCACGGAGTTTCTATTAGAACTAAAATTATTTATCAGAAATGCGTTCATTGTTTTCATCACACATTTCGAACTCTGGGGCCTACTCTCTATTTTGTTCCGACTTCCGAGAGTCTATCTCTATTAGAAATTGTTTTCTGTTCCTTGAAGTAAGTAGGTATAGGTATTTCGTTAGATTTTTTTTTTGTCTGAAAAGAAATTTAATATTTGGTAAAGCAAAAAAAAAAAAATAAGGGATAAGACCTGTAATATCGACAAAGTACGATTAATATGTCGAACTCGAATAATATGTTTGACATATTGCTAGAATAAACTGACTAGACAAGCGAATAATAAAGACGTGTCCTATTATGGACTCTACAAGGCCTATTTATATTATTATTAAAAACACACTTAGTAAATTTTTTTTTCTTAAACGATCGTCCCATTTTAAGCCTTCTTACACTCGTTGGGTCGTATGAATAAAAACTAGCATTTGGTATGAATGAAAATCTACTTTGCTACTTTCGAACATAGGATCGATGTGCTTCTCTTTAAGTTTACTTGCTTTGCAGATCCTGTCAAACCGGACCAGTAAATTTAAAATTTCGAATTTTTCTTAAGATTCTAAGGACTTTTGTGGAAATTGAAATGAGAAAAAAATAAATTTAGAAATACAAGGTGGGCCAAAAGAGACCACCCTATTGGAAGATGCTCTTATATTTGCAAATGGTAGCCAGTGTCAAATCTGTTTGGACATTATGTGGACTAGGCAGATGTAGAATACAAGTGAACAAGCCATGGAGCGATTTTTCGACCAAAATCATAATGAGGGATGAGGCTCATTTCCACCTCAGCACGTGAACAAGAAAAACTATCGCTTCTGCATGGTGCGCTGTTCACGCTGGAGGAATCATCGGACTCTTTTTTTTTCGAGAACGCCGTTGGTCAAACGACAACAGTGGACGGTGCTCGCTTTGGGGCCATGTTAACCGAGTTTTTTCTGCCGCAATTGGACGAATTAGGACAGGAGGCCATGTGGTTCCAACAGGACGGAGCTACGGCACACACTGCGCGAGCCTAAACCGATATTCTGAAGGCGGTGTTCCCGGGTTTCATTTTGGCGATTTGCACTGGCCCGCAAGATCGCCAGACTTTTCCAGACTTTTTTGTGGGGTTTTTTGTAGTCTCGTGTTTACGTGAACAAGCCCGAAACCCTAGAAGCACTCAAGGACAACATTCGATACGAGTGCGAGAATCTGTTGCCCGAAGTTTTCGCAGAAGTGATAAAAAATGACATAAATCGAGCCCGTATAGCAATCAATTGTGACGGCGCCCAACATCTTCTCGACTTGACCAATAAAATTCTAAAGGTTCTAATAAACATAAACAGAATCGAAGTTTAGCATTTAGAAAAAAAATGAGAACCAAACAACATCGGATGACTTCGTTTGGCCCACCTTGTATATAAATGCAATTAACCTATAGCTAGCCAAATAGCTTGTTGATGCTTCATTTCTTCTTCAGTTGCCGGGAATTGTGTCCGATATTGTTGGAAATATTTATGTCACCTCTCTCGGAGATAAATTTTTTAATAAACATTTTTTGTACTCCAAAAACCGGACATGTAGTATACATGCATCAACAAATATCCCAGCATCTTTACATAACGCTATGAATTGACCGTGTCTGACTTATGGACTGATTTGCACGTTTTCGTCACTTCGTCACTGAATTGATCTTGTCGAAAACAGCTCTAACATCAAACCACCATTTTCTCTTCAATGTGCCCTATTGAATTCTTCTAAAAAATTGCCTTAAAATGATAGGATATTAAAAAAAAACGCTTGATAGCTCATTGCTCTGAATCTTCGTAATTTTGGGCATCCATCGCCTCTTTTAACCTTTAAGTTAAATTTTTTTTTATTTTAATTAAAGCCAATAATATGTGTAATAAGTATGCACTGAGTGCACTGAGTGGATGTATACAAAGCCTGTGCATACACACTCATATTATGCATTTGGTATAGATCACTCCTGAACTCGTCTTATTGGATTACGTTTTACTTTTGTAAATCTGAGTAGATTTTCAAGCAAACCCCTTGTTTAATTACATGTTAGACTAGTAGAACGGAAATGAATTTTTTTTTACAATAAATGCATATTTTTTCAAAAGAAATATACAAACGTTGTAGAATTTTCTTCCCACAGATGAACGAACCAACGCATGCATTGCCAGCTTACAGCGACGAGAGGACATTGACCTACAACCCTCTAATTGCGTATAGAGCGCATGCAATTCGATTTTATGCAATACCCCCTCGCGAATATTTGAAGACCCAATTTATGCTCAGCGTCCATTTAGCAGCAGGCGCGCTATTATTCAAATTCTGCGAATTGAAATTCTAAAAATTGCATTCGTTTTCAATAGGCCAGCAGTGCGAGGCTGCTGCATATAGCTACCCCTTGTTTTGTTTTTCCAAGTAGTGCAGCAGCATTCGCTCACTCATCGCGAAATTCCACACCGACATCATATACGTGTATGCATATTGGATTTTATTTTTTATTTAATTTTTCTTTGTGGCTAGGTCATTGTCCCTTGGTGACTGACAGCATCACATGCGTAAAATGCGTTTCGCATAACAATTGCCGCCGGTCCCACTGCCCTTAATGATGCTGATGCATTTTTGCTTTTGAATGCAAATGCAACTGCACGCAGATATCCGTTCTATTGTCCTTTTGCTTACGCATTTCCACCATTTCCGTTACGATTTGAAAAATGGCAATGCATGTGGATGTGATTTGACCGCCCTATTTTGAATGAGTATATTCTTGCTAACATCGTGGCTTCTGTGCACGCAGCAGCACAAGGAACGCGCTTCGTTGTTATTCGAGCGTCGTCCACCGATCGATGGTACTACTTGTGCATACTTTAGACTTGATATCCCTCGTTTTGCATAGGCAACGCTATAATCTTCCCAGAGTTTAATATACGACGACGACAACGACGAAGTTTGTTTTTGAAAAATGCACAATGCTGTCTCAAAGGACAGCCAGGGGTAGCAACCCCGCAGTCCTTTGGAAACGCACACAATCAAGTACCACATACTCGTGCGCTCCTCTTGCTGTTGCTTGCGTCCATTTAGCATGGTGGATTAAAAGCAGCAGTTCATGCACCAACTTCAAATCCAATGAAAGGATTTCAGTCTTCTTTTTTTTTCAAAATAAAATAAAAAAAAAATTTTAATTCAAGAAGAAACTACAAAAACAACATACAAAAAATGCACAACATAAACAGGAATACAAAAAAAAAAAAAAAAATACTCTCGGAAAGGACGCAGGAGCAATCAGTTTTGGACGATGGAAAAAATGCGCGCAGATGCATTCAACGATTCAATGCGGTACGCAAATTTCTGCTGCACAGATTCGATTCGCCTTTTTTGCACTGAAAAAATTCAAATATAAGATTTGATCAAGGAGCAGGAGGAGGGTACCGGCTGGCCTTTTTATCTTGTCATGTGCTTTCAAATTTTCGTCGGCAAACGAATTGTTTCTCGAGTAGATTATGAGTCCTTGTATTGTGCATCTTGGCATTGTTAGTGCGGAATTTTTCCATTGAATTGGTAGGATGGAGAGCTTCTTGCACCCTTGCATAGAAGATTTGTTTCAATGGGGCGCATCATCCTTTTATTATAAATTGTATTGTGATTCAATAAATAGAACGATATAATGCAATTGAATGCAGGTTTTCTTTTATTCAGCGCGTACAATTGGATAATCCGGCGGATGATTTAAAAAAAAAAAAAACTTGAATGCGATTTTGATTCACATCAAAACTGGAATCTAGATTGATTGCAGCTAAAAATAAACAAACTTGAATTACAATTCTGTCTGCATTCATTGACACATTTAGTAGGCCGTCACCCGTCATACACCACTATACCACAGCGGTGACGACTGACGATAATTGTGCGCCATCTTGTTTAGTGCATTTCAATTAAAGCTGACCCTAGTCGCTCAAGTGTCATTTATTGTACAGTGGCGAGTGGAGAACTTGGTACAGCATTTTTCGCCGACATAATAGCATTTCAATCCGCACGATAAATTAAAGGCAAAACAAATTAAAATCCGGTGATCTGAATGCACTCCCAAAGCGAAGTTGTCATGAAATAGTCGTCTTTCAAACGTTTAGCAATTATTCGAGTTTCGAGACCTTAATATTCCGAAAAATCGTTATAGGATATTCTTATTCGCCATAAAAACTACATCCCACTTAAGCAAAATAAACTTGGCATTTGACATCTTTTGTACAAAAAAAGATCAGATTATTACATTTTAGGGCATTTTATTAAGAATCTGACACTTAGTAAAATATTGTCAGTATATCATATTCATATATGAGAAGAGTTGTCAAAAAGACAAGTTAATCGAATTCATGTCAAGATATTTGGGACAATTACGTACGTTTTAAAAACCCTTATACCTACATTCTTAGTTTTTCGTTACAGTTAAGGTATCAAAAACCATAAAGCCACATTAAGTGTGCATGGTGCTTTTACAAAGCTTTTTTAATATTTAAGTCACATTTTTTTAATAATTCTACAAAAACATGATCTAATTATTATAAGCAACCAGACAGCGGGTTTCCATTTGCCATTTCGTCGACATTGTCATGTCATCAAATACTCGTTGTACTTCTAATGCACTGAAATAAGCCAATAATGAAAGCACTGATATTTATAGTTACTAATGATTGCGGTTGATTCGCGGAACCTTGGAAAGTAGTTCATATTCCCATTGGATTTATACAGAATAAATGAGCTATACTTGGCTGCACTTGTACTTTGAGCACTCTGCTATCATATCATATTCTGTTTCTGGAAAAAAAAATATGCGAATCAATGACGCGGATAAAAGTGTAATCAACGGAGGCCACAGATTCCCTAGACATGGTATTTACAACATCTATTGCCAATGGAGTAGTGGAGTTGAATATTTAATCTGCTTCACTAATGTATTTACATGTATGTTGGTACCTATTCACATTGTGGAAATGGCGAATGAACACTAGAAGAGTCATACATCGCAAATTTAATGCATGCATACTGCACAAATACAGGGTGTCCGCCGGGAAGGTATACTACTTTGTTTGTTTATATAATTTTTGATTAAATGAAAGAGAATGGATGTTATATTGATAAATGTTTTATTCAATGTCGGCAATTATGTAGGTATGGAATTCAATATCAGGTAAATGTCCGCCTCTGTTAGTCTCACAAATGCGAGCCCTTTTGAGGATATTTTTCCTTACATTCTCACACATTTCACGCGGTATTTCATTAATTTCATCACGAATATTTTGTTTGAGTTGCTCAAGCGTTTCTGGTTTGTTTGCATAAGCCTTGCTTTTCAGGTATCCCCACAAAAAGAAGTCAGTCCATAATATTTTTGCCACGTGTCTACTTCACGACTGCCAAATATGAACTGTCAAGACTAATGTTTACCAAAATGGCGGCAAAACAAAGTAGTATACCTTCCCGGCGGACACCCTGTACATTATTTCAACTCCGAGCTGCAACGCTAGCTTACAAATTAACAATCGATAGCGACAATTTCCATAAATGTCACTAAAATTGTGACATTTGCTAGCATTTTCAATCCTTGCACTTACTTGAGCAATGACAACATTCCCGCACGGTTCAAATTGTAATCGAAGAATAATTGACGCTGATTTTACTTAGCAAAAAGTTAAGGCAAATATCTTAAACTTTTTGCAGTAAGGAGCGTTCGAATTTTAAATGCAATACAATTTTTGACAGCAAGCTAATTTATAACACCATCGCGATGAACAAAGAACAAGTGGAAAAAATAGACATCTAAAATTATCGGCAAAGTTTTCTAAGTTTCTAAGACATAATCTTATCCTTTTCTAATGAATATATATTTTCATAAATTTTTGTCCACTCTTAATTTTTTTAATATAAACATTATATATCGTTAAATTTAAACTAAAAATATTTGTCGAGTACCTACCACGGTTTTGACACACGCTCTGCTGTATGCACAAGCCGTATAAAGATTCAGATCTATTCCTCTCCCAACGCCCTCCTACATAATCCAACCACTGGCCTTTTACAAATTATATGGTCTGTAATGTATTTGAAAATAGAAGAATCGGCCCTAGCGAGGTGTCCGTCAGAACGGAAAATTCTCCGCGGCGCATAGTCTGTCGGAACAGCAAATCCCATTCGAGGTATCCGTTTTCGGGAAAAATTCAAATGCGATGCGATTGATTTCCCATCCTCGTAATTTTTGGTGCTTGTTTTTGCACTCGATTTTGCACTGGAAACACAAATTAAAGCTATAAATTAAAAAAAAAATGCGTTGCTATATTGTTTTTTCTTTTTTTTCAATTGCTCACATTTATCAATTGTTTATAAATTAAACTACTGATTGTTGTCGGACGATATCGGAAAAAAGTTGTATGAAGCTGTCAAAAATGTCACTCAAAAACGAACTTGATCGCACGCATCCAACGCAAAACACTGGAGTGCGTGACATTTGTTTCGGAACAATTATTGGAACAATTAATACCTAGCAGCAAAAATCCTCTGCATCGTATAAAATCGGAAAATCTTCGGTTCCGACGGATACTTCGCCCGGGCCGAATACCTCGAGCCTAGTTTATTGGAAAATTACGTATCATTTATTTCAGTCTCAATTGTAGAGGTATTCGTGTTACTTTTTTCCTCACTTATCCAAATATTTGTTTTACCTAGGAAAGGTCTTCAAATAAAGCAAACATTTCTAGCGATTTAAGACGATTTTTTTTTGGAAGTCGGTCTCACTTAATTTATAAAATGTACTTAATTTATAAAAAGTTTATGAAAATAAACCAAGGGCGATAGGTAGGTAAGGTACCTACGCTATATGCCTCTTACATCTATTGTGGCGCTGTTCTGCTTCGTTGATGTTTGCCTATTCGTGTTGAAATCATTCACAGGTAAACGCAGTTTCGTCCGAATATTGGCAAACGCATCAGGCATCAGTGACAGCTCAATGCCATTAGCGAAGGTACGTCTCCCGCAGCTTGCCGATCATTCTGGTCGACGCGACGTTTTGATGATATGAGGGCCGTCATATTAAAAATATTAACGCGAACAAAACGTGTACTATACATGTATTGGTAAACTCACGACAGACAGCGAAGTCAATTAGCCTTAGTCCGTTTGAAGACAGATTTGTTTTAGCTTTCCATTTAAAGCGCTGAATGCTTTGAGATTCAACTGCAAAATGTTGATATTCACTTACCTGTTCGCAAGTGTAATTCGATAATCCCGTAACCATAATTCACCATAAGTAGATCCATATGTAGATATATCAGTTATACTGGTAATACATATACTTATACATACATGTAAAATACTCATCATTAATAAATACCTTGCTGCTCTGTTGCGGCGGCGATTAACGCCTTGCATAGCCAATTCCATACATGAGACATTTGCCATCCACCTTGGCACATATGCGGTCGTGAAACAGGAAACCACCACCATTACCATTCACCACATCAACCAACCAAGCAGCAATCTACCGGCTTGCTAACTTCGTCGATGCATTCAAAATGCACTTGGTAACATAACCCGGTGCATTCATTCGATACTCCGAAAACAGCCTTCTGTTTAGATATCGATTTTCTGCACACATAGGTGTGAGGAGGCGACATCCAAGAAGCAGAATTATCCAACGGATAAAATTCTCATTTTTTTCCCTTTAAACAATAAATTCGCAAAAGATTTTCACGACAACAAAATCGACCTATAAAATGAAAAACCCACCACCACCGCCGCCGCCAGTCGCTTCACCGTCAACTCTGTACAATGAGTTAAGTGACTACAAAAAAATTAAACCTCGAAGGGGAATAATGGGTAATGGGTTCTGATGCAATGCGCCAATACCAGATACGTATGCTAAAAACACAAAAACAGGGGGATAGTGGCAAACAAGACTGCATTGTTGGTTTTTTTTTTTTTTGTTAAATATAAACCTTCTTCGTTTGGCAGTCGAAAGAGTATCCGCACACCAATACCATCTTCGAAAGAGGACTGTGCTCTGTGCAGTGTGCACAATGCCGGGACGGGACACTTCACTTCATAAAATTCGTATTCCATATGTGATATAAATTGCAAAGCAAGTTTGAAATGCGTCACGCTGCATTTATTGCACCTCAAGGACTTTCCTCGCTCGGCTCGGCAATTAGTTCAGTAGTGTGTGGTGTGGTAACAGCGCAGCCGATGTCGATGTCGATGCCAAAGCCATCATGGACAGATTATAATAAATGCATGCATGTGGCGGTGGCAGTAGGTTGTTTTTTTTTTATATACGCATACGTGCTGTTGGTTTTTTGCAATTTTTTATTTTGTTTTGTTTTGTGTTAAAGCCAAACCAACAAAACCATTCTGTATCTTTTCCATCAAGTAGCGAAAAAGCGACGCCACCAAGCCACAAGAAGAAGGGGCCGATGCAGGTTTTAATGGCATGTTGATGTAGGTCCAGTACATGGTGCGTTGAGCAAAGGTTTATTGTTTCAATTTTTGTTTTATGTTACCACTTTACCGGCATGTCGGGTATTTGTTTCCTTTTCAAAGGAATAAAATGTAGGTAACAAGAGGTCGCAAAGGTCTTCCACTAGCTGTTTGCGGTAGCATATAAGACGTACATGTTTACGATTTCCTACCATGCACATGTTGTGCTAGGTCTGCTAGGTGTTTATTGCAAGTAACTGACAAGGGGGATGTACCTACATGTATGTAGACTGGTCATTGGAGCTGAATGGATATAAGCGGCCGGAGATCGTATGTATATAGAACTACGACATCATACAAAAAAAAAATTACAACAGAATAGTAATTGGCAAAAATCGACATCTGCTGTAATACCTACATATATGTACATGGTATATGTGCATGATGGAGTCACAGATTCCAAAGATGCGCCCCAATCACGTAACCCTCCAGACGAAAACCATCCAAAAAAAATGCAGCTTGAGAGCTTACAAGTAAAAACTGATTACATCAGTTGAGAGTTTGAAGACGGCGTTTATATAATTCAATATTCACGAATGCAATAAAATCAGCCGATAACAGAAAATAAATAATTCAGGAAAGAAATAATTCTAGAGTTAACAGGCGCACCCATCGGATTTCCTATACGTCATTAGAAGCTGTAACTGATTTCCAAGCCAAAAAGTAATTTTAAGGGTTTTTGTCAGTTTTACAAAAAACAGAGGACTCACAATGAGCACTTTCGGATCTCCGAGTGAACGTGATGAGTTTTCTTTCATCTCACTCCATTTTATAGCTCAAGCTAACTATAGGTCCGTTCGTGTACTTTAAGCATAGAAAAATGAAAAATGTCAAATCTCTAAAATCGAGAGAGAATTCTCTCAATTTCAAGAGAAGTACCTGATCGGTTTTCTTACAAAAAAGGATAAGAAATGTCATGTTTGGCATAATTGTAACATGCAGCATATACAAAATAAGTTGGAATTGAATTTTTTTCAAACTAAATACCTATTAAACTTTCCATTTGAATGCGCTGATATATTCTAGGAGAACATTCAGTTATAACTTGTTCCTCTGACGTGCGTCGTTGAAAACGAAAATAAATAGTTTTACTTGTCAAACTTTTGAGCTGTCACTTAGTTGGCAGTTTTCATTTTTCAGTAAGTCGAAATTCGGCGAGTAGAAAATTACGAAAACATGAAAAGAGGGGAAATGGATTTCTCTCTCATTTTTGTAAATTTTCTCAGTACGTGATCGCATTTGCACAGTTTCTTAGCAAATTTTAAATAATTTTACGTTTGCAAAAAAGTACCCGAACGAACCTTATGTTTTAAATTAGCTTGCCAATGAGATGAACTGTTCAGATTTGTTTATGAAACACTCTTAAGCTTTTAGTATATTTATTATATGGTTATAACTTGCAACGGTATTTCTTCTTTTTAGTAGGGCTTCATTCTACTTAACCTTTCTAAGATTATATTGTTGTCCTACCTTCCAATTAGCATTTATTTTTTAAATAAAAATGCAGTTAACTATACGGATGCAAATCAACGTTTTATGCTGCTGCCAAGGGATCACTTTAAAATTCTTATTGCAAGCTTAGACTAGACGTCTCAATTAAATTGTCTACCCTTATACATTACGTCTTTTACTTTACTTTAAAATCTTTCGAATTTTTACTCATTGCCGTTTCCTAACCCGAAAAATTCTTAAAAGAGAGCGTCATCAAGAGAGCAAAATATTACCCCTACCCTGCACTGGGAGTCTTACGAATTTTTACTCAACAAATTTCTTGGTGTAAGAAATGGTAAAGCTGTCAGTCACCTTACAATTAACAGCTGATTTGAACTTTGTTATCCCATTTGGCATATGCGAGCATTTGTTTTGATTTTTTGCTTATTAGAATGGTATCAACAGGCGGCAAAATAGTATTGAATGTTCTCCTCAAGATTATTTTCGATTTCGATAGTGACTACGAAATTTTTCCTTGCTGTAAAAAGGGGCAATCTGCTGTAATTTTTAATGAAGCGTCGCCGCTTTTTCCTTTTCGTGAATGCTTGTAGTTTAATTACAGTTTCACATACTCGGATGTCGGATTCATCAAAAAGATTAGATGATGTAACTAAGTTTCTAAGTAAATTAGCAAAGTCCTCGAGTTTATCAGACATTTTAACGACCATTCGTACCCCTTTTATGAAAACCTACCTATAAGAATTATGTATCTATCCTTTTTCATAGATTAGGTAATACAAAAGCGTCCCCTAACTTTTTCGCAAGTGTCTCTCTCTGTGGGAGAATTTATCCCCACCACTGACCTTTTGGCAGTCTTTTCCTATTATTACACTAGGCTTCTTGCTCCTAGTACTCGACTGTATACAGAGCAACACGTGGTATTCTTAAAAGTGGATAGGTATGTTGTACATATTTTGACAGTTGCTGAGAAAAAAAAAATTTGCTAAAAATAAATTTAAATTCCGGCTCCATGAAATTATGCCCCAATGAAAAATGGCCCCAAAAAAAAATGACAAAAGGCCCCAAAAAATTATATAGGAAGCAACAACAACGTTTGATAGTCCGATTGGGGTGATTTTTCATTATTGTGGGGCCTCTTTTCATTCATATTTTTGGTTGAAAATTCATTTTTATTTGTGAAATTATACCCCAATGTAATATTATCAGGGTCTTTTTTAAAATTGCCATAGATGAAATATTACCCCAAAGTAAAGAAAGACCCCAAATACAATGTACAGAGATCCAAATTACAACAAAAATTCGCACGAATTTTAACTTTTTTTTTCAAAAATTTTCTAAAGTTTAAATTTAAAGTTATTTGAAAACGTGAGCTGACTTTTAATTATGTTTTTTTTTTTGAATTTTCTAAAGCTTAAAGTCAGCTCAGGTTTTCAAATAACTTTAAATTTTAGCTTTAGAAAATTTGAGAAAATAAAAGTTAAAATTCGCGCGAATTTTTAACTTTTATTTTCTCAAGTTTTCTAAAGCTAAAATTATGTTTTTTTAATTTTCTAAAGCTTAAAGTCAGCTCAGGTTTTCAAATAACTTTAAATTTTAGCTTTAGAAAATTTGAGAAAATAAAAGTTAAAATTCGCGCGAATTTTTAACTTTTATTTTCTCAAGTTTTCTAAAGCTAAAATTATGTTTTTTTAATTTTCTAAAGCTTAAAGTCAGCTCAGGTTTTCAAATAACTTTAAATTTTAGCTTTAGAAAATTTGAGAAAATAAAAGTTAAAATTCGCGCGAATTTTTAACTTTTATTTTCTCAAATTTTCTAAAGCTAAAATTATGTTTTTTTAATTTTCTAAAGCTTAAAGTCAGCTCATATTCGACTTATATGACGAGAAGTTGTTTGAAACATCCCTTCGGAACAATCTTAAAAGTTGCACCTATTAAAATCCGGCGCTGACCTTCAGGAATATTTTCTTTGATAAGGTTGATATTTTTAAATGAAGAAAATATACAATATTTTGTCCTTGAAACGATTGACGCCGTTGTAAAAACGGAATACTTCCGTTTCTTCTAGTAGAATTTTGTTTTGATACCAAAATAAGAAAATGAAAAATTTCCCTAAAAATCTGCAAGAAGACCCCAAAATAATGAAAATACTCCCCAATTTTGTCATCGTTTTTGTTGTTGCTTGCCATGCATTATTTTGGGGTAATTTTTCATTTTTGATGCTAACAATTTGGGCCCATTCTGCATTTATTTGGGGCAATATTGCATAGATTTAATGGGGTCATTTTGCATTATGAAATATTACCCCATTTTTTGGGGCCTTCTTTCATTTTTTTTTGGGGCCATTTTTCATTGGGGCATAATTTCATGGAGCCTTAAATTCCATATTGCATGAACTTGGTGTTTTCGCGCTTAAAACTTCGGTTGCTGGATGCAAGAGATTATAAAAATCCCAGATCAGAGTTGTCGTTTCAATCACGACAGTATAGTTTTGTAGAACTCCTGGATGTATTTTAGTCGATTTAATTGTATATAGCTGCACGGTTGTCACTATAGTAACTTTTTTTTGGTTGGTGATTTATGGTAATTTGGCACCAACAAAATAATTCAGTATTTTGGAAAATCACCAGGATCAATCAGGATCAGGAAAAGTATTACAAGTATTACTGTTACTTTAGTACTTACGTCAAGTCAAGTCCTGTTTCTTTTATTTGATATAGAAGCCGTTGTTTAACTACTCAAGACTGAAAAAGTTCCTACTTGCATACTTTACCTATACCTAATTGAATTTCAATGACTTATGTTTTCAAAATGTATTGAATAATAAAAAAATAAAATGAGTGCATATCTTCCTTTAAATAATTTTTCATGCCAAAATGTCAAAAATTTAGAGCAACGTACAATAAAAGCCAATTGAAATCTGTCTTTGAAGCAGCTTTTATTTATACTCCAACTGAGTAGGTACTGCAGTGAAATTATTACGCGAAAAGTTTATTTTCACATTTGAGCGTGAAAAATTTGTTTGAAAACTATACTTTATTGCAATGCCAAACCAAATCAAGGATAAGTCATATTCATATTGGCTCAAGACGATATGTATATTTTTTTTCGCGTTTTATCAGCTTTCCAGATTTTTGGTAACTTTTAACTTGCTTTGGTTACTTTTTTTTTGTTTGTTTTGCTCGCTAATTCTGTTTGCAAATGGCAGCTATGAGCTGAGCCACCATGTAGCCTACGGCTGGAGGCACTTTGGTCGAGTTATATTGAGACAGCGCAAACATAAGTAATAACATAAATTTGAAAATTAATCGGAATTAACCAACCACACTTCGCGAACTCGCCAAGCGCCCTTCTAGATCAGATACGAACTGCGAACTTAACTAATTTCGCCTGTCTCACTTGGCGAGCTGCATGTGCAGAAAGTACACTAAGGCCCATTTTATTCACTCGAAGTTGAACACAACTTGGGAAGTTTCCCATATAAAAATCCCCAAGTTATGTTCAACTTGGGAAGTTTTCCATATGAAAATCCCGACGTTGTGTTCAACTTCGAGTGAATAAAATGGGCCTAAGCTACAAAAACTTTGTGTAGGAGGGATTTCCCTTTCAAGTATAATTGAACTAAGGATACCTACATGATTCATGTATCGGATATCACAAACCCAAGTAATTTTTCTGGGTTATTATAAGTTTGAAGTCGAAAATTATAAAAATTGTTTGGGAGGTACTTCAATTTAAGGCAAGTTGTTTACCCTACTCTAAGAGCGAGTATGACCTATCCAAGCAGTGTAGAATATATGAAGGCGAAGGTCACATAGGCATCGCAAATGACCCATTGAATGCCTGACACTAGGCTGGGTATTACCAAATGCACTGTATTTAAAAAGATCCCGACTAAATATTAATATAATAAAGGTCGTGCAGACAAGCCTTAATCACTGTAGAAATATACTTACAATCAAATACGACAACGAGAACAAATGCTCTAATGAAGTGACTTCTTAAAATGTTTCTATTTGTGTGGGTAGACAGATTACTCAAGAGAGGCAGTACCAGTCCTGAACGAACCACGTCAATGTACGGGGGAAGTACTTTGTAACTATTGAAATAACTAGGATTCACTTCTACAGATTACGTAGGTACCCTAGTAGTTATTCGCTCTTAGGAAATATAACTACATCCTTATTAGACAACAGTCTAGTATTTAAAATTGCATCTTCCTATTCGATATTATGTAAATTTTTTTTAAAAAGTTATTTTATCGGCTCAGTTGAGAAGCGTTACAAAGTTAAAAATCCATTTGGCGTAATTTGTGATTGTCCGGGGTGATATTTTCACCACACACTGGACTATATGCAACACACAATGACGGATCGATTGCACCCACTTTGTAAAATATTATAGAAACACATATTTCAAATAACTAAATGAAACTACATACTAGTCTTCATCCAAAATTTCGAAACGACAGCACTGTTTCACATTTTCCAGACGCTCCAGTCCAGACAGAATTGAATTGCACTGGCTTCTTCTCCAATGCAACATGCATTGCATGCGTTCACTGTATCCATGGGCTCCAATTTGTATTACCTACCTACTTAAACGCTGCGCTCTGTCTCATCTACACACGCTGCCACGCATACAAAATCATATGCCTTTGAATGGGCGGAGGACAAGAATAAGTAGTAATACTCAAACCATGTAAGAGGAAAACGATAATTTTAAAAAGAAAAAAAATAAGAAATAAAAATAAAAGAACGAGACACGGCGACTCTTATTTTTTGGCGGGAAAATGCAATTGCTGCGATGATGATGCAATTGTGTGTACGGCACCGACCATCGAAGTCGTGTTTCACACTTTTGGAATCGCTTCTCATATTTTGTGATAAGATCTTGCGGCAAAAGATTAGAGCTATTATAGGTCAGGAAAATCTATATAAACAAATTGGTGATAGCGAAAAAGTGAGATGTGTAGTTTCCATTCGAGAGGTTATGGCAATAGGAAAACGTTCATGGTTAGTTTATTGTATATAGGTAGGTACTCGTAGTACCTATAGTCCTATATCCTTAATTACACTCAATGCCCGATTTCTGTTTCGTAGTTCCATATTGAGTATTATACTTAGCGGGGAATATTATAGACACTTTTCTACCTATGTCTTTAAAACACTTCTTTTGCGTTCACAACGCATTTTGAAAACCAAGTTTTTTATTAAATTCTCTAAAACAGACGCTTTTCTAAGTGCTGCCGAGTTCTTTGTACCATTTGTGAAAGGACTGTCAAAGCCAAAATATAGGTATGTACCTCCACAAACAGGTGTTTCAATACTTTGGATCAGTCCATCCTTGGCCTCAACGCATATGACTCATAGGCAAATCATATACTGAATACTGATACCCCGATCCTCTAGTCGCAGGTCCCTTCAATATTTTTTATTTTTTTTTTTTTTTCAAATTCTTCCGTCTTGCTGTATTATCGGTGGAATGTCAATAACAATAAGTGTGACATGCAAAATCATACAAAAAGATATAAAATAAATGCTGCCAACCGTGGGCGAATGTGATACAGTTCGGTAATACCAAATTTTAACATTATTGAATGCTGTAAAAAATAGAGAGAGAGGGGAAGGAAAAAACTGTAAGGAAGGAGAAAGAAAAGAATGTTTACTGAAAATAGTTGTTACTGTTGTCAAGTATAGCGTATAGGTATAGGTAATTATAGA
Organism: Cheilosia vernalis; assembly: GCA_949126925.1. Taxonomy (NCBI): domain Eukaryota; kingdom Metazoa; phylum Arthropoda; class Insecta; order Diptera; family Syrphidae; genus Cheilosia; species Cheilosia vernalis. The sequence continues at coordinate 97,633,035 of OX421358.1, read as the reverse complement.
TACTGCAGTGCAGCATTTTTAAATTTGTTAGCTCCAATTATTTGCCTAGTTGCGATCGGGAGGGCGTTCCATAGTCTGGTTGCATGGACGAAAAAAAGGCGCGAAGAGTTCAAGTAATTAGATGTGGGCATTATAAGATTTTGAATCCTGGTGGATTGAGCAAATTGAAGTTTCTCGAAGTGATATGCAGGGATATGTTAATGAGATTGTGCATGAACTTACAACACCTGAGATTTAGCAATTATTGAAACGTTCTACCAAGTATATACCAGTTTGTGGTAGTGCGAAATATGGTCATGACGACGCAGACCAAATACATACCTAACCTAATGGCAACTTGTGGTGAGAGTGGGAGTCAAGTTTGCAGTAGACGATAGTTGAATAGGCAATAATTGGAACGAATAATGTTTTGACAAGCATTAATTGTGTATCTACTGGGGTGTAGCTAGAAGACTTCCAGAGTTTTCGCAGTCCGGCATAATATTCGACCAACTATGCACTTTGTTTGTTCTATAGCGGAGAGTGAGCGATTTATCTTGAAACCAAGATTTGTGACAGTGTCAACAAACTTTATTTGCATATTGTTTAAAAACACGTGTGGCAGCTCACTGGTATCACAATTTATCTTTGATATAAAAATTATTTGAGATTTTTCTGGTTTGCAGTTGCTACAGATGGGTGAGGTTTCTTTGACACAGGAATAACTTTAGTTAACTTCTAACTATCAGAAAAAAAAACGACGGAATACAAAAATTGAGAATTATGTGTAAGAAAGCTTATTATATGGGGCAAGATTATCTTAACAAACCGAATATGTATACCGTCATCACCGACAGCGTTTGATTTAAACGATCTACTTACTTACTTATGTAGGTGGCGCTACAGTCCGTGGTGGACCTGGGCCTCAACCAATACGCCTCTCCAGTTAGCGCGATCTTTGGCTAACTGCCTCCAGTTGCGCACTCCAAGTTGGTTGAGGTCCCCTTCCACTTGCTCGCACCACCTAAGGCGAGGTCTTCCTCTACTGCGTTGTCCCTCCCGGTTGGAGTCGAAGACTCTTCGGGCCGGAGCGTTGGTGTCCATTCGCTCTACATGTCCTAGCCATCTTAGTCGACTGATGCGCACTTTTCTGACCAGGTCGATGTCGCTGTACAGCTCGTAGAGTTCGCTGTTACATCTCCTCCTCCAAAGCCCGTCAACGCAAACGGGACCGAAAATCAATCTAAGAATTTTACGTTCAAAACGACCAAGGAGATCTTCATCCGCCTTTGCTAGCGTCCATGCTTCTGCGCCAAAGAGTAGGACTGGGATGATGAGGGTCTTATATAGAGTCTCATTAGTGGTTCTTGACAAGGCCTTACTTCTCAATTGCCTTCTTAGACCAAAGAAACAGCGGTTGGCAAGTGTAATTCTTCGATTGATTTCTGATGTGATGTCGTTGTCAGAATTTATAGCGGAGCCGAGGTAGACAAAATCCCTAACTACCTCAAAATTATAGCTGTCTGTCGTGACGCTCTGACCGATTCGTCGATGTTGTGTGTCGCTTCTTGTTGACAGCATATATATTTCGTTTTGCCCTCATTCACAACTAAACCCATTTTTGCCGCTTCTGTACTGATACTTGCAAACGCACCAGTGACAGCTCGCTGTGTTCTGCCAATGATGTCGATGTCGTCAGCGTATGCAAGTAGTTGCACAGACTTCTGGAAGATTGTGCCTCTGGTGTTGGCTTGCGAGTTTCGCACAATCTTCTCAAGAACGATGTTAAAGAAGTCACACGACAGCGCGTCACCTTGTCTTAATCCTTTTTTGACATCAAAGGTCTCGGTGAGATTGTTTCCGACCTTTATGGAGCAGCGAGCATTCTCCATCGTCATTCTGCACAATCGGACGAGTTTGGTAGGGATGTCAAAACTAGACATGGCTCTATATAGCTCGTCTCTATAAATGCTGTCGTATGCGGCCTTAAAATCGATGAAAAGATGGTGAGTATCGATTTGAACTTCTTGAGTTTTCTCCAGGATCTGCCGCAGTGTGAATATTTGGTCGGTTGTGGACTTACCGAGCTGAAACGATCGTATAACAATAATTACGTCAATTTCCGAAACAAATTTAAAATCAAAATCATTTCATGTGTAAATGTTTCATAAATAAATGTGGAAAGTTTCGAGTTTCTCAAAATGTTTCTATTTTCCCTCAACGAATCTACATTATTAATTTTCCGTTTATATTATGAGCAAATATGTAGACTTATTCCTAACAAAAATACTATCCACATGTAAACGAATAATTTTAGATTGGATAAAATTCTATAAACCCAACTTTGCCCACAGCGGAAGTGGCATAAATGCTAGGTGCGAGTCTGTTGAGCCGGAATTTTTGAAGTTATACCCGGTTTTCGGCTCGGTGTGAAAAGGGTATTACGTGACATTTGTCAATGGGAATTACTATGTAACAAAACAGCGCACCTAGCATTTACTATAAGACGCAAAAATATAGCTGGTAGGAAAGTGACGGAAAATCCGCCGAAGTGACGAGACGTCCCAAAAAGAGGCGAGAGATAAACAAATTAGAAAGCAAAACTATCCACAAATGTCCGTACACATTCATAAATATATTTGTTATTTGAGGAGAAAATATATTCACCGATCTTCCAACTCTGCTTTTGGGTGTTTTTCGAACGGCTGACACAGCACTGTTTCGGGTGACGGACAGACAGCTGTTTTGGTGCCAACATGGGTTGTGAATCGTGCAGTTACACAAGAAGGTCTGACATATTTTACACGATTTCATCTGCACACTGCACCTTCCCCCACAACGTCAGTCAACTTTAATTTTTTGTCTATTTGTAACTTTGACTCCAAATAAATTTCGATGTTATTTATTGTCGTGACTGTATATAAAAAGAAAATTGCAGTAAATTTCTTAAGTTTAAAGACTCACATCGCCCCAACGAATAATTTTTCATGTTCTTCTCCAATTCATTTTTATAACACCCTTTCGCCTGTGTCATTTGATACAAAAAGTCCTACCAAACTCATACGTACCTATATACATCAAACCTATGCACGACTATATAAGTATTAAAGAGCAAAAATTGTCATAAACTCATCGACACTTCCTTTTCCATTCAATAAAACAAAACAAACAAAAAAAAAAAGCAAAGAAAGAAAATGTCTTCAAAGAAAAAACCTATATAGACTTTGAGGCTGAATCAAAGAATTTCCAACGGCGCGATTTTTTCCCACCGACGACATTGATTATACTGGTAGCAACAACACCCCTAAGCTCAATCGTTGCCACTGCCAATGTAGGGGATGACCAACGCGCGGCATCGACTCAGCAGCAGCAATAAATTCCCTGTGCGCATCCTATTTCAAATATTTCCTTTTATTATTACATTCCTTTGGAAAGCCGAACAAACGCCAAAGAATAGGTACAAAAAAAATTAATATTACACCCAAGATGACAAAAAGCGAGGCAGCCACCCCTTTATCTCAGCCTATTTGGTCATTGTGTGTCAACCGTGCCGCCCATAGTCTAAATTGTACAAAAAAAAAAAATAAGACCAAAGAGATAGAATACAAAAAAAAAATCACGATCAGTGCAATGTCCTTACGTCTTTGCGCACCAGCGTCCTTAATCATTGTTGTCCAGGTCCACCCGTCAGCAGGGGTTGTCCATCCAATTTTTTTTTTACTCTCTGAACAAATCGATTAATCATTGTAGTTAAATTGAAATACCAGTATCAAGGAACACATATTCGATCGAGAGTACTGCACTTTCTGGCTGTCGGTCTTTCTCTGTTGCTCGCGCGCACTTTCCTTATAAAATCATCGTTTAGTACGAATCCTGTACATCCTTCGAAAAGATCTCTCGCACTCGCACCAAAGACAATTTGAATAATACATAGACTGCCAGGACGACCCTTTTCCTTTTCTCTCGTTCTCGTTGTTGTTTTATTTTATTTATTTTTTTATACGCTCGACACGAAAGTGTTGGATGTCATCTTATTATTCAAAATCTGTGGGAATGAAAACAGGATTCTGGTTTGCTGCATGCATCCTCTGAAAGTTCTGACTGAAAACGTTATGTGATGCTTCTGTTTTGTATGTTTATGCTATAATTTTTTTTTTTTCAATCTCATTTATCATACATCCACTCGGACTTCGGTCTTTGAAATGATTATACGAGTAGACGACTCCTTGGACATGGGCATGGACACATCATCGCCGTAATCATGGTCATCATGGTCATCATTCGTTCACCCGAAGAGTATGCGCGTATGTCTGTCTGTCTGATAGACATTTTTGGCTGGCCACAAGAGACTTTGTTTTTTTTTTGCTATTTTTTTTTTTCTTCTCATATTTTTGGTTCTTGAACAATTTGAGGAGTCGTCCACTGGACAGTAGTTTGTTGATGATAGAAGAGCAGAAAAAAAGCAATGCCCAGAGTTTGCGTCAACTGTATTGTACTTTGCTGTTTGAATTTCAAGAAAACAGGACTGAGGAATTGGAGTATAGCCAACACAATATAATGTAGAATGGCAAAAACAAAGCTTATACGTGGGAGTGACATCTAACATAGAGCTTGAAATAAACGAAACGGCACTATGCCTTTGGTGTATCGTTTCTGTGCAGATGCAGAGTAATTTGCACAGGTCTTACCTTACGGACACTTGCATAATCCTACAAAGGAAGTGAATGTGAATAGTGTCCTCTTGAAGTATTCCCGGTGCAGAGCAATGAGAACCTATTGTTATTGTTGCCGCACATGCCTTTCGCTGTGCCCCGGCTGAGATGGTGTTTTTTGTCACTCAATGATGTCGTCAGCACTGGTTTTGATGATGATAATAATAACAGTCATCATCATCGTCATCACATGTTGCAAATTGGGGATAGCATGGACGCAGATAACGACACTGAAAATTAAATCTCTAGACAAATGTACATATTACGTATTTATGATGTGATAGTCTATTGCCATGGTATCGCTGGGCACTCATCCCTCCGATGGACCATATAATTTATATCGTCTGGGTTATCCTGGCATTCCATCTCAAGGTCAAGAACCTAAAATAATTACGAATTGCTGATTTTGTTTACACTGTTATATGTTCAACGCCCATGGTCTTACTCAGCAATGTGCTGATTAGGTTCACAATTTAGCAATAGAAGAGCAAATGTCTTCTACGAAAAATAAAGGTTCAATTTGGTTGACCAAGCCTATAGCTTTCCCTTATGGGTTCATGTCAAGTGCTTAAATTGGCACTTAACACTGTTTAAGGAAACGGGCCGGTTATTCTGGTGTCAGTTGCTATCCACTTCGGTGTTCGGGTATGTGACAGCCACCGGCCGTTGGCGAGTGCAAAAATATATCCGCCATCTCTATTTACCCTCACTAGCCCTGAAAAGTCCTCACTGACCTCACCTAAAAATGATGGATAAGCTCAAAGATGTGTAGGTATTATTTTTCGTTTTCATTGCAATAATTAAGAGTGTGTATTTGATGTATTTATTATGAAATATTTTATATCCAAAATGATTGTGTTCTGTACCTTAGAAGTTTTTGATTATTTTTTTCTGTATTTCAAGAAATCATCAATAAAATACAAAAAGTAAAAGAAAATCACAAATCTTTTATTGCATACAAATAAAATGCTCTTTTTCTTGACTTTGGCATTTGAAATTTTTATAAATTTGTTTTATTACAATTTTTTTTATCTTTTTAAAAAGTAGTTTAGGTGGGGCGTTTTGTAAATACGTTGTTGGATAAAAAGCCCCATTTTATTGACAAAACGCCCTTAAGAAAAATTATGAAGTCATGTAACCAGCCCTGGCACAATATACACTGAATCCAATCTTCTAAAGAAGCTGTCTTGTAATAATTTTCAGTACCTCGATACACCTTTTACAATCTTCGTCTTAAATTTCGTCTTATGGTTGTGTTTTTCAACACCATGATGCCCGCAGTGTAGTAGTCCTTTTGTAATTCCACTTCATTTCCATTAAAAATAAGTAAGGAAAGAAGCTCTAATATGCATGCTTATCAAAATATTGGGTGGAGCGTTTTAGACTTACTCCACTAGGGCATTTTGTAAATTTCGCAGTGCAACCAACCCCACTAAAATTATGGATATCCCATCCCTTTTTAAGAGATAAGCAAAACTGTGATGAAATTATAATTTAACTTACTTGATAAGTATATAAAGAACTTTGGTGCAACGTTTTTAGTTTCTAAAGAAATACAATTTTTATTCTATGTATCGCAATATGCTTGGGCGCCAAAAATAGTTTTCAAAATATTTCGTGAAGTGACAACAAAAATACAACCGCAATTCATCAGTGAATGAAACTGGTTCGCACAAGCTTAGCGAGAGTCATATAACAACACTGACGTACGTCCCAGACTCATGGGGCGTTTTGTCAAGTGGGGCTTTTTGCATAGTTTTACCCTAAGAAAACCAAAATTCAATGAAAATGATACTAACTTGCTGAACGAGTGCAAACAAGTAATCTAGTACTAAATAGAGTGCACGACTGGGTCGAACGAAACTTTCTCGATATTAGATAAAAGAAAACAAAATCCACTTTTATCTCATATGGCAGTTTTATCAACTAACCATATTAGTTTTTAAAAGTTGAAGCTCTCAGTAACAGCCAATTGTCGCAAGTTATAAGCGCCAACTGTACCTTCTTTTTTATAAGGTCTTACCTACACCTCACAAGATTTTGAGTTTTTAATTTTTCACTGGAATATGATTAAAGTTTTCAATGATTGGATGTATTGCCCGTGATAGACCGATATCTTGACATGGATATACCTACATATATGTAAGAATTCAGGCCTTTGTGAATTAGCATTAGCAGATATAAATTGAATATCCCGATGCTCGTGTGTGGGGTGCAAATTAAGTTTGATTTTCTGATTGTGTATTAATATTCTTGAAAATAGAAGAAGAAGCTAAAAATAAGTTTTGCCTAGCTATTGGAAATTAAGCCTATTACAAAAATATACCGCGGATATATGAAAATACATACAGATCATGATTTCTGTAGTATTTTTTGAAAAATAATTAAAAAACTGACGACTTCGAATTTTTTGAGGAAAACTAAGTATGGGGTCTTATTTAGAATACTTATGTTATCTTCAATATGTATTTTGGTCAATATCGTTAGAGTGATTTTTGTATTGTGCAGATTGTGCAGATAAAGCAGAAATACTATTGCTTAACTATTGAGCTGAAAGCTAGTTAAAAGTAATTAAAAAAAATTCCTTCTTTCAAAAATCCATTGTACGATAATATAGAGAAAAACTGAGTTTGCTATTAAGTTATAAATGACCACATCACATTTGAAATTCATTTTTAGCCAGAAACTGGGTACGCAGTCATGGTAACTTCACCTACCTAAGCTTAAATATCAATTTTGGCTGAAATCGTTAGAGCCGTTTTCGATCAAATTAACATTTTATATGGTAAGTAGGTACCATTAATATTGAGGTTACCTTGCAAAAAAAACGCTCCCGAACTGTAAGCCCACAAACTAAAAATCCGAGGTTTGAAGGTAATCCGGGATGCCGTTTAGGCTGTTGGCCTGTGGAAGGACGGACAGAATTTTGCGACCCACTTTTTTGAGTTCCTCTATCATCGTAATGTCAGAATTGATTAATATCTCGAGTTCGAAATTTTGTACGAAAATAATATCTTTCTATTACTACATAATGGAGAAAGTTAAAAATGCGTTCTATTTAAATTGTCCTTAATAACAATTTTTTTTAAAAACGAACAAGGATTAAATAATTGAAAATCGATGTCGGGGTAAACATCATCAGAATAAGGTTCTTAGCTAGGTCGATCGAAATTGTTTTTTACAAACGAGAAATAAAATGATGACAGTTTAAAGAGTGGTTTTCTTGCGTAAGGTCTTTTACCCGATTTTAAATTTACCTATATGTCTCGCAGATTTAAGAAAAAATTCTTCTCCGTAAGCTCTACCTATTAAGGTATAAAGAGGAGCTTTTTACACAAAAAAATATACCTTATCCGATTTTTTAGCACAAGTACTACGCTTCATGCTGCAACAGTAATCTGAAATGTTATGTGCATTTCAGTAACCCTGGTGCGAATGTGCTGATCGATGCATTCTCCTATCTGTCACATAAATCACAAATATCTAAAGGTGAATTAATTTTCACAACATTTTGTGTCAATTTTGGAAACATTCTTAATATTCTTAAAACATTCCCCATTTTTGTTAAGAGCTTTTACATATTGTTTCATTGGTCCTAATTTATTATGTAAATGAGCCACTATAGTGAAATATTTATCATATACATATTTAGCCTCTATCAGAGACCAATCCTTCTCGATCTACTGCTCAGCTTTAGCTCAACTGTCAAATGATCAAGGGGCAATGTGGTCAACTCAAAAACTTTTCGGCTGTCCATCTTTAGAATTGCTCTTGTTCCAAGAAAAACTGAATGGATTTGGATGCCATTTTCACTGTTATAATTTCCCGGGTGTATTCGACAGATTTATAAACTGTTGTTGATTGTGACTAAGTATTCAAATTCTTAAAAGACTGCCATTTTAGATAACAACTGAGGGTGAAGTCGAAATCCAACACATGAAATTAACACGAAAGAAATAGTTTTAAAACACCTCATACAAAGACAAAAGACAAAAAATGAAAATTGGATTTAAAAATTGCTGTCTAATGGGACCCAACAATATAACTATACAATAAAGACTTCCTTAACATAGGATACAATAGATATGAATTGAATAGCGACAGTTAAATTGAGCGGAACACTCCCATAAAAAAATACATTCAACCATTTTATGTGGAAAATGCAGATATTACAGCAATTAAAGTGCTTAATGTTCGGTTCGTAGCTCGTAAATTTATATAAACAAATGTCTCCAATTGTAATTAGAATGACTTTACTTTTGCCTGCATTCTCAACTCCCATCGGTATACTATGTAATTGTGTTGGGTTTCACTGCAGTGCAGCGGCAGCGGTACCAGCTACCAGCTCCAGTAAAAAAAAAATTATGTGTCCTTTCCTGTGTTTGTCCTTCATTTTTAATTCGTTACCTTTCTGGGGTGTTTCCATTTGCGGACTTACTCTACGTACAGCGGATTGTAATTTAATGTTTTAATTAAGTGAAACAAATATCATCCAAACGGAAATATCAATCTGTACCTACTTATTGCGAGTAAAGGGAAATATTTATGGTATATAGTATATACACAATACATACACAGTTTGGTTTGCAATTTAACCATGGATCGTCTTACAAATGAACAACGCTTGCAAATTATTGAATTTTACTATCAAAATTCGTGCTCGGTTCGAAATGTTCATCGCGCTCTTTTATCGAAAAATTGTGTTCAGCGATGAGGCTCATTTTTGGTTGAATGGGTACGTAAATAAGCAAAATTGCCGCATTTGGAGTGAAGATCAGCCAGAAGCATTGCAACAGCTACCAATGCATCCCGAAAAAGCCACTGTTTGGTGCGGTTTATGGGCCGGCGGCATTATTGGGCCATATTTCTTCAAAGATGATGCGAATCGCAGCGTTACTGTCAATGGTGAACGCTACCGAGCGATGATAACAAACTTTTTTTTGCCCGAAATGGAAGTTCTTGACTTGCATGATATGTGGTTTCAACAAGACAGTGCCACATGCCACACAGCACGCGAAACAATGGCGCAATTGCGAGGCGAGTTTGGTGAACAGTTAATTTCACGTTTCGGGCCGGTCAATTGGCCGCCTAGATCGTGCGATTTGACACCATTAGACCGCTTCGATTGACGCACTGGAAGCCAACATCCATGCATTAATTCGTGAGATACCGGCCGATATGTGTGAAAGAGTATGCCAAAATTGGACTCAGCGGATGGGCTACCTGAGACGCAGCCGCGGTCAACATTTGCATGAAATTATCTTTAAACATTAAATTGCAAGGTTCAAACTATCGATTCAAATAAATATTTCATTCATTTTTTCGAATTTTTTGTGTTTTTTTTTTTTTAAGTTCTAAACCTCTTAAAAAATCACCCGTTACTTTAGCTTTAGCTCAATACTCCGAGCCAAAGAGAAATGGCTCACAATTGACTTAAAAGTTGAACATAATTTTCTTAAAAACAAATAATGATAAATAAAAAAACCTAATCAAGAAATGAAAATTTACTCCACAACGCCGTTACAAAACAATACCTAGCTCCTTAAAACTATTACCAAGTGAACGCGCCCATACATTTTGTATTTATTTATTTTTTAAAGAAATTACGTAAAGCTCCCCCTCCTTATTTTAATTAAACTAAAACGGCTCAAACTTGTATTAAATAGCTCGAAAAATGACTCAACTTTAAAATTACACCGCTGCTACCTACATACCAACATACCTATAGCTAAAGTAATTTATTCTCGCAAATTATTGATATTTAAATAACCAGAAAAGGCAGGGGAGCCGTGCAAACGTTTACTGAGTGAAACAAATTCGTTCTGTTCGTGCATTTGCATTTCACTCTTAGACTAATTAATAAATAATTTCTACCGAACGCTTTTGAGTAGTTTCAGTCGAACGTCAATTTGAAACAATTATAGAATTTAATTCAATGCGATTGGTTGCTTGCATCAGAAAACATAAAATATTTAAAATATTAAAGTGTGTTGGACCTTAACTTGAGAGAAAGATTGATACCTAAGCAATGAGATCTAATGTTACGTTTTACAGTTTTTGATTTAAGGAAATCTAGAGATTTTTAACCTAAAAGTTCCCAAAATACAGCATATTCATAAGCGCTGAAAAAGTCGATTTTTAGTTCTTTGGCTATATACGCACTCGTACCTTTACATTTTTGCTATGAAGTCATAATTGGGTTAAATGAATGGGACTTCCTATTCATAGAAAATAGACCGATATTATTATTTTTTTCAACCTTAAGATCCTTTCCAATACTCTGCCTGTCAGCCTGGGATTTGTGGTTTCTCCACTTACGCCTGATCAAGCGTATGCTGCCACTCGCAAGGCTTGTTTAAGAAACCCCAAATTATACTTTTACCTGGCACCTTTAGTTAAATAAATAACATATTAGTTAAGTTGTCTTATTAATAAATGGAAATAACTCATATAATAACTAACTGCTGTTTATTTAGCTACTTAGAACTGGCATTACCGAACCAAATTGTACTAAAAACTATTACATATTGGCTGTCATCACGTCTGGCTAATAAGTTTCAAATGTGGCAAGTGAAAAAGAGAAAAAAAGCAACAGAAAATAAAACTAAATAAAGGAAAACTATTTGTTCACATTTTCTTTTGAAAATCTAGGTATATTTATTTTTGAATGTTTTATTTAAAATTGTCAAGGTTTTTTTTTTCATTTTTGTAGGTACACTTTTTTTCGAGTTGGGGCGATGGTAGCCGAATCCTCCCTTAACATAGGTATTCACATTATTTAAGAACACTGAAAAACAATGACCAATTTGGTCCATAATTTATCATTTTGACGGGAACCATGTTTTTTTAAGAGTTATTGACTCGCTAACAAACCTCCTACCGTACCTAAGTTAGTTATGTGACAGCTACGAAGCGTTAGCTATCTTCTAAAAATGTTTATTAATGGCAATTTGAGTTTTACGAATGTGTTTGCCAATAGTTAGGCCTAACATGTAGTTACGCGACAATTATTAATACGGCTGTTAGTACCTAAACACTTTGCCACCCGCCACCAATCTGAAGGTATTTTTTGTGAGTAAAGAAATGTCCAATTTGGCTATAATAAGTCGTTACTGATGTGGGCAGATCGCGTCTTCTACTGTCTTGCAAATATTGAAAAACGTCTTCAAGTAGATTGCGTATACTGATTTTTCTAAAGCCTTTGATCGTGTTCAGCACAATATTCTTTTAAATAAACTTAAACTTTTTGGAATTCATTCTAGTATTTTAAAATGGATTGGCAATTATTTGACCAATCGCAAACAATTTGTTAACATTGGATCCACGTTTTCGAATGAAATTCGAAATTTTTAGGTGTTCCCCAAGGAAGTCATATTGGTCCTCTTCTATTTCTGCTTTTTATCAATGACTTACCCTCTTTCGTGTCAAGCTCAAAATGTCTTTTGTACGCAGATGATCTAAGAATCTACAAGACAATAAACTGCGTTACAAACACCGAACTAAACTTTTCATTGCATACCTCTATTGACTACATAGTTGGCGGAGCTAATCAAATGCTAGGTTTCATTTTTAGAAACTCTAATGATTTCAATGATTCATATACCTACACTTAAAACTCTCTATAAAACCTTGACTCGTTCGATATCAGAATACTGCTGTGTTGTTTGTAATCCTTTTTACCGCAATGCTGAATCTCGCATAGAGAAAATTCAAAGAAGATTTACTAGGTACGCTCTAAGAAGGTTCGACTGGAATAATAATCTTCCAACCTAGGAATATAGATGTTCCTTAATAAATTTGACACCTCTTTCTAAAAGAAGGTTATATTATTCCGCAATGTTTGCTAATGACGTCTTAACTGGCCACATTGATTGTTCGTTTTTGCTGTCACTATTTAATGTTTATGCTCCTTCTCGTGTTCTTCGACCAAAATTTTTTTCTTTATGCCACCTAGACACAGAACTAATTATGGTCTGAATGATCCTATCGCTATGGCTTGCGTAAATTACAATAAATTCGAAAACCTAATTGATTTCAATATGAGTAGGGAACATTGTAAATCTGTAGTTTTAAGTAAGTTATAATTTGTAACAATTTGCTTTCTTGTATAATTATTGCAAAGTAATCTAAAATAAGTTGTATACTTATAAGATGAAATAAATAAATAAATAAATAATGACAACTTATGCACCTAATGCTGCTCAGCTTATGGGTACCATCTACATTCCGACTTCTATAATTGTTAACAAGATCATTGACGTATAGCTTGTAACCGCCATTATGTTGCATAGGTAACTGGTTACAGAACAGAAAAAGTTACCCGACGCTTACAAAATGACACACCTCAGGCGGGGTTCAATGGATACTCTAATATGTATGTCAGACTTAGCAATATCCAATACCTACTCGCTTTATTCGTATTGCTACCTTTACTTTACCTACTCCTCCAAAAAGTGACCCATATCCAATTCAAATACAAGTGAACCATACAAAAACTAAACATCAAACATCACCCACTATCCGTCTAGACATGCGATTATATCGAAATCGACACAACCCCTTGACAGTTCTCATCGCATGCCACATACTTCATGCATACTTACCCACGAGCGTCCATTGTATCTAAGCACTTTACCGCAATTTCGTGTTTTTTTTTTTTTTTTTGTAAATTGTTACCATGCGTGATTTCTAATGCAAATATTCCAGCAACTGTATGCATATGCACCATGCATTCACAGAACCATTCGCTTTGTAAAGCTAAAGCAAGGGACCTCTGAAAGTATAGAAATCTCTCGCACACTTGTAAATCGCAAATAAGCGACGACACGGCAGAGTGCGGCGAATGCGATTTTTTTCTCGCTCACAACTCTTTTGCATTATTAGATATTAGCAGCAGCAGTATTCCCTTCACGATTCTATTTTAGTGGTGGTAGTGGTCTCTGGTCTGCTCTCAGTTCTAAAGGGAGCATTGCATAGCATAAATAAAAAATTCTTAATTTTTTTTTTTAAATGATGGCAAATTAGAAATAAAGCTCACTATATCACACTCGGCTTGGTGTGTGCGCCAAATAAACAGATTCATACCTTCTCGATAGCAAGAATGGCATACGTTTTTCTTATTGCAGCTTATCGCATTAGAGAGTCGGTCTCGTTCTTGTTACTCGTTGTCGTTCGTCCCAGTTTTGATTTGAGCCCATACACAAACAATTCAAGCATACTAATACTCGTACCACAATCTATTCCTTTGTGTATAGTTGGAGGAAAAAAAAAGCCACCTATTACGTTCCTTTTAGCAGCGTGTCTTGGAAATGCGCCCAGAGTCTGACCCCTTGAAATGTCTATGTTGTGTTGTCTCTAAGTGCTCAATGGTATTTAGAGCCGACCATCTTTATGGGTAGTTTAAAAAAATATTTGTGTATACTCGAACGAATCTCTCAGCGAGAGGTTATTGCAATAGTTCCCGATGTGTTTTTTTTTTTTGTGAGATCTAACAAACTGCAGTTTGAATAGGAATAGGAACTAGTGTTGCCGTTGGAGTATTTCACGGAAACTTTTACCAAGCATCGATCGTACGAAGAGGTATGTTAACCAAAAAGCTAATTATTTTAACTTGTTTCCTTAAAAAGAAGACATCGTGGTAGACTAAAACAGAAACACCTTTATGAAGACTCATTTTTTTTTTGCATAAGATTATCATTAAATCAAGAATCCTTTACTTGTACTATAATCTCGTCTTAAAGAAGGGCTTAAAACGAGGAAATACATAGGTCTAAGGGATGTAATTGAATCCGGTAGATATCAAAGACCCGACTTAGCTGTGCCCACAAATAGTCGGTTGTATTTCGCGAATTACACTTACTTTACTTAATGGGCTCCCGACCCGTGGAGAGTCTCTGCCTGAGACACTGCAGCCTTCCATCCATCCTCTACGATCCCGGGCACGCTGCTTCCAGTTGTCCAGACCAAGCGCTCTGGCATCCGCGATGGATTGGTCTTTAAAACGGAGGTTCGGTCTTCCTTGTCTCCTCGAACCTGGGGGCTGGGATTCAAAGATCCTCTTAGCTGGAGCATTGTTGTCCATTCGCTCGATGTGGCCGAGCCAATGTAGTCGACGTGTTTTGGCATTTTGGACTACATCCACATCTTGGTACAGCTCATGGAGTTCGCGGTTGTATCTTCTCCTCCATTCGCCCTCCTCGCACACAGGACCAAAAATCCGACGAAGAATTTTTCTTTCGAAGGAGCCCAATATCAGCTCTCCCTTCCTGCTTATCGTCCAGCACTCGGCGCCATAAAGCAGAACTGGCAGGATGAGTATTTTGTAGGGCGTACATTTCGTCCTTCGATATAGGAGTTTTGAACCCAATTGTTTTGCCAAACCGAAGTAGCAGCGGTTTCCTAGGGTAATTCTTCGCCTGATCTCCACTAGGGTGTCATTCGTGGAGTTCATATTTACACCGAGGTAGATGAACTCCTTAACTACCTCGAAATTGTTGCTATCAATAGTGACGTTCGCGAATTACAGCTCTGTCATTTTCTTCTGGCGCATGCAGCGTGCCCGTTGTGCGGACTAAAGTTGCAATTTGCCAGCTTTTTTGAGAGCCTGCCACAAATGTTGGCTATTATTGGCCCTTTTTTAGTTGGAAAAAGCGCTTCAAAAATTTTTCAAATGCTGTATTTTCCAAATAGTGACCTTTAAAATGTAGCGCTCAAAAAATGTCACTTTTCTTCTCATTGACCCTTTTTCTTGCGAATTTTCAGAATTCTTCAGCGTTCACATTAAGTGCATGGTATACCCATTTTTCGAAAAATGGCCAAAAACAATTGAACCAAACTGTTCTTTGGTAAAAGTTGTTCCACTTATGTTCCCTTGTGTTTTCGGAAACCCCGAATACGACAGTTTTTAAAAGCAATCAAGATCTGGTTCAGTAGTTTCTACTAATATTTTGCTATGCTTCAATTCTTCTGTCAATTGCAAGAATAAACCGAAGATCTTCGTGCAAAGTGCGTGTGCGTTGAAAAGTTTTAAGCGCAGTTCCTGATGTCATTTGGAAATTAACTTACTTTGGTTTTCAGTCTCACACTCAGCCACCGCGGCGATATTAATTTTCGCTGACCTTGCATTATATCTACAATAAAATTTGCCGTTTAATTTAACTATAGCTGTGCGAGGTGGCGCTTGGTAGTGACCAAAAAGCACTATACGAAATTTGCGAAACGTTTCTGCGATATTTTTGCAGTTTGTTGCTAATTAAATTGAAATGACAAATGAGTTGTTTGGCAACTCTGAATATGTATATATACAAATTTAACAATGAGCTACGTTTTATGTCATTTTACAATCTTCTTGTAAGACTGAACAAATGAAGACTTTATTCGTTAGAGTTGGCGCAGTGGAATAAACCTTATGATGGAATTTGGTATTTTTTTCGGGAATCGAACATAGAAACCTAGCTTAGTCCAACAAACTAACCACTAAGCCACTGCGCCTACATTTGCTTATAATTGGTCCCTAAAATGTCTTTGAATGATTATACACATTATGTGTATATAGCTAAGTGTTGTCATGTCGTGGGATTTATATATTTTTGTAGGATTTTCGATGTGTCAAAAGCCTTCCGTGGCGATAGAGGGAAACAGCACGAAATCGTGGAAATTTCAAATATCTAACAAAAAACATTCAAACTTTTAACTTTTGCTGCAATTTCGTCAAAACATCTACATTTTCACCATGAAAAAATGTCAATTAAAAATGGCTCATGTAAATTATCTTTTATGAACATTTTCAAGTACCACAAAAATAGTCATAGAATATCAGTACTGTGAAATGGGAAAAACGACTACGGTCGTTTGATTTAAGAAGAGGGAGTCATAACAACGCTGATAAAGCTGTCATACTCTTACACCTCACTAAAATGTCAGATCTGTGCAACTATTTCCATCAAGAAAAATATAGGTACCTACCTATAGTAAGCCAATCAATTTTTAGTAAAGCTTTTTGACACCTTGCAACTCGCTTATGAGTTTCGACATTCAAAATATCGCCAGCTTCGGGTTTGTTCCTCAATTTTATTACCTGGCTCTACACATTGAAAACTACTGAGGTATTTTAAACCTACATTGAGACTTCTTCTCTGAACCGCGTGTTTCTGTCGAAAAATTCGGCTTCTCGAAACCAATGGAGGTATGCGCGAAGTTGCTTATTCCAGGAAAGGGCACTGAGAGTGACAGGCAGCTAAATAGGACGGAAAATAGCCCCACAATAGGCGTTTTTATTTTTTAGTTCAGAGCTGAGCACTCAACTGAGTTCGAGCATTATGAGCGCGCTCTGAACCGAGCATGCTCAGACCGTTCTGAAGTTTTTTTTTTGTTTTTTCTGTTATTTTTTTTTTTCTGTCAAATGTGACTGCAAGCGTGCATGCGAATGTGTAATCAGCTTTTTACTCAGCCTTCTCAGTCAATTTCTTCTGATCATTCTCTGAACGAAAAAAGAAACACACACACGAGCTCTGAACTCTGAAGTGTCTAAGCTAAAAAAGAAACACGAACTTTTTGTATAACAGTTCAGGTTCTGCTTTGAACTAAAAAAGAAAAACGCCTAATAGAGAAAAGTTACACTAAGAGTTTGTAGAATTTCCGAGCAACATTGTTTGAGGCTCTAAGTCAAGAATGTGCTCGCAGCTCAATGGCTATACATCGAGTTATTGAAGCGTCTGCGAAACTGTGGTGTTTGTGGCCCTATTGAGGAAGACAGCTTAAAGGGATTGCCCTAATTAAAGTGGTAGGTTAGTAAGTAACTTTAAGATATTGCTCAGAAAATAATTTTTGAAATATTGTAAGTGCATTGCAGAGGACTCGTCGCGTCATGGTTGAGACGATAATAATTGCGGTTTTCAACGGACTGGCAGCGTATTTATGCACGAATTGGTATCTTAGAATGGCTCGGGAGTATAGGCAACAATTTACACATGTTTTGTAGGCTTAGGAAATGCATACAACCTATCAATGCTTCTACCGAAACCAGTTTAATCGTAAAAGTTCTGGGTCGATTTTATAATTCACGATTCACTCACTTTCTATAGCCAGACAATGGCAACTCGCTGCAAACTCCAATGTAAATTTCGAGCAGCACAAGCTGCCAAAGCAAACCAAACAAAGCGAATAAAATCAGAAGAGACAAAAAAAAAACAAAATCAAATGTATTCCCTACCCCCTGACCAAGCCTGAAGCCAAAAGTGTATACATTCCTCGTATTGTGCAGGGTAGTGTCGGCCAAATGTATGTAGGTATATGGAGGTATGTTCTGTCTTCGATTTTAGTTTCTTCCTACATCCAGATATAACATTTTAGCTTTTCTGGAATATGCCAGCTACACGACACCGAACCAAACACGAACGGGAACGACTTTAAGACGGTTGCCTTGTGTAGTGTTAATTTTTTTTTATTAGTCGCCTTCTATTTTGTACCTTACACTCACCAGTAAAAGATACCTAATGTTGGTGGTTATGTTACGTACTGGATTTCGCCGGCTACTGTACGCTTCAGATCGTTAGCACAGTGTTTGGGGTGCGCCATTAGTACTTTAAGTTTGCATAAGGTACTTGCTACATCTTTACTGGTGAGTGTTGTTCGTGCTTGCATTTGAGAAAACATACACCAGGATACAGTCCCAAGTGTCATCTTTCCCTTTAATTCATTTCCATGCGAAGATGCGAAATAACTTGTTCCCATTTAATCCGTTAAAAACGTTTAAATTCTTCAATAAAAATCCATGTTTTTCTGGCGATACACCACTACTACTCCAACTCAATTTTGAGGAGAATTCTTGCATTCACCGGGTGCATACATGTGTGGTGTATCTGTGAATGAATTCACAGCAACAAAAAAGCATTATGCAAAAGGGAAAAAGGGGTCCATCTATCCATCCACCAGCAACAGCAGCAGCAGCAAAAAAGCAACCTAACAAGTTAGCAACATAAAATACCAGCCAGCCAACCCTACTTGATACCACTACACCACCACCGTGGTTGTCGGTATGCGAGCTCACTCAGTTGTATGCGTCAGTAGAGAGGAGTGCTGAAGCTGAAGCTGATTTCATAGACTCTCCTGCCGCTATCGATGTACCGTGGTGTGCAAGCTTTCATATCGTCGGGGTCCCTTCAATTCTTCAATTCACACTCGGATTGTCGCACTATAGACGTACTACTAACCCTTTACGCCAGACATTTTTCTCCGATATCGCGGACGGTTGAAAACACACAAAAAAAAAAAGAATAAACTCATCAACTCTTCAATCTTTGTTTAATTTGTTTAATTCTAATTGAAAGTTACACTTTTAGATTAACTCAATTTGCTAAACAGATAATACGCCGCCGCCTAATGAAAATTTAAGTCCGCGATACTTCTCAATTGGACTCTAAAACATAAAAGGAAAATAAATCTAAATTCTCCACAAAAGTCTAAATTTAATCAAAAATTCTGTAAGAATTCAACCGAAGTCCCAAGCAAAGTGATTTTTATTTTGTAGTGAATTTGTTTTTACATATTGTAACGATATACACATTTTTCATTTTAACTTTAGCTTGAATTCTACATAGAAATTTTTATTTTATACTCAAATTCTTAACAAAAGAAAAACAAATCAATTTTATGCAACAACAAAAAAATAAGAAAAAGTGTCATTAGATAGGTAGATCGGCTCTGAAAATCTATCTCTGTGTCATTTTGCCATCTTTTTTTTTTTGTCAACGAAGGCGATACGAAAAGTGCATTTAAACCAAAAAATAAATATATTCAATTATATACATATATTATATTTGTGTGTGTGCATATATCCCATGGAATAATCATCGTAATTTAAATAAAACACAACATTGGGCAAGGGTGTACAGAAGCGGGCTCCAAAAAAATGCATCATTACTCAAAATTAGTGAATTTTTTTAAAGATATTTGCGAAATAAGTGAAATTAATACAACTTGACTTTGTCTACAGGCGCGTATATAGCAAAAGTATATTTTCTTGCTTGCATTTTCTCTCTAGACACATCGCAGAAAGAGAAATAGGAAAAAAAAAAGTCGCGCGATCTATGCAGTTGAAGATGCACAAATACTACAAGACAAAGAAAAAGTGTAAATGATAAGCAATACAAAAAATACCTTTTTACAAAATTATACAATAGTTACAAAAGTAAATAAAACAAAAAAGTTGTAAAAGTTTTTCTGACTGCGTTGCCTGAGAATTTACAGTAAGCCCCTTACAATTTTTTGGATTAAAAAAACAAATTCGATAAACAGCGCCGCCGTCGATCGGAATAAACGCAGTCTTTGACGAAAAGATATATAAATAAAAACAACCAACAGATTCGTTGTAATTTAAAATCAAAATTGTTTTCCTTATAAAAAATAAAATAAAAATTATAAATAAATTTATTATATACCTAATAATCGAATAAAAATCTAATTTAAATCTCTAGAAAAGGAAACAAAAAAATAAAAAAAGCTCGTGCCTAAACATATACATCCATAGAATATCTTTGTATATATAAAAAATTATATTCATATAGAAAAAATTGAAACGAAACATAAAGAAAATAATAATTATATATATCAAAGCATTTATATATCTCTAAAGTAATGTGCTGTGGATTTAAACTTTTCTACTCTTGATTTTGTACAGAGACGAAAAAAAAAACAACCGACAATTTTTTCGCTCCCTTTGGATTGGAACCTCTCTCCAACACACATACATACGCTATTTCCCCGCCACTCTGTGCTAAAACATATTGCAACTACTACAATTCCATAGCGAGTGTGCATCAAAAATACACTTGCTTCGAAGGCAGATATACAGTTTTTTTTTTCCCAAAAACTTGTATCGTCTTATCCGTACGTAACGAAAAAGAAAAAAATACCTATTCTCGGTTACTTAAAAAAAGAAATAAAATTCTTAACTGTGCATGTCGAAATTATCTTCTAGTGGTGTTTAGTGAATTAAAAAAAAAAATATTTATATACACGGAACCTATAATAAATAAACGACGTATCGCTCCAAGGATTATACACGTTCACCTACATAAATTTTCGTTTTGTTAAATATCGTGGGATTCCTCAAGAGTAGCAGTTAAGTCCATCTTTAGTAGCCGCAACGTATACTTATCGAAGCTCCGAGTGTGCCTAATCGCCACCGCTTATTGTCTGGATCACAACACTACACCAATTGGCAACATCAATCCTTAGTAGTAAGTTTATTAAACATGCGGCTGTTTATTATGATTAATTTAGTTTTGGATAGGATCTCTAGTTGTTTGTCTGTAAATAGGTTTCATAAAGTGGCGCCCAACGCAGGAAGGTCAATTTAGTTTGTCCGTGGGTATGGTTTCTGTATTTTCATCATACCCACCTACAAATGCAGCCCCATTTGTGATAAGATATTTATTGCCCATTAGTAGTAAACTAAATACCTATATTTGGATAAGTGGCGCCCAACGATGGTTGGGAGGAGTTGATTATCCATATTTGAGAGATCCATGGGGATAATTTGTTTTTTTTTAAATCAGATTAATCGTTAAAAACTCAATTAGTTTAACTAAAATAATTTAGTTTGTTTAATTCCGTCATCTACTCACATTAGTTTAGGAATTGTTCACATAGGCTACGTGTAAAAACAAGCATCTTCAATAAAGTTCGTAGAAACAATCAAGAAAGCTCTGTGAGAACGACAATGCCACCTTGACTTTTTTTACTTTCTCATTTTAACCCTTTTTGGGTCTAAAATGAAAGATGATCAATTCAACTTTGGACTTGGTATTGGCAATTTAAGGCTCTGTGACAATTGCGCAAAATAATAATATGGTAACGACAAATTTTCTGACACAATTATCTTAAGAAAACTGTCAAAAGTCTTGTTCATTGGTAAGACCCACTGATCGTTGGCGAGTGGTGAAATTAGGACAATGATTAGTGATCATTTCTTTGAAAAATATAAGATGCTGATCCAGATGAATAGATCTGCCGTACTCTCAATGAAACTTAAACTAGATCCCAAATTTATTTATAAGAACGTTAGCCATTTGTCGTTTTGATATATTTGCATGCAGACTTATTTATTAGGATTTGCTAAAATGCATAGTTATTCATATTTTTACACTACCTTTATAAACTCTCCCAAAAATTCGTATTTCTAAAACATTTTCATTCGGTGCCGCTTTGTAAGCGATTTTGTACAGAGGAATATATTCTATCCATCATTATTCATCAAACTAAGGATTTCGTGGTCTATTTGACATCTAGAGTCCTGGAGCAGCATGTGGGGATACAATCGTCCAGCAGCAAAGTCAATTAGTCTAGTCTGTTCAAATATCTCACCGCCACTCATTAATGATAAGTTTCTTGTGTTTTCTGATTTTTTTAAACAGACTCGTGCTATACCTATCAAGAATCTCAATAGTAGAGGTTAAGCAGAAAGTTAGCTAATTTAAACCAAGCCAATATGGTCGCTTCGTGACGAACGGTACCAACACTGTCTAACATGAGAATCAAACACGATCTTATTAAGATTTTTCAGATTTTCACTTCGGGCAATCGCTTCAAATTTGCTTAACTGAATGCGATTTTAATTGAGCAATGATCAGTAGAGTGAACAGATATAGCTAACTTCGAAATAATAATAACACTTATCATTGTTATAAACCGAAACACAATTTCAGAGCTAGGTACCACGTTTTCACGTTAAATAAAATATACAGCAAATCGTGAATTTTTATTCGAAAAACTTTTATTTTAAATTCCATGTTTTTATGACAGTGCATCATCGTGCCCGGTCATTTGCTTTCGCTTGCGAATAATGTTTTATCGCCTCATACTCGTATTTATTTAAAAACTGGATTACTCATTTCTGCTTGAACATATCACTGAATATTTAAAAATACGACTTTTGTTTGCAGCAATGGCGATCGATGTGATGTTGATGCATTGGCTTTCTTTCTTTAGCTTGTATAAAAAAAAAGGCGGGAGGAAGAAACTTTTACAGCTTGTAGGTGTGGGCATTTGTGTAGATGGCCCATATTCATGTTACATAAATAAATTAATCTTCATGAGTTTTAGGAGTTCAATTTGCTATTTTGTTTGACAATTATTTCTTCTGCTTTTGAGAGAAAAATGTCTTCTTCAATTGTATAAAGGTCATCTTAATCAGAAAATGATTATAGTAACACTATTACCTATCGAAAAACAGTTAATCATTTGCTACCTTGTTTGCACCTAAGCTTTTCTTTTCGTAAGCTTGCGTTCTCGAACAAGTAGTATTACATCACCCATCACCATATCATATGCACGAAAATTCTGAGAAAAATAAAATTACTTAGTTGCGGTTCCTGGTTTTTCATGTGCGTTTATTCCAACTGCAAGTGCAAATGCCATTCAAAATGGTTACTTGTTTTTCAACCCGTTCATATGTTACCCGAATGTGTATTTCAAACGTTGCTTATCAGTTGTTTGAAACACATCGCGCTGTAGACACAACACGCTGTATGTGCTAATATTCATATTTAGTGTCATGGCTATATTTTATAAACTCTCATTTTATTTCCAGATAAAATTACCCATTGTGACCTACAAAATATTTAGTGTGAAGGTTAAAAAGGGTTATTAGTAAGACGCAAACCGCGGTACCTACTAATAATCATTTTTAGTGTCCAGGCTAAATTTTTCGATCTCACAATGGCGAATTTTTCCATACAAAATTGCTTATTGTGACCTAGGAAATATTTAGTGTGGAGGTTAAAAATTATTATTAGTAAGGCCCAAAGTCTTTAGCTAACTTAGAACGTTACAATTATCCAATGTGACGTTTTGCAGAGAAGTAGGGAGCTTGGAAGGTGTGGAGTATTGGACAGACTTGGCTTTTCGAAAGCATTATTCGTTGAGGGGTGAAGAACTTGCAAGGAAGGGTGTTGAATGTCATTGCAAATGTAGGTACACATATAATATTCTTAGTTGATCAATCCAAAGCAGTTGATTGATGATAATAGATCCAAAACTTCGAGTCGGGGATAAAAATAGACCCGGTAGAGGAAGTTACTTAAAAGTTTGCAGATCTGCCGGAGTTCAAAAAATCTAGGTAAAAATATAAATAAATAGATAAAGCTATAATTGCGCCCTTCCAAACTGAGCTCGAAACAAACCACCTACCATCATATAGGTAAATTCCTGTTCGGCCGTTTTGGTAATGAGGCTGATATCGTCTGTTGTGTTGTCACCCGCTATCTTCAAAGCCTGCTCGAAGCAATGCCTCTGACCACTTCACAATTGCAACCCTATTATCGGTATTTAGCTTCTTTCAACTCTTATCTACTACTACTACTATGCAATAGAATAAGGTCACCGTGTGTGAAACCTGCCGCAATAACATAAAACGTTAGGTAGGTGGTGGCTCGACTTAGGTAAGTCTGATTGGTCCATGTTTCGTTGGTCCTCAACTCGGTTTCCAAGACGGGTTTCGGAATCTTTGCTAGTTTGGTTAAGCTAACGTCTCCGTGTTTAACCTTTCTAACTTGACGCTGTCGGTAATCTCTTTTGGTCACATGTTAAGACCCGAATGAGAGAATTGTTTATCTCCAGAATTCTTTGGGGAAGTTGCATCTCCGAAACGAAAAAGAAATTGTACCTTGGTTTTGGTGCCTTTATATTAATAATAAATGTGATTCTTGGACATTTTATGAATTCTGTGAAATTTTGAATTTCCACATAGGTATCAACATATTTATCTAATTTAGATAGAAAATCTCTTGTTTCTCTTAACACTTAACACTACCTAGAACCTAGGTACCTATCTATGATGAAGAATTCTAAATCCCCTTTTTTGAAATTATTTTAAAATAGCGTAGGTACCTATTAATTGCTTACGGGGGAAGGAAACCCAATTCATTTTTTGTTATTTTTTTTTTTTTTTTTTCAATTGAACGTAGCCATTGACACCAGCCACCGAGTAGCTAGCTATACTCAGCTTACCACTACTTCTTTGTTGTTAAAAAAAAAAACATGCCATAGAATTGTTTCTGTTTTACCGGGCGACGAGAGAAATAACGAAACATTTTGCATTCTCCAATCTCCACCTCACTGCCCCGTTCGAAGAGATATAAATTGCAATGCATAAGATCAAATAAAGCTCTTCGTTATAAATCCATTCACACTCTTGCAAGTTGCAAGGTAGCCATTCTCCTCTGCTTGTGTGCGTTGGCGAAGGAAGCTTTTTTTGCAATAAACATTTCAAGGGTGAAACAAAAACACAGCCGGCCAACGAAAGACAAAGAGCTTTCATACTTAGTAATTGCGGCGTGTGGATTGTGTCTTGTGTGTGGAACGTCCACGGTTTTGACATTTCAAAGCACAAAATACACAAACAAATTCAAACGACAAGATGCTAAATGCACAGGCTTTTTTTGCCGCTGCATCTATATGGCTTTTGTTTGTGTGCTGTTCAGAGATTGCGATTATTTTTTATTTCATACAACACATAAAAGAGAGTATCATGGAAGTGTAGGTATTTGGGAACAGAAAATGCGAAAACTTTGCGCACACATTGAAGCATTTACGAACTCATCATAATCCACCCCACGCCACAAATGCAAAAGATACTTGTCAACTAACTTGCGAAATTACTTCTGTGCTTTGTGCTCTCTCCTCTTCTCTATTATTTCTATTTCTTGTTTGCAAATAATTTTTGTATCTATTTCTTTAGCGGAATTACAGATTACACACACGTGGTGTTGTCGCGCATACATGCAGTTTTGGCGATCCTAAACAGAATCGTGAAGCAGAAGCACTCAAATTTAGCGAACAACTTATACATCCCAGTTGCCAGTTCCCAAACGAAAAGTGGATTCACGAGTTAAGTTTTTTCGTTGTGTGGTCGTGGTCGTTCGTAATCGTTGCGTTGCGGCAGTCTCGCTCTTGTTTGTTTTGTGCTTTTACTTTTTGTGTTCTCCGCTCCTTTATTATGGTATGGTGTTTCGTCGGAAATTATATTTTTAAGTGTGTGTGAGAGTATCGCGTTTGCATGCTCGTGTGCCGTGTGTGAAGTTCGCGAATTTAGAATGCGAATTCAGTCCTTTCAAAAAAAAGTTGCCTTTTTTTTTTTTTTTTCTTTTGCTTAACGTTTTTTAACGTGTGGTAGATTCTACGAAGAAGTGTTGGTTTTGTGTAGCTGTCGCGTTTGTAGGTTTTTCAAAAAAGTTTTTCGCTTTTTTCTTTTAGTGGAGATTTTTATGTGCTCTCTGCCGCAGTGTGTTGCTTCTCTGCTAGTGTTGTGTTCAAACGGAGAAGACGAGAACCGGTGACGTAGCGTCCGCCATATTACACCGCGGCACAATCTTTTTCGGTTTTTTTTAGTTCTGTTCTTTTTCTTAAAAATTCGCAATCAAAATTTTTAATATTACGAAAATTTAAGGTAAATTCCTTTTCCAAATGAGTTACTTTACTTCAAGTGGGGGAAAGCATTTTTCTTTTTGTTCAAACAAATCTATAATTATCCTAGCAAGCGAGAAAATAGTATCTATACCTTATAAAAACGATCTACCTTTCATCAGAATGTGTATGTAGTGCTGTGTGAGTTAGCAAATATCCCCCGAATAACTTTGAGACGATCATCCTTTTTTGAAGATTGTTTCTCATGCCAATTGGAATTTTTTTTTTTTTTAATGAAATTCTGGTGGTTTTGTTAAAGAAGTAAATATTGCTAATTTTTTTAAGGGTGTGTCTAAAATACGGTTTTAAGTCAAAATAAATCACCAAAAATATGTGAAAAGAACGAATCGTTAACGAAGTGTTCGATGACAGTGCCAAACCCGTGAGAATAAAGTAAAAGATTGTTCTTAGCTTATCCTTGTGTGGTGCTCTCTGTTGTAAGCCGGTTTTTCTTCAAGGAATTTCTTTTACAGAAAATTCATTACAGTTCAGCCACAAAAAAAAAAACTTCAGTACAACTCCAAGCAGACACATGCCAAAGGATTACCTAGAATTTGTGATTTAATTTGCTCCCAGAGGATATACGTTCGACTAAACGGTGGTGTGGTGAGATTCATTTTCGTTTCCATTATTATTTTGTCGGGGAAAAGTGCATTCTTCATCGTGCTTAATGGGGGGCGATACATGATGTGGCCACCATTTTGTTTTGTCTCTGATTAAAAGTATGACCGGTTGGTGCGCTGTTGTTGCATTCCCTGCAAAAAAAAAAAAAAAACAAGGTGCAAAAAAAAATCGAATCTAAAAAGCCAGCAACAGCAATTCCAATTCTCAATCCACACTAACAAAAAAAAAATCAAACGAAATAAAAAACCCGAAAGAGGTGAAGAAGCAAACGAAGAATGCAGTTGCTGTCTGTCGCATTTGCCGAACGTTATCGCCATGCCGCAATCCCGCAATTTTACTATCCTCTCTGTACTTTTATAGTGTGGTGATTTGAATGTGTGCTTTTTGGTGGTGGTGTGTGCAGTGGTGGCGGAATGCGCTCCACATCTAACTAATAGAACGAGCCAGACAGAGAAGGAAAATAATTTTCGAGTGGAAAATACTTGAATGCATACGTAGCTACTTGTGCACTGTGCGAATAAAAAAATGTTGGGAATTAATAATTATGTGAATGCAACGCGCTTAAAAACTCAAACTTCTGTACTGTGCTTTATAAGTTGTTTAAAAATATTAATATCTACTGTCAAAATCTGGTAGGGCAACAATGAACTTCCGCCGTGCGATCAGTCATCCGTAAGATGAACTTAACGAAAGCCCAGTTTATATCCATAGCACACAGTGATAAATCATCTCGTGTTGTGTCTTGTGCGGAAGAATTTAATTCCATTGCTGCAAGCTGCAACCCTGAAATGCACTGCACAGTAATAATAATTTGTCTTATTCATCTGCTGTCGTCTGTTTCATTTTGCACATTTTAGTTACTTGACAATTTTACTTTCAGAATTTGTAGATCATTTACATTTTTATTTTGTACTTCATACATAAGTACTCACAACCGTTAACTCTTTATGTTTTGATTTATTTCAATTCCACGTGGATTCTTTGACAAAAAATGTCTGGTGGTAAAGTCATCAGGCGACTTAACATGTTGAATAAACTTCAAATTGATTAAAATCAAGTAAAATGGTTAATTAATACCATGTTTCTGTAGCAATGTCCTTTTCCGTTAGCAAAACTTTTGACATTTGTTAAACTACCTATAGGGTTTGTTATTATTTACATTTTTAGAAGTTGAGTCTAAAGCTAAGATTAGACTGTACCTATGCCAATTATGCATATGAATGCGAAAAGGCAAATGACCAGATTAGCTGTCAAATGAAGAAAATGTCACAATAATCAAAACCCTATATTAGACTACCTAGGTATATGACTACCGTGACCATACGTCCCGTATTTCCCGGGACAGTACCGTATTTCAATAGCCTGTCCCTGGTTTTTATTCTAGAAATAGGTACGGGACATACAAATATCTCGTATTTCTATTTTAGTCCCGTATTTGTCCCGTATGTTCACAATTTTATTTTTTGTAATATATTATTATCTTTTTTACAAAATTAACCATTTCATTAATAAAGTGCAAATAGCCCCTTAATAATCACAAGGGAATCTACTACAAAAATAATACATCTATTACTACCATATTTGCATACCCGCTGAAATGAATTTGTAAAATAATTTAATACGATTTTTTTTGTTATTTTTGGTCATTTGTGTGCTGTTATATATTTTTGTTTGTCCCGGGTTTCGCTCTTGAAAATATGGTCACCGTATATAACTATGACCAAAAATATCAATATGGTCATATTTTCCTCGATGGTCATTTAAGGCCTTTGTTATTTATAACCTAATGTTGTAGAATGCTGTAGTGTAGAGAAAAAACAAAGCAAAAAAAAGTTTAAATTGGAAATTTATAAGTAGCACAAAACAAATAGGAAGCAAACAATTTCTACTTAAATAAAATTTCACAACAGGAAAATTGTATATACACAGTCAACTACAATTACTGGGAAAGGACAAGAACAAGACCGATAATTAAACTTAAAAAAAATTACAAAGAAAAGACAATTAAACAATTTACGCAAATGATAGATTCAATAATCCACAAAAAAAAAAGAGAAATAAAATGAAAACAAATCCCAATCCTACAATGATGACAAAGAAAATAATATTTGTTCCATCAAAAATGCCAGCAATGCCACGAAATTTCAAGAAAGTGCATATGGGCATACCTATAATGCTTTATGCTGGCATTCGTGCTTATTGTCCCATTACACTATATGCTATTTGGGCATTTTTATCTGTCAAAATCAGCCTGGTCATATGTGGCATTCAGGTCCTTAGAGCATATGAGATATGCCCATTACACTGTATGACCATAGGTCTGTTCCTTTACTTTTAAATCTTACGAATTTTTACTCAATGCCGTTCCTTAACTCGAAAAATTCGTAAAAGAGAGCGTCGTCGAGAGAGCAAGATATTACCCCTCCACTGAGAATCTTACGAATTTTTACTCAACAAATTTCTTGGTGTAAGAAATTTGAAGGGCTGTCAGTCACCAAAAAATTAACAGCTGATTTGAAATTTCTTGTCATATTTGACATTCGTTCGAATTTGATTTGATTTCTTGCGTTCTATTAAAATGGTATCAACGGGTGGCAAAATAAATATTGAATGTTCTCCCCGAATATTCCATCGTATTGAAAATATTCTTTACCACTGCAATTTATGGAATTATTTATCTGTCATTTTTCATAGTTTACTACAAAAGCGTTCCCTAACTTTTTCGTAAGTGTCTCTCTCTGTGAGAGAATTTATCCCCACCACTGCCATTTTAATTGTCTTTTCCATTCTTACTAAAAAAGTAAGGGAACAGACCTTGTATGACCATATTTTGACAGGAGAACTGTCAGAAATTGACATTTTATGACCACTTGGCATACAGTCTATTCTTACCTTAAGGAAAATAGGAGAAAATGTACACTAATGTAATAATGAATATGATTGTGCCAATGCAAAAGGACATTTGTTTTGAATTTTTATTAAAACGTACCCATCTGTTTGGGAACTGAAATTTGAGCGAATGTTTTCATATTATGTCATTCAGATAGACATTAGGCACATTCAGCTATCTTAAGTCGATTAGATTGCCTTAGAGTCCATAAAATAAGTATACGTATGTATTAAGTGTTACTATTTGTGAAAGAATATGTGCCATGCGGCACGCAACACTTGCACATAATAATTTGAAAGTTCTTATGTTTTTTTCTTTTATTGCACCTTCCGGCCATTTAGATTTTTTTTTGCTGCTTCACATGTACCTATTCGCATACCTATAAATATACAAAATTGAAAGGAAATTTTATTTTCAAAATGTTGGTAGGAAAATCGCGTAGGTGCACTGGAGCTGACAGTATTAAATAAATGCTTAGTTCATGGTTTAGACCAGCTAGAACTAGAATGGTCGGTAACGTCACTTTTTCATGCGCAAACTATTGACTGCCTAATTGTCAGCTACTTACCCATCTTTAAACGTCAACAGAAAAAGTTGTTCATGTTACCGCTGTCAGACTTACTAAACAAAATACCTATACCTACATTCTTGTACTACCCCATTGACCGCGTTCCATTGAAGACTAGCTCTAGGTGACTAGGGACGCTCTAATTCATGATAAAACGATATATTAAAGAGTGTCGGGCACAAGTTCGATAATTTTGGCACCGGAAAATAATA
The DNA here is from genome assembly GCA_949126925.1 of Cheilosia vernalis. Classification (NCBI taxonomy): domain Eukaryota; kingdom Metazoa; phylum Arthropoda; class Insecta; order Diptera; family Syrphidae; genus Cheilosia; species Cheilosia vernalis. The sequence continues at coordinate 97,602,588 of OX421358.1, read as the reverse complement.
AATGATTCTTGAAGAAAGACTATCTCAAATGAAAAATTGAAGAAAATAAAACGACAACCAAAATAACGAAATAGGTATATAATATATCTTTTTTTGTTAATTCATTGGGGACGTTCGGATACTTACCTAGTTTATATAAAACGTCAGCTAGTTTGCAGCGGCCTTCTTCAATTTTACGAGTTTCGTGACTTGATTTGTCGACTTCCCCTCCATAAACGTCTACTGCAAAAACTATACACGTGACCACTTTTGGCCAATAAAAAACTGAAACACATTTAGTCAGACAGCTGACTTACTAATCTAGGAATCCGAACGCCCCCATTTAAACAAAAAAAAAAACATCAATTTTAACGAATTCAATGAAATTTGAGCTGTAAAATGAATGGGTGTGTTCAGACGATTGTTAAAAAAACAGAAGTTGGTGAATGAGTTCGGGAACAAATATATTTTAGGTGGTGTTCACACCAGAGTAGGCGCAGTGGCTTAGTAGTTAGTGTGTTGGACTACCAAGCGAGGGGTCCCGGGTTCGAATCCCGCAAAAACCCAAATTCCAACTCAGGGTTTTTTCACTGCGCCACCTCTCGCGAACGTCTGACAAACATCCGAGAGTATAACTGTTTTGAAAGAGCTTCTCAATCGGCATAAAATTGTAGATCCCTTCCATTCGTTCTAAAATTAAAAACTCACACAAAACGAATGGTTGCGAGAAGCCAGGCCCAGGGTCCCTACAGACCTGTTGCGCCAACTATTATTATTATCACACCAGAGAGACGCAGAAAATTTCTGAATTAGTGTTGCAAAAAGTTTTGTTGTACCTATGTAGTTTGGTAGAGTCGAAAAATTCCGCAAACTGAGAAATCCTTAAAAGAGGACAAATTACATATTTCGTCAAAAAGATACCGGACAAGCACGTTTTACTATGGATGGGGCTTTCCGTGCGTTAAACCTTTTCGTATCAAATTGTCAGGGAAGTGTCCCAATAGTAGAGTATCCCAATTGTATGGTTTGAGACTTTTAACATTGAATTTGTCTTGTTAATTTTTTTGGTAGTTGTTGTATCGACGATGTCTGTACTGTATTATGTATTATAAAAATGGGTATGATCAATATGTCGAATATGAATAATATGTTTGACATATTGCTAGACTGTGTACAAGCGAACAATGTAGAGTTCATGATAGGACACGTTTTTATTATTCGCTTTTTGTTACATTGCTTTTTTTCTTGAGGTCTGTTGTATAAAAGACTGAAAAATATTTATTAACAAAACATCAGAAATTTTTGGACCTTGCTTCCAACAGCCACTCAGATACGAAAGAATAGCACAGCGTTGGGGCTAATCTCATTCAGTTAAAATCCTGCTGTAAACGTCTATTACCCTAACATAAAATGTCCATAAATCTAATTACCTATGTAGAACTAGTCCGTTCAGCAGTAACAGTGGAAAAGGTATTGGTACATATAGGCCCATTTTATTCACTCGAAGTTGAACACAACTTGGGAAGTTTCCCATATAAAAATCCCCAAGTTATGTTCAATTTCGAGTGAATAAAATGGGCCATAATGTATTTCTCTGAACTTTGAACGACTGACATTAGCCTTAACTCCATAACTCTTCTGACCATTCATGCATGTTGAAATTTTATTTTCACAATATTTTGTGTGTGTCGGTGCTCAAATGGAGAACAATCGATTTTTACTGTCTGGTCTGTCACTTCTGTAATGAAAAGTATCACGTTTCACTGCAATGCTTTTAGAACCTGTTCTAAATTTTTTTTCTTTTTTTTTTTACCTTAACCGATGTAGCAAGAAACCGGTTCCTACACTGCACTGGCTGAACCACACAGATGACATTTCTAATTCCGAACGTGTATCTATTTTCATTTCCAACTGCAATGCGAAACTATATTCGCCCAGATCTAACAAGGGCGGACAGAATATAGAAAACTCCTTCCTACCTCCTCCTTTCCTAAAATTAAGCGAGAGAATTTTGTTTCCACTCCAACGTGATGATCGTCTGGTGTTTCCCCCACCCCCTAAGAAACTAGACATAATAGCGCTGTAACAGACGCTACCTACTTACATAATATACTTTTACTTATGCAGATGTAACATTGAAACAACGTGTATAAACACGAAACGTAGGAGGAAAAATCAATATGCGGTGATATCCTTCAGACGAGAAATAAAGATAGCACCGGTAGTAGCAGCAGCAACCCTTAAGTTATTATCGCATTTTACCCACCCACTAACATCCATTTACATTTACCATTGCATTGGCCATGATTTACGTATTAATGTTTTATGTTGTGATGCTCGCCCACCGAGTCTGCCACCCTATGGCATTTGTTTTGACTGGTTTTAGCTCTAAGGTTTATTGACTTAGGGTTGAAGAACCAAACATTTCAATTTCGTTTCGTTGTTGTCATGGGGAAAATATCTGCTTTGGATTTCAACTCGTTCGTCAAAGTCGAACTTCCTACCTCAATGTATTTCGGATTGATTAGGAAATTCCCACACAATTCTATCCAGGAATTTAACATACAATAGTATTTTTTGTTTCATTTGCAAACATTATGTTTGTAATGTGTTTGACATTATTCAATGCATGTACTTGTATGTTGTAGTATGTAATCAGAAACTTTTTAGATTTTATTCCCTGATTGCAGTGTGTTACGTTAGCATGTAACACGTGTACTTATGCGATTATTTTGGATTAATGGAATATTGTTCGTTTAGAATGTTAGAGACGGCTGTCAGATTAATTTAGAAAAGCAAATGTATAGTGCAATCCGCAGATTATATATTCTGGTGACATTTAAACATTTAACTTTCTGTGGGTGGGTGGCAATGTATCATGTTTTTTTTTTTTTTTTTAAATACGACGAGTGATATTTTTCTGTATCTTCAAAAATGTGGCAACATCTTGCGGATTACAACGACATTAGGCCTTTTTTTTATTATGCCTACGTGATCTATATAGATCACTGATTTCCACGGCTTACAAAAATTGCACTCTTGTTGTTATTATGTACCAATTTTTGGAAGGTCTTTATAAAAATGTTAAGCATTCCAATTAAATTCTTCGAACTCACAATGCCAAAAAAAAATATCTATTCTAACCTACAAAACATTTTAGGTGAATGATTGAGAAGAAAATATATTTTAAAACTGATATTTTGTGAGAAATGTCGCTCCCCTTTGGATTTTGTAATAAACTTTAAAGTTCAACTGTAATAGAATTATGCGGGATTACTTACTTACTTAAGGTGGAGCTACTGTCCGTGTGGACATGGGCCTCAGGCATAAAGTTAGTGCCATGTTTAGCCATCTGTCTATGGCGACGTTCAGTTCGAGACGTCGGTGTTGGGTAGGGTTCCCAACAATTTTTCTAACTGATTATAGTATTTTCTAAGTAACCTGTAAAAAAGTAGGTATAGTACAATACCAAAAAATATAGTACCTACGTATATTAGTCTTTTTTTAATTTTTCGCTACCTGACCTATTTTCGTTGTCACGTCACTTTTCCATTAGCAAATAAAACTTTAAAGTGACTTTAACAATTTTGTCAATAAAATCCCGATTGAAAATTAAAAAAAACTAAACAAAGTTTAAATGTTATACAAGAGCACGAATCAGTTGTAATTTCAAACGATAAAAATGGGCACAGCGAAGAGTATAGCCATCTTTAGTCGACTAGATTCGTCTGGATAAGATGTATCCTGTACGCAAAAACTAGATTGGTAGGGAACGTCACTTTTCCTACGTCATCCACATGTCCGAACTGTCAACTTAGTACTCAGTCACGAAGTTCTTGACTAGATTCGTCGGCTACCCCTTCATAAACGTCAACAGAAACAGCTACTCACGTGACCGATTTCAGCCAATCAAAACCGAGATACATATAGTCAGACAGCTGTCAGACTTACTAAACTATAGATGAACGTCCTCAATATCTCATGGCTGTTAACGTTGACATTGAAAGCAAGACTTAGGTGAGTTCGGTTCATACATGGATGAAGTGGAACCTTCAGGTGCAATCAAAATGGAAGATCGGTTTGACTTTGATTTAGCGGATTGAAATATAGTACTTTTGCGAACTATATGTTTCTTCAACGGTATATAGAACGCAAAGCCAAAATATAGTACAAACAATACTATATATTATAGAACGGTTGGGAACCCTAGTGTTGGGTGTTCGTCTTTATTGACAGCGTATACTTTGTATGACGCGGGATTAGCTGAAGTTCAAACTAATAAGGTTAGAAACAAAATGCTTTCCCTAGAATATTAAACTGCCTGAAAATGTATGTCCAAGAAATTTCTTAAGGTATTTTTTTTTACATTTGACAGATGGCTTTAAATTTTTTAAATGCCAAAAAGTAACCGAGTAGTAAGTCCATTTGACGTGAGCTCTACTGCCCTACCACATTCGTTAGATTTCAATGTACAAATAGTTTATTAAATCATTCTACAGTTATCATATTTTTGAAGTCTCAGTTTTTTTTTTTAACTTTATCCGTTACGTAGTAAGAGAAAGATATTGGTTTCGTATAAAATTTCGAACTCAAGATGTTAATCAATTCTGATATTACGATGATAGAGGAACTCAAAAAAGTGGGTCGCAAAATTCTGTCCGGGCTGTCCGTCCATCCACAAGCCTACAGCCTAAACGGCTTGCCGGATTACGTTCAAACCTCGGATTTGGAGTATTTGGGCTTACAGCTCGGGAGGCGTTTTTTTGTTCAAGGTAACCTCAATATCAATGGTACTTCCCATATAAAATGTTCGTACCAGTTTGATTTGATCGAAAACGGCTCTAACGATTTCAAACAAAATTTATATTTAACCTTAATTAGGCGAGGTTACCAGGACTGCGTACCCAGTTTTTGGCTAAAAATTCGAACAACTGTACTTTTGAAATTTGGACATATGTATCTCGAAAACGGTCTATACGATTGTAACAAAAATTTATTTCTGAGGTAATGTGGTCATTTATAAATTAATAGCAAACGCAGTTTTTCTCTATGATAATATAGAGTACAATGCATTTTTGAAAAAAGGGATTTTTAAAAATTTGGTTTTTTTCAGTTTACCGGAAAACGGCTGTAACGATTTCAACCAAAATTGATATTTAAGTTTAAGTAGGCGAGGTTACCAGGACTGCGTACCCAGTTTTTGGCTAAAAATTCGAACAACGGTAGGGTAAGGTGCGGAGGATTTGACATGTAGGAGGATATGACAACTGATATTTTTACAAAAACTGTGTGATTTGCAACGCTACTTTTTTAATAGCAATAAAGACATAAACGACGTGAGCACGTTGCACGTGTCCTTTCAGTGATACGCTTTTGTTTGTTGTGAGTGGTTCAATTTCTTTAGTTTGCCTTCTTTGGATATAACTTTCAAAGTAAGTTAATGCATTGTTATTTTTTTACTGGCTTTTATATAAAATCCGGAATTTATAAACATGGAATGTGACTTGTAAAGAGCTCATGTGTTTAGTTGTTTCGATTGTATTTAATAGTTTTGAAGAAAATTTCTTTAATTTTATATAATGCTATCAAAAGGGAGGATTTGACGGTGCAGATGTAGGAGGATTTGACAACCTTTCTACCGATGCCATACACAATAAAATATTTAAGGCGAAAAAACAAACAGAATTGCTTCTGTGAACCGTTTAAGGAGGACGTTGGTGCAGCCAAGTGGATATTGTAGCAAAATTACCACCACCGGATGCTCTTCCCGGTACTTTAAAATCCAGACCGAAAATATATTTTTAAATATCCTTTTTTAAAGACTGATATTTGTGCAAGCTTCTTAATTTACTTTAAATAAAAATATTTTGCCAATTGAAAAGCTATACCTCGAGTTTTTTGTTTAATTATAGTTCTGCAACAAGTCCTCCCACATATGTCAAATCCTCCTTATGAAGTTGTCAAATTCTCCTCCTTCGAGGGAGCTTTTGACACATTTACACCTTGCAGGAAAATGGATACAAAACCTAAACGTCTAATCAGTCGTCTCTGTTGCTATAAATACTTGTTCGCCGTGATTCCATTATAAGCTTTTAGCATAAAACCATAGAGAAAATACTTAGAATTTCTATGATTTTAGCAATAGTATGAAAACGTGTCAAATCCTCGGCACCCTAGTCTACTTTTGAAATTTCGAAATATCTCGAAAACGGTCTATCTATACGACTGTAACAAAAATTCATTTTTAATGTACTGTGATCCATTATAACAACAGCAAACTCCGTTTTTCTCATTATTATCGTACAAAGGATTTTTTAAAATTGTATTTTTTTAAAAATTTTGTTTTAGTTTACCTGAAAACGGCAACAACGATTCTGACCAAAATGCAGACTTAAAGTCAAATGGATGATTTCAAAACTATTGTGTCCTCAATTCAGTCAAGTCAGACTCGCACTAAACGAGAAAGTTTCGTGCGACCCAGTCGTGCACTTATTTTTTATTTTTATTTTTTTGGTTGTTCAACATGAAACCGAATTTCATCGTTTTTATGATTGTATACAAAAAGTATGGACACCTTCACTAACTCTTCATTAGTCAAGCGGTTCTTGTCAATATTTTGCTGCCTCAGTTTTTATGTTCTCTTTCATGGGGCTTGCAAAACGAAGGAGCCTATCGGTACTTTTATATTGGATTATCTGAACTGGCAATACGCTCAGAAATTTCCGATCCACCATCTGAATACTGTTGCGTATGAGTGATATTTTTAAACTCTGAGAACAAATCATTCAATGTCAGGGAAATAGTTGAATGTGACTCGCAAATAAAGTCTTATCTCTAGAATATATAGGTACCATCGACGAACCATATACATATACGTACATTTCATACAGACCTACCTATAATTAAAACCAGTTGGGTAGTTTCCTATCAGTATACCTATATGAATGATAAGGGACTATATCATATCGTTGCTTAACCCAGTAACACAAGGAAGACTATTGATTGTTCTGATTAAAATTGCGAGCACATTGGCAAGTGATCTATCCAACTGACCTATAAAGGTGGCGATTTAGAAATGAAGTACAAGAATAAAAAGAATATTATGTTGCCTTTCTGTCTGAACCTGCCCTGACGTTTTTTTCGGAATTATTTTCCGTTTGATCTAAGGCACAGAAAGTAGTCATGTCCGTATAAATATTTTGAGTATAATTTTCTTGACAATCTGTCTGTTTGCTTGCTCATCACCGCTGCCTCCCACTTGCTTTGGGAAATTTAGCTCTATCAGTAAATCTAGTCAATACCTAGGGAAAAGTATGTCGATCTCGCATGTCGAAACAACTCAGTGTGTCATACAAACATAACATAATTTGTGTGTGATAAAATTATTACGCAATCTTCGTGTATTCGCAATTTTTCGTCGTTTTCAAGAGCACAAAGCATATATAAAGTAAATTCAATCAGCAAGAAAAAATTAAATAAATAAGACCAACCTACAAACAAAAAGGAAACACAGAAAGTTCGCAACTCAAACATATTTGCAAACTCTTGAGACTCGCGCTCTGCTCTCAAACAAATACAGCTGACCGAATGCCATAGATACAGTTTAGTTGTCTGTTTTATTGTTCTTCATACAAGGTGGGTTTGTGAATTGTTGTTGTCACTGGTGCATATATTTTAAGGTGTGTAGTTTTATTGCCTTTCCTTTGAGTTCTCTATTATGTTGGATACGAAATTTATTTAAAGATTCTCAACTCAAAAACAAAAAAAAAATATTAGCTTGTTCTATTCCGGTTCTCTTTTTCTATTTTTTTTTTTTGCAAATTTTCGATCAACAATTTGACCCATTTTTCGGTGGGCTTGAGTGTGGTTGTATTTTAGCACGCTTGGCACTATAGTCGAACTATATGATCAGTGCGACCACACAACTATACGTATTCCACGCCGAGTCTGTCTGGGCTTTTGTGAGCTTTTTTCTATTTGGTATAGGTACGTTTGACATCGTTCATCTGTTAGTGGTGGCCTCTCTCTTTGGACGCTTTGTGACGGGCAAGCTCTACGCACATTTTTCTCACGCACATTGTAAAAATAGTAATACGCAACTGGTTTTGGAGAAGTGGTGCCACACACATTAAATTCGCAAATTTGCAAAACTCTAACACAATCAAGTGCTTTTTGTTTATCTCGAGATCAATGAACTTTTCAAGGTGATTACGAGTTCTTCCGCAATAGATAAACTCTTCGATATGCCTACGCATGAACTTCGCACAAAACCACAACACACTATGAATGCTGGTATCTATGCGATTTTTTTTTTTGCGCTGTGCGTAAGTGTGTGATTGTATGAGTGGTGGGTACGTACCATGGACAATTTGCAAATATTCTTTGTTTTGTTTCAGACACGTGGTTAGAGCGCACAGATGTATGGTGCGCACTTTTTACGCATTTTTTTTTTTTTTTTTTTCATTTCACATTTATTTTCGTAGCTTTGTTGTCTATACAATTTCAAGGGCCTTTTAGAGAATGTACACAAAAATGGAGAGGAAAAAATAGAAAACCCCCCAGATTCATTGACCTGTTTTGAATGAAATACCAGCACAGGCAACCATAACCTATCCCAATATAGTTGGGTTTACATTTTTGGTTGGTCGTGGTTATAAGATTCAAATTGAGATGGAATATAACTATTTTTAAGAATACGCATTTCATTTTATGTATCTACTCTTTAATTTAGTGGTTGTATAGAAGTTTCATTTTTATTTTATTTATTTGCAGAAATGGCGGAAGGTAATGGCGAATTGGTGGATGAAATGGTTACCCAAAGATCTGAAGACCGAGGTGATGGCGAACGAACTGAAGACTATCCAAAACTCCTGGAATATGGCTTAGATAAAAAAGTAAGTTGAATGAAAGAATGCCTACCTTCAATCATTATTTGTTTATTTGTTATTTCAAGAAATATTTTTATATTATTTGCTTACCCAAATAAAAGACCATTCGGCCCATACAAAATAAGCTATTGTGACCTGAATGACATGGAAATTTATTTCTCTCTTCAACAGGTTGCCGGAAAACTAGATGATATTTATAAAACAGGTAAACTAGCGCATGTTGAATTAGATGAGCGCGCGTTAGATGCGCTCAAAGAATTTCCGGTAGATGGTGCCTTGAATGTATTAAGTCAGTTCCTTGAATCAAATTTGGAACATGTATCAAATAAGTCTGCATATTTATGTGGTGTTATGAAAACGTATAGACAAAAGAGCCGTGCTAGCCAACAGGGTGTACCGGCACCCGCTACAACAGTGCCAGTGAAAGGTCCAGATGAGGAGAAAATAAAAAAAATCCTGGAACGTTCTGGCTACACATTAGACGTAACTACAGGTAACTACCGGTCCGCTTTTAAAACGGCACTACCGTTGATGCATCTTTATAAATATTTGAGATTTATATCCTTTCCTCTTCCCTCTAACTTTAGGTCAACGAAAATATGGCGGCCCACCACCAAATTGGGACGGTCCAACGCCAGGCAATGGTTGCGAAGTTTTCTGTGGGAAAATTCCAAAAGATATGTTCGAAGATGAGCTTATACCATTGTTTGAAAACTGCGGTACAATATGGGATCTTAGGTTAATGATGGACCCAATGACTGGTACAAATCGTGGTTATGCATTTGTAACGTTCACATCCCGCGATGCTGCAGTCAATGCAGTCAGACAGGTATTCCTTTCACATTCAATTCTCTCGACCGAGGTAGAATTAAAAAAAGAACTACATATTTTAAAATATATCCGCTTATATCTATATACATATTTACAAAAATTAAAGTTTTTATATTAAAAAATAAAAATTCTTTAGCTAGATAAAGATTTCCAAATGAAGCTGCGAAAATATGATTAAACAAAAATATTTTTCGGTATTACTATTTATTTCTGTTTTCCTTTTAACTAGATACAACTAGAACAATTTTTTTTTTAAATTATTGTTTTATATTTAACTATAAAAAGAAAAAAACATAAGTCTGCTGTAGGATGAGATAATATATTTAATTGCATGTCATTATGGACCCCTTGTTAATCCTAATCCCCCCTCTCAAGTAGCTACTTCAAGGGAAACCCCAAAATAAAAATTGCAATTTCAAAATTAAGTTTTATCAAATTTAAAAACAAAACAAAATTAAACTCAAGGATTTGAAAAGACGTCTCTAATTTATACACCACGTCCTGACTCCGAACCTTTAAATTAGTGTAGTCTAAATCCCCACCCCTTTTGTTTTGTAACACATATTTTCCCCTTTTATGTTATTGTAGATAGTTTGTTTAATTAATTTTAATATTTTGTAATTTGTTGGCCATGAAATATAAACATGTTTGTTTCTATACAAAAGTAATTATAAAGGATTTTCGGAGAGCCCCCCAAAAATGTCAAAATTTATCTTAAAAATAATTTTCAGGTAAAACAAAATTGTTCTTATTCCAAATTTCTTTCGAACAACTAAATCTAAACCGTTGGTAAAAAAAAAACATCGTTGCGTCAGTAAACAAAAGACAAATAGCTGCATCTGGTCTCCTCTTTGCTCCTTATTGTATTTGTTTTAAAAGAGTGCGTTTTCTAGTTTTCTATTTGAGTAATGTATTTTGCAACTGAGCTTTTCATTTCTATTTGTAGGGTAGTTAGGTTTGTTTGAAACTGCTTTATGATAGTCTCTGAGTCAAATGCCGCTGTGCAGTTCGATAACATTTTTTTATTTAGAAAACTTTTTTTTATTGAACTTGAGTTCACGCAATGTGGATTAATACTGTACAAAACAAAGCAAAAAATGTATTGATGACTTGATCCACGAAAACTAGTTTTCCTGTCAATGAAAGGAAAAAAGATTAGTACAGTGAATGACAATAAATTTCATGATCTGATCATTCAAAAAGGAAGTCGATACTCCGTGGATCAGTGGCAGTTCTTACATTGCCTACCTTGATTTGATACTAGCTGTTCCAAGTAATGTCTTTGCTCGATTTAAAAACAGAGGCATAGACAGAGCCCTTACTAATATCGTGAGGGATGGCAATGGTTTGTGACCCGAGCTGGACAGGCTGGCGGCCCGTCGGGAACAACAATAATCTGCCATCGACCATTTTGCATGTTCTACAATTCCGGCTGGGTGGAAATGTTTGTGTTGTACAATATACATCGATGTACCATGTTTGTCCATAGACGCAAGGATATACAATTTTTTTTTTTTATACACTGGCGAGCTGTCACGCCGATAAAACATTTTGTATAGTACTGGTACCATCCTTAAAATATCCCCGGAAGTTTGACGGTCCATCAGATCGGATTGAGATTCCGCGAAACGTGTAAAATACTGCTGACGCTCAGTGCAGACAATACGTCTGCAGAGTTCTACGGCCTTCACGTGTAAATACATGTCCACATTTGCAAGATTGTCTCAATAAATTTGCTGTCCATCACTCCCTTGTCTAATCGGACGCTTTTGTATAATCGATTATCCTAAAAGTACCAGTATTTAATTATTTCTGCTAAAAATAATTTTATTGAATAAGTTATGTGGCATTTGACAATAGTGACTATAGTAAAAATCAAAGTATTAGTTTATTATTTACAAAAATACACCTATCAACTTCTATCTACTTTGGGCACTCTTCTTGGATCACTCCTTTGGGGATAAAAATTCTACAAAATTTCCTTCTGCTGTATACAGCAATTCTGCTTCAAAATGTTCGACAGAACAAGATAAATAACGAGCAGTAGATTGTCTGGTTTTATTTGTAAACAGCGAGCATGTCCTTTACTCCTCTACTCTGCATCTCATTTCATGCGACTTTCCTATACAATTGGATTTTTCATTTGATTTATTTATTTTATATTGGAAAAAGAAAATATATACACAAATTCAAATTCATTCTATTTACTGTCATCTTTTTTTATTTTTTTATTTAGTAATCATCTCATATTTTTTATTTATTTTCATTTTTAATCTAAATTTTCTTTATTATTTCGATAATTTGTTTCTAATTATTTTATTCATATTTCTTAATTTTTTTCACATTAATCGTATTCATTTTTGTTTGATTTATTTAAAAAAAAAAAATATTTTTGTTTTGTTCAACCACAAATTCCACCCTCACAGCTCGATAACCATGAAATAAAACCTGGCAAGTGTCTGAAAATTAACATTAGCGTTCCGAACCTGCGCCTTTTTGTAGGCAACATACCTAAATCGAAAGGCAAAGAGGAGATATTAGAGGAATTTGGTAAATTAACAGGTAAATACTGATTTTTTTTTTTTGTATTTGAGAAATAGAGTAAAAAAAAAGAATAAACGCAAATGCGAGCAAATGAAATTTAAGCAAATGAAACAAATACACGTGAGTGAATTGTAAGAAAATGATTTGCAAAAACTTTTCGGTAGATAAAATGAATAAAAACGGAACCAATTCGATGATATAAACCAAAACTTAATGTAACACATAATAAAGAAAGACCAAAGGGAAATTAGTTGTTTCTAGGACCGAACTACATAATTGGCACATTCAATGATATCCAATTGGCGTTGACATAATATAGTTATTAAATTGGCATTATTTTGATCGGCAAATATAAAATATGGGCTCTCGTCACACCTGATCTTTTTGCATCTATTAAACGTGGTGGTAGTGGTATTGTGTTAGCAAATGAATTAGATGCAGGTTACATGTACAACTAAAATACAAAAGTCATCAGTTAGTCCTTAAGTTTAATAAATGGGTGTGTGAATTTTTTTAATGAAGTGCGTTTCAGAGAAATGAAATATCCTTTCTTCGAGTAAATACTGTACGCATTTTAGCTGGTTTTGTATGGTTCCATAAGCAAATTTGTCAACAAAACTGAACAATTTGTGAAAGATATATAAAATCCGCCACAGTCTTAAAAACCTGGCGATATAGGGATGCGGACAGTAAGGCAATCGATATTCATACGCATTTTGTACCTGACAAGAAAAATATAACGTACCTTCATCATTATATACAGTTACTTAAAAACCAAAGTTTTATTTTCAGAAAGGGTTTGAGTAAAAGTCTTTTTTTTTTATCATAAAGCATAGCGCGGTACTTTTAATCATTTTAACTTATTACTTCTCCAATAAAAAAATATGCAATGGACCAACTTTCCCAAAACCCATAAATCAAACATGATGGTCGATGATCATGCCCTTACATCAACTTGATCGTGGAAGCATTTAAACTAAATATATTTTCGCAAATTGTCGGCTCCACACTAACTTACTAGGAAGCAAAAATCTCTCCACCTTTTCTCTTAGTTAACAGATATCATGGAGAAACAAGAGCTCAAATATCTTTCCTAAAAGGCACGGATATGCCTGCTGACTCATTGTTCAGTTCAACAATATATTATTGCATGATGAAATGTTTTGACAAAAAAGTGTAAAATATGCATAATTGCACGAGTCTTCAGTTGTGGTAGTTTAAACGTCATTTGTCACTAGTGGAAAATCACGATAAAACCTCACGGACCATCAAATTTTAGTACACTCTTTATAAACATTTTTGTGAACAGAAACGAACTATGTATGAACATGTAGACATATTGCAAGAGCAAGATAGCTATCGATATATTATTTGGAAAGCAACACTTCATTTGATGTGCATAGTTTGGAACGTTGGTTGAGATAAGCACTGTGATTGGTCGGCTTTTGTACAAAATTTCGCACAGTCAATTTGTGCAGCCAAAATTTGTACTAAAGCCGACAAATCACAGTTGTCCACCCAACAAATTTACGTCCCAAATTAGTCACATCAAACTGTTCTGTGACGTTTTGTTGAAAAAAAAATTGTTTTGATTCTAACCCGGTGTCTCCACCTGCAATTTTCTTAGCATGAAAATTTTCATGAAATGACAGATTGCACGTGGAGACCACAAATTTCATGAAAAAACCAATTTCATGAAAAGTATTTCACAGCTCCTTTCATGGTATTGATTTCATGAAAGGGGCTGAAATTTCTGTGCAGTTTGACACTTGTTTTTCATTTTCACGATGGCTGAGTGGCGAATGGTCGCTTGTAGGTTGTAGCGCTGAAACTAGGTATTTGAATAAAAACGAGACAAGTATAGTCATTACAAGGATATGGTAAATGGCAACAGAGAATGGATGTAGGTAGGATGTACGATGTAGTCACATGGGCATTATAGTTTTGCAGTTCGATCAAGACAGATCTTATTTGCTCTTGGAAATATTTGGTTATTATTTCTTGTTTTTTCCCGCGATGGCTGAGTGGAGAGTAGAAGATGTGCTCAAATTTATAAACAATTATGAAAAATTCGAGTGTTTATGGAACTATAAAAGTAGAGACTACAAAAGGTTGGACCTTAAAAGAAATGCATAGTTGCAATTGTCCAAGGAAAGTGGCAAGGACACCGAAAAGCTAAAAAAAAAATCGAAACCTTCGAACAACCTACGTTGTGGAGAAAAAATTGCGAAACTCGTCATCTTCCCACAAAACATCTTTCAATAAATGTTCCTCTAAATTGTGCATTTCCCTTTTTTCCAGAATTGGATTTACCCAAAACCTACGTTTTCCTTTCTCAGTTCGTTTCCGCAATTCTTCTAATTCCTTCATGGCGAGAACGCAACGATGTGCTCTGCTCAAAGACATTTCAACGAATGAAATTTCATGATACGAAATGCCCACCCTACATTTCATTTCATATTGTCGTTCTTTCAACGCGACCAAATTGGACAGATTTCATGAAAGAAAATTTGCAGGTGGAGACACCGTGTAACAAACGTGAAGTAGACGATCTTCACCAATTTTAAAATCCGTAGGTGTCCTTCTAAATGTACTTTTTACCCCTATTACTTTTCGTAAACCCACGTATTTGACTCACGCTTAAGGATAAAACAAATGCTGACTTCGGTATCGAATATTAGAATTTGTATGTTTATTGTCAAATTCCACTTACCCATTTCCAGAAATAACCAGCGAGTGGTTTGAGACACCATCAACCCCTGGTAAAGACTGAATTTAGGTATAACAAAAAACTGTAAGTTCGTGTAATCTAAATTAGTAAATGATAGCGTTCAAAAATACGCACAACTGTCGCTTGAAACAACTGACAATAAATTGGCCAGCACATCCTAAGGCCGGTCGCTGTTACATGATACGTATTGTCGAACTTAAAAAAAAGGAAAAAAAAAACCAACATTTTCAGTTAACTCCAACGGCTGTGACCTCCTTAAGTCAGCAATAAACCAATCTTCCAAAACATGTTTTCCCATCATTGTATCTAACTAAGAGTAAAAAAAAAAAGAAATAAAAAAACCCTCTGCGCAAAACCAGCTAAAATGCATTAAATGTCCAGAAAGGAAGTATATGACGAAGCGCTGCATCGAAACATGGGCGGCGGCAGCTGCTTTTGTGTAATTGCACAATGCACCGCTCGCTGCAATGAGAAATATTTTCATGTGCATACAACAGCACAAAGTACATTTTCGAAAAGTCCGCATTGAAGGACATAACACACAACACATATAAACACAGCTAAAACTAAATAAATGTGATGGCTGGATATAGATTTCGCTGTTTTTTCTTCTTTTTTTTTTTTGTATAGCATGTCCCTCTAACTTGGTCAAAGGATATTTCATTTCTTATTTAAGATTGAGATTTTCTTTTTCAATTGGTCGCACAATCAAGTATATTCACATTGAGAGCACGAAGGAAAGCAACAGAGAAAAAAAAAATGTGTTGTTTATATTTGCACATGCATACGTTAATTTTTTTTTTTATGGGCTTGTCGTCTTCATCGTCCATCAACCCTTTTTGTTTGCGATATACAATACCAAGGAAAATAATAAAAGGTATTTTTTTTTTTGTATTATTATTTCTTTGTCTTCCGATTCGTGCTCCTCTTTTTCACCTTCATTGTATTCGTATGCACTTTATCGTCTCCGCTTAAATATGCGAATGCGATTTGAGCTACAAAAAAAAAAATGTGAACGAAATAATAAATAAATAAATGGATATTCCATCACACCTGGTCGAATTCCCTCGCTCGCATTTACTGTGTATGGATCCTTGCATATACAAGTATTAGCGTCGTCCGTGGGAAATTGTCTTTGAATAAAGGGAAAACTTTTGCTAATAAACACCGCACTAGTATTTATATAACATGAATTACATATTAATTATATAAATGCAAAGAGCATTGCTAGGTAGGGTAGGGCGGGGCTAGTTGGACCACTTTTTTTTGACGCTTCATAACTTCCAATCTGTTCATAATTAAGCTATGAAACTAAAGTAAATAGAAGCATTGAAACTTCGACTTTTTAATGTTATTAACAAAAAAACAATTTATCTTACAGTTAAATAATTATTTTGACTCAAATACACCAAGTCCAAGTGGTCCAACTTACCCCACCAGCGGGGCAAGTTGGACCAGTGAGTGGGGTAAGTTGGTCCGAAACCTAAAAAACTGAAAAGTAATTTTTACAAAATACGAAAACGCTATAATTTCTTTCTAAAATGTATTTAAAATGAAAAAACACAACATAAACTTCAAAAAACGAAAATAAAAAACCGCTTTATGACGTTCTATAAAATAAATTTAGATAAGAATAAAAATATTATTTTATAGATTATGAATCGTATAATCGTTACTGCAATTTATGCAAATAAAGATGCTTCCTTGACATATTTTGGAGCATTTTGAATGGGCCCACTTTCGGCAAGTGTGACACTGCACCCACTCCTCCCCAGGTAAACTTTTTGAATATGCTTCCATACACATAAGACAAAACCAATCAAGATGTTTTTCTTCCTCACCACTGGCGGTCCAACTTACCCCACACTGACTTTGTTGAACATTTTGTTTCACAAAGAAACAACTACACCAAACACTTCAATTCCACACTCGAAAAAATAAAATACAATAACGGGACACATGACAAATGTTTACCTTATTCTGATATTTGCACCGCTTCACAAAAAAAGAAAGAAAAGAAATAATTTTTTTTTTTTAGTTTTTACACTTAAAAATACAAATTTTAAACGAAGTGCCCCTTTGAAAGTAAAAATGCAATTTCAACTAGTTTGGCTTGTGGCCGTAAGTCACACACTTCGATTGTGTGTCATCGTTGTCATGTAGGACTTTTAGTTTCTGAGTTATTCGAGTGGGCCTACTTGCCCCGTGGCCCAACTAGCCCCGCCCTACCCTACTATAATTTGATTCATATCATTGTTTTACTTCATGACATCAATTTTATTAAACAAACAAGAAATAGTTTCAGAAGAAAGATTTTGGCGACCTGTAGACGTAGTGCTATTTTTAAACTACATTTAAATTGAGGCAAAAAAAAACATTTCGGTTTGTATAGACGAAAATTAAATATATTTGAATAAAAATTGTTTCCGACATCATTGCATTCAATCTACAGGCAACTCGTCCATAAGAACGTTAACTGGCCTTCTAAAAGGTCTCCTTACTGCTACTTGAAAATGCATTGCTACGGCTATTGACGATCTTAATTCTTCGCTTGACTTCTGTTGTCTTCTGTCGTTTTCAAATCTTATAGCGGAGCCGAGGTAGATAAAGTCCCGAACTATGTACCTGAATGACATGTGTTCCATCTTCTTTGTGAGTGTCCGGCCCTAGTCAAAACCAGACGCATTGCACCAGGTCACCCCTTTTATGATGACTTTCCGGCCACCCAAAGCATCCATTTCAATAAGATCATAAAATCTCTCAACTCCGCAGACTGGTTTTGAGCTCCTTTAACATCCGCATCAAGGCCGCTTGGCATTAAAACATCCTTTACCATATAAACGTTCTAATTTTGGTATCTAAAAATTCAAAAAAAAATAAGCCGTTGAAGTTTTGGACGAATAATACGAAATTTGCACGTTTTCCCAAAACTGCGATCGTAGCCAACAACCTCGCTAGTGTTCGTTGCTGCTCAAACCTTTATAGTGTTGTAATAACGAAACTACGCCATTCATTTCATCGCAAGAACGTTTTGTGTGGACATTTCGTAAAAATGCTTTTAAAAAGGACTAGCATGAAAGTACATGGTTTAGCGCGAAATATTATTTTTTTTATTTGACAATTGCTAAATCCATATAGTTTATGGTCGCCTCTAAAGCTCCAGATATAAACAGAGTACGTCAGAAGAGTAGCAAAGTTTTCAACATTTCAAAAACACGGGAGCCTCAGCGTAAAAACTAACTCCCCATAGCCTTATGCAACGGATATAGCTTTAAAGTTGCTTCGATCCCTTATGGAGTTTAATCCGCCTTCCGCAGCCCAGCGCTACCGTTTTGCGTCTAAAGTTGCTATTTGGCTCTTTTTAAGCTTGGAAAATACGCTTTGAAACATTTTCAAATGGTGTTATTCCCAAATAAAAACCTTTAAAATGTTACGTAGTTTCGTATCATAACAGTATTATACTTAGCGAGCCAATGCGTGTTAAATATCTGCAGCGTCCACGCTGTTCCGCAGTGTCCTTTCTCCTTTGTGAGTTGGGACTTAAAGTAGCCATACTTTCGCTTGTTTACTGGAAGTTTTTTTTTTGCATATATCTTATGAGGCACTTGTTCATTATTGGCGCGTAAATTTTTCTTATGAAACTATTAAATTATTCCCCAATCATCATAATCACTTGTACAAGTACCCATTGGCGTCTCATTTGTATTTCGTATTTTATTATTTGTTATGCTATGTTTTATTTTTTTTTTGTTATCACCCTTATGAGACTCTTTTCAAATGTGGTAATTAACCTGCTTCGCAATAATTGAAACATTTTTTTGGTTAAACGAATATAATACTAATTAAATACGGTATACGGCACTATTCCGCACCACCTACTCATTCCTACCATAGTTTCTTTTTTTAATATACTTTTATAACCGATGTCACACTCCCAATCTATTCAATAGCCTTATTGTATTTAATTTTATTTATTTTAAGTTTCACTTTTGCGCTAAGAAATTCATTTAAATTTATAGTATTTCGTTGTTGTTTGGCCGTAAATAAAGCGCTTGCATTTTTAACACATTCTAAAGATTAAAAAAAAAATCAACATATCATGCTCGAAAAAATCTCCAGTCATTATTGCGTATGAACAAAAAAAAAAAATCATATAATCAAAACAAAATATTAAATATTTTATATAGGAATAGAAAAGATAAACAACTTAAAATCGTTTCAAATTACGTTATTTGAATATCTTGTTTTTTTTTTTCTTTATATAATATTATATCTTTTACGAAATATTTTTATTTTAAGTGCGTAATAATTTATTTTGGTTAACATTAGAAATAAATCGATTTGAGTATGATGTAGGAGTATCATAGAGAAACTTTTAATAGAGGTGACATACGACTGGATCCAGAAGTTTTGAAATCTGTTTTTTACTGCAAGCATCGAAAGGTATAAGTCGGGATGTTGCTCGCAATTTTTGTTTTGTTCGACTATACTATAAAGTGTTTTTTTTAAATAGATTTCAGAAAAAATTCACCTCAAAAAGACTACAGCTTCTCTTGTCTTTTGTTCTTTTTCACACAAATTAGCTAACTGACAGCTAAGTGCTTAATTGTTTTTCATAAAAAAAAAATCAGAACACTGAACGTGCTCGAGATTTTCTGTACGGATTGTCGGCAGATTTAACAAAAAAAAAGATTTGTGCAGCATTTCCAAAAAACTAGGGACGTCGTTTATAGAATAAAAAAATAGTGAGCGGACCTTTCTTTTATTCACTAATACGGTGTTGTAATGATCCCCAAAGACCTCATATAATACATTTTATTGTGTACTTTACAAATGCTGAAGATGTTCAGTTTTTTTTTTTGTTATTTTTTTTTTTTTTTAATATTTCGTAAAATTTGTAAAATTCAGTTTTTAAAAAGTAACTTCTTTTGTAGCACACACACTGGCAACCAGCGCTATTCGTGACATCAGTATATAATTTAATTTGAGTTCTTACAATTTTACTAATTTTACATACGTAAATTTAGTATTAAAGTTTGTTTTTAACAAAGCTGTCATTTAAGTTGAAGTTAACAGATACTACTAACAGATATTAGAAAATAATGTTTCTTTCTAAATTGAGGATAGGCCTTTGTAATGTGAACCTATAAGTTGGTTTATGTTTTGTTTAAAACCACAAGTTTTAGAAAATGAAGAGGAAAATAAACGCTGTCTAGAAATTGAAAAGCGTACATTACTTCGCCCATTTTTCTGATGGCAGTTTTTTTTTTTTTAATGGTAAGCCACTCTCGTCGTATATCTAGGTACTATAAAAATAAAGAAAAATCTCTCAGATTTATAGCATGACTTTTTTTTACCTATTCTCATACTCAAATCGAAATTATTAATCAGAGCAAGTAGTCGTAGTTTTTTTTCCAATTCTTAAAAACAATCTTAATTCTAGACTTTTATCAGCATACTTCAAAACAAAAATTTTATTAATTTTATTTTCTTTCGTATAAATTTCAAAAACAAAAGCAGCGACAAAAATAAATCAATTTTTGTTTTTATCATTTAAGTTACGTATAAATATATATACAAAGAGTGGAAAGAATGGCAATTCCGATAAAGAACAAAAATTTAATTGTTTTTTTTTTTTGCCTTTAATTTGTTTTCTTTTAATTGAGAGAAACAAAATTGTTTGTGTGAAAACTTATATTAATTGCAGCTAAATGATTTTGAAATTCGGAAAGGCAAAAAGATTGGTGTAACGATATCTTTTAACAATCACCGGCTATTTGTCGGCAATATACCTAAGAATAGAGATCGCGACGAATTATTTGAGGAATTTGCTAAGCATGCACGTAAGTGGTATAAAATAATAAACGACACAAAAACAAACAAAAAATGCAATTTTATTATTTTTTTTTATAACTCACAACAAAGAAGTGTACCTATTTTTACCAATACCACATACACACACATTCTTATCCTGAACATTTTTAGAATTGTATAAAACAAAAATAAAATATGATCAAAATTTTCCCTTCAACATAATTGGTCTAAAAAAAAATCTAACAACAAGTAAAAAATGGTAAATCGATTGAACTTAAAACATTGGAAAACCCGAATTGGATCTTTGTTTTGCAATGTTCACTTCAAAAAAAAAAAAAATGTAGAAAAAAGAAACAAAAAGAAAATGTATGTCATATACAAGTCGAGTTACATGGTTTATTGGTTCTTCGAATGCATACCCCTTTTTCCAAACAGAAAAGAAAAAAGCGAAATGCTTAAGAAATTTTTGCATTTTCTTATACTTATGTAATTGGAAGTCTCATGTACTAATCCAATCCAACAAAATTTATTTATTTTTTGGTACTAATTTGCTTGACATTATTTCAGTTTTTTTTTTTTTCTTAATTGAAACCACAAAAAAATTAATATTGTTTTTGATTTAATTTAATTTAGCTTTTTTTTTTTTATTTAGCTCTGTAGCTTAACAATTTTCTTCCAAAACATTGCCAAATTCGCACTTATAACAAAATTTGATGATACAATTTTTTTTATTTAAATGTGTATTTAAGGGACAAACAAACGTTTTTAAAGACACATTTAAATAAAATGAATTTTCTTTTAATTTGTTAAATCATCGAATCAAATCGAAAAAAAATATGTATGAAACATGAAACATTTGGACTCCTTTTGATTTTCTTTTTTATTTTGACATTGGGATTTAATAGAAATATTAAAGTAGCTATCAATTTATAAAATTGTGAGGTATTGTTTAGGTATACAGCAGGTAATACAAGTTGGATAGATGTGCTTGGGGATAACTTTATTTGGATTAACATTACTTCGTTATGCAGGGTGCTTGAGATGTGAGGCCTCCTTTTTGTATTGAAATTAGCTACGTCGAATGGCCATGGAGGAGACGCCTGCTCTTTCAGTAAACTTAATGAAACATTATGTGCAATTTTCGAGGGTTAGTATTTATATTGGAATATTGGAAAATACAACCGGAACCCTAGTCCCCGGACTACATCGCTGCCTGCTAGTGAACCACTACCTTCACACTTAGAGAAACATTTACACAATTTTGGGTAAAAGAACAGGTCTATTCCGGACCCTCGAAAAATGGTAGATAAACATAAATTCCTTTTTATAACCGGCTTGTCGCCAGAAAGTTTGTGCCGAACTGTAGACAAAAACGCTTTAAATACAATGAAATCGAATAAGTCACTCTGGATTATATCTTCCATCCATTTCCGTATATTTCCTTTTTATTTCATGGGGAGTATGATTCTTGGCTTGCATCTGTTTAGCGTTCTTTCGCTTCCCCTTATCAAACGCAGCACTGCTATTCAGTACTCGTTTTGTCAATTGTCAATATTGCAAATTTAAAAGGCTGTGGTTTCAGCTTTTTCAAACTGATTGATATTTTATTGTCTTCAGTAACATCTTAGCCATTTGGCTTGGTCAAGTCTTTCGGCCGATCGTGTTTTTTGTTTGAGATGTATGTTGTATTTCCTTAAGCGATTATTACTGTGAAGGTTCTTACTAAAGCCGTTTTTTTTGTTTTATTAGTTGTCGGACATAACTTCTAATCGGTTCGGTTTTGCGCAAGTTCCATCTATTGTCCGCCGTCCCCAATGACATCGTCCTTGCAATCTTGTTAAGGTGTTATAAAGATTTTTTTTAATGATGCAATGAATCTGATGACTTGCTTTTCAGAAATCTGGCAACAAACCAAAACAGACCCTAAGTTCCAATGATCTTTAGTAGCATTCTTGTGAAAGTCGTGATCTGACTTTCGACTGTTATATTTGGTTAGAAATACAGTACATACATGAGTTGATTTTTTAAATATATATAACAATTAATCACTTTCAATTCAACTGCAAAAATAACCCACAAAAGAAGACTCACAGTTTTAAAAATTCAGAGAAGCGCCGAGTTCGAATCCCACTATAGATGTTTCAATCTCCTACATCTCCTGAATTGATCGTACCAAGTACATAAACATATCTTAATAAAAATGTATTGTATCGTAGAGTATTTTGATTTTATTTCCATTTAATTAATTTTTGAAAATGAAAGGTTATATTATATTTATGATAGCTACAAAAAAATTATGTTTAAGGTATTTAAGCGTTGCATCACTAGCGTTTGTTACAAGCAATTTTTTCAATAGAAACTTAGCGATTATACTCTAAACTAAGACATAAATGCCAGCTTGAGTGAAATTTAGGGTTGCAATTATTGCACAAGTGATCACGATCAACTGACTAAACTAATGTCCAAATGACTGTAACTAATGAACAAATCATCCACTTTAATATCGCAACGAAGCTTTTGCTCAATTTACAAAACGTAGATATGTGTTGGCTTTGATCGAATTATAGATCGCTTGATTTCGTGTATGTTATTTACTTTAATTTTTGTCGGTATCCTACTTTGAGACTAACGTATTGCAAACGTTTTCATCTTGAAAAAAAAAACACGTAAATTCCCCTAAAGCCAATGATCGTGATCAGAATGCACCATTCCCGAATGGACTTGATTGTTATTACAACCCTAAACAAATGCCACTTCGAATACAAAAATACTTTTAGATATAACATCGATAATATATAGGTTACCAATTGTATTTAAAATTAAAGTTAGTAAAACTTAAAATTCCAGGTAAATAAAAACAAAAAGACCTCTCGAACCTTTTGATAGCTACTCAAAATTCGATTTCAAACTTTTGTTGAAATAATAATTGTATAGCTACAGCATAGGTACTCTATTTATACAAACCATTAAAACTAATAGAATGCAGTCTTCAAACAGAAAAATAAAAGATTGCCGTCATCACAATCTGGACACCTGACATAAAGAATTTTGTTTAAAAATCCACTGAATAGAAGAACAAATGTTTTTTTAACATTTAAATCAAAATTCAAAATGAGGAAAACAAACAAATGGTAATGACTGGAGAATTTACCCTAAACAGAATAAAAAAAATCCATTTCTTTATTTAAAAAAAAAAAAAAGAATAATAAAAGAAAATCTAATGGTACTCTATATGTATAAACTATCTTGTTTTACCACCTCTCTCTCTACCTCTATATACATATTTATAATTTTTAAATTTTTCTATGTGCAATTAAAAACCATTCAGATATTATTGTCATATACATTATATTATTATATAATATAAATAAATATACAAAGTTTTTTCTATCTATTTTCCTTTACCTTAACATTACACTGCGATCACATAATTTGGTGTTAAATGTAAAATTAAAGAAAGAAAATTAGAGAAAGTCGGTTTCGTGGAAATCTCTCCTATATATTTATTTATTTAATTTTTCTTATTAAATGTTAATTGTTGCATTTAATTGAATTATTTAATTTTTTTTTTTTGGTTTTAGACAAACTAAAGCGTTTTGGCATTGGAATTTTGGGGGTTAAAATTGTTAAAAAAAGAAAATAATATACAAACATAAAGAAAAAAAGCAAGAAAGCGTTCTCCAAATTTTTTTTTACAACCAAAAAATGCAATAATTTTGATTGTACTAAATTTGGAAACGTATTTCTTTTAGCATTTGATTTTTTTGTTGGTTTTCAAATATATCTATAACATTTATAAACAATATTACTCTTTCTTCCTTTTTAA
Source organism: Cheilosia vernalis (assembly GCA_949126925.1). NCBI lineage: Eukaryota > Metazoa > Arthropoda > Insecta > Diptera > Syrphidae > Cheilosia > Cheilosia vernalis. The sequence goes on along the minus strand of OX421358.1, from coordinate 97,577,975 downwards.
ATTCAATTCTAAACAATTTTTTTAACTACACAAAAATTCACACACAACCTCAGCTGGCCTTGTTGAAGTTATAATCTATAGCTCACCCGATGATAAGAAGAAGAATCGAGGATTCTGTTTTCTCGAATATGAATCACATAAAGCAGCTTCATTAGCTAAAAGAAGGCTAGGAACTGGTAGAATTAAGGTATGTGCCATACATCTTTGACGAACTTTGCATAAATATGCTTTTAATTTATTTAAAACCAACATGAATTACAGGTTTGGGGATGTGATATAATTGTTGATTGGGCTGACCCACAAGAGGAGCCCGACGAACAGACAATGTCCAAAGTCAAGGTGCTCTATGTGAGAAACCTGACACAAGACGTTAGCGAAGAAAAATTAAAAGTTTGTTCGATTTTCTTTTCCGTTCTTGCGTGTACTTAACTTATGCATTTTTTTTAGGAACAATTTGAGCAATATGGTAAAGTGGAACGAGTAAAGAAAATAAAAGACTACGCTTTCGTGCATTTTGAAGACCGAGATAATGCTGTCATTGCAATGCGAGGTCTGAACGGTAAAGAGGTTGGGATGTCAAACATCGAAGTAAGTTGCGAATGGAAAAATTGTTTGAACCCTGTAATAATATTGTAAACTATTTAGGTTTCACTCGCCAAACCGCCTTCAGACAAAAAGAAGAAAGAAGAAATCCTTCGAGCCAGAGAACGCCGAATGATGCAAATGATGCAGGGCCGGCCTGGAATAGTCGGGTAAGTTATTGTTTGTCTTTTTGTATACTACCCCAACAAAATCAAAATTAGACATCAATTCAAACATAAGTTTCATTAACAAATTGTTTAGTTATTGGAGATTGAGTTAAGGACCATTCACATGAGCGCGAACTGCGAATAGGCGAACTGCGAACAAATCAATTTATCTGTATTTATGAATTGAAAATTGCTATTTGTTTTACCACAAAAGCTTTATATTCAATTAATTTATAATTATTCACAATCCACATAAAACAGTCGCGATCCACAAACATGCGAATGAAAAATTCGCTCGAACTTAACCTTCAACAATACAAATGATTCGCGGGTACCTGCGACTAAAAAAAGTTTTCAAGTGAATGAAGTGTCAGAATCTAGGAATATTCGCCAGTTCGTGGTTCGCAAGTCGCTCTCATGTGAATGGTCCTTTATGGCAGGGTTAGTTCTAAGGTTCATTTTGTGGGTGCCGAAATCTTCCTCCGGCAACACAATAATGCCCCAAACTCGTAAAGAACAGCAACAGAATTCTGCAAATATTTAACAGAAAGAGACAAAAACTAGAGTTGCATTGTTTTTGCCATTGTACTGCAAACTAATTCCTTTTTTTTCGCTTGTAAATTATGTCATCGATCAGTCGTAAAATAAAGTAGCGCGGATAGAGTAAATTTAATTTAAATTATCGCGTATTGTTGCATACCTTCAGGCTGAATAGGTTTATAAAGCTGCGATTACACGGCCATGTTTTCGAGTCATTTAAATGGCGCTCTGACGTAAAAATGTCGTTCCGTGTGATCGCCATTTTTGGGACAACATTTTCGGCGTGGAAAATGACTAGGAAAATGGCAGAGCAAATGACATGAATTTTGTGCCATTTAAATGACGGAAAAAAATGGCCGCGTGATCGCTCTTTAATGACGCCTAGGAAAAATGACTAAACTTTTCAGCTGTTGCGTCATTTAAATGGCAGCCTCAAAAAAATAACTTGGCACGAAATTCATGCTATGCCATTTTCTACGCAAATGACAAATGAAGCAGCATTTAATATGATATAGATAATGAAAGATTTTTTTTTTTTTGTAGCGAAGGGATGAGTCGCATCAGAAAAATTTCTTAAAATCAACCAACTGAAAAACTACCAAGTGATAACTGTTAATATAGCTCATACAAAGTTAAGTGGATTAAAAATAGCCGAGTCAGTTTAAGAAAACTGCAAAATTGGGAAAATGGACTATCTGAAGTTTCTCAGTTCTTCCTGAATTTTTTGTGCACGTCAGATAGTCAACCAGAAATTTATAGGAAAAATATCAGATAGGCTGTTTTGGCAGAATTTTCTACTCGCTCTTCTATATACTTGCCATTAATACAAAATAGAATTTTAGGTAGTTGGTCAGTCTTGCTTGTAAGCCGACGAAATGACGCTTGCTTTCATTTGAAATTTGAATTTTGTCTCGTGGCGAAAGGACGTGAAATTAATAAACCGGTTTAAATTTTATTTTTTGTGATTGTGTTGCTCGGTACCTACCTATTGAGCGAATGGAAAACGAGCCGTCGCCCTCAAGTGCCGACAATATGGACTGTTCAGTGAACTATGTTATGAATTCCAATACCAAAAAAGCAGTAGGGTAGCGGAACAGAAAAATTAGCCATTCGTGGAGTGACGAGGTGAATTCGCGTTTGATTGTGGCAGTGCAAAAACAACGGGCACTTTGGGATAGCGCAGTTCCCCAATACAAACTACAGAATATCAAAACGGGAGTGTTTCTCTCAGGCAGTGCTTTTGATATGCTGGTAGGTGCAGCAGTTTGCTATCCAATGCTTAACCGAATGTAAAGCGATTAAAGACACCACCACACTATCCGAGAACCGTCCGTTGCGATCTACATCTACATACAACAATTTGTAGTCAGCATCAGCTACTCCCATCATCATCGCCAAAGTTCTTTTTGACATTTTTTATTTATTATCATGTTTTTTTTTTTTTTTTTTCTATACAATTTAAATTGATTAAAGAGGTGGCACGCATGTGTCTTTGCCGAAAGAAAAACACTAAATGACAGTAGCTATATTTTTCTCATTGGTCATTAGTGTCATTTGTCATTTAAATGAGGCAAGTCATTGCCATGTGATCGCCATTTTTTCGCTCATCATCTAAATGTCATCCCAATGGAGAATTCTAAATGACTCGCACTGTCTGTCATTTGATTTTGGGACAAAAATGACGTTAATAGTCATTTCGTGTGATCGCCATTTTTTTCACAAATGACCAATGACGAATCGTAGCTTGAATGGCACTCTAATACGACATTTTTTGCGGACGTCAGAGCTTCACTTAAATGACTCGAAAAAATGGCTGTGTAATCACAGCTTAAATGTCGTTTTCGATTTGGCAAAAAATCAATTTTTTTATCGAGATTGCTTTTGAGAAATCTCAATTTTTTCTCAGATTTCACACATACTTTCACTAACACCAATGTTTATGACACACAGTGTCGGTTACGAATTGTTTATCATTGGAAGGATTGCTTTTTTCACTGAGTTATTTATTTTACGCGTATGGGATCGAGTTTTTATATTAAATTATTTCGAAATGCGTTACTATACCTAAATGTGTGAAAATCAATTGAAATGGATTTCGAGTGCAAGTGCAAAAATGTGTTTTTACACGCAAAAACCAATATAATTCCGATTTCATGTTCGATTCGGCAGCAGAAATCTTAAATCTCAGATCAAAATGTAAAAAGCCAAATCGAAAACGTCATAAGTGTTATAAAGCAAACCTTAAAACAGACAAGCAACGCCAACGTACACATGGGAGCTTTAAAGGTCTCATTGTTCGCCAGATAAGTTCTGTGTTATTGGTGTAAACACTTCTCGAATGCTGCCCCAAGGTTATATGTACCAGAACAATTTTAAAACATTGTATATTTGCGACTGCATAACAGCCTTAACACTCGAACAAGTGGTGGTTGAAAATCAACAACGAATTTGACATTATTCCAATTCGTAGAAAGAAGTGTGCTCATCTTTTGTCATCAAATTTGTGCACAAACTAACGGGTTTTTGCAACACCCAGAAAAAAAATAGGCATCTTCGTCGATAGTCAGGCCGCGATTAAGGCTGTTGGTTCAACTAAGTCAACGTCCAAGCTTGTTGTGGAATGCAGGGAGACACTGACCAGGGCTTGCCATCGGTTTGATATCACTCTCGTCTGGGTTCCCGGCCATAGGAACATTGAAGGGAATGAGAAAGCCGATGAACTTGCCAGAATTGGCTCAGCTCTGTGCGTGTCTCACGCGGAGGAAGTCTTCCCTCCGCTGGGATATGTAAAGAGAGAAATCCTCCTGCACTTCACCTCATGTGCTGAGACTAGTTGGATGAACCTGACGAACTGTGTCATTTCCAGGAAGATCTGGCCAACCTACGATAATGCCCGAACAAACAACCTCTTATCCAGATCGCGTGTAGATGTTGCCAGAATAACGGCAATTAGTACGGGTCATTGGCCTTTAGGAACCCACGCAGCCAAGCTTGGCATCCCCCACAATACCCACTGCCGTAGCTGTGATGACACAAGTAAGAGTGAAACAGTGTTCCATCTGTTTTGTGAGTGTCCGGCCCTAGCCAAAACCAGACGCAGTGCACTGGGTCATCCATTTTTTGATGACCTTTTGGCCATCCAAGGCATCCATTTCCACAGGATTATCAAATTTCTCAACTCCACAGGCTGGTTTTGAGCTCTTTTAACTTCCTTCACCTCCTTTTCATATCAGGTTCCGTAAGTTGTGGTTTCAAAACGGCGCTCAATGTGCTACTTGTGTTTTTCCCTCGTCGGGAAATACAGCCACCTAAACCAACCAACCAACGGGTTACTAACAATAACAGATTATTTTTATGATTCAAATATGTTTCTACATCACTTTGTTGGTATGTTGGTTTTACCAAAAATTACATATTTTTTTTTAGAAAAATTATTGTTTGGGTAGTATAAACCACTTCCTTAAATCTTAAAGCTCAACAGTACTACAAAGTTGTTTTAGAATGCCTTATCCTCCTTCTGATTACAGTAACCTTTCACCAACACATCCGAGTATGATGCCAATGGCCCCCATGAGACTTCCCGGCGGTCCACGGATTCCTATTCGAGCACCAATGGCTCGTGATTATGGTAAGCGATCGTCATTAAGTACATTATTATAATTTAGGTATGCAGAAAGCAAGCTATTTCACAATCACTGAAGGACGTATTTAATTTTATTATAACTAAAAAAAAAAAAAAAACAATAGTTAAATTGTTTTAGAAATTTCCTTCACTATTATTTTTTATTTTATATATAAATGAGTATTTTTTTTTTTTCGTAAAACTTAGTTGAATTTTTGTTGAAAGTCTCCCCGGCATAAATTTCTATCAATATTAACGTACATACATTTTCGATTTGCATTTGGCAGACACCCTCTACAGAAGTAAAGTAAACTTTGTTCGCTCTTAAAAATGTTGTAAATAATTACAAGAAATGTGCGTATAAAGATTATTATAATTTGGCATTTCCTTTGGAAATACATATCTTTACTACACAAAAGTTAATATTTTTTGTTGATTTTTTTCGCCCTCCCCGCCCGTGTTACATATTGCAGCCTTAATATACGAATAATAAATAAATAACAATAATTAGAAGTTACAATGCAAATCAATGAAAATTTTAAATTTTATGTATAACCATCCTCCTTTGTATCTATCCTATTGCAGTACCACGCCTAGGCATCTTAATTATTTTATATTATTTTTTTTTATTTGTTTGACGTTTTTTTTTATTATTAATTTCTTATTTAGTTTTTCATGTTTTTTGTTTTCCCTGTGTATAATCAATAATTTCCAAAGAGGAAAAGTACGTTTACGATTTAAAAATTTTCAATTTGAAAAGAAAATGAATCCAGATAAAAATACTGTCCTCCTCGTTCTTGCATTTTATGATTTTTAATATCACTGTATAACTAGTTTGTCCTTAACTTAAACCTGCAGCTCAGCTCCTCTGATCATTCATCATTTCTATCATAATGTGTATACATTTGTGTGTGTGGTTTTTTATTTTTTTAATTATCATTTATTTGATCCGTATTTATTAGTAACGCTTAATTCACATTAAGTCAGCCTAGATCAGCATCATTGCAAGTATCTAATTGTCGTTTGTTTCGGTGTCATTGGAAGATTCTGTGAGAGTATACTCAAATTGTCTCTTATTATTTTCTGTGTTTATCACAAACTAGCAATTTTCTCTCTCTTTCTCTAGTTTTTGCATGAAAAAAATCAGTTTTTTTTTTTTTTGTTCTTAAATATATTACAAATTGTAGTAATTTTTGATGTTAGAATGGTTTTTCTTGTGTTTTGTTTTCGTAATGCTAAGTATATGATAAAACACATGAAAATACAAAATACTTTCAAGCATAAGATTCTTAACCTTGCATCCTGCGCGCAGTATGTATGTACATTTTGCAAAATGTGTATTGAAAACAAAACAACAACAAAAAAATATATATATTTTTTGAATGGTAAGTATACGATAGAAATAGTTTTAGTTTAAATTGTAATACCAAATGCATACTCGTTATAAAACTTTTTACTGAAAATAAGGTACAAAACGAACATTTTTACTCTCCCGGCATTTTCAAAAATAATGTCCTTCACAGCTAAAGGGTTCAGTGATTTAAGGTTAGACCTCAAAAGAAAATTAATGCTTTTCTGTTAGAATGTAAATCGAATCAGTTAGTTGTAAGAGTTCTGCAGGGTTGCAAGTGGATCTCGTTTAGTTCGATATAAATTAAGAATGAAAACAAGGAAGTAAAATTATCTCCCTCGAGTCACAATAATTTTGTTACGCTTTTGAGAGCATCTTACATTAAATTCATAACCATGTGCTCGAATTTTAGTTGCCTTATTGTCGTAATGCTACAAAGCCGATATTTTCTTTACCCTTTTCCCTGCCCTGAGGCTTTAAATTCTCGAGAGTCGAAAACAGCAAACACGTATTCGTCAAGTGTAAAGTGTCTCCAAAGTGAACTAAAAGTAAAATATACTGCGGTTGTGGGTTGTGGCTTGTTGGATGCAATTCAAACTCATGAATACCGCTTTTTTGTTGTCGTGTAGATTTCGTATTCCAACTGTTCTGCGCTCCTATTCTGGAGTTAAAATTGTCATATTTAGGTCATTGCGCGTATGTCTAGCTGAAGAGCTAGAACCTCTAGGACGTGGTACTAACTTAACGCCACAAGATAAAACACCATTTTTCAAGCATTAATTTTTATTACCCTGGCTCAGTATCGGATCTTCCTACTATGTATTCTAAATATGCCAAGACAGATATTCGGTCCTAGTATCGGTCGGAATGAACAATTTGCCGCAGCGCATACTCTGTCGGAGACTCAAATTACGAGTACATTCGAGGTGCCCGTTTTCGGGGAAAAAAATTGTTCAATACGTTGACACATTGATCTGACGTCCTCGTATTGTTTGGTGCTTGTTTGTTGCTTGATCTTAGAAACACAAGTTAAAGCAATAAATACAAAAAATTGCGTTGCTAGCTATATTGTTCCTTCTTTTTATTGCTCTTACTTACTTACTTAGGTGGCGCTACAGTTCGGGGTGAACCAGGGCCTCAACCAACAAGCCTTTCCAGCTGGCCCGGTCCTTAGCCAACTGCCTCCAGTTGCGCACTCCAAGTTGGTTGAGGTCGTTTTCCACTTGTGCGCGCCACCTTAGGCGAGGTCTTCCTCTACTGCGTTGACCCTCTGGGTTGGAATCGAAAACTCTGCGGGCCGGAGCGTTGATGTCCATTCGCTCTACATGTCCTAGCCATCTCAAACGTCCAATGCGCAGTTTTTTGACTAGGTCGATGTCGCTGTACAGCTCGTATATTTCGTCGTTGAATCGTCTCCAAAACCCGTCAACGCATACGGGACCGAATATCTTACGAAGAATTTTTCTCTCGAATCGACCAAGGATATCTTCATCCGCCTTGGAAATAGTCCATGCTTCAGATCCGTACAGCAGGACTGGGATGATGAGGGTCTTATACAGAGTCTCCTTAGTCTTTCGGGAGAGGGCCTTACTACATAGTTGCCTTCTCAGCCCAAAGAAACAGCGGTTGGCAAGAGTTATTCTCCGTTTGATTTCTGATGAGATGTCATTTTCAGATGTTATAGCAGAGCCAAGGTAGACAAAGTCCCTTACTACCTCAAAGTTATAGCTATCTATTGTGACGTTCTGCCCGATTCGTCGATGTTGGGTGTCCCTTCTTGTTGACAGCATATACTTTGTTTTGCCCTCGTTAACCGCTAAGCCCATTTTAGCCGCTTCTGTGTCTATACTTGCAAACGCGCCAGTGACGGCTCGCTGTGTTCGTCCAATTATGTCAATATCGTCCGCATATGCAAGTAATTGTACAGACTTTTGAAAGATCGTACCTCGTATGTTAGCTTGTGAGTTTCGCACAATTCGTTCGAGTATGATGTTAAAGAAGTCACATGACAGCGCATCGCCTTGTCTAAATCCTTTTTTGACATCAAAGGTCTCGGTTAGGTCATTGCCGACCTTGATGCAGCAGCGAGATTTCTCCATCGTCATCCTACACAGACGGACGAGTTTGGTAGGGATGCCAAAACTAGACATGGCTCTGTATAGCTCGTCTCTATAGATACTGTAATAGGCGGCTTTGAAATCGATGAAAAGATGGTGAGTATCGATTTGGACTTCTTGGGTTTTTTCCAGGATCTGCCTAGGTGTGAAAATTTGATCGACGGTGGACTTTCCTGGCCTAAAACCACACTGATAGGGGCCGATCAGGTTGTTGACGAACGGTTTTAGGCGTTCACACAATATTGCAGATAAGATCTTGTACGCGATGTTAAGGAGATTGATTCCTCTTTAGTTGGCGCAGTTGAGGTGGTCTCCTTTCTTGTGGATCGGGCAAACGATGCTGAGATTCCATTCATCAGGCATGCATTCATCTGACCAAATCCTAAAATGAGTTGGTGCATGCTCTCCACCAAGTCATCTCCAGCTGCTTTAAAAAGCTCGGCGGGTAGACCGTCAGGCCCAGCAGCCTTGTTGGTTTTAAGCTTGGATATTGCTATCTTCACTTCATTTTGATCAGGTGGACGGTAGTTTTGGCTATCATCGTCTAAGTTGAATGGTTCGTTCTGCCTGACAGCGGGATTTTGGTCTTCGTCGCCGTTATACAGTCTGCAGAAGTAGTTTTTCCATATTCTCAGCACCGACTGTGATTCTACTACGAGGTTTCCTTCGTTATCTCTACAGGTTTCTGTACGGGATTTGTTGCTCTGGCATGTTCTCTTTACCTGTTGGTAAAACTTCCGTACATTATTCCTGGAGTAGCATCTCTCAATTTCTTCGATCTCGCGCTTCTCGTGCTCTTTCTTTTTCTTCCTGAGAAGCCGATGTTCTTCCCGTCTCTTTTGCACATATTATAAAGACTTCCTTCCAAGTCGAAAATAAATTCTTGTTGTCAGAGGATATCTGAAAACAATTGGTATAGAGCTGGTAAATATGTCGCACTGTTCGGAAGCAATCATCCGAATCGTATAAAATCGAAGAATTTTCCGTTCCGACGGAAACCACGCTAGGGCCGAATGTATATATATATGTATATATATATATATTTGAGAGATGTTCGAATCAGACCACCATTGACGGGTCTCTTTTCGTCTCTCTGCCACTATAAATGTTAGCCAGATAGACTCTCTGGATTTCTCCAGAGTTCTTCCCTGGGTGCGATTCCTAGTGTTAACGCTAGCATCTGTTTATGTGAGATCTGTTTCATCGACTGGGTATATGTGCCGCTGTCTCGGATTCCTCCAGGCATAGTTTGCAGGTATCGTCCTCTCTAAGGCCCATCTTCCTTAAGTGATACCCGAAGTTACCATGTCCTGTTGATAAAGCCACCACCCATTTCAGTGTTCCTCGACTCATGCTTAGAACCCTTCTTTGAGTGGAGCAGGTCGGCCATTTAATTATTGTCATTTTAGACTGTCTACATTGTTCCATGGTTGATCATCTTCTCAGATGTTCTGCCGTGATCCAGTTGTAAATCAGTTGTTCAACCATTACTCTGCCAATTGAAGAGAATGGTTCTGGTCCCAGCAACTTTTCAGCTGACCCCTGTTTTGCAAGGGAGTTCGCCTTTTCGTTGCCTTCGATCCCTATGTGTCCTCGTACCCAAGTCAGTGTTACTTCATTTTTAGATGAACACACGGGCCGAATGTAAAGATAGCAATAAATATCGTCCAGACACTTTCATAAAACTTCCGAATTTGATTCCTGAAATAGCACCGTTATCCACTCTCGGTCTATTATTTCTTCCTTCGGGAAAGCCGATGTTCCTTCTCTTATGCTTGAATAGATTTTTCATCAGAGTTTTCCCTATCGTCAGTTGAGCAACTCGGCTGGTTTCGAGAACCGATTATTGATTACATATGCCACTCCAACAATTTTTTTTTCTTAAACAAGTTTCCTTATTCTAACAGAAAAGTTATAATCAGTACAATTATAATTTGTTCTAGTTTATTAATTTAACTACAATATGGGCAAAAAAAAACTTTAGCTATGAAGTCTAAAAGTAAAAATAGGCCACATCATAATCAGGAAAAATAATTGAACCTATACAACAAATTACTTACATCTTCTGAGTAAAAAAAAAATAATTAAAAACAAAACAAAAAATCACCAACATGTAATCTACTATTCAAATAAAAGCCCTTAATTGGCGATAAAAACAAACACGGAATAAACATATTAACAGATTACATACACATATATACACCGTTAAAAATATTTTCGTTTATATATATTTTGTTATGTTTTCTCTCAAACTTGTGAAAAAAAAGAGCTAACCATTTGATCTGCATTTTTGGTAAAACGAACGATCATTTTCCGGTATACTTCTATTTTCGGTTCGACTTTTTCTTTTTGTTTCAATATTTTTTTTTTTTTGTTTCTTTTTGTAAGTACATGCATATGCAAAATATATGTTGACTATTACAAAAGTCACTCCAGAAAAAGTACCAACAATAAAAAAAAAATATAAGTTCAAAAAACAAGTACCTACAACCATAAAAAACAAAACCAAATTTATTTAATTTAAAAATTTATAGATTATGATTACGACTTTTATGGTTATTCGGATTATCGTGGCGGATACAATGAATCTTATTATGACGAATATTACCGAACTTACGATGGAGAATACTTCTTTGACTATCCACCAAGCGGGGTCTCGCCAATTCCAAGTGGAGGACCGCCCGCTGGTGAACCGCATAGAACGGCCAGAAATAATGTGGTGGGTTCCCTCTTCTACTCTTGTAAAACTTCTTCATTCTTTCAACAAAATAACCATCATTTTGTAGTAGTGAACCCTTTAATAAGTTGATTTAATTGATTTCCTGTTTTTATTCTTTCTTACAAAACAAACAAACAAAAATCTGTTTTGTTACGTTTATTTTTTTCTGTTTGAAAATGTTTATTTTGTCAATATTTAATTTTTCTTTTATTTATTTTTCTTTCGTTACTGCGTACTCTACATGTGTTGATTTATTTTTTACTGTCTTATATTCGTACAAAAAAACGCACACAGCAGGATTGCAACAACAAGAACAACATCAATAACAAAATTTCTCAATTGAAACACATAGCACTAGTATGTTAGCCCCCCGGTGGCCAATAAAAAAAAAAATAAAAAATATATATGTCGAAAACATGTTAGGCGGTGTCAAAGCTAAATCATATGATTGTCTTATCACGATCTGTATTTGCTTTAGGGATTGTATTGTTTAACCACTAACGACCACAAAATTACGATTTTACGCACCACCCAAATGTTTTATTTATTTAACATTTACGTTAATTTTTTTTTTAACATTATATAACACATTTTTTACTTTATAAAAATGCTTTATTTGCTTTATGCTTTTTAATCATGCTTTATTTTCTTTAATATTTTATTTATATTTGAATGCAAATGTTATACTTTGGTTATGCTTTTTGTTAAGTTGCTTTTTTCATGTTTTTGTTTAAATATATACATAAATATTTTGTTCATACGGCTTTTTATTCAGACAGCATACATTATGATATTAAATAACACCAACAACAACTCTTATAGCGGAAACATTCATTCCTTAGATAGTAGTATGTATTCAACAAAAAAAATAATTATTAAATATAAACTTCTGATACCACTAACATCGTGCTTTACTGTACTAACACTAAATACGAACAAATTAACCTACTCTATTGTAAAAAAAAAATCAATAAATTTTGTTTCATTCATTCACAGTAAACAAATTATTTACTAATAATTTTACGCAACACACTTATACGTAACATTGTTTGGATTTTTGTTTTTCAAATTTTGTACCTATTCTAAATTGCATAACAAACAAAAAATATGTCAATCGCAAATAATTATTATTGTTTTTTTTTTTTAAATAAATTTTTCAAAAAGATCTTTAAATTAAATGAGTATGGTGAAAATCATATAAATGGAGACATAGTCATTAAGTACGAAATTTGTTTTTAAAAACATATAGGGGCATATATTGTTGGCAGAGAAAACAATTTCAGTTTACATGGCTTTTATTAGAAACTGCACATTAACTTACGAAGTATCTACTTGGTAAATGAAGAAAAAAACAGAACGAACGAAACGAAAGTGTTTTTTTATTGTAACTTGCGTAGGTACGATCACGTTTCCACTGGGCTGAAAAAGCATGTTCTTCATCTCCAAATTTAGGTACCTGCCGTTGTTCAAATTAATTTTATGCATTGTCTAAAATTGTAGGTTATCTTATTTAGTTGTCGATAAGTAATTTATAATAAAGTCTTCAACCCATTAATTGCGTTATCTGACGTTTAATGGAATCAATCCATCGAATGTTTTCAACAAAATGCAAATATACAGTCGGTTTTAACATTATGTTTTTTTTTTTTACCGTAATTGACGAAAACCTTAACCGATGCATAATTTATTTATGTAGAATTCCCTTGTATTTGCACTATTACGGACGAATAGTTTAGCAGTTAAAGATATGTCATGTGTCAAATGCAATTATCCCCGAAAACTTCATCAAACCCCACTCTCCAAACACAGACTTTCTTAAATTTGGGCGATTCAAATTCAATCTTCAAATAGAATCATTTTTTAAATTAGCCATTTTTTTTATGAAAATACGTTCGTACAATAAATCGCCAAAATAACGAAATGTTTGCCTTGCGGAATTTTATTTCCCAGAATCATCACAGACGTTCAAAATATAAACTCCTCCTTCACAGATGCGGCAATTCGAACCTTGGATTATAATCGAGTTGAGTCGACATAATCGAACGTTTGTAGCACCTAATTCGGTTCAATCGTTTGACCTCGATTGTATCGTCGCAGTAGGCAGCTTACAACTGAAAAATGACGTTTGAAACAAAACTTTATTCTCGATAGCAAATACCTATCGTTTACCAACTAAAAAATGGAAAATAAGTCAAATATGGTCATTAATAAAAAACAAATAGAACTTATAACCAATTTTATAAGTGATCATAAGGATTTAGCTCGAGGATAGTTTTTTTTATCTCTCAAATACCTTCTTTTGATTTTAGAAAACAAATATTTTTTCACCCTTGTAGAGTTCATGGTAGGACACCTCTTTGTTATTCGCTTGCTCACAGTCCAGTCAGTTTATTCCAGCAATGTGTCAAACATATTCATGTCGATTACAGAATCCGCAAAAATTTATTCCTGGGGAGTTGACTCGATCCACACTCCATTCACATCCGCGATAAATATAATTATCAAATCCGCCGGAAGAACACAACATTGCCCATTCGCAACACTTCTTTATCATTTTTGAACTTTCTTATCGATGCTGTCAGTTTTTGACTGAGAATCAGTTATGTGGACGCTAAATATCCTGGTTCGAGTCACAACTCACTTGTTTGGGGATTATAGTGGTTCAAATCATTACCTCTATGCGATAATGGCGACAGAAATTCCTGCAATAAATCTGGCGATTTTTTGGTCAAATTTTTCGCAATATCGGACTCTCTTTTCATTGCCTCCACCATCTTCTCAAATTGTGCACGAGTTGTTGTTCTTTTTCTGCTTAAAAATGAAAAATATGTTCAAAAACTTAAATGTGTATGAATTAATTATGAATTTCCATTTTTGTTTACGTTGGCGTCCGCAATGACTTTAGTGCGGATTTAAAACGTTAAAAGTTATATGGAGTTCGGATGGGCTGCGTATTTCATAATCCCAAAAAAAAATCAAACAGCGTTACCGACATTCATGCACTTTTTTACGGCGGATTCTATAATAGCAAAAAGTGCAAAAAATTGGCGGAAGCCATCCGCAGACCATTCATTGGATTCTGTAATCGGGGTGATTATTCGTATTCGACATAATATGTCACTATATTATAGTGATCATACCCATTTTTATAATAATACAGTACAGATTATGTCGATACTACAACCCTCCCTCTCTTATTCAAAAAATACCATATTTGATGCGGACTGGAAAAATGATTTGCAAATTTAAAATTAAAAAATAGCCAATTTGACACTTCGAATTATTTTTTACATTTACACTTTTAAGTACAATTCACAGTGAAACTCGTTTCAAGTTACATGCTACCGAAATTTATTTGTTTCTAGTTGCCTGACGATGAACAATCCTCGATTGTATCAAGATACGTGCTGGCACCCCAGCTCTCTTGTGAATTCATAATTTTTTATTGATCACGAATGGTGACTTCTGATTTCGACTGAACCGACTCCGAATAAAAATGTACAAATCCGTACTCAATCACTTTTATTTAGTCATCAGTTTTTGTGATTTCGATAGTGCTGACTCCAAATGATACTGTACACAATTTCAAATTTTAATAAACGTTATAAGAAACACATGGTTTCAGTGGTGATTTTTAGGTCTCAGAAAATCAAAACTTTACTAAAGATATGCTCTTCTGTATATATACATTTTACGCCGGTGATTTTCGTCACCTCTCTAAAATTTGTATGGAAGCTTTCAACATATATTTTACATACCGCCAGACGATAATAATATCGATAATAGAAACGTCAACTATTAGGTGCCAGTGTAAAGAATTTAAATAACCGATTCAAGCTAAGTGTAATTCTAAGCTACTAGACAACATTTAACTGTAGACTTCACAATAGAGAGCCTGTGTCTATTCCAGACTATATTCACTTATGTACTAAATACCTTATGTAAACAGACTATTTTTGATGACGGGCTATTTTCGTAATACTCGTATTTGAAACGTAGACGAACCACTGGCTTGAATATGAGGCTATCAACGTTTTTCGGCAGACAAAAATATGTAGGTTAACATTATCAGAACCATAAAACTTATGTTCATTATTTATGACTGCTAAATGTGCATGGAATACCATCGCAAGATGGGATCGAATTTTCATATAGAATCCATTAAAGTTGATTAATAATAAACCCAATACCAGTATACAATATTTTAGTGCAGCTAAAGAAACGTCAGCAAGTCTCTTCTTACCGTTAATTGTAGGGAAACTGGACTTTGGTTTCATTAAAAAGATGCACTTTCCTTTATTAGTAGGCCAGTGACTGAAGTGGCTGAATGATGTTAGTTCGATTCATTTCTCTGTCACATAAATACATAGCTATAGGAGCTAGGCCTACCCTATGCGTCTCACCTAATTTTAAATGATGAATTGTTAATGCTAAACGTTTGTACATATGTATCATATATGTAGGTTTATTTTTTATGCAAGCCAAACAAATGTCCAGCCTAACAATAATATAAACTCTTGCAAATGATATGTGCCCACATAAATTGTTTTTCTTTCTTTAAAAAAAAAAAAATATAGCCACTTTGGTGAAACCTTATAAACAACAAAAATTGTATTCTAGCTGTTAAGTTTTTTCCTTATTTAAAACAATCTAGTTTATTGATTTTGTTATTATTATTATGTTTTGCTTTCTTTACGTTCCATATTATATTTTACACAAAAAAAAATCTAACGCGTTTAATTCGATTTTTTTCTTTTTTCCTCTTTTTTTTTTATTTTTCGGTAATCATCTTGAAAAAAAAATTATATATATGTTCGTCAAACTTTATGAAACAAAACAAATTCACTCAATTATGTTAATGAACTGAAAAAAAAAAAAACCCTTTTCGAAAATTACAAAAACAAAAAAAAAAATAAAATCGTCTTGGCGATCACTATATATATAAACGAATACAAAAAAAAAAACAAAAAACAAATTATGCATTAATAAAAAAAAATGAATAGGAGGGGGTTGGTCGTGGGCGTGGAATCACGGCCACGCGTGGCCGAGCCGTTGGGCTCCGTGGCAACATCAGTCGTCCGGGGGGCCCTCTAGCGGCGGCGGCGGTGGTGGGGGTGGCGGCAGTTCAACGGGTGGCGGCCACCGTGGGGGCTCAGGCAACAACCGGGGGGGTCCATGGGGCGGGACAAATTCGTCCCAACGCTCGTGGCACCCAGCGCGCCAAGCCACTACAAAATTTACCAGGTGAGAAAGGTTCTACTACTTTACATAAAAAAAGGTTTTTTTTTTATTCTCTCTTATGTCAATTTTTTTTTAAACATTATATTTTCATACGTATATACTTTCTTTGTATTTTCCTAAACACATTTAAAAAAAAAACAAAACCTCTACCTTTACATCGACAAGATTCTCTTTCACACAATTTGTTTCTTTGTTATTTGAACGTTATCCATAATAATTATTTAAATAAAAGTGTTCTTTATAAATAGAACCATAAAAAGTATTTACACAACAAGAAAAAAAAAAACTTAAAAAACGTGTGCTTTTTGATTGAATGTGGGTTCTCTTACTGCTTTTTTTTTTGTCTCCAAATTTCAGAAAAATGTTTTTCTCTCAACATTTTATCTCACACTCTCACTTCACAATATTATATTTTGATACTCCAACGATTGTTTATTTTTTTTTGAATTTATATTGTAACTGCTTTAAAAGTACTTATATATTTATTACTTCTCTTTGCATGCTTCTATATACAAAATGTTTTTCATAATAAATGTTCTCGATAAAAAAAATGTTGTCAATAGATCTTGTTTTCAAATTCTTTTTCTAAATAATTCATAATTGTTGTCTTTGTGACGTTTGTTCATTAAAAGAGAATGTAATTCGTTTTAAATACTCAATATACAAAAGAAAATGGCTTTATCGATGTTTAATTTAAATTTATTTTTCCATTATTGGTACCTAAAGCAGTATGGGACTCAGTATCATTTTTTTTTTTTTTTTTAATCTCTTCTATTAAACAGAAACCTTAACTAAATGAATCGATTAGTATTATTAGTAAGTGCGTTAAAGCAGAAGCAGTTGTGGGTATATGAGAGACATGTATTTTAACGTCATTGCTCTGTGTACAGTTTTAATTTTTTTTTTCTTTGAATCATAATATCATTTATGTTATAATTTTTGTTACTTTTTTGTTTTATTTTTGCTCTCGTACATTCAAATTAACAATATTATGTAAATGCAATTTTAATTGTTGACCCACCTTATCTCAAAAAAAAAAAGAAGCAAAGTTTTTTGTTCTCAATATCTTGATATCGAAATATTTTCTCGTCAGAATAGACAGTAATTTGGTTAACCACAATACTACAAACAAACACCATCAGCAACAAAAAAAATATGCAATAAAAAAACAAAAATATACTGACGAGTGTATATATAATTTTTTTTTTTTTTACAAAAAGATCTTACAGTTTCCATCTAATCATATCCGATTAATAATATGCAATAATAATAATAACAAAAACTATTTTAAAAACGAAAACACCGACAATAAATGATTTGGCCTATTTTTATTGGCTTACCGTTCGCAATAGAAAACAAAAACAAAACTCATCTTCCTCTTAATAATTTTTCTATACCTACTCAAAGATATGAAATTATTATTTTGCATCTGATGTTAAATCGATCAAATTAAATTTACAATTATCACACAATATTTTTATAACAAAAAAGAAAAGGAAAAAAATGCGATTGCACATGCTACTATTTAAAAATTTAATTACAATATTTATAGTTTTGTTTTATATAAAAAAAAAAATTGGTTCATTTTTTATTTTTCAATGTGTTCTAAATCATTCCCCCGCTTTGCTAACATTTATGTCCTCTTAATATATACATTTTTAATACAATAAATATTTATTCATATTTGTACGTTATTATCCTTACATCAATACTTTTTGTTTTATTACTTTATTTAATACTAATCGATTCGTTACTTTCACTTTTTTTTGTCTTATTTTGTTTTACGTTCTTAAGTTTTTTTTTTTAATTGTAATATTTTCTTGACTTTTTTTTTTAATATATTTACTATCTTTTCATTTATGTTTGGTACTGTTGGCCATATATATTCATTTTTATTCTTATTTTATTTGCGTTGCGGAATTACTATTTTTTTTTTTGTTTTATATATACTGTTTTCTAGTTATTCACTCGAAAGCTCTAAATGTGTAAACAGTACAAAACAGTTTTTGGAAAACAAAAGCGATTGAATTATACATATGTATTTATAATCGCTTTGTTTTGGTATACCTTGCATATAATAAAATTTCAATTTTCTCTTTCGATGAATTGTTTTAGCATCCGTCGCATTTTTCGACCTAGTGAAATGAAAGAAAGAAACGAACATAAACATTCTGTTACCGCAAAATCAAATTTCAAGAAAGCCTTCGTTTATTGTTCTTAGATAAATTCAAGTTACTTTGTTAATTATTTTTGTTCAATTTTTTTTTTTCTGTTTTCTGGAAATAAAACATAAATTTAAATTTATGTTCCACATTGCTATTTATTATTATTTTTTATTTTGTCCTTATTTATTGTTTATTTCAATTTGAGTAACATATTTTGGTTTTGTTCATTGGAATTTAGGAAAATGTCCTTAGATCCTTCTGTTTTATGTTCTCATTTTCTAGAATGGTAAAATTATGTAACGGAAAAGGGATATTAATTCAATCTTTTTATGTAGCTAAGTGAACTTAAGGGAACAGCATTCAAATTGGCAGAATGGACCACACACGAAAAGTATTAGCAAAAGGAGATGATAAATCTCAGTTTATGTGTTTATTTGAAGTTCTCTAAAAATATACATACAGCGATAACTCATCTCAGGAGAAGGTTATAGGTGAATATTTATTTCAAACAATCGCAAGATTCTAAATTTCGGAGAGTTTGTCGGTGGTCATATGAAATGGTTAAAAGGTAAGTGAGTTTGCAAAACGAGTTCAAGCTGTGAGCGATATAATCGACAGAAAAGGCAAGGCTCCGATGGTCACGCCCCGGTGAAAAGTATATTCAAAGTTTTTGTAAAAAGATAGTATGTGTCTCAGGAGAAATTCCATAATTCTGCACTACACTCTCGAATTTGCCTCGACGAACACTGTCGACCAAACATGTGAAAATATGGCTATTGTGAACTCCTTAAATTTGAAGCAAACATTAATAAAGCCCATTATTAGGGGCGGTTGTTTTTCTAAGTGGGAAAAACCCGCTCCAACTGTCTCGACTTCAGCTCTCTGTAACGCGTTTCTTGGGCAAACAAGTTTAAAAGGAAATTTCAAAGTGATGTAGGGAGGTATACACCTGTTATTGGAAGTATTTTTCTTTATCTCCTTTCTTACAAAGGCTCACAATCACACCAGTCTAACAACATTTTTTTTTTTGTTCAAAATATTCTAAATATTTTGTGATTTCCTTCTTTCTACCAAATTCGTATGTAATTCGTTTATGAAACTTTATATTTTTATATCAGCTTAAACTAGAATGCCCTATTTGGGATTTGTCCTGGTTTGCACGTTTCTTCATTAGAATCCAAGTAGGTACTTTAACATTCTATTTTTACTTTGAAAGCAGTTTTCACACCCATTTCGAATATTTCCTTCACAATAGATATGGAAGCACATATTGATCCGCAAGTTGTAGTCTGAAATACTGTTCTGTTTCCTCAAAAATTTTGCATATTAAAGAAATGTACCCGAAATCTTAGGAAATGTTTAAAGTAAAAGGAATGTCACCACTGATTTAAATAAAAAAGATCAATGGAATGACAAAAATGTGTAGATACATAGGCCATACAATTTTTTTTTTTCTATTTCAATAAGACTGCGGTCATTCGTTTATGTTTCTTAAAAAAAAAATACCTACATCTTAAATCTATATTAATTGGTAAAACTATTATACATTTTAAAATGCATTTGGTTTTGTTTAAAAGCATGTTTTTGTAGGATTTCGTTTTTTTTTGCAAAGCTCTATTCGTTCGAATGAACTTTGTGTATTTTGAGATCCGAACGAATAAAATTCATTATCGAGAATGTCATCAATGAAGGGTTGTAAATCTAAAGGGTCTAAGTGCCAAAAAATACAAATTTCATATTTTTACGAAAATACGATCTAAGTACCAAGCCTAATAATATCCAAATGGATCCAAGTGCCTTTTGCTTTTAAAAGTTTACCCACGTACAAATAAAGTTGTCTCTCTCGGTGGCTTTACAAGGCAATATACCTACATATTGGATTCTGATGCATTGTGTTTTTTTGTTATATCTCGAAATAATGAAATTGTCACTTAGACCCTTTAGACTTACAACCCTTCTGAATTCAAGTGAATTCAACTTTCGAAATCAGCTGTCTGATGTCATTTGACATTTCTATTTGTATACAAAACTCATATTGTGAAAATAAAACATTAAAAACATGCCAATTGTTCCAAGTACGTTTAATCTACTTAATATTATCATTTGTTTAAATATTTGTAAGGAATTTTCGCCTCAACAAAAATCCATTTAAATATGTTCTGGATGAGTTAGTAACAGAATTTAAAGGATAGGGACAATATTATCTATTCCTCCCATCTCAATGCTAACGACCACCTTAAGATTTGTCGCAGAAGGTTGCTACCAATTTGGAGTAGGGAAAGATACAAATAATTTTTTTTTTTTTTTATGTCTCAATCATCCTTATCAAAGTGCATACAAATTGTAACAAACGCATTGGAAGCTAAACTTCGACCCAAATGGGTACAAAACGTATCCTAGCTAGTGAGGAAGAAAAGGATGAAATAAAATTACATTTTTGCAAATTTTATCCGCCAAGAATATGGACGAAACCAAAGCAGTCGCTGTTTAAGCGATAGGAAATTGCACACGAATAAAAAATTACATTTGTTTCGAACGATTAGAATGTCAAAATACGATCAAAATTCGAATGACAAATAAACTTTCGATTGATAGGATGAATTTCTTATCTGTTCGAATGTCAAAATACAGATTCTTCGAATTCGAGACACTTTCGAACGAAATCGAATCTCAAAATAAGCGTGATTATATTCCAATAACTTGGTGAAATTTCAAAATCTCGAATATGACTGAAAATTCAAATCAAATTTGTTTGTTTCCTATTTTCTACTACTTTCGCGCCGCTTAATTTGAACATATTTTTCGTAACTCCTTACTTTGAAAGTACTCAATATTCTCAACATATCCGTTAGAACGGGAAATTCTCCGATTTTACACGATTCTGAGAAGTATCGCTTCTAGGTATTCTTCCGAAACGCTTCCACTAACGCACTATTCGTTAGGCGTTGTTGTGGAATCCAATTTGTTTTAAGTGGCATTTTTGACCGATTCGACACGATTTGAGGGAAGTGGTATCTGTACTTCGCAACATACTTATTTGTAATATACTTAAGTCGATAAAACAAGGACCAAACAATAGAAACACGTCAAAACACAATGCCTCATGCATTTAAATTTTTTTTTTTTTTTTTCGAAAACGGATACCTAGAACGTATTTTGAGTATGCGCTGCGGAAAATTGTCCCTTGCGACCGATACCTCGCCAAGGCAGATTTTCATTTAATATTTACCTATATCATACATTATGTTGAGTAATCTAAGAAAAACGAACGAATGGGCCTTACTAATATTTAATAATTTTTAACAATGGGTAATTTCTCTGTGAGTTTTCGTAAAATCTAGCCTTGACAGTTAAAATGATTATAGTATTTATATTTCTACGACTATTCCTTTTCCGTTTCATATTTTGCCCATGAGAGCCGTCTAATATATTTATTGCAATTTTGTGTTGCACAAAAACAAATAGTGTCTTATTTACAATATAAAAAGTTATAGCCTTAAAGTAAATTTCCAATAAAACAAATCACATGATATAACTAACAAATATTTTTGTCATTTCATTACTTTTTCTTTATCGTATATTTTTCTCTTGCGAACATATAGTAGTAGTCGGTAAACGTAAATTTGATGGAGGTCACCAAAATCCAGGAGATTCGAAGCGACGTTACGCAAGCGGTTTAATAGGAAATGGTGGTGGAAGTTGGAGTAGCTTACCGCTGCCCCAACAACCTTTGGGCACAAACGGCGAACAATGGTATACTGATACTTTTCCAACATGGAGTTAAAAAACAACAACAACAAAAACAACAATAATACACGCTACACTCACACGTAATTAATAAAACAAAAATCAGCGACAAAAGCAAAAAAAAAAAAAAAAAAACTTTTATAAGATCAAAACGTCCTTAAAATTTTACTCAAAACAAAAATGAACGCTTCAAAAGTATAAATTTCCCGATAATTTATAAAACAAATTTATAATCGCAACTAGTAGATGTATAAAAAAAAAGCAAATAAACATAAATTAATTAAAAATTCTTATTTAAATTCTAAATAATTGTTGATCCTTTTAAACTTGTTTCGTTTTTTAGTTTCATTCTATTTTCAAAAAAAAAAAAAAAAAAAAATTAAAAGAAAATCTCTCTGGTAAGATTTTGCGTGTTTATTTAGTTTGTTAAACAAAATTATTAAGAAAAAAACATAAAAACTGTACGCACTTTTTTATACCTAACTAGATAATTGCTTAAGAGATCTTGTATATATATTTAAAGAAAACAAAAAAATTGATAAAGCTAAGATGAAATAAAAAATGACTGACAATTTTTTTTTTTTTTTTTTTAAAGAAAACTTTTTGTAATGTTAGGATAAAAAAATTTCAAATCATTAAGCAAATTTATATATATAATATATATAGATATATCGGGGAAGTTTATGAGAAAGCTGGTGCATTATTATATAATGTTACCACCTCTGACAAGACAGTGTAACATTAAACAAAATGATTATTAATGAAACGTTATATTTGTAAAAAAAAAATGTTTTGTTTTTCTGTTTTCAAACTAAAATCAAATTGTTTGTTTTTTATTCGTTAAAAATTGGTTAAAGTTAAAAAAAAATAAAACAAGGAAAAAACAGATTTTCTTTTCAAAATACAACAATAAAAGTGGGAAGTATATACAATACATACATTTATATATTTTTAAATAAACAACCGAGTTAGCAGCAACGAATTAGAGACATCACAGATTTTTTGAATCAAATAATCTTTAGACTTTTTTTAGATAGTGATCATAGGCGTATTATATATCCATGTTAAAATAAACGAGAAAAAAAAGTAGAGAAAAGTCAACTTTTTAAATCAGTCCTAGCCATAGTTTGTAGCCAATTTCTGTACTTTTAAATCGACAATTTAACAAAACAAAAAGAAGAAAATACTAGCATACACCATCACCACCACCATATTTGTTTTTTTTTTTTTTTTTGTTTGCATTTTTAAGAATAAAAGAAATATTTAAACAAAAAAAAATTACTCTTAACTATATATACCGAATTATAAAACAGAAAATTAAACATCAATTAATTCATATTTAATTATTAATAGTAACAGTTAACGATTTTGTTCTTTTTCTCCTTGTCTCTTTTTTTATTTTCGAATTTGCGATTGTCAATATAAAATAAAAAAAAAACTCGACTGACATGAAATTTGTTTTCTTGAATTGGTGACGTTAAAATGAAATTCGAAAAAAAACAATATTTGAAAGAAAGAAAAAAATAATTTCAATGGCTTCTTTTGTATAAAATTGTACGCGAAAAAAAAAATAAATAAAAAATAAGCAAATTATTTCAGTCACTTTGTATAGATATTATTTTTATTCTATATTTCTTTTATTTTTGTATCTGAGTTTTCATTTGACAAAAATAAAAGCAAAACAAAAATTGTTGTAAGTTTTTATGTTTTAGACAAATTATTTTACTTGTTTATATTTTATTATACATAAATGGTGTATTTTTTTTTAGTTTGTGTAATTCTATTGTTTTGCATTGAAAATGGTGATAGTGTTTCGTTGAAATAAAATTAATTGGGGGGAAATTATAAAAGAAAAATAAACTAAAACATCTAAAATTAAATTAAAATAAATGTTCGGACTCGAAATTGTGATGATTTCTTTTTAAAAAAGAAAATTTAAAACATTTTTGTACGAAATTTTGTAGTAAAAAAAGAAAAAAAAAACTCGAAACGAAATATAACAAAAAAAAAAGTTGTGAAAAATAGTACATAAATACAGAAATTTGAATTATAACTTTAATAGAACAGGAATACGTGGGGTTTGGTAAATATATGTATACATGCATGTATTTAAATTTCTAATTCATATAATATACACAAAAAAAAAGAAACAAAAACATGCGAGTAGAGAAAAAGGACAATATTCTATTTTTTTTCTTTTATTTTTATTTGTTCCATTATTCTTTTTTTTTCATTTTTAATTATTCCTTAAGTATACAATAGAAATATATAAAAAAGTAATGATTTTCTTTAAAAAAAAACACATATTATATATAAACACAACACATTAAGGACTTTAAACGAAAAAAACAAAAGAAAAGTAAAACATTTTTAATCCATATTAAACAATTACAAACAAAATAAATCTAGACATAATTTTAAGTACATAATTAATGAACAAAATATCAATTATATTTGTAGAACTAAAAAAATCGAAAATAAATAAGGAAACAAGTCGAAACCACACAGCAACACACAATAAATAAAATAACAGCTAAGGTACTAAGAAAAACAAGGAATGCAATTTCAAATTACAATACAAAATTTAAAAAACTACATATATAATGTATATATATAATCTTTCTAATCGACCACATCTTAACTTATTATTTGCGTACCAATTGAGAGTAACGTCGCTTCAAAAAGAACGTATTCAATAGAACAAAAAACAATGAAATTCTGTAATCGTTTCTTTTTCTTATTTTCGAATACGGGATTCAATTAATAAAATAAATCAAAATCTAATAAAAACAAATTATATATATATATATACAACAATTACAATTTAGAATACACATTTATTACTTTGTTTTTTTTTTTTAGAATATTGACTATATCAGTTAACAATAAATAAACAAAAAAAAACATACTTTCGTCAATGACAGCAAACCACATTTTTAATTTAAGTTAATTTTTTCTTTATTTCTCATTGCGTGTTTGCATTCTATTAGACTATTTGTACGAAATCACAGCCACATACGCAAATACATGAAATTTACAATAAGGAAAAATACGAAATATTTAAAGGAACCATTTTTTATATATTATTTTGTTATGTTTCTTGTGAGGGAATCAAGTAATATAAATTGTAATCATGTATGAAAATCCAATGAAAGGTTTTTGTTTTTCTTTTTAAAGTCAGGCGCGAACATTTTTGTTTAAGAAAGTGATAAGTACTCTAAAGTTTTTCTATATGATTGCATTTTATATAATTCCTTAACAAGAAAAAATTTCCTTTATTAAAACAAAAAAGAAGAAAAATCTACAATTTTTACGAAAAAGATGATATAAAAAATGTGAATTGTTTTCAGTATCAGAAAAGAAAAACGAGTTATATCCCCTTGACACAATTTAACTATAAACTCATTTTTTTATAAGAGAAACTAAAAACTATTAAAATAAGTAATAGAAATGCAAAAAACACATTGAAAAAAAAAATTGGAAAACAAATAACAAAATGTGGAAAAATAAACCGCAGCTTTTTATCTCTGACGACCTCTTAATCAAATACAAAAGTAAACATACAACAACATAAAACTGAATTGATGATGAATACTGATATAAAAACTCTGATGTAGAAACTATACTGTTAAATTAACAAACAATTTTTTTTGTTAACAAAGCCCAGTGATAACTATTACAAGACACGACAAAAAAAAAATCATCCACACGAACATGGATAATAATAAAACAAATAGGCAAAAACAAATAAGTATCTCGTTTTTATTTCATCGTCATTCTTTTTTTTTTAGTTTCCTAACTTAATTTTTTAATTTTTTTTTTGTTGTTTTTGGTTCAATACAATTGTTTATCTTTTTTTAATTTATGTAAGTCCAGTTAAGATTAATTTACCTATTTTTGTTTGATTTTTATTTTCTGCTGTTACTTACCTACCACTACTACACAAACTATTAGTACTATAATAAATAAAACAAAAAGTATAATTATTGAAAACAAAGAAGCAAACCAGATATTTTAATTTCCCGATATCCCAGTTTTTCTTTATTATTATCAACATTTTCTTGTATTTTATTTGTTATAAACATTTTTTTTTTTATTTCTTAGTTTTATTCTTGTGTAAAATCATTGATTGCCTTATGTTAATAATATCGAAATAATCGCATATGCTATATATATTTTTTGGAAATAAAATATAATTTTATTTTTTACTGACGAAAAAAGATGAAGAGAGGATAAAGATGAAGACATATAGATGAAAATAAACGGAAACAAAGAAGAAAGTTACATTAAATTCTTTTTCTGATTTGATAGTTTCAAAGAAACGACAAAAAAATTATGCTCTCGTGAAAATTTCTTTTTTGTTCAGTTATTTCATTTTTTTAGGTATCTTTTTGAAAGAGCGGTAGAATTTTTTATTTTTTTAATATAAGCCAACATGATGCGTTGTATACACATTGTATTAAAACGAAGAACAAATGGAACACCAAACAATGAACATCTTTTTATTGATTAATCGTCGCTTTGGATACGCAGCAATTTGGAATAAGTTTTCTCGGCTATGTTTTGTATAATTTAGTGGTGACCCTGAATAATATGTCATATTCTCGCAAAAGGTAAAACATGTCGTACGCATTTGTGTTTCTATGTTTGTGGTGACGACGGCGTAACGATCTACAAACGTCAAATTACAGAATATATCTATCAATAAAAATACATGTGAATCTATGTACTTTTCGTTTTTTATTTAACTGCATGTTTGTAAGGACAAGACGGTTGCCGCAGAGGATAAAGCAATCGAAAACTTTCTGGAAGTTGTTCGATTAAGTCAAAGAAAATTTGTTATACCACTACTCATACTGCAGGGAGTTATAGCGGTATGAATAGCCAAAACTGAAACCAGGTTTCAGATCAATCAGTCTTTTCATATCTACAATCTTATTAGGAGCAAAGGCAATGTTTTTTACTTGTTTTAGCATGGATTGGTGGAAACTACTCAGCGCAATGTAGTACGAAAAATATAAGTACATAGTGTAGTGAAAACAAAAAAAATGTACGACTGTATCCAACAGTCCCGAAATATGTATGTGTAAACACCGTGCGTGCGGTATGTGTGTGGCTTGATACACGTCATTGAGAAAAGAGGGAATTGTAATAACCGTATTCTTAATCACCCGTATCGGGAATATTATTTCCCCCGGAATGTTTCCTATTCAGCAATCTTATTTACATTGCTGACAAGGGAAACACTTCCATCGGAACTTATTTGCGATAGCCCTAAATATATTATGAAACAACAAAAAATCGACAACAGCGCCACCTATCGGGTCCAAAACTATCCTATCTTTCCATGCACACATACAAAGTTTCATTGAGATCGGCTTAGTTTCTCAGAAAACGGACAACAGCGCCACCTATCGCGTCCAAAACTATCGTATCTTTCTAGTTGCATACAACCATGCACACATACAAAGTTTCATTGGGATCGGTGACGGTAACAGTGACGCGAGTTTATTGGTTTCTTCCCATCCAAAGTGCCCATCGCGCCGCGCCTAAAGAAGTAATAACTTCAAAAACATGCTTTATTTCAGCTCATAAATGTATGCAATGATAAAAACATATGCAATGGCGCATTTCCGTGACGGCAAGTTAAATGTTTGGAATTACTCCACCAGATTCCAACAGCGCGCAATGTATGCAATTGCATATCCGTGACGCATATCCGTTGCATCAAGTTCTATGTTAAGAATTACTCCACCAGATTCCAACAACGAGCGCTTAGATGTTTACACATCAAAAAAAAGTCGTTTTAACTAATTTTGCACTCCGCACAACCCACCCCTACGGTTACACTGAACGAATGTGTATATGCAGTTTACATGCTGGTTTAATCTGGGTTCAAAATGAAAAGACCGTCAGCTGTAAGCAAAAACAGATGCATTGCACACAAGCTGCCTGCCTGCAGAATTTTTCTAGTCAAAGTAAAAATGGACACGCAATAGCTTACAGTTTGTTGTAAGTAAAATACCACGTTGCCATTTTTGTAAATGTATTGATTAGAAAATTCAGATTTTCCAACGTACTTAAGGTAAAGCTATTACATTCAATTCCATTAGATGTGTGGTATGAGAACATACTTCTTCATAGCTCCTGCAGCCGTCCAATTTCGTATTTGAGAAGCAGAACATCCTTGAAATTAAAAAAAATTGTCTTGATCATTTGTTTTTAAAATTATCCGTTCTTTCCTCACGCTAAGCCGAAGATTCATAGAAGCATTATGTTTCAGTGCTTTCAGCTCCTTTTGCATAACTTAAAAAAAAGCGTAAACAATTCCGTTCCTTTTTTCAATCACTGCAATTGGTTAATATTCACTTCTATGCTGTTCATCAGTCGACGGTAAATATACTTCCAGTGCCAGCATTCTGCCATAAACAATAAGCGCAGTGGCTGAATCCTAGGAAGTTGGAGTGCTGAATTATTATTGATTCTTTTTCTTAAAAACGGCCGAACTAAACTGAATACCTAAATAATGAATTTAAAATTTCAGAAACACCGAACATCTCTTCATTTTAAATAATTCATGCATTCAATCGTGTCCGTTTTTCTTAGGTATGGACGTACTTTATATCAATATGCGAAAACTGCCAACAGAACAGATTAAACGGATATGGAAGTAGCTACAAAGTAAACATATGCTTTATCCGTGGCACAAGCATAAGGGACGGTTTCTTTTCTTTTTTTTTGATTCACATACATGTAGGTATAACTATTGTAAATAAATAACTCTTTGTTTTGTTATTTTTTTATCATTTGTGACAAAATAATACATGTGAAAATAAATCTTCTTTTGGTCCTTATTTACAAAAAGGATTGGCAACAACGTCGACAAAAAAAAACATTAAGCCTATTTATACAAAATTAACCAATATTCAAAGAATGCATGAAAAACCTCGTTGATGATAAAATTCTATGAAGCGTGCTTATGTAAATCAACTTTATGAGCTTTATGAGTTATAAAACAGAGCTATTACTTAGTGCATTTAAATCAGAAATTAAAATGACTCAGAAAAGCTTTTCTATAAGCACACTGCTCTAATTGAAAATGTGTTAATAACTTAATACGTTCTATTATAACAGTGCATAGCATCTTAAATAGTAGTGTGATGAATAAATTAAATAGCGGCAGCGCAATGAACAAGCAATTACATGGTGTTGCGGTTGTTTACATTTTCATAAATTAAACTTTGTAGAGAAGACAGTCAATTACCTCAAATTACTCCATCTGCGATATACCGTCATCGAAGACCCATCGAAAGTGAAATTGCCGTCCATGAGATTGTATTTCAATTAAACACCACGAAGATACAGCACGCACATCGCCAATAGTGATTCTACATAATCACTCCACATTTCTGTCACGAGTATTCAGTCATCTTATCAACCAGACAGTTATATAATAGCTATCAACATATTTGGTGAATCCCTTCAACAGAAAAACACAATTGCAATCGTATGTTTCTTTTTATTACGATACTTAAATCAACAAATCAAAGGTGTATGTATTGTATATAGGCAGTATACGATCACCTTATCAATAAATAACTATAGAAGTTGCGAACATTTTGTGGTACACATGTTTTTTGTTCATAGAGTTTATTCTGGCATTGGTTGATTGGATAATTCGTGTGCTACTCTGTTAAAATTATCACATTTGTGGTTAAAATTTGTTACCTACACTTCACTTAATTTTTTTTAGCACCGATTTAGGAAAATAAAATAAAGCTATTATAATTTCAATACACTAAAAAATGATAATTTTGTTCGTTGCAACGGGTTGTTGGTTGGCTCCTTGTTACTGAGCTACCTTTTCTTCTTTCTTAGACAGCGAGTACTTAATGCACCGAACACCTTGAACATTCTGGGCATTGAAATTCGTAAAGTGGCATGCAAAGAGCAACATATTACGTGGTTGTACCTTCCAAGCGAATCGCATGAAAATTGCTGAATACAACGATAAAGCTGTAATAAGATGTACATTGTCAGTTTAATAACGCGCCCAAGGTCAACTGCAGCATATGCTATTAATAAAACAAATAAAAACAAAAAAAGCTACCCACCTAGTGTCATTGTTGGACTAATGAATTTGGGATCTTTTTTAAAGTCAGCAATAGCGGCTAATGGTATACCCCAGTTTGCGACTGGTCCCCAAAAATGTGTGCTATGTATGGGACAAAATAAACATGCCATTTTCATATGCCTATTCGATTTATTTGCATAATACAAACCTCATGAGATAATCGCGAAACTCTTTGCTCTTGAGATTGTTGAAAAACCTGTTGGCCAGACTGCCTCCAGCTTTTGGAACTTGAGCCATGACTTGTTTTTTTTAATTGTTGTTTTCCTCTAAACTAATTATATCACAGGCGAACCAGACGACAGCAGCTCTTGCTAAACACAATCGGGAGTGAAAATTCAAATCAAAAATTTTCTAGTATACTATGGCGAGAAAACTGTTTCCGCCGATAGTCGTATATTCAGGAAACTCACTAACAAGATAGTAGAAAGTTTATTTTCCTCCAAAAATCTTGACTAGAAGAAATTCTGCAGACGCACTGATAAGAAATTTTTTTCGATAGGCTACTTTTACTATATTTCTGACATGTTATGTAAATGACAGAGCGAAAGCGAAGCCGTTAAATGTCAAAAAACTATTTTCTTTTTTGTAGAACAAGTAGTTCAATTTTACGACTGCTCCATCTAGTAGGAGATAGAAAGATACTCGTACACTTTATGGAGCACTAAATTCTAGTTGCTCCCAAACTGGGTCCTATCGTTTTGTTTAAAAAAAAGTCTGCGTTCATCCGGATTTTTGTTTTCTTGTTTTTGTTGAACACTCAGATTTTTGTTTAGCTGCGTAGGTATTTTCTCTGAATGTCAATTAGTTGATTATAGTGTTTTGTTTTAGTTTTTTTTAGTTTCTTTACAGTCAGTCGGGTTTTTTTAATTTAACTTTTTTTCCACTTCGGTCCACCAATGCGAACATTTAAATTCAACCGCTAACGGACAAAAAAAAAAAAAACCAGAAAAAAAAATATTTTTTGGTTATTTATTTATAATGCGCAGAAATATTAATGTATGCAATCCATACAACTGGAGTTTGTTTATGCACAATGTATATAAATCGGCGAAAGCAAATGTATGTAACTAATTTCACTGCATTAACACGTTGTCTCCACTTATTGTGATGAATTCAAAGCAAAGAGCAACAGCAAACAAAATAAGCACATAGCAGGGCATATTTCATACCATATTTTTTTTGGAATGAAGAGAGCAACGAGCACACGCAATAAAACTCTTGTTACATAATTTGTAACAAAAAGCTGTTACTTTAAGGAAGAGCCGAGTGTTAAAGTAGACTTCTAGCAAAAATGTATGCTAAGAAAATTTAAACATATCTTATGAAATGTGTAACATACGTCAATCAGTTTAAAATTGAAACAAACAGTTCCACGGTCGAAGAAATATGTCAACTTGTTAGCTTCCTGTTGACCCGGTTGAGACCGACCTAACATTAACGAACGATAGGTGTGTTTGACGTGGGCCCTAGTGCGCACTAGTGCGCACTGGGTTAACCCTAATGTGTTCGATATATCACTGAACTCGCCCTGGTACTGAAAACCTGCGTTTGACATGACTTCTAGGGCGCCCTAGTTGTGCACTGAACTGACCCCAGTTATTTTGTCGGGGCAAGAACTCAGTGCTGAGTTGCGCTGTCATTTCGCTTGCTGTTATTCGTTTATTTGAATATTGTAATAAAGATAAATACAATAAATTTGATATTCAAAGGGGAGTTGTTTGAAAACAACAACGTTTATGGACTAAAACCTTATTTTAAACATAAATGGAATGAACAAAATCTGGAATCAAAGCTGATTACATTTTTTAGTGCATCGCATATATTGCAAACAGTTTTATCAACTTGTTTGCATTATGACAAGCACAAGATCAGAATTGAGTTCACTCATTTTTAACAATAAACAGAACAAAGTGTTATCATCTTCGTATTTCGTTCACTAAAACAAAGTATTTTTCAAATTCAAAAACTGCCAGACTTCAGGGCAGCATATTTTGCGTTCGATATGATAGCCGAATTTTCAGGGTAGTGCAGGTTTTTGGGTAGGCGGGAAAATCAGCTGACACTTCTCAGTGCGTACTAGTGGGCACTAGTGCTAGCCACGTCAAACAAACCTGATATGTTGATATGAAATAGGTGGCAAAACAATTTTGTCCAACAGAAGCAGACAGCACTTAAAACTGCCTCGATCTGTATAACAGACTTTTTTTTTAACTTTCTCCATTACGTAGTAAGAGAAAGATATTGTTTTTGTGCAAAATTTCGAACTCGAAATATTAATCAATTCTGATATTACGATGATAGAGGAACTGTCCGGTCTGTCCGTCCTTCCACAGGCCTACAGCCTAAACGGCTTCCCGTATTACATTCAAACCTCGGATTTGGTGTTTTTGGGCTTACAGTTCGGGAGGGGTTTTTTTTTGCAAGGTAACCTCAATATTAATGATACTTGCCCTATAAAAATTTCGCACCAGTTTGATTTGATCGAAAACGGCTCTAACGATTTCAACCAAAATTGATATCTAAGCTTAAGTAGGCGAGGGTACTATGACTGCGTACCCAGTTTTTGGCTAAAAATTCGAACAACGGTACTTTTGAAATTTTGATATACATATCTTGAAAACGGTCTACATATACGATTGTAACAAAAATTAATTTCTAAGGTAATGTGGTAATTTGTAACTTAATAGCAAACTCAGTTTTTCTCTGTATTACAATAATGGTACAATGGATTTTGAAAAAAACAATTTTTTTTTAAATTTTTTTTTTTCCAGTTTACCGGAAAATGGCGATAACGATTTTGACCAAAATGCAAACTTAAAGTCAGATGGATGTTTTCAAAACTATTGTGTCCCCAATTTTCGATTTGATGAAGACTCTGAAAGTCAGTCAGACTCGCACTAACCGAGAAAGTTTCGTGCGACCCAGTCGTGCACTTTATTTCATTATAGGTACTTGCATAACAAACTCAAAAAAAAAAAAAAAATAATAAAAATGTAAAATATCTTCGTCGATTAGCGATTGAAAATGAAAAATGTTCGCATTTTGTTGTCACAACAAAATAAAAGAAAAACAGTCTCCGCACTAACGTAGGTAAGAATCGGGATCATTGAGAGCTTGTTGAGAGCCTAGGAACTGAAGTTTTGGCATCAATTTTTTAACATAAATGTACCAAACTAATACACAAATCAAACAATCTTCAAGCGTACGTCCATTATGTTCTTTGTACTTTGAACAGTATAATTCATTCATTCTTCTACATATTTTTTTAGTAGCAGAGCAGTTTACATGTCAACAAAAACGATGAATGAAAACTTTTCACCAAACCATCCCTTATTTCACCCCTAAACAAATACATACACGAATTGAAAGCTCATACATCTCAACGGTTGGCTTTGGCTCCTGTCCTAACCTAGCTCATTGGGGTAAGTCGAAGGCAAAAAATTCATGCGCCAGTCAGTTTTCTTCTGGAGCTCGAAATATATGGTCATTAATCTGGTTACACGGGTTTTGTTTACCAACCGATTACTAAATAAATTATAAAATTACTTACCTCTCACAGTGAAAACTTTACCTGTTCTTAAGTTTAAGTGATATTATCTTGATGTGATAATTACTGATGATTTGCTGTTAAAAAAAAGCCCTTTTTGCCCCGAAGAAAGTGTGTGTCCCATACTAAAAAGAAATGGGGAAACCTCCATCCTCCACCCATTATTGAAAAGTGAAAAGTGTATTCAATGTATATATTATGTATGTGCGACATCCAGTTCTATACTATCGCAGTTACATAAAAATGCTGGATGTTATATAGAAAAAGAAAATGTAAGGAAAAAAAATATACTGTCGCTGTTCCAAGGTTCATTATATTGTCCATCATCATGCTCACCACCATAAATTACATCCACCCACCACCACTATTTCATTTAGAATTTTGAATTTTACCCAGGTAAGCGGGGCGGAAAAGCTAAAGGGGGTGAAAATGTAAGAAACAGCTCCACACAACACCACCATTAACCAACTTGCGCCAACGAACGGGCACGGCATTGTGTGTGTGGTATGTATTGTGGTGTTTTTCTTTTAGAGCGTGGGGCCAGGCAACATTGTTTTAGGTAAGCCCTAGCGTAACGCCAGCTCCATTTGCAAATTCATAGGACTCAAGTCCAACACTTGAAAATGACACCACCACCAATAGTCTCGCACCATGCGTACATAAACAATCTATTAAAGTATCCCGTTTCCTGATGTGCTCATTTACATACATTTATTTAAGCTTGTTTAAATTTCAAGCGGGCTTTATGCTCTTGAAATTCGATGTTGGCTGCACTTCCATCCATCAAGTGGGGTAGTAAAGTACATTCATCGTCAACCTTCCTTGAAATATAAGCTCTACACTCTTTACAGATATGAAATATTGACCTTTTTAGTTGTGGGCACATTTATATAGGACCTTATTCAGGTTTCAATGAAATTTTGACGTTCCTCACATGGTTCATTATAAACAAGTACGTTTCCTTCCCAGTTCCCACCTGTTGTTGGCTGTTTTGAAATGTATTTTTTTCAGCTATTCGAACACAATGAATACTAGACGCTAGGCGGTCGTTTATTACCGTAAACAAGTCAAGTTGCCAATAGAGTACTACGTGTGGAGTTGGAGAAAACTATCGAAACACAATCGTAAACTGACTTGTATAAAAATGGATGTAGCAGATACCACAAAGTGTGGGTGGTAGAATAACATGTGTAAACCCTTAAAAGCATGTAACCATTTACAGGTGACACGCTTATAATAAAACTCAGCTTTTAGTCGCATTTAACCTTTTGTGGGCTTGTATTTTATTGTCATTTGTTAAGTTTTTACATAAAAACATATAGGGGAGTTTTTTTGTAAGATTACGCAATACTAGAACGCGTGATTTTTATGGTCTGTAGTCGGTCCTGAATTTTTGTTGATGAAATGATAATAATGATAATAATACTGACTTCCCAAATGAGTCTAATTATACACGATTTATATCCTTTTTATTGTTGAACTTGTCCTTATTGACGAAATCACCAAAATTTGAAGATAACACCAGAACAAGATTAGTCATTACTACTTTTTCCTTTTATAGATTTGTTAATATTAAAATATGCGCTAGTTAAAGTTGCTTATTTATTTTTTCATTGTATGAACTTATTTACATAACATAGATAGAGGGGTTAGGTGGTATTGTGTGCTTGACCTACTGGGTTGTCGAATTTTGAGTTCAGAAAATCGACAAGTGATTGTCTAAAGACAGCCAGAACGTGTCACGTTTTGGTGTGAATTTTGGGCTGATAAACACCATTGGACCAGCATATCGAGCAATTGAAAATGCGGCTACTCGGACAATAACTGTTAATACCGGTTACTATTAGTACCTATGGTGAATGTGGACGATACGTGGCTTCCACAAAACCATTCCATGCAGGTATATCAAAAAAAAAGTTCAAATTAATTCATAAGTCATTTTATGATCGCGGTTATTTCATGATAAAAAAAATAAAATGTGTTACTTTTAATTGAAAACCTATGCCCTTTTCGGTCTAAATTTTGTCATGCGTGAATTTAGTAACGACTTCTTCATTCTCCACCTTCCTTCAACAACGAAACAGAAATTGATAGTGTTTCAATCAGCCAACACAAATAAGAACAGAAAAGGTATATTATGACAACTCAGGCGATTTGCATTTCCTAACGGTGTAGGCTCATTAGCTGCCTTTTTATTATTATTTTGTGTCACCCCTTTTGGTGGCCGGAGGCCATAGAAATTTAATTTCGTCTGCAAGTTCAACTATATTATTGATGTTGAAAAGGAAGTGTCGACGACAGTGCAATTTTGCTTTGTTTGCGTGTTTTATTGAATGGATAATCAGACAAGTGTGACAAGTTGGGCTAATAAATTCTAGTTAAATGCATACATCTTAAATGAATGAAAAAATCAATGGATACGTTCTATTCAAATTTGTGCAAAGCGTTCGACACGGTCATAATTACGCAATTCTCCGTAAGAAAGTTTCCATCATTCCAGTGAGATGAAATTTTAACTTTGTTTTCGAAAAGTATAAGCTGCATAGTTTTTTGTTTTGCCGGGCGGGTGTCTTACAGTAAAGACATTTAGGTTTACTGATTTTTATTATTTTTATTAATGATGCCATCAGTAAATCAATGTAGATAATTTATGTCTATATCAGTAACAGTAGTTATTTGTTAAAAGTAATGATGACTTTAAGTTAATTTAAATCAATGTTCATATGAATGAATTCCGCAAAAAGCAAAATTCCAAATCAAGTTTTTTTTTCACTCCGCCACCTCTCGCGAACGTCTGACAAACATCCGAGAGTATATCTGGTCTTGAAAGAGCTTCTCAATCGGCCGTTTGGTATCTGCATAAAAATTTTAGATCCCTTCCATTCGTTCCAAAAATTAAATCTCACACAAAACGAATGATTGTGAGAAGCTAGGCATAGTGTCGCTACGGACCTGTTGCGCCAACTATTTTTTTTTTATCCGATTAGTTTATTTTTAAGTCTGACTGAGCTTCGGGCTCGTGACTTATGATTTTCTTTTTGTTTGGAATTTTCGTTTTTTGGAGATTGGTTTTATTTATTAACAAATATTTTTTTTTATTATTAACATATTTATATTCTAGGTATGATTTTTAATTTACAGCGCGGTTAGCAAAAACTTTCTAGTAACGGTTGAACGGTCGTTTTACTATTCGGTTAGTTAAGGACTTAGCGAAGTAGCTTTTTCCTATTAAGAAAATCGTTTATTCCACCAAAAAAATGTATACAAGTGGGATCACTGCTTCAAAATCCAAATTGAAAAAAAAAAAAAACGAAAGATATATGTGAAAGCGAATGTGAAAACGATTTATTCAATTCACTCTTTCAAAGAACCACAATTGACCCCCTGGAGGCAGATTTCCTATCCGCTCGTTTCTTAAACGTCAAACAGCGTTGTAACTGTTTAATACGTGTTTCTATACAAGTCAGTTTGCACAGTCCTTACCAAATACCTTACCAAATATTACCAAAATCCGTTTACCTTTTTGAGATTTGAAGTAGACGAAATTCATGAACAAAAACCGCATTCACTAAAGAGTTATGCTCCCTATGGGAAATAGATGACATCATTGAAGAGAAAGATCTTCAACACTTCTTGTTCAAGACATCCCAAGTTGTCAGATCATGCGAAATGAATTTTCCACAAAATGCAACCCCTTCAAATTCCTGCATGACACCTGGTCTTTATTTATTTACCTCCATCGCCTTAAATCCGATGAAATTGCAGTTTCATCTTAGGGGACACTTTTAAGCAACTGTAACCACTCTATAAAAATAATTGCACACTAATTTGACGCTTTTTAAAACCCTGATGGTGTATAGTGGGTGTCAAGGATGTGTTTAGTGTATACTATTCATAACTTTTGTCTCGTTGTCTTGTTAGGATGCTTGTTGGTTGTACAATGTACACCTACCAGAGAGTTACTCGTTTTCACTGAAGGAGCTCAAATTGAATTCGAAGGCAACATCATAAGTATCTACTATGCAAATAAAATTGAGATTTCTTTCTTTCCTCGGGTAACCCAAAAAAAAAAATTGTTTTGCAAAGAGAATTAATTTATCTTGATTTGTTTCATTAGTGAGAAACATTTTGATCTCGTTAATTGGAGTAGTTTCTGAACCCATTTCTCTTCTTTCTTTTTCGCTTCGTCCACTTTTACATGAGATTGCCAAATAACTATAGGTACATGCAGCCAAAAGCGCCCTTGTTTATTCGAAGATTAACTATGTTGGCTTGCACTAAATGGCCGACAATGAATTGACGATTTTCGTCCTTTCCACTTTGTTATTACATGGTATGTTTATCCTGGTTCCATTGACTGGTATATTGATAGTCCAATAAAATAAATCAAATTACGAGAATTTTATATCGTAGCCACTGTTTGGTTTATAGATGATTGAGTAGATAATTTTGCAGATACAACATGTGTTGTTATTATTTTTTTGTTTTCAACAATTCCGAAACGTGTCAATGAAAGGATTTATCCCTCTATAGATTAGTGAATATTTTTTTTAAATTACCTCTTGCTTACATCTTAACATTTGCGAAGGTCATGTTAACGGAGTGTTTTTTTGGACGGTAATGAAGGATACATTTGGAATGCTGGCTTACTGAAATCAAGTTTGCAATAAATGGCCGACAATTTGTTTATAATCTATGAAATTGTTCAACAAACGCTGTTGCTGTTTTCATTGTTACCTGTGAAAACAGGTTTCCATAAGACTGATGAGGAAATGCGATGAGAAGGTATGAACTCATTTTTATTGCTTAATTTAAGATCTGTAAAAATTAGTAAAGTTCAAGGTTTAAATTAAAAATTTTATTCCGAAAAACTCCTCGACGAAATATGTCATCTTGCATGTTTTTTAAATTGAAGATAACAATTTCTTGCTCTTCGTATTTCATTGCTCCATATAGAGTCAGCTCTTTTGTAGTTTCAGCTTTCAAATAATCTGACTGCCAAACCACTATAGGTTTGATGTAACTTATGGTTTTAGAATTATATCGGCAAATAATTGATTCTGCATTCAGCACATTCAGTTTGCAAATCTCTAGTAATGGACTTCTTTTGAACGGTTTGCACGGAGGTATTTGCATATTTCCATATGCCAATGGTTGCTTTTCTTCCGACTTCTCAGAACTTTAAGGAACTGCTCTCCGCCTGCCCTCGATATACTAAGAGCTTGGGCAATTTAACGTAATACTCACATCTGCTTGTGTGCAATTCGGATCGTATTCGAAAAAAAAACGTCGTTAAAACAATATCGTGTGTTTTATCCATAGTGAAGGGTGTTTTTGTTTTAGAGGTATAGAACTTTGATACTATTTTAACTGGCGGCCATTTTGTCAGCTGTCAAGTGTTTTATTTTTATGTGGTATTCGACTGGGCTTCTTCAGATTTGCTCTCAGATTTCAGATTTCATGTGCCCATCGAACACAAGAACGTCACTTACTCTGTTTTGAGTTGATGTTCGTGCGATTTGAATCTATGTGTAGTCTTCGACACTTTTCTAAGCGATTTTCACTCACTGGTTAGATTTTATATTAAAACTAAAACTAAATTTATACATAAATAATTTACAAAAATACATTCCCTCGATGCAACGCCTTTCTTTGCTTGAGAAAAAATTCACTAAAATGTAAACAAACTCCACCAGTTGCCAAACTCAAACGCACTTGTATTGCAGTGTTGCCATTCTGACCGGATTCCGGTCATATCTAACCGAAATCTCTTCACTCTGACCGGAGAAATTTGTGAAAACCGGTCAAACCGATTTTTAACTGAAATCTGAAAAAAAAGAATTTTCTTGTACCAATCCAAACGAACATAAAAAATTGCTCTGAGAGCAAAAAAAGTATCCTAAGTTCCTGAAAGCGCCCAATCGAATACCACATTAGTTTGGTTTGGAATTTCAACATAAATAGACTGACGCCTGAACAACGCTTTCAAATTGTGCAAATTTATTTTTCATGGTTCTGTTCGAAATACGTATCGCGCACTACGTCGATTTTCATAAGCGAATTTGTTTGCGTCAATAAACAAAACTGCCATATTTGGAGTGATGATAATCCTCAATTGTAGGTTGAGACACCGCTGCATCCATAAAAACTGACTGTTTGGTGTTCTTTATGGGTTGGTGGAATAATTGGTCAGTATCTACTTCTTTAAAAACGATGCTGGCCAGAACGTTACAATTAATGGTGGCCGCTATAGAGCGATTATTACTGATTTTTTTATTCGTCAATTGAACAACTATGACGTGCAGAGAGATGTGGTTTCAACAAGACGGTGCAACATGTCACACAGCCCGTGCCACTTTTATTGATTTATTGATAGTTTCACGGACCAGTGAATTGGCCTCCAAGATCGTGCGATTTAACGCCGCTTGACTATTTTCCGCGGGGATATGTGAAGTCGCTAGTCTACGCCGATGAGCCCGAAACGATTGACCGCTTGGAGGACAACATTCGCCGCGTTATTGCTCATATACGGCTACTAGTGATAATGTTTTAAAAGTCATCAAAAATTCGACCTCCAGATTAGACTACGTCCGAGCCAGCTGTGGCGGTCATATGCTAGAAATCAAATTTAAATTATAATTTTTTCATTTCACTTCATTTCGTTTATTCAATCTACGATATAAGCACAATCAACAGATTTCGAAAAATAATATACAAGGTTATAAATATGATAGGTTAAATATACAATTCAATTGTTGATAAGACAAATTCAAATATTTTTAAAGATATTTCTGGGCAAAAATATATCCAATTGAAAATATTGCGTATTGAACATTTTAATACATACAGAGACAGGTTCACGCTGACCATACAAAGTAGTGAGGCTACATTCGAATAGCAGTATGGCCTTGATCTAAGAGATCTGGAAGGAGCGTACAAATTCAAACACTTAAGTAAATTCTCACTATCAACGCATCCACATAAGATAGATATCGCGAATGAACATAACATTATACATTTTTCTCCTCGATTCAAGAGATTGAAATCCAAGTAGAAGACATTTCGAGCGGTAAGTACGATGAACCTCAATTCCATCATTATGAAAAAATTGACAAAGAGCAAATCTTAAGAATTTCTTTTGAACTGTCTCAATTCTGCGTACATTTTGAGCAGTAGTAGGACCCCAGACAACACAAGCATATTCCAAGACAGGGCGCACTATACTGCAAAATAATGCCTTAAGAGTGTAAGGATCTTTGAAATCTGTAGAGTTCCTTTTAATTAATCCTAAGAGGGAATTCGCTCTGGAAACAATGTAGCTAATATGCAAATTGAAATTCAACTTGGTATCGAAAATAACACCAAGATCTTTAAAATCATCAACTACTTTTATTTGTTCACCATTTAGAGAAAAATAGAATGGAAAGTTCTATTGAAACTAATGCAAGCACATTTACCGATGTTTAACAGTAAGTCATTTGAACAGCACCACGCAGAGAACGCGTTTAAGTCTTTTTGTAACAGTAAAGTGTCATTTATTGTTGATATCGTCTTAAAAAACTTAATATCATCTGCATATATAAGGCAAACGCAAGAGATTAAGTCCGGTAGATCATTTACAAAGAGTAGAAATAATAATGGACCTATATGGCTTCCTTCTGGAACACCTGAGGTAACTGGATCTCCTTAGAAAAATATTCCCCAATAACAACAAATTGTGTTCTGCCATACAAGTTAAACCAGCGGAGCAAAGGACCATAAAAGACATATGCACTCAATTTCTCTAGGAAAATCATTAGATTAGGTTACGATGGGAGGGCAGTTTTGCAACCGATGCAAATTTCACCCAGAAGCCATGAAGGCCCATTGTGAGTACCCTGTTTGTACATGTAAGGCCATGTGGCTAGCAAAACCACTTCGATCTGTTGAGGAATAGTTTTATGTCTGATAGGGGTACCCCTACCAAGTCGTCCAGACTTTCGAAGAACCTAGCTCCCATACAGGATGAGCGGCGTTCCTGTAAAGCTGGGCAGTGGCATAGAAGATGTTCCACGGACTCTATTTCCTCCTCGTCTCTACAGCTTCTGCAGAAGTCATTTGCAAAAAGTCCTAGCCTTTTAGCCATGTTTCCTATCATTAGATTAACTCTGCTGAAAGCTTTAACAGGGTCAGTGTAGATTACATGAACTTGTTTATGGCTTTCCAAAGACGTTAAACAAAAAATTGTGAATTCCACTAAATTTGTAACAGTAGATCTGCCCTTCCAAAAACCATGTTGGTATTTGCTGACTTGTTCCTTAATTGTAAAAGCAAGCTTATCTTTTACAAGGTTATCTAAGATTTTTGGTATGACCGAGAATTTAGTAATTGGTCTCTCTATAGTTAGAAATAAAATCTCTTGTACCCGACTTATAGACTGGTTCTATGGTAGAGACTTTTCATTCATTCAAAAAAATTAGCAAGGGATTCATTGAACACATCTAACAACGGAAAACAGAGTGAACTAGAA
Organism: Cheilosia vernalis; assembly: GCA_949126925.1. NCBI lineage: Eukaryota > Metazoa > Arthropoda > Insecta > Diptera > Syrphidae > Cheilosia > Cheilosia vernalis. The sequence continues at coordinate 97,535,534 of OX421358.1, read as the reverse complement.
CAGAAACGTAAAACAATTGGGTAAAATCCCAAGATATCCGGTTTTCTTTGTGGCTTTAAGCTATTTAAAACAGTTTTAACATCACTGACGTCAAAAGAGTACAACGAGCAATCGAAAACAGATGGGAGAACGAATATAGTTAGCATCAAGAGAAGTCGACGATGTGGAATTATATATGCTTTGGAAATACTCAGCGAACATTTATCAGCAATGTTTTTGGGGTCACTGGATTGATTGCTATTAAAGCTCATCCCCGTTGGGAATTCTGTACTTTTTCTTTTTGTGTTAATAAATTTCCAAAAAGTTGTTGGACAATTTTTTAGGTTACTTTCAACCGAATGAATGTAATTACTATATACAAATTTGGACAAAAAAAATAAACTCTTTTCTTAAACGGGAGAATAACGCATAATCATTAATAGATTTTGATTGCTTAAACTTTTTATGAGCAGAACTCTTAGCATTTTTTAAATTTAATAGTTTACTATTGTACCAAGCAGGGTGAGAATTTACTTTTTTGCATTTATTTCATCTTTGATTGTCATGCTCAATTTTTAATCATTTAGTTTTGAACAGAACGAAGAATCTCTACGTTTAGCTACATCATTCTTAAGAATAAGTTACTCAGCGTTTCTTACGTTCACCACATGACAATAAATTTGATTATCCTGTGGTTTCTCATTTTAAGGTTGCCAAAAAAGATATTACATATTATGAAATACAAATGAAATAGAATTTAAAAAAAAACGCAGATTTCCCCCTAACCAATATCTCTTCCCAGATTTCCCCCGTCGACCAAAAAAAAACTGGCAACACTAAGCACAGCTCTGCAGTGGGCCAATCATACCATCAGTAAATTGTTTCAATCAATATAAAGGAGACCAATTAACCTTCAATTGGCTCTGTTTAGGGGTTTTAAGAATAGGACAAATAATGCATGCTTTCCTTGTTTCAAGTGTTAGATAAGCCATATCTCTTACGAAGACTTCCGCAGCTAATTCATGGAAATTAAAAGTAAAGTATGTGGTTATAATTTTCTGTCAACGGAGAAGAGGATATTTACATATTTTTACGTAAGGAGTTGAATCAAATAAATCAAATTAGTGTCGCTGCTTGAAATTGTTATACACTTCTAACCAAAGAGTTTGTTTTTAATTGTTTTGCTCTTACTTTAAAATGTGTGTCATTTTTAAGGTTCCGTACCCAAAGGGAAAAAACGTAACTTTATTAGTTTCGCTCGGATGTCTCTCCGTCTGTCTGTCTGTCTGTCTGTCTGTCTGTCTGTCTGTCTGTCTGTCCGAACCCACTAAGCCAATTTTGTTACCAGGTCTATCTCAAGAACCGATTGACATAGGAGGCTAAAATTTACACACAACATCCGGTATAACCTCTAGTTAAACGACAAATACCAATGGAAGGAATACATCAATTGGTTTTGGATTAATTAGTAATCTGGTGAAAAAAATATTTTCATTCGCCCAAAAAACGGTTTATTTCTTGATTCACAAAAAAATACATAAATTCCTTTTTTGTAGATCATGTTCTTATCTATATATGTGCTCAATACTGTTTTGCCGAAAAGTTAATAGTTTACAAGATATTTTCAAAAAAGATAATTTTACCATGTAAAATACGTTGCTATCATAAGTTTTAATCTCTACTACGCAGTTGTGCACAATTGACCCCATCAAAGACAGAAGAGAGTCACAGGGTTCCCGCTTGCTAATTTCGTTGGGGAGTATAATACATTTTTGTTGGGGAGTACAGAACAAAATAAAAGTAATATATTTTTAGTCAATAGTTTTTAATTGGGACAGGTCGCATACAGAATGGAAAATTGGCGTGGGTTGGGTACTAGGTAATAATTAGAAAATGAGATTCATGTGCGAGTAATTTTTGAGAGTAAAAATATTAAGTAATTAAATTAAACTAAATTGTGATGAATTCATAAAGAGGGGAAAGATTGAATGATATTATAGATTTCAAATAATATCTGATGTGTTGGACTTTAGCCAAATACGGAACCTTCGGTGCGCGAGTGACACTCGCACTTGGCCGGTTTTTTTAATAATTCTTTTACTTTACTTTGAAACTTGATTCTCTTTCATGTCTGAATAAATAATAGATTTATACATATAAGATGACTTTTGCCTTTTGCTCAGATTTTTTTTGAGCACATGCAGATACGAGTGAAACTCATGCATTTTCAACATGGATCCGTAAAAATACAAAACAAAGAAAGATTTATTTGGTTTCTGTAAGAAAGCGGTTATAATCGGAACTGAGACACCCTGTGTACACAAATGCATCTACACCGGAACATAAAAGTTGAATAAAATGAGGAAAAAATGTATTGCCCGTAACGCTGCCATTCATTTAAATACAAGTAGACAGGGTGAAAGGAAATCTTGACATTTATATATATATCTATTTTTATGCAACAAAACGATTGTTGTTGTGTCGATATTGAAACGGCTTCATCACCGCCAGCTTTGAAAACGCATTTAAGATTAAGAACCCACTTACTATGCGCTGAATCCACAAGTGTTTTGCTTTGAAGAAAAGTTATGAATTATTTATCAAAAGAGAATCAAACGGGCTCGTATATATAATGACACCTTGCACACAGCAATTGTCTACCCCATTAAAATAGTCTAAAGCAATTGACGTGCTATTCATGAATGTCCTTTATTTTGTTTTTCAGTTGCCTTTAGGATCACAAAGAGTGCAACACGAACAAGGTTTTTATTGAGGAAAAAAATGTGCCACATCGAACGATAGCGATGACGAGAGACGGGGAAATTCCCGCGATTTTTAACCCCAAACGGGTTAGAGCGCCATCCGTAGTTGTCACAGGCGACTCACCCAACGGCCCTTATGGGGGCTTCACCAATATTCTCAACACCAGCAATCCACAAATTGCCCACCAAGATTCAGTGTCATCAAGCCAACAGGATCCAAGTGAAACGATAACAATACAACATCAGCAAATCTCTCATGAGATACGGGAGCACTGCAGGGGATACGGCAGCAGTGGAGGCATCGATGCAGAGGCACCCGGTACTGACCTGCCCGACCCGACTACTGTTCATTTCAAGCGGCTGAGAGCCTGTAAGGAATCATGCTGCTCCGAACTGGCACAAAAGGTACAAGTGTTTGTCTGCACAGATCAAGCACACTCAAGGACACCACTCCATGTCGCACATGCACTCACCACATTTCTTTGCTTATTTTAGATGTACTTTGGAGTGTGTGTGACCATTTTGGTCACAGCTTCCTGGGTAGGGGCAACACACTGTATCAAGTTTCTGTATCTCAGTCGCAGCACATACACAACGATTAACGCCGACGACATGGACATGGACATCATGAGCGACGGGGATGTGGATGACCATGACGAGGGCCTTGGATTCGGATCCGGGGTGACCGAAGTCGAAGATGCCACAAAGATATTCCATGTGCCGCGCTCCACATTGGCGTCGACAATGTTCAATGCGCCATTTTTTGCTTCGTGGTTTTTTACGAATTTCGCTTTTTTGTTTTTCCCCATCTATGTGCTAGGAAGGGTTGCGGTCCGGAAGTGTGATAAGCCTGGCGAGATACTGGGGGATGTACTGCGAGGTTTTCGGGACCGAGGTTTCACAGTTGGTAAGGCAACAATTCACTTGTGTATTGTGTATACTCAAAGTTTAAAATTACTTTTGTTGTACCTTCTGTCCTTCTGTCCTTAGGCCGCTTTCTTAACCGATGTTTGTCGTTTTGCATACTATGGATAGTGACGACATACCTCTACACATTGTCCTTACGGGTGCTCTTTGCCACGGATGCCATGGCATTGTTTGCCACCAATGTCGCATGTGTGTACCTTCTCTCGTGGGTGATCCTGCACGAACAATTCGTTGGAGTGAGGGTAAGTGGCACTCGTATTCGCATACCGTGTGGGTGTATCGATTTGAAAGGATTTTAATCTTTCATTAGATTGTGGCTGTTATATTGTGTGACACCGGGATTGCGTTGCTCGCTTACATGGATGGCATCACGGAGAGTCCCACATTGAGTGGCGTTGTCCTGGCTACATTGGCAGCAGCTGGATATGCCGTGTTCAGGGTATGGGCAGATTGATAGTTTGCATGGCTGCGGTATTTTCCTTTAAGGAACTGTGATTGAATTGAAATTGGTTCCATTGTAGGTTATGTTTAGAAAGGTTATGGGCGACCCACCTGTTGGCCAAATAGCCTTTGCTTTCACGACGCTGGGATTTCTGAATGCGGCACTGCTTTGGCCTGTTTGTGTTGCGCTTTATTTGACGGGGACCGAAAGTATGCCTTCCGATCGAATGCCGTGGGTCATACTGCTTATTGCTAGTATTCTTTTATTAGGTAATGCATGGAAGAATCCATATAGGAATGCTAATACAGTTAAGTGTTTTAATTTACTTGCAGTTTTTCACATATTAACGCAATTTAGTGCAGCAGTAACCTATAATATGTTTGTTACCTTGGGTCTGATAACAGCGGTTCCAGTATCTGGAGGTAAGTAACATTTTTCTTCACACGCAGAGAGCGCTGAAAAACTATGACTCATATAAATTCCGTTGACCTACCAAAATGCATGTCAAGATTTTTGACAAAAGTAAGTCTCTTTGGATGTATGAACGTATTTAGAGATATGCGAGACATATGTAGTCCAATGAGTCGATGAGCTCTTATATTTATAAGGTTATTGATTAAAAGTGTCATTTCTATATTCCGTTGAAGCAAAAAGTGTTAATTTACAACCGTTTACTACAATACAGTTCGCTCTCCGAAGTCTATGCTGTCGAGTTGACTTTTGTTGTTTCAATTAAGTGGATCTACATGCAGGGGCGAACGCAGGTAGGGGTTATGGGGGTTGAAAACCCCCCCCCCCCCGCGAAATATCTGGAATAAAAAAATAAGGAATGATTTTTACCTTAGGCCCCAGTTATAGCTATACGTAAAATGCTACAGAAAAAGTTGGCACAGTGTGAAAATGATTTTTTTTCTTTTAGTTGGTCATTAGGAAAAATCTGTCAGAAAAATTTTTCCTTTTCTTTTTTTGGTGTGGAATTGACTGAGAAAAAGGTTTTCGTACGGAAAAATTAACATTTTTCTAGAAAATTCTTTTTTTTTTTTTGTAAACTAACTTTATAATAATTCATAAGCTACAATTTAAAACCAAGATTGAGTTCAACCAATAGGATTAAGTGGTCTAAAAAAGCCAAAGCAAATTTGCACGGTTTCGTTTTACATGTGGCTAGGACCATAGATAGAAGTAATAGAATAATTTTTTTTTTTAAGTTAATGAAAAGACGTTGAGTGCCAACTTGTAATTCTTCTCGCCTTTTCCAGGATTTGCTTCGAAAATTCGGTCTATAGTCGATCTGTTGGGCCAAACTGTATGTGTTCGATTAGTGTGTTGCAGAACGGCTTGAGACGTTCATACAGTTAGAATCTCACATACAAAATTTAGCAGGCAGCCTGCTTCCTTGCTGTTCTTAAGCTTTTAAATAGCTAAGCACACTATGCCATACGCCTAAATTTGCCCCACAATCTGGGATCACTGCTTCGCACACGCCACCGACACTGCTGTGTTGAAATTGTTAGAATTGCACAAACATTTTGTTTGTTGCTTGATTTGTTTTTGTAAGACTCTTTTGTGTGTCGCAAAAAGTGTAAAATGTCTAATGTAAAGAGACCTATGAGTGAAAACTTCAATTAAGTTTGGACTTAGTTATTATATGAGATTGTTAGCTCAGTTAGAAGGAACCTGCTTTCTATCTGAAGCAATATACAAATATGGTGGAGAGGCAACTTCACCATCTAAGTCTCAATCGTCGTCTAACTATCTCAAAGTTAGTCTTAGTCTACAATGGGCTATTGAAATCAAAACTACGGTATGAAATATCCTACTAGCGCTGTACGTATTGCAATGAAATAAAGCCTCAACTAACTAACAAAAACATGTAATTAAAACAATGTGCAGAATAAATCGTAAAACTCAAGTGCGTTGTATATAATGTTGGCAGGGCTAGAAAATGTCGGCTGTTGACTCTAAAATTGTAGCTGTCATTAAGCCTACCATCATGAAAAACACGAATTTTGACAGAAAACAAATTTGCAAGAATTTTTACAAGTACAGATGCCACAATATTTAAAATTTTAAGATTTACATGTTTCGTTTTCATTAGCTTGATAGACCCCTATGAAAATTAAACATATTTTTCAAAACCCCCCCCGAAATATTTTTCTGCGTTCGCCCCTGTCTACATGAGACACCTTCGAATGTAATTGTTTTATTTATAGTGAAAGATATCAACCTTATATAACTGAATATAAACAATTTTTTTTTTATTTATTTATATTTAAAGTAAATCTTTTTTTTTTTTTGTGCTTATTGTTTGTTTAAGTTTTGCATTAAATTGGTTTGTAATTTGCAGCTCTTGACGTAGTTCTATATGGCGCCACATTTGCTGGAATGAAACTAGCCGGAGTGGTTTTGATCGCAGTTGGTTTCTTTTTAGTCATGTTTCCCGAAAACTGGCCCGACTACATAACACGACTTCTAAGGTAAGGTTTCTAGGTATAAATGTTTATTATTATATATCCAAAGCGTGAGTACATCTATTTACATTTTGTTTTTATACATCTTATCCTTCTTAAAAGTAACTAACAGTTTTTTTCCTCTATAGAAATTCTACCTAAATATTCTTCAGTAGTTTTGTGTTTTTTGTTTTACTTACAACTTAGTTTTCTGTTTAATTTAAGATTTCAAAATAAAGTTAATTCTGCTAAATTCTCGTTTTTATGTTAAATTATTATTAACTAAAAGTGTGTTTAGTTTTATTGTTTGTTTTATCTGTCCCTTTTGAGTTCATTTTCTGTGTAATCTAACAGCAAAAAAAAAAACTATAATCAATGTTAAATAATGAAATAATTTTATTTATATAAAATATAAATATTTTTGTTTTTTTTTTATATAAAAATTTTCAGAAAAAGTGGTCGTGCTATCCTACGTTACCAATGTTGTTGTGAAATAGCTGAAATTCATTACGCTCATTCGGTAGGAATCAATTAAAGAACAAAAATAAAACAAACCAATTTACATACCAGTCAGCGAAAATTTAAAATAGTTAGACAGTGAAAAAGAAACACTCGAAAAACGTATCTCAGGGTTATAATATTTTAAGTTACTTATTATTTTGTTTTAATGCAATGCAAACAGCTCTGTACAAAATATACTGCAAGCTCAATTACATAGGTTTTATAGGAAGTGACATAAAAATGTAAATTTTTTTCTTTGCGTTTACTTTCAACTCTACTTCCAACTCAGTAGGTTTGAATAACTATAAACCTTGGCTTCTTCTTTAAAGCTGTTTAATCGATGTTTAGTATAAGAAATGTAATACTATATGGAATATTCCATTCTCAATTTATTGAATTGAACGAATATTTTTCACACAATTTTTTTAACGGCTTTTTGATCACCCTGTAGTAGATATATGAATAAACTTAAAAGCATTTATATATATTTGTGTTGGAAATTTTTCTCGGTGTTCAATATACCAGAAAGTCAATGCTATCAACCACAATACATCTCTAAGCATTTTGACTGACTAATATAATACTCTTATGAATATTTCTTTGGTTGTTGTTTTAATTATCCTACATTTTGTTTCATTGTTAATTGTTTATTTATTTTTCAATCGGAATTTAATTGTTCTTCATTTAAATGAAAATGTAGGTATACATAAGTATATCTAAATTGGTGTATTTACCCCTTTTGTGTTGAGCTTTTTAGTTCTTAATCTTGATTTGGAATGCGAAAACTTTAAGAGGCGTTTGTAAAATAAATTTTGGCTTGATTCAACTGATTTTGTTTTTTCTTTTTGTATTGTTGATTTTTTAAATGTAGATAACAAATTTAATGAAAGAAATAACACAGTCACAACGTACTGCCTATGAACGTTTGTTTTTGGAAAATTTAAATTCAAATATCAGGTATATGCAAATGGACAATGTAAAGGGGTAATTTTACGCTCCCCATACTTGTTTAACATTCCTAGTTGATTAAGTGCTGTAAGGTATATATTTGCAGCATATTTAGGAACTCATGAATATTCACCATGCTTTTCAAAAACTCCTCCTTCGTTTGATCCTCTCTATATGAATGGCATGAACTTCTGTAGGCAGACCTTTAAGTAGATTTCATGTTTTGATTTTATGGAAATATTTACCACGGACTACTTACTTTCAGATATTTTGTTTGTATTGATTTATTTAGTATATTTTTGTTTGTTAATTTTCTGTTCCGTAATTATTTGTTTCAAAACGTCACAGTTCTTACAATATTGCGATTTTTCAACTGCATTTAGCGTATAGCCCAGAGTTTCATGGTTCAATATTCCCTTTTTCACCTATAGTTTTCTATTTCAATAAAAACACATTTTTTGCATCAAAGTTTTGGTTTCCCAGTTGAATGAAACTGATTTTTACTATTGACAGAGAAGACATTTTAAAAGCACACAATGGGCAGTTTTTTTTTAATCATGGTCAAATTCCTCAAATAAACCCGTGTTTAAAATATTTGACAGGAATTTATTGTTTGGCAATGAATTAAGGTTCAACTTTTGTGTCTTCCATACACTACGAACGCAATCGCATCGAATTCTTATTTAATTCTAGAACACATACGCCTCTTAACTCTGTTCAAGAAAAGCTTTGGAGATTATGAGAGATTGTGCCCTTTCTTTGAATTCGTGCCAGCTTGAGTTTAAACATGGCATTGATCAACGGTTTGCCAATTGAATTAAAACTACACACAAACACATGCACTTTCCCACATAGTATAAAACTTTATTAACATATCAATATCAAAAGCGTCAACGATGAGTGAATGCGAAACTATCCGATGTGCTCGCAGCTCACACATTGGTTTTGAGTTACTCGACAGAGCGACACGATGCAGCACGACTGACTTCATTCTAGTGTAGAAATGTAATGCTAATGCAATTGAAGTTACCTACCCTATGTATTTCAACGGCGGCGGATTTGCTGTCTTGGCTTATTTTTGAGCCTCAAGAAATGTGGCCACCACTTTTGTAAAAATAAGCAAAATTGACCCTTTTGCAGGTTAAATAAAATTTTATTCCTTATTGAACGAAAAAGAATGCAAAAAAATGAGAAAATGTGTTTCGTAATACGTTTGTATTTTTTTTTTGTTATAAATAAATGTTTTTCTTCCTGCACTACATATTAGTATTTTATGTGGAGGTCCCTTTTTTGGCTCGGGTCGATTTCTATTCCAATGTTTGAAGTGTTTGAAGGACTTTTTAAGCGACAAACGCTGTTCCACTGTTCCATAATTGATTTTGATTGTACCTTTCACATATTTTGACTGAGCGATTAATTTAAATGAAGTTTAGCAGATGTACCAGCTGTCAGCTGATGAATGGGTCCAAATCGTTGCTTGTTCAGATGTTTAGTCCAAAGTAGAGGAGCGTTCTCTTCCAGGCACTTTAGTAGCAAATTTAAGTTCCCCGCTTTGGTACACATATACAATTATAGAGTGGCAAATTCTGAGAGGCTGCTAATAGATTTAGAATAATAGGAAATCAACGGCTTTTTTTCGCAAAATTGATCACTGTTATTTATTCACCTTGTAGAAACCCGAAAATCATGCTTTCTTCACATTCACAGGTACGTGCCTACAGTTTCCTAAAGAAGGCCCACAATGCTCGGTCTATTTTCTCTGATAAATAAAATAAACACATAACATTAAAATAAAACTCCTAATTAAGTTATTTCTTATAAAAATTGACATTTCATTTCGTCCCTTAAATTGGCATGAAATTGTTTCGTTCGTTGATATCACTTATCATCTTCATTATATTTAAATATGTTTTTCCTACAAATATGTTATTGTACGTATGTAAAATGTTTTCGTTGTATTATTTTATTTTTAGTAAGAAATCATCTTTCCTCATAGTGGTTTTCTTTGGCTATTTTTTTTTTTTGTAAACTATCTTATAAAAACGGAATCGATATTTCATTATATTTACAGAAATATCATCTTGTTGGGTCACAACGCGAGGTGAGTTCATTTTCGAGACAGGGCTCTTTTATCTGTTTATCATTTATTGTTTTCCTTCTAAGATTTATTTTATAACAATTTAAAAAGAAAATCAATTTAAAATTATAATTATATTAAACAACAGACAAACTAGGTTCTTTTTTGGTTTTTTATATGTTTCCGTTTTGGTTTTTTGTATGACAAAATACATTTGTTTTTGTTTTTGAGTAAATTTTCTTTTTTCAAATTTCTTGTGTACTTCTTTTATATTTTGCTTATGTCGATAATTTTCGTTGGTGTGTTTTCATTAAAAAAAAAAATAGTTTTTCAAAATGTTTTGTTTGTCCCTGAAGAGAGTGTCATTGTTGTTACACATTACTGAATTTGTAACATTTATTTAAATCAGAAAATTATTTACTATATCATATCTATTTATGTAATGAAGTTATATATTCTTGACTATGTGTTTTCTTCTTTTATATATAACAATTGTCCGGATACGCAGATATACCGACTATTCCCCTGGTATTAATTGTCAACATATTTTTCATTAATTTTAAAAATTTTCTTTTTTTTTATATTTTCTTTTATTTCCGTTTATTTCCTATTTTTATTAACATCTTTAGCATAATCAAAAATTAATTACAAAGCTTGAGAGTAGTTAGCTGTTCACTTCCTGTCAGATAATATAATTTGTTTTCTCTATTTAAATATTAAATTAAAAATAAAAATAACTAAAATGTTCCTTGCAATGCTTACATTATTCATAACACCGTATGCTTTAGAACTCGAAATGAGTTGAAAAGGGTTTTTATTTGCATAATTTGTTGATAAGGATATTCAATATATCACATAGAAAAGTTCCCTTTACAATGTCCTTGTAAATGTAAATAGATACTCAGTGGTTTTTATGTGACATTCGAAGCAGCTTTGAATCGCTTTGTGCTGTAAAAAATGGTAAGAAGATATGAAGAGTTGCGGTGAAGAAAGCTAGATCAGAAAAACTAATTACGAATGCAATCAGTGATTTTTAGTTTTTTTCGTTCACAAGAACAGCCAACAAAAATTAATCGAATAAGACTCATCAAGATTTCGTTTAAATATATGGACGAATTGTTCATTCTAAACTAAAATTAAGAAATAGCTCGTTTCGTTTTTGAAAACTTTTTTTTTTTGCGCGAATTGAAAACTACGTAGTCTGTACTTTTCCAGTGTGTGAACTTGAAATCCATCGTTTATAAGTATTAGAGCATACTTACCACTAAGATAAAACTCCTATACTATTAACAATAGCAAAATAGTTTTGCACAATATTTCTCTGTCTATATATAACTATAGAAGTTTATTTTTTAATGTTCGGTGTTCACTATACATAGTTTCATTCGAGCAATGTGCAAATAAAAACATTGATTGTCATTAAATCAGTTTCCTTCCCGAAGTTCAATACATACATAACTAAGAGTCGCACCAAACACTCACCTTTTTCATTACCGGGCAGGGGTACTCCTTTGTGTCCGGGTACCCATCAGATACTTTCCTTGAACGACTTTCTTTACTGATTTCCCAAACTTACACAATTTGCACATAATTCTTACCATTTTTTAATAAATCACCGCAAAGATAATTCAGAAAATAAATGCTGCTTTCCATAGTCCAATATTAACATGTACTAAATGTTTTCAAACGTAATAACTACCGACATTTTTAAACACAAAAGGATATGTATTTGAATTGATTTTTTAACCATATTTGCTCCAAGAAAATATCTTTTTCGCAAAATCAATAAAAGGTAAGTGAAAAACTACTATCCCGCTAAATTCGGAACCGACATACCTATAATCTTCTCACATCGTTTTGTGGTGAATTCGACTTTTGAATTTGATTTCTCATCATCGCTTAAACTTTATTCTTTATTTCTATGTTGGTTTTCATTAATTCACCAAGAGTTCTACCTCTCTAACCAAAATCTTTTATAACTTCAAATGACACTCTGTGCGTAAAAGAACTTTATTTCACGTCTATTAAGTTGACTTCTTCTTCTGTGTTTATTTGCGTTATTCTATTCTTTGCGCTTTTAATAAAAGACAAAAACAATAATAAATGAAAGCTACAACTTTTGACCACGCTGTGAATTTCTTTACTTTTTTTCTTATTCTATTTAAACAACAACAAAAAAAAACAACCATTTTTCTCTTTCTATATTTTCAAACAAAATCCATGTACCTACATTAATTCATCACACTCTGATTGGCTTTATTGTATCCTGCATAACCTAAAATTTATATCAAAATTACAATTGTAAATAATACAAAAAAAAAAAACAATTATTCATCACATGTTGTTACATGAATTTTGCCTTAAACATATTTACAATTCTATAAACAAATTGATTGGATATGAAAATAAATAATCACCAGCCGCCCGGCATTTTGTAGACGTGATATAGTGGTAGCATCGCCAACGTCGAGGTCGAGGTAGGCGTAAAGGACACGTATTTTGATTTACACATATTTTTGCAATGTTTATTAAAAAAAATAATAATAAATTAAACAAAAATATCGGAAAAAAAATTGAGAGCACAAAATTTTACCCTGTGGTAAGTATGTATATTTGATTTAATTTTATTATTATACTTATGTAATCTACTGTAATTCCTAATCAATTTTTGTTTTGTTTTCTTTTCATATTATTAAATTTTCATCTAATATAAATTATTATGAGGAAAGCATTCAACTTTGTCCTGTATATATTATGTAGGAACAGATTTCGTTTCAAACAACATGTTTTACAACAAATAAAAGTATAAAAAAAAAAATATGTAATGTATAAAGATTTAGGAAAAGGTGTGAGTTAGGTAGGGATATAGACATCATTTCAGAAATTATTATACAGGTTTGGGTATTAGGTATTTATGTTGTTGGATATTATGATAAGTGTAGCATATTTAGGTATACAAATCAAGTGGAAAATTTTAACTAAACAAATACCTAATGCTGAAGTAGAAACAATCACGTCATAATTGCCAAAATTGCTTATTTATTTACACAACTCATCTTTTTGAATATGCTTAATTTGAAACTACAGCTTTTTGTCTTTGTTTACTATACTGGCAAAGGGTACAATTTAAGAAAGGATAAACGAAAGCTTTACGGGAGCATGAACGCCAAGACAAAAGTTGTTAGCGAAGTAGGTCGTTTTATATGTTTTTTCCTTATACTAACAAACTTATTTAGTGTCCATTATAGATTTTACGAACTCAAAAACGCGAAATTTTCTATAACAAAAATACTCATTGTGACCTAGCAAATATTTAGTTTGAAGATTAAAAAAATATTAGTAATTCCGCTTAACATTACCCAATTCAAAAATGCAATTATAAATGTAAGTTTTTTAATTATGATATGTTCATGTATTAAAGCGTGAACTTCTTTCGCCCCCTTTAGGGGAAGAGATGCAAGTTGTATCATTTAATCTATCTGCTATCTACACGATTTTTTTGTTGAGAAAAGGTTGAAGAATGTTAGGTGTTAATCAACAATACCTTGGTTGTTTGTTTTATTTGTCAGATTCACTTCGCAGATATCTCGGTGCGAATTTCGGTGTTTTGGGGAAGTGAGGGGTCTCATTTCGAAACCTGTTAATTTTCACGCTCTCTTAATATATTGCGGCTATTTTTGTTATTTATTTTGTTGTTAATTGATGTACTCGTCTATCACTTTCCTCCCATCTGAAACTTGGTAGATCACGACATATGATTGAGGTATGGCTGATTTAGATTGGTAATATTGACGCAGGCGCCCACATGAAAGCGTGAAGGACTAAAGAATGAGAATTTGTGTCCGAAAATACCTTACTACTAAATTACACTCTTGGGTGAAAAAAAAACAGTGATATTGGCTATTCTTTGACTGATTTGTCAAGAATTGTCGTTGTCAAAGTTTCTGATAGAGCTGAATTAAATGAGCCGCGATATGATTTTTTTTAGTTTCTCTACGATTCGGTGGTGGTTTTCCCGCGTCTTTGAGGAGTTCACACTTTTGACGGCTGGATAGATGTATTTGAATTCATTCTACCTACTACCGTCTAGCTGCCTGAAAAAGCTTTCTTTTATCCTCTGTCTAAACCGTCTGTGACTCTGCAAGGTTTTCTTATTCAAGCCCATATGTTTCATCTTTAAATGTCCTTTAAACATTTAAAATATAATTATTGAAGTACATATCACCATATCACGTTTCTATAAACTCGACCGCACGTTCTTTCTGTTTTTCCGGAAGCCGATGTTCCCCGCTAATGTTAGTAAGGCTGAATTTGCTTTTAATCAACCCAAACAAAAATTTAACAAAAAAGTATGTATACGCCATGGTGTCTGACTTGTTTGGGTGTAATTGAACTCAGATTTATTATTGTGAGAAATGGGGCAGTGAAATAAGGCCAAATCTGACAAAGAAATATCCCTATTGTTAAGTTGTTTACCTTAAGTTTAATCCAACACTGGACTTAACTTAGTTGTAACTATTTGCAACAAGTCCGGGCACCGTAAAACAGATGAGCAATTTTGGTAAATAAATTTTAGATGTATCTCAACTAGGTTAGGTATTAACTTATTTTGTTCGAATCTTCAATTTGATTTCGCAACTTTTCAGATACCAATACATTGCACAGATTAGTTATTAACACATTTGCACTACTAATATACAAGAATAAGTTGATTCTATCAAAGGACGGGGCTAACAATTCGCACTATGAATTCCACATGGCAAAATATATAAATGTTAGTTGGTGAGCATAATAGTTTTCTTATCTGTAAGCTAATAAAAACAAAAAGATAGTTTAATGCTTTCCACGTGTAATATATCAAATGTATGTACCTATATGTTTTGAAACGGATTTGAAAAAGTACACATGTATTGCCCAAGAAGATGCAATCGATGTTGTGATGTTTTATTAAATGTTGTAAATATGTTGGCGTACGTAAGATTATCTAAGACTGCACCGCCTATTGCATGCTTCTCTTTGCTTTGTACACCAGCTGGCTTCTATCCTCTATGCCTCTATACTCTTAGCAAAGCAATCTATCACACTTAGATCTAAAACAATGCTTCGTAACAAAGATATTTCGTTTTGTCATTTAGTTGAGGCGCTTTAAATAAGTTCAAACACGCAAAAAACTGTTTCGAAAACAATATTCAATAAAATTCGTAGCAGACATTGAAATACAAATAATAGAAAAACATAATATGCTAGCTAACATTTAGGAATAAACATATACAAATCATTTATATTACATTTCCTCTTTGAAGAGATATTATACATAATATACATTTGAAAATATACACTAATTTTTAGAAGATTAAACATATGAATTTATTTATTTTGTATTTAAAAACAACTTTTGTTTTTAATAAAATAGCTTAACTAAAAAATAGATCAACAGCTCTGAGAGCTAATTGACGTAACCTCACTAACTGAATGTTTCTACTTTCGTTTGTTTATTCTATAACCGACATATACAATTCATATGCACAATGTAGATGGGGTCGAGGTCCTCGCAACGGTTCACTAACCGGCCAGCATCCAACCATCATCGACTATCGGACGGGATACATACGGTCCCATCTGCGATCACCCTCTGGCCGTGTGAGATGACCGATTTGTCACCAACCGGTTTTGTTAGCAACAATCAACAACTCCACTATCAACAGCAGCAGCATCACAATCAACACTACCAACACCAGATCTACCAGCAGCAACCGCATCACTCTAATTATTCAATTGCTTCGGGACATCATAATGTTAATGCTTATAGCTCCAGTAGCCGGACCCCAACCGTGGGTAGCGGCAGTGGACGGCTTTTCTCATATTTTGGCAATGATAATGAACGCGAACGCAAGAAGTCCGAGACGTCGTTTTTCAACTTGGGTTTTCGGCGAAAGTCAACAATTTACTATGCAGCCACAGATTGAGGATACAGATTGTATTTAAAAACAGACATGTATCAAACTGTAAATGTATCTCATCCTTTTCGGTTTTCGGATTTAGAAAAAATATTTCCATATATTTGACACATCTACTGTAAGTAACGGAACCGACGTTTTCTTCCCACATATATTCCCGATTCTTTTGCTTATTCCCTTATTTGGTGGCAATTCATATTTTTCTGTTATTGTCAGTAACTTGAGGCTAAAAACTAGCGATGGTGTACATTCATCTTAACTTTCGCGCCTTTTTTTTAAGAATTTTTTGAATAAAGATTGCTATATAAGGCGTTTTTGCTTTTTAGTTCAGTGACGAGCAGTGAACTGAGTTCGAGCATTATGAGCGAGCTCTGAACTGAACGCGCTCAGATAGTTCAGATGTTGTTTCGTTTCTCCTGTTTTTTTTTTTTCTGTCAAATGTGACTTAGTGTATAACAGTATAGATTCTGTTCTGAACTAAAAAAGAAAAACGACTATAAATGGTCGACCAAACTGTCAAACATTTTACATATTGCAGCTGGCCCTAACCGCTAGTTGACTTAAATAGTATTTCACCACCAGACTAATCCTTACTTGTATAATTGTGTGGTCTTGTTAGTTTACAATTGGACAAATTATTTTAAAGTAAGACAGACGCGATTCATAATGGAAAGAAGCACTTCCCCTCCATAGAAATGGAGCCAAAAATTACAGATATTCAAGAAATTTCTTCCGACAAATTTATAACGAAACAATGCCAGTTTGTAATTGCATTTACATTTTCATTGTTTGTTAATGGTAGTTTTATTAAACAGAAGCAAACATGAAATAGTAGCTGTTATATATAAAATTTTACTTTCATATATGAAGCGTGTTTTTTTGAGCTTCGATCTCAGCAAAGCAAAGTAAAGTAGGATTTTCAGCACGCAGCTACAACACGAATTGCGAGTCTCGAACTGTCAAGTAAAGCGTTGAAAATCCTACTTTATACTTTGCTTTGCTGAGATCGAAGCTCAAAAAAACAAGGCTGTTGTAACATTTCTCGGCGAAAAACGCACGCACAAACTCTTGCACTGTATGTATAGATGATAGGCAGGAGGTACGTGCCAGATTCATAAGGATTGGCAGCTGTCACAATTATTATTAATTGAACAAAAACAGTGACCATAATGGACAAGACAAATGGTGACTCAGGCAGCAGTTTGGCTTAATAATATACGCGTGTTCAAGTTGTGTATCTGGCTATAATGAGAGCTGTGTCCGATGAATGCACAAAAAGATCAGCAATCGCATCACTGGTTTAGAGGAAAACCATTCCTGTTGTTCTGTCAGAACTCGAAGTAATGAGGATGTCGTATGACACCGGGCTCTTTTGCGGACTGCCTTTACGATGCCAAAGTCTTTGCATTGAAAGCATCCCGAATAATAACGTTGGCATTGGTTAACAAGTCCCAAGATAATATGACAAATTCCTTTCTTAAACGTCAATTCCGAATCCCTGCAACAAATCATAATCATTTTTAGCTAAGGGAATTCTTTTATTAGGTACCTACCTATTGTAAAAGAGCACATCAAATTTGCTGCATATGTCATTAAACAAAATACAAAAATAAAAACACCAATGCTCAATAAATTGGATGGACGTTCATCTTAATAAATTAGAAAACTATTTAAAAAAAAGTATTATTATTGATTATGTATGATAATCAAGATATATGAAAATTGACTATGACCTTATAAAAATGTTATTTATATTATACACATAACACAAATGGACAAAATATTATAACGTAAAACAACATGTAGGATTTATCCAAACACAATAATTATTTGTCATTCAACAATATGTATTACCAATATTATTAGACATGAACTATACAAATAAATTTTAAAATAAAATAAACGTGAAAGACAAATCTTAAATATAATTCACTCACTTTAAAACGATTTCTTACAAAGCATTTACTATCCGTCAAAACGACCAAAATCTCTGTTGTCCAGAATTTGTTATGTTTATCTTATTTTCTTCAAAACAGTATTTATAAATAAACAAAATACGTTAAGTGTGATGAAAATGTATTGAAAATAAGAAATTCAATTGTAAGGTGTGCTTTGTTAATAAATCATTTGTTATTGTTGGAATTAATGTTGTATTCAGTTAATAACGCATCTTAAAGTTTGACAAATGACAAATGTTTTGGTGCTAATGTCAGATGGTGTGAATCCCGCTCAGATATCGAGATTCGCAAAATTGATCTGACTCTCAAAAAAGTGCTACTTTTGCGGCCAATGAAACACGAATTCTGACAGAAAGCTGATTTAGAGAGCGGAAAAACTACTCTGAATCCGAAAAAAAGCGCTCTTTCTGTCTCAATGGAAAACGACATAAGTGTCTGTTTGAAACAATGTATACAGATTTGCTAACAAAGCTCATCTAATGGTCTCTTTCATATTACTAGCCTTTCAAGTCTGAAGTTTCGAAAATTCCATTTATTCCTAATTAAATAGTCATACGATTATTTTAAAATTTTAGTATAAAATTTCAACCACAAATTTATTTCGTGTAATTGAAGATTAAGGGCTAGGAATATATTGAGATGGTAAATGAAAGGGAAATTCTTTAAGAAAAAAAAGTTAAACACAAAAGATAATACTAGGTTAAGTGAATTAAACAAAAACAAATACAAATTTCTTGTAGAACAGTAATTTTAGTATTTGTGGTTAATTAGTTTTATAAACGATTTGTCAAAATTCTGACTTTGTCATATACTATCTGTATTAGGTAGTTACATATTTTTCATTGTATAGTCTATACTTAATTGATTTAACTATTCTTATGTAAGTGTATATAGAACATTTTGTTGAACTTTTAAATAAATGAATAAAAGCTAAAAAGCAATACGGAACGTACCAAGCGTATTAGAAGCAGTTTGTTGGTCTTAAATGGTGGTATATATCATTAACAAATGCACGCTTTTAATTAAGTAAGCAATAATGGTGGAGGTACATTATCCTGTGGATGTCCTAACTCTGTGTTAGGTTAGAGTGTACACGGCCATTTTATTATGTATATTCCATTCGTGCATCGTGCTGCCTAATGAAGATTTGAGGCATAAAGTATTGAAGATTCTTTTTTGTGCTTTGTTGAAGGAGAGATTCAAAGCAACAATAGAACACGACTCAATTCCCTTTATTTATATTTTCGGTCTGAGCCGTGAATAAACAAACCCAAAAATATACAAAAGAAGCCAAAAAAAAATACGATAATTGATTTTTTTTTCCGATGGCCACCATACAGAAAAATAAGGAGGTCAAAAAATAATACAAGAATCGGGAATTGACGGAGAGAATATATCCCAGCCACTGCCATTTTAATAGTCTTTTCCATTTTTTTTAAGTAAAGGAGCAAACCTTATAGGACTACTTGGCATTTAATTTAACTTCACCTCTTATTTCTTATGTCGTTTTCCATTGGTTTCACTCGGGGATCCACTCATTCTGTAGTCCAATGGAACAAGAAAACTGCTTCTGATTGAATCCACAAGAGTATTGGTGAAATGCCAAAAAATAATCTACGGCAGCTGTCAGTTGACTTGTATAAAATACACAAACTAAACTGTGTGAGTGCTTCTTGAGTGGATTCTGACTTCAAATCCAGAAGCGAAATTCTCTCCTCAGAATCACCAGAAGAGTATTTTTTGTGCCAATGGAACGGTTTCAGAAGTGATTTTTTCGATTCCGGACTCTCCCGGACGCTTCTTTTTGCCCAATGGAAAAACGACATTATATATCCCAGATGAAAGAACGCTCGCGCAGCGGCAGCAGCAAAGTGACATTTGACTTGTTGGCATCCAAAACACATGACTTTCCTTCAAAAATAATTTCGTGTCGCATAATTATTTCCAAACTACATTTGAAAAAAAAAATGGTACATGTTATAGAAACCATGATAATATCGGAATTGCTATTTTACTTACCTTATTACCAATTTTATCACAATTGCAGCTCGGCTTGGTATTTTTGTTTTTATTTTGTAGACGTTTGAACGATTTCCTTTGACAGTTGTTTTTTTTTTCTCTCAAAGCAGCGGGTAGTTTTGCACTAGATTGAGAAATTTCCCTGAAAAGGATATTTCACAAAAAGTGCTAGACGACTAGCGCAAATGTTAAAATGTCAATTTTTTTTATATGGAGTTTGCATGCAGCTGCTCATCTAGCGGGAAATGGAACGCGGCCAATTTAATTAATGAAATAATGAAAATGTTATCGTACAAATGATTTCTTCCCGTATCTATATTAAATTTACGTCGATTTCCATTGGAACCACCAGAAATCTTATTCAGGTCTCAGATTTTTCGCGGCAAATGAAACATGCAACGAAATTGATCTGCTTTTGTAAATGGATTAGTGCATTATTTGACAGCAATATATCAGCAAATGGATATCGACTTGAAAAATTTTTCTTCTATTGCACATCCAAATGGAGTATTTTTGGTGATTCGTAGGTAGTCTTCAGATGGTTTGGTTTTCACAAAACTTCGCCCATTTGTCATGAAAGCAAGCTTCTAAAAATGACGTCAAACAGCTGTTCGAAGTAGGTTTATTGGTATTGTGGCAGTGTGTGTAGATCTGAAAAAATATCGAGATCTGCAAAAAGTGATCCGTATCGAAAAAAAGATTGATTTGTTTGCTCAATGGAAAGCGACATTAGACTTCCTTTTTTCTTTTATAAACATCATGTTATATTATTCGGATCCTCCCCAAAGTCGACCCTACAAATCATCAAGGCTCCATATCACCAAGCCGCCAGAAGAAGCATCAACGCCTACCACACATCCCCCATCAAAAACATCCTAGCAGAAGCGGGGCTGCCATTAGTTGAAGAGCGTTACTGGGAAGTCTTAGCTAACCTCATAACTAAACTGTCCTTCGCAACTGGCTCTATCATTGACAAAGACATCCTCACCATACTTAAACTAAAGAGAAAAAAGAGAATACCCTCCGCAATGGAGCTCTCACTAGCACTAGGGAAACAGCTGGAAATACCTTTCAAAGTTTTCAACAAATTCTCCTCTTCACAGCCACCATGGACAATCAGCAACAACTCCGTAAGACTAGAACTCAGCAAACTCCCTAAAGAAAATACCAACCGTCGATTATACCGCTCGCTTTTCCAAGACATATCATCCGAACTAACCTCAAAAGGGTGGACTTTAATTTACACAGATGGCTCTAAAACCGAACACAACACTGGATTTGCAGTCACACTAGAGGATGGCACTATACTCAAACAAGGGATTGTATCCAAAACCGCATCCATCTTTACAACTGAAGCTCTAGCCATCTTCGAAGCGCTAAAACTTACAAGCCTCCTGAACGGCAAGTTTGTTATCTGCTCCGACAGTCTCTCCGTCTTGCGTGGAATCCTTAACCCCAAAAACAATGTCTCAATCGTCTCCCGAATCCGGGACAAGCTCCTCAAAGACATAGCTAAGACAAAGTTAATGTGGGTGCCAGGACATGTGGGCATACACGGCAATGAAGCAGCCGACAATGCCGCAAACTCAGCCTGTGTCGCCCCCACCTTTTTGCTCAACACATATAGCCAAGGCGATCTTAAACGCTCGATTGAAAGGACTATTCGGTCCCATCAGCTTAACAATTGGAAACTCTACGACCACCACTACTCCAAGATCAACCCTACTAAGTCTAAACCCAAGTACCCAGCCTCCGCCACCAAAGAAATGCTCAAAAATTTCGTCAGACTGCGTATAGGACACGGAACCATTACCCACCAACACCTACTAAAAAATGAACCACCACCAATCTGCAGCAAATGTAGTAACCCTTTGAATATGGAACACATAATTGGGCACTGCTATCTATCATCAAAACAAGCAAAGCGTCATCTGAAAACAGAAATTGTCAACATACTAAGTAACCCATCACTCGAAAACATAAAGATAGTCAACAAATTACTTGAAATGTACAACATTACTCTGTAACAAATTTATCATCTCTTTTTACTATTTTAAAGTTGAGCCGAAAGCCTCGTCTGCAGCTAGCGCTCGTTAAATTTCGATATTAGCAGTGTATTTTAGATCCATTGTTAATAAATAAATAATAATAATAATATATTATTCGCCATGTGTGTGGTTTGTTCTTGCACTCTTTTGCTCGCAATGTTTTAACCAGTTTTTAGAATTATTTCACACAACAAGTGCCATTTATTGCACTGCAGCTCAGTTTTTTTCTTTAGTTTCTCTAACCACTTCAGATTTTTCGTAAAAAAAAACTGCATCCTGACTGATTTTACATTCTCCATTTAGTTCCTCAATTTGCCGCAAACTTGCTAGGTACCCTCAATCTGCCCTCATTCGCCCCAATATCATCCCGATTTTTGAAGCATATTTTTTTATATAACTAATACCATGTTCCCACCAACGTGATTTAGCTCATGTGATTTATAAATCACGAAAGGCGTCTCCACCGAATTTTACGTGATTTAGTTTGACATCCAGCAGAAAGAATTCGTCCACTTCGGAGAGGATAGTTTTTTTTTTCGTTGTTTTTCTTTTGTTATCACACCTCTGCCATAATTAAAACAATTTATGATTGTTGTACTTAATAAAAATACCAAAATACACCGAAACACGAAGAAAATTGAATTTGGGATAATATTTTTGACATTTGTGTTTTTTTTTTTTTTGTTTGTTGAATATCATTGAATTGAATTGAAAGTGCTGCAGGTATGTTCGTTTTTATTTTGTGTGGATTTGCGATGAGAGATAGGAACGTAATTAAAAATTAAACACGTCTAAATCACGTAATTAGTAATCACGAAAATGTATGGTAAATCACGTAATTTATGAGATGATTTACCTAATGTCGTTTTCGATTTGGCTTTTCAGATTTTGATCTGAGATTTCAGATTTCTGCTGGCAAATCGAACATAAAATCTGAATTATATTGGTATGTGTGTGTATTGAGTTGGCGGCAAAAAAAAAACATATTTGCACTTGCACTCGAAATCCATTTCAATTGATTTTCACACATTTATAGTACTGCATTTCGAAATCATTTAATATAAAAACTCGATCCCATACGAGTTAAATAAATAATTCAGTTAAAAAAGCAATCGTTCCAACAATAAACAATTCGTAACCGACGCTGTGTTTCATAAACATTGGTGTTAGTGAAAGTATGTGTGAAATCTGAGGAAAAATTGAGATTTCTCAAAAGTGATCTGAGATCAAAAAAAAGATTGATTTTTGTGGCAAATAGAACATGAAAAGCAATCTCGATCAAAAAAAAAATTGATTTTTTGTCAAATCGAAAACGACATAAATCAAGTGGATTTAGCTAAATCACGTTGGTGGGAATATTGGTATAAGAGCCTGAACGGAAGACTGCGCAACCACCCTAATGCAAAAATGTATTGTCAAAAAAATGTAAACAAGCACTCACCCTTCATTCGGCAAATCAATAAATTCACGAAACCCATTAAAATGAAAACAAACTTTTCGCAAACTCTACAAAATTGCATTGTTTTTCTTGTTTTGTTAGTTTTTCTGATTCAGAAAGCATGTAAGTTGTTTTTCAATCATCCATAAACGTATATAATTCAAAATTATAAACTCCTCTTCTCCAGCAACCCTTCATCGTACTCTTAAAACATATGATACCCTACATGCAGACGATGTTATTCATAAAATTATTAAAAGAGGTGCCAAACACAGCGCCAATCCGTATAATGTTATCAAAGAAGTCGAATTTAAATCTCTAGGAAAGATTTTTCGCCTCATACTGCATCCGCACAAAGAAGTTCTGCACAGCAAATTCAAGGCATTTACAATTGATGGCGATGGCAATGAAACCATTGTTCATATGGGTAAGTGCATTTGCTCTGTGAACGTTGTAATTGGTAATTTTGTAAAAATTCATAGACCATGATCACTTCTATTCTGGTCGGGTATTTGGCGAAATGGAATCGAATGTGCGGGCCCATATCAATGATGGTCTCATGACAATGGTCATTCACTTGCCAGAGGATACATATCATGTCGAAGTACGAACTGTTCTTAGTATCCTATTTATTTATAGGTATGCAAATAATTAAAAATGTATTGCACAGCCCTCTTGGAGACATCTCCCCAAAAGCGACAACAAAACTATGATTGTTTACAAGGCCTCGGATGTAAAAATCAATTGGAACAAAAGCAGTGGCGAAATCGGTGCACCAATGACGTGCGGCTATATTAAGGAAGGTCTAGGTAAAATTAACTTAATATTATGTAGTTATTTATTGTACAGTATTGATGCTTTTCAGAACTGGAACAACCGGATGACGAGGAGGAAGGTGGTGTCAATTCAGTCGAGAATTTCTTCCACGAAACTGACAGCATCGAAGACACTAAAAACGATCATAAACGCCAGAAACGTCAAGCAGATCAGTACGAGTATACACCAACTAAAACTCGATGTCCACTGTTGCTGGTAGCCGATTATAGATTTTTTCAAGAAATGGGTGGTGGCAACACTAAAACCACTATTAACTACTTGGTAAGTGAAGACTTTGCATTGGAAAACATCACTCTGAATCGCGATTTCCAACGATTTTCAGATTAGTCTCATCGATCGGGTACATAAGATCTACAACGACACTGTCTGGCAAGATCGTTCAGTAAGTTTTGCCATGTTCATATTTCTTCTTTATGAACATTCACATATAGGTATTGTTCTAATAGGACCAGGAAGGTTTCAAAGGAATGGGATTTGTTATCAAGAAAATCGTTGTCCATTCGGAACCGACAAGACTGCGTGGCGGAGAGGCTCACTACAATATGATTCGAGAGAAATGGGATGTTAGAAATCTACTCGAGGTAGGTCACTCCAGACAGTTTTTTTTTTTTTTTGTTTTTTTTTGTTCCAAATCTATTGCTCGGCCACTCATTAAAATTTCATCAACTGTTCTATTTATTCTCGCTAATGATTTTAAGGTCTTTTCACGGGAGTATAGCCATAAAGATTTTTGTTTAGCGCATCTGTTTACAGATTTGAAATTCGAAGGAGGAATTCTCGGCCTGGCTTATGTTGGTTCGCCGAGAAGGAATTCCGTCGGAGGAATATGCACTCCAGGTCTACAAATTGATATAAAATGCTACAATATATTTTTATTCCAATTTTTGTTCAGTTAATGTGCACAGTTTGCGTTTATCCTCTCCAATTTGAGTTTAGTTTTTTTTTTTTTTTTATTTAAACGGCTCCATTAATGTTAAACTTTAACTTTGCCACGAGTCCAAACTAAGACGCTTTCAAAATAGGTAAAGGTTAGTTCTTCGATTGCTTTGATTTGAAATATGAATGGAATTTTGCTTTTGATCTGCGGTATAGCTAGGATTAACACCGGTGCAACCATTTAAAGTATAACCAACAGCGCAATCTATGAGCCAAAGAGCTCCGGCTTCTTAACATCTTTCATCACCAACTGCAGGGGCACTGCCCCTATTTTGTGTTGCCTTTATTGGGGCTTCACAAAATAAACCGGTGCCAGACGAAATAGGTGAGAGTTTTGCTAGTAATATGGAATTCAAGATGCTCTATACACCCGACATTATGAGGTGCACCTCCCTCGGATTGGGGAAGGCAATCCAAATTGGTAGTAATCCTCCGGGCAACCCTTGGGTTATGAAAGCTCCACCATTAGCTATATAATGGTACCACGGGAGATGGGGTCAGCCACTGTACCAAATTTGGTGCAGCCCCATCATAGCGGTTGGATTCGTGGTGGCTGTGGTTTATTCCAAAAGCGGAGATTAAGGCGTTCTTATAAGAACGAAGAGGTGTCAGATGGGCCTCGCCCATGAGCAATGGGATTGACTGTGACCTTTCCTAAACAGCCAATAAAATGCACCAGGATTGGTACTTGTACCGGTCCTGGGGCGTTTGGTCAACGTCTTTCTCAAGGACACTGATGTGGGTATGCCCACCGTGAGATTAAGCCGTCAAGGCAGGTGTTCACGTAAAGCATAACTTTTCATTCATCACCAACTGCAGCGTTTTTTTTTTATTACCGCCTCTACTCAGTAATTTTTCTTTTTTTGTAAGAAAGATGGAGAAAAACGAATATAATTGACCTTTACGACCGGAGGTGGTGTCGTGCGTATTTCAATTTATACATGGAGCACTGAGCGCAGCAACGCCAACCCATTATTTGCCTTAGAATTCGGATCGTTTCATTTCTATTTTATATACCTCTCCCATTTCCCTTTTAAATGATTTTATTTCTTGTTTCCTTTGGTTTTTTTTATTGCACTCTGTTCATTTTTAATGAATCATCGACTTTTAGAGTACTTTAAGAATGGATACACCCTTTATTTAAACTCTGGCTTGAGTAGTTCACGTAATCACTATGGTCAGCGTGTTATCACTCGCGAGGCAGATCTGGTTACTGCGCACGAGTTTGGTCATAACTGGGGATCCGAACATGACCCGGACATTCCCGAATGTTCACCAAGTGCTTCGCAAGGCGGTAGCTTCCTCATGTATACCTACTCAGTGAGTGGATACGATGTCAACAACAAGGTAATACCATTCTTCTCATCAAACATCGCATTTGATTGCATAGATCCTCAATTTGTTGTAGAAATTCTCGCCCTGTTCGCTGCGTTCGATTAGAAAAGTCTTACAAGCTAAATCTGGTCGATGTTTCTCTGAACCCGAGGAGTCATTTTGCGGTAACCTCCGTGTTGAAGGAGACGAGCAATGTGATGCCGGTCTACTTGGTACCGAAGATAACGATGCTTGTTGTGACAAAAACTGCAAATTGCGACGGAATCAGGGTGCTGTTTGCAGGTAGGTCTCATGCACATCATAGTAAATTTCGAATTCTGGAAATGTTTTTCCCATTTTTGTGATAGTGATAAAAATTCGCCATGCTGCCAAAACTGTCAATTCATGCCGTCGGGCATGAAATGTCGCGAAGCACAATATGCCACTTGTGAGCAGGAAGCACGTTGTACGGGTAATCATGCAGAATGCCCCAAATCACCGGCTATGGCTGATGGGACAATTTGTCAAGAGCGTGGACAGTGTCGAAATGGTAAATGTATACCCTATTGCGAGACACAAGGTCTTCAGAGTTGCATGTGTGATATCATTCAGGACGCGTGCAAAAGGTTTGTTTTGAGAAAACACTATTGGCTGTGACCTTTAGGTTTACGATTTTATTTCAAGGTGTTGTCGCATGAGTATAAATGAAACGTGCTTCCCTGTGGAGCCACCAGATGTCCTTCCCGATGGAACGCCGTGTATTCAAGGATTTTGCAATAAGGTGTGTGAATAGTAATTCCCAGTAAGGATAAAGTAATATTATCGCTAATGTCTTTTAGGGCATGTGCGAAAAGACAATACAGGATGTCGTCGAACGATTCTGGGACATTATCGAGGAGATAAATATCAATCGTGTTTTGAGGTTCTTAAAGGACAACATTGTCAGTAAGTGCAGCATACGAATTGTTTTTTATAGATTGGGTCGTTATTCCGTGGTTCTCTACCATACTTGCCTCGTCCAGAATAGTTTTTTTTTTTTTTGGCTAATGGATACCTTTGCCTCGCTTTATTGGAAATGTGACACATTATTGTTCTTCGGTAAACTGGAAACATTTTGGTTTTGTACTCATTTTGACCAAGGAATGTTGAAATAACCCTTTTCGGGGTTTATTTTTAAGTAAAACGGAAGTAAATTTCCATAAGCAATTTTCCCCTATCTCATTGTTCGCAATCTAATCATGTGGAAGCTTCACATTTGTAAGTGTTTTTTTTAATTATCTTATCATTCTAGTGGCAGTAGTGGTGTTAACGTCAGTTTTTTGGATACCGGCCAGCTGTGTCATATCCTACTTTGATCGAAAGAAACGGCGTCACGAGCTAAAAGAACTCGACTGGAGCCAAAAGTTAGATCTCATACACCCTAGCGATCGAAGACGAGTAATCCATATAAGGTATATTCACATCTGACGTTCTCTGTCCATAATGCGAAGACACACTTCTTCCTTTCAGGGTCCCTAGACAGAAGATATCAGTAGCGCGGATGTGAGGACGTTTCATTTACCCACAAAACGTGTTCATTAATTTTTTGTTCAAAAAGTATTTAAGAAATAAAAGGAAACTTCATAGGTTACGGTTGATATTTTTTTTATTTTACAAAAAAAAGAATTGGAAAACTTTCAAGTTGTCTTTGTAGTGTTCTAATCGTTTTGACCTTATAAATAAGCAGAATGGAGTCCCTACCCTAAAAACACTCGGACAAAGCGAATGTTTTGCATACGGTTACTTTACCACTTCTTTTTTGTGCTCTTTCCATTAGTTTGTGGTGCTGCTTCATCATCCAAATCACCAGTTTCCTCCTCTTCGTAGTACACCTCTTCTGCATCGGTCTCGTTGACTATATGCTGACCATGGATATACACTGGGCCAGTACCCTGGATGAGTTTGAATGTAACTGATGCACTTGGGAATTCAAGGTTTGGTCGAAGGACTCGTGTTTCGCCAACCTTTAACACAGCAATAGGAATCTTCAGATCTTTCTTGTCCGATACTTTAGTTTCAACCTAAAACAGACATAAATTGATGACATTTTCAAAGTTCGCGATCAGGCAAATGTGGCGACTGTACTTTTAGAAGTGTGAATTGCATACGCATCTACATACCTGAACAACGTTGAATTCACCCTCGATAGCTTCGGCTCCAAGGCAGATTTGTTTGATAATCAACTTTTGGTCCATTTCATATTTATCGGATTCGGCAACAACAAATTGTTGTAGGGGCTCCTTTTCGCTGAGTGTGACTCCTAAGCAAATGAAATATCATATTTAACACGAACGACCATGTGAAGTTACCGTAGAATGGCGCCAATTTGGGGCTCATTTTGTATTCGCTATTTACAACACTCACCATAGAAGTTTTCTCCTTCTAAATTTGGTTGGGCCGTCATTATAAAGTTAAATTATTTTTCTGTAAATGAAACAAAACTGCAAAAATACACGTGTGGCTGTCGAAGGAATAACGAAAGCTGGCCAATCGCAAAAAAAAAATTAATATGAAAGGCGAATAGGTTTTGCCGCAAAATTGACAGTATCTAAAGATCGACAACGTATTGGAGGGAAAGAGCAAAATATAGATACCTGTATAGTTCGATAACAGTACGGCTACTGGCTAGCAAATTGATGTGATCAATTCGCTGTATATTAGGAGAGGTCTACATTGCACTTCACAACAAAGCTACCTATAGGCCCATACGATTTGTGTGATAAGTAGTCGATTGAAAAAAAAAAAAAAATGTATATTGCTTTAAAATGTAACGAAATTAAGAAAGACATATAACTTTCTAGGGGAAAGGGCTACGCACAAAGCAGTTTTCCTGAAAAATTCACGACATCAATGCATACTCAATTCTTTTCTAAAGTAGGTAGGTTTGTGAGTTCGTGAATTTAACATAAATCCAAGAATTCGGTGTTTCGCAATGTGCATTTTACTAAGTGCCTAATCTTTTTTTTTTAATTTAATTGAAGCTTTAACGAAAACTAAGCAAACTCAATACTAAACACAAAACAATTGAACAGCGCGATGTCCATGAAAGCAAGAGGATTAGTGGCCGAATGAAACTAGATTTCTTTAAGAAATCAGATATCTCAAATCAAATTCTAAAGGTGACTATTTTAGAGTAGGTACTGCGATTAAAATTGGATACAGAGAAAGAAATTGAGAAAACACAGAGGTGTGTTAATTTCCTTTATTGCTATAAATGCATTCTTCGTAGATCTTAACAGAGACTATATTGAGACCATGTCTCTCATAAATATTCGAAATAATAATAATATTATACCAAAACTCGATCCTATATGCGTAAAATAAATAATAATAATAATAGTTGGCGCAACAGGTATGTAGGGACCCTGCGCCTAGCTTCTCACAACAATCATCGTTTTGTGTGAGTTTTTCATTTTTGGAACGAATGGAAGGGATCTACAATTTTATGCCGACCCGACTCCAAACGTCTAATTATTGTTTGCCAAATTGAAACGACATTTTTAGACTATCGGTCCTTACTATGACTCACCGATTAGTTAAACGACCTTTCAGCAGTTAACTTGATAGTTTACTATTAATTTATCAGTAATGTCGATTTCCATTGGGACAGAAAAAGCACTTTTTTTCAGAGTCAGAGCAATTTTTCGAATCTCGATATCTGAGCAAGATCTACTTACACTAACACCAAAACATTTGCCTTTTGTCAAACTTTAAAGTGTGTATTAATTACGTATTTAGAAGACCAGTCTGTAAAAAATAAAGAAAAATTTACATTTGGCCGGCGCAATGGATATCAACACAAATTGAGTGGATTTTTATAAGCATAAATTGCAATTTAAGTACAGCTGACTTTTCAAACACGCACTACCACAAATGCGGAAGAAGAAAAATCTCGTTTTATGTTCCATTGGGCACGAAAAATCTGAGATCTGAGAGCAAATCTGTAAAATCCCAATGGAAATCGACATAATTTATCAGTAAAAGTTGGTACCTAGCGCTGATGTAACGTTAACCTAAGTCAATGGTTTGATTTCGCCCGGACAGATTTCATAATTTTTGACAGCCACACTCGTAGTCGCACGTCGCAGTCAAATATTCCGCACATAGTTTTTTTTTGCACTTTACCGGCTTGGCGGCTTTTGTATTCCAAATATCCGTAAAGGGGCTTCGTATTTGATTTTACAACTCGTGAAATAAGTTTTAAATCCATAAAATACAACACAATCATAATGGCTGAAGAATCATTTTATGGTAAATACACAAGTTTAATATACAGTGGTTCGTTTTTCTTGAGTATTTATTGTGCTACAGTAGGAAAATCTATATATTTCGCATGCAAATGGCGTCTCGATGCTTTTCATTAACGATAACACGTACTGCGTGAATAATTGTCAAAACAATGTGAAGTAAAACAGAATAATAATAATACAATTGAAATTTTAATTTTATAGGAGTAACTCTTTCCGGACAAGACAGTACAGTCGACTGGGATGTGATCTCCAACGATGAAGACTTCCCAAGGGGCCAGAAGTTGATTATCAAACAAATCTTGCTTGGCGCCGAGGCAAAGGAAGACGAGTACAATGTAGTCGAGGTAAGATTATACCTAGTTAAATTGTTCATTATTTCAGTTTGATTGTATATTGGATATTTGGATGTGACATTTTGAAGGAAGTAATGCCTTGCGGACTGTACTTTTACCAACCATCAAAAACAAACATGCCGATTGCCGACATACCTGCTGGAAATAGTGTGTATTCATTTTGTAGGTCTCGTCAACAATGGTGTGCAAAATGTTTTTTTTTTTTTTTTGTTTTCTATTTCAAAATAATTTTATTTAAAAATATTATGCATATGCAAAATGCGTCTGCTGGATGAAGATAACTTCTTTAGGTCTAACTTCGTGATCAAAGGCGGTTGCGAAAGTATGTCAATACTTAAATCATACCTGACAACTAATGACGGGTTTTCCAAATTCCATGAGCTTGAAATGCTTCGTACCGAACGAAAAATATGATTACACGGATATAGAGTACGTATGTATGATATAGTATGTACATAGCTAAATGCCAACACTAGATTGTTGGTATTTCTTGGTATCGAAAGGTATTTTTCCTTTTCTCCATTAGCCTTTAATGTTTGCCATTCCTGCCCAGAACGTTTACCCCTGCAAAATGCCGTTCTCAGCGCTATTTCGCACTTTTACAACATCGCCAAAAAATTTCTTCAATGTCCATTTTTGCTGTCATTGCAATCCCACTATTATTGAGCTGCATTGGCTCACGAACTAAATTTGTTTCATAATCCAGATTCTATTCATAATTTGGTGATATTAAACCGGCATCGGTTACTTATGTGTTCACTACTGGACGTCATGTATCTATGATTGAGAGTAGGTAAAAAAGGGTGGTTAAAACACATCACATGCTCCTGAAACATCTGAAATAGATCTGACCCATTCTATATCTGAAGCGATTACGTGTCATTACGATACAATGCATCATTGCGAGATATGTCGTGCAAACAATGTCTGCAGAAGTCGCATAACCTGTGAACATTTATATGGTTTCGAAACCATGGTTCCAATACTATGGCATCGTCAATACCACGCTAAGTGACACACTGTTCAACGTAGTATAGTTTAACAGTTACCATTGTTACCATGCTCGGGTAGACAATAAAACCCGTGACACACACCTAGTATAGACAGAGACACCATACACCAATGCAAGAATACTATAGAATTTTCTATGAAAGTGGCAGGTAGTTTAAGTAAAAGTTTGCTCCACTTCATGAGAGTGGCGCTGTTTTCGCTAGGGGGTGGCTATACTACGCAAAAAACCCTAGTATCGATACTACGCTCAAACCACATTGCTCGTCTGGTATTAGCGTAGTATACCCTGACAGACGTGTGGTTCATCTCGATACCATGGTGTGGAAACCACGTGCGTGTCACAAGTGATGAATGACGCAATGGCAAATCATTCTAAATAAGTATAGAATCCGGGAAATGCGAATGTTTGCCTTTGAATTCGCACCTCAAAATCGTGGCTTGCATGACATTTGACTTGAGATTTTTCACATTCACATCAATCGGGATCCGTTACAAAGTTTCGATTGATTGAGGTTTCGCATTTATAACTGAGCCGACTCTTAATTTCAAATTGTTTAGCGGTAAGCCTGAAACATCCAAAGAATTAAAAAATTGAAAACTTTAAAAATGTTTTGTTGTATTTTAAGTGACGCCTAATTTTTTAAAAGGTTTCTTCTAAATACAAACTTCTAGCCCCAATTTCATCCCCCTAAAGTTCGCACGTGAAAAATTAGCATACCTATGTCCTTCCTTAGGCCAATACGAATCCGCCGTAAAAATCGAAAGATCCGTTCCCGAGTTATGAGCGCACATAATGGCCATCACTCTCTTTAATACATATGTGACTTTCGTGTAAAGTCCACTAACAATTTTAATAACACAACTTTGGCGTTTGATATTTTCCTTTTTTTTTTGAATGGGAGCCACAACCTGTTTTCCTAATCCCGCTTATCTTTTGCAAAGTACTTCCTACATAAAAGGTAAACAATTTTTCTATAACTAGAACCAACAATACACATCCACCAATTTTCATTGAAATCGGCTGAATGGCTTTGGAGATCGTAAATATTGCCACCTATAGGGTCCAAAAATATCCTATCTTTTAAGTCTTGCTAAACCTGAAATACAGGAATACAAACAAAACAAAAAATATTGATGAAATCAGTTATCGAGCTATAATGTCATCGAGTTTCACACTGAATGAATTATGTACATATATATTATTTTTATTGTATTTAGGGCTATCGCAAATAAGTTCCGATGGAAATGTTTCCCTTGTCAGCAATGTAAATAAGATTGCTGAATAGGAAACATTCCGGTGGAAATATTATTTCCGATAGGGGTGATTATTATATTTTATAGACGATAATTTAATTTAACTGAAAAACAAAATGTGTGCCTACACCTGTTGATCATTTTAAGATTTTTCCTTTTCCCTAAACCATCTCTGATACAAGACGAACAAAACAAAAATCATTCAAATCGGTCGAGCCGTTCTCAAGTTTTTACCCGACTAACGCACATCTATTTCCTTCCACCTGTATAGACACAGGAATCTCAATTTTGACTTCGATGGAAGCGCTGTAGGGTCAACAAAGCAAGGCAGGAATGCTTGTTTAAGCCAGTGCTTACAGCTCGTCGGTGGGGTGGGATGTTTATCTTGTCTTGCGGACTACCGTACTTTTACATGCGACTACCGTACTTTTTTGATACGAAAGTTTGAAAATTGGGAGTATTAAAGGGATAGGAAGAAAATAGGGAAAGGATTAACTTACTTTAAACGAAATATTTGTAAAATTAACAGCGAAAAAGAAAACTAACCACACCTATCAAATTGGTTGGTAAGCCTTCTACCTTCTCTCTCCACACCGGTACAGACGGTTTTATGGTGGTACCTTTGAACTACCCTCCCTACTCACGTATGAGCAGAGCACTATGATCTTAGTCCACGTCATCTCAATCACCCCTACATTTCAACTAACTCACACATACTATTGCTAGGATTCTGAAAATACTTGACAAACAAAAATTATGGATTCAAACACCATCAAACAAATCAAAGTATCAACTCCATTGCAAAAAGTTACTCGTAAGTTGTAACATAGTAAACAAAAACAAACTTATTAGGTATCTATATTTAAAAAAAAATAATTATTTTAAAAATTGTTGACAGCAACAATTTTCTTGGAAAATAATTAAAATAATTGACAACAACAATTACTTTTAAAATTTATTGTATTTGTGGTGTCAGTGTTTTCTATCTAGGGATGCCAGACGTCCCCCTTTAGGGGGGACAGTCCCCCCTTTTCATACAAAAATGCTGTTTGTC
Source organism: Cheilosia vernalis (assembly GCA_949126925.1). Lineage (NCBI taxonomy): Eukaryota > Metazoa > Arthropoda > Insecta > Diptera > Syrphidae > Cheilosia > Cheilosia vernalis. The sequence goes on along the minus strand of OX421358.1, from coordinate 97,500,980 downwards.
CCCCCCTAACACAAACTACTGTCCCCCTTAATAAGTCAAAATTCAATAAAAGAAAACATTCAAAAAATACTTTCTTTTGATATTTTTAACAAGATTCTTTGTGAACACATCCATTTGAAGTGCAAGAAAACTTTCAAAGCTATTTTTATTTCATATTTTTTGGACTCTGGTGATCAATAATAAAAACAAATATTTGTCCCCCTTTTTTAACACTTGTCCTCCCTAGAAAACTCACGTTGTCCCCCTTTTCGTATTTTTTAATCTGGCATCCCTATTTCTATCCAGTTTATTTATTTATTTTTTTTTTTTTTTCAAAGTGCATTTCCGCATGACTTGTTTTGGTGTTAACTTCTTTCTTTTTTGTTGCCTATTGCTAATTTGTCGGTCACTACGACCAATATTCAAACTTCGTAGTCCAGGCATTTTATTATTTTTTCTGTATATTATATCACTGCAATTTGTACACTTATGTATGCTAAAAAAGAACATTTTCCTTGGTTATGTTTTTTGTGCCGGGAATCGAATAGAAATGTTATTTACCTATTTAAAATTGATTAAAAACTTATTTGGAGTTTTTGTCAAACAATTATACAGCTAAATGAAATATGAATTAGGTAATGAAATATCAAATTCAAAAAAGTATAGACAACCAACGCCAACTATATTATTACAATTACATTTAATGTTGTTGATACAAAATTGATATGCAGGGAAATCTAACTTGTCGTAAATATCTCCCAGCGCCACCTATCGAGTCCAAATTTTGGCAAAATCTTTATTTTTCTTTAAGTGTTGTATGGTGTTAATTTGAGCCAAATCGGTCCATAAATAAGATTTTCAAAAAAGCGACCCCAGCGCCCCCTATAGGGCTCTAAAATAAACATAAACCATCCATTCACATAATATGGTGTGAATATAAGGGGGATAGCTTCTGTGGATCAGCCGTGATTGTCAGTCATACATACGCACGAACGTTTTTATATATTAACCCTCGTATTAATAAACGACGAGCAACGGCGAGTTAGCACTAACACACATGTTAGCTTCAAATTCCTATTAATAAAAGTGTGTTTGGTTTCACTGACATGGTAATAACGAGCGGATAACTTAACTCGCCGAATTCGGCATATAGAGAGCGGATAACTTTAACTTTTTACAAAATCTCGAATCCTTTTCGGTGTTACGAATACCAAAAGTTAAGGTTTTTGTTTATATTAGGTTTGCAAATTTGTGTAGATAAATTTGGGTCCACATTTCAAATAATAGTTAAATATAAAATATATCCTGGGAACATATATCATCTGCAAATGACAAGACATCAATATTCGAATGACGCGTGAAATCTGAACATTCTACAAGAGAGAATCGGTGAATTTCTGAGCGCAACAAGCAACAACAGCTTGAAAAACGAAATATGACAGATGTACTAGAATGTTTAGTACAATTCCGTGTAGTACTGTCGTGCTCGTGCGTTAGGTGATAAAGAGCGAATAGCTAATATGTAGATGGAATATGTTTATTAATAAGAAAAGTTAACATACGGATAGGGTCACTTCACTATCCGTCTGCCAACTAAAACACGTGTTAGAGAGCGGATAGCGTTTTTTTTTATTAGTACGGGGGTATGAAGATACGTATTAATTCTGTTTCGACCTTTGCATAAAACTCACCTTATAAACAATTATAACGCTCTAAGCTCGCATATTATTGACTCCAAATCGGTACTAAGCTGTTTCAACGCCCTTCGAACGCTTGGCCTAGGTTAGTTAGGTTGGGAGGGCAGTTTTGCAACTGATGCAAATTTCACCCAGAAGCCATGAAGGCCCATTGTGAGTACCCTGTTTGTACATGTAAGGACATGTGGCTAACAAAACCACTTCGATCTGTTGAGGAATAGTTTTATGTCTGATAGGGGTACCCCTGCCAAGTCGTCCAGACTTTCGAAGAACCTAGCTCCCATACAGGATGAGCGGCGTTCCTGTAAAGCTGGGCAGTGGCATAGAAGATGTTCCACGGACTCTATTTCTTCCTCGTCTCTACAGCTTCTGCAGAAGTCATTTGCAAAAAGTCCTAGCCTTTTAGCCATGTTTCCTATGATGCAGTGTCCGGTTAAAACGCCGACGAGCATCCGGATTTGGCTTCTGTTCAGGGAGATTAGGAACTTTGATCTTTTGGTGTCAATCACAGGCCACAGACTTCGGGTTATGACGCAACCGATGGTGCTGCTCCATTGTTCCTTAGCCAGTTGTTTTATGACGCCTTCAATAAAGGTCTTAGCAGTGTTGAAAGGCGGTAACACCTCTCCGTCCGCTAGTTGAGGGTTCATATCAGAGCCGTATCTGGCCAATTCGTCCGCCTTTTCATTCCCTTCCACCCCAACGTGTCCCGGAACCCAGCAGAGTAGAATTGAGTGATGACTTATAGCCCTGAGCGCCACGAGGCAATCTGTAACACATTTCGCATTAATAAGATTGGAGCCGATAGCTTTGAGTGCTGCTTGACTGTCCACACAGATGGTTATTTCCATTGCTGGTAGTCCCATCGATAAGATAGTCTGTGCTGCTTTTTTAACCGCATATATCTCAGCTTGGAAGACACTGCAGTGATCGGTCAGTCGGTACGACTGGCTAATAGCAAGCCTTTCTGAAAATATGCCGGCTCCTGTTCCATTTTCTGTTTTTGAACCATCCGTATGGACGGCTATACCTTTAATGATGGTACGCTTGGCCTAAGGAATAAAACCAAATTATGGTGGATTCCGGGCCATGAGGGTTTTGAGGGAAACGAGAAAGCCGACGAAATGGCCAGATTGGGCTCTGCAACTCCTTTCACAGGACCTGAACCCTTCTGTTATGCTCCCAAATCGTCTATAAATATAGCCATCAAAAGATGGGAACACACAAAATGTATTTCATACTGGGAGAGCATCCCAGGTCTAAGACAGGCCAAGCGTGCTATACACCCATTCAATAAAGATGCCAATAAAATTTTAAATCTAAACAGGCATGATATCAAAAATCTCACTGGTTTCCTCACAGGACATCACCACCTACGATATCACCTAAATAAAATAAATTAAACTGACTCCTCACTCTGTCGGTTAAGTCTTGAAGAAGACGAAACAGCTGAGCACATAATATGTGTATGTCCAGCCCTATGTGGAATCAGAAGAACTATCTTCTCGGGGAGCTTCTCAGCCCTGAAGAGATGAAGAAGTCATCTGCTAGCAGCTTAATTAACTTTATCAGGAAAGTGGAGAGCATGCTAGACTGAATAATATTCTGGCCCTATGGCACAATAGATCTTATTGGTCGACGTGCCTTTAAGGTTTAAAAAAAAAAAACAATTATAAACTCACTAAGGGTATTCACTTAATCTCATAATTTTATGCAGTTCGTAAGTTCATAAATTTCTGCGGTGCTTTAAGTGAACACCCCTCTCGGAAATGTCATTGCTTAATTCGCTGCAAATAACGCTAAAGCAATAGAATAACTATCTATTTCATTCAATTTTTACCGTCATTGCTGCAACTCTGAAAACATGAAAAGTAATTCACACAATCGCTTGTCACAGTTTGACATTTGTAAGTTTGCGTAACCTTCCGCAGTCGATTTCCGAGCCTAATTGGTCGCGGAAAATTATGAGGCCTGCGTAAACTATTCTCCATACAAAATCTGACAGTTCATTTACGAGGTGGTAAATTTCTGCAGTTTACGCAGTTTATGAGGGGCTTACGCGTTTAAGTGAATACCCTTAATATAACCTTGGTAAATGTTAAACTGGTGCAGAAATGGATTCGAAAAAAAAATTCGTAATGAACATTAACTTCGAAATTATTGATTTCGTGTGGAGTTCGCGAAGCTCTCGTATTTTATTTTTAGTTTAGTACTAGCTGATCTCGCCCGGCTTTGCCCGCGCCTTCTAAAGATTTCTTACTCGCAAAAATGAAGTTTTTGTGACCTACAAAATATTTAGTTTGAAGGTTAAAATTGATTATTAGTAAGGTCCAATTTGTATTGGTTATTAGAATAATTACATTAATATTAAACGGGTTTTCGACGGAAAAACCAAAATGATACCACAGACGAGATGATTCACCCGGTTTAATGGAACCGAATAGATTATAGCATTTTTATTTTGTTGTTTACAAGAACATTGCTAAGTACATATTCCCTTTTGCAACAGAGTATAGCAATATAAACCCTTCTGAGTTTTGACACCTCCTATCTTTAATCTATGTTGGAATAAGCACCTCTCAATTGGCAAATCATAAAGTGGATGTATGTAATCAGTTTTCGCTTATTTCTTTTAAAAACTAAATGACATTTTTGTTGTTTCCGTGGACATTTTCGAAACTGTCGAGCTTTTCTTATCTTGAAATGAGAGAGGTTTATCCACTCACGTGTAGGGTTATTCAACCTAGTCTGATAACAATAAGCTTTTTTTTTTCTTAGACATTTTATTAGACATGCTTTAAGGACTTGTGAATATGGACGATTTTAGCCACTTAAATCATAGTTGCACGTTTTTTATATGTAATACAGCCTAGAAGATTTACAAAATACCACCTAAAGTCAATACACATCTGTCTTGTTTCAGTAACAATACCGTTGTACAAATGGAACACTATTTTATGATTAGGAAAATATGTCATAGATATTCTGCTGAAATAAAATCCTCTCCTTGAAAATATCAAGTGACTTAAATTAATGAACTCTGGCGCACCTGAGCAAAATATTCTTGTCTTATTCCCTAAGTAGACAAAAATCCAACAACATTACACTATAAACCAGTAAAAATTAAGAATACAACCGAAATAAAAATTGATTGCTACATACCCCATATTGACTTCATCCAGTTTTAAATCTTTTAAATTCAGGTTTCAGCTTTTATGTCGCCCGAACTGTTCAGCGTGGCTGTTCTAGTAACAACACCGATTCCTATATGTTCTCTCTATTTCTCAGGCAATAAAGTTGAATGGTTGGAGAATGATTAAATTTTTTATTTTAAAGATTAAAGACAAATTCTAACATAGCCTAGTCCATTCTTTGCCTAATATTCATTCACCCTGCAGTCTGTAAAATCGCGTTTATCACTCAAAGCATACTTATTTTGTAGCTATCGTTTGAATTACAAACGATTTCATTCATATATTTGTCCTTTCACATGCCCTAAATTGTTGCCATGTCTAAGTAAAGAGTGACAGCAGTAAATGTGGAGTAGAATGAGACCATCCGCACTATGGCTCTATACCTCTCCTGGCCTGCCTTGTCGTATCTCAAAAGAAGAACGCATCACTTCGGATGCCTTCTCCTCGACAATCTCGATGAATAGACAACCCTATTTCAAAATTATCGTGCCCTGTCTGTAGCTGGGCTGTTGAAAATTTTACTTCGTAGCACCGTCTAAATCATTGCAGATCAATAAACAAATACTTCACCTTAAAAAGGTTTCTTGCAACCACAAGAACATCACCCTGCTTACTTTAACGACAAAAAGTTCCGCATAGTGTGTGCCGCACGTAAAGTAATGCTAATAAGGATTTCTCTGATTCAAATAATTATGTAATAACTTTTAGAGTGTGAATAAATAAATACATTAACTAATATACAAACAAGATAACAATGCATACGTATAAACAATTAACATACTATTTCCCTCAAACGATAAATTCAATGACCTGCAGTCGTTCCAAACGTGATCCAATTGAAAGATTGTATTTCGCTACAATAAACCTGTTGAGCTGTAAAGCTATAATGCCAACACTCTGGACTTGTTTCTTACCTCCCACCCTGATAAATACTCTTTAGAAGTATTATCGCCTTTAGGCTCGTCGGACCACTGCATCATATCAGCTAATTTCTCGTACTCCAACCACACAGTTAAAGAAAAATCTCCGAAAAGAACCGTATGGCAATACGAGAAAGCCAACTGGAGCGGACTTAACAACTTCTTTAAGAGTTTTAACTGGTCGTTATGCTTCCTCGATAACGACGTGGATGCCGCCGCTGATATGTTGTCTAGTATTATCACCTTAGGTATGAAATCCTTTATCCCTAACAGGATAAAAAGTATCATACCGAAAGAAAATGCGTGGTACGACTCGAGCTGTAAAGAGGCTATCAGACAAAAGGAGTTAAGTTTTCGGTCATATAAGGCCAACCCATCTGAGGAAAACCGAAAAAAGTTCAAGCGAGCCAGAAATGACTGCAATACAATTATCAAGCGTGCTAAATTCTCGTATGACCAAAAGTTGAGGCAAAAAATACTACAATGTCCCAAGGGTAGTAAAAACTTTTGGTCTTTTGTAAAAAATATAAAGAATTCGGTCTCATCTTCGATCCCAACGCTCATTTACAATGACATTCCAGCTGTCAACTCTTTAGACAAAGCGAATCTGCTTGCTGCACATTTTGCAGCCAGCTCAATGCTCCCAGATTGCGCTTTGCCTCTTCCTGTACTTGAGAGCGTCGAATACACCATGGGACAAATCCATTTTCGCACTCGTACAGTGGCAAGAGTACTTAATGATCTCAACATAAATAAATCCGCTGGTCCAGATTGTATTTCCCCAATTGTTCTGAAGAGGTGTTCTTCCACGCTGGCAAAACCACTGCGTAAGCTTTTCCATCTGTCCTATTCTTCTGGACTCTTCCCGAGAAGGTGGAAAACAGCATTTGTCCAGCCCGTCCCCAAAAAAGGCGAATCTTCTTCTCCCACCAACTACCGACCCATAGCACTTACATCCATTCTTTCTAAGGTCATGGAAACACTGATAAATCGTCAGCTCATGAAATATCTTGAATCACGAAAACTCATTAATGACCGGCAGTACGGTTTTCGTGGCAACAGATCCACTGGTGATTTGATGGCTTATCTCACCGAAAAGTGGAACCAATCTCTACATCACTCTGGTGAAACGAAGATTGTTGCGCTTGATATTTCAAAGGCATTTGACAGAGTTTGGCACCAAGCTCTTTTGTCGAAAATGCGTGCATATGGGATCGATGCGTCTCTTCTTCAATGGATTAGAAACTACCTCTCTGGCCGTTCAATTCAAGTTGTATTGGATGGCTTCAAGTCTGAAATCCACCATATAAATGCTGGTGTTCCCCAAGGCTCCGTTTTGTCTCCGACTCTCTTTCTCATTTTCATAAATGATCTCCTGTCTGCAACATCTAATCCAATCCACTCCTTCGCCGATGACAGCACCCTCAGCTTCTCATATTCATTCCAGGACTCACGTCCCTGCTCTTCGGCCGTAGAACTGGAACGGCAACGTATGTTAAGCTCATTAAATTCCGATCTCGACAGCATTATAAAATGGGGTTCAGCCAATAGAGTGGAATTTAATGCTTCTAAAACACAATGCTGTCTGCTGTCATTAAAGCGAAACCAGAATCCTCAGCCATTATCCATGAATGGCACTTGCATCGCCGAAACCGAAAGACTTTCCATTCTCGGTATGTGTGTCCATGACAAACTCCGTTGGAATGACCACATACACGAAGTCGCCAAGAACGCTGCGAAATGTCTAGGTTTCCTCAAACGGTGCAAGAAATATTTTACCCCTTCTGATCTGGCTGCCATATACAAGGCGTTCATTCGCCCCAAACTTGAGTATAACTCTCATATCTGGTCTGGTGCGCCCAAAACCTCACTGCACCTGCTGGATAGGATACAGAATCGTGCTTTAAAACTCATTGGAGACACAAATATAGCGAATTCCATAAATTCGCTCGAACATCGCAGAAATGTAACATGTCTTTCATTGTTTTATCGCTATTTCTACAAACAGTGCTCAAGCGAAATCGCCAGCTGCATTCCACCCCTTCAACAATTCAACCGCAATACTCGCCAAGCCAGGAATGCCCATCAGTTTACCCTTCAGCCTATTTTCGGTCGTACTATGAAATATAGAGATTCCTTTATAAGCCGTACCACGCGAATGTGGAACGCCTTGCCCGGCTCTGTCTTTCCCCCTCGGTTCAATTTGCAGACATTTAAAACCAATGTGCATCGGAATCTCCTATCTTCTCTATCCCAATTTCCCTAACGCCCGCGCTGTGTACTTCAAACTACACCATAAGAGTAGTCATAACCTCTGTGTTAATTATAAAAAAAAAAAAAAAAAAAAAAAAAAAAAATAAAGCTAAAAAAAAATTTTGTAAAATATTTGTACAATGTGATTTTTGCAAGCACACGTGCAACAGTAAAATTTGGTTTACACCTACTTTTATATCCGGCTATTGGTTTTGTATCGTTGTATTCGAAAATTGTATAACTACGTTTTTGGGTTATGACCATTTATTTTTGGCCATGTGATTAGCAGTTTAATTAGCAAAAACAAATTCACAGAATAATAAAGTTTGTGCACAGCAGACATCGTTTTCTTTTGTTGACGATAACTGTTTACAATTATTGTAAAAATAGGTTGGGTTTTATTTGTTGAATTACTGTCTGGAGTCGATATGTTTATATCGTTGATATAGCCTGGACTTTTTTTTTTATGTTTTCATTTAGCTTGATATTTGTTGTTGTAGCAGCGTCATTCGTTGGTTTGTCATTAATTTGTAGTCCTAGGAATTGGGTGCGTCCAAAGCATTAGAGGTGTTAGTGTGGTTGGTTTGGCTATTTGTAAACAATGTTACTAAATTTATATTATAAAGGACTAGCTGTAACCCCCGGCTTCGCCCGTGCCGTGCCTTTGCCTGTTTCAGAACAGTTGATGGAAAAATAACACCTAAGAAATTTGCTATCTTGTAGGGGGGCATTTTTTTCACAAAAAATATATTATACTCATAACGCCTGAGTTAGCGAGTAAGAGATATTTCCTACCACTGTATAAAATAATTCGTCTTCCTTCTTATTACCGTTACAGGTATTCGTTTCAAATTGTAAATCACTCTCTTTCAGTCCCGTATACATTTCACACCCTATCTCTTTCAATCCCAAGCCCCCCACACACCACATTCCATCTAAATTTAAAATGCGATTTATAGATGAATAAAATAAAATGAAATATAAATTGGCCAAAAGAGCAGGACAAAGACGGTGCAAAAGTGTCTACACCTTTCATACCTTCACCCGATGTAGTGCGATTGAAAAGCGGGTACAATTGTATCAGTTGATAGTTGATACAAATATTACAAATGTTCAGTGAATTGAAACCCAGAATTTGTTAACGAATGACGCATGTAATAATTTGAAAATTGAAAGTTTTCTTTTAGGAAAGAACTCACACATAATCCTAGTGATATTGATCATAAAATAATAGCATAAATCCTGAGGTGGGACTAACTAATATTATTATTTTATCCTTTGAAAGTCTGAATTCCTATGTTTTCAAAAACAATGTGATGTGTTTTTAATTTTGTCATATGTTATGTCACCAATAATGTTTTTGAAATATTGAATTCTTTTAATTAAAGGCCAAGGAGGAAACATATTTGTTTTTTTTTAAATCAAGAGCTTAGTAAATATGTAGTAAACATAATGTTAGCATATTTAACTTAACTTCATATACCTACGAATTTCCATAATGGCAGTTACACTTCAGTCCTAAAAGCTACAATTTCAACTCGTGAAAAGTACAATCTGAAAAGTTAATTTTACATCACTGATTGTGCATGCATTCTTATGATTGCATTGCACATGCACATCCAAGTATATGAGGTGTATAGGCCGCTTTACTTTTTAATGATAAGGCATCTCTCTCCTTCCTATCGTTTCCCTTCTTATTACCGTTACGGTACCAAGTGTGTTAGTGTGTATTTATGAATGAATGAGAGACATAGGAACTGACTGCGAGAGCAAGACGAAGATTTTTTTTTTTTGAAAAGCAAAACAGAGATAAACAAACCTTTCCTACATATTTCACATTTCTTTTAAGGCTTTTTTTTTTTTCTTGGCAAACCAAACAAAATATTGCCTCTGTCTGTCTCTCTCTCCGTCGCATTAGTCTTATTTGACAGTGATACCAGATCGGCAATAAGTTAAAAGGGTCAAAGGGATTTTTCAAACCTCATAGTACAAAAAAATGGATCTTACTTTTTGTTAAATTTTTGTTCTTAAAATGCTTTAAGAATAAAAAAATTAGTCAACCTACGATCAAATTAAATAATTTCTTGATTAGAAAACAGTCATTCAAAATATATGATTGCATTCATTTTCTTCTGCGGCAAAACCGAGATCGCAAGACAGTTTATCGATCTCAAGCAAAGCAAAGTAGAGTAGGTTTTTCAGAACTCAATAGCAACAACTACGCTATTATTTGACATTTCGGGACTCGCAATAGTTGTTGTATTTGCATGCTGAAAATCCTACTTTACTTTGCTTTGCTGAAATCAAAGCTAAAAAAATACGCCTATTGTAACTCGTATTTGTTAGTAATAAAAAAAGAGTAAATTTAATGAAATGCCTTTTTTTAAATTTAATATTTCGTGGCATAAATGTGTGTTTTTTTAAATTTTGGCGATGGATGGAAGGAATTTTTTTTTGAATAACCGTGGGATAACCTGCTTCTAAACTAATGTCAAAAGAGATTTCATTATATTGCGTGTATGTTTGATTTGAGAATGAAGTGCATATCGTCTCACCCAAATGAAAATCGAAGAAATTATTTAAATTTTGCCTATTTATTCAAAAACCTTTTAAGTTATCGAGTAAATGGGTATCCTAACTGGAACCTGCAGATGTCCTCTATAAAATGGTATTTACTATATTTAAATGCTCCCAGTTGTTACGAACGCAAAGCGTTGCAAAGAAAAAAGCGAAACGAAACGAAAAAATAAATTACTCTTGTCCAATTTTTTCCGGAATTTGTGGAGATATGGAGTTCAAACAAAGTGGAGATTGTAGGCCTAGGTATGCTCTATAGGCCTGTGAAAAGTGCACCAAAATATATTCAGCAGTTTCTAAGATTTTTGTATTTAAAGGCAGGCAGTCAAATTCATTCTAAGTCGAACAGAACTACACCAATTTTATTTATAAGAAGAAGAAGAAAGAAGATATTGGTTCTGGAAGGTTTTCTTCTCTTTTGAAAGACGGCTCTGATTAAAGCTTTTTTTTTTTTTTTGTAAAGATTTTTTACTCGCTTAAATTTTGTGTTGAACAAAGCAACGTAGAACGTAGTTGACCTTTAACTTGATTAAGTTAAAAGTCAACAAACGTATCGAGCCAAATGCACGGAATTCTTCGAAAAACATAATTAACTGCATGCGCTATAATATGTAGACACATCACTTTTTAATTCGAAGAAAATTGCAGCTGCTTGTTTCGTTTGCACAATTGGACTGATATTGCATTGTCATTTCTAGCTATCAGACAATTCAAGCGTATACTATGTACATTTGTAATATTTGATCAAACTGTAAAAGAAAAACGTGCTACCTTGTTACACAATCACAGAACAACACTGTTTCGTTATATTTGAAATTTCTTAAAAAAAAAAAAAACTACAACAACATGCATTCGTTTGATTTCTATTTTTTTCTTAATTATTTTAAACACTTAGCAGCAAAAGAATGTAAACTAAATATGTTATTTATCTAAAAAGTTATGGCCCTTCAACTGTGTTACCGTTACCACTGTGCGTGTGAATCAACTCATTTATAGCCTCTTCTTTTGTTTCGGTGAATTTGAATATACTTTGCGCCTGCGAATGCAAGCGACAAATGACACCAGCAGCGCTATAATTCCATTTCCAGCATATCAGTTCACAATTGATCATCGACAGGTCTTCTTTCATGGAAAGAATATTCTACACAAAAAAAAAAAGACAACACCCCAATTAGTTGAAATACGAAAAAAAATCTACAACACAATATTACCATCGCAACAGTCGAGTCTATGGAGAAGATCTTCTGTCCGCAAATAATAATAATCGCCACTCGACCATTTTGCTCGTTAACGAATTTGATCACTTTCGAACGTAAGTACTCGGCCGAAGCATATTTAAGATTTGTGTAAACATTCACGACGCCCACTTCTATGCCGCTTACCTACATGAAACGAGAATACATATCATACACAATGTCGAAAACAAATTTCGTTCTTCCTCTTACTTTTTCAACGGAAATAACTATTTTCGGTCGAGCACTTGCATACAAAACAAATACGAAATTGACAGCAACGCCAATTAGAATTCCATATTCTAAACTATAAAACAAACAGCACAACATGGTCACAACAAATATAAAGCAATCCGCTTCTGTGTTCGGGTTGACGAAAAGAAGAAATCAATTATAATTCATGGGACGTTACAGTATTGAACATCACTTACTTTTGGCTTTCCATATTTCGTGGATTTTCTCGATCTCTACCATGAATATCATGGCGGCAATAATTATAGCAGCTAAAGTTGCCTTTGGGATGTAGTAGAAGGTTGTGGTGAGGAAGGCAAGCGCCATTAGAACCAAACCTCCGGTTACTGCACCACCAAGAGTGGTTTTCACGCCGGAAGCATTGTTAATTGCTGTTCTTGTGAAGGACCCTGTCGTCGGCATCGATGAGACAAACGAACCCATGATGTTGCACAGTCCGAGAGCGGTCATTTCCTGCGATGCGTCAACAGTCTTGCCCTTGCCTAAAACGAAACATATACAATAGGTGTGTCTTGATCATTTTTGATTTTTTTTTTAAAGACGGTCTTACTAAATGCCTTTGCGATGGCGATACTCTCCAATATGGCGATCAATGGAATTGTTCCAATCGATGATCCCAACTGGGCGATCATATCTGAGAAGGAGTATTCACTGCCATCCACTGTGGTGGTGAATGGGGGCCATTTAAACGGTGGTAGGCCTCCGCTCACTTTTCCCGACAATCGAAACGGAGTATACCCATCAGTTGTCAGTGAGTATGCCAACACAGCGCCTGTAATTACAGCCACTGCGTTTCGAGAGAGTGAAATGTATTTAGATAGTGTTTTATTAATCGACTTGATGTCCTTGACTTTCTGTAAGTAAATTTGGGTTTTATCTGCTTTCTGCGACCAAAATCGGTTTGCAACTTACTCTCATGCAGAGGAGGAAAACTAGGGTCAGCAATCCCAACAGACTGTCGTTTAGCAGTGCCTTTGATATATTCGTGAAAAAATTCTTCCACGAGTAGATGAACGCATTGGAAGAGCCTTTTAATGGGAAAAAAATCATAGTTATTCGTTCTAGGAATGGCCATCGGAAATTGTATCACTCACTTGATATCCCAAATAGGTTGTTGATCTGTCCACTGCCAATTGTAATGGCTGCCGCTGTAGTGAATCCCACTGTGACCGGCATAGATATGAATTGCACCAAAAATCCCATATTGAGAAGACCTAGTACTAGAATAATGAGTCCAGACAAAAAACATGCCAATACTGCGAAATCTGGACTGGCAGTGACGTGATTTTGCACCATTAAAGCCATTATAGCAGTCGGTCCTGAAAGTAGTAATATATTTTCAATTTCTGGGTATGCTTTTAACAGTTTATGATTCTTCTTACCAACTGTAATGTCCTTACACGTGCCAAAGAAAATGTAGACAAAACATCCCATAAACGCCGAATACAATCCATACTGCGGCGGCAATCCCGCAACAACTCCATACGCAATAGCTTGTGGTATCGCAGTCATTCCGACTGTTAGACCCGCAACCGCGTCCTGAATAATATGTTGCGGTTGATATTTCGGCAGCCATTTCAGGATGGGCAATGTGTTCTGAAGGGTTTGTAAGCGACAGAACTTCTGTGACTTGTTTTTCAAAATTCCAAATACATTTGGTAAGTCTTCTTTGTACAGGTCACCTGGAGAAATGTTCGAAAATGTTAAATGGAATTTTAATTTTGATTTCAAATTCAATTGACTAATAGGCGCGATCGAAAATTAGAAAGTTGTGTTGGTTTCATGGAACAAGTGCGGTTGTGATCGAGGATTGTCTTTGGAATGGCACATGTTAAACCTTGTCGCCCTATGTTCCAAAAGGAGTTAAAGGGTAGCTGCCAAAAGCAGCTACAGGAATAGAAGAAGAAGCAACCTATCGCATTGCGTTACTGAACGTTGCGATGTATAACGATAAATCATTGAAAACACCACACTTTTCTCTGCAGTCCAGTCAATCAATTGATCATGACGACAATTGACTGCGCAAAGAAACCATAATCAATAACTTAATGGGTACTTCCAAGGCGCTAGTTATCTTTGAAATCTAATTAACAAACTTATCGAAGAAATGTTATCATTTGACACAAATAATCGGTGATAGTTGTACTTCAAATGCCTTTTGTATTCATTCATACTACCACTATATTTCCATACTTATGCATTATTCTATTCATCACGGAATGGTTGAAGCTTGCTCGGTGTTACAATTTAACTGTCATGTTTTAGTAGTGAGTTTAGAGACTCACACTTTTAAACCCTCTGTTATCAAGTTTTTCAAAAACAACTGGATACACCACAAATTGTATTAGTTCTGTTAATTTCTACATCTGCGTAAATTATTCCGGCACTGATGTTTTAATCGACACAACAAATTACTCTTAGGTTAGGTTTGCGGGTAGGCGAGACAGGGGAACCTGAGCCCGCCACACTTAGATCAATGTAGATCCGTTGTGATGCCCTTGGGGTTCTAATGACCCTCATACTGTGGAAACCTATGAAACCGGGTAGTCGAGCCATATCGAGGATGATATAAATCTGTGTATGTCTTTTATAGACTTCTCAGAGAGGTCTTCCAGATCGTTGAAAAAGTGTTGTCCAAGAATGCTGTATCTGATGTGACAGAGTGCCGGGCAGTGGCAAAGAAAGTTACTCTTACTAAGCTCCACCAATATCTAACCGCAAAATATAACTGGTCAACAAACTGGTTGGAACGATTCCCAAATCATAATTTTTCATCACATAGTAAACAGTTTCCAAACATCTTTCGTGTGTAGGTAAATTACTTAATGAAGCGGAACGATGTTATTTTGCGGCTACCGGCTTAATATTGTGATGACGATGCAAGATCACACCATGTTTAGTCTTTGATTTTTTTTTTTACATCATTAAACTGACGACTGACTGAAATTCGCGAATTGCTGCGGTTGAACAAAGTGTTCATGTGGAATTAAATTATATATGAATAATCCTTATTGACGAAACAGATTTATATAACACCTCCAAAACTGTATAGGTGACGAGCAAGTAAAATCCTGTCAATTTTCATGATTACAGTGATGTGGAATTAAAAACGTGCGCGTTGTGTTTAAATTATCTGCCCACTTGTTTACCGCATGTCAAAATTTAACTTAATTCGTTTATCATACAAGTAAATTCACCAAATCGGTAGTACCCATATCTTTTAACCCAAAATACCCCAAATTTCAGAAAGACTTGCACACGTCTCAACCGCATGTTATGTGAGACTCATTGAGAAATATTCTTTCCCTGAGTGTTGCAGCTAGCAACCGCATTAAGGTAATCAAAGTGTCAAACACCGACGGAAAGGAAAATTAATTTTGTTTACTTTCTACCATTGAAAATGGCTTTGGCTTTAAAATGTCATCAACCAGCCACACAATAATAAATTTTGAGTTCGGTAACCGCATGTTATCATCTGTATTGGAGACGTGCTTGCTTAAGGCATGGAGCTTCAACAACGAAAAAACAATTTACCCACATACACGTAAATAGGTACCTACCTACCTACCCTACACTTAATAAGACGTCTCTTTCGGAAATATAGACACAAAATGCAAAATGTTGTGTTGATGAGGGTATGAGCTTCTTGAAATCAGCAATTTGAATAAAGTTTGTGAGCCAGCTTCTTTAAATTTCATTGATGCTTGTGAAGATGGTTAAACATTTTTTTTCCTCGGTAACGCACACGACACTAAATCTTTTTAATGGATGTTAGTCCATAGATGGAGAAATTATGTAGTTTATCCTGGACTGTACTATGAAATCATTTGTCCCAAAAAAATTGTATCATCGTTATAAAAATGAATCGAAATAAATGTATTATTTGTGGTCGACATACTGCATGAGGAATAGGGGTGATTGTGTTCTGCTAAATATCACAACACAATTTGCGTAAAAAAGAAAAGGAACAAATTGGTGTAAACATGTACAGGGTACAGCTAAAAAACACGTGTATGGTATCGTGTTATGTGGC
This sequence comes from Cheilosia vernalis, assembly GCA_949126925.1. Taxonomy (NCBI): domain Eukaryota; kingdom Metazoa; phylum Arthropoda; class Insecta; order Diptera; family Syrphidae; genus Cheilosia; species Cheilosia vernalis. The sequence continues at coordinate 97,484,843 of OX421358.1, read as the reverse complement.
TCATTCCGATCAATGTGGGAAGTACCGCTTTTTTTTCTACCACCAAAAGTGCTATTGTCTTCAATCAAATTTCACGGTTGGATAATATTCTAAGCAAAAGCAGAAGCGGTTAAAAGGGGGTTCACAGTTCTCGAGTTGAATCGGATTTTTTTTTTGTTATATTTTTCACAAAATTGCAGACTTTCTTTTATAATTAAGATAATAACACTAACAAGTGAGTGATGCGACCAATGAAGTAACACCATTCAGTCGATCTTATCAGGAGGACCCCACGGAGAGGCAATCGCTTATTTGTATATACACACGTCAATTTGTTTGCACAAAAAATAGTAAACACTTTTTCTCTGCTGTACTAGATTCTAATTGCATGTCATTGCTCGGCGACAATGCAAAGATTGCAACAATTATTATTCGTTTATACTTACCCCGCCTAAGAGTTTGGTATTTCGCTATGTTTGGCGAACGTAGCGAGTGCATTGTAATATAAATGAAGTTCTTTTTCAGTGAATCCCACTATCGGTGAACAAACAAAAAAAAAAAAAAAAACCGATCAATTGCGACAGTGTGTTTGTGCAATACCTTTAATCCACATTCCACACACAGTTAATTAAATGAGTAAAAAACGTACCTAATCAGAAATAAACTAAACTTCGCACAAAACTGCGATATAATGTTCGCGGTGGTTGACAACAATTTGTTTTTTATCCGCTAAATATAATACTCGGTGACTTTTTTTTTTTTTTTGTTTGGTCGACTCAAAAGCCGGATATTCGTTTTTTACACAACTGTTTTAATTTTACCGTCATCGCAATTTTCTTTTGTTATGCACTCAAATTTAAATGAAATTATTGTTAACTATGTATTTTAGAAAATGTTTGATGTCACACACAAATGAATTTTAACAGACCAATGATGTAATATGCTCTTAAACACGCACCTGTTGGGTTTGTCGTCATGTTGTAGTTAGTGTTCTGAAATTTTTGCGTTTTTTCTCTAACTCCGATTGTAAACAAAACAAAACAAATTTTTTATTTGTATATTCTCGGGGGCAACTCAAAATGTAGCGTTCATGCCGGCTGCTCGAATGGAAATGATTCTAGTCACGCTTGTTTTTATTAAATAAACCTTTCTCATGTCACTCACGGACGTCTCTTTCGATAATGATGATAACACTAACTTTGATTGAGAGAGGTGTAGGTACTCAAGCTATTAGCGTTATTTCGAAGTGGCGCACTGGCGGTAACATGTATTGCTCTAATGAATTGTCGATCATATGAACACGTGCTGAACAAGGTGCGAGTGCGATGACGGCTGACAAGTTGATTTCGTCTTGAACCATACACATACTGATACTGAATGGCCAAGTTGAAGGTTAGTTCTTTTAAAATTATCAAACCTGCAAAGTATCAGCCTAATTTGGGTCTTATCAATTGTGGCATAATATGGGCGTGAAGTTTTTTTGTGCTATCGCGCTTGATCTTTTTTGTTGACCAGCACTCAGTTAATTGCTGATGGTTTCATGCTGTGTACTGTGATTTAATTCGTTCCTCTCCGTTTTTTTTTTGCGTAAATCTTCGCAACTTTCTCTGGCCGATGACGTTGATGAACGGATAAGTGAACAAACCAAAAATAATGAATAACTGGTTAATCACGAGGCCCCAAACAAGTGGTTATTATGTAGTTATTACCCTTAAAAGAGTAAAATGGCATGGCCCTTGCAGTGTGACTTGCTTTATGTTTTTATTAATTAATGAATTTATTGGGTCAAGCTGAAGAGTGTGTGGTAAAGTATTTTATATTAAGGCGTGTATAATTTATTGAATAGGTACTAGTATTTAGTGAAGTAACACGTAGTAGCCTATTTTATCTTGGACAGTTCTCTTCTTTTTTCCGAATCTGGTTGAGTTGACACTTGACAGTGCACCTTCTATACATACGGCCTTACCAATAATCAATCACTAATGTCGACAACTAGTTAGATGTCAGCTTTAGTAAAAATGTACAGCATTTGTGAAATGAAATTAGACCTCCACATTTACTAGTCCGACAACTTTCTTAGAATCTATTACCTTTGTTGTCGTTGCAGAATTCAAATTTCATAATTTGTTTTCGTGAAAAACAAGGTCAATGGTCTCTTTCACAAGGAGAATTTTATTCTAAAAGAAGGAATACATAAATTGCAATTAAATTTGCCCAACACATATCTTTCCAATGCTCTTTGAGACTTAGTATAAGCAAAAAACAAAACACAAAATAGGAAATGCACAAAATATCCGCTGATCTGTCAAATATCATATGCAAATTAGTAATGCCCTATCATTCGATCACAATTTTCAGTACTTTTAGGCCCATTTTATTCACTCGAAGTTGAACACAACTTGGGGATTTTTATATGGAAAACTCCCCGAGTTGTGTTCAACTTCCAGTGAATAAAATAGGCCTTATAGTACGCTCTCCAAGTTTTCTAATACTACCTCGCATTTCTTTATGAGTGCATTTGTGTCGTAATAATGGTAATAATATCTCTTTCAAATTATTCAATAAACGGAGCACAATTATTTGAATGGTTTCATATATTCGTAGGCTGACGATGCAAATCAAAACTTATTAGTGGTCTTGCGTCGTTAGCAAGTGAATATTTTTGAAAATAGAAATAATAGCTGGCTCATTCATTTCCAAATAAATCAAAATCGCACGAAGGATGCGTGTTAAGAAGCTTCCGGTTTTGAAAGTAAATACAATTTAACCTATAAAAATTTGTATAGTTTATATACTACTTAATTCGGGAAACTTAGAAACCGACAAAAGTTGAAATTCGAACCGAAAAATATAAAACGCACATTTTTATGCACACATATTCTCGTATCTACTACCTGTTATAGGATGTTACCTGTTACCCTTCCAGAAGTTAACAAACTTGTTATTTTGCATATATTTTGCTGAGTGCTGATAATTCTATTTTTACAACTATATTTTCCGCGAAGTGAACCTTTTCACACCAACCATTGTCTCATTAGAGGTCCTCATTCTCGGTAAACAAACACCTTTTGCAAAGAGTTTGAAAATTGTTTGGTTTCAACAAAATATCTACCTGAGTCGCCTAAGGTACTGAGAATTGTTGCAAAAAGGTATGAACCGTCCAAACTTAAGTAAGAAGATCTTTTATTCTGTTTGCGATGATGTCAAGGAAGTCTTCGAAATATCCCGAACAATTTAGTTTTTACTTAGCAACTATTTAAAAAGGAAAACCAATCAAAAAGCAAGAACTAGCGGTAAAACAAGATAAAACAGAAAAATAAACACAGAAATATATGCTTCACGTGTTTAGAAGTAAAACAAAAATGCAATATTTTTCAATATTTTGCATACATTTGTACAAATTTGTGTTTGTTAGACTTAAAAACCATTTGCATTGTTGTATTGCAATGAATAAAATTAGAAAACATTCACAATTCACTAAAATTAATTAATAGTTGTAAACGCTCAGGCTGAACAACATCGTATTAAATTCTCTCCTATTACGAAATTTAATACCGTGATTTTGGATGGTTGGGCAACACTTCTCTTCAAAATGACATAAGGGAGGATTTATTTAGCTAATGCCCGAGATAAACATGGCTTTCTCAACACTAACATTTAACCCTACAGTTAGCGATAGTCTGGCAACTACTATATTTGTTTATTGGTAAAGGGATTTTGGAAAGTGTGGAGTCTTTTCGTAAAGTGCCAGACTAAAGTTGATTATTGGTAAGGCCGATAAAGTAGTGGGGCTTGGGGTAAATAAGTTTTTTTTTTTTTTTTAATTGTCTGCCATTTCGGGTTTCTGACATTTTTTTAGCATCTGTAACTACTATATCCTTAACTATTCTGTGCGTCGAAGATCTCTTCTTGAATTGCAAGCTCAGGTGCTCTATGACATTTCATGTTTCGCTTTTGAACTGTCGTTTGCATATCTACCTACTACTGGGTTCTTTTTAATTTGTATTTTTCGTAAATTAATCATTCGGATTACACAGTTTATGGCCACGATCTTCTTTTTGATAAGAATTAAATCCGATAAGACCTGTACGATTGGTACTCCATGCGAAGTACATACCTTAAAAAACCCTTCACCAAGAAAAAATATTATTATGTGAAAAAGGTTGTGAGGTCGTATGTATGATTCCTTTCGGAATCGTTTTAGAGGTTCTTGTACTCTTCTTTCTCCTTGGCGGAAGAAATCTGTCCTATAGCACACTCTACTGCCCAGTTTCCTTTGAGAATTAAGGATGAGAGCTGGCTCCAGTGACAGTATTTTCTCATCGGATAGTTGGTAGTTGCCCAAGTATTTCAATCTTCTTTGGGTCAGTGCCCACAGGATTCCACCAGGTGTTCTGGAATTTCACTGGACTCATCGCAGTGCTCCGCTAAGAAGACCGTTAGGATACTGGGTATTTTTGCTCATGCAAATGTAAGCGGCAAGGAAAATATGTGGGTTTGTTTTTATATAAAAGTACAATAAGAGTTGTTATTCTTAGAGTGATGCGGGTAAGTCATTACATACATAGCGTTTGTTTTACTATTTGGAGTTTGCTTTATGACCTGCTTTTGCTTTTGAATCTATTTAGGCTCTATTTGTCAATGGCGCACCATGACTCGTTGTCGTGCAAAGTGTTTTGCCAAATATTGCTTTTAAAACTCCTGTCAATTAATACTTTCGTAGAAAATCTAACAAACGTAACTCGCTAAAAGGTATATTTAACAAATGTAAACAATACTAATCACTATGCTAATTTATTAGTGTTGTACCATTCCGTACATCCTACTAAAAACAAATTCCATGAATCATTCGATGTTCCTGCGAAATTATGATAAATCTGTGAAGAAAATTAAACCAGTAACTTAGTGATTACTGATGACATAAACAAATATTGGAGTATATTGGTCATAAAATGAAAAACAGTTGCAACTGTATCAATAAATGAAAGATCGTTAATTAAGGCTATAAGCATCTCTGTGCAACACGAAGTTTTGATCATATGGTACCCTAACAGATGTCGTTGATAGTGCAATGTTATCACAACGAAACTCAAACACAACGTTGAAACTATAAATCGTTTGGGGCAATATTATTCCAAATAAATTGAAATATAAAGATAGGCTTCTATATATACCTAAATTGAATTATTAGACTAATAAATGAATTGTGGAGAAAAAAATAAACATCGATAGCAATGTTGTAAAGTAACTTCTAAAAATAGGACCTAAATCGATTTATGTGTTTTATCGTCAACCAGAACAATAGACATCAGATTAAGATATTGAAAGTCCACTTAGCACAGTTTCTGTGGGACAATAAACCGTGGCGTGCATGTACTTGGAAACAACAACGACCAGTTTAACACTTTCCACTTTGTTCAGAGATAACATGTATAACGGTCCTATAAACCATTGATCTTAATAAAAAGTTCAGTTACTATAATTATGTAGAGTAAAAATTTAAATCTCCCAGGCTGAAGCCGTACACTCATCCGCCATAACGAAAAGAATTTCGCATATTTTTCCGTTTCTAATTACGTACACTGTCCGTCGTGTTAAATTACGTTTTTGATAAAAGTTTTGCTTGGCGCGCTGATTGGAGGGAGGTTGAGTTATTTAGTGTTCAGTCGGGCGGAAAACTTACGGAACTTGCAAAATCGGAACCCTGGGGCCCTATTATGTAATACGAAACGAGCGGCAAATAAACGATAATAAAGAAAACGATAGTCACAACAAAGACCGATTATGTAAAACGATAAAGCTGTTAGAAAGATGTTGCCAACTGAAACCGAAAATACATTCATTTTTTGTAGCGCAACCAACTTCACACCTATGTGAAATGTCAAAAATTTAGTTTATAAACAACTTTTTGTTACTATTTTTCAAGTTTATTGTAAAAATGTTCTTCCATTGCGACTTTTTTTTTGGATAGTGGAGAGTAAAGAAAGTATTTTAGACTTCGCCTTAGCTTGGCTGTTGGGCAAATACTTTTTAGTGGGTTGCTTTCCATAAAGCCAATGAGCACATCCATTTCCACGCAATAATATTTATAACAGCTGAACGAAAACGAAAAAAGCGATACGACTGCTAAATGTCAGTCGTTGAAAAAACGAGTATCGTTGAATCTTAAACGATTCTCGTTTTACGCAATCGCGTTTACACGAAAACGATTTCGTTTCAACGAAAATCGTTTTACATAATAGGGCCCCTGGTTGATTTATGTTTAATTTGTACAGTAATAATTTGTATTGTATTTTCTATCGGTAGACATTTGGAAATGTTTATAATTACAATATACAAATTGGTCATTAAACAATCGAATTGCTTTAAGAGTGGCGTAGCGTGGGTTGGGGCCGCCCGGGGCAGACCTAATCTATGCCGCCCTACTAGTTTTCTTACACACAAAAAAAATCTTTGTCTACGGTTTCAAGTCTTACCTACACATATGTATGTCAATAAACTTGGTCAAATTTCAACATTTTACAAAGATTATACTTTAAGAGTTAAAACAGCTGACATTTTCTAGCCTTGCCAACAATATATACAACGCACTACGCATTATTTGAATTACATGTTTTTGTTAGTTAGTAGAGGCTTAATTTCATTGCAATACGTATCGCGCCAGTAGGATATTCCATACCTTTCCAGACCAGTTAGACGACAATAGAGACTAAGATGATAACGTTGTCTCTCCACTCTATTGAGATATTGCTTCGGATAGAAAGAAGGTTACTTCCAGCCGAGCTTACAATCTAATATAATAACTACGCCCAATTAATTGAAGTTTTCAATCACAGGTCTCTTTACATTAGATATTTTACTCTCTTTAGCGACACACAAAAGAGTCTTACAAAAACAAATCAACAAAAAAAAAATATGTGTGCAATTCTCACAATTAACATGCCCCTGCTTCCAAAGATTTCAACACAGCATCGTCGGTGGCGTGTGCGAAGCAGTGATCCCAGATTTTGGGGTAAATTTTGGCATATGGCATAGTTGACTTAGCTTAACAAGGAAGTACGCTCCCTGCTGAATTTTCCACTAGGAGTTTGTAATCACACGCAGTTTGGCCCGACAGATCGAATATAGACCGAATTTTCGCACTGAAGCAAATCTTGGAAAAGACGAACGAATTACAAGTCGGCACTCAACGTCTTAAACTTAAAAAAATTGCTTTTATTACTTCTATCTAAGGAAAAAAATATTCCTTTTTCCAGATATTTCGGGTAGAGATTTCAACCCCTTGTAGATATTACAAAAGCAACAAAAAACACAAGAGCATGGACAAGGACAAGTGAACTGTTAAAATTAAACATAAACTGTTGTTATTATAAACAAAACAATATTCCGCGAATTTATTCCACATTAGGTCTTTTCCTTTACTTTTTTAATAAAAATGGAAAAAGTTAGGGAACGCTTTTGTAGTACCTAATATATGAAAAATGACAGTTACATAATTCAAATATTCAAAAGAAGTGTTACGAAAAGTCTGATAAACTCGAGGAATCTGCTTATTTACGAAGAAAATTAATTGCATCATCTTAATAGAGGAAAGTGATTTGAAAGTCAAAATTCGAAAGATTCTCTAATATCTGGCTCTTTCGACGACGCTCTCAGAGTTGAGTAAAAATTCGTAAGAATTCGTAAAAATCCGTAAGATTTAAAAGTATTGTGTATGAAAACGCGAAAGATTTTTATCTTCTTAGGTACCTACCTGGGTAAATAATTTTCAATTATAAAGACCACTGCAATAAGACAAGACTGCAAACTTTGTCAACTAGAATTTTTGTGTATGTTTGCAAACTTCACTTCGTTTGAGCAAAATAAAACAAAATTACACGAACTGAACAGAGAAGTATTCCTGTAATGTAATAAAATGTAGTTATATGCTAGGGAGCAGCGTTCATTGGATTTTGTTGCTAAACAACACAAGGAATGTTTCATTACTTGCTGCGTGAAGCAGTACTAATGCTGTTAAACCTTGTAAATAAATTTGCTTAACAAGAATAAGAACCCGAAGAATCCGTTTTACATATTTTAAAATTTAAGCAGCTCCAAATTGCCGCCCATAGCAAAGTGCCGCCCGGGGCCTGTGCCCCCCTTGCTCCCCCCCCCCCCCACGCTACGCCAGTGGCTTTAACATCCATTTGCCACCTAATCTTCCGGTGACATAATAAAAATCCAACCTTTGGCAATTGAGGGTAATTAATCGAAACTAACTTGTAGATTTAATCAGAAAACGTGTAGCTTAAGCCAGATAAAATTGGTTAACTTTAATTTTACTGCTAACTCGTGGGTAGTAATACAGTTTGTATTTATAGACTTTCAGCAAATACAAAAAATAATACTAGGTGTCACTATGACAATAATATATATCTTAAAATGCTCGTTCTGACTACTAGATCACTCCTGCATCAAAACTTATACATATATGAAATGATTTCTTTTATTTGTTATATGTCAAATTATGCGTGACGTCTAAGGTGCCGGTCAATACTTCCATCCGATTAGATTCAATGAAACGGATTTAGACTGTAAACACATTACCACATCACTGTTTGACGGGGTTAGCACTTGTGCGCACTGAGATATGTCAGCTAAAGTTCTGGTCTGCCAAAAACCCTGTAGAACCCTGAAAATTCGAGATGATTTGCAGCATGCGATTCTTTTCAGGTAATTTAAAACCACTTTTTCACACATTTGGGGCGGTATCTCGGCCATAACTTGAGTAATTTTGGTTTTTAATGCGTCTAGAATTCGGGCATTATTTGCGTATGTTATGTTATGTTAAAGTGGCTCTCGTTGAGAGGAGCACTTAGGCTACCATTGAATAAGAATATTAGCAGCGCTGATACAGCTTAGATCGCCAAGATCATTGAGGAAATAGTTTCCTAGGTACGCCATCCTTAGGTTGGAAAGGGCGGGGCAGCTGCAGAGAAGGTGGGTGACGGACTCGTTCTCCTCCTCATCCCTACAGCTTCTGCAAAAGTCATTGTATGGCAGAAGTCTTTGCGCATGTCTGCCCAGAATACAATGGCCGGTGATAATATTAGCAACTAACGAGATACTATATCTGTTGAGTCGCAGAAGCTCCCTGGATTTTTTGCATCACAATATCCTAGATGTTTCCATCTATGATTTGCTTTCCTTGTTGCGCCCGCATTAATGATTTGTTTAGCGTAGGACAGCGGTACGTACACGTTGTGCAGATTAACACTATCAACGCCAGAGGAGCCTTATCTTGCAAGTTCGTCAGCTGCACAATTCCCTGGGATGTCACAGTGTCGCGGAACCACGGTAAACACGGTGTCAATCGCATGATCTTTACGTGGCCAAAACGTGAATTTACGCGACCAGGAAACTTCTCACTCAATAAAGCCGTCTTGTTGGTGGAACTACATATCGTCTAAGTCATGATCTTCAGTCAACAAAAAATCAAAATAATTATGACGCGTTGTCGATTGTTAAGCAATCCATTAGGGTAAGATTAGACTGTATGCCAAGTGGTCATAAAATGCCAATTTCTGGCAGTTCTCCTGTCAAAATATGGTCATACAGTGTAATGTGCATATCTCATATGCTCTAATGACCTGAATGCCACACATGACCAGGCTGATTGAGTTCGACAAATAATGTCAGCGCTACCAATTTGAAAGCACGAAATGAATGCCCCTATAATATTATGTTGCCCTGAAGTCTCTCAGTCAGATATCTCAACAAATGAAACTCTGCACTGAACAAATTACCTGGAGTTAAGTCAAACACAGGTTTTCATTATCAGGTCGAGTTCAGTGCGCAACAGGGCCCACGTCCAACAAACCTTATGACATAAAACTACAGGGATTCAATTACCTCACCCGTGATCGAGTAATACGTGACTGAATTTGTTATTGTTTTGCTTGTAAAATATGTATACGAAATTCAGTGATGTATGGCTCGCTCCCGGATTCGTTAATTCGGCTCAAGGTTTTCAACTGGTTATCCTCTTCGAAGACATGATCGGTAAAATGACAAAACTAATTCATCCTCCATTTCCCAATCTCTACGTTTTTCATACCGCCTGGTAAAATTAATCAATTTGTAATAAATGCGCCAAAATGAAACGTTGTCCTTTTATGAAGATTATAATTTATTGATAAAAATAAAGCTTATGAGATATCCGTATGCAGTGATTCCATCGTCAGACTTTACGTCATTTAAATTTAAAGCGTTTTAATTTCTTCAAGCCTTATAAATTTTTAATATAATTATCAAAGTCTGATGGATGTCTTTCACAATATATTAACCTACAACGATCATCATAACTGACAATGGATTAGAGCCCAATCGTTCGGCTGTAATCTTTTATTTGGCTATTTATATTCCGGGATAGCAAATATCTTTCATCGGGATAGTGCCGTCTTTAAAATGTTCCAATGAAAAATCGTATCGCCCCATGAGATCGCGATTAATAAATGGTGTTATCAATTTCAAACGATAAAGTTGAGATACTTCGTATGCTTCGGCACAATCTTGAAATATTCCGCTAATCTAATTTAGGTTTGTAGAATAAATATTATAAATAATTGATTGATTGGAGGATTGCTCGACCGAATTGGTTCTTTAACCACATGTACTACATGCAAACAAAAATGTAAAATTGTTAAAGCATTTTTAGAAGCTAGGGATTTGCTTCGAGTTTGCCGCTAAAAAAATAATTAAATGAACAACTTTCATGTCATCGCCAATCTCATGGGTTCCTGTTGAAGATCGTCTACTGCTTTGACCGAGTTGATTTCTTTCTTTGTTATTTATTTATTCCTTTTTATTTTCTAACCCCCGTATTAATAAACGGCGAGCAGCGGCGAGTTAGCACTAACACACATGTTAGCTTCAAATTCCTATTAATAAACGTGTGTTTGGTTTCACTGACATTTAATAACGAGCGGATAACTTAACTCGCCGAATTCGGCATATAGAGAGCGGATAACTTTTTAACTCAGAGAGGGCGAGGGACTTTACAAAATCTCGAATCCTTTTCGGTGTTACGAATACCAAAAGCTTAGGTTTGGGTCCACATTTCGAATAATAATTAAATATAAAATATATCCTGGGAACATAAATCATCTGCAAATGACAAGACATCAATATTCGAATGACGCGTGAGATCTGAACATTCTACAAGAGAGAATCTGAGAGAGAATCGGTGAATTTCTGCTGAGCGAAACAACAGCTTGAAAAACGAAATATGACAGATGTACTAGAATGTTTAGTACAATTCCGTGTAGTGCTGTAGTGCGTTTGGTGATAAAGAGCGAATAGCTAATATGTACATGGAATATGTTTATTAATAAGAAAAGTTAACAAACGGATAGGGTCACTATCCGTCTGCCAGCTAAAACACGTGTTAGAGAGCGGATAGCGTTTTTTTTTTTTTTTATTAATACGGGGGTAATTGTATTTACTGTGATATGAACCACGTCCTATCGGAACCGAGTTTTTGAATACGAGTGACCAGGGAATAGATTTTGTTGACCTTGTCTTTTTTACCCATATTGGCTTCTTTTTGCCATATTTATTAAGTTTATGTACACTTTCTGCTTAACGATAAAATTAAAAAAAATAAAATCGAGGAAACATCACCTACATTCTACTGTGTTCGGTGACGTGTGTGTAATATCCAATATTTTATTTCTCCGGTATTTGATAGTTGATACAGTTGTGTGCGGTATTTCTCTGTAGGGTGTGGTTCCTGTTCCCAGCTAATGACACTTATCTAGTAAATACTCACTTTTAACACTCATACTGTGAGTACATATTATTATAACTTGTATTTTGCATTAAAAATCTTCGAAATTTAAAACGTGCTTATTTTAATTTTTGAATTTAGACTATCCACTAAATTGAATCAAAGCTGTGTAATCATTTTAATAGTCTATGTATTGTTAACATTTCCTAGGAATACATACATATATAATTTAGTACAAACTTGTGCGTAGTAATTCATAAGTAGTAAAACATGATTTTTGTAGGCATTTAATTATCTTTTAGAAAATTTGTTGTTGTTATTGGTTAAAGATGTAAGACTGAAAAAAATGCACACCCGCACGATTTGTCTCACGTTTTCCTCCCATGGAAATCTGTATACATTTTTTAGGAAGGTATGCGGTGGATAAGTGAATGAAACATTTTTAAAAGTTTTCATATTCCAAACAAAAAAATTTCTTTATATTCATCGGCTTCGTGTTTTCTTTTCGTTCAAGGTCTTCACGGAGAAAGATTCGCTCAGGATTCCAATTGCCGTGTTAAAAGCCGGTGAAACACGTGCCCTCAATCCAGATGTGGAATTCTACGACACTTCAGTTACATTCAAGCTAATCAAAGGCAATGGTCCAGTCTATATTCTTGGACAAAATCTTAAGGACGATGTCGAAGTTGTGGACATGGACGATGAAGACACCGACGAAGAAGATGATGGTGAGGAGGAAGAAGACGAGGCACACCCCCCAAAGAAGAAGCAGAAGGTCGAAAATCATGCCGACGGTAAAGGCCCCAAAAACAAGAAGAAATAAATGCCCTTTGACCGCATTTGATGGGCTATATTTTTTCTAGTTCCTTCTCCCTCAGATACAAATTTTACTTTTGCAGTTAAATTAGGTTACAAATTAATTTTTAAAGAAAAAAAAAAAAAAAAAACTAAACATAAAATTTAATATAAACGCAAAGGTAAACAGTACTAAGAAATAAACAACAGAACCATCTGCAATTTGAATGGTTTTCAGTTAGAAACTGGGGCCACCCAAACGAAGTTAATAACATGCAACATTTTTTCAATTAACGTAATAGATTTTTTTTGTTAATACATATACAATTGTATGTAGGTACATATACATAGGTCTTTAAAGCAAATGCAACAACCTAACTTGTTTTATAATTTATTTGACTACAGAATTATTTGGCGCTCGTCTATACAAGCGATCTAGTGTTAGTCTTAATAGCAATTGAAAGAGTTAGCATTTGGATCTGAATTTTTCTGTCTATATATCAGTGACACCAGCTACAGTACAGCAATAAGCAAAATGTAAAATAATAATACAAAGTATAAACTAACGTAGTAGTATGCGTTATATTATCTCTCGTCAAATTGTTTTTTTTTATCTAATATTGCCCTAGACAGACATAAGACCTAACTGCTGCAGTTTAATTTAGTTATCAATATCAATTGAACTGCAGGAAACTCTCATATTGAACTTGCATACATTTTGAATTTTCTGAATCCAATTGTATATAAATAAGTGATAACTGAAAGCAAATAAAGTTTGTTTACTATTTTTAAAGAGTTGACTTTGATTTTCTTGTTTTTCAGAAAATATGGGTAAGTACTGGTAGTGGTAGGTAGTCAAACAATAATTTAAAGTATTTCTACCAAATATGATTTATTGAGAGATGTAAACAAGAGGATTAGATTACTGATGTTACCTTTGTAATTTGTTCATAAAAGTCTCAATAAAATCAATATGCATGTACATGTGTAATCAGCCTGCTCAGTCCATTTATTCTGAACTCATAGTGCGCGCTCTGATCAGCTTTACCACTTTATTTAATTAGGAATCCTTAGCAAATTGTCTCTATTCTTACTTAATAAATTTTTGTTTAAATCTTAAGTGTTTGATAACATTTGACAGCGACAAATCTTTTGAAAGCATTGGTAAGCGCCTGATTAATTTATATTATTAGCAATCGGATGTGATAAGCAAAAGTTTTGCAACAAGTTTCTTTAGTTTTAACTAAAGATCTTCAAAATCAGTATCAGCGTGGTTTGTGAACATTTATCCCAGAAAAGCAAATTAAAGTAGAATCGCGTCAGCACACAATTATACAATGGGGCAATTTTGTATAAATTGGAATGTATAACCAACCAACGGATTCTATACCTAGGCGTTTTTCTTTTTTAGTTGAGAGATGAGCACTGAACTGAGTTCGAACATTATGCCTTAATGACATGAGCATGAGCACGCTCTATCTAAACCGAGCGTGTTCTGAAGTTCTGAACCAGAGATGAATGAATAAAAGAGATGGTTATCTTTCGTACGTCTATCCCCCCAAAACCCATGTGTTTACATTGTTGTTTTTGTAATTTCAACCACCGTCTGTGAATACGTGTGACCAACAAAAAAGCATGCTACTAATGGCCGACCGCGAATCATCTTGCTTTTATGAGCATCGCGGTGTTTAATTGTTTTGTGTTTCGTTTTGAATTTGTTTAGTTTTTGTGGAGGTGTTGATTGAACTGAAAAAGATACATTAGAGAATACAGAATTCTTGCATTAAAGTCCAATTCATGAACTCACATATATACCAGAGACATTTCTATAGGTAGGTACCATCTCTTTTATTCATTCTTCTCTGATCTTTTGTCTCTGGTTTTGATCTTTTTGATGTTTCTTTAGTTATACTGTTTTCTGTTCTGTCAAATGTGACTTTTTGAGTGTGTATGTGTGGTGTAATCAACATTTTACTCAGCCTGCTCATTAAAAATTATTCATTGATTTTGTAGTAGTATTTATTTATTTTGTGCAGTTTTTTTCCGCGATGTTTAGTAACAAATCGCTATTTAAAACAATTTCTAAAGGCGCGCTATAATTACAATAATGGAACCATTCAAAAATCAAGTTATTGTAAGTGAACTAGAATTAACCTGCGATAAAACTAGATTGGTCGGGGACGTCACTTTTTCTACCTACTTCATACACATATTATGCGAATTGTGAACTTAGTAGGTACTCAGCTACAAATTTCTTGACTAGATTCCACGGCTACCCCTAAATAAACGCCAACTACTGAAACAGCCGTGCATACCTATCTCCGATCTAAGCCAATCAAAACAGAGATAATCGAATCAGCGAGCTCTCAGACTTATGTGGTATTCGATTATTGGGCGCTCTCAGAGCACTTTTTTTGCTCTCAGAGCAATTTTTATGTTCGTTTGGTACAGGAAAAAGCAATCTTTTTCAGATTTCAGAGCACTTTTGCGAATCTAAATATTTTCTTAGATTTACCAATACAAGTGCGTTTGAGTTTGACAGCTGATGGAGTTTGTTTACATTTTCAGTGATTTTTTTCTCTAGCAAAGAAAGGCATTGCATCGGGTGAATCTATTTTTCTAAATTATTTATGTATAAATATTTAGAAATCAATCGGGACAGATATTTCTAATGTTTTAATACAAATTTTAACCAGTGAAAGGAAATCGCATAGAAAAGTGTCAAAGACTACACATATTCAAATCGCACGAATATCAACACAAAAACGAGCAAGTGGCCGCCTTCCACTGCCCGCTAGATGATGAGCAGCGGCATGTCAAACTGCATATAAAAAAATTGACATTTTACCATTTGCGCTAGTCGTCTAAAACTTTTTGTGAAATATCCCTTTCAGGGAAATTTCTCAATCTAGCGTAAAACTACCCGCTGCTTTGAGAGAAAAAACAAAAAAAAAAAAAAAAACAGCTGTCAAAGGAAATCGTTCAAACGACTACAAAATAAAAACAAAAATACGAATCCGAGCTGCAATTGTGATAAAATTGGTAATAAGTTAAGTAAAATAGCAATTCCGATATTATTATGGTTTCTATAACATGTACCATTTCTTTTTAAATGAAGTTTGGAAATAATTATGCGACACGAAATTATTTATGAAGGAAAGTCACTTTGCCGCTGCCGCTACCGCTGCGCAAGCGTTCAATCATCCGGGATATTTTGTGCTAGAAGACCAGCGGGCAGTGGAACGCGGCCAGTGACATTTTTATGTTCGAAATTTGAAATAGAAATAGCCCAATCGAATACCACATTATACTATCGGAAGTTGGCTTTTCGTGTCTGAATGAATCCATTATTGAAGTTTCCAGCACTACCAACAAAAAAACGCAAAACTCATTCAAATTGCAATTTACAACGGAAAACAAATCGACTGAATAGAATTTGAAAACTGTATACTGTACCGATTGGGAAAGACGCCGTTTGGTCGTTTGCTGTAAATTTCTAATTTGGTTTTTTGTCTTGAATTTTATTTGTGTGAATATTTTGTTTGTTTACTAATAATATCTGTTAAAATGGAAGACGATGCAAGTGAGTTTAAGAAATAAATGTACGATAAAATAAAGTTACACATCAACACCCTTTTTATGTAATTCGCAGGTCAAGTCGAATCTATGAAAACTCCAAAACGTTCAAGGAGATTATCCTCAAAGGAATTCGATCAAACATCACAAGTAAAGCGCAGCACTAGAAAAACTCTTATACTGCAAGGAATTGAAGAAGCTGAGAATGATGTACCAGCCATTGGTTTGGTTACGCCCAGTCGTTCGACTAAGTTGATTGACACTGAAACACCAAGCCGATGTAATGTACTCGCTACAGCATTAACGCCTCGTCGGAGCGTTCGAAAATCCATCAAACCTGTGCAGGAATATGAGAATATAATTGCCCAAAAGGGTTTATGCTCCAAACGAGCTATAAACTATACACTTGAAGACCGCGAAGCGGAAGCACCTGACGGCAAATGGATACCAGCTGTCATTGGTCGCGTATCAGCCAAACGAGGTAAAAAAGCTAGACGCGCAAAGAAGAAACAGTTGCAAAGCCGAGCAAACATTCTGGAAGCTGGCAATCGAAACCAGTTAAATGGCGATAACGATGAAAAGAAGGTGCAAAAGGAATCAGAAATTGATGCAGAAAAAATTATCGATGAAAATCATTCAGGTAATGCGGTTATAGATGAAACAATGGATGGTACTAAGAAAAGCGGCCAGGTTGGCAAAGACGAGGAGTTAAATGAGAGGCCTTTCAAAGAAGACATTCTTTGTAGTGAAAGTGAGAAGCAGTCTTGTAATAATGAGAATCACTACGGAGATGTAGAACCATTTTGTCAAAGCAGTGGCTCCAAATATGAAAGTTGCAGTAATGATAAAGAAAGCAAAACGGATTTGAAGGTAAATCTAAGTTTTTAGCAGAAATATTATTGATGTTCTTGTTCTATGCCGTTTCTCTTGCACCTATAAACTGAACGTATTGTAACTAGTATATTTTGCAGGCTGAAGAAACAAATAAAATCTTACAATCTGAGCTGACTTCAAGCGAAGTCCATGAAGATGAACATTCTGTGGACTTATTAGACTCGTCTATGGAAAGTGGGGATATTGAAATGGAAACAATGCCAGTAACAGCGGATGATTGCATGGAAAGCATTATGACGCCCCTTTCATCTCCATACAAAACGGCCAATGCACCTTCAACGGTTGGCTTGACTGACAAAGATGACGACAGTGACTGTATAATGATTTCTTTTAATGACAGTATAAAAGCGGAGCAAGAAGAGACTAAATTACAGATCTCGGAAGTTTTTAAGGAACTAAAACCTGTTCCAGACGGTTGCGATTCCACAGAAAGTAATATGCCGACTTTGCTAGTGTACTCAGACGACGACAAGGACGAGGAAGTATTTGTAAGGAGTAATGATTCTGAAGAGAAGAACAACAAACTGGTGGCTACAGCGGAAATAGAAAACGATACGTCTCTTAACCGTACATTTGATGCTGCTGAATCGCCAACAAAAAATATCGAGTCTACTAAACAAGAAACTCCAAAGCAACGTCCCTCTATGATTCGAGTTCCAACGCCTTTCAAATCAGCCAAGGCGATTATTCCTGACATAACCGAGTCCCAGGAAGAGCTGGATGAAGATGGCACTCCAGAAATCCTTTTAGAATTGAGAGAAATCAAACTTAAAAGCAGTCGCAAGCGCTCGTTCTCCTTCTGTGTCGATAGACCAAAGAAATGTGTGACATTCCACAGTCCAGCGAACACAACGGTTGCCATCTTTGATGGTGATTTGATGAAGACCGTGCAAGACGATGCTAACAGTGAGATTGCATATTATAATCAATTTTACGCTGTAAAGTCTAACGATGTTTTTTTTTTTCATTTAGATGTAACCGAACGCCGTAAGCGATCTCTTTCAGTAACTGAAACTGAGAGGGAAGTCGTAACCTACTTTAAAGAAAGGAAACCCTTTGGTAAGAAATACGCAAGATGCTATCGACACGATTTCAATGTAATTTTCTTCTTTTACAAAAAGGCACTCCCAGCAAGAAATCAAAACTGCCCGAACCGTCTTCGAAATCAAAGATGCCAAACTTCGCAGCCATTCATCAAATGCAATTTCAAAGAATGGAATCAATTACTGATCATGTTGCGCGAAGAGCTGAACGCGCCAAAGTTCTCTCGAATTCAATCACAAAAGTCAAACCAAGTAAGTAGTATGCTGTCTATTATAATTCCAGAATGTTACCAAGCAATTTCCATTCTTTCAGCTATTATACAAAAGGGCTTGTCTATAAAAAATGCAGTTCTTCGCGATGGCAATCAAAATTCTGGTCAAAGCAAAGCAATGCCTAAAGCTCGCCAACGAATTCAGCTTTCTTCTATTGAACACAAACCAAAGGCGGAAGCAAACAGCTCATTGTACAGTAATTTAAAATTACGATCCACCTCCAGGCCAGATCTGGCGGAACTGCAAGAATTTTCTTTGAAATTGTCTTCGAAAATGAACTCAAGTTGTTTCGTCTTCACGGGTAACTCTAAGCACAGGCTGCCAAAACCACGATTCGATGCAACTTTGAACAACTTGAAGGCAGATATGAAAGTGGCAACCAAGTCTTCTGCGAATACAACTGCCGCCTCGGTGTCACACGCTATTTTGCCAGACACACGGCCTAGATTTAACACGAGCACAGCCATTGATAGACAACCATCCAATGGAAGACAAAAATTAGATGATCGTCGCAAACGACATCTGGACATGTTTAAATCGCGGAACACATCACGAACTGGCGACAAAAAAGAGGAAATCTTAAGAGGAGTTCGTACCAATCGGAGGTTTGAACTGCAGATGATGTATAGGAACCGTCCGAACTAAGCTCTTAACTATTTTGTGCGTGGATGGTAGTTTGTAAAACAGCACAAAGTTTTGGGGTATTTTGGCTTAGTATATTCTAATGTTAAAGTGGCACTCGGTGCTGGAAGTCACTACTCGTTAGTTTGTTTATAAGCAACCAAGGAATCATTTATTTTTACATTGTTGATTTTTAAATTAATGCTATCGCATAACTGATTAATAAACTATTTTTCCCTAACATAAAATGCTTCTTTTTTTGAATACTATTGAAATAGTAAAAACCTGTTCACTTGGCACCTGAGCCGCGGTCAAAGATCTTCCGGGCCGGGTCATTCGTTTCCATTCGCTCTACAGGACCCAGAGACCTCAGTCGTTGGGCGTTACCTCTTCTGTCTAAGTTGATGTCGCTGTACGTAAAATAAAATTTGTAATGAAAAATTTGAATGAAAAATTTGAAAATTGAATATCGTTTTTCAACAAGAGGCATGTTGCTAGTTTTAAATAACTACTAGGGTGTATGTGCTATAACTGCCGTGTAGTAAAGTTCAACTATCACAAAATTGTTACCATTTCAATAAGGTAAAAATGTCTTTTCTGCCGCAGAAAAATCTATTTCCTTTCACTATTCATTTGTGGATAAGTTTTATGTTCTACTATCTGCATCCGGTCGGCTTTGACGGGGTCGAATCGCTTCGTCCGTGAACGAGCATTACGAGACGGAATTTGTTTTTGTTTCACATGTAAAATCAACATAATTCCGTGAACGTATAGCTCGTTCACGGAAGTGGCGATTCGACCCCTGGCTTATTTTTTGCAAAATACTTTGTTCAGACAATGCTTATGAAAGCTCCAAATTGGACCCCAATTAGCTCCCAAAACTATAGAGAAATAGCTTTTCTTTTTTGCATGGAAGGTGCCACACCCCGTTGTCTTATTTTGACCAAACTTCACAAGAGCATTGCTGGGCTGTAGATTTCGGTTCAATTGAGTTGGTGGCTTCGGAGATGATTTATGTATTATACATAAATAGGTACATAGATTATTTGAACCGCAAAAGTCATCTTTATTACTGAAATAATAGTGGGAATTTCATTAATGAAATCCGATTGGGAGTCTACGATTCGCCGTCAGTTCTCAACCTCACGTGTATGGCCAAACTTAAATCTACCATTGCATCCTCAATGCACCGCCAATGGTCACCGAGTCAATGCATAAATTGTTGACGATCACATTGATGATGAAAGCCTGTCAATGTTGTAAAATGCGTTGTCCTGGAATCTGCCTCTTCGCTATTTTTATCAGATTTTTATATCTTTCTAGCAAACAACATTGTGACGGACGTTGAAACCTGGTTGAAACTATTATTATCATGGTGAACTTTCAGATATAAAATAATAAACATCAAAAATTTTCGTTGGCGAAAAGATTCATGACTATCTCTAAAATCTCTAGTCACATTCAGATAATTTATATTTATTTTATATTTTATATTTCTTAGAAAACCCATAAACCAAAACACTTAATAGTGTTCGTTCCAAGCTTCTAACTAAAATATCCCAAATTGTAGGGATGTTCCCTCATGTAAATGAGACACACCGCCTGTTTCCCATGAGAAAATCCCAATTTTCCCACGCTCCGAGGTATTTTCCCACGATATGGTAACACCGCATTTACACTGAAAATATACGTGATTAAACTTTCTTCAATGGGTGCTAGACAGAGATCGCAGTAGGTACATTACCTTTTCTGCCCATAGGAACGTACTGATAAACGAAATACACATTCGTCCCCCATATGTAATAGTGTTTGTGTGTTCTCTACTTTTTCCTCTTCTCAGTAACATTTTAGGATTTTCTGTGCTGCATTCTTCTCCGTTTTCTTGCGGGCACTTTTTTTTTGTAATATTCAATTTGTTCATCGTTTTAATCCTCCTAAAATATCATTATTCTTGTTCGTAGTATTCTAACCGCCCTCGCAACTATTATTCGCGTTCACTTTGCACCCTCGAACATGAAAAAAATTGGAATTTAATTTCGCCGAAGACGATGGTATCAAATCAAAAACGAACCAAAGAAAAAAAAGTGTAAAATTCCCTTCAGTACTTTTCTGCTGCCAATGGAACGTTTGCTGGATATAGCCATAACTGATGTTAAGGTTGTTCGTTAAAATTGACGTAGTGTGTGCATTATTTAGTTTGCTTTCAAAAGTTCGATTTATTTCGGCGAAATTCAAGTTATTAAATTTGTAGCTGAAATAGTGGTGATTGTGTGGAAAAGCAGAAAAAAAAGGAAATTGTGTCGTGCTCAACGGTGGTGCCTATCTCGCTCTGTTCGTTCATTGGTGGCATATGTTCGCTCTCGTTTGCTCGCATTTGACAGATCCTATTATAATTATTTTGTTTTGCTTTTGGGAATTAGTGTGAACGGTTGAAAATTGGAAAATACGGTGAATTGATTAATGCCTGTGATTCTCGACTTGCAAGTGCATAAGTGAAATAGAAAAGTTGTGCGCTAAGGTTTAAAAGACACAGAACATCAAAAAATAAAGTACTTTCAGAAGGGCGAGGGTCGATCGTAGGCGGCAGCGCAGGGCAGGAGCAGGCAATATATTCAGTTCACTTCACGGGCGCACATCGTCGTAAAACAAAATGGCAGTTGGATTGACTTGGACTTGGGTGTGAATGAACTAGTAGTAGAAGACAGATACACTGCTGTGCGACCGTCAGTGAGAACAGTGTGAATCGGGACAATTGAATCGCCGTCAACACTGCTGCTGCTACTATATTTTTTCTACTTGCCTACTACTTTTTGCCCTCGACTTCTTTTTCTCGTCGTTGTCGGTTATAATCGCATCTTCTCTTTTGGGTTGGTCTTTAATGCCCCCGTCGCGAAACCTTACGACGAAGGATAGTTGGAAGTAGACAAATAAAGACGGTGACGGTCATTCGAATTAGGAGTCTCCCAACAGAACCTTAATGGTCACCCTCAGAATAAATCTGCACTAAATACGAAATCTATACTGCTTCCCACATCCTCCAGCACATCATGCTAGAAGCAGGTGGAACCTAAGAGGAAGTAAAAAGGAAACGAAAGAAATCAGCGGAAACGAACGGGGACAATCGTTTGAAAGAGTAAAACTCTTGCGTACAAAACTTGCACCTTTGGTCCTCATGCGATGGCAACTACAGTGAGGACAACAATTCATTCCATACAATAAAGAGATGCCTTCCTCTCATGTTTAAGCTCTAGCAATTGGCACAAACATGAAACTGAGAGATGAAAATTGAAGATATTATCATAGAACGTGATCATCATCGTCATCATCATCACCATCGTCTTTCTGGTGCTGCTACTGCATCGGCAGCAAAAGCTCAGACGTCTACAGCAACTACAATAAAGCGATCATCGTCTCTAGCAATTAATGCGCCATTCCCAAAAAATTATAAAAATGAAACAACATGTACAAAAATGAGCGATGAGAACAATTCAATTAGTGCAACAACAGTAGCGATTAAGAATGGCTTAAATGGTGCTACCATTAACACATCATCATCATTGACTAGCTCATCATCGCCATCTCTTAATTTGTCATCGGGGAGTGGAGCTACTATAGTGGCGGCAGTTACTGATAGCAGGATACACGTTAGTCGAGCTAATCCAATACATTCAAGCAGTAATCATCACCATCACAATACAAGTAATAACAATGGAACTGCGTCAACAACGACGACGTCGGCGATATCGGGCAGACATGTCAGTGGGATTGTTCGGATAAAGACGGAACCGGTGGAGAGCAATGAGAGCGAAACGGATTATTCGGCGTGTAAACGTTTGGTGGGAGGAGCATCGGGGAGCGAAGTTGTTGGCAGGATACCAATATCGTCGGCATCGGGAGTAGCAACAGGAGCTGCTATGGGTGGATCAGTGCAAGGCATCGGTGGGAGGTTGCAATTTTTTAAAGGTATCTAACTACAATTTTCTAGAATATATCTTTTCAAGGTAACTACCTAGTTACCTATGCCAATTTTGAGAAAAATACCGGCGTTCCTTTCAGTTCTAGCATTTGTGAACCAGTTTTTACCAGACTAGGTAGTTTTGTTTACGCAGTTGTTTTGTTTGTTTTATTTATACTTAAAGATCGACGTTAGGGTCTGAAATTAACTTAAGATGGTGTCTTCTTTCAATTGGTCAAGGCCCCATATCTAGTGTAACTTTACTTCCATCAAAACAAAAGTCTAAATCATACATTGTAATGTATGATTTATGAAATAGGCCCCAGGGCATAGACATACTATATATGGACTGCTAGTGAAATGTCATTTTCATATACTTCTGCGAGAAAATATGTTCCAAAACAGCACAGGCTCCACAGTTTGCTAGCGGATTAGCAAAGAAGCATAGCCGCCGTCAAATTTAAATTTCCATAGTAACGTAAACAAAATAGCTACATTTTTTCAAAAAAAAGTATGTTTCCATAGAAACATGTAAACAAAAGAGCGACATCTTGTGCGAAGAGACTCATTTCCATAGTAAAATGTAAACAAAAGAGCGTCATCTATTCGAAAGATGCAAAGCTACAAAGAGTGTTTTTCCATTACTATTAAGGAATGTTTATTATTTTGAAAAAGAAAACGAAAATAACAATTTATTTACTTATTAACCCATAAACTGACAACAAAAATGCCTACAGGTATCTTCCATGTATCGTTCAATCAAACTAATATCGTGGGAGTGGAAAATTAGTGCCTTTTCTGTCCCAATAGCAAACGACATAAGCGAGATTCATACCTACTTACACTAACACCAAAACCAACCAGAACATTTGTCAAATTTTAAAGTGTGTTATTAATCACGTATTTAGAAGACAAGTCTGCGAAAAATAGAGAAAAATTTACATTTGACCGCTGCAATGGATATCAACATAAATTGAGTGGATTTCTATTAGCGTAAATTACAATTTAAGAACAGCAGACTTTTAAAACACGCATTACCACAAATGCGAAGAACGAAAAATCTCGTTTTATGTTCCATTGGGCACGAAAAATCTGAAATCTGAGAGCAAAATCCGAAAATCCCAATGCAAAACGACATAAATTAGGTCGTTTGAAGTTTACTTTATTTTCCGCTAGCAAACTGTGGCGCGTCAGTATTTTTGGAACATGCGTGAAGTTGGCTACTAGCAGTCCATATATAATAAGTCAATGCCCCAGGGGCTTTTAGTTGTTGTGGAAGGAAGTCTACAGGAATATGACAAATAAGATTAAAAAAAAAAAAAAAAAAAAAATTAAAACACCAAGTAAAGTGAATGTGTAGATGTGTAGCAATAAAGTTTTTATCTGCGAATTATTGATTATTGAGGTATACAATCAGCCGTAAGATTTCGTCAGCTGTTTTAAACTTTCTACTTTTTTTAAAGATTGCCATCCTTGCATTTTGTTTATTGAGATGAAAAATATTATATACTTGTTACTTAATCTGTTTTTAAATTCCTACCACTAACCCCTGTTTTCAATTCGAATTAAATAAGAATTTATTTCTTTGTATTATACATAACCTCACAAAATTACAAAACGGAAGTTAATCCATCTGTAAGTAAATATAAAGGAAACCGAAGCTAGAAAAAATCAGGAAAATAATACCCATACCCAATACCTATCCTATATAATTACGTAGCTAGATGTAGCATGCAATTGTGAAGAAGATAATTACGCATCAGAACTATTAAATTTGATTACGTGTGCAAAAAGCAAATGTATTAAAACAGCTAATGTTAATTATGTATCTCCAAACTTGATGTAAATGCAAAGCTCATTAATTTACACGGTTGGGCTATACCTTAGCGCCATACCTTTCAATAATCATCGACACTAGGTTAGGTTAGGTTAGGTTGGGAGGGCAGTTTTGCAACCGATGCAAATTTCACCCAGAAGCCATGAAGGCCCATTGTGAATACCCTGTTTGTAACGGGTGATTTTTTAAGAGGTTTAGAACTTTTTAAAAAAAAAAAACACAAAAAATTCGAAAAAATGAATGAAATATTTATTTGAATCGATAGTTTGAACCTTGCAATTTAATGTTTAAAGATAATTTCATGCAAATGTTGACCGCGGCTGCGTCTCAGCGTCATCCGCTGAGTCCAATTTTGGCATACTCTTTCACACATATCGGCCGGTATCTCACGAATGAATGCATGGATGTTGGCTTCCAGTGCGTCAATCGAAGCGGGCTTGTCCCTATACATATTAGTCTTGACATACCCCCACAAAAAATAATCTAATGGTGTCAAATCGCACGATCTAGGCGGCCAATTGACCGGCCCGAAACGTGAAATTAACTGTTCACCAAACTCGCCTCGCAATTGCGCCATTGTTTCGCGTGCTGTGTGGCATGTGGCACCGTCTTGTTGAAACCACATATCATGCAAGTCAAAAACTTCCATTTCGGGCAAAAAAAAAGTTTGTTATCATCGCTCGGTAGCGTTCACCATTGACAGTAACGCTGCGATTCGCATCATCTTTGAAGAAATATGGCCCAATAATGCCGCCGGCCCATAAACCGCACCAAACAGTGGCTTTTTCGGGATGCATTGGTAGCTGTTGCAATGCTTCTGGCTGATCTTCACTCCAAATGCGGCAATTTTGATTATTTACGTACCCATTCAACCAAAAATGAGCCTCATCGCTGAACACAATTTTTCGATAAAAAAGCGGATCCTCGGCCAGCTTTCCAAGAGCCCATTTTGATAGTAAAATTCAATAATTTGCAAGCGTTGTTCATTTGTAAGACGATCCATGGTTAAATTGCAAACCAAACTGAAGCTGTTTGACAGTGACACAAGGTACTAAACACACGTCAGCTGTCAAAACCAGTGTTGCCAAAACCAAACCAGCTAAAAAATCACCCGTTACATGCAAGGACATGTGGCTAACAAAACCACTTCGATCTGTTGAGGAATAGTTTTATGTCTGATAGAGGTACCCCCGCCAAGTCGTCCAGACTTTCGAAGAACCTAGCTCCCATACAGGATGAGCGGCGTTCCTGTAAAGCTGGGCAGTGGCATAGAAGATCATCGACACTAATTCAGGCTAGATTTTACGACCTCACAATGGCGAACTTTTCCATATAAAATTACCCATTGTGACTTACGAAATATTAAGTGTGAGGCTTCAATAATCTTTTAAATGCATACGTGTTGAAGATCCTTTTTCGCAGGTTCCCTGATTTCGTAGAAAAACATTTTACTACAAAATCTTTTTATAATTTCTTTCAGATGGTAAGTTTATTCTCGAATTGGCCCGTGCCAAAGAAGGTGAAAAATCCGGTTGGGTGTCTGTTCCAAGAAAGCAGTTTCGCTCGCCATCGGCCTCATCATCGACTGTTACGCCCACGTATCCAAAGAATGAAAGTTCAACATCATTAAGCTGTGAGTACTCCACTGTGCATTTCGTTAAACTTACTAAATGTGTTTTTTTTTTCAGTTTCGGATGATAACAGTTCTATACAGTCATCGCCTTGGCAGCGGGATCATTGCTGGAAGCAATCAACACCTCGTCGTGGTATCTCAAAGGAAATGTGTTTTCATTTTAAGCGCACAAAACACATCTTAGTCTCATCGAATGGCTTGAAAACCGCTCGAATAAAACGCCGAAAACCATTAGACAATTCTGTATGTGAAACATCACCGTTTAGACTCATAAAGAATGGATGTAGCATAGCTGCTGAGAATGAGATGAAATCTGAAATACTCTCTCCAGACGATGATGTAACGGCTTCAATGGACGATGAGAAAAGTTCCGACGATTCAAGTACAGAAAAGGAGGATGGCTCCGTAAGAGAATCATCTAAAACACCTACTCCCGAATTAAAATCCGATACTGTGGATGGTGGGTCAAAAGTCGTAGCTATAACAACGGAAGACGACCAATCGATAAAAGAAATATCAACCACAAGAACCATGAATGGAGAAAAAAGACTTAAACACCGAGCTAAGCTCACAACAATCATACAGAAACTAATTGACCGATTGCCGACGGGTCTGTTTCACTTGTCGAAAACTCAAATTATTGGCGGAGCCACTCAACAGCAGCACGCGCACTCGCACAGTCATCACCAGACTCATTTATCTCATCATATCTCGTCGACGTCGTCGAGACTAGCGTCTGAGTCGCATTACCATCAGCAGCACGTTTCCCCGCGCAAGCGAATACTCAGGGAATTCGAGAAGGTTTCGCTGGAGGACACACCAATAATAAATAGCAAACGAAGTCGTGCCAAAGTTAATTCTTCAGCTGCGGCAGCGGTCGGGACGCTGCCCTTAACACCAATACCAACAAGTCGGGGAGTAGTGGTGCCATCGTCAAGCGGCAATTATGTGACAAATGGCAATCGCATGGATGCAATTGGTAGTAACACCAGTAATACAACGCCAAGCAGTACTCCGACACGACTTTATAGCAGCTATAGCATTCACTCTTTACTTGGCGGCAACAGCAACTCCAGCAGCAATAGCAACAACAACAATAGCAATCTTAACAGCACTAGAATAAAAGTGGAGCATGGATTCAACGACCCGTCATATTTGCGAGCGATGCTGGCATCTCCCAAATCACCCGAAGGCAGTACAAATAGCAAATCGTCACCGTACTCTTCCTCTACGAGTGGTAGTGCCAAAAAACGATCTCCCCCGTATTCACCGCTTAGTGAGATTCATCACCAGCACCATGCCCGGAATCGCAGTCCCAATGTGGACGCCTCCTATGGAAATATGCGCTCACCACCGGAGGCCCACAGCAATAGATTCTATGGTAACAACAGTGGCGGGGGAGCAGCTGGGAACGCTTCACGCCTGACACCTCCGAGCGGGTATCTTGCTTCGCCGAAGAGCTCGAATCCAGTGGATAGCTATAAGCTTAAGTCAGAAAATCTAACAAACTCCTCGCCCAATCATCACTTCTATTCACCATACATGCTGTCGCCGAAATATGTGCCGCCGCCCAATTCGATTTCACCCAACAATCTACTTGCGAACGATAATTACCACCCAAAACTCAAAGGAGCAAAGTCACCCAGTCAACAGAATTTTCGAGCTAGCGTATTCCGCACTCAGTCACCGCATGCGACCACAAGTCAACGAGTATCATCGCCCATTGCACCGCTATCGTCGCCTACGCCAGGAAATGGCTCAGGAGGAGGAGGAGGAATGACTACATCATCGCCATCATCGACCCCAAGAACTGTACCAAAAAAGACTGTCTCCATACGAAGACAATTTGCATCGCCATCGTCTTCATCGTCAAGTCCAGGACTTGGTGAACATTCAAAAAATGCTGGCAGCAGCAACAGCCTTGGCAAAGGAGAAGAACGAACGGCTATGTCACCGGATAACAGGCGGACACCCACACAAGATTCTGCTGCTGCCGCTGCCGCTGCTGCTAGTAAATATCACCAACAAGCTGCAGCAGCAGCAATGATGCAACGTTCATCACCGCTCGGTGGTGGGGCATCTTCACTATATTACATGTACCCGCCGCCAAATGGATCACCGAGTCCGCATCATTCCTCTTCGTCACCATCGCCGTCACCATCATCGTCATACATTCCGCAAATAAACCCATACTATCACCCGTATGTATCGACATTGGCTGCGCTCCGTAATCCTCTGTGGATGCATCATTACCCGGCAGCAGCTGCGGCGGCTGCAGCAGCGGCCGGTGCTGCCGCAGCAATGCTTCCCTCATCCGCTGCAGGACCAGTGCCACCTCAAGCGATGCCCTTCTTTCCATATAATGGAGCTGCGGCGACAACATCATCGCACTTGCACCACTCATCGTTTGCACCTATGCATTTAGCAGCGGCTGGGCAATTGGGATTACAGCCGCCAGCTCCTCCCGCATCATTGAATCGATCACCAGCAACGACTGACGATACAATATCACCTAGTAGTATTAAAGAAGAACATAGTTCAGGTGAGAGATGTGTTTTTAGATTTATTCAGGAGTTTACATTCCTTTTTGTCTGGTTGTGTCGCGAGCTTTTCTCGGTAGAGGATCATTTTTCTTGCCCATTATTAAATTAGTTAATTTTTCCTCCTTCGAATTCGAACGCTATAAAAAGAAATAGGCAACAATGAATAGTAGTTTTATTATTCACATTTGGGAAGTAACTACCAATAGCCCATAAAAACATACACAACAAATTATACCTATCAAACAAATATCAACAACGAATAGCTGGACTCACTTTAAACATTCTAGAGGCAAACATCACTTCCTTCGACACCTCTGTGATATTCTGAATCCTTGAATGGCTAATATAATGATTTCGGTTGCTAGGTGCAAACACGTGCATGCTCGGCACGCTGTCTAGTTGACGGCTATTTCATACAACTTGTTTTCTGAATGCACGCTTCTTTTGGGATGAAGCAATAGCCTTTGGTTCGGATTCGGAATGAACTTGAAGCGAGTCCTCCGGACCTGATGCAGTCTTTGGGGTTGCTAATCCATACTTATCGGCCACGGATTTAACTACCGGCATTTTGATGTTGTAGACTCCGGCGGTGCAAACCCTCTTCTACACCATGTTTACCTTACCTTTTCCTCTACTTACTTACTTAGGTGGCGCTACAGTCCGGGGTGGACCTGGGCCTCAACCAATACGCCTCTCCAGTTAGCGCGATCTTTGGCTAACTGCCTCCAGTTGCGCACTCCAAGTTGGTTGAGGTCCCCTTCCACTTGCGCGCACCACCTAAGGCGAGGTCTTCCTCTACTGCGTTGTCCCTCCGGGTTGGAGTCGAAGACTCTTCGGACCGGAGCGTTGGTGTCCATTCGCTCTACATGTCCTAGCCATCTTAGTCGACTGATGCGCACTTTTCTGACCAGGTCGATGTCGCTGTACAGCTCGTAGAGTTCGCTGTTAAATCTCCTCCTCCAAAGCCCGTCAACGCAAACAGGACCGAAAATCAATCTAAGAATTTTACGTTCAAAACGACCAAGGAGATCTTCATCCGCCTTTGCTAGCGTCCATGCTTCTGCGCCATAGAGTAGGACTGGGATGATGAGGGTATTATATAGAGTCTTCTTAGTGGTTCTTGACAAGGCATTACTTCTCAATTGCCTTCTTAGACCAAAGAAACAGCGGTTGGCAAGTGTAATTCTTCGATTGATTTCTGATGTGATGTCGTTGTCAGAATTTATAGCGGAGCCGAGGTAGACAAAATCCCTAACTACCTCAAAATTATAGCTGTCTGTCGTGACGCTCTGACCGATTCGTTGATGTTGTGTGTCCCTTCTTGTTGACGGCATATATTTCGTTTTGCCCTCATTCACAACTAAACCCATTTTTGCCGCTTCTGTACTGATACTTGCAAACGCACCAGTGACAGCTCGCTGTGTTCTGCCAATGATGTCGATGTCGTCAGCGTATGCAAGTAGTTGCACAGACTTCTGGAAGATTGTGCCTCTGGTGTTGGCTTGCGAGTTTCGCACAATCTTCTCAAGAATGATGTTGAAGAAGTCACACGACAGCGCGTCACCTTGTCTAAATCCTTTTTTGACATCAAAGTTCTCGGTGAGATTGTTTCCGACCTTTATGGAGCAGCGAGCGTTCTCCATCGTCATTCTGCACAATCGGACGAGTTTGGCAGGGATGTCAAAACTAGACATGGCTCTATACAGCTCCTCTCTATAAATGCTGTCGTATGCGGCCTTAAAATCGATGAAAAGATGGTGAGTATCGATCTGAACTTCTTGGGTTTTCTCCAGGATCTGCCGCAGTGTGAATATTTGGTCGGTTGTGGACTTACCGGGCCTAAAACCGCACTGGTAGGGACCAACCAGATCGTTTACAAAAGGTTTCAGGCGTTCACACAGTATGGCAGACAGGATCTTGTATGCGATGTTAAGAAGACTGATACCTCTATAGTTCGCGCAGTTTAGAGGGTCTCCTTTCTTATGGATCGGGCAAACGATGCTGAGGTTAAATTCATCAGGCATACTTTCCTCCGACCAAATCTTGGAGACGAGTTGGTGTATGCTCTCTACCAAGTCATCTCGCGCTGCCTTAAAAAGCTCGACAGACAAGCCATCTGGTCCAGCAGCCTTGTTCGTCTTAAGCTTGGATATTGCTATCCTCACTTCGTTTTGGTCGGGTGGACGGAAGTCTTGGCTTTCATCGTCTAAGCTGAATGGTTCGTTCTGCCTGACAGCGGGATTTGGGTCGTCTGCCGTTTAACAGTTTTCAGAAATGGTTTTTCCATATCCTCAGCACCGACTGTGACTCTACCACAAGGTTTCCTTGTTCGTCTCTACAGGTCTCTGTCTCTGTTTGGGTCTTGTTGGGTTGACACGTTCTTTTTACCCTTTGGTAAAACTTCCGAACATTGTTCCTGGAGTAGCACCTCTCTATTTCCTTGATCGCGCGCTTCTCGTGCTCTTTCTTTTTCTTCCGGAGAAGCCGGTGTTCTTCCCTCCTCTTTTGCTCGTAGAGCTCACGAGCTGCTCTCGTCCTTCTGTGCAGCGCCGCTTTGTATGCGCTTTGTTTTGCTGCATGTGCTTGCCGGCATTCTTCATCAAACCAGGGGTTTCGTGAGGGTGGTCGTGTGAAACCCAGCACATCGGTTGCGGCCTTTCTGATGGCTTCTTGGCATCTATGCCACTGGTCTTCAGCACTTGATGCTGGCTGCATAGGACTTCTCGAGAGGTTGAGGGATACGCGATCAGCAAAAGTTCTGGCGGTTTGTTGCGATTGTAGCCGTTCAACGTTAAATCTCCTCGCAGTATTTCCCCGTTGTTGTGGCGTTTGAGATATCCGCACACGCACCTTGGCTACAACAAGGTAGTGGTCCGAGTCTATGTTGGCCGCTCGGAAAGTTCGGACATCTAGAACACTGGAGGAGTGCCTTACGTCGATCGCAACATGATCAATTTGGTTGACGGTTTGATGATCTGGCGACCGCCATGTTCCTTTGTGGATATTGAGGTGAGGAAACCGTGTGCTAGCTATAGAAACATTACGCCAAGCAGCAAAGTCAATTAGCCTAAGTCCGTTCCCAGACGTGATGTCGTGTAGGCTGTGCTTCCCGATTGTGCTACCAAAGATGTCCTCCTTTCCTATTTTAGCGTTAAAATCACCTAAGACAATCTTAACGTCATACTTAGGACATTGCTCTTAGGACATTCCTCTAATTATGCAAATTATTCTCTCGCAAAAATCTCGACTCATCGAATTTACATCAGTTTTCAGCCAACTTTCGGGGTACTAAACAAATTGCCTTACACAATGTTCCCCTTCTGTTTGCAACCTACAATTGTTTAAAACCAATATGAACCGGTACCGCTACTCTTAAGTGAAAATATCTCAAATTGAAAGTTTGTATTAAGTGCAGTCGACAGCGACACCATGACCAATGATTACTGATGTGGCAATTCTGTTCCTGATTTATATTTTCACTAATTAGCCACAATCCTTAAACAAAACTTAACAAATTTTGTTCATTTCTTTCAGATGTCCCATTGAACCTATCGAAACATTAAAAGATCGACGCATTGGGTCCATTTTTAGTAACGTAAGTCTAACAATTCAATGTATTGAGTTGTTTTTTTTTTATATATTAAACGTAAACGAGAACGACTATTTTATATTATAATTAAAAAAAAAAACATATTTATATCTTTATATATACACACATATATATAGTTATAAACTTTGAACGAAGAATATAAAAAAAAAATAAAACTAAACCCAACAAAAGAAGCACACATCCATAATTATTTTATATTGGAAATATAAAACGATTTTTTTGAATGTGAAATTGAAAATTTTTTAAGGAAGAATATATGTCATCGTGTAAATTATTATATATTCTAATTAATTAATTGCTAAATAAAACAAACAACAAAATATACTATTTAAAACAAAACAAACAAAATTATTATGATGTGAGAAATATGTTTTTTCTTAAAAGAATCTCAGCCGTTCATGGTTTTTATATAGACTGAATGAATTTTATTTAAAACGAAAGAAATTTATTAAAACAAACAAATTAGATTGATCTACAAGTTATAAGGTATAGGTGTAGACTTTAATATAAATATTTTGTAACGATTTTCTTAAGAAAAAAACAACCAACCTTACATAAAAATTTCATATTCAAATAAAAACAATGCAACCTCAAGGACAAGAAAAAAAAGAGAACATTTTTGACCATTTAACACTAATTTACACAAATACAGAGACCTATAAATTCAGGTTGAAAATGCTAATTGAAATTTAACAAAAGTGGAACACAATGACGTGCCTTCAAAAGGATTTAAACAGATAGAAAACAAATTGTAGAAACTTTTTTGTTTATACAATTTAAGAGGAATAGTTTTTGTAATGCATTTCCGTTTACAAATTAATAGTTAAGTACAAAAAGTCGCTTGAGTAGTAAAGAGTAGATTATATGAGACAAACTATTTCGAATTTTCATTTCTTTTGCGGTTCGTAGTATTAAGTGATGTTCAGTGCACTAGGACAAAAATAGAAACTGGTTCTAGAGGGATATTTTCGGAAACGTCCTTGAAAACGAATAAATCTAAATGTCAACTGAATACTCAGTCATAAAATTCTTACTAGATTTGTCAGATACCCATTGACTTATTATATATGGACTGCTAGTAGCCAACTTCACGCATGTTCCAAAAATACTGACGCGTCACAGTTTGCCCGCGGAAAATAAAGTAAACTTCAAACGACCTAATTTATGTCGTATTCCATTGGGATTTTTCAGATTTTGCTCTCAGATTTCAGATTTTTCGTGCCCAATGGAACATAAAACGAGATTTTTCTTCCTCCGCATTTGTGTTGATATCCATTGCGGCGGCCAAATGTAAATTTTTCTCTATTTTTCAAAGACTTGTCTTCTAAAAATACGTTTTTTTTGCGGATTTTGAGAGCAGAAAAACTGTTCTGGATGCTCTGTCCCAATGGAAAACGACATTAGATTCTGGCCTCGATTTAGGTACATCTAGCGCAAAAAGTAGATTGGTCGTTGCCACTTGTTTTGTTTCAGCCACATATACGAACTGTCAACTTAGTACTCGTCGGCAACTCCTCCGTGATCGACCTATGGCCAATTTAACCTGAGACACATCAAGGCAGCCAGCTGTCAGACTTACTAAACTTCCAACTGATACACAGCCAGCTTTTCGATTTATTATCCCTATTTAAACTTAACGCCTCTGCAGCCAGATGTATCTACTTAAAGGTCCTTCTCATGCATATCGTTTGGATATAATTTAATAGCTCTTTGGGAGCTAAGACTAAGGACCTTTCATAACTTTTTCATTGGTTCAGCCAGTGTTATGGGAGATTTTAACAGCTTAATGGTCATTCAGATCAGGCCAGAACTAATAACAACTAATCTAGTGTAGATTGGCTAATTTCGACTAATTTAAAATTTATTTTGAAACAACATAACCACATAAGTAACTTGAAAATCTTTGTATTATTTGACGAATATTAAATTTACATTTTAAGTAGCGCATCGTGAAAAGTTTGCAGGTACACTATTTTAAGCTAGTGCTGTCAAATGATTGAAATGAGCCACTAATCCTATTAAGCTAAACTATTACCAGAAGGGGATTTATTTCAATTGGTATGTGAGGGGCGAAACGTCAAATGATCGCCAACAATGGGCCATACAATAATCATTTTTAACGTTTCCGCAAACGGCGTACATTACCACCCCTATCGGGAATAATGTTCCCTTGTCAGCAATGTAAATTAGATTGCTGACATGGGAACATTCCCGGGGAAATATTATTCCCGATAGGGGTGTACACTGTACATGTTTTCGTCACAGATGCATTGCAAATGTAATTAACTATAACTCGTAGTTGTTAATATTCCTTAAATAATAAAAAGTATTTGAAAGTTGACAGAAGCAAAAGAAAGGCTTAAGTATATTTTGTATTGACGAATAGTTTCTCGACGCAGGAACTACTTCTTGATTCAAAACCAATAGACACCTTCTCATAATGCAACTGGAACATGTTTAATAAAGTTTTAACTTACTCGAAATAAACGCAACGTAATTGGAAAATAATTCAAAGCCATTTTATAAAATATTCGGCATTACTTTTTTACCATTTTACTCTGCGTTTAGAGCATTATTCCTCTCCAGCTTAGTGTTCAAAACGCACAATAAAATGCTTATCTAAGTTATTTCAGCGTGACACGTAGGTTTTGCTGCATACGTAGACGAGCTGTTAGTAAATTTTGCATTGAATTGAACCAGTTTAAAGCTCGATCGTAGTCTATGGGCCTTACTAATAATCATTTTTAACCCTCACACCAAATACTTTATAGGTCACAATGGGTTATTTTATGTGGAAAATTTGACCCTTGTGAGTTCGGAAAATTTAGTCTGGACACTAAAAATGATTATTAGTATCGCGGTATAACAATAAGCTGCAAGTTCTGATCCAATTGAGATCAACATCTTAACATAATATTGTGTCATACATATTTGTTACATATTTTCACTTTAGTTCTGTCCAAAGTTTTAAATGACCGCCGTAAGTTACACCATTGTGGTGAATTGGCAAGAAATGTATCCAGCTATCGCTTGACGGTTTATTTAGCAAGGAAGTAAACTAGTGAATTTCAATTTATCAAACTCGTAAAAAAAGGAAACATTTTTTTTTCAAGATTGGAGCTTGGTCCGACAATAATTGTTGAGCGCAAGCGCCATTGATACAAAGTTTTAACACTTTTTTCGGTGGTAGCATTCGGGATAGATACTTAAGCGGATCTAGTACCATTTTATTTGAATTTTTTTTTTTAAATGAGTTTAAGTGCCTATGTAAGTTCTACACATTTCATAGGACCTAAAAGTTTATGTACAACTATGTGTTCTTTTTATTTTCTACAAAATTTAACCTCATACTACTTTTACTACTCAAAAAAAAAAACAGATATCTTATTAAAGCAGAATCAAAATCGTGTTAATCGCAAAAACATCCCCTACAACACAAACACAAAATCAAAGAAATCACACAGTTTGAGCTTAGCTGGGCTATTAGCCAAAAATTCCTATTCAGAAAAGACATTACTAGTTAATATATTCAAAGCAACAACAAATTAAAAAAAAAAAACGTATATTAAACTAATTAACTAATTTAGGTACTTTCAGCTAGATCGTAAGAATATTTATAGTGTACAGTATTTTATATAGTATGTATACATATATTTTTACTAAATATTTCTTATTGAAAAATGCTAAACAAAAATTTGGTTGGAAACAAATTAAAAGTCCGCACAATGTAAGAATGGAAAAAAAAACAACTATTTTTATACTGCTTTTAAAACATTACTCTAAGAAAGAGTAGAAATATGAAGAAGAAGGAAAATTATTTTTTCTTTCCTCTAGCAAATAAATAAATTAACAAATACATAGTTAAACTATTAATATGTGTTTTCTTTAATTCAATATAAATAATCAAATAGAATAAACGTAATTACAGAATAAGAGATGCTCTCTAGTTTTGCTACAAGTAATTTATTCAAAGAACCAATAAGCTGACTACAGATCAGAACAAAACACAACAAAAAATATATATATATACTAATTTTATACCTAATATTATAAATAGGATTAAGTTACAAACAAAACAAGAAAAAAAGCATGTAAAATATTTTATTTAATTATTATCTTAAACATATTCCGTATTTTAATTGGTGAAACTTTTATACACTGTATGTATATTTTTGTATGCATATATATATATTATTATATAGATATATATCTATACAGATACCTAATGTATGTATAAAACAAACAAAAACATTAAATATTTAATTTTAACAAATATATACTATATATTTTGGAAGAGAAAATATACCAAGTTAATAAAGGTTTTCGTTTTATTCGACGTTGTGTGTTGGGAACTCGGAAATGCATATTTCTGAGTTAAACTATACACATATTCATATATTAGGCACTTGCTTTACTTTGTGTAATCCTGGTGCACGTACAAACAAACACATTTTACGCGTTTTCAACAAAGAAAAATTCTAAACTAGTCGAAGCGGTCAATCCAATTTGTACCCACGTGTTAAACAAGATGCGAATAGTTTTGTGAAGATCAATGCCTTTGTTTAGTTGTGACAATCAGCCGTCCTGCTGTTTAAACGTTGAAGAAAAACACAACTGCTTCTGATTAAAGCACATGCCGTTTTCTTATAGACAAATACGTATTTTGGAAAGAGTTGAATGCTCTTTACATTAAAAGAATAAAAAAATTGTGAGTGCTCTTTCTATGCTGAATAATTGAAGGAAGAAATTTTTTTTTTTTTATCCGAGGGTAGGTGAAAATCTTCCAAAGACACTATGAGAATAGCAAGCGCGTTCTCATAGTAGTGTCAGATTTTTACTGACTAAAAACACCACCCTTCTAGAGATTGTTAGATACTGCAACTAAGATATAACTTATCAAGCAATTTTTCTATCAATAAATAACCACGTCTATCACAGAATCCGTCGTATTCGGAATTTTGTTACGAACCCTGAAAGAACTATCATAAGATCCGTCGTAGAAGAAATGTTTGCTACGAATATCGAAATTCATAGCAAGCAATTTCCCCTACGACGAAATTCGTAGCAAACATTTTCCTCTACGACGGATTTTATGATACTTCTTTCAGAGTTCGAAACAAAATTCCGAATACGACGGATTCTGTGATAGACGTGAACAACTTTTGACAGGTTACTTTCCAATGAAAGATCCTGCGTGTTCCGCAAAATAGACGCGGTTAATCTTATCTTATGCAGGCGCAGTGGCTTAGTGGTTAGTGTGTTGGACTACTAAGCGAGGGGCTCAGGTTCGAATCCCACGAAAACCCAAATTCCGACTTAGGGTTTTTTTCCGCTGCGCCGCCTCTCGCGAACGTCTGACAAACATCCGAGAGTATAACTGTCATGAAAGAGCTTCTCAATTAGCCGTTTGGAATCGGCATAAAATTGTAGATCCCTTCCATTCGTTCCAAAAAATGAAAACTCACACAAAACGAATGGTTGTGAGAAGCTAGGCCTAGGGTCCCTACGACCTGTAGCGCCAACTATTTATTTTTTATTTATTTTAATCTTATCTTGCCAAGTCGAACGGTTTCGTTCTTTGTAGTCGGCGCAATAAATTGCTCTTGTCCAAGATTTGTCGGACTGTATTGTTTATATGTCCGATTAGTCGGTTTCTATGCTTTCTCGCGAAGCTTCTAGATTCAGGCTCGATTGTTGGAATTCCGAGATCCCTATGGATATCGTCGTTTCTAATATACCATGGTGCTTGTACAATTTCTCTAAGAACTTTATTTTGAAAAGTTTGTAGAATATTGACATTTGTTTTCTTGGTACAACCCCAAAGTTGTATACCGTATTTCCACACCGGCTTTAGCACTTGCTTGTATAAAAGCAGTTTGTTCTCAGTACTGAGCTGGGAATGTTTT
The DNA here is from genome assembly GCA_949126925.1 of Cheilosia vernalis. Lineage (NCBI taxonomy): Eukaryota > Metazoa > Arthropoda > Insecta > Diptera > Syrphidae > Cheilosia > Cheilosia vernalis. The sequence goes on along the minus strand of OX421358.1, from coordinate 97,446,411 downwards.
CCGAGTAACGTGCGAACTCCATTTCAGCTTTGCGTCGAGTGTCATTCCCAGGTATTTGGTCTCGTTTGCAAAGGGTATTCGGGCCAAATTTAGGAAAATTGGCAAGTCATTGGTTTTCTTATACGTGAAATTCACACGTACAGATTTAGTTTCATTCAATGCGATCCGCCAGTTCCTCGTCCATTCATTTACCTTATTCACTGCGGCTTGCAGTTTTGTAGTCGCTTCTTCGATTGTATTACCTACAGCTAGGATAGCTGTGTCGTCGGCGAACGTAGCAAGGGTAGTGCCATCTTCCCTTGGAATATCGCGAGTATATAACAAATAGAGAAGCGGACCAAGGACGCTTCCTTGCGGTACCCCGGCCGAAATTTCTTTTACCTCCGAGTATTCGTTTCCATTTCTAACACGGAAGAGTCTATTCCCGAGATATGATTCTAGAATATCATATAGGCTTGCGGGGAGAACTTGTCGTAATTTAAATTTCAAGCCGTCGTGCCACACCTTATCAAAGGCTTGTGAGACGTCAAGGAATACGCTTGAGCAAATCTTTTTTTCTTCAAATGCTTTCTCGATTACGTCAGTAGTTCTATGTACTTGGTCAATCGTCGAATGCTTGGTTCTGAACCCAAACTGGTGGTCAGGGATAAGATTATTGTCTTCAATAACCGGTGGTAGGCGCCTAAGCAATAGGAATAGGAAGAAATTGCAACTTCAGATCGTTTCTTAACATGAAAGAATAAGTAAGAATTGCTAAAATTTTTGTGAAATGTCCGATTAAAAGTCTACCATTAAAGGGAATCACTAAATGAAGAGTGTCATTCTTCTTTTTCGCGCACAGCGATATTTCGATTACGTTTTTAAATGATAATTGGTGTCCCATTGACTGCTGGTCACATTATATTGCATATCCCATATAGAGGAACACCCACTAGAGCAACAGAGACCATTGGTTTTGTTTCCGTTTCTTGTCCCTTAAAAAATAATAAAATTTCCCGTTACAATCCTTTTATCGCTCGTAATTCAGACCTTTTTGGACCTACATAAACTTTTGCACCTATTTTAATGTGGCTCCGGTAAACAGTTTGCGTTAAACGCTTCAACAGGCGTCGTCTATCCGAAAATTTTGTGGCATCTCAGCTTTTGCACAGACACGGCTACAAAGCTTTCGACTCCGTGGTCAAGTTCGCTCTGCTAATGTCCATAACTTACCTCTTCGGTAATCGATACGTTTTTGGCTAGGCTTGCGCTTTAATACCAATTTCATACAGATTATGGTTGGTTGGTTTAGGTGGCTGTATTTCCCGACGAGGGAAACAACACAAGTAGCGCATTGAGCGATGTTTTGAAACCACAACTAACGGAACCTGAAGTGAAAGGGGGTAAAGGAAGTTAAAAGAGCTCAAAACCAGCCTGTGGAGTTGAGGAATTTGATAATCTTGTGGAAGTGGATGCTTTGGATGGCCGAAAGGTAATCAAAAAAGGGATGACCTAGTGCACTGCGTCTGGTTTTGGCTAGGGCCGGACACTCACAAAAGAGGTGGAACACCGTTTCACTCTTGTTAGTGTCAGCACAGCTACGGCAGTGGGTATTATGGGGGATGCCAAGCTTGGCTGCGTGAGTTCCTATAGGCCAATGACCCGTACTAATTGCCGTTAGCCTGGCGACATCTATACGTGTTCTGGCTAAAAGGCTATTTGTTCTGGCATCATCGTAGGTTGGCCAGATCCACCTTGAAATGACGCAGTTCGTCAGGATTAACCATCTAGTCTCAGCCCATGAGGTGAAGTGCAGGAGGATTTCTCTCTTTACATATCCCAGCGAAGGGAAGACTTCCTCCGCATGAGACATGCACAGAGCTGAGCCAAATCTGGCAAGTTCATCGGCCTTCTCATTCCCTTCGATGTTCCTATGGCCGGGAACCCAGACGAGAGTGATGTCAAACCGATGACAAGCCCTGGTCAGTATCTCCCTACATTCCACAACAAGTTTGGACGTTGACTTAGTTGAACCGACAGCCTTAATCGAGGCCTGACTGTCGACGAATATGCCTATTTTTCTTTTGGGAGTCGCACTATTGTGGAGCAGTCTACACGCCTCCTTAATTGCAAGTACTTCTGCTTGAAATACACTGGCTACGTTGGGTAGGCGAATACTTTTAGAGATGTTTAATTCTGTTGAGAAAATGCCTGCTCCTACTCCACAGTCCATCTTGGAACCATCTGTGAAGATACGTATGTCGAATTCATTAACGACCGCATTCTCCTCCCATTCTAATCTAGAGGGGAATCTAACAGAGAAGTTTTTATGGAAGTCGTGTTTGGGTACTATGTAGTCTGTAGACATATGACCTATGCCGTCAGGAAGGGAAAAAAGGATGCTGGTATGGCCGTAAGACCTTTCGGACCAACACTTAGATTCCTTTAATTTGACAGCGCTACATGCTGCAATGTTTTTTATATGCAGATCCACTGGCAAGAAATTGAGAATGACATTGAGGGCAGCGGTCGGACTTGATCGCAGGGCTCCTGTGATTCCAATTCCAGCTGTTCTTTAGACTCTACTTAATTTAAGGACGTTATAGGCTTTGCTTAAAGCGGGCCACCATACCAGTGATCCGTAGGTGAGGATGGGACGTACCACCGCTGTGTACATCCAGCGAACCATCTTTGGTTGAAGTCCCCACTTCTTGCCGAAGGTTTTACTACAAGTGTAGAAAGCTGTGCTTGCCTTCCGCACTCGGTGTTCGATATTGTACTTCTAGTTGAGTTTGGGGTCAAGCATGACACCAAGGTATTTAGCGCTGGTAGATAAAGGAAGATTTTGGTTGTTTAAGCGGGGAAGTGAGAAGGTTGGTATTTTGGTTTTGGTGGTGAACAGCATCAGTTCAGTTTTGCTTGGGTTAACGCTAAGACCACAGCTTGTAGCCCAACCGCTAATCTTTCCCAGTGCCCTTTCCATGATTTCACTTATCACGTTCGGAAACATTCCTGACACTAGAACGACCACGTCATCCGCATACGCAACGACTTTTATACCTTCCCTGTCAAGGTTTGAAAGGATTTTGTTAAGTACCATAATCCATAAGAGAGGCGAGATCACCCCACCTTGAGGTGTTCCTCTGCTTACTGATTTGGTTAGATGAGTGTTACCAAGTTTTGCTTGAATGATCCTTGTTTTGAGCATGGAAATGATCCATGAAGTGACGAAATCCTCTACACATAGTTCTAAGAGAGATTCCTGGATCGATTCAGCACGGACGTACAGATTATAGAAAGAAGAGGAGGCAATATCCACGGTGAAATTTATTGATCAAAGCAGAGGAAAAATCCCAGAGCTTACCCGGAGAGACCATATTATGCCGCTGCTTTGTTAGCAATCAATTTTAGCTTAGACTACAAATTCGTTTTTCATGTGAATGTTTCATGGACAAACAGCCATGCTTGCATTACAGAAAGCTTTTAAGCGTAGGGCGTACCAATAAAATTCTAAGAAAAATATACTAAACATATTCTTTAAATGTAAATTTAATAGTAAATTCAATTGAACATTATAAAAATTATAAAAACTACTATCATCAGTCGTCATTTTCTCCATCACGTCGTCTCTCGAAGATAGCAATAAAAATTCCGTCAGTGAAGTCTTCATTGGGTCTACAATAAATGCAGTTCTTACCGATCTTCTTAAACTCTGGGTTGCCGACCCGTTGCCACTTGTTACGCAATGCTTTCTTGCCGCTGAGCAACTTGAATTGTGGACAAAACTGCAGGCAGCGTTGCACTACCTAAAATAAATAATGTTGCCACACCAATAGAACCAAATTACCTAAGATATGAAACAAACCTCTTCATTCTCCTCTTCATATAAGGAACATGTGGAATAGGCGACGCGCTTCACGTTCGGAAATGCGGACATGGCATGCGCCAGCATTTTTATCTGCAAACCGGCCAATTTGTTTAACCGGGCTGGGTCCTTTTCATCCGAACCCAATGACATTCGATTCTGCATTCCAGATCCAGTGCATGACGGATCCACCAAAATATACTCAACTGACGGACATGTGTCGCTGTCTGCAAAATAAGTTACTAAGTAAATGTAATTATATAAACATTACGGTCCTTTGCACACACTTAAAGTTAAAGCATCAGCAAGAATGGGCTCCACAATTGTAGCATTGGCCGATTCCACCATGTTGCAGAGTATTCGGTGTCTACCGGCATCCTGCTCAACGGAATAGATTTTACCCTTATTTTGCATCACATTTGAAACTTGAATTGTTTTCATTCCTGGCGCTGCGCACATATCCAATACAACAGAACCGGGTGGAGGTTGTAAGAGCTCGGCTACAAGACATGTTCCCTGAAAGTTGACACAATTAGGAAACTTCAAATACAAACAAAAAAAAATCATCCTTTGGTGCTAGCTCTTTCGAAATCGAAAACGAGGAATATTTCAATGGGTATGGCGATCTACGGTCTACTAACATGTAACGAAAAACAAATGCCGCGGTACCAATAATAATTTTTAGTGTCGCTAAATTTTTCGAACTCACAATGGCGAAGTTTTCCATACAAAATTGCATAAAAAATGATTATTAGTAGGCTGATGCTATTCGCCCGCCGTTAGGGACACGGCTTAGGTCGACGGGTTAGGGGCACGACAACGTAACGAGGTGTCACTTTGGCAGTGACGGCCAAATGGCTGTATTCAGTACCCACTTGTATACGAACACACATAATGGTTGAATATTTTTGCGATTATATGTATTTTATTTACTCAAATTATTTATACGATTCAAGACTGTAAATATGTAACTAATTTGTATCAAACTGAAATAAACATTTTTTCTCAAAAAAATAAACTTTTAGCTTCAGAGAATTTGAGAAAATAAAAGTTAAAAATTCGCGCGAATTTTTAACTTTTATTTTCCCAAATTTTCTTAAAAAAATAAACTTTTAGCTTCAGAGAATTTGAGAAAATAAAAGTAAAAAATTCGCCGCGAATTTTTAACTTTTATTTTCTCAAATTCTCTGAAGCTAAAAGTTTATTTTTTTGAGAAAAAATGTTTATTTCAGTTTGATACAAATTAGTTACATATTTACAGTCTTGAATCGTATAAATAATTTGAGTAATATAATGGTAGAATGTTCCACATTCCACAATTCCACCACAATATTTTCATAGCTGGATGAACCCAGTGGTGGTTGTGCTATATGGCCTTTGGGCGCTGCCAATCGGTGACAGTTTTTATTACGTTACGTTCGGGGGTCTAAAAATGACTGTTTTTATTTCAATACACAGAATAAAGCCAATTATTTCGTGTTTATTACTGTTTTATTTACATTTAGCGTTTGAAATATACACGCTAAATGCAAATAAAACAATTGACTTTCATCCCATAATGTGTCATGAGACTAATTAGTGTTTTAATGTCATGCAATCATTTCAGATCATTGTGATGAATGATTAATATAGATTTAAAGTGAAGTGAAACATTTTAGGAAGTAAAAAGTAAATGCATACGAAGTATATAATCAACCTTCATATCATTAAGTTTATATAATGTCCTCTACTTTTAACCTAAACATTCAATTTAGCCAAATAAAAAGTCGTCTCTAAAAACTATTTTCATTTACTTGTAAAATGTGTCTCAGTTCCAAAATTCTGTGTACCGATTTTAAAATTCCGTCTGCAATGACATTTCGTTACGTTGTCGTGCCCCTAACCCGTCGACCTAAGCCGTGTCCCTAACGGCGGGCGAATAGCCACTTCGTTATTAGTAAGGCCCGTGGTCTCTGTAGGTGGAACTTAGTCAGAACTTGAGGAGAAAATATAGATAAAGGCGTACAAATGTGTCGAAAATGGTTCAGAAACACGATTCCAGACTTTTTTACTGTCCCTGTAGGTGGAACTTAGTCTGAACTTGAGGAGAAAACGAATCCAAAGGAGAGCATTCTTCATAAAATTTTAGAAGTGACCGAATTAAGCACGCGGTTATGTTTTACTGATTCATAGAAAGGTGACAAACACAAAGCTACACTAGTTAGGGAAATTGAAATATCTATTTACACCCCTAACTAGACTCACCTTATCCTGCAGCATGAATTTCTTTTGTTTAACATATTCATGACATGCCCAATAGTGTTTCTGCTTCGGATGAAATACCAGCAGCTCCGCCACATGCATATCTACTAGAAACTCATCTTCCTCTAGGTTGCATATAGCTTCCAAGTACTCACTGTACGTTTCAAATGTGACTTCCTTTTTACGCCATTCCTCAGCGGCGAGCATTTCAAAGACTTCAGACATCGACAGGACATTCGTGTTGACACGAACATATCGCGGTTTGGGGTCTGCAAAGAAATGCCAAGACAAATGGGATCAACAACCAGTCAGCAAACAAGACAGAAACAAATTTATAGTTTTTTTTCGCACAACGAAAAGTTATGTGCAAAGTTTTATTTGTTCTTCTTTTGTACAGCTATTGGTTGCGTATCCTCACGGAACGCCTTGATAACATACAAACAAATAATAAGATTTACAACAATAACCGCTGAGAGCACAGAAATGCAGTTGTTTTCAAAGCCTACTACTCCAAAGGAATTCTCAATCCAGTGTTTGACAGCGTAGAATGTCAAAAATGGAAATGTAAACATTAGAGTGCTGAAAAACAATAGCCACAGATAGGCTTGGCCGCTGGTATCGCGCCCATTGTATTCCTCTTCATCTTCAGTGGAAAACATTTCAGTCGGCTGGCTGACGAGCTGTGTTTTTTCTTCGAGCTGGCGTTTGTATGCATTGCCAGCGTTCAGCTTGCTTTTATTCGATGCCATAGCCTAATGTATTAAACACTGTGAGGGGGCAAGATGGGAAATGGTAGGTACCTTTTTTCCTTTTATCACCGGTGACTGCTTGTTCTCCACCCAATGCGGCCAGAAGCTTATCTCGATATTGCCGTACTGTGACCACTGGTCTGCTTTCGCCGTTTAGTTGCTTTCTTCCCAAAAGCAATTCAGTTGCGAGGACGATGCAGAGTGCAGAATCCAGGCGGGGATTTTCTTCAATTATTTTCGACTGGGCAATGGCGTTATCGATGTCGGCACGATTGTCAACGTAGAGTTTTAACACAGCTTGCATTGGACGCATACGCTGCGATAGGGAACAAAATAGTTTATTTCCGAATGATTTTTGTTTGCTTGATGATACGTACCGCATGTTTCTCTTCAAAAATTAATGATTTTAGTGATTTCTTGCGTTCAAGAGCGGTTCTAAGGACAGACGCAACGCGCCTGTACTGTGTGGGTACTTTAACAGAATGATTGAACACCATTATTTTGCAAGGGAGAGGAAATTAAAGGTGGTTTATGTGTATGCACGTGATATAAAAATTATCAAATGAATGACAGTGTAGTGACAGTCGTTCGCTACTTGCAATACAAAACTCGTTAGTTGTTCATGCAGGGAAGAAGCAGATTATGCATTGCATACTTTTAGTATTGTCGAAATTATGTCTTCTAAGAAATTAGGGTATGCCCCCATTGACGATTCCAAAGACGGGCCGAATTCGCCAGGATTTACAATTTTCCTGGTGAATTTTTTAAAACTTACATCAGTTTTTTATTCTTTTTTTATTTTTTATTTTTATTGGAGGCCCCGATTTGGTCCACTTCGATCTATGCAAAAATAAAGATCCCAACCGCTAAACCGACAGAAATATAAAATTCTGAATATGGTCCATTTTTGTTTGTTTTTGGGTATATCTTAAAAACAAACTCCAATCAGCGAAAGGTGTGGCAACGACTATGTCAACCTCCTCCGAGTCAGTCTGACATTAGGCAGTTGATCATCCCGGTTCTGGGACAAATATTCGGGTTTACTGGTGAATGCAACTTTACGTGGTGCGGCTAAGAAAAAACATCGCGGATGGTGAGTCGGGAATTTGCGGCTTTAAATAAACTGATTTTTAGTTATTATGAGTTATTTTCATTTATTAATAGGAATATTTAACTCATTGTTATTTATTTACGGGTTTTTTATTAATACGGCTGATTGTTTACCATATAAATAAATCACTTTGAAATTTGAACTATGTGTTTTTTTTATAGAGTAGATACATAGAAATACATATGCAAGCTGATTCTATTTATATTTTCTAACGCGGATTAAGTAAAAATAAACACAAAATGCACATGGTAAATATTGCCAATGTGCATATTAAGAATTGCAGCTATGCATGATTTTTTGAGCTTCGATCTCAGCAAAGCAAAGTAAAGTAGGATTTCCAGGGGCCCAATTCCGCAAGAGTGAGTTTTCTTGTGTACCCGAACAAAAGTATACCTACACTCCGCGGTACTAATAATCATTTTTAGGCCCATTTTATTTTGGGATTTTTATATGGGAAATCCCAAGTTGTGTTCAACTTCGAGTGAATAAAATGGGCCTTAGTGTCCAGACTAAATTTGTCGAGCTCACAATTGCGAAATTTTTCATACAAAATTGCATATTGTGACCTAGGAAATATTTAGTGTGAAGGTTAAAAATGATTATTGGTAAGGCCCACTGGCTTGATCTGATTCCGCAAGAGTGTAAGTAGGGTTTTTTGACAGTTTTCGTGCACACAATTCAAAAAATGTATTCACTCTGTTTTCGACTGGGAGTTAAGGAATTTAAGCAAAATGGGCGAACCGAAAAGCCAAAGAAAAAAGCGAGTAACGAACAAAAAGAATATTTATTGGTCTTCATGGAGTAAAACGTAGAATTCGCTCACGACAGATTTGTTTATTTGGCTAATATTATATTTTCTTATACCTATACATAGGTACATATTTTATTTATTTATCGCAAAGCACAAATGAGACGAGTAGTAACACTTATTGCAGATTGAAGTTCCCCATTGACGATTCCACAGAGAATTTTTTTTTTATAATTGTTGGTATCTACACAGCAATGTATGCACGCTGATCTCTATATGGATTTATATTTTCTAATGCGGATTAAGTGAAAATTAGGATTTCCAGCACGCAATTGCAACAACTTCGCGCTACTTAAAACTTCCAGGCGTAGACAAACGATATTGTCTCTGCTTCTAGGACTTACAGTAGTTTTTGTAATTGTGTGTGCTGAAAATCCTTCTTTACTTTGCTTTGCTGAGATAGAAGCTCAAAAAAACACACCTATTATAAATTATTAACAGTACCTACGAGATCATCAGCAAAGTTTACAACAAATGCTGGCATCTACTAGCTCAATCGTTGTGATTCAGGAATCTAGTTTAGCAAGTCTGACTTGATTTGCTTCAGTTTTGAATGGCTTGGATCGGTCACATTTCTTGACTTATTAATAAGTTTTGCAGCTCATACCTCTGTAAGTGACTGACATAGAAAAAGTTAATTTACCGACCAATTTAGTTGATTGCGTTCAGTGAATATCTAGTCCAGACCAGACCACAATCTAGTGAACTTAAGATAATATTACGTTTTTGAATGCGCCTAATATTTCATGAAACTTATGAAATAGAAAAAAAAAAATGTTTCTTAGGTATATCCAATTTGTTCATGTATGCGGATACGTATATAAGAAACAAAGTTTCTTAAACAAAAACAACTGATATAAGAAATGAATTTTTTATATGAAAAGAATCGATCATTATAAGAAAATTTGTTTATTACTATTAACCGATAATATAAATGAATATACCAGCAATAATTTAACAAGCGAACTCTGACATACGTCTTACGTGGCCGCGCGCCGATATTGATATAAACAATCTCGAACACACTACTCGTATGCCAGAGCTGCCAAGTGACAGTCCTATAGTGTTACCAACTGCTTAAGAACTGGTTATGTTCTACTCTAATCTCCGAAGCATAATAATTCCGCTTACATTACAGATAAAAGAATGGAAGTTTCTTTTATGCAGATTAGGTATATTTTTGGGAAATTTGTGAGTGAAGGTTCGTAATTTATATCGAAATGATTCTTAAATGCTTACTTGCATAAAAGATCTATCTGCTCTGGAGATTTATATACCAGAGACAAATACTGCGAGACCCCAACTTCGCCCGATTTTCCGTTACTTGCCTACAAGCTATATTGCCATGGGGTCGTGACGTTTTTTTGCGCTAGTATTGATACATAGAAATTCGTATTGACTAATGTCACAAAACTTCAAAAATTTCGGCTCACCAACACACTTTCAAAAAAATAGTACAACTTCCGCTGTTTCCACTCTGGCTTCCGGTGTGGCCGAAGTTGCTGTCAGCGTTCATAGAATTCTATCCGTTAAATATGAAAATAATTGTTACAAACCAAATTTTTTGTGGACAGTGATTAGTTTTAAAAAATAATTGTATACTTATATGAGGTAAAAGAAAGATGAATAATTCTGAAGAATAATAAACAAATCATATAAATCATTTTTAGCGAACATTCGTAAGGCAGTTAACATAAATCGAGTAAAATAGGCTTATCACATACGCCGCTTAGTAAACTTCTGGAGCTTTCCTATTATTTATAAATACCTAGATTAATCTCATTCCTGTAATTACGTATAAATTAAGAGTTTCTCTGTTAGTCTTAATATAATTTAAAATAAAGAATACGTTTGTGTGTTTGTTTTATTTTTACGTGTCTCGTATTTCAAGGCCTTCATTTGTATTTTTTATAAGTCGTTTGCTTTGGTATTATAATGGAACAATAATGGTGAATGAGTTCGTTGGTTGAAAACAAATACCTAAAGAATGTTATGAAAAAACGAATAATATACTTATTCACCAAATTTGAGTTGAACTTCTTTTAAAAAAGCTGTACCTCTGAACACTGTCAACAGATTTATACCACAAGTGGAGTACCATACCAACCGGCGAAATTACCACAGATGATTCTTTATGTTTAGAGAACAACGTTCTAGAAAGCAGTGCTTTTACAGGGGACTTGTTCCCTGACTGCCATCTGCCTGCTCCGCTCAACAACAACTTGATTTCAATAATTTCCACAAATAAAATCATCCTTTTCGTTAAGTCTTAAGTCCGAATGTTTTCATCCACTTGGTAAATTTCTCCATCCAATGGTTTTCCGTAGTATGTTTTTATTAAATATACACATCCATTGGAAGTTTCCACGGATATTCTCAATTGGGGTGCATGCGCACTAGATACCAACCTCATTTTCTCTAATGTCCGCCGAGAAAATCTCAATTTCCACTGTCGCTGTATCCGTGTACCGTGTTATATTGCGCACCCCCATAGAGAGCAAAATTTCCCTCTGCACTCTGAATCAGATCTCCACCATCCATAAATATCACCCAATACACATATAGTCATGGCGACATGATGAAGTCCCCCAAAAATATTATTTCCAATTTTCCCATCATAGATACATTCCACTACATTTTCCGCGAAAAGAACTCCTCGCCCCCGCACAAGCACTTGCCATACTGTTATGTTATAGTACTCCACCAAGTGTAGGTATGTATCTGTGGGAAAATTTCTACAATTTTCCCTTCTCAGCAGAGTCGAATGAAAATATAGATCACCAGGCAAAAAGGTGTGCTCTCTTAATAGTCCAACGAGAAAAAACCGATTTTTCTCTACCAACAAGATGTGAAAAACTATAGTCGAACAAATTTTCCCAAAGACAACAGGAAAATCACATACGCAGAGACTTTCCAGCACCGAAAGGAAATTCTCAAATCCATCCCCTTACGGATAGTTAGTGTTCAATATTCACCCAACATAAACTGAAGTATATTTTATTTTTTATTCTGCAAGAAAATTTGTCAAAAATCGAATAATCACACATCGGAATTAAAATCGATTATAAATTTATTGTCGGATTGAATTATGCGATTTTTATTTTCAAAGTGATTAGATATAAGCAAATGGAAATTTTTCTCGATGAAAATTCCTGTGAAAAAAATAAAAGAATGATTATATGTGTCTATCTATTGAAAATTCTTTGCTTATATTTTAATGAGTTATAGTTGCTGTGTATACGCGTGTGTTCTTGTGCGAAATCAAGTTGAATTTTTCAATCGTGCAGAGTTTAATAAAAACACGAACAAGCATATACGAAAAAAAAAACCGTTTAGTTCGTAACTATATAGTGCGGAGTTTTGGAAAAATTCATAAAAAAAAACAGCTACAAGGATAATAATTCCATAAATTACCAAGGATTATCAATAAAATTAAAATTTTTAAATATCGTAAAAAAAGAATAGAAAAAAAAAGGAAAATTGTTCAACATTCACACCACACACATACACGCACACGCATAGGGAGAAACTCGCATAGATTTTTTCCAAATCAACGACAAGAAAAAAAAAAAAACTCTCTCACATCATTGGAAAATCTCTACGCGAAAGCTCTGCATGTCCATGTTTTAACACAACAAGGGTAGTAGAGCGCCGCATTTAAACCATCATCGACACCCCCCGCCTGTCATAAGGCCACCCTCTGAGGATGGTTCAAGTGCGAGAAGGTACACCGGGTGTATAGAGAAGTGATAAAAAGAGAGTGCTATACAAAAAGAGAGCTTATCACACACGACACACCGACACCATTCGCTATCCGCTCAGCAAAAGTACCGAATACTACTGATACTGACTACCGACAAATATTCTTGAACGGCAAAATCGGTTAAAACGGGAGCAAATACGAGTACTAGTCGATGAAGAGTTTTCCTCCACTCGGTCAATTTTTCGGGGGTGCGGTGCGTGCGGGTCACATTATTTCTCGGACAGAGTATAGACAAAAAAATAATTATTTTTCGATTTTTCTTAATCTTCGTTTCGTTTGTTGTCCTCGTCGCGTTTTCTGGATATTTTTCGTCTTACAGTGATTTGATTTCTTCCGTTTTAATTTGTTTTCCTTAATTTCACCGTGTCTTTGTCTTCCCCCCTTAGAAGTGCTAGAATAAGCTATTCAAATTTTGGACAAACTAGAAAATATTTAAAAAAAAAAAGTCCCACACAGCAACACTATATAGGATAAAACAGCATAAGCAGAGCAGAGAAAAAAGTCACACAAGGAGTCACAGAATTTTTGGTTGGGAGAACACGGACAACGTCGAACCACCCCGAAACACAAAACGGGTGACAAACAAAGACGAAGAGGAAAAATCGCCAACAATCCCAAATGAGGTCTCCCTAAATTTTAGCCGCCGATAAAATGATGAAAAATGGATGAAGATGCCGCATCGCCATCAGCAACATCATCATCACCATCGTTCTCATCATTGTCGAGGAGCTGCCGCTGCTGCTGTTGTCGTGGTCGTCGTCTGCACCTGATCAGCCTCCTCCGAGTCGCGTGAAGTGTTCCTCTTCTTCAGACCGGCGGCAGTTGAGTGTGGAATCGTGGAATCCATACACGAAAATAGTTTAAGCACAAAATGGCGGATGGTGGACACTCATTTGTGAAGAAGACATTTCATAAGCCAACTTATTGCCACCATTGTTCGGATTTACTGTGGGGTCTAATCGGGCAAGGATATATATGTGAAGGTACTTGCATCAGATTTGCTCTCCCTTCTTAGATCATTTCCTCCCATTCTTTAACACTTTTTGCACACATTATCATTATCCTTATCGATTTGATTTAATTAATTATTTTGTTTTTTCCTTTTTGTATTCTGTGTTGTTTATTGAAAAAAAAAGAGGAAATAGAAAACACCATATATGTATACGAGCTGGCGAGTTTCTGGTACGTGTGTATTTGTGTGGTAGATATGGGAAAAAATTTGGTGTCTTTCGCTCTTTGCCGCTCATCGTCATCATGCGCCTACCACCCCCAAAATTTTCCACCAGAAAATATATTACTGGTATACCGAAAGTTTTAACTTTGAAACACAAATACATGAACATCTGGGCACTATGGCATGGCACATCACACAGGCACTCTCAGCAATGCACGAGACGATTGTACACGGTACACACTTGCTCGGTTCGGTGTACACGAGAAAATGATCGATAATCAGGAAAAGTAAATTCTTATCTGGAAAATTTTACACATATACACGTCATATTCACTTTGCACATACAGACTTAAAAGGGCAGCAACAACAACAAAAAATCCTTAAATTCTTTTAACCAAATCACACCACAGATAGAGATCCATTGGCATTTTAGCCTGGCTCTATAATGCGCCATGTAAAACGTGTGCGTTTAAGTATTTCTTTTTTCTCGAGTACATTTACTTTGCGAATACTCTTGTTAACAAAGTGAATAGGAACGATGAAAGGGGGGGGGGGGGGGGGGGGGGGGGCTGTCAGCGAAAAAGTGTAGAACGAACTTCTGACAAGAGGGCCTAGCGTAATAATAATTATGAATGTATGTAGTAGGTTGCAAAAGTGGCTCGGTAGTTGCTGTTTTCTTTTTTTCCAAGATTCTCCATGAGTTTTTTGTCGTATTTAATTAAAAGCATTAATTAGAAGGATGGAATAAAATTCATTAATCAAAGCAAGTGGGCTAGCTATAGGTACGCTTTGATGACAATAATTCACAATTGGCATGTAGGCAGAGCCACTCTTACCGGGTGCAATCCTTTGCAAAGTTCAAACTTTTAGTTTGGTTTTGGTAGGTAGGTCTAACCAGATTTAACGAAACTTTAGATTACCCGAACGACTAATTACATTTGTGATTTTTTCAAACGCGTACATTGGAGATCCTTTTCTGATAATGTAACTAAGTATTTGCTTTTAAAAAGCTGTAAAATGTTGTTTTTTTTAATTTATTTCATTAAACATGAAGGACTGCTTGCAATGGCAAGTAAACAAAATTGAGCTCATGATCGATTTAGGCATGATTGGTCTAAAAGCCGACAAACGCTGTCGGACCAACTTCGCTTATCTAGACCAATCGCTCTGGTATACCGAGATGGCTTGCTCTTTAAATTCGAAGTTCGGTGTTAAGGATCATTCACATAAGCGCGAACTGCGAACAAATCAATTTTTCTGTATTTATGAATTGAAAATTGATATTTGTTTTACAACAAAAGCATTCTATTCAATTAATACAACACCTAATCTAAAAAAAAACCGAGTGTTTGATTAAAGTAACGAAATTTACAATTAAAAATTAAAAATTCGCTCGAACTTAACCTTCAACAATACAAATGATTCGCGGGTACCTGCGACTAAAAAAAGTTTTCATGTAAATGAAGTGTCAGAATCTACGAATATTCGCCAGTTCGTGGTTCGCAATTCGCTCTCATGTGAATGGTCCTTTACTTGTTGTCTGGAAGCTGCAGGCCTGTCGATAGGAGATCCTCTTATAGCTGAAGCAATATTGTCCATTCGCCCGACGTCTTTTTATATTTTTTTACAATGAACCCATATCCAAGTACAGCCTACTACAAAGTTCACATTTGTATCTCCGCTGTTTATTTTCTTTCGCCTTCTTTAGAGGACTAGGAGTCCGTCAAGGAATTTGTTTGTAGAGAATTATTTTAAAATCATCTTAATATATGTAAATGGAAATAATATTTGGCGCAACAGGTCGGGCTAGGAGAAATTATTTGTGTTTGTTTTTATTTTTGAGTGCAGTGGCTCTGTACGTTTTATGAAGAGACCTCTTTCTGTGCGATGACTTAAAAACAATATAAGAACAATATATACTACCTATACACATGTATAAATAAGCGAATAAAATTGTTGCGTTTTCGTGTCACGATATCAAGTACCTAAATGTTTGCGCTGCCATTCAACTCTTTATCCGTCGAAGGTCATTTCTCTGACGAGGAGGCGAAAAAAAACAGTACCTACTAAATCGAGTACTGAAATCAAGTGGGTTTTCCAAACTAAACTGAACTTTTCCTAAGAGTCGGCAACACCTTGCGAAGAAAGTAACTATATTTTCAACCTCCCCAAAAGTCGGATTTATTTAGATATTTCCAATAAAATCTATAAATACAAATATACATGCACATTGCACAATACCAACGAATAAAGACACTTAAAGAAATCATGAGGGCTGAACTTCAGATTGCATCAATAATTAAAATATCACTTAACTACGTGGTAGACTTTCGGTTATGGTGATCGCTTCAACTTTATCCAATCGAACTAGACAACCATTGTGAACAGATTGGATGATGATAACCCATAACACTTTGGCATTATTCATAAACAGTGATTTGTTGCATATACCTTAATTTTTTTTATTTAAAAAATTCAATTTCCATCGCGATGTAATTTTTGAAATCTAGGTACTTAGATATGCCATTTATTTGATACTTTCAATTTCAATTAGCATTTGGAGAGTTCTGAAGCAAGAACACCAGTATATCGTCTATGTACATGAATAAATGCACAAAGTTGTGTATGTATATATATAATGTGGACATATTTGTTTAAAATTAAACATTTTCGTGAAAATATCGCAGAATTCGTTTCCGAAAATAACCACTTGGTGTTGCATGTTTATTTTTATTCATCTGTCCACTTTAAAATGAAAACGTAAGGTATGACAATGTATTTATTTAAACAAAACGAAATTGTTTGTAAGTGTCGTTGGTATTTCTTTGTAGTTTTAATGCAGCTGAATATTAATTACTTTACCCGATCAGCTACGCACATGCCCACAAACTATATTACATTAAATATGAAAATAAACGTACATACATGTATATCAGGAATAAGAATTATGCTGTACAAATGAGATAATAATAATAATAGTTGGCGCAACAGGTCTGTAGGGACCCAGGGCCTAGCTTCTCGCAACCATTCGTTTTGTGTGAGTTTTTAATTTTTGGAACGAATGGAAGGGATCTACAATTTTATGCCGGTGCTAAACGGGCCGATTGAGAAGCTCTTTCATGACAGTTATACTCTCGGATGTTTGTCAGACGTTCGCGAGAGGTGGCGCAGTGAGAAGAGAGGTAAAACGGCAACACTTCTCACAAACAGTACTTTTTCATGGAAATATCTCCCAGACTATACTGAGGTTATGAGCTTCATCGAGTTCAGAGTTTAAACGAAAAAAATATAATCAAATTACTTATGAAAATTCGAAAGCAAATGGCCGGCTTCATTCAATGACATTACTGTGACATGAACAGAATAGAAGTGAAGCGACCTTTCTATTCTAGTTAGCGGCAGGTAAACTGTTTTATATGCTCTGTGGCTAACTGTCACAAGTTGCGGCTTTTCACACCAAACCCAAAACCGTGTTTTCCTCGAAAACTCGTCGATGCATTCACACGATAAAGGCTGGTACGCAGTTCAAGTGAAATCCAATTTTTCATACAAATTTTTCACTGCGAAATGTCAAAATGAATTTTCCAAATGAAAATTTCACTAGGCGGTACGCAGTTCGAGTGGAAAATATCGCTTCCAAAACTGAGTCGTAGGTGGCGATACTAAAATCTCTCCGCAGCTTGGTTTTTATTGTCCGTCGCATTAATTTTTTGACATTTCAGCGTGAAAAATGATTTGTAGGATGCGGTTTAGAAATTTAATGGAATTTCAGATGTTTCCTTGAGAGAATAATAAGTGTTTCGCACGTATAAAATGTTGTTTTCATTGAATATAGTGCAATAATGTTAGGTGTAAAAATATTTGGTGGCATGGATGACCTTTTCCATAAGCAGGGTGCCTCAAGAATATTTTTCTACCCAGTTTTGTTCAAGCAATACCAGCAGATGATCTTTGAAAATATGTGTAGTTTCCATGCACTGTTAATTATTTAAATTTGACGACTGTTCTGTCTATGTTACAAATCAGGCATTATTTGCCAAATTGAAAAATTGTCATGAACAAAATACGAACCATTTTTTTTTTGTGTTTTTGGAGGTTCGCTGGAAGGAAAAATCATCGAAATTCATTCGAGAACTAGCAGGTAGCGAGAGATGCTTCGACAATAGGGAAGGCCTTTCAGCCGATCTAAAACACCTCCCGACAACAATGACTTTTGCCAACCGAATGTGAATGTGCCTAGCCATTCGACTAATCGAAAGATCCCTCGTTTGTAGAATTTCTGAACTTTTTCGTTAGAAAATATATTGACTTAGCTAATTTTTATAGATCAACATGTTTTATCCGCCTTAATCTCCTGAATAGACTGCCTGTATTTATAAATTCGGTTGTTTCTAAGCTCTCGTGGTTGAGAAGCGTTGTGCATTTAATGAACTTGTTCTACTTCTTTCTATACTGATTCAATATCTAGATCAGCGTTGTGCATTGAATATGACTTTGTTCCTCTGTAATATTTTTGAAAGACTTAATTTTTTAGAAATACGTTTGGAGCGGTCATACCCACAACCAAAGAGGATCTATGTACAACTAGAGAGCCAACTTCACTTGCCCCTAACCGATTATCCCCTCAATTTTTGAATGACAGCCCTCTCTCGCGCGCTCTTATTTTTCCTGTCTGTGAATACGTGTAGTTAATGGCCGCCGGGTGGCACTTTTTCAATAACAAACAATTTGTAAATGAATTTATAACAATAAATGTAAAAGCAATACATGTTGAGTATGGTTTTTTAGATAGCTTCACTTGTGCTCTATCCATCTCAGGTGCCAAAAAATGTTCATCCATTCACATTTCAGGTTTTTTTTAGTTTTCTTTACATGAAAAATATTTTTGACAGCAAAATTCATGCAGCTACCTTTTGGAGTTGTTCCAAAAATAGGTTATTACCATGCAAGTTAAACCCAAGTTTTCACTAGAGCAAAAGTGATTTATGTGGTATTCGATTGGGCGCTCTCAGAGCACTTTTTTTGCTCTCAGAGCAATTTTTATGTTCGTTTGGTACAGGAAAAAGCAATCTTTTTCTGATTTCAGAGCACTTTTGCGAATCTAGATATTTTCTCAGATCTACCAATACAAGTGCGTTTGAGTTTGACAACTGATGGAGTTTGTTTACATTTTTATGGAATTTTTTCTACAGCAAAGAAAGGCGTTGCATCGGGTGAATCTATTTTTCTAAATTATTTATGTATTAATATTTAGAAATCAATCGGGACGGATATTTCTTATGTTTTAATAGAAAATTTAAGTAGTGAATAAAAATCGCTTAGAAAAGTTTCCAAAAGACTACACATATTCAAATCGCACAAATATCAACACAAAAATGAGCAAGTGACGTTTTTATGTTCGATTAGGCACACGAAATCTGAGGGCAAATCTGACGAAGCCCAAACGAATACCATATTAGTTTTAAATATTCCTAAACATTGCATAAATTTCTATTACTTGGTGGGTATTTTCAACTTCTTTTTTTTAGCACCATTTTTGTACAAAATCAAAATGTGATTAGGAATTCTGTGGTTTAATTAGAGTGAATACTGAAATGTGTTGTTGTTACTTATGTCGTTTTCGATTTGGCTTTTCAGATTTTGATCTGAGATTTCAGATTTCTGCTGGCAAATCGAACATAAAATCTGAAATATATTGGTATGTGTGTGTATTGAGTTGGCGGCAAAAAAAAAACATATATACACTTGCACTCGAAATCCATTTCAATTGATTTTCACACATTTATAGTACTGCATTTCGAAATAATTTAATATAAAAACTCGATCCCATACGCGTTTAATAAATAATTCAGTTAAAAAAGCAATCGTTCCAACGATAAACAATTCGTAACCGACGCTGTGTGTCATAAACATTGGTGTTAGTGAAAGTATGTGTAAAATCTGAGGAAAAATTGAGATTTCTCAAAAGTGATCTGAGATCAAAAAAAAGATTGATTTTTGTGGCAAATAGAACATGAAAAGCAATCTCGATCAAAAAAAAAATTGATTTTTTGCCAAATCGAAAACGACATTAGGAACAGAAAAATGCTAATTTATGAAAAAGATATTCTCGGATATAATAATGATTAAAGATTAAAATCCTAACAAAAATACAATATAATGTGGTGTTTAATTGGATTATTCAATCGAACGTATCAATCCAAATGGTTTTGTTAATTTTAAGTTCTTGCGTGTTCCATTCGTGTTTATAGATATTCTTTTGTAAATTTTATAATGTTGTATTTTAAAATGTCCACTGATGTTTTTGTAAGTCCCTCTTAATTATTAATTAACAAAAACAAGTACACTATGTGTGTGTTTTTGAAATACAAAAAGTAATGTTGTTCTAAGTATAGGCGTGTTTTTTTGAGCTTCGAACTCAGCAAAGTATGTTTTTCAGTAATTGTTCTAATTGCGTGCTGAAAATCTTACTTTACTTTTCTTTGCAGAGTTCGAAGCTAAAAAAACACATAAGTAAAAGGCGATCTATATAGGATTTCTTTTATTATGGAATTTACCTGAAAAAATGAAATGCGCATATAGTTATAATCAGGTAGGTAGGTATTATAAACGGACAAAAACAGAAATTATTTATCCATTTTATGTACCATTTACAGATTAAAAATTATGCTGAAACTAAAATAGCTTTTTCCCCACAACGTATTAAAACAAACGCTTTCCCCAAACTGTGTTAAAATACCTATTTTGTTTCAATATGACTTCAAAATGAAAAGCATTAAAATCGACGAAAACAATTTGTTTTCTTTAAAATATACCTACAATAGATGCTTGAAGTTACAAATAAATCTCTTTTAATAAGAGTGCAAAAATCGTTTGAGTTGAATTTTATCCGATTAATGTCATGAAATCGATTTCTGATAGATATCGAAAAAAAAAACATGATTTTATTGAGGTATTTGGCATTTTGACAAAATTATATCAGAAATTACATTTGGTAAAAACAATTTCATAAAACTTAAAAACTTTTAAAATGAACTGAGATGTGAACGTCGTGTAACTAATGGGCACCAAAAATGCCGAACACAGTCCCCCACGACATAATAATGGCCGCCCGAATGACATAAAAGGCCTACATAGGATTTCCTAAGTATGCGTGCGGCAGCAATGGCGCTCCTTTGCTTTGTACAGGCACTAATACTTAGAAATTCCTATGCAGGACAGCAGCCAAACAACAGCTTGTAGGCAAATGTACCGTTTCTGCTCTCAGTTGGCTCTCTAGTTATAGATCCTCTTTGCCCACAACTGGTGCCCGTAGGCCCATACTAGTTGCAGAATTTGGTTTTATGGCAATAACTTATTGTTATTGTGGTCGATCACGGATGAATGTCTTCCAATAGGCCAATACATTTTACTGTAGGTATCACACGATTCACAAAAAGTGAAGTTTCCAATTTGTTTCTTCCAGCTGTTTTCTTGTCTAGTAAAATAAAAGTGCGAGAGTTGAATATTGGAGTGTTCTTTATTTTATATGTAACCTAAGATCTTCTTGAACTGCCACAAAACAAATTTTTTTTGAGCTCAGTCACCCTGCATAAATTTCTCCAACTAAAATCTCCAACAAAATATTTCACTCTCTATTTCACAGCACTTTTTGGAGAGGAGTCAAAATTTCACTTCACTCGATCAGCGAACCAGCCTATAGTCTTTAAACTTCGGTGCAAACTTTTGTGTTACAAATTTCGATCGCATTACTTAACAAACAAAATGGGAATTACTAATAATCATTTTTGACCTTCACACTAAATATTTCCTAAGTCACAATATGCAATTTTGTGTGGAAAATTTCGCCACTGTGAGTTCGAAAAATTTAGCCTGGACACTAAAAATGATTATTAGTACCGCGGAATGAATTTAGTGCATTTAAGCTTAATATTAGCCCATCAATTAATTGAGGAAAATGATTTTAAGTTGTGAGTTGTAGCATTTGTTCGGTCAGTCATTTTGCTGAAATTGCTGAGTATTGCAGAAGGTGTGTTTGCTTCAACAACCCAATGATTGGAAGTCGTTTTCGTGGAAAACGAGTTTAAACGACTCGTTTTGAAAACTGAAATATGTATGGGAAAACTTCTGTTTTCGTAGAAGTTTTCGAGCGTTTTTGCGAAAAACAGGTTTTGGGCTTGATGTGAAAAGTCTATAAGTTGATTGCGGCAAAAATATACACTCGTATTGACTTTCAATCTTTCTGCAGGATAAAGTTGTAGCTGAACAGGCCTTACATCACCTACCTAAAAATGAGCATGGTCCTACACTAATTTACAAAATAACAACATACAGTGGATGATCAAACTATTACGGCCACTAGAAAAAATATGATTTTTTGAAAAGTAACCTCAAATAACTTATATGTTTTTATTTTTCAGTCTTTATTTATTTTTACATATTGGAAACGATTTATAAACTTAGAAAAGACTTATATTTTTTAAAAAATGCCACAGAAAAAAATAAAAAAAAATATTTTGTTACCCCTGCTATTGCAGCAATAACCCCCTATACTCTTTTGGGCATAGGTTCATTGCCTTTCTTACAATACGAGTAAATATTTGTAATATTTTCCCTCTTGCGACATACTTCAATTAAGCGTTCTTTAACTGTGGCTTATTTGTAACTTTTTCTTTGTCTATTGCTCTTATCATTAAGGCTGGTACGCTGATCGAGTGAAGTGAAATTTTCACTCCTCTCCAAAAAGTGCTGTGAAATAGAGAGTGAAATATTTTGTTGGAGATTTTAGTTGGAGAAATTTATGCAGGGTGACTGAGCTCAAAAAAAAATTTGTTTTGTGGCAGTTCAGGAAAACAGCTGGAAGAAACAAATTGGAAACTTCACTTTTAGTGAATAATGTGATACCTACAGTAAAATGTATTGACCTATTGGAAGACATTCATCCGTGATCGACCACAATAACAATAAGTTATTGCCATAAAACCAAACTCTGCAACCAGTATGGACCTACGGGCACCAGTTGTGGGTATGACCGCTCCAAACGTATTTCTAAAAAATTAAGGTCTTTCAAAAATATTACAAAGGAACAAAGTCATATTCAATGCACAACGCTGATCTAGATATTGAATCAGTATAGAAAGAAGTCTAACAAGTTCCTTAAATGCAGAACGCTTCTCAACCACGTTAGCTTAAAAACAACCGAATTTATAAATACAGGCAGTGTAATCAGGAGATTAAGGCGGATAAAACATGTTCATCTATAAAAATTAGCTAAGTCAATATATTTTCTAACAAAAAAGTTCAGATATTCTACAAACGATTGATCTTTCGATTAGTCGAACGGCTAGGCGCAATCACTGTCGGTTGTCAAAAGTCAGTGCCTTCGGTAGGTTTTTTAGGTCGGCTGAAAGGTCCTCCCTATTGTCGAAGCATCTCTCGCGTACCTTCTAGCTCTCGAATGACTTTCGATGATTTTCCCTTCCAGCGAACCTACAAACACACCAAAAAAAATGTTTCGTATTTTGTTCATGACAATTTTAACAGTTTTCAATTTGGCAAATAATGTCTGATTTGTAAAATAAAAAGGACAGTCGTCAAATTTAAACAATTAACAGTGCATGTAAATTATATACATATTTTTAAAGATCATCTGCTGGTATTGCTTGACCAAAACTGGGTAGAAAAATATTCTTGAGGCACCCTGCTTATGGAAAAGTCATCCATGCCACCAACTATTTGTACACCTAACATTATCGCACTATATTCAATGAAAAGACAATTTTGCAAGTGCGAAAAACTTATTATCCTCTTAAAGAAACATCTGAAATTCCAATAAATTACTAAACCACATCCTAAAAATCATTTTTCACGCTGAAATGTCAAAAAATTAATGCGACGGACAATAAAAACCAAGTGAAATAGCTGCGGAGAGATTTTAGTATCGCCACCTACGACTCAGTTTTGGAACCGATATTTTCCACTCGAACTGCGTACCGCCTAGTGAAATTTTCATTTGGAAAATTCATTTTGACATTTCGCAGTGAAAAATTTGTATGAAAAATTGGATTTCACTTGAACTGCGTACCAGCCTTTAGCTCCAAAAGATTTTCTATTGGGTAAGGAACTGGGGAGATTCAAGGCCATTCGAGGACCTCCACATAATGTTCCACCAAAAATGAAGTTACTCTTTTTGCTCTAGAACAGGGTGAAGAGTCATGCATAAATACATAACTGCTTGGAAACCATTCCTGCGCTTGTGGCAATAATATCTTCGTTGCATTAAATTCTCAAAATAAGTATTTTTTTAAAAGGTGGCCGTAATAATTTGATCACCCACTGTATATTGTAACGCTTCTGTCATTAGGTAAAGGGTCATTAATTTTTCATTTTCGAAAGTAAAGCTTAATAAAACACACATTCATATACATTTTTAATGAACATTTTATTTCATTATAAAGTTTGTACTTTGGACCATTAAGTGTGAAAAACAATATCATTCAAATGGCCACCTATTTCCAGCATGCGATTCTTTTGAGGTAATTTGAAACCACTTTGTCGCACATTTCGGGAGGTATCTCGGCCATAACTTGAATAATGTTGGTTTTTAATGCGTCTAGGGTTCGGGGGGCCTTACTAATAATCAATTTTAACCTTTACACTACATATTTCCTAGGTCACAATATGCAATTTTGTATAGAAAATGTCGCCATTGTGAGATCGAAAAATTTAGCTTGGACACTAAAAATGATTTTTAGTACCGCGGACGGTCTTTTGCGTAGCCCCGCACAGAAAAAAATCTAAAGGTGTCAAACCGCATGATCTTGGTGGCCAATTGACGTGGCCAATTGGCGAACAGGAAACTTCTCATGCAATAAATCCATAATTGGTTGTGTTGGGCTTGTTGCCCCGTCTTGTTGGAACCACATATCGTCCAAGTCATGATCTTCTGTCTTCAGCCAAAAAAAAATTAGTTATCATTCGACCATATCGCTCCGAATTGATAAATCAATAAATTGCGATCATCAGCAGCAACACTTGCACGTGTTGCAGCAATATTTTGCGACTGAGCGAGCGTGCATTACGATGATGCACAGGCCTAACGACATCAGTATCGCTTCCACTCTCTTCAAATTTCTTCACAATTTAACCGAGTGCTTGCTTAGCTTAGTCGGTCGATTATGACGACCACAATCATTGCGTAAGGCGCGAAAAGTTTCTACGTTTGAATCACAACTTTTTTTAGAAAGTTTTAATAATTTTGACGCGTTGTTCGATTGTTAACTAATATTGTGACACTTCAAATGACAGATGAGCTTGACAGGTGTCAAATGCCAGCGCTACCAACTTGAAACCACGAAATGAATGACCCTGTTTATCGCAATCGCGCTAGTGACAGCTCGCTGAATTCTGTCACTGATGTCCAATGCCTGTTGTGAGCTCATATTTTGAATTTTTTGAAAAATATATAGTCGGCGCACTTTCTAGTTGATCAAGCATATTGTTGTGCGACTTAGTTCAGCAGGCATGCCTTTCTTCGACCAAATCTTGCAAATGTGTTAGTTCAAAGGAAAGTTTGCTAAAGAGTTCCACAATGTTTTACTCCAAGAATAGTTAAATGGTTCAACGTACTACATGGATATCAAAATCTGACAATTTGTCGTTTACCTTTAACAATAGTTTGGTTCGGTAGCCTTTTTGTTTGTTGCAATCGAGTTTAAATACAGCTATCCTCCGCTTTCACTGTCCAGGTTGAGTGTTTCATTCTGTCATCTTTCAATTTAACAACCTGTTAATTCTTTTTCCCTCTCCCTTGTGTTCGGTTATATTATATACTTGGTTTGACTTTGTCTTTGTTACTGCAGTCAATTGCACACAGCAGTTACCTGAAAATGTTTTTAGGTTGGATATGGTACCCACAGTATAGGTACTCTCAAAAGTGATCCCCATAAAGCGATATCCTATACTGTACCGCCACTGAATTCAATGCGTGTACGACCCCAACAGACCTTAACCATTTTCGCTTCCAAATTGCTGTAGAGATATGAAATTTATATTATTAGAAACTTACCTAAGCATAAGCTCTCGCTACGCTCACAATATAATTATTTCATTTATTTGTTTTGTTTCCATGTTTACAATCTAGTAGTCAGTGTGTGTACTCAAGGACTCTGTCAGCGTACAACGTACCCACATAAACGTAGGTTTGAATATTTTCTCTTTTACTTTTGCATACTTTAATGTTTGTTTGTTCCGCCAAAATGGACAACCTCATCAATAAGTGGATATGGTCGTGGTCATTAATGACGCACACTGAGCCCTTCATTTAATATTTTTGGCTTTACTTTGGATGACGACGTCGACGACGGCTGATGGTGGGTGCTGCTGTTGCCCCTCAGATTTATTTTCTTTGCTTTCCATAAAAATGAATATAATCGTGATGAACGATGCGTTCTTTGTTGGGCTGTGCTGTTTCATGACCTAGATGTGAGAAATTTCTTTCACAAAATTCATTCAGATACATTCATTTGCTTGAGGGAAATATGTCTAAAAAGATTATTTACAGAAATAGATTCGCTTTTGTTGTTACAGATGTGTAAAATAACTTTATAATAGAGACAGGAAGTTGTAATTAATACTGTGCTGGTGAAGCCAGTCACTGAGATAAGTGTGGCTACCTAAAAAAAATTGTAGTAGAATGAACCGAAGAAGGTTTTCGAATTCACATTTTGATTGTAAAAGAATTGAAACATTTATGATTTCTGGTATAGGTTGATTAATACCTACTATATATAATATTGATAAAACTTAAGAGTATTTTTTTTTTTCACTAAATCAAGCACCATTGAGTGACTATCGAAAAATGGCTCCCAATGTGAGGCCGAAATAAAAAATATTATTAAAAAAAAGTATTAGGGTCTCGTGGTCGTGACAATGCTCTACTAAGAGAACCATCTAAGGAATATACCAGAGCGTTCTTGCGTTTACCTAGGTTTTAAGAAATAAATAAGAACTCAAAGCCAACGTATTGATAACGAATCGTTCGCATTGCGCACAGCATTCAATTTGATGTTCAGCCATTGATAGTATTTTACCTACTATTCCAACATCATCTACTCGGTTTGTTAAGACTATTATTTATTTTAACAATTAAGTTATT
The DNA here is from genome assembly GCA_949126925.1 of Cheilosia vernalis. Taxonomy (NCBI): domain Eukaryota; kingdom Metazoa; phylum Arthropoda; class Insecta; order Diptera; family Syrphidae; genus Cheilosia; species Cheilosia vernalis. The sequence continues at coordinate 97,419,565 of OX421358.1, read as the reverse complement.
TACTTTTACTAATTAATTTGATACTGCTATGTTTGAAATTGTATTCGGTACCTAGGCGGTTGAGGGAGTACTAGGGAAATAAACTCTCACTCGAAAACGGTTTAGATCTGCCATTCAATTAAGTACTTGTTCATAAAAATATCTTTTTGTACGGATTTTTGTCTTTTCGCCAGGGTCTTAGCATGACTGTTGTCAAAATTTTCCTATAAATATTGCGGTTCCTAAGACATTAAGTCAAGTGACCAAGCCTATAGGCGTGGATATTTTAATCTCGGTTCGGGTAGTTGGTTGAATGCCTTATATTGATTTCAAAAGGGTATTTTTCAATATCGTATTAGAACGCTTTGTTTACTAGAAAAAACCTCTTTCTTTCTGTAACATGTCTGATTTTTCTATAGCGCTTACTAGGGTTCCCAACATTTTTCTAACTGATTATAGTATTTTCTAAGTAACCTGTAAAAAAATATAGTAGATACAATACCAAAAAATATAGTACGTATAGTAGTCTTTTTTGAATTTTTCGCTACCTGACCCATTTTCGTTGTCACGTCACTTTTCCATTAGCAATTAAAACTTTAAAGTTACTTTAACAATTTTGTCAATGAAATCCCGATTGAAAATTAAAAAAACTAAGCAAGGTTTAAATGTTACACGAGCACGAATCAGTTTTAATTTCAAACGATAAAAATGGGCACAGCGAAGAGTATAGCCATCTTAAGTCGACTAGATTGGTCTGGATAAGATGTAACCTGTACTACGCAAAAACTAGATTGGTAGGGAACGTCACTTATCCTACGTCATCCACATATCCAAACTGTCAACTTAGTACTCAGTCACGAATTTCTTGACTAGATTCGTCGGCTATCCCTCCATAAACGTCAACAGAAACAGCTACTCACGTGACCGATTTCAGCCAATCATAACCGAGATACATCTAGTCAGACAGCTGTCAGACTTACTAAACTATAGATGAACGTCCCCAATATCTCATGGCTGTCAACTTTGACATTGAAAGCAAGACTTGGTGAGTTCGGTTCATAGGTACATGGATGAAGTGAAACCTGAAAGTGCAATCAAAATGCAATCTGTTTGCCTTTGATTCAACGGATTGAAATATAGTACTTTTGCGTACTATATGTTTCTTCAACAGTATATAGAACGCAAAGCCAAAATATAGTACAATACTATATATTATAGTACGGTTGGGAACCCTAGCGCTTACATTGATTGTACTAACATATGAGATCGCTGTGTTTACTATTCTACCGCAATTTCAAACCTCTCTCTCTAATTTGATCTTAGCTTTCATTGATTGTGATTAATTTTTTCAATTCAATTTTGCAATAGCGTCCATTTTCTCAACCTTGTACTTTATTCGAAGCTTTGTAATTGTTGTATTATCTGTTTAGTTTCAAAGGCTTTGCCTTTGTTTATTAGTCGAGAGTCAAGTTACAACTGAGCTTAGAAAATTAAATCAAAGTTCGAGATCAGCATGACATCAGAATCAGCTCGCATACAAACATAATATGCATTTGTGGAAATAGGTGTTAGGTGCTGCCAGGCTCAATAATACATCAGTAATAGCTGATTGGCTATTGATTTCATTGGTGCGCAGGGAAATAACTTCACGGGCAATAACTTAACGTGGGAAATAACTTCAACTTGGGTGGGAAATAATTTCACTTTTTTTATGTGAAGTTATTTCCCACTTAAAGTGGGCTACATTTTCCATTGTTTATGAATTGTAGGCTTACATATGTCGTCGCGGTGCAGGGAAACAACTTCACGGGCAATAACTTCACATGGGAAATAACTTCACCATTGAAAGTGAGCAAAAACTTTGTGGGATTTCTTTTAAAATGCGACGACAGCCTACAATTCATAAACAGTGGCAAAATGTATGGTGGAGGCATGGTGCCCCCTGCAACCCCCGGCTTGGAGTCTCTGTTTAGGGGTGGGAGTAGTTGCGAGTTTGGGTGTATGCAAAGATAAATAAATTAGCTATACTATACTTATAAATAACTAGCAAACCCGACGAACTCCGTTTCGCCACCAGATGGCTTCGTTTTTTGTAACATTTCGTTTGAGGATTAAAAGATGAAGAAAAATTATTATTTTTTTCTTGTATTTATTTCATTTCACATCACGATTACAAAAATGAAGTGTAATTTAGTTGAACTTCTCTAAGTAAAAAATGAAAGTGAATCCAAAGTAAATACTGAATCGAAGCGTTATACGTGTCCGCAAATTATCCGTTTCGTTGAAGTGCTCTTTGGTAAACCACATTTTTTGTTTTTTGGTCTGACGTTAACACAAATAAAGCGGATGGTTTACCAACTCGTGAATACGCAACGTATAGCTGCCCATGTGAAAAACAATGATTTTCTAAATGAAAAATTGCTTGCAACTGTTCAATAATTCGTCTCTTTAACTGTTGTGTTCCCTGTATATTGCACCGCACATTCAGCTGATCCACCATCGACGAAATGAAATATATATGCAGAAATTAATGGGGTTCATCTGGTGTTGGCTGACCTGGTGAACTTCGTACCACCTAATTTTTATCTATTTGAAGCTTTTTTTTCGATTTAAACTTAGTTTGGTGATTACATAAATTTTGTTAGTAATTCAAATTAATTCAATGCCTTTTATTTTCCTGTAAAATAGATGATATTAACATTCAATGCAAAGATTTGTAGTAAAAAATTGAAGTCGTTTGAATTCGAATGGTAAGTCCGTTGGAATCATCGGGATGCGTGGAATCAACACATCTTCTCCTCTATATTCTGCGGTATGCCCGGAAAAACACTTCGAATGAGCTCTTCCTTAGAATCGGTCATGTGGCAGAAATCAGTGGGCAAAGTGATAAGTCCGGTCGAGATATCAACTGCAATCTTTTCATTACCAATGTCCAACAATTGCTTCGAAAAAACATCTGCAGTTTGATCTCGTCAATCGGAGTGTCTTGACATGAAGCCACAAATTTGATGCTTTCAAGCACGCATTTAGTTCGTCAGCTGCAATTGATCGTGGGAATAACTGGAAGAGTCTCCCGAAAATCACCGGATAATACAACCATGGCTATTCAAAAAATGTTTTGATTGACACGAAGATGTTTCAACGTCCTGTCCACCGCCACCATTGATCTTTTGTGGGGCCATCGTACATTCGACCCAATCGATCAATTTGCATCATTGTAAAATCTTCGCATTTTTTCTTCGATTTTTCAAGAATGTGTCTGGTTGATTTGCATGTTCAGTGGCAATATCAATGCTGAATGTGCAGTTCGGTAGCCTTCTAACAAAGTTGCTGTTATTCCAGATGAAGCCAATGCCACGGCAACTCATGCTGCGATCAAATCCGTGACAAAAGCAATGAAATTAAGAACGTTTTGGCAGTACCTCCGGGAGCACCCAGAAAGTAAATGCTACCAGTTCTTTTGTTCACAGCTTCCGTCAAAGAGTCATACGCAATCATTTGTTGTCGATTCAATTGCAGAACATTTTTACGAACTGCTTCGGCTATTGCTGCAGTATCGTATTGTTTTGTTGTTCTCTTTGCAATTCGTGGTTGAATGCATCGTGTATTGGACGATTAGGTGATATCATGCCCAACTGCGCACTTTATTCGCCATCAATAAACACTAACTCTAAAAGAAATATTTGTAACTTTAACAGCCTAGAAGAAAACTAACCACACCTATCAACTTGGTTGGTAAGCCTTCTCCCTTCACTCTCCACACCGGTACCGAAGGTGTTATGGTAGCTTTGAGCTGCCCTCCCCATAACCCTACTCACGAATGAGCATAGTACCATGATTGTTACTCATTCATTTTTCGTAACAACCCCTTCGTGAACACTCAAAACGCTCAGAAACTCCTGTTGCCTGTCATCACTGTCCTCGTCATCTAAATCACCCCTCCATTTGAACTTACCCACCTATTCAAATGCAAGGATATTGAAAATAGGTACTTCCCAAACAAAAATGATGGATACAAACAAATCAAAGTATCTACTTCATTTCAAAAAGTTACTTAATGTAACATAGTAAACATAAACAAACTTATTAGGTAGCTAGCTATATCGTATATTAAAAAATAAAGTTCAAAATTTTTGACAACAACAATTTGCTTGAAAAATCATTAAAATAATTGACAACAACAATATTGCTTTTAAAATTTAAATTTTTTTTTTTTTGTATTTGAAACTACTCGATTTCTATCCAGTTTATATTTTTTTCAAAGTGCATTTCCCCCATGAAAAACGAAATATGTGCCTACAACGCCAACTGTTGAGAATTTTTCGACTTTTCTTTTTTCATAAACCATCCCTGATCTAAGACTAACAAAACAAAATAAAAATCATTCAAATCGGTTAAGCCGTTCTGGAGTTATATCGTCAGGAAGGAAAACCCGACTTATTTTTATATAGTAGATTTGATTTTGTTTTCCAGTTAGAATCAACAAATTCGCAAATTGTATTTGGGAAATAATTTCACAAAATTGGTGGTGATGTGATTGCCCGCTTCAAGTGGGAAATAACTTCACCATTGAAAGTGAGCAAAAACTTTGTGGGATTTCTTTTAAAATGCGACGACAGCCTACAATTCATAAACAGTGGCAAAATGTATGGTGGAGGCATGGTGCCCCCTGCAACCCCCCGGCTTGGAGTCTCTGTTTAGGGGTGGGAGTAGTTGCGAGTTTGGGTGTATGCAAAGATAAATAAATTAGCTATACTATACTTATAAATAATTTGATTTTGTTTTCCAGTTAGAATCAACAAATTCGCAAATTGTATTTGGGAAATAATTTCACAAAATTGGTGGTGATGTGATTGCCCGCTTCAAGTGGGAAATAACTTCACATAAAAAAAGTGAAATTATTTCTCACCCAAGTTGAAGTTATTTCCCATGTGAAGTAATTGCCCGTGAAGTTATTTCCCTGCACCTGTCGTCGCTGTTAAGAGAAATAATTATTTCCCACAAAAAGTGAAGTTTTTGCTCACTTTCAATGGGAAATGGAAATAGACTGCGTTTGTGTTGCAAAGCTTAAATAGCGTCAGGCGTTTGCTAGGATTATCGTTTGCTGTTGTTATTCGTAAATCATGGCCCATGTTCTGTAACTCATGCGATAAATTTTCGCATCGAAAACATAGTAACATGTTTTTCAATTTATATCGGTTTAGTGATAAATATATCGATGTGATAATTGCAGAACATGGGCCCATCTATTAAAAAATGACGATTCTTTCATTATGACGATTTGTTATCATCTTTGTGACGACAGGGCATCGTTACTCTATGAATAATTTGCTAATGGTGTGCATTGGATGTTTCATTTATTCGGCGATTGTATAGTCTTACAGGAAATGCACTTGATTTCTATAGAAACTAACTATAATATTATGTCCAGTCGCTGTTCAAAACAATTCTCAATAATTATACACCTACCCTTCCATATCCTTTTTCGATAGATACAAACGAGTAGAAATTCACCAATTGTGCCAATAAAATGTTGGCTGATATATAACTGCCCTAGTTTTATGAGCCCCCAGTAAAGTGGGGATACTGGATACTAACAAACATAATAAATACACAAAACAAGAATACAATTATACAAATGTGACGTTTGTAGGTACATTTATTTATAACTAGTTTTCATTTAAATTTTAAGCTCTAAACACATTCATATAAATACAATAATAACCCAAATCGGAACTGGATGCAAGGGGAAGAAAGAAAACGAAAATATTAATAGCCTGGAAAGTTCCAGAGGAATAAATATTATGACAAAACGAAGACGTCATAGACAAAACATATTCCAAAATTGGGTTTCCCATAAAATTGAGCATTAAACTTTCATATGAATATATTCATCTCTTTTCTGCTTCCATTTACTTGGATATTTTTCAAACGGGAATGGGGACTGCGCAGAAGCTTTACGTTCCACCAGCATGGAAATATGGAAATTTATGTGTATCCATAGAGTTTTGTAGTGGAAAACAACTTTCAAGTGACTGACATCGATAGAGAAAGATAACAGTTTTAAGAAAAGAAGAAATTTGCGGAAGGAATTGGAAGTGGAACTATTTTCTACTGGAAGACGGGAATGGTACATCGAAAAGGAGTACATATTTGTATTCTAGTATCCTGGTTAAATGAAATTTTCTTAATAATTTTTTTTTTTAAATATGTATCGTTGGGATGTTTGGTTCAAATGAAAATAACAAATACGTACTTTAGCTGGTAGCTTTAATATTTGGAATTGCAAGAAAGAAGTCAACGACAGTAATCCGGCTTTTGTTTAGTTTGGTTTTAGACCCGAGTTTGTTATATTTTTCAAGCAACTAAATTTGAGTACGAACGTACTCAACGATTTTATCCGTGATTCTTTTTGAGCTACTTGCCTCCTGCGAATATACCTGAGAAAATTTAACAACAAAATGTCGGTTTGGTGTTCACAAATCACAAGCCAGATCTTAGATGTATGCTGTATGCACGTGCATTATGCATGTCCCGTTTTCTTTAAGTTTACATTATAATACTATGATTCTTCAGCGATGGCTAAAAGTTTCACTTAAGCTGCCCATCTATTTTTAAATGGTTTGTAGTTATGTATAAGTTAAGATATTTTTATGTGCTTTCAAGTAAACTATTTGCCGTGCTTGGTTGGTAACGGAATGCTTGAAAATATGGAAGCTACGATTAGTATCCAAATTGGTATAAAGTATGATCTACTATTATAATAAGTACCATCACACTTTAAGATTAACATTCGCTTATCTTTAGTTAAAAGTGAGAACTTCAAGTTGGCTTTCGAAAATTGATCCAGCTGGACTCGAAAATAGGCTCCTCTTAACGGCAAAGTTGTATTTAGCTTATAGTGACCATACGTCCCGCTTTTAGCGGGACAGTCCCGTTTTTGAGGTCTCTGTCCCGCGGCTATAGCTGTCCCGCTTTTCCTACTTTTGTTAAAAATGTCCCGCTTAAACTACTTTTGTAAAAATGTGTGTATGATTCTACAATTCTTAAAATAAAGCAATTATTTGGTGATAACTGTTTATTATCCCTGTGCATATAAATTGGCGCATATAAAACAAACGTAAGAGCTGTTAAAGGAAGAAAATGAGCCCATGTATACTCCATCTTAAATGGCGTACAAATAGGTACGACAAAGTCTTTCAATGGGCTTGTCTAAAATCAGGCATTAAATAGAAAGATTTTGAAAAAGTTTTTTATTTGTGTCTCATAAAACGGACCAAACAATATCGGAAAACGATTTGTTTGACGAAGTTGGGTATATATAAATATAAATAAATATATTGGCGTCGTGTTGAAATAACTTTTTTCAATAATAAATAAAATCTGGACCATTCAATAAACTCAACCATTTAAAAAAAATAAAAAAATAATAATGAAATTCTTAAAGAAATTCATTCTGCATCCAAATATGTATAAGAATTAATATTTAATTTATAATTAAATCATTAATTAGGTACATAATGTGAAACACTTATTTTAGTTTTAATTTCCTGTTATTAAACTATGTATTTATTACCTACTATGTTGATTTTGTCTAAATACGCTAGTAACAGTGAGGCTGATTTTGTTTAAGTTTTTATTTATATTGTTATTTAAAAAAAAATTAGGAGTACAATGTTAAACGTTCCTATAATTTTTACTGATCTATTTTGAAATAAAAAAAAAAAGAGTGTTATGAAGTCTAATTTTTTTTTTAAATGTATATGTCATATATTTTACGTACTATTCTATTGTTTTACTAAAACAAAACCTAATTTCTACTCCCTTCGAAATTTTGGAAGTGTCCCGCTTTTATTTCAAATAAATCTGGTCGCTCTAAGCTCGAAGAGCTCTACAATAAAGCATTAGCGTTTTTTTCGAATTGTAGTAGATTGTCCACGGGAAAATAAATATACCTATATATTGTTGTAGTACTTTCAAAGTTATTTTTTTGTAACTGCTTTTCGAAACCACAACGAATGCGTTGGAGTCAGTCTGACAGATGTACGTACACGTACATGTTTTCAAAAAATTAGTCTTCTGCGATCAAATTGTCCTACATTTTTCATTGAATCAAAGAGATTTAATTTTTATCAAAACGCATTATAAGAGCGCGTGTATGTGTTTTTGTTAAGTCTTTGGATATGATCTCCATTTTATGTCGTTTCCATTGGGATTTTCGGATTTTGCTCTCAGATTTAAGATTTTTCGTGCCTAATGGAATATAAAACGAGATTTTTCTTTCTTTGCATTTGTGGTGGTATGTGTTTTAAGTAAGCTGATTTTAAATTGCAATTTGTGTTTATAAAAATGTTTTCAATTTATGTTTATATCCATTGCAACAGCCAAATGTAGAATTTTTTCTATTTTTCACAGACTTGACTTCTAAATACGTAATTAATATAACACACTTTAAAGTTTGTCAAAAAACAAATGTTTTGGTGTTAGTGTAAGTAGGTGTGGATCTTGCTCAGCAAAAACGCACTGACTCTCCAAAAAAGTTTTTTTTTTTTGTGGCCCATGGAACATGAAATCTGACAGCCAGCTGATTTCGAAAGCAGAATCCGAGCTTTTTCTGTCCCAATGGAAAACGACATTAATCTCACCAGTTTCTTCACTTTCTTAAAGGGACCGAATTCGCCCGTGCTAGGAATAGTGTTTATCTAGACTTTAGATATAAGAGTACAGATTCACGCATTAACGGAAATGCAGTTCGTGTCTTTTTAACCTATAGTTAAAAAAAAGTAATATGGATTACACAAACATGTCAAAATAAGGCAGCGCACCAATGCCTATGCCAATGGTATAAATTAAATTTTAATATAAAAGTATTACAGAAAAAAGTTTAATAAATTGGAAACATTGAAAACTATTTTTTCTTGTATTGCATAGACCTGACATATTAAAAAAACAACCCACATCTTTAACCGTGTAAATATTGCAAGCACTCAATAATATGTTATACCAAAAAATATTTCTTCAAGCGATAAAACACATCTAGTCAGGTTCACAGATTTACATCCAATGCAGATGCCTTTATTTTTTTCAGCCTTCTACCTAACCGGTGGGCGCAGTGGCTTAGTGGTTAGTGTGTTGGACTACTAAGCGAGGGGTTCAGGTTCGAATCCCGCAAAAACCCAATTTCCAACTCAGGGTTTTTTCACTGCGCCACCTCTCGCGAACGTCTGACAAACATCCGAGAGTATAACTGTCATGAAAGAGCTTCTCAATTAGCCGTTTGGAATCGGCATAAAATTGTAGATCCCTTCCATTCGTTCCAAAAATGAAAACTCACACAAAACGAATGGTTGTGAGAAGCTAGGCCTAGGGTCCCTACGGACCTGTTGCGCCAAAAATTATTATTACCTAACCGGCAGAATCTTTATATTCAATATTGTGTTGTGTTTATATCTTTCTCATTTACTTGTGTACATTTTGTTTCTTTTCAAAGTTTTTCCATTTTATTGATATGACATTTTGTACGTTTTGTCACGATCGGTTGTTGCCTTTGGCGGAGTCCACTTCTATTTTTGAACTCACTTCTTATGCGTTATACAAGAGTCTCTGTCCTAACTTTTATGCAAATTTTAAGATCATTGAAAACTATTACAATAACAGATTGAAAATATACAACATCGTACAAAGCAGTTTTTGTTTATAAAGAGACCCTCCGGGCTCCATCCCTTTCATAATAGGATCATAACTAGCAACAGGGAGGTAAATACTTCTCGTGCACTATGGAACCGTCCTGTCATATTGACATTCAATAACACAATGACGTACAAGTAGTTTTCACTACCGCATGCCAACGTATTTGCTTTGTTCTTGCGACTCCTATAAACGGTACACAGGCAAAGGGATACAAGTGGCAGGCTATTGTTCAATATAATCTATTATTTTTACTTATCGGCGCAAAAAGGATGTCAACGTTGAGCACACGTAACCGAGTTTCTGTCAGCTTTCAAGTATAGACGCTTGGTGTACTGGGCCTGCCTACACATGTTCACCGTTCAGTGTGTTGTTGTATGTTCTCAAACCAACGCCTTCATTCCTATGAATGAGATGTGGGTACTGAAGGAGGCATGTATACGTACACAAAAAAAAAAAAACTTCATGCTCTGAATGGTCTGAGTGGAACTCTCATAGTTAAAAAGTTCTTATCTAAAACTTGGCATGAATGGCATGTCGGAGTTGAAGTATTCAAAAGAGCATTATTGCACTACATAGAGTGTAGTTAGTGATTAACTGTTTGTTACAATGCCCTGTTAAAGTGTTAATTTGTGTATGTACGGACAAAGCAGTTTGTTTAGCTGTTGAATGGATCGATGCAGGTAGGCTTTCAATGATTACATGTCAATATATTATGTCAGTTTTTTTTTTTAAATGGAATGAATACATTGGTCATTATGAAATGTCATCTCAAATGAATTTTTATCATGGCTGTTGAAAATTGTATGTTAGGTAGGTAATAATGCGTAAATAATGCAACCTGAAAGCGAAAACTAAATTGGTCGGTAACGTTTATTTTCCTATACTTCACTATACGAACTTAGTCCTCGTATTCATTAGCTTCTTGACTATAGATTTGTCGGCTACCACTCCATAAACGTCAAGTGAAAATAACTGTTCATGTGACCGGTCTAGGCCAATCAAAACTGAGACACATCAAGTCAGTCAATGTGCAATGCCTATGCGTTTTAATTGCCATTTTAACTGGACGAAATAACGCATAATATAATTTAACATAACATTTTTTATTCGACGGTAATTTGGAAATGGCCGCATGAAAGCAAAGGCAGCGCAAGCTTTACGTATTCCGTCTTTATTGTCTGGGCACTATTCGCCATCAGATGATATGCAACGACATACAACGAGGTAAACAATTGGCGCCTGTCTTAAAATAACGCTCGGCATTTGGGCATCATTCTTAGATGACCGCCACTCTAATATCTATTGTTGTCGACACCCTTTCGGCAAGCCTGTTGATGGCGGTCACAGTATCTGTTTAAAGGTCTTATCGGATCGGTGTGACGGCTTTAGCCATTATACTTATTGTTGGGCTGCTCTAACCCGGGGATTGCCCCTGATGATCGACATGGAGGGTCAACCTAAGCATCCTAAACCAGCTACCAGTATAGTTGACAGTTTGGTCTATTAAGTAAATGAGTTGATGTAATAAAACGTTCAAATCAATATTTTTGGTAGGTATGTGTATATTAAGTGTGTGTGTTTTTTTTTAATTATCGGCAAATGTTTGGGACGCCGAAATCAGATGGGCGAATGTTGCTTCAAATTGTGTTTGCCGCGATGAGCATAAGGATGGCCTCGCTATTGGCTTCGACTGAATAATCTACCCGTCACATAATTACTTAAATGTGAAAGCTCAGCAGATTGTTTATCTTGATTATAGGGTTTTCACACCAAGCCCCAAACCGCGTTTTCGCCAAAACACACGAAAACTTCATCGAAAACAGAAGTTTTCCCATACATATTTGAGTTTTCAAAACGAGTCGTTTGCACAAACCGACTTCCAATCGTTTGGTTGGAGGCACAAACACACCTTTGGCAATGTTCAGCAAAATGGCTGACCGAACAAATATCACAACTCATAAATTAAAATCATTTTCCACAATTAATTGATGGGCTTATATTATATTGAAATGCACTAAATTCATTTTGTTTGTTAATTAATGCTATCGAAATTTGTAACCACAAAAGTTTGCACCGAAGTTTGACGACTAGTGTCTCACAGCTGATTGAAACGTCAAACGAAAACGAGTTGGTGGCCGGTGTGAAGGCATCGACGAGTTTTCGAGGAAAACGCGGTTTTGGGCTTGGTGCGAAAAGCCTATAACACATTTCAACACTTAACCGATCGTCCTGTAATAAGTCACAATAGAAGAACGGTGTTATCACAATCAAACCATGAAAAATTCAATGCGTCAAAATTTCTGCTTTGTACCTATATGCATAATGCATGTACAAACTCGATGCGAGAGACTTTTTCTGGAAATACTATTTGAATAAGAAATATAGGGCGCTGAGGAAAATCACGATCCGCACGAATTGCTGAGGCAGTGAGTTCACATTGCCAAATTGAAATGGAATACTGACCACCGTGGCGGGAGCTGCTACAACCTATACAAAAATGATTAAAGCATACGTTAGTTTGCACATGAAAGCTATTTATTTTGTTGTTTTCAAAGTTTAATATGAGATTACAGTCGAATCCCTCTAACTCGAATTTTCACGGGAGTTAAAAAGAAGTTCCAATTAGAGGGATTTCTGGAAAAATTCGAGTTAGAGGGATCTATTTTTACTAAGCGATTTATTTAAATTAAAAAATACGAAAGAAGTTAGGTAGTAGGTATATTTTGAACAAAATTAGTTAATAAAATTTAGTATTTTAGTTTCTGATGTGAAAGTAGCAGTGTTCACTCGTTTAATAAATGATTCTATTTTAAATAGGCAGTAGTGAAGCTCCTCTGGGACATCTTCGGTCATTTCAATTGCAGCTTGCAATATATCAATTGCGTTTTTAATATCATTCTTTTCCGGTATATGGTTAGTAATAATTGTTTCGCCAAACTCTTCTTCACCTCCGAGTTTTTTTTTTTTAATTTTGTTTTCTTCAGACGAAAAATTCGACTTAGAGGGATATTGTAATTGTAGTAGGTAAAGAATCAAAAAAATGTATTCAAATTAGAGGTATTTCGACTTCGAGGATGACTTTTCTATGCAAAATTGAAGGGAACGCAAAAATTAGGTCGAAAAACTCGAGTTAGAGGGAAATTCGAGTTAAAGGAGGTTTGACTTAGAAGGATTCGACTGTATGTCTATTTATTATCGTTTCTCAATTTTATTGCAGTAGCTAATAAAAACTACATCCAATTGTATCAAATTTGAAAGTTTGACGTCGAGCTTATAACACCTTCCAGAAACACCCATCAAAAAACTGCACGCTTTCAGTTCAATTTATAAGAAAACCAACCAAAGTCCCTTTCAAAATAAAATTGTATGTGGAATATATCGGTCTTCCATCGGCACTCTACTCAAAAATTCTACTCTACACAAACTCTGGTAATAAAAAAAAGAAACCCAACATTGAGGGGAAAACTTTTCCACTGCGCAACTCTTTTCCGACAAACTACACGATGCAATAAAAATAGAAATGTGTTTCCACTCTCACACACAATCACAATGAATCACCTTCCATACAAAAAAAAAAAAATCCTCCAGTTTGCATAATATGTTAGACTTGAATATTTTTTTTGTTCTTATTCCATAATAAATTATAAAAATTAAACCCATCCAACTAATCCTAAAAATCATCTTTCAATTTATAACAATCGTACAGAGTTTGTGGGTACAAATTATGAAAATGATTTCACCGATTTTGAAGTTTTATGCCACCAACAGAGGGTAACCACTATTTTTATCCACCGGATATACAGATACATACCTACGGCATCATAATCATCATGAATCTCGGTGGTGTTCAGATATCAGAGGTGTTTTTTTGTTGTTCCCTGTTCGCTCTTAAAGTGTTGCGCTTGTTGCAACATGGAAAAGCGTATAGTCATGACGTCATTGGCAGGTCAGCGGCCTAGTTTATATTCTCAACAGCCCACCCCCACGGAGCTGTTCGCCTACCTCTCCTTAAATCTGATGTACACATTGATTATATTCATGCAGCCTGTTCTGTTTTACTGGGTATAGCTGCTGCTGCTGATGGCTGGCTGTTTTGAGAACTGCAAAGTGAGGACGGTTTTTTCATTCAAGGATTTGTGGTTCACCGCTCGTGTTTTTATCACCAACACCTACAGCGGCATTTAAGCAGGCCATGAACTAGAAAAGAAAAACTGTAGCATTGGCTGTTTTTTTCTTGGTTTTTAAGTTGCTAGCACTGCACGGAATATAATTTAATTTGTATGCTAATGCTTTTAATAACTCTTTTGTAGTGGAAAGACTTACATATGGGCTTCAAGAGGACTTTATGACTTTTCCAAAATAGAATAACAAGGACATCGATTTAGCCGGTTGTAGCGCTTTCTTTTAAATCATCATAGCATTTTGCATCATATCTTCCGCCACGCGATGCTTTAAACTTTTTCTAATAATTGAAAACGACACCTTTCTCTGTCTAAATCTTTCTTATCAAATCCAATTCCTTACAGACGTTAACACTCTCGACATTGCTTATTTCCTAAGGGTTCCTTGGAAGAGAGGGCACTCCCAGCAGCAGTTCATGTGGAGGGGAGCATTGTTGTCATTCATTCATATATGAAATATATTTTTCCTTACCACAACCATCCCCTTAAATTGGCAATTGACATATCCTTCCCCAGTTCGCTTTAACTTCCTCTATATAGCCGCATTTTGATCTTTCACTTATAATTTTTGGCCAATCACTGCCGATCCTTCATCGCGAGATGTATGTAGTGTCTTCTTCAGGTGAATCGCATAACTGATTTCTTACTCTACTCCACCCACATTTCTTAACAATCATGAGTTCAATAAAATCTTTTAACTTTCTTTCCAAAGAACATATTTTTTAATTTACAACATTTTTAAATACCACAATTTCTTATTTACAGTGTGCAACTTCATTATCCACGAGAGATGTGTCACCAGTGTGGTAACTCCTTGTTCCGGTATAGCCCCATGTATAATAAAGGTAATTAGAAAAAAAAAATCCATAACAACAAATCCAATGGATTCTGTTTTCTTACTTTCAAAGAATCCTGTCGCCCACTGCTGGTCCGAGCCGACACATCACAAAAGAAAATTTTGCACTGTTTGCCGAAAGCGTTTGGATGAAACACCCGCAGTTCACTGTTTAGGTATACAAATTGGCATTTATGCAAATCAAACAAAACAATAACATTTTGTTGCTTTTTGGTCTTTTTTTTTGTTAAGTTTGCGAGTATTTCGCCCACATTGAGTGCCAAGATTTTGCTGTTCCCGATTGCACAGAGAATGCGACCTATGTTCCTGGAAAGGAATTATTAAATGTAAAACATCAGGTAAACTGCATTAGTAACATTTCTGATAAATAAATCTAATAATCATTCACAAAAAAAAAAAAAAAAAAAAATAGCATCACTGGCGAGAAGGGAATCTTCCAGCCACATCAAAATGCGCCTATTGCAAGAAAACTTGTTGGTCATCGGAATGTCTTACAGGTGGGTTCTTTTTTATTTTATTTTGTAAATAAATAATATTTTGTATTCGAAATTAAGTTAGGTGGTGATATGCATTTGGTGGTTATACAAAAGTCTCCTTCTTAGAATAAACATTAACAAAGATACGTACAGTCAGAGCGGGAAAAAACTCCTCATCTATATTTATTGGTTTCTAACTGTAACTGAGAGATATTTCATTCTGTTATGTAACAAGAAGATTAAGGTCTTGTTCCGAGATATACGAGGGGAGTTCAATATATTCGCGGTATCGACATGAAGGAAAACACGAATTAAATTAAAAATATTTTTATTTTTCAATATAATCTTCTCTTACATGAATGCATTTATTACATCTTGAAATTAACTTTTCTATACCTTCAAAAAAATTGTTTTCATCCTTCTATCCAAAATGTTCATTTATTGCAGTTTTGAGCTCCTTATCATTTATTTTGATATTTTTTTTGATATTTATTGATATAAGATATCTCTGTACATTTAAGAATTCAAATTCTTATAGAATACATGTACAGGTTTAGTTAGGATAGAGTAAGTACAAAAAAGTATAATATAAACATTTAGCACTAAATAATGATTTAAACATGTTTAAGAAAAAGAAAGGACATTTTTAATTGCTTTAAAGATTACATCGGTAAATCGCTTACCACGAAGGTTTTTTTTTCAAATCTGGAGACAAAAAATAATCACTAGGGGCAAGGTCCGGACTATAGGGTGGATGTTGAATCTCTTCGAAACCACAATCCCGTACAGTAGCCTTAGAAATCCGTGATGTGTGCACCGGAGCATTGTGAGCGAAGTGAACATTCGAGGAACACATCTTGCACTGACTTTTGAACGATTTAGACGGTCATAAAGAATGGTGTGTATGGTACCAATAGAAGGGTTAATCTTCTCAGCTATCATTTTAACCTTTACGCGGGCATTTTCAAGTACAAGTTTCTCGACTTGTGTAATGTTTTCTCCGGTGCAGTCAGTTAGTGGGCAGCCTGAGCGAGGGTCGTCTTCAATGCTCTCCCTGCCCCTTTGAAATAAACTTGATCACTTTTGAACAGTTGACGACGAAGGTACAGAATCTCGAAAAACAGCCACCATCTCTTCGTGAATAATTTTTTGACTTTTTCCTTGTTTAGTAAGAAATTTTATCACAGCGCGGTTCTCAATTTTAGTGATCATCGCGACACCAGCCATTTCACCTTCGTTCAACGCAAAATACAAAGCAAACTTATAATCACAGCCAAATGAAATTTTACAGTAAAACACTTGAATAACGGGGCTACTAAAATCACGAAATATTTTTTTCAAATCTTTGGAGTATCCCCCCCATACCGCTAATATATTGAACTCCCCTCGTATTTATAAAGAGGTTTCTTAATTTTTTAATTGGCAGCACCTTTTTGCAGCATGACAACCGATTTGAAAGCTGGCAGTTGATGCTTTCGAAAAAATAGTCAGAAATTCTACTTTAGAGTGCATCTCACTCATATAGAAAATGCAAAGGGTACTTTGGAATGCAAATAAATTTGAAAGATATTTTTTTAAAAAAACTTGTTGAGAACAACTTTATAACTAGAAAAATAGTATTAAAGGGCGAATTTCTGGCATTCATAACTAGTACAGGTAGTACTTTGCTGATGGTGCTACCATTTATTTCCTATGAGAACCATTGTCATTCATTTAAATATTATTTCTTAAGCTAATTAAATTTATTTGTTTATAGGCTACCGTTGCGAGTGGTGCGGAATGACAACACACGGAGGATGTCGCATGTACCTGGCAACCGAATGTAATTTTGGAATCTTGCAACCGATCTATTTGCCACCACATTCTGTTTCTATACCACGGACAGAAGTGCCAATCGAAGCGATAATTGGAGTTCAAGTTAAATCCAAGAACGCATTAGTACGGGACTATTCGTGTCGTAAGTAGAAACATGTTTACTCTAATAATAAAGTTATCGTTATCGTTATTGCAGCTAAAGTTATGCTCTTAATTTCGATACCACTTGGCATTATTTTAATCAAAATCTTTGTACAATCAAACTAAAGAACTTTGCAAACGTTGCAAGTTTAAATGTTGTTTGTTCGCATTAAAAAAAATATAAAAGAAAAATAAATCCCTTACAAAACCGCTGCTATTCGATTTAAAAGTAAAATTGAATATTTTATTAATTTTTATTTTTGTCAAATTTTCTTTCAAAAATGGTGTTTATTAAATGTTGTAAGAGTTATAATAATTTTTGTTATCTTTTTTATCAGTTTCAATGTGCGTAGAATATTTGTGATTGTTTTTTTTTTTGAACCTAAATTAAGAAATATTCATAGGGCTATGCACAGCTGCAATTTTTATTTAATTATACATTTGCTTCCGATTTTATTTCTTATGCTCTTCATGATGTTGAAATACTCTACTGCAAAATAATTAATAAATAAAAAACGTATATGTAAATTACAAAATATCTATGCGCTTAACAACTACATGTGATTTATGGTAATGCCAGAGTGAGAAGTCTACTTTCTCATTCGAAGTGCTCCCGGTTTTGAATTTCAAAGCCACTCATTGCATATTTTATTAGCCTTGTAGAAATTTTTTAAATAGTGTGGTGGACTTCATAGAGAAGGTCTTAGGTTCGCTACATACCTTTTTTTCATCGCGCTTCGCAGTTCTCTCAAAAAGTGGTCACTTCTTATGTCTGTGCCTGTCTTTAAACCAGAGACAATACTGGAACCTCCGATTCGGAATCCTCTTGCCACTGACCCCCTGATTTTTTTTTCAATTTCGCCATTTGGTTTTCCTATCGGTGTTATGCCAATTTGGGATCCATATGAAATGCAGAAAACATACACAAAATATAAAATAAATGCTGCCAACCGTGGGGGAATGAAATAGAGGGAATACCACATTTTAACATTACTATTGCTATTGCGGTTATAGTTATTAAATATTTTTTAAAGGCGAATAATATAATGTGTTTATAAAACTGACTAAATGAGATGTTTTATATACTAGAAAGTAGAAACATATTAGGACAAACATTGTTTTGTATTTTCCGCTTTTGAATATTATTACCTTCGATTTCATGGGTACTTTTTTCTTAAAAAACGGAAGAAAAATTGTTCAAAATGTTTTTATTTTCCCTCACCCCACATATGGATATCTTTGATTTTTCATAAATATTTTAAGCTAAAGTACACTTATTCCTAAAAAATACTATCCAGACGTACCTAACGAATAATTTCAAGTTGAACGTATAAAATTCTATGAACGCTGCCAGCAGCTTTGCCTACAGAGGAAGTCTTGAATTTTTTTTGTGAGTGGGTTATGGTTATTAGGTTGAGTGGGGTTGTGAATTCATCACAAAAAGACCAGGCACCATAGTGGGCCCATCGCCATCCCCAGGGAACCTTTACGGTTAAAAACCCAAACCAAATCGCCCAAACAATCAATTTCCCTGCAGAATTTAATAATGGTCCCAATATTGTTTGAGGAACCAACCTCCTCTAAGTGATTAAAGAAGTACCTGCCAAGGTGCTTCCTTCTACTCCGAGCGATTGCTTGACACTCACATAAATGTGGAAGATGTCTTCCGTGACTTGTAGGTCCTCACAATACCTGCATATGTCCGAGCTAGCTAGTCCTAGTCTCATGGCATGCTTCCTTAGAAGGCAATGTCCAGAGAGTATTCCTACCGTTAACCGTAGTTTGGTTCAACTGAAGTTGAGTAATTCTTCAGACTTTCTCCAGTTTAAAATGGGCCACAGTGCCTTTGAGACCCTGTGACCATCTAGCTGTGACCATCTTGTGGCTGCTAAATGGAAAGTTTTTTCAAAAACAACCCTTCTAACCACGGCCATTGGCGGTCTTATGCCCTCAATCATGGTGTTAGGTGGGAGCTCCGCTCCTTCCTTGGCCAGAGCGTCGGCCTTTTCATTACCTTCAATATTACAATGCCCAGGTACCCAACATAATCTGACACGGTTCTGCGAATATAATGCCTTGAGCATTGTGCGGCAATTCCTTACTAGTTCAGATTTAGTCGTATGTGACTCTAGCGCTTTAAGCGCAGCCTGACTATCAATGTAGATGGCGATATTCTTATTGGATATCGATCTCATCCCAAGTACCTCCGCAGCTTTGAGTACTGCCAGAATCTCCGCCTGGAACACACCCCAAGTAACAATTTGACTTCGGTAAGGTTCAAATTGGTAATTTCTGTAGGCAATCATTTCGATAGGGTCTCTATAGGATTTGTTTACCGAAGTAGACCGATTTCGAAGCAATTGTTTCCAAAATAACTTCTGTACGTCCTTTGCGAAGCATACACGCAGGCTTTATAGAGGGATATGAAATTAAGTTTCGTTAAGATCTCTATAAGACCTCTAAAAAGAAGTGAGGAGATGATGGAAAGTGTATTGCTTCGGTAAAGCTTGTGGTTGGAAGTAGAAGCTTCGTTAGAGCTTCTCACAGAAGGCATTATAGAAGCAATGAAATGTCATGCAATTAACGACTTGCGATTGGAAGTCTTAACGAAATTCTGAAATGTATCAAGTAGTTGAGATTTACCACTGCTACATTATTATGACGAATTAGCCTAGGGGTAGTGTATTGGAGTACTACGCAGCAGGACTCATGTTCGATTCTCAGTGCGACCCGTTGTAAGTAAAATATAAATTATATACGGGGAGTATTCACTGAACGAAAATTGCAAAGAGTCAATTATAGTAGATAGATAATGTTTATTAATACGAAAAACAAAATAAGAAGTTGAAAAAGTTGAAGAATAAAAAAAAAAAATATTTTTCTTTTCATATTTTGTGCTTTTGTAAAGCTTCTATAAGGCTTCTATAAGGTTTCTATAAAGTTTCTATAAGGCCTCTATAAGGTTTCGGTAGTGACCTACCTGTATAAAGTGCGCCAAATTTGTTTCTTATAGGTCTTATGCAGTTAATATTGCGGGAGGGGAAATAGCTTCGATAGCGCCTTACCGAAGTAAAATTGTTACTTGGGACTGCATGTGTCCGGAAGTCTCAGGGCCAGATGTGAGTCCAGTTCATTATTGGAGAATACACCAGACTCTGTGCCCTCACTGGTTTTAGAGCCGTCAGTATATATCGAGGTCTCATTTACCTTCGACACCAAGTCCCTATACCAATCCTCTCTGTCAGGGTACAACACATCATACGGTGTGTCAAAATCTAGTGTACCAAGGCCTTCATCCGCTTTTTCCGGTATTTCGGAGAATGATTCCTTCAAAATACTCCACTTTGTGAGTGGGTTAGTGAGCCGGAATTTTTGAAGTTTCGTGACATATTGTCAATACGAATTTCTATGTATCAGTATTAACGCACGAAATCGTGACCACTCCGTATAAATGTAGTAGCTTGTAGGCTAAGTACGGGATATCGACCGAAATTGGGGGTCTAAGTATTGTCTCTGCCTTAAACATTTGAATGTAACTCGTTTGGAAAATGTATTATTTTGGGAGACGCATATATAAAAGTGTATCGGAAATCTATATTTGGTTTTTCTGATACCAATAAGGAGGTGGGTTAGCGGCAACTCGCATTGTCTTTGCTTCGAGTTCCGCAGAAGAAGATTCCTATGAAGAGATTCCTGATACACAATAACTGCTCTTCGTTCGAAAGATTAATAGAATAATAAATTATTGAAATTGATGAAATGGTCGAACGATTACTTCGAAAAAAAAAAACGTAGCGATATCTGCGATGTTTCAAAACGCGTTTAAAAGCAGTTTCCTAGTCTGTTCCATGCGGGTTAATGTTGGCAATTATTTCATGAATTACAAGGGTTGCATATAATTAATTTCACAGCAATAGAGTAATATTTTGCAGTATAGTATGATTATCTGTTGCGAATATAAGTTAACTGTCCATATTTCACTTACATCTGGTGTGACCTGTTTCCATTTGAAAATGCTTATAGCACAAGCGAAACATCAACCGAGCAAACTATTGCTAACAATGCTTTTAAACATATATCTTCATAAATTTAAAAGAAAACAAAAACAACAAAAATCCCTACTACACCTAATACAACACCACACTTTCCCACCGTTTCATTTTCAACTTATTTTAATTTTAAGTTTGATCAATTTACGTTTCTTTTCATTTTACCTTACATTTAATTTACAACAACCAAAACCAAAATTCTTTTATTTAGCGGAATTAAGAACAATAGGTTTGTGTGAGGCCACCACCGACAGTGATTTATCGATAAGACAAGAGCTCCAGAGAAGAAAACGTCGTACCCACACGAATTTCCATCTCCTGTCGTCGTCCATGTTACAGTCGGATGCCAAGAAAAAATCACTTAATCGCAAAAAATCACGGCGAAAGAAATCCGAAGCCGATGGCGGCGGCTCCGATCGTCCAAATCTTCCAAGTGGGGCTTCTCGAAGCTACACGAACATATTTCGCAAAATCAATGTGATAAAACCAAAAAGTTGGTCGAAATTAAATCGCAGCTCGAATACGACTGAAGAGGATATCGATGACATCGACGAGAAGTACCACAATGGCGAGAGTAGTGATGTGGCCAAAGCGCTGGCATCGGCCGTTCTCGCAGCAGCCGCTTCCGCAGATGATCTTGATCCAGTATTTAATGAGAGTTTCTATGAAACTTCAGATACTGGTGGTGATTTAACAGCGACCGATATAGAATCTAGTACGAACTTAGTTAGTAGTAATGTAAGCTATAATAGTAGTAATACATCGATTGACAATCGCAACAGCACTGATAACTGGAATGATGCTCGTAATGTTAAATTAAACGATAGTGGAGTGGGTAATTATTTATCGACGACAGCGTCTAGTGCATCACCAGCACTCAGGATAGCGACAACATCTAGTTACTCGGCGAATTCAAGTGAATCGTCGTCGGTGGCTCGAAGTAAGTCGTTTCAGGAGCCCGGTGGCGTTAAGGTGCCCGCCAGCAAAAGATATTCGAGATTTTTCACAAAACGAAAACGCCCGAATTGTAGTAACAACAATTGTAAGAGTGATTTTAGTCTAGATACAGTATCGCAAAATATTGAGATAACCATACAGGATGAGGACGGCAACTATCAGCCGTACGATGATAATTTCTATGCGATAAATGATAATCACTTGGATAATCGTAATCGCCGACGAATCGAGAATGATCACTTGTTTGGTCGGCTAATGAAAAGAATGCGGCGAATAACGTTCGGATTGCGGAAACCACGTCACAGAGACCGGAGAGGTGATGACGACTTAAATATTTAAATGATTTGCGATTTTCTTTTCTTTATACCTATTGATTTGTTTTTTTTTTTTTTATTATTAAGTTTTGTACATTTGAATAACTCTTTCTGTTGTTTTTGGGATTTTGTTTTCGTTTTTTTTTTTTTCTATTATGTAGCGGAAATATTTTGACGATACCTACATACTTTCCTACTTATTGATTTCAGTTTTGGGTTTTTATTTCTTTTGTATCAATTAACACTTAGAATGGTTACATAAAAAGATAGATATAAAAAATTAATCCTAGAGGCTGTGAAACACTATTAAAAAAATTGAATTTAAAATTTAAAAAACAAGTTTTTACCAGGCTAACTTCCGAATAGTAAACATTTTACATGGTGACCAGATGCTATCCCTGGATATCAGAGGGAGCGGGGTGAATTTTTCTAATAAGGCTTCAGGGTGAAAGAGGAGAGAGACAGAGAGAGAGAGATATCGCCACGAACTCCTATTTGTCTAAAGTTATAGTTTTGGATGAACTTTCTCAATAAGAAGAGTTTTTTGGCGTTTGTCATTAAGTTGGCAGCATTTTTTCGAATCACAACTAGTTTGACAAATGATTGCTGGTTTGTTCAGCCATTTTACCATCGACTGACGACAAAACAAAGCCTGGCAGCTATATTTTGGTTAAATGGCTACTTCAACAAGCAAAATTGACGCATTTGGAGTTTAGAAGATCCACAAGTCATTATTTAGTGTGTTTTAGTGAACAAAGGAAAATGAGATAAATAACTTGACACACTTGGGAGCAAATTCATGTGCAAGTTCATGACACAGCTCTGCTACTTCGTAATACGATCTGCAAATGGTATTGGTGCTATAAACTGATGCACAGATCGCGTCGCATGTCGTTTTTTTTTACACAAAGCCCACGACTTTTGGTATCCTACCGAATTTCATTAAATGTAGTTAATTGTCAAAAATGATATTTGTAAAGCTTGTTATCCTTTCGATTAAAAACAAACAACTAAAAAATACGTTTAACTTGTTAAAAGTGAACCATAATGCAAACCACAATTTCGAATCAAGTGACCGTTAAAATTCAGGGTAGTAGTGGTTTGTATGTTCAGGAAAGTATAGATATTGTTAGGTAGATATATGTAACAAGGAATAGGTGACATTTTCGAAAATATTAGCTCTGAACTCATGTTCACTATGAATAATACAACATTTGTTTTCCCTCTCTCAGTTATTTTATTTAATATCAAGTGTTCAACAGAAACATGTCCTTACAACCGAAACATACAGAAATAAGGGCCCAAAAATCTAATACACATTGTGTCACCATCAATCGATGAAGTTGTTTTATTTCAATTTCACTTTGTTCGGCCGGAATTACAAATCCTTTTAATTTGCTTATATTCGTTTCAAGTGAGGTTGTACTATTATGTTGTTCGATAATTCAGAAGAATTGGGAAATGTGGGCAAACTAAAATGTTAAATAAAGCCACAGGTAGATAACGTAGAAAGCTAGTTAACGAAGTGATTGAAGCATCTCACAACTATACGATTTTGTCTTTATAATTGAGTTTTGTACGTTAAAAGTAAAATCTATTTTTACAATTTTAATTTACTCGTAAATAAAACACTTCTTTCAAACTTTCTTACAAAAATCTTTTTTTCGCCGCGATCAACCAAAATAATCCCAATCAAACCATTTCATTCAATTTGTGTATTATGTTACTTTGTTCTCGTACCTAAAAAAATTTTATTAAATTTTTTTATTTCCATGACTTACTCGTTTTGATTCATTTTCTTTTTACTTTCTATTGTTTGAAAAATAAAATGAATGTTTTATACAAAAAAATAAAAATGCACATTAATGCTGACACCAATGAATTTTGCATGCAGATATACTAATATTTAATGTAAGTGTTTTGCTTTGTGTTTGTGTTTTTTCTATAAGTATCTATTATTAAACATAGTTAAATAAAGATTGTTGTTATTTGTTTTCAAAATTATTATTATAATTATTACTGACAACAAAAAATGTTACTACTGCTGCAGGCAAATCCTTTTTAAGTTTATGACTATAGCCTCCTATATTTTAATTGACTGTTAATTTGTTATTGCACCAATGTCACAAATAAATCGTAGGATCAATTAAATAAGTCACTTTTCCCAAAATAGCCTCAAAATTTGAAAGCATTTGCAACAAATTACATGATTGTGTCACTAGTCTCTGTCAATATGGAAGGTTGATGTAAGCATGTAATTGGAACACCACAACTGTGGGGAAAGAGTCGAATATGTTGTACAAGTCACCATCACATCGCTTACAAAACAAGTAGCCATTTTATGTACCGTACGGAAGTGTCAACTACTGTCAAAACATTTTTTTTATTTTCGGAAGATGATATATTGGAATAGGTTTGAATATTTAAGCTAGACTGGCCATATTAATGGTCATATTAATCATTAAAAACGCATTTTATTGCATTGCTTATAGCTTGATTGAATTGTAATTTTCAATCACGACAAGGTGTCACAAGACTAGCCAAACGAATTCGGGACTTGGAAGTCCGAAATGTTCATTATTTAAACACCGGACACGAAAGTCTGATTTACTGATTAATCTTATGCTTGTCGTGTGATCGTTTGGCTGCTGCTCTTGATTTAATTCGACGCACATTGACGTGGCAAGAATGTAGGACCTCGCATCGCAACTCATCGTTTTCGTTTTCGCCATATCGAAAATGCATTGGTATATAAACGAACCCTTTCCTCATTAACTACTCTTCGATTTTTTTTATTGATCATAATCTTACATTCTCGCTGGATTTAAAATTCAATAGAACCCCTGTAGTCATTCCCAAATGTATTCTTAAAATTGAGAAGTAAATCATGTTCGATTGTTCGCATTGAACACTTTGCGAGCTCTATCTACATAGTGGAGCAACACTTTTAATTATTGTAAAACATTGTGCGGCCAGTTCCGTTTCAGTATTTTATAATTACGGGGATAAAAGTTACTAATCAACGGATTTTCGGTGTGGTTGCACAATAAGCTGATGCGCTAAAACCTTAAATCAAGCATCGAACTCGACAGGTGACAGCTGGCTATTTGAAGATGTACATTTTAAAGCATTCTGCAGTTTTTGAAACCTAACTGTGTGTTGTGTTATCTACAGTGCAGATAAATATCCTTTGCTCATTACCATTATATTTGTTTCAGTCACGAATAGAGCCCAAACTCCTCCGATATGTATGTATTTTTTGAACAATTAGTTGTTCGCCAATAAAAGAGAGCTATTAAACGGTTTTTCGGTTAAATGACTCTGACACATGACAATGTACTTTTTTGTGTAGCTCTTGTGTTAAACTTCAACAGAGCATTGACGGCACTTCATAGTTAAAACATGCTAAGCTCAGCAACTTAAAAAAGATTTACCCTGCAACATTTATTGACTATATGTATAAATAGATTTAACCAAAATTGCGATTTTTCAAAAACCCCATTTTTCGATATAAATACTAACCAACAAAACGTGTGCTTTCGTTGAATCACTCCCTTGCTATAATGAAAACGAATTTCCCCATTTTAGCTCGGAGTATATCTGAAGAGTTTAGTAGTGGTGACACACCCAGAACGAAGGAAGATGAATCATTCAGCAAAACTGAATCAGTGCCCAGCTGCAGTGGTGCAACTGGCAGTAGTGGCACTGGACCATCACACTATCGGGCCGACTCGCAAACACATAAATCTGACAAGGATAAGGAAAAGAAAGAAAAGGAGAGAGAAGAACGGGATCAGGGTAAATATAATCATTTATATTTTGGTTTGAATCCATAACGACATGAACTCATGACTATTGTTTTTATTTTTTTATATAAAGAAATGATAAAAGTGTTCGATGGAAATAGTTCCTTGAGACGGCAGCTGTACCGTGTCATTACAATTGCTAGGACATGTACTTTAGAGCAACTATTAACGACTTCATTGAGAGCATTTCATATAACTAGAGATCCAAGCGTAAGAACACACGACATTTCCATTAACTGATGCACTCATAGAATATTTAAACCTTTTTTTTTAAAGGCATTTTACCTAACCGATCTGTATGCTACCGCTGGCAATGAGGACTTGGCACTAGTAGATCCATCGCCAATACTAGCTTTGACACACCTTGAAGGCAAACGGCCCGCTATATATCTTAGGTTTCATGATAAGGATAATGGTTTTGTACGTGTCTATCCTGGGAAGTTGCAATCATCGCTCGAAGATCCGTACGTAAGTGTTCCTGTAGATAATGCAACTACAATTAAGGATTTGATTCGCGATGCACTGGACAAGTTTGGCTTGCAAGATAATCAAATTCAAGATTATAGGTGAGTCCTTAGGAAGAATGATTCCAAAAAACGCAAATAATTCAACATTGGAATCCATTTTTTCTTTGGCTTAGATGTTCGGAGGTGCTTCTAGATCGAGGCGTTACCGAGCGAATACTCTCATGGAACGAACGTCCATGGGATATCATGAAACAATTAGGAAAGGACTCAATTCGACAAATGGAATTAATGCGCTTTTATATGCAACACAAACAGGATCCCCATGGACCAAATATAGCATTGTTTGTTGGCAATCTACCACCGGGCTTGTCGCAGAGGAACTATGAACAGATTTTAAGTAGATACGTAACCGAGGAGAACAAATTTATTAGTATTGGTCCGATTTATTACGAGTATGGATCGGTTGTGTTGACATTCGAGGATTCTCAGAAAGCTGTAAGCTTACACGCATTTCATGATGATACACTACACATGAATATGATTCATTTTATTTTGTTGTAGGTACGTGCATTCTATAATCTTCGAGAGACTATTATTGAAGATAAGAAACTACTTGTTTTGTTACTACCGAATATCGAACCGAGTATGGTGCCATCCGATGTGAGACCTTTACTTGTGTTTGTCAATGTGAAGTCGGGCGGTTGTCAAGGCTTAGAACTAATATCGAGCTTTAGGAAACTACTGAATCCTTATCAAGTATTCGATCTTGATAATGGTGGTCCTTTACCTGGGTATGTATATAGTCGATTTGTGCAGCTGTTGTAATCGTTCTAGCATTTCGAAATTTCACCCCAATAAACAGGTTGTACGTATTTCGTCAAATTAAACACTATAAGATTTTGGTATGCGGTGGCGATGGAACTATTGGCTGGGTTCTTCAATGTTTGGACAATGTGGGTCAAGATTCGGAGTGCTCAAGTCCACCATGTGCAATTGTACCATTGGGAACAGGTAATGTTTAATGAAATCCAAGATTGCTCGTTTGGTGGTCCTACCAAAGTGAAGACTTCAGCTCAATATTTGCATTATGATGTCAACATAGCGATTTTGATATTACTTTTTGTCTCACTGATATGTGTATTGGAAATACTATGCGATATCGGTATCAGTTTCAATCAAAGATCAAAAGGTTCAGGCCCGTTTGTTGATACTACTCATAGCGATTTAAGTTCCACTTATATTCTTATGCGACAGTTTATGACATAGAAAAAGTAGCCCATAAGGTATTTAAGTAGAATTTAAATCGCTATGAATAGTATGAGCAAACGTGCCTCAGAAGTTTAGTTGGCAATATTTGACCACAATTTCCTAAAATAAATCCCATGCAGTCTTACTATGTCCATTGGGTAATTTTTCCCCCAAGAAGTGAAATGAATCCCACTTTATTTGTAAATAATTATTCATTTTGGAAAATTCCCTATCTTCCCTTTAACATTTTGTGAAGTCATTGAAGTGAAATATATTTTAAGCATACGACTCGTTCAGAAATGAGGTTGGTAATTTGGTTTCTAAAATTGGTCAGTTTTTCTCCGAAGAGATATGGTTGCTTTGTATTGCGATACCGAGATTCATAATTTGTATGGGAAATTGTGGTCATAGAAAAGACACATGTGGTGCTACCTTAGATACAAATTAACTTAAGTAGATAATTGACAGCAATTCCCAAGTTATACGCATGTAGAGCGAATAGTGATTCGCTTGACCCTATATCACAACCATAATTACTCCTAGTACCTAGCTTGTGAAACAAAAAGTATTGTGGTCTTAATTATTGCCTTTCGAATTTTTAAAACAATTTTTGATAGGAAAGGAAAAATGTTATGTATTAGTGAATCTACACATCTTCATTGTTCTGTTTTCTTTTTTCTTAGGAAACGATTTGGCTCGTGTGCTCTGCTGGGGCTCCGGCTATACGGGCGGTGAAGATCCGCTAAACTTACTGCGTGACGTTATTGAGGCCGAAGAGATTCGTCTCGACCGATGGACAGTTGTGTTCCATCCAGAAGATAAGCCCGATGAGACAGCGCTTAAAGCGCCTTCAAATACCACTGGTAAGAAGAAGAAGGCTCATCAAGCACATCTATCGCAACAAAATCAGCATCATCTATTACCAGCCAGTGATATATCAGGTCATTTGATGTTCAAAATTTATCTTAAAACAGAAGCAAACTGCCAAAAAAAAAATTGCTACCATATAACTGCATTCGAAATAAATCTACAAAATATTAAATAAACAATTTTTTTTTATACATTTATATATACATAATTTAAACACAGTCTAAATGTTATGTGTGTAGAAGTTTTGCCATGCAGTTCAAAATTGGTGTTTATTAAAAAAAAAAACTGCAACATTTGTTGCGATTTGTCACTTGAATCTCAAAAGTTCTACATATGTAGCACTTAAATTTGTTTAAAAAAAAACAAAACTAAAAAAAAAAAATAATAAAAAAACTAACTAACAAACGTGACCCAATTAAATATGTATATTTTTTTTTTGTAAAGTAATTAATTTCAATAATCAACAAAAAGAAAAACAAAAATTACAGTTTGGTATATGATTATGCTGCAAGTTCGATGTGAAAAGATGATTTGCTAAATAATTTGCATGATCAATTCGAAGTCGATGTCATAATTGTAATATTGATGTTTTATTATTTTGTTGTAATAATAATCATCTGTAAAGGTAAGATGTATAAGTAGGTGTATATAAATGTAGAACATTCAAACTTGAACATTAATAGTACTTGATTCCAATGTAAAGTGTTTCATAAGCTGGCATGTTTTATTTTTATTTACATTTTTTGTTGTATATATACACGTAAGTCATAAGAATTTTATTTCGCATGTAGGCGTGTTTGTTTTTTTAGCTTAATAATATTTTACGATTATTTTGCAACTAATATTAATAGATACATTTAAATAGGTATACATTCGCACACATATTTAAACTCGATTTCAAATATCTGCTGCTATTCTGCATTGTTAGTATAAGTCAGCAATTCAAGTGTTAAAGCGATCCGAAACGAAATTTTCCGGTGGTCTCCAAATGGTCAGCGAAACGTCTGCGAAAAGGCAGCGGAAAATAATTTGTGAAGGGTTCCATCAAGTGCTACACAAGTAGCAGTGTTACCAGCACTGTCTATTAATCTCCGATTTGAATACTCGAACTTTTCGCTGGCTCCTTAAGACTTTCATTTGGGAATTGTCCTAATTTAGGCCCATTTTATTCACTCGAAGTTGAACGCAACTCGGGGAGTTTTCCATATAAGAATTCCCAAGTTGTGTTTAACTTCGAGTGAATAAAATGGGCCTTAGACTATTTACTTTAAAGTTTGGTGATTTTTAAGTGCCTATTATGGAAGACAACTCAACTTAGTTGTGTTGTGACCATGACAACTCAACTTTGAGCCAACCAAACAAATTTTTCGTATTATGCAAGACAACTCTTTTCAGTTGTCTTGAACAAATAAATTGCCATCTTTTAGGAGCATGTTGAAAATCGGTATCAGCTTTTAAATGTCAATTATGTGAATTTATTTGTGGAAATTGAAATTGAACGAAGAAGTATTTGCAATTAAAACGAATAAGTTAAAGAAAAACATAGAACATAGTTTTTGTAATTTACTTTTTCGATTTCCCTTATTGTTTTCAGCATACTCGTTTGGTTCTCAGTTTGCGTTTTGAAATGGGCAATTCGCTCTTCTTCAATCTTATTTATCGGTATCCTCCTGTTAGATGCTCTTAGAGATTGAGCGGATGTAGAAGCTACCACAGGATCTTCACGTTCACCTTCCGGTTGCACGTTCTCTTCGTCGCTTGAATTCTCGTCTTCGAAGAGCTGGCTTGTCGCTGACTGGTTAAAGCCGAACGCCGAAGGTCGAACCAGTTGGGTTGACCGCACTTTGCAGCTCCACCAACCCTATTACATCCAGTTGGACCATCCCCGGTTGTTTTCAGTCTTTGCTTATTTTTGGCCAGTTTTCTTTTCAAGTTGGCCTTGTAATGTATCCAAACCTGCAAAAATATTTTGTATGCAGGAAAATACTTATTTCGCATCATTAACGAACCCTTTGCCATTCTTTTCCGCTCCTTGAAGGTGGCCCGATACTGATGAGCTACTAAACTATTTTTTCCCAATCTTCGTATTTTTTTTTTATGAACCAAACTGTCCTTTACCCCTGGCCAGATTAGGTTGATCTTGTTATCAGCCGATCAAACTGCGCTGGTTTGGTGACTTTTAAACTTTTAAAAACACATATTCTATTATCCTTTTTAAGTTCTTATTCCTACTTACATTTTTTTGTCCATATTTCAATAAAAAAAAGGTGATCCTTTTCGTTCGAAAAATGCAACACAACTGATAAAAAGCAATTGTTAGATTTTGACATTCAGGACAACTCCAACACAACTCAGTTGTCTTCTATAATACATACACACAACTGAAAAGGCAACCAATTTATTATTGCTAAGTCTGAAGTACCTACATTTTGAATCTGGAAATTATTGGCATTCGCTTGGACTGCACGTTTTTAAAATTAAGCTTGACATCTTCCAAATACCATCATCGTGCTTTTAGGGAAAACCTTATTGCTAATGTTAGTGTCAACGCTTTTATGGATGTTTAGAGTTTGGAAGTCTTAATTCACTATGGGCCTTGCTAATAATCGTTTTTAACCTTCACACTAAATATTTTGTAGGTCACAATGGGTAATTTAAAAAGCAAAATTTCGCCATTGTGAGTTCGAAAAAAAGTAGCCCGAACAATAAATATTGTTATTAGTGTCTTGGGCTCCAAAATAACAAACATAAGGCATGTTTTTTTGAGCGTCTATCTAATAGCAAAGCAAAGTAAAGTAGGATTTTCAGCAAGTAATTAGAATTACAGCGTAGGCGCAGTGGCTTAGTGGTTAGTGTCCCACAAAAACCCAATTTCCAACTCAGGGTTTTTTCACTGCGCCACCTCTCGCGAACGTCTGACAAACATCCGAGAGTATAACGGCCATATTATTCACTCCGGGTGTAACGCAAGTTTAATCTAATTTTACACCCGACCATTAATCCGCATTTATTAAACCCGACAATTTAAACCTATGTCCATATTATTCACTGAAAAACATGCATTAAACCCACTGGATTAAAGATGGATTTAAATGCGGATTTAAAACAGTTTAAACCGTTTTTAATCCGTTTTAAACCTGCGTAATGTCAAAATTCTCATAAATTGACATTTGTTTTTTGTCACATTTTATTAGATTTTTTTTTATTTGTTTTGTGTCAATAGTTGTTTTTTCATTTCCTTTTAACTTTATGTAAAATAAAAGGAGAAAGACAGAGATGAATGATTAAAAGAGATGGAATGGATATCTTTCGTACGTCTATCCCCCAAAACCCATTTGTTTACATATGTAGTTGTTTTTGTAATTTCAGGCCCCGTCTGTGAATACGCGTGACCAACAAAAAAGTTTGTTGCTATTTATTTTATTTCACTTTTCTATTTCTTGCCTCCTACGAGCAAAGAAATGTCAAAAGTGTAACCTAAACCAAAACAGTGAATATTGATATTGAGTTTTAACCCGGGTTAAAGTACTTAAACTGGTCTCCGGAGTGCGGTTTAAATTTAATCGGATTAAACGCTGTCAAGTTTAAAAAACTGGGTTAATGTTCGGGTTTAACGACTGAATATTATGGACTTGGGTTTATTTTTTGGGTTAAACTCACCTAAATCCGGATGTAAACTTTAACGGATTAAAAGGAGTGAATAATATGGCCGTAACTGTCTTGAAAGAGCTTCTCAATTAGCCGTTTGGAATCGGCATAAAATTGTAGATCCCTTCCATTCGTTCCAAAAAATGAAAACTCACACAAAACGAATGGTTGCAAGAAGCTAGGCCTAGGGTCCCTACGGACCTGTTGCGCCAAAAATTATATTATATATATTATAATTAGAATTACAGCAATTACATCCTTGTTGAAAAAAATTTTATCTAGTGATATGGGTGGAAATTGCTAGTCGAGACACACAACATTTTATACCACTAAACCACAACTGTGATTGGAACCGTTTTTTTGCGCATTTGTTTACTTTACTTTGCTTTGCTGAGATAAAAGTTAAAAAAAAAACCCTATTGAAGCATGAGACACTCAACTAAAATACCAAATTGCTTTATACTTAATTCCAATCACTACAGCGTTTTCTTTTTGGAACACATTAAAAAATCCTATTTTAATAGACAGACAGCTGATGTCCTTCATTTTCCATACGTACCTGAGGCATTATTTGTTATTGGCTTGAGAACAGTGGAAAATATAAATCTGCATAATGCATTCCATGTCGCTTTTTTAAGTTATTGCTTCTGCTGGTCATGCTTATTTTGTGTTTTTGTTTCCGCTTTTAGATATGGAATCATTATTAAAAAGTCTGTTTTTTTTATTGCCCTTAGCTACTTATTGACTTCCAGTTATTGTATTCACACTTGCAACATCCAACTCATTCTTATTCTATACAATTTTTAGGTGGTGGTGCCCAAAACGAGGATAACTCTCAAATCTATGTTATGAACAACTATTTTGGCATCGGAGTGGATGCAGATCTATGTTTAGATTTCCATAATGCACGCGAAGAGAATCCAAATAAATTCAATTCACGTCTACACAACAAAAGCTACTATGTCAAGATGGGACTTCGCAAGATAGTAGGACGTAAAACTGTTAAAGAACTACACAAAGAATTGCGTTTGGAAGTCGATGGAAAAGTTGTTGAACTACCACCAGTCGAGGGAATAATCATTCTGAACATTTTGAGGTAGAATTATATTTTTTAATAAATCTTTCATTCTCTTAAAAACAATATAAACTTCATATTTACAGCTGGGGAAGTGGAGCCAATCCGTGGGGACCGGATAAGGATGATCAGTTTACCACACCCAATCACTATGATGGTGTCCTTGAGATTGTCGGCGTCACTGGCGTGGTTCATTTGGGCCAAATACAATCGGGGATTCGAACTGCTATGAGAATAGCGCAGGCATGTAAAAGTAATATTTTTCTTAGAATCTTTGTTTAAGTTCTTTTTTTTTTTCTTTATACACAGGGTGGTCATATAAAAATTCACCTATACTCTGATATGCCCGTTCAAGTCGATGGTGAACCATGGGTACAGAGTCCTGGCGATGTTGTTGTTCTAAAATCTGCCCTCAAGGTGAGTCATTTAACACTATTCTCGCTCCAAATATTTATAAATAAATTTTAAAAAAAATATTGCAAATGCATAACACATATACAAATATTGAACTTTGCTTATTCCTTCGTTAACTTAATTTGCATTAATTACTTTCCTACCTTGAACGAAGTGACATGCTGCATGTATAAAGTTTTCTAATATTTTTGCATGCAAAACTTACCAAAGCTACAAAGTTTTTGTTTTAATTTTTCTTTTGTATTTTGACCGAATTGCCTTAATTTTTTTTTTTTTTAAGTACATTTTTTTAATTTTTGACCACTTAAAACCCCAATAACCCTATCCAAACCTAATAGTGCACCAAAAATAAAAGACGGCAGTTTTTTTCTTTCAAAATAAGGGTAATTTTCTATGGTTTTTTTAAAGAACAAATCAATGAAAAATATCTAAATTATTATTGACATTAAAAGACCAAGAAAATTTCCCACAAAGTAAAAATACTATTAATAAATATAAATATTACCCAAACCCTATGTATTTGTATGTATATTGAATGTGTCCTCGTAATAAATAAATTCTTATGAATGTCGTAGGCGCATTACTCTTTGACAATGTAGTGAATAACAACAAATGACAGAGGTATTAATTTAAAATTTTGCTAAACTTAATTGCAATATAAAGTTATCAAGTGGTCAATTGAATTTTTCTTTGTGGGGTGGAAAACTGTATGTATAAAATTTGTCATCGCTATAGTTTTTGAACACCTTTGGAAGTGAAAACGAAGTTTTTATTTCACCTACGGAAACTCATCTTTCATTTTGGCTTTAGAAATAACGCCATGATCAACCGCAGCTGAATATCACTTTGCGTGTCGTTTGCTTTTAAATATTCTCTGTCGATCCAAATATAACCGAAAAACCTTAAAAATTATCTGTATCTGGCTTCGTTAGCTTCTGGAGCTGGACCAGGACGTTGATGAGGGTCTCGGTATAAAATCTCCTTAATTTTTCTTGACAAAATTACTACACTCTTCGCCAATTTGTAGTATAACACTTCGCTCGATTCCTGCTGTAATATACGTGTTATAGACGTCTGCTATAACACTCTTTTCAATACTTATGGTCTTTGTCTTCATTCAAAAATACACCCATTTACCTCTGATCTGGAAGTTTGTAACGGAAGCTGGTTGACGTCAATCAGTGTGAAGTGTCTACCACATTTGTACTACAACTAACCATACAGCTGAACAGTGTAACATAAAATGTTCCGCGCGTATTTCTGTCAAAATTTACCCAAATGCATCTCGCCGCGAGTTCAAATAAATTTTTTTACTGGATTATGGAGTTATAGCCTTGTTTGTTCTTGTGAATCCTGCGTCCTCTAAGTACGCCTTGCGCATCTGTCTATAGAAATACCTTCGCCTTTGCGAAATTCCTGATTCTGTCGTTTTATCTAATAATATATGGAAAATTGTTCTAAAGCAGGCGAGTTGGAAGATAAAATAAACAATTTATTGGCAGCACCGGTACGATCTTTCATTTTCTGGTTAGAGAACTCTCAATCTCAATTACCTTAACACGGTGTCTCTTTCATTTCATGAAATATTTCACGCAACGGAATTTGCACGTGGAGACCACAAATTTCACGAAGACTCCAATTTCATGAAATGTATTGCTCAGCTCATTTCATGGTATTGATTTCATCAAGTGAGCTGCAATTTCTGTGCAGTTTGACACTTGTTTTTCATTTCCAACGATGTGCTCTGCTCAGCAACATTTCAACGAATGAAATTGCATTATATGAAATGCCCAACCTACATTTTATTGCATACCGTCGTTCTTGCAATGCAATCAAGTTTGACAGATGGCTGCACGTGGAGACACCGTGTAGGTCCATCACCGTAATAAAAAGACAACTTTTATGACGTATGGATGAAATCTATTGAATTTTCGCCTAAGTACGAACGCGGAATAGGTGTAATTGTTGCTTACGTGGCGAGGAATGAATATTGAAACTTAGAAGTCCCAAACAAATAGTAATGCGCCTATTAAATAGTTGTTTTCATTTGTTCCCTAATAAAAAAAAATTGTAAATTAAATAAATGGAAAAATATGAATGGTTATGCTTTCATCAAAAAACAAAGTAAATGTTTAAGCGTCTAAATTAAAATTAAGTATTTCAGTTAAATAAGCACAGATATAATATAATAGTAATGTTAGACAACAATTTAAATACAATACCAAACAAAAAACAAATACTTATTCCTACTTAACCCCAGGCAACAATGCTGAAGAAAACAAAAAGTAAACGCCGTCTCACAGAACCGCATATATCACCTATGTTACTCGCTGTGGCGTCGTCACAAGCAGGAACATCGCAACAGCCACCAGAAAATGGGGATCGCGATAAGGAGGCCTATGGCACATAGAGATCCCGTCCGTCCGGTCCAAGTTTTCTTTTTTCCTGTTTTCTATAAAACAAATGCAAACTTAACAGAAATATTACATAAACAGAAAACTTACTCACACATAAAAATTAAAGTTCATCCTAAAATGTTTTTTTTTTATTGTTATTTTATATATCTTTGGATCCTTATAAGGCGGTATATTTTTATTTGTAAGTATACACTCAACTCGGTCTCCCGGATATGAAACGACTAAAGTTAAATTTATATGTGTCGCAACAGTTTACAATTTAACTTGCTGTTCTCCCAATTAAAGCTGATTATAAAATTTTCAAATTCATTCCGTATTCGAAATAAATTTGAAACCATTTGCAAAAAAAGGCAGCTACTATTATAAAATACATAAATAAAAATATTAAATGTAAGTAAATGTAAATACAATAGAGCGGGTCCTAACTATATAACGGTGTCTATTATACATATACTATTCGTGTTATATTTACATATTTTTTTTTTATTAAACTATACATATTTAAAATACATAGAAAATATTCAAATAACAATATATTCTGATTAACACAAGCAAAATAAAACATGCGTAATAAGCAGTAAGAACATGAAAGCTTTAAAAAAGAATATTCAATACAGAATAAGATATGTACCTTGATTTCCAAATCCGAAATAGAAATTGTAACATAAAAAGATATATTCTAACACTCTACACCAAGAACACTATGTCACTAATTCCCTCCAAAATGAAAATCTAAATAAAAGAAAACCCTCTGCAAAACGCTTTTATTTTTTTGTATTATTGTTTTGTTTCTTCTTTTTTTTAAGTATAATATATAATTATTTGAGTTTGTTAACAACAATTATATTCTAGATAGTAGTTTCCGTTAATTAACCAACTTGCCCAGATATATTCTGTATAAATCGCATTCGCGCTTTTCGAATAGATAGTTAAATTTTTTTAACATAACTTTTAATAAATTGTATATTTCGTAATATACTAGCCAAAGACGATATCGTTTTTATTAGTTTGAAGTTTTTGCTTGTTTCTCCTAATCTTTTTTCCATTATTGATGTCATTCAACATTTTTCTAGCTATTTTTTTCCTCTTTTTTTTTTATTATTTTCTTATCGCACAAAGTATTTTTTGTCCAAACATAAAGAATTTTTTTTTAGAAAAAGACTTTAAACAAAAATAAATAATATTTTATCAAGAAACAAAAATCTTTACACATTTTTTTCTTTTTTTCATTTCCACGCTGACATGTTTTGAATAACATAAAAAAAAATCATACACACACAATACACTTCAAAATATAATATTTATATACACATATTCAATTCACACTTGATTTACCCGAAATATTAAAAAAAAAAAAACAAACAAATATTAATTGAATTTATCAATTGATGTCTTTAAAACAAAAAACTAAATGAAACCAATTATGATGAAAACACACAAAAAAAAAAAACTAAACTAAACCGGACGGAGTTTAGGCGACAATGTTAAAAAAGAACAAAGGTAAAATGAAGCGTCGTAACACGGAGCCAACAATGATCGTAGCTGGAACCGCGACGCCACAAATGTCCTTAGCTATCCAACCCGCTGACGATAATAATTCAGATCAAGCGAATAATACGGATTTCTGAATATGGTATAGCGAGCGACTAATTTAACGACCCACTTTAATGAAATTAATTAAAAAATATAAGAAAACAATTTTTTTTTACACATATTCATTAGAAAACAAAGGAAAATGAAAAAAAAAAATTATTAAATAAATGTTAAAACTCCCGCTTCAGTTCTAAAATCGAACTAAAATCTAACAGCATTTGTATGAAATAATTAGAGATAATATGTGTAATTTATTTTTTGAATGTTGTATCCAAAACTTTTGGTTTTATGTTCCCTTATTTTAGATCGTTAAAATAGTTGCTCTCTATTTATTCACTTAAAAAAATAACACATATATGTATGTGAAATAGCCAAATCCAGGCATACAACTTTTTTATTTTAAAAACTTCTTTTCTAGAAAAACTATAAAGAAAAGCTTAATAATTGTAAAATAAATGTATAATTAACTCCACCGAAGTAAATATAAACAAAATACATAGATACCAATTTATATAGCAAAAGAAATAGTGTCTTAGAAATAATTAAAAAAAAACACACACACAATTACATTTTTGTTAAATAAAAGAAGAAAGCAAATTTTATCAAATTACAATAGAAAACAAAAAATCGTATAAAAATATTTTCCATAGTGATCGAAACAGCTAACAGTATGGTTTGGAACAGCACACCAAACCTGTAAACAAAAACCTTAATAAAAATATGTAGAAGAAATATTTTTATCTTTGATGTCAAAGTTGCGCTTCACTTTAAGTCTTTATTTAACAATTCATGTGTCAAAAGAAAAAAAAAATTACTTGTTAATAGAGTTTATGTTAGTCATTGTTATGACGAAACAATTTTGTAAAAAAAATATAAAAAAGAAGAAGAAACAAAAATAAATAGTATTTTTTTTATATAATTTTTGATTTATATTATAATCTGTCATTTGCTTTTATTTGAATTGAAATCTCCTTACATAAAACAAAAACAACATTAATATGTAATATAGGAACAAAAACTAAATAGAAATATAAAACACTTTATACGCTTAATAAATATCAAACGATATTTATTTTAAGGTTAAAATGTTATTGTAGTAGATGTCTACTACTACAAAAATGAAACAAAATTGTGAAATAATTAAGTTCGTTTGATTTATTTTTTATTTGTGAGTATATAGACAGAGATGTCAATTTTTTCGTAATGAATGTAAACGTTAATTTTTTGAAAATGTAAACCACAAAGAAAATTAACATTGAAACTAAGAAAAACCTCTAATTATCAACTAAAATGCGTAATGAGATTCTCAAACCGCAGGTCCTATACTTAAACTAGGTAACTAACGCCAGATTTCACATCCAGATGCACTCAACTCGGTTTAGCTAACAATGTGTTGGAAAAGACATTTAAGACACATCTTTTTAAGATGAAGGTACTTTTAAACCGCCAGTTCATCTCGTGATTAAACCAGTTAGTGAATAAAGTAGGACATAGATTATAGGTAAACAGTTCGTTTAAAAGGCTGTTGGAGATAAAACCGATTTTATTTCAACTGCATGGAATCGATCACACGCCAAGTGTTGAGTTTCTTACAACAGTAGATTGTTTTAAAAGAGCGTTTAAATATCGCTGTGCGCATAAAAGACACATGAGGAAAAGTAACTTAATGTGTAAACACCTTAAAACTAGTTTCCTAGTTACGTTAGTAATGGCACTAGGAAGTATGCTGGTAAATTGCATACAAAAATAATATCGGATTTGGAAAAAGTAATGAACGACACTCACTTGAATATGTATACCCAAAACTATATAAAAGCCAAGTTTAAAACTTATCAACCAAATATAAATATTGCATAGTTTCAGGATATAAACTCTGCGGGACGAACACTTTTTATATAGGAATGATAAAATAAATAAGTTATTGGAACTAGAAGTTGGATTGTGCAATTGGTATAAATATTCTCTGTTGTTGTTCGAAAAAGAAAACAAACAAAAAATGTCAAAGATATCTGCTTGTATCGTGCAAATAATGAACAAGCTGGCATGAAAGGTAATAAATACTCTTCCAAGTAATGAAATAATTGAATCAAAATTATTAAATTAAGAAAATTATTTATATATATAGAAAATAGAAACTATATGTATAACTATAAACAGAATAAATTAAGAAACGTTTTTCCTTTTCATCAATATTCATCATTTGGAATTCGTTTTTACGATAGCCAAGAAAAGTTTTATCTACACAAATTTGGTAATTTGCACGGTAAAAGTAGACCGACTTTGACAATAACCTTCAGATACACCTTGAACGTGGTGTATTTAGGAGAAAAAAACATCTAAGAAAGTATAAGCGTCACTCCAACCCTTCACCCGGAATAAGAATTGCAGTGCGTATTATGCTTTAAAAAAATAAAAACAAAAAGAAAATTCTACTCATCCGGCTATAGATTAGGGGCTCAGTGAGGTAAATTAAAACCAGTTCCGGAAATTTCTGTTAAGTATATGATCTTAACGCGCTTTTAATTCACCTCACTAACAATCAATAGCTGGATGGCTACAAGAAGAAAAAATGCAAAAATAATTATTTTATTTATTATAAAAAAACGCAAAAAAAAATTCAAATATTTAAAGAAATCCAAAAAAGAAACAAAAAATAGTCATTCTAATTACCACTATTATACCCTATATATATATATAATACAAATATATAAACAAAAATTAAGCATAGTAATTTATGTAGTTTTAGTTGTAAGGACAAAATAAATATATTAAAACTTTAATTTATGCAAAAACAATTTATCTGAAAAGAAAACTAACTAATAAACTTGTTAAGTTTAAAAAGTTAAACATTTAAAACCGACAAAATATGGAAAACATTCCATTTGAATTCTTACAACAAAACAAAAGAATAAAAGAAAAGAAAGAGCTACAAAACAAAGCAAAAATTCTATCGAATTTAAATTACAAACTTCAATATTTAAAAACAAAAAACAAACAGTTATAGTTAAAAAATGAACCAAAAATTAATGAGTCAACTTGCTAAATATAAATTTTCATTTTAATCAAAAGAAAAATATTAAGGAAGGCAAAAAAAAATCTCACAACTAATAGTATGACTGTAAGTATAAGAAAATATATTTTATATAAAGATATTTTAGACTTACTTCATCACACGAATAGAAAAAAAAAAAAAAAAAAAAGTAACTCATCGTACTTCCATTACATCATTTCTTTTGTAAAAAGTATTAAATAGTTACATGCAAACAAAACAGAATGCTTGTATCATTTGCCCTGGAAGAATAGAATCAAATTACCGTATTTTAAATGCATAGGGGAGTATATATCCAATGAAGCTAATATGAACTATAGATATTCAATGCGGATATGTGCACTAAATTGATGTATAAATGTCGTTACTCTCATAGAAATATAAAGGCAACAAGTTTGTTCTCCTCATTTATTTATTTTTTGATTAAAATGAAAATTTATGCAGACGGTACATTTAAATAGAAAGAGAACTGAAGAAAAGTTACAGAAAAGAAAATTTTAATAGAAAACAAATATTTTCTATAAAGAAATAAAATTACAGCATAAAGCATGATTAAATAAAAAGTTAAACTAAAACAAAATAAATGTCTTAAAAAAATGTACTTGTGTTTTATTGAAGGGAATTAATCCGACTCACAATCACGTAGGATCAGTAAATTTGACAGTGACTCCAACTGAAGTAAAGTTTACAGGTTCGAATAAAGCAAAAACCCAAATTCCAACTCGGGGTTCTTTTCTCTGCGCCACCTGTCGCGAATGTCTGACAAATATCCGAGGGTACAACTGTCTTGAAATAGCTTCTCAATCGGCCGTTTGGTATCGGCATAAAATTGTAGATCCCTTCCATTCGTTCCAAAAATGAAATCTCGCACAAAATGAATGGTTGTGCGAAACTAGGCCTAGGGTCTCTACGGACCTGTTGCGCCAACTATATATATAGGTATGTTATGGAAAATCTTCAGATAAATGTTTCATAGTTAGCATTGTAAGCTAGAACGGATATAACGAAGTTTCAAGTGCACAAATAATTTTTCGAACTTATACCCACTAAGTGATTGCAGCCATAAGACGACCTTTTATTGTGACATTAACTGATGTGTGATTTATGTCCTTATCCCTGCGTGTTGATCGTGTGTTCTCTTAAAAGAATGAAATATCAATCGTCTCTAATTTTTCGCCAATGAATGTGTGTACAAATTATTTCGCACAACTTTTATTCCATTAGAATTTTGTGTACGCTAACTTCACAAAAAAAAAACCCACATACGCCCCAGTATGTACCAAACATAATAATTTATTAAGCTCGCTATTTGACAGCTTAGTCAGGAAATTTATAGAGACATTAAAAGTGATATGAAAATATTGACTGGCGAAATGAAAAGCAATATTAAATGAACACACACAATTAATTCCCATGTGAGATTGCAGCGCAGTGTGTTGCATCTTTATTTTACCTGGGGCGAGCTCCAAAGTGTTTATTATTAAGGCTAGTACGCTGATCGAGTGAAGTGAAATTTTCACTCCTCTCCAAAAAGTGCTGTGAAATAGAGAGTGAAATATTTTGTTGGAGATTTTAGTTGGAGCAATTTATGCAGGGTGAATGAGCTAAAAAAAAATCGTTTTGTGGCAGTTCAAGAAGATCTTAGGTTACATATAAAATAAAGAATACTCCAATATTCAACTCTCGCAGCACTTTTATTTTACAAGACAAGAAAACAGGTGAAAGAAACAAATTGGAAACTTCACTTTTTGTGAATCATGTGATACCTACAGTAAAGTGTATTGACCTATTGGAAGACATTCATCCGTGATCGACCACAATAACAATAAGTTATTGCCATAAAACCAATTCTGCAACCAGTATGGACCTACGGGCACCAGTTGTGGGTATGACTTTCAAAAATATTACAAAGGAACAAAGTCATATTCAATGCACAACGCTGATCTAGATATTGAATCAGTATAGAAAGAAGTCGAACAAGTTCCTTAAATGCACAACGCTTCTCAACCACGTAAGCTTAGAAACAACCGAATTTATAAATACAGGCAGTGTACATAAAACATGTTGATCTATAAAA
Organism: Cheilosia vernalis; assembly: GCA_949126925.1. Taxonomy (NCBI): domain Eukaryota; kingdom Metazoa; phylum Arthropoda; class Insecta; order Diptera; family Syrphidae; genus Cheilosia; species Cheilosia vernalis. The sequence goes on along the minus strand of OX421358.1, from coordinate 97,376,443 downwards.
ATTAGATAAGTCAATATATTTTTTAACAATGTCGAATAGCTAGGCACATTCACATTCGGTTGGCAAAAGTCATTGCTCTCGGGAGGTGTTTTAGATCGGCTGAAAGGCCTTCCCTATTGTCGAAGCATCTCTCGCTACCTACCTCTTATTTCTCGAATGACTTTCGATGATTTTCCCTTCCAGCGAACCTCCAAAAACACAAAAAAAAAATGGTTCGTATTTTGTTAATGACAATTTTAATAGTTTTCAATTTGGCAAATAATGCCTGATTTGTAACATAGACAGGACAGTCGTCAAATTTAAATAATTAACAGTGCATGGAAATTACACATATTTTCAAAGACCACCTGCTGGTATTGCTTGAACAAAACTGGGTAGAAAAATATTCTTGAGGCACCCTGCTTATGGAAAAGGTCATCCATGCCACCAAATATTTGTACACCTAACATTATTGCACTATATTCAATGAAAACAACATTTTATACGTGCGAAACACTTATTATTCTTTTAAGGAAACATCTGAAATTTCGATAAATTTCTAAACCGCATCGTACAAATCGTTTTTCACGCTGAAATGTCAAAAAATTAATGCGACGGACAATAAAAACCAAGTGAAATAGCTGCGGAGAGATTTTAGTATCGCCACATACGACTCAGTTCTGGAAGCGATATTTTCCACTCGAACTGCGAAAAATTGGATTTCACTTGAACTGCGTACCAGCCTTTAACTTTATAAAAATTCCACTCTTGTACATGACCATTTATTAGGACAGTCAGATATGAGTACGGTTGTCTGTATTAAAATCCAAAAGTAACACCTTGCAAGACTTATATAATTTATCCGTTTTATTCGTATCGGCTTAATAAAGTTTTAATTTTATTTTTCCTTTTGACATTCAATTCTCAAACCTTATATCAGCTGGGAATACTTTTCAGATTCAACCACGTTTGGTGTTTGCTAAATGCTAGAGGTTGGAATTTCAATTTTCGCATGTGGCTCCAACAAAACCAAAAAAAAAAAATGGATTGAATCTAACAATAACAACAATATTTTGGCTATAAAATTTCACATTTTTCTTGCTTTTACCTACTTATTAAGTGAATTTAAAGACATTTCTATGATATTTACGAAGTCGAGACCTTGACTTGTAGAGAAAGTGAGATTGATTGTTGTACTTTGACTAATGTCGTTTTCGATTTGGCACACAGATAAAACTTTTTGAGAAAAAATTAGTTTCTTCTTCTTGATTGAATTTGCCACAACAATCAAACTTTTTTTGATCTCAGATCAATTTCGAGAAATCTCAATTTTTTGTCAGGAAATTTATAGAGACCAGCAGAGTGTCACATACTTTGTGACACTCTGCTGGCGGTAACGAATTGTTTATCGTTTGAAGGATTGCTTTTTTTTTTTGTACAAATACTCAATACACACAGAAAGCAATAAAATTCAGATTTTATGTTTTGCACGCAGTAAGCAGATCTTAGATCAAAATCTTAAAAGCCAAATCGAAAGATAGGATCATATAGGATGTTTGTTTAAAGTATAACAAAAAACAAACAAAGAGGAATGATCCTTCAAATTTGTTGTTTTTGTCAGTTTGTGGGTTGGAATCATTTACATGGACCAAAGTGGAAAGAACCAAAAAAAAAATTAAATAAAAAAAGAAAAACGTTGAATCGGTTTGGCATTACTTTTTTAACATAAATGTACCAAGCCACAATTGAAAAGTACTAAATCAATTTTGGTGTCAGCTGACAGAATTGACAGTAGTCTTTCTTTATCACATTCGAAAGTTTTGTTCTTCGGAAATCTCTTGTTTTTGTTTCGACTGAAAATTTGTATTCAATTGTATTTGTATAGAAAACGATAACATTTACATAAATATTAGAAAAACGAAAAGGAGTCGTTATGGCTTTGGCAAATGTCCTCATACTTAGTCAAATTGCTGGCCATGTTATTCTTTTCATTCTATCACTCTGCATGATTGTGCCAATTAGCATGAACCTCAATGAATTTAAGTACGTAGTTTCAACTAAACGAGAATATTTCTGTTCCTCTACATGTAGATATCTATCATGTAGCTTTGCTGATTCATAAATATCTAATTTTTAGCGGGCATTGTTTATTGTTCGCGTCCGGAAAGTGGCGAGAAGAAGATGGACTCTTCAACGTTGAATGGGCGTCATCAGGATTTTGCAGGTTTCCCCTTATTACTGGTATTTTCTTATTTATTGTTTCCAGCTTGCAAATCTATCGGCAAGTAAATGAATATTATATTTTAAAACCAAGTTTAATAGAATTGATTTCAGATTTGCACGTCAACGCGAAGAAAGCTCATTCCTTGCATTGTTTATCGATGTAGTCATCGGCATTCAAATGCTCGCAATGTCCATATTATCAGCTATCATCATTACTTTGGGCTTTATTGTTTGGTGCTCGGAAATGACCGAACGTTTTCCATCATGTGAGACTGCCGCTGGTCAAAATATTACTCCAGGCGGAGAACAAATTGATACATCGGGATTTTACATTGAAATGGGAACCGCTCAGGTAAATACGTTTATTCTATGTCTAATATTTGACTATATTTTTTTATGGGAATATTGTAAACGAAGATAAATTTTAAATTGATGAGCGACATTTATTGAAAAGCGAGTTGTTTAAGAACAACACCTTTAAAAGTTTACGATTGTCCCAGAAACTCTCAGCCAATATTACTCATGCCATGAAATATTATTGTATGTGTAGTTGAGTTGCTGTATAAACCATTTTCAAAGTAACTAAAAAAAAATTGTTATCTCTTTTGATAGTTTGGTGCATGGGGAAGCTTCGCCATTTCAGTTGGAGTAGCTGTGATCGCTCTTCTACAATTAATAAACAACCACCAGGTTCGAAATATTAAAGTATCAATGTATTTGGAAAGACAACGTCTCGTAAACGAGGACGCATTAAATGTAAACAATCAACGAGATGGAAGGTCAACACCACCAGTTGAGACTGCAAAGTGAATAAGGTCGGCGTTATTGCCCTTGTCTTTCAAAAGAAGTCTTTGCTATCACCAAGAGCATTTTCATTATTCAACCAATCATTCTGGAAAGATATAAGTTTAAACTTATTTAATTATATTGCTGTATTGTTTAATAATAAGTTGACTGCACGGATCACCAACTAATCACTCAATTGTACATAAATATATTTTGTTTTTCTTTACATTTTCGTTGAGTTACACATTATGCGAGTAATACATATGCGGCATTTGCATCGCTACACATTCGACAACAGAATTGTCTCTAAGTGAATTGGATTCAGTTAAAGCAAAAATCCATTTTCAATTCAGTTAAATAAGTCGACGTATACGACGTCGTATGTAGTATGTACCATTTAACTTTCTATACAAATCATTTAATTACACTTATTATGGAATTATTTTTTTCTATTTGATATTTAGAACAACTCTAATAAATAAACTATCTTTAAAAAAATATTTTTTTTTAATTATTTCAATTTTAACAATACGAAAACAGAGTGGTATCATCAGCTAAAGAGGGTATTGGGGTAGAAATGGCGGACAGGCTTTCACAGGCCCAAAACATTGCTGATATGTTCGCTGAGTATTTCCAAAGCATTTATAATTCCACATCGTCGACTTCTCTGGATGCAAACTATATTCGTTCCCTCCCATCTGTTGCTCGTTGTACTCTTTTGACGTCAGTGATGTTATAACTGTTTTAAATAGCTTAAAGCCACAAAGAAAACCGAATATCTTGGGATTTTACCCAATTGTTTTACGTTTCTGTTCTAGTTCACTCTGTTTTCCGTTGTTAGATGAGTTCAATGAATCCCTTGCTAAGGGAATTTTTTTGAATGAATGGAAAGTCTCTGCCATAGAACCAGTCTATAAGTCGGGTACAAGAGATCTTATTTCTAACTATAGACCAATTACTAAACTCTCGGTCATACCAAAAGTCTTAGATAACCTTGTAAAAGATAAGCTTGCTTTAACAATTAAGCAACAAGTCAGCAAATACCAACATGGTTTTTGGAAGGGCAGATCTACTGTTACAAATTTAGTGGAATTCACAAATTTGTGTTTAACGTCTTTGGAAAGCCATAAACAAGTTCATGTAATTTACACTGACCTTGTTAAAGCTTTCAGCAGAGTTAATCTAATGATTTTCTTAGAGAAATTGAGTGCAGATGGCTTGTACTTGTATGGCAGAACACAATTTGTTGTTATTGGGGACTATTTTTCTAAGGAGATCCAGGTTACCTCAGGTGTTCCAGAAGGAAGCCATATAGGTCCATTTTTATTTCTACTCTTTGTAAATGATCTACCGGACTTAATCTCTTGCGTTTGCCTTATATATGGAGATGATATTAATTTTTTTTAAGACGATACATATCAACAATAAATGACACTTTACTGTTACAAAACGACTTAAACGCGTTCGACGTATGCGTGGTGCTGTTCAAATGACTTACTGCTAAACATCGGTAAATGTGCTTGCATTAGTTTCAATAGAACTTTCCATTCTATTTTTCTCTAAATGGTGAACAAATAAAAGTAGTTGATGATTTTAAAGATCTTGGTGTTATTTTCGATACCAAGTTGAATTTCAATTTGCATATTAGCTACATTGTTTCCAGAGCGAATTCCCTCTTGGGATTCATTAAAAGGAACTCTATAGATTTCAAAGATCCTTACAATCTTAAGGCATTATTTTGCAGTATAGTGCGCCCTGTCTTGGAATATGCTTGTGTTGTCTGGGGTCCTACTACTGCTCAAAATGTACGCAGAATTGAGACTGTTCAAAAGAAATTCTTAAGATTTGCTCTTCGTCACTGATGGAATTGAGGTTCATCGTACTTACCGCTCGAAATGTCTTCTACTTGGATTTCAATCTCTTGAATCGAGGAGAAAAATGTATAATGTTATGTTCATTCGCGATATCGTATGTGGATGCGTTGATAGTGAGAATTTACTTAAGTGTTTGAATTTGTACGCTCCTTCCAGATCTATTAGATCAAGGCCACACTGCTATTCGAATGTAGCCACACTACTTTGTATGGTCAGCGCGAACCTATTTCTGTATGTATTAAAATGTTCAATATGCACTATTTTCAATTGGATATATTTTTGCCCAGAAATATCTTTAAAAACATTTTAATATCAACAATTGAATTGTATATTTAACCTATCATATTTATAACCTTGCATATTGTTTTTCGAAATCTGTTGATTGTACTTATATCGTAGATTGAATAAACGAAATGAAATGAAATGAAATGAACTGACTGACTCATCAACGCACAGCCGAAGGCTTAAATTGTAGGCATGAATATTTGATAATTTGTTCCACTTGAGTGATCTAGCTCCTTCCACGCAACACACGAAGAACACAAGTTCCTTTTCCTTAAAAAAAAATATACAAAGTTCTTCTGATGTTTATTAGTTCATATAGTTTCAGTTATATTCAGTTTGTGGGGGTAAGATTATACTTACACTTCGGTTTTCTTCTGTATGGCCTAGGTAAGTGCATTTTGTACATTTTATATGATTCTTTTGTTTAATCGTATTTTCCTAGCATAATTAAGCAAACAACAAGTTTGCCATATACTTCCAAAACATTTTCCACCGTATTTTCCGTTAAGATCAGTAAAAATTGGAAATCATTTGCAGACCTCTGTGTAGTATCCGCACTGTGCAACACTTGAACATATAAAATGTAAAACATTGAAAATACAGTCACACTATATAAAATGTAAAATATGTACACTGGATACTGAACTTCAGAGCAATCGGTTACACTCTGTAATGTGCATTGGAAGTAAAAAACTTAACATTTGTTGGAGGTTTATTTTTACATTTTGACCGTGCGTTCAATCGATTCCGTTTGTAGTAAATATATAAACTAAATACTCCAAACTAAGTATTAATAATTAAAGTATAAAGTAATTAATGCATTAATACGTTATTGCCGTGAACAAAAGGTAATGCATTATATTAAATTTAAGTCAATTGTATAATCGTTTGCACCGTACTTTAATACTCGCGTCTATAACAAAATCCGCCGTATTCGGAATTTTTTACGAACCCCGAAAGAACTATAATAGAATCCCTCGGAAAATAAATGTTTGCTAGGAATTTCGAAATTTGTATCCATCAATTTCCCCTACGACTAAATTCGTAGCAAAAAATTTCCCCTACTACGGATTCAATGATAGTTCTTTCGGGGTTCGCAGCAAAATTCCGAATACGACGGATTCTGTGATAGCCCAGACTGTCTCGTTTGAGAAGGCTGATTTCTTTGACAATAAACCAAAAGTGAGAAAACTAATTTTGCGGTAAAATGATTCAAAATGAGTGCAGCAATTCTGCATGACTCATAGATTTTTAATGAACTCTCAATTTTGCGCGATGCCAAGATAAGAGTTTACTATGCGTCAAGTAGCAGTCGGTGTTTTAGCTTAAATTTGCAAAACTACACAGAAAACAAACTTATTTTATTGAATGCTATTTTTTATTTACGTATCAAAACATGTTAAGAAAGAAAACTTAAAAACAAACATAATGGGATAACCATGCGCTTCTTTTTAAATAAGAAACACAATCTCATCTGCTACCATAATCTGGTTGTCCTCTGTCATTTTACTGACTGCAGCTTCAATCTCTGCTGCGGTGAATACGTTGGCGTTATTTTGATTGACCGCAGTTGTTATTCGGGTCAGGGATAAACTCTGTTCTCTGGCCTCGCGGAACAACTTTTGAAGACTATTCTTGAAGACCCCCAGCCGTTCTTCACTAATGTAAGCAGGTGTGGACGCTACTGTTGATTCTGAATTTGTAATTGTTGTCGATGGAGTTCTCGATGTAGATGGCAATGATTGCCTTGTTTCCCGTCGGGTCAAATCGCCAGCATCTGGTGGTGGTTGAACAATATCATCTTCATCTTCGTCCATTGCACTCGGTTGTGTTTCTGTTCTGGTACGTTTGCTGCGTCGTGAAGGCGATAGCTCACTATCCATCTCGTTTTCATCCTCATCCATAGACTCGTCACCATCACGGCGACGTTTTTTTTTCTCTTTTTCGAGAACTTTCTTAAAGTAGGCAAATTGCACAAGCTCTATGGCAGCTTGCGCATCGTCAACGGTTACCGTGTTGGACATGCGTGCACGGGCATGTGCCGTTGAGAGACGAATTAGAGTTTCCAGGGAACGTGCTGTAACTGGTTGTGTTCTGGCTACATCTGATTCAACGTTGTCTTGTGATCGAAGACGGGAATACTCATTAGCGATGGCCTCACATGCTGGTTCCGAAAGTTTTGGTTTCAAGCATTTTGCTATATGAATGTATTTCCGCATAAAGTCAACAGAAAGGATTTTGTCATGACGCTTTCGTGATTTTCCATGCAAAAGAACGTCGTATTTCTCGTAGAGTTCTGTTGCTTTTTTCTACGAAAAAGTGGTAAGTAATACAATTTAGAGGTTGCACTAAGTTTTCTCTTACCTCTTCTTGGTTACCGCCAAACGAAAGTGAGTCAGCATAGCTGCTTCCCATGGATAGAACTTCACCGTCACTCTCTTTGGGGTTTCTGAAATTCAAACAAGATTAGGGAAGAGTTCAGCAAGTGAAGGTCAAAATGCCTGTATGAAGCAGGACGAGCAACAATAAGATGAAAGTAAAATTAGTGTGAAACCCAATCGCGTTCTAGACTCAAACAAGTGAAGCTTGGTTGGATTTCCTCCAAAATTTGCATTGCTCGTAGGCTGTTTTCGTCTTGTGTGATGTTGAATAAGAATCAGAAGAGATACACTCACCTGTAACGATGCATGCGCACAACATGGTCGGCGATCATATTGTCGGTATCATTGTTGATAACATCAAGCATTACAAAGAGCAAATCAAAACGAGAAAGCAGCGAGTCCTGCAGCCCAATATTTTCCATTGGCGTCTTATACTGATCATACTGCAGATAAAAATATTTACAAACTATTCCATTTTCCAAACAATTTGGCTTACCCTTCCATAAACCGGATTAGCAGCAGCCAAAACGGAACACCTGGCATTCAATGATGCATGTATTCCGGCCTTAGAAATGGTCACTCTTCCCTGTTCCATAACTTCGTGAATAGCAGTACGATCCATGTCGCTCATTTTGTCAAACTCATCAATGCAAACAACACCGCGATCGGCCAACACCATAGCACCGGCTTCTAAGCGACGCTCGCCAGTTTCCTGATCTGAAGTAACTGCTGCCGTCAAACCTACTCCAGTAGAGCCTCGGCCAGTTGTAGGAATAGCACGCGGAGCTGTATTTAATACATAGCGCAATAGCTGTGATTTTGCCACAGACGGGTCGCCAATCAGAAGTACGTTGATATCGCCCCTGAGACGAGTCCCATTAGCGAGATTCTTTTCAACGCCACCAAGCAAAAGACAAAGAATGGCTTTCTTCACATACTCGTGGCCATGAATAGAAGGTGCCAAACTCTTTGAAAGTAGTTCGAAGATGTCATTATGTTTCGCCAGCTTTTTGCACAATAAAACGTCTTCGCGTGTTATATCGAGGTTGCTATCCTTGCTTAACTGCGAGATGTTGTTAGCTAGGAGAACGGTTTTGAATGTTCCTGATGTGTAGCCACCTTGTTTGCCTGGGAGACATCGATAGTTTCCAACGATTTGCACTCGATCGCCGGGCTTACACTTGTCCACTAAGTCATCATCGCAGATTATATCCACAGAGCGCGGTAACTGACCAGCAGGCGCTTTCTCTGGCATTTCCTGAATCGTTAGACTTTGATGATCCTTATATATGGACAAGCCGAACTCGGTCTCTAGAAGATTGCCATCGTCATCCTTAGTTGGGTACACAGCACTGGAGGGAACTGCTTCAAATGAAGTTAAATCGGTGTACTTTCGCTCCATTACTTTCTTAGTGACTGGACAGTAGTGAACACTTCGCACTACCTTGGGGCGAATAAGCGACACTTTTGTAACAATGCCTTCAACACACACCAGATTACCTAGGTATCTGAAATAAAAATGCAGTGAATTTTCGCTTTCGCATTCGACTGATTACTAGACGGAACTTACATTGATGTTAGAGATCTTGGCGTCACATGGCGGTTGCCAAAACAACCTTCAAACCCTACGAAAAAGTCTTCAAAGGTTTTCGAGTAAGTTGGGTCAACCGATGCAACATATTCTTTTAAAGCACGACCAAACGCTAGCTGTTCATCGGACGCGTTACTAAGTAGCCCGAGTGCTCTTTGCGAGTTCTTTCTCTTCAGATCATTGACATTCACAATTAAGCGTTTGCTCTTTTCTGCAATCATGTCCTTGACGTGGCCAGCATAGATACCTTGGTCTTCCTATAGAGACAAGGTGAATTTTGCATAAATTGCGACATTGTTACCGGAATTTGAGTCTACTTACCTCATCGTCAAGGAAATCCAAGTATTCTCGTTGGATATCTCGTATATATTGATCTGCGTCACCCATATCGCTAGAACGGCTAGAACTATGTATTAGAAAAAAGAAAACAACACAAAATCACATCAACTCAAAACAGGAGAAAAAATTCAAACTAATTACACAAAATGCAAAATTTGATTTGTTTTGGCGGGAACGTAACATGAGGGAAGTTCTGCTTGGAAAACGTCAAAATGCCACCGAATGGCGGTTACACCTCAGGTTGACATATTAGGTCTGTTCCTTTACTTTTATATCTTAAGAATTTTTACGAATTCTTACGAATTTTTACTCAATGCCGTTCCTTAACTCGAAAAATTCGTAAACAGAGCGCCGTCGAGAGAGCAAGATATTACGATTACCCCTCCACTGAGAATCTTACGAATTTTTACTCAACAAATTTCTTGGTGTTAGAAATTTGAAGGGCTGTCAGTCACCAAACAATTAACAGCTAATTTGAAATTTCTTGTAATATTTGACAATCGATTGAATTTGTTTTGATTTCTTGCGTTCTATTAAAATAGTATCAACAGTTCGCAAAATAAATATTGAATGTTCTCCCCGAACATTCCATCGTATTGAAAATATTCTTTACCACTGCAATTTATGGAATTATTTATCTGTCATATCTGTCATTTTTCATAGTTTACTACAAAAGCGTTCCCTAACTTTTTCGTAAGTGTCTCTCTCTGTGAGAGAATTTATCCCCACCACTGCCATTTTAATTGTCTTTTCCATTCTTACTACAAAAGTAAGGGAACAGACCTATTATGGCAGAACTTACACCACTTTATAATGTGGTATTCGATTGGGCGCTCTCAGAGCACTTTTTTTTGCTCTCAGAGCAATTTTTATCATTTTTATGTTCGTTTGGTACAGGAAAAAGCAATCTTTTTCTGATTTCAGAGCACTTTTGCGAATCTAGATATTTTCTCAGATTTACCAATACAAGTGCGTTTGAATTTGACAACTGATGGAGTTTGTTTACATTTTTAGTGAATTTTTTCTCCAGCAAAGAAAGCATTGCATCGGGTGAATCAATTTTTGTAAATTATTTATATATAAATATTTAGAAATCAATCGGGACAGATATTTCTAATGTCTTAATACAAAATTTAACCAGTGAACGGAAATCGCTTAGAAAAGTGTCGAAGACTACACATATTCAAATCACACATAAAAATATCAACACAAAAAAGAGCAAGTGACGTTTTTATGTTCGATTAGGCACACGAAATCTGAAATCTGAAGAAGCCCAAACGAATACCACATAAAATATGGTTTGTTATGTACTTTTACTGCTGTAAAAGCATATTTGTTTACTATTGCTGTAAACCAATCAATGTATAGGTAGAGCGTAACAGGGCATGAGGGAAAAACAAGAAAATTGTCCAATACCTATACGGACAAAAATAAATAACGAAATACTCCGAAAGATCATTTTTGTTGCTTTAGTTATTCAAATGCCGTTATCAAAAAGATTCGATTCAGATTCGATCTTATTGGAACAATTCTGGTGCACAAAAATAAAAACCGAGATAAAAACAGTTTTATAAAAGGGAAAACGAAAACAGACACCTAACAGTTGTTTATTTACAGTGTTCTGTTGAAATTAAATGCAAATGTGTTTATGAAAAATAATGGAAATGTTTTGCTGTTTTTTCTTCAGTGCTTTCGATTTCTCAGCTATAAACTGAAGTGTAGCACTTCAATTTCATTTATACCTCATTTCATCAAATGAAACTCCTCTTCGACTTAATGCTATACAGTAGGTACCTACCTATACACATAACATAATATCAATGATATAAACAAGTCATATGGGTGTAATATTAACCATTAACCATTGAGAACCGTATTACGAACTGCTTAATGTGGAACTGTTGGGTTTGTATCCCAGCAAGCATTTACTAGACTTTATTTGTAGTATGTACTTGGTGGAATTTTTTACAAATAGTTTTCCGCTTTGTATTTGTAAACGTGTTTCATCTTTTAGAAGAACAGCGCAATTGCAGCTTCTAGACTTTTAGCAAAAAAAGGCCCATCTGTGAAAGAGATGGGCTTTGTAAGAACATACGATACCTATCATGCAAACAACCCTGTATTTCAATTTCTGACAACTGACTAGTCATATTTTTTTCCCTGCTTTTTATTCTACTACGTGAGGATTGTGAAGTGACATTAGCATTTATTGAAAGAAAGAAAAAAACTCATCAATTGAATCCACCTCAATAATAAATAAATTTATTAATTAAATGAGCATTTCCCATTAGAAAATTGTCCAAAAAATATTTCAAAAATGTCGTACAACTATGAAGAAATGAGTTGGGCCGGTAAGTTGGACTCAAAAGATTAATAAATAAACAATACGAAAATTTCGTACCTCCATGTTTTACACGATAGAAAAAATTTTAAATTTTCTCTATTTTTCTCGCAAAAGAAAATTATGATATTTAATAAAATAAACACGTTGCAGATGTACGTGATCTCTTTCGTAAATGGCGCGAGGATAACGAACGCAGAAGTGACGATGTCATCCAACTATGGATTGCAGTTCTAGAAGATAAAATCCGTAAAGTCGGCAATGAGAGGCATTTAATTTTAGAACAGGTCATTATTGCCGCTCTGGATGTGGCACGCTTCGATATTGCAGTCGAATGTACCAAACAGCTTTCCTCAGAGTTCCCCGGTAGCTTACGGGTTCAGAAATTCAAGGCAATGCGCCTGGAGGCACTGGAGCGTTACGACGAAGCTATTGATGTTCTCGATGCTATAATAAAGAAAGATGAGACAAATGCAGCACCCAGAAAGCGAAAGATTGCAATTCTCAAAGCTAAGGGAAAGAGAACTGAGGCTATTCGGGAATTGTGTGATTATTTGAAGAAGTAAGTTGAATTTTACTTTAGCAAAATGTTAAGTCAACATTATTGTGCGAAGTTAAGTCCACATAGCACACTAGATTTTCATAACCATCTTATTCTCGGTGTGCTTAAGTCCTTTAGTTTAAACAAGCAAATGCGCCTACCTCGCAACACGTTAGTTAACAGATTGAAAATGAAAGCTGCATGATGACTACTGGCTCATGTGCACTTGACAATTTCTTCATTAATTCAGACTAGGTTCCACCTATTGGAAATCTATAAAACAATAATTTGCCTTTTTAATCGCGAAAAATGCGGAATAGCTGAGTAGATGTAAAATGTAAATGAGTATGTTTTTCCCAAGTCTCTGCCAAGTTGAATGAAGAGCAATTGTGAAAAACAGATGGAACCCGAGTGTGAACCCTTTAACTACTGACAGTTCAATAACTAAATAAATTTCGACGGATGGCTCAGTAAAACGTCACAAGTATGTGAATACGATTCTAATCAGGAATCGTTGTTGAGTCACAAAAGTAGAAGACCGCAATTTTAAGTAGATAATAACGTTGTATAGGCCAGTGCCATTTGTAGTTTACAAATATGGACAAAACAACAACAGCTAACTTTTCACCTTTTCATTTTTAGGTTCATGTCGGATCAAGAAGCTTGGCATGAACTGTGCAACTTATATTTGGCCGAGTGTGATTACGCAAAGGCAGTCTTCTGCATGGAGGAAGTACTCTTACACAATCCACATAGCCATCTGATTCATCAGAGAATAGCAGAAATACGATATACGATGGTAAGTCGGAATTGTCGCCAACGATTGTCCCAGTACTAATTTCCCTCTACTCCTTCTAGGGCGGCATGGATAATATTGAAATAGCAAAGACTTACTATGCACAGGCCGTAAAACTAAATGCGAACAATTTGAGGGCGTTGTACGGTCTATATCTAGTAAGTTCTACCGACGATAATATCTATATCAAAAGCATCTAATACACAACTCTATTTACAGTGCTATAATTTTATTGCAAATTCCCGAGCCATTGTCTCGAAGCGAAAAGACGCACAAAAAATGGCTCAATGGGCTCTCGAACAGGCGACATCCAAAACGACGAAATCATCGAAAATCACCAATAATGACAAGTATATCGCAGCATTGGAAAGTGCGTTCGGCAGCGTGGATCTGAAGTCAAATTGACATGTAATTGCCCGTATTTGCCAAACATCTTGCGTCACATAATTTCCTTTTCTATAATTCCAAAGTGCATCTATTTAATGTGTCTATTCTTCCACTACCAAGAGTAGTACAGAACATCACCAACACTCGAAGAAAATCGCAATGGCAATTTGGCAACAGCTCCATCTAGAAAAAAAAAAAAAAACAATAAATAAACACAATTTCCTTATAAAACTGAAAAAAAAAAAACATTCAACCAAAGGCGTTCCTTCTATCTCCTTGTTTCTTTACAAATCCATGCAAATGTAAGGTTACCATTGTCGTTTTCTTGGCAACGAGCATGTATCCTACATATATCGTTAATTATAATACATTTATTATTATAGTCCATATAATACGTGACGTATATCTTAACAAAATTATTTAATGTGGTATCCGATTTTAAAGAAAATTACATTGTCTTTCTCTAGTCTTATGTTCGATTAGAAAAAAAAAAACACTGAAATCGAGAGCACTTTTCCTAAACTCATTTTATTGTAAGAGATTTACCAACAGTTCAAGTTTGACAGCAAATGGAGTTTGTTACGTTTAATTAAATTTTTCAACAGCATTGAATACATCAATTTGTGTAAATTATGACAAATGTTTATAAATCAATACCTATTGGTGCACATTTAATTTGAATTTAATATAAAATTTGTACAACAAATACAAACGCAAACAATAACAACACTAAAGAGAACGTTCCATTGGAGGCAGGAAATCTGAGAGCAAATCTGAGAATTCTGATTGAGTACCACATAAATCGTTTTATTTCTGTTTGTTCCATTTAGTTAAATAAAATTGTTTAAAAGCTGTAAAGCATGTAAACAGAATTGATGAACTTTACATTTTAATGATTTAGGTAACAGAAAAAAAGAAGAATATATTAAATAAAATAAATTTTCCATGGTAAAAAGTGTAAAACATTGAAACATGATATTATTTATTTAACAAACACCTACATGCCCTATCGTCGAACAGGTAAGAACAACTAAAAGTCCTTCATTTACTTTGTAGGTACACCTAAGTTCTGTACACCTTGTTCTCATGATAATATTTATCGGGAAAAAGGGTTTTCATTTGAATACAGGCGAGACTAAACAATTATAAACAGTGGAGGTAAAAAATGCGTTGCTTCGAAAATCAAAAATAAATTGTCGCGTCTGCCATTTTCTATTTACTAAGTTGAAGTTGATGGGATAAATATTTTTTCCAAACGAATACAAATTCATTCGTGCGTAGGTATTTACATACCCATAAGATTTTAATTGTTGACCCTTAATTTTTGAATAAATATTCTGGGACTAGTTATTGACACCTAATCGGTGTGTAACTGACAACGAATTCTATTTCGATTTCAATGTCCCGTCGTATGTTTAAGCTTTGCGTGACATCAGTTATGTATACAGAATATTAAAGATAGTCACGATTAATTATATTAATTAACAGCGAATCGATTTTGACAGAAAAGAAGTATATACCTTTTTATATATTCTTATAGGCTAGACTAGACAAGACAATTTATTGACCATCGGTGTGGATGATGACTCCAATCGATACCCGTCGTTCAAATATTCAAAGTTTCTGTTGATATTCCTCTTTGCTACATTATTACACGAGGAACAGTGCGAATAGACTTTGTTGTGATAACAAATCGATTCCAGTTGTTTAATTTTTTTTTGTGCTTATGTACTCTGTTTACATTTTTTTGTGGTTCGTGGTATATATTGCATGATAACAAAACTGTCATGGACGCTGGTGATTGTAACTACCTACACTGCATTACAGTGGGTATATTATACCTTCGTACTTACGCATCGCATCCTAGCTAGCTACCTAGTTTTCGTAAGAATTAATTGCATCTTTCTTATATGCATGACAAGTATATAATATAAGAGATGAAACAAAAAAAAACATGTGCGTTTGCGAATACATACGTAAACGAAACATGATTTTTTATTTTCGTTTCGTTTCAATGGAGGTAGGTAGGTGTAGGTACCTAGGAGAGTGGACTGTATATATTCCGAATAGAAACCGTTTTAGTGTTTAGTAAGTTTCTAAATCTGAAAGCGGTGGTATAGCACGTGTAGCGAACGGAGTTTCTATTATTTTGCAATTGATTTGTATAAGTGCATTCGTCGTAAGGATTAGTAACAAAAATGCAAGAGGCTGTCATTCAGAAGAAGTAAGTAAGGAGTTTGATTAGTCCTGGCGAAGGTATTCAGCAGAATGAATGCTTAGCCTTAAAAAAATTGGGTTTTTCGAATTTCTTATCTCCAAAGTGTGAGAATAGACTTACTTACTTCTTTTGGTGGAGCTCAAAAAGGTCAGTGGGGTTGGACCCTACAAACATACCGATTTCACGTTGTTAAGGGTGCATTTACATTTGTTTGTACCTATGGAGTACCCGTATTCAAGAAGAAGTTGTTGTCTGCTCTCTGTGTGTTGTCATAGAATCCAAAATCAGTTCATAATTTAATAAAGCTCTCAAAAAGTGTTAAAATAGTATTTGGCTGAATAGACGGAATGTAAATCAATACTCTATAGCGATACAACTTGAGATTCTTAAATTCAAATGAAAGCTGTATTCATTTTATAGAGAAAATGTCCTTATTGCCAGCCAGCAATCAATAGTAGTATCTAAAGGGCCGGTTACAGAAAGGAACTACCTATATACGATATATAAAAAAAAACAAACAAACATTTCTTTACGTTTTTAAAACACCTACCTGTAAATACGAAAATATTCGAGGAAAGTTTAATACCTCAGGGCAACTGATGTGTTCCTTTACTTACGAATTGGTAAAAATTGTAATTTCTTATATGTTAAATGTTCATTCGCGTTTCCTTTAATAAATATTTTCGCTTTCAGGAAGCTGAAAAAACGAGGCCATAGGGTTATAGTCACTGAATTCTCAAACAAAAAGAGCATAAATCATTTTTTTTTCGGCGTTAAATGATCAAAAACAAGGTACTATAATGGAAAGCCATAAGTCTGCTATAATCACAAAATGTTAAGCTTCTTCAAAAGATCATACATTGAAGTTGTGATGGGTATATCTTTGTCGCATTCTCTCAAAGTTTTTCAAGTTGAAAGTCAGTTGTTAAGTTGTAAAGGTGGTAAATGAAAACCAAAAACTCTGTCATTTGTTTTGAAATAACTTAGGCCCATTTTATTCACTCGAAGTTGAACACAACTTGGGGATTTTTATATGGGAAACATCCCAAGTTGTGTTTAACTTCGAGTGAATAAAATGGGCCTTAGTTTTTTTTGTTTCGACGGAGTCAAAACTTAAGAAGGAAAATTCAATAATATAACTAACACAAGGCGATACATACACATTATAGTAAAAAAATGGTAAAAACCGTCCCGTTTCACAGTTTTTAATTACATAAATGAACATTTCTTCGTTTCGTGCACAACTTCATCTTCCACATAAATTCATTAGAGTAACTTAACCCACGTTACTTTTATAATAAATATCTTATTCACTAGGATCTCACTTGTAAGAATGCCTCATCCTTATCGACCTTCAAAGTTTCTGTTTAATCTAGCCAATGTCATCGAGTTCACACTGCATAGCCGATTTTTAAGGTCGGTTACATCCCTTGGTGCGCCTTGTACTGCACTTTTGTGTTCAATGTTTACATCAAATGATTGCTTGACAAATTGCAGCTTGAAAAACGCTTGTTTTTGTTTTTATTCCAGGTCCAACAATGTTTCAAATTACGATGAAGAGATCTCCTTGCTTCTACAACACCAGAAACGTCTATCACTCGCCTATGGTGCCTTGGATGACTGTCCCTATCTAATACTTAAATACATTGCTGATAAAATTCAAATTCTCGATCTTAGTCACAATAAATTTCGAAACCTCTCATTCCTTAAGCACTTTCCTAGTCTGCAGACCCTTATTTTGGATAAGAATTCCTATTTAGAATGCGAAACCTTACCCGCAATGGCAAATCTCGAAGTACTCTGGTAAGTTCCATTTGAGAATGGTTTTCTCAACGGCACTCTTGTTCATATTCGCATTTCTTTGCAGGCTCAACAATTGCAACCTCATAAATATTACAGATTGGCTACACACCCTGCAGGCGCAGTGTCCCGCAATCTGTCAACTTTCCATGATGTGCAATCCAGTGGGCCTGACTGTTTTAAATGGAGTCACTGATAATGACGAGAAGGAATATCGCAAACAAGTACTTAAATTGTTGCCCAGTTTAGTTTACTTCGATGGAATCCGGATAACTGATGAAGATAGGAGACTGGCGGCACGAAGTAAAGTTTCCCTTGTTCTAATAGAAGAGATTTTCCGAAAGAAAATCAAAAGTTTCATTCAGTTTTCAGCAAGGCTACATTCAAATTATATGTCAGTGGAGAAGTTGAATGCGACTTTTCTTAAGAACAAGAGTATTACTAATACCACAATGAGGGCAAGTTCTTGACAAAGAGAGGTCCTTGCAGTTTGTCGGACCTCAATTTAATTTCCTTTTCTTTATTAATTTATAACAAAAAACTAATTTATTAGTTGTATTTACAATTTATACATTATTGTGTCTTGGATTTTGTATGTACCCAATAAATGTTAGTAATGATGAACGGTGATGATTCGTTTTACAGAAGTAACTACTATTTTTGTGTTTATTTTGGGTAGTTTTTGAATGTTGCAGGTAGAAAAAAAAAAAAACAAGCAACTCGGTAATTGCAGCGGCACCTAAATTAAAAGAAAATATTGGGTCGATATTACGAACCAACCCTTGTCAAAAGTTCGCGAGAGATGGCGCTGCTAAAATTTTGTATAATATACATATTTGTGCGTTGAGCCGTGAGCACAGGTTTATTAAATTCCTAAATATCCGTCATTTGAGCCAATTTTGTAGGTCTACTGTGATAGAAGACGACTCAACTTTCTTTAGAAATGCTGTCTTGTCAAAAGTCAAAAATATAACGTTTTATAAAGCAAATGAAAAATCAAAGTTTTCAAATGAAACTGCAATATGCTACTACTAGTTGTTGTATCAAAAATATTTATATTTCTTAAATTACTATGCACACTATTATATATAATAAAATTTACACGCTACCTACGTTGTCGTTGAGTTTGGATACGATCTTTTCCTCCACCTAAACCGAAATAGTTCCGTGAATTTAATTGAGGCGACAGACTTTTTACTGCTGCCATTGCTGCTAAGAGTCATTCTTGTCGATTCAGATGTCGATGATTTAGATGGGATCCTTAGCAAGCCATTACTAAGTGACTCACAAGCAAGCCCATCCAAATATTTTAGACTCGGAAACAAACTGAAGACGTACTCTCTATATTCAGTATTCGGATGTCCATTAAGTAAAGCCTGCGTACCTGGATTTCCCATCATCGATAACTGCTGAATATTCGGACATTGATCTTGCACCCGATACAACCAGTCATCCAGTTTGCTGATCTCACAGTTGTTGATCCTGTATATAAGATATTGGAATTATTACTAAGTTAATGGTCGAGAACGCGCTAATATTACCATAGAATTTTCAAATTCGGGAGAAACGGCAGCGAATTGACATTCAAATTTGCATTGCGGTCCAATATAAGCGTGTGTAGTCTATCGAAAAATGTCAGAAATGAGAGACTTTCGAAATTGTTGTAGCTCAAATCCAGACATTTGGTTTTCGTAGCAAACTTTTCTGCAATCCGTTTCGGTATCGATCGTAGGTTTTCATATGCCAACGATATTCGGCCGTTTTCTTCGAGTATATCATCACCAAACGAGTCTGTGATCGATACCATTTTGAAGAAGTCCAAAGAAGAGTACTCTTGTGCGGCGGCACCGCAATCGAAATCATCTGTCAGACTGTCAATCGATCTGCGATGCACACACTCTTTGAGTATCGAATAAAGATTATCACTAGAGGTGAATTAAAAATAAAATTCGCGATTAACCTCGTATTGATCATTAACGGAATATTACAATTTAATTGACACTACGGCCGGACTGTCTTCTCGTTTGCTCAAGGTTACTCACCTACTGTCACCGTTGGTAAAGCTGATCTTGTCAGACATTTTTTCTAAGCTTTTGTGTTCTACAACCTCAGGTATTCCAGATTCATATAAAGCTGGATCATCTATAGGTTAATTTTTAGTTGCTCTTATGATTTAGACAGCGATTTCTTAAGCAGTTTGATAAAATGTCTGCAGATGACTATAGCTTTGTCACAATGCAGCAGCTCTAGTACTGAATTCAATCAACACGGTTCACAAACTGAACTTTTATTGTTAAATTCAGAGTTAAGCAGCCCAAAAACAAGACGGAGTACTCTCATTTGAAACCAATTGTTGTTTAAGTCATAGAGAGGACAACAAAGATGATGATGAAGATCATGATGATCATCAGCATTATCATGGGCAATGAGAACAATAATTCTAGTCCATGATAAGCGAGTGATACACAGTATTTATATTTGTTGTTTATTCACGAGAGAGTGTTTTTCCCGCAAGGAGAAGATGGTGTGGTGCCGGGTGTGATAAGGCCGCAAGTATAAGGTGACGCTGCGTGATGTGATGGTTTCTTTCCAAGCATACTTTCGAACCAGATAAGAAGTGCATGGATTGTTGTGATTGAAATTTAGTACTTCTTGCAGAACAACTTATTGTTATTTGGTATAAACCCACTTTAAAAATAAATTAAGATCGGAAACTTGTGGAAAATGTATTTTATTGCAAAGTGGTATATACATAAAAACGGCTTGGAATAGGCCAATGGCCTTGGCAAATTAATTTAAAACCCATTCAAATAGAGACACATAAAACCCATAAAACAATCTACTGTTCTTTTCTTTTACACTGCATTTATTTATGAATCTTTATCAGATTTGCATAGATATTCTTATGAATATTTACAATAAAAAAGTGACTGTTGGCTATTACGAGTAAGGTATAATAAACCTAATGTAGGTATTAATCTTCGGACAAAGACAAAATCGTTTCTTACAGGTAATAATAGGACAATCAAATATTATTTACATTTTATGAAATAAATTTGGTTTTAATTATTGTTACACCTTCCATTAATTTGTACGGAGAATCGATTTAATCCTTTCATACGACCTTCAAAAAGAATATCATCGATTGCCTTTTTAGCAAACATCTGTTGTTCAGCATTCAGTTTTCTAAATTCCCATATCCAAACTTTGCCTTGATTATCGATATCATCTGTGAATTTTTCCGAAGTTTTCTCATATGTCATAGGCATTGAAAAGCTTTGCAGGTCTGCATTTTCAATGAGATTTTCTGACTTGATCGTGGTCTCGATATCATCAAAAGTGTCAGCAGAAGTGCCCTTTGAATATGACATACAAAAAAAAAAAAAACAATTTAAAAGTCTTGTAAACAAACGATAACAATTATTAACTAGTTTTTTGTCCTGCATTCTGTAACCTCAATAAATTTTATTTTTGTTCTTAGCTTATTTTTGAAAGAATAACACAACGGATATAAAACGTTATAAGTCAGACATATGGTTTAAAAGTTGACTCGAAACATACCACAGGATCATCCTTTACATTATCCAGACCAGAAACAATACCTTCTATGTTAGTACGGTTCGTCAGGTCATTCTGCTGTTCGTTCAGTTCTATCTCTGTCTATAAGGTTAGAAGAAAAGTTGGTAGAATTTGTTAGAATTGGTATATTTCGTTACGCTTCCCATTCGACCAAAACTCTTTTTTACTACCTACTAATAGATTTTCATAAGTAAATGATAATTTTAAACTTATATTACGTAAGCACGAATTTAAAAACAAAAACAAAATCATTTTATTAGTTTTTTGAATTACCTGCTTCGCAAATTCTTATCACCCTAGCTAGACCCTATTCGCCAGCTACCTACTAAATAAAGTACTAGAACAAATTGTAACACTTTTCATAGTTAAGGCTGGTACGCTGTTCAAGTGAAATCCAATTTTTCATACAAATTTTTCACTGCGAAATGTCAAAATGAATTTTCCAAATGAAAATTTCACTAGGCGGTACGCAGTTCGAGTGGAAAATATCGCTTCCAAAACTGAGTCGTAGGTGGCGATACTAAAATCTCTCCGCAGCTATTTCACTTGGTTTTTATTGTCCGTCGCATTAATTTTTTGACATTTCAGCGTGAAAAATGATTTGTAGGAAGTGGTTTAGAAATTTATTGGAATTTCAGATGTTTCTTTAAGAGGATAATAAGTTTTTCGCACTTGCAAAATTGTTTTTTCATTGAATATAGTGCGATAATGTTAGGTGTACAAATAGTTCGTGGCACGGATGGCCTTTTCCATAAGCAGGGTGCCTCAAGAATATTTTTCTACCCAGTTTTGTTCAAGCAATACCAGCAGATTATTATATGTATAATTTCCCTGCACTGTTAACTGTTTAAATTTGACGACTGTCCTTTTTATTTTATAAATCAGACATTATTTGCCAAATTGAAAACTGTTAAAATTGTCATGAACAAAATACGAAACATTTTTTTTTGTGTGTTTGGAGGTTCGCTGGAAGGGAAAATCATCGAAAGACCTTTCAGCCGACCTAAAACACCTACCTAAGGGCACTGACTTTTGACAACCGACGGTGATTGCGCCTAGCCGTTCGACTAATCGAAAGATCAATCGTTTGTAGAATATCTGAATTTTTTTGTTAGAAAATATATTGACTTAGCTAATTTTTATAGATCAACATGTTTTTTCCGCCTTAACCTCCTGATTACACTGCCTGTATTTAATAATTCGGTTGTTTCTAAGCTAACGTGGTTGAGAAGCGTGGTGCATTTAAGGAACTTGTTCGACTTCTTTCTATACTGATTCAATATCTAGATCAGCGTTGTGAATTGAATATGACTTTGTTCCTTTGTAATATTTTTGAAAGACCTTCATTTTTTAGAAATACGTTTGGAGCGGTCATAGCCACAACTGGTGCCCGTAGGTCCATACTGGTTGCAGAATTTGGTTTTATGGCAATAACTTATTGTTATTGTGGTCGATCACGGATGAATGTCTACCAATAGGTCAATACACTTTACTGTAGGTATCACATGATTCACAAAAAGTGAAGTTTCCAATTTGTTTCTTCCATCTGTTTTCTTAAACTGCCACAAAACAATTTTTTTTTTTGAGCGAAGTCACCCTGCATAAATTTCTCCAACTAAAATCTCCAACAAAATATTTCACTCTCTATTTCACACCATTTTTGGAGAGGAGTGAAAATTTCACTTCACTCGATCAGCGTACCAGCCTTTATGCTTGAACAAAACTGGGTAGAAAAATATTCTAGAGGCACCCTGCTTATGGAAAAGGCCATCCGTGCCACGAACTATTTGTACACCTAACATTATCGCACTATATTCAATGAAAATACAATTTTGCAAGTGCGAAAAACTTATCATCCTCTTAAAGAAACATCTGAAATTCCAATAAATTTCTAAACCACTTCCTACAAATCATTTTTCACGCTGAAATGTCAAAAATTTAATGCGACGGACAATAAAAACCAAGTGAAATAGCTGCGGAGAGATTTTAGTATCGCCACCTACGACTCAGTTTTGGAAGCGATATTTTCCACTCGAACTGCGTACCGCCTAGTGAAATTTTCATTTGGAAAATTCATTTTGACATTTCGCAGTGAAAAATTTGTATGAAAAATTGGATTTCACTTGAACTGCGTACCAGCCTATACCAGCAGATGATCTTTAAAAATATGTATAATTTACATGCACTGTTAATTGTTTAAATTTGACGACTGTCCTTTTTATTTTACAAATCAGACATTATTTGCCAAATTGAAAACTGTTAAAATTGTCATGAACAAAATACGAACCATTTTTTTTTGTGTTTTTGGAGGTTCGCTGGAAGGGAAAATTATCGAAAGTCATTCAAGAACTAGTAGGTACGCTAGAGATGCTTCGACAATAGGGAAGGCCTTTCAGCCAATCTAAAATACCTCCCGAAAGCAATGACTTTTGCCAACCGAATGTGAATGTGCCTAGCCATTCGCTAATCGAAAGATCCCTCGTTTGTAGAATTTCTGGACTTTTTTGTTAGAAAATATATTGACTTAGCTAATTTTAATAGATCTAGAGATCAACATATTTTATCCGCCTTAATATCCTGATTACACTGCCTGTATTTATAAATTCGCGTTGTGCATTTAAGGAACTTGTTCGACTTCTTTCTATACTGATTCAATATCTAGATCAGCGTTGTGCATTGAATATGACTTTGTTCCTTTGTAATATTTTTGAAAGACCTTCATTTTTTAGAAATCAGTTTGGAGCGGTCATACCCACAACTGGTGCCGTAGGTCCATAATGGTTGTAGAATTGGTTTTTTTAGCAATAACTTATTGTTATTGTGGTTGAACACGGATAAATATCTTCTATGAGTCAATACAATTTACTGCATCACGATTCGCAAAAAGTGAAGTTTCCAATTTGTTTCTTCCAGCTGTTTTCTTGTCTAGTAGGTAAAATAAAAGTGCGAGAGTTGAATATTGGAGTATTCTTTATTTAATAGGTAACCTAAGATCTTCTTGAACTGCCACAAAAAAAAAACTTTTGAGCTCAGGCACCCTGCATAAATTTCTCCAACTAAAATCTCCAACAAAATATTTCACTCTCTATTTCACAGCACTTTTTGGAGAGGAGTGAAAATTTCACTTCACTTGATCAGCGTACCAGCCTTTAGTGTTCAAATAAGACGAGAGCGTCAGTTTCATTCCCCATTTTAACTTCTCTGTCTTGCAACAGCAATTGCATTTGCAACCCCTTTTAAAAAGGCTCCAAGATTATTAAAATTTGGCTACATTTTTTTTATTTTGTAAGAGGTAAAAGCTGGATAAACTGAGAACCTACATACAAGTGTGAAATTTTCTCAAGCGATTCCCGGACAATGAATATGTGCAAAAAGAGAATAATAATAATTGTACCAAGCAATCTACTACAATTACCCAATACCCACTATTCGCCTATCTACTGCAAAACGAAAAGCGCAATCTTTCATGATTTCGTTGTGTCACTTTAGTATGGGATTTTTTATTCCGA
Source organism: Cheilosia vernalis (assembly GCA_949126925.1). Lineage (NCBI taxonomy): Eukaryota > Metazoa > Arthropoda > Insecta > Diptera > Syrphidae > Cheilosia > Cheilosia vernalis. Next base: position 97,351,814 of record OX421358.1, on the reverse strand, counting down.
AACAGCTACAAACTGGATTTAAGTGTAAATCCTGTAAGTGTCAACTGTCAAGTAGTGTATGTCCATTCCATAGTTATTGCAATTGAATTGATGAAGATTCTTCTTTACTCTTTACAATAAAAGACAACTAGTGTCACTTGTATCTGTTTTGAAATTTTTTTTTAGCATAGTATTACTAATTAAAGCCAATATTACAAGCTACAAGGCTTTAGAATATACATAATTATTTCCTATAGGACCCGAAGTCTTAATTTTATTAAAAAAGCTTTTTCCGTAGTGAGTTCTGTTTCACCAAAACAGCTATGGCAAATCCTTCCCACTCTCCCCTATTTCATACCAACCAGCACCAGTCCAGAAGATTGACGTGACGACAAATGGTACATTCAAGATTCAACGGAAATAGAAAAAAAAAAAAAACTGTACATACTTACGTTGTCTACGTTTTCGCCGCATTCAGTGTCGGTGTCTACATGTTCGGAGTCATCTACCTGATTGCTCAAAAACTGCATATAATTGAAATACCACAATGTTGGCTTGTACGTTTTTAGAGCTAGCACCTTCTTTTGTTCACGACGATAATTGCTCCGTAAGATATTCACTTTCCTCCTCACCACATATCGGTCGGCGCCCGGTTCGATTTGATGTAATTTCTTTGCCAATATTTGATAGCAATCATTTTTGAGTTGTCTGTTTTTATATTCAGCACTCTTAGCTTTCCACAGAGCTGGAAAGCTTTTATATAGTTCAATAAATTCTCTCCAGAATTCGTGAATGTCATTAGTAAACGACGACGACGACATGCTTCCGATTTGACTGAGCTATTGTGACTGTACATTCATTCCATGTCGTACGTACGTATAGTTTTTCCATATCCACACAGTTACAACAGCCCATTATCTGACTCGGTGGTGGTGCCTCTGTATATTATGTATGTATACCATCCAAATGCACCGCCGGACGGGACGGGGACGAGGCACCCCATCCGAATGCACCCAAATAAAATAAAGTGCGTTCAGTTTCAATCAGTCACTATGTACCTTGTACCTATTTGATATTACTCATTCATTATTCATTATTGTTTGCTATCTTCGGAGTGCCAGAATGCTACGGCTACACTAAAAATTGTCCACATTCTAGTGTTGCCAAGCGCACGTGTAACATAATTTTTTCGGAGTTGTAAATAATTATCATCTGCTTTGCGAATATTTTGCATTGGTAGATTTTAATATAAATAACATTTTATAAAATTGCTTAATTTACGTGTCTTATTGAAATTAAGTTAACCCTAATGTCTTTGATATAGCACTCTATTCGACCTGGCAGTGAAAACCTGTGTTTGATATGACTTCTAGGGCACCATAGTTGTGCCCTGAATTGACCCCAGTTAATTTGTTGGGGTATGAATTAAAGGACCATTCACATGAGCGCGAACTGCAAACTGCGAACAGGTGAATATTCGTAGGCTCTGACATTTTATTCACATTTTTTGGTCGCAGCTACCCGCGAATCATTTGTATTGTTGAAGGTTAAGTTCGAGCGAATTTTTCATTCGCAGGTTTGTGGATCGCGACTGTTTTATGTGGATTGTGAATAAAGTGTGACAGTTCGCGGCAAGAATTGCTGTAATTGTAAATTTCGGTATTTTAATCAATCAAGTCTCGGTTTTTTTTAGATTAGGTGTTTTATTAATTGAATATAATGCTTTTGTAGTAAAACAAATAGCAATTTTCAATTAATAAATACAGATAAATTGATTTGTTCGCAGTTCGCCTATTCGCAGTTCGCGCTCATGTGAATGGTCCTTTAGTGCTGAGTTTTGCTGTCATTTCGCTTGCTGTTAATCGTTTGTTGAGATATCGTTATAAAGATAAATAAAATAAATTTGATATTCGAAAGGGAATTGTTTGAAAACAACAATGTTTATGAACTAAAACTTTATATTATAGATAAATGAAATGGCAAAAAGCTGAAATCGAAGCTGCATACATTTTTAAATTCATCGCCTTTATTGCAAACAGTTTTATCAACTTGTTCACAAGATCAGAACTGAGTTCACTCATTTTTAACAATAAACAGAAAATACTTCATACTTCATAATATAAGCCATTATAAAAGACAAAATGTGCGTTTTTCGCAGAACGAAGTGGAATATTATATTCCCGGTTAAATATACAGGACAGTACAGACAGCTACCTACCGAGCTCGATGCTAGATATTAAATTCACACTCGAGCCAATTCAAATTGGAGCTGGAAAATAATCTTCAATAGTTTTGCATAACAGAATTCTTGAAAGTAGGTACATAGTTACCTCTTACCTGTCCCTTCCTACATATTTGAGCGGTTGAAATTATCTTTGAAATGTGAAATGTTGTTAACTAATGCGTTTGCTAGAAAGATTTCTGAAAAGTAGAAATTGTTTTATGCCTAATGTCATTAATATTAGATACACTATGTAGTGCTTTCTTTTCTTTCTTTCAATACAAATTGGTATAAAATTGGGTAGGTAACACTGTGGAAATATTATTCTTTGAAACTGCGCATGAGAGATGAGAGAGCCGGAACAGCTACTCTACTAATACTGCTCTGCTACTGTTACTGTCCCTTGGGGAAGTGGTTGCAAAATGCAATGGACAGCAGTGTTGCTATTTCATTGAGATGGTTTTTCCCTCGGAAAGCTAATTTTTTTCCCATTTTTCCCTTTTGGACTTAGTCAAAATTCCCACCAAATTCCCACATAGTTAATTTAAATAAAAAAGTAAATTTTCAATACTTTTATTAACAAAAAATAAAAAAAGGCACACAAATATTATATATTAATTATTTGAATATTAATTTACACACTAGAAAGCCAAATTATGTGGACAATTCCGAAATGTATTCGGCAATCATATATCTATGTGTCTTCCTATATTCATATTCTTCGCCCAATTCCACCAACCACCACCGAATCTTATACCTGGCCAAAGGACGACATAATTCAAACACGACACACATTCTCGGACATTTCCTACAAACAATAAAACTTAAGTAGAAGAAATAAAGTCACAAACTCAGAATTATTTGATATTTTTTTATTTATTAAATATAGTAATTATATTTTAAAGTTGCATTTGCAAACGAAATCTTAACATAAAAAAAATGTGCACAACATGCGAAATAAATTACGTAACACATTAACGTTAGCTCTATGCTGGCTCTAAACGCACATTTTCGTGTTACTTACGCAGCCCTAAAGTTCGAAAAATCTTTATAAATCACATTTTCCTGTGTAAGGGCAGCTTAGAGGGTGCGTAAAAATAAACAAACTCTACGTTGGGCTTATAAATAAGCCTGTAAGTTTATAAAAAGAGAGACAATTAATCAAAATTCAATTTTACTAATACACACCGTCTTCAAAATTAAATGTTTACCTAGCTAACAGCGCAGCGAAAAACAGAAACATCAACTTAGTTGAAAACATAAGCAATGAAGTTAGAAGAAGAAGTTAAGAATGTGTACGAAAAAAAAAATGATACTCTTACCCTCTTACGTGTTTTGTAATTGTAATTTAAGACTTGTTTTGTGAACACAGAATAAGGTAGTACAAATATGATACTAGGTTAAGGTTTGATAGAATTTTTTTTTGTAAGTTGACCAAATTTCCCACAAAGTCTTTCCGAAATCCAATTTTTTCTCTTTTTCCCACGAGACGGTTTCTTACCATCGAAATTCCCACAAAAAAGTAAATTTCCCACGATATAGCAACACTGATGGACAGTGAACACTGAACACTCCATTCTGTAGCGTGTAGGTATATGTATCTAGGTGTACATAATAAACAGTGTGACCAATCGAATTTTGAGAAGCATTGTTGATAAGTATCAGACAAAATGTTTTATTGCTGCAGAGATTATGATTGAATAGGGACGGGAGCAGACAATGGGTCGTATGAATAAAAACTAGCCTTTGGCTTGAGCAAAAGGTTGAAACAAAGTAAAAGCCCTTAACAATGGCTTTGAATCGGTATGCATAAAATTTGGTACAGTAAGTTCGAAGTTTCGAATAAATAGCATTTACTTCGCTGTACGTGTACTTGCCTTGCAGTTGCTGTCAAACCTGACCAGTAAATCTAAATTTTGTAATTTTTCTTATGATTCTAACGACTTTTGCGGAAATTGAAATTAAAGAATTAAAATAAAGTTCAGAAATATAAACGCAATCTATAGCTTCCATTGCACCTGGAAATATGATTTTTGATTGCCAAGCAGCTTGTTGATGCTTCATTTGTCTTTAGGCGCCTTAAATTGTATTCGATATTGTTGGAAATATTCATTTGTTAACACACTAGACAATTAGTTAAATAAGAGCTGTGAATTACTTAGAGGCTTTTGAACTGTCAACCTAAAAGCCCGGATCTCCGCTATGGGTATATCTTGATTACAAATGCATGATTCTGTCTAAATATTTCCACCTGAAAGAAATATTAGCCAATTACCAAGTCCCCAGTCCATACTTCGCTTTGAAACGAAACAATTGCTGTTTTTTTCCGTAGGTATTTTGTTGGTATTCTTGTATCTACAAACAGAATTAAACTTAACCATTTAAAAATAAACAATAACTATTCACAATTCTTAGATTGTTTTGTTTTTTGTTTTGTTTGGAAAAAGGGTTGTTTTACACTTACATGCTGTTTTTACAAAATATATTTAGCGAAAGGTCTGAGTCAACTAAATAGCAGTTAGTAAAATTTAGCTGGGATAACATTTTTTTTTGTTAAGAGACTAATTTTGGACAATTCGTGCGTGCTTTTTTTTATAGCTTCTGAATTTTCCCAACGTAAGGATTTTATGAACCGAAACTCTCACGAAAAGGAAAATGTCCTACAAATGATTGGACGACACATTGACACATTACAACCTCACGTGATTGAGAATTATTAGGTTTATTTGACGTGGTTAACCTTATGTGTTCGATATAGCACTCAACTCGCCCTGGTACTGTGGCCTGTCGACTTATGACCCACAATAATTCGGGTCATAGGTTCACAAATTTAGAACAAGACCACAATCAGTGAGTCAAAAGTCCACAAGAATTTTGTGTGAACTTTTGGCTCACCTGGGTGGGTTTTAAGTCCACAAATCAATTGTGGCCATTGTGGACTTTTGGCCTGTGGAATTAAGACCGTTAAGTTGTTTCCAAAAAGTACTTTCATGCCATAAGTATAGCTCATATAATATGACAGATAAAAGCTTTCAAGCAGGATACCACCAACGATTTAATTTGCGATGTCTGGCTGTGGTATATCTGTCCGTCTTTGATTTGCGTTTACTTGTGTGACAGTGAGTCAAAAGAACTTTGTTCATAAATTTAGTAACCATTAATAATAAAGTTTACTTTGGGCTTAAACAGTAGATAGTTGTCGAAAACGTCAGTGTCATATTATAAGAAGAAGAAAAAAACAAGGGACAGCTTACAAAAATTATTAGAAAAAAAACAACAACAAATGGCCATCCTAAAAAAGTCAATGCATATTGACGATCAACTGCATCAGACTTTCAGACATCCTCTTTGGTTCTCTATGCTATTATTTTCAGCAATGTACTAAGTGCTGTACACTAAGTTTTAACAGACACATATTTAGATAGTCACTGTATTTAGAAGACGCTTCATTTTACTGCCTCATTCACACATCACAGTTCACAACAATAATAATAACACGACTATACCATTATTAAAGGTAACAAGCCAGAGAAAAACCAAAGCTAAATTATAAAGGAAACAACAACAAAAACACACATACAACGATTTCTTCCATCAAATAAAATGCTTTTTTTTCCAGCTGACTGACGGTCGACTAGCTTGAGCTTAGTAAAAGCAAAAGCAATGAATAGGAATAGCAGCTACTGCTACATGCTACCGTCTCAACTCGCAACTCAACCGACAACGAAGCAAAAAGCATATATCTGATGAATACCATCCGATTCGAGTACAGCAGTAGTGAAACAAGGTTCAAATTGAAATGTCGAGTGGGTCGAATTGCTCCACCGCCTCGCGCATCACGCAATAAAAACCGCCTCAAGGAAGAGAATTGTCAAAACAAAAGAATTCCGTTTTTCTACACAACTAAATAATTATTAAATTAAATTCAACCGATTTGAGTGCTTTCGACGAATTGATAAGAGATTGAATTAAATTGTAAAACGTAGTAGGTACGTGTACTGATAAATTTGACGTGGTGCGTCGTTTTTTATACTCAAGCCTATCATTCAACTAATTAGTAATTAGTCCAAACGAACTGTGCGTGTTTTTGAATCGTGTCAAGTGGACTAAGTGCCTTTTCCTGGACATCTGTCATAGCAAAGCACACTAGTGGTATATCTACGCAGTATCAGAAAGGTAAATAAGTTATCATTGGCAAAAAAAAAAAAAAAACAAAACAATAAACCCTAACAGTTGTGGAAATTATGTAACCTTGGCATTGTTGCTGTTTAGTTAGCTAACATATGACATGAGTCTGTCATTGCAAAAAAAGTAGTTTCCATGATATTGAGCAGGTGACCATAAAAATTCGTTATTGACAGCGGCATATAGTTTGGTATCAGTGATTCGCAATTGGGAGGAACAAGAAAACAAGCCAAGTGGAAAGATCAATAATCCAATACACAGAATCAGAGATGGCAAATAGTTTGAACCTGTTTATAGAAGAGTCATACAGAATAGTGAGCACATTATGGTTTTCGAAGTCGTTTTAGCAAGCAACTATCTTGTTATTATGGCAAGTACATGCTACTTGTTATCAGACCTTGGCAGTGTTGCTTTCTTTACATCGTTGTAGGCCTTGTAGTACATTTTGCTAGTCATGAAAGTACTAATAAAAATATAATTTAAAAGAAAAAAAATAAGTTAAAAATTAATGTCTAACGCGATCTTGGTTGTTGTCAACCAGGGATGTCAAACGCACACTCATTAAGTGAATTTTTTCTCAAGCATCACAATGCGGGCCATATAAAAATTTAAATTCGAAATGCAATACAATACATAATGTAGGTATGGTATAAGTATGTAAGAAGTACCATATCAGAAATAATTTATTTAAGAAAAAAGTTGCATAGAGAGATAGATACATTTTTTTTTATAAAGACGTATGTTTACAACTATTAAGTTATATAAAAAAAGAAAAGATTTGGCTAAAACCCGTCTGACATGGATTTATACTGCGATTTTATAAATGATATAAATTTTGTATTTAATAAGTTAAGGCTAGTATATTCTAAAAGAAAACAAAGAAAGAAGAACAGGTCCAGAATAAACGTAGAAGAATTTTAAAAAATAGTATTTTTATGTATATTTTTTTATCAATTCTAGTCCACGAAACTGTTGCGAAATTCTAAGGCGCGATTGCAGTCTTTGCAAAGTAGATTTCAAAGACTGCAATCTGTTTTCTTATTCCAATTTTTGTTTTAGCTAAACTAAAAGCCCATAATGTTATTTGATACAAATCATTTGATCTCTCAATCTATTAGTTTCAATTGCAACTCTTTTCACTTAACTATTTTTCCTCATCTCGACCTATTTTTTCTCTTCTTTATAATTATCTAACTTAAAAGCCTGTGTTGTTAGCAAATTTAACTCATATTTAACCAGTTTAAAAATGTCAATTGCACAAATTTGTTCTCCACACATTCGACCACCAAAGATGTTTTACGTATTTACAGATTTTATTTTGCTTTGCAATTGATGTTTAAGACGGACTTTGAATTGGTTTCTTGTCAAATTTGTGCATTTGACGTTCGTATGTTGCAAAAGGGTAACTGTAACATGGATTAGATGTCAAAGATGAAAGTAGCTCGAAGTAACTTGAAGTTTCCACGTACTCTCTGAGAGAGTTCCGTAAATTTTGTTGAGTTTGACAGATTCTTAATGTTTGGCTCGGGAAAGTATGAAGAGACCTAATCTTTTATAAAGAGTATTCTGTAGTTGTTTTGAGGGTGAAAGCTGAGGCTTACTCTAAAGCTCGTTGCTCAACCCAAGGGAACAGCGATTGGCAATAGTTTAAACCGCCGGCTTTAACTTTAGGCACCAACAAGACTTCCCCTATGCATTATTTTGTCTGAGTTTCCACAGTTTTCCAGGTACTTTATACCGAATCAAAAAGGTTGAATGAAGTTGAATTTTTTCAATAGTTCTACTCTTGTCTTTTGCAAAATATGATACACTTGTCACATAAAGCTATAAGGCCGAACCATCAAACTTCTACACTTTGACAGGTCGTCGCTGTCTAGGCTGGTAGGGGCTCTAACGGGTCATAACTTCTTACGAAATCACATGATGAAACTAAATCTCAAAGATGACGATATTATGTAGAAACTGCGGAGATGAAGAGGTCCATGAGGACACACCTCACTTCCTTTGTCATTATGCCCGAGCCTATGTCACTGAGGAATAGAATACTTGGAAGCTATTACTATACTTCCATGACTCGCGAGAGTTTTCTGATGTTACTCGTTCTGATCTTTACAGGTTTTTGAGGACATTAGGATGGCTGGACGGTATCGGGTAAACACAAGAAGGAAAGACACGAGCTCACCATCAACAACACCAACGATTAACCCTCAAAAAAGGGCATCACAATGGTTCCACAAGGACCTAAGTGTGGTATAGTAGGGTTCACTCTGCTCTGCCAACCCGTAAACCTAACCTAACCTAAGATATTTAAAAATTTGTCGTATTGGAGATTTTTCTATAGTAATGTATCCACGAAATAAAGGGAACGTAGATAGGTACTACACACGTAGATAGGTACTACAAATACAAAGTCCCATTAGTTAGTAACAACATCATATAATATAGGTACACGCCCTGAATGTTGATATTGGATTTTATTAATCTCACTCAAAATGTAGATACAGACAATATAATAACTCCCTATTAAATGTTGTCATTCTAAACAGCTTTACTGCGCTATAATTGCGGCATTACCGTCATCATAAAGGCAGTCATGACTAAATCACGTGTATCCAACACATTTGGCCTAACTAAAGCTCGTTTTCTCTTTGTAACAACATAATTAGTATAACCAGAGTGGGCTGCCGCCAACCTACGGATAGGGAAGGGACGGTGCTCGAAATGGAAAGGAAGACCTTATTGGATATCAGATTTTCGTTTTCGTGCTAAGAATATGAAGCGAATTATGCCACTGACATTGTGCTCACTATGACAGCGCTTTGCAGTTGGTCGAAGGTGGCACAAAGCATACGCCAGTGTTCGCTAGTCATATCATGATGGAGTGGAGGTCAACCACTGTCTTCATGAAAACATTGCAATTTCGATGTTCAAACGTCCTTTGACTAAGCAGACTATCTACTTTGCAAGCAAATTTTCGTAATTAGTAAGACAAGCCCCTGCTTTGCCCTTCCTCATCCACCAACAAATTGCATGCGCATTTGCCATTTGCCATTTGCCTATGCTAGAAATTGAATTTGCCTTGCCTCTTTCATGTTTTCGCATGTGCCTTGTCGTTTACAATAATAATTATTGACGGTTGTTTATAGCATTATTGTTATATTTTTAGTCGCTCAGGTGATTTGCATAATATTCTATTTTAGTACACTCTCAGACTTCTACAGTTAACACTTGTGCGTGAGGTCAGTTACGGAGTTTGTGTTTGCATTGACAAGTAGAAGAGCGTACATAGATACTACGTAGTAGTAGTACTCTCATGGGATTGAGCTGAGGCTTTGTTTGACATTATTTCTTGACAATTGGAATGGGTTTGTTTGTTTACAGTGCGGTTGTTATTGTTGGGGACTCAATGCGCCCTTCACACTAAATATTTTGTAGGTGACAATGGGAAATATTATAAAGAAATTTTTTCCGTTGAGAGCTCGTAAAATATAGCCAGGACACTAAATATGATTATAAGTATCGTGTAATAAGACTTGCTAACTAATAATGGAATTGCTGTGAACATTGTTGAATTTTCAAACCGACCTACGTTTAAACTTTTAACTGAAAGATGTAATTGCATTTAAATAATATACGATTTTAACAATCATTGGGTCGTATGAATAAAACGTAGCAATTGTTTTTACTCAAGAGTAACGTCAAAAACCGAAGCATTTGCTACGTTTCGTAAGAATAAAAAAACAATGTGCGATATGTAGTTCCAACTTTTAACATGTTCGACAAGCGACAAGTACGGACTGTGGAATATTTGGCTAATATTTCTTTCAGATGGAAATATTTAGACAGCATCATTTGCAGGGTATATATATAATAATAGCGGATATCAAGGCTTTTATGGTGACAGTCAAAGAACTTCTCGGCAATTCATAGTTCTTCTTTAACTAATTGTCTAGTGTGTTAGCAAATGAATGTTTAACAATATCCGACACAATTTCCGTCACCTGAAGAAGAAATGAAGCATCAACAAGCTGTTTGGCAAACAAAAATATATATTTCCATATTTCCAGGTGTAATTGAAGTTATAGATTGCATTTATATTTCTGAATCTTATTTTTTAAATTTCAATTTCCACAAAAGTCGTTAGAATCTGAAGAAAAATTAAAAACTTTAAATTCACTGGTCAAGTTTGACAGGAACTGCAATTCAAGTACACGTAGAGCGAAGTAAATGCTATATTCGAATTTTCGAACATACTCTAGCAAAGTCGATTTACTCAAAGCAATTGGTAAGGGCTTTTACTTTGCTACAATCTTTTGCTCAAACCAAGTGCTAGTTTTTATTCATACGACCCATTGTGCGATGTGCACGAGTAGGCATACCAATCAACCGTATTCCCACAATGTCAACTCGTTTGTATATATGAGAACTAACAAATGTCACTGTCACATTAAAATAGCAGCCATATAGTAACCTTTCCGACAAGGCGAAATCATGCAAGGCCGGCAAATAATGGAGAGAAATATTAATGTGGGTAAGTGAACGTATATAATCATCCTATTATTCGACTCATGACAAATGAATTGCTGCTTTCAGTGCTGTCTTGATACAACAAAAGATCACACTGCGTCATTTAGTAGTTATTGATAAGTGTCAGCCTGTGCTTAAATTTTTCCTCAGAATTCTGAGCCAATTTATTTTTGGTTATTTATAGAGTGAACTCCGATGATGTTCCGAACGAAAAATAGAAAACTTCGTACATCACCGTTTCGCTTTTTCGCTGCAACGCGCTATACGAAATAAGTTAACTCATAGAACCTATGACCCGACTTAAAACCTACCTGTTTTATACCATGTTCCCACCAACGTGATTTAGCTCATATGATTTATAAATCACGAAAGGCGTCTCCACCGAATTTTACGTGATTTAGTTTGACATCCAGCAGAAAGAATTCGTCCACTTCGGAGAGGGTTGTTTTTTTTTTCGTTGTTTTTCTTTTGTTATCACACCTCTGCCAAAAATAAAACAATTTATGATTGTTGTATACTTAATAAAAATACCAAAATACACCGAAACACGAAGAAAATTGAATTTGGGATAATATTTTTGACATTTGTGTTGTTTTTTTTTGTTTGTTGAATAACATTGAATTGGATTGAAACCGCTGCAGGTATGTTCGATTTTATTTTGTGTGGATTTGCGATGGCAGATACGTAATTAAAAATTAAACACGTCTAAATCACGTAATTAGTAATCACGAAAATGTATGGTAAATCACGTAATTTATGAGATGATTTAGCTAAATCAAGTGGATTTAGCTAAATCACGTTGGTGGGAACATGGTATTAGATTCAAAAGTTGTCTCTGTTTAGTGAAACACAAAATATATTGGTCGTGTGAAACAACAGTCTCCTTTAGTAAAATATAAGCAAATATTTAATACTTCTGCAGGCGTACTTCTGAAAAGTATTGCAGGATGAATCTTCAAGCCTCTATTACGTACGGTTATGAAGCTAGGAGTAGGAAATATATTCCTGTATAACTATTTTCAATAAGATCTATCATGTTTCAAATATCAGCTACGCTTTGAGCTGTTTTTGACTGGGGAATGCATATAGAGCTGGTCAGGAACTTACCAAGATTTACCAACTCTCCGAGAGGTGCTGGTTCTGCGCTTAAATCATTGTTAGTTGTTATACCTATTAAGAATTAAAAGAAAAAAAAAACTCCTATACATTTAGGTACTTTGTGTTATGAGTTGCGACTCTCAATTCAATCTTTTAACCGAACTACTCGATATAATGAATATTTTATGCACGAGGCTGTCTCGTGACCCAACCGCTAATTATTTGATAATACTAATCGATGCATTAGAGTGTATTACCACATAAGTGAGACGTGAGTTCCGGGTTTGAGCTGGTGCATCTGATGTAAAGCTACAGCTACAGTATGTAATTCGAGAGTGAAGTCAGTAAATCACGTTCACGAAAACTCAATGTTTACCATTATATAGGTATACGCACAATTTTTCAAAAGTGCTGCCAACTACGAATATTTGGCAAAATGTTTGGTGAAGTAAGAGTGAAATGTGATTAAGCCATTAAGGAGACCCAACGCTGTACTTCTAATTAATGTTGTTTTCCATTGGGATTTCCAGATTTTGCTCTCAGATTTTAGATTTTTCATGCCCAAATGAAACATAAAACCAGATTTTTTTTCTTTGCATTTGTGATGGTGCGTGTTTAAGTCGGCTGTTCTTAAATTGTAATTTGTCTCAATAAAAATCTATTCAATTTATGTTCAAATTCATTCTAGCTGCCGAATGTATATTTTTTCTATTTTTCACAGACTTGTCGTATAAAAACGTAAATATTAACACACTTCAAAGTTTGACAAATAACAAATGTTTTGGTATTGGTGTAAGTTCGTGTAAATCTCGCTCAGAAATCGACATTGGCAAAATTGATCTGACTCTAATAGGCTTCTCACACCAAGCCCGAAACCACGTTTTCCTCGAAAACTCGTCGATGCATTTACACCGACCACCAACTCGTTTTCGTTTGACGTTTAAATCAGCTGTGAGACACTAGTGGTTAAACTGCGGTGCAAACTTTTTTGGTTAAAAATTTCGATCGCATTAATTACCAAATAAAATGAATTTAGTTGTTACATTTGTTCGGTCAGCCATTTTGTGGAATTTGCTGGATATTGCAAAAGGTGTGTTTGTTCCAACAACCCAACAATTGGAAGTCGTTTTCGTGGAAAACGAGTGCAAACGACTCGTTTTGAAAACTGAACTATGTATGGGAAAACTTCTGTTTTCGATGAAGTTTTCGTGTTTTTTGGCGAAAACTCGGTTTTGAGCTTGGTGTGAAAAACCTTAAAAAAAGTGTTTTTTTTTGCTGCCAATGGAACATGAAATCTGACAGATTTTAGAGCAGGAAAAATGTTGGTCCCAATGTAAAGCGACATGAAATACGTAGTCACTAAAATAACACATATCTATTTACATTTACCATTTTTTCCGCATTCACAGAAATATTTAGACGGAAGTACATAATCGAATAATCTGAACTTTTTCGTATAAAATGTGATACAACCACATTAAACAAATGTTGTAACCATATTAATAAAACCCTTGCGATTTGTTGACAGCCAAACTAATATCAGTCTTGTCTGTTGTTAATTTGGCAAGCTTTCACTCCTTCGAGCTGTCGCAACTGCCAAAAGTTAAAATAGTTTTCAATGGCGGAAAATTGAATGTGAACATAATGAATAATTACTTCCTTTGATTGAAGATTTGCTTTGGGATTGTGGGCTTATATATGAAACACACATACACAATATACAGTATTTCATTTCCTCTGATAAAAGAGTAATTGTTGAACATCATTGACATTCGTCAATAGGTGTAAGCAACATTGTGTCATTGGAACTTAATATAGTTGCAACAAATGACATTTTAGGCGACATTGATTTTGGAACGCCATAATAAAAATATAGAAGTTTGCAGTTTTATAACTCTTACACTTAACTAAATATATTCTGCGGTACTAATAATAATAATAATAATAATAATAGTTGGCGCAACAGGTCTGTAGGGACCCAGGGCCTAGCTTCTCGCAACCATTCGTTTTGTGTGAGTTTTTAATTTTTTTGGAACGAATGGAAGGGATCTACAATTTTATGCCGGTTCCAAACGGGCCTATTGAGAAGCTCTTTCATGACAGTTATACTCTCGGATGTTTGTCAGACGTTCGCGAGAGGTGGCGCAGTGAAAAAAAACCCTGAGTTGGAATTTTTGGGTTTTTGCGGAATTCGAACCTGGACCCCTTGCTTAGTAGTCCAACACACTAACCACTAAGCCACTGCGACTAATAATCATTTTTGGTGTCCAGACTAAATTTTTCGAGCTCACAATGGTGAAATTTTCCATACAAAACTGCATATTGTGATCTAGGAAATATTTAGTGTGAAGGTTAAAAATGATTATTAGTAAGGCCTATTATCTCTTCTTGGTCATTTTTCGCCTAACTGCCAACAACACAATAAATTTATTACCAGCATGCTGATAACGCTTTGTTTCCTTACACCTTATTGGCTTCTATATTTATTCAGATGAATTTAGCATTGATTAAATCTGCTACTCTATTGAGTGCTAAACATCTATCTATAAATAAACTTGAACTTATTTTTTTAAATTTATTCGTCTGTTTATTTATTTACAGAAACCCCATTGAATTCGCATCATCGCAGCACGAGAATGACTGGAACAGGTAGGTACTTAGCTATAGTTCGATCATTTGGCTTATAGTTAGCGTTGACTATTCTCATTGCAATTAGGCATAGTCTGTGAAAATCCGTTCAAATATTTATCAAAGATACTTTCCGCAAGTAGGTACACAAACGGGCAGTATTGATGCGCTCTATTTTTTGAAGGATGAATCATGTTGACAATGTCGGCGCACGAGCGAATCATGGAACATGCGAATATCATTCTTTCAATAATTTTTGTGAATTCTTGACGGACGGGAATTAGTTGATTTGTTGCTTTACTGATGCGGGTTCTGGGATTCATACATTATTTAAGAATTTTGCTTTAAACCCAAACAACTGGTTATTTGGGAAATTAGACATTTTTAGCAACCTGCAGGTAAATGTTCTCACACAAGAACAAACTGAGTCACTTTAGAGTTTAGACACCTGTTTTTTTAAATCTTTTGCCCGGAACTGGGGTGAGTTGCTACTTTTATAGAAAGAGTTGTATGTATACGAGTACTCATATTTCAAGAATTCAATGAATGTTAAAAATTACATTCATTAACAAAGCGTTGCCCACTGTTGGCATTTTTTGAATTTCCATTTGAATTGCTTACACTTAAGGTTTATTATTATTTTGCTTTTTAAGGTACACTGTTTGGTCTGAAATAAGGAAAGCGTGTGAAGCTGAGCAGTATGTTGTTGAAGCTCGATAAAAGACTTCACAAAACCCATGCTTTAACGCGAATCATATCAAAACACATTTACCTTAGCTTAATTTTGACAGTTCAAGAGAAGAAATCGGTGACTACAACTAACACAGCTGCAAAACAATTTTTTTTTAAATTCGTTTTCGAGTATTATTTTCTGAACTGAACGGAAAGAAGGCGTAAAATTAAATTGCGTTGTCAAAAATAAGCGAATACTCTTAGCAATGTTGTGAATTTCTTAGAAAGGCGCCTAGCTTTAGCTTCGCTGTAAGAACTTACGTCAAACTATATAAATAGGTATGGGAGAACACGGTCAAAGGTAACACTCAATGAAGGAATTCTTGACACTTCTCTCAAATATATTCAATTTCGGTTTTCTCATCTAGTGTAAACTAGTTTTAACACACTAGACTATATTGATTTTGTGATAAAGGAGTCTGTACTATGCGTCTATTATTTAGCAATATCACGAATTAAATTATTCCTGTGTATAGAAAAACGAACTGGAAGCTTATAAAATTTGCAAATATGAATAACTTTAAATTTGAATTGTTGGCTAGCAGTCGGGGTTAGTTTTACCTTGTCAGAATGTTATTTTGTGGCAAATTTTATTTGATATTCTAAGCAAAAAAACATCTTGAAGGTTCATATTTTTGCCAATCACCAAATCGGTCGGTGCTAGGTCTATAGGTCTTCCGGTTTCCCTTGGAGCAATCTACAGATAAGTTTCATCCATTGGTAAGATCCCCGATCAATGTCAATTTATATATTTTCTTTAGCCTACGGGTAAAATGACGTACTACGAAATTGTAGTCGCGTAGCAGCTTACATACCTTTTCCGTATTCCTAAAAAAATCGTTGCAACATTCATATAAAACCAAAGTATAAAGACGTACGTTGATTATATTTCTTGAGTGTAAGTCAAAGAAAGAAATAAAATCATTAAAAGCCCTCTAGCCCTAAACGTTTCTATGACGTCCAATGCATAACAAAAGTTTGCAGGTGTATACAAGGCGCCCTCAGAAACTAACCGTATTAAAGTGGTTTCGACGATCAACCGCACAAACACTATTTCATAAAAAAAATCAGCCGACTGTTTTCTTCTTTGACGTTTCTGTTTATCAAACTACCTACGACGCACATCATATACAGAAAATGGCTTAGGAAGACGTCATAGTGTCAACATCAGTAAAGATCTCTGAACTATAACGACCACTTACGATGGGTTATCAACGGCTTATCAGCATCACTACCATTTATTGTGTGCAGTGGTCTGGTCATATACCTCTGATTTCAGAAAAAAACCCTCATTAATCATCAGGCTACCTATTATCTATACAAACGTCAAATGGGGTTTTAACACGCCACCAAAAGACACTGTTTGTTTCTATTGCGACCTACACTCAGAGCACATGCACTCGATTGAATAATAAGAGATACTAAACAGTAACATCCTGCCATCTGTCTCTATAAGAACTCGATCTGAGGTTCTGTATTATCGGACGATTCTGAAATGTGATGCTGATCTAATTAGAATTACTGCCGAGGTTTTGAGTTTGAGTACCGATGCTCTTCGACAAAAAATCTAAAAATGTTGTTTTGCAGTCAAACATACTCACTTCTTAGTGCTGCTTGAAGCTTGTTGTAGCTTAATTTCGGAAAGAGGTATAGCAGCTTTATGTTAACAGATAGGAGGCATTTACGTATCTGCTTTCAAAAAGTATTAAGTCCTTGTTTTCAGTAGTAATCTATTGAAGTTGAAGTCGTCTTTTTCGACAGACAAAAGAACGGTTCTTATTTCCGGCCCATCACAGATAAGTCTATGCCAACATTTCGAATTACGACTTGAATCTAGAACATTTTGGTCAGTAAGTAGTTCAGCATAGCGAGTAGTATTTAAAGACAAAACACAACAATCACTTTTTAATGTATTCGTGACTTATTCTGAATTTATAGAATTTGTAGATAGTGCCCTCATTTATTGACGAGCAAAGAAATCATCATCAATTTAAAGTTGATTCGATAAGCTACACTCAGGAAAAAAAGTTGTTGGGCGAAGAATTTTGAGATTTTTAAAAAATTTAAAGCAAAAAGTTCTTGCTTTAATAATGATTTCTTATAAGAAGAACTCGTTTTTAAGTTTTAAAGAATCAAATATTCAGATTAAGAATAATATACTTGCCATAACTATTTTCTAAGAATATTGCCAACAATATAATTCTTAAATCAAAAATTGTGATATTTGGGTTCATTTTAACCAACGAAATTGTTGTCATTACCTACAATTTTTTTTCTGTGTGTACATATACCTATGTATTTGCAAAGTAAAAAATTTCGCAATTGTGAGCTTTCCGTAAATTTTAAGTCAAGACTAAAATTTTATATTAATTGGGATTGGGAGAATATTTTAATGCCACAAATTTAGACGAGACAATCTCATTCTCATTTCATGTTCAAAAATTCCACAAAACGTCTTATCACTGCTACCGCCTGATGAAATTAGCATTTTTCCAAACACGTATAGAAACGTGTTCATTCACAAAACGAAATAGATATCATTCGATCTTTTGCTTATCGTTATCACGGAATTATTTGTTTCCTTTTTGGGTGGGAGCTATTTTTGACTTCATATTTCCGTCCTACAAATTTATCAAATGAACCTTGATTTTCCATATCAACGATTTGTTTTGCGTTTTTGTCACAACTTTTTGAATAGCAACCCATTTAAATATTTTTTCTCAATAAAGTACTTGAATATGTTACTTTATTAAGTCAAAATCTTTATTTCAATGTTGGACAAATTTAATCGAATACAAAAATATAGGAACTGACTAGCTGACCCGGCGAACTTCGTTTCGCAGAAATTCGTTAATGTAATGAAAATAATAATTCCGAGAATGAGCAATGCACATGCTGCTTTATGTAATTCGGTGAATTAAAATTATGTATTCAAAAGTTATGTTGAATACAATAGAAATAACTAAAGTCTAGCATTGTCGATGTGTTTAAATCAAACCGCAATGATTGACGTGTCAGCCAACTTTCCACTTTTCCACTAAAGTGCTTTACGGTACATGACGTACAAAGCGGAAGTTTTGCTCACACGTGAGCACGCCACACACGATCGACCATGTGAAAAACATGGGAATTCAATAATTGATGTCGCAAATATCGAACGATTGTCATTGGGACTTATTGTTTTTCATAGTGAAAGAGATACGCATGGGAAATCGAAGGCGCTTGAAAGCCAATCATCGGAATCCGCCTTGAACTTTGAAGTCAAAATCTTCGCTTCCATGACATTTGATTTGAGATTTTTCAAAGTTTCGATTTCAAATTGTGTAGCGGTGAGCCCGGAACATCCAAAGAATTAAAAAAATCAACATTTCAAATAAGTTTTGTTGTATTGGAAGTAGCACTACCAGTTTTTCTATCCGTTCTAATTTTTTTCAAAGAGCAGTTCCCATACTATAAGTTCTATTCCCAATCCCATCCCCTTAAACTTATATTTTCACGACAAAAAGTAGCATAATATCCTTCCAATACGAATCCACCAAGTCCAAAATCGTAAATATCGAACGATTCGTTCTCGAGTTATAAGTGCGCACACAGACGGTAGTCTCTTTTATATAGATATATATGGGTACCCACCCGGTTTGTCCATGCCTTTCGTTTGAAACTATCGGCTGCAAAACTATCCTAGATGTAAAACTGGAACTAACCATACTTATCCACCAAATTTCATTGAAATCGGTTTGAGTGGTTTCGGAGATCGACAACAGCGCACCTACCCAATTTCCCCCGCAAAATTTTCTTAGATTTCCTATCTGTGGATGTGTTAAGACTTAAGTCATAAGTCATAACAAATTAACAAGGCATGTTTCCACTAATCTCTACCCTCTTCGGCCGTCGACTCTCCTTCGTGACATCGTTTGTATTTTTACGGGTATGAAGAACGAAATAAAAGTATTTCCCGAAAACATAATTTTGTACACAACTGCGTAGTTGAAATTTAAAGTACCTAAGTGAAATTACATTTTTGGAATTATTGATATTTAAAAAAGTAAATATGCAAAGATAAGCACCTAGAAGATATCTTTTTTTTTTACACTTCATTTGTTGAGCTTGTGAACTGCAAGAGGTAAAAACACACTACAGAAACTAAAGAAATAATATAGAGGGGATATTAATAGAGGCAAGAAAACTTTTTATATAAAAACTTTCTTAAATCGTTGCAATCTCTCATGTGGATAATATCAACCCAGTTTTTGAGAACATGTTTTACTGGCAAATTCATTTTACAAATTGTCAAAGAGTTACAGCAAACACAAGCTCACGTCTCCAAATGCTAATGAAAGTAAATTGTAAAAATTTATGTCACATGAACCAGGTTCTTCAATCTGCTATGTGCACTTAGCTTAAAGTTCCGTCTTTTTGTATTGAATATATTCATATGAGTTGTCAATGAAAGTCCAACTATTGTACCTATAAGCTCTTTCTATTCATTTGGCTTACGATTACGACTGGAAAGTCACTTCATAAGTCATGACAAAACTCAGGTTAGACACCTGAGTTATATAAATCGAAATCCAATTATTGCTCATGCACATCACTATTCACGCCATCATTGTTCACATTAATTTAAAACTGCGGACATCAGTTCCAGTTGTTGTAAGTATAAAAGCAACGCCAATAAATCAATTAGATAACGTAAACGATGAAGAAGCCATTGAGAAAGAAGTGATAATGAAACCTCGGCGTTCGCGTGTATCGGGTACTATATTGGCTAAATTACTGCAGAAGTCATTATTCAATCGTTGACGCAAGACGTTTCATGTTTCTTTTTGAAGAAATAGGACATAATTACACTGACTGCTGAAAGAATGTAGATATCTGTCATGAACTAATAAAACCGCATGAAAGTGAGTGGAAAATTTAATGGGCATGTTCAAGAATATAGTTGGTTAAGTTAGTTTTGATTGGCCTAGATTGGTCACACGAACAGTTTTTGTCCAGTTGACGTTTATGGAAGTGAAGCCGACGAAAGTAGTGAAAAACAATAACAGCCATGGATATAATTTAGGAGGAACAATTGTTCATAGTTTTCCTCGTCATCTGAAGACTACAAGTCACCAAAAATACTCTATTTGTATATGTTCAATAGGGGAAACATTTTTCAGGTCGATATCCATTTGTGATTTTTGCAAAAACGAATGCAATTTGAAGAGCTGATATTGCTGTCAAATAACGCACTAATCCATTTACAAAAGCACATCAATTTCATTGCATGTTCCATTTGCCGCGTAAAATCTGAGATCTGAAAAAGATTTCTGGTTGTCCCAATGGAAAACGACATAAGCTACCTACTTGTGAGCATTTCTATTTGTCAGATTAAATTATATTTTCAGAGATTGAAGGTGATAACAGGATAACAAATGAAAAACAAAAATTGTTGCGTCGATTCTAAATTGAAACTTTTCTTCAGGTTATTTATGTTTATTTTTCTTTCTAAGCAATATGGTTTTTTCAATATTCACCGGTAAAGGCACTAAGCGACAAAGAACAGAAACAGGAACAGAATCCCATACATTAGCAACGGAAACATAATTAGGTACAGATCCTTTTTTTTTCCAGCAACAGAATTTATCGACAGAAAAATGTCGAATTGACGACAGAACGTAAACAAGTCTAAACTGATTAGGTCTGTTCCTTTACTTTTAAATCTTACGAATTTTTACGAATTCTTACGAATTTTTACTCAATGCCGTTCCCTAACTGGAAAAATTCGTAAAAGAGAGCGTCGTCGAGAGAGCAAGATATTACCCCTCCACTGAGAATCTTACGAATTTTTACTCAACAAATTTCTTGGTGTAAGAAATTTGAAGGGCTGTCAGTCACCAAACAATTAACAGCTGATTTGAAATTTCTTGTAATATTTGACAATCGATTGAATTTGTTTTGATTTCTTGCGTTCTATTAAAATAGTATCAACAGGTGGCAAAATAAATATTGAATGTTCTCCCCGAACATTCCATCGTATTGAAAATATTCTTTACCACTGCAATTTATGGAATTATTACTGTCATATCTGTCATTTTTCATAGTTTACTACAAAAGCGTTCCCTAACTTTTTCGTAAGTGTCTCTCTCTGTGAGAGAATTTATCCCCACCACTGCCATTTTAATTGTCTTTTCCATTCTTACTACAAAAGTAAGGGAACAGACCTATTGTTTCTGTTTCCAATTTATCGTGCCAGGTGCTACCCCTCCATCTGTCATCTGGCTGTTTGTTTCGCATCGTACTATTGAATATTGTGATGACCACGTGTGAATTACAAATTATACGCCACAATTCGACAATTAGCTTCATGTAAATCGTCTTCACTAAACATTTCCAAAATTTGTTCCTTATTTTCGTTGAATCAAAGCTAAAATGTAATCAAACGAAACACAATTTGACAGAATGGTGGCAGCCATGATTTAATGGATCTGTTTCTGTTTAAGTTTTGTGAAGCAGAGCGAGCAACGTAAATAAATAGAACCAGAATTTACTACAGAACGAAAAAACTTTCTGTTCTGTTTCAGTTCCTGTTTCTGTTCTTTGTCACTTGGTGCCTTAAGGGTTCAACGTGTTCGTATAAAAATGGGGATCGAATCTTTAGCCAGAATTTGTTAGAAATGTTTTGTGAGAAATGCTTATTGAAAAGTTCAAGACAAAAAAATGCAATAGAAGTTCAATATTTTGTTAAATATTTGCTCCAAAAAAAAAACTTTTATCTCGGCTGGAATATTCTTAAAATTTAAAAATTCTCACGATATAGTAACACATTATTTTAATTTTATAATCTCTACGAAGTTATACTTTCGACTTAAAAATTTATAGAACTTTATATGTAATTGCACAATTCAAAAAAAAAAAAGCTCTATGTCTAAGCTAATTCTCACTCTTCCTTCTCAATTAAAAACAATAATTCTTTATGACTACTCGCATAATAAACTTCCTTTTCGATTCATCTCTTTGCAGTACTCGAAGATCCCAAATGGAGTCTGGAGAGACGAGCATCGGCTGGATACTTGGTCTGGCGAAAGGATTCGCCCAGCTCTAAGGTCCGCTTTCGATTTGACGTGGAAGTCTTAGAATTCGAAAAAGATCCCGCCGAAGATATTGTAGACGAAAGCAATGACGGATTCTCAGTATCGAATGTGTCCTCAACAATAGCAATTTGCGTCACATGTGCGGCAGCAGTAGCAGTTAGTGTTTTCCTTCCATGGTATCTTATGCATTCGGCTTAGAATATTGGAATTATTTCAAAGCATTTGGGTACCGCATGTCTTTCAGAGAAAGATCAACAAATTGTTGTAATATTTCAACAAATATTAGAAATAAATCGCGAAAAGATTTTAATTATAGTTATAAGCCAGAGGACGATTTTGACTTCCAACTGAGGCTGAAAAACGATCCCCAAAACTTGATAGTGATTAATCTGTGATGTTAAGGTATTTAACCAATAATACAATACATGTATAGAAAAAAAAAGAAACTATTTGCATTCTAAAATACGATCGATATACCTGTTATGTATAGAAATATTTTTTAAGAAATTTTTAAGTTAAAATCTGGTGCCTTATATATACGAAACATCGAAGTTGGACTGACAATTGGGTGTTTTGTATACTGCCTTTGAGATTTTTAGATATATGTATATGACAATTTATACGCAACGGAATTGTGAATTGTGTCCATTAGAAGTTAAGAAGTACATACCTACGTATAAAAGAAGATACATTGTTTTTTAAGAATATCTGTTGTACAGCCATTAAATAATAAATGAGTGAGTATAGCTATATATAAGATAGCAACTGTATGTTTGTCCATTTCTTTGACTTGTTTTACCATTTTGATTAGTGAGACGGGTTTCGGCAATGTTAATGGCTATATGATGCATAGGATACAACATCCCACCGGAATAAATAGTGAAAATCAATTTAAAAAGTAACGTTAACGTAACGATAAGGGCTGTTTGTCCGCCCTTGCATTTGTGCTAATCCAATTCTACCAATAACAAGACACACCCTCATTATAAGAAGACTCATGGAGGATGCTGGATGCATGCATGCGCATATTTTGTCTGTTAGGCGGGGCTGCAGGACTATAAATATTTTAACGATGCATCAAACCATCTGCTGTGATATAGCAGCCATTTTTGTATGATGGCTGAATGTAAACAGTTCATGTTGGAGTTACCGGCCCTCGGGAACTGCATTCATAGAAATGGAATACACGCCACGGGCCTATATACTCGTGGAGCGCAATAAATAGGAACGCATAATAATAACCATCCATTGGTGTAAGTAATTTCTTTTCATTTAGGGTGATTGATAAGTACCTGTGGCTACAGTGAGGTGGTCATTCGAATCCGCTTGTTGTCGACGGTGAGCAAACGCGGGACCCATCTTGCCGATAGCTTTTTTTTATTTTTTCTGTTGTTTAAATCAATAATGTGGCATTCAACTCTATTTTTATTACAAATGTATATAAAAGTAAAAAATGTCACTTACTTTTCTTATATGTTCTTTTTATGTATACTGTAAAAATTATAAATCATAAAACTTTCTTGTATTTTGAGCCATAAGAAATAAATATTATATCTATCTATCTATCTATCTCTATCTATCTGTCTATCTATCTATCTATCTCTAGCTCTGTCATGCCCAAATGTCGATGCAATATTATTCTGCACACGTTCAAATGAGATGCCTATGATCCCAACAATCTTCCTCCTTCACTTGCCGGTCTGGTAATACAATGTCATGAATTTTGTTCACAATTTCATCCATAGTCGCTTCAATTGGACGACATGGACGCTCTTCATCTACAAAGTTTGTTGTGGTACTTAAATTATTAAAAATTTGCAACAGAAACTGTGCGAATGCGACCACGTACTGAGAATGGATAAAAATGAGAGAGAAATCATTTGCCCTCTTTTCATTGTTTCGTAATTTTCTACTCGCCGAATTTTGTTTTACTGAAAAATGGGGACGTTCGGATACCTAGTTTATGTAAAACGTCAACTAGATTGGTCGTGACTATGAATCCGAACGCGTTGACTAAGCTAGTTGAATTGCTTCGCGGTCAGCGTTACCTTTGCTTGATTTGGCACTTTTTTATTTGGTAAGGCCCTTCATAAATCTTTAAAAAAATTTTATTTTCAAATAAGTACATTAAAAATGTAGCACGCCTGACAATCACTACACTATTATAGTGTTATGCGAACTAATGTTTGTTAAATATAGTGTGAAAATTCTAAATTACCAGAGTGGCCTTAGAAACCACACTTTTTTCTCTCATCGCGCCTTTTTTCGACTCCTCAGAATTCTTTTAAATTTGACTCTTCGAAATGTCAACTGAGTACGCAGGCAGGATTTTCTTGACTAGATTGGTCGGCTTCCCCTCCATAAACGTCAACTGCAAAAACTATACACGTGAACACTCTGGGCCAATAAAAACTGAGACACATCTAGTCAGACAGCTGTCAGACTTACTAAACTACGAATCCGAACGTCCCCATTGACTGACTTAAAAGTTTGACAGGAAAAACTCTACTTATTTTCGTCTTCAACGATAGGCGTGTTTTTTTTTTTGGCAAAGTAAAGTAGGATTTTCAGCACCCAATTGCAACAACTATAAATTGCAAGGTCTCGAAGTGTCAACTCCAACTTATAGTTGTTGTAATTGTGTACTGAAAATCCTACTTTACTTTTCTTTGCTGAGATCGAAGCTCAAAAATACAGGGCTGATATCGGAGAAAGAAGTTGCAAATGAATGTTCTCCTAGAACATATCGTTGCATTCAAAATGGTAAGTTTAATAGATATTTAAGCTTAGTACTCTGCTCGAGCTAAACGAAAATTTTATCTGGTCTCCAAATATTCTCTCCAAACATCAGGGTCCGAATCGCCGAATTACCGCATCCGTGAGCGAGTCACACGTCACTGAATATTGTTATTTTTAAAAGCAAAGCGATAACAAATTCATTCACGCATTACTCTATCACGGATGCGGTAATTCAACTCACCTAAACTCCTACCCAAATTTTGACATAGAGAGCGCTGTGGATAAATGTCACAACAAACAGCTGTACTCTGAAAATTAACTTACTTCAAAAATTCTAATTTAAACCATTTCCGACTTCTCGTCGAGGTATTTATTTAAAAAAAACTCATCCTTGCGTAATTCTACCGTTCTCCGCAATACATAAAAGCTAAAGCAGCAGGAAAAAACAACACAACGATCTGTCAAAATTTAGCTTGAGAAAATGTGCCGCCCCATTAAATGGGCACGCTAGATATTATGACAAATACACGATTTACATTTTGAAACAAAAGTTTGACTTTTTAGCTCGAGCAGAGTACCACTTAGCTAAATGGGTTTGCTTACCTATATTTAGCTCAGCTTAATTTTGGAGAGAATTTTGTATAGGAGCGAAAATTTAGCTCGAGCAGCGTACTAAGCTTTAGCTTAAAAAAAAGTCAATTCCAACTTAACTCGTAGATGCTACATTTAAAGAGAGCCTTGTCAATAGCCAAAATGATATTTCTTAAACAATTTGACATTTTTAACTTTTCTCTGCTGAAAGGACACCACCGAACCTATTCATTGAACCAATATCGAATTGCTGTCCAAATTTTCTTTAATTTCATTACACGTCTTCCCATCCAAAAACAAGAATCTAATCACCGATCGGTATTTTCCATTATTAGAAAAAACTTACACTGGATCACTTTCAGGAGCTACTAAATCAAAATTAATCGATGAATTTATCTGAAATTTTGACAGTACATAGTTGTTTGACAGATGACACTAAGCATTGACATACAGATTTTTCATCAATGACGCTATGTGTCTTTAAACACGAGTACCTACTTATCAATCACCCATTCATCTGTTACTAAGATAGACCTTGTTTTGATTGACGCATTTTTTGTAAACATTTTCTACCGCTTTTGTTTCTGTGTCGTCGTTGGATATATTGCAGTTGCATACTGCTGTCCAGCGATGATTATATGATGGATTCTATTGGTTTTTTAGTACTTATACGAGGGGAGTTCTATATATTCGCGGTATGGGGGGGATACTCCAAAGATGTTAAAAAAATATTTCGTGATTTTAGTAGCCCCGTCATTCAAGTGTTTTACTGTAAAATTTCATTTGGCTGTGATTATAAGTTTGCTTTGTATTTTGTGTTGAACGAAGGTGAAATGGTTGGTGTCGCGATGATCACTAAAATTGAGAACAGCGCTGTAATAAAATTTCTTACTAAACAAGGAAAAAGTCAAAAAATTATTCACGAAGAGATGGTGGCTGTTTTTCGAGATTCTGTGCCTTCGTCGTCAACTGTTCAAAAGTGATCAAGTTTATTTCAAAGGGGCAGGGAGAGCGTTGAAGACGACCTTCGCTCAGGCTGCCCACTAACTGACTGCACCGGAGAAAACATTACACTAGTCGAGAAACTTGTACTTGAGGATGCCCGCGTAAAGGTTAAAACGATAGCTGCGAAGATTAACCTTTCTATTGGTACCATACACACCATTCTTTATGACCGTCTAAATCTTTCAAAAGTCAGTGCAAGATGTGTGCCTCGAATGCTCACTTCGCTCAAAATGCTCCGGTGCACACATCACGGATTTCTAAGGCTACTGTACGGGATTGTGGTTTCGAAGAGATTCAACATCCACCCTATAGTTCGGACCTTGCCCCTAGTGATAATTTTTTGTCTCCAGATTTAAAAAAAACCTTCGTGGTAAGCGATTTACCGGTGATGAGGAGCTCAAAACTGCAATAAATGAACATTTTGGAGAGAAGAATGAAAACTATTTTTTTGAAGGTATAGAAAAGTTAATTTCAAGATGTAATAAATGCATTAATGTATGAGGAGATTATGTTGAAAAATAAAAATATTTTTAATTTAATTCGTGTTTTCCTTCATGTCGATACCGCGAATATATTGAACTCCCCTCGTACCTGTGGTTTTTAGAGGAGATTGAAAAATTTAAATTTAAAAGTCTTTCTGCAAAAAGCTGTATCCTGTATACGTGCGAATGGAGTGAACGTGAACGTCTGAAGAAAATCCGAGAGTCGAACTGTCATGCAAGAGCTTCCCAATTGCCGTTTGTACTTGGCATAAAATTGTAGATCCCTTGCATTCGTCGTAAAAATTACAAAATTATATTTATTTAGATATTTCCAATTACGACTTGCCCAGTTTAAGAGTTAGGTTCTAAGTTTGGCTAGTTTTCTTTTTTCTATCGGGGGGCTTAAATGTTTTTGAAAAAAACTGCATCGAATTGGCAACTCTAAAGGTTATCCATCATTTATCAGTTGAATAAAGTGTGAATTCTAACTCTACCTTGGTGTCCAGGTACCATGTACCAGAAGTCTGAAGACAAAGACATTTTATTTCAAAAGTTGGTGAGTTAAATATTCGGTTTCCGAAAAACTTGCAGGCTGTTAATAAAATCGTTCGACAAATAACATTGCGATTCGGCTTCCTGTATCAAAGAAGTATACCTACCTCTGAAGTTATACGACACACGAACTACACTTCCCCGATTCTATAAGAGCGTTCTTCTTCAATTAGAGTGATCATATAATAATTTACTGCCTTACTTCGGTAGCTGTTTATGGTACCACCACATGTGGCCAGCAAAAGGAGTCCTTATTCCCTAAGTCACGTTCTTCAAAATTGTAAATAGTCCTGGGGCTCTTTAATTTGTTGTATTCATTAATTTCTCAGTTTCTGTTGCATAAACCTATGTAAACACAGTAGATTATATTTACTCGTATATACCACAAAGTCTGTATGATATTGTATATTCAAAATCTATTATCCCTTTAAACCGAATCTGGAATCAATTGCCTCCTTCTTTTAATTTACGAATTGCAATGGCTGTCTGGGTTGACAAATAAAATGGTGAACATCCTCAGCTGGGACTGACTCTAATGAACGACAGCTATTAATAGGATTTTTTTTTTCTGTTTTTCAATTAAAGGATTTCCACCCCCGGCTGGATGGTGACATTATTCCATTTTCTTCGTTAATCCCTTTCATTCTAATGGCCGATTGGTTCATTATGGTGGATGGAATTTAATTTTGTTGACCCTAGTTTTATTGAATCGTCTGCCATTATTTTATACTGGATGGTTGTAGTTTTAATGAAGGTTTGATTAGTTTATTTTTAAACGGCCAAATGATTATGTACCTTATAGGGACAAATATATGCGTTTAAAGAAAGTTTTCTTGTTGACTTTTTTTTGTAAAAGAGGCCTAATGTAGAAAAATAGGTTCACCCCATGCAATGCCTTTCTTTGCCGTAGAAAAAAACTCACCAAAACCTAAAAAAAATCTCCACCTGTTGTCAAACTCAAATGCACTTTTATTGGTAAATCTGAGAAAAAATATGAGAATACCGCATAAGTTGCATCCCGAGATAAGCTCCTTCCCGATCCGCTCAAACCCCCGTACATACACCCTAGTTCTAGAGATGAAAGACGTCTTGGTCCACCCCGACTGGACATATCAAACAGGATGGCGCTTTAAGAAACGCCCCGGTGTCGATCATTTCTTTCAGGAATGTGCCAAATATTTCGAAATTTTTGTGTTCACTGCTGAACAGGGAATGACTGTATTCCCAATTCTGGATGCCTTAGATCCAAATGGTTACATTATGTACCGTCTGGTTCGTGATGCTACGCACTTTGTCGACGGACATCACGTCAAAAACTTGGACAACCTGAATCGCGATTTGAAGAAGGTCATCGTTATCGATTGGGACGCCAATTCAACGAAACTCCATCCAGAGAATACATTTAACATTTTTTAACAACGTCAACAATCAAGATTGAATCTGAAATTCAATTTTTCAAACAAAGTTACTGGGCCCTACCAATAAAAATTTTTAGTTTCGACTTATGTCGTTTTCCATTGGGACAAAAAATCAATCTTTTTTTCGATTCGGAGCACTTTTTGCAGATCTCGATATTTTTTCAGATCTACACAAACTCTCCTAATACCAACATACTTTGCACAGCTGTTTCGTGAAAACCAAAATAACGAAATAAATTAATAGCCATGGATACCTATAATTTAGGAGGAAATATTATCTAAAAAAATCTAAGATCTGAAAAAGATTTCGGGTGGTCCCAATGGAAAACGACATAAGTTTTAGAAGTTCACAGTGGCCATATTGTCCACACAAATTTTGTAATTGTGAGCTTCCGTAAATTTAGAGTGGAGACCAAAATTGGTTATTAGTAGGGCGAACAGACAACGGAGATCGCTATAGATCCACGGTTAGTGACATTTCGGATCCCGCATTGAATTACATTAATGAGAAAGAGCTGGTGGTTGCAACAAAAATGCGCAACATCCGACGCAGCTCGAGCTATATGTTGAAAAAAAGCATGATCAGCAACAGTGGCTAAGTGGTTAGTGTGTTTGACTACAACGCGACGGGTCCCAGGTTCGAGTACAGCAAAAACCCAAATTCCAACTCAGGGTTTTTTGCACTGCGCCACACCTCTTGCGAACGCCCGATAAACATCCGAGAGTATAAGTGTTGAAAGAGCTTCTCAATTAACCATTTTGACTAGGCGTAACATTGTAGATCCCTCTTCCATTCGTTCCAAAAATGAAAAACTCACACAAAACGAATGGGTGCGAGAAGCTATGGATATAGGTTCCCAACGGACCAGTTGCGCCAACTATTTATTTATTTATTTTTTACTAGTAGATACCTGTAATTTTCATGAAAGCCTAGTCTAGTATAACGAGTCTTTATAACGAGTTTTATTTGTATGCGCAAGTGTATTCATTTTGACCTTGTAAACTTTTCAAAACCGTACCCGCATAATTGGCACGGTAAAATATAAGCTTGCTAGTTTATTCTACGGTGTCAAACTCTACACTCTTAGGCTACGGCCACGCAATGAGCGACTGAGCGACTGAGCGACTGGGCGACGAGTCGCTGAGCGACGCAAAAAAATTAAAACACATGAAATCGTATGAAAGTTTAATTTCAGCTGTCCAAAGCCGCCCAGTCCGACAGCAAATCAAAAGATGGTACTGACATACAACAATATTACCAAAATCGATCTGGAAATCTGCGAAGATTTGGATATAAATGATGAAATCCACCATAATTTGCCCTTTCACGATTTGTGGGGTGTACACCAAATCTACATAATCCTCGATCTTATTTTCTATATATAAAAATGGTGTAAAAAACGGCTGGGCCGATTTGGCTGAAATATTTCAGCGGTTTGTTATTATCAGAACAAGGTCTTTACGAAAGAAAATTTTGGAAAAACCATCCAGAAAAGTCGGGAAATTGGAAAAAACGAAAATTGATTTTTTGTATGGAATTGTATGTGCGATTGTTCCCGAATGGCATTTTGAATGGAAAATTAGAAAATTCTTAGTGGAAAACTCGGATATTTTTTGACGAAATTTTGCATTTTATCGCATGATTTGGATTTTGGACGATGTATCGCTGGAGAGCTGCATTCGTACAATTCCGTTGACAGCGTGACCGACGAGGATGAAGAGCCCAACTATCCGATGTACGGTGGGATCGATCATGATCATGTTGCGGAATCTGATCTGAATCATCCGAAATTATGCAACGGTACGCTGTTATCCGTCAAGAACGGATGAACAATGTGATTAAAGCGACGATCATCCAGTCCAAATTCTAAGTCCTTATCCCATGAATTCAGATTATTCCAACTGATATTCCATTCTAATTCAAGCGGATTCAGTTAACCGTTCGATTAGCGTTTTCGATGACAATGAATAAATCGCAAGAAAAATCGTTAGAGGTCTGTGGGATTAATCTTGAATTTCCATGTTTTTCGCACGGTCAGTTATACGTTGACTGTTCGCGTCTTGCCATCGTTGTTTCTTTTTGTGCCGGAAAACTGACTTCGATTCCATTAAAATAAATCACATTGAAATTTTAACTATCTGTGTCTTATGACTCTGGAGTTTATCTGGAATTCGTTAAATTGGGGCGAGACGAAGTTCGCTGGGTCCGCTATAGTAGATTTTTTATAAGTATGAGCGCGACTTTCAACAAAATAAGCTACGACGAACCGTACTTGACGATGGCATTTTCCCAATTAATCGCTCAGCGACGTCGTTCAGAAAATGGCCAGCCATCGCTCAGATTCGTCGCCCAGTCGCTCAATCGCTCAGTCGCTCAGTCGCTCGTCGCTCATTGCGTGGCCGTAGCCTCAGCCTTATTTATAAACTCACCGTAGAGTCTGCTTATCTCTACGCACCCTCTAAAATGCCATTACGCAGGAAATTGTGATTAATAAAGATTTGTTGAACTTAAGCAACGTTGCTTTAAGGCTGCGTAAGTTAAACGCGAAAATTTGCGTTTAGAGGCTGCGTAGAGCTTACGTAAATATGTTTTTGTATCAATTTGTCGTCGAATTGTAAACAAAACTAAAAAGTGAAATTAATTTTTATTTGTTCGTGCATTTCGCATGCTGTGCAAAATTTCTGCCAAACGAATTTCGTTGTCAGACGCAATTGAAATTATATTTAATAAATAAAAATATATAAAATATTGTGCATTTGTGATATTATTTCTTCTAGGTAGGTAGGTAGGTAGAAGTGGCGGTCCCGCTTGGAACCCAAGTAGCACTGTGATGTGCCTTTTTGTTACCACGACTCGTGTTACCTAGTTTGTGATGTTTGTTAAGGGTGAGAAGCATTCGGTGCCTATATCCAGCCTGTGGAGTTGAGGAACCGTATTATGTCTGATATCCCTATACCCGAAATGTCGCTAAGGTTGTCGAAAAAAGGTTGGTTCAGTGTGCGCAGTCTGGCTCTCGCTAGTGCCGGACATTTGCAGAGAAAATGGAGGAGAGTTTCTTTCTCATGTGTATTCCCGCAACTGCGGCAGTGAGTGTTGTGTGGGATCCCGAGCTTGGCCGCATGGTCTCCAATTGGCCAATGCCCCGTGATTATTGCCGTAATTCTGGCGATATCTGGGCGGGTTCTGTTTAGCAGGTTCCTTGTTCTGTTCTGATCGTATATGGGCCATATCTTCCTTGAAATGACGCAGTTTGTCAACCCCTCCCATTGGAATTTGGCTTTCTGCAGGAAATATGAATGAATTTGTCCTTTGACCACTCCTAGTGGGACGTGGACACTTGCCGCGAGTGAGCTGTGCAGAGCTGACCCCCTTCTGGCCAGCTCATCTGCCCGCTCGTTGCCTATTATGTCACTATGCCCTGGTACCCAGAGAAGTGTGACATTGAAACGTTCACCCAGACGGGCAAGCTCGTTCCGGCACTCCAGCACTATAGTTTAGAGGATATGGTAGCCGAATTTATGGCTTTGATGGCGGCTTGGCTATCTATAAGGATAGCGATGTTTTGTTTGTGAGTAGTGTTACGCCCTAGATGCACGCAGGCTTCTCGGATAGCCAGTAATTCCGCCTGGAAAACGCTGGCAAAGTCCGGCAAACGGTATGATTCTGATATATTTGGTGATTCTGAGTAGACCCCGGCCCCCACACCACAGTTCATCTTAGATCCGTCAGTGTATATGACCGTGTCGAAACCCTGCACTACTTCGTTTCCCTTCCACTGAGCTCTGGACGGGAAACTTACCTGGAAGCCTTTCTTAAAATTAAGTTGTGGTGTGATGTAGTCGGTTGGAAACGTGACCGTGCCATTTGGTAACGAGTCCAGGATATTGCTGTGGCCATACGGCCTTGCACTCCAGCACCCAGACTCCCTGAGTCGTATGGCGCTGCATAGTGCAGTATCTTTGGTGTGCAGATCGAGAGGTAAAAGATGCAGGAGCACAGTAAGAGCATCCGTTGGGGCCGACCTCATTGCACCCGTAGTGCCTATACTGGCTGTTCTTTGCAGTCTTTTTAGTTTTGTAAGGTTATAGCCCTTACTCAACGCGGGCCACCATACGAGTGAACCATAGGTGAGAATGGGACGCACAACAGCTGTGTACATCCATAAGGTCATCTTTGGTTGAAGTCCCCACTTCTTTCCAAAGGTTTTGCTGCAGGCGTAGAAGGCAACGCTCGCCTTCCTTACTCTGTGTTCAATGTTTTGTTTCCAGTTAAGTTTACTATCAAGCATTATGCCCAGATACTTAGCGCTGGAGGATAGTGTGAGTGGTTGACCATTTAGACGGGGGAGGGTAAAATCGGGTATTTTGGTTTTTGTGGTGAACAGCATCAGTTCAGTTTTGCTCGGGTTGACGCCGAGGCCGCAGCTTGCAGCCCAGGTGTTTACCTTTTCTAGAGCGGCCTCCATAATTTCACTAATCACGGAGGGAAACTTCCCTGACACTAGTATCGCCACGTCATCCGCATACGCGACAACTTTGACCCGTTCCCTGTCAAGTTTTGCAAGAATTTTGTTTATAACCATTAGCCAAAGTAGGGGAGATATTACGCCGCCCTGTGGCGTTCCTCTATGGGCAAATCTGGTTAAGTGGCTGTTACCTAGTGTTGCCTGAATGGTTCTTGTTCTTAGCATAGAGACTATCCATTGACTAATAAATTCCTCTATGCCCATCTCACTCAGAGATTCCAGAATTGCTTCAGTGTGTACATTGTTAAAGGCTCCCTCTATGTCTAGAAAGGAGGCTAGGGTGTATTCTTTATAGTGTAAGGATTTTTCAATTGTCCGCACTACTTCGTGGAGAGCCGTTTCCGTAGATCTCCCCTTGAGATAGGCGTGCTGTGATTTGGATAGCGATGATTCTACTAGAAAGCCTCGCATGTGGATGTCTAGGACACGTTCTAGAGTTTTCAGAACAAAGGAGGTTAGACTAATTGGCCTGAAGTCCTTCGCGGCTTCATGCCCGCGTTTGCCTACCTTCGGTATAAACACCACTCTAGCGCGTCTCCAGGAGTGGGGAACGTGGTTTAGTATTATACAGCTTCTAAAAATTGACGCCAGCCAAGGTATTGTTAAGTCTTGCGTTCTCTGTAGCATGACAGGTAATATGCCGTCAGGGCCCGGAGACTTAAACGGTGAGAAGCTGTTGATAGCCCAGGAAATCTTTTCCTCGGAAATTAATGAATTGATGTGACTATGGAGTGCAGGTTGTACTGGCCGAGACCTCCCGGGTTCTGTACTAATATCGCTGCATCCGGGAAAGTGTGTATTAATTAGGAGTTCCAGGGTCTCTGCACAGGATTCAGTCCAACCTCCATCTGGCTTTCTTAGAAAGGAAGGGTTGGAGTGTTCCTTGGACAGAATTTTGCTAAGCCTGGCGGAGTCCTTAAGGGTTTCTATTGAATGGCAGTAATTTATCCAGGCCTCCTTTTTGGATGCCTTGATGGCTTTTTTATAAAGACTAAGACAGTCCCTATAAGGCTGCCAAAATTTGTGTTTGTGGCAGATATTGAAAATCGATCTGGTCATCTGTCTGAGATTGGAGAGATCTTCGTTCCACCATGGGGGAAGTGTTTTTTTGCTACGTTTAACTGGGCAAGAGACTTTATATGCCACAGCCATTGCATTTTCGAAAGTCTTAACCTTTGCCTCCAGTTCTTCGATTGCAAAAGTGTGTCTTTCAGGTGTGTTTTTGAGTTTTGTCCGAAGGACTTGACCAAACTTGGTCCAATTTACTCTCTTGGGGTTTCTAAATGGTTTACTAGTCTCGGTCTCGAGACACAAGTCATAGAGGATCCATCTATGGTCTGATAGTGACTCCAGATTGGAAACTCTCCAGTTTTCGACCCTAAAGCTATCATTGTTTGTTTTTAGTGTGATATCTAGGACCTCTTCCCACCCTTGGAAAGTTCCCGTACTCGGGAAGACAAAGGTAGGAGTCGTGCCCTTATTGCAGACAGATATGTTAGTAGTTAAAAGAAAATCAAAAAGTGACTCACCTCTTTCATTATCTTCTGAGCTCCCCCATACTGTATGCCTTGCATTGGCGTCGCAACCTATCAGTAGGTTGTCCTTTGCTGTAATTTCGGCTACGAGTTGCTCCACTTCCACTGGCGGTGCTGGTTTCTCATGAGCCATATATGCTGATGTCAGGTATGTTGTTTGGTTTGCAGACTCCAGTTTAACCACTGTTAAATCATCTGAGCTAAGATTGGGACATAAAAAACCTTTAAGATGTTTCTTAGCGAGAATGCATGTTCTAGGCTTACCTGTGGCCTGATGTTTGTAAAATAGGTTGTATTGTTTGTCTTGGAGCCCCTTAATGGTCGAGCCTCTCACCCAGGGCTCCTGAATAATGCCGATGTCCATGTTTTTCTCCCTTAGAAAAACCATCAGATTATCGGAGGCACACCTTGAGTGCCTCAGGTTAATCTGTATGACTTTCAGCATTATTCGTAATTGGGTTTTTGTCGGCGATCATTAGGTCCTCCAACAGCTTGTCGGTTTCGGCGATGTCCGCATCGTCCTCAGGACCCGAGGAAATGAATACCTTCAGCTTGGCATGCCTTATGCCAAACCGAAGCTTATAGTCTGCTTTTTCGAGAGCAGCCAGGCACTCGTTCTTTATTAGCAGCAGGAAGGACATAGTGTTTTTATAGGGTTCCTCTGCCTTGATGACTGCCCAGTCATCCATTTGAACCGCCGGGTTGTGTAGTTTGAGACACTGGAGGAGCCTTCCCCCATCAATCTTCATATTGGGCAACCAAATGCGAGCCCTAGGTCTCCTCGGAATGTCGTTAGCTGGGATAAGCTTGAGCTTCAAGCCATCCCATGCGTCGCTAACCTTAGCAACGCACTCACTAAGGAAGTCCTTGGAGATTTGGTCGGCGCATTTAATTACCCGATATCCCCTAACCACCTCGGCGGAGTCAAAATCTGGAAGAGGCCCCCCTTGGTTGTTTATAAGGTGATCCATCACCATATCGGAGAGCTTGGCCTCAATGCTCCCCCACATCTCGGCTATGGATTTCCCATTTGTGGATAGCTCATCCACTAGTGCAACCTGGAGATGATCCCTTACCACCTCGGTAAAGGGTCGTCTTTGGATCGCACTGGCCGCCGACGTGCTTGGTTTGTTTGTTGTTTTGGCTGCTGAACCTTCGGCAACCTTTGTTTTTTTGGGGGCCGGGCGATGGGAATTCTCATCCAGAGACCTTTCCCGCTTCGCTGCCTGCCTCGAATTGTTCTTCAGGCGCTCGTTGTATTCATCAACGATTGCCTGGTATTTGACCTTATCCGCCTGGTCTTTTTCGTGGACCGTTCCGGCTGCCTCATTCTTTGCTATCTTACCTAAGACGAAGAGGGCCATCTGGTACTTGCTTTTCATAGCTTTCCCTGCGGACTTGTGTTTGTTGAGTCTTTTGGTTGTTTTTTGGTTTGCGGTCGAGGTGCTAGCCTTAGCGCTCTCGCCGCTTAGCGGACGGACGATTGTCTCCTGACTGGAGGCCAGCAATTCGTCCTCCGATGAGGTGCCAACCTCTGGCAGCCTCGGCTGGTCTTTTGATTTAGTTTTTTTATCTCCTTCTTTCTTTCTATCCATGTTTTGTGTTTTATTGATTGGATTCCCACGAGTGAGACCGGAAGGGGTATTCCATCCTGGCAGAGCCGTCTTACCAGGACAGGGCACTGATACAACCGACCTTGCCCGGGCATCGGAGGGGACCGTTTGCGGCCGAGTTGGTTTAACCACTTACTGACCATGCAGCCCTCGACACGGTGCCTTGACGTCTTGGCTTAAAGTGGGATTTTAAACTGGGGTTTACTTCCAACACCTTATAAATGGAAAGGTGGGGTCGCTCTTAGTTTCAGTCTAGAGACTCATGTCTCGTCGACTTACTACAAGCCCTTCCGCCCCGACAAGGCGGCAACCCGGTCGGAAGAGATTATTTCTTCTACTTCAGTTTGTCTTAGGATGTGTGTGAATATGTCTACAAATGGCCTGGCATTGGATTTGGCGGTGGTTGGTCGAATTGAAATACGTAGGAATATGGATATAGGAAGACACATAGATATATGATTATTATATGATTATCGTGTAAAATAATTTTATTTACAAAGCTAATCAGAGCTGATTTCGGTTTTAGGGCAAAAAGGTAATAGATTTCTTTGTTTTCTGTAATAGTTTATCGAAATTCTTACCTATTTAGACACAAACCTCGTTTATAAATCACAATTTCAGAAAAGCCACGTACCTGTAGAGGCTGCGTAAATCTTTACGCGATGTTTAACTAAACAACATCGTAGAGTCGTCGTAAGAGAATCTAATAAATACGGCTGCTAGTCTTTGGGTCTTACTAATAATCATTTTTAACCTTCACACTAAATATTTTGTAGGTCAAAATATGCAATTGTATGGAAAATTTCGCCATTGTGAGTTCGAAAAATTTAGCCTGGACACTAAAAATGATTATTAGTACCGCATTTTAAAGTTTATTACTAACTCTATTTGATATTCAAACCGGAAACAGTACAAGTATGTCTATACACCAACCGAGGTGAATAATGTCATTATTGTAGTCTGTGCGCTCAACTTGATAGCTGATACAACAACCGGTTACGGTAAGTTGTTTAGAAAATACTATTATTTCTTGTTTCGAATTCTGAAGCACCCCGTTGCAGCAGATTGTCTTTGGCTACCTATTCCATTCAATTTATATAGGTCTTTTTATGTCTTTGTAAAGGTAAAGAATTTAAAATGGTAAACAAATTATGACATTTATTTTGTTAGGAAGGGAGAAAGGCAGGGTCGAATAAAGTGAAATCTGCAGATCAAATTTTCTATTAGTTTGGCGAAGAGCAACAGCTGAGTGAAGTGTATGTACAATATCGTTAATTGTAGAAAAGGATTTTAAGTTGTAAGTGTGACATTTGTTCGGTCAGCCATTTTGCTGAACATTGCAAAAGGTGTGTTAGTTCCAACAACCCAACGATTGGAAGTCGTTTTCGTGGTGTTTTCGCGGAAAACGAGTGAAAACTGAAATATGTATGGGAAAACTTCTGTTTTCGACGAAGTTTTCGCGTGTTTTGGCGAAAACCCGGTTTTGGGCTTGTTGTGAAAAGCCTATAAGTGTTTTTATTCGCCTGTATGTTCCTGCGTGACTTATTTAGTCCCAACTACACGGTTAGAGCGAGTTCAGTTTATTATATTGATGGCCCAACTGAAGTGGGAGAAGATAATCTCTTGGGCATAAACTGAGTGAACCATATGTTGTTTGTGCTGTGGAGTGAAGCGAGAGCAGTCGGTTGATTTAGGCCCAGAATTGTTAGGCACACGCACCAGTGCGGTGCGGTGCAAAGAAAAGCTGTCACCTGACAGTGTTAACTTTGCATGAAATGGCATTGGGCGAGAAAATTATTGAAAATGTTCTCATTCCAGCTATGCTCGGACATATGCGGAAATAAAATCTTTGAGAAATATTACTTGTGCAATATGTATTATTAGAATTTTAGACCATCACTACCTATACCCAAAGATTCACAGCAAAGTAAAGTTGGAAAATGCTGAATATAACTATGTACCAGTTATTTTACTTGTTCCGAATAAACAGCCTGAAAGTATGCAAGTTGTTTTTATTAGCAATTAGCGAATCTAAAAACTGCCAAAGGGAGTTGGTAAAAATTAAGTTCAATGAGAAAACTGTTCATTCAAACAGACCTAACATCTCGTCAGTTTTTCACTAACGAAGATTGCTTCAGAATTATAAGAGTTGTTATTTTTCTTCAATAAAAAAAGGTTTAATAATATCGAATCCTGCTTAATAGACTTTTCACACCAAGTCCAAAACCGCGTTTTCCTCGAAAACTCTTCGATGCATTCACACCGGCCACCAACTCGTTTTCGTTTGACGTTTCAATCAGCTGTGAGACACTAGTCGTCAAACTTCGGTCCAAGCTTTTGTGGTTACAAAATTTCGATCGCATTAATTAACAAACAAAAGCATTTTATTCGGAAAGCAAAAGCAAATGAAACTCACCGTCAACATATTGAATAAGGTTCGACGACAATTCCCCTCATCGTAGAAGAGGTGTTAACATTTTAACACCTCTTAGCGATTTTTTCTCACAACAAATAACGGGATCAAACCTCACACGAACGAGTTGAATAAATTATATAACGATGGGACCGTGCGCTAAGCAAAATGTCAACATCAACACCCATCGAGAGCGGAGGAACATGAATGAACCTACAACAAGCACATCGCTGTTTGCCCCAAGAGTACTCGTATCCTGTGTTTGTTTTCAAAACCATGGTACAAGTGTTGTTGCCTAACGCGGAATGTTTGTAATGTCACTTTGCAAGTCGGTATGGACTTGTGTTCTTCCTGATTATGGTTGAAGAACGTGCTAATTGGGAGAATAAGAGGCACGCGATACCAGATTAGAGGCGTATAGAAAGAAATTGTTGTATTCAAGGTCAAGTAAGAACGGATCTATGTGATCCCTAAAAGCTGAAGCTGCTAGTGCATTCATGGAATCAGCACCTCGGATATAGGTCCTCAATTGACTGTGCTCAACATGAACTTCTGCCTAAACAGATCTAGGAGTTTTTTTTAGGCAGAACTTTCGTGTGGAGAACAGGTGCAGATTTGTTTAGGAAGAAGTTTAAGTTGAGGACATAGTTGCTATTCAGCACGATGAACTCCATTTTTAATTTTAATGTGACAACAAAGGCGTGGCTAAGGTGGTTTGGGAGGGGACCTAAGTTCAACAGCAAGCGTTCTCCATCGTCAGTCTGCACATCAATTGTACTGGATTCTGGTATAACTTGTCTCTGTAAGCACTCCTGATATGTATGCGCCTTCAAAATCTTTAAACAGATGGTGGATATCGAATTGGACCTTTATATACCTATAGCTCCACTTCACCAGCAATAATTTATTTACTTCAGATCCCAGTGAAGCTATCTTCCCCCACTCCTTTGAATAGTTCAACACAACAGATACTGCTTTGTTGAAAATATTGGCTTTCATCCTTCAGATTGAATGGTTCCTTCATCTTGTCATCAGAATTTCGGTTGTCTTCCTTGTTCAAGCGTCTGCTGAGGTGGTTTTTCCTTACCAACGACTATGACTGCTACAAGATTATCAATTAAGCGGGTCCTGTTGCTTTCTTTTTAAAGCGAAGTATAACTAATAGCCAGTGCGGCAGATATCTCTACTTAGTCTAGCCAAGATAACAAGTAAATACTTCTGCCTATCGAACGCATCGTAAATATGCAATGAACTTCTAGAAGATGTCCTAGAAGTGTAACCAATGGTGCAATGTTAGCCGGTTTAGATTGAGACGCATCCATCGACATAAGAAGTCAAATGGCTCATACATTTAGCTGTAAATATCGACCTTAATTTGACTGATGAAATCTCTGAACTTATATCTCAACATATCGGACACGGTTTGGGAGTCATACTCATGAGTTCGTCCACCAAATCGATGATGAAACATTTCAGTTCCCCATCCTTGTCCACCAGCAGATTCCTATAAGGGAGATGCCATTTTCTGTTATTATTCGTCACCCTCGCAAAGCCATGCTTACAAACAGCCATCATATACAATGTGTCTCCTTCTGGAGCGAACAATAGATTATATGAAATGTCTGCGAACGCATAAGACTGCTTCGCCATCCGTTTTCCTTACAAGAGCCGTAAAAATAAAAGTCACCGAGATTTATGAGTATCCCCATTGTGTGCGGACGAAGCTGTAAAATGGCTGCATGGTGGGGAACTCCAGATAAGAAAAGATTTCAATTTATATGACTTCCATTCGAATAAGCGGGCGATCTGTCAGCGGAAGTATAAGAAATTCAATGCATCTGATGCCATGTATCCGCATATTTTACCAGGAGAGACATCCTTTCGAAACAGTACTCAAGTTTCTGTTTATGAATAGATTGACTGTGATTCTAAAAGCAGCTTCTCATGGCCGAAGAGATGTATTTTGTTATACGGTCATCCGTAGACGGTTAATTTTTGGTATCATCAGTGAATTACACAAAGTATTGCGACAGAAATGCAAATCGCTTTTCAAGGCGAACAATTCCTAACGGCTACGAATTAACTGTCTACAGTTTTCACTCAGTGATTGCATGTGGTCTGGGGGTATGACCTACGATTTTGTGTGTAAATGAGACCATTTGCAACCCTTCGCTGGACAGCTCAAGCTTATTTGTGGTTACAGTTACAGAAAGTATTTTTCAAACGTTTGGTTGCCGAAAATTAGTGTTATCTTTTGAATTTAACAGCCCAATTCTGGCAAACGTCACTGATGACTCACAAGTCACAAAACCCTCACAAGGCGAGGTGAAATTGATTTTGTGAGGTTTTCGTATTCTGTCAGCACACTCACAACTTGTGAGGCTCACAAAAACAACCAAATTTGTGATCTCCTATATGGAGCAGGTCTCAAAATCCAAAACCAGTGGTAACGGCTAATAAGTCACAATCACTATTGCTATTGATGGTCCTGGTTCCTTATTTCCACACACTTTGTGACCTGAACAGAACATGTCATTTTATGGTTAATTTGTAACCATTTCGGAAAAAAATACATATTTTTGTATAAAAAAGATTAAGAACCACGGGACTTTGATTTGTGACAAATGTCGTTAATAATTTTTATCCTTTAACCTGTTATTAGACGATATGTTGAATCAGCATAATGTATGCCCTAAAATGTGTCCCAATCACAACATATCGTGTAATATCGAAATTTCTGTCATCATAATTATGTATGCTTAAAAGTGTTTATTGGCTAATCAGCATAAATGCGTATGTTGGCGACCTGAACACATCGTGTAATACCCCTTTTGGGACCGTATGCTAACATTCGGAAAAATTTTCGGCGCATGCTGACTCCTATGATATATGCTGACGAGCTAAAGTAGGCTCATCAGCATACAATACATCTCAGCTTACTTCTGCTTTGATATTTCTAAAGTTTCGATAAATTTTGAACTCGCCGCACTAGTTTTTTTTTTGTTTTTCTATTGTCTTGATTTTTGTTGTTAGAACAAAGATTGGTGAGTTGGGGGTTTGGGTCGAAATTCTGGCGAGGTCAAAATTCTGCTTTCAAAATTCAGCTTTACAAAATTCTGCAAATAACAACAAAATCTTTGGAAATGTTAAAATGATTTTTTTTACAGATGTACAAAAAACCGTTTTAAAATTAGTTCAGTGATAGTTTTTTGAGTAAGTTGATCAGTTTAGTGATTGACATTGTGCGAAGTTGACGTAAAAGTGAAAAATTATGGAGTGCAAACAAATAGCTGGATTTCGTAGAGCTGTAAATTTGTTTTACGTTAAAGAACAGAAAATGTTATACAAAATAAAATCTTATTACAAGAATATAAAAAAATTAGAAAGCAGGAACAAAACCTGTAAAGCCAGGGTAAACCTATTGCAAAATGGTACCTACCTGCGAACCTGCAAAAAAATACATTGACCACAATAAGTTTGCCAAAATACGATGAGGTTTGCAGTATATCGTCAGCAAAACATTTGTTATTTCGCCTGACCGTCCATTACAAGTA
Source organism: Cheilosia vernalis (assembly GCA_949126925.1). Taxonomy (NCBI): domain Eukaryota; kingdom Metazoa; phylum Arthropoda; class Insecta; order Diptera; family Syrphidae; genus Cheilosia; species Cheilosia vernalis. The sequence continues at coordinate 97,308,940 of OX421358.1, read as the reverse complement.
ATAGAGGCTTTCAATTTGGAATCTGTGTGGACTTCGTTTGGGCTTACAAAGAATAAAGCAAATCCCCTGCCATTTTACACGGCTTGTATTTTTGATGAACAAACATGCTTTTTGTATATTTTCGTGCTTAAAAATAATAACCGAAATAAAGGAAAATATACCACCGCCGAATAGAAGATATTTAATGGACGGAACTTTTAAAATAGTTCCCAAAGGTTACTTTAACCAGATCCTAGTCATCTACGAGGGGAGTTCAATATATTCGCGGTATGGGGGGGGATACTCCAAAGATGTGAAAAAATTATTTCGTGATTTTAGTAGCCCCGTTATTCAAGTGTTTAACTGTAAAATTTCATTTGGCTGTGATTATAAGTTTGCTTTGTATTTTGCGTTGAACGAAGGTGAAATGGCTGGTGTCGCGATTATCACTAAAATTAAGAACCGCGCTGTGATAAAATTTCTTACTAAAAAGGGAAAAGTAAAAAAAATATTCATGAAGAGATGGTGGCTGCTTTTCGAGGTTCTGCACCTTCGTTGTCAACTGTTCAAAAGTGGTCAAGTTTATTTCAAAGGGACAGGGAGAGCGTTGAAGACGACCTTCGCTCAGGCTGCCCACTAACTGACTGCACCGGAGAAAACATTACACTAGTCGAGAAACTTGTACTTGAGGATGCCCGCGTAAAGGTTAAAACGATAGCTGCGAAGATTAACCTTTCTATTGGTACCATACACACCATTCTTTATGACTGTCTAAGTCTTTCCAAAGTCAGTGCAAGATGTGTGCCTCGAATGCTCACATCGCTCACAATGCTCCGGTGCACACGTCATGGTTTTCTAAGGCTGTTGTACTGTATTGTGGTTTCGAAAAAATTCAACATCCAACCTATGGTCCGGACCTTGCCACTAGTGATTAATTTTTGTTCCCAGATTAAAAGAAAAACCTTCGTGGTAAGCGATTTACCGATGATGTGGAGCTCAAAACTGCAATAAATGAACATTTTGGAGAGAAAGATGAAAACTATTTTTTTGAGGGTATAGAAAAGTTAATCTCAAGATGTAATAAATGCATTCATGTAAGAGAAGATTATATTGAAAAATAAAAATATTTTTAATTTAATTCGTGTTTTCCTTCATGTCGATACCGCGAATATATTGAACTCCCCTAGTATATTCAATATTTTGACGAGGTAATTATACTACTTTAATCAGAAAAATGTTTTCAACGATATATTTGAAAGTAACCATGCTGAGGTGAATTTGTTGTGAGTTTTGTTGTGACTTGTGTAGAACAAGAAATCAACCGTATACAAGAGCTTTTGACATGTCAGGGCTCACAACGGCAGAATCGGACATCCGGTTAACTCGTCATTCTTCAGTTTTTTTATAACTAAGCTAGCCTCTTCCATATTGGAACTGGTTCGTCTAGTGAACCCATATATACATAGTTCAATCTAGTAGAATTTTCATTGATCATATGGTTTTTGTTCTCCTATCATGTATTCCGAAGCCTTTAAAAGTTAAGACTTTTACGAATATATTAGTCACTGTCCTAAGAAACATTTTACAAACAGTAAGATATAATTTTCATCAGGACCCTTTTTTGATTTCGTGCCAGGAATTTTAACTCCTATGGACAACGCGTTACCAGAGGGTTGGGAAATATAATCGAAAGCCATCCACCTCATGCCATTAACCTCTGCACAAACCCCTCTGGACCGTTCCGCTCAGTATAATGAAGGGAAATTGTAATTGTATCGGATGGCATATAAAATGGCTGGAGATTTTCACAATAAAAACATTGCCGGGGATGGTGGTATCAAGGGATGCTTATAGGAACAGCCGACCAAACAAAAATAATATCCCTGACATGGCGCGTTAGGGGCGCACAAAATTCGGTACCAAGTGCAATAAATGGTTTTATCGCCTTCTGCCATTATGTTCGATATTTGAGTGCGACGGCGGCTCTGCGCATCTCCGTGTGATGGAAAATTCGTGTTCTATGAAAATTTGTATATACATATAAACATACATAACTGTACTTATGCTATATGTTTGATGTGTTAAACCGCGTTATGTTTGTACATAAAAGATAAAACACAGTTAACATTAAGATGGCCATATCGAAATTGGAGAGTGCTCTTCATGTCGGGTGGTTTTATTTTCGTTTCCGGAAAACTCGTAAAATCGAGCAAAATCCATCTCGCGACGTTCGTTTCGTATTATATGGAGTTTTGGCAAATGAGTTTTTCGAAAACTTTTATACGTAATCTGCTCGGGTGTTGTGCGCTAAAGCAATTTTACCATTTTATGAGTGGACAACCCTCTGCAGCGCACTCATGCGTTCGTTTAATTAAGGCGGCAAATCGGGGAGTCGACGGGGAGAAATCTTGCAGGAGCGTTTAAAGGGGTCCTGAAAGTAAACTTTAAAGGTGGCTGTGGAATTTTCTTGTAGGAAAGGCATTGCAGAAAATATCTCCCATATAAAGCGGATAGGCCCATACTGCCTGGACGGATTTGTAGCACCAAATAATTCTTCACTAGAGCAAGGAGTGATAATCAGAATGGGAATGAGGGCTATTTTAGGCTGAGCTTTGAACAATGTTATGCATTTTCCGCAAGCAGTCAACGTTGGTAGTGGCCTAAACTAAACCTAAGGGAGCACATCCACCTTTACTTGCTTTTCTTTTAAGTTTTTAAAAGCGTCTTGGATGCGATTTCGACGAGTTTTTGAAATAATTTTTTAAGCGTTCTTGGGCGCTTTCTTAGACGTGTTTTTCAAGTATTTTTTGCCGCTTTTTCGAGCGTTTTTTATTAATTTTAAATGCGTTCTTGGGTGCGTTGTTGAACGAGTTTTGGGATGCCTTTTTGTCGTGCTTTTCGATGGTTTTTGGTGTATTTTTCGACACGTTTGGGAAGCGTTTTGTTGGGTTGATTTTCGAAATCTTTTTAGACTCGTTTTGGTCTCTTTTCTCGACACATTTTTAGCAAAATGTTTGGCCGATTTTTTAAGATCTTTTTAGAAGTGTTTCGGACGCATTTTTCGATATACTTTTAAGTCCGTTCTTTGATATATTTTTCAATGCGTTTTTCTATATTTTTCGGGAGCGTTTTGTGCCATCTTTTTGGACATGATTTTGAACACGTTTCTTAAGTTCTTCTTAGATCCGTTTTCGGATGCATTTTAAGAATTATTTGTAACCGCGTATTTGACATTTTTTCAACATTTTTTGAAGTGGGTTTTTTATTTTTTCTTTCGGCGCCTTTATTTACGGGTTTTCGAACCCCTTTTCAGACTCGTTTTCGATGTGTTTGTGAGCGTGTCTTTGGAGACCTCTTCCACCCGTTTTTTCAATTCGTTTTGACTAGCTTTTTGCAGAGTCTTCAAGCGTTTGTTGGAGTTTTTGACTCCTTTGCGACTTTTTATTTTCTAGCCCGTTTTGGGAATAGATTTTAAAGTCGTTTTATAAAGCATTTTAAGACCCGTTTTTGGATGCACTCTTAGAATTGTTTTCGGACGAGTATTGGACGCATTTCTGAAATCTTTGGACACATTTCCGATGAGTTTCTAACAGGTTTTCAAGCGTTTTTTTAAGACTCGTTTTCAATTCTTTCCTTGAAGCGTCTTTAGACGCCTCCTTGGCGTGTATTTCGACATCTTTTTGGATGCGTTTTTGACGAATTTTGGATGCATTTTGGCGCTATAAACATTTTCTGAGTCTTTTTGAATCTTGTCTTGGACTTTGCATCTAACAATTAAAGAAACTATGTCCCGCGAGCTCCAAGACTCGTCTCAAATTTGACCACATTGTGAAGCACCACTGTTACCCATATACACATATGACTTAGCTAGAGGCGTCAATAGGTATACACGATGGCTAAATACAGGTATACAGTATACCCAATTCTATTTCTGGTACAACGAAGACACAAATTTAAAATTGGGAACTATCCAATGAAGTCCAAATGCATTCCTTATTATAACCCCATCAATTGGTCTTCAATAAAAATTCATTCTATTTCTTGTTTACAGTATCGCATTGTTCAACACAGTAGCTCATGTCTTCTGACCTCCGAAAAGATCCTTTCTCTTAACATGGCGGTATACCTTCGCAGTCCTTTATAGCTCTCACCGACTTCTCGGTAAAGTGAATTCCTCTTTTAAAAAGAAACCCACGCATCTACAGTCCAGTTGGGCTCAGACCTGCTACTGTGATCGAAAGACGGACACATGCACATATCAACCAAATATTCGTGGAAATCTAAACCCAACGAGAATCGAAATATCACACTTTTTTGTACACTTGATCTCCGCTTGCATAGCAAATGAGCGGCCAAATTGAGCATGAAACTGTGTGGCAACAATCTGGCATGTTTGGGTCATCTGGTTGTAAATCTGTAGAGAGTTTTATGACCCCTTGTAAACAAACTTTCGATTTCCGTTCTTCTTGTACGCCGACTTGTGTTGGTTTGGTTTTCAATTAGGAAGATATTGGGAATTTTCGTTTACATCAGTTACCGCAGAGCAAACGCCTCATTTGAATACTCGGTGTTGGTGGGCCTTTCTTTTGCGAACGGAAAATCGGTTCAAGTTCATGGACCTGGTTCTCATATGTGAGGATATTGGCATGGTTAGCATATGCACTTGAGCAGTCATGTTTTGTAGGAGCAAATCCAAATTTTACATTGAACCCCGGTCTATTTTTTTTGAATGGATGAACTTACGAGTATATTTCAATCAAACTGTGGTCTAGTTTCCATTCCATTCTTCATGCTACGTTATTATCTTTTTACAAACTTTTTTAGCTCAAGGAGTCTTGTGGTTTTTGTATTTGGGTCCGCTATCTATGCTGATGGTACCATTTTAGAGAAGATACTTTAATTATATGAAATTGAAGCTTTAGTAGAGGTTTAAAATAGAAAGAACAACTTCAAGACTTACTTCTTTGAATCGGACTAATACTTCTACGGATAGAAAATTAGAAAATATTTCCGACCATGCAATGATATTCCTACTCGTGTGCAATTCACCTCAAGACATCATTTTGTACTATGCATTTTTGGATCGTGGATGGTGGTCAGCAAAAATTTAAAGGCTCTGAAGGGACTCAACGTCTGGCTTGTTTGTGTAGCAAAAGTTCATTTGAGCCTTTCCATATGTAGTGCAGATGAACAGACAATCCCAAAAAAAGTTGTCATTAACATTACGCTGGTTATCTTTTTAGACAAAGATTACTACTCAATTCGCTTCAACTCTAAGCTTCCATGTTCGTACTTGCAAGAGTAAACTGAAAGGACTTAAATCCCGGGTTTTTCTGCATCTCTTTTGACCAGTTCCTGAAATAAGAGGCCCACCAATAGCGTAATAGCGTAACGGATACAGTAGTTGATAATTTTTTTTTGACACAGTAGTTGAAAATTGAGGGGTATAGTTTCATAACTCTTCTATTCCACTTTTTGTCCAAAAATGAGTTAAGTATGATAAAGTGTTCTTTGGAATCGCCTTCATCTAAGTATAGGTAAAATTTGTCAAAACTTGTTATTTGAGTACTTAAAAAGTGAGTTTTTTCTTTTTTTCAAAACTACACTATTCCCATACAAACCAAATTCCGCACCAAAACTCTTCTAATTCCCTGCAAATAGATGTAGCCGCATTCAATACTTGTGTATCCAATGAAATGTAAAAAGGCGGGGATTTTTGTTATGTTGATACTATTTCATGGATTAAATATATTTGTGTTGCAAAAATTCTTGTAAAAAATATATATTTGGTAAGCTCGCAGATAGAATAATGTTTTACAATTTTTTTTATTTAGAACAAGCGGACCCCCTGTACACTTCGTTGTGCAAAATATAAATATAAAAAAATCATTTAGTTCAGTTATAAATAGTTTTTATTTTTATTTTTTATTTTTTCCATTTTCGGTGTAAATATACAAAACCGATGGTTTGCCAACACGCGAACAGGCTACATATAACTGTCCATGTGAGAAAACTGGATACTTTTAGGCCCGTTTTATTCACTCGAAGTTGAACACAACTTGGGGATTTTTATATGGAAAACTCCTCGAGTTGTGTTCAACTTCGAGTGAATAAAATGGGCCTTAATTCACTCCACAAATTCCTAACGTTTGCCCTTGCGCATTATTGATATAGTAGCCGCAAACGCAAGGCGAACAGGATACTGAAGTCGTTTAAATGCAATTGGAGTTTTAGATGGAATCATTGGGATGCGTGGCATGAATACATCTTCGGCTTTAAATTTTCCAGTTAAAATACTAGCTTCAGTTACATAAAACATAAGCCATTAATCTTTTAACAGCAAGTCTTGTACCATTACACAAACGGGGTTGATTAATATTCAGAAGCATAATAATAGTATGACGCCAACTTTCAATTGGAGATTATGCGGAGGCAATCCTGGTAAATCCGACGAGTTCAAAAATTCTGTTGGATAATTCACAACATCTTCTTCATTAGTAACTCTATCCACAGACTTGTACGAAACCAAGTCGCCAGGAATCTTGGATTGAATAGCCATGTTTAAATCACTAACATCTTTGTTCTTAGCAGCTAAAATTGCTCTATCACTCAACCACGCACGGCATTTATACTGTTTTATCTCCTTTGACAGAACAAAACGGCCAAAATCATTTGGCAATGTTATCAATCCAGTTTCGTCAACTGGCATCGCACCATTTGCAATTTTTAACAATGGATCATTCTGCAACTGAACACGAATTTTGATAGTAAGTTTCAATGACATAACAAATCTCCATAAATATGAAGACTTTAGGGAAGCGTTAATTTGATCAGCAGCTGTCGATCTAGGAATGACGGGCAATGTTTGTCTGAAATCGCCTGACAAGAAAATCAATGCACCATAAAATAACTCTGAATTATCTCGAACATCTTTCATTGTTCTTTCCCAAGTTTCAACAGATTTCTTCTTTGCCACACCTAGTGCATTCATCCCAATAATGATACCGCAACGTTTCAATCATTTTGCCGTTAGATGTTCTTAACTTGGTCATTCAATGGCAATTTCAAAGCAGAATGTCCTGTCCGACAACCATCTAACAAAGTTTCTGCGATGCCAGAAGACGCCAATGCCAATGCAATTTTATTCTGGGAACGTACCGTTGCCAACAACAAATGAAGTTAAAAACGTTTTTAAGGTGCATCCAGGTCCATCCATAAAATAAAATAATGAGACCTTTTAAGCCACTCCAGCAATATTCCATTTATTTCCAATTTGCAACAAATGCTTGCATGTTCACTAACCAATCGACATACAAAGACCATTGTACACAAAAACCATATAGTTAAGAACCTCCGCACAACCGTTAAATTAAAATTTAGAAAAACAGTTTCAAATTCATTGTAATGCTCTGTAGTGAGTGAATGAATGCTCAGTGTTACACAAAATTTCAGGAAACGTATTGCCTCCTATATAATACCCTTGTGTATCAATCAGGACAATGCACATTAATATTACCATTTTTACAAACATTGGCTTTGACTGTCGAAGAATAGCTTTTGCGTTTTTTTTTTGTATGGGATGCGTCACACCCCTTTGCCCAATTTTGACCAATCTTCACAGGAGTAGGTACTCCTGCGCCAATAACTAAGATGATCTGTAAATCTAAACTCAATCGATTCGGTGATTTTCGAAATATAATTTCCTCTTTGTCTAATTTTGATAAACCATGTTATTAACTTCACCTTTCATCGGAAATTTCCAGAATCAAAATTGGTTTGCGCCATTACACAGTACATTGGCGACAAACATAGTACAAGTACAACTATATGAAAATTAATTTTCTTCATAATTTTTTTTTCAGGAATTTTCTTTGGCATATTCTTCTTGTTTGCCCGGAAATCCGTCCAGGGGTTCTTTAGTTATAGTAACTAACGTCACTCTCTTTTATAAATGTAGATTAAATATATTGCTGTGTGTAAAAAACAAGATAAAGTTTTATTTTATATGGATGAAAATCTTGATACAGAACCTGAAACAAGTCAAGTTTGTGAAGAACAAGAAGAAATCAAAGATCTTCGTATTATAATACTTTAAACTTATAATTTGTAAGTTATTTAAACTTTGAAGTTTTTTTAATTTTTTTTTTGTTTAAATATTCAAATACATTGCAGTGACGTTGTTTCTAAGTTTTTTTCTAATAATTAATGTATACTTTTCTGTGATCCAGCTTTGAAGACTGTTGAGGTTCCATGTTTTTGGTTAATTTTTTTTTTTTTCAAACTTGCTTTTTTGTCAAAACTCTTCTATTCCCAAATATGTTGAATCAAAGGTCAGCTATTCCAATCCTCAATTTTGGTGATTTTTGTGTACATACGATTTTTTTCTCCAAACATAGGGTAAAGCCAATAGCAAAGCATATTTTAATTTAAAACATTCCTACTTATATATAACCTATTTATTAAACTTAAGAAAAAAATTGAATCATAAATATAATTCATAGTATAAAACTTACTAAAATTTTTCAAAAAATACCTATAGCTAAGTTAAGAAAAGAGTTCAATAAAAAAACTGGAGATAATTTTTTTTGTCAATTCAAATTTTAAAATTGCAATAATTCACACTTATTTTTTAAATATTGACTTACCAAAGTGTTGCATTTTGTTTAATAAAGAAGCATTAAATGCATATTAATATATTTAATCATTATTTTTGTGTACCAACAATTGTATTTCCATAGAGTGTCAACGGTTTTTTATAATTCTAAATTGAGACACTTTATTTTCACTTTAGATCGAAAAAATAATTTTTAGAGAAACGGAAATGCCTTAAGCGAAATGTGAATGGGGAGCATATTGAAATCGATTCTTAAGAGTGGTTACTACTGTACTACGCTATTTACTTTTATTCCTGGTGCCGTAAGTAAATAATGGGCAACACTTATTTGAAGTCAACGTCAATGGTGAATGGGTTAAAGCACAGTCAATTTTGTTGAATATATGGATGAAGATCGCATTAAAAAACGGTTATACTTGTCTTTGCCATAGTAAATTCGGTCCTCCAGATAACCGTTTGAGCTAGCTGTCTTAATATTGAAACAGCCTGACCAATGCCATAAAAGTAAAATCAGTATTGGACATGTTTGGTGAGACCAGAGGACGACATCAAGTCATCAGCAAAGCTAAGGTTTCTGCATAGGCCTTCCAATTCTAAAAGTTCATCGTCATTACATTAAAATTGCTCATTCTCAGAAGTTCGCAGAAAAACTGGACCCCAGTGTGGAGCAACATAAATATTGTTAAAATGATTGCAATCGACGGACTCATTTAGTTGAAAATTAATTTCAAATTGTCAACCGTTGCGTCGGTCGTCCATGGCGCACACAATATTTCCACTTCAAAGAACCTGCTCAACCTTGGATGCCAGCTCCAGGTGTCTATCATTGGGAAATATTAACGTATGGCAATCGTAGGTCGGGTTATTTTCATTCGCCTTGTAGTCGTGGCTAAGCGGGAAGTAATCTATTCGACTTTGAGCATACACATGGCAGTCGGGGCACATTCCGAGTTGCGATTACAGCTAGAATCAGGAGCCTAAAACATCTCTCTTTAGCCAACTCAATCAGCAAGTTCAGTTCAACAGCTACGGACTTCAATAATAAATTTTCATGGATTCCACACTTTTGCCTCCATCTAAAAACTAAACTAGCCAGCTTATTATGCAGTCGATCACACAATTAAGTGCAAATTACTTCGAAACACGAATAGGGTTATCTAAAAAAAACGGACAGATCGTAAATGTGTACAACACTCGCATCCAACACCTTCATCCACTTGAACCAATTGGTTAGAGGCATTAACACATTCGATAAAACATATATTTACAATTATTACTCCCCCAAGTGGAACCAATTAAAGTTTTCCTGCCAGCAGATAGTGTTATAGTTTTATTGCGCTTGCCACGTCATTATGCGCTCGGCCTTAAGGAACTTAATTTAAATTGGTTTTCCTCAAAAGGGAAGATAGCCCTTGGCGCCGCCACCGCACGGTAGAAAAACGGGAAAAAAATATTCTTAAACGTCATAAATTTGAGCACTCTTTTCACACCTATGACGAACGGTTATGTGTTTTTGTTGGTGTGCTTTCTTTTTTTTTTTTGCATTTATTTTGGCTTCTGGGTGGAATAGCTTTTTCTTCATCATTGGTTCGCGTCATCAAATCAATAATGGTCCATTTGGAGGGATGTATACTACGATTGGATACTTTTACGCGCAAGTCATTCGACTATATGGAGTTACATAAGAAAATTGGTATACTACATCCGCAGCAGTATACTGCCCTGTACATACCCGTACGTGCTTTATGTGCACAAAACAGTAGCGAAATTGGAGCCTTACTTTGGTATACATATGAGGGTAGGTAGGTAGGTGTTGCACGAAAAGTATCAAAGAGTGGACTTAGCTTATATTTTGGACTCCAGAAGAAAACGTGGATATCTTCGACTGGCGCTTACTACCTATGGAGAGCTATTCTTATAGTGAACAAACGACTAACTTACACAAAATTGAGACTGATTACACAAGTGGAGCTTTGAACAGAAGCGCTCGGATCAGTGCAACCTAATCTGGTTGATCTTCGGAACGAATGTAAAAAATCGGAGGAGTTGTTACTCGACAGATTGCCTAAGCAAGTCTTGAACGACAACTTGCGCTGAGGAGGTCTACCTGATCGGCTCCAATGTTTCTCAGGTATCACGAAAAGGAAGCTGGATCAAAAAGGAAAAATGGTCTTGAGTGAGTTAAAACTGCCGGGATCGATTTATAAAATTCTGTCGAAAGTACATAGAAAAAAGCACAGCAAAAAACATAAGGTCAACTGACGGGAACGTTGGTATCAGGGTGAAAGCGGTAGAGTTCTGAAAAGTCGAAAGAAAAATGGTCAATGAGAAAAAAGTGTCATTTCTGAAGTTATTCTGCAAATTAAGAATTTTTTAACGATATTTAACAAGCTTAGGCTCGCTAAATAATACACTAGTGTTGTGATAGGTAACTTCGTTACATTTTAAAGGTTTTGGAAATAGAAGAATTTGAAACATTTTTGAAACGCCTTCTCCAACCTTTGCTAAAATAGAAAAAAATTGTCACAGGCTCTCAAAAAATTGTCAAATTTACAACTTTAGTCGCGCAACGGTCTAACTGGTGGAGGCATACAGAGCTTATTAAAACCGCCATGATGAATACCAATACATACTGCGAAATGAGTTCGATTACAATACCTTTCTTTTGCAACGTATACGAGAATTGGTGACACTTACAATGGCGATTGTTACCGGGAGCAGTACCAACAACTTTCTGGATACAGAAATGTCATTGTAAGTATAGGTAAATATTTTGATGAGACATAAGGTCAGTCTTTCAAAAAGCCCTTGTACAATAAGTCCATTGGCATCGCTGCTGCAAACCATCAAAAGAGTTATATGTAAGCTATTTCCTTGTGGGAGTCCATTTTAAGGCGTACAAAATAAAATAATAAGTTGGCCAGGTCCGTTTTTTGCGCGTTTTTCATTTTTGGGACTAATGGAACGGATCACGAATTTGATACCAACTCCAAACGGCTAATTGAGAAGCTCTTTAGTGATAGTTATACTCTCGGATGTTTATCAGATGTTTGTCAGACGTTCGTGAGAAGTAGCGAAGTGGAAAAAACTTCAAGGTGGAATTAGGGTTTTTTCGGGCATCGAAATTAGGACCAGCAAAAGTAGTCCAACGCACTAACCACTAAGCCACTAAATTCAAGGTTTATCTCACTAAAATTGGCTTAGAAGAAGACAAGAAAAAGTCTACACAGTCAAAAAATGTTTTCATTGGGTGGTGAAGCGAACACCTTACGTATGAAATCAAAATAGTGCTTGGAGATTTTATTGGCCAAAATAAGAAAGGCGGGCATTTAATTTTAAGTCTTCATGACAAAATATCCGGGAACGAGATAAGGCTTATGAATTCTGCAAATAACCACACGTTTCTCGACACGAAAAGCCAAATTGGAAGATCCAGAGGTCCCAATATCGACCTCTGCAAAGGTACACTAACTATAAATCAGTCGTTTAGTGCAACAGCTAGAAAATACAGCGAGAAAGTTCGGCTGCGAAAGCAAAAGACTGCCAGAAGGCTTTTGTTGAACGGAGTTTATTCAGTCTCTCAAAAAGCCCGTGCTATACGTACCTGTTAAATAAACATGCTCAATAAGTGAAAACTTATCATCGGCCTTTCATTGGCCTTAAAAACGCAAATGGAGTACCTATTCAGGCCTTGGTAAAAAGAGACTATAACCGAGACCGTTATCATCTCAGATTTGCTCTGCGACGAAGTTATAACTTTCATCGATTTGAACCAAAATGTCCTCTGTTGATTTTCGGTCCCATTTCGGTTAACGGAACTCTAAGAGCTGTATTGCGACATAGACCTACACAAAACTGTGACAATCAGCCCTCTGAGTTGACTGGCATTCTAATGCCTCCGACTAATAAGTCTTAGTTGGTTTGGGCCCTAATTTGAATTTTAGTAGGTACGCAAAGAGTTTGGCAATGTCCGAGTTAACTAGAGAGGGCTCATTGGCTCCATAAGTTAGCGGCACACTGAGAAGCAAACTTATGGAACTCTTAGATTTAGAGAAGATTGCTGTTTGTATCGCGTTCTGTTGTTTAGGACCTTACGAGTAGCTGCCATAATGACACCAATCCAGACAAATCCAAACTCAACCAAAAGCCTTTATAGATTTGTTTAATTTTGGCAAACAGCTTGAAGACTTTTGCCAGTAGTAGTGGGTATTCGCATCTAGCCTCCACGATTTCAGGAAGTTCCAGTTGCCCCCCTATCGTGTCACTTTCACGCATAAATTCGATACGAAATCGAAGTACATAAACAAATGGCATCAATAAAAGCGACGCAAATAGCAAAAGGGAAAAATGTTGCCATTTGCAGACGGGGCTCATAAATAAGCCCATCGACAAGCCAAAAACCATGCAACGAGGGTGACACGGACATCAGCAGTATATACAACGGTATCGAACTCTCCTATGTAAAGAGATACCGTGTATATGTATATTCAGGCGACGGTGAACCCATTGCGTGCGCATCCGATCCATATACCCATATGTGCTCTATATAACCACACAAGTACAAGAACCGTGCCGCCAATTCGCTTCGACTCCAATGTAAAATATATCTACACAGCGGCTTTGTTATTGCAATCGCATATAGGGTCGTCGTCGTCTTAGTCGGCGCACAACTTTGTGTACACAAACAGATTGTGAGGAGGTATCTATCTATCTATGAGTCATTTCCAGGAATCTAACAATTCACACCCAGGAGGAATCCAACGACGCTTCATTCACTATCCGTACGTATTCGGAACAACGACGTATACGACTAAACGTGCTAAACTGGCGAAGAATTGTTTTTTTTTTATCTTTTTCTTCAATTTCGCTCCCGGTTGGAGTGATACTATTTCGGTCGCGCAAAGTGCTATAAACTAATAAAACCGTCACACACATCCAGCAGTTCAATAAAACGTTAATAATTATAGTCGTCATCTGGATATAGGAGGGCCAGTTAAAAGTGAAAGTTCGGACTTTTTGTCGACTGGGATTTATGAGTGCGTGTGAACGTCGTCGCTGTGACACTTGCGAGCTCGGTTTTAAAGTCGCTGCCACTTAGTATGTGAATAGCATTGTGTGGCGAAGGCGTCAACAGCGAAGCATAGGTATACCTGCTATTTGCCAAGGCATAAAATATGAATATTAAATGACGGAGCGTTTATGATTTGTTTATGCGGTAGCTGGTGAGACTGGTCTTTTAATTGCATGCGAGATGTTATAGGCGCTCGTTTTTATCCCCAGAAAGAGTTTGTGTGCGGTTTTAAGGCCAAGTGACATTGAATTCAGATCGACTCTTTATTGGAAGGTGGTGTGTTTACCTTTTTTTTTTTTGGTGAAGTTTGTGAGGGACGTTTCTATAATTAGAGTCAGTGTACCGACGAAGCCGCCGACGGCAATGGCGAACTAGAGGGAGGAAGCTCTGGGCTTTTATGAAAGACTTCTCCCAACGGGTGTTCCATATGTCATCATTCCACGGCGAGTTTATGCACAAGTTGGCTGGCATTAAACAGGGTGAGTTGTTTTTTTCTTAGTTGGGACGGGACTTTTACACAAGAAGTGTTAAAAAGCTGTCTAAGTTGAACAATTTTCTATGACTTTTCTTACTTTTGCGATTGGAAACCAAGCGAGTACAGAAGGCACTTCAATTGAAGATCCATTTCGATGGGTATACCTACCAATATAATGACTGGGAGAAGTAAATTGAGTGTCCCACTTGAAAACAAGCTGAAAATATTTTACTCACCTGGAATACAACTGTATAGTTGGAGGGGCCTTAAAAGTTCGCTTGTTTCATGGCTCTAACGATTTGAGCTGGGATTCGTTCCAGTTGCGGGTGGATCTTCATTCCAAAGGCGGATGGTTGACGGGCTCAATTCTTTTTTGAAAGGAAGATTATCTTATGTACCTTTAAATAGGCTAAGGAGAATAGTTAAGAACCACTTTCACTGCCTTAACCACAAAATTTTCGCCTGCAGTGGTCGAATTTCTACCACTAGGTGAGCTCTAGTTTTTAAAATCGCAAGTAAGGAGCTCATTGGATCCAAAAGAAGTTCGTAACAATGCAAAGTCAGATCTGTGGAGACTGCCGGTTTCTAGGTTACGTTATGGCTACCCTTCTAGACCTACAAGAAGCCGTATTTTTTCTCACGAACTTAGTGAAAGCAATACTTATTTGCAGGCCCATTTTATACAGCAGCTCGATCGAGATGCACCACAAGCGAGAGTTGTATCTGCCCTCCTATGGAATCTTTCATACAAAATAAATTCTGAAATCAGATTATTAAGAGCTTGACATGATGTGCGGCTTTCTCAAAAAAAACCTATCATTCGCGAAGTAATGCGGAATCTGCGTTATTTGAACTATCAATGGTCTGTCAGTTTAACCCATAACAAGATCAAAATTATCGTGTCTACTATCGGGAGCTATACTGACAGGCATTCGTCTTGATCGCCCATCCGATGGCTAAGAAATATATTTCAATATATTTCAACTCCAAATTTAACACGAATAGGAAAACCGAAAACGGAATGAAGACAGCAATAAATACTTACAAGGTCTGTAGGAAGAATTTTGTGAAGAAAGCCCTCTTTCTCAACAGAGGATAGTAGATACACTGGGATTGGAAAACCCATTCATACCTACAGCCCGGTTGTTTGCTAGGAAGGCCAAAACACTCAGTCTCATACCTCAAAGAGCTGAACAAATCGTTCAACATTTGGGCGGGGTTTAGAAAACGTTGAAACGTTTCCGTGCACACGAACGATTTTCTCTAAGTTGCAGAAGTCAGAAATCGTTCGTTCACACGAAAACGTTTCGCCGTACAGACTTCACTGTTTACTGAACAAGGTTCAGGGGATCACTTGTATATGTGTCACCGTCTCACTAAAATCTAAACCACAAGTATAGGTCCACACAACATTATTGAAGCTACTCATTGAATTATCAAACTAAGCGAGCTTGGAAGACTGAATCTTTTGCTCACTTGGGCTTAATAATAACCGTTCACAGATAATCTTATAAACATGCGAAGGTAAATAATTAACCAAGTTAGGAACCCCCTGATTCGCTTGATTTTTACTTGCTGGCAAAATTTTGCAGAGATGCAGTGCTGTCTGTACTTTGTTTTTATTTTTTTTTGTGTATAAATAGGCGACTATAATAATTAAATAGTTTTAAATAAAGGCACGACTTTGACAAGGAATTTGAATTCAGTATACCTGCTGGGACGGGCTCGTCAACCGGATTCTTAGAAGGACCAGTCATATGCGGGGACCTGCAGATTACTCCATCAATTCAAACTGTTCTAGTGATAGAACTATCCAACTAAGGAAAATTACCTTTTGCGTGAGCATTCAAGCGATTAATTCAATCAGATCTGATAGAGTCAAACTGTGAAACCAAAGCCATTCACAGACATTTTTGATGTAAAAAGCAACAGAAAAGCTGTATGAATGTGGCTCTGAATCACTCATGCTATATTACCTGAAAGGCAAGTACGAGTAGGTACTACCAGTTCTTATATAGGTAGCATCTGCTCTGACAGTGTTATGGCTCATTAAACTTGGCCAAGAAACAATAGAAAAACTAGTAAGGTTGTGCGATAACCCGAAGTTTGTATGCGGCAATTGGTATTAAAAGGCCAAAGCCAAATCCCTTATAAGCGGGTATAAACGGACAAACCTAAAAGGTAGGTCAGCCACCTATACAAATGGGTTCTTGCACTCCAAAAATACCGTTTCTCTTCAGTTCTTCAATTGCTTGGGCGATCTAGGTCTGAATAGTTTAGTTAGTTGGATGCGCTACCATCCGTTCATTACCTCAACATTTTACGGGGTTTAAAACATTTGTGGTGGTCATCTACTGATGAGTCCATCCATTTTGAGTGAAGCCCACTAAACATATAAATATTTGATCAAGATTGGAGCCAACACTCCTCAACAACTTTAAACAAATGCCACGTCTGTGTACTCAGATTATGATTCACTTAAAACGGCTCTGGGATTTATTTTAAGCTTAGCTAAAAACGTAAAGACACTATAAGTTGACCACGCTGTAATATTTTGATACGTAAAACTGTAAGGTGGTCCAAAATTAAACTGAAAAACAGCCAAATAAACCAATTCAGGAAATTGACAAAATAAGAAAAATATTGAAGTTTGACATTTCGTGTTTTTCTTAAAGTTAAATGTGTTTAAAATCAAAAGTGTGTGCACCGGTGACCGCCATTTTGGTTTTCGCAACTTTCCATTCTTTTGGCGAAATTTTCAAACAGTCGCCATAAAAGCCCACTTAGTCCGTATTTTTGCCTGCAAGAGAATTTCAACTGCTTTTGAGATCTACTGTCTTCAATGTAATGCAATAAAAAACAGACATTATTAACTCTGGAGAGAGAGCCGGAAACTAAGACATTTTGGATCTCGCTTATAATCTGCACCACGCAGTAGCAATATTATCAGTTGATCACTTGTTTCTGTAACGAACTATTACTTAACCACTTTCCACAAATTTGAGCTGGGAATAAATCTTATTGCGACCATCGAAACTGAAGGAAAGCTCCCGAACTGAACTCCAAACATGACTTC
This sequence comes from Cheilosia vernalis, assembly GCA_949126925.1. NCBI lineage: Eukaryota > Metazoa > Arthropoda > Insecta > Diptera > Syrphidae > Cheilosia > Cheilosia vernalis. The sequence continues at coordinate 97,291,725 of OX421358.1, read as the reverse complement.
GATGCGATACTATGTTCTTCTGAAGCAATGGTTTTGTTTGTTTTGGAAAATTGGCCAACGATAAGAGACACACAATTTTACTCAACCCTGCCAAATCATTGGAATCGCAGACATAAATCTGCTGAACATCAAACATAAATCTAGCTGGAAGTAGTTGACTGCTTTTTGTTACCTAAGCAATTGATTATGCTTGCATCTCTGGGTTGGCAAAACTACATGATTTTTAGTCGGCCGATGTAATCTACATAAACCAATTTAAAGGTTCTATACAAACCACTGTGCTGATAGTGATCAATATATCAGCTGTACCTACGTATTTGTATTTCTTATGCTTCACAACATTAATTTTGCTAGTCAACTTCAGCATTATTCCAAGCCTCTGTAAATGTTACAAGCTCTCCACTGTCGGACCGCCCGAATTAGACCCACCTGCATTCTTGCCGAATTTGGTTACGGCTGCAATGTACCATTTGTTGCATGTGATTCCGATTAGGTACTTCAAGAAATTCGTCAAAGCATTACGTCCAGCATATTAACCCTTGAATCGCAAAAAAAAATGCCTACGAAGCTGTTTGACAAAGTTCACCACAAAATTGACGGGATTGCGAAAATTAACCGTTAGACAACATTGCTGATCGATTTATGGGCCAATTCGCACTCAAATCGACACAACGTGGTCACTACGCTGGCGACATCGGAAGACCAAACATTTTTTCTAGAATCTTACGATTCTAAAATGCATCAAAATTTGGATCCAATCGGCAAACTCATCAATTTGTGTCAATAAAGTGAACCTTCAGCTGCAGAAGCTATCAAAGAATGGCTTGATCTACTCGACAAAGCGACTAGAGAGCTTCGAAAATTCGCCCAAACTCGCTGCATGAAAAGTAACGTCTTCAACAGCGTTTCAACGGCAGTGTAATTTTTGCATCCAGTTTATCACGGCCAAAAATTTATAGATCTGCAGAAAGTCGAAGTACGAATATCTTTTTGAGTTACTTAACTCGGATGGCTTGGAGTCTTTCCGTTTGTTTAATTCAGGCGAAAAAATGTTCTCTTCATTGGAACTTGCAGGGCTCGCGACAAAACTGCTGTTGAAACCGGCATACTGCGCAGTTGGAGCGTTTATTTTCCCACTGGTCGTTTGTTCATAGTGAGGCGCGAAATAGGTTGTCCGTTGAAACATCTAAAAAATCGGACGATAATAACGATGAACGTGAAGAAATATAATTTCATTCTTATTTTTGTAAATATTTTCATGGAAAAAAAAAATTTTAAAAACGTGTATATGTATTCTACATTATGTATTATACATGCCGAATCAGACCGAGTAATCTACCTCATGTAATCTACGTAGAAAACTCACGTACTATATTACATTCGAGTAATCTACATGCCAACCCAGCATCTAAGAATCGTAAAGTTAGCTTAGGTTAAGTGAAAGTATTTTCGCTGTAGGTAATATGGATGTGCAGATAATTTGCGACCATCTTTGTAAGTGCGCCCACTGTTACTTACAGCCCACCTAAACCTAACCTAAAATATAACATAAATATATAGGGACTTTAATTATTGCTTCAAATTCTGGAAGTTTGTATTAATTTCTTGCAGTTAAACACACACACGAAAAAAAGCAATTCACCGACTTCCGTGGATCTTCCATTTTGCATTTAAATTTAACACCCGAACGTGCTGACATTAACAAAATTGCGCATCCCGTGCTTACGAATTCGCACGTAACAGAACTTCTCTTTTATATGTCACCAGCGAGATGGCGTTGTAAAAACATGAGAAAGGAAAGAAAAAAACGTTAAATGTCACTTAACTTCAATTACGCACAAACATTGTAACATTTTTACACGAAGTCCAATGTCCTATGCTGTCGCATCAACCCTCATGCTTGCAAGTCATTTTCGGTATGAAGGCAAACAGCAGTTCGACATGGCAGGCAGCCATTAAAAACCATTGAAATCGTTAACCGTCAGTGACTGCCTCATACCTGTCTTCCTACTTACAAATGGCCGATGTTACCATGTTGTATAAGGGGCGGAGTGTAATTTGATAGGCCTGAATGCAGGAAAGAGATGGACTGATTCGTATAATTTTTACTGGCGACGAGTACAGTTGCTGATGAAAAATAGGGAACACTAGGAATTTTTTTTAGGGGAACTATTTTTAGTGGATGTGTTTACATGTATTAAGCTTGGGAGGCTTGTTGTTTGAGTTTTAGCAACCGGAATATGAGTGCATAGTGTTGACAGTGTGACTCTGCAAGTACTTCTCAATGTTTTTTTTTTGCTACAATCTCAGATTTTGGTTTCCTAAATAATAATTTGGCGCTACAGTTCAATTAACTGGGCTAAGGTTTGAAATCTTCTTTTCAAAAATGTAGTAGAAAGTATTCGAGCATTCAGTTAAACAAATAACAAATTAATGTGACTTAAATGGATTGTGACTTTATCTGTCCACCATTTTGTGTACCTACTTCTATAGTACAGTCAAAGTATCGATAATGACCAAAGCTCTAAATGGACTGTTTCATATTGTATTAAACTATGTTTTTATATGAAATAAAAGTCCTAACTTACTAACTATCCACAAGGTTCCAAACACTGATAAAACCACGACAGATCAGGGTCTAGGAAACAAGGCCCCAGGAAATAATGTCCCAAACTGAAAATGAAGTAAAGCCCCAAAATGTACAACAACTTTTTGTGACTTATATAATTTTTTTTGGGGTATTATTTCGTTCTTCTTATTGCTTTTAATTTACGTTAATACTGCCAATTTCTAAAATTGCTTTAAGTTTTCGGCCTTATTTCATTTTCATTTTGGGAGACTATTTCCTAGGGCCTTATTTCCTGGAGCATTATTTCCTAGAGCCAGTAAATTCGAGCACTGATGTGACAAAGAACTTATATCCATCCTAAATAATTGTTCACCATTTTCAAAATTTTAAACATCCTGACTGCAACTTTTGAACCACAGTCTGTATTTTGAATACATGGTAATCACTGTTATCCATCCCGCATACCTAAAACTAGTTTGAAAACTTTTTTCTGGTTCTTAGAAGTTTCCAATTGTTGTTTTCCTATAATCAGGTGAACCAAATATTTGTTTCGTAAAAGAATAATGTATTCTTCTTTGACCGAAAATCAAAATTTTCATCGTTGTTATTATAGTCTTCCTTATCTGATTTTCGAATTTGTGTCTTCATTTAGTGTAGTAGTAGTAGTAGATAGTCGGATAAAGTCCACTTTATGATTAATTTAGTACGTGACAATGTCCGCATTAGTATTTTTCTAATTATAGTCTAACTAAAACCTACTTTATCGTTATAACCTGGTAGATATTGAATTTAAAATCACCAAAAAATACATTTTATCCCTTAGTATGGACTCTCAATGCTCTCCCATCTGTCATTTCTATTGACAAATTTTAATATCTAAATTTTTTCTTGAACATTTTGACAGAAATGTTCCCAGGATATTTATTTTTTTTAAGATCTCGAAATGTTTAAATAGGCTGGGCTTCTAAGAAAAACAAAATAAAACCCGAGCAAATTCTTTTTAAGATTGTGATTAGGAAGATAGCCTACTAGCTACAGATTCAATAAAAAAACTGTTCATTCCATTCCATTTTTTTTTCTCTTTTGCTGTCATTTCATTAAAAATTTGTTTAAATATAATTCTAGTTAGTATCTACTAATCTGTCCTAATATACGATGTATATAATTTTGCGCCATTGTGTTCAGGTTACAGATGTCGAAGCGATACATTGGTAGCACACACACTTACCGGTGTATGAGTAACCGATCGTTCACTTTCCTTCGGCCCTCTCATCAATGGGATAAACGGACGTGTTTCGTCCATAACTGTGAAACAGAAGTATTTTTATTCCTATAAGTTTACAGTCCACTAGCTAGCTAAGAGCCACAACTAAATTAATCACTTAGAATTTAAAAAACAACTGACAAACGAAAATTTCGTCTGCACCCCTTCAACGCTAAACATTCGCTGAGTAATCATTGTGCTTTAAGTGTTAATTTCAGCTTTTAAATTTTTGGCGACCCGTTAAAACAGCAGATCTAAACTTTTTGAATTCATTTCCTTGTTCAGCTTTTTATAATTTTCAGATCGCTTATCATCAAAGTAAAGAGAACTCTTTTGAAGTTATTTTCACAATTCAATCGTCCTTACTCCAATTTGTAAACATTTATTTAGTTTGTTTTAAATTTATGATTTTGTTCATAATTATATTTTAGCTGTTTGGTCATATCTACTAAGAGCAGATTTTATGTAGTCTCGACCTTACGGAAGCTCTCAATTGCAAAATTTGCATCTAAATATATATCTACGTAGGTATTTTAAATTAATAAAATTTAAGGTCGAAACTAAAAATTTTTATTGACACTTTTTTCTCAAATTCTCTGAAATTTATTTCAAGTCAATTTATTTTCCCAGAAGGCTTTTTGATTCAGCTTCAGATTTAAATTAATAAAATATTTGCAGTCTTGAAATCCCATAGATCCGTTCAGGTACAACAAACATAAAGCATTTTTCACCATTATATCTTCTAAGTATGTAGCATTACATAAAATGGGTAAATTCCTGCATCCTTCCATAGATTATTCCAAATTAAACAAATTTATCTTGTAAGAAAGCTACACCAAAAAATATGATTGGAATTTAATTCCTTTGACAAAAAAAAAAAAAAATAAAGTGCACGACTGGGTCGCACGAAACTTTCTCGTTTAGTGCGAGTCTGACTGATTTTCACAGTCTTCAGCAAATCGAAAATTGAGGACACAATAGTTTAGAAAACATCCATTTGACTCTAAGTTTGCATTTTGGTCAAAATCGTTATTGCCGTTTTCCGGTAAACTGAAAAAATCTGAATTTTAAACAAATTACTTTTTTCAAAAACCCATTGTACGATAATATAGAGAAAAACTGAGTTTGCTATTAAGTTATAAATGACCACATTACATTAGAAATTAAGTTTTGTTACAATCGTATAGAGCGTTTTCGAGATATTTCGAAACTTCAAAAGTACCGTTGTCCGAATTTTTAGCCAAAAACTTGGTACGCAGTCATGGTAACCTCACCTACTTAATCTTAAATATCAATTTTGATTGAAATCGTTAGAGCCGTTTTCGATCAAATTAAACTGGTACGAACAATTTATATGGGAAGTAGGTGCCATTAATATTGAGGTTACCTTGCAAAAAAAAAAACACCTCCCGAACTGTAAGCCCAAAAACTCCAAATCCGAGGTTTGAAAGTAATCCGAAAAGCCGTTTAGGCTGTAGGCCCGTGGAAGGACGGACAGACCGGACAGAATTTTGCGACCCACTTTTTTGAGTTCCTCTAGGTATCATCGTAATATCAGAGTTGATTAAAATCTTGAGTTCGAAATTTTGTACGAAAACTATATCTTTCTCTTCCTACGTTATGGAGAAAGTTAAAAAGTTCGCGAAACTTAAAATCCAGCTCGAACTAAGCAATTAATTATTTTTTTTTCCTAAGGACACGATTCACGAGATATTACTCTTAATTTAGAAAAAAGGAATAACAGAGATATCTAAGTAGTTTTTTAGTTAACTTTGAAGTGGAATAAAACAAAGATGCTTTTCTTAAACTGACATGAAATCAACTTTATTCGAAAGATAATCTTCTGGAATTATAATTTAAATATGATTTCTGGCTCGGGCGTAGTCTAATCTTTAGGTCCAATTTTCGATCACTTTTTCCAACATTTCTGGCCGTATATAGTCAACTATGTTGTCCTCCAAGCGGTTATTGGCGTAGAGCAGAGGTTCCCAAACTTATTTTTCTTATAGACCAGTTTCAAAATTAACCTGGATTCGGTGGACCCCCTGCTGCTACATTTTTACCATATTCCCAAAACTCGTTAAAAAATGTGAAGATTAGATTAGCCAACGTAGACACCCGTCGAGTCTCCCGTGGACCCCTGGGGGTCCACCTGGACCACTTTGGGAATCACTGGCGTAGAGTAACGGATTCAGATATCCCCACAGAAAATAGTCAAGCGGCGTTAAATCGCACGATCTTGGAGGAAACTTCACGGGTCCGCAACGTGAAACTATGCGGCTACCAAACGTTTCCTTCAATAAATCAATTGTGACACGAGCTGTGTGACGTGTAGGGGCGTCTTGTTGAAGCCACAGCTCCATGGTTGTTCAATTGATGAACGAAAAAGTCAGTAATCGTGGCTCTATAGCGGTCACCACTGACTGTAATGTTCTGGACAGCATCGTTTTTAAAAAAATTACCGTCCAATTATTTTACCAACCTATAAAGCACACCAAACAGTTAGTTTTTTTGGATGTAACGGTATCTCAACATAGACACTTGAGGATTATCATCACTCCAAATACGGAAGTTTTGTTACTTGACGTATCCATTCAACCAAAAGTGAGCTTCATCGCTAAACAAAATTCGCTTACCTATGAAAATTGACGGTGCGCGATACGTATTTCGAACGGAACCATGATTATCAATATAAATTTTGCACAATTTGAAAGCGTTGTTCAGGCGTCTTCTATTCATGATGAAATACTAAACCAAACTAAAAATAAATCACTTAACAGCTGCTGACAAAATGGCCGCCAGTTAAAATAGTGCTGCCATCTTAAAGTTCTATACCTCTAAAAAAAACACGCTTTACTTAATAAATTGTTTGCATATTTTCAGACTGACTCGGCAGAAGTAATTTTAGTTGTTGTTATTACTTCGACTGAGATAGGATGTTTGTTTTAAGCCGAACAACTGAAACAAACAAATGTGGACCAATCTTCAGAGTTTTATAAAAAACAAAAAAAACTCCGGACTTAGTTTTAAGAAAAAATCACTAATAACGTGGTGATGAATAGGGCCCGAAACTCAACCGAGTTTATTTTTCCATTTCCCAATATCATGCCTATATAACATACCTGCATCCGAGATAATTTCCTGATTCTACTTTCTTTCGCACACGAGGTTGGAGTAAAGAATAAAACTTTGTCGAAAGTGCGGCTCTTGCAAGACACAAATAACCCCTTATTGTGTTCCAATTCGCGAACCAGAAAAAATTCCCTAAAACTAGGGATATTCCAACAATGGTTTGTGTCTAAAATATTTCAGCTCATTCTGCCACCAAGCGCTTACGATATTACAAAATGTAGCAGATTGGACAAGTGAAGTCTAGTACAATGCGAAAAGCCCACTCACTGTTCAGATGGCGCTGTCAGTCGAGCTCTGTGCTGCCGTAAGGGCGTGGCCTTAAAACATAATGGCCGCTAAACCATTTACCAACACAACGCCATCAATGTCACTTTTCCACATTTCTGCGCAGGAATTGGATACCCTATGTCTCTCTCCCTTTGAATATTATAGATTTGCTGTGTAATTTTAAAGAACACAAATGCCACAGTATGTATTCCATTAGCTTAATTATTATGGTAAATGTTGGTACAGTTTTAATGGACGTGAATTTTGAAGGTGCTTAGTTGACGATTTTTTGTTTGTTCGCATTTATTTGTTTGGAGTTTTGCTTTTATTATATAAAGCCGACGTCTTAATGTGCTCCGTATGAATATAAGGGACGCTTTAATACCGAATGAACATTTTTAATCTTGGCTTCAAATGAACGTCACAATACGAAATATTGACATGGCAAATAGGTATGGTAACAATTGGAAGTAGTATACCTATAGTACAAGAGAAGTCTCATAAGAGGGAGAGTAGGCATCATCGCAGCGCCCAGGAAAATTATATTGAAAGTAGATTAAAGGCAAAACTAGACGCTATGGCTTCGAGAGTTATCCAAGGAATGTACTTTCCGTCGGTAGGAAGTTCCTGGAAAAGGAACTCGCTTGGTGGTTGGAAAAATGCAGCGAAGTACTCGTTTCTCGTTTCGCTTTCTTGAGAATTACGTGCTAGTTTGAGACTGAATGCTTTTCGAATTCAACCCCAGTAAATTGATGGGTCTGCTTGGGTTTGTTTCCTAAGGGCAGCCGAAATATTGCGAAACTTAAAACGAGCCTTTTTAGTCGAAATAATGCATGAACCACAGAAGGAGACTGATCATATCCATCCGTGTTGGGGTCTTGAAAAATTGTTTCAATAATCAACATAGCTACCGAAATTGGAGTGGGTACCTACCTGCAGTGCCCCTTTAAAATAATCTATTTCTTGAGTCAACAAAGGAGTCGAGAGTCTTGGTTGGCGATTGGGAGAAAGACATTTCTAACAGTTGTATAATGTGTCGATAATTTCTTTAAACATTTAAACTGCAGTGACCATAAATAGGTGAGAAACGTAGCGTGACGTCCTCAATCTCTTGCGAGATTGGTAGCTTTCTTTGTGCTTGAGACGATTTAATTTAAGACCAGTGCGTTTTAGTATAAAGGGCGAAGGCATTATTAAACACTCGCTTCCAGCCTTGCGCTGAAGGTAGATACGAATATGATGGTTCCTCTGGTCACTGATCTTATTCTACGTTTTGGCAGCATTGATTCCCTGGATAATTTGCGTCTAATGATGCAGTTCCCCTCATATCACAGTTCGCATTTGAACTCAAAATTTTAATCCATTGAAAACGATTTGCCTTCCTGTCAAAATACTTTTGGCTCCTGAGGTCCGTTGCGTTGGCTCCTGAGGTCTACAGCCTAAACGGTTGGACGGATTTGTTTCAAGCTTCGGATTTGGAGTTTGTGGGCTTACAGTTGGTGGCAACTTTTCTTTGTACGTTATCCCCATTATTAACGGTAGGTACCTATCTACCTACTTTCCGTTGTTACACCGGTTTTGAACAAGCTTCCAACGATTTCAACCAAAATTTATATTTGAGTTTAAGACATGGGGCTTACATCGCTGCGTACTCGCTTTTTTGCTAAAAAAAATCGATTTGATTTGATACAAGGTGGGCCAAAAGAGATCACCCTATTTTTGCAAATGTCCGCCAATGTCAAATCTGTTTTGAAATGTGTGGACTAGACAGATTTTGAATGCAAGTGAACAAGCCATGGACCGATACACTCCCCAAGAACGCGGAATAATCGTGTCTATCGATTTTTCGACCCAAATCATAATGAGCGATGAGGCTCATTTCCATCTCAGCGGGTAAGTGAACAAGCAAAACTATCACTTCTGGGACACCGAAAATCTACGAGTAATGCACGAGGAGCCATTACACCCGCTCAAAGTTACTGCATGGTGCGCTGTTCACGCTGGAGGAGTCATCGGACCATTTTTTTTTCGAGAACGCCGCTGGTCAAACGACAACAGTGGACGGTGCGCGCTATAGGGCCATGTTAACCGAGTGTTTTCTGCCGTAATTGGACGAATTAGGACTGGAGGACATGTGGTTCCAACAGGACGGAGCTACGGCACACACTGCGCGATCCACAGCCGAAGGCGGCTTTCCAGAATCTCGTTTTGGCGATTTGCACTGCCCACAAGATCGCCCGGTTTAACCGTTCCAGACTTTTTTTTGTGGGGTTTCTTAAGTCCCGTGTTTATGTGAACAAGCCCGAGACCCTAGAGGCCCTCAAGTACAACATTCGATACGAGTGCGAGAATCGGTCGCCCGAAGTTCTCGCCGAAGTGATGAAAAATTCCATTAAACGAGCAATCAATTGTGACGGCGCCCATCATCTTCTCGACTTGACCAATAAAATGTAAATAAACAGAATCAAAGTTTTTCATTTCGAAAAAAATGAGAGTCAAACATCACCGGATGACTTCTTTTGGCCCAGCCTGTATTTGATCTTATGTAGGTATGGTTAACAAAGCGAACGAAATATTTGGTCGACGGTAGACTTTCCTGGCCTGAAGCCACACTGATAGGGACCAATCAGGTTGTTGACGAAAGGTTTCAGGCGTTCACACAACACGGCAGATAAGATCTTGTAGGCGATATTAAGAAGACTAATACCCCTGTAGTCGGCGCAATTCGGAGGGTTTCCTTTATTGAGGATCGGGCAAACAATGCTGAGGTTCCACTCATCGGGCATACTTTCCTCTGACCATATTTTACAGATGAGTTGGTGCATGCTCCTAACCAAGTCATCGGCTTTGTTGGACTTAAGCTTAGATATGGCTATCTTCACTTCGTCCAGGTCGGGTGGACGGAATTGTTGGTCTTCATCGTCTAGGTTGAATGGTTCATTCTGCCTGACAGCGGTATTTGGTTCGTCTGCAGAAGTAGTTCTTCCATATCCTCAGCATCGACTGCGATTCTGCTATGATGTTCCCTTGTTCGTCCTTGCAGGCTTCGGTTCGGGCTCTGTAGCCTTGGCAGGTTCTTTTTACCCTCTGGTAAAACTTCCGAACCTCATTCCTGCTATAGCATCTCTCTATTTCCTCGATCGCGCGCTTCTCGTGCTCTTTCTTTTTTCTCCTGAGAAGCCGGTGTTCGTCTCTTTTTTTCTGCGCGTAGAACTCACGAGCAGCTCTGGTCCTTCTTTGGAGCGCCGCCTTGTAAGTCTCTTGTTTCGCTGCATGTGCTTGCCGGCACTCGTCGTCGAACCACGGGTTTCGTTGTGGTGGTCGAGTGAAACCAAGCACATCAGAGGCGGCGTCTCTTTATTAACAGTATCACTTGGTAGTTTTTAACCGAAAGTTGGTTGATTTTAAATATATATATATATATATATATATATATATATATCTCTCTCTCTCTTCCACTGTAAATCTTACCCAGCTAGACTCTCTGGATTTCTCCAGAGTTCTTTCCTGGGTTCGATTCCTAGTGTTACCGCTAAGCATCTGTGAAAATTCTGTTTCATCGACTGGGTCTCCACCCAGTGAATGTCCCAAGATTTTCATTCTTCTGCCAGCCAATCCCAATGCCAATGATGTTGTAATGTTTTTCATGCGTCTGATCACCGCCTGATTGTCCAGTGTCTCCACCTGACCCTCAAAGCAAGTAGTCCAACGCATGCGGCACAATGCAATCATCTTCAGCCTGGTGTAACGCCAACGGTGCCGTGAAATAACGCCGAGCGAAATAACGCCGAATTCTAAAATTCGGCGTTATTTCACTTTGTGAAAGCGAAATAGGTTAGGTTAGGTTAGGTAAGATGGCTGTCTAGAGAGACACACTTAGACCAATTTGATTTAGGTCCTTTGTGATACCATATGAGTTAAAGGGGAAGGGGGGGGGGACGGCCAGAGTTTAATCTAGACCGGCCGTTCTAATGGGCATTGTTGCTGTTTTGTGCGTGTGACTTTTGTCTATGACTCCTATGTCTCGTAGAGAGAACCAGGGGCAGTTTATCCTCAGATGAGGGGAGGGTGGCCGAAGCAGCCATCCCTTCGCCTGTAATCCTCAGACAACTCCTTGACAACTCCTTGAAGAAGTGAGACTGGGGATAACCATAGGACGAGATGTTTTCGGATGTGCGACGGGTGACCGAAACAGTGAACCCCTCACTTTTAATCCTCCGACAACTCGTAGAAATAAGGTGAACCGATATGTATTACCGGTAATGGTTGTATAGCCGCCCTTACGTTATGTACCTTACTATGGTCCTAATAAGGTTGGTCAAGGGTGACCGGTGGACAGTATGCCTTCGAATATGCGAATGGTGACCGTAACGGTTAGACATTCGCTTAGTCCTCTGGCAGCTTGTCAGGAAAAGGGCGGATGTTGCAAAAGAGCATGGTAGTAGTGGTGATTGTAACAATCGACCTGTTTGCTACGCATGATTGCAGGGTATTTTGACTTGGTCAAGAAAGGTGAGTTTGACCGAGTGACAGTTTGTTTTGAATGTAGTAAAGGATGACCGAAACAGTCTACCCCTCGATTGTAATTTGCAAAACAGCCCGTCTAAGAGATGGTGGTGCGGTCAGTGGTTAGCTGACGCTGAGTACTTATTGAAGATCATTCGAGCCATTTGGTCTTTGTAATGAATTTGCTTATACAGCGTATGTCCATACGAGACAAGTCACTAAGGTCCTCGAAGAAGAAATCCCCTAAGTAGCTTTTTCGCAGCTTTGCAAGAGCTGGGCATGTGCAAAGTAGATGAAGAACGGTTTCTTCTTCCTCCTCGTCCATGCAGCTCCTGCAGAAATCGTTGTAGGGTGCTCCCATCCTGCGTGCATGTCTGCCTATCAAACAGTGACCTGTTAGTGTACCCACTACGGAGCTGAGTCTGATTCTACTTATAGAGAGAAGTCTCTTAGTCCTTTTAGCCTCTAATTTCGGCCAGATTTTTTTGGATGTGACGCAGGTATCTATGCTGTTCCATCTGTTATTTGCGATCATTATTGCCCTTTTGAGAAGGGAGAATTTGATCGATTGCATAGGAGCGTACGGTTCACTGTTGTTGGTTGGGTGAAGGCCGCTTCCTTGTCTGGCTAGTTCGTCCGCTTTGCAGTTGCCCGGAATGTCGCTGTGACCTGGAACCCAGCACAGGGTTACTGAACATCTGTCCGCAATCTCGTTAAGAGATTCCCGGCATTGTTTTACCAACTTTGATCTAATTGTTGGTGTATTCAGGGCTTTTATGGCTGCCTGACTGTCTATGTAAATAGCGATAGCTTTCCCGTCTATCGCAGACAAGGCAAGTCTACAGGCTGCCTCTCTTATAGCCATTATTTCAGCCTGAAAAACGCTGCAGTGGTCTGGGAGGCGTAGGGCAATGTTGATTTCGGGTGATTGAGAGTATACTCCCGCTCCCGTGCCCTCCGTCATTTTAGAACCATCTGTGTAGATTTCATGTGCGTATCTACTGTCTACTGTGCCATTCTCCCATTCGGAACGTTCTGGGATTATTGCTTTGTACTTTATATTAAAGTCCTCGAAGGGAATAGTATAATCCGTTTTAGTTGGGATTGAGATAGGGAGGATACTCATATGGCCTGTCTGATAGTTAGTCCATTTCTGAGATTCCCTAAGCCTTAAGGCTGCCATAGATGCAACTAATTTCCCGTATATATCAACCGGAAGAAGATGTAGCATTGTGTCTAAGGCAGCCGAAGGTGTGGACCTGAGCGCCCCTGTGATGCATATACTGGCTGATCTTTGAATACGTTCAATAGATCTGGAATTGCATTTTTTCTCTAGTGCGGGCCACCAGACTAGGATTCCGTAAAACAGAATAGGTCTGACCACCGCAGTATAGAGCCAATTTGTTACCTTAGGCTGAAGGCCCCATCTGGGACCTAGGGCCTTCCTGCAGGTATGGATAGCTACCGCGGCCTTTCTTGTGCGGTCCTGAATATTTAGCTTCCAATTAAGCTTACTATCTAGTATTACACCTAGATATTTGACATGGTTACTAAATTTTAGCTCCTTGTTCTTGAGTTTTGGAGGAACTATATCAGGAATTTTGTATCTGTTTGTAAACAAGATTAACTCTGTCTTGGATGGGTTGACATCAAGTCCAACAGTCTCCGTCCATTTGACTAATTTGTACAGAGAAGATTCCATAAGGTCTCTTATTATGTTTGGAAATTTGCCAGATATGGCAATAGCGATATCGTCTGCATAGGCTATAACTTTGCATCCCATGTTTCTCAGGATGGTGAGTGCTTCGTTAACTACTAAGATCCAAAGTAGTGGTGACAGTACTCCCCCCTGTGGTGTGCCCCTATGCACTGACCGAATGGTTTGACAGCTCCCTAGTTCGGATAAGACCACTCTACTACTAAGCATGTTTTCTATCCATACTCGTAGACAGTTGTCAACCTTCAGCTTGCGGAGTGCACAGGAGATGCCTTCTGCTTTGACATTATTGAAGGCGCCTTCAATGTCTAGGAAGGATACCATTACATACTCTTTGATTGAGAGCGATTTTTCTATGGTACCTACTAGTGAGTGTAGAGCTGTCTCCACCGAAAAACCCTTACGATAGGCGTGTTGGGAATCGGACAGGGAGTTAGCTATTAAGTTCTTTCGAATGTATGTGTCAATGAGTCTTTCCAATGTTTTTAGAAGGAAAGAGGAGAGACTGATTGGCCTAAGATCCTTAGGGGAAACATGTGAGGTCTTGCCACACTTTGGTATGAAGACTACCTTAACCTTTTTCCATGATGCAGGAGTGTAACCGAATTTTAGACATGTCCGGAAGATCACCTCGAGCCAGGGGGTTAATATATCTATAGCTTTTTGTATTTCTACTGGTGTTATTTTATCTGGTCCAGGAGATTTGTACGGAAGGAAACTGTTAACGGCCCAATAGATATTACGGCTGTTGACAATCCCGACCGGTACTTCCCGAGCCATATAACAAGGTAATGTTGGTGTGACGACATCTATTGTATTACCCGGAAAGTGGGTATTTATGAGAAGATCTAGAGTCTCCTCGTTTGATGAGGTCCATTCCCCATCGGGTTTTTGAATAAAGCTAGGCATAGTTGGAGATTTGGAAATGATTTTCCTTAGCCTGCTTGAGTCGGTGCTGCTTTCTATGCTGCCACAGAAGAGTCTCCACGACTGCCTTTGGGCTTTTGTGATCTCTGCCTTATAATGTCGTAGACTGTTTTTGTATTTGTCCCAGTCCTCTTGTAGGCGAGAGGATTTGGCCGAATTGAAGCATTTCCTACTTTCTTTGCGCAACTTTGCTAGGTTAGTATTCCACCAAGGCGGTTTGCTACCTTTCACGTGCCTACTGATGGGGCAAGCTTTTTCAAAGGCTTCGTTCATCGATTTGGTGACTTTGTCAACTATATAATCAATGTCCGATGGTGAATTCGGTTGATTATCTAATTGTCCAAGCTTTTGCTTTAGGGCGGAATTATATACCTGCCAATTGGTTTTCCTGGGATTTCGGAATTTTTCAAGTGGTGGACTAATAAGGTCAATTTTAAATTGAATATAACGGTGGTCCGAAAAAGAGACATCTTTTGAGACCATCCAATTGCTTAATGTTAGTTTTAGAGAGTTAGTAACTAAGGTTATGTCTAAAACTTCCTGTCTTATCCTATTGATAAAGGTAGGTTCTGAACCTTTGTTGCATACTATGAGATTAGTTGTCATAATGTAATCAAAAAGACACTCACCCCTTTTATTTGTGCCGCTGCTTCCCCAGAGGGTGTGATGGGCGTTGGCGTCTGCGCCCATCACAAGGGGAATGTTGTCTCTCTCAGCTGCCTTTATCGCTTCGCGTACGTTTGCTGCTGGGATAGGCCCTGTGTCGTCATATGGCATGTAAGCGGACGATATCCTTAGCTTGCTGCTGCACATGTCTGTTTCCACGCAGACAAAATCTGGATCGCTGAAATTGGGTATAAGGCGAGCTTTTAAACTGTTCTTTGCCAAAATACAGGATCTGGGTTTACCTTGGTTTTTTATATAGAATAAGGTGTAGTTTTTTGCCCTTAGTCCAACTATGGTGTTCTTGCCATCCACCCATGGTTCTTGGATAAGGACAATGTCTTCTCCGCCCGTTAGCAGGCGAAGCATTAGGTTAGCTGATGCTGTTTTGGAGTGGTGGAGGTTAATCTGTAGCAGCCTTAGCATCATTGCTGACCGATACAGACGCCTCTATCACTGTTCTGTTGCTTTCCTCCGAATCAGAAGAAAGCTCGTCACTGAGGTTAATTGTGGAAGGAGGTTCGTCGTCTATCCTGCCGCCATCCGTAACAGCTGGCTGCAAAACCACGACCCGGTTACCTTCTTCTTCAGGGACAGGAGAGGGACCGTCCAACCCGGCATCTAAGCCTAAGTTGTTCAGCGTGGATACCACACCCGACAAAAGTCTCTCTTCTTTCTCCTGGACTCTTATGACAAGTTCGTCCATGCCATAGGAGAACTTGTAGCCTCTTCTGCTTAGTAGGTCTAGGGATTCCTTGTTCATGAGGAACGAAACTAGCCTGCCTCTCTCTTCCGGTTCACCGGCTTTTATGATCTTCCAGTTGCTAGTTGGAAGATCGGGGTTTTGCAGACGAATAAGTCTGAGAATGTCCGTTTCGGTTGATGGTCCTGGGGGTAGCCAGACACGTCCTTTGGGGCGAACTGGTATGTCGCTCCAGTGCATCACCTGAAGCTCTGCATCATTCCACAGCGGACTAATTTTAGGGACTTTAGACTTAAGAAAGTCAACCGCGCTGCTGTTTTTACATCTTACGAGTTTTACCCCGCTAGAGAACCAGCCACCATCCACAAAGGACGGCGGTTCAGCCGTAGAATTCTCGTCCAAGAATTTAAGGACTTCTCCGGCTAAGATGGCTTTGAGCGCTAGCCAATTCTCCCCGCTCATTTTGCCTTCGTCGTTCCCGCTGTCGTAGATGCCGTATAGCATATTGTCTTTCGCGACTTCATTGAAGGGTCTGTGTGCCGTATCAGCATTCTTCGCCTTCTTTGATGTCGCGGAAGTTTCTTCGACAGATCTGGGTCGTTTGGTCGTTGAGACCTTTTTGGCGGGAACTGCCGAGGGTCTTCCCGAAGCAGGAGGATTTCTCGGGTTACCGCGAACCGTGGTAATGGTAACTCCTGAAACAGGAGTTGAAGTTTTTGTAGGTCCAACCCTGCTAAGAGGGGGTCTCTTGCTAGGGTTGGACTTATTTGGGCCGTTTGAAGGTAAGGACGGTTGGGTGGCGCCGCTAGTGGAGGGATGCTGACTACCCGAAACAGGTTGAATTGCCTCCCCCTTCAGCACCTCGCCAGCCCAACGAATCGTGTCCCTGTCCTTTTGATCCCAGGAACTGTCTGGTTTCGCCAGGACTGCGGCAAGCTTGTGTTTAGCAGCTCGTATCTGCTTGTATTTGACTGCGCTCGGAGAGGTGTTTTTTCCGCGCCAGCCAAACGTCGAAGCAACTTTTCGTTGCCTTGACTCCGCGTCCGAAACAGACGCGCCAACGGATCTTGAATCCGAGTCAGACGGAAAGCGAAATAACACCGAATATAAATGTTCGGCCTTATTTCACTTTGCATTTAGAAATACATTCTTAAATTAATATTAATTTTTGAGACAATGGTAATTTGCGCAAATTATGAAATGTGTATGGGGGGGCATGCTGCCCCCCTGCAAACCCCACCGGCTTGGGTTTACTGTTGGATTACGGGGTGGGTGCGAGGTTTTCTACTTATATTTTTTGTTGAATTTTCAAATTGAGATTTTTAGCCTTCGAGATTTTTGTCATTCTAGATTACGTCATGATCCCCATTTGCTTCGGCTTTATTTCACAAACAATGTTCGGCGTTATTTCACTTTGTTAATGTGAAATAATGCCGAATTCTGAAATTCGGCATTATTTCACTTTGTGAAAGCGCAATAACGCCGAGTTTTCCAATTCGGCGTTATTTCTCTCGGCGTTATTTCACGGCACCAACGCCAACGACCCGCGGTGTTCTCAAAGTTGTCCGCCATCTACGTACTAACCGCACCCAACTCTGTTTGATTTCGGTGATCTGACGAGAACCGATTTTCCAGCGTGGTATGGTCGTTGGTCTGATTTTAAATAAGTGATTTATCTGCGTGTAGAATCGATTAAGAGTTTTTTTTTACCAACATACCTACTACAAAAAAAAAGTCAACCAAACTTTTAGTACAGACAAGAAAGTTTCGTGCGATCAAGTCGGATTTAGTTTATCTGCTCTGCTTAACCCTTGCGCCGACCGCCTTTTATGCCCTTACATTGTAAACTGTAGAGTGCTTCCATTTAAATTCGAGTTGTATGCACTTCGCGTGGCTGTAAAAAGTCGCGGATATAATACGTATCTAGCATTCTTAAAAGTTTTTCGTGTCACTGCTATCTAAATTAATGGAGTTTTTGGGCTTTGTTGCCCTTCTAGGTTTTCCATTTGTTTCAATTGCACATAGTTGACATCGTGGAAGCGTTAGTCACATATTCAATGGGGTAGCCTTTGTTGCTCCTTAAGCCTTATTTCATGCCAGAGAAATCTAAACAAATTGGGTGAGCAACAAAACCACAACCAAACAGATAAGCAATTTAATTATATACAAAACTTACGCCCATATTTTGATTGAAAGATCGTTCCCATTGTATTTCTAAACACCTTTGATTCGCAATCTTTTCTACTACCTATAGTCCGCATACTTCAAATTCAAATAGCTTATTATCCACAGGAAATAAGTCCGAACTCTGACCATGGCGAGTTGAAATATTTTATTGGAAATGCGGTTTCTAACCTATATTTATTGACACTCAGTTTTAAAAACCAACTTTGTCGGTGCTTGCTCTTCGGTTACGTCTTACACGCGAACCTAACAGAGCGTTCTTGGTCGATTAGGAGTGTCTTTACCTACAAAAGAATATGAGGGAGCAATTTCTCCTTCCTATTAAAAATGCTGGAATATATACACAAAGCAAGAGGAATATCAAACTCCTACTGCCCTCCTTCACTTAGCCATAACGATCACAAGACTATGGCGTCTATTTACCTGCGGTTGCTTGTCCCAATATCAATCTTTGACATTGAACTCACTCGCTTGGCGCATTCACCCGAAAAAAAATAAAGATGAATAACCCGAAATCATTCTTCCAAGGTCACTCGCACAAGGCGAACCAAAAAATGCTCGCCCATGCAAATTGGCGTAAGACGCAGCCTCGCATCATGAATTGTATAACGAGCTCGCAAAAGGATTTCACACATCCATTAACATTAATGGGTTCACAAAAACCAATTCCGTTTGATATTCAAATTGTGATTTTAGAAATCGCCCCCGTCCGATAAAATGCACAAGGTCACCACTGTAATTACACGAGACACACAATCCTTTCACACAGTCAACCCCTAGAGATCTTCATGTTTTACGATAATTGGAGTACATTATGCAACCTTTGAGGAGAAACTCTTGGCCTTGGGACAGATGCATAGACCATTGTCAGGTGCGTACGACATGTGCCGTGCAGACGCTCCCATCTAACGATATCGATTGAAATCAGTTTTCCCATAGTTTTTGCTGCGACAAGGTTGCCATCCGGTGCTACCACGGTACAGTGTGAGCTCCTCTTGGTGCTGGTGAGAATAAATGTGCAAAGTTTATGTCAAGTGTAAAATGAAAATCCCTCATTTGGTATTCCCTATCGGTCCGGTCGTCCTTAATTCGGCAAATCCAATTTCGACCTCAAATCCGATATCGTGGTACCGCACCTAAATTGCAATCGGGCTTTTCTATATATTCGTTGTTCGCGTATCCACCCTAAGACGCCGGCAATAAATCCGCTCGTGCAGTAAAAATAAATCGCTTCGCTCGTTTCTCTACGATGACGGACATTCGGGTACGTGATGGCATTAAAACGCTCAACGGTTTTTGAGAGGGCAAACTTTTCGCCTGGTCGGGTAGAGCTTTAAATTACGTCGGATATACTATTAAAACTAAGCTGCCATTTCCCTCACGTTTCGGCGGTCTTCTTTATCTCAGCGGTTTACTGTTGATGTGGAAAACGAGGAAGTTCGGGACTCTAAATCCCGAAAAATAAATACTCTGCATGTGGCGAGAAATGACAATTTCATTTTATGGGTTAAATTTTGATAGATTAACTTTCTGCTGGCACAGAGCGGGTGTGTGTACGCCGCGCCCAACCAACCCGAACCGAGTGAAAAAAGGTATACGAACTTTTATATATCTGACAGCACACAGAGAATGGTTTTGCCGGGGTATGTCCTCCAAGGAAGCTGTGTTTTTAGGTGAATTTAATGCGAATTGTTTTTATTGTTGGAGTTTTGATTAGTTTTTCGTTTGCGCCGCATGAGTTTGGTGCACAAGTTTCTCAAATGGCAAAACGGAACTTTACAAAGTGTTTTACTCAATCGAGAGGTACATAAAAAAATGTCGTGGTAAAATGTTGCTTCTGTTGGAACAGGCGAGCCTTTAACATCGTAAATCCTTTTGTTGTTTCAGTCTTAAAGGCGACGCGATGACAGAAAAGTTCTTCGACTTCTTACCAATTTAACTACGTGTTCTGGACGCTTGTAGAAATTCCAAAGTCATGCAAGGGGCTGCCGATAAAATATCACAAATCGAAATTGAGCATCAGCACCATAACTTCGAATGGGATAGTTAAGAAAATAAATAGTTGGCGCAACAGCTACCTAGGAAAAGCTTCTCACAACCATTCGCTTTGTGACAGTTTTTAATTTTTGGGACGAATGGAAGGAGGCTAATTGAGAAGCTTGGCACATGTTCGCGAGAGGTGGCCCAGGGGAAAAAAAATTAAGATGTAATTTGGTTGTCTTTCGGGACTCGAACCTGAGACCCCTGGCTTAATAGTCCAAAACACTAACAACCAAGCCACTGAATAGACAATGGTGTAGTTATAGGGGCTAAATAAAGCAGCATAAGAGAAGAAGGTCAGCTTGGAATAATACGGTAGGCCAAAGCAACGATGATGTGCATTCTTCATCACGAGTACTTGAAAACACGTATAGTTGATCTCTATATTTAATGTTGGCACGATTTTCTTAGTTAGTTGAGAGTTTTCCTCTCGAACAACCAATGACCATTTATTCGCTTTTGAAAGGGTTTATGAATCCGCGGGGTTGGGTTCCATATCCCGCTTTTTATAATGCCGATTCCTAAAATTCCGCTTTTCATATTTCCGTTTTTTTTTTAAACCCCGCCTCGTATAATCCCGTTTCTAATTATTCCGCTTTTATACGAAAATAGGAAAATTAAAATAAACTAAGCAATGAGTGTTTTTTTGAAATGCAGTTTATTTTAACATTTATTATTTTTAGAGGAAGTAACAAAATAAGAAATAAATACTAATATCAAAATAAATTTTCAAGTAGTAAAATATGACAATCAATAGGTAATTCAAAAAAAAAGTAATGTTGCATGACATGCAAAAGGGAACAAAACAAATTTCAACCCGTTTTTGGTCGAGTATTTTTTATATTTTTAAATGTATAATATGTAATACAATAAAAAAGCGCATTATAAGCAACATCTATTTTTTTGATAACAATATTTTGTAAAAAATGGGATTAGCGGGATTGGCGGGGTTCAAAAAAAAAAAACTGTATTTATTTTACTCTTTGTAACTTATTTTTCTGGATTTTTGATAAGCGGGATTACAAAAAGCGGGATTCCGATTCGCCCCCGAATTAGCGCGGACAGGGATGATGAGGGTCTTACAAAGAGTTATTTAAGTTATTCGAGATAGGGTTTTGCTCCTCAATTGACTTCTTAGCAATGTCGAAGGTTAGGTGAGAAAAACTCAATGACTGCTTGGGATGAAGGAAGTTTATTGACTCAAGAAAACTAGTCTAGGTTACCTACATACAATTATTTATCGTTTTTAAATGATTTATCGTCGTAAATAATTCGCACACACAGTGGGTGCCATAAATAAATGGACTGGTTTAAATTATTCTTATTTATCGCTGGATAGTTCTCTTTAAATTTAATTTTAATTTAATTTTTGTTGAAATTGTAATTTTTAGTTAACTTTGAGTACCTAAACAAACCTCCAGATCATGTCTTTTCATCAATTTTTCAAAATATAGACATATATATATACTACCTGTACTATTATAAGAAATTATTCTCAATGTGCAGCGATTAAATTAATTTAAATAAATAAATAAAATAAATAAAATAAAAATAGCTCAAAGTTATGTATGGCTATGGTGACGTTCTGTCCGAGACGTCGTTATTGGGTCTTCTTTTTAGTTGACGGCATATGCTTTGTCTTGTACTCATTTACTGCCAAGGCCATCTTCGCCGCCTCAGTGTCAAAACTCTCAAGCGCGCCGTTGACATCATACTGGGTTCCCCCACTTGTCAATGTCGTCGGCTTAGGTGAGTAATTGGACGGACTTTTGGAGGATAGTGCACCTGGTGTTGGCGTTTGAGTTCAGCAGCTTGAACTTGGGCTGGTGCATATATGAATTTCATGATGACTTGCATCTGGGGTTTTTGCTTTCGAGAACGATGTTGAAGAAGTCACATGACAACGCAATGCTTTATTTAAATCCTTTTTCGGTCTCGGTGAGTTCTTCACCGACCTTGTTGGGAGCAGCGTGCATTCTCTATCACCACGATTTACACTTCAAAAATCTGCATGCAATATACAGACCAGTATTTCGCACTTCCTTGTGACCTTAATTGGTCAATCGGCTTAATTTAAACCTCCTCTGGTTAGTGACCTTCAAGCTGGTTATTAAGGGATTTCAGTGCTTGGTACTTTATTCGAAACAGAAAGGTAGGACGTTCTGAAAGACACAGTTTCAACTGCAAATAATGTAAACCTCCTTTTTCATCACAAAGTCAGTACTTAGAGTCTCATAAGTTCCAGTAGCTCGTGTCAAATATATCTTCCACATACCACCTTACATTTTCCTATTGAATTTACTAACAAACGTATCCTTTATCGCCCCATCAAACATCTTCCTTATTGCGAGAATTGAATACCACAAAATCCTCTGAACCGCCGCCAAACCTCAACTTCCACAAACAGCTATCGCACTACCTTTACCACCTTCCCACCGCCATTTTGTTGATCTCTTTGTTCATGTAAAATATTTCCCAACATAAGCACGTTGCAACCACAAAACAGTGTGTACCTACCTTGGAAAATGGCAGTAGCTCCATTTTCTCCTCTATACCTGTATAAAGCTATAATGCTATAATAAAACTCCCTCTAGCGTTATATGCCATAAATTATAAAATAAGGGAAAAAAAGAGCTCCCAAAATTTAGCATATATTAGCTTTTTTATGTTCGATAGATGCGGTATATAAATTCATCTATAAAAACGAAAGGAAATATAATTATCTCGAGTAGGTTAGGTAGAATGTGAAAGAAGTTTTTTTTCGGTTTTTTAATATTGCTAATGCACAGGCTGATAACATTTCTGGCTTTCGGCATTTTTATGGTTCAACGAAAAGCTATAAAATATTTGATGTTTCGGAAATTTGATAAGGGCGTGATAAGGATGGCTTATTATGAATGGCAAGTGGGAGGTTGAATATGAATTCCATGATGACTTGGATCTGGGGTTTAGTTTGAAGGTATGGCTGGCGCGGATTATGAAGAAGACAACAACAAAAATGAAGCAACTTGTTTAGGTAGGTATATAAAATTATATGTAGGTACCTATGAAGATTGGTGTACGTTACATTTTGTAGGATGACACTGGCGATGTGAATTAAAAGTTTGTGCCTACCTTCGACTTCGACACTAGACTCGAAATCGTTCAGAAGTGCACATACAGTGGAATCCGTTAAATACGACTTCGTTTATTTCATTTCATTTCATTTATTCAATCTACGATTTATAATCCACAGATATCGAAAAAATTATAACGACGAACCGTTTTAAGCAACTTAGACACAACAACTTGTTAGATATGCATACTAATTCCAATGAACGAAACCCCTCGCGGCACAAACTTTGACTTTCAAATATCGTAGACAAACCTACATGCCATTGAAACTAAGCAGGAATTAATTTTCCTCAAAAAAAAAAAAAAAGGAAACAACACGGCACCTCCTTTATTGACTTTAAAATACCTATACGCTGCTTGTCCTGGTCGCCACACACTGGTTGGACAGTGGATTCTCGAAAGAAAATAAATAAAACACACTTAAAACTGTCCACTATATCTTCCTTTAGTTTATTTATTCCACCTTCTTGGACAGTTCGGTTCGTATATCTCCTCTTGATGCCCTGATGGCATCCTCTTTGCGGTGAGCACATATCTATACGACAACTATAATACGAGTACAAAAAATGCGGCCGCTTTTGCCTGTCTCTCTTTCGCGTCCACACTTAAATTCCCATTATGATATTTTATTGCAGGTGCAATAAAAAATTGTAATACGTGTTTATTTATGAGTTAATAAATTTTCTGGAATTATTGTACACACACTTCCAAATGCGACAGCTCTGTATGGAGCAATATTCGAAAGTCAAATTAAGATTTCGTAATTCCCAGTTAAATATTCCCGAACCCATACAATGTATAGTTAGAGATTCGGGGGGTTCAATCCTTATGGGGTGTCCAATGTCCATTGGTCGACCGAATCTACATGCACAAAGTGGCCGCCATTAAAATTTCTCATAGTCATTGTTTCTCTGGAAGATGTTATGTTGGTCCGACCGAAAATCGATCCGTTAAAAATGTCAACCAGAAACAAAAACAGCATTCGCTCTTAATGAATGGAGCGTATCAGCCCATGTCTCCTTTTTCACAGAGATTTACGAGTCGTAATTAAAAACGCAGGATATACATTTAAATCTCTATAAAGCCGAACAAAATTAACGTTGATTTAGTTTTTTATTTTGTTCGTTTGTTCACAGGAGTACTTGGAGGGATCACGAGATATTGAGATATCAACACTCACATAAAACATGTATTTCGAAGGTTCATTTCGAATCTTTATGTTTTGCTAACGAAGTTTTCTTGATTTTTCATAAGTGGAATGCATTAGCCTGGGAAGATTGTAAAGCACTTATTGTATAAAATTATAAGAACAAGAAGAAAAACAAGTTTTTGGATTACGGGCATACTGTACCGGTTCTCGATTGCCTTTGGATAAATAAATTCTTATACCTATACTTAGTAAGTCTGTTTCTCCCAAAGCTTCCGCATTAGTAAGGGTGAGGGAATTTAAGTCGTAAAATGCACTGGGGATTTTACTGTCACTGACTGAAAGCCTGAGATCGATAAAGGAAGTCCGAAATTTACTTTTTAGAAATTGGAACATCATCCTAGGCTTATAGAAGATTGTTGCTTTTGTCATCACAAAAGAACACAGAGTGCCTATTAATTATTTAAAATATAAAACTTTTCCCTCTTTTTACTTTTATGCGTTCTATATTATATAAAGTCCTTTCCAGTGTTCCCAGACTTTGAAGAGGACTTTCCCCTTTTTTGTTATCAGCAAAAGCATTAGTCTTACCTTGTATTCGAAAATTCATTATGAACAAAATTAAAAATGTAACTGTTTTTATTAAAAAGCTTAATAATAATAATAGTTGGCACTACAGGTTGTAAAGACCCTGGGCCTAGCTTCTCACAACCATTCGTTTTGTGTGAGTTTTTCATTTTTGGAACGAATGGAAGAGATCTACAGTTTTTATGCCGATTCCAAACGGCTAATTGAGAAGCTCTTTCAGGACAGTTGGAGTTGAAATTTGGGTTTTTGCGGAACTCGAACCTGGGAGCCTGGGACCCCTCGCTTAGTAGTAGGTACATCACAGTAACCATTAAGCCACTGCGCCTACAAAGTAATTATAGGTATATCCAGTGGCGTAGCTAGGGGGACAAGGGCCCTGGTGCATAGGGAGAGAATCGGGCCCTCCTCCCCTCTTTCCGCGTAGTTTGAACTTATATTGTCCTTCAAAATTATTGATAGGGAATAAGAATAGGAAACAGTGAGTTGAATCATCCCTATCCATACGTCGTCTCTATCAAAATCTTCATGTGTTCAATGGAAGAAAAAGGGATAAAATAAACAACGACGTACATGACAATATAGAATATTTATTAATTAAGAGAAAAAACGAACTCTAGCAGAAAGCGGTTTCGTAAAAAAGCTATCTAGCTTGGGCATTTTTTTTTACTTTCTTCTCTTTCTTGGCGTTGTTTCCGCTTTGTGGCACCGCTACGTTCCTTTTTTCTTTCCATAATTTTCAATTGTTAACTATCGAAATTTTAGAAATTCGGAGTACTTACTGAGATTTTCCTATATCAATGTTTAGATTACAGGAAGCTCAACAAAAAATAACCATAAAACAGCTTGTTTGGTAATGATGCGGTAAAATCAATATTAACTCATAAGAAGATATTATAGTTTCTATAGTAGCTCGTTGTCAATTTGAACTTGAGTTTAGAACAAATATAGTAAATAAAAACTGATGCAAGGCAAGAGCGAATGAAAACTTCTTTAAAAAGTTGATGGGCGGAATTGGCGAATTGATCTCACGACCGTCAAGCACGTGAGCTGATCCAATGTGCTACGGGCGTACTCATCCAAACTGAAATAACGATAACAGACAAACAAACAGCACATGCTTATCGAGGACCTTGGCGCATGTGTTGAAAATGTCAAATAAGGAGTTTTATCATTGGTGATGTTGATTGAATAATCAAAAGACTCGGGGCTCGAGCCTGCTCACAAGAATTTTATTTTTTTGGAATTTTTTAAATTGCTAGCTGAGGCTAGCCCTGAGCTCCGGGGCCCTTGTGCACTGCACCACCTGGCCCTATGATAGCTACGCCACTGGGTATATCATAAAAATATACATATTATACAATAATTTCCTTTTCTACAACAATATTCGTACGCAGACGTTCGATGGGATCCTTTCATGTTCAATAGGAACAATTCATTCTTTTGAATTTGTTCGTAATAAAATTATGTGCGTTAAAATTGTTAAAATGTTTCAACAATTCACGATTCAAGGAGATTTTTGATTTTCTCCGTATCTTATAGCTTGTCCCCTATTTCATTCAAAAAGCGACAAAATTGACACTTTTCCCCTCAATCTGGCATCACTGCTCTGACCATCTTCTTGAAGTTACTTCTTTTAGCCTATAGAACTCAATGAAAGAGAATAATTGAGAAAATATGAATCTACTTTGATGGGAGCAAAGCAAGGAATATCAACGCTTCTCGCTGAAATTGGTGACCGGCCGCTGACAATTTCTGTTCGGAAATCTTCTTAGCACAAACTTCGGTTTGAATAATAGTTATTTCAAACTGCCTCAATATAGTTTTTTAAGACTCTTTTATTTCCCGTTTACTGATACTACCAACTCATAGCGATTTAAGATCGACTTAAAATCTTATGTGACAGTCTATGACATAGAAAAAGTAGCCCATAAGATATTTAAGTAGAACTTAAATCGCTATGAGTAGTATCAGCAAATGGGCCTAAATCTAGTATTTACATAAGATGAGCTTTAGGTTGGTAATTCATTTAATTAAAATTTAAACGAAGCAGAAAAAAATGCTTTCTATACCTATATGCTGTGTATTTAAAATTACCTCAGATATGGTCTATTGTTCTAAAATTTAGCAACTCTTAAATACAAAACTTGTAATGAATGTAGAAAATTTTTTGTGCTCTTAAAAACTGAGTACGTACGACATCTTTCAGTGGAAAATTTCATAAAAAATCACTAAAACTGATTTGACGTACGGAAAAAACTATATATTGACTTCTTAAAATATCGTTCTTTCGACCTCGAATCGAATTTAACACAACCTGATGGGAGTATACTAAGCTAAGTATACATTGTGTATGCATAGTTGTAAGATTATCACAGGAGACGGGCAGAGAGCACCATTCCGTGCCACATCGTCATCTTTCTCGGGAACTTGCAGCGTTAAAACCTGAAGCTGAACCAATTCGCCTAAACACTCAATTTCTCTATACAAAACCTAAATAAGGTCTCAATTCCGTTTAAGAAACCTCTCCGAATCGTCGAAGAGGTACCTTCCGATGTGCAACACTCTGCTAAAAGCCATGAAAGACTGATGAAATGTGTTACCGCAGCATTGAAATAAATGAAAGCAGAAAAGTGGTATACTTGAAAAAGTTTTTGTTGAGCTTTGTAATAATAACTAAAATCTCATTGAAATTCCACAAACCTTACAAACTGCATTAAAAGTAGTAAGATGAAGCCATCTATGAGAAGCTGCTATGAAAAGTTCTAATAAGTTCTGATCGGGGGAAGAATGAAAGCACGAAGGTATACCCGATGAAACATCTACATCTTAATATTCACCCGGCTTCAATATCTCCCTATAAATGGTACAAATTCTTTTACAAACATTAAATAAATTCCTAGTTACGACCTATCCGTATAGTTTGGTTTGTGTCCATTCGCATAGAATTATTTGTGTCCACAGGATATAAGATACACCCAACAACAAGCAGCAACTTCTAGGCCATAGCACACCCTTCTTCATGGAGAATTATATTATGTATCCTTGATCGATTCACGCTATCTGCGCCATTTAGAAAAAAAAAAAACCAATCCCCCAAAGAGTAAGGTTTCTCCTCAGAAGACATAAATTTCATCCTGTCACAGAGTTTTTATGGCACTGCCCTAAATGCGATTGACTATGGCTTCGTCATTCACGTCCCTTGTTTTTTATTTTCCTCGCATTCCTTCTCGCATTTTCTTCGTTGTACGAATGTGAGTGGCTCCTGGCTCGAAATAAGTGGGATAATTTATTTCATGAAAATTACATAAACGCACACAACCAAGTAGGTCTTGAATCAAATCCAAGAGAAAAACTCAATCTAGCGGAAATTACATTTCACCAGCCCATACCATGAAATGGATGCGTTTTTGCTCAAAGAGGAACAGTGGGAAAAGTGATTCCAATTTTTCAACAAATAAATTCGCAGATAATATTTTCACCCGGCAATAAAAGGCGTTTTATTTATGGCAGAAATATCAAAATATATATGCAAGAGCTGTCGGGAGCAATCATCTGTATACGTTCTTGGGGTGACACAATATTCTGTTTAATTTTTCCCACTTAGCGTCGTCGCTTTTAATTGCATTTGCATCAGACTTCGCGGTATAATTGGCAAAGGCAGCATGTCTGATGTGGATGTGAGGTTGGGGCTGGGTACTCGGTTATCGGCTGGGAGTCCAATGACTTTGAATCTTGGGTGTGGAATTGTAACTATACCAGCAATTTGATATTGAGACAGCATTGAGTGCGGGCCGGGCGTGTAATTCTCAGAACAGTTGCTGTAGTAGGTGCGCGTGCCTTGGGCGACCGAGTCTGAAAGTCTGGGGCACGGCTTTTCTTTGGAAAATTGTAATGAAAAAATCTTCCGCCGTCTGTGATTTGGTGGAACTAATCGAAAATGGAACATAAAGCACGATTGTAAGATTGCACTTCCGTAAAAATGAAAATGTGTGGTCATGCTTGGTGCAGTCAATACATCCTGATGTCGCCTTATCGCAAAAAGGCGGGTATGACTTGGAAGGTGGAACTATATTGCTTGTTCTCGGTGTAACCACATTATAGGTGACCTTCAATATAGCAGACAAAGCGGCAATAATTTAAATTTTCGGATTAAGTTTTGCGCTTGAAGAAAGTACCTGCATATTTTTTTATATATACGAGTAAGCTAAAATTATACACCAAATGGTAAACAGTTTACACCACACTTTGGTGAAAAACTAATTCATTGAAAATACACCATAAGCGTATTAAAATCGGGGACTCAGAACTTATTCAGATTTAAAATATGAGCCGAAGTTTATTTTTTTTAATCGGAAAAGTTTGAATTAAAATTTACACCTTTCTTTTTTTTTGATGCAAGATGTATCTGCGAGAATAATTATAAATTCATTCTATGATTGTAAGTATTTACCCTCATAATATGGACGCAAGTTAATCATGAATAAATAGCAATGTGAGTGAATAATTGAAAACCGTCTAAAAAATTTTAATGAATTAAATTAATTCGATGCGTGAAAATTAGTTTTTCCAAAATATAATTTTTTGGCTGTTTTTAAAACTTATTTGGAGAAGTAGGTACCTAGTGTTAAAAACGAGTTAAAAATACCAAAAATGCGTCAAAATTTAGTCGATATAGGTATCTATTATGTCTTCATTCTAAATACGGCGACTAGCCGAATCTACATATAATTTTTAACTTTCTCCATTACGTATTAAGAGAAAGATATTATTTTCGTACAAAATTTGGAACTCGGGATGGTTATCAATTCTGACATTACGATTATAGAAGAACTCAAAAAAGTGGGTCGCAAAATTCTGTCCGTCTGTCTGCTTGTCCGTCCTTCCACAGGCCTACAGCCTAAACGGCGGCACGGATTTCTCTCAAACTTCGTATTTGGTGTTGGTGGGCTTACAGTTAAGGTGTTTTTTTTTTTGGAAGGTAGCCTCAATATTACGTAATGGTACCTCCCATAAAAAAATTCCGAACCAGTTTGATTTGATCGAAAACGGCTAAAACGATTTCAACCAAAATTGCTATTTAAGCTTAAGTAGGTGGGGTTACCATGACTGCATACCCAGTTTTTGGTTAAAAATTCAAATTTCGACATATCTTAAAAACGGTCCATACGATTGTTAAAAAAATTCATTTTTAATGTTTAACTTGAACTCAGTTCTTCTCTATATTATCGAACGATAGATTTTTGAAAATAGTACATAATTTTTTAAAAATGTTGTTTTGCAATATTTGGTAGATATCTACTGTTTTATTTGTCAAATTTTACAAAAAAACCGCTCTGACGATTTTGATTGAAATACATATTTAGGATAATAAAATAACACTTATTAAGATCCCATACTTAGTTTTCCTCAAAAAAATCAAATAAATAAGTTTTCTAATTATTTCTCAAAAATTACTTCTTATGTTTATTGTTGTTTATTTAAGTCTACCATTTTACAATTTACAGACTATATAATTACACAATTTAAAAAAAAAAAAACTCTTAAAAGAAGAGAAAAAAATATTAAATAAAAAAAAATATATATATGTACCTACTTTTCGTACGGCTTTTTTGAATTTTAAAATTTTTTATCTGTCATTTTTCATAGATTACTACGAAAGCGTTCAAAAACTTGTTCGGAAGTGTCTCTCTCTGTGAGAGGATTTATCCCCACCACTGCCATTTTGACAGTCTTTTTCTATTCTAACTACAAAGGTAAAGGAACAAACCCAATAAAAGATGTAGCACCCGAGACAAAATCCGTCCCGGCGGGTCAACCGAAATTATGCCTTAAATCGAATAACTTTATGCATCATTAATGGTATATTATAAAAATAGCTGAACGTTGAAATTTTGCACAGAAAAGGCAATGGTTTAATTTTTATCTTGGGTTTTCTCAATTTTGCACCAAAATTAATCAATTTACACCGATTTATACACCATTGTGCTACTTGAAATGGCGGTGCGCAGCGCGTATGCTGAGCGATTAAGAATTTTACAACGCCAACTTAAGGAGAGCAATTCCAACAATTGAGTAAGCTAAATCTACTCCGACCTTCTCTGAGTAATGAATTACATCGTGGACAAATCGGTCAGTTTGGGAAGATCCGGCACTATCAATGGATGTCACACCGTTAGTGCCTTTTACAAAGTTTCCATACCATCGTCAAAAAAGCCAATCGATTGTTGCATTTTATTTTTTGAACTCAAATGGAGTCGCATACTTCAACCTACACCTCTGTTTAGTGAAAGAACACCCAAATTGACTGAATGGCGGCTAAATAATTTTAAAAAAAACCAAAACAAATGTCATAACCAAGTATGCTTGATTTATGTTTACGAAGCAACCAACCCCGTAGGTATTTGCTATGAACTGGATTTCGTAAATTTATTAACAATGACTCGCTTTTGTGTCTGCAAATCAGAGGCTCCGTTTCATAACAATTAACTGCACGTGTGCTCATGCCTCTAGTTGACTGTAAAAAAAAGTGCATATCTAATCCATGACGACTGGCTAAAAAAATTAAGTGGCCAGGGAGTTCTCTGGACTGCTCATTAACTTTGATGGCCTTCACTTTAATAGGACATTAAACGCCCAAGTAGTGAGTAATTGGTTCAATTAGCAACTGTCCAACTCATGTGACCAATTGCTTGCTAAACTTAGCAAAAAATAATTACACTGACCAACTATGTAGATGGGGCTCAATCCATCTTTGTTTTCAACCTCAACAAACATGTCCGTCCTCAAAATGGCGCACATACCTCTTCTACCTGGCCCTCATTCCATTGCGAGAAACTTGTAACCGAATTCGACTGGTTTCCATTTACAATCCGCTTGCAACCATTCCTCTTATAGTCTTAATGTCATCTGTCAGATGGAAGTAAAATTTATTCCTTTGTAATCGAAGCAGACCCATGTCACGTCCATTTTTCCCATAATAACCACCATCACCATTAGCCTTGTCTCCGTCATCATCATCACAGGCGTTTTTTTGTTTTCTCTTAACCACAAGTTGACCAAAAACGCATTTACATAAATTATACCCTTCTTTTCCATTGACCACATACACACGCATTCACAAGGAGCAAGAGAAGAAAATATCTCGACAGCATCTCACCGCTCAAATTACCTTCCCCGTGCGACACATTGTATTCCGAACAACGATTTAAAGAAAGCCATTAAAACTGCTGAAGATACATAAATATCTGGTTTTGACTTCAAGGTGAGACGCATCCCAACTCAAAATTGGTTTCCTCTACCAAAAGGTGGTTTGTGCCCATAACAAAGGCTTTGAACAATGAAACGGGCATTGGCTAATATCGTCGACTAAAAAAACCTCTACAGCACCTCCAAAGTTTAAAAAAATACCTACCTACCTACACCTACGGCTTTTGGGATTTAATTAATTCCCGGGTGCACGTTGAAAATCAGGTTTGGTTCTCTGACCCCACCGCACCCAGAGATACCCATCTCGATTGAGACCATTTTCTTAACTCAGATTGAATTAATGGAGGTAAAGGTATTTAAAGTGAAATTCGAGTGATGCTGGGGAATAAAAGAAAGAATCAAAAAAAAAAAAAATCTAATTATGTCCCTTGGTCGTAAAACAACAGTGTTTTTGTGTGCGCATTTTACAGTCCTCCCCCTGGCGCTTTTTGCATTAAATTCCACCGAGATGAACCCAGAAAACGCATATCACAAGCCAAAAAACCGAGAACAAAAACTTCATTTGAATTGGAGATTGAGCCGTTGTTTATGTATACCCTATCCGACATCCCATCTACCTAAATCATAAAGTGCATTGTGACACTTTAATCTGCGGAGCTGTTCTGTGTTTGTGTGACAAAATTATACCATAAGCTCAGTGGTTAGTGTTGCCAGATCGAAAGCAAGTATATACTGTTCGATGAAGTAGAAGGGTCCATTGGTCAAATACCATCACCTTCCTTCATAGTCCAAACACCAAGACTCCGATTGCTCTAAATTTGACACGGGCAAATGGATTCTAGAACTTTTCGAACGAAAATCAGTTGCGAGTGCGCCTTCTTGGTATTTTTTTATAAAAGCGAGTAAAATGCCATGTGGCTGATGCTTTAGACAAGGACGAGCATCTGGAGTCTAAGCAAATAATGTAAGGAGGTCTTAGTACTAGCTTCACACTGGAGTGTTGCAAATTCTCCCCAGAAGCCGCATTCCAAAACTTGCTTCACAATTTTTTTAACAAACTGGTTTCTAGGTAAGACTAAGGAAGAGTCAACTCGTTTCAAAGCCGGCACTCCGACAGTTAACATAAGGCATTGTAAAAAGAAGGACCTTCTATCGCTTATAGTCAGTTTGGTAGACCAAATATGTTCAATTACAATTACAAACTTAAGTATCCCGGCTGTGGAGATGCTTTACAGATCTTTATGAAGATGCATTTATATTCCATTTTGCAGGTATATTCACATACTAGAGGAAGACCAACATGCCCATGTCTTCCATGCAGAGATGACAATCGCTCCTCGAAGCGGGCACTGGGGGAATCAGGGATGAAAAATTAACTGTGTGCCTGCAAGCAGATCTTAGTTCTGATTGTTTGTTTTGAGCTCAATTGCATTTTTCACTTATTCGTAGGTATACCTACATAGTTTTCGTAAAAAAATTCGAATATTTTTTGAGGCCCACAGGCTAGAGCTGAACGGGTTTGCTTCAAATTTTGTTTTAACATTTTGTGGGTTTAAACTTCCGAGCCATGTTCTATTTTGTACACCATTTAAAAAAAAATTGCATTAATCTCTAGAACGTATTCGATTTGAATAAAAATGTATTTTAAATTTAATATGGTCAACTGAACTCGATAGCAACCATCGTTTGTGTGTTAAAGTAGGTATCGTATGATGAATAAATAACTCAAATCAATTTGGTACATTGGCTTTTTTAGGTTACCTACATGAAAACGGTTACCTTCCGTTTTATTTGCGATAATTTATTTAATTTTTAAATAAATCATATTTTAAGTTCGCTGAAAGATCTGAATTTGACTTTCAACTTGTTTATCTTAATAATAATAATCACCAATCAATTACTTTAAAAACATTTCCCAACGATTCACAATTTCACTAAAAAATCTTGTAAGATGCAAAAGTTACAAAAATATTTATATCGTTATCTATATCTTACCGATACTTCCTAAAATTGAATAAATAGACTATCTAATTATGGATAAACAAATAAAACAAAATTATGTTTTAAATATGCATTGGACATAAGAAATAGAAAAAAAAATCCACTCCAAAGTCCACAAATTTCACAAATTTCACAAAAATCAACATCTGTTTAAGCCCGTATGACACTACATTCTTTTTGCTTTTCTCAGGTTTTTAAAATAAAACTTGAGCAGTACGAAAAATTAGCATGAAAATTCCTGATAGGAGTGAGTCCGTACACACCAACCTAATAATTGTATAGAGATGTCAAAAAAATGCATTGAAAATGGGGACGTTCGGATTCATAGTTTAGTAAGTCTGACAGCTGACTGACTAGATGTGTCTCAGTTTTTATTGGCCCAGAGTGTTCACATGTATAGTTCTTGCAGTTGACGTTTATGGAGGGGAAGCCGACCAATCTAGTCAAGAAAATCCTGCCTGCGTACTCAGTTGACATTTCGAAGAGTCAAATTTAAAATAAACAGAGTGGCCGTTGCAGAATTTTGAGGAGTCGCAAAAAGGGGCGATGAGAGAAAAAGGTCTAATTTCTAAGGCCACTCTGGTAATTTCGAATTTTCACACGATATTTAACAACCATTAGTTCGCATAAGACTATAATAATGTTGTGTAAGGCAACCGTGTTACATTTTAAATGTACTTATTTGAAAATAACAATTTTTTTTAAAGATTTATAAAGGTCCTTTTCCAAATAAAAAAGGGCAAAATCAAACAAAGGTAACGCTGAACGCGAGAATACAAAAACAATTCGATTTGCTAAGTCAAACGCGTTCGGATTCATAGTCCCGACCAATCTAGTTGACGTCTTACATAAACTAGGTATCCGAACGTCTCCAATCTATTCAACATTTTGTCACTTTTACACGAGGCTGGCATTTCAACATGATTTAATGAGATAAAAGTGACAAAACTTAGTGTCATACGGGCTTAAGTATTGTGACTAATCAGAGGCGAGCTTCAAAGCAGGAAACCTTTTAAAATGTAAAAACGTTTTTGATTTGTTTTATTTTGAATTGTTAATACATGAACGCGCCACACTTTAGGCATGCACAATTGCACATAGAGAGTGATGAGTCCTAGCTAAGTTCCCAAATTTATTATAACTCTACTTTACTAATTTAGTTAACAAAAAGCCGGCCTGTTTTTCATACCTGAGGGAAACATGTCTAATGAGCTTCTGTTCGTCTCAATAAGTCACTCCCTGATTACCCCAGCACAAGACTTACTATCTTATAGCATTTTTCCAAAGCGGTTAGGATCTACTGCATTTATTTTGAAATATAAATTGACTGGCTTAAATGGAATCCACAGAATCCACTGCTTTAGAATTGTTTTCACGTGGCGCCCGTATTTTGCTTGCAGCCGCACATAGGTATATAGCTTGTCAAGCCCTGACTTTGGTATAGAATACTCTAAAACAAAATTCCAACTCAGGGTCGCGAACGTCTGACAAACATCCGAGAGTGGGTATAACTGTCTTGAAAGAGCTTCTCAATCGGCCGTTTGGAATCGGCATAAAATTGTAAATCCTTTCCATGTTCCATTCGTTCCCAAAATGAAATCTCACTCAAAACGAATTTGTTGTGAGAGGCTAGGCCTAGGATCCCTACGGACCCGTTGCGCCAATTATAAAAAAAAAATAAAAATTCAACCAAACCAAATCTACTCGACTCAAGATGACAAATAATTTTGATTGTGCCAAATTAAACCCAGTTCGTTGAACTAGTTGCTCATCTCAGGGTGACCACCGCAGAATCCTGAGAATCCTGAAAAAGTCCCAAGAAAAAGGGCCATTGAGAAGAAAAAGCGTAATTTCTTAAACCATTCAGCAAATTGACAATATTCGCACGATATTTAACGAACATTGGCTCACTAAAAACTATTTTAGTATCGGATAGGCAACTGCCGTATATTTAAAGGGTTCTTATTTGGAAATAGCAGAATTTGAAAAATTTGCGAAGCGGCTTTTCCAACTAAGAAAAGGGCCTACATTGCATCTTTATTAGCACAACGGTCGCTCTGGTTTGGGTATCTGCGGTTCAAACGGCATTACCCACTACACACAGGTGCTCGTGTGTGTTCAAAGTCGATCGATTGTGCGACTGAAAAATCCAAACGCTTGGGAAAGCCAAGTCATTTATTACTATCCACGATTCCGTTCGTCTCTTGACACTGCTCTAATTTTAGTCCACTTTTCCTTAGAAAAATGTATGTTGCTGCTTTCTCTTAGCTGGCAACACCATACACATACTATGTAGATACTGGAATCGCCCTCCTCTTGAAACTCCGCATAGGGCTTATATGAACTTGCGCGCTATTCAAATGTATCCCATAATAGGGTTCACAGCTATCCCGTCCAACGAGATACGACAACAGTGCTGACGATGACGACCCCAAGTAAATAAAGTGCCATAAAAAGTCGGAATAATTTACATGCAAATATGTATTATCCTTGCTGCGAGTTTTACGAGTTTCACTCTCCCCCTGGGCGAAGGCATCGCTGCGGGATACTTTGAACGTAAATTTTCTTTTTTGTTCGCCCTCTTCGTCCAATGGCTGCGTGTAGAGACACACACCGTCATCAAACGTGGAATGTTCCATTCTAGTCCTTGTCCCTTGTCCCTTGTCGACTTGCATTGAATTTATATGCAAATTTCCCCCAAACGAACAGCCATTTTGTTGCAAAATCTCCATCCCGCACTGACATAGTACTAGATTTTACAATTTTCCGCCATTCGGCGTTTTTTGGATAAATTTAATGTGTCGCATGAATGGGTTCGATCGAGTTCGAGTTGTCTAATTATGCACTGTCGAGCGGATTTTTTGTACAACGCGCTCGCTCGTGCTTACTTTGTTTTATTGTTATTATACGAACCGAGTGCGAGGCAAGACTGAAGAGTGACGTGTGTACGCCTTCGACAGTCACATAGTGTTATTCGTAAATACAATTTGACATGCATGCATGAATGCGACTTTATATACCTACGTTATAATTTGTGTACATCGTTTAATTTGGCAGTAAAAACTGATTTTATTGATAGTTTTGATAATATGGATTTTTATACGCGCATACAGTCGCATAGCTATATACGGCTGAGCAAATAAAATCAGTATGCTTTATTGATGTCAATTAGTTGGTCGTTGGGTTTTGATGTGCAGACAATGGGGTATATGAGTTTGTGTGTATAGGTCACTTGACGGAAGCCCGAGTCATGCCGAAAGGCAAGTTGTACTATAACATTGCGTCTGCAATAAAAAAAAAACAGAAAAACATTAATAAATATAGGTATGTATACAGTTTGCATAGAAACAGCAATTAAGTTTATTGGTGTCATCAACCCTTACGACTGCAGAGGTGTTGTTGTTAATTGACATTTATCGGATGCGCATAATGCGCTCATTAGTAAAACCGATCGATATATTGATCGATGCACGATGCGAGAGGGACACATGTTTGATTGAACGATTTTTTCAGCAAAGCATAAGGGAAAGTGAAGTCTTCAGAACGGAATTGCAGAACATACGCTCTATTGAGACTTCTGAAAATAGCTTTGAGTAGATAGGTATTTATCGCGAGTACAGATGAGTTGACCAGCGGCATACCATTTTGTAGGTGTGTTCATGACGTTGCTAGTGAACTGTTTTCATCGCCATCTACTTTTAGCGAGAGAGAACTAAAAAATATACCAGTTTATATCACCTTATAACAAACTAACTGACCCGGCGAACTTCGTTCCGCCCAAATTCGTAAATGTAATAAATAATAATTCCGAGTGCGCACAATGCACAATTGCACATGCTGCTTAGTGTAACTCGGTCAATTAATATTCTTTATTCAAAACTTATACTCATACAATAAAAATAACTGAGCGATAGCGATGTCGAGTTGTATCAACCAAACAGCAATTGACGTGGTACACGACATAGAAGCACGCCACATACAATTGATCAAATGTGTAAAATGGGAATTCAAGATTGATGCTACAAATTTGCAGCGATTGTCCTTGCAACTTGTTAATTGGCATAGCGAAGGAAGACGCACGTGAAATGGGAATGTTTGTCTTTGAATTTTCAACTCAAAGTCGTCGCTTGCCTGATATTTGATTTGCGATTCTTGACAATAAAATCAAACGCTTTTCGTTGCAAACTTTCGGTGCATTGAGGTTTCACAAAAAAATTATAACTGAGCCGATTTTCAATTTCAAATTGTGTAGCGGTAGGCCCGGAATAAAAAAGTATTCAAAAACTAAAAATTTTATAAAATTGTTGGTTTATATCTATTGGAAGTGACACTACCCGTTTCTCTATATCCAGTCTTCCAGGTTCTCCATACAAACTTCTTCTCACGACAAAAAGCAGCAAATGCCCTTCCTAGGTCAATGCGAATTCAAAACAAAAATCATAAAAATCGAAAGATCCGTTCCCGAGTTGTGAGTGCACATGCGGACGTCTTGCTCACATTTCACAAAGTGATTATTTTGGGCAAAGTCCATTAATAATTTTATTTATACAACTTTCGAAATAGCGTTTGATTTTATTTTTGAATGGGATGTGTGCCAAAAACCCTTTTCCTATCCCGTATATGTTTTGCAAAGTACCACCTAGGGTCCAAGCATCTGTGAAACTGGAACCAACCATACACTACACATGTATACAAAATATTATTGAAATCTTTAGAGCTGTTTCGTAAACAATATAATAATATACCTAAAAATATTTTTTTTTGTAATTTAAGTGTCACTCCTCGATTTATATCCAGTTTATTATTATTATTTTTTTTTTTTCAAAGTGCATTTCCCCATACAAACATAACCTCTTTCATCCCCTCAAAGTTTTGTTTTCACGAGCAAAAGTAGACCTATTTATGTCGTTCTTGTTGTTTTTCTGGATATCTTAAAATAAAAACCAAGTACCTACCTAAATTGCTTGAAAATTACGTGAGTAATTATGCCTGATTGGAACTTTAAACTTGATGATCCTTTTATGTCCAAGGCGAGTCAGAAGTTATCTGAAAAAAAAAAATTAAAGAGCAAGAGAAAATTTAATCGGAATGCTCCTACTAAATGACAAGAATATTTAAATTAAAATACAGGGTGTCCATTTGAATGGATCAAATGGACTACTTTCGACAGTCTAGGCGGAAAAAATTCGATGATTGATCTACAAAAATATTCGCTTATTTTAATGAACGGAAAAGCACCACGACGTGAACAGTCAAAACACAAATCGACTTAAGTTGTTCGAAAATGTTTGTATATATGGAGACAATGTTCGACTAGATTTTTAAAGACTTCGCTACATTTTTCGGTCCAAGTTTATAGGCATTTGAAGGCTGTAGTGCAAGTTCAAATGAGCTGCCTTTCAATTTTCTTATTTTTTTGTAGTAAATTTATATAGTGAAACAAGATATTGCATTGACAAATTGGCCATTAATGTCATAACTTAGCCAAATAAAACCTTAAGAAATGTAGTTAAGAACTTTATCTACCTCGGCTACGCTATAAACTCTGAAAATTGCAGGACCACAGACACTTCGCGATGAGGCACGAGTACGCTTGCCTAAAAATGTTGTGCCATGACACACCAGGGACTAGGGGACCTCTTCGGAGGAGGTTGCATCTCATCTCAAGTCCACCACCTGAGTGTGACCTAAAAGACAATAATTACTACAAAAATTGCTCAAGTTTTCATGTAAATTTAAGTGCTGTGAATGACTATACTAGTTTTCGAATTACTGTGCTGCATATGATAATTCGAACGCAACAATAAAACATTCAGTCAGTAGAGCTTCGCCTCAAATGACGTTCGGCTCACATGAGTGCGGTCGCCATTAATTTGTTTTATTAACAAGAAGGCGACGTTTATTGTTCATTTTATTTGCAATTGAAAATAGAATTGTTTTCTTTTTTCGTTTAATTGCAAAAGGTTGCCATTTCATAGTGCACTGCTCAGACGTCTCTACTATGCCAATATCAGTAATTGCATTTGAAGGCCTTGAGAGCTTTGCATTCGAGATCGTGTACTCTAATGTTGAAATGAAATAATAAATAATGATTGTTAGACATGTCTGCTCATTGCTCAATTATCGTAATTGGCAATGACTACCGTGCTGGCGCAGTAAATATTAAATTATAATTAATTCAAATAAATAATAAGGTACTGACAATATACCAAAGCAGTTATTAAATACCATAAAATGTCTAAGCATCTTAAATAAAAAGCTTAGGACCGCCTATACGCTAGGGATAATATTTTTAAGCAAATCACGTGGTAATTATAGAAGTGTTTTTTCTAAGCTTATAGCATCCGGATTTTCTGTTTATCTATAATAGTTAGGGCGATTCGTAAGCAGTTTAGGAGAGCGAGATTATAATTATTATTTGTAATCGAAGGTTATTCGGACAGGATCGTTGATATATTATACTCGCTCTGGGTGTCCTAGCCACCTTGGATGCCTTATTCGCACTTTTGTAGTGAGGTCACTGACGCTGCACAGCTCGGGTAGTAATCGTTGGTTGATCTAGTAGTTCAAGGAATAAATATTTATCCACGTTCGCAATCCTCATAAAGCAGGACTGTTATTATGAGGGTGCTATAAATATCCTTCTTTGACCTTCTTTGTTCGATGGCTAGATGTTGAATTACTGAGTGAGGGGTTTCAGTGAAAAAACATACTGATTACATTTTAAAAACGGAGCCCGCGCGCTACTTAATGTGTTTTTCACTTGTCACCGGAAAAACAGTCACTTAAGCAGCCACATCATAAGACTGTGCCTCCATCCGAATGTCTGACAAACATCTGACAGTATCACTGTCCCAGATGAGCTTATCAATTCAGACTCGGAATAATATTGTTTCTGCAAAGCCAATTTTTTTTTTTTAATTTTTGCACTACGTGAATTACGCTGACCCTCAGTCCTTTATTTAAAAGGACAGTACTTTCTTACTAACCGCTTTGCTGTATTCTTGAAAATTGTATCGATTTTTACGATTGGTGGACTAGTATCGGCCCAAGGAAGGATGTGGATGTATATGGGTTCTTCCCGCTTAGGTAATAGTAGATATACTTTTGGACCAGGTATAGGTGGCGCCGTTATCGTTCTCCGAAACCACTTAACCGATTTCAATAAAAAATGTTGGATCTATGATGGTTGGCTCCGAAACAGCTCTACCGATTTCATTGAAATTTTGTATATGTGTATGGTTGGTTCCAGTTTCACAGATAAAATAGTTTTGGACCCTAGGTGGTAGGTACTTTGCAAGACATATACGGGATAGGAAAAGTATTTTTGGCACATCCCATTCAAAAATAAAATCAAACGCTATTTCCAAAGTTGTATAAATAAAATTATTAATGGACATTGCCCAAAATAATCACTCTGTGAAATGTGAGCAAGACGTCCGCATGTACACTCACAACTCGGGAACGGATCGTTCGATTTTTATGATTTTTGTTTTGAATTCGCATTGACCCAAGGAAGGAGATTTGCTACTTTTTGTCGTGAGAAGAAGTTTGTATGGAGAACCTGGAAGACTGGATAGAGAAACGGGTATATACCAACAATTTTATAAAATTTTTAGTTTTTTGAATTTATATATTCCGTACCTACCGCTACACAATTTGAAATTGAAAATCGGCTCAGTTATCTTTTTTTTTGTGAAAGCTCAATGCACCGAAATTTTGCAACGAAGCGCCTTTATAATTTTACTGTCAATAATCGCAAATCAAATATCAGGAAAACGACGATTTTGAGTTGAAAATTGAAAGACAAACATTCACGAGCGTCTCGCTTCGCTATGACAATTAAAAGTCGCAAGAAAAATCGCTGCAAATATGTGGCATCAATCTTGAGCTCCCATTTTACTGATGTGGTCAATTGTATGTGGCGTGCTTACTGTGTGTGAAGAAGCGGACTTCGAAGTTGGCCGGGTCAGCTAGTTCATTAAGTTGGTTATATTTAAAACACCTGAAATTTACTAGTCTCTCTTAAATGGATTTATTCTTTGGAGAAAAAATGTGTCGTCCTCTTCGCAACACAGTCGGTACTCTGGAGTTTAAGAAGGCGAAATCTTAGAAGTTTTGTTAAGGTAATATTGTTAACCGTGTTAACCTGTCATTAAAATAACTATCCGGTCATTGCGTCATTTTGAGCTTTGTTATCACGATCTTCTTTTTGGCATTTGATCTACAATTCCACTGGAGCTTTAAAGAGCATCGGCAAAAATGTGGACTTAGCTACAGGGTAGCAGTTGGCATCTCAACCTTGTCAATATAACATTATTCGAATGGTGAGGTCGGCTATTCTCTTCAATGCACTTGGAAGATTTTTAAAGCCGATGCGGCATCCATAGTTGGACTTTGTTGACTAGGACATGGCAGTTGCTTCAAATTCATATTTTACTTGAATATGAAGTTTCGTGAATACCTACACTAACCATTCGCCCCAGAAAATAAAAACTCACACCCAAAGAAACGTTGTGAAGAGCTTGGCCAGTGACTTTTACGGCCATCTTGTGCCAATAATTAATTCTTTAGGCCAGAGTGTAATTCAAGCGAAAACTTACCAGAGTCCCACCTGGATTTGGTTTTGGAGTAATATAAACATCTGTGGTCGTACATTAAGTGGGGACGCGTACCCACTATGTGAGAGTTTGGATCCCATGAACTTACATAAATGGTATAGCTATTTCGGCAACTCAATGATCTGTACTATATCTGTGTGCCCTCTCAAAAGCGTGCTAAACACTCATCCCCTCGACCTTGTGAATACTTCAACCACAATTGCAGTATACCACCTTGTGCTCACCTGTCGGTAGTTCTGAAGCCTGCCATCCAACTC
Organism: Cheilosia vernalis; assembly: GCA_949126925.1. NCBI lineage: Eukaryota > Metazoa > Arthropoda > Insecta > Diptera > Syrphidae > Cheilosia > Cheilosia vernalis. The sequence goes on along the minus strand of OX421358.1, from coordinate 97,248,819 downwards.
ATACTTACTGACACATATATCTGCTATATTTAGTTCGTTCTTTAACCTCGTCTCTGAGTTATAGCCAGACCATGACCGATCGTCACTTTATGACTTTACGGTAGATAATAATTCACGAGCAGCAGTACATTTATTGAACCCAGTAATTAAGCACTGTAAATCAATAAAGCGATGTTGAACGCGAAACGATACGAGCTTCGAGGTTATCTCTGCGTGCTCCCCTGCCAATGAGGTATAAGCAATTGCATTCATACACAAGTGCACTTTCGCTCCCATCCACAAGCCTGGTGCTACTCGCATCTCCGTTCACATATATCGCTTGCAAATTGCCACTCAACTCGACGGCAATAAAACTGAGAAAACCGATTTATACCCACCATACACAAGCGATGATGACTTCTCCGTCGTTCTCCCTCATCACAGCCTCTAGCACCAAATACCTCTGGCAAAGCTCAACAACACCCTACACAAAATGGTTTTAATGGAGTCCGCGGTCATATATGGGGATATCGGATACGTATCGGTATATGGAGCTCTTCCACGCACACAGTAACCTGAGCCCTGAGCCCCTCTTCCACGACGGTAGTCAACCAGAACACAGAACACACCATCAGTCAAAGCATCGAGATGTAGCTATTCTTTTTTTCTGGAAATTATTTTATTCCCTCACGAAAATCACTGCATTTACAGCGCGGACATTTTAGTACCGTCGTATAAGTTGCTGGAGAAAGTGTACCTACTACTGCCATTGGGTGCAACTGTGAGGGCTCGTTCTGAAGAAGACACTTTTTATTCGGAAACAGGGGTCATCGATGCCGCCGCAATTAGAATCATAATCAATTTTTGGCCTCAAGTCAAGTGTAACTAGTGAAAAGGTATTTTTTTTTGATAACACAACCTCGGCAACGGTTTAGTGTGCAATTAGGTTATGTACTCTGCAGATGAATGTGCGCGCAATAAAATTCATCACCATCATCATTCGGTTTTATTTCGGTGTGTGTGCAAGTTTTGTTTATTTACCGGCCGTAGATGTTGTTTATTCACTGTGAATGCCAATAACAATCATAAAGAATGATTTATAAATGAGAGTTCTTCGGGGCGATTGGTTCTCGTGTCGCAATTCCTTCGCATTGATTGATTTATGATTTTTCTTCAAAAGTAAGCACAGATACGACATACGACGGGCTTGCGGTTTATTTTCGGTGTCGCTTTATGACACATGACCTTTTTTGACAGCGTTATCAAACAATAAAGTTTGTTTTTAAAATAAAAGAGCACTATACCCATACATTCAGATTTAAGACCTTAGACCGTGAGAGTGTTGGATGGTTGTATGCTGATTTTGAATCGAATCGGGGAGTTCTGTCTTTGGTGCGCGGCCTTCAAAATGTCAACTGATGCTTGATGAAGTTGAAGCGCTTATGCGGTTGAAGGTGAGACTTTATTATTTTTTTTTTGTTGTATATTGTGTCGACAGCTGGATGGGTCAGATTTTTTTTGAGGAATTGAGGAATGTTCCATCTTCCAGTGGAAAAACTCTGAAATACCTACATCATTTCTTTTCATAATCAGGGCTCTGCTGAATCTGCCTCGCTTATGGAAAGCATCTCCAGCCCCAATGGGTTCTACGCGTTAAGCGTTATAAGCAGTGTGGAGGTTAAACCGTCATTATCAAAGGTTGTGAAGAAATCGACGCATCAGATCACGTGACACAAGTAGACCTATTTTTGGAGGCAAATCGTCATCAAAACAACTCATAACTAAAAGTCGTCAAGCAAAAGAGTTAAGCAAAGCCTTTGTGTGCAGCGTTGGCAAAGGTGCAGTTTGTCTACCGTTTGAGGATCTTCAACCTGCAGCTGTAGATTTTTAACAGCCAGAAGTCTCCAGAAATCTGTGCTTCAAATTTCGTCTGCATTCACATTTTTTTCTTTGTAGATTTCAAAATTTGTTGCACGAAGGAATTTGTTTTCGCTGTATGCTTAATAATTTTCGTATTCGGCTCCTTTTTTTTTTGAGTTATTGTTACTTAAATAAAAATAAAATGTTGTGAAGTAGGATTGCTACATCGCTACTTTCGCTGCCTCAAATGAAGCGAATATCGCTTATGCTTGCAGAAGTGTCAGAGCTGAGAAGCCTAGAATGTAAATTCTTAATGTACTCAACTAGAGAGGTAGTAATAAATAACACGCTCTCTAATCAACTTTTATAGCATTTTTTTTTACCCATTTCCCTATATTTATACCACAGCAGCAGAAAAATATCTAATTTGCACAAACAACACAAAAGCTGGTAAATTTATTGGTCATTTATTTGTTGTTTATGTGCATAATGCGGTTTATCTGAAAATCTCAGGTGAGAGCCAAACGCCGATCCAATTCGAGTTAGCTACCTTTAATTAAAAAAAAAAAAACATTTACTTGTTTATTTTTTGTTTTGTTATTATTGACTAAATGTTTTACAAATTTATTTAACAACAACAATGCTCTCGAAGCTTTGAAGATTAATCCTTGATATTTATTTATTTTTTTTTTTCTGTGTTCGGAATTCTCTGTAAAAGTAAAAAATCATCGAAAGACATTGCAGAGCTAGTACACGAGCGATGCTTCTGCGATAGTGATGGACTTTAATTCATCGAAAAAAAAACTCCCGGGGGACTGACATTCGCCATCCCGAATAAGATTGCACCTAGTACATAATTTATAATCAGCAATTTATTTTTGAATTATATTTAATGAATTTTAAGAGATAAATCCGCCGTTTGTTGGATTTTTTAACTTGTGGCCCTAACCAAATCTTAGGGAGCTTCCACACCGGATGGAACAAAACGCCTTAGACAAACAAATCTGTTTTTCTGTGTGTTTTTTGGATTTAAATACCCACATTTTTAAATGCGCGCCCACACTGAATAAGGCAAAACAAAACGAGAAAAGCAGTTTCGTTTGTCGGTGCCATCCGGGGTGGAAGCACACTTACAGATCAAGAGGTTTTATCCGTCTCAATCTCCTGATAACATTATCATTATTTAAAAGTTCTGTTATTTGACGTGGGAGTCGATATAGTCCATGTTACCACCTTGCTTGAAGATGAGTTCATGGCATTGCTAGTAAAATGCTTCTAGCACCATTCACTTTCAACGAGCGGAAACTAGAAGAATGTTGAATCAAACCAAAAACCTATAGCCACACAACAATTGTATCAGTTTATACTACTTAACCATAAATGGCACTCTGAATGGTTTTATCGACCATTTGTTTACTTTAACTTACTTTAACTTTATGTCCTTTATTTTCCTAAATCATCTGGATATCTAATTAACAGAGTGACCATTATAGAGAGCACAAATTGAATCACTCTCACTTTGTGAGTTAGTATTTGGCTGACTGACTCAGCAACGCATAGAAGAAACTGTTCATAGAACTTTCCGAGTGCAATTTACTAACTGCGCAGACTTAGAGGTGATTTTTGCATATATGACCCTACATACCTTTAAAGGGGGGTTACCGGCTTTTCGGGGGCAAATCGATGAAAAGTATGAATTAGCAAATTTCCATTGTGATAGTCAATAGAAATTACATTAGTAGACATATCGCGAGATTTCGATTTTTACTAAATAGTCCGTTGCCCAAAGCTCCTCCGGGGGTACCAATTATTTTTTTTTTTTTGACTTAGTAATAGTAGATACAACAGCATAATAATTGAAATTAAAATGCGTTTCTCTCTTTCCCAAAATTCTACTTTTACAAAAGGCCTTAAGTTCGCTTTTTTTGTTGAATTTAAAAATTGCACAGTCGGCGCAGTGACTTAGGGATTAGTGTGTTTGACTATTATATTTAATCGTTTTTATCAAGTATGTAAGTTTAAGAAATAATAAATAAAGATTTATTTAAAAAATAAATAAATAAATGAATGTTTTGGACTAAAAAGTGTCCCATATGTACCACCTTCGAAAATCGTTCGAGAGCATACCTTTAACTGTAATTATAGTGAAAGAGTTTCTCAATTAGCAGCTTAGGCTAGGCATAATTTTATAGATCCCTTCCGTATAAGAATGAACTCAGACCAAACGAATGGTTGTGAGAAGATATAGGAGTATAGGGTCTCAAAATGTTTTTTTAAAACTTACAAGTTAGTAGAAAAGTGAAACTTCTCATTCTTCTTCTTAGTTCCAGGTAAACCTGCGAGCCTCAACTAACAAGCACCTCCAGTTAGCCAGGTTCTCAGGTAACTTACCTATAACGGTAGGTATGTGCTACAAACAAACTTGGTTGGGACTTTTTAAGCCGAAATTTAGCCATATGGATGTCGTGATATTTATAGCACTTTTCTGTGACAAACCAAAGTTCTAGCCGGATATTTAGTACGGACACGGCTTGAGCACTTCGTATCGGTACAGCGATGATATTCGTATACAAAGAGTCCGGTGATGAGATTTTTTCTTTTCGGTTATGTGCTGCTTCTCGAAATATTGCAGATCGTTTCTACAGGTTGAATATTTGCTGTTGCTGGATTCCTCCGATTAGTTTCCCTGGTTTTTTAACTTTCTCCATTACGTAGTAAGAGAAAGAAATTGTTTTCGCACAAAATTTCGAACTCGAGACATAAATCAATTCAGATATTACGATGATATAGACATAGAGGAACTCAAAAAAGTGTGTCGCAAAATACTGTCCGGTCTGTCCGTCTGTCTGTCTGTCCGTCCTTCCACAGGCCTACAGCCTAAACGGCTTCCCAGATTACGTTCAAACCTCGGGTTTGGAGTTTTTGGGCTTACAGTTCGGGAGGGTTTTATTTTTGAAAGGTATACCTAACCTCAATATTAATGGTACTTCCCATATAAAATGTTCCTACCAGTTTGATTTGATCGAAAACGACTCTAACGATTTCAACCAAAATTATTAAAGCTTAAGTAGGTGAGGTTACTATGACTGCGTACCCAGTTTTTGGCTAAAAATGCAAACAACGGTAGGTACTTTTGAAAACTCGACATATCTCGAATACTGTCTATACGATTGTAACAAAATTAATTTATAAGGCTATGTGGTCATTTATAACTTAATAGTAAACTCAGTTTCTATCTGCATTCTCGTACAATGGATTTTCGGAAAAAAACGTTTCGAGAAAGTTTCGTTCGACCCAGTCGTACACTTTATTTTTTGTTATAGCCGTCGACTTGTAAATTTGAATAATTATCAGTATCGCCTCTCTACATTAAAAGGGTCTTTCTTGCTGTTGGGTATTTTACAGCTCCTGCCAACGACTTAAAATCATTAGAGGTCCAGTCTAACAATCTCATAGTGGGTGTTTCTACAGGTTACCTGTGGCTTGGAACGCACTTCATAGCACCTCTTGGCATCCGTTTAACGCTCCAAGACGATCGATGTATGGACTGCTCCACATTGAGAACCTCTTGTGAATTCTTCTCCTATCTTGATGACCAATTCCATACAGATAGGTGGTAGAAGGGACAAGTTTACCTCAAGAAATTTTTGGACACGAAAGTCATAAGTCCCGCGTCCATTCAACATCGCGTATGTCAAACTCCGACTACCCCACAAAGCCTACAGCGTGATATGACGCTATCTCTAACCCAAGTATACAATCCACCTAATTGGAGCAATAAAATCGGCAACACTTGTAGGCAACGGCGGAATGAATTATGAGCACCAGCGCCATTTCATCGGTCTACCGACGAATTCAATTCAATCGACGCAATTCCACATGAACAATGACAGTAATAATATATCCGCGTTTATTGTACTGAAAGCGAATTAGCGCCGTCGTAAATATTTATTGTGGCCGCGACTAGCAACTCGAATGTTGGTTTTTATTAAACATTTGCTAGCGAAGTCGAGCAAACAGGATGTGCTCGTTATCTCTCACATATTTAGTATTTTATCAATAAAACCAGAGCCGAATCATCTCGATTATGATAAGAGTCATTCGATTGGAGTTTCAGCCATGAAACTTGGTTCGGCGATAGAAGTGTTGGCCTTGACCAGATACCACACAGAAAATTAAACAAAAAAAAAAAACTCTGAATGACTTACGGTGTCCATTGTGTCGGACATGGTTATATATAAGGAAAAGCAAGTGTAACATATTTTGTTCTTCAATATTTCCCTCTTTTTTATGCTAAAAAAGAACAGCAGAAAAAACAACGCCCAAGGGATGGCGATGAACTCATTTCGAAAAAAAAAGAAAGAAAGAAACCCAATCGATAGGTATACACATTCGCTATGTATAAATGGAGTCGATTTCAAAGCGTATGTGCATGTGCAACTCCCGCTGGTTTTATAGCCATTCCATACGTCATTCCATCCGTACATCCAACCGACTCCAATTGGTGCCGCATCTGTATCCAGGCAGAGAGCCACTTGCCACAGCGCAATGTTGCTGAGCCTCATCAACACACCATGCCAACCATGAAGCTGAATCATGTGGCCTTTTAAAGACGAGTCACCCGATGGCTTTGGGTATATTCCCTTCCACCGTTTTGGAGATATACATGCAGGCCTATCTATAGACAATTTCCTTTATGTACTCCGATGGTGCACTTGACTCCGTGGGTGTTCTGGCTTTGCCTTTGCGTGGCAAGTGGATTCGCTTTTGAACACAGAAGTGTTTGAGTTAATAGCTTGAAAACCGCCAGCTTCGTCGAATGTGTGCAGCTTAATGAGACTGCACGTTCTGGGAAGCATTCTTATCACACGAATGAAGCACGAAGTGCATGCGTCTCTATGCAGCCCATTATGCTGTTTATATTTTAATTAAGTTTCGCCTGACTTTCGTTAATGACAAGGAAACGATGGACGACGCACGATTATTATTTTAATTAGAAATATATTTTTACAAATCTACAGATCTGTTTGATGAATGCTCCAAGTTCATTTCACTGGCGAGTCCGAAATATTTTTAATTGTTTCCTCTGAAGTGTCTCGGAATAAATCAGAATGTGTGTGGGGGGAGACAAATTGACGAAAAAATTTGGTGATTTTTAATCATCAACGGAATTTGTATTTGAAGTCGTGTTAATGGATTTTTTAAGGAGACGATGTGTAGGTATACTCATAAGCACTGCGGCTTCTTTGATATTATATTTTTTTGGTTTATCTGCACATAATCAAGGTCGTAGTCATTTTGCGATTTTAATCATCGGAATGAGTCATACACGCAGTTGTTTGATGGAGAAACTTGTTCTCACACCATTTTATGTCATAGTTCATAGCCATAAATTCGGCCATACCGATGGAGGTGGCTATCGTTCTTGGCTTTGCAGCTTTGACTCCTAAATACTCGCTATCAAGAAGGTTAAGTAACCTTATGGAGGCGCAATTTGAAAGCGCTATATCTGGACGCAGGTTCTGTCTGATCGGTGGGTCTCTAAAAATCAGTTTGTTGGAAAATAGTCCTCCCGTTCACAATGCACGGAGGACATGATCTTGTATGCCATGCTATGGAGATCTATGGTTTAATAATTTCGAAGGTTCCATTCGTAATTCACACTTTCCTGGAGATAAGCTGGTTAATGAACTCGACTATAAGGGGTCTCCGCCTTCCTTTAGCAGTTTAGGTGTCAGTTCGACGGTACCTACCCCTGTTCAGCTTGGTCACATATGGACTTAAATGGATTTGTTAGTTCGGTTATATACAGACACGAACTGTGACTTCAATATACAAAGCTACTTTTGCGCATTTCTAGAGATCTAGAGATATCTCCTTAAGTCTAATTGCCTGACTTTAGAATATCGATTCGGGACTGAAGTAGCACCTCTCAAACTACAAGCTGCTCTCGTCTTTTCCCACTATGTAGGCCAGTTGCTTTGCCGCAGCAGCTTTCCGATGCCCTTGATCACAACAAGAGACTCGTAGAGTTATTGATCTGAAACCTACCGCCTTAGTTGCGCATTTCTGGCTTTTCGATACTAAATGCCGAAAGCCTAACAAAAGCCCCTTACGCTATTTCTGGGTTGTATATTGACGTCTGAGGTATTCCCATTTGAACCATAGTTAGAACAAAGAAAGAAAGACCTTTCACATAAAATAAAGATTCATATGCTATCTTCAACATTTGGAAATATGTCTAACAGCTTTCGGAGAAGTAAGAAGACGAAGAACTCAGCAGACGGGGACATTAAAATCTGAGATATTTAGTGATAGTTTAAAAGCTGAGTACTTTTTTTTTCGACGATGGCATTGGGGCTATTCCAGAGGAAAGTTCAGAGCAACCTTCTACTTTTTTTGATTAACCATTAGGGGTGTCGCGCCCTTCACTAAGTACTGTCTTTCTTCAATAAAATTTCGGAAGCTTTGCAGTGTTTTAAATAGTTTTTGTTGTATTAGATTTGCCATGCCTGTCGGCCCAATCATGCCCAAATCTTACGAAATTCTTTGCTTAAACAGCACACATCAAAGTAGGCGATTTTTAATAAAATTTGGGGTTTTATTTCCTTTTGGGGCCTTATTTCCTAACGAAAACAGGATGAAATGAAATGAGACCCCAAAACTATTATTTTGGGGCCTTATTTCATTTTTATTAGGAAATAAGTCCGCAATTTTTAATATGATTTTTTTGGGGTATTATTTCATTTCTCTTATTTTTGCTAAAATATGATATATAAGCCAAAAACTCCATTAACAGTTAATTTTCTTATCTGCAGGTGTTCTTAGACTAGCTAGGTATTTGAGGCCCGGATTTTCTGTACAGATGTGCAAAATAGCGTTTTAAAATTAGTTCAGTGATATCTTTTTGAGTATAAGTTGATCAGTTTAGTGATTGACATTGTGCGAAGTTGACGTAAAAGTGAAAGTTAGATTTATGGAGTGCGAAAGAATTGTTCGATTACGCAGAACTTACAGCTTTAGGTCCCATTAGTAGGTACTGAAGGAGTCATTCTAATATTTTTTCCAATGAGGTGGACTACTCCCTTTTGTCCCAAACAGCCCAAAATTTTGAATGTGCTTCGCATACCTAGCCAAGCAAAAGTTTTTTTTTGTTAAGTATATTTTTTTTTTTGTACTGTCTTATAAGAGATCCACTGTCAGAAGACTCACGGCTGTTCGTCGGTTCATCGAGACCATATTAAAATTACTTATTGAGTTTTTCAATATAAGACGGACACATCCTTTGATGAAAGACTTGGTACCTACTTTTGTTTTTTTTAAGTGACATCAACGGACAATAACCGCAGACTGTGCAGACCTGTCAAAAGAGATGTCTCACTACTAGGTCCGTATTACAGAAATTTTTTTTATAAAGCAAATGCTATTTTTATGTCTGGTAGCCCGTCATTGGGCGCCATTTTCTTTGAAAGTCATTTTTGAGCTCGTTCGCTTCCGCATTTTTAATTTCTGTGACAGCGATCTTGCATAAAGTCAGTGAGAGTGTTCAATATTTGTTGTACGTGGAAAAATGTGTAAAAAAAACATGAGACAGTCTCACTGCATCAAGCAACTCTCCCAGCTCCACATCATAATCACACATTCACTTCCCAATTTCCCATATTCCACCATATACGCTCTGATCTTACAAACAGTTTCATTGTAATTGAATTGAGTTCATTTACCACATGACTTGCAACCAAAAATTGCTTTTAAATTAATCAAACAAAGTCAGTTGCCTATAAAACTAAATAACAGCACACATTCTGAGGAGCCCAGTGATATTGAGAGAGAGAGAGACAGCACTACGCGCGCACACCAACTAGAATCATAAAATGCGCATTTTGTTCCCTCATCCTTGGTCTTTATTTCGATTTGATTAGTTTTCTTCTTCTGCTTCTGCTTTATCCAGGCAAAAGAAAACTCGTAAATTTTCCATTCCGCAGCCTGCATTTGACGTCTACATTCACATCCACCCCAAGGAAAAAGAAACAAGGATACCGAACCCGAACCCATTTGCTGCCGAACGCATTAAATGCCGACCCTTTTGGCAACAAAATCCTGGGGGGTGCTACCGCGCAGCACTTACCCTTGGAAAACACACGTTGCCCATCCAAACCAAATATACTCGTGTATTTTGTGCGAGATTGCAATCCGAGAGTTCTCCAAGGCAAATGGCTTCCATTCGCAATTCCCTCTACTTAACCTTCACCTTGACTATATACACCCAGGTGTAGATGCTAGTTTTTACATTTAAATATCTCAGCTATTTTTTTTACCAATTCTAAAATCGTTTTAACTCAGTGACTAAATTGATCTGTACTCTCGGAAAAAGATAGTATGAACATTTTTTGATATTTGATTTTGCAGAATTTCGAAATTTTTGTATATTTTCGACCACATTGACTGTATACACCTGGGTGTAGATCTACATTTACCCTAAGTTGTATGTAGAATTTCTCTTCAAAGATTGTTAATTCCTTAAGCACAATCCAAAGATAATAGCTATTGACAACATGCATTATGTCGTAGATATTTATTTACATTATAACTAAATGAAACAAAAGTGAACACAAGAAAGGAAATAGTACTCAAATACTAATATATTCCAAAATACAAAACAAAATTAAGACTTTGTATGACAATCTTGACATTTTGTTTGCGTAAGACTGTGAACTTGGCAAACTGGTTTTCTGCACTGTACGCAAACGTTCCTAGAGGGGCGCTTACTTTTCTCCTCACTGTAGCACATAAAACATTGCCCTTTTTGCATTGGGCGACCAGATCCATCCCGATCCGTCAGATCGTCTGGTATGAAGGGTTCTTGTAGCTCTTGAGCTGGAACGCCCAAAATGCATTCTATTGCACTTCGAGTAGAAAAATTATCCATAACTCTTGGAACCAGAGCTCTTTATGACTGGAATACAAAGATGTTCACCCAACTCTTGCAGGAACTCTCTACAGCGGCTTGTTCTGACGTTACGCCTGCTCGACGGATTGTTTTTCGAAAAAATTATGTAGGTATGCTGCGAGCGCTGCAATATCAACAATATCGAAGAACATCGAAAGTGGCCAGCGATTTGTTTTTCTTTTCGTGGTATACTGCGACAACATTTTGTCCATTGTGTCGACCGCACCTTTAGTTTTGTTGTAGAATGTATAATAGCTGGCTTTAGTTTTTGCCCAGAAACACTGTCATCATTATGCTGAGTTGATAAAAGCACTACAGCCTTGTCTTTTTTCGGAACATATGAGCACAGAACCATTTTTTCTCCAAAACCAAAAGTTGATGACAAAACTTCTCTAGTTTTTGAAGTTTTGAATTCGGCAGGGATGCAGCGATTGTTTTTCTTCATAGTACCGACCATAGACAAGTTCCAGCTTAACAATTCTTTGGCTAAAGGAAGGGACGTAAAGAAATTATCCATTGTAACGTTCCTGCCTGTGTTTTTGTTTGTGCATTGTGAGGCTTAAACATTTTTGAAATAGTTCAATTAATGAAAGACAATTTCTACACCGGGGTGTTCGCTGTTAGGATAAGGAGTTTTTATTTAGTGACAAAGTGAAGGTTAAGGGTAGATGGGTAGCATTATGGACGCGCTCGGTACACTCATAAAAGCCACCGCCATCAGGCGCGCACAGGGTTAGCGCCATTAAAACCCAAGAAGCCCATAAAACATTTGGGGTTGCGCTGCAAACAGATCCAAGCTACACCTATACACACAATGTCGGGGGAACCACCACCTAATGCATAATGGGCGAAATGCAAAATGGACTTTCTCGCTCTCGGTCGTGCCATGTAAATAATTTATCCTTTGCTTAGTATACCCATACAATATTAGGACACTCAGTCAGTTCTATTAGCGGGGGGTCGGGGGCTACCACCTACCTACCTATACGAGATCCGAATTGCAGAATTTTCATTCCCGCAGTGTTGTTTATTTATTTACCCAGTCCCAGTCCCACACACACCACACACACGCAGCAACGACACCTATATACCGATGGGGGAAGCAGAAAAACGAAAAACATGTTTGCTTGTTTATAATTTGTTCTTTCACCCAGTCGCAGATACATAACAAACAGACACGAAACACATACCTCACTCGCTCGCTCTCTCTCTGTTACCGTCTTTCGTTCGATCTCGCTCTACAAGCATGTGTGTGTGTGTCTATCGAGCAACGACAGCAACAAAACGAGGAAGAAACAACATTTTCCCATTCTGAAGGAAACCAGCCAGCAAAAAGGAAAAATCCAACGGCTCAAGAGTTTTTCACAATAACGTTTTATGGCATTCGGTCATAAACTTGATTGTAGTGTGCGCGGGCCAACGGCGGCTGCTTCTTTTCTGACGGCGATTGAGACTCTTTTTTAGCCATCATACTCGTTAATATAATAATTTTCTTCGGTTTTTGTTGTCCGTTTTTCGCACATTTTTCTCCAAACAGACATGAACCATTTCACCAACAACTATTAGTATAGTAATTATACAGTTGGTCGTTGAAATTTCGTACAGCCGGGCTATGTCCTTTCGTGGTACTTAAATGGCATGGCAATTGGAAAAGTGAAAAACGCAATTTCCCTGTGTTAATGCAATAAGAAATAAAAAAAAAAATCAAGTGCTCTACCTACAGTAACGGTGTGAACTATATTTATTTTTTTTGCGGGTTTTTTATGTGACGAGTGCATCTTTGTCCTACATCTATACCCCACCGAGACACACACAAAATAATGAGAGCGACTCGCTGAGACGGTGCTTTAACTGCGGCGCTGCATTTCACTGGTTATTGCCAATAAATAGTAAATTTTAAGATCGAAAATAAAGTGACTGAAAGGAAGTGGAACTGGAAAAACGAAAGTATTTAGTGATGACGACGACGCGGCGCTGACATTTTTTACGTTGGACTAATAAAATTATGCAGAGGTAGGTTTCTCTATATATGGTTGGTGTATATGTGTGTTCATATCATCTTTTTGTCTATTGGAATCTCATTGTCGAAGTGATTTTATGTGACATCATGTTTTCCACATTTTTGTGGTAACCAAATTTGCATCGGTAATTTATTCTCGGGGCGTTCTGTATGCATGAGCATTCGTGGCCAACCCGTTGTATGTTTCGGTAAATTAATCTTTTGTCACAACAAGTGTGATGGGGAAATGTTGTAAAAAATTTAAGAAAATTCCAACTAATTTGTTTACAAGGGGGAAAAGTATTGATCGCGATTTTGATTGCGTTGATTGTTTTAGTACACCAATTGTGTCAGTGATTCCAGTGAAATGTTCAATTCCGGAGAATATACAAATGCAAAATAAGTTCGATGTCTGACAAGTATTTGAGAGTAAAACTGTCAGAAGAAGGCTTACCTGTTCAGGCGAAATGAGTTTGTGAAGCTTTTCAAATTGTTGGTCCAAGAATATAGCTCAAACGTAAAAATAGTTCTGAAAATGCAAAAAATCAGTTGAAAAACTGAAGAGAAATATTTGTTAAAATGCCTCATTTGCATAGTTTATGTCCTTTGACGTTTGATGAATTTGCGGTTGCATTTAGGTATATTCTGAGCTGTCTCAAATAAGTTATAAGTTTATGATATCTCTGGTTCACCCGTAAACAACATAAAGTCCATTCCGTTAAATGTACATTAAGAATACTACACATTTCAAATCAGTTGCACTGAAATGCGACCCTATTCGTCATGAATTTCACTTTTCAATTACACAGTCAACTGTTATACTACTCATCAAATATTGTTTTTACAAGGAAACATAATTTTTAGAAAGGTCTTTGGTTTGGTTTGATTCTATCGTGTATATTCACAATTGGTATTAGTTCTCATTGCTATTATTTTATTTGGTTCACTCTACTGTGTTGAAATGTGTAACTTTGTGTCAATCTGTGTCGATTGTGACATAATAAAAAGTGAGGGAACTCAGCCACGGCAGTTTTCCTCTTATCTGCTTCAGACTTCATGCACGGAAAGAATTGAAAATTACCAATTGCAACATTTTGAGTTGTAATTCACGAATCGTATATTTTTCGCAAATCACAACGATTTTTTCTTGAATTGATATAAAAATTTGTAATTTGTCAGTGAAAACGGCGAAAAAAATCAAATTTTGTTTGTTGCATTTTGCGATTAAAAGTATTAATTCGAGCTTCTTTAATTTGTAGTGATTTGCGAGATTGTTTGGAGCAATTTACCACTTCAATAGGCAAATTTCGTAAACACCACTTTGCTATCTCAAATTGCGAAAAATATTTGGTGATTTACCACCACTGAATGATGACTCAATTGAATTGATTGAAACTAACTACCTACATAACGTGTGAAATTTTGTTATGCACAGGTAGTCGACACAGTAACGATATAGTCCATGGGTCGAAATCCTTTCTTTATATGGATCAATATACATACATAATATGTTTGTGGTGTTGCTGGACAGCTGCAATCATGGGCAGGGCAGCGACAGACAGTCGGTATTTAATCTTTGCTTAAGGCAGTCGATTTTTAAGTAGTTTAAGTTTTCTCAGTGATAGTGAGTGTACTAACCATTATAAAGCATACTGGAATATATATCATGTAAGTACCTATTTAATAATGGAAAAAAATTAAACTAAAGTAGGTACATAAATCTGTATCTATTTTTATTTTTTTCAGCATGAAGATATGTCTCGCTATAAGAAAAGAAGTAAATTGGTATGGATATTAAAGTGTGTTGTCGAAAAGGTTTTTTAAAGTTCGTATCAATACAAGTTCTTCTAAACAATTTGCGTGTATTAACAATTTCAACATAGACAGAAAAACCACCCCAGACAAATCCCGTTGTCTCCGGACGATATGGCGTCATATGATTCTCAAGGATATCAAGAGGAAACAAAAATACCTATAAAATACCTACGACTATGAATTCTGATTGTAAATCACAAGATATAAGTTGTAAATTGAAAATGAAGTTTTCTAATTTCACGATAAAACGTTTTTAATTTAAGACGGTGATGCCTCAAATCACTACTCAAGAATCGTAAATTGCAAAATGTGAATTGCAAATTGCAAAATATGAATTGCAAATTGATAAAAAGAAGTTGTAATTTACAATTAAGAATTTGTAAATTGCAACTACAGAAGTAGCAAATCAGCACTTATGAGTTGCAATTCAAGACTAAATGCTTGCAATTCGGTAAGGGATGAAATCAAATTTACTACAGAGAAGTGGTAAATTGCGAAATGTTTTTGCAATTCACAACCATAGTAATATCAAATTTAGAACTACTTGTTTAAAATTGCGATCGGTTATGGCAAATTGGCAATACGTATTTCTCGTTTGATCATTATTTACAATGAGAAGTGTTGATTCACGATTTTTGGGGGTCAATATCTTCACTTCTTACAATTTCTAAAATTGCGAATAAGAAGTCGTGAATCAGTAAATCCTGAGCTAAGCTCTAAAACTAGACAAACTTTTCGTGATTCTGCGCTCATTTTTCTTGATTTGATCTTAAATTTTTTTCCGTGTGAACTTTAGACTTTGAACTAACGCCGACTTTGAACTAACGCCGTAGCCGTAATCGGTCCGACAATAAACGCCGGATATACCTACCTACTGATTATAGTCAATCAATATCTGTGGCGAGAGTCCTGTGTCGAAAGTTGAAAGTGTAAAATTTGCATGCGTTAAATTGACAAATTGCACCAGTGATTGACCAACGCGACGCCTTGAATGACTCCCAACTAAGTCGGAGATGTACCTGCAGATAGAGCTAAAAATGATTTAAACTAGATAAAGCAAAATTGGCGCTGGTCCCAGTAACAAATTGTCCGCATCTCGTAGAAAAGCTGTTTGAGGTTCTATTTCTATATAATCGACAATTTCTCGTGTTGAAGTTTTCTTCGCCAAAGATCTAGAAGATGATTCCCAATACGATTTTCAAGATGTGCTTTATGTAGTCTGTGCGGTGCGGTCAACTTCGACATTTTCCATCTACCCTATCCGCATGTGGATTGCCCTGATTTACATAGAACCAGCATTCACTATGAAAGATCAGGAAGCTATGAAAGATTCGCTTCAGCACCCTTCACTAGCCACATTTGTAATGGAAAATTGTGACGATAAAGAGAATCCTACTTATGGTTTTTTTTGCCAATAATTATTTCCTCAACCGCGAAGAACTATTTTTACTGCAATTGTAGGCTTGAAGTACTCGTACCTATAAGCTTAAAGTGACTCCAAGAACGCTTTTATTGGTTTATGAATTTTGTTTTGATTTATCGACGATAAAATTATTTTTTTCCAAGGCCGACGATAAATTAGAACAGAAGCTGGACACTGTTCACGTAGCACGTAGAAAATGTTTCATAAAAAAAAAGTAATCGGCGCTCAAGGCTCACAAGCTTAAAAGGGTAAGCTCGACTCAAGGTGTAGAATACTAAGAGTTTGACATCACCTCTTATTTTGAGTAAAATCTATAGTCAATCGGTTACACCTATAAAAGTTGAAGATATGAATAAGGGAACCTTGTGTTGGACAAGTAGACATCAATAGTGACCTATATCGGCGAAATGAAGCCTTAACCCTTTATGATTATAGGCATAGCTTCTGACCACCTGATCTAAATTAAGTCGGGACAGCAATGCCTATTATATTCAAATGTAACAAAGTCGCTACACCTACCGAGCTACTTTACGCAGTCTGACATGACTGGATAAGAGACAGGTAAGGTCGGTGAATTTAAACTCAGCATCATTTGCCAGATCCACGGGAAAGAGTGCCTTTTTCAACTGCATCAACTACAGTAGCATCTGTATTCTTAACAAGGCATACGATAACATTTAAATATATAATTTTTGAAGCCCAAAGTGGTCTTAGAAACAGTAAGTCCGCCTTAGACGAAATATTGACACCACAGCACATTTTAAAAAAATCCAGGTAGACATTTGCGGTCTTTTTATCAATTTTAGAACCGAATGTGTTGGCAGTTATAGACGAGATAAAATTTTATAGCGCCGGTGCTTAGCTTTGGGATCCCAATTTAACTTTTCAAGTTATATAGAGGACGATAAAAAACGCTTCCTCCTCTGTTTAGATCGGACAAAATGTCACAAAGCCTTTGATGTAAGAAAGGTATTTGGAGAAGGTGGTGCGTTGCAGTGGTACTTCCTCAACATATCTAGCTTTCGAACCAGCAAAACGCTCCAGCAGAGGTTTTATTCAGGTTAAGATTAAAAAACTCATCGAGAATTGTAGGTATATCTAAAAAAAAAGTAAACCTCGTTCTTTGTGCAAGTTTACAATGGCATCGGGTCTTGTTATTTTTTCAAATTCATCTTGAAAACCGACATAATAGTTCAGGTTATAAATCAATAAATAGTTGGCCCAACAGTTCTGTAGGGACCCTGGGCCTAGCTTCTCACAATCATTCGTATTGTGTGGAGTTTTTAATTTTTGGAACGAATGGTATAGGGATCTATAATTTTATGCCGATTCCAAACGGTCGATTGAGAAGCTCTTTCAAGACAGTTATACTTTCGGGTGTTTGTTAGACGTTCGCGAGAGCTGACGCAGTGAAAAAACCCTGAATTGGAATTTTGGTTTTTGCGGGATAGTTCAGGTTAATACCCTTAATAAAACGTTAATACCCGAAAACACTCGAAAAGTTCATCGATACAGAAGTTTTCGCATACCTACATAATTCGGTTTTCAAAACCGGTCGCTTAAATCACAACTTAAAATTGATGGACTAATATTATTTTTAAATGCAATTAATTCATTTTATTTGTTAACTAATGCGATCGAAATGTGTAACCAAAACAGTTTGTTTAACGAAAACTATTTGATGTTCGGTGTGAGTTCACCGACGAGTCTTGGACGGCTCGGTGCGAAAAGGCTATAATTTTGGTTTGTTTGGAGTAGGACGGTCGGAAAGGTGGATATGCGCTCCTTTTCTTGAGATGTTAAGTTTTTACACGCGCCTTCGATCGTCACTGTGTACAGGGCTTTTTCTTAAAATGTTAGATATGCCCGCTTGTATTCCTTACCATGAGTCGCCTTTATCTCATCTATATCCACATATTCATGATTGGGGAATAAATAAATGAAACAAAATGGCCTCTTTTTTTCATTCCAAGAAACAACAAGAATACTCGCACATATCTTGAAGAAGACCGCACTGCAACCCTCAATTCAGATCGTCTTGTGACCATGATCTCGGATTTTTCTCTTGCCGGCTCACACAAAGCTATGTAACTAGGGGGAAAGTGCGCTTCCAACAAAACGGGGCCTCAGAGCAGTTCAATAACATCCAGCTTTTTAAAAATGTATTCGGAAGCTGAAAATGTGCCTTATAGGTTAGGTTGGGTTAGATTTAGTGAGGTAGCAATATCGTCACAAAAGACCAGGCACCTAAGCCATCGCCCAGATATGCAATTTCCCTACAGAATTTATGTATGGTCCCGATATTGTTTTGGGAACCTATATACCTCCTCTAAATTATTAAAGAAGTAATTGGAGAGGTGCCAGAGAGAATTCCTATCGTTGATTTTGTTCTACTGTGATTGATAAATTTTTCAGATTTCCACCGATTTTAAACAGGTGACCACAGTGACTTTGAAATTCTGTGTCCTTCTAGTTGTTGCCAACAAAACGGGCCTGATTTTTTGAAATTTCTTTTCAAAACAATCCATCTAGACAGGGCTTTAGGTGGTCTTATAGCCTCAATCATTGACCCGGTTCTGCCTTGAACATTGTGCGGCAATTCCTGACTGGTTCAGACTTAGTGGTTTGTGATTCTAGCTCCTAAAGCGCAGCTTGGCTATCAATGGAGGTATCGAAATTCTTATTGGATATCAATTACATCTCTAGTACCTCCGCAGGATTTTAGAGAATGATCCCTTAAAAAAAGGCACACGATGTGCATTGTTGAACTTTCAGAAGTGGATGGTTTCAGATAACTTGCAATTTTAGCTTGATGCTCTTCATGGTCTTGATGCTTCTATGGTCAAGGCGATGGCGGCTTCTAAGAAGATTGGCCGAATAATATTTTTTGAGGTCGAACCACTGCATACAGTGAGCTTGACAGGCGTCAATGGATCAACGTATATACATATGCTTGTCCTTACCCCAGATATAGCAATTCAATTGGTAAAGAGCTTCATCACTTCATGTCTGGTAATAAATGAAATCATTTGTCTTTTTGGTATTGAGACTTATTTGTTTGGCTTTGGACGCCTTGAGAGACTTGTTTTGATATTGATGATGCTCTCGAAAGGCTTCAACTCTTGCTAACCCAAATTATGGGTATATTGAAATAGCTGCGACTTGGTTATTGGAACGATTTGCAGTATCCCGTGGGACATATTCATTTGACCGAATTAAAGAGCACCCTCATGTTGTTGAGTGTGCATACAAATATTCTCAATCCGATGTACCCCAGCTTGCTGACGAAGTTTTCTCCACTGTCGCAAAGTCTAATGTGCAGAGCATGGATATCGATTAAAAAAACTCTTTGAGCAAATTGAATGACCATTTTCAAAATAAAATTCAATGAGATTAATCCGCTGAAACAAGTTGCAATTCATCATCTACCAACAAACTAAAAACAGAGAAGAACTATTCTCTTTCCAAGTGCTTAAGTACCTTGCTCCAGGTACAACTCGACCACCTGTCAAATAAAATTCGTACTCATCAAAAAATGTTGCTTTGCGGACATAATTTGTACGACCACTAAAAATATCTCGTTCAAATCGCATAAGCATAACCAAATAGTCGCAGTAAAAACCGACTCACACTTGTCGCCTTGTCATCTTTGCATCAGTAGCAGAACGCACTCATTGACTGCAATCCTAATTCTCAATACAACTTGCCCTGAAAGTGTGTACAAAATACCTATCTACAGTATCCACTGCGCCATCTGACTGCAGGCCAATAAAACAAGAAGACCAATGACTTTATTGGCCGTAATAACAATAAAAAGACGCGCGCAAACAAATGAACATTTTAGTACAGCCATTCAGTCATCAGTACACTTTCACGGCCTAAAAAGGCAAATAATAGGTACATATACGCAAGCATTGTATACAGGCATATAAAGTTCAGCTCTCACTTGTAGGGACAGCCCGATGGGTAGGTATACGCGAACACAAATACAAATAGTTTCGTTTCGTTTTATGGCTGCAATATTATTATTATTGCCGTTATTATTGTACACTCTACAGTGCTGCCAACAAATTGAGAAGAAATTAAGTCATTAGGACGTGAAGACGAAAAATCGAAGAAGGGATGCACTGGGCCATGTCCTTGCTGAGGGCGGCGGTGGTCGTAAAATCTGTATGAAGGTGCTAAACGGACGATATAACCCAATTCTCCTCTTCCAAGGCTTGACTTTTATTCTCAGGCGTTTCCTATAAGACATACTTCCCGTTTTACTGACATTCCCCAGGTTCTAACTTTTTGACTAGAAAGAGGATTTGTTTGGCTTCTCCGCTCGAGTGTGTTTTTTTTTAAGTATTGTAAATTTATGACACCAGTGGATTGGCGGCTTCACATCGTATAAATTAATAAACCATTGGCATGCAGTCGCCGAAGCGTTCTATCTCGTTCGCTCTATCGCCGGAGTGAATGCCGGCCCTCTGTCCATATAGTAATAATAATTATGTGCACATAAATGCGGTACGGTGTACTGAGACTGCGAATGACTTGGCTCTGCTTTGGAGTCCTTTTTTACGGCCCGAAACTCTGCCACTCCGGCACTCTGATTGATGATGAATGATGGCGATGCGGCTACAGATAGTATAATGTGCTTAGTACGGGCACGATTCCAACGCTAAGGGGTTCATAAAAACCCAACCCGGCACCGCATTAATGGGAGTTTTATAAACTCGCCGGAGCGACCGCTTGCGCTAATTGATAGAGAATGTTTGCGTGCCTGTTATATTGCCACCATCATCATCATCATGATGGTAATATTGGTGTTGATTATGATTTGTGGTGGCAATCAGAGTTATGGGGATTTTATGAATATTATGTAGGGGTTTAGTGAACGTGTACTTGGCTGATGGTTTGGTTGGGTGACTCTACATTTTAAGTGCAGGCATAATGCCAGCTGTGGACTTAGTGGGAGGCAATTCCTTTCCTGTTTCACCTACATTTGGAGTCTTATTTTTGACCAAGGTCTTGGTACTATTTCTGATAAAAAAATTATAACGAACTGAAATCTTTGAATAAAGAAATCGAACAGTATACCTACATAAGATGGTTTCTTGCTTAAATTGGGGAGCGTTCAGCAGGCAATTTCTCTTAATGTATTGCAAATGTAGATCGCTCTAATTAAGACGCGAATATTCGGGAATAACCGATTCGATGAAATTAAGAAGCACAGCTCCTGGCTGAAGCAGAAAGCTGATTTAAATTGTTAAACAAAAGTTTATTAATGGATCTCCACAAAAAACACAGATTTCAACGTAAGGTTTTACCGCACTGCGCCACCTCTGTCAAATGTCTGACAAACATCCTGCCATGAGAGAACTATACTCAATTAAATGTTTGAACTGTGTATGGAATTATAGATCGCTTCCATTCGCCCCTAAAATATAAAAAAAAAAACCAACACAAAACGAAAAATTCTGAGGAGCTAGTCGCTTACGGTACGGACCTATCGCGCTACCTATTTATTTATTTTTAGGTCTAAACCCCTCAAAAAGAAGGTGTGGTAACAAGGGCGGATCCAGGGGGGGGAGGGCACAGGGGCACGGGCCCCCCCCAGAGCACTGCATTATTACTGCTTGCTCATTCCATAATCAAAACAGGCGAAGTGTGTGTATGTGCGAAAATAAAAATCACTTTTCCATGGAAATCAAGACGAAAAATTACCAAAATCTGTATATGCTACCTAGAAACACATGTGAATCTTGGGGCACTAGCGTGAAAGTGTATATACCTTTTCTAGATTGTTTATTAAATGAAATGTCGTCTAGGTTTCCTAAAGCTAAGCTGCAAAAGTTACTATCTCAGTTTTGCCAGGCGGTGAAGTATATAAAGAGGATCTACCGTGTATTTTAGTTTTGAAGGGAGAGTTACAAATTTGGTAACAGATGAAAGAAAATTTTCCTAGGTCACTAGCAGAAGCTTATAAAAAAGCAACGGCTCTGCCAAACATAAGAACCCTTTGTCAATCATTGTGCACATTTCCTATGACAACCAGCACTGATGAAAGATTTTTCTCCACCTTACGCCGGTTAAAGACATATCTTTGCAGCAATATGAGAGTAGATCGCCTGAATGGACTAGCCTTAACACCGCGTCTCCACGAGACATAATTTCAGTCACGTCAACAAAGTAACTTGGCCCTTTAAGGATTTGTTTTCCGTTTATCCCAGTGTATGAGCAAAGTCCCAGAATTTGTCAAAATTCTTGGCAATTTAGAACCAATCGCTTTCTATGACGGCATCTATAATTTAAAATTGTTATTTCCATACCTAAATATCCTATGCATTGTCCCATAAAACATCTTTTAACAAATGCGCTGCAAATCGTGTAGCTCTCTCTTCTGAAGAAATGGATATACCCACAATCTGTGCTTTCTTGTTTGGTCGATTAATGCTTTCAAAGCAAGAGCCACCTTCACTTGTTTCTTCGTTGATGGCATCTTGTGAAATGAAATGTCGTAACAGAATTTGCCCAAC
Organism: Cheilosia vernalis; assembly: GCA_949126925.1. Lineage (NCBI taxonomy): Eukaryota > Metazoa > Arthropoda > Insecta > Diptera > Syrphidae > Cheilosia > Cheilosia vernalis. The sequence goes on along the minus strand of OX421358.1, from coordinate 97,226,269 downwards.
CAAAGCAATGCAAATATGGCGGACAAGACTTCTGACTTAAAAGTCTGACATAATTCAGACTCGTAGAGACGCGGTGTAATGCATATCCATCAAGACATTGCTTCATAGATGAACCCTGAAGAAGTTCTGGATATCTTCATCAGAAAACATAAAAAAAACTGTTATTATTAACCATATAATTTTTCATTATTAAACCATTATAAAAAGTGCTTTTTATTCTTTGTTATTTTTGTATGCCATTGATAAAGAATGAATTCCAAAGACAAATTCAAATGCAATACCTATCTGGCCTTTGTGCCCCTCCCAGAAATAAATCCTGGATCCGCCCTTGTGTGGTAATGAACAACATAGACTTTAATCTTCACAGAAAACTTGTGCAAAAATTGTCTTCAGAGAATTTTTAAAAGTCTTAAACGGCAACTCGTAAAAGACTTACTTACGCCTCGTGCATTTATGTAACCAAAATCATAATTTTCTGAGATTCATTCAGACAGAATTATTACCTAAGGTATCACAAGCGGAAATTGAACTGACAAATTCCTGAGCAGTCATTCGCTGAGTAGGAATCGAAGAACTACTGAGCAAGGAGTAGAAAAGCAACAAAAATAATCTTGAGATTTTTTTGGGAAGCTAGGCCGCTTCACCTACGATGCTAAGGTACGAGTACTTTACCTCGGCTGCCAAACTATGTTGGAGGTTCACCGACAGTCATCGATATTCTCTTTATAGCTCTGCTGCTGATTCTGTGTTTTCCTACTCCAGGTGTAGTCTTAATGAGGCAATAATTTTCCAATGATTTTTAGCTGGAACCGTGACTCAGATGAACCAGTTACAATTCTACTACATTATTTGGCTCATCTTTGGAATCGTACATCGAGGCCATATCTCAGAGAACGAGTGAAGAATATATACTGTCCGATTGCAAGCCAATGCCAATGGCAATTGACGTCATTGACCGCCTGTGAGATAGCTTTGACCACTAGTGCAGAACGACTTTCCATGGGTGGTTGTAAGATGGACCGCGAAGCTCCAGGCTAAGTGCTCCAAGTTTTGCCAAACACTCATTATTCTCTTAAATATCATCAACTGAAAACCAAAGGCTTTCTTATTTCATTGTTCGCAATTTCAACTCTAATTGCCATATACAATCACATACACATATCGGCCTTTCGAGCAATACCACTCAACGACCAAAGAATATGAAAAATCGTATAGACAAAATTTATAATCTCTATTATGTAATTGTGCTCGCACAACATTACTGCAAACTTCCATGTTCCATCATCTCGATGTCGACTGTAACTGTATACGCCACAGTTTAATTTAAAATCTCTGCAACTACCATCCCGCTTATCTGTCTTAGCTTTCCCCGTAATCTGGTTGTGTGTATATAGATGAGCGTGCAATCCGTTGATGTGAAACCGCAATTAGCGTGATGCCGGCATCTCCCGTGCTCATCCTCAGCGGTCATAAATCTTTGCTTGTTTCCCATTTTCAATGAAGGTCCCCTTAAAATGCCAGCACGTTGTGTGTATCGTTTATACTATTCCTCCGCCATCATGCCGACGGCCATTTTTTATCGCACACAACCCAACTAAAGAGAGAGAGAGAGCGCATATTGATGATGGTGCCTGCGCACAAAGCACCCATAGCCATTAGCATCCACGATTAACAGATGCTGCATGGACCAATCATTAAAAGCATCTACATCGGCCATATTTTCCCAATGCGGGCTTGGGGGTGCACAACATATACAATTATACAATTCTCTCTCACTGCCTTTGCTTGTGGCTTGTATGATAATGATAAGGGAATGGTTAACCAAAATGCTACCTGTCATAAACTCCCGCCTTTAATAATTTACGATGAAAGCACTCTACCTACACATGCTTGATAATCTTTCCTATTCTTAGCACGTTTCGGCTTTTTATTGTTATTCGCCATCTCTTTTTCTTTATTATTGTAAAAACAATCTTGATTGTACTAGAGGAATTCAAGGTAGTAAATGAATCACCAACAACATTGGGTTCATGCATACGATACGATACTTAGTTAGATCGTAAAAACACGGTTACGGTTTTACGACCTTTTTAAATTACCAATATTTTTGAGAGAAATCCCTTTTTTGGTGTGTCTCTCTCTCTCTTTGTTCGACAGTGGCAAAGCAAAGGACAGAACCTGTGCGACAGTGGAGTTTGCTTTGCTAAGATTGTTAGTGCTTTCGTTAACGACCGTAAGATGGCAGTAAAAAGTTGGTATAAATATGCGAACACGAACAGAAAGTGTCATAATAATGAGGGTAGAAAAGTTGACTGGATTTTTGTAGGGTAAAGCCTCGTTTGTGGTTCACGCTAAAATTAAGCACACACGCAAGTAAGAAAAATGTGTATCCGGAATCCGGATCCACGGAACTTTGGTTAAAATAAGGAAATCAGTAGGTTTGTTTGACGTGGGCCCTAGTGCGCACTAGTGCGCACTGGGTTAACCCTAATGTGTTCGATATAGCACTGAACTCGCCCTGGTACTGAAAACCTGTGTTTGACATGACTTCTAGGGCGCCCTAGTTGTGCACTGAACTGACCCCAGTTATTTTGTCGGGGCAAGAACTCAGTGCTGAGTTGCGCTGTCATTTCGCTTGTTGTTATTCGTTTATTTGAATATCGTAATAAGGATAAATACAATAAATTTGATATTCAAAAGGGATTGTTTGAAAACAACAACGTTTATGGACTAAAACCTTATTTTATAGATAAATGGATTGAAAAAAGTCTGGAATCAAAGCTGATTACATTTTTTAGTGAAACGCATATATTGCAAACAGTTTTATCAACTTGTTTGCATTATGGCAAGCACAAGATCAGAATTGACTTCACTCATTTTTAACAATAAACAGAACAAAGTGTTATCATCTTCGTACTTCGTTCACCAAAACATAAGTATTTTTCAAATTCAAAAACTGCCAGACTTCAGGGCAGCATATTTTGCGTTCGATATGATAGCCGAATTTTCAGGGTTGTGCAGGTTTTTGGGTAGGCGGGAAAATCAGCTGACACTTCTCAGTGCGCACTAATGGGCACTAGTGCTAGCCACGTCAAACAAACCTAGTTTTGCTACACCATTTGTGTAGTAGAAGCTAAATTCTGAAGTGGAGCCGCTGTATTAAGATTTTAAGTAAAATTCTAAACAGCGGCTCTTGTTAGCAATGTTACTTGAGAGAGAACCTGAAAAAGTCGGCTCTGGACTGGAATCCACTACAATTAAAAAAACTAAGGTCAGATTCTGTAAGACGAAACTTTGAAACGTTTTTGTGTGGACCTTCTTTCTTCCGCGGGGCAGATAGGTAAATGTTTAGTAACATCTTAATACATATAAATGGGGTGGGAATGGAATTGATTTTTTTGTCTTTTCAGTAGCTACTAATAGATACATCGTACATTTTAAGCATACCACACAATACTCAATTGGTAATTTTTGTGTGGTCTTGGAAGTGTAAAAAGTTAGCCCAGATTTAATGTAATAACAGTTGTTTCACGAGTTTATACCACTGGAGAGATTCAATTTACTGAGTATCTACCTACCCTGCAAGCTGCAACTTTATGTCATACGTATAACAATTAAAATTAGTCTCATTTTATTGAACATTTATTTCAGCAAAGCAAAGTAGTAGAGTGTGCAATAAAACTGGTCAGACTCACATTTTGTGTCACATGTGTAAAAAGTGGTATAAACTGGTATATGTGGTTGTGTGTCCCGACTTAATTCATCGGTCTCATAAATCCCGCTTGCAGAATGTGGGCTGCGCTGCAAGTAGTTTTCATGCATATAGTCATAAACACATCTTAAGAATTGCTTGAGGTAAGGTGAAGCACTCCTACTAGGGATTATTATCTAGAGTCAATCTTGAAGGTATCAAGTAGAGTGCAGTTCTTGTAATTGCGTGATTCAGATTCTATTTCGATTTAGTTTGCTGTGGAAGTCGCTCAATAAAACAAAACGCATTCATTGGTACACTTGGTTCAGTGTACTGCTTTGCTCAACAGCCTTGCAAAATTTAATCCTTGTAGATATTTTCAATTGGGAGCTAAATCTTAGCTTGAGCAGGAAACTAGGCTTAAAAGTAGCCACTTTCAAAGTTTGGGTCATTTCTGTAAATGAAACTACTACTTACATAATTATACAGCATGAATGTTATTTAATATTTTTTTCTTTTTTATCCTTTTAGGTAAGCGTTTTGAGGCCCGAAGTACCTACCTTCAGTTACCTAGTGGTAAGAAGACCATTTGCAAATTGAAATCCAATAACTTAAAGAGCTGCCAACAATATACTTAGTCACAGCCTGGCAGTGTTGTTAGGATTCTCTCTTCATTTATCCCACGAAACGTAGTAATTTTTCCCATTTTTTCCCATTTCAAAGTACCTACTTAAATTCCCTTAAAAATCCCTCGATACTTTTTTTGAAAAAATTCTAATTTTTGAAGTAAAATTATTATTACACCGAAAACAAATTATATTTAATTAACCTTTAATATTAAAATCGCAGATTTTTAACATTACTATGACTAATTTTGGTATTAGAAAATTTTCATGAAAGACAATTTACATTAACAATTTTTTATAGACACTTTTTCGTGGTAAAATGTAAATGTTTCGATGAAATTGCTGCAAAAGTTTATAGGTTCAATGTTTTTTGTTAGATCCCTAAAAATCCCATGATTTCGTGCTGTTTCCATTATCCCACAGAAGGCTTTTTAGACATCGAAAATCCCACAAAAAGGGATAAATCCCACGATATAATAACACTGCAGCCAGGTATACAGGTATACTACGCATTTTTATTATTTTTTTTTGTTGCATAAAAACATAAAATCATGAAAAATGGGAGCAGCATGTCTACATACCTACGGCGTTTTTCTTTTTTAGTTCAGAGCCAAACCTAAACTGTTATACAAAAAGTTGTAGTTTCTTTTTTTTAGCTCAGAGCTCGAATTTGTGTTTCTTTTTTCGTTCAGACCATGATCAGAGTGCGCTGTATGAAAAAAAAAAAATAAATAGTTGGCGCTACAGGTCGTAGGGACCCTGGGCCTAGCTTCTCACAACCATTCGTTTTGTGTGAGTTTTCATTTTTGGAACGAATGGAAGGGATCTACAATTTTATGCCGATTCCAAACGGCTAATTGAGAAGCTTTTTCAAGACAGTTATACTCTCGGATGTTTGTCAGACGTTCGCGAGAGGTGGCGCAGCGGAAAAAAACCCTAAGTTGGAATTTGGGTTTTCGCGGGATTCGAACCTGAGCCCCTCGCTTAGTAGTCCAACACACTAACCACTAAGCCACTGCGCCTGTATGAGCTCAGAAAAAAATTACTTAGCGGGCTGAGTGAAAAGCTGATTACACTCATAAATACACACTTGCTGTCACATTTGATAGAAAAAAACTGCCACAAAAGCATCAGAACGCTCATAGTACACTCGTTTCAGAGGGTGCTCATAATGCTCGAGCTCAGTTCAGTGCCCAGCTCTGAACTAAAAAAGAACCACGCCTTATAGACCCAGCTTCTGGCTAAAGTTCAGAAGCTTTATTAAGAAGAACACTCTTGGAAGTCTCATGACACCAACCCACACGAGCTTAGGTTATGTATGTGCCTGACTTGAAAGACACACTTCGACTAGAGGTGAACGGGTTCTTTCCGAACTATCAGTCTCCTATACTCGGGTTCTAGTTCTTTTTGTAGAATTTGGCAAAAATTACGCTTATCATTAGACTCCTCCAATGACCTCCGCGATGCTGTCCAAGCTTGCTTTCGAACTGGGTGAAAGAAGCTGGCGCAGCTAAAAAGCGGTTAAGTAGATATGGTAACGCGTCAAGTTATGCAGTTCGCTGATTTCGTTTGAAAACAAACGCGAGCCCATCAGCCCATGTGCACTTCCGAAACGGTATTAGACGTGTCTTATTACGATTAAGAGTTTTTGAACCATTTCGGTTAGGTTAGGTTAAGTTGAAGTGGCTGTATGCTAGCCGACACACTAAGACAATTATAAAGTCCCTTATTGTGATACCACATGAACCATTTAGAAGTTCTGAAAACATTTTTATGATAAGCCAGTAACCTAATTCCAGGATATGAGTGCAGCCTAGCCTTAATGGGTAAGGCGTTCATCCGTCAACAACTTTATTGCAATTTGTACACTAGACTTTGGAATTTGGGGTCACCCTGCAAAACTGCCCGGATAGCTTGCACTCCAACCAAGGCTCGCTTTCTTTTCAAAAACGAAATTCTTATTTGAACTGGAGAGTAACTGGCATTTCGACCAATAAGATTGTCGGAACCCAATTGAGAGTTCCTCAAAAAACCTACTCCGTCCAAGAAAATACAGCTAAAATTCCAACAGGAATTCCAAACCACCATAAAATTGCGCCCAAAAGTCTGCTTAAAGCGAAGGTCTCTCTCATCGCTTTAATACCAATATTTCCTTCGGCGGTGATCCCGGACGCCTGTTAAAACACAAAACAATCCCACTCCACCATTGAAACACGAACAGGATATAGATATACATATTTTGTAATTTGGAAGCGTGTCTTTCCGGGAGTTTTTTAATAAACACCCATCGCTCTGTATTCGTATCTATATTGTGAAACAAAAATGGAAATCCGACAAAAAATAAAATAAAATATATGAGAAAAGTAGAGTGAGATGGTAGGACGTTCATGATTCAGATTTATGGATCCAGGAGATATGGAAGGAAGAAGAAAAAGACAAAGAAAACGAACCGAACAACTTTTCCTCCCAAAAGCTAAAGACCTTGCTGCTGTGGTATTGTTGGTCTTGTTGGAGCTGCACAGCATTTGCTTATGTCGGCAAATGATTTTGTTTTCTTTTCTATTTTCCCCACATACAGTTACAGTTGCTGGGGGGTCTCTTGTTTTTCCAACAAAACTCCAAACTCGGCATCTGTATAGGGGGTGTGGGTGGACGGGACGGGTTCTTTGAATATATACATAGAGAGTAGAGACGACCGACATCGACAGCGTCTTTGCGTGCTTTAAAAGAACAAAAAAAAAAAAAAAAAATAAGAAGAATAAGAAAACGCTCGCCTCATTGTTGTTGGGTGGATTTTATGTTTCCATTCCGTTTCATTTAATTCTTTTTCAGGAGTTTTCACAAGAAAATTCAACTTTTTCGAGATAAGTTTCGTTTGGTGGGTGGTTTTTGTTTTGTGTTTTCTGGCTGCTGCTTTTCTTTTGTATGCGGTATTTTCATCTTTGTTGGAGAGAACGAGAAATAGGAGTAATGAGTCGAAGAAGGATGTACATCCAGCGAAGGAGGGTGATCTAAGTTAAGTGACACAATAAAGGCGGCATGGCGACCTCGTGTTCGGCGTTGTCGTCGTCCGAATAATACAAACGTTTCAAAAACACATACTCGTATACCGACCCCAAGTCTATAGTACCGGAAAAGGACTTTCCCTTTTTCTTTTATGCCAAAGGATTTCGTTTTTTTTCTGCCTCCAAGAACGACCGCCACGAATGGCAAGACAACACGCGATGGTGTAGGTATATGTATAGGTATACTCATATCTAACTATGTTTGGATGTGGATTCGGATTGCCAGTCGTCTCTCAACGACGATGATGGCAACGCAAACTCAACCCCTTTCGTTTTGTTGAACCGGAAAGTTGAGATACGAGAAGGGAAATAGTGTCGGGTGATGATTTAAATCCGTTTATTCGCTGGAAGTATTGATTTTCTTGAGGAAGGAATGAAGACAAAAAATAATAAAAATTGAGATTGCGGAAGTAAAGTGCTTTCTGACATGTGCTAGCTGTAGATGAGATTGTCTGGCAAGAAATCGAAAAGCTTGTCTGCAGATCCAATCTGTATATACGGTTTTAAGCATTTCTTTGTAGCAAACGATCATCTACATAATGGGTTCGTCTCTTTTCTTCTATTTTAGAGATTTTTTTCGTAAGCAGGAACACAGTATTATATTTCCGTGGTACGAAATTGACCGCCTTATGTGTGAGCAAAGCTTCAAAATGTGGCAAAATAATTCCCAAACCTGAAGTTGTGCAAAAGTTTGGGAATCAACATTCGACGGGCCTATATCGGCTCGAACTTTATCGGTCGCACATAAATCGATCCTTATGGCACAAAATTTCTCCAATAACTATCAATAAAGCAGCCGATTTCGTAAGGTCGCTTGGTCTTTGCAACTTGAAATCGTAGGACTTTTTGTGCTCGATGGGAACAAACCACTTACGACTATCCAAGTGCACAAGCACCTCCACCTGAGTCGTAAAATGGAGCTCCAAGACATTGGAGTCCACAGAATGGGCTACTAAAATAGTTATTAAAGAAATTATTTCTAAAGTTGGTAGTGACTTATATGATGTATTGCTTTGGGTGTCTGGTTCTAGCTCGAGGTCTGAAACTCACTGGGGGTCGATAATACCCTTCTTATGACCATTAGCAAAATTAACTGGAGATTTTCTACCTATGTTTTTTTGGAGCAATATCTGAATATCTAAAAACAACTCAGCGACGATAAGTAGTTGCTATAGTAGGCTTCCTTAAGTTTTCAATGCTCACATAACTGCAATTATGTTGGGCATTTTTCTGTCGTGAGTCAACTATTTGTTTCAGAATGTACTTCATGTATCTCTTAGAACTTTTCTTATAAGCTAAATTTTGGTAGATAGTTGCATTCTGTTGTGTTTTTCTTGCGGAGAGTATCTAAGCAAGGATAAGCTTTTTTATAATGATGTACCTAGAATCTAAAATTGAGTAGGTACCTACCTTAATATGAGAGAATTTAATTTCTCGGAGAATATAAAAAAAAACAAAATCTGTGTTTTCAGTGACTGGTGTACTCTATGTCAAAGAGATTTCAGCTGATTTTGGAAGAGAAAAGTCTCAAAATTTGAAAAAAAAAAAAAAAAAAACCGATTGATTCCACTAACGTTCGTGTGTATGATTGTGAAAAAAACCTGTCCGTGCGTACCCACTTGATTGAAGGTGCCATTACATTCATTACTCACTCAAAAATATGGTGTTTGAATTTTTTCCACCCATTCAGAAGATTGTTCAAGAAGTTTCAGCTACTCAAACGTTGAATGTTGGTTGGTGCTTAGTATGGTTATGGGCCTAAAGAACTTACAAAATCGCCTTATAAGCTACTTTACCGACGAATCTGAATCCGTCAATAAGCGAAGATGGATACGCAACATGTTTGTCTTCGGGTAGTTAGACTCGTTTTCGTTGGTTGTAATTCGTCAGGGACGGTTTTCAGAAAAAAACAACAAGTTATGGAAAGGTTAGGGATATTTGAATTTTATTCGGATAATACGTCTTACCTTGAAGAAGGTTGATAAAAGAAGGAAGGAACTTTCATTAAGGCTGACTAAGGCAGCGTCAGTTCCGCCTTTACAAAATTTAACGAAAAAGCGATATCTGCATGTGAAATAACATATCAGAAATGAGCGACTTACATGTCAGTTCTAGTACAATTTTAATTGTTTGACATACCTAAGTATTAGCGAATTAATCTTACGTAAGTCCGTTCAGCCGTTTTTGGTACATTACTTACAATTTTTGAGTGGACTCGCGATCTCGTTAAGACTGAGTCCTGATTGATACCGGTACTTTTTTTCTAGCTCGCAAAAATTCTGGCTTTCGGTAGCCCTCAACTATAATTTGGTTGTAGGTACCTATTTAGACAAAAACTCAGTGAAGGCACCATATCGGTCACAGCAAAATTTGGAAGGTCCACCGGACTATCGGTGCGATCAGTTGTGTCTTCGACGCACGCCTTAGTCCAACGCCCAAAGTGCAAAAAATGTAACAAAAACATATCTAACAATGCATAACAAACGCGCCGAAAAAAGTTGAAAGAATTTGGGTTTTGGTAAGCTTGTGGAATGTAAGGAAACAGTTTGTCCTAAGTTTTCCATCTTTTATCTCAAGTGCTGCAAGTAGATGTCATCACCATATCTAGCTTCTTTGATACTTTCATACGCCTTAGCGGTGCCACTATCAATATTTTTGTACCAATATTCCTCAAGGATTCACCATGCATGCCAGTTCTCCCTTTTACTTGATGAGGGACATCCATCCGGCTCCAGGAAATAACCCCCCAACGAAATAACCCCCCAAATAGAAAATGAAATAGCCCCCCAAAATTTGTATGGAGGAGGGGATTTATTTCATGGATTTTTGGGGACTTATTTCATACTTCAAATTGGGGAGTTATTTCATGGCCATATGTCCCACCCAACAATTTGAAAATTCAACAAAAAATATAAGAAAAAAAACCTCGCACCCACTCCATAATCCAACAGTAAACCCAAGCAGGGGGGTTGCAGGGGGGCAGCATGCCCCCCCATACACATTTCATAATTTGCGCAAATTACCATTGTCTCAAAAATTAATATTAATTCGAGAGAAGGGCGCCGGCGATGATTTCTTACTTATTTGGAAACTTATTTCATACCATTTTGGGGACTAATTTCATGTTCGATTTGGGGTATAATTTCACAGTGAAATTATTCCCCAATTTTGGGGGGTTATTTCATTTTCTATTTGGGGGTTATTTCGTTGGGGGGTTATTTCCTGGAGCCCATCCATCCACTTAGAACTAAAGCTCATGAACATCAATTTTTAACTTCTTTCTTCTATCAATAAAATGTTCTCTAAAGACAAATCAATCATGACAAGATCATTAAAAAATTAGAACAAAAACTCCAGTCTTCAGTCAACCTGACATCTGACAATCTCACATTTTTCAAATGCTCCTCACGCCATTACTGTATACCTATCTGTGACATGTGCTGCTCAAATATGCGACCATTAATGTCAATCAATAATAATGTATTTTTCGACGACCATGTGTCAATTCAAACAAAAGTTCTTTGTCAACCGAAGACGTCTTTAGTGACAACTCATAAGACATATATTATATGAAACAATCTTCATATAATCTTCCACTAGGTAGTCATGGTTGTTGAATCCGATTAGGTATTCCTTGCACGTCTGCATATATATTCCGCTCTTGCTTTCCTTTGTTCATTCGTCAAGTAAGTTTCGTTTTTCCTTTTGTTGGTTGTATATGAGATTTTCCATCAACACTTTGCACGAATAAGGACGAAAGCTGAATACGAAATGCATCGATACGATTATACCTAGAGGAGGATGCAGTTCGTCCTAATGGCGGGTACTTGTATAATGTATACCCACGAGGGTGAATAACTTTAGACTGTACTGGCTTTGGAAGTCGAAGCTCGTAAGTATGTGAGGTTTTTGATATCCTTCGGCGCGAGAGGGAAAATGTAGGTACACTTTTCGCACGTTTGCTTTTAGTATTTTTTTTTTTAAATATCAGTAATAAATTGAGCCAATTGAATGGCGGACGGATTAAGGGTTGAGGCAAAATAACAAAACAACATGGCGCAGGGCATATGAACTTGTGCGACGCGCATAGGAATGAGGTCGTTTCCATTCATTTCTTTTTTTTTTTTCTTTCAATGAAAGTAAAAAAAGTTGTATAGGTGAAGCGGAGCTTTTTGGTTCAAGCTGAAGAGCGTTCAATGTCGATTTATATCTTCCATTTGGCCCCCATGGGCGAACCTGACGGTACTCATTCGAAAGAGGTTCAGTTTTATATGACTTCGGGAAGATACACACTCGGCTATGACGCCAAACTTAGTCATTGAGCTCGAAAACTGCTAACAGCTTTACTCCATAGACCACAGAGTCCATGCAACCCCAAAAGAAAAAAAAAACCTCTAAATGCGTCAAATTTCAAGATTTCGGTGGACTATTAACGTCGGCCCTTCATGAGATTAAGCGACCCGCAATTTATATCAATATCTTAAATTTAAAATCATTCGTTTGTTGAGTGACACGTCCTAGATCCTAGGAGTAAAAATATCCGCTTAAACAAACTCAGTCGTCATGGTCCGAAAACGCTTCCTACAGTCGTGTTCTTGAGAACGACCCGAAATTGAGACGCTTGGTCCTCGGGCCATTACCATGTTTCAGCGCCAGTAATACTCCACTCGTCCACGAATTTTGTTTCATACATACTGGGACTCCTCGATCAGGTACTGAATCTCGAATCTCTTCACATATCGTCCAATAGTGAGCTCGCGAGGAATGTTACGCACAAGAAACTCCAATTTTTATGAAAAATTTTAATGACGTAAAGCTGCGCAGTGAAATGGTGACTATGAAATACCAAAATATTTTTCAATACTGCCGCAGTTGGCTGTGAGAGTTCTACCATATAGCTTTACTGACTGGGAGCTTGCTTTGCTAAGAACGGTTGGTGATAAGACTACGGAGGGATATACCAACATAAGGCAAACCCAACTCCGACGCAAGTCCACCTATTTGGTCATAAATAAAGTCGACAGTATATCTAACTTTCCCACCCCTTCACCAAGGAACTCACTCTTTTTTTAGCTCACTTCCACCCCAATCCTACTGCTAAATTGAACTAAAACCAAAATCCCTTTTCACGCTTAGCTATATATACGAAGTCCACCTACCTCGTTGTCGTCCATAAACAACACTTCACCCACAATCCAAAAGCAGCACAACACATAGTAAGGACATTAAGGCGAAGCTAATGTAAAGTTGGCGTGATTGCCATTATAGACATGCGGTCTGAATATTCCTTCTTTTTTTTTCTCTTAATTTGAAATAATCACTTGATCGCATGCGACTGCCGCACACTCATCGAATGCGTGTAAAATGTCAATTGGCCGACTATTTATGGCAACATTTCCGGCCAAGAAATGCTCTTATCGAAAGGAAGCGATTATATACAGTTTACACAGAAAGTTCAGGTCGTATACTGAGCTCCGAAATTTTCTAGGTTAAGTCTCCACCCTCATGACTAAGATACACCCGCCTACCTTTAAACGCCTGAAATATAATCCAACCCAACATGGAATCAAACCCCCACGCTCTAATTCCACTTGAATTGTTTGCATGAAAAAAAAAAAAAAAGAAGAGAATTTCCATTAGCTCGGAAATGCAACCAACATCTCTGACTATGACTACGACTACGACATCTTCCAAAAGGCCCGTCGCGTCGCTTAATTTCTTGTGTGTGTCCCAGTCGAATGCGATCAAAATTTACGACATCAAATGTCCGGACAAAGTCGACAAACGCTGCCGTCTGTGGATGGCGTAATGCCTGCTTAGAGGACACACAAATAAAGTTGCATCACAATCATAACAGATCAAATGGCGCGGCAATTTCCAGGGCGGATATTCGCCCTTTTGTTCCAAACTATTAAAAATTCTCTCGAAAAACATACGCAGACGGTGAGCGACACATTTTCGAAAAATCACAATAAAAATCTGGTGTAGATAAACCGACAGAGGAGATACCTCTATATATGCATAGATATAGGAGGGCAGGTTCCCATTGACGACTTTGGAATTTTTTTTGTTGTTGTCCTTTTTATTGCGCTTTCCAAATAGACACAACAGGAGCTGAGAAGAATCTAGAGCACCAGTGTCCCGGCATGCATATCAAATGTGCGCTAAATAACCCTTTTTGGCACAATGAGCCGGGCATTGGCGGGAATTGTGTCTGTTGATGGGTGTCTTCTTCAAAATACATTTCGGGTTATGGAAATATTGATAAAAAGAAAATTAGAGCATGACCTGAACACACGTTCGATTGTGTGTCCTTTTGAAAAATGCCAACACAGTTATACGCGTCAACCCTTGGATCTTATTTTGTTATTTATGAGTTGTGCGCTTATATACACCCTTTTTGGTCTGTATACAGTGACTCTTGTGCAATGGACAATGGAAATTTGGGTTATAAACAAAAAGCGACATAGTCAAAACAGATTGTGACATGGACATGGAAATGGAAAAGCAAATAGAAATGGAAATGGACATGGACATGGATAAAGGTGCCAGACTTTCTAATTGTCGGGCGATTTTGAGGCAAATTTTTGAAGAAATATAAATAAAATGTTCAGACTACTGTCGCTGCCGGTGGACCTATGTGTGCAGTAGATTTTGGATGAGGACATGTGTCAAAAAACGTACAAATTAAAAATATCCTTGTATCGATGGTTTATTGTCCAAAAATTATACCAAAATTATATAAGCAACTATTCTTTTCCATCGGCCTTACTTCATGTTCTTCTCTCAATGACGCCTTTGGAGGGATGACTTGTTTTGACATTTATTCGGGCCGCGTTTGACAAGTCGTCAAACCAGGGACGCTTACAATATTTTTATGATTAACTGCGAATTTTAATTTAAAAAGTATCAACATGTGCAGTGCATGGTTAAACAAAGAATCGCTTGTACCCATTTAAACTTTTCCTGCTTCTGGCTTAGAAATTCCGGCATAAGGGCATGCTTGCATCAACACTTTGGATTGGCTATTCATTTTTTAACTTCTTACCGCCTTTATCTCTATACTGCTCAGCTGTCGTCCACATTTCGATCAAGCGAAACGCCATTGACCTACTTTTCCATGTTCATTGATGCCTGCTTGTCCTTGAGTTCTTTGTTGTTGATCTTTTGTCCTTATTCCAACCCCATCTTCATATGCCCGATCAGCAAATGATTGTAGTATTCTAAAATTCATACTAGACTCGGGTGGACTAAGAACTAGACCAGAGGTCCTATGCTGTCATATCAAAGTTCAAAAGTTCCATTTCTGACAATTTCTTTCTTGCATTTTAAAAGAACCGATGTTAGTAGTGAGGTCTTTGACGCTCCTTTGTTCATAGATCACATCGATGTGTGTTGACCTAAAAAAAAAACCACCACCACCACAGAAGCATACGCGTCATCGTAGTCTATAACTGTCATTTTGTACGTAGACAACGCTGATCCCAGTCCAATTCTCACCGTTGCCTTTATCTGGATGAAAAGTTTAAGACTGTATAGATATATAGGTCTGCCGATCAACTCTTCAGTGTACCTCGAATTGAGTTTGACATCCATTGGGTTCCGCAACTGCATACATAGATCGTGTATAGGTATTGATTCTGGTTCCGGAAAGCTGAAGATACTCCTTTTTTGACTTTCTACTGATATATAGTGAATGCTTTTGTCCCCTGAGTTGTGACTAGGTTGTCAACCCGATGAGCTCTTTCACAGTCTGTTGAAGTTTCAATACCATTTAACTCAGTTGCTGAATGAATTCAAGCTGATTGCCTGGTATAATTCTGTGCAGAAGTGGGTCATTTAACATGCATGGCTCTGATTCTTGCGTTGCTCAGCAGGACTTTTCAATTGGATCCACGCAGTACCGAAGATTTTTCCGTTTCAACCCCGATTCTGGATCGCTTTACACTATCTTACTATAAGTCTTTTGTGGAGAAGCAAGGCTTTCTGACTATAGCTATCGAATAATGTATATCCATGGTGCAGTAACTTTGTTGCTAACACGTTCGACTGTGTTCCACCCTCGAGGAACATAGATTGCTCATGAAACTTCTGTTTTTCGCAGCGAGTTGTCTGATTCCATTTGAGCCATACTCTCTCGTACTCCTTTTTAATTTTAACCCAACAATTTTCTATGCAAAACTTGGTCTAGGATCCTACATACTACCAGCGGAACCTATATGGGAGTTGTCAATCAACAACTTTTCCTCATATAGACAAATGATCGATTTAACAGCAAACCAGTCGATGTGCATTGATCTTGGATGCTTGGAAAAATATTTTGCTCGCGGGCGAGTTCAGCTGAGAATACCAAGGTGATCCCCTGTAGGTTTCTGGAACTACTGGCAGCGATTCATCAAAACCCTCGCGGAAGAACAAAATGCGAACATCTAGAGAAAGGCTATGCAAATGCATACGCGAATATTATTCGAAATCTATCAGAGAAAATTTTAGGCAAATTTGAGATAGCAGACATGCGTGACCTAAGTTGTTTGGGCCTTTAGTGTTGAAGACGATGTTTCATTTAAAATAACTGTCATGGAAAATTTCACCACATTTGCTGTGGCCTAGTTTGTTTAGAGTCTTTGCTTGTGAATTGTGACCCGCGAGCTACATAGGTTCATAAAATGTTTGTTCAAATTCAAAGGTGTGGTCAAGTCATGCCGAGGGATTTATTTATTATTTGGTGCAGCCAGATAAAGAACGTCATTCCATTTCTAATGGAATAGAGAACGTGTTTCGAAAATGGCGCAGGCACCAACAGTCGACCATGGGAGAAGCTGCCTTCGATCTCAGATTCTTAAGTAAGACCGAAGGCAGTTATACTTTTAATTTCTTAATGGACACCATGGAAGAAAACACAAGCTTGAGCAAACAAAACTCGGCACAGGGGTAGAATACGCACCCCCTTTGTGTACATAATCACTCTGCCGTTTCAAACCAGGGGTAGCTCTCACTCTTGCATACCCATTATTTACATTTAGAAGGGTGCACAAGTTTCTAAAATAACAAAACCCATCGGGGTTACACTGTTACATACCTCGCTCAGAGTCAATTTCAAAATTAAATTGTAATTTATAGCCATTTACACTATACCCCGACTCTATAAACGGGGTGAGAAAAGAGAAAAGCGCCCCACCAATTCCACTCAGTACATTCCTTAAGGGGCAGTGCGGGACAGCAGACGTTAAGTTAAGTAAATCGTGAAATTACTTTAATTACACAAAATAAAACCAGCACTCAAATACATGTATACCTAGACCTACTTCTATACGCCAAAGAGAAGTTTCTTTACAATAAATTAGGCGCATAACTCTAAATAAATATGCACGAGTATTGTTCGGCGCCATATTGTAACGGATAAGAGAAGAGGATAAACTTTATAGTTGTAATTAAAATTCCCGTGTACATCTACCCAAAATTGCGAGGGAAATACATTTTTCATTCAAAAGAAAAAAAAAAAACAAAAACATTTTAATAGCACAGTAGGAATTCGCGAAAGCGTCCCTCGGGACCGTCTCCGTTCGCGTCCCGCATCTAATTTGGGGAAAATTAATTTTGCAAGATAATTAAAATATTTAAAACTTTGAAATTCTCAAGAGCTTGTCGCCAACTCTATAAACAAATGCGTAGCTCCAAGAGTCATCGTCTCTTTGTAAATGTTGTGAACATCTATCTACATCTATGAGAGATATAGGTAGGTATCCAAGGAAACCGTCCTCCTCCTCGTCGTCTGAAGTGTATTTATAGAGCAGCTACAATTGCCCTGCATCGGTGGAATTCCAGAAACGATTTTTTCTTTTCCTGTTCAAAAACGTGGTACACTTCAAGCGAATTCAACTTGAAATTCAGATATAGATACGATTTCCTTCAGTCATGGGATATAACTCTCGCCTATGTGAAAACTGCTGCCGTGGCCTACAAATATCCATTCTGAAGTTGAGTTTTTTTTTTCTTTCTGTTGCTATTATTTCACCCCCCTAAGGGCATGAATGCCAGGGAGACGACGACGAAGACGGACGAACTAACTTCAGAAAGTAGGTATGTAATAAATTTTCCGTTTTTTTTTTCCTTTCCTCTGGCTCAATTCTAAAAATGGAAGATAACACCAAAATACGTATACAACTGGATAAGAGAAGGAACGTAGAGGAGAACTTGGAAAATTCAACCAAAAGATGGCAACAACAACAACGGTAAAGTTGCTATCGTGTCTGGGCATAGTCGCAGCAGCCCCAAAATACCAGATACACATATATAAATGTATACGTAATGAGATTCTGGTTATCTGGATGAAAATTGATGCTGTTCGTTATTACGTGCCTTCACTTTATTCAGATTGGATGTGGAAAATCCGGGGGAGCCGCCGCACATAGATAGATAAGCCGAAATGGAATGAATGTAAATAATCAGTTTGAAGGTTTCCGCGATCACAATCTGTAAATAGAACTTCGGATTTTCCGAAAATGGAAAATGGAAAATGATGATGGAAATCAAGCCAAGAGAAACAAATGAATCGATTTGGGACGCGAGTGGGCGGGTAATTGGTATATATTTGGATATCCATACGACGAGGGTGGAGGCGCTTCTAATCGAACGTGAGTGATACCCAACTTTGCTGGATAAGTTTACTCGTGCCTAATAAAAAATAACATTTGTGGAGATGGAGAAAGGAATAGGTTAGGTGTCCCATTTACGTCTGCTTTCAGCGGAAGAACTTGGACACACAACTATTGGACCCATTTCAGTAGTAGGAATACACCCCACACTCTCGATTTCATGTTTCCCAGTGCTAGAGGAGCCTTTCAAAAATCCAACATTGAGCACCGAAGAGTGACAACGTCAAGTACTCAAACTTGAACAAATATTTAGTCGGAAAGTAAACTACACAAGGTACAGTGCAACACTTTCTCTGATATTCCTCCAATTTCTACAATTACACTATTGTAGGTGTCAGATCTTTCATGCTGATGTGGTGAAAGCTATACTTTTATACAACTTTACTCTTTCTACGACAACGAGAGAGACTTAATTCGCAGCCTGGCACCTTGCTGTTACAGTAGGTACAATAGCTGCGCCTGATTTGCGTAAAAATCTCGGACAAAATGAGACAATGGCAAAGAACGCTATCGCTATGGAACGAACTTCCTTCTAAAGATTTCACAGCTCATCGATTTACATAACCTAATAGTTAGTAGTCATGCTTCCGACGATAGTGAAGTGGTGCCCATAAGAGAACGTAAGTCTTGTCGTCTACTGTTCTTTCTACTGCCGTTTGGAAGGTGGAATTTAGGAATTCCTTACCCCCATTGTGTCACAATTTGTTGGCTTGTCTACCTTCAGTTTAAGTCCACTTATCGATGGAACCTTTAACCACTGATGTTGGTATACTCAGCCTTCAACCTTCGTTGAAGTTTGCTTTGCCAGTCCGTGCCAGTGACCCAGGCTAATCTTGATTCAGGTAATAGATTTATAATTGCTTTAACAAATGAATTTTTTGACAACTTAGGATAAAATCCTCCGTTGTCTTTTCACAAAAAAAAAAAAAAATAAATAGGTGGCGCAACAGGTCCCTAGGGACCCAAGGTTTAGTTTCTCATAACCATTCGTTTTGTGTGAGTTTTTTTAATTTTCGGGACGAATGGAAGGCATCTGTAATTTCATGCCGTGTCCAAATGGACAACTGAGAAGCTCATTGATGAAAGTTATACTTTCGGATGTTTGTCAGACGTTAATGAGAGGTGGCGCTGTCAAAAATCATAATATTTCTACTGAGAGTCTCTACAGCCTACCATGTTTTTAAAAGTCGTTAAGCAATTGGCATTCAGTTTTCAGTTAGGTCAAGTGTTTCGAAATCTACATCAGTAATAGCTTGAGGCCACTTAGCCCAATGGCCGCCATAGGTCGAAAATAGAGCTTACATTTTTCAAATGATTTATAGAATTGACATCTCATCCCTGGTAGAAAAATTCAACGAACTTAGGCCCATTTTATTCACTCAAAGTTGAACACAACTTGGACATTTTTATATGGGAAACTCCCCGAGTTGTGTTCAACTTCCAGTGAATAAAATGGGCCTTAGATTCGCCTTTTTTTGGAGGAATGGTTTGCAGTTAATTCATTGAAAGCGGTCTTGGGCAAAAAGTTTTTAGAGTCAGCCACAAGAAAGAAGAGGTGATACACCTCAAGGACTATATTTGCCAAAGTAATCATTGCTTGCCCTGATGGATGATAAAAGCCACCAGCATACAAAATATGCTAATATACGACTTTCTAGAGATGACCTACAAGAAGCACTTAGGTTTCCATAGCCCGTCAATCTAATACAGAGGCCGCCGGTGTATAGAATCTTCCTCTAAAGTCGCACTTGCGACCAAGCTAGTCCTGCCATTTCTTTGTCGGATCGGAAGTGTGACCTACCCTCTCATAACCAATTTCCATTTCCCAAGAGTTTCTAAATGTGAATCATAGTTTTCATCCCTTAGATCGTGAAAAGGATAGTAAACCCTCCAAATATCAAAATCATCGCTACGAGTTCAAGAAGCTGAACCAACTAAGCTGAATCTATATAGAGGCCTCCTATAATTGAAGGAACAGATCTCCATAACACGCTATAGGAATTGATGCTCAAAGAAGGGCTTGCTATTAATCGCAGCAAGGCAGCAAGTCGCGATCTGAATGAGTCCGAAATCTATTTCTATTGCTGCCTTGCTGGGGTTAATAGTAAGCCCGTCTTCGAGCCACCTATTTTTATTGCTGTTATGCATGCGTCAGCATCAAAATCAAAGACCGATATGTGGACATAGTAGTCTTCAAACCTCCGGGAGCTGACGGCTTCGAGCCTGAGTCTTACTTAAGTTTGATGACATGCAGTGGCAGGGAGCAAACATCACAGCATTTCCAAAAATGTCGACTGATTTAGAATTTTCGACTTCAATCGACTGTAGTCTTCTCTCATCTGTATAGACAATTTCTGATAAAACGATATGGCTGATGAATGAAATCTAGAGGCATCCATTGCCCGGTCCAGAAGAAAGGAGACTTTTTTGGTCGGCGACAGCTACAGAGCGGAATTTCCGACTATGTATTAAAATATGATTACACTCTGATCGACCACTTCGATGGACCGCAAATGCCGATGTTTTGCCTTACCGCACTTTCAACAGAGCAGCTTTATAGCTCATTTCAATATTTAACTGTTTGTTTCTTTGGAGGTTCCACACCTATACAAAGCACACTACCTCATGTTTCGTTTCGATTGGATTCCAATAACTAAATGAAACTCGGTGCATAGCACCTCCGTCGAAATGGTTCTAAGCCCATGCCACACCGGCACGCAAAATGCTCAATAAAACGCAAAATAGATGCGAATAAAAGCAAAGATATACATTTCATGCGAGTGGCTGCTACATATAACACCAACTGTCGATTGTACCACAACAATGTCGCGACAAAATTCATAACACCGAACGTATTCATTTTTTTTATATTCAAATTCTATTTAATTGAGTTTAGGCGCGCTCGTACACACCCTTTCAGCGAGCAGCACCACACCAGCAGCAGCGCGCCAGGAATTCTGTTTATTTCATTAAATATTCCTGCGGCGCGTTCGTGAGTCAGTCAGTGTGTGTGCTCGCACGGAATTTAATAGCTGTATAAATTTTAACATATAAATTTGTAATAACTTCATTATGCATATACGTACATCGCTACATACCGCATGAGTATAAGCCAATAATGTGGAACCCAACCCTGCCTACTGCATCAAGAGGTGTTGTGCTCTTCCGTGGAATCGAAATCGATTCCAAGTCTCGCTGCAGGGATCATAAAAAAAAGAAAATCGATCGAATCATTAGGAACGATATTACCTACACAATTTTTTTTTTCCCATTTTTTGTCTTTCCACGCTTGGAGATTACGCGGCCACTGAAATCAAGCGCGAAGCAGACTCATTCCCCGCGACGAGATATTGATAATAATTCGTCTCTTGAGTGTGTGCGTAAATGTTGTTCCATAAATTTATGCCACATGTGAGATCGGGTATCTTCTCTACGAAAAGGAGCAAATCGAATTATAAGGTATCGGAGTTTTGTTCGTTTCCTAAATCGGTCTTGTTTTCTTCTTCACATTTTTATGTTTTAATCATTGATGGCGGCGCGGCATGGCTTAATCAGGTCGGTCACAAAGTTAATAAATGTTTTACCGCGGGACGATGAGGAATCGCGTCGGTCGAACATCAGGTAGGAAGATGTTGACAGATACGAATGTACCTGCGCTTCAATATGGAGGCATATTAATGTCGGCCATTATTAGAATGTTTGTTTGACACATGTTTGGTGCGTGAAAAGTGTTTCGTACGAGTATATGGGGAGGATGACAGTGATGAGCAGATGCAGCGCAGACCGATTTGAAGTGGAAAATGATGGCAGAAATTGGGGGAAAGTAGGTAGTGCATCATGTACCTACGAGTAAAGTCCGTGCGTGGATGTGACACTGAAAGCCAATCCTTAAAGAATCGTTCGCTATACAAACTGGCTTGAAGACCGCACTTAGAATTTGCAGTGGTGGTCTTATACCAGGTATTGTGTAACGTCTTATTTGTTGCTCGTCAGAGGGCGTTGCTATTATAATCGAGTCAATCAAAACGGTCGGGCTTGGCGGGGAAGCAAAACTTGGCAAAATACTGAATAGCTCATTTCTACCAATGCCAGTGGAAGAATTCGAATCAATAAGGCTTGCAGAAGCAATTGCAGATAGATGCTAGAAAGACTCATGTCACTGTGGTTGGTATACACATCAAAGGAAGTCCTCTCTACAATCAAACAGGGGCTCAACAGACGAGTTGTCAAGTCATTCCCTAAAGCTTTGAAGTGATAATTTATTTGGTTTGGCTTATGTATGGTTTGGTTTATATATGCCTATCATGGTGGCGGCCCTATACTGATGGCCTCCTGAGAGCGAGTCCATATATGCTTCCCCCCGGCAGGTATAGGACTTTTAAAAATGTTTCCAGGTGACCGCAATTGCCAAATGTCCTGCCAGCCTATTGCGATCACAACCGCAGTCGACTTTCGACCTTCTACTCCATTTTCTTGGAGATGTTCGAGTCTTACTTCTGATGCGCATAGATTTCTTAATTTCTTGTCGCTAGGCCCGACGGGAGGGAAATTGGTTGCCCAAGAGATACATTCGCTCAAAAAAATAAACGCATTCTAACGAATGGTTGGCAGAAGGTTTATGCAGCCATTCATCGACTTATTGCGTCGACAATTAATTTATTTATTTTCCTAAAGGTCTCCTCTCTCTTTTGCGATCGCAGAACTTGCTCGTAATTTTGTAATTACCCGTTAATAAGTAATAAAAATAATAATAATAATGTTTTTACTTTGCAAGAGGAAATATCTGCAGGAGTCTAGGTTCAATGCTATATTGTTGGAGTCATTTTCGGTAAATCGGAATACGCGGACGTCCAACATTCTGGTGGAATGTCCTACAATGATCGTAACGTGATAAAACTGTTTGCGTTTGGATCACTTGTCTCTGCAACGACTGTGGAAATTTCAGTTACACCCCATTCCGACGGTATTGCCTCCTTTACATTTTGTCACCCATTTAGCTTGAAACGTTTTTAATGTCGTACTTGTGAGACTGCTCATTGGTCAGAATGCAGGATATTGTTAGAGAATTGTTTGGTATTACCTTCTTTACTTTTGAGCCTCAAGACCCTTGTCCAATACTTTCTTCAAAATTATCAAAATGGCCACCTCTTCATGTAAAGTAAGTTTTTATTTTCTATTGATCGAAAAAGAATGCAAACAGAAGCAGAAGGGTTTGCATAAATTACCTTTTTTTTGCTGTGATTACCTAAATGTCCTTGCTGCTCTTTTTTTTTCCTAATTTAATATTTTATGTGGTGGCCAATTTTTTTGGTCCGGTCCCTTCTTAGTACACTTTTTGAAATTTTTCAGTGGCAATGCTGCTGGACATTTTTAAAGATCAATACTTTTTGTTTTAGTTTATATCCGATGATAAATCCAGTTTAAAAAAAATCTGATAGCGATTCGGCTTTGCAGAGTTTCTCGTATAGGTACCTGAGGCTCCTCCATAACACAGTTGGACATAACCCCGCAAAAACTGTAGGTTGTAGGATCTCATTTTTGTCAATTTGCTTATAGGCTTTGTACAAACCATTTGTTTCAGGAAATGGGGCTACGAACTGGTGATCCAAAGATCGCTGAAACCATTTGGAAAAGTGATTGCCTAGATTGGTCTTCCGGGGATTGACATCGGCAAAGAGCATGTGCAGAGAGAGTGGAGAGAGTGGATGATGTCATCGATTGAAGCTGCAGCCATTTGACGTGTTGAGTCTTTCAAGTAGTGTAGGAGTTTCTACCCTGTTTTAGAATTCATAATTGGACAAATGACCCTATAGTTGTGTCTTAAGTCGCAATATCCTAGATCTTTTTATATGATGTGGCTATCACTATACACGCTTCTCTTTCGAAATTCTTTGAGACGGGCTTCTCATCCTACAAGGTGAAGATTCATAGTCCAGCTCTCGTTATATACACGGCCTTCTTCAGCTTTGGGTCTTTTCCCACTGGATATGCTAGGGCATTAGCAGCAGCTTATGCCTCTGCATACTCGGCTAAGGTCGGATTTCTATTGAGTACATAAATGCCCAGTTTGGTTTGTGTATTGAGTGAATTTTCAGAAATATGGAGTTTGGTCGAATTAACATAATTATATATCGCGCTGCATGTGTTCTTTTCTACATACCTGCGTTTATAACTTCAAGCTTTTATTTTTATTTGTTTTAATCCGGGCGGAAAATGGGACTAAATCAGTCATAGCAATGTGGGCACTTTTGTAATACTGAACTTATTGTCAGCCAAACCGCAACTGTTTAGACGTTGCGTCGGCTTGAAAAATACGGCAGTATACTTTGGAAGACCATTTGCCAACTTACATAGGAAGAGAACTGAGTTGAACCCTGTACAATGTACATAATACATATATACGTACATTGTGGGAACTGGGAAACACACTATATAATAAATATTTCCTCAACTATTTACTTATTTGTTGCAGCAGAAATGTAACATTTAGGTCTAAGTCTATCTATATCTATTGTCCGCGGAATTTGTGTACTTACCATGATTTCTCTCAATGCTAAGGTTCTGTATACAGGCAATGCAATCAGAGTACAGAGAACCAAGATAAAAAACAAGAAAAAAAAAAATACCACACATGACTTCATGCTTTGGGTCAAAATAAATGGTACACAAAAAAATAGGTAGCCCAAGTTAATTAAATTTTACATTCTCCGCATTCAAGGTTAGACAAACTGCGCCATAAAAATACATGCCAAAGGTTTTTCAATGTGAGTGCAAGGCCAAAGCGCTCAGGTTAGCACATACCTAAAGTATGCTTGAAATTAATCATCTCAGCATTTGCTGATGGACTTGGCAGCATATGGAAATATTAAATTCTTTCAGCAGTGGTTCGCTCAAAAAATAGACTTTGTTATTAATTTTGACTCAAAATATAATTTACTATGCAACGATGAAGAATGAAGATCTTGGCACATCATTGGGTTGAGACCCAGTTGATGAAATAGATTTTCACATAAAAAACAAATGCTAGCGGTAACACTAGGAATCGAACCCAGGGAAGAACTCTGGAGAAATCCAGAGAGTCTAGCTGGGTAAGATTTACAGTGGTAGAGAGACGAAAAGAGACCCGTCAATGGTGGTCTAATTCGAATATCTCTCGAAAATATATATATGCAACGATGATGTGGTATCACAAGGGACCTTTTAATGGTTTAAGTGTGTTGGCTAGCCGACAGCCACTTCAACCTAACCTAACCTAACCTAACCCTTGCAACGACTATGTGATGTATAGACATTTGCGTCTAACTATTATTTGCAGTCAGTCATGTTGCTCAACTGACATAACTTCTATAATGGAGCTGGTTATAAGAAGGTGTCTATCCCAAATATCAGAATTGGTAAATTAACGATTATGATGAGAGCGGCTTTCAATATTGTGCATCCCTCTAATTGAAGCTTCATACCGGAGGTAGAAGTTTCGGTGACATTGACTTGTAGCTCAAATCTACTATGCAGAGTTATTTTTTTCCTGCATTCTCTAACTAAGTAATTTGTGGCAAATATCAAAAATGTCGAAAGTAAAGGAGTTAAGTTGTAAAGAGCAATGGTCGGTGATTACTTGTATCATGCTGTGTATTCTCCTAGGTCAAACACCGCCTTACAAATATAAAAAATGTATACACATTTCGGGTGTACTTTCACGTATTGAACCCCAATCATTATGTGTTACATTTGTTGTCATTTGTGAGTTTAACAGAAGCTCAATTAAATTTGAACACAGAAAAATACATCGCACTGCTAGTCAAAAGCGGGCCAATTTAAATTAAACCAATACACTAAGAGCACTATAGGGTCCCTTGTGTTACCACATGAATCTGCTTAGTTATTCACCCTTCTCCTTGGGGGCTTCTTCTATGGGCCTTCTGATGAAGCGTAGGACAAATCGAATTCATTCATTTATTAGATCGTTCAGATCCAGTAGAAAGCTCCCAAATGGAGTTTCCGTCTTTGTGAGAGAGAGCCGGACTAGTACAGATAAAGTGAAGAACAGTATCTCTTCCTAATTATCGTGCAAACAACTTCTGCAAAATGAAAAGAAAGTATCCTTGGTCGCATTTGATTTTACATCTCTTTGAACTTAGGTACTTTGTTTCATTATTTTACATAAATTCCTATTATTATTTGTTGGAAATAAAAAATTGTTTATCATCAAATTTTAATGAATATGCCATTTTTAAAAGCGTGAACTGTTTTCTTCACCTGGCGTATGTATAGAGGGGAAGTCGACATGTGTAATCTAGCCAAGAATTTATCGACCCAGTACATTCTCAGTTTACAGTAGTGGTATTCATCTAGAACTACTCCAAACGTCCGATGTTGTTGAAACTCAGCGAGAAAACATCGACCATCATGATGTCAATCAATCAACAGGTAACAATGAAAAAAAAAAAATCATTATAACTCCCCACGTTAGGTTGAGATATACGATCCACAGAAATTCAATAAATTAGTGTCAACAAGGAAAAATAGCCTAAGTCATTTTTAGCCACTTTTCATTAGCGCGGGTTAAAGGTTTGCCTCCAGATGTGGGAAGACGACTTGTGCGTGTTTTCCTGATCCATAGCACAGCAACCGTCAGAGATAATTGATTAAAAAAATATGTCATATAAGCAGGTGCACCCAACAGCAATTAACTCAAATTTGACATTAATTCGACTTATGCATTTTTTCTTTGTTGCCACAATGCATTCAGCTCGCATTCTTTTTTGGGTGTCTGTTTATCGTTCTCTTCGAAATCTAGCCATTCGAAGCCTAAACTTCAGTCTGGGAAAGATTTAGAGAAAACGGTACGTAGCAGTAGTCTTGCTTTAAACATCGATATAACTACCACTAAATCTAATTGTAATCTCCTCAATTCGCAATTTGTTGGAGTTCCTGTTTAACCAATGCAACTTTTTTTAACTTAACAAATGATGATAATAAAGAATTGATTAAAAACAGCTTCAGTCAAAGGCAACAGCCGCAGCAAGGCTAGTCATCGTTTAATGATTGATGTGCCGATGTAGTTGAACTCTGTCGAGGCAACAAGTCTGTCCCACATTTATAAATATACTTCTTCCCTTTATTTCCTATATACCTAAAGTATATTACGCCAGCGCATAGGCAGGTACTATAACTACTGGGTGTGCCATCTTTTATGAAAAAAGGTAAAAATTCCTCCCATAAAAATTTGGCTACCTTTAATGCACAGGAACACCTGTTACGAACTATTCAACGAACTTTTTCCACTGCGTTATCTCTTGCGAACGTCTGACAAATATCCGAGAGTAAAACTGTCATGAAAGAACTACTCAATTGGCCTTTTGGATTCGGCGTACAATGGTAGAGCCAATTAATTTGTTCCGAAAATTTTAAATTCACTCAAAACGAATGGTTGTGAATAGCTACGCCTAGGATTTAAGCGGACCTCTTGCACCAACTGTTTATTTATTTAAAGTTTAGCAGCTTTGAAGGAGATGCAAGTCTATCTAACCAGTTATGATCTTGCAAGTTCACCCCAGAACCATTTTCTCTATAAAGAAAGTTGCAGAACCTGCCTTTTCAACGTTACCAGTTGTATTCAGAAAGCCGTGAGCTCGAATTGTCACATCGAAATTTTTCTAATAGAGATGGTTTCTTGTGCGAAAAGCTGCTTAATAGTTTTGGACTGTGTTCGCTACAAGTAAAATTGCTCCACTACTACCTATTTAATATTGGTCTGCATTGTGTAGCAGTGGGAAGTAGTAGGACAGTAGCGGTAGCACAAGTTTCCATCATCGGGCTATTAATGTTTTTCCCTCTCTGCAAATTAAGTGCAATCAAAAAAAATTCAGCCACAGTATGCGGAATTTCAATTAAAGGACTTCAAAAGGTCTTCAACTACAGTTCTCGATTTCGAACATCTGTCTGAACTATTATTATGTATCCAATTTATTTAATAAAGCAATAGTTTTTTTTTTTTTGTTTGAAAATACGACTTCGTTATTTAGGTTATGTCTAGATTACTACACCGCAACGACCTGACCAGTCACTTTGGTTTAATACATTTTTTTTTTGTTGTGAAGGTATTTTGTTTAAATAAATATGAAACACGAAGTCTATATACCTTTACGTACGAGTGACATAGTGAGGTACCTACTCACATTTACTAAAAAGCTATGCGCCGTACTAAAAACAAATTTTAGTCTCGACGTTAAATTTACCAAAGCTCACAATTGCAACATTTTTATGGACAATCTAGCCACTGCGAACAACTTAAAAAGTCGAAACTAGAAATGTTTAGAAATGTAAGACCCTACAGATATAAAGAATAGAAAAACTACGAACGACCTCTCAATTTTTCTATGTGACGGCTGATTTCGTGAAACATACAAAAAACACGAACTTAATTTGAAATTCGAAATTTTATTTTTTTCCCCAGTAGGTACCTATCTCAAGCAACAACATGAAACCAAATCCTCTCTCCGAACAACCAGCGACGGCAAAATGAAAACCCCATCAAAAAATATTCAAAAATAACTTAAACCAACACCTCGTTGAGGAAAAGAAGAGAAATCATTGCACACACACTCGCTTGAACGACGCCATTCCAACTCCAAGTGAAATAGCCTGCCTTCTCTTTAAAACCCTCCTCCCAAGTTGTTTCTTGTGTTGTATCGCCGTCACCGTCACTCGTCCATTCCACTCAAACCGAAAAGCCATCCATGCGGCACTCTGTGTGAGCGAAGCGACAGTTCGTGCCGACAGAGAAGACAAACTAATGGCTGACCAAGAGTTTTTGCGCCAAAGTAGGGGTGTCCTCGCGTTGCCACACCACACCGAACGCACAAAAATCACTTGGACTTCCAGCAGTGATCGGCAACTGCACTCGAATTCGAAAGCGAATCTGATCGATTGACAGTGTTGCTGTGGTCAACTGTCATAGTTATTGCCCAAAGTGCATGCCAAGGAGACTGACTGACAGAGGTGCCACAGGAATTCCAAAGACTGCATGTATAGTACTTCACTTTATAACAGACATTGGTGCTAATATGCTTTTTGTGGCATCGTAAAATTAAAATTATAGGGGTTTTTGACGAGTTTTTAAACGATTGTAAAAGTTCGGTGTTTTTTTTCTCCCTTCCCCTCGCTATCTTGGCGGTGGGGCGGCGGCGACGGCGGCGTCGTCTTCCTGAAATACTATGATGGGTAATATAATGTTTTACTACGGGCGAATGTCTACTTTCGTCACTTTGGCGTGGCGCTTAACCACCCTGTCCGAGCTTATGCCTCTCGTTTCCTATTTTATTTATTTATTTATTTAATTATTTATTGCGTATAATTACCCCCTCGCAGTAGCGTGCGTAATGGCGCTCTCCTTTTGATTTATCGGGAATTTATTGGTTATTAAAGTAAATCGTGCACCTTTTCCACTGTGCGGTTGACAATTCAATTTGACAGTGTCCACATGGCGTGTGTTTGTGTTTGTGTTTTCTTTTCACGGCTGTCACAGTTGTGTATATTTTTGCGTTTTTATTGATTCTAATGAATATTTTTATGGGGTTTACTATTAGATTTAATGCCTTGCGATTTATTGCTCTCATTCTGGGATGCAGGAGGGTTTCTGACGTTTTGAGGATAGTGTTCCTCAGGAGTATGGCTGCCTATCGTAAAGTTAAGCGATATTATATTGGAAGCGATAATGTCGAGCTGTTGTATATTTTTATACGAATTGATTGGTGGTCGTCAGAAGTCAGATAGTGGTGCATGTATATTATGGAGTTGAAGTTGACAATTAGTTATGGTTATGAATCAAGTTTGAGAGCGGGCCTTTCCTTATCGGCTGACAATAAAAAGAGAGAAAGATTAAAAACCCATCAACCGAATGATGGTGTGTTCTTTTGAAAATTAAAAATTAGTATGAGAGCATAACGAAGCTATTTGGGGGAGCTGTGACATGTAATGAAGTGATCAAGGTTTATTCAACTCGAGTTGATTTTCTCCGGCGGTGCTTTGTGCAGGGGGGAATTTAATGTGAGTTTGACAGTGGGCGGTTGATTATTGGTCAACTTATCTAAAGTGAGAAGTGAGGTGAGAATCTTACGCACACATCAGGGTGCGATGTTTGGAGAAGGATTGTTCAGGACTCTTTGGGAGCTGTGAGGTTCACAATTGATGTAAAACTTGAAACAGTCTCCCAAATGAGCCAAAGATGAGCCTATATCAGACAGTGATGATGGAAAATGAGTTGAGGTACCTATCTGTTAAGGAATGGTCTTAAACATTTGAGGAGGCCGACTGTCACGAAAAGTGAGATTGATTTTGCGATTTTGGCTTCTAAGGCTGGTGCGCATAGACAAAGGACTTCAAATAAAATCATACCATGAGACAATTACTAGATGTATGAGCGAAAAGTTGATCTCCTATATGGAGATGTCTTCACGGGAGTGGAATCCGTCCAAAAATATACATGTCTTCCATTAAGGACGATGGGATTTCAATTTTAAATAACGGCTAGGCATATCAACTCAATTTTTGGTTTATTGTGGAGCTTGGACAGTGCAGCCCCGTTCGGTTTTGAACACGATTTTGTGCTTTGTTTTCACTCCCGCACTTGGTTGACCTCTCTAGAACTTTCGGGCTGGTTTTCCAGTGATAGCTTCACAAAAAATCTGTGGTAATAAGTTAAAATAGCTGTCAATTTTTTTAATTTTTCAGTGTGAGCAAAATAAATTTATCTTAAGGTTTTCAAATCTATAGTCCAAGTAAATTAAAGCTGTCCAGTTTTCTTCATATTTAACGGTTCTGAATTGTTATAGAGTGATGGGACCCGGACTAAAAGAAAGCTAAGAAAAACCAGAACTTTGTAATGTAAAAAACTCGAATGTGGCTTATATGTCGACATAAGCTACTTCAACTTATTGCCACAGAAATATTGGCTCCAAAATGAATCAATGTGTGTGGGTTGTCGACGTCGAAATAATAATTTGAGGTAGTCCTGAAGAAAATAGTACAAAGTGAGTGGCGGAGAATTCATTTAGGTATAGGTATCCCCCTCTTTCGATGGTACAATCGTTAGAGTTATTCTACAACAATCCAATCCTGGCGTTAGCTGTAGGACAGATGTCGTTGCTATCAAGTTCTGGCCGTAGTAACATGGCTCTATGTGATTGCGGGTCTTCCTTCCTCATATCACATTAAGGTCCAACGACTTTCTTTCTTTTCATGTAACACTTTTGGATTTTTCTCGCCCCAACAATGCTAATGGAGTTACAAAAAATTTTGCCCAATCAGCGTACTCCCGTGGCGCAATATGTGATCGAGAGACTTAAGATACTTGTGTTCTTTAAATAAGCGTCGGAGATATTCCAAATTCTTCGTTCTGTCATAAGACTTACAATTTTTTCTAACGCAATACTAACCGCTGTAGCTGTTATAAGAATATAATACGAACTATCACCAAAGGTTCATATAAGAAGCAAAGCATCCAATAAATACCGATTAAATTGTAAAGTCATATTTTAACTAGGCGGAGATATCTGTAGACAAGCGAAACTTGTCTCTATCACTGCAGACGAATGGTCTCTGTAGTGACCTAGGGATCACCAACAAGTCATGCAAAGTTCGAGAACTATGCTAAAGGATTACCAGGGAATAATTGCCACTTTTTGAATACCAGCCGTTGGTCCTACTGGCAATCTTCAAGCCTGCATGAGCAAGTATTTATGCAAATGTATTTATAATCATGATTTCTACAACTTGTAGCTATTTTACCGTCATGCAAAAAGTCTCTAAACTATTTCTATGCTTAACTGAAATACTGGTCAAAATTAAATTATTTCTATATCAATAAAACTCACTCAACCGAATAAAACAAAACATTATAGCAACGCTCATGCAACACCCCATACAGAACACATTACGTCGCAGATAGGAGCCACAAAAGCCCTGTCAAACAGGCCTATTAAAGCTAAAACACGAACACGTCCATCATAGTCTAAACTAAACCCCATCACCACCCCCGATTTTATCGATCAGAGACTCATTACAGTGACTGAAAAACTCTTTTCGAATTTAAATTATTTTATTAGTATTAATTTTGAATGGGTGTAGATATGTCCTCGGACATTTACTGACTTTGCGTTCGAACAAGCAACATCAGACCTAAAGTATGAACGAAGCAAAATGCGGCATATCTTTGAAATGTAGCTATACCGCACAAAAACAGCGCTTCGCTTTCAACTGAGACAACACTTAAATATGGCGATAAGAACTTCAGACAGTTGTCTTATCTTGAAGAGCCACTTACTGCCGACCGACAGCTGTATTTTTAAATCAATTCGACTGGTTAATGGACATTTTATTTTGTTTTTATGGTGTGCCTACGGGTACACATATAATATTTTTAATTGTAATAATAATTAACATTCGCCTGAAGTAAAAATTATGTATGACAGTGCTGTTACCGACAGTCATTGTAATAACAAGCTAATAAGTTGGCGCCCAACGTTCTAATGGAGCGAAAAGATTTTTTTTGTTTTTTTTTTGACAATCATAATGGACGTGATCGTCAGTGTGAGGGGGGGGGGGGCATCGGGTAGACGTGAGGTTTCATTACTTTTGCTTTTATTTCCGATGGAAGTGCTTGATTTTTTTTTTAAAAAGAACCGGATCTTTAGAGGTTTTGCTCCGATACAGATACCAATTTTTAATATAATAGGACCTATAAATCTTGGATTTATGCTGTGCGAATCTACCGAAAAAAAAAAAAAAATAGACAGACTAAGGCAGCAACTAAAGTACTGCTAAGAAGCTTCTATACGGTCGAGTCGTCTTTTTACTCAACAGGCCTGTCGGAGACACTCGTGCATTGAGAAGCCTCGCCAAAAGCTTGATATAAACTAAAACCAAGGTCCCTAAAAAAACTGCCTAAATCAGTTCGTTAGCAAGCGGATATTAGGCTCTACTTTGAATTTCTTACAGTTTTTCGAGCTCCTCAGACAGCTGCATCTACCCTTTGATATACTTTTAATGCGGAACCTATTCCGAAGGTTCCAGTAGAGAAGAGCTTCAAAAATCAATAACAATTCATTGACCCGGGTAAAAATAAAGGGCGCCACACATAAAATAAGTCATGTCCTTTGCGTCAACTGACAGATGGATATTAGCCAGTTTATTGAAGCAACGCATAGGTATACCAAAGCGATGGCTTCTGCAGATAAAGTGAGTTTAGTTTCTGTGTTTGATTCCGTCGAATGTGTGACAGTTTTCACAAACTAAGGGTAATTGGGCCCAAGTACTTTAGCTTTAGAGTAATGGCTCACATTGTCTCAAAACTTAAACATAATTTTCTTAATGATAATTAAAATGATAATTTACTCGACTGAACGCCGCCACAAAAACAGGATTCACCAAGTGAACGCACCCATAAATTTTGCATTTATTTTCTTTAGGTATTACAAACAAACTCCCTCCACCATTTCATTCAACTAATGTGGCTCATACTTGTGTGGAACGGCTCGGAAAGTGGCCCAAATCCAAAATTTCTTCGGCTCAACGCTGGGCCCAACCTTGAGTGGACCAGAATGAAATAAACTGTCCCCTAAAAACTGTCACATATCCGTTGCATAAAATACTGTTTAACTGAATAGTTCCACAGGCAGTATGCTTTCTGATTGAACTGTCGTCATCGTTTTAAAGTTCCAGCCCAAGAATGAGCTTTATCTGATTTTAGTCGACGACAATGACATATGACAGTTGCCCTCATTCTCCCAATATTTCCACCAATGAATGTGGTTTGTGTATAAACTATCAACAGATACAAAAGTAGAAAGTAAAACTACTTCACCCCATGCATCAAGCTTATACCTATAATTTGCTGATGCCTAACAAACTACCTGTCATAACCTGGAGTGTAGTCTGTTTGTCTGTCAGTTGATACTTAGCCCCCACGGATACGACGAACTCTATGCGTTGAAGTCTTGACAGATCGGCACATTAATTGGTGGACACTTTAAAAAATTTATATAAAATATAATAGTTTGCGCAACGGATTTGAGACAGTTTTTGTGCAACTGTCATCCGTCTGGGTAACGGCTAACGGATACGTTATAAATTCCCACTTCAGTAAGAACTGCAAGTAAATTACAAAATTCATCAGGAAAGAAAGAGATTTAACTTAGACTAAGGCCGAAGCCTAGCATTCATAGGAACTCATATAATAAGTAAAGAGACCCAGTGGCTCGCTTCCTGACTGAGATGGCCCCTCGCGACACAGAGAATGGACTGCTTTCAACTTTTAAATTTTGGCACAAGTTATTCTTCTCCCAGACAATCAGACAAAAACTACAATTTAAGGTCCAGGCAGAGCTGCATTTGAGCATTCGAATATGTCATCGGTTTCGTGTCTTGCGGTGCTGTTACGGTTGAGCGCCATCAAGGAGCCATTTGCCTGAATGGAAAGTTGCCGCCTGTGCTATGCCATGCAGCACAGGATTTCTTGAAAAACCGTGTACATCTTCCGTTCGTTTCCGCCTATCATGCCGAGTTCCTCCAAATGAAAAAAACTTAGATCGGGAATGACGAAGCAGCATCTGTAATAGAATCGCAGTTCCTGCCTACTATCACCGTTTCCACCAAACCGTTCTTCCTACGATAATAGGAAAAATTCAACGACTACGTGTACCATCCTCTCAAGTGGGTTCCACTCCTCTTTCTACATGCATATAGTCTGTGCCAGGTTCGTTTCCTCCATCCACCGCTCGTATAATGTCGTTTCATCTATATTATGCTCCTTTGAACGGGAAAAGTTAATGGACTGTGCATGTTCTTCTTTCATCCATGGCGCTTAAGAATATTTATGATTTTCTCCGTTTTTCCATACATGCGTTTCTATCCACTCGATGCTAAACAGGACGGTTGATGTGTAAACATCGCAGCAAGAGATTGTATTTCATATTTCCTCGCCACGACCAAAAATAACAACAAAAAAAGGGAATCCATTGGACTACGAGTACATAGGAACATGTATAGGACGCGTTGCCTGGCTACAAATGGAGTTGCTGCCGCTGTTGTTGATTGAAGAGGGAACGAAGGTTTTTGCAAAAGATACACATGTACCTACTCGCATCGAAAGCGCTTGTTATATTTGCTGTTCGTGTGCGGTTGAACATGGAAGGATTCTTTAATTTTATTTCATAAATCGCATTAATTGGAAGAGTGTCGGAGATTGTTTGGATTTGGGATTGCCTGCGAGAGCCAGGGGAAGATCAGAACAATGGGTGGTTGCAATGCAACAATTATGCCATTAAAATGTTTTGGGGGAGATTA
This sequence comes from Cheilosia vernalis, assembly GCA_949126925.1. Lineage (NCBI taxonomy): Eukaryota > Metazoa > Arthropoda > Insecta > Diptera > Syrphidae > Cheilosia > Cheilosia vernalis. The sequence continues at coordinate 97,190,889 of OX421358.1, read as the reverse complement.
TAAATGTCGTTCGTGGTAATTGAGGGACTTTTCTTTGCAGGCGACATATGGCGAGATTGTCGCAAGAAATGCGGCGATTTTCAATAGTTCTGGTGATAAATTTTGATCTTCTGAACCCGTCTATGGACGATATCGTTTTATAAAATTTGAATGAGCTTACTTACCCACTTAAGGTGGCGCTACAGTCCGGGGTAGACCTGGGCCACAACCAACAAGCGTCTCCAGCCAGCACGATCTTTGGGCAGCTGTCTTCAGTTTCACACACTAAGTTGGTTAAGGTCCCCTTCCACTTGCGTGCGCCACCTGAGTCGCGGTCTTCCTCCACTGCGCCGTCCCTCGGGTGTGATTCGAAGATTTGAACTTTCGACAGCTCTCATTATTTATATTTGTTGGAAATGAACTAGATTACTCACTCAAACTCATAGTTTTCGCAGCCAGTTGCTGTTTTTGGAGGGCTGTCATTTGGACGATAAATCGTCGCAACCGTTACGGAGTGCGTGCCCTGGATGATGGCGTTAAGTTGGCTATTAACAGCATAAAACGTTTTGTCAGACTCACCTTTATTTTCGTCAAATCATGTCCTGGTGCACATCAACTTAGGCCCTATTCTTCATAAAAGGTACGAATGGCAGGATGCTGTAGCCATCTGTTGTGAAACGTTTTGAAACTGGAAAACGTATACAGGTACAGCCAGTGCAAACCAGCCAGATTTTTAGCTTTCTGCCTCATGACCAATAAATGCAAAATCTTCTGTCAAACAAGCCAAACAATCAACTGAAAAGAGTTTATCCTTCGTTGTATGAACACATTTTTAAACTATTATTTAGGGAACATTGTCCCCTCCACTATATGCATGTGTCCCCGTTCAGACGTTAAATGACCTGTTCTTTTACAAAGAGGCAAAGAGTGTCCGCAATGGTTTATGATAAGGCACTTTAGTCGATCGTTATAGAGTGAAGGACAAGATTTGTATAACTAGAACATAATAGTCTTTGAAATATGTCTTTAACTTTGACTAAAGTTCGACAAAAGTTGCAAAGACTAACTTTTTTGGCAGAACATCGCTGTCTAAGTTTGTAGGAGCTCTGATAGCTTCGTAAGACCGCCATATACAATGAAAACAAATCCCAATGATGTCAATATATGTAGAGAGATCCACGAGGACATACCTCATTGTCCGGGTCTCCGTCACTTTCGAAAAAGAACACTTGAAAGTTACTACTTGCATTTCATAGAAGAACTTTCTGAGGGCTATCTTCGTAGGCTCTAAGGATGACCGGATGGCTGGACAGCGTCGAGCTCAAGCGATGTGACCGGTTTTATTGCCTTTCTACCTTCGTTATCGATAGTAAAAAGCCCACTAGCAGAATGATGAAACGGAGATAAACTCAGCCTCCTGTATGCAGCAGCAGCTAACACAGCAAGTGAAGCTTTACTAAAGCTACATCTCCAGCTACACACAGAAAAACCATGTATTTAAAATCAAGCAACTTTCGTCTAAGAACTACCAATTAATAAAAAATAACCAAATCTTGTTAAAGGAGACTCGTTGAAAAAATAACCGATTGATCAATGTCCTCCATTTTATTTTCACGGTCGTAAGTAACTCTGGGTAGAAGAGCCAGTTTTTGAGCGTGTACTAAGGCCCATTTTATTCACTCGAAGTTAAACACAACTTGGGAAGTTTCCCATATAAAAATCCCCAAGTTGTGTTCAACTTCGAGTGAATAAAATGGGCCTAAGTCTTTTGCATTGTCTGCCAGTAGTTGTCAGTTTTCTACCTTTCGGAAAAATTAGGACGACGAGTGACTTAGGAATTCGAAAACCACAGGCTTTTAGATTTTTGAGTGATAAAAAAATAATGAAAGATGGACATCTGACTGGAGGACCTTTTTCTTGATGCGACGATTGTTAGAGTCTTTACCAATTGGAATAACTTGAAGACATATTTTCTTCTGCTTTAGAATTTCCAGAATATTTGTTGCACATATTCCAATGCCCAATTTTGGAGGATGTACTTTTTAGCATCAAAAATTTATTGGTTATATTTTCTTTAAAATAAAAAAAAAACTGTCAGTCAGTAATTTTGTATAAAAAAATGTTTCACTCACCGAATTGTATATTTTCGTCGGTCACATAATGTTGACTTTGTTGACGTCTGACTATGAAACACTCGTTGTTTGCTGATTAAAGTAGTCAACGTTGCACAAGGTTGCGTTCGAAGGTCTGTTTCTGTTTTCTTCATTTTTCCGTGTTCAAAAATCGATGATTCTTTCAACCCTGGTAGAAGCTTAGATGGTGAAATAGTTAAACTGATTTAGTTCATGTTTTTCAGCGTCCGTCAAATAAACCTCCGAGTTAGCCTCGCGAATCCCGTGAACTGGGGTTGAATTAAAAAAAAAATGTCTGACTCGCCAAGGCGATAAAGAAGAACGTCGACCTAAAAGGTCTATTGTGCCGGTGCCATGGTCGAGTATAAGATCCACAAAATTCAGTGACGTATGGCTCGCTCACGCGGGTGAGGTAATTCGGCCCCTGAAGAGATCGTGCTAGATGTAGCTATAGAGGTCTGTAAGAACGCCAATGAAACTGGAAACTATGCAAATAATAAAATTAGGACTAGGAGGATTCACTTTCATTGTAACATTTGACTGAAGACGGATGTTACATTAAAAACTAAAATATTTCCTAATCTGTTTCTTAAAAGTGTTTTAAATCCGGCAAAAGGTTACCAGTGACGGGCTTTAGTAACCAATCTAGATCTAGAAATTATTCATCTACATTAACTCGGCGAGTAGATATACCACGTTATAGTTTATTTTAAGGCGCAGTCGACTAGTGGTAATTATTTTGGACTACTAAGCAAGGGCTTCTAAATTCCGTCTTAATATAGTTTTTTTTTCCACTACGCCAGCTCTAGCGAAGGTCTGACAAACTACCGAGTGTAAGCCTGTCATGAGAGCTCTTCTCAATTATCCGCTTAGTTAATTTCAGAAATCAGATCTTAGATGTTGCAACTCTAAATACAGCTATAACTTATGTCGACATCCATTTTATGCTGCGAACAGCGATCAACTTCCCAAGAGTTGGCTTACTTCAACTTATATTTTAGACCTTTTTAAAACTCAGAAATATACACATCCACAACAGTCGTATTTGTCCGCTTTAAACAACTGACCTATTCCGAATGAATTTTCGGAGTATTAGGTACACGCAGAAAAATCCCTTATTAAAAATCAAGCAGCTTTCGGTTAAAAACTACCAAGTGATACTGTTAATATAGCTCCTACAGAGTTAGTGGATTCAAAATAGCCGAGTCCACTTGTTTAACGAAACTCGGTTAAAAATAACCGATTTATCAATTTTCTCGGTCGTAAATAACACTTTACTAATAACAACAGAGTAAATGGTGGATACCAACTGATAAAGTGTGTTATTTTTAGCAGTATGATTTAACCTTTTTAACTCGCTAGTTGTGAAACAACAAATACTCGTTTATTTTCTACAGAGACTTAGTTAATTTTAACCATTTTTTTTTAACCGAGCAAAAATTCCACTCGGTTAAGGTTCAAATTTCTGCGTGTATTAAGTAAAATGGAGCAGCATTCAGTTTCTAAATTGCAGTCAAAAACATCTTTCTCCCAGCTAAAAGTTGTGTCGTCGAAAGCCTCACATCAGGGATAGTCTTTCTTTTGGCCCCCGTCTTCCCACTGAGCAGTCGTTAACGTACAACCTCAAGTTTACAAGTTCACGTTCCAGTTGATTGGTGTCCATTGAAAATGCGCTAGTTTCTCTATTGTAGCAATTACAAAGGTAGGTATATTAAGCCGCGAATGTCACTGAACTATAATGGGTAAGGTTTAATTTGTGAGAACGTGCAACAAACGAAAAAAGGAAAAGAGCCCAAAAAAAACTTCCAAAATTACTAAAAAGTATGCCACGAGTATTATAAACTTAAACGTGTGTGCAAAAAAGCAAAAAACGATGCCAACAAAACGAGAAAACATTAATAATAGCAAACACAATTTGTCACAGTAATTCACTTAGCCAAGTTATGTTTCGTTTATTTTTTTTTTTTTTTTCGTTTTCTATAAAACGAGTATAATTAGTCAAAAGGCAGACATTGGAAGGGAAATAAATTCAACTTTCGTGTAGCTACAAACGAGATTGACAGACATTCGAAGAAACCCTGCGGAAACAAGACAATCTCCATTTTTAATTGGTATCAAGTACAACAACAGACTTTGTAGGAACGTACTCGCACGAACGAGTATACTTGGCCTCAACTCCGTGTTAATATGGATTAAGTTCTATTTTTGTTGTTGTGGTTTCGGCTGATTTTTTTAGCTTGATCTTGTTGCTGTAAGAAAAACAAGATGGATGTATGTGATCTGTGGTATGACTGAGCAAGAACGGTGGGTACATAATAAATAAGGAAAAGTGGTGGCTTTTGGCCACACACTTACTGAATGTACCGCATGTACCTATTCCCTCTTGCCAAAGCGAAATTGTTTTTATTCGCTATAGGGTAAGTTTTGTGTTATTTTCTGACGTTTACTGGGCAGTCAAAAGGAAAACCAGAACATTGTCACGTTGAATGATCAAAGTCTGGGGGCAGATTCTATAAGGCGAAAAGATCAAACGTTTTCGTGTGCATCACGAAGAAAGTTATTTGTGTTATTCGTGCGCACAAAAAAGTACAGGATCTGGCCCATGGCCTTTTCCTTCAATTTATTACTGACAGCAATGGCGTTCAGTGGGTTATTTTATCTGGGGAGTAACATGTGATATTGGATATAGCTTGGACAAGAAAACTCTAATCCTATGCGCAACTTAGAGGAATTAAAAAAACCTGAAAGTCTAAATTTCTTACCCTAATCGTTGTAGAGGAAAATCTTGCCTATGGTGTGTACACTGTACATCTCTTGTTCTCTTATGTGTTGTGTGACCCACTTCTAGTCCGACTGTCTCTACAGGCGCCCTCCAAGTTGGGTTGCACTTTTAAGAGGTAAAGTCGCACTGTTCAAATCTCATCTTTAAAATTTGACTAGTTTTGCTGAGCATTTGCAATACCTTAGCAGAGACTTATTTTGTATACGACTTAAATGAGAGGTCCCTTTAACAATTATTGGAGCTCATTGTCATTCTGTCTTAAAAAATGTCACATTTGCTATCTAATCGGTAGGTATTTCGTCATATCAATGAGGCTGTTTATGTTTAAGCCTCTGGAAAGATTGAATTCGAAAAATTTGCCAAAGTTTCTGCTTTACGACTTGTAATGTTGGACTGTCTGTTGTAATGTTCTCCTGGCTTGATGGAAGGCTCGTTATAAGTAAAGCGGTTTGGAGAAGAGCATAGGATGGATGGATTAGGTTTGATTTCTTCAATGTTTTACGGCACTTTCTTCCTAGGAGAAGACGCGGTGGATGGTCTAAAACACCTTACATGGAGAGCCGTAACGATCGCTTAATTTTTACCAAACACCCTAGCAGACTGCCTTCACCAAGGTCGGACGTTTTAAGCATCGGATGGTTTTTTCATATTGAGCTGCCAAGCCACCCGTGATACTTAATTCCGCAGCCTTAAGATTTGAGCTCTCCTTTCTAGTGATATTTACTCGACTAAACTGCCTATGGGACTTGTGACCTTGACGGATTTACTATCAAGAGTTTTCACACACATCGGCATAGTCCACCATTCTTTAAACAATTTACATTCTTGAGGAGACACCGACAAGATCTTGTAGGTATTTAACATTGACAGATTTTCCTAGTGTCGGCGCAGTGGTTTTGTCCTTTTTTAGTTTTTTTTTTTATAACTTCTGACATGCCAAGGCAATCAAGAGGCACGTCGACCTAAAAGTTGTATTCTGCCGAAGATTGCCAGAAAATAAATTTAGGCTAGCAGAGTTTCCACTTCTCTAATGTTGCTTATAATGTTTTCAGCAGAGGACGTTTTCAGTTCTTCACGACTTTGCAATTCACGGAAGAAGAATTTCCTTCTAGTACTGAATAAAGCTGCAGCCATGGGCATTCGCACATGATGTGCTCAACTGTTTCGTCTTCTTCGAGACATAGCCTTAGTCCATGAACTTACGTGAAGTTTGCCCCGAAAAGCCCGTTAAGACTTTTTTTTACTGCGAAACCTCCCCCGACCATCTGACAAACATCTGAGAGTACAATCTACTACTGTCTTAAGGAAGCTTCCTAAAGTGAAGTTCCCTTGTATTAGACTCAAAAATAAAGCTTAGACCTTATATGGACCTATTGCTACAAATATATTTTTTTGATGTCTCAAATTCTGGTCGTAAGTTGATGTAAGGCCATTGTCAAGAAATCGTAAGTCCACTCAATCAAATGGTGCATAGTGTACCAAGCCTCATGATTTCGAGACTTTTATTATTGAGACTTGTGTTTGCAGAAGACTCTCACAAACTGGCTTCCTACAGTTCTTACTCCAAGATTGCCCTAATCTGAAAGACTTTGACAACATTAGAGCCTAGCTTCCTTATCACCTCTGGTTGTAAACATCGTTAGCCATGACTTGGTGCGCAAGGAGTGTGCTTTTTACTTGCTTTAAGATGTTTTCGAAAGAAAAATGTTCCAAAAACTTCGAATCACTTTTACGTTATACTAGGTTTATAAAAAACACGACTTCGGAGGCCCTGGAATCGGGGTGGACCTGGGTATCAATCAATACGCTTCTCCATTTGAATCGATCTTTTGCTGACTGCTTTCAAGTGCGCACTTCAGGATTGTTGAGCTCCCCTTTCACTTGGCCGCAATTGAGGCGAGTTCTTCAACTACGTATATGTACGCGGTTTTGAATCTATAACGAAGAAGGGCTTATGCTAATCCACTCTGGACTTCCTAGCTATCCAAATCCAAGTTCAATGCGCCGCAGAGTTCTCTGTTATAATTCCTTCGAGCCAAGTCACTCAAATCGCTCGAAAAATTTCTTGCCCAAAATAGCCAAAGTGATCGTCGTCCGCCTTTGCTGACGTGAACGTGAACGTAGACCAAAAGTGGGATGACTCCCCGTACTGTTTCCCTTTTAGGCCATAGAAACACCGATTGGCAAGTGTAACTCTCCTCTGGATTTTTGTTGTGATTTTGTGTCGATTGTTATAGGGTAAACTGTAGTTCGCTTCAACAAAAACTTGTTTCCCGTTTGTGTTTTAATATATTTTCTTCTCGCTGGCTATAAACATCTACCTCTACCTTTTGCACTAGTCCGACTTATTTATCGCATGCGCCGTGTCAATCTTGATCATTTTTCCCACATGCTCACCTTTTTGACAAAAGCCGTTCTTGTGTTAAAAATAATCCAAATTTGCGGTCCTAATGTAAACGACTGCAATTGTTACTGTGGCCGTGCTTCAAGTATCTATTCCCGCTGCTCCCTCTGTGTGTGTGTGAGTGTATAATTTTTATTTTTAAGTTGCATTTGTTGATTCAGAAGCTCATTAAAATTTTAAGTTTACCGCGAGGGGGAAGGGGCCAGACTCAAAATTGATATTGAAGTACAAACATTTTTTTTTCTGTTCATTTCAGAAGTCAGTAATGAGAATTACTTTGGCGGTGCTTACAAGGTTGGCAGTACACTAATCATACCAAAGGTGAGTTTTATGGTCAACTCTAGCCGCCAGTCGAGGCTGTCAGCCGTATATAGACGCACACACACCACCGTATGCTTGTTTATTTATTTATTTATTTATTTATGCCTTGCTATTTGGTGTGTTTTATTATTTTTTAGTATTTCGGGTCGTGAATTTCATTTATATAATATCATTTAAAGTTCCGCCACACCATCTACACTCGTCTCTACGTTGTGCCGATAGTGTGCGGGCTTTTTTCTCGTCGATCGTCGGTCGTTATAGTCAGGCGGTTTTGCGTTCGTCTTGTTTCCTTTTTGTAATTTTGTGGAAAAGGTGCTTTTGAATCTGAAACATTTTTATGATATTTTTTTCGTGTCGTTATTTACGTGAGTTTCGGGCGAGTGCGCTAAAGGAGTACACACATGGCGCGCATGTCGTTCTTTCTGCCTCTGTGAAATTGATCAGTGTTTTTTTTTTTGGATTTGATTTCTGTGATGCAGAGTTTGTGCGAATGAAATTTACAAATCGCCATCTCCATGTGAATTGACCGATTATAAAGAACGAAAAAGATATGTGCTCAATGGTTATAACAATAATTTGAATCTCATACGAGTTTGAAATAAAATTTTATTGGAGCGTCATCACATCGTTATGGAATATTAATTCGATTGCGCATACGTTATACTTCATATTTGAATAAGTCGGTTCTATACGCAATAAAACCTTACAGTCGTTTTATAAACCGATGAGGCGATTAATAAAACTGCATGATAAGTGTTACCCAGTGATTGAGTTTGTGTGATTTTATTGCGATACGGAAACATGAGGTTGTAACACATGTAGGTATAAACGAGTACGATGCCTGCATGTTGAGTACGCAGAACGGATTTTAAATGACTGAGAGTGGATTTATTGTGAGTGAATTTGTATTTTCCTAATAAATTCGTATTTTACGCGTAAAAGCTTTAGAGAGAACTGTTTTTTTTTTTTTTTTTGAGAGAATTATTGTTCCTGCCTTCAAATTCATTGTGAATCAAATGAAACTTGCATTGCACTACTAAGGACATATCAAGGAAACATTTTCAGAATTGTACAACTTTTTCTTAAGTAGGTACCTAGGGCTGCCTGTGCTATAGTTACTATCTTTGGCCAGTCATCATTTCTTGGTATAAGTGGTCAGAGGTCCATCTGCCTTTGGTATACCTAGTATTGTGGCTTAAGATTAGAATTTTCTAGTTTTTTGCTTTCACTTTTTCTGTCTATTTAATCGGGTGCACCGATGTAATCTCTAAGCACCCTACATAATTCCGAAAGAAATCTATGGAACCATATTAAAGCTATATAGCTGATGCTTGTTTTGTTATTTATTTTTTATATATATATTATTCTAAGCCCGCTTATAATTTTCAGCCCACATTGTAAACCGACTTGAGATTCCCTTGTGTCGTCGGGTTTTTCGCAGCTTGGGTAGGACTGAATCGACCGCTCGAATTCGTAGGTAGATCCGCCGATATTTGGAGCATTTCATGAGACCGAGCTCTTTTGCTCAGAAGTTCGACTTCTTGAAGTTTATCAAGCATAATGTTAATAATTCATTTGAGACTTTTGAGCTTTGAGACTGTGTTTTCGCAAGAATAATTACTGCGGTGTCATCAGCGAAACTGAGCTTTTATATATCTGTTGGTACCTACATAAATTCAAATTAGGTAAGCAGTTCTGATACAATTTTGAAGCTACACGTGGCACTTGGACATGCTGACTTAAAAAATGTTCGACCATTCGGTGGTCACTCGTGTGTCTTTAGCGAAAGTGTGCTGCCCGCATGACCAAACGCTTGACAGGCGATCACACGTAGCGACAAATTTCGGACACATTTTTACGTCATAATATCATTTAAAATTTGAAAAGTGACCTGTTCAATCGTAGCTTGACAGTTGACTGAAAATATTGTCCATTGTGCTCTATCCTAAAGCAAATATTTTACTATAGAGCGCTTCATGATGCAACATGACCATTACATTGTGTTTTTTCGCGCGCTTAACAGTCAACAATATTTTATTAAGTTTTCTATTCTTTGATATTTCGGGTGCAAAAACAAAAATATACTTTTTGTTCAGTGTCTATCAGGGCAGTATAGTCACAGTACACCAGTAGAAGAGCGGCGTAGAGTGTACACAAGTCTTAAGTTAATCTTGATCTGCAGAACTTGAATCGGAAGATGTTAACAGAGTTTATTGCGACGTAAATTGATCGTTTGGGTATTTTCAACTTGTTTATTATGTGCTTTCAATGCTTTTTTGCTGCAAAGGTGGCTAAAATTTTGGTCCCCCAAAAGCATACTAGTTTTCAAACTCCATTTAGTTTCATTTACCACATTTTCGACTGTTCCAACTGGCAAGTTGTAGGACTTTAAATGCGTCTTGTGTACGATTTGAAGCTTTCGAGCATACTTATTGACGTAACTCATGCGGCACCTATCGTACACTTTTGAAAGCATCGCACAAACTTTTTCCGTCTCTAAAGTCTCATCTCGATTGGCTGAGTAGCTTAAGTGCCAATTGGCAACAATAAAACAATAAATTATACATTAATTTGGTTCAACTTTATTTTCTTTGAAAAGCCGATCTACGATCATCCAAAGATGATATAAATGGCGGTAGACACCAAATCATATGTGTAAATATTTTAATCTGTTTTGACTCGTAAAACAACACCTTAAAGTCGTTGGTAAGTTGAAGAAGTTTATAGCCTTAAGTAAGTTTTTCAGAAGCTACTTTAGAGTTTTCCAAATTACCTAGACCTACGTACTCCAAACAAAAGATTGACTAGGTTATCCTTCAGACTAGGCTGAGCGATCAGTGTTTGCGGAAACTCCGATAGAGGGGTCAGGTTCAATCGACGGAGAAAGAGAAATGGCTATTAGAAGGTGCGTTAGCTTGAATGCCGAGGTGGCTTAAAATTTCGATCTCCTTCCATTTGTCGCCAATAAAACTCACAACTAAAATCTATACCAAAGTGGATTTCTGAAAGCAGTTTAGGGTCCCTTGTGACTCTCCGCTGTTCCGAAAACGCGGCGAAAAATACATCTTCATGCAATAAATTCTATTTTCTCTATTTTAAATTGGGACCCTGCCCATATGTTTTGTCATAAATAAAACGAGCTTGTTGTTATTTAAATTTTGCACTTTCTTGCCACCACTCACACAGTATAAGTGTTTACATATCAACCCGTGGTGCGAATTACGACTTGTTAAGTGGTCCCAATGGAAGATCTATTGATCCAAAGCTGTGTGGATAAAAATAAGACTTTAAGCACCAATTAATGCTACTACAAATCGCCTTAATGGCTCATCGCGGGAACAATAAACTCTGTTTAATGTTTTTCGATTTCATTTAGTCCATCATTTCAAAGAAAAATAAATAGGTACTACATTTATAATTTTCTTCGGAAGAATTTCGTCACGAGACGTTAGTATTTTTCATGCGCAAATAGCTCGAGTTGGTATCTAGAGCGTTTTGGATATTTTAAGACCATAACACTTAGCCTAGGCCGGTCCAAATGGCGGCAGAGACAAATCGTTAAAATTCCTCTTATCATATTTTATGCGCACGGATGCTTAGTTTACATTTAGACACGCATCAGCAAGTGTTGTTTTAATTTTAATCTCACACTATGAATTTTATTTTATACTACTAGGTTAATGGAACCTTGTCTGGGCTGAGGTGCGGAGCTAATGTTTTATGATAGATTTTCTGGATAGGGTATAATCATAATGCATTTGCGTGGGGGTGTTGTTAACACTAGACAGTGTTTTATGTATTTATTTTTATGCGAAAAGAGGACATGCAACTAGCTAATTCCTTGTTGTTAAGTTTACTTGGCTGAATCGGAACATACATTGTAAATGGGCTAATATAGCTACTCCTACTCATACTCTTGAAATGCGAAGATTTTTATTCTTTAACCCAAACACCCAAATGAGTGCAGATAGGCACATTGAAGGGACTCAAAAATTTGTTTGTTGATAAATTGTTCAATAGAAGTTTTGTTTTGTTTCCAAAGTATGGATGAAGGTAGGTACACATATTTTGCAGTGGCTCTGTACTTAATGGGGTCGAATTACCGCATATACGTGAGCGAGCCATACGTCACTGAATTTTGTGGATTTGACAAGCAAAACAATAACAAACTCAGTCACGTATCACTCGATCACGGATGCGGTAATTCAAATCCTGCAATACTGAGCGAGGGCTCTCAAGTTCGATTGCCGAAAAACACAAAATACCTACATACTTTTCTACTGCACCACCTCACGCGAACGTCTGAAAAGTATCCGAAAGTATAACTGTCATGGAAAAGCATTTCAATTCCAGTTTTGAATAGGCTTAAAATTGTAGGTCCCTTGCACTAGTTAAAGAGATAAAAGCTCACACAAACGATGAGAAGCTGTACTAGAGAAGCAAATATTTTTTGTCTACTACACCCCTAATTGGTTTTATATTTTATTTACAAACTTTGAGTACAGTGGCAGAACTAATAAGGAAGGAATCTCAGGTTCAAATCCCAGCTAATACTATTTTACACCTAAAATTATTTTTCATTGTAATCGAAGATAATTGTCCTGAAAAAAGCTTCCCAAATCAGCGTCAGCGGTTAAGTAAGAAAATGGTATAGGTGCCTTCCATTTGCTCCAAAAGTAGAAGCTCATACAAACCAATAGTCGCAGGAACCTACGCCTTGGTCCTTGTCGTACCCAATATTTATTTATTAAATACAGACTTCAAATCTAGAAACGGATCGACTGGAGGGTCTTTAGCTAGATCTGTTATAGTGTGAAATGTGAATATTTTGCCCATTGCAGTCTTATTGGTTGTGAAAAACTTACTTGTTAGGCACAGTGAAAAAGTATAGTAGGTACATGAATTTGTCTGCCATATGATTGAGGCCTTAAACCTTACCCCGCTGTTTTGAGTATCTTCCCTTTTTTGGTTGTACTCTTTAAGCTATTCCCGCTGTCCTAGAAAGCAGGTGGGCCAAGCGCCACATTTTTAGCTTCTGTATTGCTACCCTCATTTCGCTAAAAAGGTTGCAAAGGGTTGAAGTTTTGGCTTTCATAGACTAAATTGTGTGCTTTACTCTGTCTGAGAGCGAGATTATAGCCTTCATTGGTGGTAGAGAATACCTGTACAGCTTCTGGGCAAGGTCTTGTGGGTCCAATTAGTAAGTTCTGTACCTTTAGAAGTTATAAATTCAGGAGGTTTGGGTGTTAAATTTATTAATAAATGTACTAGCTCTCTGTCGACCCGTGAAGAGTCTCTCCCTGTGAAGCTGAAGCCTTCTTTCTGTAGTAATCTCGTGTAAACGTTCCTTCGCAGTAGATAAAAGTAGAGCTGAGATCTCTGAAAACATGTATGGTCTTAATCGTCGTCTCGAACTAGGGAACCGGAATTAAAAGTTCGAGTCAATATTACTTTGGTCCATTTCCGCCAGGTAGTGCCGGTCACTGACATTGCATTTGTGCAGCTGTCTTGACTTCCTCTATAGTTTACAGGCATCATCCTCTATTAGGCCCATCTTCCCTACTTGCCAGCCGAAGGTTTTATGTCGACAACTTTAATGTTCCTTAACTCATGTTTACAACTTTCCTCGAAGCGGAACAGTTAAGGATATATTTTGTCAACTGAGACTTATGTTGTTCCATGATAGTCCATTTACATAGTAGCGCATCTTTTCATTACCGTCGATCCCTTGTGTCCTCATAAGTGCTACTTCATTTTTAAATAAATAGCATTTGATCAATGTCAAAGCGGATAATCCGCATGCATGCATTAAAGCTTCAATAATTTACAACTAATGAAGCTACTACTTTAGCAATTTAGAAAGGAAAAGAGGTGGGCACGTGTCGTAGGGGAAGTCGATAGGAAAGAGTAAAATTTCTGTAGATCAGACTCAATAAAGTCACTGACAAAATCAAATTCAAGTTGTATTTTGTTTTACTACTATTAAACCACTTAAATCTACTGCTACGTTAAGTTAGCTGGCAGTCTTGAAAGGCATGTTTAAACCAGAGTCCATTACACTGCCTTAAAAAACAAAAACAAATCTACCGCTTAAAATATCTTTCGATCCTCGCTAACATGTCATTTTGTATCTTTTAGATTTTCAACCGCAATCACGGAAACTATTCAAATTTCACAAGCACTTCATACGGTATGTAACTTTTTTGTGTCTCTTCATAGGTATACAAAAGTTTAAAAATAAAAGGTTGTACACAATCCTGCAAATTTTGTATTAACAACAATTTTACGATCCGATGACACATATGACAACAATTTAGCGCAGCCGCACACAGTGATCTTGTTGAGCATAAACGAAAGACATATAACTTTGTCTTGGAACTTGTGTGGTGGACCACCATGAAAGCCGCCCGACAAAACGCTCTTCTGTGAGGTAGAGATTATTTTTTACCCCTGAGAACAAAATATATCCCAAAAAGAACAGTGGGTAGAGTTAACGAAAAAAAACAAGACAAACCTCAACTCAAGTGGTCATAAGCAAGACATCACATCCAGATCCAGAATAGACGCAGTTCCGCCCTTTTGCCAGTTTGGCTTATTATTTTCTCACAACGAGTTTAGAGGTCGCAACTTAGGCTTAAAAATGGCAGCATATTTATTTACCTCCTCTTGCTAAATCTCGATTGACAATCGGACACTTGCGATTTTTTGGGGATGTCGTCTGGCGGAATTTCAACTCAAATCGTTTTGCGGTTCCGCTTGTATGAAAATAAACAAGTCCAAACAAAAGGCGGTCCAAATTAAGTTGCTCTTGATCGTAAAATATTTTTTTTATTCGCTGTCTTGTTGTTTTTGTGTTAAGTGATGGAGGGTTGATGTTCAGGCGGGCAGCCTCTTAATTAGGAGTCTTTTTTTCAATTTTATTTTTGTCTTCTTTTCTGTTTGGTTTCTCTCCATGTAATTTATGTGAGTTTTTGCATTAATTTAATTAAACCGAATTAAATACAGAATGTGGAGATTTTCGGTGAAGATAAAGAATATTGGTGGAGGGAATTTTACACACATCGAGAAAGGGGTGGAAACGCCTATTGGACTTCGTATTCAAGATAAAAATGTTTAGCTGAAATTGATTGGAAGCAATTACGCGAGCAATGCACTGCTCTTGTTTGTGCTACTACATTTATTTTACAATTTGAGCACCCATGGCTTAATAAACTTGAATATCCTCGGTTAGCCGTGGGTTGCGCTTGATACCCCTCGCTCTATAGTCTGCAGCACCCACTAGTTACCATTTATTAACAAAACTAGTCCTCCAGGAAGAACCCACAAAAAACAGAAAAAAAAAAACATCAAATGTCACTCCCAAAAAGAACTTACGTGTTCATTTGGCTAACATAAAGGTGTAGTCTTCTGGTCATGTCTCGTCACTTATAAAAGCATCACTCCATCGCCGTCATCATCACCGTATGTTGGGGGTATAAAAACATCAATAAATAAAATAAGTACTATGTGTGAGAAAAAAAAAGAAGAAAACATTAAGTATCCTTACAACCGATGCACGATGAATGAGATGACGATGAAGACGACGACAACGACGACAACGACGACGAAGAAGTAGATGACTCTCCTCGTACAGTGTTCCGCCAGCTCTGGCTGGCCAGAAGGGATTCCGATTCCGTTCGGTGGTAAGTGTATCTGTATATGCGGTGCTGCTGATACTTTCGAGTGGTATGCGGTAAATCGGAAGTTAAAATAGGTAATAAAATGCCGCAATAAAAATCTATGAATGACACATTAAATCAATCGCCGAAAATCACATAATAAAAGGGCGTGCGTGTGTATGAGAGAGAGTGCTTGGCTTACTGGCGAGCTGTTAAGTTAAAGTGAAGCCGCACAAAGCCTGGTGTGTGTATATACAGTCGGTCAGCTGTAAATTGGTAAGGACAAGTGCTTATAGTCGTTAAGTGTCCGGTCTCACTGTGAGAAATGGCTTCATAATTTTGAGGCCGCATGAAACTCCTCTATACTTTTTCGACACGTGGGAAACTTTGATTTGGAATCGAGCTTGCTTTTTGGGAAAGTGAATTATTAGGCGTGCTTGTCCGTCAATTAAGAAGAGATTCCGAATATTACTACTCAACTTTTCTAGGTAGAACTAATTACATCCGTTCATGGGCCACAAGAGGAACTATATATATTCATAAGTAGGCACCCCCGTAGCATCTACCTATATTTCTAAAATTAAGGTACAGCTTCAATCTATAACCTAATATGCTTCTTGCAGTGATCGCAAAGTTGAATGCTACCTGCAGGCAAAAGAAGACTTGATCAACTCCATTGGAACCTGTACTCATTAGCTGGTATAAAACTTCTTCACAAGCTGTCTACCTGTGGAGTATCTCAAATGACCACAACTGTTAAACATTAAGAACTGCTGCTTTAAAACAGCCTGGAATTATTGTAAACAATTTTGTGTGAATGATCTCTTATTTTGTCCGTCCTGATCGTCATTAGATCTTCTGAAAATCGGTATTCAATTGTTTTTTTTTTCCAGAATTTTTAACCTTTTGACCTAAATTTTTATATTTTTGGACAGTGTTATTGTGGCCTTCCTTGCGTAGTTAGCTGGAACTGCTATACAACCACCACTATATCATTTAAGAGCTGCGAGCTTCATCGATCTCTGAGGTGACTGTGAAAGCGACGTATAAAGGTTAATAGGCTATGACATCTACGAACGTATAGGCTTCTTCTTTTGGAACTACAATCTCCAATACAATTGACATATATAAATAAATAAATGAGGTTTTAACTCTTTTCTGTTTAGGAGACAGCCTCCGGTGAGTGCGCATTAGTCAAATGGAGAGTTTCTCATAGCTCTGTGTACGGGTATTGTAGCTGACTTTGATGCAATCAAAATATTGTTTGGTGGGTCCCGTAGTCATGTTACTGGTGACATCTCAGCTTACTCTTGGTTGTAGTTAGAAGTTAATGTACCTATAAAACGGAGGTGGCTAGTTATGTGGGTTTTACCTACTTGTTCACACCTAACATTGAAGTACAAGTCCTCGCACTGACCACACCATCCTGGAAATCACAGTTTGGCCAAAGCTCGATTGATAGCTGGCTATAAAGACTGGCACCAGGATAGTGCTGAAAGATCTTGTCTCAGTCCAATCCTGGAAACTATAAACGTGTTCCTTCGAATGCAGAGGTTTTTGATAGACCTCGGATTCTTGGAGATAAGTCATTTAAGGAAATTGTTGGGGTTGTTGTCAGCATTTGTATTGAGGTATTTGGCGACATCTTTCGTACAAAACTAAAGTGGGTATGCCCGTTGTCAAAGCATCAGGTGCTCAAATAAAGCCATACCCAATATTGTAGTTGACCATTCTTAAGAATTACAAAGACTTTTGTTTCGACGGGACGTACCTACTGTTCTGTGTCCATTGTTAAAAGCTTCAGTAAAACTCTCTACTCTGACCCATCAACTGCAATTCCTGCAAACTTTTCAGCATTGAAGCAAGAACCGCCTCAAATCGAAATTGAGTCCTGCAGCTTCCTGTGCCTCCATATGCAGTAGAAGTGGTAGTTCTGGGCAATGCCTTATTTCCTAAAATCAACGATGACACTATTTAGGATGGCGCACAAACAAAAGAAAACTGCTGATTTTTGCATCCAGTTAGATTCGCAGAAAAGGTTTTTTTTTAAAATGGTTTCAAGAACAACAACAGAAACGTGTTTTGAAGGAGTTTGAGCGCACGATCACCATTACACAATAGTACATATAGGTAGTTTCATTCAGAACAAGCTGAACTGTCAATGAAAGCAAAGAAATGCAAATTGGTGGACACCGTGGTAGACGAAGAGCCGCAAGTCAAGCATTCAATGGAACTTTTCAATTTAGCGATTCCGCGTATTGCTCTCAAAATTATTGTTTCATTTTAGAAATAGGTATTATGGCAGACCCTTAATTTTGTTATGAAGCTGTCGCCCACCTCGGATTGGGATAGATAAATTACCATTGAAGAACACAATCGACTGAACAAGAAGTCATTGTTATAAATAGATCGCATTGCGATGATTCCTATTGACATGCCGATCGGTTTAAAGTGCGTCTTGGTCTTACTTCCGCTGCTGATGTATACTCCAATTCATTCATTTATTTCTACGTAGCTATACGAAGCTTTAGCAATGTTGAACGGGGATTTGGTCAACAGTTAGTAAAGTTGTAACGTATAAGAACATAGGCCGTTCTTTAGTTTGTTGTAAAATGTCCCGCTGTAAGCTGTTGTTTACTATGTGGTGTATAGCGAACCGATAGACCCCTTAAAAAATTGTTTCTATTCACACAATTATATACAAGTCTCAAACTAAAAATAAAGACCCATCCCTCGGGAGCATCATAAAACCAAGAGTGTCTTTTATGGACTCAATGGCAAACACTTGTCGCAAATACATTATCATCGCTGACAAACAGTGGAACCAATGCATCTGATAAAAAATATCCACAGATGTAGATGGGACGGGACCAACTTTTCTAGATTAAAGCAATTAAGCCTGCCCGATGGCAGTCGGCACTTAAGGCTACACAACTTGGTTACATCCAAAAGGCCAGACCAACACCCATTTGTGAGACCCTTTCGGAAAACACAATCGCACAAAGAGAATTCAAACTCATCTCCACATGGCGTGAACGCCCTGAAATAGCTAATTCAGTTCGGATACCCAAGAAGAGATACAAAAAAAAAGAGAAAAAAAAAAAATAAAAACCATCGAAATGCATTAACGAATGTGTCGCGCTGCTGGTTCATTCGCCCCAAAACGATGATGATAATGATGACTCTTTTAGAATTCAACACCAGCATCGCGGATAATGGACAAACCGCAGCAGACTGCCAGCGAGTGGTATAGGTATAGGTGCATCGTGCACGCTGCATTTATTAATTGAAATAAATTCCACATTTTATGGCATTTTATACAGCGTTTCGGCATTTCTTTTATATAAATTCCCCACGAAACGACGTGAACCGACATCGTGATGTCTTCTGGTTTGCTCTGGGAGATGGCGGTACCTAGATCTGGGAATCGTTCGTTTCTTCTTTTCTGTGTCCACTGTCCGCCAACCAATAGTAGTGGCAAACCCCTCTCTCGTGATAATAATTGAGACAGAACAGGTATTTGCTTTTTGTTTCACTAATGTATCTCAGTATCTACTCATAGATATACCTACATACAACACGTGCATAGAGAGTCGACGAAAAAGAAGGCAAAGCCAAAAAAAAAGGCACACAACAATGGAAACAAACGAATTCGTTGACGTTTACGGAAATTTATCCGAAACGGGCTTGTGACTACGAGTCCACTTGTCCAGTCGCGTCCTCTTGCATTTCTCGCCGTTGCCTCGTCCCCTCCGTTTCTTCAAGGAAAACTGATAAAGTCATCAAAAGAATTGTGGTACCGGTGTCCAGAAGAGAAAATTTATGATATTCGGGTCCGACGACGTCAGTGGGTACGTTCCACCTTCCACGATTCGTGTCGGGTAAGTTTCACATCCCCTATCAACCTGATGAAATCTTTCTGATAAGTTGAAGGTAAGAAACACATAAAACTGAGAGGAAGATTGTTTTTTGTGTTCGTTTCGGTTGAAACAAAAAAAAAAAAAATAAAACCTGTAAATAATTTCAGAGACAAAAATGTCCGCACGTTGAAAGGTAAAATTCATATTTCTCCTCCTCCTTGGTGTACCTGTGCGCTTCAGTGTGTAAAAATGGCGTTTTTTCAGGTGGTGGCTGATGATTAATGCTAAGTCGTTTCGCTACACCTGACACGATTGAGAAGGACCGGAGATTGATATATATGTACCATTAGGCAGCTGCTGCTGCTTGGAAGTGTAGTCTCCATCGCGAATTGTTGAAAATAAGACCAGCAAGTAAAATCAACTTGCACTTGATCAGAACGATTTTGGTTGAAAAACTAACCCAACTGACCGATATTAAATTTCAAGCCATACTGTATGCTCCGATGGCCATAACTAACTAGAGGTTGGAGCATTTAAAATAAATAATTGTTTAGCCGAAAGCCCTGGTAGCTAGCTTTGTAAGTTAATATTAACTCTTAATTTATTATTAGTTAATAGTCTTATAAAAAATAACTAATTGTTGGTGCAACAGGTTTGGTTACCTTAAGTTTTTCAAAAGCTTTCGAATAGTGTGAGGTTTTAGTTTTTGGGACGAAAGCAGTTTGGAGCCTTTGGCTTAGGAAAATGAATCCGTAAATTTTCAAAATAGACGCAGCCACTTTGGCAATTTGTAAAATTTTTCTTTGCCGCATCTGACCATTCAATTTAAAAGATCACTGCCAGCCTAAGGGTTCTTTTGTATCACAGAGTCAGCTTTGGAGGCCAGAATATCTGAAATTATTATCTATTAATAATTCGGGCCTATGGAGCTATTGTGTGGTTCCTCAGAAACCAAATTTTCTCTGACTGTCACCGAGTATACCTATGTGGAATACCGAAGGAAGGAGTAACTTTGATTGAGTGTTGTGTCCCTAGCAGTTTCTTTTCTAAAATTCAATAGTTCCCAGACAAAAACTGGCTTCGAGCAGCGCAAGGAACCATGCACTTGTGTGTTCAGATGCTCCACGGTTTTGTTATAACTTCCATGCAAAGATGACATTCAGTGTCTCCAATGATATCTCTTAACATTACTTACTTCCTTACTTAGGTGACGATACAGTCTCGTGGGACCTGGACCTTGACCAAAGGTGTCCTACCTGTATGAATTTTAACTAACATTTTGATATCATCGCCTTTTTAAGTTAAGGGATTATTTTTTTTATTGGGAAATGTCTTTACCTACCTATAGCTTTCGTGGCTTCTCAAGTCATGCACAAATTGTTTTACTCTTGCTTTTAGTCGATACACTGAGTTTTTGATGCGGGGAATAGGTTTTGGCAAGGGAACCCTATGCAGAGCCTTTAATTGACAGCTTTTGGGCTACATCATTACTTTAAACACATATTATGACCCAGATTTTTCGGTTTAATACCATGGAATTAGTCTTGAGGCGTATATAAACAGTCCGGGACTGCATTGGCGTTAATCATGGTTCGAATCGCGTCATCCACGAACGACCAATAAGTGACGGAATTTGCTTTTGATTCGCATGCAAAATTGAATCAATTCTGTACACGTATACCTGGTTGTGGTCGAATGTGGCGATTCGGTCCTAGGTTCGAGCTCAAATCCGTATGTGGCGACGCTTGGGACACACGTTCTTGAGTAGGATACCGTTCAGCAAATGTAGCAATTTGATTAGAGAAATACTCAGCAAAGTGGGTTGCTGCATTCAATACGGCTGAATAAATTCCCTGCGCCGGGAAGTCTAAATTGTAACTTTGTCAAAATTTACAAAACGCCAGCTTTTCATCTAAGCTTACCAACAGCTTGTGTAGTATGCCTAGAAGGAGCATAACTATACCGGAAAACAGAGAGTAACCTTAATATTTCCAAATGAACAAAGTTTGAGCCCTCCACTGAAGTCTAACGTTTGCCTCAATAAGTCTCATTGTTAGCTCCGCTGGAGTAATATAATTTTAATACAGCAAGTCAGCAACTGACACAAGAAATGAAAAAAAAAAACATCGCAGAGCCAACAATGTTCCTTGTTTAAATTGAACCCAACTATCAATATTTTTGATTTTAGAATAAAATTGTTGGAAATGATGTAAGAAAACAATTATTGGGAATATTATTATTCTTACGCTCAACGCTTGATTTTTAAAAATTAAATTAAAATATAGTTATCTAAAGGAAAAACGTTTAGTTTTCCTAGCTGTAGGTACTTCCACCTGTACTTATCGTTTTCGCCCTAAAATGCCTCTAAGCCGTAAAGTCACATCTGTCCCAATATTGATACTTAAAATAGAATAAAAAAAAACTCCAATTTTTTGGCCTAAGATGTTGGTTAAACTTTAGAGAAAGTTATAACAGCTAATGAGGCCTATAGGTAGGTAGCAAATATACCTCTTTTTTCATACAATTTTTTTACACCTTCTAGGCAGCAATATTTATTGATACAACAAGTCTTTTAAGAACCTCAAATGTGAGTTGTCCACATCTTTGAAGAGGTTCTAATAAACCTCCATACTGCAAACCATCTCTATGAACAAAGTTTTCGACAGCTCTTAATATGTGCACCTCACGTATGTGACGAGGCTTCAGTTAAATCTCATAATCTTACAAGTGTTTCAATTGGTGAGATTTGCGTAGATCTGTTGAAGTTTCTGATGCAGTAATATTAGGTACGAGTATCCTTCTATATATGCCTCAAACTCACGAAATTAGCAGGTCATATATGGAAACATAAAAAATAATTAATGCAACTTCCTGAGTGATATATCTAAGTCATAAATGCATTTTGCCATTTTGTAGTTAAGCCTCGTTTTAAACTCCTTCGGATATTTTGTCAGAATCTGAACAATTTTTCCTTCAAATAGTTCATTACCGCGGATATAAATATTTAATTTAAATTAAAATTATCCACCACGTAGGGAAAATAAAAATTAAAATATACATATTTATTTAACTTGATCTCGTGCGACATTTGCATTTTATTGATGTAAGATAAATTCAAAATTATTTACATATTCAAAACACATCCTTAATTTTCTATATTTATTTTTTATGCATATAATTTGTTTGTTATTCGAAAAGAACTTTAACAAATACTTTTGATAGTTATTATGCTAAGTGTCTCGCCATTGGGTGAATCCTTCATCAAAGTTATTTTATGTTCACTTTCATAAATTTTCCTCTTCATAAAATATTCACATCACGCCTTGACAGTTTTTCGTTTGTTGTTTCTCTCCCATTTTCTCCTTGAACATTATATGTATCTTTTTATTTTTCGTTCGAAAAAAGAACACACTTATATATAAAATATTTTTCTTTCTACATGGTAGTGTATACCTATATTTAAAACACCCCACTCTGTTTCTATATAGAAAAAAAAAAAAAAAACAAACTTAGGGAAAATATAAAGAAGAACAAAATATATACATTCGATAAAGAAAAGCTATCATCATGAGAACAAGCGAAGAAAATAAATAAATAAATGAAAAACCCCACTGAATGTGAAAATAGGGAAAACTTTTCTTTTTAAAGACAACAGCCGCGCGGATGGATGTGACAATATGACATGTGTGTGTTGTGTCAAAATGGTGGATGGGAGCACTTTGTAATGTCAATCGTCTTTTAAGATTGATTTTGTTTTCTTTTTCTTCATCATACACCCCTCAGTTTGTGTTTGCCAAATTGTGTTATGGTTACTATGCGCATCTAAAGAGGGAGGCATACACACAATTTTGTTTAAAATTACTTTCACTCCCCCAGGGGAGTTGTTCCTAAAATTTCCGACTTCCACTAAGACATTGGCTTCGTTCCCTGTCTCTGATGGTGGAGTTGTTATCGGATTTAGAATGCTGACGGAGAAGGCACACGCGGGCTGTGCGTCTGAAGGGAAATATATTTTTTGTTGTACATGAATTAGGCGCTACTATAATAATTGCTGACAGATAGGATGTAAGCCGACAATGGTCCTAGTTGGAGGGAGAAGCAACATTTCGATAAAATATCTTAGTCTTTACTGAGAACTGAGATATATTTCTGAATGCCCTGTGCAGAGGTCGCAAAATCGGAACTCAATTCGACAACACCATAGTGTGTTGAAGTTTCGTTGTGTACAAAATCGTTCAAGTATATCCAAGTTATTCCTAAAAGATTCGGACCCAATTACACCGTTCTACTGGGAATCAGCAAGATCTTGACAACTTTGAGCTTTGAAATAACATCACTTCTAGTTGAAGCCCCAAACCTATCAAGTCGATGTATTAAGCGGGAAAAAGAGTCGAAATCCTTGCACTATGTGAAATCCTTGCACTATGCTATAAGGTTCAGTTAATATAGAATTTAAACCAGAATGCGCCTTGTAACTTTCGTGTTTGGGGCTAATTGCAGACGAAGCTTTTCCTTTGCAATATTTCTAAACAAAGTTGTCAGTTTTGAATTTGAATTCCCATAAAGTGTACCTATGTTTTTTTTTTATTTGAAATACCTACAGCCGCAGAATATCGGCTTCAAAATGTCTGGCATCCATAGCAACGTGATCAATTGGGTTGGCGGTTTTCTGATCCGGAAACAGTCAATCCCCATTGAGTATACTGAGTTGTGTCATATACGTCTGGACCATGTCCATATACGTAGCTAAAGTCCTTTAGTCCACGCACGATTTAGCGTGATGTCTTAAAATTTGGAACACGGATCCTGAACATGCGATGGCTTACATACATAATACAAAGGCGTTAGATTTATTGGGTCAGACTTCCCGCAAATGTCTTTCCCCAATTACAAATCCGTATCCAAATAGACTCCGATCACACAGTTTTTCAGCTTTCTTAGCCTTCCCCTATCCCATTTTACTTCCAACATAAGAATGTAATATGGGCATTGTTCCAACCCAGCGTCGCCAATATAGTTACTCTGATATACGCGGTCTACTCAAGGTCCATGCGTGTACAGTTTGTTGCCGTAATAACTTTTCTCCGCTACCTCATAAGAGGTTGAAGCCAAAAAGAGTTTGTAACATCCAAAAACCTCCGTTTCCCATCCCATCGGCAGCCTAGTAAAGCCATGCCTGATGAACACTGACTCTACAAGGCCTAATTACTTTTGATGCCTGGTGGAAATTTAAACCAAAGACTGGTTACTAGCCACCAAATATATACACATACGTACTCCCATGCGGCATCGATACGAGAAAGATAGCCTACGAGTGGAAAATATAAATTCCACGTTCTGCTACTTCTTTTTGGCTTCAACTTCAATCAACTTACCTTCTTGGCATTTACGACTGGCAAGAAGAAAAACCCGGTCCGCGGTTATACTCTCCTTTCAACATGCGGCTATAGTTAGAGATTTACCTATACTCGTGGAGACCCATCAATTTTTCCGTTTCCCACTTTCTTCAGATAAATCCGTTGAGTGTAATTACCTTCAATCTGTTTCCACAAGAGTTATCTTCAAACGGAAATTATACACAAAACAAATATCAAATCAAACTAGGTATTTAAGGAAAATCGAAAAGGGTTTACCTGCCTCTTTTATGGCTCACGATGTCGTTGATCTCCACTCCCGTTTTTCTTAAAAGGGAAATAAATTAACGGTTTACATTTGTGTCATTCATATATGGACGTATGCCTATATCCGACTATGTCCGACGACCAAAGTTCTAATATAGGTACGTTGGGAGACATGGTAACTTTATCTGAACAACGCATTGGAGATTCATTATCTACGAAGAATATGAACTGAAAAAAGATGCGGTGATCGTATGTATAGCTATAGGTTCTAATCGACCTAAGTTGTTAAACAATAATAGAAGTACGCAGCTTTATTAAAACTTTTTCCAAATACTTAGCTAGAAGCTCTAATCGAAACAGTCACAACGAACAACACAGTAGTAATTTTAGGCAAGTATTCTGCTTCATAGAAAAGGTACCCAAAATAAGAAAAAAAAAATAGAATCAAAGACCCTCGTAAGGCGGGGACATTTTAGGGCACAAAAGAGTTTCAATGTAATTTCATTTTAGGGACCTAAAAACAACTCATCTCTGCGGGACCATCAAAACCAATTTAAAGATGGATTTGGGGGTTCAGGCAGGGTCTGGACGATAATTAGTATATTCTCCTTCCCAGAGAAAAGTCTAGATTCCTCAAATCACACGCAAATTAACTCGATCACCAAACTGCAACTTCAATCACTCGATTGCTTGACAAGTTATATGGCGTCGTCTTGTTAAAACAAAGTAATGTGCGCCAAGTCATCCTTATCGTCTTTCAATTTATCCTACAAATTTTAAGTCAACATGGTCCGGTTCAATAAAGGTTTCCTCAAGCCTCGGCTGAGTTGCCAGAGTCATTGGAGAAGATGTGCATTCAGAAAAAAAAATTGTAATGCCAACAATTTTCATTGGTTAAAAATAACCCAAAGATCAAAATTTTCGATTTAAGAATTATATTGTTGGCGATATTCTTGAATTCTTACAAACGAGTTCTTTATATAAGAAATAATTGTTAAAGCAAGAACTTTTAGCTTACAATTTTTTAAAAATCTCAAAATTTCGGCGCATCGTAAGCTCAGCACTTCACATTAAAAACAGATACCAATCGAACACAGAAGTTTAAAAATGTGCATCAAAAAGTCTAGAGATCTTGCCTCCTGTTCAGAGGTTTTCCAAATTTAATTTTTGTTGGGGCGGTACTCCATTTATTTGGCTTTAATACAAGCTAAAACTAACACATAGATTTAAGGTAACAACTTAAAACTAATTTAAAATTAAGACATGAAAAGCTATACAACTAAGACTTAAAGATAGGGAGAACGGTGAAGGAGATCGATTTTGAGGTGGGCAGTGCAGCGGTTGAAATCGAAAACAGAAAGGTTAGAATTAACCTTTTGCAGCATACGGGAGATTGGTTCATTGGAGCCATATGAGGTACGATGGGTTGATAGTGTAAAAGAAAATAGATTGTTATAGAGAGACGCACAATCAACGGAGCCAGAGAAAAGACGAAAAATGAAAAGAATGTCTGCAGCGTCTCGGCGTTCCTCAAGCGTATTCAGGTTAATGAGATTGAGTCGGTCTATGATTGAGTCGGTCTATGATTGAGTCGGTCTATGTATGGTGGCAATATAAAAGGATTATCAGATGGCAGACCACGAAGAGCAAATCGAAGAAAGCAACGTTGGACGTTTTCAATTCTGTGCACATGAACTTGATGAAAGGGAGCCCACACTTGGCTAGCGTACTTAAGGAGGGGGCGAACAAAGGTGGTGTAGAGGGATCTAGTCACATAAAGGATGGAAAATTCTTTAGACCATCGTTTAGCAAAGCCGAGTGATGAGTTGGCCTTTAAAATTATTTCGTCAATGTGCGAACGAAAATTTAGCTCCCTGTCGTACGATACGCCAAGATCACGAAGAGATTGATTGATTGATTGAGATGTTTAACTCTAAGCAGTTTTTCAGGCACCAGGTCGAAAAATGATCGAGGTCTTGTTGAAGGAGACAGAAGTCTTGAGGTGAAGAGATGATTTTAAAGAATTTAGTGTCATCCGAATAAAGAGAGAGAGATGAGTGTTTAATGACTTTCTCAAGATCATTTATCCTTAGAATAAATAGAAGGGGACCCAAATGGCTGCCTTGTGGAACAAAAGATGTTGCTAGGAAGGAGGACGAAAGTACGGACCTAAAACGAACGCTATAATACCGGTTTTCGATATAGGAAGATATCCATTTTATTAGTATAGCTTCAAAGCCGAGAGCAGACAGTTTGAAGAGGATTAATAAATGAGATTATCCTATCAAAGGCTTTACTAAAATCGGTTGCAATAACGTCGACTTCTTTACCGCTCTCTAAGGCTGAGAGGGCAAAGGATACAAATTCCACGAGATTTGTGATTGTTATGATCTACCTTTCAGAAAGCCATGTTGGTAGGGGAAATAAGAGACTTGCTCCGAAAACTTAAAACAAATTTTTTAATTCACCGATTTGTGAACAAAAATCACAACTAATCACCATTTCGCTGTGGCACTATACCTCAATCACTCATCGGCATAATAACACGCCTATAACAGCGGCAATAATAATAAAACCAATACACGAACGAAATGTATAAACAAATAGTTAAAATTTTTGTCTACATCGTGCGACATCTTTATCACGGACCCTTGAGTCCACACTCCCAAGTACAAGTACACTCTAGTTTAACCTCAACTTCGGTCTTATTGTCATTTTTACAATCTTGTCTTTTTTTGAACACATACTCTCCTTAGTTTCCGTGGTTAACCCAAATAATTGCCCCTGCGTTTCATGGCGCAATCCACTATTAATTGGCCATATAAAACTGGGCGTACTGTCGTCTGGGCTGGGACGACTTCTAGTGCGCTGACGAAAGTGAAAGCACCACCAAATTCACACACTCACACTCTCTTAATAGCCGTTTGTGGCAATAACAATTATTATGACAGCGCGCATTATTGTCGGAATGTAAATAATGTCAATAAAAAAATAAAAATAAAACGAACTAAGGACTAAACGATTTTTTATGAATCTCTGAGCTGCGACGCGCGTTTTTATCATCATCAATCACAAACAGTAAAACAGTAACAGCGCGCGCGCACTCTTCGGTCCAAGTCATAGTCACTGTAGCGGGGGATACTTCCTTTCGTTCCTTCGACACGGTACTATACTTTATTTTGTTTACACGAAGAGTATATTATATGTATGATTATATGAACCTACCTCAAGTTGAAAAGCTAAACACTGACACTGACTGACAGTAAAAGCAAAAACAAAACTCACACAATTTTAATTATTCTCGTTTAGTGGCAATAAATATTATATAGAGGTCTACTTTGTTCATTGATTTAATTGGGATGCTTTAATAGAGCGAGACACTATACGTACGAGTATATACACACTTTGCGACAAGCTGTTAAATGTGGACCGAGCGAATAGCTCTCTTGACTGTCTTTGACGGTCTTGCTTTGGCTTTGGCCGGCTCTCAATGGAACTCGAACCAGACCGAGGATATAAAAATTTAATTTAAGTACGATATATGGATGACGGATGGCGGTATTCAAATTGGCGCGCCGGCCGCACGCCTCGGATGGTTTTACAATCTTGTGTGTGAGAGTTTTCTTCTTCTCTCTATTATGATGAGAAAGTGTCTATTACTGATTAACGATGTCGTTAGCTGTAGTTTAATGGGCTGAACCGTTGGCCAAGTCTACACACAGATTTTCTGTCGAAAGGTAGGTGATTTATGGTTGATATGGGTCATATAGGGCCGGTTAACGAGGTTCAGCTGCATCGCGGAAAATGCGCATATTTAAGGTGAATACAATTAACTGATGAAAGTTGAATTTTTTACAAATCACACAAAGAAGCGCTATTACTATGTGAAAGGTTTTATTGCACTGCGACCTTTGGGTCTATTGTACTTGTACCCCGTGCTTACGCCTCAGAGTGGTCTATTCCCTCAAAAGAGTTTCCCTCATAGTATAATTCCATGCGAAATCATTTTAGAAGTTCCTGTACTCTTCTTTCTCCTTGGTGGAAGAAATCCGTCCTATATCACTATCTCCAGTACAGTTTCCTAAGGATGAGAGCTGACTTGAGTGGCAGTATTTCCTCATTAGATAGTTGGTATTTGCCCAAGTATTTCAGTCTTTTGTGGATCAGTGCCCCACATGATCGTAGATAGTATTTCACTGAACTCATCGCAAAATCTACAGACCTTCTTCAGATATACCCAGTTTCCTGAAATATTCTTTCAGTCTACAGTGCCCCGTTAGGAAGCCCTTTAGGAAAATTACACAACCTTTGGATACGGAGGTTAATTTTGCTCATCCCGATGCAAGCTTGAAATTTTTTTCGGTTGTATTGTCCCAGAAGTTTCTTGGCCTGCCTCATGCCCTGAGTGTTAGCCAGGTTTTTGCCCTGTTTTCTTTCTCTAGCTTCCTTAATTCTTCTGCGAGGGTGTGATCCCCTATTCCGCAGAATTGTTCAGGACCTATGAAAGTTTCTGATGCTCCCTCTCTTGCTAGGGAGTCGGCCATTTAATTTCCCTCTATTCCTATACTTGGCCAGGCACCCAGAGGAGGGTTATTTTGTTTCCCCTACCAAGTTCATTAAGTTATTGTAGGCATTCCCATATAAGTTTGGATTTAATTATATAGGAATTAAGCGCAATAACAGCAGCCTGGCTGTCTGACATTATAGCTATATCACAGTCGACTTTATTTCTGTCGAGGTTAATTTGGACACACCTGTCTATGGCATAGATTTCAGGCTGAAAGATGCTGGTATCTTTGCCCATTGGTTCAGAATATTTGGTTCCATGCCCAAATACTCCCGCCACAGTTCCCTCATCAGTTCTCGACCCATCTGTGTACCAAAGAAGCACTAAGTACCGGAAGAAGTTGGAGTGATTGCTTTGAACTAAGCGGAGTTTGTTTGAGCTCTAGTGGGGTAAGACAAAAGTCCGACCCTCGACCATCAAGAGTATAGTACATGACACCAACAAAAATATTTCTTAGGCGGGTCTTTATATCTGGACTGGAATAGATGTAATTTTGGTATGGAACGGAATGACGTTTGTATATACCTACCACTCCTTAAAACCAACTGACTCATTGTGTCGGAGACAAGTGTAATTTATATAACTCCTTTTGATCGAAAAGTGCCTCTGATGTCTGCAACGTACTGTATGAAGATCATCACTAATAGTATTCAGCATAGTTGTCTTACTCCCTGCTTCTGTTATAAGTCGCTCTAGGTTAGCATTTGTGTGGGAGAAAACAAATCCCGAACAGAGCTCAATTCTGAACTAATTTCTAGAGCACAAAAGTCGCGGATAGAATTTATAAGAAGGCGGCGCAGAAGGTCCGTGCAGAAACCTTAGGCCAAGCTTCTCGAACTGGACTGGGTTGCTCGTAAAGCTATTGGTGGCTGAACGTTCAATGCCATTTGTGTGGTTGTCAGTAAATAGAAATTCGGTGCCTATCGAAAGGTATTCCGAGGCAGCTTCCTTTAAATCCAGTGAATTCTACTAAAAAATTGACTATATAAAAATTAGGGTTGAGTTATCAAAATTAGAAATTCAGAAAACTGTATGCGAGAATGGTTCATTGACGACTTAGGCCCATTTTATTCACTCGAAGTTGAACACAACTTGGGGAGTTTTCCATATAAGATGGGCCTTAGGCAACCCAGTTCAAACAACAACCAACCTAATCAAATCTAAGCCCACCAACATCGAGCAACAAGTCGTGGATCAAATCTACGGTATTACAAATATTGCCATCATAATATCCCTAATCGTACTTAAATCATTTAAATTGCTTCTGAGATCATCTGGCAAACCCCTTATACTGTCAATATATCAACTGTGAATTCGCCTTACAGACCTCGCTCAGTTCTTTACTCCCGGCTCTTGACTAGAAAGTCGTGAAGGTGAAAGGGCAATAGGGATTCCATTGTGATGAGTAAAAATTCGCTTGCTGCCTTGCCCAGTAAGACATAAGACTTGATCTTAAATTTCTTACAGCAAACTGAAATCATTCGATGATAATGGCTTCAGAACTGCCCACCAATAATGATATACCTATACTTTTCGGATGAAGATACGAAGAGCTTTATTGACAAACTTCTTCTGGATGAAGTTCAACTGCTTTGTTCTTGTTAACAAAAGTCAGTTGTACAGAAAAGTCATCATTCCAAAAACATAACCTTCAGCCACCAACCTTTTTCGATTTTCTAAAGGTCGCATTGCCTTCATACATGAACTCTGGGTTATTGACAATGTGGTTTGCGATCTCGAAACTTGCGAAAACTTAATATTATGTATGTACCCGTAACTACACCCTTTTTACAGGAACAAACTCAGGCGATTTTCGAAACCCCCCCTCAAACTTCAGTACCAATGAAGTCAGAACTTGAAATTCTTACCAACTTACCAAGTTTCCAAATTTTAGTCAAATCTACCAAATATCCAGATTTTGGTCAGCAATCATTAAATAATATAATTTCTCTCTTAATTTGTTGTTATTTCAGTATTGTTCTATACTTTAACAATTTGGTATTATACCTTCGCATAAAGTAAGAATTTGTTTAATTTTAGATCTCAGCACTTTTCACTTCTGGCTTTATATAGAGGTTTTTGTAAAGAAGAACTTGGTTCTTTTTTTAGTATTTACATTTTTTGTCTGATTATATTCTTACCCTGAATACTTGATTACTGCAAACATAAAAACAAGCTTTTGTTTAAAAAAAAACAAAAGTTCAAGGCCGAACTTCTTAAATTAAAATAGTTTAATAATCTCAAAATTTTTGTTTAGCAATCTTTTTTTCTATACGTGAACTATTCATGTTCCAAACCATAACCTTTCCGTGCGGGTCACAAAACTTACCTCCCCCACGATGTATTTATTTGGTAAAATAATTTACTTAATTTTCGGGCCAAAAAGACGATGAATTTTCTGCATAAAAATGACCACGCTGCCCAACAATTAGATCACTTCCAACTATTGCCCGGAAGGTCATCTCATAATATGCTCCAGAGATAGTCGGAAATTATTTTCAAGTCATGAAATAAATTGAGTGTGGAAATAAGCTCATAGAACTTTGTATACCATTTGCCCCAATACGTATATATTCAGGCTAGGCACTGTTTGCTTATGGACGCCTTCCCACCAACACCAAAGCTAAATTCGTTCGCTTTTAAGTTATAAGATAGAACTTAAGTGCTGTCACCACTTTAAGAAATAATTTATTACTTTCATCTTTATACGCATATTACCTATACAATATTTACAAAATTCCAACAAACGTCACACCCGATTTCTACACAGTTGGACATACCTGGAATTTGTTTTTATACTTTTACCCAGTACGAAAGAAAGAAAAAACCTCAAGCCAGATAACCTCGTTATCTGATTTAAAAAAAAAGGAAATTAAGAATTCAGTGAATCACGACATAAATCACGAAAATGTCATCACCTTTGGAACATCAATCTATTTGAAACCTTGAATTCGAGTTAAACTTGTTTGAACTTGGGTATACCTACATATTTCGCTTTTG
Organism: Cheilosia vernalis; assembly: GCA_949126925.1. Classification (NCBI taxonomy): domain Eukaryota; kingdom Metazoa; phylum Arthropoda; class Insecta; order Diptera; family Syrphidae; genus Cheilosia; species Cheilosia vernalis. Next base: position 97,158,565 of record OX421358.1, on the reverse strand, counting down.
ATTCGTTTGCGTTCTTCTGCTCTTTTTTTTTTTTGTATGATTTTGTGGTATTTGTGGAATTTCAAAATGGCAGCGGTAAATAATGTGCTTTGCCAATTTTCACATCCTACAAACACAAACATTGCGGTCAAACGTCTAGTCCCTCAGGGACCTTATGTTGAATTCTCTTCTACTACAATCTTATTAATAGATAGTTCCACGATAAATTGGAGCCACATTGCAGTCAGGCGACGCTTTCTATGGATCATTGTCCTACATCGATGAATTAGTCTTTTTTTTTTATTCTAAGCACAGAAATGTACCCTTGGATGATTTTTATGTAAATAAATTTTTGTTTTTCTCAACAGTCTGTGTTTTGCGTGTAAATTGGTTTCTCTTATGTGACAGTAATGTAGTCGATTATAGCAAATAGCTTGTGATTTAGTTGAAAATTTCGCTTAAATATATATTTCCAGCGGGGTGAAAGGATTTAATTCATTTTTTTCGATGTGAGCTTAACATTTTGCAATGAGCTGCATTCGATATTTCGCTGTACAAGTGGATCTCCCTCTCACATGTAGCACGGACAAGCTTCCTATCAACTCTAGCACTGTTTAGTTGGTCTTTATTGTTGGGGTGAAAGCAAATATGGAGCCCTATTTAGGGTAGACAGTTCCACATTAACCGCCACTGAAAGAAGGGAACCTGCAGTACCGTCTGCAGTCTGCATCTTGCAAATGTTAAATGCATAAGATTTCAATGATTTTTGGAATGCGGAGCACTTACTTACTCACTCAAAGGCGGCGTTCCACTTCCGGGTATACCGGGGCATCAGTGCCAGTTGGGCACTCGAAGTCGATTGAGTTGCCCTTCTCCTTGTGGGCACTACCTAAGCGAGATTTCTACAGCACTGTCCATTAGGGATATACTCGAAAACTGAAGGCCGCACATGGAAATATTTTAACACGTGCTCTTCCCCGTTTGCAGTAAGTACCTCTGTGTTCAGGAAGAATATTTTGTCGTCCACCCAAGTCGGTTGGAGGAAAGCTGCTTAATACAGAAAGCCATCACGTTGGTGGTGATTATATTGTTTCAGAGATTATATTTACAAGAGATCAGTCATTCAATAGGTTATTCTTACCTATAGCGAACATGGGCCACAGCGGATTATTTGAGTATAAACTTTTGTAAGCCCCACTACAAAAGCGTTAGAAGATCTCCTGATTGGTTTAGTAAGCTTAGGAATTTCGATGTGATGGTTTTTAAATTAACCAGCCACCTTCGTTTCGTTTGGCATAACGCCAAAGGTACTAAGGTTCCGGATATGCGTTGACTGCAATTGGCGTAATTGCCAATGCAAGAATATAAAAATCTTCAGCCTCGGTTAGTCAAGGGTTGGGGGTATTTTATAATTATCCATAACTTTTGGATATTCACAAACCTATGGCAGCCATGGAGCTTATAAATGAGACCACCTCCTCCATCTGCTGCGGATTCCGATGTGTAAAAGTCCATCTCAAGCTCTGCCTCTCCTCACGTAAGTGATAGAACTTCGTTTGTGCAGGTTATCCTCCTTGATGAACCGGACATGAATGCACACACGACTAGGTATATAAATAGCTCATCTGCTGCGGGACTGCTCCTTCTACAGCCTTTTTCAATTCCGTGTCAGTTTTTAAATTTGGCCTTAGGTACTATATCCTTTTTATTTAGAGTCACACCTTTACATTCTTCGCTGTGTTTCATTACTGTCACTACAGTGTTACTGATGTGGAACTTCTTAAGAACTCTATTTTTATTCGATCGTTAAAAGCTCTTGCGGTCCAGTTGCAATCTCATTGATGGATGTTTTCAATATAATTACCGGAACCAAATCGTTTCATTCGTGATTGTCCTATATGTGACGGAATATGTTGGTACATTGTTGTAGTTCCGCCAATGCAAGTCTAGCTTGTGCGGCTTCAGTAAACCGCACCCAGCTTTATTGCGAATTTCATGTGACACACTGTAATATGTTGTCAGTTGTCAAAGTAGTCTAAATTGTGTTGCGCGGGCAAAGCTTCAAGTAAGCCCTGTTAAACACCATCACATCGAAGATATGTTTTATTCCTTCCGGCTCTTTAGTTGGAATTCCGAAAGGCGTGGTCTTGATGTCAGGCAGGGTTTGTATATTTCTCAAGAAGCTAGTAGAACCTAAATTTGTCGCCGTCCTACTGCACTCTGTACAGGAACTCAAGCCCAAATTAGTCTATTATTGTGAATTTTAGCTGTGATGCCGGTCGTCAATCCCTTATGTTCCTGTCGAATGCTTTAGACTTTAACAAAAAGCTTACTGCTGTCTTCAATCCTATTGCCTATTATTGTTATTCGTTTAAGTGGGATGTAAGTGGTATAAGTTCTTGGTAAATTGACTGCGAAGTGCAAGCTTTTCTTGTTGACAGGGGACAGACAGAAATACGAAACAGTTCCATTTTCGTATAGAGGAATTACTGCTTACAAGGAGTTGACTGTCACAATTGAAATGTTCAACTAATCACACTCAGTCTGACGACGAACTAGTTAAGTTGCATATGGATGCAATTTCAAATAAAGCATAAGACAGAAACAACACACAAATATGACAATTTCATCTGCGAAAGAGATTCAAAACTGACAAAACCACACACCTTAGAACTTGCCTTTCCAGCCATCATTTTGTGGAAGTTTTATTTTCCATCTTCATACAAAAATGAGCTCATTGAAGAAGCTCTCATATGATACTCTCATATGATTGATCTCACAAACCATCAAACCATTTATGAATTCCAAAGATAGACACTCTTAGACGGCCCCACATAACATCTGCATGCGGAACATACAAATAAAACAGCGCGCATGTTTCCTATTACTAAAAGGTCACTAGACCTTAAATCCCTCTAGAGCATAGCCTCACCATATAAAAATTATGCTACACTAACAAGGTGCAACAACAACAGCTAACACACCAACTACCTATATGTATCTCATACAGGAGGATGGCCATGGCCACATATAACCGTATATAAGAAAGCGAAGAGTAAAAAAAAACATCTCAAACTAGAAAAGATTTAAAAACAACTCTGGTTCTTTTCAACTTAATTCGTTGGCTCCGGAATACCTATACCAAGTCGAGGATAGTTCATCTACTTTCCCACCAAACAAAAATCAAGAACATGATTCTTTCTCCTTCCCCTTCTTTTCTTTTTTACAAGTAAAACGTGTTTTTTCCCATCTTCTGCTCAGTTTTTTTTTTCTCGTCAGTTCTCATCCCAGATCGGGCAGAAGGCAGTAGGTATAAATATATAATGTATAGGCACTGTACAGTCAGAGACAACGAAATTATGCAATTAGCTGTGTAATAACAACTCTATCAGAATTTGCATATTAGTATCCCTTGCGAGAGGACCGCCATCGCTCAAGTAGCTACCGGCATTATTTACGACGTGTTTTACTGCTGTTTTCAAAATTCGTTTTGTTGTTTCCCTCTAAAGTCTAAACCATAAGTCGCACAAGAAAGGAACCAAGTAAATATGTGCCTTCCTGTATAGCATATCAATGCACAAGGGCGCTCCGCCAGGTAACAGCACCCTTTTTCCAGCCTGAGACATGACAAGCAACATAAAAATAAAATAATTATCACTTAAGCGTAAAATTGTAATGTTATCCTAGGTAGGTAGGATGCATTTCTTTTTATGACTCTACGTCACTACTAATAATAATTGTCGACGAAAAACAAACATATAATAAAAAGAAATCTGTCAAAATTGGGATGAAGTTACATTCGCACAATCCTTGAAGGGGCCGCACCGTTTATCCCTAGAGGAAACACAAATAAAATCCAACTTGGCGTTCGGTGTCTAACTATTTGTGGACATAGTATGGGGAATGCTTTCAAAACTCAACACTAGATGGGGGGATGTCTGGCTAGTAAGAGAAACTACATTTAAAAAAAAGCATGCGTCTGGCTACTGGCTCTGCCGTCAGGCGTCAATCCGTTCACAGATACTCCACATTGTGTACAGATACAATTTCCGAAGAGAGTGTGCTTGCTTGTGTGTGGGGTGGAAGCTGATTTTGAACTCGACTCTTCGAACTTCGAACCCATTGTTATTTTTCAAATTGGTTTAGATACTAGAAAGCACCACTTCCTTGAAGCCAGACTTATAGCTAATTATCAATCTATAAGCAGTAATAAGTATGAATTGTGCCAATTATGTGTGCTACTACTGTCGAAACGAAGTCACCCGCCGCCAAAGAGAACTCTATCTGTGTGAATGGTTCTCTTTCACGCCCACAATCTGATTCCGATGGGTAGGTCGTAGGTATTCTCTTGTCCGTCTTTTGTACAGAAAATAAACCTCCAGATAAAAAATTCTTGAAGCGCGCGCTCGTCGACACCAACCAAAACTAAACACAATTTAATTTTCACATGGACACACTCACACCAATGCAGGACATCTCGCCTGCTGCAGAGCGATATCTTAGCGACGCAGCGCATACGAATCGTTCCTGTTCGTACACGGTACACCGTACACGTTCTATTATTCAGTGCGAGCACTATCCAACACACAGCGCCGACGAGTGGCTGTATTGTTGGGGGTTATATTGAAGCGTTTAACGTGAAATCTCTGTTTTCAGTGTAAATTTGAACTTCGCGGTGTTCGGTTGGGTTTTGTCAAGTCACAAAAGACACCCTATACACACTCCAAACAGATTATTCTCGCTGGCTGAGAGAGAAATAGGAAAACAGAAGGAAAAACCCGTCAAGCAAAGAAAGAAAAGTCGTTCTTCGGTATTTTTTTTTTGTTGTTTTGTATTGCGTTCGTTATTTTCCTTTTCTTATAAGAACCGCATCACTGCGAGAAAAGAACGTTTAACCGTATCGTATCGTACTTCGTGTCGGCAATAAACAAATCATACAAGATACATTTTTGTTAAAAAAAAAAAATAATTAAATAAATAAATTGTGCAATACTATTTATATTTATTTTTGTTCATTTTGTTATAGTGCATTATACTAGAGCAACTTAGTTGTGTATATAGAAATATTTATTTATGTGTAGTTGGGCCAACGTTTTTGTTATCTTCGTTCCTTGTTACTTCGTTTCGATTGCATTTCACATTCAAGCTCCAAGTGTCACTGTGTGATTTTGTTCAATTTTGGCAACAACAAAATTAAAAAAAAAAAGAAAAAGTCGCAAAAAAAAATCTGCAAAGTAGATTACGAAATCAAATTGTGTACAACCTTCAATATAAACTTAGACACTGCAAACAGATATTCAACTTCAGATTTACTAAACAAAGTGTTTCTCTGCCAATTTTTTGCGTTTCTTCCCAACATCCCATCCAACTGCCTACCTACCAATACTATTTCGGACTCATCAATGCGAATGCTGCATGTGGATTATCAATATTTTTCTGGATTTTGGAAAATTCATTCAACCATCGAACTATTCGGTTGTAAAATTAATTCTGCCCATCTATAATATAAAAAAAAAAATAAATACCTACTCCATCCGATGACTTGTGCGAACTTTGATTGCCTGTGCGCTTTTGACGAATTTTGCTTTTGATCAAACAAAAAAAAATATATATACATATTAAAAATAAAAACAAAAAAATAATAAATAACTTACTCGATTGCTCTTCGAACGTGGAATCTCTGCTGCGCCATCAACGCTCTTACGTGCGTTTATTCTCGCGTATCCGTGTGCGACGTGTGTACGTGAATCGCGTATCTGTGTAATCGATTTGCACGCATGTGTTCGTCTGTTCTCTTGAATTTTTGCCGGTGTTATTCGAAATTCAATCGAAACTAATCAAATGCACCTGACACTTTTGTGGGCTTGAATTTCGACACATAAATTTGGTTTTTTGAATAAAAAAATAATAAAAAATTTAAAAACCTTTTGAAATAATAACAAAACGAAATTTGAACATTTTCGGGCACGATTTGTTTTAAAAACCGTTCAAAATAACCGTAACTATTCCACCCCTCCCCCAAACAACTATCCCGCTGGCGTGCGCTCTATACGACCCCCACGATGTCTCGGCAGGGTCGCACGCCGCTGCCGGGGCTTGGTGGGGGCCACATCATCATCATCATCACCATCCGACCCACAACCATAACCACCCACACGCGCAACTTACGACGCAACAAACAACACCGACACATTCCACCCCGGTTATGTATGAAGATCCTCCGATTATTGTCCATCAGCAACATCAGCAGCAGCAACAGCAGCAACACCAGCAACACCAGCAGCAGCTTAGCCAACAACAGGTTACACCCGGTGGGCAGCACAGTCCACAACCCCCGCAAAACAGTTCATCCCATCTCACGTCGCCACATCATCATCCCCAGCATACGACAGCGACAGTACCCGTTCCAGGTGCAACCATACCCGGATCCAATCCTCAGCAACAGCAGCAACAACAGCAACAGCAGCAACAGCAAACGGCAACCAGTGTACAACAGCAGCAGAACACAGTGGCGTCCGGCCAAACACAAATCGTTGCGCCGACAACGGCGAGTGTTTCACCCGCAAGCGTTAGTTCACAACCACCAGGTGAGTTTAGTCACCATGATTTTTTTCCACATGTCACCAATGAAATTTCCCCGAATCGAATAACTATAACGCTTTTAACGTGCGTAGACATGTCCATACTTGCAGGCCCACTTCACATACCCACCGCGATACGGCCCGGTTTCGAGGCAGATGCGTCTGTGAAGAGACACCCGCATCCATGGACGTATGACAGTGAGAGTTTTGGTGCACAATACCATCATCCATCGCAATATTATATAGATAGAGATCGTAAGCCTGTGTTTTATCCGTATCCAGAACAGTTTCAGGTGAGTTTCCTTTCCAAATTCAAGTTATTATTATTTTTTTCCAAAAGTTCCAACAAATAATCACAGACACGAACCACTCAGCCTGTGAAACTGGCATCTATTTGAAGAAAGGATTGCAGTTCGGCTTTAAACACCTAAACAGAAGTGTGAACAGCTAAGAGTTCTGAACTCTAAGCTTCATATCGAGCTTAGGCCTGTCGACCCTCAGGAGGGCTTTGAGTTTCAGTTCATTGCCAAGTACGGGCTCTGATCTTAAACTCAAGTGATTTTGAACAAAATTCTTGACGACAACTTTCCAAAAAGCTTCGGTCCTTAATTTCAATTCCCCATAAGGCTTTTCATTTACAGACCTAGCACTGCCGAAAAACATCAGAAAAGTTTTAATTTTTCTATTAGTTGTCCTGGCAGTTAGCCTCCGCATAAGCTTCACACTGTTTATCGACCTTTAGAGTTTTGGGCCCAATTTGGGATTAGTAGGGAAGCACTTTTGCAGCCTGACGAGCTTCGGTTTTCAACAACGAGTATTTCTTTCTTTTGAAGCTTTGTTTAGCTTATTTTTTCATTATAAACCCCTCTTGGCGCTGGTCTTTGAGCAGCCCAAAAGCCTGATATGCAGCTGAATAACAGCTTAAAACGTGGGTTTTTTTGGTATTACACTCGTAATCCACCCTTATAGCGACGAAGGCTCCATTATAACATTTTTGTTTATTTTCAAGCTTTGTCAAGTCTTGTTTTAAGTCGAAACCTCTTGCGTTGATAGTTGTAGGTATCTACCCTACTTAGGCTATCACACTAGCCAGAAGATATCGACTCCAATTTGCGAGTTCTAGTCAATTTCAAAATTTCTTGACAGGGTATGTCTGTCTTCAAAGATCTTTGGTCTGAAGTTTAATTTAATGGGCAGATATTTAAATAGGGGCCACTTAACAGTCGAAAAGTAACAGAAGATTTATGTACGTCTTCTACATTCGTCACCTTGTTCACTATATCCTCGACAGGCCATCACACTCTTTATAGCAACTTATGGGATTAAGATCAAACATTGAATTCGTGCCTTGCAGTCTGCAAACTTCGAACCTCATGTGCATTAAGATTGTGCCAACATTGATTTCACATAGCACACACATAGCCTCGTTTCAAGCTCAGCTCAGATTTTTTCTATTTGCGACAAACTGCCGGGAGAGTCAGAGAGCTGACGAATTTCTTATATGTACTTTGCCTCGCTAGCTCGTTCTTTCATAAGTTTTCACACTGCTTTCCGACTTGAAATTTTAAATTCGCACCATGCCTCATGGACTTTGTGTTCCAATTCCACTTCAAGGCTTGAGTTATTTTTGCAAACCCAGTCCAATAAAACCCGAAAACTAACTAACGCAAAATAAAGCTTTACACTTTTCGATATGCGGAAACCTTAAATTAGACTAATTATTTGTTGCATGCATTAGTTTTCAAGTAGGTAAGATACATACGCACTAAACCTTTAGTTAACAGGGTAATCAAAATATAAAAAAAAGACTGCGGTTCGAAAGGCGAGTAGATTTTTATTCTTTTGTTGATTGTTGATATAGCAGTTCAATTTAATTCTGTAGGTATAGCCTATTTCGTTTATCAAAACACATTCAAGTGTTTATCTACTAGCGAAGACAGCAACCATTTATTGTAATATTAAATGCAAGCCTTTAGAGATTTAGGTTATTTTATATAAATTTATACTGATTATTCAAAAAGGAGTCGAAGTCACTTAAAGAAAAAACGTCTTAAATCAAGACTGCCAGTCAAAGTCGAGTTCTGCATGTCTAAGATTGGTTTGGAATATTTATTCTCGTATCCTCATAATTTATTTATTTATATATCGTGTGCAATCATAGCCATGCATTATCGGGAATATGATTCTAAAATTTCTATAGTTTAAAACGTGCGGCAAACTTAATTTAGTGAAATGATCCAGTATTGAGACTCAGCCACCCTTGGCTTCACTCTCATAATTTTGTTTGCGTATATAAATTAGGTCCGTTCGTGTACTTTCAGCATAGAAAAATGAAAAATGTCAAATCTCTAAAATGGAGGGAGAAGTCTCTCAATTTCAAGAGAAGTACCTGACCGGTTTGCTTACAAAAAGTTTAAGAAATGCCATTTTGACATTATAGTAAAATGCATTTAATTTTTAACAAGCTAAATACCTAATAAAATTTCCATTTTTAATGCGCTGATATGTTCTAGGAGAACATTCAATTATAACTTGTTTCTCTGACATCGTTGAAGACGAAAATAAATAGAGTTTTCTTTGTCAAACTTTTGAGCTCTCACTGTTACACTGGCACAGCTGGCAGCTTTCATTTTTCATTTCTCAGTACGTGGTGGCACTCGCACAGTTTCTTAGCAAATTTTAAATAATTTTACGTTTGCAAAAAAGTACCCGAACGAACCTATTATTTTGTCCCTTATTAAATGTTTGAATTTGAAAATTAAAATTTGTTGGTTTCCCAGTTATCAAAATTTGGATATCTTAAAATCGTATATAACATAATTTTTAAATTTAGCATTCTATCAAGATCTCGTGTTTACTTTGCAAATTTGCTTTGCCAACTTTGTCAACATTAGCTCATTAAAACAAAATGGGCGCAGTTTCGCCATTGGTTTGCCTGAACGCTAGAAGCACTTTCGACAGACGATTCGTACATGTGAAGGTCGATAGGAAGCCTAGTATGAATCGCCACCCAAACCAGCGGCTGATGTCGTTCGTTGTGTAGTCATTGATTTCAGATTGTTAATCTTGTCTGTGAAAATAGAACAAAAATTTGAAGTACAAGGTCTAGCCTACCACCTGAGTCTTAAAGCGAAAACTTAACTGCAACAAGCCGATGGTTGCTCTATAGCCGAAGGAACAGTACTGGCTGACGATTGTCAACCGTGCTGGGTATGGGATGAAGCTCACATTATGTCGCATAATTTTGAGGAAGAATTTCATAAACTGGCTTCTACAAACCTATGAAAGTTATTGTTGAAGGTCGACCTAAAGTAGATCATTGACAAGGAGCAGAGGGAAACCTTGTGAAACATTAGATTATCAGATGACAGTCACCATCTACTATAACTTGACCAACTGAAGTTATTGAATACGGCTTAGGAAAATAACCCACCCATGAAATACAAAATTTTGCTACTAATTTCATTGTGAAATTATTCAAAAAATCGGAGTGAAACAAGTCCCCACAAAGGTAGGAAATAACCCCTCAAACATAGGTCGTTATACCTATTTAAAAAAAAAACTAGAATTTAAACAAAAATTAAATAAACAAATATAGGTATGTAAAAAACTTTCCACCCTCCCAGTAATGTGAACCCAAGCAGGTGGGTGCAGACTTATTTCATAAAACAATGCGGTAACAATTCGCGTGCGCAGAAAGTAAGGTAAAAAATAAGTCCCCAAAACCCATGAATTAAATCCCCACTCCAATTTTGAGGGCATATTTCCGAAAGCCATTGAATTCTACCTAACAGAATCGTACTTACCATTAGTTTGTCGTTTGTCCCATTTATATTACCAAAGTTGCTTGTTTGGCTGGATCTATTTCTGAAGAGATAAAAATATCCAATATCCAATATCCAATATCCACCAAAAGTCTTGTAACGTAGTGGCTTTCACTCTTAATTTTACTCATAGATCGGTGGAAGCTTTTGTCTTGATGCAATAAGGACAAACCTTGTACATTTTTTTCGGCTACAACTTTCACGCATAAAGACCTTCTAAAATACATGTCAATCAAAGGTAAAGATCGAAGTAAATTACGTAATTCCAAATTCTATAATGGTGACCTTGGTTGTCTCCTTTCGTGTCGAAACAGGATAAATATCTGAGCACTATCTGAAAGGAATGGGGACAATTGTAAGAAACATATCGAAAGTGTTTAGCGAAATTTATTGGGTTATCTGGAATCCGCACATTTAACCTTTTTTTGGAAGCTCAGTAAGATTGCGAAGGCAAAGTATATGAAAGTTGTTTGCCTGTCTTGTCTGTTCTAGCAGGATATCGTATTCAATTCATGTTGTTGACATTCAAGGCGGAGAGTAAATACCCCGACAACCGCATCCGTTAAACTCTATAGGACAAAAACTTAAATAATCTGACCGGTTGATTGTCTTTTAAAGCCATTTATAGGCAGCTCAGGACAAGCTTGAAGGATGATCACTAACCACCGAATGTTGATATCCTAAGTTTCCTCAACAATTTTCTTCCGCACTCAAGATCGATTAGGGCTAAAATATAGGTAACGAAAACGAAAACGCACTTCAGAACGCATTCGGGACCTACGTGTGTCTCGCTTAAGACTAGAATATGAAGCTTTCCTCTCCTAAACAGATGTCTTGAAATACAGTTGATATTTTTTATATCTTCCGATACAATTCCAGAATATTGTAAAATTAATCAGTTCCTAGCTTTCTTCGTTCAGTCTCCGTGTCTTGTGTTTCCTTCAAATGATCTGCCAACTGATTGGATTTGCAAATAATTTCTTAAACCACCCTCATCCCGACTCATCCTTATACAAAGTACAACGATCGTTGTTTAAATATATATTTTCTTGTGACTTTCAGCCACCCTACTGGAATTACCGTGATCAATCCTCATATCTGAATGACGAACGACATGCTTCGGTGACCGCTGGAGCGGCCGCCCGTCAATCAGTCGAAGGTGGCTCTCAGTCGAGCTATGAAACGCCAACATATTCATCGCCAGGTGGACTAAGAGCCTATCCAACAGATGCGTACGCCAGCACCGGTAAGTCTGACTCCTTATGCGCCAATTACGGTAGCTTACCGAAAACAAAACTAATCACCAATGATCCATATTAACACCTCTTAATGCGTTTTCCCCTGACGGAATAGTCACTCAAGTTATTTAATAGTATCCACTAACCAATGGAACAAACAATCGTTAACCCCCCGCTTAATTGCCCATGAAAAAAATGCGTACAAGTATACTACACTCGTTCACTCATATAGCTCATATAGCCAAAGGAAACAAAATTAAATCGTAAAACACCATAAATGGCTGAATGCCGACAGCGCCAGGGTAGCTGCAAATACAAATACAAATGATTTATTTGCAGCTTTATATTAATTGAATTGATTTACACACTTTTAGGTGTCATTAAATTTTTTGTGTGTTTGCTTTTTTTTTATTGCATCACTTTGCCTGTTCCGTAAATTATCACGTGTCACACAGGCATCTGTGTTCGAGTGAAATAAATATTATTTTAACAAAAAATTATAAGCCGACAGGTACAACGTACAACTCATCGATTCGAGATTAATTATTAATAAATTCATCGATCGTCGTTCGCCCTCGCATCGGTCTGCTCTTCATTTGTATTCGATGAGCAAAATTTAAATACAAATCGTTTGCGAATTAAATATTGCGAAAAAGAGAGAAAATATCTATATTTTTTTTTTTGAAACTCACAATACTGTTAATGAAGATGTATAATTTTAACCAGTTCAAGTTTAAAATAAGTCACGATATCCAAAGTGAATGTCTTTTTTAATTTTAATTTATTGTTCATTGATATAATTTGCTGTCGCGAAATTTCGGACGGAATTTTAAATTGTTAATTAAGTGTGATTGGTATTTTTAAATTTCATTAGGTGGGTGCTGCAGGGTTGACAGAGTTCTTCATAAATAGTGACCTTTTGATTTTTTTATAGGTAGTTCTTTATTTTAAATGGAGCAGTTTTTTTTTGCTTCTTTTTTAACTGGAAACAGACTAACAGAGAGGGGAATTGCTCAGTTTTCTGTTATGAAATTCTGTTTTTAATCATTTAATTTCATTTATTCAATATTTCCATTAAAATAAATGAACTAACCTGACTTGACTAATTATATCATGGTTTAGGAGAATAGTTATTGTTGTTATTAGAAACATTTTTGTTCAGGGTTAATGTCACATCATAGCATTAAGATTCATAGTGGACAATAAGAGCTTGAAACAATTAATAAGACATAAAGCTATGACAAAATCAACAAAAATCAATCAAAGCATTTTATTAGCGTATTGACATAGTAGTAAATATTACCCTTAACATTATAGAGCAGCAAAATAGAGATTGCAGTCAAGAAGCCAGGACTTGTATGTATATTGTATATATGTCCTTAAAAACGCGAATAAAGTTCTGGTATAATTCATATTTCCTCAAGGAGTATATAGAACAATTTTCACGATATAATTGTGTAGGTATAGTTCTAAAATGGGTGTGTTTCAAAAGTGCGCTAAAGCAACAATAGAGCTAGCGTTACTTCGCATACTAAATATATCAAAAATGGGACTCTGTGTACAACCACCTCTGATGGAAAACACTCACAGGACTTTGAAATAGAGCGTCAAAATAATTTCAAAGAATGAGCTAGGCGGGCAGGGTTTCAAACATTTCTGACAACACACTTCCGAATTACAATTATTACTTGCTGTAGCTTATTTAATTAAATCCATACACAAGAGCTTAAATTGTTTTCAATGTGTTATTGGGGCAGAATTTTCTTAGACGGTAAAAATATCCAATCGATAGAAGTAGAAATTGTTTCAAGATAGAGAGTTGTTGTTTCCAATTCAGATTCTTGTCAATTGTAGGTATAGCACTTAGGTGTATCTTAATTGCTCAACCTTTTCAGTAGCAAGACAATTGGCATTGCAAACGATTTTTGTTTCAAAGAAAACCGGAGACCCTAGTGCTGGGCCGATATAATCGTACTCCGGTGAGACTTGTAATATTAGGCTGTGCGACATCAGTTTGGTCTTAAGGCGAGTGCTATGAACCAGGACCTCATATAGGCATACTCCATGATTTATTCCGGCAACTGAATTGAACACCCTAAAAGAATCGTTAGCAATTCCAATATCATCTGTATAAGTAAAACGTTTCCCAAAAGCAGTTGACAGTCTTAATACCTCCTGGAGGCCGATATTTCGCCTCGTGTATATTTATCGTGGGCTTCTAAGAAAGAAGGAATTTTCCCGAGCAATGCAAATAAAACAGAGACTTCACCCCAACCAAAAATTACCCCAAACCTGGTACTTTATTTCAATATTTCTGTCTTTTGTAATTTTGCAGGATCGGGTTTATCGGTTGGGACCGTCGGCCCATGCACGCCCACGAATCCCCTCGAATGGACTGGCCAAGTGACTGTGCGGAAAAAGCGTAAGCCATATTCGAAATTCCAAACGTTAGAACTGGAGAAAGAGTTCCTCTTCAATGCCTACGTATCGAAGCAGAAACGATGGGAGCTGGCACGCAATTTAAATTTAACAGAACGACAGGTAAGAGTAATTCTATTTCTGTCTATGAGTGACTTTATAGCCGCCTGACTCACTTTTGCTGTGTTCACCAAACACATGACTCTCGCTAAGCATAAAACTGTACTTATGTTGGTCGCACAGTAACGAGTTGTTAATTTTGAATCTTGCAATATCTTTGATCTAATTTTGGCACACGGGGATTGCCTGCAAGGCTAACGCGTACAGCAACATTTGGTTCATTTTGCAACTTGTTTCCGCTTCTCTCGTTCGCAGGTTAAAATCTGGTTTCAGAATCGCCGAATGAAAAACAAGAAAAATTCCCAGCGACAAGCAAACCAACAAAATAACAATAACAGTTCAAACAGTAACCACAATCACGGTCAGGCACCACAGCAACACCACAATCCACACCACTTAAACTTGGGTCTAGGCATGAGCCATCATACGACCAAAATGCACCAGTGACCTTTAGACAACAGCAGTGCCATGGGATTTGCAACATACTAACACACAACGAAGACACACTGAAAGCGCGCGCCTATATACAGTGACGACACAAACCAGAGTTTGACTCAAAGCATAAATCACACACAAACTCAGTGCAAATAATATAATTAAATTTAATTTAAAAATTAAAACGAAAAACAAAAGCCTACAAAACAAAGTCAAGTTCGTCCATTCCAGGTGAATGTATAAAAGCTATACAAACAAAAAAAAGTAAAAAAAAAAATGTATAAACAAACGAAAGGAAACCAAAACCATATGTGCACATAGCAAGTCCCATGCCAAACGCACTGCTGATCTAAATTTGGAAAAAAACAACAAAAAGAAAAAATTAAACACTTTCATAAATGATTCTCCCCGGTCTCACTTCAAACGAAAGATTTTAGTTAATTTTAAATAAACGTAAGTGGTATAAAACAAAAAACTCTGTTTCAAATTGTATAACAATAGACTTATAAATTTTAACGAGAAATATAAAGTAAACATATTTAAAATCAACTAAATAACGTGTAATTATAATTTTAAGTTCCTGTATATAATAAGTTTAATAAATGATGTATTTTTTAGCGGAGATATTGGCAGCATTAAAATTACAAAAAAAAAAAAAAAAAACAACAACTAAGATCATTACTCTATAGTAGAATAAGTAAAAAGTAAAACAAATAAATTATGTAAAACTTTGCTTGTCTTTAATTGAAACATAAACAAAAGTAGTGGTAGCTCTCTATAAGCATCTGTCCATAGTGCAGATCTTGTAAAACCCATAGGTTCTTAGACAAACGGACAAAATAATAATAAAAATACTATATAAATACGTAGGTGTCTATAAATACATATATTACTTAACGAATACATTAAAGAACAAAAATAATATTACTACTGTAAGATTGTGTGCGTGTTTACTCAATTGAAGGCTTGGAAAAAAAAAACAAAACAAAAAAATTTACGGATAAAACAAAACTTCTAAACTTAACAGAACATTTTAATTAAGTGATTAAAAGTAAACAGTGGAAAAATCTAGAAAAAAAAAACTTAATGCTTAGTAATGATATTATTTTGTAATTATTTTTGTTAATGTTTTATTATTATTATTTAATTTTTTAAATGATTTAATTTAGTTTCTTTATTATTATTAAATCCTGAATATGTTAAATTTAATAAAAAAAAATCTGTTTCTTTATGTAGGTAAATTCTTTTTAAAATAAATATTATTAAATAATGTGAGAAGAAGAAACGACATAAAAAACAATACATAAAATATTTAAAAAAAGCGATCTTTTCTTTTTTTTTCTGTCCAAGTTATTATTTCATCGAAATAGAAATATATTTCATATGTCTTAAGGAAATTAAAAACAACAAAAAATTTACAAAAGATTTCTGTTTTTTCTTTGGTTTAACAATTTTGCTTATATGTTGTTTCATCGAGTTTTCAGTTTTCCTTATGTTGGACCACACACTGTGAAGGTAAGTGCGTAGGTACTTGTGTTATTTTTATTTTCAATACAGGTTTCATCAAATTTGAAGTTGGTTTTTCATGATGACTGTGTCTAAGGAGTATCATAAGTGAAGAATAAACCAGTTGCAAGAGCACGCACTGGGGTGGAATTCTGTAAGTCGATTTACGATAGTTCAGAGGTTACCTAAAATAAAATTTGCTGCTCTACATAAAGCTGATAACCGCTTTGATATTCACTTTTTTGCGATTGTTTACGATGCACATTTTCTTCTGCTATACGACCATTTTACGTATGGTCAACCTTAGCGAATTCCACCCTGAATTTCCAAATGCGATCAAGTTGCTGGTCGAATAAAAACACACCCCAAATGCATGGCAATTTTAGTCACTAATATGTAACAACTAGTTGCGGTCTTCACTAAAGAGTTAGATCACCTTTCTTTGAAGGGAATTTCGATTTCAACCATCTTTCGAGATTAGCCCACCAATTGGGTTCTATTCAAACCTCTTAAAAATGCCGGAACTTATGAGAACCAACTATTAAAACATCAGCCAAATCGGTTAAGAAATTTGTCAGTCTACTTATACGTAACACGCATCCTTACAAACACCAATAAACATATTTAAAGTCGTCTTCTTTGGGCCACCAACCTCCAGTCATTACTTTTGTGTTCCGCTGTAGTTTTACTTGGCCTGGTCAATAGGTGATTACGCAATAAATTGTAATCACGGCACCAGGTCAGAAAACAACTAAATCAGCGAGCGAACGCGAATCTACAAGAACTGCAGATATATATAATATGTACCTGTGTCACATATTAATTTCCTCAGGTATTGCTTATTTATTGTGTTAAAAAACATTTCTAATTGTGGAAAAAACAAGCAATTGTTGGACTCGTTGCTTCTCGTTTTCCTGGTGGTTTAGTATAGGAACCAGGGATGGCCAGAGCACCTACCATGTATAAAATTTTTGTTTTAAAATGTATAACATTTTTTTGTTACGACGTTTCAAATGATTTTCTAACTTAACATAAACGACCTATTTGGCATTCATACAAAATCTCACAAAATGTATGTAGGTGCGATTATGAAAAGTATTTTTTTTTGTTCAACCCGTAGGCACTTCTAACTATGTACTTATAATTATTGCCACGTGAACGCTACAATCAAATTAACCGAAATAGACAGCTGTCAGAAAATACATTACAAATTATTAAACGTCAAGTAATTCTCCATAAATTAATCTAGAACGGCGGATTGCTATCCGACTTAATTCTGCTAATGTTTCGAATGCTAAATCTGGATTTGACAGATACCATTTATGGCATTTTCACATCCATGCCAGCAATGGAAAATAACAACTCTGAGGTCTGAATAAAATAATTAACTTAAGTGCATAACATGTCTATATGTTCTTTTTTTAGTTGATTAGTTTGCCGCCTAATATGAAGATGGCGGTACTTATATGCGTGTGCATCTGTACTTTTGACTGATCATATTAAATAGTTTAGTTTGTCTGAAATATTATAGAAAATATGAATAAGTTCAAAAAATATACTGTCAATATTTTGTAGATACTACAAACATTTTCCCTCAAAAATGTAATATCCATATTTTGACTCGTATTGATTGTTTAAATGCGGCGGATCATACGAAACCTCTAAAGTTCCTTGGACTTTCCCACCTTACCAGACCCTCATTTTGCATTGTAGGTACGCCTCTGTATTTAATTAAATATCGAATCCCTCAGGGGCTGGATGCTTAGACTAAAAATGCCAACGTTTCTGGGTATAGGTAACTATTAAAAAAAAAAATTGGCGTGTTTTAATTTTTGTAAATCTAATCTATAGTATTTATTATTTTATCTTTTACCTACTTTTTCGATAAAAAATATATACCTACTTTCAGATATAGAGTCTGACCTCTCATTACCGAATTTAAATAACAATATATTTCTATTGCATCGAAATGTAATTTTTAATTGAATTATTATCTTCTTTTTTATTTATTTTATTATTAAAAAATATTAGCATAGTATGAAAGTATAAATAATTTGAACAAAAAAAATTCAATGAACATTTTAAATTAATGCGTTAAATTTCCAGGAAGCCTCTAGAATAATGTAATTAATAAAGTCATAATAATAAAAAAAAACATTATGTGAAATTTAAATATAATAAGCGAAATTATATGAATATATTATATATTTATTATAAATTATTACTAAATTAAGTTTAACTATGAATATAAGAAAGAAAACAAAGAAAATAAAGCAATTTACATTGTGGTTTTGTTTAAGTGCTGCAAGAAGCAAGAGATGGCTATATACATTTGAAAGTAAGTATATTACAGTAAATATCCTTAAAATAGAACATCAGCTACAGATAGAGAAAAGTTCATAGGACCTTAGAATTTACAGCAGTATGTGAGCACCGGCCGAAACAGTGCTGTCGAGTGCGATTCAATGTAGTAATTCATTTTGCATTTCTTTAAATGTTTTTTTTTTTATTATTTCCTAGCTTATGTAGATTAAAATAAATAAATAATTGTAAATAAATTACTAACTGTTGCAACAGGTCCATATTATAATACGAAAGACAAAGCTTTTCATAACCAATCGTTGGTATGATTTGTTTTTATTTTTAAGGCGAATGGAACGGACCTATATAGCTTTGTGCGCAACCTAATGATTGGCTTGAGAAGCTTTCCTAGGAGAGTTACAATTAAATTTGAACTCTAACTGTAAATATAAATGGGGACCTGGAGTGGAGAACCGTATTGGCTAAGGGACCATATCAGTCTACCGCCATCAAAAGTAAAGTGCATAGGTAATCTCTTGTATAATGACAGAAAATTTAAAAAAAGTAGTAAAAATTAAAAACTAATTTTTAAAAGAATTTGCAAAGGCTTGCCAAAAACTAAACATTTTAATTTTTAAAAAAATATGTGTAGGGTAAACTGTCCAACAGTGGACCAATTTGCGTTTGACTAGATGTAGTTTATAAATTATTTGTTTAATCTTTAAACGGTTTGAAGTTACTTATTATATGCTTTATTAGCTTTGTATTTAAACACATACAGCTTTAGAAAGATCGTAGAAAATACTAAATTTCTAGTTTTTTAAGACGCACCTCAAATGGTTCCCTGTGTACTAGAGGGTGGACACAGTGAACCACCGGGTAGTTCACAGTGAACCTATAGTGTTTATTTTTTATTCCGTAAGAAAAATAAAGAACAAAAACAAGTAATTGGTACAATTCAGTTTTTATTTAATATTGACATTAGAAAAACAAAACAATACAAAAATATAAGTAAAAAAAGCAACGAAAAGTAATAACACCAATAAACCATAGCAAAACATTAACAAAAATGTTTTCAAGGGCTTCAGTAATATCACAAAACTTTGTAACTAACGAAAAATAATAGTAACGAATGTTAAATGCTGTAAGGTCGTTGCTAAATGCTTAATAAAAATACGTAATTCTGAAGCTGGAAAATGCTACCATATTTACCATTGTTCACTGTGTACCACTAGGAGCTGGTTCACTGTTGGACAAGTGCCTTTTTTGGAGAAAAATATTTTTATAAAAAAAACAGTTCCACAAATTTGATTGACAAGCTAATTTTAATTAATAATAATAATTAACATTTTAAATTGTATCCCACAAATCTCATAAAGCACAATAGTTTTTTAAATGGAACAAAAATAAGAAGCACGATTTATAATTTACTTATAAGTAAAATCACTTTTTCTTGAGCACAACTGACACAGACGTGCGCACTACTTCAACTCTCAGGTAAATTCACAAAGGATCGTAACGCGGTTTATTTTCTCTTTACTTCGTTTTTCTCTTATAAGTAGAGATTAAGTAAATTTAAAAGGTTCACTGTGGAACGTGGGCCACTGTGGGACAGTTTACCCTAGTTTCTCACATACCAGAATGTACTCCTTGGCCAATAAAGCCGAACTTTTAAGAACGACAGCACTGGTCGGACATTTTTCTAAATGAACTGAATTGTTGAGTTAACCACAATTTTTTGTCCGCTAAGGCCCTTTACTTCAAAAACTTCTTACTTGCAATTCGCTGTTAATCGCGATAACATAAGTTCTAATATGACCAACTAATTAGTGGTAACATTTAAGAACTGTGAAAACTCGAAGACAACCTTTGAGAGTCACAAAAACTTATCAATAGGTGCTATAAGAATATAAACGTTGATAGCAACCAAATGAACATAACAACAAAAACCAATAACCTACAATCATGACTTATTAAGGGTTGATACAAAGAAGCCAGTCTATTTTCCGAGATGGTGGAAACATAAAACTGAAAAGAATCGAAGCAATCAGCAGCTGATTGCTTGGCCAGTTGTCACCTGAGCTGATGTTTGCGTTTAGCAATAGTATCACAGACATAATGCGGAAGGCGTTCAATCCTTCTTGCCTTTTACACTTAATTAATACATCCGACGAAGGGACACCCTGTCTGTGTTCATTACGAGGTATACATCGGAGTCCTTTAAAGTGCCTCCTTACCTAGCTTATAAGCTTTTCTTCAGCGCAAAAATAATTTTTTAAAAAAGCTCGATAAGATGTCTTTCTAACCCGGAGCGGCCTGGCGACCATCCCACCTTATATAGTCAGCGTGGTTACCTTCGATGGTGCATAGAACAGTGCTCTATAAAATTTAGCTACCGGTGGTTAAGAGGTTGAAGTTGTCCACATAAATTGACAGGCGCTGTAATGTGACAGTCCGAACCTTCAGTTGACGATGATTCGAAGAACCATTCAATCAAAGCAATCTCCTTGAATGGTTAACAGCTGGAAAATAATGAAATCGCTCGATCTGGACACTTACATTAAAGCTCCCAAGGAGCCGAAGATTCTAAAGCCATCCAAGATATCCCAAGACCGCAGGTAACTCTTATGCAGTTTGATGATGAAAATAAAACGCCTGATAGTTCTGAAAATAAATAGGAGCGGACACCACCCTCACCTTCCTTATGTATGAAATAAATTGGTAGACCTTGACAAACGACCTGCATACGTCTAAACTTCAACAAAGGGTTACCAAAGAAGGCATCAACTAGAGTCCTTCCTATTTGTTTCGAGTGAAAACAACAAACTAGAAAGAGGCATTTGGGAAACTTTTATGATGCAAGAAGAGGAATTTTTTAGCAGACGTCGCTTATCAGGGAATGCCAGCACTGAATTAGTTAAACCAATAAACTAAACTCTGTTAAATGTTTGCTTACGTTGGCAATATTCACAACGAGACGGCGGAACCTTTACTAAAAGCCTGAACAAATAATGCGAAGACTTATAGGAAAACAGAGAAAAAAGACATGGCTACAATTTCTTAAAATCCCCATAATGTCCTAAGAAGGCCTAAGTCACCTTTAGAGAAATAAAACGTCAGGGCCTATGCAGTGTTTATGTCGGCACATTTACTTGCTTTCTCATACATAAGTAAGTGGCATGTTCCTCGAAACGACTGTGCATCGGTTGGACATAGACCACTTTACATCACTTTATATAACCCAGTCTTATTTAAAGCACAGCCCATCTACAGTTTAATATGAAAACAGACTCGTGTCGGCGATAAAACCAATCAAAGTATTCTCGGCATGATGGCATTATTGAAGCTTCGCTCAAACACACCACAACACAACATAACAACCTCAGTACACCAATGCAAGGTGTGATGCAACTGTCGTAAATTTTATCTGACGGCACTTTTAACTATCTCAACTATGAAGTTAAGTGCATTTAATAATTAAAGAAAAATGCAAAAGTACAAGCACGTGTTTTCTATTAGCATTTCGATATGACTCATCATATCCACCAGCCAGTGTAACATTCAACAGCAAAGCATAATTTATGGCTGCTCTGGCAGGTACATTACAAAGCTCAATACATACTCGTAGACACAGAAAACAAGAAAACACTAAAATTGGTCGGCGACTTTTAATTACACTTGGCCGGAAGAACCATAACTAGTGAGCGGAAACAGTTCCGAACGGAAGGAAGGTGTAATCAATCAGAAGATTGAGCCGAAGCCTTATAATGAGATTCCGATAGTAAACCTATTGTACATAGGACCACTTAAAGATTCGTAGGAATCGTAAATCGTATTAAAATTTAAACGTGGACTTAACCTACTATGTATGCAATTTTGACCACATCGCGAACTTGAGGTATAACACCAAGCACTTGACAAGGTTGAACGGTTTAGTTATGGGTACTCTTGTTGGCAGACGATGTTGTATTAAAAATTCACTTCGCATACATACATCCTGTTTTGACGTAATAAATATGAAACATTTACTGACATGTTGCTTAATGATACCTATTTGCGCTGACAAGTTGCCAAAAATTATTGGTGTAAAGTAAACACCGCTTGAAAAGGTGGTGGGTAGTTCAGACTGAACATTTTATAGGTCGTGCTTAGCACTACGTTGCACTTTTCAATGCATGGAAATAAGGGAGACAGTCACCACTTGAATCGCTTAACAGAGTGCTTTGAGTGGATCTTATCAGTGCATTTACTGCGTTTCGTTGACCCCTCTAGAAAGTAGATGAGAATAGGAACTACAAACTAATTACGATTCGTATATTGAAAGGCATTTAAGAAATCTAAAACCAGTAGGAAGATGGAAATCGGCTGGGAGTGCTACAAAGTCGGCCTGAGACGAAACAAAGAGAGGACAGGAAAGAACAATGTGTGAGTCCACCAGATCGTGCAAAAGTCTCATCCAAACCTCCCACTATGCCGGGGTTGCGGCCACGAGGAGTTACACGAGGACACACCTCAATAATTCCTCTGTCAATGCCCAAGTCTCTGTCACTTGAGGAATAGAACACTTGGAAGATACTACTTCATATATCTTTATCTAATCTTTACAGGTTCACAAATGCATCAGGATGGCGGGACAAGGTCGAGTAACCAAGAGGGAATGACACTTTCGCCAACAACATCGGCTAGCCCCCAATAAGGGCATTACAATGGGTCCACATGGACCTAAGTGGGGTGCGGCAGGACTCGTTCTGACGTACCCATCCATAAACCTAACCTAATCATCATCATCATATACAGCGTACTGAGAAAGTCAACATTTGCCGAGGAATTATTAAATCTTTCCATGGATCCCAGATAGTATGCCTATTCTGTCATAATCAATATCACTCAGTCATCTTGTTCAAAGTTGTTTTTTTTTCCCAAAGTACAGACTTCGCAAGAACTTTTGAATATCTCATCTCCGATCTTTTGAATATAAAATAGAAGAATGCTTTCTACCAAGATACTTACCTACACTATATTCTTAAATAACAAGCCTTACTTATAGAATGACGAGCCGTACATTTAGTAGCAGCTCTGTCAACAGCACCATCGCACCATCGCAATACGCAGAAGCTTGCCGCCTAAACCGACAGTTGTGGTCCAAGCAACAACGGAGGTAGTAAGATCAAGTAGTCATTTGTTACCAGACCTAAGCTGGATCATTAACAGCTCCAAATATGTAAATTCCTGAGCATAGAAAACTTTAATGAAAAAGTAAAATCTCGAGTGGTTCTAAACCTCTGGAAAACAGCTGTCAGTTACTTCAATTTGGGTCCTTCATCTCAAAATGTCACGCAATGACTTACACCGCAGTTGTTATGAACATAGTTCTTGACGACCAGTTCTAGAAGGAAACTTAAATGTCAGGGTTCTTGACAAGACTCATCTTTCCCATAAAGTAAGAATGTCTCCAACTGCAGTTCTACAAACCATGCTTTTCCTTTTGTCTCTAGGCATTGTTAGTAATGAAAAAGATAACAAGGTTATGCTAAGTTGGACAAACTGTGGAAATGCCAATACGTCGGTTCAGTCCGCAGCCGTCAATATACACTTTCTTCTCCCTCAATCAGTGAAGGCCTGCCTACAAAAATCGATACATCCAAGAGTATAACTGTCATGAAATAATTTCTAATTAGCCGTTTGGAATCGGCATAAGACTTAAGCCTCTTCCGTTCCTCCCAAAGATGAAAATCTCACTCAAAACGAATGGTTCTGAGAAGCTAGGCCTATAGGGTCCTTACCGACCTGTTGCGCCAACTTTTTTGTTGTTACCTAAGTGCCTCAAAAGTATGTCGTTGAACCTCTAACTCCATACCCACTGCAGGAACTGTATACCTATGGTTATATGACTCTGTTTAGAATCTTGCGTATATGGTGCGCTTTTGGGTTGCTATCAGTGAACACAGGCGAAAACCTATCATGGGTTGTCAAAGTAGTCTACAATGCAAATACGGAAAATAGCGAATACATTCTATAATCTAGCAAAAACTCACCGGTAAATGCCCAAACGGATCGGCACTTTCAATCAATTTCAAATCTTTAAAAACATTTTTCTGCAGCGGTAGTTATAGTTGTTGAACTTGTAGTTGTAAACTTTAGCAATAATCGGTCTTTGAGGATCTTAGCTCCGTTGCCCCCATGTTCTAGAAGCACAAATCAGCAAAACTATTACTACGAAAGCTGCGACTAGAAGCTACAAAAGCTGCGACCTACCTTATATCATTGCATATATAATTTATCAGATTATCCTTTTTAATCAGAAGGACGAATCTCTAAAACAGACACAAAAATTTAAATTAAATACCTTTCCACAGATTAGACTATTCAAAATTTATTTATTGCCGTCAGTATCTACCCTTTGAACATTTGAGAGACTCAGTAGTTTTTCAGAAAGCCATTGTTAGTTGAACCAGCACATCAAAGCTATTAGCCTATTACTTCCCATTCAAAACGATCCACGACGACACACTGAACAAGAACGCCAGTAGCACGAGTATAATATTTTTATTTTAATTGAATGATGATATCATGCAAAGTCTTTTAAAATCGGAAACTACAATATATCCGTAAAGATACAAAACTTAATGTCAAGGTCCAGTGCTGAAATAGAGCCGACCTATTGCGAAGTGATTTTTATTTCTAGCAAAGCACTTGCAATTATCTTATTGTTTAAGAATGCTGTGTAGGTATAGGTACACAGGTCCACACTGTGCATATTTGTTGTATACATAGTTGTTTGTTTAATATAATTAGATTTCCGGAGTAACCTTGAATAGATATTAAATCATTTTCTAGGAAAACCACGCGTAATTACTTTATTTTCAGCTGCTTTATTTTTCAAGCCACAAAGATCATGTGGTATTGGTTTTGCTTTGTTTTGTCGTGTTCTTCTCCGATGGACGAGAGTTTTATATGGCGGCCAGGGTAGAATCAGGGTAGAATCGGAACCGAATTACTGTTCAAGGCTTTCCAATGATGCGATAGACGATTTCAGTATGATGATAAGTACGTAGCGATAGTTCCTGAAATGGAGTCAAAATCGAGTTGATGCTTTGGCTGAGGCTTTTGAAAATAGGGACAGTTTGAATTTTAAAGCCATATTTGACATTTGTGACACGAAAAATACGACGCGGTTCTCCAAAAAGAGATGTGAGTTGGAAGCTCCAATTTATCGAATTGAGCATGAATCGTATAGGCCTATTATCGTTAGCGAGTCGAACAATTCGCGTAAGTCGAGTTGCTTGTCGAAACATTCGCCTTGTACGATTATGGTAGGCGAATTAATTCATTCGCCTAGAAATCAAGGGCTACCAAAATAATAAAAATGAAAATGACGTCAATTCAAACATTTATGTCAACACAAAAAAAAAAATCAATATAAAAAAATTGAAGAAAACAACACGGAGGTGCAAAAAATGGGTAAACACAGAAAAGACCGAAAATAAAAACAATCCATGAGCTCCTTTCCTCATTTTTCGTTAAAACTGGATTTCCTGGGGTGGTTGGCTTAGTGGACGAAACACACATTGGAATGGCTGTATTTGTTCCATGAGCTCAAATAGCTTCTGGATTTGGATGGAATTGTTTTTTTTTTCGAAACTATCAGAGGCGATTTTCATTAATATATACATTCTAAACGAATTGAATGGGTTTTATACATTTTTCTTGAATTTCCATTCATTTTTCTGGATTATAAATTCCATTCGCCTGTGGTTTCACCAAATAATTTTGTTCGCTAAAATTTGTCGTTTAATGCGAATGAAATTTCATAAATTCGCCAACCGCAATAAGGCGACTTTACGTTCGCCAGCGGTTTGACAGTTCAGGCGAATGAATTTTGTTCAATTCGCTAACCATAATACAAATTAGTCACATTCATAGGATTTTTTTTTCGACTCGCCGACGATAATAGGCCTAGTAATCTCCAAAAGAATTTTCAAGTAGATGAGAATATTTTTATTTCGACTGTCCGGCCCGGAGAGAAGTAAGAAGGTTTTTGTGTAGAACTTGTCAACTGCCATAGCTTTCCTTACCCAAATTAACTTGACTGCGGCTTAACAAAATAGACGCAGTACCTCTATATATTTACCTTTACGTGATTTGCTTTGGAACTTCGAAAGTCGTCATCCACCCTACATAAGTCGTTTAATGTTGCTGAATCTTCAGTTCAGACTTTGGAAAAACGAAGAGAGACATCGTTCTGACCGGTAATGTCAACTCCAAGATGAATGGGACGAAATTTAATGCAAAAAATTGTACCACAGGCCATTTTTACGATCCTTTAACAAAGCTGGGTAGTATTGCCCTATGAAAGCTTCTCGATTCTCGATCAAAAAATTCGATACTACTATTGGTTCTCATAAAATAAATTCTTTAATATTTTTCATTTGTGGGGCCACTGTTAACCTTCTCTAACAACTAAAATCTGCGAAACATGCTCCGCGATACTAGTAACCATCTTAGAGTCCAGGCTAATTTTTTCGAGGCGAAATTTTCCGTACCAAATTGCATATTGTGACCTAAAAAATATATAAGCTGAATTTTAAAAATTATTATGAGAGAGACATCGTTCTGACCGGTAATGTCAACTCCACATAAATGTTCTCAACTCCATAAACATCAATACCAGACCGAAGACAACAAGGAACCCTTTTTTTTTTTTATACCAAAACATCTCGATGTAACTTGGGAGTAATGGCCTTATCAATAACCAGACGAGGGATTTTAATAAGAACAATCACGTGATTGATTTCAATCTGTCAAAATTCAATTTAAAAAAAAAAAAAAAAAACTAAACTAAACTAAACGAGGTGACAGTATATTGTATAGTACCTACCTAGTTACATAAATAAATAAATAAATATATTATTTTTTACAGTAGCCGACGGATAAATTTCAACTCGCAAAACCTGCCAACCTCATCAGGATATGTCTGCAATGTCTATTTTTCCTCCGATGCTAGGTAATATACCTATACAAGTCCTCCCCACCGAACTACGGTTGTGGAGCAACCAACGCCATCTGTTCGACAATGGCGGAACCTAACCGCATTTTGGTCGACAACAGAATGAAGCAATAAAAATGCAATAAAAATCTTGCTTGGCACCATTTATGTGCGCTACGTTATTTTTTCTCTGTTTTTGTTTGTCTCCCCGTATAGGTAGGTACTGGTACAAGGAAGCCCAAGTGACACTTATGGGATGCCATTAAATTCCTAAAATCACCATCGACTAGATTGATTGTGTCTGCGAAATAAAGAAAAAATCAAACATACACACATAAATGGATATGACCAAGCACAATGCCAGACAGGATGACGAATATTGGCCAGGGACATAAACAAGCTCGAGTTTGTATTGGATGAGCTAATTGCACACAACGCGAGGTGCAATTGCAGGAACTGATAGCTCGATGACAACGATGCTAGTTAATTGTCACAATCGCATCCATCATGCCGCCATTTAAAAGCATTTTATTGCATTGAAGCACGCATAGCAGTACTTTCCCCATAAAGAGCACTTTTGGGATGAAATGCAACATAATCGAGGATGAATCTTTATGTAGGATGTCCCTTCTCAAAGCATAAAGGAATTCTTCTCATTCGCAGGGCCATTAACTAAGTTCGATGACCTCAAAGTGTGCAGAAAAATTATACGCACAGGTGTTTTTAGGGGATGAAGTAATTAAATGCTGTTTTCGTGTCACCATAAGCCCCTGGATGAAGCCAATTCTTGCTGAAAGGACATTGCACCCATATACTATACACCATACATTTATTTTAGCTCACGTCCTCGTCCTCGTCCTCACCCCGGGTTATTGATGGTTATTTAGTTTTCGTAAAATGTCTACCGCCGGAAAATCAGTGGCAGGGCGAGGTCTTGCGCAGTCTGGTGATGCCGTGCCAAAATCCCTTCGTCAACTTTTTTTTTTGCATCGCTCTGTTTAGTGTGCATACACACACTGATGAGAAAGGGGAAAGAAAATGAACAACATTTTCATTCGACATAGGTAGGTAGCCATAGAAAATCTATACGCATCGATTTTTCAAACAGCTTTTTGTTTGAACTTTTGTATGTTTTCTTGTGAGTAGCTACACTCGCTTTCTCTGCAAAGTCAAAAACAAGACTATAAAGAGGAACAGGTTGGAACCTTATTAATTGTCATCGCGAAAGCACACAGCGGGTATCGGAAAAATCACTTTGGAAATGGCCAGGGAAGCATCAGAATGGCTGAGGAAACATAAACGTTCTCCCCCGTAGACGTTCCTCTTCATGTTGTTGTTTCAGTGTCATTTAAAAATCTGCATTTTAAAACAAGTTCATTTACGAAGATTAGTCGATAGAAGTTTCGCAGCGGCAGCAGAACCATCGGAGATCCTGTTATAAAAAAAACAAGTGTGGAATCAACTCAATTCAATTATTATTATAGTACGTAAGCTACTCGTAGTTATTTGCCATCGAATGTTTCAGTCCACAGTTAATATTCCTTGTAAAACATCACTCGGGTATATACCTACGTAACTTGAGCCCTTGTGCTAAAATTAGCTGGTTAAAATACGTAAAATTTAACCGGAAACCGCGGTGGGAGTCATTGGCAAAGCGGCTGCTGCTGTTTAAGCCCACGAAAAGAAAAAAAAATAGCGCAACAGGTTCGAAAGGACCCTAGGCTAAGCTTCTCACAACCATTCATTATGTGTAATTGTGGCAAATTATACCTCCGTGAAATATCCCATTGCAGACCAACTCTTTTGGGCAGACGGTTTTCTAAGACGGTTATGTCTCTCATTTCATACTTTTAACATTCACTCCTTTGGACGAATATGGACAGGTGCATTTGTCTCAAACTATTTTATGTTATGATTATAAATCGGACAAATAAAACTCTGTATACATTTAGAACTTGACGCCTCCTGATGATAAACAACCACATATTTTGCAGTAGGTATACACCTTAAGAATTTTTCAAGAGCGTGGCCTATCGTGAACGTCTGATAGCATCGAAGAATAAAGCCAGAGTTTTGTGAACTATTTCCGATAATCGTGCTCTTGGGATTTGCCAAAATCATATATTTATCGTATTTTTTAGTATGACATTTACATATCTTAAAAGGCAAAGTTTCTATAAGTTAGGTGGGATCCTCTTGAGGTAGACAAACTCCTAAACTGCACCAGTGGTTAGGTGGTAGGTACCCACAGAAGAAGAAACATCTTTCTTGAGGTATATCTTTGGAAGCTACGAAGCAATTCAGTAAAGCCCTCAAGTCCCAATCTGGTTGAATTTAGAGTTCCAAAAAAATACGACACTAATTTGCGAAAGAATTTAGGTTAGAGAATGGTAAGATGGTGCGCCGTATGAATTCTTGATGATTGTCTAGTATTTGGAGCACCGTCGATTTAAAAAGGTAATGAAATTTTGTAAATTGAGAACTTGGTACAAAACTTCCTTTATACGATCAAAATGCACAGCTACCTCACTTATCGCAAGTTACTCTGTGAATAGAGTCTTCTGCAATGGCCCTAACGAGTGAATTTAGATTTGTCCACATAGCAAGTTGCCGTTCGTCACCTGGTTAATTCTAAGCAAGCTTTAAAATTACATAGTAGGTACTAACTAGAATTTGTATAAAAGAATATCGAGCTCGACTTTAACGATCTTAAATCAATTAATTTTTACTGTTGTTTCCATTCAAGTTTACTACATTATGATGTTTGGAGTCGGAGGGCATGAAGTATAACTATTTTCAAGCACCTCTAAATTCTAGAGCACGCTTGCAAAAGAATCATAGACTAGGTACTGTCAAAAAAAAAAAAAAAAAACTTACACACTTTCCATATTTATTCGGCGGTAGTTGAGCCTTCCGATTGATTAGTAAAGTTTGATGCTGTACTGGTCCCATCTTTAAAAGGTATAGCTACTACTTAATCTGAACTCACATCATAAAGGAGTTCGTTCTTACGAAGAGGTTTTTGGCAAAAGTGGGTTACCTATAATGAATCGCAGGATATTTTGTGCACGGTAGTCCTTTCAAGATCGTTTAAAAAAATAGCAAAATGTCATGCATTATGCATTTCTACAACTGAAAAGTCGCTCGTAAGCTTACTTTATTTCTTTCCTTACATTGATGTTTCAATTTATTTGTCTGTTCACACTTTTGCCACGACCACGATACTTCACGCTGTCCGAAATAGGTAAAAGTTACTGCTCCATCAGAGGTATATTGGACTTTCTGATAAAAATATGGACCTGTTAGGACAAAGCTTCGTAACCAATTTCTAAATGGCTTTTAAGCAAAATAAAAAAATTCACAAAATTGTTTGAGTATACATTTCCAAAACAACTGCTTCTTCTGAATTTTGTCCGGAACTTATTCCCGTTAAGGGTATTTTCTGGAAGAAATAGGACGACATTTGATGCATAAAATCGTACCGGAGACCATTTTTACGATCCTTTAACAAAGGTGGGCAATACTAGCCCTATGAAACCTTATCGATTCTCGATCAAAAAATTCGATACTACTAACGGTTCTCTACAGGGTAAGCTTAGAATTTCTTTGTTGCATGGGAGGTGGAAATAGCACCCGCATTTTGTGAAAAACTGCGGTCTTACCGCAGTTTCAAGTTTGACAACTTGAAAAATATAAAAATATTGCTGCAAACTCTCTCAGATATAAAATGGCCGTAGAAAAGAAGAATAAGAATAAGAATTAAAATAAGTACTTAGAAGAAGAATTAAAAGTAGAAGAAGAAGAAAGGGGAAGAAGCAAACGGAATAAGAATCAATGCAACATAAGCGATGCAATTCCAATACGGGGTTCAGTTCTCTTAATTGAACTGTATCAAAGTCTCTTGTAACTTAATACAATCTTTACACACCTTCCAGTTGCGTGGGTGTAGTCATATTCAAAATTCGATAGCAACCTTTTGTACCCACCTGAGCCTATACCCAACTAGCTGTACCTACCTACCAAGAATTTTAAATTTTGTCATAAATTCGTATGTCAGTTATTAAATTTGTACATACATTATATACCCTCACTTTATTCAATACTTAAAAGCTCTAAAGGTGTAAATGTATAAGGTACCTACTTCTGGTATATGCAAAATGCCGCAGTATGTTGCTTCGTTTGTTATTTGTTCATGTCCTGAGCCAGTGAAGAGGAATTCAGTTGAAATTGTGTTTATATCGCGTGTCGAGCCAAATAATGCAAGTTCGTGATAAAATTGAGTAATTCCTGATTACATCAATTACGCTCCTGATTTACGCAATGATAGTTACATAAATTCACGACAATAAAGCTGAGATACTCGAGTATACCTCTTTGACATTCATTTTTACGTTGAGGGGTGTAAGTGGTGGCACCCTAGCGTGCAGTGAGCATATTTGCACTGCATTTAAATGGTTCCTTGAACGAACACTCACTTCTGCCGATTGACCAATGTCGAAGTACACCGTTTAAAGCCACAAAAATCTTTTGCAACTGGCTATAAATAGGTAAATTTGTTTCCACCAACTCAACGATAGATGGAAATGCCTAGCCTGTTCCCATAAATGTTACCTATACTCTCGCCTAGAATGCGTTTAAACTTTTTCCCATTCACATAATATTGCATCACTTTTCGGACCATAGATCCAAGTCTTATTTCATCGGCCACCAACCAGTCACATATAACTCTCTCTCGGAATTATGAACGCGACAGGTCCCACTCATTCATCCCCCATGACATTTACAACAATACTATTTGAGCACTTTTGGCAAATGCGTGTTTTTTCCGTGCAAAACGCACACAATGACCTTTACAGCTTCGCCATGCCAGTTTGTCATTCAAAAGCTCCCAAAATTACCCTAATTATTCATTTCTGTCATTTCTAATCAGAAGGAGTGTCACATAGTCCAGCCGAGCTATATGCGCCCCATGGGAAAA
Source organism: Cheilosia vernalis (assembly GCA_949126925.1). NCBI lineage: Eukaryota > Metazoa > Arthropoda > Insecta > Diptera > Syrphidae > Cheilosia > Cheilosia vernalis. The sequence continues at coordinate 97,126,199 of OX421358.1, read as the reverse complement.
CGCTTATCTCACACAACACACACATTTCTCATGTTCATTCATTTTCGACCACTCGCTAACCGAAAATGAGGTCTGTGCCACTTACCGTCGGGAATATCAAATGGTCACCACATTACTGTTCCCTCTCCTCGTCCCCTGAGCCATTACCTAACTCGGACTTACGACTAATCATTTGGTCCTTCCGGCACAACCTATCTGCACATCGTGCTCACGTGCACACTTTCCTTTCAATCGCCCAGCGAATACGAATATTTTTCTTAATTATGCCCAAACTTTGACTTTCATATCGTCAGTATCTACTGGGTGTGTGTGGGCATAAAATTAAGTGCTACCCTCGTTCCAAGTGAAAATGCTATTGTAATGAAGTATTACGAAATGTAGGTATCCACGGTATATTGACTTCCATCAACCCCTCCCGAGGCAATCTTTTCCTCCTACGCAATTATCATCGTCATTTTGCGCTTTGATATGGGCACCAAATTGTACATAACTTCTGACAAACGCAAAGTCAAAAATTTCCATTTTATCTCGACGGAATCGACTACCCCCAACTCAGCCATCCTTCGTTTGAATAAACAATTTTCTTTGGAAAATCCACCCCCGCTGTAGCATTCCCTTATATACCCATTTACATTTATCATCCAAAGGATACACAAAATACCACTCCATACAAACACACACACACACAGCCACTAACACTATCTATTTCTGAGGCGTAAAGTCCTGGCATAGTCTGAGCAAATATTCAACTCGCACTCCGCTTGCTGGTATCTAAATATGTTTCTTGGCATATTCGACTTGGCGTTGGCATGTTCCATTCGATATCCTTCGGAGCAAAAATATAAAGGATATTTTCACATCCACCCCAGCCATGACATGCCATCTAATAAGACGAACAACGTCGTGCGGCGGGGTAAAGAAAACCCAAGTCAAAGGTTCTTTTATTTGACTTTCTGATTGGTGTTTGTATCGACACAGGGAAACCATCGACGAGGGTGAAAAATACTCCACAAAGATACATTATAGCACAATACTTGTACACACATAGCTAACGGTTACACAGATGAAAATTGCGAAAATGTTTTCGTTTCCTCCGGCGAGATTGTGTGGTGGAAAATTTATGCGTTGATATGCGAGGGGAGATATTTGCGCAAGGATTTTCATCTCTCATCTAAAAAAAAAAGAAACGACAAAAAAATTATTCAAATAAACGAAATGTTTAAAGGGATTTTTTAGGATTTATAATGAAAGCAATTTTCAACGCTCGTGCTGTGAACTTAGCGTTGGTTTGCATACGAATATTATGTTCAGAGCGAATAAAAAAAATAAAAACATTTTTTTGGTCTAACGTTAGGGTAAGTTGCCTGGAGGCAAAAGTGATTATGATATCAAACCTGCACTGCTATGTGATAACGGTTTGCTTTTTATGGGTCTCATTCTTTTTATATATCCATACACACGCCTTACACGCATGGGAATTGAATGTCTAATTTGGTCTACCTTTTCAGTGAGATGATTGGATTGTTTTTGGTAATATAGACGCTTTGGTGAGAGTTGTGGAACATTCTACACCTGCGACGTGGTAGACGATAATGATGATGAATGTCCCTATTAAAATTCTAGCACTATTTATCACGGCATTAACACCGAGGAAAGGAAACTTTGCGGAAATCTATAGTAGGTAACTATCAATTTTAGTGTAAAGCGTGTCTGTTTCTGTATGTATTCGTGCACAAAGCGCATTAAAACTACTCACTCAGTCCATAACATTTTCTCAGAAAAACATTTAGCTTAATATTGAGCAGCGCACTTAGTCTCTACTTCCTATTTGTTTTTTATTTTCATTTTTTATTTATACTATCCATTCTATTCGTAGACTAGTCCCAATGAGAGAAGGGAAGACATCTGCATTTAATAAAGACATGTCAGGGCCTAACGTTCCACCTTGAGGGACACCAGTTTCTTTTTCTTGTAAAAATCCCACAAAATAAATGGTTGGGAGAAGCTTGGCCTAGGGTCCCTGCGGACCTGTTGCGCCAACTATTGTTTTTAACTTTCTCCATTACGTAGTGAGAGAAAGATATTGGTTTCGTACAAAATTTCGAACTCGAGATTTTAATCAATTCTGATATTACGATGATAGAGGAACTCAAAAAAGTGGGTCGCAAAATTCTGTCCGGTCTGTCCGTCTGTCCGTCCTTCCACAGGCCTACAGCCTAAACGGCTTCCCAGATTACGTTCAAACCTCGGACTTGGAGTTTTTGGACTTACAGCTCAGGAGGTGTTTTTTTTTCAAGCTAACCTCAGCTTATGTAGGTGAGGTTACCAAGACTGCGTACCAAGTTTTTGGCTAAAAATTCAAACAATGGTAGGTACTTTTGAAATTCCGACATATCTCGAAAACGCTCTTACCTATACTATTGAAACGAAAATTAATTTTTAAGGTAATGTGGTCTTTTATAACTTAATAGAAAACTCAGTTTTTCTCTTTATTATCGTACAATTGATTTTTGCAATAAGGAATTTTGTAAAATTTAGTTTTTTTCAGTTTACCGGAAAACGGCAATAACGATTTTGACCAAAATGCAAACTTAGAGTCAAATGGATGTTATCAAAACTATTGTGTCCTCAATTTTCGATTTGCTTAAGACTCTGAAAGTCAGCCAGACTCGCACTAAACGAGCTGTGCTGTGCCTTACCAATAATCACTTTCAATTTTGAGTAGGTAACTTCCGGTCGGACAAACAATTTCAAATAGAAAACTACAGCTCTCGGAGTTTTAGAATCACGTAGCCTTTTTACACAAATCTGTAGATGACCAAGGAAATATTTGATTAGAGCCGGGCTGAGTACAGAGTCTAGTCCCGTTGGCTTATATGGTCCACCCGACGAGGTTTTTGAAACAGCTGCAGCTGACCTGGTGCATGTCTAAGATTTCATGAGATGCATCTCGAACAGCAAGCTTAATTAGTTTATGTACTACTCAATATAGTAGGGAAGCTGTTGGCAATCAACATCGCTTATGTATTGTCTTATCTGAACCACCTTGGGTCTAAAGTATCCACCGCGCAGTGGTGCTCATTTATTACTCTTGTCGCCGTTATAAGAGCATTTATTTAGGGCCGTGGTTCTCTTGCCAAACTCAATTGATTGTATGTAGCTATACTATATATTAAAATTATAATAGAGAACGATTACTATGCTCGGGGCTATCAAACAACAGTATTTATGCCAAGAAAAAGTCTTATACAAACTGATGGACACCTTCAACATAATCTGTGAAAAAATTGAAAGTCCAACGCTAGGGGAAAAGTTTTTGAATAAATGTGCAGCCAATTACATACTTGGATGACATAGATTTAGCGATGCGTTTGCAAATATTAAATATTGGGATCAGGAGCGGCAAAAATTAACTCAGTTGTGATTGAGATCAACACCACATATATGCTGTCAAGGAGACACGCAAGAATTCTATGTTCAAACATAAAGTCGCATTCAACGGCATAGCTTTGGAGGACGAAATCACTTTCGGAAATTAATTGAAGGGTCCAAAATGCAACTACTTCGACCTTCAATGAGCCCTGGCAAGAAATATACTAAGTGAACTCTGTATAAGACTATTATCATCCTGGAACTGCTCAATGCGGAAAAGTGGACGAAGACATCCTCGGTCCATTTGATTTTCAACCCCTTTATGCGTTTATGGGCCTCAGAGTTAAGGCCTTACAGAGAGTCACTTTAGTTGTTCGAGAGGGGGCTTTGCTACTCAATTGCTTTCTTAGCCCAAAGAAACAGCGATTGGCAAGAGTTATTCTTCGTTTAACCTCAGCGCTGGTGTCATTGTCTGACCAAGACGTCGGTGTTGGGTGTCCTTTCTTGATGACAGCATATACTTTGTCTTGCCCTCATAGACCGCCAAACCCATTTTCGCCGCTTGCGTCTCAATACTCACGAACGCGCCAATGACATCACGCTGTGTTCTGCCGATTATGTCGATGTCGTCGGCATAGGCGAGTAGGTGGACGGACTTTTGGAAGATAGTGCCTCTGGTGTTAGCGTTTGAGTTGGGCGTCTAGCCATAGCTATATAAACCTTTCTAGACGAGATACTGAGCCTCCTGTCTGTATCAGAGTTAAAAATGCTGGCAAGAGAGGCCAACGCTCTTAATTATACATTTATATTAAACATCAAGAAGTTTAAGGAGCGCTGACAGACACTCATAAACGGTGAAAATAGTAGCAACAACAGTCAGGCAGAAGTGGGCTCTACTTCCAATGTATTTCGCCCCAATGTAGTTGGAGGTCCCATCAGCAGTTGAACCACCACATTTGCGGCGCCAGGAACATAAGTCCACTATAGAAATAAGTTCATAACGGACATTTGTCCCGCTGGCATGGCAGCTCTGCTATTAATTTCAATTATCTTAAACAACAGGTTCAGCATTTATTTAAAATAAAAACATTGTAGGAGTGAAATAATTCTGTACATGTTTTTAAATGGACTTATAATTCTACGCCTCACTTTACTGAGACATAGGTCCAAATGGATTTATGTCTCCTGGAACTATGTAACAGTGCCCACTGTGCTTACTCGGTGAAAACTTATTTATTAAACTTGAAATAGGTTTGAAAGTCTAGAGGCCCACGGGGCACGCAACCTATTCTTACTTACCTGCTATATAAACAGTACAGAAAAGTGTAAGACTCCGAAATACCTGAGGAAATTTGTAGTCCTTCCTTAAGCGAGGTCACATGAAGTCGTTTTCATACCCAAAGCAAAGGTCGTTTCATACGAAAGACCTTGAGAACATAAATCGCCATTTTATTGTCTGCGAGAGCTTTGGAAAATACTTAAACCACGTGTTACGAACGGGTCTTTTATTACCGACTTGACAACTTCAAATTTTCAGTGTGAACACACCCTTAATCCGAACTATTCAGTAAAATCAACATATCCAACATGGTGAAGTACACGGCCGGAGGAATAACGTTTACAATTTATTTAAATTTACAACCGAAATTCCTTGTCGGTGGTCGCAACTTTAAGAGCGTTAACGCCAATTTTCAATTTTCTGCGATGTATTTTTGGTTAAGCGGGTTCGTCGATAAGCAAAATATGCGTTGCGTGACAGGTCACAGGCTAGTACTCTCATGTGCTCCAATGCCCAAAAAGTCACTGTTTGGTGCGGTTTTCATACCGGTGGCGTGATTGGTCCGTTTTTGGGTTCAACTTAAAGACCGCTGCATATAAGTTCCCGTGGTTGACACATGAACAGAGTCAAATTCCGTTCATAAATGTTTTGATAGTAGCTGAAGTATTAAGCAATAAAAATTTCTAAAGTTCTCTAGCTGATATTTGATTTTTGAAGCATTGAGATATCTCAAGTTAGCTTGCATAAGAAACAGAAGTCGTCAAGTCCTTAATGGAAGACCCTTTATTAAGCTGGGCCTGAAAAAAATAGACAAATTCACTATCTCATATGTCAGAATCAACAAACTGGTGCCACTCCGTAGGTGCTTTTGTCCTTCTTTGGAAATAAATAAAGGCTGCGAAGAGAAAGGCACGAAGACGGCCGAATACAATCAAATCAAGAGGCATTCAAATAATAACTGACATTGTCTACCCAAGGGTTAGAGAAACGTTCTGTGAAGAAACTTAAAGAAAATTATCAAGCTATTTCCGTGATCCTTGTCTGGGACAAGCAAATTCATGATTCAAAATCAAGTACAAAGCATAAGGTTCAAAATTAAATGCGAGCAGATGATACCTATCCGACATCTGTAATGGCATGTCCGCCATTTCAGGTTGGTAGCGCGTACCAGAAATATATTTTCGAATGGAAGTAGACTATGGCCACATGGTAGAGATATCGCTCATCGACCAAATGCAGCCAGTGAATTTTCTAAGTGTTTCCGCTTAAAAAATGATGGTATTCTGAGTTAGGTACCCTTGCACTTACAACCTCATGTCCACCCATAGCATCATCATAACTCTTCGTAGAACACCTATCCAATTAAAGACTTCACCTCTGCCTAACTCTGTCTAACTTGTTGTTAAACATTTCTAAAGTTCTCTAGCTGATATTTGAGTTTTAAAAGTCAACAACTTTGCAACAAATAGGCACATGTTCGTTAAAATTTAAATAAAATTTGACAACTCTACATTTAGCTCTTCCTTCTTAACTCTATATGAAAAATGTGAGCATCTCGCCAGACTATTTTCTACTTTCCCCACACCACTCTATTTAAAAACCGAGCATCGTTAATCATCGAGCAACCATTCAAAGAAAAGTTCCTATAGCTGGCAGCAAAATTTCTCCCCTGGCGTTCCTATTTTTTTTTGTTTCTGCCGAAATTACCCTCAATCCGAGCGGAGCGCATGCACTTTGCCCTCTCAAGCAAAAAATAACATTTTTCCTCCATCCCCAATACAGTTAAGAAGTGTCTTTCTTATATATCTATAGCAAGTAGATAGGTACCTAGAGAGAAAAGAAGGAGACACCATCCCGCAATTGGCGTCGCATATATCACTTTCTGACATCCAGCCACCGAAAATGGAAAATAACAGTCAAGTCAACAAAAAAAACCATCCAATTCCATGAACAATTATTATCTATCCCGGCAAAGAGAATATGTATCTACTCGTAGATACCTATATCTGTCGACATATAACAGAAATGCATCGATTTCCTGTCGCCGCTTAGTACGCAAGTGAAAAATCCTTTTTTCTTTGCTGCTTTTATCCTTCCAATGGTATTTTTATTGAATCCAACACGCACACAGAAAATTCACACCACTCATACCCACGGCACACAAAAAAAAAAATTAAAAAAAAACAGAACAATTCCTGTCGACAACTGCAATTTCCCAATACGAATGTCTTCCCCAGTTTGGCCGATGATACTCTGTATCTATATACACTGCATGTATCTTGAAATTCCCATTAAGCGTGTTCTTTTTTACGTTATATACCTACACACTGGCTCGGCCAGACCTGCACTGCTCAAGTCTGTGAACTGTGGTGATACCTCGGCCTTTCCTTGGTGTTTTTGCGCGTTCATGGTCCTCGTGGCTTTTCACTTCACTTTGGCAGCCAGCGTGAGTTTCAAAAGTATTCGTGTACACCCGCATTTAGATACCCACTCGAAAGCCTAAACATCGCTGAAATACTTCTGTCGTGACTGTGTCGTGTCGTCCAAGTTCCCTGCCACCACCTTCATTTTTCGTTTGCTAAAATCGTTCGCCTTCTCGCCCAGATCCAAGTGTAAGCACGCCAGTGGATTCTATGTAGGCCGTGAGGTATCTTTCGAAGGTAGACACAACATCGTGGGGTTCCGATTTCGTCCTCCCTGCGCGTCCTAACAGCGTATCCATACCCAGTACATGCGGTCTTATGTATAATTCGGCTGTGTGTAAATGACGAGTGTGTCGAACGAGATCAAATATATGTACACGACGGCTGACTGCCAGTGCCACACCAGTGTGAGAAAGTGAAGAGAGAGAGAAAAACATTTTTATTAGGTTTTCGGGAAGTTTCAGTATAAATTGTTTTTTTTTTTTTTTTTTTTTTTGTCGTCGGTTCTTCGTTCATTCGTTTGGATATACGATTTTGTATTTCTTTTTTTTCCTGCCTCGCCTCATGTGTGTGTATATGGATGGGGATGCAGAGGTATATGCCCGAAAGATACACGGACTGTGTAGTGGAAACAGATCGCCGAGAATAACACAACAAACAATTTTTTGGACAGTTTTCTATCAGAAGTCCTTCATTCTGATGGTATCTTTTCAGAATAAACAAAAAGCGATATCTGTGTCTTTCGAAAAGTTGGACAAAATTGTTTTCCCTCTTTTGTTGTGTGTAGAGACAATGGCTGTTTATTTACTTATGAATTTTCGCAAAAACAAAAATTGGTGAAGAGTTTTTTTTTCGTTTTTTTTTTGTTTCACGGTGTATATTTTTTTTTGCGTGTGCCTTCCGAAAGACCTTCATTTTGTGCAAAAAAGTGAACAACCTCGATGTGTGTGGGGACCAGTGCAAAATTACAAATGACTTTCAGCAACAAAAGTTAAACAAACAACAGTTCATTTCGAAATTGTTTTGTGGCATCACTGGAAAAAAAAAAATGTCGATTTCGTGTACCTATGCCGGTTAAAATGTGTTACTATACAACTGAGTGATTCCGTGTGACTATTTCGGTCGTCCATTGGATGGCGAATATTATGCAAATTTTCTGCGACATGTTTGGGTTCGGTCCGCGATTTTGTGGGAAACAGGTTAAGAAGAAGATTTGCGACTGACTTTTAGCGACAGATGGATTTGGGCATACAACTCACGTATCGCGTGATTTGTTAGATGTTAATTTTGGCTCTTTGGCACATTCATTTTGACAATTCTCTTGAACTATATAGATCAGTGTGAAGTTGAACTCTAATCGGTGTCATTGGCTGAGGTTGAGCTATTCTAGTGGCGGAGGTGAGTTTTTAGTTTTAAGTTTAATTTGGAAGTTGGTACAGTTGGACTGCAGATATTAGAGGAATTCCTTATCTGAATGGTGGATTCCAATGATAAATATTTTCTGTGCTCTGGTATATGTCCATGGTAGATGCATCTCTGTTTTTCTTAAATTCATGCGTTGCTTCAGCAGAAATGCGTTTCACAGTTTTAAAACGAGAAAAGTGTTTTCTTTTGCCGGTTTGATTGGGACCATAATTGAAGCTGGTTTGTTTGCGAGAAGATAACTATATTTACTGAAGCTCTCTTGTCATTAACAAAGCGGCTTAGTTACCGCAAAGAGAACCCATTTACTTACCTAACTCTTACATTTCTCCCTTTCGCGGTAGCATTCGTACAAAATTTCAAACATTTCGATAATAGGTAGAGGAGTATAAAAAAGTGGGGCTCGCAGTTCCTTTCATCTGTCCGTATGCTTCTGAGGTCCTGCAGCCTAAACAGCGGAATCAAAATGCTTCAAACGTATACGATATTGTACTGGAGTAATTGCATTTCTCTTCCAGAGTTACTTTTTGTAAGACTTCAACAACGAGAAACAGTAGCAATCGGATCCTTTGCCGACAATAGTAATAATAAGAATTTAATAATATATTCAACTACTTGCCTTTTTCTTTTTCTGGCAGTCGTTTTTTTCCAATTTATGTATCATAAAGCTTTTCTGAATCCTTAAAAAAATGGAAAAATGCTAAGGAGATTGTGTTCTTTGCGGTTAGGAATTTTCTTTGCTTGCCAACTGGGAACTTATAGTCCGTTGAAACTTCTGAGGTCTGATGTACCCCACTTATACAAGGTATCAGAATATTATCTGCCTAGCGGACAGTACTTCTAGACAGTATTGTTAAATTAAAGTACATAATTTTAGCCGTGGCCTTTATTCGTTAATGACCGATATCGATGATATCAGGGTTAAAATTTCCTAAAAATACTCATTACAATTTTATGAAATTCAAATTATAAAAAAATGCTCATAACTGTATTGCTTGATTTAACAACTATAAGTTTTAATTTACGTTTATATGTTAATACTAGCAAACCCGGCGAACTCCGTTTCGCCACCAGATGGCTTCGTTTTTTGTAACATTTCGTTTGAGGATTAAAATATGAAGAAAAATTATTATTTTTTATTGTATTTGAAAATGGAAAATTTTATTTCATTTCACAACAGTAATGAATTAATTTCGATTACAAAAATGAAGTGTAATTTAGTTGAACTTCTCTAAGTAAAAAATGAAAGTGAATCCAAAGTAAATACTGAATCGAAGCGTTATACGTGTCCGCAAATTATCCGTTTCATTGAAGTGCTCTTTGGTAAACCACATTTTTTGTTTTTTGGTCTGACGTTACACAAATAAAGCGGATGGTTTCCCAACTCGTGAATACGCAACGTATAGCTGCTCATGTGAAAAACAATGAGTTTCTAAATGAAAAATTGCTTGCAACTGTTCAATAATTCGTCTCTTTAACTGTTGTGTTCCCTGTATATTGCACCGCACATTCAGCTGATCCACCATCGACGAAATGAAATATATTTGCAGAAATTGATGCGGTTCATCTGGTGTTGGCTGACCTGGTGAACTTCGTACCACCTAATTTTTATCTACTTGAAGCTTTTTTTTCGATTTAAACTTAGTTTGGTGATTAAATAAATTTTGTTAGTAGTTCAAATTAAATTCAATGCCTTTTATTTTCCTGTAAAATAGATGATATTAACATTCAATGCAAAGATTTGTAGTAAAAAATTGCAGTCGTTTGAATTCGAATGGTGAGTCCGTTGGAATCATCGGGATGCGTGGAATCAACACATCTTCTCCTCTATATTCTGCGGTATGCCCGGAAAAACACTTCGAATGAGCTCTTCCTTAGAATCGGTCATGTGGCAGAAATCAGTGGGCAAAGTGATAAGTCCGGTCGAGATATCAACTGCAATCTTTTCATTACCAATGTCCAACAGAAAACACATCTGCAGTTTGATCTCGTCAATCGGAGTGTCTTGACATGAAGCCACAAATTTGATGCTTTCAAGCACGCATTTAGTTCGTCAGCTGCAATTGATCGTGGGAAAACTGGAAGAGTCTCCCGAAAATCACCGGATAATACAACCATGGCTGTTCAAAAAATGTTTTGACTGACACGAAGATCTTTCAACGTCCTGTCCACCGCCACCATTGACCTTTTGTGGGGCCATCGTACATTCGACCCAATCGATCAATTTGCATCATTGTAAAATCTTCGCATTTTTTCTTCGATTTTTCAAGAATGTGTCTGGTTGATTTGCATGTTCAGTGGCAATATCAATGCTGAATGTGCAGTTCGGTAGCCTTCTAACAAAGTTGCTGTTATTCCAGATGAAGCCAATGCCAGGGCAACTCATGCTGCGATCAAATCCGTGCCAAAAGCAATGAAATTAAGAACGTTTTGGCAGTACCTCCGGGAGCACCCAGAAAGTAAATGCTACCAGTTCTTTTGTTCACAGCTTCCATCAAAGAGTCATACGCAATCATTTGTTGTCGATTCAATTGCAGAACATTTTTACGAACTGCTTCGGCTATTGCTGCAGTATCGTATTGTTTTGTTGTTCTCTTTGCAATTCGTGGTTGAATGCATCGTGTATTGGACGATTAGGTGATATCATGCCCAACTGCGCACTTTATTCGCCATCAATAAACACTTACTCTAAAAGAAAAATTTGTAACTTTAACAGCCTAGAAGAAAACTAACCACACCTATCAACTTGGTCGGTAAGCCTTCTCCCTTCACTCTCCACACCGGTACCGAAGGTGTTATGGTAGCTTTGAGCTGCCCTCCCCATAACCCTACTCACGAATGAGCATAGTACCATGATTGTTACTCATTCATTTTTCGTAACAACCCCTTCGTGAACACTCAAAACGCTCAGCAACTCCTGTTGCCTGTCATCATTGTCCTCGTCATCTCAATCACCCCTCCATTTGAACTTACCCACCTATTCAAATGCAAGGATATTGAAAATAGGTACTTCCCAAAAAAAAATGATGGGTACAAACAAATCAAAGTATCTACTTCATTTCAAAAAGCTACTTAATGTAACATAGTAAACATAAACAAACTTATTAGGTAGCTAGCTATATCGTATATTTAAAAATAAATTTCAAAATTTTTGACAACAACAATTTGCTTGGAAAATCATTAAAAAAATTGACAACAACAATATTGCTTTTAAAATTTAAAATATTTTTTTTTTGTATTTCAAACTATTCATCCGCGGTAGATGTCCGACGATGTCCGACGTCATGTTCGACGACAGATGCGCATTTTTTTTTTGACTTCAGTTCATATTTTCCGTCTTTAAATCAACAGATATTGAATGTCAATTCTACAATGGTCCGGATACCACCCCCACTCTTTTCTTGACTGAGAGAAAATGCAGTAGTATCCATTAAGGAAATCCATTTCTTCGTGGATAGCCAAGCGGTCTCAGGGTATTCCGATCGCTTTACATTGAAATCTCTGTTTTCGAAGGTGCAAACATCAGATTGGCAAGTATGGTACTGGCGAAAGATTTGACTCAAACTCGATCTCAAACGCTCCAAGAGTTTGACTTCTTTCGACTGTAACTATACCAGCGCTGCAATAAGTGTCATCATTGGGTTCTTTAGACAAACAAGACTCGGACTTTCGACGGACGATGGAAAGGCGGAACCCGTTCTCTACTTTTCCTGGCATTTGCCCGGCTCGATTAGGTACATAAACACAGAAGTTTTAAAATTCACTAGAAACTCAAATTAGTTGAACGACGACTTGGGTTAACGTCTTTCTAATTTCATGTGGTGTCACAAGTGGTCTAAGACTGTCGGCTTACTTCAACAAACCCTCACTTTTGTCTTGAAGTTGTCTTTTGTGTATGCGTATATTTTTCTCTGACCCACTTTCCTGATGTGATGTGCCATGTTGTCAGAGGGTATTTATCGACTTATATGCTAGCGGAAGTAACACAGTAACTACGACTCAGAAAGGTCTATAAGCTGTAGAGGGAGCGCCTTGAGTGTTACAAAATACTTGGGATCTATGGTGGCCACCACCATACTGTACAGCTTTATTAAGTTCGATTTCAATTTCCCACCTTTCTGGGCAATTTCAAGAGGAAATCTGAAGAAATTCTGCAGCCATTGATTTTAAAATATTGCCGAATTTATCGGCCATGCCGACTGGTTTCTTTGGCAAAAACTAGATAATGTTGATGACGGCTTGCAAGTTCCAGCTCATAAAACTTTTCTTTATAAAGAAATCCTTACTACCAGTTGTTAAGTTCGTAAAACGATATAATTTGGAGTAGAAGAGGTTGATGAGGGTGATGAGGTACTGTAACCGTTTTTTAGTAGCTGGTGTAGCTTTATATAAGCTTAAAAAATAATCTAAAGCCTGCATCTAAGCACACTTTCAAGGCTGATCAAAAATATTCGAGTCCCGGCACAATACTCATGTTCAGTCTTGGTTGCGGAAAAGAAAATGTGTCCAACTTCATTAAATGATGTTTGTATTTCGCGTACGCAACCTATTAATATAGTCCGAGTCCTGCTGAAGAAATGAGAAAGCCGGGTATAGGCTACTCATCAAAAGGGAAACAGTTTACAGAACCTCAACTTTCAACCAACAATGGAACGAATCGCTAAAAGGACGATGGACATTTACTGAAGTGATCGATGTATGAATAAATACAAGTTCAAAAAGCTTGTATGACTAATTCTGAGAATAAGTCCTACTGGTCAAGTCAAGATACAAGTTATAGAGAGAATTGCAATGAATGCCTTAAATTACGTGTAAGTCTTTTAAAGATTTATAAAACTATACCTATTCTTGCCTCCAGCGCATCCCTACTCGCATACCCAGCCTACAGCTTCATGCGTGCAGCTCTGAGACAGTAATTGAAACAGTAACTGAAACATTTCTTTAGTAAGAGTTATAGAGGTGTCTTCTGTGGAAGTTTACATTTCTTGCTTACCCGCGGTTTTAACATGCCATTTTTCTTAAAGCATTGCGTTGGCTGGGTCGCGTTGAGTTTGTGCAAAGTCTCGATCCATATGCACACAGCTGGGCTTTTATTTTGGGATTTGGGGTTTTATTTTGATTAACGAGGGGTATAATTTCAAAACTCTTTGTAGGTTTTCCACTTTTATTCAAGTTAAATATGAGAAAGTGTTCTTTAGAAGGGCTCTCATCTAAGTATTAAATTAAAATTTTTCAAAACTTGTTATTTCCTATACTTTAGAGTACTTAAAATGTGAAGTTTTTGTTTTCAAAACTACACTTTTCGTTTAATTCAAAACTAATTTATTCTCATATAAACTGATTTCCGCACCAACCCTCTTCTTTTCCTATGCAAATAACTAACTAAACTAATAAATAGTAAAATCAAAGTAGCCCATTTCAAAACTCAGGTAAATAAATAATTTAGTGCTTAAACTCAAACTATTTAACTTTTACTTATATAGACTTTAATTTGACTTAGATAAGTCCAATGTAAAAGATTATATGTACAAATAAATAAATAAAATTGTAGGTATTCCAATGATAGGTATCAAAAAAGATGGGAATATTTGTTATTTTCAGAATATTATATTCATAGTAACTAATTTATACTTCGGTATATTGAAGACTGAATTTTTTGAAGTTATTGCTTTATATGTTTTTTTGTTCCTGTTTTTGTTTAAGTAATTTAAATACATTGCTGTGATGCGATTTTAAAGTTTTTTTTTTTAATAATTAAGAATATTTTTTATTATCCTGTTTTGAAGACTGTTGATATTTTTTTATGTTTTTATTTAATTTTCTTTTTCAAAAATCAAATGTCAACTATTCCAATCGTAATTTTCAAAACTCTTCTTTTCCATATTAAATTGATTTTTTATAATTTTTAGGTTTACCTTATAGGCTCAAAACCATAAGAAATATATAGATAAAGATCATTTCAAACTTGCAATGTATCCGTCAAACCAATCGCTATATCATTTTTTTTTTTTTTTCATTTTACTCAAAATTCCCAAAAGTGGGAGTTTTGAAATTATACCCCTCCTATCTGGGTAGATTTTTTTAATACCTCCGATGGGAAAAGTAATTATTTCAATCGATTTGGTTCACATTGCCATGTTGTCAGTAGTTGTCTGCGTCCAACATCGAAAGGCCGTTGAGTCGGGCCTTTCATTGAGCTCCTTCCTACACCTACCCTACACATCTTCATCGTCGGACAAGTCCACAATTAGTTTTTAACAACTTTTTTTAACCTCTTGTGCTTCCTCTCAACTCTGTACAGAAGCTCTAGACGAGGTCCACCTCTTAAACAGATGTACTTCTAGAAAGTCTAAGCCACTTTATCTTGCCCAATTTCGCCTCCAGGTTGAATTTCAAATAACTCAGTACCAAATCCACCAGAATTAGATGCTTCGACCACCTTAGCATCATTTCAGTGAGTCCTCCAGGCGAATTCGATTCGCTTTTTACGAACGACCTGCATTCCACAAGTCGTCCCGCATCTCCATTTTGCTTCATTAGGTATTTACGCCCATGAATTTGTCCAATAAACAAAAATCGCATAAAAAAAACAGTTTCCTTTATCCATGTGGCCGAACCAGTACCAACTGCATTCCTTTGTCCAGCGCAAACTGCACCATATAAACGCAGTCATACCTCTAAAATGAAACCAAACGATCTCTGACTCTCATTCGAAGCAATTAGAACCAGTTTTTCTGGAAACCACCTTTGGTAGCATAGCGTGTGCAGTCTGTGTGGCTCGAGAATGCGCGCGCGTAGCGATTGTAAATTCAAATAAAACGTAATAATGCCTCCGGGGACATATTTTCTTGAGCCAATCCCAATCCCATCTATACCAGCAGCGGGTCCGTCCACCGTAGTTCCACACCTTAATACAGTCAAGGTGGCGGGCAGAGCAACGCATTCGTTCCGATAAATATTTCAAGAATGCACTTAAAGATTAACCGGTGAAGAAGACGTGCGTTCGTATCATGATCAGAATAGGTATACAATAAAATTACAACCACGACCTCCATAAATACTCGAAAAGTTCAATATACCTTTTCATAAATTAACGAGTCTTGTTACATTTCCACATCCATGTGGAAGCCTCACGAATTCGCCCGAGCCATTTCAAACGACTGGGACTAAAGAAGAAGACTAAAGAAAAAGCCGCTTCTCGAGAAGACAGACAGAGCCAAACGATTTATGATCCTCATTGTGGCTCTCTGCGAGCGGTGCTCTAAATATTTTGGTCTCTTAGTATACCGAGCTACGTCATACTGACGAAAGGGTTATTGTTCATGTGCAGAGCGACGCAAAAAGGGTTAAACCGTTCGACCGCATTCAACAACAGAAAAGAACGCAAAATTTATGACCATCGACGTCATCCAACTTCCGTTAGGCAATCTGACCTAGATTTTATTCAACATTTGGATGTGATGCGAGAGCGCTCGGATATCTGTATATAGGGGAGGGAAAAAGAGAAAACGATTCTTCTAGGAATTTAGGAAATTTTTCGAATCATAAAGGAGTTTGGCTTTGTTTGCATTTGGATAAAATGCTCTTGAATGAGGTGCGAAAAAGGAAAGAGTTCTTTTGTCGAGCATGCAGTTGGAACTGATGCAATTTACGAAACCGAATATGACTCCTTAGAAGGGATATCTATGAGTATTTGGGTTCGAACACCGCGGGTGGGTGCGATATTCAAACTGACGATCTGTAGAAAAGGCGAACGTGAAACGTTCTCCTTGTTGGCATATGGAAATATTTGACCATAAATCACTGCAGGATTAATTTTAGTCAAATTAGGAAGCACGTGACTTCAATTCTCTCGAAAGGCATTGTGTCCAGACTTTCGAAATATGTGAACCTTTATTTTATCAGCAAGAGCGTTTCGAAAGCGATTTTCCTTTGTTACCACAAAGTAGATACTTTTTGGTTATATTTCTGCATAAAAATATGAAATCGACATCAATCAGTTCTTATACCTAATAAGTTTAAGAAGCTTTGAATAAAAATTCAATGTAAAGCTCTTTCTCTTGTAAAGGAATTGAGCTTCAAAATATTTTGAAAAATATCTTCGTGAAAGGAATTGAAAGCAGAATGACAAATTCATCGAAAGACATTGTAGAAATACGATGAAAGGAAGCTTACTTATTGAAACTGGAACGAGTGATATGCATCTCCTTTACCGCATTAAAAAGGTTTCTTTGCAATAAAATCACTGACAAATTGGTTTCATTTATAGAGAGTGGGGCGATTCGAATTGTAAAGATTCAAAACGAACAGCTACGGGTTGTATATTGTTATTGAAAAACTGGACGTGGTTATTTACTGCTTTGCCTTGATTCCAACCATCGTTCATGAAGTTGTAGATCAGCACGAATTTTCTCCTGTTGATTTGTTGCTGAAATAGATCATTGCAGTTTTTTTTTACATCGATGTTTTGGAAATTTTCATAAACAGTAAAGGTTTAGGGTCAGTTTCAACCTGAAAGAAACAGCAGCTAGTAACATTGTGGTGGTTGTTAATATTTTTCGAATGCTTATCTACTTCGGCAACTAAAATGAGTTTAGAAAATTCGGAACTCAGAATGAAAATGACTATTGAGAGCCATTTGGAACCAAGAATTCGAAGACTTAGAAGCCTGTCCTTCGGTTTCCGCTTTTGCATAAAGAAATGACTCCTTTGTCTTCAAACTTCTGTTGAATTATGGTAGTGTGAATGGAACTATAGTTTTTTGACTGTCAGTATTTTTCGTATCGTTTCAAAATGTGTCAAAAGTAAACAGTTTGATAAGTCAGTGACTTTTTAAGTTTTTTGCTCAGTGACTGTAAATTTTTATTTTACAATCGTCAACTGTCATCTCCTATAGCTATTTAAAGCAATAATAAACCTCTTAAATTTAAAATTAAAAAAATTGAATTTCGTGTGCTGATTAAGCATTATTTTTTACTGCAAAAACCATCACCGAAACCAAGGAAAGGCTTGATAAATACTATGGGGTATCTGCACCATCAATTTCAATGGTTAAAAAAATGTTTTACTGAGTTCCGTCATGATCGTACCAGCACAAATGACGCCGAACGTTCAGGACGCCCCAAGGAGGTCGTCACGCCAGAAATCGCCGATTAAATCCACGGAATGATATTGGACGATCGGAGAATTAAAATTCGTGAGATGGCTGAGCCATCAGGCATTTCAAGTGAACGGGTATATCATATTTTATATGAATATTTAGACGTGAGAACGCTATCCGCGCGATGGGTGCCGCGATTGCTCACAATCGACCATAAACGCAACCGAGTGACCTTTTCAAAGGATTGTTTAACGATGTATAGCCGTAGTCCCGAGGAGTTTTTGCGACGATTCGTAGTCGTTGACGAAACATGGATCCACCACAACGCACCAGAGACCAAGGAACAATCAAAACAGTGGGTTTCTACAGACGAAGGTGCACCAAAGATGGCTAAAGTGGGTCTTTCTGCCAACAAGGTCATGACCACAGTATTTTGGGATGCACGCGGTATCATTCACATGGATTACCTTGAGAAGGGTAAAACGATCACCGGCGACTATTATTCAGAGTTTTTTTCGGATAGATTTAATACTGAATTGAAGCAAAAACGCCCGCATTTGGCAAAGAAAAAGGTGCCGTTTCATCAAGACAATGCCCGGGTGCACACGTGTGCAGTCAACATGGCAAAATTCCACAGATTATGCTATGAACTGCTACCCCATCCAGCATATTCCCAGATTTTGCCCCTTGCGACTATTTCCTGTTTCAAAACCTAAAAAAAAATTGCTGGGCCTATTTTGAGGGTTTTGAGGTAACCTATTATTCGGAGGGAATACAAAAATTGACAAAACGCTGGGCTAAGTGTGTCGAGCTAAAAATGTTGAGAAATAAAAATTTGTTGGCCAAAAAAATATGTTCTATCCAAAAAGTCACTGACTTATCAAACAAAAACCGAAAACTTAAAATAATGCACCTTTCAGCTCTGGTTTTTATCAAAAATGTAAGTTTCATTACCTATAGTATTTATACATATACATATGTCCAACAAAGTTGAATATACCTAATTCGAAAACAAATAATCCGAATGGAGCTATCTTTTCTTTGTCTATACCTTCCTTGGGGTTCATATGGCAAGAAAATTGGATTAAGAATTATTTTCTTCAGCAAATTAAAGGAAAATTTTACGTGGAAATAGCTGCAAAATAACTGCCCAGACATAGTTAAAGTAAACAAGAAGGAAATTATACAAATAGCGAATGAATAAAAGTTCATCAAACAATAGTTGCTTCTATCGAGTCACCTTTTTTGAGGAGTTGCTTCCATGGAAAGATTTGATTTTATTTTGAGTCTTTTACAATATTTCTATTTGAGGAATGGAAAGGGACTTAAAATTTGTTCCAAAAAAAAGTTCAATTGAGCCATTCTTTACACCACAGAAAATTTTCCGAAAATCGATCCTGTAACGCTGAATCCATAACTCCTTCTCGGAAGTGCCAATAGTTTTCAGAGCAATGACAACCATTGGCTGCTCTGCTAAGCCCCTTATCCCCATTCAACTAAGTTTTTTTGAAGATGCTGCCAATAACCTACATTTCACACTTTCACACATCAGAACTCTGCTCCTTGGGAACATTACATACTCCTACTTGCAAAGCATAGGTATGTAACAATTCAAGTTTGTAAACCCATGTGCAATGTAAGATCCTTTTAAATTCCATTTTACAGACACAAACTATACACCTTATTTATTGTTGCTTAGAAGTCCGCTAAAACAAGATTCATCCGGCGGTGCAGCTTCTCCAGAACTGCCAATTTTATTTAATTGGGCATTCTAAGGTTTTGTGCAGAGAAAATTACAGCTCTGGCTCCATGTCCAGATATGAAGGACCCTCGGTTTAGTTTTCACAACCATTCGTTTGAATTTTTATTTTACGACTGAACGGAATGTTGATTTCATTTTGAACTGTATAAATAGGGAAGCTTTCTCATTGTGTTGAAGGCATGTGTTGGGCCGTAGATCTGTTTAGTTTGTATCTTAGGTGAAGTTCCACTCGTTCAGCTGTCAGCTGTCCGCTGAACAAACCACTGAGCCTCTGCGACACCTGTAGCGAATTGATATCCAAATCTGAGTAAACTAATCTCTTAATCCACTATGGGCGATTAGGTGACAGGGGTCTTGTATTGTATACGTATAGTGTTTATGAGACTGACGGACTATTGGCGGACTTAAAATGCTCCCGCCTTTCTTCTGAATAGGGGAAACAGTGTCCCCATTCAGGCCTACGAACCACGCCTAGGAATTTACTTGATCTGTGCTCTCCCCCATGCTATCCAAAACTGTCGCAAATAGCTTGTTTGTGCGGCCTTGTGGTATACAGAAGTTTTGTGTCAATAGATTTCATACCTATACCTATTACCTTCACTTAGTTTTGTGAACTCAAGTTTCTCAGGTTGAAAGGTCCAATCTGCCTGTCAGGGGAACTTATGTTATCTTTGCCCTTCAATAGTCTGTTAGTTTCAAGTTTTTAACACCGACTTTGTCCGCAATAGAAAACTCCCTTGTTCATCCGTTAAGGAGTATATGTCGGGTCTTGATATGTTCTCTAGACACTTATTTAACACTTCTGCAAATTGCTGCTTCTACATTTCATCGATAAAGACTGTCGCTAGTTAGAAGCTTTCTTTTTTTATCTAGAGACGCCGATGTACAGCATTTACCTATTTAGGCTCAGGAGCCCCTCTCGTCAGCGTCGCCTTATAAATGAAATCTTTACCAGAATGCACTTATTGGCCCTCTCTACCAGCCCAAGGGTTTTGGAATACATATTATTTGAGTTTCATCTTGACATCGATGCCATTGCTCGTCAGCACTTAGTGTACGATACTTATTAAGACTTCTCTATAGAGGCTGCCACAATTTGACCTTCTTTACTAGTTAGTTACAGACATAGGTAGGTATGTTTGTCCCCCAATAATGTGACAAGACCTGTCAGATAAGACTGTAAATTTCCACTTTATGAACGTAATACAGACTGGCAGTTATTTTCGCCACCAACAGCAAATGCAGACCTCATCATACCCCGCTCACACACCATAACAGTATGCATGCCTAAGCGCTTTTTAATAGACATCTGCCCTCGGTGGAGATTATAAAAATCATAAAAGCCGCAACATTGTACGAGTACGTATACAGATATTCTTAATTGGCTTCCCAACTTCCTGACATCAGGCATCATAACGTGCTCGCCCGTCACTAATGCATACTAATGACTTGTTGTAACAATAACCCAGAAGCAGCAGCGACAGCAGTTACCGCAATCATTATAAAAATAAACCAAGTGCCATGTGAACAGAAGCAAAAGAAAAATAACCTAACCATGTGTGGCTCTCTGCCTCTACCTCAGATGTGCAAAGTGTCAAGTGAAATTCGCGTTAAAAAGCATCTCACACCATGATTGGTGTGTGCGGCGCATAAACTAATTAACACCATATGCGAGCCAACAGCACTTGGCTGAGTTTTCATTTTCACGCGCCACATCCATCGATTATATTATAAAATTCTAGTATAGATGCGGCTTGTTGTCGTCCTTAGTGTCTGTCACTCGCTTGGGCGCTGGTGTTGGGGTTCTCTTTTTTATGGCCACCGAACACCGAAGGGGAAACATTCATCCTTGGGTAAATATTTATTCACGTTGACAGACGAAGTGGCCATGATGCTCGGTTCGGTACACCATTCGCTCCGTCTCTGTCACACACGCAGTGTATGCTTTTTAATTCTGGTTTTCGCTCTATGACAGTGTGCGGTTTACACAGCACACATTCGAGGCAGATGCCAGCGACCCCTTGTTAGCTCTCACTCACAGAGCGTGAGTAGTGAGTACCATCGACAGCCATTATAAAAGGGGCGTGGCGAACAAGTGCTGTTGCTGTGTGTAGCTATTTACCTAGCGAGTCTACTTTGATGGCACAGAGAAGCAGAGAGGCAGAGATGTGAAAAAGAGTCAAACCTGAAAATGGTCTCGATTGCTCTCCAATTTAAAGGAATCAGTTTTTCAGTTGCTGGTCATATTCTTGATATTTTTATTTTATTCAAAATTATTCCCCCCGTATAATCGGATCAGGAATTGGGTTTTTTTTTTTTCTGGAGTCTCTACCTAATTTACATCGGGACATAAAAATGGAAAATTTATTTTTCTTTTCCATGGCGATGGTGGTTCGTTTATTTTTAGATACCTACAAGATGATGATGCTAATGGATGTTGAAGCACGGGAAAATGGCAGTTGATACGAGTGACATCGGGTCGATGGTTGGAATCTATCGAATCGAATTAACATAATTCCCTCGGCTGGGAACGGGTTTTCTCTGCGGCAACAAATTATTATGACAAGTGATTGTGACTAAGGAATTATATTTTAGACGGTTTATCTTGTTTGTCAAATGGTGTGATATACAGTTCATTAGGAGGCACCGTGTAGGGAAATGTGTTATCTCAGAGGTGGGTATGGAGTGGTGTGAGAATCTTGGCCAGTATGATGTGGGATTTGTAAACAATGTGTAGCTTGTGGGATTTATCTGAAATGTATATGCAAACGAGGGCCATGGCGGTAGGTAATCAAGTATTTCAGAAATACCTCCTAGCTTGTTTTTTTTTGTCCCCCTAATTGCGGTGTCAAAAGAAACCCAGAGAGGAGTATAATATTTTATAACAGAAGCTCGGTCCTCCTTTAATCAGGTGCAGAATAATTTTTGACAGCCTTGTTAACCTCGCTTGTTGATACAATGGATTAAAGGAGTTTATTCAGAAATGACTGGTTTTTAAATCATCATAATTTCCAATTGTCTCTCCATACGTTGCAGTTGGGACTGGAAGCTCAAAGGAACCATTCACAAATACCTATCGATCTGGAGTCGTAAGCTTTCACACCTTCAGTCCATTATTTACATACCTGTGAATTTAGTGCCATGGTGCCATAGTGCTTCACGTGAACATTCGTGGACGTGAGTTTAGTTTTTGGAACGTGAGCTTGAAATAACACTTAGAAACATCACAACGCTTACTGGACTAAACCAATCTGCCTCGATGATTGCTTTTTATGGAGAGAAGTCCATTACTAAGGATAGTGTTTCATGGGATGATGGAACCTCTTGAATTGTTTTACAAGCCAAATTTTGTGTTGCTCAGCCGCTCTATCGGAGACGTATGCTGCTTGACTTCATTTGTTGGGGTGCTGTTTATTCGAGTTAGTACCTATGCCAATGCAAGGAAGGCAGCTCTTTTAATGAGTATCTATACCAAAGTCTAAGGACCGTAGGTATAAGATTTGGAACAAATACAGAATAAAAGACCGAGCTCTTTGATAAGAGATTTACCTAGCTGTCCCGAAATTGACACACTGTAGCCAATTGTAGAAGGAAACTCAACGTTGCGCCTTCCGTCGCTCGCGAGTAATAAGCAAATAAAAACGAACATTTATTCAGTAACAATACACCTTGGCCTATAATTACAGAGGACCTTACTATTAATAATTTTTAAACTTGACGCTAAATATTTTCTAGGTCACAATAGGTATGCAATTTTGTATGTAAAATTTCGTCATCGTGCGAGCTCGAAAAATTAAGCCCGGACTCTAAAAATGATTATTAGTACCACGGAGAGTATCCCATTCAACAGGAAATTTGGCGAAGAGCTTATCGCTGTTTCAAAAATATATAAGAACTGTTTAGAAAATAGCGTTTTGTTTGTATTTTATTTGCAGGCAATTCATATTATTTTTTGAGGCTCTAGCCATCGAAGAAAAATAATCTCTATATATATAAAATTGTTGCAAGTGCGTTGTGACTGTATAACTCACGAAAGGCTCAACCGATTTCAATGATTTTTGTTGTGTTTTATTCGTCTTCAATCAGGGATGGTTTATGAAAAAAGAAAAGTCGGAAAATTCTCAACCAGTGACGTTGAAGGCACAAACTTCGTTTTTCATGGGGAAAAGCACTTTGAAAAAAAAAATGGGTAGAAATCGAGTAGTGACACTTCAAATACAAAAAAAAATATTTTAAATTTTAAAAGCAATTGTTGTTGTCAATTATTTTAATTATTTTCCAAGCAAATTGTTGTTGTCAACAATTTTGAAATTTTTTTTTTAAACGTAACCTACCTAATACGTTTATTTATGTTTACTATGTTACATTAAGTAAGTTTTTGAAATGGAGTAGATTTGATTTATTTCATGGTTATTGAATCCATCATTTTCGTTTGACATGTATTTTCAGGATCCTTGCATAAGTATGTGTGAGTAAGTTGAAATGTAGGGGTGATTGAGATGACATGGACAATAATGACAGGCAACAGTTGTGGAGCGTTTTGAGTTTGCACGTAGGGGTTGTTACGAAAAATGAGCGAGTAACAATCGTCGTATTCTGCTCATTCGTGAGTAGGGTTATGGGGAGGGCAACTCAAAGGTACCATAACACCTTCGGTACCGGTGTAGAGAGAGCTGCGAAAAGGCTTACCAACCAAGTTGATAGGTGCGGTTAGTTTTCTTCTTGGCTGTTAAAGTTACAAATATTTCGTCGGTCGCTGATGGACTATTTTGTTAAGCATCGTGTCTTTGGTTATACTCAATGTTGGATGTATTCGATTGAATGGCAAAAAAGAGGCGCACATTTTCATTTGGTTAGTCGAAAGATATTTGCCGAGATTCCAGGTCCCGAAACCGATCCAGACCTGCATGATGTCATAATTACAAACATGATTCATGGACCGGGTGGCGCCATTAACATACAATCACCGTGCATGGTCGACGGCAAGTGTTCCAAGCGTTATCCACGAAATTTGACTAATTTAACTGACAACGATGGTATCTTCTGGAATAGCGGCTACGCTGCTGGAAGGTTTCCGAACCGCTCATTCGGCATTTAAATTGCTATTAAACATTCAAGCGGTTGAAGAACAAATATGTAACACAGCGAAATATTCAACAATGGCCAAAGTTTTGGTAGCAAGCAAAATTATTATCTGGGACGAATGCACAATGTCGCATAAGCGTGCGTTAGAAACTATGAAAGATCTGTATAATGACGAAAGACGTTTTGGGGGTGCATTGATTTTACTCTCAAGCGATTTCCCGCAAACGCTTCCAGTAATACCACGATCGACCGCTGCCGATGAGATCAATGCTTTGAAGAAACTTCAGCTGACGACATCGCATGTTTGCTAAATGATCCATCTGCCGAAGTGTTCTCCAATCAACTGCTAAGTATTCGTAATGGTCATGTTCCTGTCGACGCATCGATTGGATTGTTTTCGTTGTCGCGGAATTTTTGCAATTTTGTCCCAACGAAAGAGGTATTTAAGCGTCTACATAAAGTAGCATGTACATTGTGCATGCTGGAAATTATTACTTTCATTACATTACCTAACGAATTTGGGCGGAACGAAGTTCGCCGGATCAGCTAGTATGAAATAATAATGAGTTACAGCTTCTTTAACGAAGTAGGTACGCCAATTTTGCTAGGCCCGTCCTTTCAATTTTGTTCCTCTGGCTATTAATTAGGGCACATCCTAGATACTCTATGGTCTAGGATACTTATCGAACTTGACTGAGAAGTGGTGTTTTGGATATAATTCTAGAATGTGTTTTTCTGGTCGAACTTGAAACCAAATAGGTAACCACCAAAAAATAGGTTCGCCAACTAAATTTATAGAGGTTGAGGTGAGGTTGAATTGACTTCAAGCTAGAGCCGACGAACTCCATATACCTCCCATTACTGGATGGTGGTCCCCTGTGATATGACGCAGTTCTAGGGAAAGGTGTTCATTGAACTAGTTTCAGCTGGTAACGATGAATGAGGGGATTAGTTTAGATCATTTTGGAAGAAAATTTTAAAGTGGCGTTGTGCAGAGATAGAGCTTAAGTAAACAGCAAACATGAGTCCACCCCGCGCCTTTGTGGGGGTTTTCGCTCTGATGGTGCTCTATGTTCAAACAGTTTCAGACAGTTTTGCTCAAACCCACTTTATTGGTAGACATGATGTACCTACCATTTGTAAAGCAAAGATCTTTTCTTTCAGTACCACCCATCTGAGTTTGAGTGGTGAGAATTCTAAAGATAACTCCATCAAACAGAAAAAGTGTTGACAAAAGTTGGGAAACCAATTAAGAATGTCTGTATATGTACAATGTTGCGGTTTTATGATTTTTTTAATCTCCTCCCGACAAAGGGTTTGAAAGACAATTGTTGCCATTTCAACTAATTGCTCAAACAGGAACCACCAGTGGCGGACTAAGGGGGGGGGCGGTGGGGGCGGTCCGCCCCGGGTGGCAGACTAATAGGGGGTGCCATCAGTAACAGAAAAATAACTTTGCACACTACAAAAAATAAAAACACAAATAAAACAATAAATTTGTTTCCCAAATACCTACCTATATATATGTGTGCATGAATTTCGTTACTGGCCTATTCTCTTAATAACGGGTGATTTTTTAGCTGGTTTGGTTTTGGCAACACTGGTTTTGACAGCTGACGTGTGTTTAGTACCTTGTGTCACTGTCAAACAGCTTCAGTTTGGTTTGCAATTTAACCATGGATCGTCTTACAAATGAACAACGCTTGCAAATTATTGAATTTTACTATCAAAATTCGTGCTCGGTTCGATCCGCTTTTTTATCGAAAAATTGTGTTCAGCGATGAGGCTCATTTTTGGTTGAATGGGTACGTAAATAAGCAAAATTGCCGCATTTGGAGTGAAGATCAGCCAGAAGCATTGCAACAGCTACCAATGCATCCCGAAAAAGCCACTGTTTGGTGCGGTTTATGGGCCGGCGGCATTATTGGGCCATATTTCTTCAAAGATGATGCGAATCGCAGCGTTACTGTCAATGGTGAACGCTACCGAGCGATGATAACAAACTTTTTTTTGCCCGAAATGGAAGTTCTTGACTTGCATGATATGTGGTTTCAACAAGACGGTGCCACATGAAACACAGCACGCGAAACAATGGCGCAATTGCGAGGCGAGTTTGGTGAACAGTTAATTTCACGTTTCGGGCCGGTCAATTGGCCGCCTAGATCGTGCGATTTGACACCATTAGATTATTTTTTGTGGGGGTATGTCAAGGCTAATGTGTATAGGGACAAGCCCTCTTCGATTGACGCACTGGAAGCCAACATCCATGCATTCATTCGTGAAATACCGGCCTATATGTGTGAAAGAGTATGCCAAAATTGGACTCAGCGGATGGGCTACCTGAGACGCAGCCGCGGTAAACATTTGCATGAAATTATCTTTAAACATTAAATTGCAAGGTTCAAACTATCGATTCAAATAAATATTTCATTCATTTTTTCGAATTTTTTGTGTTTTTTTTTTTTTTTAAAGTTCTAAACCTCTTAAAAAATCACCCGTTATAAGTAATATGGAAATAAAATATTTATCGCCCAAGAGCAACAACCAAGCATTTACCAAGCGTCGCAGTTCTGTGTTCAGTTCTTTTTTCTTTACTGATATGAGTATTTTTCTTTATTTCGTTTTTAAATAACGGTACGCATTTTTTATGGCATATAACTCTATTCTTCTATCCGACGTAGATACACAAGTTTGTGTGTATATATCTATTATCATTAGGCCAGAGGACGGAGTATAAAACCAAGCAAGCCGCGCAATTTTATGCTCTGTTTTTCTTTTTTTTTTAAGCCGGAACCAGACTTGTAACGTGTGGTGTGTTGTGGAGTGGTGTGGCGCAATCGAAACAGGAGCGATTTTGACAAAACGCGCCACACTGCAACACAACACACGAGAAAAATATGTTTCTACGCATATGAAATACATTTAAGTGATTGCGTCAGTTTTCTCAGCTCTTCAACCGAAAATATTGCTGTATGGAACGGAAGAAGAACTGCGGGCTGTGGTTCCAATGCTTACCTCGACATTTACAGAACTTACAGACAACAGTATCATATTGGAAATCCAGCGAATTCGGCGTCACATGGTAGCTTCAAAGATAAATTTAAAAGATGCAGAAATTTGGACAGCCTTTGAATTTTTAAGCTTCATTGTTAAGTGGGATTTTTCAGACTCTTTACCGAGTCTGTCATTGGCGATGAGAATTTATTTAACAATTTGCGTCTCAGTGGCATCGTGTGAACGAAGCTTTTCCAAATTAAAATTAATAAAGCATTATCTAAGATCAACGATGAGCCAAAATAGGTTGACTAATTTGGCTATACTTTCAATCGAAACGGAGCACACAAAAAATATAGATTTTAAGGATATAATCGAAACATTCAGTACAATAAAAGCTCGTAAGCACCTTTAAATAAAATATTTGTTCGTGTTTTTTTCTTAAATTTTTCAAGGGGTGTAAGCTTGCTTTACCGCCCCGGGTGTCACTGCCTCTTAGTCCGCCACTGGGAACCACTACACTTCAGTTAAACGGAGCGTTGCCTGTGGATATGGGGCCAATTTGAAAGCACCAAATCAGTGGGTGCTGTAATACAGAACGACGGCGTTCGATCCCCGAATGAAAACAAAGTGTATCATACGGTTCCTCTTATTTTGTGACACCTCTGTAAAATGTTGGCCGTTCAGACTAGGAATGAAAAAATGGGCCTATTCAATTGGTCTTGAAAATTAAAACTCACACAAACGTGTAGCTGTATAGACATTCCGTTCTTCTGCATCAAATATTTATTTATTTTATTTAATCTGCCAACACAAATGTCTTTTAAACAAAAGTTGGAAGTAGTAAGAGCATTCTTATAAATTTATAAATTCACATGGCCGATGGTCCTAACGCTTGGTTACATTTATCCTTCTTAATTCTAAGGCAGCTCTCTTCCTGGCAAGCATACCACTTTAAAAGCAAGTTCATCTATCTAGTCCTTTTGCAAAGTCTCCAAAGCAATAATTTGAAATGAACAACCTGCGAGGGCTGAGCGGATCAGAGGCTAATGTATTGAACTAAATACAAAGTTAAAATTGCACTCATTCCGTAGATTTTCAGACGATTGTCGTCGAAACGATAGACCTTCGAATCTATCAACTAAGTTCAAACATTAGGATGCCCTTAAATGGCCCTTGATCTTGCCACTTCTTTAACTAAAATAAATTCAACAGGTACTTGTCTTTTTTGACAATATTTCTGTTTAATCAAAAGTGAAACCAACTTCTTTACCTATCTTTCTCATTGGGTTTTCAAAGGCATTAGACAGAGTTTGGAATTCCGTTTTTTATATGGGAATCTTGTCCCAAGTTCTTCAAATTCGTTCACCGATTGACGTTCCTCCTCTTCGGATACATAATTGAAACCGCAACCTATCTTTAATATACTAAATCCCAAGCTCAGCAACCTAACTAAATGGGGCACAAAAGACAGAGTTGAACGCTTCTTGCATACAAAGGAAGCTGCATTCTATCATCTATTTATACCTATATGAAATGAAGCACATTTGCTTCGAGGCAAGGGTTAAATTTTTAATGGTATAGGCATGTGCCTGAGTAGGTTCCTCTTTTGGAAAAATCACTTTTGTGAACTCTCAGAGAACGACACTTTACAACCTCTCACTCAACTTCAACTAGAAAGACCTCTTTTAAGCCTAAGCTTGAGTACCTACAGTGTTAATATCTGCCTATGCTTTAGTCTGTTTCCAATTACAAAACCGATTTTTGTTAGTAAACTGAGATGTTTTGAATTTAGCTCACACTCTGGGCCATATCAGCAATATTTTCAGTCAACCACTTGAAACCCAAATTCAATCTAACATCCGATAGAATAACTGCCATCAAAGAGTTTCTCAATTAGCAGCATGAGCTCGGCACTAAGTTGCAGATCTCTTCCAAAATGAAATCGTATAAGAAGCTAGGTCTATAGGGTCCTTAAGGAACTTTTGTTCCAACAATTAGTTTTTTTTTTTGCTTGTTTTGTCGACGTACAGCTCTATCAGCCACTGAAACCACTGATCTGGAAATTCTTTACTCTACTCTACTCACTGAATGATGAGCTCTACCTACACGCGAAAATTGATACGAACGGATAGAATAACGGATAGGATAAACAACAGTCTGGTCGAAGTCGGATGTCATAGTTCTAGTACCATATAACAACTCCGAATGGTTCGTAAGTGTTTCCATTCTAAGACTTGGTGAGGTTTAAGTAAGCAAACAACGTAGGGAAAAAGCAATAGGCGATTAAATTCGTTAAATTCATTTACTTCATCGCTACAGCGATGCCTCTTCTTACATTGGTTCGTAAATTATTGATTTCAGAAATATGTATTTAAATAAATTGCTAACTTATGAGGATATACCTACAGCAACTAAGGTCCCACAAGACGAACTTTTCTGCTTATATTCATTGGCGCTCCCATAGCTGCATAAGATGGTCACCATTCAACCCTCATTAACTGAAAATAGATGATTACCACAAAATAAGGTCGTCGTCAACATTTTCAATGCCTCGCCTGTCCATTGAAAGGACCCCGTGATTAAGATAACTAAACTTAAGCATGTTATAATAGCGTAGTAATTTTCAAACGTGGTTCAAGAATTCCCCGCATCCAAGTCATCCACCACGTTACCCGTGTTTTAAACTAGCTTTCCCATTCCCGCGCCATCTCTTGCTCAGTTTCCACAACTCATTATCCGATTAAATTCTCTTTTCATTCAAATTGAAAATCTCCCCGGTGTTAGTGAGAAGCACTCACACCAACCCAGACTTCGCAGAGAAACCAGAAACCAACCCAGTTTCAAATCTCATAGTCATACTCAAACATCATATTAGAAAAAGTGTTTTTCTAATTGGATAATTCAAATTGATTCCCCAGCAGAGAGAAGGATTAGTTCTCTTAAAAGAATGCGAATCGCCTCTCTCTCGCACACACCTACGGCTTATCACACCTGTGTGTGCGTGAGGCAAAAAAGCTAAACCAGTGTTTGTTTGATTCCAGTTCGACTGGTCTCCTAAAAGTGGCCGTGCAGTTAGTGAATCGCCAACTAGACTTGGTGCACCTGCCTGGAGGAACTTTGTCTAGCTTGAGGGTTGGTCAGACTACAGACCAACAGAGGGTGCCAATTGGACTCCTGCACCATGCAATGTTCCCACATCTCGAGTTTAAGAAGCAGGCAGCTCGCCGCTCTGTCATATAAATGCTTATCCCTTTATTGGAGCGCTAATTGCTTTATTCCGAGTTAATTTTCAGGTCTTTTTGTGTTTTTTTATGATCTCAATCATCGATGGAAATGGTATCGCACTCTCGCAGTCGTGCCCTCACTTTACTGCAGAGATAGACATCAGGTGTTTGATTAAGTATCCACTTGGTTGGTTCTTATATTTGCGTAGCGTCAAATAACTCCGAGACGCCAGAAAAAAGGAAAAAAAAAAAAATAACAAAGAGGGAAATAAACGAATAAAAAAAACCAACAACAATAACAGCTAACATCTTTATGATTATGGCGGTTTTAAATCATAAAGCGTGTGTACTGTGTTGCAGCACGGCTGTTTAGCGTGCTATAGTGCGGGCCAGGAGAAGAGTTTGACGTTTCATAAATCTTCTCCGGGTAAGGCGTGAAATTACAATGATCGTTAAATAGCAGCGTTTATGCTGTCTGTCTGTTTGTTTTGTTTACTGTCTGTAATTTCGCTTGACTAATGGAGCAGCGAGTGTGTGCGTTGCTCGTACTCTTTTGTGTTGTATTACTTACTGGGTGTCCGTCCAATTGTGTCTTTGCGTTCCCGTTAAATAGGTTTTAGTTCAAAGTGCGCGGCTGACTTGAGTTGGGCGCCAATATGTCTAATTGGAGAATGGGAGAAAATTGCAAACTTTGCACACGGGTGTTTGAGTTCGCAAATATCTTGCTAATAAGACTGATGTGGAGTTGTCGTATCATCCTGTGACGAAGGGTTGTTGTTTTAGGTAAACTGGGACATTGTGCGTGGGAAATCTTATCAACTAAGGCAGTGAAATACACGTTACACGACCTGTTACTACAGACAACTTGTTATTCCCGCAAAAAGAGCATAGTGGACATTTACTAACAGAAATTGTCACGGCTGCGACTTCTAACCTTTTTCCAATTCGAATGTACCTCACACTCTTTGGTCTGTCGGGCAGTTTTTTGATTAATTTTGGTTGCAGGAGATACATTCTGATGTTGAAACGGAAGCAGGTTCAACTAGGGCCTAAACTGTCAGCAAAACCTTACATAAAAGAAGTCGATTTGGCACTCTTTTTTGAAGGATACGTGAGCAATCGCTAAAACGCTAATTGAGAATTCCAGGAAACTTCTGTCGTATTCCAATCACTTGAATGTCATAGGTAAAAAGGATGTTTATCTGGGACTTAGAGATTGCAGCTCTTAAAAGTAGGGTTGCATATATTTTCAGTACTGTTTGAGAAATTTTCATGAATGGACAGTAGACACATATCAGAGGAACCCTCCTCCACCATAGAGATTGATTTGGAAAGCCCTTAAGACATTTACTCCGACTCCAGAAGGATGGCCCTATATGTCGAACTGCCCCCATGATCGCGGACTAACTGACCACTCGATTCAGGACAACACTATATGCGACT
This sequence comes from Cheilosia vernalis, assembly GCA_949126925.1. Lineage (NCBI taxonomy): Eukaryota > Metazoa > Arthropoda > Insecta > Diptera > Syrphidae > Cheilosia > Cheilosia vernalis. The sequence goes on along the minus strand of OX421358.1, from coordinate 97,094,092 downwards.
TTGAGCCACTAGATTACCTTTTTTTGGGCTTTGTAAGGTGTTTAATAAAAGTTTACTAATAAACCTGAAGCTATTGAGGTGTAGCAAGCCAATATCGAGCGATTTTTTGAAGAGATAAAGCCCTCGAAATGACCTGAAGTTCTCCCTTAAGTACGACCAAAGATCGACCCGAAATCGATTCCAAAATATACAGCTCTTCAAAAACTCGATGAAGTGGTCAGAAATTTCCACTATGTACCAGTACATATTCGTATAGAAAGAAACATTAAAAGAACGTACCTAAGTTACTTACAATGGGTAAGAAATAGCTGGAGGTTTATAAAACACGTGCATCAGAAGTGCAAGGCTTGAACGGTTTTCTATTTTCGGGAAAATCTTTTTTCTCTTCAAAGAAGTCTTTGAAATAGATTAATACCATGTACCCACTAAACGTCGATTTTTTCCAAACCTCCGAGGTTTTGCATATATTTTTGAGGTGTCGAAACCTCGGGTTTTCAGCGAAACCTGTTAGAAGACCCTCTGAGTTCATCCATCCGTGAGAGGTTACCAAAACTGAACTTTGCAGTGAACTTTGGTTTATTTTGTGTTAGCATTCAAAATATGAAACGCCACAGCAATCAAACAAATTTTCTTGATTTCTTTCGATTTTTAGCTTTTTCCTTATCAGATGTAAAAGTTTAAGAACTTGTACATTTAGCATTGTAATAAATTAATTTCTTTGTACTGCGAAATCACCTATAAATGCTGCAATTATTTCCTTATTTATTATTTTGCGTCAACAAACAGCTGTTTTGACAGCCACTTTAAATTTTACAGTTTATGACTTTTGAACACACTTCAACTCGATGGGAACGACTTACAAGGTTTCGGTAAAAGTTCATCGAAACCTCGCAATTTCAGTTTGGTGAGAACAAGACTAATTATGAAATTTAATGATTAATGAAACTTGAGGAACGTAGGTATTACGACCTACTTTATTAGAAACTCATCGTAACCTATGATAAATTATACATTTTATAGAAGCCGAATCGTCTTTGCTAGTATTCATTTTCACTATAATCATCCCGATCTAACTGGTTAACTGGTGATCTTGTGGTGATCTCACTACCCAGTACAACCTAACTTAACACATTCACGCCCACTTTTAAGTGCGGAAGGTTAGTCAATAATACACTTTTGGTAAGCATGCTAGAAAAAGCATTTGAAATGTAACAGAAATGTCCGAAATTGATGCATAAATCGGCTGGAATAATAAGAAGCGTTTTTTTTTTTAAATGACTGCTATATCCGTCTGAGAGTTTTGTCTGATAGTCAGTTACTGTCAACTTCTTCAAGTAGTTTTCAAACAGTTTTGTTTTTTTTTTTTATTTTTTATCCATGGTTATGTATTCAAAATAAAATACCTAAATAGAATAGGTATACCTACTTTCTGAATCATATGCATATTAATTTTTAAATTTATTTTTAACAGAAAACTTTTTCGAAAACACACTTTTGAAGACTGCTAGTGCAGTGATTCCAACCTCAAATTTCTATTTTTATTGGCTAAGGGAATTTCCCTATAGGTACCTACCTAACATATATGACAAGGTAACACATTCGAACATAACAAACATAACAAGTATTGCCACATAATATGGGTTTGTATACTGAATAGTGTAAGGTAAAAAAATGATTAATTGGGACACGAAACTCAAACGACGGTAATAGCCGTCATCTGTTTTTATATTTCCCAAAATACGTATAGCCGTAATAAGCGCGAATGTGAAGCCGCCTATAATATTGGACCATGTGATATGAACTCTCAATTTTTGGTCGATACCCATGCTTTTCCCAAATGGGATCTTCATTTTGATGCAAGAATTTCTTTTGCATTTTATTGCATGGGAAAACATTTCTGCTTCCTTAAAATGGCTCTGCACGAGCAATGGTATCCAAGAAGAGAGCGACTGTAACATGCCGCACGATGTATAGCTCTATGCAATTTACTCCTTACGAAATCATTACGAAAGAACTCCTTAATGTTAGATAACATTTATTTAATTTTTGGGTTAGAATATGTTTCATCCTGTCCTGGCCTAAACTTATTTCATTTTAAGAATTCGCAATTTTTGTATTTATTGATATAGGAATTTCCGCATTAGGAACTTAATATACGTGAGGAGCTTTTGTATAGAGCCGCAAATGGTAACAAACATGACAGTTACCATCTTATTGGAATGCGGTCTATGGACATAAAACTTGGTCAAATATACCGTGTGGTGACTATAATTTAGTAAATTTGTATAACAGTCACAAATTTTTACTTGGGAAGTTGTTGCTGAAATTTTTCTCGTAATCTCAATAGGAAATGGAATATTTTGACAACGTCGACAAAGTGAGGTCATCAAAGAAGGAAGGCTTCGAGACTTTTGCGATGAAATCAAATTTTTGCATTCGTCGAAAGATCGGCGGAATTAAATAGGTAGTTGATTTTTTTCATTTTAATAGGGATTTCAAGAGCTTTTTGATTTTGCTTGGGTTGAAGAGTTAAAAATTGCAAAAAGCCACTGATTATTTAACTAATCCGTCAAAAAACTGGAAGCTCTCAGAATCGTTTGCAATCGAATCGTTTGTGCGACTTAGAAACTTATCCGTTGGAAGCGAGAATGAGACGGTTAAAGCACAAAGTATCATTAGGTGCTTTTATGGCCATCTACGTTGAACCACCACGATGACTATATCTTGGTTTTATTTAAAGTCTGTTTCAGCAATGTAGTCAGACCAATGCTCATCAGTACAACAGTTAGACTGACATGCTTCGAATATGCACTCATTTGTGGTAAAGTGCTGTAAACTGATTATTTGGTTTTGACTTTTGGGTTTAATTTAATTTTTTCATGGTACCTGGTCAACAACACACCCTAATAAGAGCTTTATCTAATCATTCTCCACAGAGCTCTGAATCTAGCACCTTGATGCCAAAAAGAGCGTAGCTTTTGTAAGTCTGCTGACGATTCTCCACTACATTGCTTTACTATTAAAATTATTTATAAAAATAGGATCTGCAGGATAAGGCGAAACTTTCATGCGTTTTCGTGTGCACGAACGATTTACTTCTGCAACTTCGAGAAAATCATTCGTGAGTACCAACAAAGCCTTATGGAATCTGACACCAGATCGGAACGAAAAATACTTGCACACTATGGGCCAAAAGTCCTATTTTCTGTTCTTCTCCTTTTCTTTTGTTCTCCCAGCTGAATTACTTGAATTGAAGACAGATCGAAATACGGACGATGGACCCACTATCATTTGCTATTTTGGACGTTCTCGTATCTACTTGGATGTTATTGGTATAAATTTTAAAGCGGAAGCAGGCCGCATTGTAACTTATTAAAATTTTGTGAGCTACAGCAGACCCTATTAATCCAGCTTCGGCATTCAGTCGAGACTTTTAAGCCTGTGTGGTACTTTGCAAAGTCTTGTACCTTATTTTGTTGGTCAAAGCGGAGTGTACTATTACCAATTTAGTCTTCTTCAAATAATCATTTTTCGTTTCTGAATTATTTTCCTCGACACTTTAGTGCAGGTTTTATTTATCAATTTTAGGGGCCCCTCCATAGCTGATAATTCATTACCACTCCGAATAAACTCGTATTCACTTCCCACAAGTGTATGTCAGTGAATAAACTTCTAGTGGCACTCAAGACCGCCTCCATTGAATTTAAATATTTCCCCCGAAAAGAATTTATTTTTTTTACTGCAGTCCCATACGAAACCCTTTTTCCGCATATGACGCACCACTCCGCAGCACACAAACTGTTATCCAACCACAAGTGGAATATCGAAATGGTTTAATTAATTGGTCGGCCCTTTTGAAACCGAACCGAAACCTCGACTTGTGGTTCGACAGTTCCAATTGAAACCACTCACTCATCTGAAAGAAAGGAAATTCCACTACCATTACAACCGAGACCCGGTTGTAATCAGCTTCACATCCAAGTGGCGATATGGAAATTAAATATATTTCTTCTGCAGCAAACCAATTAACCCGAGCGCACTCGTTCCTTATTGGAAACGATATCACTGTTATGCTGCTAAAAATAGCACCCCAACGTAGGAGGTCGCTCCCTCTCGATTCAATCGATTTTTTTCGTCTAATTAAATGTCTTTCGCTTGGTTTTCTCTAAGCAAAGTTAAAAATACTTGATCGTTCTTTTGATGTTGTCACAGCTCACAGAGTGGCACAGAGTGAGGCTACCTCACAACCGCATCGGTGTCACCCATTAAAATGTCGTCCTCCGATTTTTAATACCTATATAAAATACACGACCCGCGTAGCTAAACTATACGTTCAGTTTAGAGCTTATATTTTCGTCGACCATCATGAGAGTGACAGGAGAAAAAAAAAAAAAAATAAAAAAAAACACGTTCCTCCAAAGCTCCTGGCGTATAACCGGTGAAACAAGCAAGATGGGCAACCATGCCCAAGGAATGAGAACATAAAGTCCCCCGGCCGAGTAGAGGATCGCATTTGGATTTCTCATCACGACTTGCCGGGGCCAAGTAAACACGCTACTCAGACGGTGCGGCTGGGAAAACCATTTCAAATGGCGGTGGCCAATCTAATTGATATTCAAGTGCAATGTGTTTCGGAGGAATTGCGCAGCTCTGGCGAATCGTTCCAATGCAAAATCGGGCGGCAGTGCGTTTTACTGCTGCACCGATTCCCTATATAGTTAGTATCAAAGTGCCGGATGAAATTATATCAAACACATGGCGCATATTAAGGGGCCGCGCATTTTTATTGTTTTTATTTCTGGACTTTCAAATTAGATGGGCGATGAGGGAATGTTTATGGACGCGCACTGTCCTCTTAGTGGTTGGTGAGCGGTGTAGTTGCCTTTTTTGCAATTATGTTCGAATGCACTTAACGAACCACCAATGGTGTGGTAGAGGTTCCTACCTACTCCGGTTTTGTTGGATTACAGTGTGTAAACGAATGATATGAATCGAAATTGAGTTGTATCTATAAAGAAAAAGATGCCTGTGCCTGCAATCTGAAATTGGCTTTCGATAAATGATTTTGCAAAATGTGTGGTGGATATAAGGAAGTCGTTACGAATTTAGCGCAATCATGGAACCACTTTAGAGCCTTGATTTGTAGCAGCCAGTGGATGCAATGCACCTTGCGGTTGGAGCAGTAAAGGCAGTCAGTAATAAGCAGAGGTTTTGTTTTTGATATTTTATGCACGTTGGTTATGTCCTTCATGAGGCGATGGATAGCGTGAGAATTGTTTTTGTTTGGCTTCTTTCTACAGGAACTTTTTAGTCTCCAGCACTATTTCATTTGCATTGTTTCTAAGTCGAAATCTGTATGCAGGTCTCCATCTTGGATATATCGATAGGTGTTAGTTTCCTGGTCTTCTTTTAACCCATTATTTCCTGCCTGGGATCTCTGAGAACTTAAGCTGTCTCAATATACATATTTGGTAATTCGTCAGCTGAGGAAGAAATTCACAATAATTTCCTGGTAAAAAACAGGGTGAGTCAAGCTACGAGATAGTTAATTAAATCCGTTGTAGGTATACCGAAGGATCAGTCAACATATTCAAAGGAGCGGGTCCAGTCCCATTAGGTGCGGTGACATGAGCCCATGCGACAAAAGGCCAATCAAAAAATTTCATTATGTCACTTTCACAAGCGTCATATCGAATTTGTCGCTTTCCACGGTGCAGGGGTAAAGTTCCTCGAGTGGGAAAAAATGTACTTCTTTTACTTATGAATATCTAACTATATAGTTGAATTGTTGTGCAATTGCCCTGCTTATGGTCACTATTTGAAGGATGGGTAGATACTCGTATAAACCCAACCTCGCACCTTCTTCAACCACCAAAAAATGACCCCAATCAGGGGGGGGGTTGCAGGTGGGCAGCATGCCCCCATACATATTCGACTAATCGCAGAATTTTCGAAACAATTTCTTAAGACGGAAGCGTTTCGTATTTTAGTATCTTCTGAAATTATAGAAAACATTTGAAACCATTTTTGTCGGCGCAGTGGCTTAGTGGTTAGTGTGTTGGGACCAGGTTCGAATCCCCCAAAAACCCAAATTCCAACTCAGGATTTTTTCACTGCGCCACCTCTCGCGAACGTCTGACAAACATCCGAGAGTGAAACTGTCATGAAAGAGCTTCTCTCAATTAGCCGTTTGGAATCGGCATAAAAATTGTATATCCCTTCCATTCGTTCAAAAAAAAAAAAAATGAAATCTCACACAAAACGAATGGTTGTTAGAAGCTTGGCCTAGGGTCCCTACGGACCTGTTGCGCCAAAAATTATATTATATATTTGAAACCATTTGGTCTTAAAAATAAAAAAATATGAAAAGCTGTATTTTGTATCAGGGGCTTTGTTTCAAAACAACTTGGCCTTATGACGCTTAGGGAGGGCGACAATGTCAAATATACTTCCAAATGGAATCCTATGTCACTTTTCATAAGGCCAAATTGTCAGACTTTTCATTCCGCTTGGCCTTATGTCACGGCATCCAGTCTGACTGTTGAATAATTGAATTTTTGTAGAATAAATGGACGGGCAGTTTGCAAGTGCACTGTCATTGATAATTCAAAGTTTCCGCCGATGAATGTGCTTTATGTCAATTCATGACATCTTGGTATCATTCTTTTGATCCTTATCTCTAAGTACCCAGTGAAGCAGATTACTCTATAATTTGGCGAAAAGCTATAACGGACATAAAGATAAACGTAAAAAAAATTTATCCGGCATATGCATTGCTTACGCGTCACTTTCCGTATGTTGGCGTGTATTTTATCCATCAGTCAGTTGAAAATGTTGCCACAATGCACAGTCGTAAGCGATGGATTCTACGGGTGGGACGGGTATATACCACATTGCACCACACTGGACCTACAATATTGTTCTAAGCGTACAGGGGTTTTGGTATTCAACATTTTTCGCTAGCATAAAACATTTTCAGAAAAGGCCTGATCGCTTTACACTGCCATAACCTCGTCTGTTTCCATCTTTCTTTGGCGGCCTTCTACGTATATCCATAAACAAAATCACACGCCGTATAAACCCGTATAGACATCTCAAACAGAGGTACAAATTAAACCGATGAAATCCAAAAAAAAATTCAATCAGTGAATGAAAATCAACAGATCAAACATATGCCATTCCGACTCTATTTGTGTTTGCGTTTGCTTATATTTGATAAATACAACGCAACACGCGCCTCAAAATAAACCAAATCTCATTGGGATGCCATACACACCATATCCATATACATAGATCCACCCTCATCGACAACGAGCAACGTCGGTTGTAGAGAATACAAATAAAATGTTTATAAACATTCAACAGAAATGCTCCCACTCCCGATAAACTGCTTTCGGAAAATAAACAAAAATGGGAGCCAAGCACTCCTTCCCGCAAGGATACCTCACACCTTACCATCAGGAATAACTGTTCCAAAACAACAAACCATACAAGAACGGGGATACATTTTGCATACACAGTTTTTGAGCTTCACTCACGCATTCTGTCTCATATGGGATTATGTGCGGAGTCTTGTCTGGTGGCCCCAAAAATATAAAACGAGCTCGCTGCTTAATTATTTTCTTTTTGGTTGTTTCGAGAATTTACTGCTTATTTGAGCAGTACGCCATTAAAGGTGTCAAATAAATTTCTCTGAGTAATCCATTTCGATTCGTTCGAGTCGGGGGTTATTCACATTTATTTTGGAAAGGAGTGGTGCGGACTTGTACTCATACTTTATCGAGTAATAATGCTGCCAAAGAAACAAGGAACAGAAATTACCTTCTCGCATTTAGGTCGTGTTTCTGCGTCAATCAAGGCCGCTCCTCTCCGAGTCATTCATTACGCACAGCCAAGGCAATGGTATCAGTGGGTCTGTCAGCTGTCATAATTTTTTTTTGTTGGATAATGATTTATGACACTACCCAGGAGAACATGCATAAAATTTAGTTCAAGGATATGTCTCTGATAGCCCTATACCATGGCTATTCACAAATGTAATATTAAGTGTCATTTGTGCCTCCTTGAAGGTGGTCCACATTTAAAAGGTCGCTGTGCATCAAATAATTGTCAGTTGTTTGCTACACGGTCCGTTATGTGTATGGATTTAACCTCAACCCTTTTTTTTTATGGCCGGCAGTACCGATCGTACACCAGCCCAGTTAGATAAATACTTATGGGAAGAGAGGACAGAACGCCGGTAAAGGATAATGGGATTTACCTGCTGCAGTTCCTGTCATCCGCCGTTACGGCATAGAGTATGGCGAGGCAATGCGAGTGCGAGGCAAGAAAAGGTTCATGACCCTGGAAATCATTATTTACTTGAGTTTTATGGCTCTGAAGTAACCACTGCATGGAGGTGTGTCAGTGGCGATTATGAAAGAGGTGAACACCTACAGTGCAAAACGGTCCTTTGAAATATAATGACTATGGTTATTCATAAAAGTAATGAGCAAAAGGCTGCAGACACTCTGTGCGGGTTGAGTCTTGAGAATGGGAAGAAAGGAAGGATTCTGTGACAATTTCCAAGCTTTTTGGACGGACTTCTACAATGTTGGGGGTCATCTGAACAGTGCAGGAAAGCAGTCATCTGGCAATAGACATGATTTACAACAAGAGGTGATCACGTGGAAGAAAAAAACACCTAGTATCTCATCGGAGACCTATAAGGGTAGCTTTGGGCTCCGACGTGTTGTATAAATTCGAAATACTTCAGAGCCACTTAATCGAAGAAGGCATACAAAATATTGCCGAGTTAGAGCTGTGTCTTCTACATGAGATGAGGAGCTCCCTGAAACTGGCTAAAGTGTGTGTCTAAATATTTATGTTCGGTCAACTGCCAAGAGCAGATTAGTGACTTTATTATTAATGAAGCAATAGTTCAGGACGGTACTGGTCCTCATTACAAATGTCTATCTAGACAGCTCGATTAATGGCTAGCTGCGTCTAGTTGCAGTTTAATCAAAATACAGTCTTTGCTGGTAGAGGTCTTTTATCAACTGGAGGCGTCATCTGCAGTCAGGTCGTGAAAAGAGTCAAGGATGATATGAATGTCGCAGTCATCCTAGATAAATAATTTGAATACAATTTCCTAAAGGATCTACCCCGCTGTTCAACTCTCAGTGTACCTTTTCCTCCTAGATCCTTGGATAAAAACTTGTCCTATGGTGACACGAATATAACGCTGAATCAGGTATATACCATGCTCCTAACACTATCTAGTAGTGAGGCTTTGAGCTATAGGGCAGGGGCCTTATATATCGTCTGCTTCATTGCGTCCTATACAGCTCTTAGAAAAAAGTGAGGTCACCCTACTGCTACTGGAAAGGACAATCTACTCCTAGAAACAATTGCTTCATCAGTAGGTATTATAATTCTTTTTTCCGAAATAACTATACCTACGTAAGCTTTGAAATTACTTGAATGAAATTACAATGTTTTAGGCTGAGTTGTTGCCTAAAGCGAATTATATCCGTTGCTTGGCTTCCGTTATGACCGCTCGATGATGTGGTTGCTGGTGACCGTTTGTTGTCCGCATTCACCGGTTCTTCCACGTTTCGCAGTTAGATCCGTTGTTGATAGATTCGTTGGGTACTGTGGCCGATAGACTGTCCGTCGGAGATCGGAAACGTATATTTGCACTGGATGAATTATCCAGCTATACTTAATCCACAGTACACTTTGTTAAACAAAAAATCGTTGGGTGTTGTGGCCGATATTCAGATATCGGAAACGTAGTTTGCACTGGATATATGCTATTCAGCTATATACTTATACTTAGCCCACAACACACTTTCGTAGAAAAAAAATTGTTTAACATGTTGGCGCGCACTTGACCACTTTATTAGAAAGGCAGTACCTACTCTTTCTAAACTATTTCCTTATTTAAAAAGGACTCGAAAGACCAATGTTTTAGGCTGAGTTGTTGCCTGAAGCGAATTATGTCCGTTGCTTTGTTGAAGCAAAGTACAGAGCTGGTGCAGTTGTAAAAAAAACTTATTAGCGAAATGACAGATATCAAGGACTCGACATTCCCAGACGTTATAAGCAACTTTCCTGTTCACTAAGATGAGTGCCGTATGGAAGAAAGGTTACATTTAGACGACATTTGTTATTTATCCAAATGTGTACGTTAGTAGCTAACAAAAATTTAAATTTCTTCTTCATTTATATCTCTATACTGAATATGGGACACCCTGTGGACTTTGCGATACCAACAGCCTAGCAGTGATTTGCTTGGCGGTGAAAATTTCCAGTAGTCGAATCTACCAAAATAGATGGGCTCTTCTCGATCTTCTTCTTGAGGTGCATGTTTCACTAAGTATTTTATTTTTTTTAAATATGTTCCGCTCGTAAATCTCCTTCAAGGCAATGAACTCGAGTTCGCATGCTTTCTTTATAAATAAATATTTTGTTTGGTTGGTTTCTTTTAGCTACATTTACAAAACATTTTATGAAACATAAATGTGGATAGATAGATACCTATACCTACCTAAAATTCCTTCTGTTCTTCATCTTTTCACGGGCCAATCAATTTATTTTATTATTATCTTAAATGCGTTTTTAAACAGCAAAACAAATAAAAAAGTAAACATCACTAGAGAAAAATTCGCAGGCAATGATTTTTTTTTTTACTTTTTGTTAACGTTAAAAAAAAAAACAACAAGAAGCACTTTAGAAATACTACCGTAATGATTTATGCCACAATATTACATAAACAAAAATAAAAATACTTTTCTCTTCAATCGTTTTTGAATGGAAATAATTTATATTAGCAGGTGGTCGCTTTGTGGAGAGTCATTAAAAGTAACTCAAATTGACATTGGAGGGGCTTATCAATGTGGAAGCAATTTCTGCAAAAATGTACAGCGCCTACTCCTTTTGACCCTTCCAGATGTGCAGGCGCGTAACCTCTACGAAGATGCTAAGCCAACTGGAAAATATTGCAGTAACTTCAGGTTGGAAATTATACCAAGCAATCATGTACCTACATCGCTCACGTGAAACTTAGAAAGGTAACAGTTGAATGATAGCCTGAACTTTGAGTTGAAAAACAGACACATTCCTTATAGATTTAGACCCCAAGTTAAGCTTATTTTATGTATATCAGAGCTTCGTATCTACGACGGCCAGCACAACTAAATCGTAGAGGCTTTGTTTCTTTTAGATCTTTAAATCTTAGGCTGCTTGCCCAAGGGGATCGAAAAGTTATATGATTGAACGTTTAATTGGAAGCTCTGGTGACATCGTTATAATAATTTTTAGTGTCCATAGGCTATCTACATTTTTTTACAATAAAGAAATTTTTCACAACCAAAAACCCAAGAAGACAAAATCCCATATTGTGACCTACAACATATAACAAGGTGATTTTAAAAATAAAAATTATTAACAAGGCCCATTGGCTTGAATTAAAAAAAAGAAGATAGTGTTGATGCTTGACAACATAAGGACTTATATTCACTCATTTCGTATATGTAAAATTAGTTGTTTGATTGCTGATGTTTCGCATCAATAAAATGAATTATAAATTAAATTCAATAATTTAGTACTACCTAACCACATTTTTCCAAAAACTAAAGTTGTCATCACTTGAAATCTGTAATTCTATGAATTTGCTATGTAAAAACTTCTTTGTGGAATCCAGGCTTTGTATTTATCTTAGCCGTACCTATATAAGAACAAATATAACATAGAATAGGTCTCTTTTTTCGATCTTGCCTCTTGCCGAACGTTTTTAATTGCGCTCCCGCTGAACTTTCGTTGTACGTTCAAAAAACGCTTTAAACAGAAGGAATTACATAATTAATGTAAAACCCGGTGGGGATGGGAACATTATAGTTCAGAGCCTAAATGGCCGCGTTCCAGAACTACAAGTCAGCCATATTTGCTTGTTCCGCACTCTCAGTTTATTTCTCTTTCTTTCTGTCAGACCATCTCGCTTACTCCTATTTTTCGACAATACCTCACTCTTTCTTTCTTCATGCCATTACCTTAGATAATAAATACCTCTCCCACTAATACGGATGATGGAGAAACTAAAAATGATAAATTTTGGTAGCTATGACGTCCACTTGAAATCAAAGGGGAGGAATTATTGAAATGAGTGGGATTAAATCATCTTTTGCCCGATAAGTCTTATAACTTTACATGAAAATAAAATAATTTATCTTGTTCCTCATGTTGCGTCAGACATTCTAGTGCTAATTTTTGTTAACAAATTATTTTCCAATGGGCATTATCAATAAACATTTATTATATCGACTCTCCGTCTTAGTATAGTTCACATTGGCTATATTTTCCAATACAAATGTCGCAATTTTGAGTTTCCGTAAATTTAAAGTAGGTACACCGCAATGTGTCGTAGCCATTGTGAACTACTTAATTTTAATGTCTAAACTAAAATTGTTTATTTTTTAATGCCCAATATTAATACAAATGAATTTTTAAATATTTATTGTTTACCAAGATATAGTTTTCTGAAACTCTAAGCCTGTAATACGATCGAAATATATGTTGAACTTTGATCACATTAGCAGGAAACCACAAACCGAACCTTAATTCTCACTGTACCTAATTGAATTCGGGTGGATAAGGTTGGTAAAGTCATTGGCAACTTGTATCAAGCAGAGTAACGCATTTCGCTGCACTCCGATGATATTCTTTTATGACACAACAAAGCCTTCAGACACCCTCTTCACAAATGGCGGTTTTTCTCGTTGTCTCTAATGGGGGACCGGGTCAAATTCTCTCCTTTTAACACAAAAATTCTGCTTTTCAAAATTCTGGTTTTTTTTCTGTTCTGTCCTTCTTTCTGACAGGCAATATTTTAAACAAATAAATTCTGCTAATTCTGTTTTTTTTCCAATTTACGAATTTAAAGAAAACAAATATTTTTCAACTCTGTGGCAACAAAGTCTCTGTGATACTAGTTTATAAGATTCTTGTCTAGTAATTTTGTTTATTTATTTACTTGTATAGTGTCTGTGAGATTAGCAACTGTACCGGGTCGCAATCCATATTAATCCACACACGACTTTCGAAGGCTTATCGTTAGCAGTTCATATGTTTAATGTTTCTGGTTGTGCGGTGGATTTGCGCTCATTAGGTGAATACTCCACTCCATTTTGTGGATGGTTGCAAATGCGTTCTCCTCACCACTTCGAATCGAACTTACTTCTTCAAGAGCGCAGCTGATGGAGGGGCATGAAGTTTAATCGCCCAATTCACAGGATAGTTTCGCTAAAGTCCAAGTGATTTCGCAACAGGTTTCGCCACCCAACAAGTGCATATTCAATCGAATTAACATAATAACGCACTAAACTCTGGATTTTGATATTTTTCGTGGAACTCTTGCAGGAAGCAAAAGGTGCACTTAAAACTGCCGACGAAGTACAAAATTACCAGTAAAGTTTGAGGGGATCAATAGATATTAGGAATCCTATTAAATTTGCTTCTTTTTTTTTCGGTGAAAAAGGAGCAACACGGTAATCTTCGTGCGCACCTATAGTTGCAGTTGCTGCTTGCCTATGTTGCCCCACCTTAAGTGCCGCTTTCAGCCGTCTACACACGCAATTCCTTGGGGAATTAGAAAGAAAAAAAAAAAAAAAAAACTTCACCAGTCCACGCTCACGACATCATTGTCGGTTGTATGTAGATACGTATGTAAGCACTGCACCCCCTCTAGTTGGCTACAAACACAGCTAACATAATTCCGCTTGCGTGGGATCGGCATTCGGTGAAATTTTCATCAATTTTCCGGCGAACATAAGAAAGTGCACAGCACATGCATCTGCAACATTGTAGCCTGACTGTTACTCTGGCTCTGGGAGTGTTTACTATGCAAGCAATCATAAAAGTCAGACGAAAAGTGGCATGCAAGTATCTTACACAACTGCATGCGCGCTTACTTCATAATAATTTTGCTCAGCATACATTGTAGGCGTGCTGTGCATTGTAATTAATTAAAACAATTCGCAAAGACCCCGAGAGCGAGGGTGAATTTTTAATTCGAGAACCAGACACAAACGTCTGCCGCGCGCTGATGATATCGATGCTATGCTTCCTGGTCTGCATCTAATTCCGAACCATAGATATTCGTATCTAGGCGAGGGAGGGAGCGTGTACCGAAGTACCAAAGTATTTATTTCAATAATGGAACAAGTCCATTTTCGTAAGTACATTCTTCCGAGAACAAGCACTAACTCGTACCTCGGCTGTGTGGGATGTGTGTCTAGCTGTCTAAATGTGAGCCAATCAACCCCACATCGCCCCCTTTCCAAGTGGATCCACAATAGCCAGACTTATGAGTTGCAATAAAATATGATATTTGGCGCCAACTTAGATGGAATTGTGTACCAAAACTATGTATCTGTGATTACTATTTTGTAAAAACGCTACACTTTGAGGGTTTGGTATGACGACAACACTGTTGTGCTACTGTTCGGGGACGAAATATTGTATGCGATGCGAAGAGTAAGCCAGTGGAGACATGTCACAGACATTCAGAATCAATTTATCGGAATTTATTTGCCAATAGAAACCGTTTTATATGCGTGTGCACTTATTTTTGTCAAGTTGATTAAGATATTTGCCGAATTAGACACAAATTATTATGTCACATGTGACTTTTGTTGGAAGGAATGGAATATGTTTTGTTAATAATCGTCAGGAACTTTTTCGATTACCGACTTATGGGAAAGGCATTATAGTCCATTAGAGACGGCTAATTTGATTTATTGTTAGGTGCTGCAAAATAAACTGGCGTTTTTTATGAGAATTGAAATTGAACTCGCACAAGACTACACAAGTGGTCAAAGGGAGATTCATCTAAATCAGAGGATATTTCTATTTAGTGTTTTACCGACAATAAAAATACTATTCTTGACGTAAACAAAATTTATTGGCTTGAAATCATAACATTTATGAATAGAATTCAACTTTGTTTATACCTATGTCCACCACGGAAACGTATGCAGCGGTCGATACATTGAATCCAATTTTCGATGCACAATTAGACCGGTTCCGTTGGCGTTTTTTTTAACGTCGCCGGCTTCTTGGCATAGACCAATGATTTAATGTATACCATAAAAAAAAGTCTAGATGGCGCTACAGCCCGGGGTGGACCTGGGCCTCAACCAACAAGCGTCTCCAGCCGGCACGATCTTTGGCCAGATGTCTCCAGTTTCGCACGCTAAGTTGGTTAAGGTCCCCTTCCAATTGCGTGCGCCACCTCAGTCGCGGTCTTCCTCTACTGCGCCGTCCCTCGGGTGTGGATTCGAAATCTTCCGGGCCGGAGCATTCACGTCCATTCGCTCTACATGACCCAGCCACCACAGTCGTTGGACCTTCACTCATCTGGCTAGGTCGATGTCGCTGTACATTACGTCATTGTATCTCCTCCTCCATTCACCGTCTATGCAGACGGGACCGTAAATTACTCGAAGAATTTTCCTCTCAAAGCAACCAAGAGTAACCTCATCCGCTTTTGATGTAGTCCATGCCTCTGCACCATAAATTAGGACTGGGATGATTAAGGTCTTATAGAGACTTTGGTTGTTCGAGGGGGGGCTTTGCTACTCAATTGCTTTCTTATCCCAAAGAAACAGCGATTAGCAAGAGTTATTCTTCGTTTAATCTCAGCGCTGTTGTCATTGTCTGAGTTCATAGCGGAGCCTAGAAAGACAAAGTCCTTTACCACCTCAAAGTTATATCTTTCTATAGAGATATTCTGACCAAGATGTCGGTGTTCTGTGTCCTTTCTTGATGACAGCATATACTTTGTCTTGCCCTCATTAACGAAAGGTTTCAGGCGTTCACACAACACGACAGATAAGATCTTGTAGGCGATATTAAGAAGACTAATACCTCCGTAGGCGCAGTGGCTTAGTGGTTAGTGTGTTGGACTACTAAGCGAGGGGTTCAGGTTCGAATCCCGCAAAAACCCAAATTCCAACTCAGGGTTTTTTTCACTGCGCCGCCTCTCGCGAACGTCTGACAAACATCCGAGAGTATAACTGTCATGCAAGAGCTTCTCAATTAGCCGTTTGGAATCGGCATAAAAATTGTAGATCCCTTCCATTCGTTCCAAAAATGAAAACTCACACAAAACGAATGGTTGCGAGAAGCTAGGCCTAGGGTCCCTACGGACCTGTTGCGCCAAAAATTATTATTATTATTAATACCTCCGTAGTTGGCGCAGTTCAGACGGTCTCCTTTCTTGAGGATCGAGCAAACAATGCTGAGGTTCCACTCATCGGGCATACTAGACGCGTTAAGCCACATTATTTCGACGGTTAATAGACGGGTCCGTTTCTCGAGATAGCACGATCACCGACGTCAGTAACTCGATTGTTGCACCCGCTGTGTCCAATTCATGCAATTGCTCAAATAAATAACATTCCATCATGTCTCTGTAGCGAATACCATATTGACCGAAACGTGATGGTCACTTTCATCGAAGAAAAAAAACGGCCCAATTACGCCACCGGCATGAAAACCGCACCAAACAGAGACTTTTTGCGGATGAAGGTCTGTTTCATGAAGCAAATGAGAGTTCTCACCTGAAATTGGCGTTAACGCGCAATGCTGCGACCACCGACTCAGAAATTCGGTAATCAATTTTAATTATTTGTAAACGTTGTTCCTTCGTGTACTTCCCCACGATTTAAATGCAGATTTTGCTTTATATTTTCACATTGGTAATCGATTAAGGGTGCATTCACACTGGAAGTTTGAAGTTGTCAAATCGCTAATGAAAGACCCTTTATAAACTAAACGAAAGGTGAATTTCCGCAAAAACTATCAAAACAGTGAGTTGTTTGTTAAAGGCTAAAATAATTTCATGTCAGAATGTTCAGATCCTGATAAAAATTCTGTCAGTAGGTTCGGCAATAAATATATTTTCCCCTTAGGCGGCTCTCCCACTGAGGCAACAGGCAATAAGCAATGAGCAACTAGCAATAAGGAATAAGCAATAAGCAACTTTTAATTTAACCTATTCTCACATTGAAGCAACAGTGTTGCCAGAAATTCCTATCCGACTCCGATGATACGATTTTGCTAATGTGGTGGAATTTAAGAAAAAAGAGACAAAATACATAGAAGGAAATTTGGGTGCACCCTTCATTTACGAAGGGAACTCAGAGCACACCCCACCCAATTTCAAAATTGTCACTTCACTACTCGCAAATGTTGATACTACGACGCGATATACATATATCGCTTTTTAACATGCGCTGTGTATCGCCCAGCAATAATGTTGCAGCAATCAGCAACATTTTTCGTTCGACCGATATTCAGTTGCTTTAATGTGAGACGTCTAATTTGATTCAATGTAAAATAACTGTTGGCGATAATATCGCATGTTTCCTATTGCCAGTTGCTTGTTGCTTGTTGCCTCAGTGGGAGAGCCGCCGTAGATTTGAAGGCAAAAATTATTCTTTTATTTCAGGAGCCTTAGTGGTAAAATAAAGTTTTACAGGAGCTTCAGTACCACAGTAAATAAAGTTTTTCGCCTCTTCCCAAATATACTTAGTTTTTCCAATTTTTAATAAAATTCAACTCGAACCTTAAAATTTTAAAATTTTATTTCGAATAAGCTAAAACACACCATAATTTTTACAAATACTGGTTTAAGAATATTTAGAGTAAAAGAAAATTTTATTTATAAAGAATTCAGAGTGTCCAGAGTTTAAACTCCTGGGGCCAGTTTTGTCTTGTACGGCACAAGTCTCAAAGCAAAGCTGGTCAAGTTCAACCAATTGATTTGTTTGTGTTTTCCTGGTGTTCGCATCCAATTTCTTTGCGGAACTGGCAGTACGGATGATGACTAATTGCTTACCGAATCGGTTGTCATGCGTTTGTCCACCAAATGTTGGACCTCGTCTCCTGTAACGTGAGCACAATTCCTGCAACGTTTTTTCGCCAGTGAAAATTTATTTTGGTAAACATTTTTTATCATTTAGCTAGACGTGCTACTCAAATCTTGTTACTTATCATGGTCAATTTTCATCAGCGACTGAATATTAAACATCTAATTAGACAGAAGCTGCCAAAGCAACATAGGGTTGTAAACATCAGCCCATATCTCAATTTGAAAAATCCTTTACCATAGCCTCGACTTGGGGATAACATTCAATATATGAGTACGCTTGCGAAGTTGAAGGTAGGTATATCAAGTTTATCCAGTTCACTAGGTATGTGCTCTTTAGCCTTTCGAATCAAAAGTAGCTAAGGGGCATTTACGCTTTGTTGTCTTAAGGGCAAAGTAGGCAAGTCTAAGTCAAAAATCTTGAAATAAAATATTTAGCTTTTGCCTACAATGGGACGACTTGTTCTTTTTGGATCGAGTCAAATGTGTGAAGTATATAAAAGGGACAATATTGAGAGTTCTTCTTTCAAAACAACAAGAGCTACCGGCCTTTTGACTTAAATAGATAAATTCGTCGTTGACTAAATCCGATCCAACGTATTTGGCAGAGTCGGGTGTCCATTAAAAAACGTTTTTAGGACACAGCTTTAGTGCTTAATTACTAACCCAAAACTGTGACAGTATAGGTCACAGAAAGCTCCTACATCTCTACAACTGTCAAATGAAAATGAAAAAAAAAAATCAAAGGTATAGAAAAAATACGAAACTTTAATTAAATGCAACATTAATGGTTGTTTTATGTTAAACAGGTGCCATTAAACTTGATTAATATTATTTATAAATAATTTCGAAATCAAACTCACTCAAAATAAATGCCCCCCTTCCCACAAAATGGTCGAACATTAATATTTTCTTTAAATCCAAACGTGCTGTAATATTTCCTACAAAGTTCACTAAAGCATTTCAATTAGGAAAATCCCTAAAAGTTGAGTTTCTTTGATTTTCAAGGAATAAAAGGTGCGACAGAGCAATGTCACTAGCATATTTCGTGCGTGTGACAGTAAGTCCCACACATACTGTCAGTGTAACTGTCATGACATTTTGTGTATCTAAAAAAAAAGAAAAACTGGATAGACTGCTACGCGTTGCACATGTTAATAGTCAATCTGTTTGTCGGCAATAAAACCGCTGCCAAAGGCGACACCTAATGGATCTGTAGGTGGTGCTGCTATATACATACAAGTGGGGGATGCTCTAAAGCTAAACGAAAAAAATAATCAAAGGCAATACACAGTAGCCGCTTGCGTCTATTTTTCTTTTTATTTGTGTCTCATTTTTATCGAGCTTCAGATACGAGCATCTAAAGGACGGGAACGAAAATCATGATTACGAACGTGGAAATTCATGTTTTGCTTGTGATTTTTCGAAAAGCTCTCAACCCAAAGTCATTTGCGATTAAATTGGCAGCTACAGGTTAAAAGTCATTGTCAGTCATGAACTCGATGGGGTGCGGGAAAACCATTGAAGTCGTTGATTAAACAGGTTGATTTTCTAGACATAGAGTGGCACATGAAGGTATGTTACTGTCATTGAAGTGATGAACAACTGTCCTTTTCCTTTCTCTTGTTGACAGCTGCGCGACGTGATTAACATACAACTTTTCTAAATTTTTGGTAGATGGGATTCACTTGTTTGGAAAAGGTAAGGGCAAAAATGTTTCTTTGACTTATTATGGCACCAGATTTGATTGCTGGAGCTCATCACTCAATGTCTAGTCTGCTATATGTATGCTGCTAGTAAGAGTCCTTTACTATACTTCTTGAGGAAGTGTCCTACCATATTTAACGGATACAACTTGGGGTTGGGAGTCATTTTGGTGTTCCTGGGGTCGACGGTGGAAATTTCGACCTAAAAAGAAAATAACAATCGCACGACTTACGTTGTCCATACTATGAAAAACACGACCTTTTATGAGGTGTTGAAGCTTCAATCAAATTGTGTAGAAAGATGATGAGGCCCTTCAAATGTCCCTCTGAAAGTTAAATTGAAGATAAACCTACAACCCATCGCTTTTCTTGTCGAATTTGAATGTATCCTACCGAATCCTCATTTTCAGAAGTTGTCTTGCTCGTCTTTGCAGGCTCTGTAGCCTGTGACAGCTTTGAGCACAGAGGGACGCTAAACTCAAAGAAATATTGGCGCGCAAGAGTCTCGTCTGTGAATATTTTTTTCACTTGCTCCGGTGGCCACTGCTGATGGTGATGAAGTTGATCGCCCTCTTTTCGGTCGGAGTCGTAGCTGAAGTAAAATCCTGCCATCCCAACTATGCCGTTAACTCCCTACAAAGTTTGGCATACTTACTTATTTGGATGTGAATTTGTTAGGGGGGACATTTCTACGCCTCAACCGATCGTCATGAAATCAGACACAAGGTCAGCTTGTGATACTGAGGCGGCAGTCGCAGTCGTATACTGCACTGCACACCCTGTTTTTTGTTCATTAAAATCTTCAAGAAAACTGTTAAAAACCTGATCCACAAAGGGTACCAATCTTGGCTCCTTCCTATGATTGTAGTGTAGTGTATCTAGGCTATGCAAAACAACTGACAATGTGCCTCAATTGAGCCATTCGGCTGAGAATACCTCATTCCAAATGAAAGTTAAGGCTATTTTCTGCATCTTTACAGAGGCTTGTGGGGGGCCTAAGGCTATAGATGCTTTCAAAAGTTAACCCAACTGAGCCGGCATTCTGTAAGGTGAAAACTTTTAAACGTTTTCGTGCACACGAACAGTTTGCTTCATGTAACATCAAAAACGAAAGAAATTCTCGTGGGCGCGAAAAAAAACGAACGAACACATTTTCTTTGACGTTTTCGCTTTTATTGCTTCATGTAACCTTGAAAACTAACAGATTTTATCGTCTCCACGAAAGAAAACAAACGACAGCTATTTTGTTGACGTTTATCATTTTCCTATTTATTCTCTTTGAGTTCGGTGATTTTAACTTTTAAGATTGTGCTGAATATTTTACTAGAAATGCTGACAAACTATTTTTTGTTGACCAGCGAAATCGACGAAAGTGAAATGGAAAATTAAAACGTAGACTTAAAAAAAATTAGAAAAAATCTGCGGGATTGTTCGAATCCTCTCACATTACCTGACAAAAGGTTGGTTTATTTAAATTCGGTTCTTAGTTACAGTTTTTTTTTTTTTCTTTTAGTTTTGTTCAACGTTTTAGGTTAAACATAGCTGCCTTTCATTTGCATACAGGTACACGAAATACATACGTGCCTCCTATTTTAAAGCTTTCCCTAATGTCAAAACAACTTAACGAAAATAAAGCTACATACTGAGACTGCCAAACTATAATTTTGTTGTCACACAGTTTCTCAAACCTAAACGAATGTGAACAAAAAAACGTTACGAGTTACATGAAGCAGATCTTCGCTTTCGCGTGATTTATTTCGTTTTTTGAAACGAGAAAGTGGTTTTCGTTTCGTTCTTTACAAATTCCCACCCCAGGTCTCTATGCGCAGTTGCATTCATTGCAAATAGTATATGCAGGTCATTTTTTAGCTCAATAAAGCAAACAAAATCGCTCGCACCCCTTTCAAAGATATAAACAGGTCTACCTATACTTAACTGGCTCTTAATTACCCTAACCTACTGCTGCCGGTAAATCCCAAGATTTTGTGTTCGCAATTCTTTACCGATTACGGTGTTTATGACCTCATTCATCTCACCATCGGCCACGGCGATGCCAAAGTCCTTTAAAAACTCATATACCTATACCAATTCTTGATGTTACCCCTTTGTAGTTCCCTGCCTTTGTTTTATTGCACTCGTTTTTTTTTTTTTTTTAACATGACATTGTCATATTGTACTCGTAATTATTATGAAACAATATACAAAAAGAAGAGCACGTCAAGAGTATGGAAAGGCGAAACTAAACCAGTGAATAATAAAAACTGTAAACTGTAAACATAATGTCTCAAGGTCGTCGGTATAGAAAGATATAATGACGATGATGATTTTTAATGGCCCTCTAAATAATTTTATGTGATCGTCACGACAACGAAGAGCATAGATGACGACGACTCCGGCCGCCGCCGCCGTCGACACGTTTCAACGACTACCTTACCAAAGGCAAAGCAGTCGTCTGTGACATCGGCAAGTCGGTGTTTTCACTTAAATAAAAAAATTAAAAAAAAAAATAACGCAAAATAATATAAAAAACATTTAAATTATTATTATAGGGTGTTTTTCGATTTTTACTCGAACTGAACTGTTTTTATTAATATTCATGGGAAATTTTTATGATTACTTGTTCCAATGGGGGGGTTCAGCATTATATTTATGCAATGCAAATAGAGAAGTATTCCCGCCTTTTCGAGAAGGGGCTACCATTTCTCATCAGAGTATAACTGGCGCGTCAAGTGACGGCATCATATACAGAAGAGAGCGTGGGTCTGTCTAAAAGTCGTATCAGTTTCGCCGACGGCATATTGTTTGTGATGCTTCCGAAAGTGTGTGTATATGTAGTTGTAGTTTGTGGCGGTTAAAAGTCTTTTGGAGGGTCTATTCGTTGGATTCGTTGTGCGCAGATGTGTTGTGTTTCAGTGTTTCAGGCCGTTCAAAAGCAACTTTCACCGAACTTGGTAAGCAATTGACATTGACTTAGATTGTATATTTTGTATAGTTTTAAGACAGTTTTGGAGAGTGTGGCGAAAAGGTAATTTAACTACAAAAAATCCATACAAAATAAATAGCGCTGATCACGATCTCGTTCTGTCTTATGATCAGCAATCTTGCAGTGATCTGTTCCTTGGGTCCATTTTTTCACAACTCTTCCACACATAGGTACTTATCGACCAGAACGTGGGTATAGTTTTTCTTTCGGATTTTCTTCAAAATCTTGCAGATCGCAATCGGAGAAATTTTGGAGTTTCAAATATGATCAAAGTATTTAGTTCTTGTCTTGAGTTAATTTGATGTCGTAAGGGTGTTGGCGCCAACTACTTAATATAAAGTTCACCACACTGTGGACTGACAGATTCCCAATTGGCAATTCCAGTTCCATCTGACCTGCCTATCTTTTGGCTTTCTTTCGCTCCTCGAACTTCTGCAAACAGAGGGCAGGGAATTCAATTATGTGCTAGGTATATGCTCACCAAAAAGTTGGTAATGCGTTCGAACTTAATACAGCTGCCTAAGACGAAAGGTTTAGGTTTTGTTGTACTACTTTCAGGACTTGCATTTGTAGACAACTTTTCGATCGCTGAGTCGTGGTTCTGACCATTTTTAAATGGGATTGCATGTTCAAAATATAGTGTCGCAAGACAGGCCCGCATAAGTCATTAGCTTCTCACAGCGATCGGCTTGAGTAAGACTATATTTTTACATCTACGGAATATTTTGTTTGACAAATTCAGATGGTTGAACTGAAAAAGGACAATTAAACTATCGGAAGTTTGTCAGATGACCGTAAAAGGTAGCACAGTGAAAAAGCTATTGGAGTGTAGTGTTTGTGTACCCCTAACTCAGCAGCGCAGCACACTACTATGTGCCAATGTTCCTACAGTCTTTAAGTTCTCTGACATCGATGTCTGTGTGAGACTTTTTATCAAGAACCCGTTGTATACCATTTCATGGTGATAGCACTCGCTGCTTAGAGATCAATGGGAAAAGGATTTCTCATTTTAAGACTGCACATCATTTGCACATATTGTTAATCCGATTGTTATGTTCCATCAGTTTATAAGCGGTCATGAGTTGTATCCATCTCAAATAGACCGCGCCATTGATGTTTAACACTTCTCTGAATCCTGGGGCATTTCACTATCTATAATGTTGTTCCGCCAACGCATCTGATGTGGAGGCATAAGTAAACTTTTTCGTCAAAGTTACCATTTACTCCAAGTTCCCAAATGTAGGTCAAACGATTCTCACCTATATACACAATCTTCTCCAGTTCAGTTCGATCTTCTGTCCAATGCGGGTTATCCACCTTGCGCCTTCACATATAATTTCCATGATAATGACTTTTGATCTACCTTTTGTAGTCGATGTTCTTTAACATATATTCTGACAGTTCTGTGGCATTCTTTAGCATGACTAATCCATCCATAAAACTTGGTCTTCATCGATATTCTTGATTCACAGCTTTGGAGGTTATGTACCGATCAGGTCGCCCGCTTTGATTTATTATGCTTTTAGCAAGATTTATTGATGCTCTTTGTTTTCGGTGATGAAGAATGATATAGTGTGTCTAAGGTACGAGTGGCCTATTTCAACAAAGAACAATAATTTATAATGTTTATTTGTTGATTTGTTTACTGATTGTCTGTTTAACAAACTACTAAGTGAAAAGAAACAAATTTGCTAAACAGAGACAAAACTTGAATCGATATAACGTTCCACTGTTTATTTTTCAGAGTTGTATGCAACAACTGTTTTTAAGGTTCCGTACAGAAAGGGAAAAAAACGGAACCTTATTAGTTTCGCTCGGATGTTTCTCCGTCTGTCTGTCTGTCCGAAACCACTAAGCCAATTTTTTTTTTCTAATTTTGTAAGCCCTCTAACTGATGTCATCAAGGAAGAAAATATTTAAACAGAACAAAATTTGCAACTGTTTAAATGTTTTATTCGCCAAATTTTCGACAAACTTGAGTGGCAACAAATTTTCAGCAACATTCTCGGTTCCTGCATTATCACGTTTTATCCGAAACTTTTCGTTGAAAATAAAAGAATCTGAAATTTCGTTGGTCTCATTCGTGGTGAAAAACTAACTTGAAAATTAAAAATACAAATTTTACCAAATTTGTACTTTTAAGCAACAAAGAAAACTAAACTTTGCTGAAACTGAAATTTCTACGAATTTCCCTTTGTAATTTTGGAACCACAGAAATTTTGAGAAACAGAAAAAACATTTCTTTTTTGTTTTAAATTCTCGTTAAGAATAATTTTTAAGTTGGTGAAATAGGCCACAGGTTAACACATGACAGACATTAGGGAGAAAGGAAGCTTCTATAACAACGTCGCCTTGAGAAAAATTGTGATGGTGATCACGATCACGACATCTGTCGTTAATTTTTTTTTTGTTTGGACACAGCGATGGGACCTATAGTTTCATGCCTTATGCGAACTGATTAATTTATAATTTTCGTCTGGACTTATCCAAGCATTCGCTCGCGGAATTGAGTCGATTATGAAAACGAAACGTAAAGAACTTCCGTCACGTGTTGCTCGTTTATGGATAGTGCGATTTGGCCGAAGCTCTTGCTCTCGTATATCAGTCTGACGTTACTGGCAGTTGGTTTTGAGAATAGAATTTGACCATCAAATTAACAAATCTGTCACTGCCCCATCAATATGTAATAATGACACTACTTCTGATGTTACAGTGATGCACGATATGAAAAGTTGCGTAGTACAACCACTAGGTTTCAGGTAACCTGATGTTAGAAGAAGTTCTTACCTACACTAAAAATACAAAGTCTACAATTGCTACTGGTCATACAGTATGTCACACAGGCTATGCAGGTTATTGGTTTTTCAACTTTGTATGTCTCCATTTTGAAACAGAAGTCTCATCAAATATATTCTAACCACTACTTCCTTAAGCTGAAATGTCCATTCAAAATGAATGCGTACATGCTTGTTTCCCCATCATGGGTCTCTTCGAAGGTATGTATACATATATTCTTAACCCAGTCAACGTCTGCGCACACGTCAATTTTATTTCCCAGACGTCGATCATTGCAAAAAAAACTAAAAACCCAAAGACACAGTGCTCGATGAGCGCAACTAATGTATTATTCATTATAGGTAAACTTATTTACATAAAAGGCAATAAATCGAAAAAATAACATCTTATTAGCCAGACAGTTCCGTCAATAATTTTGTAATTACAAATCAATTACAAATTCTTTCACCAAACGATTGACATATTAATGAACTTATTATTCAAATAATGTATGCAAGTTGGTTCGGCTTGCTGTAAATTACAAGCTTAACACTTTGTATTTGGATCGTTGAACCTGTCACTGCTGGATATGGTCGGGTATTTGTTTAAAAAATGTATCTCTGAAATATTCATTCATTTCTTTGGTGGGGAATATTGGTGTACTGAATTAGAATAACGAGTTTTTGCAGCCATCAGTTAATTTACTTTGTATTCCTGTTCAAGATTTTTTTTAGAGTAAACAAAATATTCATAT
The DNA here is from genome assembly GCA_949126925.1 of Cheilosia vernalis. Classification (NCBI taxonomy): domain Eukaryota; kingdom Metazoa; phylum Arthropoda; class Insecta; order Diptera; family Syrphidae; genus Cheilosia; species Cheilosia vernalis. The sequence goes on along the minus strand of OX421358.1, from coordinate 97,067,963 downwards.
TCATGTTTGACTAGATTTATGCGGTTTCATTTCGTAGAGTTTTTGTGGTGATGGTCGTAGAAACACAGTAAATTATCATCACAGATCTTCATTTTGAAACTAAAACGAAGACCAATCATAACATTGGACGGCAGACTAGGTATGTGATTGACCTTTTTATTTTGCCAGATTGGTAAACAATTTCGCAATCGAGCTTGTCCCAATATCCTACGAGTTGGTAAACACCATCAGCATGCCATTTTATGAACTTTTTCTGACTATTGTACTATGCATATAAAGCTTGGTACACAGGGTGTTAATGATTAAATCTTGTATAACAATTGTTATTTAGAACGCTTGATATTTGAATGCATAAGTGGATTTAATTATACCCCCTATTTGGGTTCACTGCAATTCGATAACTAGGTATACAGCGGGAAAGATATCTGTAGAAGACTAATTGATACCACTGTCTAACACCTCGGCTCCGACTTTGTATTGCAGTAGCATTCAATGATCTCAATAGTCCCTCAAGATCTGCCTATAATCTAGTAACGAAGAAGTAACTGCAGCGAAACGCAAAATTTGTTGCTTTTAAGGGATGATGCATGTGGAGCTAAAAATGTTCAGCTATGAGGCCCTGAAAAGAAGTTTAGCGCCCTTTAGAAATCATAACACATATGTATGTAATTTGCCTTTAAAAAAAAGGGGTAGTGAACTGTGATGTGTCAAAACGATTTTTATTTTTTCAATATCGCACGTGAGAAAAAAAAAATCGCAAACCAACACCTGGGGCACAATTTTCCAAAAGTCTCTGCAACTACTTAGGGACAGTGGCCTTGTGGTTAGTGTCCCAAGTTCGGTCGCCAGAAAGCGCAGAAATTACACCATCATTTTTTTTTTCCAGTGGGACACCTCTCTCTAACGTCTGACAAATATCCGAGAGTACAACTACTGATGTCATGAAAGACCTTCAAATAGTTATGACTATTGCTTCTTCAAGAGTGTAAGTAGCTATTTCTGCAATTGTCTCTGATTATAACTTATTCTCTTAGATCCAGAGGTTTCAAGAACATACCAGCTCCTGTACCTACAGCGGCCTTTGAACCACCTGAGTTTTAGAACTTATAGGGCTGCGCGCCACAACCCTTTCTGAAAGCAAAATGTTTTTCCATTTTACGCTTTTTGCAATTCCAGCTGAAAAGCTCCTTTTAAACAAGAGTTTCGACAATTGGTAGGCCCCATAAAAACTTTTTCCTTCGCCGACTTTCTACTGCTTCCTACATAAATTTATTTGTCCATGTCGTACCTAGTTTTACTAGTATTAAGAGTCGCATCGTTCGAAATTGATACATTTTTATATAATTAAGGTGACAACTTATTGCCATTCGCTTTGCATTCGAGGTGTCAGCTGTCAGGGGCTTCATGACCTATAAAAAAAGACCCTGATGCCTATTTTACATTCGTATCTAGAACTGCAATTCTAATGCGAATGCTCATGCTCATAAAGGTGCTTCGCTCAACTCAATTCCTTGCCACGTCTGATTGTGTCTCTCGCTGTCCCTAAATAAAAATGAGTTTCCATCAATACTGGTGTCTGTTTGACTATGAACGCATTCGGTGTCCTCAAATCCCAGAATAATGTAAAAATATGTATAACACATATAAATCTATAGATAGACTATTCAGCAATTAACTCAACATTTCAACGAGAGCAACACACACAAGAGGCGTGCAATTAATTTGCAAATTACATCTGAGATGGACCAACCGGAAGGAGGGAGGGTATAGCCCAACTTTTACGCACATAAACCCAAATTCAACCGATTTAATTAAAGTCCCTCCACCCCGACATGCAGACCGAACAAAAATTAAACGAAAATAAAACTGAATTTATGAACTACGCAATTTTATTCACTGTACAAAAATAATAACACGAATACTGCGGCTGGCCCCTGGCCCCGCCAGTAAACTCAATTCTCTTCCGAATTTAATTATTCACACAGTCCTGAGATTTCATTTGCCCTTTATGGGTACGGATACAGGGCAACTTCATACTGCACACCTACAGATCTTCGATTTTAATATCTCTCGCTGAATAATCAAGAGCGAAACGAAAAACATGAATAAAACTCCAGAAATCAACTTTCAACTTTCAAATGCAGAGGTAAAAAGACAAAACAAAATCACACAAAACGTCTCAGCCTCATGTAGGTACTTGGCAAAGTCCACCTTATTCCGCCAGCATGCCCAGATATGAACGGCTGTCCAGCGAAATAAATTCGAAATGAAGTTGCTGGCTGAAGACAATATGAGAGAGGGGGAAAAAAAAACCGAGAACGACAAACCTGAATATCCAGCAGAAGTTCAGTTTCAGTATCTATCTTTCTACCTACCTAACGACGTATCTATGAGCAGAAAACCTCTCAGTGTAGGTATACCTACGACACGACCATAGTTCCAAAAACATCCCTCCTCCTTGCCGCACCATTGATGCATGGCTAGTGTGTGTATCTTTTCAGCCATCGAAAAGTATCTACACTCGGTCGGAATGATGGCTGCGACGGCAAAATTCTATGAAAGATACATTTTTTGGGCGTGGTTCTTTTTCTGCTGGTATCTACACTGGTTGTGGACTGGAGGTATTTTTTGTATTTTGTTTAATTTTGATGAAAGAAATCTTCTGCTCTTCGTGCTTGGAATGTTTCTTTGGGCGCGTATTTTCCGTTTTGTCTTCTTATTCTCTTGTTATTCTTAATAGGATTTGTTAATTAAATTGTTTCGCCAACCTAGTCTCTTGGGCAGAGATACAGATACCAGTGCTTGGGGCTTTTTTGTTGAATTATTTAATTTGGGGGCTCCTACCGATTAGAAGAGTTTTTTTTTCCCTTTATGAATAATATAAGGCGAGAAAACTTTTTGACCCTATTAGTGCTGGTGCGAAACGATCCCGACGGCAATGTTTCTCTGGAAGAATTTGCGAAATTAATGTATGGAATCAGGGTGGGAGGCCAGTAGTGTGTTTTTGATGAGAACAGCAGATTGTTGTCAAAAATCAGTAGGCTAGTTGGGTATAAAAAAAATCGATTTAGTGTCACGGAAATGCCTATTTTATTTCGAAAAGGGTGCGCGGAAATTACGGCTTTGCAATAGGTTTATACAGCAACCGATTTTGGTTTCCGTAATGACGGTAACTAGGTCGAGCAGGGGCTTATTTTTCTTAATTAAACTGCTTCGCCTCGACAGTGGAGATGAAGTGATGAATGCATGATGGGGAGTAGGTAATGGTTTTTGCAGTGGAAATTTATTTTGCAACGTGGATGAAATTTTTACCACTGTGACCCACGCCGTTTGGGGAAGAGTTTGAATATTGAGCTGCAGTTACCTGTAGATACCTTTAGGTTCTAATTCAAATGTGGCCCCGATTCGTATGCACCAAATTTAGCACGAAATGTGTTTTATCTTAGAACGTGACATGTTGTTCTGTTAAAATTTGAGAAGCCTGTTACAGAGAGAGCCAATTTAAAAAATAAAAGATAGACCAGTGGAGCGGAGGTGATTGTGTCGCCTGATAGGTATTGGAAAGCTTTTGGCTCTTGGAATACTGAGGAAGTCAAGAAGACAAATGTGTGTTGATTGGAAAATGGAATTGTGAATTTGTTGGTCGAGTGCTCTATTGATACCGTCCGAGTTGGGTTGGTGTTCGAAAATATTACACGTTTTGGAATTTGTTTGCATTTAAGCATTACGCAGGTTCTTACATTTTTTTATGAATTCGTCTCATATTTTTTGATGTATTTGGCCGCTGTCGTAAAACTTTTTGAGAGCGAACTGGTGCCCAAGTGTCTATGATGTTGATGATGTTAACTCTTAACACGAAGCTGGTGAACAGTAGGAAGAACCGCCGTTCTTTCCCGTTTTAGAAAGTCTTAAACTGAGTGATGCGCCAAGATGTGATTTTTGGAAGGACATTTTCTAACCGCTAAGTCGACATCAGCAACATTTCAGCTCTGAATTTGTTGGAATTATGTCAGAAGACGGAAATACCAAACACTGTGGAGGAGTTTCCACGCACAAAAGTGTCGAATTAGCCAAACCCTTCGGAAAATAGCTTAGGGCCATATCTTTCGACAGACGCACTCCAGTTAAGAGAGTTCAGATTGCGGAAACTGGAGAGGGATCTGTGTGCGCCTCGCATTTGCTAAGTTGTGTAACAGCAAATTTAGAGTCATCTGTAAACTGTAAGCATCATTACCAGATGCTGTTCAGCCATTCGACAGTGGGCTCAGTGATTGGTAGGAAAATCACTGCCACAAATGGTCGAAAGCTGCAAAAGTTCGCTACAAGAAAAAGAAAAACTAACCGCACTGGAGATTATTACTCGACAAAGAAAATGTCAGTGGATCTGATACAATTTTCTTAAATGCGGTAACCACAGCTATCTATACCTAGGTATATACCCGTGAACTGCATAATGAAAGCTCTGTTACCAGATAGAAAAACAGCGGCTTGACCTAGAAACGCATGACGCAGAATAGTTAAAGACTGTCAGTCTTGATAAAAAATACTTCAGTAAATAAAAGCCATTATACCTTTAGTAAAGGATCTAGTGCTCATAAAGATGCCAGGCCTTAGGTTAGGTTAGGTTTATGGGTGGATACCGCAGAGCTAGCCCAGCAGTACCCCACTTAGGTCCATATGGACCCATTGTGATGCCCTTGATGGGGAGTAAGTCGATGTTGTTGCTTGTTGGCGGTGGTATATTTATTCCCTCTTGGTTACTCGACCTTTTCCAGCCAACCAGATGTATTTATGAACCTGTAAAGATTAGATAAAGAGACATCCGATAGTTCCTGTATGTCATGGAAGTAGTGTCTTCCAAGTGTTCTGTTTCTCAAGTGACCGAGACTTGGGCATTGACAGAGGAAGTGAGGTGTGTCCTTGTCCTCGTGTACATCCTCCAGGTCCTGTCAGACTTTAACTACCTGCGTTTTTTGATCAGCCTCTGGTGAATGTTATATCTTCAATTGTTTTGTGTGCTACATTAAAATTTTGTGCTTTTCCCTATGTCAAAACTTGCCGAAAATTTGTACTGCCGACATGAGAGCTTGTGGGTCATTTTTCCATGTACGATGGCTTCCTGTAATAATTTCGTCGAACAATTGGAGCAATAAGATTCATTGCTGACAAGGAAAAGGCCAAATACTTTTTTTATTAAAGACATCGACGAACCACCACGAGATGTCGCTAAATGTGTAGTGCGGTCGCTGATCGTGCATCCTCCTATTTTCGAAATCAAACATTGGATAACGCCTGAAACATTCTCCCTTAAATCAGACCTTCTATAGTACATTTTGAAGCTTAACAGCGACCTTAATTACGAATGCTTACTGTCATCCTTCTTACACACACATGTGTGTATTTACATCCAAAAAAGCATGATAGCAATTCAGTAAAGTCAAGTCGAAACCCATGGATGCGCTACCAAATGCGGTGTGAAAAATTTAAGCAGTCAGATTAGTCGGCAGCGGACGTTTCAAAGGGTTACGTGCAACGTATAACACACCGAGCGCATAGTTCAATGTTTTTTTTATTATGTATGGAAATGTCACAGAACACCAGTTTCAAAGGTCTTAATCACTCCATCCACACATAGCCCAAGCCAGCGTCAATAATTATTAAGCAAAGACAACACATACTCGGGCATAGAATTTCCATAATCTAACCCATTTCCCTGGCAGAATATTGTACAACGTTGGCTCTGACTATCGCATAAGCACTTCCAGCGCATATACCTAGAGATACCTCTGCATGGTGGTTGGTGGGCAGCCTATGCCTTTAAGCGCCTGATTAGCATTTTCAAATAACGAAGGGATTTCCATTTTATTAACCTGTACAGAAATGTCACATACCTCACCTACACCTAAGCTCGTCAGGTTTGTTTTTTCCATGGAAGAAGTATAGGATTTCACACAACATAAGGACGTTTTTAATTAAATGTTTGGTTGGATACATATTTCGCTTAGACGTCCTAGTCCCCACTCTCGCATATCGCTTAATCGCACGCATTACGTGATACAAAAGTATCAGCCATGCGTTCTTAATTAAACAGCAACTTCTCCCATGTGCATAAAAAAAGGAAAACAACAACAGCCAACCAACAAGGTATAAGACGAAGAGAAACAGCATTAATAGCGCGTGATTTTTAATCAACGCAACGCATCAAAGGGGTTACTCATTCACAAAGCATTCCCGAAACCACCACAAAGACCAAAAATCAACGGGGGATATAGAAGAACGTCAAAAACGGTGTATTTCCGACGTTAATCACCTTCGCCTTCGAGGTAAATGAGTTAACCACACGCTTTTTTTTCACTTCTTTGCCCTGGGAAAGGGTGTTATTTACCTATTTAGGAGCTGAATGTATGTGGCGTACACAAACCAACACTCTCGCACAGCGGGATTACATAATTAAGAGCAACTTTAATAGGGTGCCAAAAGAGTTACATAAAAATGTTCATCGGGTATACACATCTCTCGTTGTAGGTGAAGGGTTCGTTTTTGTTGGAGCCAACTAAAGCCTTGTATCTATATAGCTATCCTCATTTAAGCAGAGTCCCTTAATCGTATTTTGCTAAAGGTGTACATAGATTTATACAGGCGTGTATCCAATTTTTGGTTGTTCTGATGAAAAACAATATCTCTGCGATTAGAATTTTATTTGATCAGCGAGGAGCTGGCTTTGGCATAGTGGTAGACTGGTGGGCGCTGGTAGGTACTTCCTTTAAAAGGGTTCATAAAACGTGTTTTTTTTTTGCGCAGAACGCATAGAACGGTGAATTGATTTCGTACCTATATTGATATTTTGTAAACGAATTGGCAGACGCTGATGGGTGGAGAGGTGGAGTGCACAGTTCTCAGCTGTCAGCACGAGTTTTCCAACAGAGTCATATTCCAGAAATAGGATCCTTCAGTGGACATCATTTCGATATTGTACCTTGGAGTGGCTATAATGTATATATCACTTACACGACAAATTGATTCATTGCAATAGACTTACATATGAACTTGATATAGCCAAAAACAATAAACAGCTTCACTTAGACCATCAGTTGGGGACCTCTTGTATATCCGTGTGGCGTATGTGTTAACCTTTCACACATCCGTTTACTAATCCAGCAAAGTGAACGATACGTGCATTCCTTATATAAGATTATTGTTAAATAAAAGACGACTAGTCAGGTTGACTTCAAAGATAAGAAGGGAAGAAGTTGAGTTTATTAAGGCATATAATAAACGAGTTCAGCACTTATTCAATTACATAGTTCATAATAGTTCAGTGCGTAATACAAAGAGTGTGTTCAAGTAAGAAGTAGGACAAGTTAATGATGTATTCTTAACACTCCCACTCATTATTAACTTGAAATTAATTAAATGGTTTAACATTAATCATTAATCTTAGATATTCAAATGTGTTTTTGCTCAATGGCTTTGTGAATATATCGGCTAATTGATTATTAGTTGGTACAAAAACAATTTCAAAAATATTTTCATTAAATTTTTCTCTAATAAAATGCACACGAACATCAATATGTTTAGTTCTGGAATGATATTCGGGATTCTTAATAAGCTTAAGGGCACCTTGGTTGTCTAAATGTAGGATTGGTTTCATTGGTGTTTCAGGAAGTAGATCTTTCATCAGCGCACATATCCATATTAACTCTTTTACAGCTTCTGATGCCGCTATATACTCTGCTTCAGTTGACGACAGTGCCGTACATCTCTGTCTGCGTGAACCCCAAGATATTGGTGACTCTCCCAAAAGGAATATGTATCCACTGGTTGAACGCCTAGTGTTAATGTCAACATAAAAGAGTTAAATTATCAGAATTTTTAAAAAATATACCTATTTTTGTAGTTGCTTTCAAGTAACGAAAAATCCTTTTCACCGTTTTGACATGGTGTGGAGCTGGGTTGTCAAGAAATCTACTCAAAACTCCAACGGTGTATGAAATATCTGGCCTTGTAGCTATTGCCAGATACATTAGACATCCAACTGCTTCACGAAATGGGAAACTGTTTGAATCTGGTGAAGCTGGGGACAGCATCGCTGATTTGTTGATTGTATTACATGACGTTGATACTCCCTTCGAATTCTCCATATTAAATCGATCCATAAGTCGTTGAATATAACCACATTGATGAAGTTGTATCGATCCATCTGGTTTTCGCTGAATTTCCATACCCAGATAATACTCCGCTCCGCCGACTGTGATCTGCATAATGTTGTTTTAGGTTTTTTGCACTGATGTAGGTATTCTTAACAATTATGGAAAAGGTTTTGCGGAGTTGGTGAGCTATCTCGCAGGCCACTGCAAACTAAGATACTATCTCAATAAATTGCATGTACCTACCTGGGTGAGGGAATGTTGGCTCTTTCAGGAAGAAGGTGAATCCTTTAAGCAGGATAACAGAGGACGTTCCCTAGGAGGGAACGTAAGACTCCCAAAAGACCTCAAACAACGTAGGGCCTGATGGAAATTTTCGAAATTGTCAGCTTGAAAAATATATAATTGACTCAAAAAATGTCGCGTTTATTAGAGAGGCATACACTTGACGAACGAGTCCTCCCGGTTATATCTATGCGGTACCGCCGTTACAGAAATTATTAAAAACATTTTTGTTTAGGATGGGTTCACACGAAAAGAAAGTAGAAGACCTCTGCCTACCTATGTCGTCTCACAACGGGATAGAAATCCATTGGTACCATACCGATCTATTATAGCCCTGGGCTGTGTCCCTGAAAAAGCAGACAAAGATCTACTCTGCAGCGCGAGATGAACCAGAGGGCTTCACCTAATAGACCATTGCTGTTAAGTCGGTAGTAACCCTCTAATTGCGTGCTCCCAAAAGCCATCAACGTGGGAATGGTGGAACCAGACATTCGTACCCGCAGAGTCTTTCATCACCTGTTGTAGGCCTTGGAAGTAATCGACATAAATGCGGAATAGACTGCATTAACACAGTTTGTGATGGAGGGCTGAATTGAAAATTAAAATTGGAAAGGACTTCACTTACTTGTGTCGAGCCTCTAAATCTGCTACCAATTTTGGCTTGGACTTGAATATGATAACACCGGGGACCGGTATTCTTAAGCTTCTTTGCTTATTGACTTAAATCTCGGTTACACCTCATGCCATATTTACTTGAAATCAGCACCATTCTCGACAAACAGAATGGGTTCCAGATTTAAGCTCGTCTGCAGATCCTAAGCTGAAATAGCTTGAGCCATACCATACAAATACACATTGCATTATAAAAAAATTGTAGGCGCTACAGGTCACTAGGGACCCTAAGCTAAACTTTCCACAATAATTTTTTTTTGTGTGAAGTTATTTCTTTGGACTAACAGCTTATTTAGAAGCTCCTTCGTGCCAGTTATACTCTCGAATATTTGTCAGAGGTTCACGGGAGGTGGCACAGTGGAAAAACCTTAAGATATAATTTGTCCGTTTGATGCGGGAATCGAACATTGGACCCCCCGCAAACACACTAAAGACTAAGAAACTACGTCTATATTGCATACCCCGCCTGATTTTACTGATGTGTCAAACGCGCTTAAGACATGGCCCAAGTAACAATTTTACTTCGGTAAGGCTCTATCGAGGCTATATTTCCCCTCCCGCAATATTAACTGCATAAGACCTATAAGAAACACATTTGGCGCACTTTAAACAGGTAGGGCATTATACCGAAACCTTATAGAAACCTTATAGAAACTTTATAGAATCACTCTACAAAAGTGAAATAAAGCCATAATTCAACAGTTGGTCTTATTCACTCCGACAAAGTGCAATAACGCAATAAACCCCTGCTTGGGTTTACAGTTGAATTACGGGGTGGGTGCGCTTTTGGTCTTATTACTCAAATTTTGTTGGCGTTATTGCACTTTGTCGAAGTGAAATAAAACCAACTGTTGGAAGTTGGCCTTATTGCACTATTTAAAAGGGAAATAAGGCAAAATTTTCAGATTTGGCCTTATTTCGCTTGGCCTTATTTCACGGCTCCGTCAAATGCGCTTGAGACATGGCGATCAAATGTTTGGCACGGAGGCTTCGGATAGAGATTGTTGGGGGTCGTTTTTAATGTTCAAATATAGCTAGCTTAGAAGTTGGTTAAGTAGCCGAATACGCCGGTTATAAGAGAGAGAGAGAGCTATTTAAACCGCCAGATTTGAAGTCATAGTAGGACACGGTGAAGGACTCACGCTTATGTATACTATAGGTACTATTACACAGGCCATTTTTCATTCAAAAACTTAACATGCCGAAGTCATTATCACATATGAATTCTTATATGACGTCAGCTCACGAAAAATTACACGTGCAATCGCAGCTTCATAATTCAGTCTTCCTTGGCCTTTAAGGGGGCTTGGAAGTTGGAACTAAGTTACTTATTATATGTCAAGGTGCACGATTATTTGGAAATAGTTGCCGGAACATACAATATAGTTTATTTAAATTTGTTGATGGCCAGTGTTTGGCGAATAGATGTGTCCCTTATTCTTTATTTGATGTTGGCCCGTTGTCAACTTAGGTACCTTAACGGTCACCTCTCTTGCATTATGGCTATTCGCAGTCAATTTTTTGTTTTTAATTTGTGTCAACAACGATAGCAAAATAGACTTTGCTAAAGGAACTGGTGCTTCTGTTAACAAAATTACTTATCACCAAGCTTAGGTACGCATTTCGCACTGAACACAAAACATACGTTGGCACAACGAGTATTTCATTAAAATTCAGCCAATGTATTTTTTCATTAGACTACGTAACCTTACGTAGTTTGTACCTACTTCATATTTTTCGTTTATGCTTAAAGCTGAACATGTTTGGCGTATACATCTCATCAAAACAATATCTGCACGTTTCCATCGCCCCCAGCGCTTTACGAACATACATGGGTATAGTAGGTACCTACATATTCCCCGTGCATAGGATCCGCGCATTTGTATGCACCACCGAATTTCAGCTGTATAATATTTGGAAACTTCTCTCCCACATTCAATATATATCATATTTTACATTCGCCAATAATCGTAAATAATAAACAATATCAATTTCGGGAAAATTCCCAGAGAATATCACAAAAAAAAAAATGAAACGAAACAAAACCAATACACTCTTATCGTGGGATCCTCGCTTGTTATTACCATCCCACCAATTTCGAAAAATAAAAATAAATGGAAAGCAGTAAATTTGTAGGCAAATTGCTAAAACAAGCCGAAGCCATATCGATATCACATATATTATATATACATGTGCGAGCACATACATACACCCTGCCTCAAACATATGCGTACGGTATAAGTAGGTACCTATACATTCTCGGTTTTCGTTATACTGAAAGGATAGAGGAATCAATTTTCAAATTTAAAATTGTTTCCATAAAATTCATCGATACGTGCCAGAGTGGATAAACTCCGGAACTAAACGCAACGAACAGAATTTCTTCGATTTTGTGAAATATGAAATATAAAAGTCTGCTCGTCTCACCTTTATCCTTCGCCATGCGTAACCAAATCGGTTCCATTTCATCCGAATCTATCTGTGCGAGTATGGGGATACATTTGTATTTTTTTTTTTTTTTTTTTTTTCGTGAAACGCGCCAACCAACCCGAATGTAATGTAATTTCAGTAGCACGCTCAATTTCCCTTAAATCACTTACTTTTAAATTTCTTCCTTGCCTGCGGGCGTTTCGTTTCACCGTTGATTTTTGAAGCAAACGGAAAAGGTCCTGCGAAATAAAAACTAAACGAGAGTCTTAGGAAAATTGGAATGCGACCGAGGAGCAAAGGATGAAGTAAAGGAAACAAATGTTTTTGGTTGGTCCCCATCTTGAAAATATGCTTGAGATACTTGATAGTATACGAGTATATTTATATGTTTTTTTTTTTCTGCAGGATATTTACTTATCCCTTTTTTCCGGAAAGATAATTTTCTCAAGAGCACGGAACCCCAGCGAATGACATTTGTGTTTTTTTGTTCTCCTGCGTTTTGTTTTATAATCAAGTTTGTATAGGGTGAGCTATGTTGTGGCAGATAGTTGAAACGCAAAGCAAAAGCCCTGTACTTTGGGGATCGTCTCGCAAGAGTGATATAGTTCCTGAAACGTTTGTTATGAGACAATTTGTATGTTTCTTGTTGGGTGTATGTCATGACAACAAAAGATTTTCGCATAATCTGTACATCAATTTTTTTATTTCAGGACATATTTTATGAGACGATTTATTTGTTTCATGGGATATGTCACGACTAAAGAAAGCATCTCAAGAATGACATAATTCATGAAGCATGTTTGAGACAATTTGTATGTTTCGTATTAGATGTATGTCATGCATGTTGCGAAATCTATTCCACTCTATATATATATGTCATCACATAAAAAATTTTCCTTGGTTTGATGTAGGTGTAATTACATAGTCTCTACACCTTTCAAATATCGTTCATTTCATGAAATTAATTCTGAAACAATTTATTTTTTCATGGTATATGTCATGATACAAGAAATGTTCGACAGATGGCTGTATAAATGCATAACCTGAACTTTAAGCTTCACCTCCTAAAAACAAAATGATGAAAAAAAAAAAATGTTCAAGAATTGGTTTCTTTCACGACATATGCCATGACATATAACATATTTTTTTTGACAGACAGGAAACTTTAGCATAATGCTAAAAATGAATACTAAATTTGCGTACGTTGCTCCTTGCATCGTGGGAGAATTTGAAAGGCAAGATGGCAGCTCGTATACTAAAATAATTAGGAAGTGCCATTACCTACTGATATAAATCTATTGAGGGAGAAGACAGACCGCCATAATTACAAACTTGATATCGTGCGACTTCAGTGCACATACGGTGCACAAACATGGACCCTAAACACAAGAGCGGCTAAAAAACTGCAAGTATGTCAAAGAGCGATGGAACGGTCAACACTAAAAATTTTGAGACTACAAAGGATTACGAACGCAAACATTAGGGAACAAACAAAGTGGACTGATGTTATTAAAAGAGCAAACGAACTTAAATGGAGCTGGGCAGGACACGTCATTAGAATGAACGACAACAGATGGACAATAAGAACAACAAATTGGACACCATATGAAGGACGTAGAAAAGTTGGTAGACCACAATTAAGATGGCGGGACGACATTCAAAATCACCTTAGCAATTGGAGACACGTAGCACATAATAAACAACAATGGCGACACCTGGGGGAGGCTTATGCCCGTTTATAATAAATTCCTAAAGTTTTAAATACTAAAATTTGAATGAAATAAATCAAATATTCCATTTATGATATAAATGAATACCTATGTTAACTTTTAAATACTTAAACAACCAAAATATTGTAAATTAACTATATGAATTATTGCAAGAATTTTAATTTTTATTTTTTCAAAAGGGTAAATAAAGCTTATAATAATAATAATAATAATAAATAATAATTGAGAATGGCCTACAACTTGTGATTGAAAAAGTGACTTGTATTATTCCCATATTATATTGGCAATTCTCTTGAGATTTCTTTACATTTTCCACCTTGAACCAATCCCACATAAATAGGGTGCTACTCCACTCGCCATGCCCATCAGTCTACCAATTCCTGTATATGTTCTCGTCATCGAGTTCATTCTCTGTTTTATTTTGCGTAGCGAGATCGTAACATCACGGTTAAATAATTTTCATGCTCAATAGCACCTTTCTGCTACTGATGCTGATGCGGAGTTGCGTTCATCTTTTTTTTTTTTCATCCTTTTTGTATATTGCCTCTGTCATCCGACTGGCAAAGAAGATTATATTCCTCCTCTTTCGGTTTGGATATGCTCGAGTTGGAATTCATCTCGCAGTTAATGGAGATGAAAATTAAAGGAGATATGGCGACGTCTCTGATTTCTTGCGCGTTTATGCCATCCTTGGGTCTCCAGCCGCCTCAACGACAACATAACTTTGGATAAATGCGCCCTCAAATTCTAAATAAGGTACACACATGTCCTGATTTGATGTCATTTGCCAGTTGTTCCGCTTCTGGCTTTGCAGTGCATGGATGCAGTAATTTTAATATCCTTCAATAAGTTTGCAGTTTTTTTTTTATGTTACATAAACTCATTATGCAAAATGGTCGAAGTGGGATGTGGGGATTGGTGCGCGATTTTGCAGCTTGTGTGGATTTGCTTGCTTTAAAGCGAAACCCATTCAAGTGCTGATTGCTATCAAATGCAAATCAATTTTAATATGCGAATTTTATTTTTACTGCAATAAAATGATAATCGGCTGGTGGAAAGGAAAGGTCTCTCCGGATCCCCTTCTATGTAGGACCACGCACAGGATATGCTTACATTAGTTTAATGTCTTCTTTGTGAATGGGTACAAATGTGTTAAAGGTTGATGGTGGGATGAAAATGGAGTATTAATGGCTGTTCTTTAAATGGGTTCCTTGAGAACGGTAATGGGTGGTGAAAAGTATTGATTGATCTTAGGGGTTAAATGTAGTTTTATTTTTATTAATTTTATTTAATATTTGAAGGAAAATTTTTTACATTTCTTTCAGGAATTGACTGGGCACATCTGTCATCCGTTCGTTATCCAACAGTTTTCGCGCTCGTGTTTCGGTTTAAGTTTTTGGGAGAATTCTCCATAGCTGTCGGATGAATTTGAGAAGGAATAGTACATCGATGAAGGAACAGGAACAACCTACGCTTAATGAGGTAAGCTTAAATTTGTTCTTAGTCCGCCCAGTAAAACTATTTCTTTTTGAGACTTTCACAAATATACTTGGACCTAGAGGAAGGCACCCAAAAGCAATATTTTTAAAGCTTTAGCATTCCTTCGAAATGTTTGTAAAACTTTTGAAATTTTATTTTATTGCCGATTTGATGCAGGACTTGTGTTAGGCAACACGCAGGTATTTATTGCACTCTTGGCTAACCCTTGCATCTGAAAGACTATGAGAGGTATAATTATAGGGGTATGGATCTAAAGTTGGAGTGGATGTCGTTCCTGCTATTCTTCTCTGTTTTCTCGTTTTAATGTAGGTACTTTGGTCCGACCACATTCTGATTACAGTAGCCTTATATTTTTGGAAGGGATCTACAATTTTATGCCGATTCCAAACGGCCGACTGAGAAGCTCTTTCAAGACTGTTATACTCTCGGATGTTTGTCACACGTTGCCCAGAGGTGGCGCTGTGAAAAAACCCTCAGTTGGAATTTGGGCTTTTTACCGGATTCGAACCTGGGACCCCTCGCTTAGTAGTCCAATACACTAACCACAAAGCCACTGCGCCTACAATAAACGACTATTAAGTACACTGGCGAAAAGTTGAGAATACAACGGCAGAGATGGCCGAATGTGGTTTGTTCATATTTAGGGAATGGGCATAACTGAAAATAACTTGTTGAAATGCAACACAAGTTGTGCTCTATGCACACGGCCGAGGAGTGTTCCACATCTTATGGGTTTAGGAAAGTACTCGATTGTTTGAGGCGATGATTTGATAAGAGCGACAACGCTGACTTGTAGCTACCCTTTTTTTTTCTTTAGATTTTTTTGAATGAACTCTTATCTCAGATGCAGACAAAGTGAGCTGTAGGATAGAATACAGGTAGCTCGGTATTTTTCAAGACTTGATTTCTGACGAAACTGATGGCACTACTACCAAACCCCTTCATCTGGTTTGTCGGACATAAGGCATACCTGTCCACATCCTTTTATGGGTACATCATGCTCTTAATTTTTAGGAGGACGAAGCGCCTCCTTGTCTGTCATTGACTGAGATGTACGTTTTCCTCTTGCCCAACCACTCTGACCATCCGTATACATAAATTCATCATCCAACTTTCGCATATTTCGTATATTTTCCCCAGAAGAATGATTTCCGGAAAATTACAAAAATTCCAACCTGAATTTATTATTTAAATTCTCTCATTCCCTTCTGCACAGATGTACATTGTACACACAGCTATAGACAAGAAAAAAAAAAAACTATTATTGCCAAGAATCCACCCCAACAGTCAGAAATCATCTGACCCGAGAGCAGCAAAAGAAAAATAACCATCAACCTTCCGAAAATTTATTCGCAAACGTTTTACCTGCGAAAGAAGGTACACGCCAATATTTTATTTATACTTAGACTAAGGACACGTATCCGGGATATAGCCAGAGCAGCATTTTACCGAAAATGGTTCACTCCCGCCATCTTGGAGGTGGCACTATACACACACATAGGCTATAGCAATTCATCCACCTTTCCCCGTGGTTCGTGTGCAAGGGTAGCTTTACTTCCTCCCTCTGTCATCGTGTACAATAAACTTGAGAATTTCTGATATTCCCTACTTTTAGCAATAAGCCAAAGAAGAAGATGGATGTGCCACGGAAAAGTTCTGAGATGATTACCTACCCACGGTATCTGCGAGTATACACATATAACTACAACTACTACCGGGCTTATCCCTGTGAATCAAGTTCTTCTTCTGCATAAGTTTTTCTCATATTAAATGGAACAAACATCTTCGCTGTTATATATATTTTTTTTATATTTATCACCAAGGATGTGTATGCGTGAGTAAAAAAATTGCGATGCGGGGATTGAGCAGGGCAGAAATCATAACATTCGGCTCTATGGATTATTTCTAAGCTACATGTCCTCTTATAGGAATGGAGATGGAGGTGGAGAGTATAGATGTCCGGTCGATGGAGTGCGGGGTGCGTTTATTATGCATCTTTCCAGGACGAAGCAGTATCGAGCTGTATGTGCAGCGATGGAACTAGGATCCGCACGAGAGTATTAGTGTTATACCCCGGCAAAACTAAATTAAGTCGTAAAAGTTCTGTGAAAGTTTTTCACTGGATTAGTGTCTTCCATTGGTCGGATGGTGCCGAGGAGCGAGTGGCACAAGATGAATACCTTCGCAAAAGTATAATCTGCGCGATGAGGAGAAGAAGTTCTGGGAATTATTAAAATTTGTTGTTTTTTTTTTTTTTTTGTTTGCTCATCTTGATTTGTGTGTCATTCCCTGAGGACTCGCAGACTGGGGATCGACGTTTCGTGTCGACGAAGAAGAAATGAAATGGATTCATGGCATATAAAAGATGCGGAGTGGAAGTTTTTTGTGTCAGCAGCAGTGTGGAAAATAAATTATATCGCTCGGGTATTTGTTGGTTGTTTTCAGAGCATGGAACTAGAAAATTAGTCAGAGAAAACAACATCAGCCATGGGATTGGGATATATAGGTGTACGTTGGTCTTTCCATTCATGGGGCCACGGATAACGTATTCATGTTTTTGAATCTTAAAACATTTCGGATGGATTTATTTTGATGGCTGCTAAAGCATGTGTCATAAAAGAAAGCAACTTGAGGATGATGTATCTACATCATCGGAGATAGCAGTGTTCGGTTGTTGTCGCTGGTTGATCTGGAGAAATATGAAACATTGTCCATTGCACGCTAGTGCGGTAATAAAATCTCAATGTTGTTGACAGAGGACAGTGATAAGATCGATGGGATTTATTCAAATTTACAAAATAGTTTTGAAGGGATTTTACCAAGCAGTTGGAATTTATTAAGACATTTTTCCATGAGATATAAAACGAAATTGCACGATGACCCTTGCAAGGAAAATGAACAACTCGAATGAGAAGAACCCGAAGTCTTTAAAACGTATACTCGAGTATAGATTTGAATACTTGTGCACTGTGCAGTGTTGACTGTTAGTTGGACTAAGGTTGGTTTATAACCCGCGATATGATTTTTCAACTGTTAAGCGGCATCATCGACATCTTATGGTAGTAGAATTACCATAAGAGAATAAGAGATCCATAATAGCCAATTAGCCGATTGAGTACCTACGTTGCTATACCATTCGTAGTCATATTGCTCTCTTGCTACAGGTTGGGTCGAAAATAATGAGAAAAGTTATTAAAACCTAACGTCTGTAATTTTACGCCTTAAAAAAATATTTTACAAGTAGGTATGGTTATTATACAATCCAATTAATTGATTTTTTTTTTCGTTTTCTGTCCGTGAGTCAAAAATAAAAAAATCAAAAAAAAAAATACCAAAACTATAGAAATTTATTCTTAATTTAAGAAATCAAATGTTTAATTAGCTTTTTTACCTTAAGAATTGTTTTCTCCCAACAAGATTTTTTTTCCTAAGTCATTCATAGATTTTCTTCACTGTTAGTTTAATTATATTTATGTTAAATCAGAAATAATTTTCTAAAATCAGTAACTTGTTTCTGAAATCAAGAATAATTTTTCTTGAGCAAAAAAAGGATGTGTTGAATATGGGCAGTGACCTTAAAAACTTTCCTCTTATTTCAATAACTTGTTTTTTAAATCGTGCATTTATCATTCAGATTTATTTATGTCAACCCATATTTTCTTGCAATACCACCATTAATTTAATTTTCTGATATCAAGTATTTACTCACTCCTTTTGATTTTTATAGAAATCATTTGATTTAATCAATAAAGAATTTAGAACTAAATGGAAATAAATATAGAAGGAAGTCCTTACTGTTTTTTTTTTGTAGTTATTTAAATTTTTAAAGGATGTGACGGAATTACATCATTTTAATGTTATAAAATTATGTGTTACCTTAAATCAAAGTTCTTGATTTTTGAACTTCCAAGTTTTCGTTGCATTCCACGTTTAAAGCTATTCAGCAAATCTTTTTTATTTAAAATTCAACTGGTTTTTCTGACGATAATTATTTCTAAATACCTTAACTACGCCTTGCACTGAACTGAATGTTTATGCTATGCGAAAGAAAGTGCTCGCGTGCGACTTTTTCGAATTATTGAGAATTCAACAATATTGCATGTAGGTAAGAACTTGGTTCTTATTTGTAGTAAATATGAATATAGCGAGGGGTCCCATGTTCGAATCCCGCATAAACCCAAATTCAAACTCAGGGTTTTTTCCACTGCGCCACCTCTCGCAAACGTCTGACAAACATCCGAGAGTATAACTGTGTTGAAAGAGCTTCTCAATTAGCCGTTTGGACTCGGCATAAAATTGTAGATCCCTTCCATTCGTTCCAAAAATGAAAAACTTACACAAAAGGAATGGTTGCGAGAAACTAGGCCAATGGTCCTACGGGCCTGTTGCGCCAACTATTTTTTTTTCTCTCGATATCGATTTCTCTCTCGAATTCGACACGAAATATAAGCAGTATCAATTAAACAATTTTGTCTTTCACTTCTCCTCAATGATATGAGTCCAAACAAAGGACGATAATCTTATACACATCGTCATGTAAAATATAGTCGAATTAAATCATATTTTCTCTATAATTTTAATAAAATTCTTCTAAGCCGCTGCAATATTTACTTGATAATAAAAATTCTATAATAGTCAGTTTATATTTATGTACCCAATTATCAAACAATTATTATTATTTCTCGAACTTAGAATATAAATTTCTTAACCTTAATATATGTAATAAAAAATCGTTTGTTTTTTCAATCATGAAATATTTGTTCATTTAAGAAAACATGATATTTTTTATAGAAAATAATTTACGTTGTATGAGTGCCTCAATAAGATTTGATCAAATTAGAAGGAAACTAAAGTCTAGTTCTTGATGATGTTTTTTTAGAATAGTGATTAGGTCTCTCCATGACTCACTTTCTCATTTCTCTTCTTATTCGAAAAGCGATGTGAAAGTGACTCAAGGTTTTCTTGTAGCTTTCTAGGTAAGATTCGGTTAGTGGGCATTTTGATACCCCTTACATACAGTAACCCTATCTATACATACAGTAAATACTTATTTACAGAGCTGCTAAATATATACAAACTCTTCTGGTGATTTAATGTAGTTTTGTTTATCTTGTCTGTTGATGCGCTGTAGAGTTTGACTACCTTGGAAGAAGAACCTCAAAGGAATTTCTTCCTGTTATGGGGACCTGGTCAGTGATATATGAAGTGGGTCGTGTTCTCAAGAACTTGAGTCTTTTTCCTATTAATTAGATGTCGACCTACGCTCTACCCGAAATATTCTCTTCACAAGCATTTATGGGACAGTTATAAAGCCACCTATAATTTTTTCTCTTCCCATCATTTATGAATATAATTTGACGGTAAAACTTTACAAAATAGCCTTTAAATTTCAGCACGAAACTACTGCTGATATAAATCGCGTCTGCCAAATAATTGAATCTAAAGAGAATCAATCCCACAATGAGCGCCGCAACTACATTCATAATATATACCCTCCCGTCCCAATATTCAATCTCGAAAATATCCTCCAACCGAATGGAAGTATTCTCTTCAAATATATGTACATGCACATAAGAACAATAAATTTGGATGTTTACAAAACAACTAAACCGAGGGCGACTATACAGTGTACAGGGAAAAACATCAATAACAATAATAACGCTGTAGTAACAAAAACAATAGGAGCGGAAGAACGGCTCAACTAATAAAACAAGCGTAGACGACAGTCGATAGATGAACAAGTAAACATCCTATCGACGGTATGTCGTCGTCTAACCTCTTTAATTGGAATACATTTTCATACTTTTTACTCTGAGCGGAGCGTATCTCTGTATCTATACATTTGTGACGAACGAAAAATGGAATTATTATTAGGATCCTTTTTTTCTTGTATACGGTTTTATGTCTTGTTTATTTATAATATTCCAATCGCAAGACCCGGACAAATGGCCCGTGGAAAAAGATGAGCCCGCCATGGTCTGTTTATTTGTTTGCTGTGTAAGGATATTTTGTCATTAGTTTTTGCTGATTTTGCAACTATGTATATACAACGGACATCGAAGAGGGGAACTCGTTTTCAGTTTAAGGGGGATATGGCCAATTAGAATGGCAAACAGGTAGAAAGCCGTTGGCGGCGACAAGTCTCACGCAGCTACTGCATATGACAACTGATTTGAGGAGATATGAATTTTTATAAGCAGTCAGGGACCAACCGGTTGGGACTGGAATTTAATTGGGTGTTGGGTGCAGTAAAATGCAACAAAATATCGGTTGATGCGTGTGGTAAAAGCGGTTTCGTAAGAGTATCGGACCACACAGGCTGACATGTCGCTTCGTATGAACTGGAGTTTTATGTGGCTGTGCAACTTGAAAGGTTTTCTTTGACTGCAAGGTGGTGTGTTGACGAAATTTGTTTTAAAATGGCGTTGTCTGTCATATCAAACATGACACTTGTTTGGCACGTGAAGGCCTTTGTGATCGTTGAGGCCATATTTCCCTAAACTACGACTGACCGCATTCAGGTCTCTCATCAGAAAATCGACACACCCATTGTTTGCAGCATTATACATGCTGCGCTTAACTTGTTTTAAGAGCAGTGCATTTCTGTAATTACGTTAGGGCGTAGCAACGTATGATCGCGGTCTCACCGATACTGTCCTACCACGAACGGAAATAATTTTTCTATACGTGCACTGTAAGTTTAGCATTAGCCCCTTATTCTGTTCTGGAGACAGCTTGAGGCCATTTCAGGAAAAGCGTAGTATTACCTGTTTACTAATCTGCAGAATCTAGACCCCTGAAACTTTTTAAGATGTTAAGTTAACACCCTTGGATTATTCTATAATAATTTTGAAGATCCTTTACTTACCAAACCAAGTTCGCTTACATTTTACTTAACATCTGACAAAAAACCAGATTTCTTATGACATACCCGCTTCTTTCGTAACAATAAAAACAAATTAAAAAGTACTAAGATGACCGCTCACTTCGCTCTATCAATGATCAATTATATCTTCAACACTTTATTACCATAAATCTAAGCTTTAGTGAGGTAATTTTATTTTTATTAATCCTGTTCTATAAATTATACATTTTCGGTACGAACAGCATTGCAACTGTTTCCCTTCTTCTTTATTTACAAAAAAAGTAACAAGCATCACACCAAAACGAGCATATACCTATATTTACTCGCAAGTATACAAAATAATTCGAATTTAGTCACTTTGTGTATACCTATACAGGTATTGGGACGGAGTTTAATTTATATTTATGCCCGCTAGTTAAACAAACACTTCTTGGCAAATGATTTATGAACTCTTTCATTTGATGTGTGTGGTTAATTACTCATAAAATTCTTATTACATACTTATTTCATAAAAAAGTGGATGACGTGTTGGACACCACTTTACGCAATCATGCCATAGACATTTTTGGATATAGGTACCTATAATCGGTTTGTATATATTTAGCAAGATGACAGTGTTAAGTGTCATTAGTGGAGGAATTTAGATTTAGTAAATATCTAGTTGTCTTTGATTTAGAAATGGAAATATTAAAAGAAAAACCAACCGCTGGGTAAGGGAGTACATTTCTTTGCAAATTAGAAGTTTCCACTTTGATGCGTCACAGGTGACATATAAGAGACAATAGTTTTCAATATTTTTAAGGGTGTCATAAGGGATGTTCCCAGCCCACACTTTTCAAAATGAATACCTATTAAATAAAAAAACTGCAGTATTATTCAGGTACTTTATCTTTTATCTACCTATATATAAAAAAAATGGTGTAGAAAATGTATGATAAATCACCAATTGAGAACGGCTGGGCCGGTCTGGCTCAATTTTTTTTTTCAGCGGTTCGTAATTATAAGGAGAAGGTCTTTACGAAAGAAAATTTTGGAAAAACCACCCGGAAAAGTCGGGAAATTGAAAAAAACGAAAACTAATTTTTTGTATGGATTTTTGTGTGCAATTGTTATGGAATGGAAAAATAGAAAAATCTTAGTGGAAAACTAGGGAAATTCCGGAAAAACGCGAAAAATTTTAATATTTTTTTTTGACGAAATTTTGCATTTTATTATATGATTTGGCTTTTGGACGATGTAAAGCTTGGAAAATCTCGGAAAATTGTGGCATGTGCTTGCTCATGTGAGGCAGTTTGCTGTCGACATTGGAATGCCAGCGCCAAATCGTACATTGAAGGTTGTTGACCATGCAATGGGAGGCATATACTTTCTCGATGCTCCCGGTGGGACAGGTAAGACATTCGTCATTTCGTTGATTTTGCCAACATTCGGTCAAGAACTCAAATTGCGTTGGCTGTTACATCCTCTGGCATTGCTGCCACATGTTGGAAAGCGGTCGAACTGCACATTCCACTTCGAAGCTGTCGATAAATCTTCTCACGGTTGACAAGCCAACGAGCACAATGACCAAGAATTCGCTGTCACCGAAATTGATGCGAGAATGCAAAATCAACATTTGGGATGAAAGCACGACGGCGCATAAGCGAGCTTTGGAGGCAGTTGACCGAACGATGAAGGATTTACGAAGTGATTCGAGACAATTTGGTGCGGCTATGATACTGCTGTCCGGAAATTTTCGTCAAACGCTTCTCGTCATCCCGAAATCTACTGCCGCCAATGAACTTAATGAATGCCTGAAATTGTCATCTTTGTGGGGGCATGTCAAGATGCTGAAATTGTCAATTAAAAGTGGTTGAGTCTCCTCGGTCTCGTTGAACCTCGTTTCACCAATGGAATCCATTTTTTTAACAATGGTATTTGACGATGTCTGGAAGCGGCTTCATTCACACATTCACACAGTAAGTCAAATAAGATTTCTTTCAATATAGATGAAATTAAACAATAATTCTGCAAAGCAAACAAATTTCATCTTTTGTCGATGAAACAAGGCCACAACTGACAAGTATTTAGATAATTTCGACTCCATGTTTTTTTATGGTCCTCGCATATTTGTGTAAACTATCTTAGGCGAGATTTTCCTCTACTGCGTTGACGCTTTTATAGAATCGAAGACTCTTTTGATCGAAGAGTGATAGATGATCATTGGATCACCTTTGCGTCTCAAACGTCGGATTCATTATTGGACAAAAGTCGTTGTAAAGTCTGTATAGTGCGCAGTTGAACCATTTTCTCCAAAACCCGCAGTGCGGAACAAATAATTTTTCTCACAGCTCAACACCTACTTTCGGTGGAAGAATTAGCTCAATTGATATGGAGCTGCTATAAAAAAAACTTTGCAATGCAAGGTTGATGCCAATTAAAGCCCAGATACCCGACAATGTCTTGCTCCTATTTCTTTCTTACACACATCTCTCCAAAATTGTTGTCTATTGGAAATCAAATCCTTTCCAGATTAATCCTGCACCTCTAGTCAACTTAATGCACTATTTTTTAAACCTGCTTTTACTTCAAGCTTCAAATTAACAGTCCACAACTGAACCTCCATCAGTAGGTACTTCAATCTTGTCGCCCTGAATCCATTTGAAAAAGAGATCCCCGAAATTGAATTGCACACTCCCAGTCGGGCTACACCCTTAATGCATTCCAATAAAGCGAAACCAAATTCAATTTATTTTCTCAAACTTATGCGCACACCCACATTTTCCGCCAAATGATTCGCGTATAATACATCACCCGACCCCCAACCCAATGACGGCACAAAACAACAAACCAACATCGCACCGAAAAAAAGGGAGCATAACAAGAAAACCATTTATACCCGACCAAACCAGCAGAAACGAAGGATATTTTCAAATAATGAGCCTCATTCCGTATTCCAATCACATGAAGAAATCTCTTTCACATATCGAAATATATTTCGTTTTCGCAACGCAAACGGGCCAAAACGTTAAATGCCATCGCACATAAAATAACATTCCCAACAAAATAGAACCTCTTCTCGTCATCGTCGATGACGACTACCATAACCCAACCTATACCTCCTTCGATGGATGTGTCGATGGCGATGTGGATTAAAGAAAGAAAAAAAAATCGAGAAAAAATCTAAATGGGATCAATGTCGTTGTACATATCAAATAGGTAGGTAACACCGTACCTACCTATACCTATCGGAATCCCAAAGTGCACTTTATTCTAAAACACAAAACGAAATGGATCTTCTGTACCAGCTTAGGGTGGGGGGGTTGTTGGCGCCCGCCTGCCCAAAAAGCAATTTACTACACAGAAAACTTTTCTTCGAAAATTCCAGCGATTCCTTTCGAAAGAGCAAAAGGTTCCTTCCTGCTCTCTGCCATTCTCTCCCACTCCTGGCCATATCATAAAAATGGTGAAAAGTAGAAAAATGTAATTTATGAAAAGCAAAAGACAAACAAACACTCAAACACCCACCCAGTGTTTATAGTATGCCCGAGACTCGGGGAAAAACAACAGGAAAACGGTTTCTCTCGTTTTGCTGTGCACGAAAATAAAGAAGCCGGGCGAAACTAGATAAAAACTTTTTTAAAATGTTAAAAGGAATATACATGTACGACGCCCTTGCCCTACCCAGGACCCTACCCTATACACAGACTGTGCGGCGGAATGGCATGGCACCTCGCGTATCTACAACCGGAATATCTTATTTTCGAAAGGAATTGAATGAATTTAAGCAACAACACCGTAATAGTGGTGTAGTAGCACTAGATACACCTACCTACAGCGATGACAGACCCCGATGAAGATTGCTTTAACCTCTACCGTGCTCCAGAAGGAATAGCAAATGAAAAACAACGAAAATAATACAAAATGTGTTTTTCTCGCTATACATCGTCCGTCGTCCTTTGGGGCGATATTTTCGAGCTCAGATACATTGTACACCACCGGATATACATACACACTCCAGAGTTCCGACTACGACTCTGTCGACCTATAAACTTTGCTCCGCCATACTCCATACAACGTCTTAGAAGTTGCAAAGTGGAACTCATCAAGATGTCGAATTGTGTGTAGGTACACGAGGAGATACACACAAAGCGTACATACGGACGTATACATCGTCGAGCAATTTCATCCTAATGGACATATCATTCCGCCTTCGCCTTGACTCTATATATATTGTACAGAGCGCACAAAGTGGATATACTATACCTACTCTTTGGGCGGGCGGAATGTCGGGTCATGCAATTACCTACTAATACATTGCTTAGGATAGGCGTGCGTATCTCGTACGGATATCTATGTGCTTCACATGAATTTCTAACGAAATTCCATTAGGTTTCCATTTGACTTGAGTGGCTGGTTTGTGTCGTCGTCGTCGTCGTATAGTCATCGTCATTGCCATACAATGGATGTGGGGGAACGCCATTCCGCAGCAGGGCAGCCAAAGTGTATTGAAGGAGGTAAATTGGCGTTTACCCACTTATATCCGAAAATTGCCTACTTCCTTTCATTGACAGTCGGCAGGCAGGACGCTAAGCCAGCTCTCTCTCTCTCTCTTCCTCTCTCACCCACCTATCAATTGAAGTTGATTGGTTTTTCGTCGTCGTCGTCGTCGTTGTCATCATGTAGCTCTCGACCTTTGCGAGCTGGAGTGCCTTGCCTTTGCCACGCACTGTAAGACGAGGCGATACCATCGGATGCGAGATGACAGATAAATTCTGAATAAAAATTACAATTTTATGCCTTAGTATAAGAAATATATATATACAAATACGCGAGGATGTGCATACGAAAGGACAAAGAGCTTAGCATAATTATTTGACACAATGATCGTGATTTGGATGGTAAAACGGCAAGTGGAACGACGAAATTAACATGGATTATAGTAATTGGATTGTTGTCTTGTGAAACTCCGCTATAATGAATGAATGGATGGGGGCGACAGGACGAATACCTATACAGGACCCGGAGCCATTTCGGTGTAGCCTGCGATTTAACTATGAGGACTAGCGACACAGTGAATAGGAGACAATTCAATGTAAGCAGGGCAATGAATAGACGTGCTAATTAATGGCGGGCAATGAGAGAGCCCAGATTTTAATTAAAATTTGTGGACTGTAGCAGCTTTCTTGTTAATCGACAGATAGCATCATGTCCAGTGCAGTATTTGGACTGGAAGCGAGTGTTCAATTCGATCGGTGTGGATGGTTTTATGAAAAATTTGGAAATAAGGATCAGATGTTGAAAGGGGAAGAGATTTTGTTTTGAGTGTTCATGATCCCAATCCTGCTCAGAACTATGGACTCGAGACCGCTCTTTATGCGGGTCTGATAGCTAACTTGGATGTCTTCAAATATTGTTTGTTGGTTACGGCAGCTCTGTTAATGTGCTTTACCCATGTAAATGAAGACATCACGCTTTAGTTTTGGTCACATCGTACAAAAAAGTAGCAGTTGATGTACTTCATATAAAAGAGGTGGCGCATTTATAGTAGGGCTATCACAGCTCTGTGTATACGGTTGAAGGCACCATTTGTCCGTTTGAATGCAAAATACTTTCCCCTTTTCAGTGAGGGACTCAACTGATTTGACAGCGAACTGCACAGCAACTTTGGCTTGGTAAATAAAAA
The DNA here is from genome assembly GCA_949126925.1 of Cheilosia vernalis. Taxonomy (NCBI): domain Eukaryota; kingdom Metazoa; phylum Arthropoda; class Insecta; order Diptera; family Syrphidae; genus Cheilosia; species Cheilosia vernalis. The sequence continues at coordinate 97,040,669 of OX421358.1, read as the reverse complement.
GCGGATTTGCTGGTCCAGATAGATGGGGCTTATAGACCTGAAATGTCTTAAATCTTCACTTAAGTTTCCATGGACTGTTCTTGAATAAAAAACTTCAACAAATTTGGAATGAGCAACTGGAAGCAGTTCAGCTGACGCCTTTAAGTGGAGATCAGTATTAGTTGACGCCTCAAATTTTGAGCCACAAGAGCATTAAAGTACGCCGTAATAGCAAGATATAGCCAATAAGAGAGAAAGAGTCCGAAAAGTCGTGTTTATCTATGGAGGACTGTGCCAACTCTCGTATATTATCATGGGTGCTGTCAAACAAAGAGAAAACAAACAGCCTTCTGGTACTGTACCTATTTAGATAGTCTATTCGTCTATTGGCGTATTCAGCCTCAATGCGGACTGTCATGAATCGCTCAAGTGTGCTTGTCAGATCCCTATCCAAATTAGGTCTGTCTCTGTGCTGTGTCAATTTTCCGCATTTTTTTTCCCCACCCAATCGCATTGCGCTTGTTGGGTGGCAGTTGAGTCTGTTTTGCAGCAATCTAGTTCCCCGCTTATTATTCAGCTGCACGTCGTCACTCAACTCTGGAACACTAAGTTTATTCACTGCCTCTAATAAGTTAATCGTTTGTCGATTCGACGAACAACACTAAAGTATATATTTTGTAAAGCTTTGTGTAATACGTAAAGTTCGTTTTTCCTTTCCTTTCCTGAAACACTAGAAAGGTGTTGGCAAATTAAAAACGCGATTTTTGCTCAATAAATACTTCAGATTTTATTATTAAACCGTCTTTAAAGTGAGCATAACAGCGCAGATTAGTTGTTACTAACTAACAGCACTCTAACTTCATAGCCGGTGCGCCTAGTTCTTTGTAGCCTACCTACAACAACTAGTACCGCTCTTAGAGTGGGTGCGACGCAACATTTTTGTCAAACATATACAAGAATTGACATTTTGATAAGTCCAACACTTGAATTTACTGCGATGCATTTAACCCCCAAGCATAAAACGAAAGAAATATTATTTTTGTCGCGGCGCACTCAGGGCAATTCACTAAGAGCACCCTCCTCTCTCTACCACTTTTCAGTATCAATTTCCTCAATTAAAATCCATGGAAATTTAAACAAAAAAATTACTCAAGTCGGTGCGACTCCGACCGAGAAAAAAATAACCCTCTCAGTCCTCTTCAGATTAAAGTTCACTTTCAATTTCCTATGCCCTGGCGAACGCTCTATTATTTTTTAAGACCGTATAATACCCATAGCTAGTTCAATGAACCTCAAAGGCGCAGAGACCATATCGGCTCGTATTTATTTTTCAATGTTGCTTATCCTTTCCGAGAATAGAATGAATGGAGAGTACCGCACCAGTTACACAGCACGACAGTTTTAGTTATGGTCATTATATTTTCATCATTTTATGGCGCGTCCTTTCACTTTCCGAGAGCGAAGGTCGCGACAATATCCTTTGACACGGTTGGAAATATGAAAATGTTGTGCATTGACCTATTTAGTTTTTAATGAGTGCAATTTGCCGAAGGACAACGGAGACTCTCAAGAGAAAGGGGTGCACAGATACTGTTCTAATAAAAAAGTGCAACCTTCGATTTGCGCCATCGGAATGTGTCCCCGCATACTTCCTGTCATATTCTCATAATTCATGTGATCGCAATCGAAGGTCGCCCCTGATACACAATCGATACACAAAAATGTATTCCTTTGTTGATGACATTTCAAGGATGGCAAGGGTAGCAGTTGTTCGCTTTCTGTTTTTTTTTCTGCCGCCATCACTCCACAGTGAAATATGGTTGCTAGGCATGAGGAAAATGGAAACAATCACATTACGAAGGAGAGCAATGATTTCCCCAAACAACTTCGCGGTTTGTTTTGGAATACAGCACGGGCGTGGTCTGGGGCACGTTTGTGCGCTCAAATGTGCGGGTGCCTATAACCGAAAGTCGAAAGGGAAAACTTAATAAATTACCAAACTAAATTAACAAAGCACGGGAACCGAAAAAAACACGCTTCCTATATATAGTTTGGTGGAATATACACTGTACACCTAAACGCATTTTAATCGAAAGGTATACCTCGCCTCCTTGCCTGGTGGGAGGCTAGTTCCAAGCAATTAAGGACGCACACTAAACATGTGGGGAGACGAAGCCGCCAACGCAATCGGGTCCCCAAAGATATTCATATGTTCGGAGAGGCTTATGTTTTGCCCGTCGTTTATGGGGGTGGTGGCAGCAGCGGTTATGCGAGCTCCATCAAAACTTAAATGTCACTTGGAATAGAATGCTATTACAGCTGCCTGATGGTGGTGCTGATGCTCCTTCTATATATTTGGGGCTCTCCGGTGCGTATCAATTTTATTGGTACCATTTATCTTTGCCTTCCTTCCGCGACTGGTATCGCACAAACATATGAACATATGGTGTGCCTGTGTATGCTATGGAGGATTTCTATAAAATAAACCACGACACACATTCCTTATAATCTTGGGGATATCACAGAAAAAAAAAAAAAAAAAAAAAATAGCCAAATCCAAGATGAAACCCCAAAAGATGATTTCTCAGGGAACACTCTATATGTGCGTATGTATAGGTTCAACGACGAGTGAGGTTGCTGCTAATCTCCGAATGTTAAGTCCTATTTTAAGCCTTGGTGGGAAAAGACTATTTCGGTTTGAATGGCATCGTGTGTACGTTGTGTGGTATTAATCTGGGGATATATGGTTGCTAGAGTGTGTGCATAGCTGCTGTTATGTCGAATGGGAATTAGATGAACTATTTTTGTGAAAGTTTGATACGACTTTAGGAATGTAATTGGAAGTTTTCGGGGTTTCGAAGGATTGAAGGATTGCGATGCGAAGTTTGTTTGATTAAACGCGATATGGGGCTGTCGGTGATTATTTATTTTGTGTGCTTGTGGAATTTTGTAATTAGTTTTTTGGGACGGCTTTTGCAACTGAAATTAATTTCTCTGGTTGTGCTCGAAATTGTCAAGTTCAAGCAACCAATTTCTGTTAAACGATGAAGGCACATAAATGACAGAGGCATCAGTGATGCGACTTGTTACGTATATACACATGTGGAATATTGAGCAGCTGATGAAGATTTAAAAATGCTACACGGAGCTATCTATCTATAGTATAATAGTTAGCCTCTTACAGATGAGTGTTACGGTCAGAGTTTATACTCCCTATGACCTCGATATCACCTACACTAAAGTTCATAGCTTAGTAACTGCGTTGATATATTTCTTACACCTATGGTAAGCTGGTAGCAGCGCCTTAGTGGTGAGAGTTCGTAGGGAGGGGTTCGAATTCGATGCCAGAAAAAACACAAAGTCCATCTTCCTCTAGATATCCGCATTTCATATTTTTGGTTCTTTCCTTTCGCCGCAGCATAAGTAATCCCATACGAAAAATATTTCGCCAGGTATTCACGGATAAACTCGCCGGTGAATAAATGCGTTCTTCTTCTGTAGTATAAGCCCACGGTTACCAAGGATGCTCTATAAAAATGCAGAAATAGTAATGAGTCATTTATGGTGTGCCACTGGAACCTGTCACAATTTTGTCGTACATATGTGTTGCTCTACTGTGGACGAATACAAATTTGTTTATTTTTTTGATTACATCGCTATAGGAGTAGCAGTCAATATGCTACTCAGGTAGAGCACATAATAAAGATTCGTTGAGTGCGGCTTCGTCACTAGGAACACAAAACTAATGCGGTTATTAAGCGAGCGGGTATAGTCTCGAAACAGATGATGGCTATAAGCACATAACATGCACCGGGTTGTCGTCCTTATCTAAAGATTTGCTTTTAAAGAATATCTGCCTTTATTGCCAACCACTAAAGGATTACACCACCATCGTAGACAGCTACAAGCCAGTAATATGTCATCATAAGGCTCACGTACTTCGCACGAAAAGAAAAATTAAATAACACAATCCTATTGTTACACACCGTTTATGATGGAGCATAAATGAATCAATTCATTACACAAAGTAACCAGCAACAACGGCTCAACTATCACTGTTCTAACAGGAACACCAAAGTATACCAGAAGAAAAGACTATACAGCCCATTTGGATAAACTTAACCCCATTGCGGAGCTTCAGTGAAAGACAGATGAACGTACAAATGGCTTTGCGGAGCTACCAACACCAGAAAACAGCAAAGGAACTCCAAAGTTTGGTGAACCCCCTTTGGAAGTTATACTAGAGCCTGCAGTACCACAGGGAAAGAACTATATACGAATAAGGGGTGTTTATCAGTGAGCAGTTTACGGAGTGTCCTTAAGATTATCATCACCGCACACCATGGGCAAAAACAAATGATATTCTTGGAAAGTTTCTTCTATCACCTAACTTTAGGCTGCTGGAAATAGGGTGCAAAGTCCTTTTGAAACAATATGTTCATTACCATGGTATCTATGTTATGCTGCCAACTTTTTGCCACAGTCAAGTCATAAAGATACTTTACCTCTAATGATAGATTAAGCCATTTAACGCATCTTCCGAATCATACAAAGTTGGTGGCATTTTTATAAGTTCGATTTTATTGCTTAAAAATTAGGAACATTCTGATTGCATAAATGATAAACTTAGAAGATGATACCATCAAATATGTATGTATTTCATTAACGTCTTTCACCGAAGGAACTTCAAAAACAGATTGAAAATTCAATTTCCATTCCAAGCTTGATAATCACTGTCCAACGACAATCAAGTGGTAATTACTAACAAATTAACTAAGCTTTTCCTGGTCCACCATATCTACATCTCGAGCACACAGACATTTATATGTCAATTGGTATTCAAAAAAAAATAAATTTTGTCTCATTTTCTGTTCTTTTGTTTTCCTAACAATAACCAGTTGCTGCGGACTGTCAACGATACTAACTTAATGCAATATACGGCAAGCATCTGTTAATTTGAATCATCTCAATAATCTATTGAATTTATTATCTTCCTTATTGTTTCGTCTCCTGAGTTCATCAATTACGGCCGAGGAAAGAACTAACACACATCCAATGTGTGTTGAGATTCTTTCCATTTTAAGTGGGCACACATTATAGTAGATACCTACCGGCTACATAAATATAAAGCTCTTAAAAATATCTTGGAACAGAATGTGGGCTTACCGAATCTTATAATAGACTTGTGATCATTAGACACCATTATCGTTAATGACGGGACGGGAAGAAGTTAGTACTTCTTTTCGTTGGATAAGTCAGAGAGACCACCTATCACAAAAACACCTTGATTTCAGTTGATTTAAAGATTTCGTTTTCTTGAATTGAGTGCGAATAAGTTTGGTTAAAGTATGCACACTGATTTGTTCATCCCCTTGAAACTAGGGAAATTTTGTGTGGCACCCAGTTGCAGGAATGGAGATGAAAGGACACCCCTTCAAGAAAATGCTCTCGGAGACTTCTTTCTGTATACTGTTTTCGGTAGGTACTATTGGGTAGATAAGTTTGCGAAGCAGAAAACTTTTAAGTTGACAAACTTTTTCTTCAACTTAAACAGGATCCATTAAAAAGAAAGAAAAGGAGAAAAATAATCGATAAGACTTGTGCGGTGGCCATTAGTAGAACTTTGATATGGTTGAAATTAAATTTATTGTCCCCTCTCTAGCAATTTGCAAAAGGAGGATAGCAGCTTTTGTTTTCGCACTAAAGAGTTCAGTCCCATGTTGACCATTAAAATCGGATTTGTGCTCTGGGACCGCAACACAACCTTTCAAGTTAATCACCTCTTTGCTCAGTTGATGTGGGTTGATAGTTGTGTTGTGTAGCTATCTATAAAATAGTTAAATATCGGAAGAGTGAAAATGTGGGCTTGGCAGGTAATTACCGAGGAAAAAAAAGGATTATTTTCCCAACGATATTAGAGTGACACTTATTTCATGAGTATTCACTACGTAAGTACATTTTTCTATTTTGATAGGTATATCCGTATATCTCAATCTGACGGAGAGGCAAATTTGTAACCGTTGCATTCGAAATTCTTTTAGTTGCTAATCATTTATGGTATCTATGCAAATATGTTCTATTGACATTAAAAAAAATGTCGATGACAGCTTAAACGAAGTTGCGAAATGTGTCGACACTTTTCAAGTAAACTCCTCGTTCTCCCTTGTGAGTGGTGATCAGGACACACATTCCGTAAATTTTCAGACGATTATGGTCGAAACGATAGAGCCCCAAAACTAGCAACTAAGTACTAAAATTACAAGTTCGAGAGCTTAATCCAGTTCATTTCCCACAAATGTAATGAATGCTGACGATATTCAAAAAAAAAAAGTCTACGAGAATAAAGCTTCTAATGGTGATTAAGTTTCGAAATCGATATCGTTCAGACGATCGTTGATATACGGAATCGAGGAGCAGGTTTTTTTTTTATTTATTTGTAGAAAGCTCACTCAGTGGTTTCCGAATGGAAATAATAAAATATTCCATTCTTCTCCCTCCACGTCGTTGGGTGTTTCCAACTTCCTCAGGGGATGAGTTCGAGTGAGGTTTGCCGAATGTTTATTTTAGGTTGTGTTTGCACAGCATCCCACTGTAGTTGAGTTCGGCAAGGTCAGTGAAAACCTACTGTTGCGTGATACCTGGTTATATCATATGGTTACAAGTCCGGAGTGGAATCGGCTTGGGCAGTGCGCTACCTTTGTTAATTTTAAGTTGAAGTCCTGGCTGAAAAAAGAGTCCCATATCGATCTTAATATTTTCTGTTTTTTTATACTTTAAGCGCACTTACATTGAAAAAAGAGATGTTATTCTAATTCAAATTTATGTAAAAAGAAATTCTCTTCAAGGCAAACGTAAAATTAAATTACGTTACGGTTACATACATTACAAAAAGTATTGGATCATTTATTCCAATGTGTTACATAGACGTCCGACATTCTGACTTTTTGTACAAAGTCGTTCATAAAACTATGTAGCTAAATGAAGTGCTCAAAAAGAATTGAAAAAATTCAACCAAATAGCAAATAACGGGTGATTTTTTAGCTGTTTGGTTTTGGCAACACTGGTTTTGACAGCTGACGTGTGTTTAGTACCTTGTGTCACTGTCAAACAGCTTCAGTTTGGTTTGCAATTTAACCATGGATCGTCTTACAAATGAACAACGCTTGCAAATTATTGAATTTTACTATCAAAATTCGTGCTCGGTTCGAAATGTTCATCGCGCGCTTTTTTCGAAAAATTGTGTTCAGCGACGAGGCTCATTTTTGGTTGAATGGGTACGTAAATAAGCAAAATTACCGCATTTGGAGTGAAGATCAGCCAAAAGCATTGCAACAGCTACTAATGCATCCCGAAAAAGCCACTGTTTGGTGCGGTTTATGGGCCGGCGGCATTATTGGGCCATATTTCTTCAAAGATGATGCGAATCGCAGTGTTACTGTCAATGGTGAACGCTACCGAGCGATGATAACAAACTTTTTTTTGCCCGAAATGGAAGTCATTGACTTGCATGATATGTGGTTTCAACAAGACGGTGCCACATGCCACACAGCACGCGAAACAATGGCGCAATTGCGAGGCGAGTTTGGTGAACAGTTAATTTCACGTTTCGGGCCGGTCAATTGGCCGCCTAGATCGTGCGATTTGACACCATTAGATTATTTTTTGTGGGGGTATGTCAATGTGTATAGGGACAAGCCCGCTTCGATTGACGCACTGGAAGCCAACATCCATGCATTCATTCGTGAGATACCGGCCGATATGTGTGAAAGAGTATGCCAAAATTGGACTCAGCGGATGGGCTACCTGGGACTCAGCCGCGGTCAACATTTGCATGAAATTATCTTTAAACATTGAATTGCAAGGTTCAAACTATCGATTCAAATAAATATTTCATTCATTTTTTCGAATTTTTTGTGTTTTTTTTTTTTTTTTAAGTTCTAAACCTCTTAAAAAATCACCCGTTATAAGTAACTTTGAATTATTATAGAAAAAATAAAACATTTTTTTTTCCTGTTTTCCGAACTCACTGAATTTCAAAAAGATGACTCCGGAGTCCAGGTATTCAAAAGGAGTCAATATGACACTGGACCCCTGTAAGGTTAAAGTGATAGGTTTTAGTCTTGACTAAAAGTTTCCTTCCACAAAACGTAGTAATTGTCTCTTCCCGATGATACTTTTCAAGTGTTTGTCAAAGATGTTACTTTCATACAAAATGATTTATTTGTATTTTCAAAATAGCGCTCGCAACATTTCCAATTAAAAGTATTAACTCAAATGCGGGATTTTGCCTACGAAAGGCTTTTACTTAATAACCAAAGTGTATAGCAGCAAGTTACTCACATGATTGCGAGAATTATTCAAGACTTTTTGTTTAATATTCCAACTGAAGCAAACTCCAATTCGGCTCCATATTCGGCCGTTTGTTTAAATAATATGTTGCTTCATTTTCCTCATTTCTTGTGGGCATTCTTTTATATTATAAAATTGAGCCTATTTTTTAATTTTCTGTTGATTTCTGCGCCGATGGGGGAACGTCATTGGACGCGTTCGTCATTCTGTGCAGGGGACAGAGGTTGCAGAGCTGGCCACTATTTTTCGCTATCGTGTGCAAAGTGCAACAATTGCTGCGTATTCTGTTCAAATGTTTTTTCAGAACCGAAGTGTTTCCATGATGAACTTAGAATATCGCTGGCAGAGACAAGGCAAATATTCGCCGACAAAGGATTGGTTTCTTAGACTAAAGCAAGGTTGTACCAAGTTCAAACTGTTATCAGTTACGCTAGAAAACGGCGAAATAAAACAACTTAATTCCACCACGTTATAAAAGTCAGTGTTATTCTTTCTTTTACTCGATTTATTAATTTCTCGGCTGTAGTTTACTTTGGAAATGTCGTAGTTTCCAACGTTTTCGGTCATTAGGTCGGTTACAAAACAACAAACCTATCACGGAGCGGTCCAGTTTATGCCTCTGAGAAATACAAAGGCTGCACAGTGCACAGTCCACATTCTGTGAAACTTATTTGGATTTGGTACTTATTTTCAATTGCTGTTCACCATTCCCCTCTGTTAGATGGGATGTTAAAGACTATAAGCTGAAATAAGCTTATTGAAGAAATTCTTCAAACCCTCTTAGGGCTTCCTCACTCATTTGATATCACCTCCCATACCTATTTGTTGAAGAGTGTCTCTCGAGACAGTATCGCCTAACCTCTATTTACTTTGCCTATAAAATAATATTTCAGTGGAAAAATATCAACAAGTCTAAATAATTTTAAAATCCAATAAATATGTAGGTACCTACCTATAATAAAAAAAAATACCTTTCTAATTTTAAATTTTTCATCCTTTTATTTTAGCATAATTATAGTACCTATACTAAACTTTTTTGTGGCCACTTAATTGCTCGAAAAACTTTCTCTGATCACGGGAAAGTTAATGAATTCTTTTTATAGAAAGTTTAAAGATAACTTGCTTATTTTTTTTTATGAACTGACTTCTTAATTCATAAGCAACGTTTAAATATAAAAATTGGGTTCAACCATGTAGTTGTGGTCAAAAAGCTAAAGAAAATTTGTCCCAATATGAATTTCATAAAAAATATCTAAAAATAATCATATAACAAAATTCGTATGTGGGTTTTGAAAACGCATCACGTCGAAAACAATCACCCAAGTCGTATGCGGATGTCTCAGAAAATCATGGAGAATAGAATGGAACAGTACTTACGCTTTATTTCATCCCAATCGGACAACTTATCCGCAGTTGTTATTCTAAAGTTTTCTGAAAGACTGGAAAAACATATTTTTTCATTCTGAATGTAAAATAAAATTGATAAATAGGTAGATGGCTGAAAAGATCCGTACCTATAAGTACCCTAGGCCTAACTTCTCGCAACCATTGGTTTTGGTCTTGGACGAGTGGGAAGAACTTACATTATGTCGAGAACGAACTTCTGAATTTATGAAACTCCTTTAGGACAGATTTTTTTTATCAGACTTTCCCTTGTGTATCAATGTAAAATTATAACGCAAAATAAATAAATCCCCAGAAGAAGTTGAAAAAACATCAACGAAACGTCGGGAGATGAATAAAATAGTTTTATTTCTATTTTGATTCGGAAAACATAGACCAATAAGCTCTAATACAGCTTTACTTCGTTTTCTAGCGAACTTTCTAACAAGTAGTGGTGGGGAAATATTTGGTATATACATTGCACAACGAAAGCAAATAGTACCCGCAGCAAATTTTTACAATAGTAAGATACATGACATATCCGCACTATAGCTAAGTACATTACAAATTACCACCCCAGCTAACGAGTATTTTGATTGAGGGTAATTTGGATATTATTCTCTCATGTCATACAAACTGTAATTATCTGCCATTTGTAATAACTTAAGTCTTAAGTGGTAGAAAATCTACAATTTTACTAATCTGGCTTAAACCCAAAATATTGGAAAATAAACTATACACATTGCAGCTCTGCACAATCATACTAAGAAAAAAGTTTATATGTTGTGTTTAAGGCAGTGAAAGTGGTTCTTAAATATTTGCCCTCCCCTATTTATAAGATTTATTTCCATGTCCTGAAATTCAGGAATGTCTGGTGACGACCAGTAAAATGTTCCGCAGAATTTATTGAGAACTACCCCTAATACCTTAAGTATGGTATTCATCACTTACCTAATAGTGGAAGCTGCAGTGCAGAAAAAGATTACAAGGGTACGCAATATGCATGTATGGTTAGGTTATTCGTGATACCGTAGTAAGTGCGCAATACAAGTTTGAGTTAAATAAGCGAGCGAGTTCATTTAATTAGCCTCTGCCATTATTTCTCAGGGATGTACTTTCATAGTTTTCGATTTGTACAAGGTTAGGAGGGCCAGAAATAGGAACAATGTAATTTAAACTTATCTTCCAAAATTTATTTCGCTATACCTACCCATTACCACTATTCAATGCTTGTTTATCTAAATAGAACTGACTTGTTTTTCGTATCGTTTTCCGTCGAACACAGCGTACCTATATAAAAATATTTTAAATGTACATAGAAAACAGAAAAACAAACCTGAATTCAAAAAATGTTCATAATGGAAAAGTTACTAAAAAGTGTATTTATGTAATTGAAAGTGCTTTCGCCATTTTCCTTACACTTAGAAGCTAAAGTCACTGGTGTGGATGTATGTTCGATATGGCGCATAAAATAGTTTCTTTTCCGTCCTAAATACAATGTTTGACCTCTTTGGCATAAAACAAGAGAAGAACTATCTGTTAAACTTCTCAAAAATACCTACCTCATTCAAATACGCGTTAAGAAATTGTACCTATATGTTATATTGACTAAATGAGCCCATAACCATACCTCAATAAGTGGCCTACAAGGTGGAGCTTGCAGAAATCGTGCCCTAAATACAAGGGCTGCTCCTAAAGTTCTCTCAAATTTATTGTTTTTTTGTTCGTACCTATTATTTAAAAAATCAATTCCAGTTGCATAAATTCATGCACTGAATAAAAATTGAGTAGGTACCTACCCGCAGAGTTGGAATTTTGAAACCTCAATGTAAGGCGTAGGTCCAATCCAATTTCCCCATCCACTATACCTAGGTAGGTACCTACCTTATATGTATTTCGGAAGTTCATGGTTTTATGCTTTGAACCGACGGAATTTCTATCCACCAAATATTTTTCTTTACCAAAATTGTATCTACAGAAATTAATTATTAGTGTTATTTCAACTGAAGCTAGGTCACATACCTATCACAGATAGTTAGGTATATATGGATTGTAGGTAAATACACCACCTACCAGTTCAAAAATAATCTAATAAAATTCTGCAACAATTTCCGACCTCAGAAAAATGCAATTTCGCTGCAATGTTTGTGAACACTTCCATTTATTTAGCCGGTTTTGCCTTTCACCCAGTTATCACTTATTTAATGGGAAAGGCAAAGATAAGTTTTGTATGAATACCAATTGGTAAGAATATTTTAAAAATATTGATTCCCTTGCCTTTAGAAAAATCGATTTCCAATATACCTACTAATTCTTTTTCTATACACAACCATCTTTTCATTGAGTTCACTTCTCATGCCCATCTGCCATTGCCCAGCACAACTCGTTCCCAATCAATACACAGTTTTTTTTTCTTCTTTGCCGTCGGCTTCCTATTCGGCTGCGCTGCTTTCAACGTCACAATATCCGTGGCCATATTTGAATATAACACACCCAATACCGTCTTTACCATAAGGGCACACGGGGCCCGTGCCCAGGGCCCCCATTCTCAGGGGGCCCCGAAGTACCGACAATTTCTCTCATACATTTATTCTCAAAACATTTTTGTTTGGGGGAATCCCCGAATGATGTATAAAACTTTCAGCACAGAGAATAAAAATATACAGATGTCTTATTCCTGTACAAAAATTTGGTTCCTATTTTTTCCTTGCCAGACAAGGAGCCTTCAAAATAAGCGTTGAGAATAAGGCTCTTGTTTTTTCTTGCACCTTTCACTTCGCTCCATTCATTTGTGTAGGCAAAGAGCTTTCCTGCCTTATGTCTTTTACGGTTGGTCATGTTACCATGTGAGTTTATGACACAGCAAAAGCAAATCAAAATATAATTGCCGAATAATGGAAGCCGGTGGAGTGGGAAGAAGTATAGAGATATCGCTATATGCGATTCTCATACTGTAGCAGCAGCAGGCATAATCTTTAAGAATCACTTGATGCCATAAGAAATCAGTTTTTTCATGTAATTTGGTGATATGGAACGCCTATATGTGCATGCCGGCATGCGTAAGGACAACGAAATGGTAGGTAGGTAAACTTTATCGCTTCACTGCATTCTGTGATTGAAATTGATAGTGGATACCTACGTGTTATTCGAGAGCAAAAGATAAAAATTCGGTGCCTAATTTTGCCTATAGTTGGCGCAACAGGTCTGTAGGGACCCTGGGTCTAGCTTCCGACAACCAGTCGCTCTGTGTGAGTTTTTCATTTTTGGAACGAATGGAAGGGATGTACAAATTTTACGCCGATTCCCAAGGGCCGACTGAGAAGCTCTTTCAAGACAGTTATACTCTCGGATGTTTGTCAGACGTTCGCGAGAGGTGGCGCAGTGAAAAAACCCTGAGTTGGAATTTGGTTTTTTTTTGCGGGATTCGAACATGGGGCCCCTCGCTTAGCAGTCCAACACACTAACCAATAAGCCACTGCGCCTACAAAAAAAAAAAGTTTAAAGTGCAAAAAAAAAAATTTAACCGACCTATTAGGGTAGGGCGGGGCTAGTTGGACCACTTTTTTTTGACGCTTCATAACTTCCAATCTGTTCATAATTAAGCTATGAAACTAAAGTAAATAGAAACATTGAAACTTCGACTTTTTAATGTTATTAACAAAAAAACAATTTATCTTACAGTTAAATAATTATTTTGACTCAAATACACCAAGTCCAAGTGGTCCAACTTACCTCACCAGCGGGGCAAGTTGGACCAGTGAGTGGGGTAAGTTGGTCCGAAACCTAAAAAACTGAAAAGTAATTTTTACAAAATACGAAAACGTATTTAAAATGTATTTAAAATGAAAACTTAATGAAAAAACACAACATAAACTTCAAAAAACGAAAATAAAAAATCGCTTTATGACGTTCCATAAAATAAATTCAGATAAGAATAAAAATATTATTTTATAGATTATGAATCGTATAATCGTTACTGCAATTTATGCAAATAAAGATGCTTCCTTGACATATTTTGGAACATTTTGAATGGGCCCACTTTCGGCAAGTGTGACACTGCACCCACTCGTCTACAGGTAAACTTTTTGAATATGCTTCCATACACATAAGACAAAACCAATCAAGATGTTTTTCTTCCTCACCACTGGCGGTCCAACTTACCCCGCACTGACTTTGTTGAAAATTTTGTTTCACAAAGAAACAACTACACCAAACACTTCAATTCCACACTCGAAAAAATAAAATACAATAACGGGACACATGAAAAATGTTTACCTTATTCTGATATTTGCACCGCTTCACAAAAAAAGAAAGAAAAGAAATAATTTTTTTTTTTTAGTTTTTACACTTAAAAATACAAATTTTAAACGACGCGCCCCTTTGAAAGTAAAAATGCAATTTCAACTAGTTTGGATTGTGGCCGTAAGTCACACACTTCGATTGTGTGTCATCGTTGTCATGTAGGACTTTTAGTTTCTGAGTTATTCGAGTGGGCCTACTTGCCCCGTGGCCCAACTGCCCCGCCCTACCCTACTGTTAATAGTTTTTGAAAAAAATACTTTCGAACTTGAAATTTACGGACAAAAAAAAATTAAAAAATGTTGAATGCTGATTTTTCCACTAAGTCCTTCGCATGGGTACGCGTACGATACGATCCGTGCTGAAACACGATGTCATTTTCGCAGCTCAAGAGAATAAAAAATTCCGAAAAACAATGTAACAAGAACGATTGAGTAATTTGTCAATTATGTGCATAGAAAGTGATATCCTTCAAAAAATTGACTTTAAGGATATAATAGAAGATTTTGCTCAACAGAAATCCCGAAAGAAACCGTTATCGTAATCATAACCAAAAAACCAGCAGCATTCTAATATCATTAATGACATATCATATTATACTGTATTTGATTAATGATTACCTATAATAATTGGTCACACTTATTAACAAAATGTTATGATAATTCGCTTTTTGTACTTTCCAAAAGGGCCCCAAATTCTTGTGTGCCCAAGGGCCCCAGCCTAAGTTAAGACGGCCCTGAACACACCAGAAGCCATCACCGCACATACTCTGTGCACGAAAACTTGAAAGAAAATGAAACAGGTTGACCGAAAAACACAAGCAAAAAACACACACCAATACTAAAGGGACAAGTTCTTGTTTTCAGACTTTCTACACTCTTCACCAGTGGGAACAAAAAATTTCTCCGTTTCTTTTTTCTACCGCGGCGTGCAGGCAAAAACTCACAATTGCGGTGAACTATGGCGAACTGCGCATAGTTAGTGATGGTTGTGTCCACAGGCATGCGGCTGCCTTTTTACCGAATTCTGTTCAATTGAGTGAGTGAAAGGCGTATAGTGAATTTGTGCCCAGTGCAAGTGAGACGAAATGGAGGAGGAAGAACTCCGCCATAACTTTTTTTTAGGCAATGCTAACAACATGAGGACGAGAAAATGAAAATAAAAGAAAGAGAAGGATTCCGCGAGGAAGGACATCTACCGAGCGTTTTTTGTTCGATTAATATCTGGGACAAGAACCAGCGTGAACCATTCCAAAGGGGCGAGGAGGTTGGTAGCAGAGTTTAGCAATTTACCTATTTTTGTTTTTTTTTACAGTGTGTACCTATACTGAGTGACTACTTGTTGTTGACATTTGAAACTGTCGCGTGAAGTGATAATATACCTACATATTTTTTTTTTGTACTGTTTTGATTTTGAGAAATTCCAAGAAAATCCCTTAAATTCCTAATAGGAATGTGTGCGTGAATGTCGCTCTTTCGATTCGAACTCTCTTCGTTTCGAACTCTGCACAAGTGTGCGTGACTGCGAAAGAGAGACTCCAATACACCTGTTTTTTAATTGTTTCTCTTGCGTCTTGCCCAAGTCAGACTCTCTGTTTTGCTCGGTTTGTTTTGTTTCGTGTTGTCTTTTTTTTGTTCTTGTCCCATTCGGCGTTTTGGCAGTTGGCACATGTCAAAATTGTATGCTCCTCGTCGTCATCGACGTAATTCACATTCAAAGTCAAACTTCTGGCTGGTGGTGGGTGAATGAGATTCTGAGTAGAAAAATGCGAAAAGTGTTTCCTAGTGGAACGAAATTCATTACTGCCCGTGCAACACATTGAGAATTGAGACCGAGAGTCTTATTAGATGTTTGTATGTTAGATAGGTTGTTGTGTGATCCAGATCCATTTGGATAAACGGCTGTCGCTCACATACATTGTATATGGTGGGTGATGAAACATTTTATGCACCCGGAAGGCAGTGGCAGTGGAAAATGCAATGAAACCAATTAAATTCGAATAAAATTTATTATCGTCTGATGGTGGTTCTGTTTTTTTTTTTTTTTTTTTTTCTTATGTCGACAATGTGGAGTAAGGTTCTCGATACTGGATGTCTCATTAGAGTTGGGTTGAGTGGTGGAAGGTGGAGTCGGGAGACGGTGAGAGGAAAAATGTAACCCTTGCTAGAGGAGACGTTGTTCTTTGAGATGGAAATTTGTTGCATAGTTTTTAGATGAAGGTAATAGTGCCTCCAGGTTGGCTGGCCTAGATTGGAAATTTAAGTGTGAAACGAGTTCTCAGTTGATGACTTTTTGATGTTTTAATGGGGCGTTTATGGGTTTATGAATCATATGTCTGTAAACAGAGATACTTGTGGTGGTCGTTCGTACCTGCATTTATGCTTAGGTACATTTGAAGGGATCAAGATTTTAGAACAAAATGTTGCGGGTATGGTGGCAGAGACTGCACCTACTAGTCGTTTGCAAATGGGCTTCGCAATATTTACCTACCTACGTCGTAAGTTCTTCCCATTGAATATCATTAATCGCTTTAAAGTAAGAATATTTTTGAAAGGATTAGAGTGATAAAAGAAAAAAAAAACCTTCAA
Source organism: Cheilosia vernalis (assembly GCA_949126925.1). Classification (NCBI taxonomy): domain Eukaryota; kingdom Metazoa; phylum Arthropoda; class Insecta; order Diptera; family Syrphidae; genus Cheilosia; species Cheilosia vernalis. The sequence goes on along the minus strand of OX421358.1, from coordinate 97,024,071 downwards.
ATGAATGAAATCAAAAAATTTAAATTTCTTCGTTGTATGAGACCCATCGCTGGATGATTTTGAAAGATCCAACATTTGGTGGAAAGGCGTTACAAATTCATGTGGTAAAAGCTGAGTCTTATTCGCTCTAGGGGTTCGATTTCTCTAAGCCGACTGCGAGTCGTTTATAGCGCTAAGAAGTCGTCATTACACACTTTTTTTATATGTAGGCAAGCAATCAGCAGGGCTTGGCGTAGCTATAGTCTTAGAAGCTGTAAGGAAGAGGGGGGCAAAACGTTCTCCACTTTCCTCTACTAGATGCCCGGCAATTTCAGTAAAATTGAATATTCGAGCTTTTACTCAAAATGATCTAGATAAGTAACACATAGGGGACACAAGTTCCAAGTTTCATGTGGTAACACAAGAGTCAACATCAGCAACTCTAGTTAACCTGACATTAACCTGGGCGAATCTTCTGTAACTTCGAAAACATACATGGGAACGTTTTCCTTTATTTATATCGCCTTTTTGATAAATTTGTCGAGGGGATAATTACAGAACATGACTTTAAATTGGCATGAACGAACTATCGTTTAACCAAACTTATATAAATCCAGCTTAATGCCACGTAAAACTATTAAAGGACAATCTTTGTGCGGAAAATTGTAGATGCACCCATTTAACCAGCCTTCCCCTATTTTAAGTCACTCGATACGGTCAGAAATTTGACTATAAATACACGTTTTACGCTATAGAATCTAATTTTTAGAACTGTTGCTGGCTCGGAAAACTGATAAAATAGTAAAAGAGAAATCCAACTTCAGTTAAATGACACTTTTCCCTATTCTTATTAGAAATACTTTTCTATTTTGAGTTGGAATTTCAATTCTAAGTATTGCCTTGTGAGAGCAACAACATTTTCATAAATCCCTGGGTTGAAAACTACAATGAATGCTACCATCAATGTATAGGTACTTACACATTATTTTCTGTTGGGACAAAAGTTTCTACTTCTTATCTAAAAGTAAGGAATTATATTTACAGTTATTTTAACTACAGTCGAATCCCTCTAAGTCGAACATCCTTTAACTCGAATTTTCCTCTAACACGAATTTTTCGACCCAATTTTTGCATTCCCTTCAATTTTGCATAGAAAAGTCATCCTCTAAGTTTTGATCCTTGACCTACTACAATATGAATCTAAGTCAAATCGTTCGTCTGAAGAAAACAATATTAAAAAAAAAAAACTCGGAGCGAAACCATTACCTACTAACCATAGGTATGTCGGAAAAGAATGATAGGTAACGCAATTGAAATATTGGCAACTGCAATGACCGAAGATGCCCCAGAGGAGATGCACTTCTGCCTATACTTATTTAAAAAAGAATCATTTGTTAAACGAGTGAAAACTGCTACTTTCACTTCCCAAACAAAAATAACCAATTTTTGAAGCGAATATAGCTTTTTTACGGACGGTCGGTGGGTCACGCATATAAATTATTCAAAAAGATGGGGAGTAAACCGAAAAAAATCGTCACCGTAGCGTTAACTTCCCTCTCCATGGCGCACTTGGAAGATGAAAACTCGAGAACGGCTCCACCGATTTGGATGATTTTTGTTTTGTGTTGTTCGTCTTGATTCAGGGATGGTTTAGGAAAAAAGAAAAGTCGGAAAATTCTCAAATATATGTGTGTAGAGAGCGAAAGAGGAACAGAGAGAGTAATCTAAACTAACTGGCACTATGAACCGAGAAAAGGTGAAAGCGGTAGCGTATATATCTTTTCTCTCTATAGATAATGTAAATAACAGAAGATATATATAATATGGATGTATATATATGTATATATGTGTGTAGAGAACGAAAGAGGAACAGAGAGAGTAATCTAAACTAACTGGCACTATGAAAAATTAAAATGAATTTCAAATAGGCCGCCACGTAACACGGGCCAATACTTTACGTCCAATGCTTCGCTTCATTCGGCCGTCCCACGACAGCTCGATTTTTTTTTTAACTAATTTTGTTCAAAATGTACCTTCTTTCCTATTTTTTAATTTAAATAAATTCGCTTAAAAAAAATAATAAATCCCTCTAATTCAAACTTTTTTTTAACTCTCGTGAAAATTCGACTCAGAGGGATTCGACTGTAATACCAAACTGAAAATGTGACAGCGAATAGTTTTAGTTTAGATTAGAATGTTATATAGGCCGGGACTGTGGTTAAAAAACATAATCTCTTCGGTTAAAAAACAATGATGATTTCAGAATAGAAATCGTACTAGATCCTAGTTTGTTTTTCAAAAGCATTAGCTTTGTCGCTCTACGAACTGTTTCAAATTGTCAAGTGGTGACACTGGTTGTCGATATTCGGCATTTTGGTCAGTTTTTCCTCCACCTGTATGAACTTGTTATTGCATCTTTTTGTCATTATATTCACTGGATAGTGTTTAGGTTAATTAAGATAATTATAAGGTACCTTTGTTAAGATCGAACGCAGAAACTCTTGCAACTGTGCTACTCCATGCCTTTGCTCGGGGATTCTGTGGACTCTTGCCAATTTTCGCCCTTATGTAAGATTTTTTTTTCTGAATGTGCCATAAAATGTTAAAGGTCCAATTTTTGTCGTTTTCAAATGAAAAGAGCGACAAAAAGAAAATTTCTATTCTGAAATATGCCAAAATGCCGAAAGTGCAAGTGCTTAACCGACAATTCACTTCAGCTGGATTCAGATGCCTATAAAATCGACTATATAGTCCATTTAAGTTCTCTAACGACAAGTCACCTCAGTCTATCACTTCTGCACACAGAACAGAACTCGGTATGAAATTGGGGTAGGGTGCTGCTGCAGTCAATGCGCTGCTCATAATGACATAGACATGGCTACCTAGGACAGCCATCTATTGCTATCTGTTGGATTTAGAATGGGCTGCCATCGAAATCTCAATTAATACTCATTTAAAAAAAATATTTCGATCTTCCTCCTTCCCGATGTTTACCTTAATAATAACAAAATTAAAGTTGTGGACTCAGTCACTAGTCTAGGGTCTAGGCTATATTACCAACCGAAATTTGTCCGGTTACAATCACACAAACGTGTTGGCGGGTCGTATCTACGGATGTCTACGGAAATTGTAGATCGGTGCATACTTCACCCCTCAGGAAACAAGGCGAAAGCTGTAACTGTTTCTAGTCCTACCCCTCATAGCATTATGCTGAGGTGGTCTATAGCAGTCTTGACTCTTCATCCCAGCGTAAGTTGCAAGTTGCCTTCAACGACGCAGTGCGTTATATCTATAGCTGTATGACCATATTTCTGTGTTTGCTAGGGGTTTGATTTAACCTTAACCCATCCCCCTTATTTTTTACCTCTACTATAAGGCTTTCGAACTCTTTGCCCTCTCAATTGGAGAATATTTCAACGAATCCAACCAATTTTAACAGTGCAATCTTTCAACATTTCTCCTACTTATCCATTTAAATTATTTCCCTCATTATTAGATTTAGATTTAAGTATTATTGTGTTATTATAACTGATTTGTCAATAACTAAGTAGGTAGGTACCTACTATAAAAGATCATATCCTAATGTACCATTTAATAAATGAATTGAATTGAATTGAATTTTGTCCGGGACTAAGAAAAAATAAACCCAGACTTCGCGAAAATGTATTCTTTTCAAAAAGTGTGCTGTATCCTTATCCTTATCCTTATCCTTATCCTTACTAATAATAAAACTGTAACTTTTTTCCGGCTTTAAATAGTTTGTGTGCTCAAGGCACAAGAAGTACTGCACGAAATTGATTTCGGTTTTCACAATTGCATTGGAAATTGTCGATATTAGAATTTAGGATAATGTTTAATCATTATCCGCTGTCCGGAAGCGGAGATTTAAGCTGATATCTAACAAAAGTTGTAATTCTCGAATGCCTTCTAGCTCCTAGCTTTGGAATGACTCAACCGAATAAAATAGGTTTTTTTAATATAAAGTTCAATTATGTACAAAGATTTTAAGATATAAATAATCTTTGTACGTAGTCCTGAAGCTGTACAATAAGCATTAAACTATAAATTTTATACAACTCAAAAAAGTAAAATGTTCGATTGAAGCTAGATCGTTGGATTTGCCCGGCATTCAGTGGAGGAAATTTTGTGTGTGTGTGGCAAAACCTGTTTTTCTCTCTGCTGAATGCTGTATGCTTTTTGTTTCTCTTTTTTTTCATACACCTTTTGTGCTTTGTGTTGTTTTTTTTTCTCACTTCTTTTAAATTGAAATTGAACTGGTGATAGTGGAGAGAGTGGAGTTGTGGCCTTGTGGGTGGAGTATTAATGTGGTGCATGGGTGGGAGAGAGATAGGTCAGGTCAGGTATGTAATGTAATTGAGATTGGGAGGGAGTCACACTCAATTGTGATTTAAAATGCACTATATTGATTGTGATCTGATGATGCATGCCACGAACGAATCCCGTTTGTGCTCGGTATTGTTTTTTTTTCGTATGCATGTATATGCAACTGCACCTTTTCTGCCTTATGTTTTTTTGAGGTTATTATTTCTTTAGGCGCGTTGGGCACTTTTAGATAAGAAGAAAATAATGAATTTGGGTTACTTTTAAAACGAAACCGCGTCATCGACACCGAGCGACCGACACCCGATAGGTGGCGCTTTTGTCGTTTTTTTTTTTTTGAGAAACTCAACCGATCTCAATGAAACTTTGTTTGTGTGCGTGGTTGTGTGCCGCTAGAAAGATCGGATAGTTTTGGACCCGATAGGTGGCGCTGTTGTCGATTTTTTTGAGAAACTCAACCGATCTCAATGAAACTTTGTTTGTGTGCGTGGTTGTGTGCCGCTAGAAAGATAGGATAGTTTTGGACCCGATAGGTGGCGCTGTTGTCGATTTTTTTGAGAAACTCAACCGATCTCAATGAAACTTTGTTTGTGTGCGTGGTTGTGTGCCGCTAGAAAGATAGGATAGTTTTGGACCCGATAGGTGGCGCTGTTGTCGAATTTTTTGAGAAACTCAACCGATCTCAATGAAACTTTGTTTGTGTGCGTGGTTGTGTGCCGCTAGAAAGATAGGATAGTTTTGGACCCGATAGGTGGCGCTGTTGTCGATTTTTTTGTTCGCTAGGGAAATTTAATAATTTGAATGTAATGTGGTAGATATTCGATTGGGCGCTCCGAGAGCACTTTTTTTTTCTCTCAGAGCAATTTATATGTTCGCTTGGTACAAATAAAGCAATCTTTTTCAAATTTCAGAGCACTTTTGCGAACCAAGATATTTTTTCAGATTTACCAATAATAAGTGCGTTTGAATTTGACAACTGGTAGAGTTTGTTTACATTTTAGTGATTTTTTTCTCCAGCAAAGAAAGGCATTGCATCGAGTGAATCAATTTTTGTAAATTATTTATGTATAAATATTTAATAATCAATCGGGACGGATATTTTTAATGTTTTAATACAAAATTTAACCAGTGAATGGAAATCGCTTAGAAGTGTCGAAGACTGTACATATTCAAATCGCACGAATAGGTATAAACACAAAAAAGAGCAGGTGACGTTTTTATGTGCGACAACTACATAATTAAAAAATCCCTACTATTATAAAACTAAGTAATTCTTTCCTTTGTTTCTTGCTACACGTCACTTACAGCACCGAAGTGGGTTTGTATAGCTCTTATTATTTTGTTTTAAATTTGAAAAGTGGAACTCTGGCGATGCAAGGCGAGCACGGGTCAGCTAGTAAAATAATAAATGCAGATCTTTTATGGAAGTGCAGCAGGACAGCTTAATTAGATTGGCTTTAAAATAAAAACAACTTTTCTCGATTTACATTATGTAATTTATTTATTTCCTTATTGACATCTTAAGGCATTGGCTGTCAATGCATTTGTCACTCGTTGTTGATTGTGTCGCGAATGCATGTGGTCAATGATTGCAACATTTCCGGCAACTGGACGGTGTGGACGTTCGAAGGTTTTGTTTTTATTTTTCGTTTCCAGGTCATATTGTAGCCCGCAAGCACTTATTCCGGTTAATAAACAATTTTCCCCTTTGTTTCTTAATTCAACTGTTTTCACAGGTCCATGTGGGCTGCTAGGGAGAGCCATTGAACTGAATGCGATGTAGTAACAACAAATTTCGGTCTCGATTTTAAATTTGCGGATGCTCACAATTGCGAAATTTGTATAGAAAAAAATAGCCACTGTGAACTACTAAAATTTAGAATCGAAAAATGTTTATTGGTAAGGCGCAATGACTTCTCAACACCACACTTGTTCACCTATCTGACTGCATGTGTCAAAAATGGTTCCCATCGAGTTATCGAAGCTGTATTAAATGAAAAATAATATACAGAGGGAGGAACTCGACTGAGAGCAGTCTTACTAGTACCGCCTGCTTAGCCAAGATGGTGGTAAATTTTAAGCCACTTCTCCCTTGATTTCCTCCATAAATTAGAAACTGCGCCTGAACAGTCTCATGGTCTCCTCGTTAAACGGAAAGGGAGACATAATATACCACATTAACCGCAATCAGATTTTCCAGTGCGGTAAATCAGTGTCCTTATCGGATCAATCGTCCATCTTTGGCCCGCATTATTATCTACTGCCGACTTAATTGAGACCTATCTCTCTTATCTGAAACGATAACACGAGGACTGTTATTGAATTATGAAATACGAATCCTTATTTTAATTAGTTGGCGAGATGAAACTGATGGTTTCGATAATTTTCTCCACACTCTTCTTCACCTACGTCACATATGATGAACTCAACAGAAAATAAATTTCATGACCTAGAATTTTATCGATTTTTCTACGAATTTCACTCTCTCGCTCTGACATGGAACTATAATATAGTACAAAGTACAGTAAAAAAATAATGCGAACAATAATAATGATTCAAGACTGAGTTAGCATGGTCGTGCAACTAACTTGCAGACCATGCCATCGCCACTGACACCTTGCTTTTCCTCTTCCGTCAAATTGGATATTTTTTAATGTCTCTTATTATGTTCATTTAATTAATTCACAGCAAATTACTTACGTTTTATAGCTAGCCGACATTTAATTCAATTACTTTATCTGGGATAATATATTTTTTGTTTCCAACTACTGGTTTTGAATTTTTCGTTTACCCTCGTTTTACATTTTTTTTCTCCTTCTTCTTCTTTTTATTATTATTAAACCGGAATAAAGCCAGCCTAATTAAAAAGCAATGGCGATACGGTGATCCAGTCGACTCTAGTAGTTATAGAGGGGTGCACACTACACAAGCCTAGAACAGGTTGATTAATATGGAGCTGCAAGTAAATAAATTAAATGGCGGAGAATATTAAGTTGGAGGTAGAAAAATGAAAGAAATTGCATTACACTTGTAATTTACGTCTTTCTCCAACGTGGATAGTGTATAAGCTGGCGATTTGAATTCGCCATAAATTAAACATTTAATTGGTACAAGTGTCCACCAATCAGGGAATTTACTGTCCTCTCTTGGTGAAAAAAATTTGCGTGCAGCGCGGCGCTGGTAAAATATTCAAAAGCAAAATCAACATGGACGATTGTAATTTACGCACCAAGATGCAGATAAAGTGAATGGGTTGGTTGTTGGCAGTGCACAGCTTGTGAGGAGAAATTAAAACAGCAACAAGAAATGTGCATCTGCACCTGTTACAATGTATAATGCAGAAATTCGAGGACACTGCGTATTTACAGCGCAAACAGAGTTGAGCAACATGTAAGATGAACTTAAATGTATTACTTCATAGCAGCTGTGTATCTGTGACGTATAGGTCGCCTTAGGGAGTGGCGAACTCCACCTAGTTTTGACAGAACACGTCAAAGTGGAGGCGAACTATAACTGTTCGACAGTAGTCATAACGCCACAGCTGCCTCATCCAATCATGATTTGCATAGCATTGCGACAGGTTAAATTTATGGTTTCAGTCGAAATTTGGGTTGGGGTCGAATTTCTGGCGAGGTCAAAATTCTTTTTTCAAAATTCAGCTTTTCAAAATTCTGCTTTACAAAATTCTGCAAATAAAAAAGGTTTGGAAAATGTTGAAAACGTGCGCTTTTGTAATTAAATTAATAAAGGAAATCCAATGAAGGAAAATAGGTATACCTAAGGTCATTCTTGTGGCTGTTTTTTTTGTGTGTTCCTGATACCCACCTATGTACCTTCTTTATATGAAATATATTGTAATTTGTTGAGAAAGTTGGAAAATATTTATTTACTTTAAATTCGTAAATTGGAAAAAAACAGAATTATCAGAATTTATTTGTTTGAAATATTGCCTGTCAGAATTTTAAAAAGCAGAATTTTGTTAGACAGAACAGAAAAAGAAACAGAATTTTTAAAAGCAGAATTCTGTGGTAAAAGGCAGAATTTTGCAAAGCAGAATTTTGAAAGCAGAATTTCGACCCGCTCCCTCGAAATTTAGGTTTGCTTCTTAAGCCTACAGCGAGTTGGATTGCGAATTGATCTGATTTGAAAATAGCATAAGAACTCAGTTGTTATTAGACAACATCAGATCTTAGCGGCAGTCTTACTGTCACAAAATCATGCAATACCCCGATACCACTTACCACATATGCTATAAAAACCATACGATCACACGCCAATAAATAAAATCCTTTGCAATCTGCAGCCTTGTTTTGGCGTCTTCGTCTCTCAAATTTATGCGATGTTCGATGTCGTGACAAACAGTCAACTATACTGAATACTTGCTGATATGATTCACAAACCTTTTACCTGGGGAAGCTAGAAAACCCATAATCTGGTGTACAGAAGCTTAACTGCCTGCGCACTTTCAAGATTTTCCCGTTTGAATTTTTGGGCTGGTAGGCTTGATGCCAATTAAAATCTTTGTATAGGACCACCTTCTTTTTTGTCCAGACTTACTAATGTAGCCAACGAAAGAATGACTTGCTGTTTTTAGCAGGCAGAGCAATTTAGCCTTGTCGATTACTAGATCCGCCAAATGACGAATGGAATTTTGATTATTTGTTAAGACGTTATAGAAGATGGGCTCACAATATTTTCCTAATTGTTAGTTTTGCAATGTTGACCAAATTCTCTATTCAACAGTTTTATACGACTTTTATTAAAATCATACATATGTAGAAATGCTATAGGTACTAGGCTGTGATGTCCCCTTTGTAAAAATAGCATTTAACTGCAAGCATTTACGTTGGAAGTATTTACTTTCCACCACTCTTTGTTGGGTTATTTTTTATTGTGGAATCGTCATTCTTGTTTCCTTTTGTACTTCGCACATTATCGCTTGGTGCGGTAACAAACCTCTCACTTTGTTCAATCTGCTACTGTTGTGCTTGATAGCAATATTTTTTTAATTGTTTTTTTAATCCCACACCCTGTTTGCTGACACTGCAACCTAAAAGATCTGTGGCATCAAATTGGTGGTCACAAATTGCGGTTCAGCTCCGCTACTTCTCTTACTCCAGGTGTAGAGTTATAATCGTCCGCAGTTGCGCTTTTGGTTATTATTTATTCATGCATAGGTATTAAATGAGCACATTCACTGCTCTCGCTAGATTACTTAATATGAAATTTTAAAAAATACTAACGTTAAAATTAATTTATTCTTAAATGTTTCCCTACTGAGATCAAACTCGAACAAACTACTATAATTATTAGATTCTCTTAGGCATCTGGTAATTGGTTCATTACGACCATCGTTAACTTTATGATAAGGAACATAAAATAAGAAGCGATCCCTACAAATTCAAGAAGGAACATAAAAACCCATTAATGATAAAAGAAAAGGGCAAAATATAAGTGAAAAATATTGTCTAGGTACGCTTAAAAAGAGGGAAGATACCAAATAATTTGCATCTTGTCTCAAACGACGGCATTTCGATATTCCAGCGTAATCTACAAACGGCTCTAGTAAAACGTTTTTGAATCTTCTCAATTCTACTGGAATGTAGGTATACTTCATAAAATGGATTCCGTAGGACACTTTTAAATCATGAGCAAACATCAGACACTGGTGAGCTCAAAAACAAATCGGGTATGTCGTTAATAAATTAAAGGAAAAGTAAGGGACCCAAGTGACTACCCTGAGGCACTCCGGAGGTGACATAAACTGGTGATGAAATACATCGTATACCTACTATCCGTGAGATAGGAGCGAATCCACTCTAGAAAATTTGAATGGAATCCAATACTTTTAAGTTTGGAAATTAAAGAGTGGTGATTAGATTAGATTAGATTTAGATTTTATTCAGAATTCTATATGTTGCTAACATTTTTGAGTTTTATTTTACAAATCTTATATGACATGGCAAAAGCCGTCTGTCAAGAGTGGTGATAAACGCTGTCAAAATCTTTGACAAAGACAGTATAATCTTTTTTTTTTTTTTTTTTTTTTTATAATTAACACGCACTAAAGAGGTTATGACTACTCTTATGGTGTAGTTTGAAGTACACAGCGCGGGCGTTAGGGAAATTGGGATAGAGAAGATAGGAGATTCCGATGCACATTGCATCACATTGTAATTCTTTCTCATGGTCATTCAGCACCGTGTCTCAAAAGATTGCGAAATTTTATAGAGGTAGATCTACCAGCTAAAAATCCATGTTTCAAATGAGTTTACAAGAGGTGTACCTACGTAAGTTTCTCATAAACATTTTTTCTTCAAATAGCTTAGGTATAGGCAAATTTTGTAAATTGGACAATAATTGGTATAATATCGTATCTCGATCCAGATTTAAAATTTTGGAGTCATGAACGAGTTCTTCCAAACTTTCAAAAAAATTCCTGACTGTAATCATGCCCTGACGGGTCAGGGTAGTTACCTAGTGCTTGACTTGCGCTATTCTAATGAAACTATTGCAAAAGTATTTCTCATCTCAGGGGCCTTGATCTCCATCAATTCTTTTAAAATCAATAATTTCAATAGATATACTTTCGTTGATGCTTTCCAGTAGCCTGTGTTAAGAACTCTTTGGACGTAGAATAATAAAAATTGCACACAGGAACTAATTCCACAAATTGATCGGCAAAGTTTAAAAGAATTCCCTCCCCACGTCGTATTTATTTATAAACTTTCAACCATATCGTCAACGTCAATAATTAATACCCATCCACGCTGCTGGAATAATAACGAGTAACGTCTCTTTTTACCGACTAATGTCCGCACTCGGTGAGTGTAGAGCTGCGCCAAAAGCCATTACGTCGCCAACTATCATACTGTCTGTCGGTGCTTGCCAACAAAAAATAATTCCGCAAAGTGACTCAATGATACTTTGCCAACAGAATTCTCCCAAATGCATCGCCATTAGAAAAGTTTTGAAAGCAAAGACAATGATAGATATACGCTCCTCCGCATATACGCACACATGCGACAAAATTGTTTACCACACGATGCACAAAAGAGCATTCGCCGCACAAATTCCTCCACTTCTATCTCTGTAAAACAAAAATAAATTATTTGAAAATATCTTTCAGAACTTTTCGTATTTAAATTTGAGCACACTGAATGAACAAGTCGAGATAGCTTGGAGCCAACGAATCTCAACAATCAAGTGATATATAAGCGAGGCCAAAGTGGCCCGCTACATATATACGAATGGGTAGCGTATCTTTGACTGCAGTGATACTTATACCCAGCAAACGAGAGAAAATAAAACAAATGAGTCGATTTGGACGACTTCGTCGAAAACAGGAACCAACATTATAATAATTTCAAAAAGTGACGTCAACTAGAAAGAAATTCTCTCTACGTCGACGGTGATGGGATATGTATCTATTGTTTATTTTAGCGCAGCTATACATGTACATATACAAAAATAAAAATGCTTACGTACACAGCAGCGTATCCCAAAATATACATAATTACACGTTGTATCTGCGGGATTCGTTCGTCCAGATACCGGGCGTATCTCTCTCTATCTACATGTGGAATTATGTTAATGCATCAATTTGTATTTGTGTTTTTGTATATTTAGCAAAAATCACTGCCAAGCAATCGAACAACGCCACCGATTAGCCCATGTCGACCGCACGCTGCTGCAGTGTCCCGGTGGGCAATTTCCAATAAAACCACCGCACTAAGTGCGCGGAAGAGCATTCGAAAAAGGATGCTTTTAGCCAAATGACTGTCGGGGATATAAAATATATTTTACCATTTCACTTTGCGGAATCGAAAAGGCAAAGGTTGCAAAATCCACACCAGACCGATACACTGTGTCTTAAATGCGTGCACACAATCATCAATCAATCTCTCAACTCGAGGGCGATTGGGCAAGGCGTGTATCTATTTTATTTGAAAGCCATTTTCTTGCCAGCACTAGTCGTTATTTATGTGAAACGTCTGGAGATTTCGGATATGGAAGACGAAATCCAATGCAAATGCACACAGAACGTGTCTATATCCGGAGGTAGGATCTTTTAAATAATTTTTTTTTCGAGTCTAATTTGGTATGCAAGACGAAAATTGGGAAACCAACGAAAAGTTCATAGCGCAGTAAATCACTTTGGTAAATGATAAATTTTGGTTTGATATGGATTTTAAGGTCTTTATGAGCGATAGCATTGGAGGGGCGAATGGAATTTCCTGGGCAACAATGGTATGGTGTCAGAAGCTGCTCGACTTGGTAATGATGAGCCCAAGCAAATGGCTGGAGCTAAAGGAAAAAGAGACATTTTTATGTGCCAGTTGAAGGTATGATGGAGGAGTTGTCATTATACCCCATTTGGGTGGTATATGAGAGAGGGGAGATTTTGTACAAAAAGAGGTGACAAATAAAAAATTATTGTCATGTGTGAAAACAGGTAGATAGTTGATTTATAGCTGGACAGTGGGAATGTCCTTTTTTTTTGTCGAATAGAGGATATTGGGATTTGGGTAGACAAAGGTTTGTTTCTCAAAATAAATCATTGAAAAAATATTGACACGTTTATTTTTATTTGATTTTTATTTTTATCATCCTCGGACAGCATTGTTGTTGTTGAATCCTTGTGCCAACAGGTAGGCCATTGAATGAATCTGAACACATCTACTCCTTGGTTTGTCCCTAATGGATGATTTAGAATCGGTGGGTCCACTTGACCCCGGGAAAGGAGAAGAAGATGACGTCTTTCATATTCATGATTTAATTTCGAACAGAGTACCCCAACGTAAAACGCAACAAAATCAGTCATTTAGAGCTCGTTCGCATGCAAATCAGAGTTCACTAAACCCCTGTTCAATAACGCGGCGGACTGAAGTCGCATCACGTCTGAAAGTTGAATTACATGTTCATCTCTGAGAAGAAGAGCTCGTCAAATGGTAGTATTTGATTGAGTCCTTTAAACGTCCAGCAATGAGTTCACAACAGTTTGTCACAAATCACTTGGGTTTATTGGTATACTGTCTGGACTGTATATTGGGTCGTTTCTCAACTTGACTCATCTCAGGTTGGGTGTATAAGGTTTGAATTTTTTCATGTACTTCTGTGGCTTAACAACAAGTGTTCGTCGGATTATTGTTTATCAAATACGGTCAATGGCAGTGTGAGTAAGGATTTTTTTATGCAACTGCGATGAACTTTTACCCGGTCAGTGCTTTTGCTTGAACTTGAATTCGCATAACGCAAACATTCGTACCTATGTAGAATGAGCTGTTGAAAAGACACTTCATTGAACTTGACCAATATCACAAGGGCAATATTAACTCATGTATTGCGCTCTGTAAATAGCTTGATGTGCATGTCCTCTTCAAAATATGTAGTCCAATGATGCCGACAGTGCACATAGGTTTATAGTTACTCCACAAAAGGGTGCATACCTTTGGCTTATATTATATTGAGTGATTTCGGTCTCGAAATGGTCTCGAAATGGGCCTTAGCCTTGTCATACTATAGTTATCTATAATTTGCCTTCAAAAGCAACACTTTAAATAGTAAACAAAACAAATAATTGGCGTAATAAGTCCATGTAGGCCTAGTTCTGAAAACTTTTCTTTTCTTAAAAGCTTAGTTATTATTTTTGTGACGAATGGAAGAAACCTACAATTTTATACCGAGTTCCAAGTGCTTAGTTGAGAAGCTTCTCCAAGGCAGTAAGAGGTAACAAGGAACAACATCATATGCCATTCTTAGCCACTTTTCAGGAGCGCAGGTTAAATGCGCCGGAAGTCACTTCTCCCAAGACTGTGGAGCAAATAAACAATCCTCCGCTACCTGTGCTAATTGTAAGGGAAAGCACCCGGCGAATTATAGAGGCTGTGAAGTAGCTAAGGAGTTGCAAAAACGGAGAGATGCGCTGCTCAAAAGCCAAAATAAAAAAAACAAAGCCGCTTACCAAGGTAAAGCGTAGGACCGCCCAGGAGGTAGTAGGCAATATAAAACCTCCGGTTCAAAAGCGTAGCATTGTCAGAGAAAGAGAGACAATAGAAAGGCCCTCGACCTCTGTTGTCAAAAGAAACGCTACTGAAAAGTTACCATCAGGAAAGCCATCGAATAGTGGCCCTCGGACAGCCAGAGTGCAGACCTACGCTCAGGCCGCGGCATTCGAAGGAGCAAAAAACGTTGAAACTTCGCGGGACCCTGTTTCTCATGTTTTCTCAGTTATTCTCGAGAAACTTGAAGAACAAAGCAAAATAAATAAAATTATTCTCGATCGCTTGGTTAAGCTCGAAAATAATTCACGGAAAACGCGTGCTTCAAAAATAACATGAATGAAAAACCAATGTTAAAAATATGCACTTGGAATGCAAACGGGCTTTTACAAAAACTCGGCGAATTGGAAATATTCATACGCGAGAAAGATATTGACATTTGCTTGATTTCTGAAACTCACGTGAAAAAGGGATCGAATTTAAAAATAAAAGGATATAATGATTTCCACGCTTGTCACCCATCGGGGAACGCCAGAGGTGGATCATCATTGCTTATTAAAGACTGCATTGAACAATACGAAGACCTGAAGATAGAGCTTGAAACTATGCAACTGTGCACGATTCGAGTTAAAAATAGCCAGCGTACCTACTCTTAGAATTTCATCTATCTACTGTCCACCGCGTTCCGCGTTTGAAAAAAGTGATTTCACTAACCTGCTTAAATCGCTCAAACCAAACTTCATTATTGGCGGCGATTTTAATGCGAAGCACACGTTCTGGGGCTCCAGATACATCTCGCGAAAAGGTAGAATGCTCTATGGGGCAGGTATGGAATACAGTTGCGATTTCCTCTCGACGGGCAAACCGACCTACTGGCCAACTGATACTTCAAAACTACCTGATCTGATAGATTTCTTCGTCGTGAAAGGAATACCTACCAACCACATTAAAGTTGAAGAGAGCTTTGATCTATCATCTGACCACTCACCGGTTATTCTAACATTGAGTGTAAAATTAGCCAATAACCAAGAGCCAGCGAGATTAACTGGTAGAAACACTAACTGGGAAGGCTTTAGGAACGAAATAGAAGAGAATGTTGAACTGAGTGTTCCACTTACGACACCCTATGAACTTGAAGTTGAAGTTGATCGCTTCGTCGAGATCGTACAGCTCGCCTCCTGGAATAATACGCCTAATCCAAGGAAAACGCCGGCCAAATACGGGCTACGATATCCTCCCGAAATAAAAGAATTGGTCAACGAAAAAAGGAAGGCGCGTAAGAAATGGCAACAGAGTCGCGCTCCGCAACATAAAGCACATTTGAATTATTTGTGCAATTTGTTGAAGACAGCCATTAAGGATTTTAAAAATCGTGCGATAGGTTCTTACCTTGAAAGTTTAACAGCGAAAAAAGATTCCAATTATTCACTTTGGAAAGCTGTAAAAGGCACCAAAAGGCCCAAAATCCCCGCGCCGCCAATTAGAATAAATCAAAATGAATGGGCAAGGGAAGATAAGCAAAAAGCGGACGTTTTTGCCGCTCATCTAGAAGAAACCTTTAAACCGTACGATGGCCAAGCGATCTACGACAATACTAATAGGACGGAATTACAACCTGACGATTCAACACTCACAAGAGCAACGCTAAGGGAACTAAAACGTGAAATCGAATCCCTAAAACCTAAGAAAGCTCCTGGTTATGATTTGATCACCGGAGAAGTTCTCAAAGCTCTTCCAAGGAAAGCATTAATTAAGCTCCTTCATATTATAAATGCTGCGCTCAGACTAAAACACGTGCCGAGTCAATGGAAAGTCGCGGAGGTCATAATGGTTTTAAAACCAGGGAAACCGCCAAATGAAGTAAAATCGTATAGACCGATTTCCCTTCTTCCGGTCATTTCCAAAGTCTTCGAGAGAATATTGCTTAGGCGCCTACAGCCGGTTATTGAAGACAATAATCTTATCCCTGACCACCAGTTTGGGTTCAGAACCAAGCATTCGACGATTGACCAAGTACATAGAACTACTGACGTAATCGAGAAAGCATTTGAAGAAAAAAAAATTTGCTCAAGCGTATTCCTTGACGTCTCACAAGCCTTTGATAAGGTGTGGCACGACGGCTTGAAATTTAAATTACGACAAGTTCTCCCCGCAAGCCTATATGATATTCTAGAATCATATCTCGGGAATAGACTCTTCCGGGTTAGAAATGGAAACGAATACTCGGAGCTAAAAGAAATTTCGGCCGGGGTACCGCAAGGAAGCGTCCTTGGTCCGCTTCTCTATGTGTTATATACTCGCGATATACCAAGGGAAGATGGCACTACCCTTGCTACGTTCGCCGACGACACAGCTATCCTAGCTGTAGGTAATACAATCGAAGAAGCGACTACAAAACTGCAAGCCGCAGTGAATAAGGTAAATGAATGGACAAGGAACTGGCGGATCGCCCTCAACGAAACTAAATCTGTTCACGTGAATTTCACTTATAAGAAAACTAATGACTTGCCAATTTTTCTAAACTTGGCCCGAATACCCTTTGCAAACGACGCCAAATACCTGGGAATGACACTCGACGCAAAGTTGAAATGGAGTTCGCACGTGAAAATGAAACGTAAAGAACTCGATATCAAATATAGAGAAATGTACTGGTTACTCGGAAAACATTCCCAGCTCAGTACTGAGAACAAACTGCTTTTATACAAGCTAAAGCCGGTGTGGACCTACGGTATACAACTTTGGGGTTGTACCAAGAAAACAAATGTCAATATTCTACAAACTTTTCAAAATAAAGTTCTTAGAGAAATTGTACAAGCACCATGGTATATTAGAAACGACGATATCCATAGGGATCTCGGAATTCCAACAATCGAAGCTGAAACTAGAAGCTTCGCGAGAAAGCATAGAAACCGACTAATCGGACATATCAACAATACAGTCCGACAAATCTTGGACGAGAGCAATTTATTGCGCCGACTACAAAGAACGAAACCGTTCGACTTGGCAAGATAAGATTAACCGCGTTTAATTTGCGGAACACGCAGGATCTTTCATTGGAAAGTAACCTGTCATAAGTTTTTATTTAATGATAGAAAAATTGCTTGATAAGTTATATCTTAGTTGCAGTATCTAACAATCTTTAGAAGGGTGGTGTTTTTAGTCAGTAAAAATCAGGTTAAAGATTTGGCTTGAAGACGATTTATGCGTTTTTCCTGGTCCATAACACAGCAGCCTTAAGATATATTGAATGGAAAATTATGACATAGGTATAGCACGGTACGGTGCATCCGATAGTAATGTTGCTCAATTTTGACATAAGTCGACTTATGTTGTTTTTCCTTGTTGCCATAGTACACTTTCTGTTATTTATCAGACGTTCGTGATAGGAGGCGCAGTGGAAAAAAACCTTCAGTTGTTATTTGTGTCTTTCCGGGGATCAAACCTAGCTCAGTATAATCCAACACACTAACCACTGCGAAAATTCTTAAACTACTTCAATGCGGTATTAAGGCGATGAGGCTCTAAATAGTGAATTGTTGTCTACTGATCCTGGAGAGCTCTCAAATATATAAGATCAAAAATTCCAACTTAGCAATAAATATTTTTAGTTTCGACGCTAAATTTAAGTAGCTTACCTACAGTGGGTATATTTTTCATACAAATTTCGCAATTGTGAGCTTCCGTAAATTTAAAGTCGAGATTAAAATTTTTTATTTCTAATTCCCAAAGAAAATGGCGCCCAAACAATCTTGCGTTGATAGTAGTATAATCAACGCAAGGTTGTTGAAAAGTATTTTTTTGTTTTAAGGATTTTATGTCTTTGGTAGTTTTCGTAAAAATGTTCGCCAACCTATTGGACGATCTTCGAAGAATGTCTGCTTAGGCCCATTTTATTCACTCGAAATTGAACACAACTTGGGGAGTTTTCCATAAAAAATAAAATGGGTCTTAATATACTTTGTTGCCTGAGTTGCTGCATGGTGCTCGTCGTTTTCAATGTTGAAAATAATCACCTGATGCCCATTTCTCGCTGACCCACTCATACTCAATACTAGACATCTACGGGTTACTCTATGCTCCTTGGTGGTTAAAGCTCAGTCTTAGCTGAAACGTCTTGCTATAGACCCCTTAAAGGTCTAGGAAAACAGAGTACTTCTTCTTGGGATCATTTCTCGTGATTTCAGTGCGACTTTGAATTAAGTGAATTCAGACTTTCGTTGTCAGTCATATTTCATTAAACGTTTTTGAAAATAGTGGTCGCAAGACGTGAATATAGAACCTTGAGCTATCCGTAGTAGAATTCTGTACAGATTCTAAATGGTAAAATTGAGAACCCTTAATGGATTGAGCCATAGCGGCAGATTTTAGCAAAATGTTAAATTCGACAAGATGTGTCAATCTTCTGTTGATTGGGTGAGATGTTTGTCAGCATAGGTGTTCCCGAGAAGTTAAAAGAATAATTTGTGTTTCTTTTTGGAGGTTGGTCGTAAGACTCCCGCCTCGTAGTGTGTCACACTTGCCACTGACCGCGATGCCATATAGTTGGATTACAAGTTACAACAGTTTGGAGTAGTAGATCAATGTGGTTTCAATTCGGCTCTATCGATTTTTTTAAACCTGTTCCTACAGATATAGTTCTTTGGGAGAGAGCTTGATATGGCTATCGCGTGACAGATTGATAGTTTGATTAAAAGTTAATCTGGATATCAAATTTCCTTGTAGTAGAGAATGTTATGAATAAATTGATTGTCCAGCATAAATGCCTGACTCCTGATACTGTGATAAGCCCAGCTTCAAGTCGCAGGAAATACAAATCTCTTATTTTACGAAGTCATCGAAACTCAGTATAAGAGTTTGAGTAAGAGGCATTTCTTTAGAGCTGGCAAATATCGCCCATATGCTTTAAATTTGATTGATATATCAGTGAGTCAGGTTTGGCAGTGTATCAAGATCAGAGTCAGGCGTTCTGCGCAAGGTAGCTATAGAGCCGAGACTTTTCTTTCTTGGATTGTTGCAAAACCAACAACGATGAATGAATTTAAAAGAGAGAGGCTTATTTTAAAAGGCAGTCGAAGCAAATGGAGAATTATTCCAACCCTTGTAGTTTTGACTACTTCGATAGATTAACACCTTTGGCGCTCTTTTAGGCCGCGAAATTAGTATCTATACGTCGTGCACATTTTGCAAGAAGTCTTTGCCCAAGATCAGGCTTACCGATCGTGAACACTTGCAAACTTGGCGTTACGTTTTGAGCTTAAGATATGTTGATGTTGTCTGTCAACGCAAAACGGTTTACTATAAAAGTCCTGTATAGACCGGCGAGTGTTTTACAGCAAATAGATCATATTAGCTCCAATTCGAATGGAGGAATGCTCCTCTAGCTCTTAACTGGAGAAGCGATAGTAAATGTTACTATTTGGCATGTAATTAACTTGCATGCTTAACAGAGACTATCTCCACAATCGATCGTGTTGTAGGTGTAAGGGAGGTCTGAAGTTGATAAACAAATTTCCACGTTGATGGAAATTTTCGTTGACATGCGGATGAGTTTTTGTGTAAGGAGTCTTTTTGGAGCGAATGACAAAAGTAGTTACTGGCAGATCGTAGTTCCAGTTCCCTAAAGTCTCGTGATGAAAGTGACTGGTATCCTTCTCTGTTGTGACTTAATATCTTCTACCGCCATAGGTTTATATGCAGGTTCGATGTTTGGGTCTATTGTTGGCCCTGTTTATCTGCCGTCTGTCTAAACTGACGCCGACTGAAAATAGAAATACGAAAGATTGTAAATAAAAAGCTGAAGCATTGCCGTCGGCATTTATTCTCTTTCACACAAACCAAAGCCGTCGGTAGACTAGCAGTGACCAGCTATAAGTACCCACCTTGTAAATAAAATCCCTCCCAGTAAAAGCTCATGTCGCTAACAGTGATCCATAATTCGTTAAAGTTCTATACTTATTATGCAAATTGAGCTGGGAAAGATCAAACGATATTGCACATTTTACTATTTCCCCGATTGGTCATTTTTACAGCAAAATCCAAGGCTGCCGGGTAGTGATGTCCTCCTCCTACTGCTCCCAATCGCCACCTACAACATAATGTAATAAAAATAAATTCAATTTAATTCCGCAACAAAGCACACAAAATCACTTTCAATGGATTATCAAACTAATTGACTTCTAATATAAATTTTTACAGCGCTTTCATAAAATATCAATTTCATCCGACAGCGCACTTGATGAGGACTTTGCATAATTTACAAATAAAAAATTTTGCATTTAGATCTAGCCCGCAAAATATGCGTCGAATGCCACCAAATGACTGCACTCAATTTGAGCTTCTGTCGTTAATGTTCCCGTGGGTATTTATTAATATTCGAAAGCGATTATGTCATGTAGGGATTAAGTCCACTGTACAATTGAAATTGTTTTTTTTTTGCGCGCACCAAAAACCACATAAAAAATGATGCAATTTATTTTTGTTTTATTAGAACAATCCCAGAGGGAATGACATTATCAGAATTTCAGTTCGTTAATCCGCGCGCAGACAAGTCCCTTCGACGGGATGCACTCTTGTTCGTGTCTCGCATATAAACCATTGTCACCCTATCGGCCATTATCCGTAATATGTTCTCTCCAACAGTCTGTTCTTCATCTTGCACCTAGGTATAGTAGCTATAGCCATAGCCACGTCTCATGTCCTTTTCGCTCCAACGTTCAACGTTGTCTGGCTTCTTCCCTCTCCATCAACATAATAATGGCCGCCTTTGCTCATCCAAAATGATAATTTGACCTGAGCCCAGTCAGAGGGAAATGACACAGCGAGAGGAAAAACAGATATACCTATACCCATTGAGGTAACATGGCGGATATACTTCATAGATACCAACGTATGCGCAGCGCATATCCTGCCAGTGCAGAGAATGCCAACCCAGAGTATTCCAGTGCACATTGAATTGATCCAAGTCTGATGGTGGGATTGCATTAAGATGCACATGGAGTTCTGCACAAAACCGAAATGGGATTACCACTCCATGGGCGTGTGTGTGTGTGGAAATATTTTATTCATCGGATAGCATTACCGGTGGGATGGATAAAATATCTGCAACTTAAGTCTGGAATATTGATACGTGCGAACGAATATATGGAAGTCCCCCGTCGCAGGAGTGCTGCTATCAAACAGCTTAGATATACACACTCATGATCATAATTTATGCATTTTATATGGATGTGCACCTTTGAAGTGTCATGTCGTCGTCCGTTGGTTGCTGTGGTGGGGATAAGATATGCACACAATTTGTTCTTGTGCCCCGCTGTCAGGTTTGTGGAGTTTTATGTTTTTCTCTTTGCCAAATATCCGTCTATTGAATGCTGCTCTGGCTCCGTCCGGTGAAAATACCCTTGCAGAGGGCAAAATAAAAATACGAGATGTAACCACCACCGCCTTGCTCCATTGCTAATTGAATTAATTCACCTTAAAAGTATGTCTGGACTATACACGTGAATACCATCGGTATCGGTTAGAGCCGTGCCTTAAGTGGTCTCAGCACTTAAGATACTAGCTGATGTAATAGATATATACCTAGGAAACAAATTTACACTTCTTATCCTTTAGGTTTACATTTCCTTGCAAAACGGGTTGTTGAACTGCACAAAAAGGATGCAAGCAGTTTTATTTTGTTACTTCGCTTCTAATATACCTACCTACTGGAATAGCTACTTAGTTGAGCGTAATTCTTGGGAAAAAATGTCTGGAAAAAGAATTTAGTGTCGAAAGGTAAGTATATAACTTTAGGTGAGAGTCTCTAAGAAATGTTTTTTTTTGGCTACACACTTAGGGAAGTTCGGAAGAAAGAAATATTTTTTAAATCGTCGTAGCAACCGGTTCACATATAGGACCCTAAGCCAAGCTTCTTACAACAAATGTTTTTTTTCCCTAAACTATTTATTTCATTTTATAATAATAAACCTACCAAAGAAGGCGATTGGTATCTATGTATAAGTATTTAGGTAAAGCTTATATAAAAACTTGATATTTCCTATACTTTTGAGTATACTTCGAAATTGTGTTTTATTTTTTTTTTTTCAAAACTGTACTATTCTACTCAGTCCTTTAATTCGAAATTCATTTAATCCCATACAAAAAACAGTCCACACCAAAACTCTTCTATTCCTATGCAAATCGAAGTATCCAAGTGTATTCCAAAGACATTACAAAGGGCGGGAATTTTCGTTTCTTTGAGAGCATTCATGGGTTAAACTAATCTATGTGGCAATAATTCTTCTGAAGAACATTTATCCTTGACAAGTGCACACATAAAATAATGTTTTATGAGGTTATTCTTATTTAAAAATTAAATAAAAATATATTGCTGAGTGGGAAAAATGAGAGAGACCTTGTTTTTAAAAAATACTTTTTAATACAGATCCTGCCAGCAGGTCAAGTTTGTGATAAACAAGAAAAAATCAGAAATCTTCGTATGTAAGACTTTAAACTTGTAATTTGCATTTTCCTTAAATGCTTTGGTATGAAGACTGAAAGCTTTGAAGTTTTTTTTATTCGTTTGGTTTTTGTTTTAATAATTCAAATACATTGTTGTGACGTTGTTTTTAAGATTTTGTTTAATGATTAATTTACTTTCTTATTATTTAGTTTTGAAGAGTATTGAGATTTTTTGTTTTTAGTTAAATTTAAAATTTTCTTTATAATCCAACATGAATTTAATTGATAAAAAAAACATTTTTCCTTATAAAACTCCTCTATTCCTTAATAGGTAAGTTGAAAAGTCAACTGTACTCAAATCGTAATTTTGAAAACTCTTCTTTGCCAATTAAATTTATTTTTTATTATTTTGTATAGGTCCTTTACATGTTTATACCTTATGTTCAAAACCATAAGAAATAGGTGGACAATGATCATTTCAAACTTTCATGCTTTCAACCCAATCGCTATATATCATTTTAGCAGCTTTGAACAGTTTTTTTCGTTTCACTCAAAATTTTCAAAAGTAGAAAAGAAGGGTTTTGAAGCTAAACCCCTAGCCTGTCTAATTTTATTTCTTGAATAGTTTATTTGAGAAATTGTATTGCTTAGCAGATCGACCACGTCGAAGGCCCTTTATATGCATTCTTCCAAAAGCTCTTATAGAATCTAGCAACTGGATAGCAGTTGTTTCAATTTGACATAAGCTACACTGCAGTTCGCTTTGAGAGGTCTTTACAAACTATAGACATTTTTTTTTAGGAAAAAGTACCTACAATTAACCCTGTTGAAACATATGCTGCAGTTTTATTGGCTTAGCCTTCTCTTGCACTACTTCTCGGCTCTACGGGCTGTTTACTTATAATGCAATTGCGGATGAACGTTTCTTAAAGCACCCTTGTTCGGCACTGAATTGGGTCACCTTAAATTCTATCAGGGTTTTCTAGCTTCTGCTGTTGCTCTCTCCAATTATGGATTAAGATAACTCTTTACTCTTGCGACAACTAGATGAGCTTTTACCTATCTCAGGATAGAAGCTCTTAAAGCTCACACTGTTACGCTAGATTGCTGCTTTTTGCTTTTCATATATTTTCTTGGTTAAACGCATGGTTTTTACAATCAATTTTCGACCAAGCAAGCCTGGGTACTCTCATATGCTGGTTCCTTGGCCGGTTATGTCGGTAGGAGTATGTCTACGATGGTCATTAGCTTCGCACGCTGGACCTCCTGCCATAAATTTAGGTTGGTGCTTCATTGAGGTCCCTACTAACCTAACAATCAAGCGACAATTCCATGGAATATGCCGATAAAAGGGTGCAAATTGTCCAAGCCATAGGGACGTTGCTAGGTACAGGCATGTGACATCCTCGTCCTTTTAAATTAAAAAGCTAAATCGTAGGTACATGGTTGAATGCAGATATATGTGTTACTGATGTCGTTTGAAGATTAACACCTCCGAGACGCTTACTAGGCATATGAAAACAACATGTCCGCAACAACGGGCAGCTACCCAAAGACAGAGCTCCGACCACACCAGTCTGGGGCGCCTAGGAATGTTCCTAACACATGTTTACCGTAAGATACTTCAACCATTCTGCTCCCGATTATTCCAAATAGTAGCTGGATGGTCTACCTCAGCGCAGTCCTACTTTGATGAGCGTTCAATCACCCAAGTCTAAGAATGAGTCCCTCATAACTTGGCACGCTCTTCCCTGATTCCGCATATTATGCGCTTTCAGTTCCAAATTCACTCAGCAGGACATCAAAATTAGCCTCTGCCCGACAATAGCCTTGTTTTCACTTTCAAAACTATTTAAGACGTTCCGTCAGCCGTCCGCTCACAAGCGTATACCTAATGCATACAAAAGACCGTCATATTCCAGTTTTTATAATCCCTTTGTGTGTCAAATTCTTAGCGGAACTATATCTCTTTCTCTGACAACCTGCTTCGAAGGGTAGCTATATAAATATTTTCCAACACTTAGCGTGTGGTTTACAACCGAGCCATTCTCAATTTAACCCTTCCGTCTGTTGCCTTTCGAATGTTTTTTTGTATGCTTCTGGTTAAAAAGCGGGTCGGGTTTTTATTCTCTTTTTCGCAGTCATAAATCCTTCAAAACGTTCTCTTCATCTTCCTCGTCCAGTAGATTGTGCGTTGTTTTGTTTCCCCGCATCTTTTCTGTCTATGGTTGCAACACTTTCAATTTTCAAGGCGACGGGATTAAGAAACGATTTAGGTAGCCAGCAAAACAATGACAGCGAAACGAGTTGAACTCTTTAGGGTAACCCAGTTCCACAGCGGGATATATGGATTCTCATCGCATCTAGGTTTGGTCTAGGTTTTTTTTTTATTACCCTGTTCCCTAGAAAACGGGAAACACATACGGACACTTGAAAGTGAAAGTGATGAATCGGCGCAGGGGTGTCTTTGGTTGGATGGAAACAAGAACCGTCAGTCACAGATAAGGCAAAAGTCCAAAGGCCAGAAAATATCGCTTCAGAGAGGTCGGCCACAAACGCGAACCTGATAATAATTTATTAAATTTTACGATCCCATATTAGCGTCTCATAACACGTCGACTTATGGCAACTAATCACCCCACACACTGACGTGTAGCTGTAGCTCTATCTGTGGTATAGGTACTGTGGTTACAGTATACGGTATCGCTTGGTTCCATCGCGGAGGAAGAAAAAAAAAAGAAAAGAAAAACAACTTGTTGCCACATTTGCAATTCAAAATGAAAGTTTAATTTAGCTTAAAGCATCTGCGTGCGAAATTGTTTTCGAAATTGAAGTACACTCGGGCGCGCTTATCTGTTGGAGTGGATAATGCCATTTGTTTTGCAGCGCCAATCCCGGGGCAACTGTGTTGCGTGCCATTCGAAAATATCGTATAAAATATTAAATTAATGCAAACTGCAAGCAATTGCAGCTCCTGTCGTTTTAATAGTCGCCGTCTCTGAATATGCAAAGGGGCTGGCCAACGCAGAAGGAAATGTGGAAATGCGTGTTGTTGTGCACCACTACTCCGGATGGCCAACAATGTAAGGAGGTGCATATATTGATTTATATTTCCCCTCGCATGAAACACTTATAGCGGTGGTTCTTCTTCAATTGATAAACAACAAGTTGAATGGAAATGGATGCATTTTTGTTGATAGAAGCGCTGAGCTGGTCTAGTTGGGCGGGAGATTTATGCGCCAATCATTTGCATACTAATTGGGAGAGTCGTGTGGGCTGCCGGCTAAGTGGGTTCGAAGGTGAAGTGGCGGGAATATTGAAAGGAAGCTTCAATTGATCAGCGAAGGAGATTCACTTCAAAGTGGTTTGAGGGCTTCTTTGACCTGAAATCCAAATCAGTCATACACACGCTGATGGGAATGACTCAGAGAGATTTTCGCTGCTGAAAGGGGAACTGAACTTATAATGGCTGTCATAATTCCAAGTGGTGTTAGTTAGTACATGACCTCCTATAAACTATCAGAGGGATATTTACAGCTTTGTAGTAGAAATCGGGCTAACTGATAACGACAACTTTTGACTGAATTGCTGGAAAATGCAGAAACAACTTAGCTACTGCGTGCCATGAAATTAGTAACTACTTGCGTTCAGGGTATATTCCTGGATATTAGGTATATCAGACTGCTATTTGTGCATTTGGGGATTGCAATTTTCCCTTACTTGTCTAAGGAGTTTAACCATTCTCCATATGATTACGAATATTATGGTTTGGATGAGATATTAATAACACATCCTATCAAAAGCTTCAAATCGCCTTTGTTAATGGCTTGGACTTCGAAGCAGTTTTTTAGTATAAACATTAAATATTTTAATACCCGAACCCACTAGAGTTATGGGCCGCACCTATAATGTCTGTAGGCAAGGCACTTTCTACAATTATTCAAAAAATATAAGAGAGTTCAATAAAAGTTAAAGGTTTCGAACCGAGATTAAGCCAACCTGGATACTTACGGGCAAACGAAGTGATACAACTTTCGGCAAAAATTCTAGGATGACATACAGCTACGGTGACCATATTTTAGAACTTAAAATATCGAATAATAGAAAAAGACAAATAAATCTAACTAGTAGCGCGAGAAAAAGAAACGATTCAATTCGTTTTAAAGAGTAGTAATTTATTATTAAGATTAAGATCGTTAAATAAATGAGGAAGTCCAAAAAAAAAAAAGGAAAAAGGAAAGAAGACGGAAAAGAAAAAGAAAGGGAAGAATATGAAAAGACAGCCATATCTTGTTTGTGGACTGTAGATATGTCAAAGTGGATTGTGGAAGTGGATGTGTTCAAAGAATATCTCGAATTCCTTCCACAACAAAATCAACGTGAATTTCAATAATTATACAAATCGGTCCGCACTTTTTAATAAACCTTTCAACTTTTTTAATCCATTCATCAAGTTAGGTCACATAAGCATTAGGGGAGAGGGGGGCACCTTAGGACTCTTTTAACAAAAATCGCTTTAGATCCATGAAAAAGCGGAGTATCCTGCATGATGTTTTATCTTTCAATATTACATCCAAATAAATATGTATAATTATGATTTATACATATAATTTTTTTTTTTCATTTTAATAAACTCTTTAAAGTGTCCCAATCTAAATAAAATATAAACTCTGAGTTTTATATGCCACGCAATGTTTGAATTTCAGTCTCAATATCATAGAAAAAAAATCAAACTAATGACATTAATATTCATATGCAAATGAATAAACAATTAAATGCCGTCCAGTCAGCCTATTTGTTAAACCTGGGCTTATTTTTTAAACGAAAAACAAGCGTTTTCCACAAATTACTTATCCAAAAGTGACCCGAGAGGGATAAAATAGGTATTAACAACTTCATATTTTTTTTAGAACCAATGTAAATTGTTAAAATTTTGGTTGAATAATATCAGAACACATATAAACATTATAATTGAACACTTTTAACTTGTAAATTTAGCATAATTTTAAAGTAATATGCTTACGTCTGGAAATAAATAAAAATACAATTGTCGTCTGGAAACACACTATTTTTTTTTTTTTAAGTTGACATCGTTTCAATATCTATCAGATGTTTGTTTTAAGTGGAGCTGCCACTGTAAAATTTAACTGAAGCAGATATTAAAAAGTTTTTGTCTTATTAGTTTTTTCTAAGTTGTCCTAAAATGCCCCGTCATAAACTGCCCCCTCTTCCCTATTATTTTCAACTTCGAAAATGTATAGAACATTTTATGTTGATGTATACAAAATATTCGTCTTCAAATACACAACTGTTCATTAATAAAATGAGCAGATGCGCATCGTACATATAGCGCGGCTTGCTGCATTGCGTTGTACCGCGTATTGTCACTTACTTTTGACAACTGGACGGCACATTTTTGCGAAGCTCTCCGTTATCCAATCGCTGCGGATGTTAGGTATGTGAAATGAACGCATTTATAGTTACATATCGGATACTTCGAAGTCCGAACGCAATCTGGAGCTCCGTTCAGAATTTTGTTATATAGGGTTGAACAACTTGACCAAATTTCTTCCAAGCTTTCTTCTGTTTAAATTTAAAAGTGTTTAGGGTGAATCTTCCTTGTCAGTCAGACTGCATATTTGGGAGGCCTATTTGTTATCGGGGTAAGTTGAAGACTCTCCAGTTTGTAGCCCCAGTTGGAGCATACGTTGAAGTAAGTCTTAGTATTCCTTTTTTGGTACAACGACAAAAAAAATCTTGAGCAGCAACAAGACCCAGTGGTTTCAATGCTTCCCCTTCCTTTTCACTTTATGTCTTTGGTTTTCTCCGCTGAGACATACCTCCAGTTATATTGTAGAAGGCTAAATATAGTTCTTAAGGATGTTTTCATCCAGAGATGAAATTTCTTCCGGACGTCGCTCATGTGGCAAAACTCGGAATCAATGGTAATAAGTTAAAATAGCTTATGTC
Source organism: Cheilosia vernalis (assembly GCA_949126925.1). Taxonomy (NCBI): domain Eukaryota; kingdom Metazoa; phylum Arthropoda; class Insecta; order Diptera; family Syrphidae; genus Cheilosia; species Cheilosia vernalis. The sequence continues at coordinate 96,995,341 of OX421358.1, read as the reverse complement.
AATTTTGGTAATTTTTCAGTGTGAGCAAAAGAAATTTATCTTAAGGTTTTCAAATCTATTGTATTACATAGTCCAAGTAAATTAAAGCTGTTCAGTTTTCTTCATATTTAACGGTTTTTAATTGTTGTAGAGTGATGGGACCTGCACTAAAAGAAAGCTAAGGAAAACGAGAACTTTGTAATGTAAAAAACTCGAATATGGCTTATGTCGACATAAGCTATTTCAACTTATTGCCACAGATGTTATGGATAAAGTGAAATTAAAATTGTGTTGCTGTAAGTCCTTTTGAATATTAACGTTTCTCCATTAGTGGAATAATTCTTTTTTCCTCGCTTCGTTTGAAATAGTGAATTCGATATTCAGCACTTTACGCCAGGCCTTACGTCTTCGCCTGAAGACTTTTAGTTGAAATAGTTATTTTGTTGAAAGGACCCGACTTGTGACAGTGTTAAAGAGAAACGCGCATGAATGGCAATGAATAGATTAGCGCCAAACTTAGAAAAAAATGGCCTCCACCGCTCGTAAAATGTACACGAGTCCAACTGACAGTGAAACTTTTAGCAGCGCCTTCCACAAACGAAGGAACTAATTGAATTATGTTTAACAACGTCAACATTTGTTGCCTCTCTTCGTTTATAAGCCCAAAAGTTTTATGTACATACAGCTACAACATCTTGGGTCTCCCTAATGGCTACATCTTAAGACATGATTTAATTAAAAGTTCGGCTCGACTTTGATTGGCGATGAGTCGCCTATTCGCCTATTCGCTTATTCGCCTATTCTCATCATGAACCGAAAGAAAAAAGAAAAACTGTCTAAAAACTAATTTTCGGGCGCACTTTTGCTCACTTCGCAATGGCGCGGCGGCCGGGTAGTTGAAGTCGAATTACGACGATAATTCGCCACACTCGTTGCGTTTTTATCGCACGCGAGTGCCTCGGCATATCCACATACTCATTTGGGAATACGACGGCGATAGTGTTGGCCCATCAACATGGACGAGAAACTTTTCATATTTTTTTTTTCTAGGTATTTGCGCTAAAGTTTTCCTCTTTTCCATGGTTATAGAGTAGCTGGATGTGGCGTTTTCTTTTTTTCTTTGGACTTGTTTTCATAGTTTTTCCTTATTTTTTTCGGTCTAGAATTTTCCCTTCTCATCTGGATCCATTAGATATTTCCCAAAAGGATACAAATAGCTATGCGGTGGTAGTGCACAAAGTATAGAACGAGTGAGTGTGTGCTCTGAAAACTGGGCCCAATGGAATATCCTATTATTTTTCTGCTCAATGAATATTTACTGATGTGTATCCTTTTTTTTTTGCGCTCCTTTTGGTTGGTCTACTCCTTCTGCCCTTTGATTCGGATTGTTCTATTTCCCGGGAGTTATCTTATTTTTGCAAACTCATGGCCTTTTATACCTACCAAGGGTAGGATGGCTGTAGCCCATGTTTTGTTTTTTCCTCTCTCATCATGCATAATAAGAGCAAAACTCGTAGATGAATGAAACTACATGGAAAAGTACTTTTATAAAATACGTGATTCTGGATAAATATTTTCTATCGCATCCTTTTCTCATTCTACGTTCTGTCTTGTTTTTTTTTTTGGGTCAGTCAATTTATGTATGCATGGATGGAGGATGATAAATTGGAAAACAAAAATGAGTGTGTAATTTTGTTTTTTGACATAACTCAAACATATTAAACCAAACGAGTCAATACAATCAGATAAGTGTACCTATGAGTATCATAGGGTGGATCACATTTTATGGCAGTTTGTATTATACGAGGGTCTCTACTTCAAAAATTTGTTCTAAGTGTCCAACTAACTTGAATTGTTTTCACAACCAAAAACGAACTTTGAACAAGATAGTTTATTGGTTTGCCACCGCAAAAAATTTACTAAATTATTTGCATACCTTCAAAACTCTAGTTTCCAAATGCAGAACTTTAAGAACCGTTTTAGAGATCTAGAGAAGACAGGTTGTTGTTGTTTTGGTTGTACCCACATAGCTATTCGTCTGTTAGAGCCTGGTGACAGATCTCGCAACAGCACATTCAGTGTCAAATTTTTTTGGAAGTGAAGTAAGTCAAAAAGTAGCGTATTCTTCCGGGACAAATTTTAAAATCGTGACCAATTTTAAAATCTGGAACCAGCCTCATTATTCTAGGTGAAGTCAATTTCCACCTGCTTCTCATTCAGCAGAAGAAGTGAGCCCACTTGACGATACCCTAATTTTTTGATAAGAACAGCATAGAAAGCACGTGGTTTACTTTAAAATATTTTGTGGAAAATGTAAGTTGTTGTAGGCACGTGATTTAGAAGTGGTTTAAGTTACTCCATACTCCATCTCCTCTGTATACCTGTCCGGCTCTCTCACAAAGACGAAAACTCCATTTGGGAGCATTCTACTATAATGATCTGAACGATCTAAAAAACATAGACATTCGTAATCTCCTTCGCTTCATCAGAAGCTCCAAGTGGTTCAACGAGTAGGAAGAATTCAATTTAGGATTCATGTGGTATCACAAGGGACCTTATAAAGGTCTAAGTTAAGTGTGTCCTATCCTCTCCTAACCTAAGTTACTTTAACCGGTTGCATCAAATTTACTGTACCACTCGAACAAAACTTTTGCGGGCGATTCCTTGAATAACTTTAAAGCATTACAGTGACAGTATGACAGTTGGTTATTGGGCATATTCAGAAAGCAGTTATTTTAAGTCGACTAGAATGGTTTGCACTTAACGCAAAAAGTATAGATTGGTCCGTAACGTAATTTTCCATAGGTCAGCCACATAACGAAGTGCTGGCGCTTACGAAATTCTTGACTAGCCGTCAAAACTGGACTGGAACGTTCTCATTTGCAATATTGCTGAAATCGGTCACTCTTGTAATTTTTTGTCTGCTGTGCGGGCCATCTGTCAATTCCTATTAGTCAGCAGTTATCTTTCGGCTGTTGATTGTGACCTGTAATCTGTCATTTGTTTTCTCTCATCTGTCACCTGTCGTCTACTCTCTACCATCTGTCACCAGTCAACTGCGATTTGTCATCTTTTTTCTCTATCAACTGTCATCACACCTTTGGGGCAGACTTTTATCTTTAAGCTAATGTGAAAAATCCTTAAATGTCAGAAGACCCTTTAACTTTTATGTGAATTAATATTTGAAACACATTTGTTTTAGGAATTATTTAAGGAATTGCCCAATCCTTTGAAACTATCCACAAAAATTTGGATGTATTTACCTACATAATAGGTATATTTTTCATAAATTAAAAGATGAAAATAGAAAACTAGCTAGATAAATTAAAAAAAATAAGTCCAAACGGCACAAGTGCTTTAGGTGATATAAACCTGTTTACATGAGGATCATTACCCTTAGAAGAACATCGGGGACATAATGAATTGAAAAAAAAGTAGCCGGAATGGCAGTTGTCGTATACCGAAGCAATTGTTTATCACCAGCCAACAATAAACAGTTCCTTAATATGCATACCCAAATCAAATTGATTCCTTAAACCTCTAATGATATCGTCGAAGAAAACAATGTCATATCTTATTAGATAATATTAATTTCCTCAGCGAAGCTGCACAAAAAATTTAAATGCTACTGAAATCAAAGAAACCAAAAACATTATAGGGTACATCGCATTCACTGGCAACGCATAGTAAGCTCACCACCTCACTGTTGCTTATTTTGTTTGTTCTCTTGTCGACAAAAATTATATCAGTGCCATTACACTTAGTAGCTGCTCTGTCGATACGGTCGCCGTTTTAACGATGCTTAGGTATGGGAATCCAAAGTCAACGATAGCACACAATATTCAGCGCAAATCGTTTAGCATACGTAAACCGAACGGTCTCGCAAAATTCTTAATTGAATGGAACTAGAGCTGTTGAATGAATTAATTGAGCGTAACTGGGACGATGTTCTTGTTTTTGTCCTACGCTCGTCATAGGAAAGCTACATCACATTAAGCTTAACAACATAATAAGATTTTCCAAATCATGAGGAAGTCGAAACGGCACCGGCGACACATCTGTCAATGGGAATGGGAAGGCGAAGAAAAAAGCTGTCATCGCTATAGTTGTGAAACAGAAAACTTAATCTTAATACATGAACGTAATATTTTGTCACATGGCTTGATGTTTGTTTTAGTTTCATAGTGACACTAGAACTTTTCAGTTTTCACCACGCTTCGCGTTAGAAGTTTGACTTTGAGATGACGGCGCAAGTTTTTTGTTTGTATATTTCTGGTTATTATGAGAAGGCGTCGTCGTCAAGTCATCTAAATAAAGATAGTCAAACTATTTGTATAATTTTATCGCAATAATATTATGCATGAAAAAAACATGAATGACAACGTAAGCCGATTGGGTGTCCCTGTCCAGTCCATTGATAGATTTATGTGACGGATGCCGGTGGACAACTGAATGTTAGCTTAAAATATATCACTTTGCTCGGAACGTCGGGTACGGACGTACAATATTATAGGCACTTTTATTTCTATCACATTTTCTGGCTGGTGTTTATGAAATGTAACTTTGTATAGTTGAGTAATATTCTTGAATTCTTTTTACTAAATGACTATTTTTTTTTCACAGATGGATTACAAACAATTCCTTTGGCAATGGGCGAATCTACATTTTGATTTTGGATAAACGCAAATGTAAGTGATTGTTATTAAGAGTGACATTTCATCTTATTTAAAAATTGGCGTGTTTTTTGAGCTTTGATCTCAGCAGAGGAAAATAAAGGAGGATTTTTAGCACGCAATTACAACAACTACTGTGAGTGCTCGAAGTGTCAAGTAGAGCGTCAAAGCTCAAAAAACAGGCCTAATATAGGATTTCATTGATTTTTTGAATTTGTTTAATAATGTCATATTTTTTTTTTACTTTTGCGCTAATTAATTGAAAGCATGTTTATACTCTTAGATATACCAATGTACCTACAGTAAGCGGGATATCTAGTTGTCGGGGTCTTATGTCTGTTATATGAAAGCTCTACCTAAGCCATGTGTGGCAATCGACGCTTATACTTGTTTAAGGCGTATTTAACAAATTAATTTTATTATCTTAGTTCACTGTCCTAAGTTACTATGCCTAAGACAATTCTCAATCAATACAATAAGTACCTACGAAAGTATTTAAAAGAGTGTAGAGACATTAGAAAATATTTCATGTAAAATCATTTCCGACCCTCTTTCTGCTTTTCAAAACACTTAGGGCCGGTATGTTCAAAGCTGGTTAAATCCTTGGCTAGGTTATAATAGATTTAGGTTAACCAATGATTATAAATCAGTGATAACCAATGAGTGTTTGTTGAGCGTTTTTTCACTTCGGTCAGCAAACCATAGCTTTGCAACAATAATCGTTCCATTTTTCCAGTTTATTTGTCAGTTCAATGATTGACCGAATCCATGGTTAGTTTTTTATTGTTTTTGTTTTTCCTGTCCTTTTGTTTTTGATAAGTAATTTGTTTAGGTAGATTTTTCATGAATGCCAAAATCGAACAATACGCATGAATTTTTTAATAACTGAAGAATGGAACTTTGTTTTTGTGAGACAATCAGCAATTGTTTTTAAAACCAAAACTGAAATAAAGCTACAAATAAATAACAAATAAAATTTTGTAAAATATTTTCTCTAATGCGTGTGCTTTAGCTCAATTTATGAGAGTTGTCATCGGCTAAATGTTGAAAATAATCCTTATTCATCCTTTATTTTTGTAGAAACCTGTACTCCCACCTTCAATTGACTGGCGTATAGTGTATTTTATTATGTGCCAGTTGAAAACGTCAACGAATCCGATGTGAGAGATTTTATTGGTTTACTCCATCTTGTTCATTCTATTTTTTGTATTTTTCTTTTTGTTAGCACGATATTGTACAAAGAATTTTGAGTAGCAGATACGTCAAAATGAATACTTACGTATATTACCCGAACTCCTCGGCACGCTTTGCGAACTCGACCGAGCGCCCGTAACCATCGATATGGAATGAATATATCTACTCTATCCACCAACTTCACCCAGTCGAGCATGTGCAGGACCTATTCTAAATACTACCTGAGTGGCCGGGATTTCACCACTCCTTATAGGAAGAACGTAAATTTGAGCCTACTGTTGGTTAACACGTTGTCCCTAAAAAATCTTGAACAAACGAAATTACAGAAAATCAGTGGTTAGATCTCATTAACCGCTCAAAATCGGCTGATTATCGATTTCTCTGGTTAACTAACCATAACCAACCAACTGATTCACTGGTTAATATTTTGCTGAACAAACACGTTAGCTGGTTACCAATGATTAAAGATAACCAATATTGAACAAACCGGACTTTATAGTGTCGTTTTCTCTATTGGAGCATAATGAGAGAGAAGTATGCGATGTGCGCACAGAAACAGAGGACATATGAGACACCTAAACCTGTGCTGGTTACACCATAACACCAAAAATGTTATACCCTCATGTTTTTTTTATGCCTATATCAGGGAGGCTCTTGTGGGGTTTTATTATGAATTTAGATGTTGCCCTTGTTGCTATACCTATGGTCTTCCATATGAAGGGAACTAAGATGATAAATAAACATCTCCAAGAGAGAAAAGTTATATTTTCTAACTAACTGGGCCAAAAATGTATGCTAAGCCAGGTGTTCTCTCTGAATGGTAGAGTAGAGGTGACGTAAGATCTAGCATTGCATACCTGTCACGTACTAAGGTTGTTTTTTTTTTTTTGTTAGAGTTAGGTATAGGTATAGCACTTTAAGTTGGCAACACTATTTTAACTGGCGGCCATTTTGTCAGCTGTCAAGTGATTTATTTTCAGTTTGGTTTGGCATTTCAACATGAAACGCTTCCCAATTTTGCAAAATTTATTTTGAAAATAATGGTACTGTTCGAAATACGTATCGCGCACTTCGTCAATTTTCTTAAACGAATTTATAGTTTAGCGACAAAGCTCACTTTAGGTTGAATGGATACGTCAATAAACAAAACTGGCGTAGGTATTTGGAGTGATGATACCTAATCCTGAAGTGTATATGTTGAGACACCGTAACATATTCAAAAACTGGCTGTTTGGTGTGTTCTTCAAAAACGAAGTTGGCTAGAACGTTACATTCAATAATGGCCGCTATAGAGCCATGATTACATGACTTTTTCGTTCACCAATTGAATCACCATGATGTGCAGGAGCTGTAGGTATATGTTTTCAACAAGACGGCGCAACATGTCACACAGCTCGTGCCACAATAGATTTATTGAATGAAACGTTTGGTAACCGCATAGTTTCACGGACCCTTGAATTGGCCTCCAAGATCGTGCTATTTAACGCCGCTTTACTACTTTTTGTGCGGATATCTAAAGTCGCAAGTCTACGCCGATAAACCCCAAAAAGATTGACCACTTGGAGGACAACATTCGCTTCGTAGTTGCCGATATACGTCCACAAATGCTGGAAAAAGTCATCGAAAATTTGACCTCCAGATTAGACTACGTCCGAGCCACCCGTGGCGGTCATATGCCAGAAATCATATTTAAATTATAATGCCAGAAGATTATCTTTCGAACAAAGAAAATTTCATGTCGATTTAAAAAATCATCTTTGTTTTATTCCATTTCTAAAATAAGAAACTTTTCTCACAGTTGTGTACTTAAATCATTTGTTTTTAATGTTGCATTGCCAAGCTCACCGTGATTCGGCTGTAGAAATCGGGACTCATGATTAGATTTCTGGCAGCTTCTTAAAGCAATTCAAAGTTGGTACATTCGTGTTGGATACCCGCTTCGTCCGAATACATTAGTCCCTTACGAAATGTTGTTAATTTGGTAGACGTTTTGTAAAAAGCCATTCTCATGAGTATTATAAGATGTGAAAACCTCATGTTTTCTATAGGTACATTCTGCTCCGCAATAAGATCAATAGGCGTAAGCTAAGATTATAAGACGTGGTGTCCTATCAAGCAGGCCTTCCTCTCTTTTGGCGTTCAAATCGCCAATTTGATTTACGCGTTATTTTAAGGATATTGATAGCAGGGTTTAGTCGATTGTTTTATTGATACAATCTGTGGAAGCGTCGACTTTTCTCGCTATGAAGACATCTTCGCATATTTGAGTAATTTTAAAGATTTGTCTATTTGATCGAAATTTTCATTAAGCCTGCTGCAACTTAATTAGAAATCAAGACTTTTCGCTTTTAGTCTGACATACAGGTATAGAAAATTCGCATGTATACGCTGTGCCTCTGTTTAGAAGAAGAAACATTCAAGTTGAAAGTTGCCAGGAAACTGGGTGCGTCTTTCTACAGCGTCATTTTCTTTGGTGTCAGTATCATGAAAGATGGACAAACGCAAACAAAATTCGCTGCAACACCTTTAAAGTAGATTTATGTCTGAATTTACACAACTGAACAAAGCCCTTCCAAATCGCTTTCAACATACCTCCACCCTGCAAGCATACAAGCATCAAGCTGATGCTTGCTCATCAATGCATGAATAACGATTAGTGAACGTATCACTCTGTTATTTATAATTTCATTTCGAGAAACTACAGTATAACCTTCAGAATCTACAAGAGACGAAATGGATCGCAAAATGCGAACCGAACCCACGTTCCATTTGCTATTGGTAGGTACATACCTACGACGCCATCACCTTGTTGTGGCTGTATATGCCATCACGTAGCCGTGGTCGCAAAAGACACTGCGCACCCATGTACCCAGCTATAGTGTAGTCGACAACGATTCCCTCTCTGGTCACATGTGTGACTAAAGTTTTCTCAAAAATTTTATTACAAAACGTTCCGTCGCAATATGTGTGCGGGGTAATGTTTTCCAGCTACGATACTTTATAAATCTAAAAACCTGCACCAATATACACGATACGATGGTGCGGGCACATAAATTTAAATCTACCCACCCACCATAGGTACTCATGCATCGTACCCAATGCAGACAGAAAAACACATTCGATTGGACGAGCACATGGAAGAGGCAATTTTCAGCGATTTAAATTTGAAATTTCATCTCGCTATGAAAATGCAAATTTCCAGAAGAGTTTGAAATTAATTTTCAAAATTTCACGAGCCCATTGGAGTTTGTTGTTAAAGCGATTATAGTTATGAGGTGCCTTTCTCTCTCGCTTTCTGAATTCCATGTTCCAACTAATTACGCTTAACAGCGGACTGCGAGCAGTTAACTTTAAAATGGAGCAATTCCGCCGCCCGCCAAAAATAAGAAAGTCCATGCCATGATACACGAATGAGAGTCCCTCGGCTGGAAGGTATCCTAATTTTATATTTTATCTGCAATTCCCCAGAGATAACCCTTTTTAATTCGGTATTCGTTTGCGTGTTTCGTCTTTTGCTCTGTTTTTTGTTCCCTGCCCCTGTTCCTTAGTGTACTCGGCTCTTTATAAACATTTTCTGATCCGATTTATTTAAATGTTACGATATCGGAGAGACAGAAAAAAAAAAACACCAACAAGAAGATGAGCACAAAATAACATCTTGCGGCGGCCATCATTATAGGGATTTGGGGGGCACTGCAGGCATCCTGCATTTTATCTTTGAACTGTAGGCGAGTGTGTGCTTTATTTGGAAAACATGGCCGATACGTATCTGTGCTTGTATAGTTGTATATCATTTTAAGCAAAGCAGTGCGCGATAGCATCACTCAACAAATTGTCTTTGAATGATTGGTGTTGCGGAACACTTGTTTTTATGTTTTGGGTCGAGCTAGAGATGTGAGCACGTATGGAATTGTTTAGTTTAGAGAATCAGCAGGTGGATATAGAGGATGTGACGTGAGGAATCCCTTGAAATGATGAAAGTGAGGGAAGTGAATTGCATAAATGTAAATAATAGGATTGGATCTGAATTGGAATAAAAAAATAGGAACGGCAGCCAGTTTTGGAAATGGCTGTAGATAGCTTACTGGGTCGAATATGAGTCGAAGAGGTTTCCCTTATCACGTTCAAAATAGTGTTCATTTACTCTATGGAAGGTCCAATTTCTGCCCGGTAAATATTCCCTAAATGCTTTGACAAAAGTGATTCTTCACTTGATCTCTCCGCCGATATCGCATTTGTGATGTAGTGAAGCCTACTTTTAAGTAATAAATCTACGAAGATTTTAAGATTTCTTTCTCCACGACAACAGCCAGACCCATCTTCGACACCTCTATTTCAACATTTCCAAAACGACTCACGTATGACCTTTATCCAGCTCATTTAAAAGTAGAACAGCAGAGCCGCTCTTATTTCAACTAAGACTATACCTATATATACAAAAGGATGGGACTTTACATTATTTATTATGCTGGTGCTTGGAAGTTTGATGTGCACCTTACCTATGGGGAAGACCACTATTTCTTTACGATAGGCATAATAGCTATTTAAGCAAATTCATTTTTACGAGAAAGATCACCGACTACTGAGAGTGCATTCAAAAACATTTAAAAAATGTGTCAAAAACTCAAGACCTAGTGAAATGCCGCCATAAATAATACGGCATAAAACTAGTCAAAATACCGCCAAAAAAAACACTAAAAATAATGTTACGCTTAAAAAGTCATCATTGACAAACTCGTCAAAACCACATCAAAAAACATTGAAACCTTCTTCAAAAATGCATGGAAATTCTTTGAGAAAGACTTTGCAAATGATTCAAAAAACGCTCCAAAAAATGGTTGTTCAAAAGGGAGTTTAAAAACACTTTAAAGAACGTTTAAAAAACCTTTCGCAAAAATAGCATTGAAAAACTTGTTAAGAAACACATCAATAGCAACGCGTCAGATTTAAATAAAATAACCTAGTACAAGAGCTTCAAAAAAACGTGAAAAAGAAGAATGCTCTAAAAACTGATTAAAATCTTATCAAAAAACACTTTCAAAACGGATAAAAAGACGCTCAAAAACGACATCAAAAATATGTCAAAATGCACTAAAACCCATTCAAACAAATATTACATATCGCTTCAAAAAATTAATCAATATTCGCGTAGACACTTGAAAAAAAATATCAAAACTTCCTGGAAAACTGTTGGCAATCAACCGAAAAACAATTAAGTAATTCGTCAAAAACTCATTAAAGTCAAAACCTTACTAAATTCGCTGCTCTCTGAAGAATTCAGTGTGAACTTGAAACGGAAGGAGTTATCTGGGGTTGGTTTTTATTGGCCTAAATTAGATGAAACTTATAAACAGCAAGAAGTTCCGTGGACTTAGTGATACAAAAAAGCTTCGTGAGGCCCAATGGTTCCCAGAAGTGATGTGGTGTCACTGAGCTGAGCACTATTAAGGTGCATTGAACTTCGGTTAAAGGTTTAGCCTATGACCCATAATTTTTGATTTCATTTTAATATACCTATGCAGCTTTTTTTATGCTATTGCGAGGAAGCAGATGCATACCTACTGATTACTGATGTAACCTGAGCCCTCCTTCCCTGGTAATAGGTCACCACACATTGCGCAGCTTAATGGAAAGCGTATTTTCAACCGTCACCGAAGCTTAAAGTAGGTGCAGCATAGATTTATACCGCTTTCATCGAAAAGTTTTTTTTTTTTGACTAAATAGGTACTATAATTATAGAACTTCGTTCACGTTAATAATCGTGATAATCGGGGCTACTAAGTCTCAAGATTCTCAGGACGGCCAAGGCTAACACAAGGTAGCTATATTCAACATTGGATTTACTTTGCATTTAGCTCCGAAAAACAAACCAGATTTTGGGGATCTCACGAGAAAGAATAAAATCGTTAAAATCCAACAATATGCCAACATGTAGTTAACTAGCCGAAAATAACCAACTAGGCGAACAATACCCACTTGACTCCAAACACATCGTTATTTGAAAAGTTTCTGCAAATTTCACCCAAATAGCCACGAACCTCAGCTACTAAAGCAAACTTAAATTAAGCACAAATTAAAACCTCCTGTCGTCCTCGAATTACATCCAGATAATCAAACGAGTCTGCCCATCCCGTCTCAGGAAACAAAAAAATAAAACCCACCTTCTGTATGAACAAGGGTTAATTGTTTTGTAAACATTCAACTGCCAATAAAGCAACGCACACACAACCTCGCACAAGTAATTAGAAAACTTCCCAAAAACTCAGACTTGGATTACATGCATCAGGATACACTCGTTTGGAATATAATCAGAAAGCCACAAAATATCCTCATACCTATCTGTCGACGCATATATTATTCAGAGGCAAGTCAATAACGATGCCACTCGCCTTCATTTACGTATAGCCACCCGTACAGCATCAGCATCCCATGTGCTTAATTTGTATATCTATAGGTACACTGAGCATATATGTGCGCCATACTATATTAAGCCCCAGCTATTGGTAGTATTCGTATCTAATGGAATTTGTTTCAACACCGCAATGAGTTCTTCATCATACGCATATACAGCAAGACATGTTGATTATTAAATTGGGGGAGTGAAACCGCACGTATGCATGCCTACATGTTGCTGGCAGTTTCTATAATATATTGCTAGGGAGGAAAAAACGACGATCTAGATGTATTCAGCATCACCCCACTGGAGGAAGTATCCTTTTTTTTGCGTTAGAAGTTTTCGCAAATATCCTCGTCGAACGTGAGAAATAGCTACAACTTAGAGTTAGGGTGTGTACAATCGTAGAGGTGTACCCGGGGGCTAGAGGTGGTTGCCATTTTGGCATGGTGTGTCAAAATGCGAATGAAAATGGAACGCGGTTAGTGTCGTAAATTTGTCTCACTATCGTGAACTCTATCAATTAAGTTCATACAAATCGGTTAGAGTAAATAATGTTGATAAAACGGAAAGTAATTGTTGCGGTCGTAAATTAATGGCGGAATAACAGCGGGTGACTTTCAGCGAAAGAGAGTTAAAATTTGTCAAATGTGAGAGCTATTTCAGTAGTCAATAGGTACTTGATAAAAATGCAGCCTTGGAAATGAGTTGATGAACCCGACCGTTGAACGTACTCCAGGTACTTTTAAAATCGAAGTTTTTTTTAATTCCCCAGTAAAAAAACGATGAAGGGAGTAAATAAAGATTGAAAACTATCTTTTGTAGCCTGTCACTATTCACAGCAATGAATGTGCTTCAACCGTCATTTTATACTGCAGAGAATACCTTTTGTTCGTCAAGCTAAAGACGAGTTGCAGAAAGAACACAGCTGAAGGTTCGAATTAGAGTGAATCATTAAGTAGTTCGCCATGAGACAGAGCTAAACGCTTTTCATTGCACAGGGGTGAGACGAATTTGTAGGTACTAAATAGGAGATAATTTTTATTGGGATCAAATCTTAATAAGTTTCAGTCCTTTGCTATCTCTCATAAGGTGGAGCTATGTCATATAGGTAAGGTCAACCAGAGGCGGAAGATCAATAACCACCATCATTTACTTATTCAGCTACGTACTATCAGCTGTGCCAGCAGGTCGTTTTGGTGTACCGACTTCTGCTAGAATGGTTCTAATGGTTATGTATAACTTGCGTTCCTCAATTGTGCAAAGGAAACCTAAAAGATGATAGAAGAAGCCTTCGAAATGCTCTGTCTAATGTAAGTAGCACAACTGATATGCATGTAGGGAATGATGTCAAATAGTTTCCGCCCGTTTCACGACTAAACTTACTTGCTCAAGTGGTTCTACTCCACGAAGTGGTTAAATTTATAAACTAGCAAGCCTCTCTCCCTTAGTAAAACTACGATTACATATGATACTTTTCATGTCAAATTTTGACACGACGATGTCATTATGAGGTAAACATTTGCTCTAAATTTGTAACTACGTGCGATCGCCTGTCAATTGTTTCGGCCTGTTGCTGCGCACTCTCACGAAGGACCACCGAATGGCCTAATTTTTGTGTCAGTGTGTCTAAATTTGCTACGCAAAATGATGCGTGTAGGCTTTACTATAAGCCTGGAGCTTGAATCAAAATCAAATGCTCTGTCGGCCTGAGAGTTTATGTATCCATTCTGCAACCGTCACAACTTCTAGGTGCCGAAGTCGTCTTGTTAGTTACTGAAAATTGTAGGGGAACCCCAAAATCATAGGTAGAAATTATTCTCTCTAAACTCTCAGAGTGGCTTTACCCACATTTGAAAGTAGTGAACGATGCGTTTGGGCGAAGACAGAGGGTGACTGAAACAGTCTATGGATTTAGAAGGGCGACCTTCTTTCTTCCTTCAGTTGGTCCCCACAATGATGCAGTAGCAAGCTTCTCTAACGTGTCGTCCAACACCCCCTAAATGCTCTCATACGAGGCTTTGGTTCGACTTTGGATAATTTGTCTTATTGTTCATCCGCAGTCTGAAAACTTGGTCGACTGTGTTCGTTTTCCGGCTAAAACAATTCAAAACAATTTATAGCAGACGATATATACTGTACCGCGAATGAAAGTCTCTGTTCAGGTATATCCAATGACAAAGAACATTTCACCGAATTTTGACCAAAAATGGCCTCAGATTTTTATCACTTTTGACAGACGACGATCCCTTTAATCACCTAATGTTCGGTCTTGCTGGCAGTTACTTCAACTGCAAGAACCGGTCCATTTCTCTTTCCTGATAAACTTCAAGGAAATGGTCTATATAATCCTGTCAAAAATATGCAATACCTTAAGAATTGAAAGACCCTAAGCAAACTCACCTCTTTTGAACTCTTTTGCACTGATCTTGCCTTTTATTTCGTCTAAATTGGTCTGTTTGATTTATTACATCGAGTTCAAGGTTAATGCTACACCCAATTTTTGGAATATTGAGTAAATAATTCAAGAAATGGTCTCAAACCTCCTGACTAGAAAGACAGCCAGTTCTACTCTAAGGTCGTTCGTCTCACGCTGTACTATAGACACAAAGGTTCAACTACTATGGGGCTTAAAAAATTCCTTGATAGATAAATTCTTAGTCTTATGTTCTAGGAAAAAAAAAACATTCGAACTGAACACAGAATGTACACTCGTAGGTACCCAACAACATTTTGTTTTCCAATTTCCACATGTATTCCCACTTAAAATTTCTCTTCGACAAGATCCGCATAAAAGCAACCAGAGTAAACTACTTATTCCATCGGTTGTGCAGCATAAATTGTACAAGAAGGAAGACAGCCCCAGTAGTTGACAACGTATCTATACATTACAATATACATATCTATTTCTTTTGAAAGACCGAAAAAATAAATTGCCATGACAAAGTTTGTGGCCAAAGTCACGTATCGGGCATTTTTTTTGTGAAAAGGTATTTATTTTAGAAAACAGATTGAACAACGATGACGCGAATGCGGTGCAGGAGGTACTACTCACATGAGTCGAGTACGTAAATTGTGTTTTGTTGAAAACTTCATATCGCATACGAAGCTTAGAATTTGTCATATATATGTAAATTGGATGTTTCCTATTTTTATGTCTGTGATGTTGTCGAACGAAAACGGCACAAAAAAAAAAAATAGCAAACAACCCAAACCAACTCCTTGTTATGTAATTTCATATTAAACACATTTGTTGCTCTCTTTTCCTTTCCTTTGGCTTATTCGCAAGGAATATAGGTACAAACAGAAGAAAATAGTTGCAATGTATTCTTAAATGGAAGCGGTTCCTTTTAGTTTTTGCTGGGGGAGGCCAGCATTTTCATTTTAAGGGATGAAGGGAGGGTATAGTAGTCGACGAGTGCTCGATATTCTTTCAGGTATGTCGTTCTCCATTTTTGTGTTTCCTTTGTTTGGGAAACTAACAGCCTTTGTCTGATTTGGAAAATGTGTTACCCAAGCTTCGAATGGAATTGCATCTTTGGATTTAAATTGAAAAAATCGAGCTACAAGGAGAAAAATCGAAATGAGGGATGTGTCTGCAGGAGACTGATGCTACATCCGTCTAAACTAATTAATAACGATATTTCTCGAACTCCAAGCATAGCAATTTAAGTCAGAGAACACTGGTAAAAGTCGTTGGCTGGAGAAGGGAAAAAATCGGAGCGCTAAAGTTGGCACATTTTGAAAAGCTTGTCTGAAAAATATGCTTCCACTATGAAATTTATGTACTATCGAAAGAAATGCTGCGGGTGGTAAAAATAAAATGGATCAAATAGTCGGGACCTCCAATTTTATAATTATTATTCTGAATGTCTTAGACATTTTGTTTCGGATGTAAATACGATTTTGGCAACCGCTAGATATGGTACAGTGGAAAAAAACCTTAAGGTGAGTTTTTTTTTTTTTGCTTGATCCTCGTACCCATCCCGTACCTACAATAATCACTATAGTTGATGCAGACATTTTTTTTTTGTTTTAAAGGTCATGACGGCATCCAAGTTCATCTAAATCAATCGTCTGAGATTTGTCGCAACTGCCGACTGTTAAGGAAAGACGTTCGCAAACATTTACAACACAAATTTTTTTTACAAGATGCACTATTTCTTATTTATTTGATCGATATAAATAATTTCCTTTACGCGAATTCCTTTTTTAAAATGTGTCGGTAGTTTCTGTAGCATCATAATATGATGACTCAACATTCGTCCACTACGGCATACCTAAGTTTGAACGATAAAAGAAACGGTAGATACTAGAAAAGCAAAATGGGAACAATGACATCAATCTGCTTTTCGAGCCGGTGTGGGATACTATGTTAGGTATATACCTAGCTTTCGCCACCGACTATTAATTATCAGGGGAATCACACCACCGAAATATTGTAGGCTTGTCTTCTACTTAGATGAAGCTTACCTTTTGACATATTATGATCCATAGCAAAGCCTCGATATTCGGGAATAAGAAATGCGTTAAGCGTGATCCATTTGTTCCTGTGCCAGTGCATATAATGTTGTTCCCACGTAAATGCTTCAGCTCCTAAGTTTCTCTGCAGTCCTCTAGCTTGGATCGTGGTTAACACTACAATCAGTACCTTATCGAACGAGCTGCTTTTTTTGATTGATGATATTGACGTTTGAAACTTTCTTTTTAGCCGTTTCGACATACTTATTCATAAAATACGATTCGGTTTAACTACAACGAGATAATAAACGGTAAACTAAAGAGTCCTCCACCCAGGTTCTCTATATATTTCTGAGGGACCTTACTTTGTTGCTCAAGAGCAAAATACGTCCTTGACAAAATGGAGTGCGACTGTTATTGCCAGATTGCTGATGCTTTGACTTACCTATTTCAAATTCACAGAAGCACAAAAAGAACAACTACTAACAATCGCTGAAATGTGCTTCTCGTATCGCAGCGAGTCCCAATCGCCGCACGAAACATTTCCTCTCGGTGTACATTGAACCAATTTAATTTGAACAAGGGCTGTTGCTCTCGAGATGCCACTGACTGCTGCTGCCGTGTCTATCTCATCACACAACCGCTTCTTCGTATGCCTCCATCCCTCTCTTATCCATCCACTATACCTACCTTCCATTCCCGGCACACCATGAAGCCATTGCCGTTGTGTTTTCTGCTCGGACATTGTTCCTCTTACAATGGCAACCGGCAGTGAATCCAGAACACACGTCAGCACCAGCAAAGCCATCCACCATACACAATAATATTTCTGGTTCCATTTCGCTTGCTTGTGGTGTATCTCTTTCTTGGGTTGTTTCTTCCGTTTTTATAAAATTCAGAGTAAGGTAGGAGTAGACGCGTTATCCATTATGGCAAGCGGCACCCAAAATGGAAGCGCGCCGATGAAAAAACCTCGGATGGCGGGCGGTGCGCGGAAATGAATTGATTGGATCAATTTTGCGCCTCGCGTATACTTCACCATGGGAATATTTAATTTTTGGCCTTGGTGGCAAAAAATAGAAATTGAATATTGGCGGCTTGCGGGCCTAATTACGTAAGAAGTTAAATGTACACAGAAAGATGCTTTTATGACTATCAATTGGATAGGTCGAACTTGGTGGATAGAATACAGACGGGTCGACACCTGCAAGGGGCCACGTCTAACCCCTGACTCAAAGCCGCAAATAGAATTTCATTTAATTGTGGGTAGAGATACACTCCCGAGTCAATTTGATTAAATCCTTGAAATTTAGTTTTTCGCATTTGCACCGCAAATGTTGTCATTTCGAGGACTCCATTCCGCATTGACTGCGTCCCCATTCAATTGAGAAATGAAAACTGTAGAAAATCTCGTAGAAAAATCTCATCGGATGGTTCGGGAGAGCTATCCCAGCTTCTTGGTTCATAAAATCCCAATCTCGAGCATTTTGTTTGGATCGCCCTCTTTGTGTACGTGGGTTAGTTTGCAATTTTGTTCCACCCCGCCCCCACATTATATCCAAGAGGTTTACCTACCTATACATACAACCATATCATGGCATGATTGTTGACTTGTGTGGTGCCGTGCTTGGTTTTTTTTTTTTTTTGTTGGCTCGAGCTCATTTATCTAAGTTTGGCTACTTTGCTACTTAATTCAAAGATCGACCTTTTAATCCTTGGTAACTTTTGGAAATGAGTTTTTTTTTCCGAGCACAAAAAATGTATCTTCAACCATTTATCGGTTTAAGTGTAAATTGGATTTGCGACGAGGACGAGGACGACATTTGGTATTCGAGAGCGCATTCCTGGGCTCTGAAAACGCTGTCGGAATTCATTGAACCTTGTGAGTGTGTGAAGAGGACGAATGTTGAATGGAAATATTTTTTTGTTTGTTTTCGATTTTTATCTGTTTTTCAATTTTCGTTTGAGAATTTCTTTATCTTCCACTGATTAAGATGTCTGTCAGAGTGCCAGCTCGGTGTTGTCAACAATGTGGTGAATTCTCCCGACGATGTTATAAATTATTTCTGTTTTTCTCTGACTAAGATTAACCGGTCATGGAAAAAAATATATTTCCAAGCGAACACTCTGGCCGAGTGCACGATTTCGATTCAGATAAAGTGGAGTACATAAGTGTCGAGGGATAATCTCGGGGAGGATTATCTACTGATTTAGTTGTCATAATTTAGGCGGAACATTTTTGGAAGTACACTCGGAAAATTCCTATCTAGTCTTATATTTTTTTTTGATGGGTACCTATTCGTTATAATGAATAATTTATGAAGAGATGTGCCTTTCTGTGATGTTGGAGGTCAAATGGATTAGTATGGCTGGTTGTTCTTGTGGAACTGGTCGATTTAGTTTCAACAATTAGATAGGGGTGAAAATTAAAATGAGGCAATAGCAAACAATTCAGTTTGAGATAATGTTATGAACTTATATTTTTGTAGTTTCAATTCCAAACTAATATATTTTGAGATAGATACCTAGGTTTCCTATTTTGTTACAGCAATTTTTGACTTTACTCTGTCCATGCGATTAAATCCCCTATCTGTCAGTTTGCCTGACAGACGTTGCCAGGCTTAGTTGCTCTGCTGGCTTAAGACCCCGCCACATCTATATGTGGGAGCATTGGGAAAATGGGCATTGTACAGGATAGTGCAGCAATGTAATGAAGGTATACCTATTGCACATTTAAAGTTTAGGCTTTCTATATTATTAGTAACCTAAAAAATTCGAAGCAGACGATAAAGTAGAGACTGCCAAAATGCATCCTACAATGTAATAGAAATTAATTGAAATTCTATATAATATTGTATGAGTATATACGCAGCGGTCGGTGGGGACCATTCGATTTGTGTGAGTTTTTAATTCCTGGAATGAATGGAAGAGACGGATTTTTGAGAAGCTCTGTGTAGGCAGTTATACCTACTCTCTTGATGATTGTCATCAGACGTTGGCGTGAGGTACCACAGTGGAAAAAACCTGGAATTTGTATTCCCCTCGCTTAGGTCCTCTAACACATTAACCACTAAGCCGACTTTTTAAATAATACCTATATCAAGTAATAATCATTTTTTTTTGTGTTTTCTTTTCTTTCTAATTGGCTAATACAGTTCAAAACGAAAGCAAAACTTCCATAGGTACATACAAATTTATTATCAGGACAGGTCAGTAGCACGGTTTCTCAAATTCTCGACAAAAAAATGTATTACAGCATAAGCAACTCGAAATAGTAAAAAATCAATCTTTATCCATCACAGGCAAATAGGAAGCTTAAAATCGAACATAGAGTGTAGAAGGGAAGTATAACCTTTTATGTCTGTAGTAAAACTTTCGTCAAAAAGTGGTTCGTTGGACATACACAGCAGTGATACGTCCAATCCTTACCTATTGATCACTGGTATAGTGGTCCGCTCTAAGCAAAGCTACAACAACTTATAAATTAAGCAAAGTGTAAAGAAGAAATGGAATTGGAATCACATGATCCCTACGAGAGCTTCAAACACACTTTTCGCTCATTAGGTAAGTACGAACTTGCCTGCTTTGTTTGTGGCCCCAAGAGGTTACTTAGGAGGTAATTGTGTTTTCTCTTGATCGGAAACATAAACCAACAAACCAATAAATGGGCACATTCAAGAATCATGTTAAGTAAGTCGACTGGATTGGTCTGGATGCAAAAACTAGATTGGTCAGTAAAGTCAATTTTAATATACGTCAACCCTATACACAAAAATTAATATCAACTTGCTGCCCATGCCTACTCAGTCACAAAATATTTGGTTGGAATCGATTCGAATTCTACAGAAGGATTTTTCGCCTTGAAAGCTATTTAAGAAGCGACTACGATTTATTTGGCAATAATGGACTGGTTCCTGCGATTAGCCTAGTAAAAACTTTCTCATGACATCAGGATTCGTGGATTGACAGTAAAAAATGCTTTCAAAAATACAGAAGACATTGGCCGGTGCCATGTTAATTGATTATTGGAATAAATTTATCAACTTTGCGCGTCACAAGAAAAGATGATTTATAAATAAGTGGAAGTATCGGATGGGTATAAGACGAAACAAAGATTGTGCCCTCCTAAAAGCAAAAATTGTATTCTCGACTTTGAATTTTAGGAAGCGCACAATTACAAAAGTTGTATGGAAAATATTTTATTTTAATATGTATTTAAATTACTTAAATTTAAAGTCGAAACGAAAAATGTTTATCGGTATTGAGTTCATTTCGTTAAAACCCAACACCTCGCCTTAGACTTGATGTCAAAAACAGCTCCTGCTATTTAAGGTTAGGTAAACGGATAGGTAGAGCAGGGTGAACCTTACAATACCACTCTTAGGTCCTCGTGGAACCATTGTTCTTTTTTTGGGGTTAATCGTTGGTATTGCATCGGTTATCTTCATCCCCTCCCCTTTTGTTGTTACCAGAAGCTGTCTAGTCATTCTGATGTCCTTAAAATCTAGTAAGTCATGAAAGCTATAGCGTTTAACTGTTATGTTCCTCAAGTGACAGAGACTCCTATACAATCTACTAGGATTTATCTATATGGAAATATTTATTAAATGTATTGAAACCTTTAAGGTCACTTTATAGATTCAACTGTACTCGATAGATAATGAGACATTGGACGTGAAGAGCACTGAATTTTCGCAAATTCGGCGAAGGTCATCTGCGTTAATCTGGTTTTTTCACTGCGCCACCTCTCGCGAACGTCTGACAAACATCCGAGAGTATAACTGTCATGAATGAGCTTCTCAATTAGCCGTTTGGAATCGGCATAAAATTGTAGATCCCTTCCATTCGTTCCAAAAATGAAAACTTACACAAAACGAATGGTTGCGAGAAGCTAGGCCTAGGGTCCTTACGGACCTGTTGCGCCAAAAATTATATTATTTATATTATAGCTGCGTAGTTGTTTATTTAATTTATTATTTTTTATATTGCCATATAAGGACGAATATTATTATGTAGTTACTAACCAGGTTTCAAGAGATAGCTGTGAGCTATCCAAATTTTCAAGAAGTCAGGCTAATTATGAGTGGCTTATAATGCTTCAAAAAGGCTAGAATATCCACCAAGGCTTATGGGGGTATGGGAATACTTTTAATAGGCTTTTTCAGCTTACCATTTGGGTTCACAACCTCACTATAAGTAACTTGAAGTGTGTAATAACTAATAATCAATATTATCCCAAGTACTTACTAATGTAAACAGGTTACACTGAAATGTTTACTTTTACTTTTAAATTCATTCTTATTCGTATTTTTAATTAAACTTAGATACTAGACAAAAACGATTAAATCTAATTTAAAACTAACATTTATCTTATTATAGCTTACTTGCTCTCAGCGAGCGCTATAAACTTATCAATATTCTTAAAATTATTGCCTTTCGGCCTTAAATCTATCTACTTACAACTACTTAAAACTACCTAAGCTACTTAACCTAAATTATATTATAATCAGGGTCGTAAGCAATCTCATCGATTGGTCACCATCCTGATAGCGACCCAGGGCGCCTGACAGCCACCAACAAGGGTTCACCCGTGCCGCCGAGACTCAAGCGAGGTCATCAGCTATGGTCGAGTAGGTAGTAGTACTTATAATGTTGGCTAGCCCAGTCCCTCCCAAAGACCCCCTACTCTAAATACGCTGATATGTGTGTGGCTATATACCAACCACAGTTTCTTGTAAAAAGAAACCGGTCTCATTTATAACAACTGAGTAAAATGCTGATCGCTAATATGTTTACACGAGCGATAAGCATTTTCCTCAATTATCCTATAAAGTGCAGAGTTCCCATGACTGCTTAACTATTCTAAGGCCCATTTTATTCACTCGAAGTTGAACACAACTTGGGAAGTTTCCCATATAAAAATCCCCAAGTTGTGTTCAACTTCGAGTGAATAAAATGGGCCTAAAGGTACCATAGGTTACAAAGCTGTCCATATTAACTGAAGATTAAACGATCATTAAACATTTTATATCGGCACTGTTTTTCAAGCAAACAAGTTCATCGCGCTGTGAACTTTGTTGAAGGCAATAATTTGTAGAGATTCTAAACAATATATAATCATAGCACACGCAAATGCAATAAAACAGTATGTACTTATTATTCATAAAGAAAATATATATACGTAGCTTTCCTATTTCAACTGAACGTATGAATGCTAATCGAAGACATCTGGCGATTAAGACACACTAATTAAAACATTTTTCTTAGATACACGCAGTTTTGAATTGCACACGCGTGTTTCAATTGCAACACTCTTGCACCGCATACTCGCGCTATATAGCAATCCTCTTAATTGTATATTTCTACGCAGTCTACATGTTAATAAGGAAATGCTAAGCATGGTGATAAAACTAATAATTTGTTTTTAAATCTAAAAGTGTTGAATACCTACGTACGTACGGTGAGGCTCAGTTGAGCCAGCAGAGGTGATGGATAGAGTGCTCCATTTTCGAGGTGCTCATTATATACGCGAATTTCTTGGCTGGCAAGTAGATGCTAAGTTGCATGTTTACCTATTTTCTTAAAATAAAATTTGTTTATTCGGCGTGATTTGGTATGATTTATGGTACGTGATTTCCTGGGACACTGTGAACTCAACCATGAATTCATGATAGTAAATATGTCTTGTGATGACAGCGTTGAAACGTGTTTTCTTTCGAATTCTTTAAGTGATGGAGAGTCTGTATTTTTAATGAAATAAAGAAGCTGAAAACTATTTAAATTTTAACAGTCTGCCATCGATAAATAGGCATTAAATTAGAAGCCACTTTTAAGCTGGAAGGTTTCTTATGTCCGAGCAACAATGGAAAACATTTTTTCAAAGGGATAATCTGGCATAACTATGCAGATACTCTGTTTATGAGACATAATTTTTAATATGCAAATTGGTTGCTTAGGGCTTAATTGTGGTAACTATTTTGAGAAAAGCTCTTGGAGTTCGAATATTCAAAACGTAGATGAAGAGTTAGTTCTCATATGTCGTTAAAGTTACCTGAAAAAGCGTCAAAAACACTTGGTGATCGAGAAAGAGAATGGAAAGAACTGCTAGACAGTGGTCTGAATATGCGTCAAAACAATGGTGGTCAAGAAAGAGAATACAGAGAACTGACTTTTCAGAGGGGCATGTTCGTAACTATTATATCTATCAGGATATTACTATTAATTAATGAATTAATTAATAGTTGGCCCAACAGGTCTGTAGGGACCCCGGGCCTAGCTTCTCGCAACCATTCGTTTTGTGTAAGTTTTTAATTTTTGGAACGAATGGAAGGGATCTACAATTTTATGCCGATTCCAAACGGCCGACTGAGAAGCTCTTTCAAGACTGTTATACTCTCGGATGTTTGTCAGACGTTCGCGAGAGGTGGCGCAGTGATAAAAACCCCGAGTTGGAATTTGGGTTTTTGCGGTATTCGAACGTGGGACCCCTCGCTTCTTAGTAGTCCAACACACTAACCACTAAGCAACTGGTCTATTGGTACTAAATTGATGGATGAAAAGTCACAGTTTTACTATGTCCTGATTGAGGTAGGTTTCAAAAACAAAATCGCTTTAGCCTTAGAATTAGGTACTGCATTTAACTACTTGAGTATAACTTAGTCACCGGTTGCGGTTCGTTAACTCTTGGCGACATTTTAAAATTTAAAAATACGTAGACAAACTAATCCCTATGCTTTCGTAGTTCTGCAGCGCGCCGACTCAAAAATAAACCAATGGGAGACGTGATTCTTAAGATATTCGTTCCTTCCGTGCAATAGCTATGGAGGACGCCATTTTGATAATTTATAAAAGGATTTGCGCCAAAGCTAATGTCACATAACGAAGAAATTCTGAAGAAACAACTTTTGAACCTTAAAAGTTAATTTTTGAATTAGGAATTGTCTAAAAAGGCTTGAACCTCTCAACTACTCATAGAAATATAATGTTCAGCCATGCTCCCCCCCCCCCCCCCCCCCAACAAATTTGAAGGTAACTAGAAACAAATCGAGCAGCGATTTCTGCTAAATATTTCAATGGTACCATATCTTTAAAAGATCCATATAGAGAGCCTCAGAGCTTATTATTATTTTTTGGACGAATGGAAGCGACCTTCAATTTCATGCCTAGACCGAGCGGCTTACTATGAAAACCAAATCGGAAGTGGCCGATCTACTATAGTAGAATCAAGTTATCATTAATTTTGTATTCACGACTTGAAATCACACGAGAGGGCTTGAGGTCTTGCACAAGTGCGAATATTTTATATCACAAATGCTTTCAGAACCCACAAGCCCTGCTGAGTCTAATCAATACTCAGGTCATCCTCTTTCCTCACCATACCGGTGATGGAACGTTCCATACTTTAATTTTTGTGTGTAGATGTGCCCAATTGTGAACGAGACTTTAGAAATCCGAGGCAGAGAGAGAGAGAGAGAGATAGGTACCAATTCTCAGGAAAACTGTCACCTTTTTGAACCCAGATCCATTTGATGTTACATTTCTTGTAGGTACCCAAAAACATTTCTGGATCAGACGTCGGTGTTTTTCATGACAGGAACGGTCAACAATCCCGCATGAGTGCCGACAAGCTTTATGAACAGCCTTTTTCGACAATCAGACCCAGACTGCGTTAAAAAAGAGTCGCCTTTTGCTGACGCCCAATAAATTGGAATCCAAAGAAGACGGCTGCTGGTCAATTGCCCCCTTGGAAGTAGTTCGTTGCAAAAATTTAAACTGTTCCTATATCAGATTATATGTAGGTAAAAATAGATTCATCCATTATACTTAGACGACAGTTGAAAGATACAATTCCCTTGACATCCTTTTAAGCACCTTCAGTCAGTTGATAGACAAATCCCGTAACATACCAGGAAGCACCCGCTCGGGCAGTTGATAGACACAGTTCCCATGACATCCCTGGAAGCTCCTTCAGAATTTTCAGAGATCAAACTATATATATAATCGCAATGCTTGACTTCCATATCTCTCCTTACAAAGTAGGTGCTGACTAATTGCCCCCACTAAATCCCACAAAGCCATGCCGCCAAAGTTCCTTTTTCCGTACAATTATATCACCGCACCTATACCTACACATTTTTTCCGCAAATAGAATAAATTGCATAAAAATATCACCATTAATACAGAAGCAATTAAATTGGCCTATGAAACATCATAATAAAGCTTATAGTAGCTCGTAATAAAACAAATTGATTTAGCACACGAAAAACATCATAAAAACGGTTAAAACTCTCAACCAAGACCTACGACAACGATCCAGACGCTCAATAAAAAAAAAAAAAAAAAAAAACCGAAACCTCTCAATCATTTTCTGTTCGCTTTTTTTTTTTTTTGTTGTTTGTTGCTGTGAAGTTTGTTTAATTGTTTTTAAATTAGAATGTGCGAACATAAAAATCTCATTTTTATTAGGTACCTATACTCCCGGCAAAGTGTCATAAAATTGCTTTACAACCGCGTGGTTCAAGGTCGACACCTAGAAGAGCTGCAATTAAGTTTTTTATACCCAGTGATGTTTATATTTTCTTTGACTTTGGATGGAATGACCTATGAACTATGGATTTTAGGTAAATCGAAATAATGTCAGCCAAGTCACACTTATCGTCATTTACCTGGTAGCAGTGGTTACCTAATTACCTCTGCGAAATCACCAAGGAAAACCGCAAACAGAAAGCAAACCAAACTTAGCTGAATAGTTTAGTATTTGGTTGGCTGGCGTGTAGGTACTTGCCCCAGATCGGTTTCTCCACCTCCATCGGGCTGAAATAGGTTTACCTCATACCTATCTATAGGTAGAAAAACAAGCAAACTACTTCCATTCCAATTAGCATAATCGACGATGGAGGAAACCGCTCCTGATGGCTGCTGCGAGGAAACCTGCTGGCGCCTTTCGGAACTACCACCTATTTTTCCAACCAACAAAAAGGAATGAGTGCCTGCCGCATAAAGGCATTCTTATCAGAAAAAGGCCCATATTCGAGTTTCCAATGGCGGCGATGTATAATAATCGAGGTAAAGCGGTGCATTTCCGTCAGATGTCGCTGCAGATATCCAGGTAAAGCTATCTGTAGAAAGAGATGCCACATCGGAGGCTGTGCACATCATCCCGTTAAAATCGTTTTCCGTAGTGGGGATGATGATGCTGCTTGCAGGCCATCTCGTTTTTCTGTCAAAATTTGGCATCTGCTCGCTCTTCTCAGTCAAATGGAACTCGCATGCAAATGTGGTGGTGGGAATTTCAAAAAGGGCGTGGTAATACGGCGAAAGAAACAATCATGGCTCTGGCAGACATCGAGCACCAATACTGAAACCAACGGTTTTCAAAGCAACGCACACTGGAGCATTTTTGTCTGCGAGAGTGGTAGTGTCGCACACATCGAAAATGTCTGCCTCTTCTTCCTGCGTGCACCCCTTGATCGACTGTTTTCGTATTTACACTGAGCGCGGAATGGAATCTATACCGCATGGGGTGAGTCGCAGGTTGGCGTTGCTTTCCGCTGCTTCTTCGGTTCCGTTTTGCCTGTCGTTTCTAGAACTTTTGGGAAAAGTTTTTGTTTGTTCAATCGCCGCTGTCGCAGAGAAAGGAGAAAAACGAAAAAGAATCGACGAAAATCTGGGAAACTTCCAAAATCGATTTTCCACTGTGATGACGACGACAAAGACGACGATGATGATGATGACATGGCTTGGCGGAGGCCTGCAGACCCTGCCAAGCTACAGCAGCTGCCGTGATTTGATTGATGTTGTTTCCTTGATATTGGAGCACGGTATGCAGATTATTTGCAGCTAAGGTTCCATGCAGTCCACGTTTTTGTTTTCGTACAACTGATGTTTCCCTCTGCTACCTATATGGGGAAAGTGTATTTATATCTACTTTGCTGTGGCGTGATGGAAATGTGATTGAAATTCGTGTGGGTGGTGTTTATTTTTCGTTGTTTTTGCTCTTGGTTTTGTAATGAAAGTGACTTGTTCTATAGATAGATAGCTACGTTCAATAAGGAAAATTGTTCACTACTCTGTTTGGGTCGGTAGTTTGTCGGTTCAGTTGATTTAGTTCATGATGTTGATTTGCCGACGGTGAAAATGGGATGATTGGATGTAGATACAGTTTCCGCAGAAATTGAATTTTGTAAATTACTCTACCCAAATGAGATGGGGAAGCTTCAAAGTAAGAGAAGCAAGCAGGATTAGGAACTTATGATTCACTAAACTATTCTAGACAGAGGCATGGGGGTAGTCGCATGATTACTCGAGTGAACTCCAAGGCTGTTATCTCATTGCTATACCTCATTTAAACTCACTTTGTAGGTGAAAGACCAAATCTTAATGTTACATATATTTAGGTTGGATTTTGAAACTATCTATCCAGAGGTACCTAAAAGAACTCAAATATAGTAGGTTTAACTGATAAACTTCAATTTCCGGAGATAATGGCCACTTATGGGAACTTGCTGATGTCAATTACTGAAGACGACAGTCCAAGTCCAAGCTACCTCTAGACCGATGTTTATTTTGCGTAAAGCGATATACATACTGTTTTAAAGGCTTGCAGCTTCGTCAAGCTTGAAGACCAACACAGTCCTTAGGCAATGTTATTGACACCTATAAGGAAAAAAATGTTTGGTATGTGAGCAATTGTGACTCTGATAATTTTAGTTTTTTCTCTCAGATCCCACTCACGTTAGGTATACCTATAATTTTTCTAGACTTAGCCACCGCCAATACAACAAACTTGTAACACTTTGCTCAGTTTATTTCCTTGTAGAAATCGGAGAATGAGTAGTGGGTTAAAAAAAGGTAAATCCATATAATATGTAGCATTTGGTATTTTTTCAAATATGTGTAGTCCTGTTGTGGGTGAGCACTTCGTAAGACTAACTAATATATAAAAAGCCTGAACCGCATACAAGAAAAATTATCCCCTATTTGCTACTCGACTCAAGTTGGCTCTGAAGCGTGATCGATTGATATGAAGATTGGTTTGCAGTGGCTTAAGCGCGAAAATACTTCTGACAGTAGTGTAGGTATATTTATGACTGAATTTCCACCGTCAGAAATTACGAATTTCGTTAAGGAATGTTGCATGTAAATATTTTTGGGGAAGTAGATACCTATATCAATACTTGAAAGGTCTTTGTTATAAATGAATAAATCGCCTTTGGAACAAAATTTAAATTTATTGAAATTAATTTAAATTGAAGAAAATTATTATAGAATTTCTTGAGTACCCAGGTTAACTGAAGGTCCGTTCACTTTCAAAGATTCAATATCAATGATATACAACATCAGAAAATATTAAATAAAATTTACTTTTTAGTAACAGGTTGTAGCTTTTAAAGTTGTTTGCAACAGTCTTGAAACTCAGTGTGATATTATAGCTCAATCAACTTAATAAGACATATCAGCACAACACCAAATTGTTGCTGGTGTTTGACGAACTTCATCTGAATAGACGATAGGTACTCTTTGTCACATTAGGTTGGCTAACTGGCAGTGAAACTATGGGACGATTGTAAGAAAAGATTAAAAGCTAGTACACGAAGTTTTCTCTATTCCGTATAACTGCAATTTTTCCTACAAAAATCAAACAAAGCCAGCATATGGTAGTTGAAATTCGTTAGCATAAGGACTTTCGTCGGACAATTAAATTAGATATAGCTAACAACTGGGCTTGCTGTGGAAAGAAATCGAATCCCCATTACATGCTCAGAGGGGAACATTAAAGTATAATAGGTTTGTCATATTCCATATCCGTACTTGACCTGGATGTTTATGTGTCCCAAAAATGTTCTCTTGGTGTTATAAGACTCTGCTCAGACCATGTGAATGGGAGAGTATACTTACACTTTTATTGTTACCAATCTTCTCCAACCACTGCACCTATGTGAATTTTCATACCCATAAGCTAATAAGCATTACAAGTGTGAGTGTTAGGCAGAACAGCATCAGCCTTCTTTATATTATATCTTAATACGAAGGTGGGCTTGAAAAGTTAATAGAGATTGCAGTAAAAGTATTCTTCAAATCCACTGTGAATGTTATTCGTTTGTAATAATGTGGGACATCACTTGTTTCATACATTCAGCTTAGCCCGGTCTAACTAGCAATGTCTTCTGATTCATATTAGACAGACTCCAATAACATTGTGTGGCTCTTGAAGTCAATTTGTGCGCTTAAGGTCAATTTATAAAAAATATTAAAAATTGATATACGGCGCGGTGTAAATCTCTTTTCTTGGCACTTTGTCATATTAAATATATTCAAGAGTCGATAAGAGGAGAGCGATTCATCGAGATTGAGGCTCTTCAAACGAACTACTGTTTAAAAGAAAACAACGGCATCAAAACGATAAAATGCTGTAACTTTTTTTCTAGTTGGAAGACTGTATGCTGTATGTATCCGTCAAATTTAAGACTAGACATTTGCATAGGAACCTACTACTGTCGGGTTGTTACAATATAATCCTTTGTCTGCTACCATTTTCTCTATACTTGTTAGCTCATGGGATATTTTTATTTGCTTAATTTTTTTACATTTTCATTGAGCAAGGTCATATTTTTTGCAACCCTCGCAGCTATGAACAACGCTCAAGATTCTCCAGAAACGGTTGTCCGCCTCACTGTAAGAAGAATAATGTAGTCTTTCTGGAAAGTTCACTGATTGTTATATTATTAAGACAAAATTCTAAAACGATGTAACAGAAGACGCAGTGGCTTATTGGTAAGTGCGTTGGAATACTAGGTACCTACCCAAATTATATCTTAAGGTTTTTTTTTTCCACTCAATTAGCCGTTTGGACTCGGTATAAAATTCGTTTAAAAAAATTATTAAAAAATCACGCAAAACGAATTTTTTTGATATCTATGGAAATTATACATTTGTAGCTGAATCGATTATCTGTCACTATACGATGATAGGATAATTCTATCACAAGTAGAATTTATGAAGTCCATTTATTTAAGATTACTAAACGCCGACCGGCGCTTTTTACTATACTACGGAATATATTTAATTGCATAGTAAGTATTACAGCAAAGTTGAAGAGCGTAGGTACCTAGATTCTTGTTTTCGACTTGTAAAGCCTTAACTGAGGAAATGATTCGTAGCCTCGTGAGTTTTCTTTTCCTGCTGTTGTATGGTTTCGTCCTGGTAAACAATGTGGCAGACAGTGCGTTTATCGATAATTTAATTTTTTGAAATAATTTTTTTGGTTTTATTAGGCCAAGTGAAAAAGTACCTACGCTTATTCAACTTTTAGGTCATTTATTACCTACGGGATGAGGGGCAGAAAAATATAAACGGAAGGGATGATCTACTTTACGGAAAGGCTTTCAAAATTTTTAAACAAAAAATTTATAGAAAATTGCTTCAAACAACACAACCCTTAATGAGCAAACGGTGCCGCGAAATAAGGCCAAGTGAAATAAGACCAACTTCTTAAAAATTGACCAACTTCTAAAAATTGGCCTTATTTCGCTTTTAGATAGTGTAATAAGGCCGACTTCCAACAGTTGGTTATGTTAACAAAATTCGAACGAAAATCCCTCCCAACATCTTTGGACATCGAAAAGCGGATACTGAATGTCAACGGGCAGTTTCACCTACGGTACCATGTTCGTTTTTTCTTGTCGCTGGAGATATTTAAGGCGAAGTTTACGCCGGGTCGCATAATCTCGAGAAGAACTGCTGTCAGTTTGCCGCTGTGGTTTGAGCGATTTGACGTCCATATAGCCTTTTTTGTTTCGGGTGATGTAAGATCTAAGAAATTGTCCAGCAATACTCATCGAGCTTGATGATAACCTTGTTCACGATCTGAATTTATATTATGTGTATACCTATAATTTATCCAAAATTGGAATTCATGGATGACTGCCATCAAACAGTAATAAGATAAATTTCTATCGAACGCTCTTCAACTTGATATAAAAAGACCTACGGTACCTCAAAAACAACTACACTCTACTTAACAATATAAAAATTCATGACACTTTATAGTCTTATAGTTTTCTAAGCTATCATGAGTGGTCTTCCAAAAACCTCTATCGATAAATTCTATAAAATATTTTTTATTTTCATAATTTAAAAATCTACTGAGGTATACCTATGCTAATATAGTTGCTCATCTTTGTACCCACACTATACCTAAGTCAAAATTCTATGAAAAAAATGTAAGAATGTGGATGGACTATATTGTACTCATATTATCTTTTCGTTCAACGTATACATTTTTCTTAAAGCCAACGCAACACTTAAATAAGAGATTGGTATAGCAAAAATATCTAAAGTCACGCTCTGCTCAAAAAAATGCTTGTATTTTTTTGGGATAGGAAAAGATTCCTTTTTCATGTTAGTCCTCAACCCTCTGCACGTTTTGCTGTGTTACCCCCTAGCATTATAATACCTCTATCACCCTGAATGTGATTTCTGACATTTCCTTTTCAATGAGTCGTGAATTATAGGAATATTCCTTTAATATTTATGCGCACACACTCACACCTATGTCACAGAAATATACTTCAAGGAAATCCATTGTTTCGATATCTGCCATCATTATAGGGGCGGGAAAGGATATCGACTATACGCTATACACACTTAGGTAAACATTACTTTTTCTGTTTTCTCTTCCTGGTTCTTCGACAAAATTATGATGAGCGACTTAAGAGGAATATAGTTGAGGAATATACAAAAAAACAGGATTTTTTTTTTGCTGACAGGAAAGTGATTGGGCTCAACGAATGCATGACGAGGCGTAGTTCGTAATAGATCCATACCAATACAGTATTGACTGTCTGAATTGAAATGTTCAAGCAATCTCTTAATAAAATCATGTGGTGAATTATTTCAAATTCCTGTTCTAAACCGCTGTAGCTCTAATCAAAGTAAATGCTTTGTAAGGATTCTTGTTGAACAAGAATAATACAAATCATACATAAATTAGAATAGAATTTCAAGGCCGTGATGTTGTTTGAATAAGTGTTGACCGAACACCATCAGTTATTTGTAAACAAACGCATGTTGGTCGAAATAGCTGGTATTTCCACAATCAGACCACTTGAATTTATTTCTTACAGACAGTGCTTTTCTGTTTGAACGTCTTCCTTCGACTTGAAGGTCTGTTTCCATTAGACAATTAGTGAAAAAAAATAAATCTCCTAGTGGGGAATGTTTCCCTCTAATCTAGACTATAACCTCCGTCCCTCTGATACTTTAGGTATCTCTTAATTAAAACATATCCCATACCACTATTACTAAGACAATGAATGTGAAAAAAAAAAAAATTAAACAATCGAGTTCTTTGCTCCCACTGATGCTTGACAAACCACCATTGACATCACTCATTAGTTGATATCAACTCTGGATTAATTCAGAGCCAATTGTGTATTTCATTAGTCCCCAGTTAAAAAACAATGTACAACTAAATTGATTTCAATAAAAAATGCATTATAAGAATTTGCCTCGAAAATGCGTGTGTTCTTCTCTTTTTTTTAATTTTATTCAGTCTGACCCCAAACACACTAACTTTCGTATTGAATTTACAAACACATTCGTTGTACACGCAGATACAAGTTCAGATATATTAATAATTCATACATCAATATGTAGCACAACTATGTCCAGGGAAACCAAAAGAAAACTCAAACAATTTACATCGAATTTATTTCAATTTAAATTTTTAAAAATATCGTTTCCATGAATTTGCATAAAGAGCTAAAAACCCGTGTGTATGCTATTTGCTGTATGCTTTTCAAAGAAACTCCACCTGAGTGTATCATTTGAACGCAAACTGCTCATTCCAAACCAGACTGATGCTAATACTTCTTATACTTGCACAAGCATCAACATACCCGTCCATATACACAAACAACAAAAAAAGTTGCCCTCAGACGCTGTTTTCAAATTACGTTCCATGTTTTGTTGATGGCGTAGGATGGTATGTCACTGGGGATCTCACTTGAAATTTGTAGAATGGGTACCTGCACTGAAAAAAAAATCTATTATCAAGAAAAATGGAAAATAATTGAGCTACTTATATTTTTTAATGTAGATTGTTTTTGAAGGAACGCTTACAAAATTTGAAAGGTGAGACTTTAGTGGTAATTTAAAAAAAATATCTGTCATGAGTTGTTATGTAAGTAGGTACTGCTTCTTTTATCGACGAATGCTGCAGAATCTGTTGGTTTTTTAGAAAAAGCAAATTGAAATAAACGATTGTTTTTTTTTTAATATTTGACTATGGAATGGATGGCAGATTACAGAAGGCATTATGACATATTAACGGATGACAATGATCATGATAGATGCCTGATGGCTAATGACAGATGACAGTCAATCACTAAAACACTTTGGTCACTGTATTTATAACTCATTGTTGTGACTGGTCAAAGTGGATTCAATTTGTTTGCCTTAGTTTTTACAAGCAATCGTTTGAAATCTGTTGAAATGGCAAAATGTCCATCGCCGTAACCACTTTACTTACTTTACTTACTTGTTTGTCTGAAGGTATGGAGATTTTTAAAAATTTCCTTAACCTTAATAGTAGGTACCAATTGGGTGGCTTTGGGTCCACCACCACGTTTTCGTCAATAGTATTTCAAATCTTTTTTTTTAGGTAGGTAACTAGTCAAGTTTTTTGTCATTCTTAAAAGAAATTTAACGTATAGTTACACTTTTTTTTTTCAATTTTACAATAACAAAAGAAAAGATTATTTAGAAAGTGAGAGGGACCCAATTTATCTCCACTTCGTTATTAAAAAAAATATTTTTCTTATTTGTTTTTATTATGTAAAAATGGCAAATAGTCGATTTGTCCAAGCCTTTATTGGTTCTGTCATTTGTATTACTCTCAACATATTTTTTTTTGTAATTTACTGTCAATAGAGTTGAGACCATACATTGAAGAAATCTATTCATTCCTAAAAAAAACTTTACAAGCAAAACTATCACCTTAAAACTAGAAAAATTCATACCTACAACAGTTTTTTAATGAATTTAATTTAAAATTAACTTTGAATACTTAATTTCTTAATGTAGATATTTCGGCTATAAACAATGACAAAATAAACTTGTAATGGGTCTCAAAATTTACTCGGTAGGTACTTGGTTGAACTTATGCTATCTGGTAGTATTTATTTTCTGTAAAGACGTGCAGCGACCATAACTACACTCAGAAATACTTTAGGTCTAGTAAATTCGTTCTTAGCTCTGATTTGGGTGAGTACATTTGAATGCTAATTTGGTGGGTGTTTTAACAAAATGAAAGTACTGAATATTGCATACCTAGTCAAAGCAGCTGCAGCAATCAACGAACAAAATTTCCGTCTATTTGAAAACTTCTGATTCTTTCTTTTTAAATACATTTTGTACCGTGTACATGTACATGCATCATTTGTATGAAGCGCAAGCCTTAAAACATCGAGTAATAAATCTCAGTGCACATTCCACTTGCTCCAAAACTATCCAGCTCGGGTAGTTAGCCAACGCAACGTTTCCCAAGTGTCTGCGGATTTTAATTTAGAAAACAAAAACACATGAGACATGAATTTATTGCAATTAGTGTGACCAGAGTGGAAGTTGATATTTGACAAACTAGTAGCAACTTCTTTGCAGCAATAGTTCCCAGACCTAGGACAAAATTCGGCCTCTAATTGTCATCATTCGTTTTGTTTCCATAGAAAGCGTGTCGACCAAAAGTGATGTGGCGGCTGATTATGCAGTTTCTGCTGAAAAATTCTAGTTGAAAATCTATGGTAGGTAATGCGAAATTAATAAGGAAGCCGGCTCTGTTTCCTAAACTGAAAACTTTTTGCTCTAAATGTTTCAGCGCATTGACTTTTCGTATTCAGCTTTTTTTAGTCAAATACATTACCTATATGTATAAAAATATTTAGAAAGGAGATTTCTCTATGTATACTTTTTCGAGCTAGGCCTTCAACCTTTTTGTGGATCAGCAAATAACCGCCTTAATTGGGACTGCAGTCCTTTTCATTCAAATGTGTTATTAGGCTGATAAGTTTGTCAGTTATTTTCTGCGGTTCAAAAGTCATATAAATCTACTGATATTCTCCCGGCTTCTGTATACCTTCCATCACTTAATGCAAAATGAAGGAGTTCATCAAGTTAAAACATCCAAACCACTATTATTAAATACAGATGAAAGCTCACTCAAATGGAGGTTCATATGTTCCTGGATGCAGTGGCTCCCTATTTTGACTATCATTTTACTATAAATACTCCGCATGTGCGACCCTATAATTCAAGGCAGATCATTTTCTTTCTGTCTTTCCTGGCAACCAGTAAAGGAATTTGGCAAAAGTTTCTGGATAGCATGGAATGTATTCAGCCCTCCATTATTTTCGCCAGAAATACACTAGACGCCAGAGTGACTGAGAAGATGGAAAGATTAACAAGTCTTAGTCTGCCAAAGAAGACTTAAACAGCTACACACCTTTCAACCATCTGTAAGGAGGTAAATCGATTTGACCCTTGAAATGATCTTGTCCAAATGGTGACTTAAAGGTTTTTATCAAACTATAGTTGTTTCCTCTTTTTGTGGCTGCATAATGTCATATCTAACCTACGTCGAACTCTACATTTGACTATGCGATCGGAATGAACGTTCCCCCAAGGGTGTTTTAAATATTCCGGTTTCCATCTTTAGTTGAATATGTTTGGTAAAAACACTTGCTGGTCACACTGCGCGAAGACAGACGAACCCGCAATATGTTGTCGAACAAAGAAAGTTTTTTTATTTTTTGCTCTCTTATTCTTCTTAAAATATTTTTCAAGTCTTTCCAACTTTCTGCATAGATACATTTGCATATTTCCCTATTCTTTTCTTGTTCGCCATGCCAACTATTTAATTTTGTTCGCAGTGTCAATCCCAGACTTTGCTCCTCTTACATGTGCGGATACCCTCTCTTTTCTCCCGACCTCTCGAACTTTTTTTCTGCTTTTTGTAAACAGGCTATTATTTGCACTGCGTGCTACTCGGGGATAGCTTAGATATTGGATTTGTTTCGAAAAGTACCACCCAGCAGCGGTCCAGCCAGAGGAAAAGGTCGATTGGGGCATGGAAGTTGAAATTTATCTGTTCCTTGTTGTGTGTTGTATACACATAATTTATTTGCAAACGTCTGCGGAGGAAATTGAAGACAATATAGAGACTAAGAAAAACCCCACAAAGGAACAACCTTACCCATGTTGCTATGGTGTGTACGTTCGATTGTTCGTCATATTTGTTCGGGCCGAGAAAGTGATGTAGGAAATGGAAAGCATCACCAACCTACATCTATGAAAGGAGAAGATACAGGATATTTATTTTGTTAAATTGCATTCCATTTTCAGTGCTGACCCAACCACCCCTCCCACTCAGAGTCAAATAATAAACATACGATGCGTAGAGACAGACTAACCCGAACTCCCACCATGTGAAGGTTCTCTCTGTGGAATTAAATCAACTCCCAGTCCCAAATCGTATGTGTAGCAACGATTCGTTTTAATGAAAAAGTCCTCGACGCGAGGACAAACCGCACAAACACTTTGTGCCATTGTTCTAATCCTATTTCTTAGATTCCTGCTGGTGGTTATTTGTCATCGTCGTCGTCGTCGTATTTGGTGCTGCTGCTGCCACTGCTGTTGCGCTGGTCTAATGCAATAAACATAATGAATTTTCTCTGTTCCGCTGTGTCGATTGTCTTAACTGAGATGATAACAGTTGAATGCGAAAAACTACGGAAAAACTGCGCAAAACAATGGAAATCGACAATGACGACGACAACGACGACGATGACGAAGACGGAGCAACTTGTGCTTGTGCGACATGCCAGCGAAACAATTGGCAAAAGGAAGGCAACCAAAGAAAATCAACGCTCAATTTGATTTTCTTTTAGTTGATGAGTTCTTGAAACTGCTCTCAAAGTTCCAAGTGGCAACTGCGGGCGCAACTATGCCACCCAGGGGCCACCCACTAAATTGTCTCATGATATCATGTTATTATTCTGCTGATGGGGAGCTGTTAGGAACTGCAGCCCCTCCTTTTCCATATCTTAATTGGTAACATTCGGTTGGTGAATTTCGCTGAAAGGATATAGGATAGGTATCCATCCGCACATAGCAAAGCGCTGCTGTTGTGTGTGGAATTGCCGTCTAGCACAATAAGCGCATTTGCTGATATCATATCCGGGGGCAATTGCTTCTGGCAGTGGTGCAAACTTATCAAATTAATTCTCTGAATCATGCAGTTCCAGGAAAGGGATGGTCAATTGGTCATATTCGCTGTTTGGATGTAGGTAGTTCTGATTGTGGCCATTTCTATTTCCTTATATGTTGTTCAATTGCCACATGCATATCTACTGCAGTGTAGCTTAAATTGGAGTTAGACATTTCGAGTGGTATACCTTGTTCGTTGTTGCCTGCATTCTCAATTCCCTACGCCTTAAGGTGGACGACTTATTGATTTTCCATTCACTGAATCTAGTATCGGGGAGTTGCCTCATGGGTCAGTAAGCATCAAATTTAGTTCTATGTCGGCATAGCCGACCGTTTTTTGATCAGATATGCATGTCCTAGCTACAACCCTATAGTCCTTTTTCCAGCAATTGTATTCGAGGATACGTCAAAGTCGAGTGGCACAAGATGATCCTCAATACATTGACCTTACTTCGCTTTGCGTAATAATTCACTTAAATTTTTTAGAGAATTCAAATCGATGATCGACGTAGTGGCAGATGTATGCGGACTTGCGTGCATCAGTTAACACTGATAAAACTCCCCACCAGAGGTCGAACGTCGACTAAAGCCAGATCATATAAAACCTGCGGAATCCAACATACGAGGGCAAGAAAAAATCACTCTCCTAACAACGACAGTATTCGATTTGACTGTCAAAATTGTGCCCTCTAAGTCGGCCAGCCAAAATATCACACACAGTTTGGCTTACAAAAAAGTTTGACTTCTCATGAAAGAAAATTCGTAGATGGTGTAGGAAAAATATCCACGCAGCACGCAATTTAAAAACTTCCCCTTGTCCTTAAGCCAGCTTTAGCCAGTCCGAAGTTGCAGTCTTGTCTTGTTGCCGTGGTCTTTATTATTGAAAATTATTTAACCAGGTACCTAAGAAGAAAAAAATCATCAGCGTTTTCTCACATAATAGGTCTGTTCCTTTATGTGTAGGTAAAAATGCTCCGAGCGGCCCCAACCAACGCTACGCCACTGCATCATTGGCAGAACTAAGACCGCCATAGTCAATAATTTGACAGTGCATACCTATCCGAATTAAACCCTGACCATGACCATGTATCATTTTATCTTTAAGAACGGTAGATAACCACAATTTTTAATGAGCGAGTGCATTTGCAAGTATAAGATTTATTTTGTTGAACACCCAAGCAGGGGAAAGGAGAAAAATGGCCAATAAAACAATACACAGTGATCTGCACTAAAATAGTCTGCCATTGCGTGAAAGCATTTTTATGAAAGTGGGTTTCGATGGGCGCAGACCCCAGAAAAACACAAATAACATACCTAAAAAATACCAGTTCTGACGGCTGTTTTGAAAAGGTTTTCAATTCATCCATTCAGAGCATAAGTCTTTACTTTCGTCTTAACAGTACCTAAATTGTTGGGTACTACTTATTTTTAAATGTGAATTTGAATCGGTTACCGCATCACCTCAAAACTACGAGCTCAGTAAGAATTATATTTTTAAAAGTCAATAATGACTAAATCGGTCATATATAGAGGAGATCGGGGTTAGAAGTAATTTTGATAATGTCCGTAGCACTTTGCAGATGAGTCAACAAACAACAATATTTAAGTTTTAAAATTCACCAACCAAAAAAGTTCGACAAAGTCTGAGGAAAAGATGTTAAAATATCGAAAAATAAGGGTTGTTACAACTTACCACCTGCTGCGGGGAGTTGTAAGATAGGAGGGTGTAAGTTGTAGCATAATGATGATGAAAACTTGAGGACTCTGTTTTTAAGAAAATTGTTTGAAAAAAAAAAAAAAAATAATCATAATTCACTTCATAAAACTGAGATCTTTTCTTACGCCTGCTTTTTGCTTTGGTCTTGGTGATCTGGCTATGCTTATATTTTGCTTCTCAAGAAACGGTTGTTTCCCCTGAAGTATCGGTTGAAATCGCTGTTTTATTTTACCCTCCTCGAAACCGTGCTCGTTTTTGGACCTGGCATTTGAGTAAGGTCTAGCATCCTCTGAGACAAATTATGTATTCCGTAAAATAAAAACAGGAATCCGCACAAAGCTCGTAATATATAAACACAAAATTCACCAGAAGATAAACGGCCCTAAAAAAAAAACCGACACCAATTGATTAGCTATACCAAAAGTACAGAAAAAAAAGTTACAAGCCAATTTTCCGGACCTCCCACAGTACGGCTCCAACTCACTATAAATACAAAACTTAATAGGCCAGTCGTTGGCCCATCAACACCCGGACTTGAACACCCTGAGGTCGACCCAGACAACGATGCATACCATGAGTATATGAATCCGAGAACACAGCCACAATTTATGTAAAATAGATTTAAGAAAACAAACATTGTATACCGTTAGGCCACTGTTGTTGAGCCAACTCATTTAAATATTTAATATTCACCACCATTTTTGTTGCCTAGAATTAAGTCAAATTATTTATACAAAAAGTTTAATGAAAGTAAATTTAAATGTACCTAACCAGTCGTTGGCTTTGTAGGAGACAAATATTTTTCTCGCTACGCTAATTTTAAGGGAATGCATATAATTTTTGAATGTTACAACAAACCCGATACTTTTAAACCCGTCTTCCCCTACTTATTCAATAAAATGTATGACTTTAAAGATTTCTTAAATAAAGCAAGATTTAATTGCTGGTCGCTGGTCGCTCACGGCAAATATAATTTAATCATCTGTTGATCAAATCAGTCCCAACATAAATACATTATGGAACAGAGAGAATTAGCAACATTAACAATTTATGTTGGAAAACTCATTTGAGCTTTCATTTGTGTTGCTTGAAAAAAACAACAATTTTTTTAACAACCATTTGAAGCTGTTTTGAATAATTGCACCTCCAATTCATCTTCAAAGATCAAAGTCCTTTATTTGTTATTCATTAACTTATAGAATGCGGACAACCGCATCATGAAACCTAGCTATTGCAGTGCGTGCCCGTCTGCCTGTTCAAATTTTTTTTCAACCGACATTAATGCAGTTGATTATCCATACAAAATTAAAATATGGCGCAACCATAATCAAAAAGTTTCCAACTGGT
Source organism: Cheilosia vernalis (assembly GCA_949126925.1). NCBI lineage: Eukaryota > Metazoa > Arthropoda > Insecta > Diptera > Syrphidae > Cheilosia > Cheilosia vernalis. The sequence continues at coordinate 96,954,315 of OX421358.1, read as the reverse complement.
TCTGGCTGCACTTGGAAAATTTATATCTCCCTTCTGTCGATGCTAATGATATACCCTTGTCTATAATTAATTGTCGACCTGTCTTATTTTATGAGTCGAAATTAAGTGTTCTCTTGTACCTATAAACAAGTCTTGTTGAAGAAAATAAAAAAATTAAAACTAAAACAAACAACTAAGGTAAAGTAAACCTACTTTATACCTAATGACGATACAATTTGACGTCGAACTCCCCCTACCATGGTCCACTGGTTATTGGCCAACCTCCGCAATACCTATCTTAGAGACCTCGAACATGAACCAACCGGAAGTCATATGTTACACGCAATATTATACCTTCCCTCAATAGACGCATTTAAATCTGCAACATGTTGAATAATTTTTCATTGCCTCAACTATTCCCATCACCGTAAATAAATATATCTGTTCAGTTAATCTCAAAAGGGATAGTGATACCGAATGCATAGAGGAACGCGCTAAGTACCTACAAACCTCCACCGCGAGTAATGCCTCTCACTGGTAAATAAAGTTCTTTAGTTAATGTGACATTACAACTTGCAGTATAGCCACCTGCCTATCGTACTTAGGCCCATTTTATTCACTCGAAGTTGAACACAACTTGGGGATTTTTATATGGAAAACTCCCCGAGTTGTGTTCAACTTCGAGTGAATAAAATGGGCCTTAATGCATCCACAACAGGTTCAGCTTCGGAGTGGATCAAATGAATGGTTGCTCGCTAAATACAAAAAAAATAAAAACTATTCAAACACACACTCACACATTGCACGTGGTCCGGCAACGATCTGCGTATAAAATATTGCCATTGTCGGATGCTTTTAGATAGTACCGCATACCCAGTCGTCGGATTATTTCTTAATTATGGCAAAAAAAAATAAAATAAATATGGAGTCATGATAAAAACAAACGCATACAAGATGGAGGCAAACACGCGGGCATTCTCCACCAAGTCAAAAGCAGAAAATCAATTAAATCGAAAAACTCATGAGGCATTGGAATTTCCTTCCATCTTCGTCGCGACATAGTGTCGGTCGCTCGCTTCGATATAGGAATATATGAATATGTAATTAGCTTTCCTAAGTAATGGCAGAAATTAAGGAACACAGGAGAGGTAATGCAATGATTTATTGACATGTATGGGAATAAATTGTCAATGATTATGATGTCGCTAGGACACTTCTTGTGTGTGTGGTGTAGGCTTGAGGGTAAGGGATATGTTGTACATCATTATATGGAGAGAAATATGACACAAATATGTAGATATAAACAGGCAGTGCTAACAGCAAACCTATTCGGAGATACTGACCTGACAGCTCCAATAGTTCCATAGCGCATGCTCATTTCGAATGGGGGTCAAACCGCTTTAGTGAAAGAGCGACTTGATGTAAGGTCTTAAAGGTAGACCTCATTTCATAGGCAAAGCATAACACATTATCAAAAATCGAAAGAATGTCTTCTTCAAATTAAGAATACACACAAAGAGCATCACACACGTTTGTCAAGATCCAGTCAACCTCATATAATATATGCGGACGCACATCAAAGTTTTTTTGATAATGAAAAATGCGTGATGACAGTTAGTCTGCGAATCGTATAACTGATTTTCTTGAGTTCAATAGTCGAGTTTAGTTGAAATTCGAGAGTTCAGAAGCCGCATTCCATGCGACTGTTTAATATTGTCCCCATATCGCCTTATTAAGAAGGTAAAACATAACAATGGCACCTGTCCAACTGTGCATACAATATTAGAGCTTATTTTTACCCAATTGTATGGTAGGTACACTACCGATATTCCCTTTGTGTGTGGGATGGGACATACAACTCGTAAAATTCATAGTTTTGTCATTTAGATGATTTACATTCAACGTCACGTGCTTTGATTATTATTTTTATGAGACACAAAGTCTCTGTGTCGTTTGATGAATGTGACATTTATTTGCTGAATTTTATGACCCCCCATCGATAAAGTCGTACGAGTGCAGTAAAATTAAGTTTACTTTTTAAATATATTGGCTGGTTTATTCGGAGGATGCTTTTACACAAAAAGTTCAAGTATAGATCCTTACTTACTGATTAACATACTGTTAATCAGTTTCTTAGTGATCACTTAGTGAGTATTATGCTTCTTGAGCGCCCCTAAGTTTCGGGAGTGAAAGTAATCTATACCCAAACTATGAGTTGTTTGCTCCTAGTGAATGCAATTTAAAAAAAAAAAAAAATCTGGTACACCACCAGAGCCCTGTTTTGGTTGTTACAAGTCACAATGTTTACAGACACCTTTCTAAAGCTACGAGTAAATGTGTCATTCTTCGGACTTCAGAAAAATTCGGCCATTCGGTGGTCACTGGTGGCACTGTCGCTTGATAGGCGATCACGCATTATAGTAACAAATTTAGGATACAAATTTACGTCATAATGCCAACGGAATGGTAAAACTTGCTACGAAAAGTGTCGTCTGTAATCGTAGCTTTACCATTTGTAAAAAAATATCTACAGACTTTTTAAAACAAGTGGACCTATGTACCGACGACTAATTATAACAATTCGACACCCAAATTCATACAGGCAATTTAGCTTAATTTTTCCTGAATGGTTCCAGCTGTAAAAAACCGTTCTTAGAAAAATCTAAATTAAAAGGCAAAGTTTATTTGTTATAGTTTTGGCAAAATAAAAATGAAATAAAACCTACAAGAAAAAACGTTTTTTAGGGCAAACATTAAAATTTTAAAATAGTCTCAATATGTACGTCATATTAATGACCAGATATCAAATATCGATTTCAATTGTCCTAACCGTGTAGGAAGCATTTTTAATTGCAAGTTCAAACTTATGCCACAAAATGTCACAATAAGTTAGCTTTGTTTATTATTCTACTTCAAGTTTATATTTTAATTATATATCTACAGAACTGACCCCTTGAAGTTGTAGTGGAAAAAATAAATTTTTCTTGTATTAGGGTAATTTAAACAAATTATTAAAATAAAATAATATAAACATTTCAATCTTTATGTAGGAGCTCGATTTTTTTTTTTTAATTTTAAGCAACCAATTTAAACTGTCTTTAGATGGATATGTATGCATCTACACAAATTGACTTATTTACTACTTTCGCTAATCCAAATTTTGTTTTATAACTACTAGTCGATAGGCACTGATATTATAGTTCCAATTATTAAATTAAAAATAATTACATAAGACATGTCATTTTAATAACAGTTTATTAAAAAAAAATTAACAAACAATTTAAATTGTAGATCTGAAGTATATTTTACTCCAATGTAAATACATTTTCGATCATCTTGTAAATAGGAGAGGTAAAAGCGATTTTATAATCAACGCAATGTAACAAACAAAAGACATTACATAGATATTATGTCGAATATGCCAGTGCGGGTAATTTATACCACCTATCGATATTTTATACTCCTACGTTGATATTGGCAATGCTGACGATGCAATTCGCTCAGTTGCGACAAGTTGTCTTGGCAGAGAGATGCGCAAAGTATTTGTTTTGGCAAATATTCCGTGAAGAATAAATCCAAGTGTCTTTTTCTTAAATTCAGTGTGATTTGAAACGTTTTGTTCGGGTTATTCAATACAATATTGAAAGTTTTCTTCAAAAAAGTTAAGATTCATTTTGTATAGGTACGTAATGTTCCTCACTGTCTATATGTGATATGTTCCGTTCTTTTTTGTTCAGGGATGTTTGTATATTTTCTGACGTTTTGGGATAAAATGACACATTTGTTTCACACCAACTGGCATTTTACCCACCAGCGTGGCATATTACCAGTTTTTGATTTTAATTTCTTGCAGAAACAAGAATGCCTCGAACATATCAATGAAAGAAATGTATGGATGCGCGAGGATTGCTTGTAAAATGGAAGCTGCCCGATATGTCCCATCAATGAAAAATAATTACCAATTAATGTTTGCTTTCATTTAACCCCTTCAGAAGTAGCGTATTAGTATTACCCTCACGTGTGGGTAAAATGCCACTTCTTAGGGTTTTTTTAAAACTTATTTTAATATTATTTATAATAGTTTTTCTTGTGTTTTTCTTGGTTTATTTATGAAATAAAATAATATTCCAATGAAATTTAGAAAATTTTGTACTAAACTTGTCATTTACTATTTCATTTTATTTGGTTACTGTTAAGTGTGGCATATTACACCGACTCTCCCTAAACATTTGTTGATAAATAACCATCAGTCTACCAAACGCATGACTGCATTTTTATTCACCACCAAAATATCCTCTATTTGAATAGGAGCAATTATGATGGCGTCCTCCACTGACTTCCGTAACCTTAAATCTCTTTTCAGTCTTATCTATCAAAATATGACTTAGCTTAAAATCCGCCTTATGGGTGTTGGTGCAATGTACCATTAGGGATGCCTCTCTTCTACGACTCCCATACCACCTGCCATCACTTCTGCACGCGTTGCACATTATTAACAGCTCCCATTACAGTGTCTGCATTCCTGCTTCGTTTTTCGTTTTGTAAATTAAGATTTAAATAAATAAATTGCCTCCATCACCCGATAATAGTGTATCGGGCAAGGAACCTCTACCCAGTATAGGAGGAGACTGTGTCTCACTTAACAGAAAAAAAAAACATGTTTCTCGATTATTTTTGTCGGTTCGTGACTTCTTACTGAACTAAATATGTGTTCCGGAAAGAGTGGGATAACAAACTTGCTATGGCTACCCATTCACCACAACCACACAATCGCCTGTCATTATCATCTCTGTACGGACATACTCATCTCTTAAGTGAAATAAATTGTTGAAATAAAAAGAAAAGACCTTCTCTCGCGTGCGCACGCTCTTGAAGAGCACAAAATATTAATCTAAATATATTAATAAGATCAACGAAATTGCATATATTATATATTTTTAGCTCTGTACAAAATACCTCTAGAGACCGGCCTATCTGTCTGAGGTTTCTCTTTCTTTGCAATCCAATTTAAATTTAAGCCGCCGAGTATAGAGAATGGTCTTTTTTTTCTGGTTGAGAATAAATTTCAGATATATCAGATAAGTTATGTGACAGTCAGCATTCTTGTGGAAGGAGAAGATGGAACAAAATGTGAAGATACATATTTTTTCCCCAACTTTCGTATTAAAATAAAGTTAGTGATGAAGAGGAGAAAAACAAAAAAAATAATAATCAAAGTAAATTGATTGGTTAATTTGCATAAAGTGACTGGCCAAATGTATGGCGTTGGCGTCGTCGTTTTCGTCGTCTTCGTCGTCGTTGTCGTCATCGTCATGCATTGCGAAATGTAGGTCTGACAATTTATTGAACTTATCCAATAAAGATATCGCCTTGAATGTTATTATTTAGTTGAATTTATAATTCTGCTAAATGGTGAATTTATACAAAAAGTGCAGGTAGGGATTTGCAGTTGCTGTCGAGCGAGATGCAACCACTACAGACGGTGCACTGGGGTAATTAAAAAATATAAAATGAAAAGATTCTTAATTGGATTTGCGGTTTATGTAAGTTGCATAAATTAATTTTCACTTAAATTACAGCTTTTTGCAGTTTGAACGCACCTATACTCATTAATTGTGACCGGGAGTCCACATTCAGTTTTTTTCAATTAAACACCGCAAACGATTCAGTAGCCACGTGAGTGGCTTATTGTTCTTGCAATGATAACTTGTAGTGGTCGCGTGCAATGCAGTAACCGGGCGAGCAAGGGCTACATGCTTTGAAATTCAAGTTACTTAACTACCTGTAGCTGCAGGACATAGGGTAATCTTAAGGGAATAATAAATAAAGCTATGCACAAGCTCAACTATTTAAACCTTTGAAGCCCATATTGATACCGATTGGTCCGTTTTTTGAGTTTTGCCATCAAATATGGCGCATCAAGATGGCCGATACTTATGATGGCTCCGCTTTTCATATATCTAGTTTGACAACATTTGCTTTCCATATACATGGTGGTTGTTTTTCAGGCAAATTTATATTAAAAAGTATAATAACATTTAAGGGTCTCTAACTTTTATTTGAGATGTTTTTTTTAAATAATTTAAATAGTTAGGTACTTAAAGCAGGGAGTATGAAATATTTCTACATTCGGAAAGTCAATCTTTGGGCCAATTTTTCGAGTGTACTGCGACGTGTAATGGTTCGAAAAGTGTCCGAAAATAGCGATTACATATAAGTTTGTTAAAAAACAGAATAGGCACTTTTTTGGAAATCCTCTGCTTTAAATTATTCGTCCTAATTCTTGTTCCAGTTTTATATGACTATTTTACAAAGAAGAATATTTTTAAGGGAACTAAAAAGGAGGAACTGTTGAATATTCCAGAAAAAATAAAAGTGTTTTCCGGAATGTCACATGGTTCTCGGATTGGGCCACTTCTATTTCGTTTATTAAGAGGGATTTATTTTAGATTTTTGCAAAACTGAATACAAGCAAAAGTTCGACCACGCAATTAAATTCTCCCTTAGCAATTGGCTCATGAAAGTTTCTATTAATTCACTGTGTGGCTGTACCATTCGTCGGTGGCTGATTTGAGGCGTATGATTTGTAATTGCATGATGAGGTTCATTTGACTCAAACGGCTTGTGGACAAACAAACTTCAATAACAGTCACAGAAGTGTATACTGTTTGGTGCATTCAAGAAGAAGCGTCTTTTTCAAAAATTATCACACCAACGCCACGAGACAGATAGTTAAGATTAAGGTTATTTTTTCTTCTTTAATAATTTAATAAGTGACTACCAGGTATATATATAAACTTTGCAAACGGAATTTATCTATAGAATTGACCACCGATTAAATGGCCTCATTTAGTTACTGTGCTGCTATGTGAAGACTCATGCGGATAAAGCACATAGTCGTAGAATTCAGAAAACGATGGTCTATATTCAGAGCGTAATTGATGAATGTAATGCTTAAAATACTGAAAATACGGGACTGGAATTCTGGCCGCAGTCAAAAACTGCCAACGATTTCGGATTGACGTCCACTGTTCTGAAAATGTATTCTAACGCTTGCTAAATTGCGTTCTATGGGATCTCGACCGTTGGCAACAGAAATCATGTCCCCTATCCAATTTAATGCCATTCCATTCAACTTTTGAAGGCCAGCTCAAGTGTGTTATTGCATATCTGGCTTTCAAGTCCGATGCTGTTCGATTATAATTTTTTTTTTGTGATTCATTCTATCTCAACCCCAATTGCCAAACGAAAACCGCATAAATCAGATGCCAACTTCAAGTGCACATTTTCATAATAATTTAGTCTCGAAGAATCTTCAAACTATCATCACCCGAGATGTACATATTTTACGAAAGCAAAGTCTCGTCCGAGAGAAAGGCATACGGATACGACGACGACTACGTCCGTTCATACCAATGCTAATGCCAGATGGAAACCTTCTAATAAATTCATGAATTCACACGGAACGACGACGTCCGTTGTCGTCGATGCCAATGACTCCGTCTGGAATCAGAACTTAACATTCATCGCATTCAATCCCAAGTACAACTATAGGTATACACATATAAAGCCAGCATATTCCTATACTCCCTCGCCATCCAACTCCGATTGAAAATAATTGAAACGAAAAAATTGGATCAGCTGATAGTTGAGGGTTCATATGTTGCAACCAACAAGACGAAATTCTTTCTTCGTTTGGATTTTGTAAAAATTTCAAATTCAAATAGGTACTTATCCACACATCGATTTGGACAATATCCATTTTGAATGACAAATCCAAATCCAAACACCCACCGGTCACACTCGTCCCATGTGTGAAATGTTGGGTCCGAATTTTTGGACAGCACTCCAACTCACACTGTTCGCTTCGTCGTAACAACAAAGTGTGGTGTAGGGACTAGACATACAGACATACGTGAAAAACAAAACACAAAAAAAAAATATCCAGCTATAATCAAGAAATTTGAGGTGTGCGTCACGTAACCAATCTTCTAGATGTTTTCCTCCCACATTGCACTCCATATGTACTATCGGGTGCCATGTTGTTGCTATATTTGTTTGGTTTTCTTGTGTCTGTCATTGATTTAGATTTATTTCATTTATTTCGTTATGCTGTTTGATTTGTTCTTTCTTTAGTTTCATCAAAAGTCGTGGGTTGTTTTTTGTCAATTCCCATACGCAACAGAAAATGGTCCGTGTATTGATTTTTAATAAACCATCCATATAGTGAGAAGGTGAATTATATTTTTGCACATGAATATTTGACCTCTGTCTTCATGGAAATATTTAAATTTATTTGTTGAATATTGTTGTGAAAAATTCCACATTTGCACAGCAGATTTTTGAGGAACATTCCAAGCCAGGTAGAAAAATATCAACTGTTGCAATTAAGGACACACTTTCGGTTAAATATTTTTGCTATAGGAGGGGATAGCCGTTATATAGTTCTGACTACCATAAACGGAGCACTACTTCTGAGACTTACTTTGGCGTCAGCGAATTCTTTTCGGGGGTCAAAAAAAATTACTCGAAGAATTTTGCTTTGACCGCGGATGTCTGCTTCTGACATCGTAAGGGATTTTTTTCTTCAGTATTTTGTTGCCTAAGCAACTTGCCTCTTTTCGCAAAAATTGTAATTGTCAGTGATAACTTTTCAAGCACGGTTTTTGCTGTGCAGCCAAGGTAAACAAAAGCCTTAAGTGTACCACCAGCCAGCTATATCTGGCTTGGAAGTGTTGATGTGACGTGTTTTCCTTCTAGTTGACGGCATGATGTTTCATTTCAGAACTAAAGCAATATTAATTGCTTTGGCCAATTTATGCAATGGCGCAGCATCATAAGCATATAATGTCCAAGTAATTGCACAAACAAAATTATATGCATCTGGTGTGGACTTGCGAGTTTTGTGCAATTTTTGTCAAGAAGTCAAATACGACAGCGAATCACCTTATCTTTTTAAAAATCAAAGGTCCTGGTGACAGTTTTTGTGACCCGGAAGAAGAAGCAAACTTTCATTCTACACAGCGTGATGATTTTAGCAGAATTATAAGAACTGTTTAATGCTCATGATATACACAAGATTATGCTAAAGATATGGAAAATGTTGGGGGTTTATCACATGCGGTACCAGTGCCAACTATTGGTGTCCCACTGCAAAGTAATTAAACTTCCATCCGTTTCCAGAAATACTACAACCAAAAATGTTGAAAATACTTCTAGGCAATCTTGACGTCAACTGAGTAAGGATAGTGGTCATTTGCTTTTTCGATAAGCTCTTAAAAGCAAATAAATCTTCTGCATCCTCTATGTAGGACGTATCATATCAGGTTGGTGTTACGAATTTCTACTTGATGTGCGAATAACGATAAAATTCGACTGCAGCTCTCTTCAGCAGCCTTGCCAAGGTCCGAGCATTCCACATTCAGGTCCAATCCGATAGTGATTGTTTTTAAATTTTTTTGGGTCGTCGCAACGGGGCGGTTTTCCAATATGCGCACTAAGCAAACCTTTTTTTATATTTTTTTTCCAGCTTAAAATGTCCTAAAAAACATAAATATAATATTTTTTTTTTGAGGAAATGAAATTTTTTTTTTTTTTTATTTTTATTTTTTTTTTTTTTTTTATTAAATTTTAATAATTTTTATTTTTTTTAATGAAACCATGTTTATGTTGTTTATACACAGAGATCTTATGCCTTTTTTCCGAAATCTCCATACGAATGCACAACTGCTTGAAGCAACTCTTCAAAGGGATCTATTTTTTTCGCTATTTCCCTCCTCCACTGGTATTTAACAATCCAATCAGCGAAATTATTGGAGGAAAAAACTGTCAGACTGTAAGAAAGTATGTTGTATTTAAAGTATGAGGTGCGTGGCTCGCTTCGCTCGCTAACAGGATTTTAACCCTTTTTTTCCCAGGGTTTAGCCCGCTCACGCGACTTCGTCGCTCCGCTAAGGGTATGTCAACAACTGTCAGGCAGGCGCCTGGAGTTAAAGTTTGTATATATATTTACTTTGGGGTATTTAGCAGTATGTATAATATTTTCAGTCAAAAAAAAAAAAATTTGTCCAGTTTGTTTACATGCACTTTTCAGTGAAAATTGAAAGCTTTAAAAATTTAAAAAAAATAGAAAAAAAAGTTTCCGCAGAAAAATTCTTTTACAGTACATCTTAGAATAACTCAATTTAAATAAAAAAAATAAAAAAAATGAATTTGCTTAGTGCGCATATTGGAAACCTCAGCCGTCGCAACTGTATCCATCCTTTTCCGAAGACCAGTTTCTGACATCATTTATGTTGGTCGTATATTCGTTGTATACTATGGTATACCAAATTTGGAGGGTCGCCGTAGCCACTTTTTTTGACCAGCCATGGAAATATTTGAGCTGTTGCAAATCAATGAAGGACCTTTCAATCGCCGTTTTTACTTGAACACTCTGACAAGTGCACTGTTCTTCAAGACATCCGATCCAAACAAGTTTAAGTAGCCAAAGCGAGGTACTCATGCCAAGATGTTTTTTGATTTACCTTGCAAATTTTCTTCTAAAAGAGTTCATGATTGCGCTTATGGGCTTAGAAAGTCAGCTTCAAGACAGTACAGGTCGTTAAAACGTGGAGTACGATTAGCACAGTTGCTTTGTAGCTAAGCTGCATGTATTTGCAACAAATGGCATCACTAAGCTAATCAAGACACTGTAAGACCCCTTTAACTGGCTTTTAGAGGGACTGAAATTCAAGAAATAAATATTTCTGACACGATTCACTAGTCCCATTTCTTATTGGTCCTTAATAGGGCCAGTTGAAAATAATTACAAAATTTTGAATTTACCCCAAAAAAAGACGATTTAGTTGGAAAGAGAACAAACTGATTCGAAAATATATTTTGAAATTTAATTGAGATTTAATAACGTGAAAGGATACTTACCAAACTGCAGTTCAGACATGCACCTCACTGCACAGGAAATATGCACACCTCCCGTATGATGAGATCCTCCATTCAAAACAGCTCAAGTAGGATATTCCTTTAAATCCCGAGCAAACTCAACTCCACAAACGAAGTAAAACTCAAGGTCAAGTAGTGAAAATCAATAATAATTACACTTCCCGTAGTACAGTCCTCAATGGGCCTTCGTGGCAATCACTGTTTATTATCCTCCAGCATCCATAGATCTCGTATGCGAAAAGCGAAAGGAAAGAAACAAACAATCTGTCATTTTTATGTCCGACCTTGAGGCAGCCATAAACATTTTTAATGACTCTCACTTTTTTATGGACACTCATGGTGTCCCTGATTTTGTCTTGGGCTGCTTTTTTTTTCCAAATCACTTTCAGATGCCACAAATAGTTCGGTTCCTGGTTATAGAATCTGTATAAGGAAAAAAGGGTAATGCACGCATCGGGCTAGCAGTGTTTGGTATTTTTATCTTCCGAGGAAAAGTGAATTCGCTTTTTATTGTCATCGTTTAGGTTATTTTTATTGCCCTAGTAGAGGCGAAGATGATGGTTTGGCATTGAGACACTCTCCAGGAAGTCGACGCGAGCTGATGTCCTTTTAAATTGCTCTATTCTTCTTGTAGCGCATATGTATACCTTTTTTGAGCGTGCATTATCACATGGAGGTAGGTGGATCTGGATATTTATGTTTTTATGCTCTACGTGGTTTCATAATAATGCAGCTTAGTTTTATGATTTTATGAGGCTTTTGTGTTGTGCGTTTGGCTTAACCCTTTGCGAGTTAGGGAAGCGGAGAAGAACTTCTACAGATGTGGAAGATTTAACAGGCAGGAAGGTGATTTACACGGTAATTAGGCGGCAATGTTACGTGGCGAGAAACGACGAAGGTTGCTCTTGGGAAGGAGGCCAATATTTGGTTGTCAAGGTTGAGTGAGAAGGCCATTAGGACTGAAGTCAAGTTGAAGGCAAAAGGGTTAATGGGAGGAGTTGCTATATAGCACCAATTTAATCCTTGAGCTGGTACTATGGAAGATGTTCATATTAACGGAGTGGATGCGAAGGAGAGGTGCGATAATATACAATGTTTAAGGATCTTGGACTTGTAAGGGATGTGGGTTTCTATAGCTATGGAATATTTCGAAAAGCTATGTGGTATTGTTCGCTAAAATTATATGCAAAAATACATCAATTGATTTGGGAAGGGCCTACATTACACATTTCAATCAGCTGATTTCTTAACTCCTTGAAAGTAAGATTTTGCTAAATTGTTAAGGCTAACGTACAGGAAAACTTTATATCTTTACTTCTAACCCGGTGTCTCCACGAGCAATTTTTCATTTCATGCAATATTATCATACCTATGTACTATGGAAATTATCCGTGGAGACCACAAATTTCAAACTTGTTTTTCATTCCCACGATGGCTTAGCGGCGAATATGGTCGCTTCTAGCGCTGAAACTATACGTACTTGAATAAAAAAGAGACAAGTATAATCATGACAAGGATATGGTAGTTGGTAGATGGGAAAAGAGAAAGGATTTCATGGCCTTATGCGAGAAAGAAACGCTGTGCTCATTCATTCAACGAATGCAATTGAATGGTATGAAATGCCACCCTTCATTTTATTGCATAGGTACTATCGTTCTTTCATACAATTAAATTTGACAGATTGCATGATATGAAAAATTGTTTGTTTATGCGAAAACATTATTTACTTCGACAGGAAAATAAGTGATAAGCGTCTTTTTCCAATGCTTTGCAATCATGGCGTCAGAGCAGGAAGTATTAATTTGAATTGAACAGAAAACACTGCCTCCCAATTGAGTTTTTGTTTTTATGAAAAAAAATAGATGGTTGGCGCAACAGATCCGTAAGGACCCTAGACCTAGCTTCTTATGCCAAGTCCAAACGGATTATTGCAAAGCTCTTACATGACAGTTATACCTTCGGATGTTTTGATAGACGTTCACGAGAGGTGGGACAATAGCAAAGAAAACAAATTAAGATAGTGTTTGGGCTTTTTTTCGGGAATCCAACATTATAGACCCCCTGCTTAAGTGCAACACACTAACCTATAAGCCACTGTATAATTTGTTGAAGAAACATCTAAAAATTACACGCGAACTTACAGGATTTAAACTTCTTTGACAGTTTTAATACTTCAGAACAAAGACAGTCATGGATCTGGGGTTGGCTCGCAGTGTTGTAACAATAAAACTGTTCTTACACATGTCGATCTGATCCGGAAGTAGGTACTGCTTGAAGCTTCGAATCGTAGTCTCATGAGTGTATATAAGATATATCTTATTATGTGGCTAAGTCAATGTGATTGCTGTATTCTGAAAATAAGCAAAACATTAAGTGAAATTGTTGGGTACGCGAAAATACCTCCTATATAGCTAGCTACTTCCTTACTACATGTCTTTGTATTTTTCCTGAAGATAGAACTTATTATATTTTTGAGCAGCAAAATAATCCCACCGTACCTATCCATAGTTGAAAGAAGCTCTGATCGAATTCACTTATATTACCTCATTAGGTAAATTCCAAAAAGCTGGCAGCATCTTCATAAGTGGCAGCATTGCCAGACGGTCAAGATATTCCCTCCCCTCCCCAAATAACTCTGAAAAACCCCCAGATTTAGCTACTTTTTCGAAAGAAAACCACCAACTTTTTGCCTTTATGGCGTTTTTGTACGACTTAAAAGAAGAATTTTCGAAATTGAAACGTAAACATTTATAAGTTTGGTTTTCCGAATGCAAGAGTGTTCGCCAAAAAAAATCCAACGCACGTTGTATTTTACACAGCCCTTACCGAAATTTTATGAAATCGTTGTTTTTATAAAAGGATATTTTAGCGAAGTGTTTTTAAAATAGAATTTAAAAAAAACCCAGATTTTCTCCCGGTCAACCAAAAAAAAAAACCCTAAATTTGTGAGTCACCTGATTGACCGCAAATCAGCACCACCCTTGGAGTTCTGCTTAACAGTAATGCTTCCTAGACCTTCAAGCCAGAATGTTAAACACTTCATTCTAGAATTGTCTCGCATATTTTGGCTCTATCTTTCTTTGCATTTAAAAGAACATAAGTTGACCTCCACTATAGACGGAGAACTTTTTATAAAACCCTCATCAGTACCGTCTTATCTAAGGATCTCGCCAGCTGTGTCTCTGAAAATTGCCCAAAAACACAATTTCTGTTGCCCAACTTCCGGTATGACAGAGCTCGATATAGAAAGGTATCTATCATTAAATCATCCAACGATAATATGCCAATCATGGAAATAGTTGACTTCAAACTTGAAATATCGCTCTGGTCCTCGAAATACAAGTGCTTGGGAAGGGGACATTTTGCAAAGTATTTATTTGCACGAAATATTTGAACAGACATCAACGCGATGACGTATAAAATCGTCCTCCCTTAGAATACTGCACTCAATGTTCCTTCGGGTAAGCAAAAGTTTACAACCAACTAAACGGCATATAATTCAAAAGCCATCATAGTTTCCTTGCCATCTGATGCTGCCCTGCTCCTCGCCGGACAAAACACTCTACCCACCCACCCTTGTCGGTGATATTTTCCCCAGCTGCCGCCACAGTAATTATATACGAAATTATCTTCATCATTGAAGACCCACCTGCTCAGATGCGTGCGGCCATCAAAGACTAATTTTTCATCCGACAAAATTCACTTATACAACTGAGTTGGCCAAGTGCTCCATTCCAACGTGTTTTTTTTTTTTTTTTTGCTATACTCGTATTCATGGCGGCCACCCTTGGAGCTCAGTTACACCACAGTTCCTTTATTCTGTTTCTGTTCACTAATTAAGAAGTAATTACGCAGAGTTCAGGATGGACGATAACTTTATAATTAAGATGCTCTGCGAAATTGTAACCCATAGTCGGTTCGTTCATCCGATGCGGCATTTATGTTAGAGAGCAGCACAGGTCCTCTCGCTTAATGTGCAATCGCATACAGACAGAGGTAAATTTGAATTCTAATCGTATCTGCTCAGAAAAACCATCCAGACAGAGAAAGAGCCAACCCCTCATCTCCTGTCTGCGTGTTTGCATCTCCGCACATTGACGACTAAGTGAAGAAGCTAATTAATTATCCCGCCTGGGATATGCTGTATACAGTACACAAGCAAAGTGGTAAGTGGGTGTTTAGCAAGCAGCTGTATTCCAAGCAGGTACCTGCTGCTGGCTGAACATGCAGATATCCAAACTTAAGCTATCGGGTAAGTCACCATACTCGTTATTGGCCTTAGGGGGTGGGGGCGGAGGGTTAGCGCACGGGCAATTCATTTTGCGCTACAGTGAGCACACGAATTATAAAACCATCACCCGTGTAAGCGTTTCTTCGTCATATCGTGTCGTTGTTTTCCTTTGGCAATCCAACTTCGGTTCAAGAACACCGCCGACTATCATTATAGAAGCTCTACTCGTATATATGTCGTTGCTATGCAAGCCACGAAGTAGAAGTTTGTTCTTTTTACTTGTTTTTGCGTTGCGTTCAACGGATTTTGCGAAATTTATTCAAAACGAAAGTGTGATGCTTCGCATGACATGCATAATGACTTCGTTGCCATTTTTGCTGTCTTCCATTTCGGGTTTGGCTTCCCTTTTGTACGGTTTTCCATCGTTCTGAAAATGGTTGCCGAAAAATTGGTTTCAGGGATTATCCGCATAGTTGAGGAGTTGCATTGTGTTTGTGTATCGTCATCATCTCGAGTCAGATTCCAGTATTCCCGCACACCTCCCTGCTGGCTTTGGCGTGGTGTAAGAGGAGATTCGTGTTCGCCGGCACTTTAATTTTAGAAATTCCTAATGGAAGAGAAGAAAACGTGGATGACAGTGCAAATGGAT
The DNA here is from genome assembly GCA_949126925.1 of Cheilosia vernalis. Lineage (NCBI taxonomy): Eukaryota > Metazoa > Arthropoda > Insecta > Diptera > Syrphidae > Cheilosia > Cheilosia vernalis. The sequence goes on along the minus strand of OX421358.1, from coordinate 96,938,515 downwards.
GAACCAACGGATGAATGGATGCAGGGCGGATAGATAGATAGATGGATGTGGATGTGTTAGGGTTGTTTTTTTTAAATATGGAAAAATTATCATCCATATCTACCTACCTATGCAAAGGAGAGGAAGCTCACATTCATTCATCAAGGACAGACCGAGTGTATAGTATCTAGGAGTGTATGGGGACCTCGCAGAGGGAAAGGAATTCTCTAATCCTGGATGGATGGGAAATTCTCTGTACAACGTACTTAATGGAGTGAGGAATTTGCATGCGAATTGTTCTCCTTTGCAAATTGGGGAGCACTGCGAGATTATTCTTTGGAAATATTTTTCAAGAGAATGTAATTTGCACATAACTGTGAATATATTCACAGAGGGTGGACCGAGGAATGGTCAGTTATGAGTATGAGTTTTCCAAAGGGGAGCTGTCGGCTGGGCAGGGTATACCTATATCACTGCGTTCGGCAACAAAAGACTTAGGGTTCAACAAAAGACCGAAAAATTTAATTTATTTGTAGAGTTCCTCTGGGTCGACCAAATGCGAAGTACCTACCTATCTATGCGCAATGTGGAGTTAGTGTTGTTCTTAAGCCGCAACTTTTTGTTGGACAAAATATTGATCCTAGGTAGAAGGTTGGTGTGTCTTTGTTCCAAAGCAATTCTAGTCAAATTTGACTTTCGGTCCGCTGAACCTTGGGACACCGATGAATTATTTTACTCGACAATGTAATTAGTTGATCAACATGGTCCAGGTAAAGGTTTCTTGGGAACTCAATAAGTGCATAAGCTACTTGTAGGAAGTTATTCGACAATTGAGTTTCAAATAGGTTTAAGAAAAAAGAAAAGGTCCCTTGGCCCAGCTTTTCTCACAACCATTCGTTTCGTGTGAGTTTTTCATTTTTAGACGAATGGGAGGGATCTAAAATGTTATGCCGGCTCAGTAAAAAAAAAAAACAACCTTACCTAAGTCGGAATCCCGCAAAAACCCTAATTCCAACATAGGGTTTTCCAAATGCTCCAAAACGAATGATTATGAGAAGCTATGGGCCTTGGGTCCCTACGGACCTGTTGCGCCAACTTTTTATTTTTTCGATTCTTTCGGCAATCGAACCTGGATCCATTCGCTAGTAGTCCAACACACTAACCACTAAGTCACCACTTCTAGGCTTACATAGGTTTAATCGGCAATTAAAAGAGTTGATCAACTCGATGTGCTAGGTTATTGTAAAATTGTTTCTGATCAACATGACAAACCTATACCTACGCGGTTGTTCTGCAATTTAACCAGATAGTCCACTATGTGTTACAAATAATGGCTGAGTAAGTTGATCAACGTGGCTTACGAAGGGGTTCTATATATTAATGGGTTGATCAACTGCGTATGTCAGATTATTCGTCAAAAGTTGATCAAGTAGCCGTGCTAAGTTATTCGACAATTGTATGACTTGGTCAACTTAATAGTAACTACTATTGAATGAGTTGATTGACCAATTGGGGATCGCAAAGTGCTGGTGACAGATTGCGTAACTATATAACAATAATGGACTTCGGATGATATCGTTTTCTCTCAAACTCGTTATTTTTTCACTTAGTTGTCCGTTTCAAAGATAATCGTCTGAAAAATTACAGAATGAGTGTCCAGTATCCTTTAGTGCTAAACTTTAAGTCGAACTAAACTGACCAACGTAGGTAGATGTACAAAGAAAGTTCGTGCTAGCTGTGGAAGTTTATACATTTGGGTTGGGTCAACATGGCAGCTCATATACCTATCAATTAATTCTTAATTCTGTTAGATTTCTGAATATTTGTAATATTCTTTTTTCTGGAAAATACCTTTAAAAAAATCAATTTAGTCCTGAAACATTCTCATGTCTTTTAAAAGAAGTTTCGTCAAAATTGGAGAACAGAACCCTAAATAGAGAAATCTATTCTTCTTTCAATTCGGAAGATCTCTTACTTACTTACTTACGTGGTGCTTCTAGGCCTTACTTAATATGCACTTCCAGTCGTCTCGATCTCTAGACTGCCGTCTCCAATTACTTTAGCACTCCAAACAGTCGCCGGTCTCATTTTACCCGGTCGATCCACCGAAGATGAGGGTTTATAGGTTAGTTTAGGTTGAGTGGGGTTGTGAGATCGTCACGAAAGACCAAGCACTTTAGCGGGCCCATCGCCATACCCAGGGAACTGTTACGGTAAAAAACCTATACCAAATCGCCCAAACAATCAATTTCCCTACAGAATTTAGTTATAATCTCAATATTGTTTGAGGGACCAACCTCCTCTAAGTGATTAAAGAAGTGCCTGCGTCAAAAGGTGCTTTCTTCTACTCCGACCGACGATGAAGGGTTCCTTTGTGCGTCCTTTCACTAAAGATATCTTAACCAGAGCAAAAGGAAATACAGGAAAAACGGCAACATGTTGAGGAAGGAAAAAATTGTGCAGAGATTTTTCTTCAGTTCAGAAGGAAGTTCCCAAATTTTTTTTTTCAAGTTCAGAAAAAGGTCCTGAAAATTCGTATACCTACCCACCAAAATCAAAAAAAAAAAGTTTGAGCCACATAGGCAGATACAATAATTAAAATATCTCGTTAGGTTCTGTTTAAAGCTCTTAAAACGGATGGGGACCTCAACAAAAGCTTCTCGTGGTGTTTCTAATCTCAAGTCTTAACAAAAAAAAAAAAAAACAATCAAAAGTCGAAAACTTTGTTTAGATGAGCTCTGATTTGAGTTTCGGAAAGCTCTTCAAGAACTCTGCAACCATCTCAAAATACAAAAAAAAAAACAACAACCCAAAATCCAGTTCATTGACTTGTGTAGTGGACTACTGAGCGAGGAGTCTCCGGTTCGATACCCAGAAAAACGAGCTCTTAGATTTTCTCCACTGCCCTATTTTTAATATGTTTTCCTTCAACTCCTGACTTGGAAAAAAGAGCTATAGTGATTGCGTTGTAGATTCTGTACGAGGAGTATTTATGCAATATTTTACTATAAATATTTGTTATAACCTATAGGTATTTAATAAGGTATAGTACAAAATTATTTTTTAATTTTTATTTTTCTTTAATTGCAGATGACACAATTTTGGATACACTATAAGTAAGTAATAGCAGTGATCTAGTATTTGAAATAAATTTGTAAAATAAAACGGTGGTATACGAGTAGATACCTACCTATTTTACCCATGAATCGAATCGTAGATCGGTCGGTAGATCTTGTATTTTGTCCGTCAGAATCTATGGTTGAGAGTCTAGAGGCTCAGTTCGTAGAGCTCGTTTCTTTTTAGCACGCTTTATATATACATTATATTATATTGGCTTTACAGGAGATAGCTAAATGACCGCAGTAATATAGACGTTACAGTTTTCTTCTAAAATATTGGAAAACGCAGGGCTGTTGATATTCAGAGAAGGTCCTACAAACCTTGGATTTGGTTGAAGTTTCCTACCATCTGCTGTGAAACTGTGTTCCGAAATCCCGCCAGCTATTTAGACACATATCAATAGAGTATTCACAGAAGCGAGTACGGATATGATCTTGGCACTATGGTTAGGCGCTAGTATATACAACATTTTCGCTCACCGCGACCACGAGGACTAACACTCTGAGTTCTGGTATCATTCTATTAAAGCCTAGAAGAAAGATTAAATCATCTTTAAATGAGAAAGAGGAAGCATATAATATACCTACTTGACATAAGTCGAGTTCAATTGACTTAAACCTGCCAAAGGAAAGCTCTTCCACCCGCAATTGTGAATAATACATCCCTCCTGCATTAATATCCAACCAAACTCATTAACATATCGCCACAACAGCCTTGCATGTTGTTTTCAACACGCGGTCTGACCTTGCCCCTCATAAATTTCGCCTTCAATTACTAAACAAAAAAAAAAAAAAAAGGAGAAGAAAGTTGATTGCCCATAATCCAAAACTATCATCCAGTCATTCACCTCTCGACTTTATAGACTAATTACTTCACGAAACCAACGCGCAGAGGAAGAGCTAATAGAAATGAATAAAATCGCCCAGACGAGCCCCCTCATACAGTCTTCATTAATTTTTTTTTTTTCGAATTTTATCGCTTTATAGGTACATGGTACACTTTATGGCTCCTTCCGTATGTGGGTCGAGCTGGATTCCCCCACGCTACGCTTATCATTGCTCTTTTCGTGTATACCTACCTTAGCATGAAGTATGAGCTATACCTAACCCACATTATTTATCATGATCTTGATTTGCCTGTGCCGTCGACCCAGACACCCGATTTTACGACACCATCATCACCATAGCCGCCTCTCTATGCTTGTTCGCTGTGGTTCAAACAGTTAAGTGTGAAAATTTACGTAACCATTTTTACTAGCTCGTATAGAAAAAAAAAAAACTCGAGACGACCTTGCCAAACAGACAACGAAATAAATCCGAGGGGAAGCAAGCGCTTATACATTCCCATATATATATAGGTACATAAAAGCAGCGGTCCCACTCTCTGACATACAAAAACCGAACATTAAGGCAATAAAATTCTACTACTTTTTCATTCATAAGAAGAAGAAGCCAGAAAAAAAAAGAAAAAAAAAACCAAAACCATCAAAACCCGACACACAAAAAGTGGCAGCACGGCGGAGTTTTTACGACCCCCGTTTGCAACTAAACGGTGTAATAATAATGTTTTACTACGTCCAAGCCATCATTTGCCATTCGAAAGTACTGTAGCAGTATAAGCGACACGGGCGACACTTTCCGATGAGGCCCGGCCTGCGCCTGGCCATGGCCAGCCATATCAGGGGAGATTGGATGGTGTCAGAGCATTCATCGGCTGTTTTATTACTCTCTACGGCGACAATGACAATGGCATGGTGTGGTGTGGTGTACCTTCCATTTGAAAATTGCGCGCTGACTGCGATACATCTTCGTCTCTAGCTCAGCTATACGAGCGACCGACCGACGACTTGTACATGTACACAGGTGTTGCTGGTGGTGATGGCCTGACTCAATTTAAAGCTTGGTAGCCTAAGAGGGCCCGAAATAAACAACTCAATAAAATTATGCAATAAAGCGCCATTAAACTATAGTTATCGTCTGGCATATTGTTTTGGCTGTGAAGGTGCAATGGTTACACCTTACGACTACGATGATGACGACGACGACGACTACGACGACGGTGATGATGAATTTTGATTGCCTTAAAATTTGCTAATAAAACTGAAGTGATAAACAAATAATAAAATATACAAAGGCGTGGAGCATCTGTTAATGTGGCACACTTCTGATGAGCTGTAAAGCAGGAAGGTACCTACTTATTCCCTCTCCGAGTGCTCACCTGTTGTGAGAGCGTTTAATCCTCACCGGAAGTCGCATAAACTTTAGAACTACTGGGCTGTGAACATCGTGCTTTGGTTATTCGTAATTTAAATTCATTGTAATTAACATGACTTTCTACGTTTAGCTATGTACAGCTTGATCATTTGAATGACTCGACAGCAGCTAACAATATTATTATTATGGGTATTTAAGAACCACTCTCAAAAGTAAGTTATCATGCGAGGATTCGAATAGTTCTATGAAAATTTTTAAGTTGAGAACTTCTCCGACATAGAAAATCTATGTCGACTTTCTTGCCTCGAAGATCGGTGTTTGAGTATATTGGGGTCAAGCGAATAAGAAATAAAAAGAAGCTTATTATGAGAGCCCACCCAGTTTTGTCACAAAATATATGACTTACCCACATGCTGGGGGATGAAACACACAAAAGTCCTATGGACCATCTAAAAGATTTTATTGAAAAGGAAGTTTAGGAGCTCGAACTTGGTCGCAGAAAAACAAATAAAAGAACTTTCTGGAAGGTTGTTTGTGTACCATAATTAAATAATTCTAAGATGCTCAATCTCAAGCTTCCACTTAAGGTGGCAATAGTCATATATTTATATACAAAGGTCTTCTAAAATGTCCGTCTGCAAAATTCTTAGACGTGGAAAGTTGTAGTCCAATTTTGAACCATAAAATTCAAATTTACTCGTAGTGATCCCAATGAATCGCAAATTGGTGGACCTGAATATTGGCTTTGATCATTTAAATTTGCAGGCAGGCCTTTAAGAGAAAAGACCTATTTGCCAACAGCAATTTGAATGATCAACTGTTTCCTTAGAAAAAGTCAATAAATTCTGCTCAAAGCAGGCTCTAGACTTTGTAATATATAAATTGTCTCCTTCAAAATATTACAAACAACGATGTTAGAGAGCATACTTCAGTATGTAAGTCATACTACCTATACTATGTCTAATTGTGGAAACTCCTTCCTTAAGAAACTTGGTGCCTGCTACCACTTTAATCCAACTCAGATCAAACTTCAACTTCCCTACATGTTCACACAAATAAGCCGCCAGCTCCCCTATCTGTTGCCAACAACAAAAAATAATTAGCAATTAACATACAATTCACAATCACCCGGAGTCATATCAAAAAATTAAATCAAACTACCGGCACGTGGCACAGCTACCACACAACATGATTGATTCGATCATAAAAACTCCTACACCAACTCGCGCACTAAATCGTACATATCCGTGGAGGTGAAACTAAAAGACTATAGCTTCCTTGAGGGCGAAAAAAGTGGTGTCACTGAAACCTCATGAATATTCTATCGCAGAGCGACCTTCATTTCATTTACCAAGAAAACACAAACAAAAATCGAGGAATTCACACAGAAGGAAATTTATTCAAATGCAATAAACACATTAGAGTCAGTGAAAGGATGATTCATTGTAAGTACAGGATATCTGCCATTTGGGCATTATTTTTTTCGAAAACCTTTACGGCCCACCAACCAAGCCATCTTTTACGGGTCGCCTTCTCCAGATGAGACAAAGAAGCAAAGTTTAAAAGCAAATCCATGTCTACAAAAAGTGGATTGCCATTATGCAGATTCGGTAAAAGCAAACGAAAAAGAAAAATAAATGTGAATAAATTATTTAATAAACATACTAAAAGAGGGTGAAATCTGCGCAGTCAAAAATCAGATGTAGGCTAAATAAAAATGGAAATAAATTTCGGCCTCGGATCGGGGATTTGAAAATTATAGATCTCGTGTCTGATTTGATCGACATGATTGATACAATGTATGTCAGTAATTACAGATTGCTTAAGACCGAACAAAAATATTGGCAGTGGAATCGATGAATCCACTTGGAAGAAAAAACCAGTGCAAACAATAATAAATGGGAAATGTGCAATTGAAACGGAACGACGTCCGATGGATTTTTGAGGGAAATTGATTGAATGAAATCAAGTCGAGTGCACCGGTCGTTGAATGCAAATGGAAAATAATTGCCCTGTCTACACTGGTCCAAGTGTAAATTTGACCTGCCAAAAACGAGAGGGAAACATCTGTCTCTGTATGGAATAGTGTTCGATGCCGGTTAATGGAGGTGTTGTCTAAGGAAAGTAAATTAAAACCATTGGATATAAGATTTTATTGGCAGCTGGCTACACGTTGCGAAATAGTTTTATAATTTTTGACATTTTGAATGAGTGATTAAATAGTTGGCGCAGCAGATCCGATTTGAACCGCGTTTTACTGATATTCTGCTACTAGCGCAATTTTTTTTTGCTATGTGTTATTTTTTAAATTAAAATTAAATTGGGATCTAATTTTATTTAGGTCTTATATCATTATGAAACTGAGCAACAATTGAACAAATGAACTGAAGCAAGAATAGGTGAAATTGCACCAAAAATTACGACAATTTTTCTTTTTATTCCGCATTTTTTCTTTTTTAATAATAATAATAATGTTTATTGTAGGTATCATACATGCTTACACAGTAAGAGTTCACTTATAAGGCTGTGAAAGATGAACATTTTTAATTTAATATTCATAAATGATTTAAAAGTTAAGTTAGATTTAGTTTTAAATTAATTTTAATTGAAATTGATATCGCTTGAAGAGGGATAGGGATTGGAAAAAGTTAGTTGCTTTAATTACTGAGAAAATTTTTAAGTTCGGGTCTATTCAGTTTCTGGGGCGGTATTTCATTTTTACTTTTTGGTCTTCTTCCTGGGGCCTTTACCCATTTCGCGGAACCGCTTCGTACAATCATAATTTTTTTGTGATCATTATTTAATTTTGTGAGCGATTGGAAGGGACCTCCGAGCCCAAACGGTTAAAATGATAGGTTTTTTAGACGTTCGCGAAATGAATTAAGATGATTTCATTTCCGTGCATCGAGCCTGAGACCCGTCGATGACACTAACCACTGAGTCAGTGCTTGCTTTTCCCTCAAATTGTTTCAAAGGTCAGGATATGGTTTGTCGAATCAGTTTGTTCAAGTTCAAATGAGAGACAAGTGATTTCGCTTAAAATCAAATTGGCTGTATTATCTAAAAATTCTTCTTTGGCTCCATTTAGTATTCATATAGGTACCTACCATCTTTATGACCAATGTTGGACTGTAGCACAAGCTAATCAGCAATTGCAACATAAAGCGTGAACAGAACTTTTCAACTTTATGACTTCGGACGCGTATATCTACCTTTTGGCTTTCGAGCCGGGTAAATTTGTGGTTCTATCATTTTTTGGTAGAAATGATGGTGCGGTAGGTATATCGAACAGAATCAGCATTTATGGAATCTCCGTCGACTTAGTTGGCGCTTTTCAGAATGTTCCTATTGACAGCATTCATAACTGAAGTTCGCTTTACGTTTTCAACAGTGAAACTGGAGCAAATAAATAGATTAATAGATTAACATGAACATGAATTTTTGATGGTACTTACACTTTTGTGCGTCCTCCCTGCTTAAGTGCCGTCACAGATCTCACAAAATATATTACATATGGCCGGAGAAAAAGCGATGAGGCCGGAAACAGACTGGAGTTCTAAACTTGACGATGAAGTACTTACGATTTATTTGCGTTCAGGCGCTTAAGCAAGGGTGACGTTCGTAAAGTTTACAAAACAATAATAATTACTACAATAAAATAATTATGGCAGATCTCGGCAACACCTACTCACTCTGAGTAAGAAATTGCATATCTCTCTATTTAATGTTATCTTCGGTGATTTCCTATTTTACGAAAGAGAAAAGTTGTTGGTTCCGGAACAATAACTATAAATCAATAATATTTTGATAAGGGGCAATTACTAAAGGATATTTTCAATAATTTCTGAGACTATTATACTAAAGCTGATATGGAGTCCCTGTCTTACATTGTAAACGAACTGTATCAACAAGGGCAGACCTGCAATCGCCCTAAAGCTACTGAGGACTTATCAAAAGAACGTCTTTTTAGAGCTGCGCAACTTTCCAAACAACAAACATTCTGCTGCAGCTGCGCTTATAAAGAATTTCTTGAGGCTAACCCGTACTATGACCTCATCACCCCAAGAGATTGGTGTACCTATGGTAAACCATTTTTCTATCTGTCTCATCCACGAAATAACCTAAGAACAACTGCTCTTAAAAATGTCACTTAAATCTCCGTTCACTGAAGACATCCTAAACCCACGTTAAGTCCACTTTATACTGTCAGTCGCCGGTAATTTAAAAAGAAAAATCCCCAAACCGCAGCTAAATGCATTTAAATCCTGCCTCCCAAGAAAACCGTACCTAAATCACTTTAATACGCCGGCATTCTTCTCGCCGGCCGGACTGGAACTTTGTCAAACACGTCTTCATGTGGTTTGCGGCGACAAGCCCACGTTCAAATTAAATATTTCGAACAAGTCAAGTGTCTGTGAACTCGAGAGTCTTACGTGCAAATGTCCACAGTCCGCCCCCACAGCAGTTAGTTTCGACAATTGTCTTAAATCTTTTTTGGCCTTTTAAACTTAACTAGCTTGAGGCACACACACAAACACCGCACCCATCTGGGACAATTTGCGTGATTTACCCATGGCCACTTTGTATTTATCGATTTTTGTTCCCTACAGCGATTGCAGGAAGGTTAAAGGTGTCTTCAAATTAAAGACATCTTAAAGAGCCACGAGGAATTGGAAAAGTGGTCACTTGGATGCCAGCGGCAACTGTACCGCTGCTAATGCGCTTCCTCTAAAAAAAAGAAAAGGGTTAAACGGCCTTCGGTTTTATTATTAGAAATCAATATTTCGCTCAAGGATTTCCAATCGATGAACAAAATAAAGAATGTCTCCTCCCGCTTGTTAGGCAATTAGTTGAAGAAAATTGTCCTTACCTTGACTTGATGTGGGTATACCGTGAATAGGTAGGTAGGTACTGTCCCGATGGGAACGCAAAAAGAAAACAAAAAACCAACAGAACATGAAACACTCAAAACCGCACCGAAGATTCCTACCTACCTTCATACACGGAGATCTATTTTTGGCCATTTCTCGAATTCCATTCTATGGCCTTCTTCCCATCGTGTCGACGCGAAGCCATATGCAAGCATTTCCCATGAAATTCCGGTTTTCACCCACCACGCCTATATTTTAATGGCGTCAGATAAAAAGATGATGGCTGCTTTGCTGTGCATGCGCTTGCTTTGTGTTGTTTTTTTTTCCTTCTACTTCTTGGGTGCGCATGGACAGGCAGTTCCTATGGTGACGGCCAATAAGAGTTCGCTTGTATGGGTTGGTGTGAGTAGTTGGAAACAGCCTGCAAATGTGTTGGGTCGACCATTTCTGTTGTGTAAGTGAAGAGGGAAATTTGTATCGATTTTTCTGCCGGTTGGTGTATTAGATATGTGCTTGCCACCTGTCGGCAATCTGCCGAACTAAGATTTTCTTCAAATTGCCGATAGATGGAAATAGTGAGTTGTTAGGAATTTTTATACTTTTCTAGATGCTTTGCAATAATTTAGATTTCAAACCAAAAAGCTCACCGCAACTAATCGATACAGTAGCGAACTTGTATCTATTGTGGAAAAGCTCGGAATTTGGGCGTGTTCTGGGAAGCTCCTGTTTGCAGAATTTGTTAGGTATCTATGGGCTTGTTGTTTGCGTATAGATTTTTCGTTTGCGATTTTGGCATTCTCCATAGGAAGATTGTAATAAAATTTACATAAAAATGTTGCTACATTTAGAGTGCCAAAAGCGACCCGTGGATCTGTATACTGTATTCAGACGCGTAGCTGTAGCTAAAATGGTTTGCCAATTAAAAATGGAAATCCACTTTACAGCATAAGCGGATTGGTTTATATTTCTTAATTTACGCAGATGAGCTGATTACACGGGGGTTTTCAACGTCCGCTAAGCAATTACTTAGAGTTGCGAGCACCTACGTTATTATTTTGTGGGAGGCTTTGTGTCATATTTTGAAATAGTTATGTGTGGGTATTTAAAAATTGAGATTGATGTTTCTATGGTTTATCTTTCTATAGAAGATTAGGCAAAATCGATGTCGTCTGCCGACGATCTGATGAAATATTTCGTTTAAAATAGGCGTGGTTCTTTGTTCTTGTCAAGTATCTACTGAATTAAAATATTTTATGATTATATTTTTGTTTAAAGACATTTATAGTAAAACAGCTTTTCTCTATGAACAACATTGCAACTAGCGACAAAGTTGGTAAAGCAATATTAGGATGAAGTTGTTTCATTAATTCCCGCTTGAAATAAGTTCCTGGATAACAAAATAAACATCTGAATAGATAAACCCAAGCAAAAAAAAAATATATACATACATATACATATACTCCCCCGCATTATAGTTCAAAATTGCGTTTGGATAATAACCTTAGATTATTATTATTAATAATAACTATTAATTTATTGCCAAACGCAATACACTCGTATAATTGAAAATAAAAAAAAGAAGCAACCATTAAATTACAGACATTTTTTCATCATCGTCGTCCGAAATTAAGTTCAATTCATTTGTGGATATGTCTCTATTTTTAGATTTTAATGTTTGACCCTACCGTGTATTTGTTGTAATATTTGATTTTTGGGAGCGACTATCCAACTTTTTGAAAATTTATAAATATTTAATGGTTTCTCCATGGAGAGATGAATAACTGTCACCCTGCAACACAAGTTTCACATAATCTAAATAATAGAAATTTAGGATAAATGAATAAATGCTGTTGTCAAATGTGTTTTCTGCAAGTGGCCCTTAACCACCTACTTCTTTGCGGCTGCCACTTTATGCGCTTCTAATTTCGCACATGCCATAGAGTACCTATAGTGTATTTCATTACACAAGCCGATTAGTGTTAATAAATTGAGATTACACACAATGACACAATACCTACTATATCCAGTTTAAAGAATTTTGTGCGCTGACACATTAAGTCGCTATTTAGTCACAGGTGCCTGTTTTATTTATTTATCGGGCGGTACCTAATGCAAAATATAGATAGGCCAGCAGTAGCTTATGTTCAGAGTTGGGCATCTATCTACTTACGTCATTTTGAATGAAATAAAAAAAAATGATCATTGTTCCGCAATACACAGCTAGTGGCGATAGTAATTTAAACACCACCCCGTTGTTTGATGGCCAATTAACAATTTGATTCAAATGGTTTTGTGTAGTAAGTTTTATGGCATTAATTGAAACACGTTTTTAATTGTGTGAATTTGTGTATCTCTTGAACGAGTGGTTCATATCGAACTATTAAAAACATGTTTTTACTGCCGTTAAATATTTACCGACGGTGTTGCTTCAGTTTTCGTTTAATTTTTAATTGATTTGCGGAGAACGAAACGATTGTTTCTGAAACATAATTAGGGAGACCAGGGAGTCGGCAATTAGTTTTTTTGGAGCTCAAGGATATCTTTGTTTCGACGTTTCGTAGCTCTTGAGGTAGAAGAGTTACAATTTACAAGAAGTAGTGGAATATTTTACTTTTACCGCCGTTCCTTTGTTTTTAAGGGGAACAAATTGGTTTCAAAGGTGGAGTATTTAGCTTTAGGTGTGTCTTTACATTATTTCTTTTTTTCCTTAGGAGGAAGGAAGAGGGATTTTGAGTTCGCTTAGGTTGTTGACTGTTGAGGTCCATGGGCTATATTTTAATGGTACCTACCTAGAGATAAGATGTCTCTAATGTTATTTATAGTCCTTACTGCTGAATTTTGGTAACAACCAGCGAAGTTATTTGTCTTCCACTTTGTAATGTTGCTGCATCCAAAAGAGTTTTTCTTAATTTTTTAGAAATAAATATTGAAGCAGCGAACTACTGATTTGCAGTCCATTATACATGGGAAGTTAGAGCTCAAAGCTTAGCAAAACTTCACGCGAGTATGTTTTCTAATAAAGCTCTCACATTTCTAAAGTTATGTAGATATTTTTGTCGAAGCACTGATTTATTTATTTGCTTCATTGAGAATGGAAACTGAAATAACTTCGTCTGAAAGCGGTCAATTCAATTCGGGATATGGCAATTCGGCTGTATTTTTTGCCCCTGAGAAGAAGAAGAAGTAGGTGTGACTTGCGTGACAGTGCACCTTGAAAAAAGCTTGTAGTAAGATCCAGACGTTACATGATCTTAAAGACCCTTCCTGTGAACCATGAATAAATTTGAAGTGCATGTTATTTTATTTGATATGAAGTTATTAACCAGTCAATTTACTGTTCCGATAAAGTCCTATCGATCTAGTTACAAGAAACTGCGTCAGCAGATCCAAAAAGGCAACCGTTGTTAGTTAATTATTAAAAATAAATGTAACGTATAAATGCGGAAGCCTAAAAGTTAACAAAGAAAAATAAACAGGTAGGTACGCCACGCTAACGAATGGTTCATGTTGCAACTAAGATTAGAAATCATTGATCTATTTGTCGTAGTATTTCAATCGGCCGTTTGGAATCGCCATTAAATTGTAGATCCCTTCCATTCGTTCAAAAATTAAAAAACTCACTCAAAACGAATGGTTGTGAGAAGGCCCAGGGTCCCTACAGATCTGTTGCGCCAACTATTATTAATATGCCTTTGATCCAGCAGCCGAATGTAACTAATAGTGTGAATATAATTTCGACACTAAGGTCATTTTCTTAGGCACCTAAAAAGTACCAGAAACACGGTATAAAATCTCCACCGTAGTCCACTCCACCGCTTCTTGAAGATATTTTAAAATATCGCTAACTTATTTCAAAATTGGATGTTGTGGTGTAAAAAAAAGGGCCGAACTTATAAAATGTCAATGTCCCAGCTATATAGCTCTTTATTGCTTTCAGTCATGTTGTGCGAAAGTCTGATACTCAATTTAAGACTACGAAAGTCCCGAGTAAACAGGCAATGAAAACGAACTTTGAAATCCAAGTCGACAACATCATCCTCATATTTTTGAAAGTCACTTCTGATGTGTGAATATAGCCACAAGTTTTACAAAGTAACGAATAGTTTTGGCTAGACTACCGAACTTGTTATACAATGTGCAAAACAAAGTAATATAGAGAAGACCACAAAACGGCAACAGTCTTCAGATAGACATATTTCACAACAGTGGCAACTTTATCCGTCAAGTATCTTAGGTCTTCGTTGTTCAACCAACTCCATAATCTCTCAGAGCGCCATCAAATGAACAGTTTTGGTAGTTTGTCGTTCGGTTCCATTAGAATATGACCAATTTATTTTCATTTATGCTGTTTCTCCACAATATCCAACTCGTATTACGATACGATTTCTAAATTGAATAAAATTTGCGGCCATCGAATCCATCCAGGATATATCACGGACAGCAGTTTCCACGTCTCACAAGCATACAAAAGCACCGATTTCACGTCGTTGGAGTCGAATAGATGGATTTGGCTGCGATTTAGAATTTTAAGTATTCGTCTTTAAATCATTTAATATTAAGGACAATTCCCTCATTACTAACATATATACGCTAATCACATTATAGCATAATTGGTATATCAACGTGGTGCGTTTGAAACTTGGCCAGCAGTTGAAATGATCTCAAAAACCAAGTTCATTCCAATAAGAGAAGGCACCGACGGACGGAATGTCAGATGCCCACAGCAGCTTTGCTATTAACTATGAACGCTTCATCATATAAATATCTCAGGTCAAGCGAAGTGCTATAACTACCTCTCAGTCGCTTTTCCGTTGACCTAGGAGGACAGTTGTGAAGCTAGACCTTGTCAAGAAATGCATACTAAAAAGGCTCTGAACTGGTAACCTACCCTATAATTTGGGTTCTGAAGCAGAAGCATGATCGCTCGCAGGAGTGGATGATAGTCCTTTTAAACGCGAAATTAATAATGTCTTATCTGCCTCATTGGACGATATTTAAGAACTAACAAGTGCTCTACAGCGAAATTTACCGGCATTGGGTCTTATAGCCCAAAACTTAATACATCGCTTTAAAATTTAAGAGCTAAAACTTCACAAAGTCAAAATACAATGACATAATATAACCGAAAATAATTGTCCAGTGTCATAACTGGAAAAGCCTTAAGTTCCACAAGGGCCAAAATGTTTTCTTGCTGTATGATTTGTACCGGAATTTGTGGTCGGAAAAATACGCATAATTTTTCTAGGTAAGCTGACATGTGGTAGTATTAAAAGTGAGTAAGAAAGCTCAGCCATCAAGAGGCTTATTCACGATTTCTATAAAGTACTTCCTTTAGAATCTGGAAATATGATTGCAGAGTTAATATGTCCGAGGAATTGAACCAAATTGTATCCACAAAATGCGATATCTGCAACTCTACAAGATAAAAGGAAGGATTCCGTCATAAAAACGAAGAATAGACAACAAATATGCGCAACCAGTTCATTTGACAACAGACTTTGTACTTTCTCAGAACTCCTTTGGCGGGCTTTAGTTGTTGCTTAAGAAATATTAACAAAAGTCTTCAGCTTATAAAAATATAAAACATTCACCAGCGTAAGTATTCCGCAGTGTTTACTATGCTTATGAAAATCATTACTAACTTCTTGTTCTAGTTGCTATTCGCTTTACGAACCCACTTCATTCCAACATTTCCGTCTGAAAGAGCAATCTACATTTTCTTAGGATTAATTCGTCGTTATAAATCAACTACAGGAGCCCCTGTTACAACATACTTATCTGTAAAGAGCATTTTAAGCCCGTTCCCTGCATTGCACGAAATAGAGAAACTTTGTTCACTGAATGGGTTTTTCTGTCAGTCCTAACAGCTTCTATTTCGGAATTATATCATCTAAACTGTATCTTTTCCAACGGAAAATCATTCAACTAAGATCATGCTTTTAGTACGCGGTTCTTTAGCAATACAAATAAAAAGTGGGCTCAACATTTTACCTATTAAGGACCCGGGGACTCAATTCTATTATCCATTGTTGTGACGTTTGTCAGAGCATAGTAAGTTATGCGTAAGTAGATAAGCTGCTTCATATATTATATTGAAATATTTATATCATTCACATCCCAGCCGTAAGACAGGCAGCAAAACTCTCTGTCTATCCAATGAGAGATAAAACCCCGATAACCACAACCACAAGGTAATACAAAACCCTTATACCTATTCAGAGTTCAGACTCCAGTGTAATCGATGCCATTTTATAAAGCGAATGGTGATAAATTAGGTCTGTGTGTCAAGAGCATCCGAAATGAATACTTTTAATTGGTTCTGTACGCTGATAGCGGCCATCTGCTCTCTGATAAAGTATCTATCTCGGATTTCGCTAAGACTTTCTTATAAGTATCTCTTCAAATCGCTGAACACAAAGTGTCAACAATGTCTCGAGGACACCGACATAAAAAAAGCCAAAAACATATCTGCTAACCCATTAATCAATTTTCATAAATGATAACGCATCCAAGTCCCCCCATCTCTAGACAGAGTCCCATTCGAAAGGCACCAGAACCACAGTATGTAGGATACGAGTCTTTGCAACAATCTCAGCCAGTTGACTGACATGTTGTTAAGAGGAAAATGTTTAAAATTCATATCGCATTACTCGCGGCCAATCTTATACTATGTTGTGGTGACATTTTTATAGCAAATGGCGGCGTGCATACGAAAAAAAAACAAAAAACACTCGTCCATGTATATAAATAGAACTTTGTGTTCTCTGCGTCCGTGATATGCTTTGTTTAGTTTTTGAATCTCTGTGATACAATTCTGTTCCTACAACAATATGGACGACCGCATTTATCTGGATATATATAGCGAGCCGTAGGTGTCTGTTTTAATCTTCACCAAGACGAAAAAATGTATATGGAACCACCAAAGGCAAACATAAAAGGGAATGCGACACATAACTCTGGCATTCATCTGACATACCCATCGATTGATTAATATGGGCAATATGTTGCGTTTCGATTTCGGGATTACTGTATCATCTACACAGTGCACCTAGTTTCTGGTTTCGAATCTCTTATGTAAGCGAGGCTATGTGAAATCTATTTTCAAGTGCACACGCACAGCAATAAAACTGACCTCTCCTCACTAAGCGTACATTCAACAACCGAACGGCAGATAAGCCCTATTTCTGGTTCTTCTTCTTTGCCCGCACTGGGGGAGGCGTTTTTGAATTCAAATTATGGTAATTGAACTAACGGAATGTGGGAATGAAACATTTTATTGGATTTTTATGTTTTATTAAAATAAAACATTTAAGACTCTCTGCCTAATTGAAATGGTTTGGTTGGGTTTTTATGGTCCCATTGGGAGGTGACAAAAATGCCCCAACTAAAACAGTCTTAAAAAAAATACTGAAAATTCAATAAGTTTTGAATTTAAATACAGAAATAGCAAATAGCCCAACGAATCGGGAAATAAATTCAAAAATTTTAATGGGTGCCTACATTTTGCATATCATAATTTTAAAGCGGTTGCTTGACAAGAGCTAAATGTCATACAGTGAATTAAAATGCCATAAAAGTTCAGCGCCACACAGGGAGTATAATACGCATCAGAGCTTGAAACAGTTTTTGGACGTGGCCGGCCGTCAGTAAGGGGGTGAAATCTGCTGTTTGTCATTTTTGTTGGTTGTATGTATATGGAGTCGGTCATCAAATATTTTACACAGAACCATACCTACAAGTCGTCTTTTCTATTATTGACGACGACTATGTTCTTTTTGCGACTGGAAGGCATCACCTTTGTTCGGATGGTGATTTATCACCGAATCTGTCAAGAGGTGCACCTGCGCCAGTTCGTGTGTCTCAGGTACCACAATCGGCCAACCCTTTTCACTTTACATTCAAGTGTAGTTAAAAGAGAAAGTAGCCCTTCGAGTGGCAGCAATTTCTGGGCAACTACTCGGTTTGTAAAAAAGGAAAGCGTAAATATACGTGCTATCTGCTATGGTTGTACTGCTAAGAAGGTGACGAGTCAATTTTCTTTTCACACAGTCACCGGTGGTAGTAAATTGCAGACATTCTTCAAATGCAAGTTATATTCTGCGGGGTAGTTTGCAGAAAAGTTTGCATTTGGAGCGGGAAAGATTGATGCTCTATTATATCGGGCCCAATGTGAAGCATTTAAATAAACTTAGAGATTGCCCAGTGGTAGAGATTCTGTCATTATAGTAACTTGGCTTATACCTACACAAAATATTCGAAAAAAAAGTTACACACAACATTGCATTTCTTCACAAAAGAAAAATCAAGCCAGTGTGTTGTGCTTAACCCCTTATCGCATACGAAGCCATATATGGTTTCCTTCAATTTTGAGCTTTTTTTTTCGTTGTTGTTATCAATAATTTTTTTTGGTTAACGTTCTCTCTACAAAACATATATTTGTGCAACGGAATTCCGTTATTTTTGTCGATGCAACGCACAGCTTGTCAAACTATTCGAGAATTTGTGAAGCGTGTTCGGAGGCTAAAGCAAAGATCAATCGAAGGTGCATTTTAAAATTAAAAAAACTATAGAAAACAGTGAGTAAACATTAAAAAAAAAATATTATATATTGTATAAATATTCAAGAACTGGCAAATATAATGGGTTTTGTGTTGGTGCTTTTTTTACTTGATTGTTGATGGTTTTTTTAAACTTGCCATATATGGCTTCGTATGCATTCCCCACAAAACCCGGCCGTTCACATATGGCTTTATATGCATTCAAGGTTCTTTTGTTGTTTACAGAAATGAAACCTTCTACCTTTTATGGATATTCCAAGTTTGTTAATCCAATTCCTGGTGATGGATTTTTGAGTGATGATGAACTGGTTTCGGTATGAGTCTTGTAAATGCATGGGTACTTTGGCGCCGAATCCACGAAAACGAATACATGCCGCTGTTCGCGTTCAAGCTTGCAGTTTCCGAACATTTGCGTAAATCAGGAAAGGTTATTATGGCCCGAAAACGTGGTCGTCCTGCCGGTACACCGACCTCCAGTACTCCAACAACAAGTCGAGCAGCTACTCCACCCAGCTTGTCTAATTCACCAATACCCAACAAAATGCACGGAAAACTCCCAACAGACATCAAGACCTACCTCTTGATACGGTGCGATCCGACTGCTTGGATCATTTCCCAGAATGGAAGAAAAAACAACGCCAATTATGCCAAAATTGTAACAAATATCGATCCTTTATACAATGCCAAAAATGTGAAGTATTCCTATGCCTCAATGAGAAAAGAAATTGTTTTAAAGATTTTCACAAGACATAATTTCCGGTTTTGTCTTTAATTCATACGAAGCCAAATATGAACCTTTTATTTTTTGCCACAATGCATACGAAGCCATATATGGATTGTTTATAAAATTAAAAGAATAAAAAACATTTAATATTTTTTGTACTATAATTTACTTAATAAAGCCTAATAAAAGAAGTTTTCATAAAAAAAAAATTTTTTTTTGCACACCTTCATAATTCATGCAATAAGGGGTTAAGGCGGTGAAAGCGGTTCGTAGACATCAACCAACCCTTCCAAGCCATGGAAGTCTAAATAAAAGGCAGCAAAAAGGATATGCTATTTAAATAATAATTTGTGAGTATGGGGTACTAATTTTTATTTTGTTGTCAGAGAAGACTTGGTCCATGGAACTAGGCACACTACATGTACATTTTTAGCTTTCTCCATTATACGTAGTAAGAGAAAGATATTGTTTCGAAATTTCGAAAATTTCGAGCTCGAGATATTAATCAATTCTGATATTACGATGATCGAGGAACTCAAAAAAGTAGGTCGCAAAATTCTGTCCGGTCAGTCCGTCTGTCCGTCCACAGGACTACAGCCTAAACAGCTTCCCGGATTACGTTCAAACCTCGGATTTTGAGTTTTTGGGCTCACAGTTCGGTATGCAAGGTACCTAATCTCAATATTAATGGTATACTTCCCATACAAAATTTTCGTACCAGTTTGATTTGATCGAAAACGACTCTAACGATTTCAACCAAAATTGATATTTAAGTTTAAGTATAGGTGAGGTTACCATGCCTGCGTACCTAGTTTTTGGCTAAAAATTCGAACAACGGTACTTTTGAAATTCCGATATATTTCCAAAACGGTCTATACGATTGTAACAAAAATTAATTTTTAAGGTAATGTGGTCAACTTAATAGCAAACTCAGTTTTTTTCTATATTAGCGTGCAATGGATTTTTGAAAATAGTATAATTTTTTTAAATTTAGTTTTTTCCAGATTGCCGGAAAACGGCGATAACGATTTTGACCAAAATGCAAACTTAGAGTAAAATATATGTTTTCAAAACTATTTGCTGAAGACTCTTAAAGTCAGTCAGAATCGCTCTTCGAAATATGTATCCAAGAAGCAAGTTCGCAAGTTGGGGAAGTTTTGCCCTCCACCAAACATTGACAGCTAAAGAGACTGGGTTTTGAAAATTTTACTCTATGTGGGTCCAACGATCTGTCCTTAGGAGAGTACTATGTCCATCGTTATCATTGAACACTACTTGTGCTTATATTGGTTTTTGTTGCGCTCCCTGGTAAAGACGTTCGTTGGAAATTCGGTTGGACCATTAACTCCTTAAGCTTCTCCCTGAATAAGTTACTTGTTTAATCATTTCATCTCGGGATATTCGAATTTTTAACACTTCAACGGTATGATATGCGCATATGAGAGCTATGCTTAGAAACAGTGGCCAGGGTCTAATAAATATTGAGTGTGGAAAACCACAAGCTTATTGCTTTACTTCCTGATATTTTTTTCCAATATTTCAAGATCAGACATTACTTTTGCCGAGTCCCAGGAAATGCTGGAAAAATATAACCAACTAAGTAAAAAATAACAATCGACCTTTTCGGGTCGAAAGTCTCGTAACAAGACATCAGATTTTTATTAAACGAATTAACAAATAGAAAAGAACAACAAACACACAAATTAGCTGCGTATTTAAGTAAAGAATAAATCATAAATACATTGATTAATTTTCAATAATACCTAGAAGATCGGCTGATAGCAACGGCGAATATTGTCACCTGGGCAACATAATCAAAATGCTTAGAGAAGCGTACCAGCCTGGATGATAGGCTCCTTCAAAGCCTATCGAAGAACAAAATCTGTCTTTACGGAAAATTTGGCTGCACAGAATGACATAAAAGTTAGTTAGTTAGTATAGTTACATAGTCATAAAATTTAGCACATCGCAATAAATCAACACTTTTCCAAGCCAGACTTGTGCGCCCTTATTGGACTGGATCTTTTACATAATCATTCCTGAATGCAAACGCTAATAAGACTATTTTCTTTAGGGCCAGATTACTGGTTCATGCTACGTGGTCTCGAAAAGCAAGACCGCTTTAACGTCAACTTTTTCCAGCTTAAACCTATACGGAGGATCATGGACGAGGTTGTTGCGAACTCCGAAATATCGAAATCAATGCCGATATATTTTTTACGAAATTATTAAATTAACTCGCCATTTTGAGTATAGGGCTCTTTCAATTCAAGCAATGATTTGAAGGGCATAGCCATCTAGAATTTGGATAAATATCGCCTCGAATATCCCAAAAATTATGTAGGCACGAATTTATTTTAGCTGCAATCTATGGGATGATTTTTATTAAATGCAACTTTCGCAGTTGTTGACCAAATGAAACACTTGAAATATAATTGGGGGTTACCTGCACGTTGGAAAGTTTGCTGCTAAAATGGTCAATCATCATAAGGTGACTAATAATTTGGTGTGTTGTTAATATTGTTGAACAATATAATTTATGGCTTTTTACTTCAAGAAGATAATATTAATTCTGAAACCTTCAGCCGTAAGCCCTGTAGCTAGTGCTGCCATTTTTTTTTTTTTTTTTAAAGATGAACCTGTAGATTGTATGGTTATTATTTAATAAATAATACCTTATGAATAATTCTGAAACCGGAAAATTTTATAATTGTTTCATATGACAGATTGTTGCCCATTTAAAAATGTTGGCATAGAACTAGTTTGGAAAATCATTGGTCATTGTTGGACTGTCATTCTCAATGATTTCCAAACAGGTCTTACTAAACAAAAACCTTGTTCATCTGATTAACTATTACATAGTTCGAAATGTACACTTTTTGTTGCTTTACATAGGTATAGGGGTTAATTGTTGTACATATAACTGCTAAAAAAATATACGTATAAAGAAGAAATTAATAAAAAAAATGCAACACATTCAAATTATCTCCTCTAAAACTGGAGTCTCTTCGGCAATTCTTTCCAGCGTTTAATATGAAATCTGATGACAAAAAGATGAATTCAAAGATTACGTAAAATTATGAAAGTGTAATAAAAAAAACTCTCCAGAGTTTGTCAAACCGTTTTGCCACTGTTAGGGGACTTCGCTATATTTTTTTTATATGAAGTTGCAAGCTTGCTTCCGAGAAATCCAATATTTTATGGTCAACTAAGGTCCCCGTATAAACTTTTATTTTAATTACAGACAGAATGAAGTGATGTCCAACTCTTTCTATCCAACTCCAACGCTAAACAAGAAATTCTAGAAATAAATAAGAAAACAATATATAATACTCAACATGCACGCGTGTAATTTTAATTAAATTATTCCCTCAAACAAGTTTATTCCAGCCACTAATTTCAAAGGAATTGATTACAAGGCAAAAAAAAAATACTAATCATCTTGTGGGTAAATAACCTTCTCCTTGACATAAGCTTTTAAGTTATCACTCGAATAAAGTGCCACAAGTTAAAAGTGGGTACCCACAGGGAAACAGGCAAACATTGCCTTGAATGAAAAACTCCCAATTGTGTAGGTATCTGAGCTAGACGCATTCATGTCACCAATTAACATGGCAAAATGCGATGCATGTATACATATAGCAATTCCGCAGTTGCGGAAATGCAAAAAGGAAAAGAAAAATCGCTCTTCCTTGCAGCAGCAAATAATGACAAACGGTCACGCCACAGTAACGCTGCTTGCGTCTACATCCACTCGAACGCGTACGTAGAGATATCACGGATGGTTGCCCTCGGTCAAGCGCCAATTGCATTTAAAATAAAATTAAATACTTTGGAAATCGCCCAAGTAAATGTTTCGCACATGCTTGAAATGCTTTCGGCATTTCGCCCCCGGCCGGCTGGCTGGCGCGGCGCTCTTGCAACTCCCATCGTATCCGAATATAGTATCTACGGCTGAGTGAATTGAAATTTTATTGATTTTTCTCAACTAAATGGTGTCGTTGTTCGGTTTTAATTTTATTTAAATATTCGTCTGGCACGATCTTTCTTTTTCATATAATACCTAATGACCACGACGACGAATTCGAGTTCGCACAATGGGCTCCACAGTTCTAGTTCTGATTCTAACTCTGGTTTTTCTTTTTTCTGTATTCGTAAGATGTTTTTCAACTTTTTGTGAAAGTTCTTTGTGTTTTCTTTCTGTAAAATATAGTCCGTACAGGCGTACATGTGTGCGTATTGATTTTTCCTCCTTTTATTCCGTCATCATCGACAACGATGAAAGAATCCCTCTCACAAACAAGATTAGGGTTTTGGTTTTTCTTTTTGCCTTTTGGAAGATGAAATCCATTAATGAACTTGTATCTGCTGCCACATATATGCTATCTATAGCTGGATGTACAACAGATATTCCATTTGTAACCACCAGAGTAACAGAGGAAACTTTAACGATAAGATGTTATAGTACATTTGAAGCGAGACGCAAAAAATAAGTTTTTCCATTATATACAGCCAAAGGTAATGGCGCTGAGATTTTTGTTTTATAATCAAATCCTCTCCTACATTTATATATGCAAGATAATCGGGGAGTTCTCGTGGTTTGTAAAAGTTTCTACGAACTTTCCGTCTAATAGAGCGAGAAAGGTTTTTGTTTTCCAACAAAATCATCTCATTATAATTTATTTTCGAAAAAACAACAACGGAATTTCGTGTAGATGGAGTTTTCTCATTTGGAATTAGATGGCTGGAATCGACGTCCAGGGATGAATATCTTGAAGATATGAAACCAGTAGAGTTCTTTGTTTGGACGAAGTTCAAATATCACGCATCAGATATAGGTAGAGGAGAATGGAAGTCTAGACGTTGAATACGCTTCGTTGAGATTGAAGTGGAATCATTTTTAGAAAGAAATCAGAATGCGGATGAATAGGGACGAGGACGACGGAGATGAAATGAAATTATTATAAAGGATTTAGTAGAGTATGCAAGGATTTAGCCACCCATTCCGGTACATTTGCGATGTGAATTTCGGAACGAATGGCGGCAATCGGTGGAGTATTTCCATGGAAATTTTAAATAATAAGAGGAACCGGAGTAGTGAGCTTTAGCAATATTTCTCCGTACTATGAATATGTATATATAGGTAGCAATGATGACAGTCCGCTCTAAGATTAGGATTGAGTCAACAATATAAAACTGAATATCTGGCGCAGATCGGGCTTCTTATACTGTTCAGTGAATTATTATATTTTGGACATCTACCCTTAGGTGGACAGGTTCCCTTAAATGGCCAAATTTTTAGTTCATGCCCAGGTGTTTTATAATCTGTGGCTACAGGCAAGAGCCGCTTATACAAAAATATAATTAAAAAAAATAAAAACAAATAGCTAAAATAAAGAAATTAAAAATTCTTAAAACGAATTTGATTAAAGCCCTCTATCAGAATCTATTCTTTTTTCTTCTTAAATTTGACATTTCTAATCTTAAAATTATTATATATAAATGTATCAAAGTGCTTTTCCGATAGATTCATTTTCAGACTTAAGCGGTTTTTGCTGTGGCCTCAGTATTTATACCATCCTTAAACGAACGCGGGAAGAATAAAAATGAATAAATTCTAATGAAAGTAGCAAGCGCAACAGTTTTGTGTAGGTCCAGGTCCCCACAGGTTTTGTAGAATAAACCTCCAATTTCTTGTCACTTCCACTTTTTGTTAATATGTACCTAACTTGCCAGTTGCCACACACTTTAAGGAAAACGCCCCAGCGCCTCACGATGTTTGCAGATAGTTGAAAGTTTTGCACGTAAGTTCTTGTGAAAACCTCTGCAAATATGTCCTCAGGAAGAGATTGATTATAGCCTACAAATGATGAAGTTTGGAAAAATCGCGATTATTTGTACCTATCCATGAGTCAGGCATAGGCCAGCGACTACTATTCTTTGGCCGCAGATTGAAGATTTGATATAAGTGCATAGGCACATCATTGGGCCAGATGATCAACACTGGCAAGTGGATAAGTGGCTGTGTTTAAACCGATACACATGTAGGAGAAGAACACATGAGCCATATAGTCTAACCAGTGGCTTACTGAGAAGGAATTTTGCTTCAAATATTGCTCGAAATATGTTCCATTGCTTCTTTAAAGGCACAGATAGCTAAGACGGCGCACTAAGCTCTACACCCATTTGGTCGGACAAAAGAAAGTTTCGAACGTTTGAAAAATATCCTAATACGCCTTGCTGTCCTAAGAAAGGCTCTTAAATTATGTCAGTTGTAAATTGAACAGAAAAGGTCAACCAAAAATAGGAAGTCACACAAATAGCTGGTTGCGAGGAACTAGAAGTAGAAGTAGAAGTCGGAGCTAAGATATCTATAAAATGGGTGCAACTGACTTGAATTTCTGGTAAAGGGGAGCTGCGACTGCTACCACCGTCATAATAATATATTTATAAGGCGAGTTCCTTCCGAGTCATAGTAACTCGTATTGTGGACTTTTTGCAACACATTTATATATTTCCTAAAATTTAGATCATTGCAAAAACTGGTGTGTACCGTACAGCGTCGCTTGATTTTTTTGATTCATCTTGCGGTCGCTATGAAATACAGCGGTTTTCGCAAAATGGACAATTCAAGCAGGCTATTCCTTTATTAACCTTTGGC
This sequence comes from Cheilosia vernalis, assembly GCA_949126925.1. NCBI lineage: Eukaryota > Metazoa > Arthropoda > Insecta > Diptera > Syrphidae > Cheilosia > Cheilosia vernalis. Next base: position 96,912,389 of record OX421358.1, on the reverse strand, counting down.
TTGTGGTGTCTCATTTTAAAATCATTTACTTCAATTTTTCAACTCTTTTTTTACAGAAGAGATCTCGCGACAGTGATGACAACAAGTGTCATTGCTCGTTAAAGACAACAGTTTGAGTATACAATTCTATAAAGTCCTTGATGTACGCAATCCTGATTGTACTTTGGTAGGAACTATGCCTACTCCTATTCTCAACCGTCAACCCTTCTGACAGACGCCATATGAATTATAAAATCGTATTCATAGTTAAACAGCAGACAAAGAATTTTAATTTCAATTGACACCCGTTAATGGATATTTTTTTTATTTTATCATCAATTACTTCAAGCAATTAGTTGTGCCACGCAACGGAAACTCCCAACAATTAGCCAAGTGCACCCCTCTCCAGCAAGAGGAAAGTCCCACCATTTCCTACAAGAAGCTGGAAGTACACAGTTCCACAATTCTCTATCCATTGCCGCACTTAAAAAACAATTGAGTAGCAATGCCCCACTCCCCAAAAACAAAAACTATACTCCGACAATTATTATAATTCCATTTCGTGTTTTCGTTTTTTGTTTAATTGTATCGACGGGTATAATCCATCGGCAAAGTACAACATCCCCTCTGGACAAACAGAAACATCCATTTTCTATTCGTAAGCATGTCAAGTGGCTTAAAATGATGCCTACCGTGTGCTGTTCTATTATAATATGTCCACCCCCATAGTTAAACTGTGTGTTTTGTTAGAGATATTGTATTATGTTCCACCCCTCCACCCAACAGATATTTCCTCTAAATGTCATATACATGGTAGCCCCGTACACACGTTTAGCAACAGTTCAGCTTCATTTTGGCATTTCTATAAATTTTTCCAATATTCTCTATGCTCTCTCTGTTGTATGCGCAAAGGGGGACACATGCCAAAATGTATTCCAAGCACGCATAGGCTCGTTTGGCAAACGTGCCACCGAATGAATTCCATTCGAAATAAATATACTTATATTGGGCCTTACAGAGAAAACAAAAAAAAAAGCAACGAAAACGAAAACGCAAACCTTATACGACAATAACGAGACTTGTGACTTGTGTATAGGTACCGCCTAGTGCACACTAGTATGTATTAAATATGCAATATAAGGACTTGGGTACATAATGTATCTACGTGGCATCTTGCTTGTTGGCATTTATATTATTTTTGCTCTTCGGTGAAAAAAAAGGAAGCTACAAGCATGCAGGAGACCATGGGTAGTAATAAATGTCAATATTGAGAAGATAGGTACACATACCTACGAAGGGAATGAGGAAAAAATTACCTTTGCGAGCCATTTGAAATGTTTATCCAAAGACGAAAAAAAGGAGCATACAGATGAACTAATATTACGCGAAGTTGTCAAAGGGTCATGTCTTTCATTTTACCGAATGACTTGCTGTATAGATGTAGTTCCTTATCGACTTGATGGTTAAAAGGCAATGACTGCGAATGAGACACGGCTAGGTCATGTAGAACCTTTGCTCCCGGGGTGTTGTAAAATTAAATTTGTTTGAGAAGACAGAGGAGGAAGATCTTGCCTTCAGTGGTCGGCTGGAAATGACATCAGCGTGCTTCTGGTGAAGAGGTAGAACACCGCACCTCATGCCTCTACTCAAGCTGGCATTGTTTTTATAGGTACGCATAAATTTCTTATTCACATCACTCCACTATCGCGAAACTAACTTTCTAGAGATTGATATTTTTTTTTGGCAATCGAGTCCTTGTGGTCAGTCTCTGTAGAAAGACTAGACTATACTTACATATATTATGGCTGGCTACACTGGATCATGGTAGATGGGAGTCCTAAAGTCACGCAAAATCTTTGTAAATTGGGTCAGCTAAGGATGCCCACTGCTTATATAAGGGAAGGTGTTTTTTTCTCGAGCAACCGGCCTTTCTATTTATATAGTATTATGAATTCTATGTATACCGTATCTTGTCTATAGGCCATCGTTAGCTTGGCTACAGGTTGTGCACTTGTGCAGTAGTCGTGGCCTAACAGCTTCGCATGGGGGGATATCGCGCAGTGAAGATGTGTAAGAACACTTCAGAAAATCGTAATGCTGATGCTGATGAGCTCTGCAATATTAAATACCTATCCTCTCCTATATAGAGCTAATCGGTTGAATAAACTGAAACTCTTAAACTGAAACTTTAAAGGTTAAGACTTTATAAAGAACAAGTCTTAGGCGAGATAAGGCTAGGGTTCAGGTATTTAGGGGGAGCAACAAGATTTATCTACTAAATATATTCACAGGGCCGGGTCTCGCCTTATTTGCTTGCTTTATTTTGGAAAATAAGTGAAGTTGCCTTAGTGAGTGGCTAGAGGAGTGAGTAAGGTTACAATCGAGGACTATGTAGGCAGTCACAATTGGGGGATCGATACGTTATATAAGGTCGTAAAAGTCCACCATTTGATGCACACTAGTTTGAAGTTAAAACGACGCTGTAGGGCATAATTACAATGAAACAGGACTATTGAACCAATCTATAATCGAGAGTGTTCAGACTTGCAAAGTTGCAACGAGGAGTGAAGCCAATGAAGCCGCAGTTGGACTTATTGAAACGAACTTTATGATACATCAAACGTGCTATCATTATAATCCACTCCGGTCTTCAAAGTATAGGGACATCGTTAGCTATATCCATATAGCAAAGGCTACAGTAGTTCAAAGTAAAGGAGTCAATTCTTTTGCTTAAACCTATCCTAATCTAACCTATTATTAAAAATCGCTCTGGCACCCGTTTGGTCCTTGAACTGGGCTTACATTTATGGTTTGGCCTTGCTTGTCACCTGGAACTATAGGCCATTTGCTCCGAGTGACAGCGTCATGAAGTCGTTTTTAAAGGCTAACACAGAAGTAGAAGTGCTTGAACGTAGAAAGTTCTTCCTGGTGGATGAAGTATGTAATACAATTAGCTAGTTGATGAAAATTGCATTAACATAGAAAAGAATTATCCTTTTGTATTTTTCCGATTCATTTTTAAGCCCAGTTTTTCCGAAAAACATCCTCTCTATCTCATCTGGAATTTGTATTCGCAAAATCCAACTGACCTTACTTTACACGTCCGCCACTGTGCATCCGTACTTTTCCTCGCACATTCAATCGCAAAAAAAAAGGTGGACACCAACCACTCTGCACCGGAACCACCTTCGACATTTGCAGGTTTAACTCCAGGGCCCATCAAGATGGTTATTTATGTGAAATAACCGAGACCTTTATAAAATTCCCGTTTAATAAAGATGAGCGCAGCAGCTCCAATGGGTGATTTGCCTGGGACACAGGACACCAAAAGGTCTTCCTAAATGTACACCATGATGCTGTACAAGAAGTGTCTTATAAGTTTGCAGTTTCCGTTTCTGCCATTGGATTATGGAACAATTTCATGAATTCTTAAATGATCCAATACGGCGCCGTCAGCAGTGGCAATGGCTACCTGGCCACCGCACTTTGGCGGTGGTGCGCGCATCGAAGCAACAAATTTTCTGTCCCAAATGATTTGGGCGGGGGGCCACTTTCGCCACTGACTCTGCAACTCAAATGGTATAATGAAACAATTTGTTTACTCCAATAATCGTATTTTGTTGGCATATTTAAAAGTGCGTTCACGAGGAATTTGCCAAACAGGACTCTTCTAATTACACCTATAGCCAACGAGGGCGACCACCCATGCAGTGGGCGTTAGGTGATGGTGGTGTGGTGCGCAGGAAAGCGTATAGCGAAACCACTCTAATTCGATCCGGCTGGCTTGGGTCTTTATTTATGTATAATTGAAACACTTTGACCGAGCGGAGAGGGGGCACATAGCTTTTGCAATTAAACGCCACACGTTATGGAGGTATGGGTTCGCCGCAGAGGAGGGCCTGTTGATATTATAGAAATAGCAACGCGGAAAAGTGGAAGTTCTGGAGCTGCAGCAAGAGCAATTGCTATATGTACGTTTTAATAAAATGAGAAAATGAAAACATTGTGTGATGTGTCTATATCTTCGTGAAATGTGTCCGTGGCCGTAAATGTCAATCGAATGTAATTGGATGTATGAGTTATGGGGCAAGAATACTGCTGGGGCAAAGTGCTGCTATGGACTCCTGTTGATTGTGGGTGGAATGTAGGTTAATGCGCCATAAAATTGAGTACACTTCGTGTTGAATTATACATTTGGAGATATAAGCGTTTTGAATGTATTGTATAGGTACGGTGTGGCTTTTCAGGCTAGAAACTATTATTTGTGTTGTAGTGGTATCGAGCTGTGTGTTTGGTTTGTTTATTTGGTCTGTTTATTTTAGAGGGAATTGGGTTCAGTTGGATGCAGTTTGAGGGTGAGGTATACCCTAACTTCATGTGCATTGTGTCTTGGCTTGACCCCGCAGTTTGGGGCAAATGCAAGCTAATTTGATTAGATGAAATGGCCCACCATTGCCCTGCTCCTGCTAAACTTCAGAGCCTGGCTGAATAGAGAATAATCTGCTTATCAACTTAAATGCTATCTTAAGTTTCTTTCTAGTTAGCGTTGGGGCAAATGTCGCCAAGTTGGCTGAATTTTCCTCTCTTCCTCAGAGTTTGGTGGAGTGGTGCCGACACGTACACAAAGCCCATACCTAGCTTAATGTTGTATGAGCTTATTTTCCACCCGATTCTTTGATACTGTCTGTTCCTTCTTGCTGACAGTAGATTCTTAGTTTTTTCTCCATTCAAAACTCAACCCAAAATGCCTGTTTTTCACTCAGTATTTGCGGAGGTCAGTCACAGTTCGCTCAGTTCTGTTCAAAAGTAGAAATTCCATTTGCGAACCCTAAGTACCACATCTGTAGTAGTAAATAGTCAGACTCAATTCAGATAGGACCTTGTGGACTCAGCATCGGGACGTCAATGAAGTGATAGCTAAATCATTAGCAAAAGCTATCGTTGCTCACCTATCCCCTGTATAGTTTGAGCCCATCATACACCAAATTCGCGCACTGTGGCAAGCCCCGGAAAAGGCCCAACGGATTTCAAGTCGAAGCCCGCCACAGTTTCGTCGACTTCAACATCAAGAGCAAAACCCTTAGCCTTTTTGCCAAGATTGGGATTCGGGCAAAACTTGACGCAATTTCGAAAAATGTGCGGTATGATGTGCAATTCGTAAATGGCTCTATCGGGCTCGAATAGAGAAGCGCACTCTCGGGAATACGTCTGTATCCAAATGCTTGGGTAGCAAACGAATTCACTATCTAGAAAGAAAAGTAATCGTTTTGTCTGGAGGTAAACATGGAGAAGACTAACTAAATGCCATAAACAAACAAGTGCACATCTGTCCTCCGTTTCGAACAAAGAAGCTTCTAATAGCAGCAAATTCATCATAGTTAGAAAGGCTATCGAATCAGTAACTATCACGATTAGTTAGACTTAATCAATGTCAGGTCGTGTTCATTTGACCACGCTTTCAATGCGCTCACCGTGGAATAGATAAATTTTTATCGATCTGCTTCGTGAGAGAATGTTTTTTTATGTCGATGTGCGCGGTTTCTTTTTCGTATAGGTATAGCAAGGACCCAGACAGGACGCACGTAACAAAATGGCGCCCTTACTCGCGTCGACAGCCCCTTAATTGGCATCTTCACCCTCTAATTCCCAGCATCATCCTCCCTCCTTCACCACTTCCTCACCCTCTCATAGCCCCTTTAGTAAAAACTCATTTTCTTCGTAACTTCAGGTTCATTTCAAACAAACATTCATTTTATTAGTATATGCTTCTTTGCATGAATTACGTTAACTTATTTTACTCTACTTTACGTGTAGTCTTTAAGTTTATTCAAAATTATTTTAAAGCGAAATCTGTATATATGCGTATATCTATATAACTTCCGCGGATTTGGGCTTCTTTACTGTCTTTTACAATTCAAATTATTTAATTACGTATAAAATTACTTTAATCCCCTTCCCGAAATTGATCTATATATATATATTTAGTGTTTAATTAAGTATATAGTTACGACTCACCAACTTTGTATCCGCAACTGACGATGAAGTGGCCACAGCATCCAGGTTGCTCCCTCGGTGTACTCTATTCACTTTTTATATATATAAATATCAAATTAATCTTTAACCCTTTACAACTACTCTAATTTTGGTAGATATATATATGCCATAGGCTTATATATGGATTTCACTTATTTTTAATAATTAATCAAAATAAAATTAAACAATCTCAATTGCAAATCAAAATTAATTTCTTAAGCAACTTTCGTTGGCAAAAAAAAAGAATGCGTAGGTATATGCGTGTAGTAAGATCAGACAAATTCGACCTTGACGTTTTGCAAGCTCCCGCAAAAATGTTCTATTGTAAAGGGTTTTCCAATAAGAGGTGTTGTTTTGGTATTCAAAGAAAAAAGCCTTTTTTTGAGATAAATGATCGGATGTTTATTTCGTAATAAAGAGGAAGGTACCTATGACGTTAATAATGAAAAACAACATCAACCAAATGGCCACCACGAGCACGCATACAGGACCATATCCTTTTTATGTTATTTTCCATTACCAAATCGCAAAGTGGCTGCCCTATATCCTCGATAGCCTCACGAATTTTATCTTTGAGGTCTTGAATCGACGCTGAGCTGTTGGCGTAGACCTTATCTTTCACGTCGCCCCGAAGATTTTCACCATTTTTGTAGTGAATTTTAATAATTTCAATGCGTTGTTAAAGCGTGCATCGTTCCATTTCTATAGTAATGGCGTAGTTTCTACTTGTCAAATGTCAAAGAATAAGAGCTTCAAAAGTGACAGCTACCGAAATAGCAGGTCATTCACAAAAACACCTCTCATTGGAAAAGGCTTTTATTTAAATAAGGAAGATATTTGGATATATGGAGCGCAGATAGAGAAATTGTCATTGGTAACTCAATTAAAATCCCTTCTAGCAGTATAAGTAAGAATTCATTTGAAACGGCCCCTTAATGTCGTTCCCGATTCGGAGAAATCCAATTTATTTGTTAAAATAACTCAATAAATCGTGGCTTATTTAAGAAACCGTTGCTTTTCGCATGTAAAGCATCTGCCCAAACACAAACGTCAACAAAAGTAAATTTAACCAAATTGGTGACAATGTGAGTGCCCACGTTCGACAGACTTGTACACGCCATGTACGCATACTTACTCGTAAGCTGACAATTATGATAACAAACGACTATGGCTGTCGGAAAATACTGCATCCACTTAAATGCAAAATTTATTCATTCGGCAGAGCGCTCGGGTCATCGACGAAAGTGGAACTTGTGGTCAGTATCGGGTTCAATGAAATGTTTGTCTGCTGCGTTCGGCAGCTGAGTCTCAAAGGTTCCATCTTGCTGCGTATAATTTGGTAAATTCTTAGAAAGAAACTCCTCAACCAACCGACAAGGACATGCACCGCTGGGGTTTAACCCGAAGTGAAAGTTCGTATAGGTACGCATCGTTCCGAGGTACCTAGCGTGCTGCTGCTGTGCGTTGCCTCTCTTAACCCTTTTAATGAAAAAGGAAAGTCCTTCCATTTGTTGTTCGACTAGATGTGCCAAATGGGACGAAACAACAAAAAAAATGATAAGACGCAGTTGAAATTTCATTCGCATCAGGTGAGTTTGAGTCGGGGCACAATAGGCCGAGGCAAAACAAAATAAAAGGGTTTCCACGAGCGTAAAAAAAAACAAAATAAAAGAAGCAGGGAAATCGCTCTTCATGGTGTTTTTTTTTTTACCAAAGACGTCCTTTTCTTTTCAACAGAGGTATTCCATTTTGATAAAGGCATACTCGCACTTAGCTGCGGCATTTCAACGTCTAAAACAACTGAGGTCCACCGGAAAAAGAAATATTATAGTCACATGAAACCAGGAAAGGATGGAACGAAAATTGAATAAAACGAAAAATCGCAAAAAGGATAATAAAATACTGTGTTCCCATCTACAAAATGTTTTCTCCGGCAAAAGGGTTGCAGTCATAAAAGATGCCTTCTGCGTTACAAGGCAAATTGTGAGGCGTGGATGGGCACAGACTCTTGTGTATGTCAAAACGAAGCAAAAAGGATCGACAAAAAAACATTGTGTCGTCAATAAACTATAAAAAAAAGAGAAAAACACTACCAAATAGATATATGTACTTGTGCTACATAGAAAGTGAAAGATACGAACCGCATTGTCATCAAAGTACACGCAGAGTGTTTTTACAACTCCCAATAAATATCGTTCACTTGAAGGGTACAAATAGTGTAGCAAGGATGAGAGCGTACATATTTGTCGTTGATCTAAAGGGTGACACTGACAGTTAAATGTTGGTCCTTAGAATAATTTACAATGGCGAATTTGGCTGTGTATTTGTTTCGCTAAGCTCCTTACCTTCCTTATTTCTGTAAATAAAGTTAATCCAGCAGAGTTATCCTTTAAAGCGCGTATACCTATAGTGCATACATAATAACAAAAAAAAAAGCTACTCAATATATCTGTTACATGGTCGATTATCATATTTAGCGGGCCTTTGTTCGCATTCATTGATAGTGCGTATGTTTTGTGTTGATTCGGTTTTTATTGTCCACCACGAGGCTGCCTTGTACGACGGCATAATAGCGGAGAGTAAAATTGAGGCGTGGCATTTTTGTTTGTGTCAAGTTGGGGCATTAAAATGCCACGATGATGTTAATGGGATAGATGTTTGAGTTTGAATAATGGGACCACCTATGTTTTGACCGTTTTGTCGAAGAGTTACACTTCTTGTGGAGGAAAGGTACCGTAGATAAGGGTACATCAGGCGCAGTTTATTCAGTACACCTAGAGGAAATATTATTTATGAGTTTGACAATGGAGGGGTTGGCAGGAGAAATCAGACAACCGTTATGGTAGGTATATATCTACGCAGTTAGCTGTTTCTGAAGGGGTATGAAACTTATTACAAAAGATAATTACATTGAAGTTATAGTTCAGTTTCTTTTTCTTTATACCTACATCTTTCGACGACTGACCTATTTTTTAAAGAGGCGTTTTCAATCAAATTTAGCTAAGACCATGCCCTCGTTTATAACGCAGTTTGGAAAGACGGCGTGTGAGCTAAATTATACCACTTTGTCAGCCTTAGGGGGGCAAGTAGATTCACATGAACCCAAGCTAATCCCAAATATTGAGGAGTAATCTCTTTTGAGATGTGGGAACTCAGCAATTCGTTGTCGTTGGCATGTCTTTTCGGAAACCTAGCGCTATTATGAAACCAATGCGGTCCGGAACTCAGTCAACACCATAAGAAGAAGAATTAGGAAAATGGACGGGCAATGGACTACTTCAGATGAGATGACCGCTAACCTCTACTATTTTAGACATTTTCTTTTGTTTTTTCACGTCAACTGCAACTCACAAGCTTGTCGAAAATCGACTTATAGAAATGCGTGGGGCATATTTCAAGAGTATATTCCCGCTTGAGCTACACGTGGCTTCAACCCTTACAATTCTCTTTATCCAGTATATGGATACGTTTCTATGGTATCGCCCAATCTACTCCATAAAATCACGAATTGAATTCCAGGGTTGACGGAACGCTAACTAAAGTAAGAGGTTTTAATATATTTGAAAAGAATGACATGTCATGCTGTTATTTACAGCCAAAGAAATTTGTCCAATTATAGTCAAAAAAGATCGAAAATTCTATTTTAGGCTAAAAGTTTGGAAATCAGCAATAGGTTGATTACTGAACGATTACTCGGCTAACATTAGAGATGTTTCCATGGGAGCTGTAGGTAGGTATACCAGGGTTGGAAGGTTGTACAAGATTATGCATTAAACATCTCCAGTTGTAAACCAATTCGGCAAATGGGGCTGAACAAGTCATGGGAGCTAAAAAGCTTAACAACAATAAGTGAAATGAATTTCTGAACATCAAAACGGGTAACATCACTGAGGTAGTCAAATTTATGATCACTTTCGAGCTTCGATATCACTCATGTGACATTATGTAATGAGAGAGTTGTCATGCAAGAAGTTGAACACGTTTAAGGTTAGTTGCAAAAACCACGAGCTATAAATTAAATAAATTAATGGCACTTTGCGGTATAATTTTAAGGACGCCCATTATAAATTTATAAGGAGCTTTAAACATCTTGTCACTTTGTCAGGCTATAGTAGTATACAGAATTGCGTACCTATATAACGGGTGATTTTTTAGCTGGTTTGGTTTTGGCAACACTGGTTTTGACAGCTGACGTGTGTTTAGTACCTTGTGTCACTGTCAAACAGCTTCAGTTTGGTTTGCAATTTAACCATGGATCGTCTTACAAATGAACAACGCTTGCAAATTATTGAATTTTACTATCAAATTTCGTGCTCGGTTCGAAATGTTCATTTTCGCTTTTTTATCGAAAAATTGTGTTCAGCGATGAGGCTCATTTTTGGTTGAATGGGTACGTAAATAAGCAAAATTGCCGCATTTGGAGTGCAGATCAGCCAGAAGCATTGCAACAGCTACCAATGCATCCCGAAAAAGCCACTGTTTGGTGCGGTTTATGGGCCGGCGTCATTATTGGGCCATATTTCTTCAAAGATGATGCGAATCGCAGCGTTACTGTCAATGGTGAACGCTACCGAGCGATGATAACAAACTTTTTTTTGCCCGAAATGGAAGTTCTTGACTTGCATGATATGTGGTTTCAACAAGACGGTGCCACATGCCACACAGCACGCGAAACAATGGCGCAATTGCGAGGCGAGTTTGGTGAACAGTTAATTTCACGTTTCGGGCCGGTCAATTGGCCGCCTAGATCGTGCGATTTGACACCATTAGATTATTTTTTGTGGGGGTATGTCAAGGCTAATGTGTATAGGGACAAGCCCGCTTCGATTGACGCACTGGAAGCCAACATCCATGCATTCATTCGTGAGATACCGGCCGATAGGTGTGAAAGAGTATGCCAAAATTGGACTCAGCGGATGGGCTACCTGAGACGCAGCCGCGGTCAACATTTGCATGAAATTATCTTTAAACACTAAATTGCAAGGTTCAAACTATCGATTCAAATAAATATTTCATTCATTTTTTCGAATTTTTTGTGTTTTTTTTTTAAAAAAAGTTCTAAACCTCTTAAAAAATCACCCGTTAGATATAATAGCCTTTGAATTGACCTATATATAGCCGTACAGAACTAGGCGAAACTAAAATTTCTACGATAAATAAACAAGAATATTATCGCAGGTACAAGTAGTATATTAAATTATGCTACTTGAGAAGGTTCATCTGGCTCAAAAATGGTCCCTGAATCCGAATCTCATTCATGCACATGTGATTTTTTACTACTACCAGACCTGGGGTCGAATCGCGACATCCGTGAGCAAGCTACACGTTCACGGAATTAAGTTGATTTCACATGCGAAACAAAAACAAATTTCGTCTACTTTTGCTCGTTAACGAATGAGGCGATTCGACCCCAGATCATTTAAAAACAAAAGTATTTCACAAGCGAAGGTACGTCAAAAATATCGTGACCCACTCATTCACCCGGCACACCATTCCATTTTTTATTTCAAGATTCCACTGAGCATTCCCCCAGTCGGAGTTATTTTAGTAAACCTATATAGGTACCTATAAATAAAAAAGTTCCTTAATTTCATATTATTCAGTTGATTAATGTTGAAAATAATTCCCTCTGTCACTTTGTAATATTTTTATTTATTGTGACTTCAGCCAGATTAGCATTTAAAATCTAAAAAAAAATCAACGCGAACTACCTCTGTTGCCATTTAAATTTCTTATTTATTGCAATAGCTACCTCTTGTTTGTCAACAGAATGGACACTTTTAGTACCACAACAACAAATTCATCTTCTCTTCTGAAATTAAAAAAAAAAAATACATTTAGGTATACCTATACCTAACTATACAATTAAACATTTTTATTAAGTTGGTCTATTTTTGAGAAATATAACATTTCCCCGCCTGCAACATCTTTTATCGCTTGTGCTTATCTGAGCTGTAAATTTATCAGTTGAACAATAAATTTCAAGACAATTCAATTCAAGAAAACCACAGATACCTACCTACATGCAACAATTTTCGAAACTATATTTCGCCCCTTGGAAGAAATCCTACCACTATAGTGAGCTGGCTTATACAAAGAAACAAAAAAACAAGCGAATATGTTGTGTTAAAGCCAGTGAAAGTGGTTCTTAAGTAAGTATTGCCTTCGTAGATTTTTATACTATTTATTACAAGATAAAAAATAAAATAAAATTATTTTTAGAAAACTCGAAAAATCTATGCTCGTCGGCTGTAGCTCAAAAATGCCGCATCGTGATTTTTTCTAATGCCCCACGTGGGTCGTAGGTGTAGTGTAGAATACTGAAGTGATAACCTCATGTTTCGTGAACTTTGAGACAGCTGGGTTAGGTAAGAAAACCGAAATCGATTGGCGTTTACTCCAATAACTTATATACCTTTATTCGTGTAGTTTTGAGTAATGAGCGCAAAAACAAGATCGTGGATAGAAGCTCCAGAGATCGTGTAAGGAACACCGAAATACGTGAGGTGTTCAATGTCGAGATGCTATAGGTACCTAGTGAAACGAAGGGGACCACGCCTCTGCCTCTCTGGTTTGGTTAAAGTTAACCGCATGTTCCGGAATCGAATTCAAATGCGTGTCAACAAAGTAGATGGTTGAATGAAGTCCGTATTATAAAGTATACAACAAATTTGGTGGTTCAAAAGCGCGAGCTAGATGGTCCACCAACCGTGATGGCTCGCTAATATCCAGAAATATGGCCTTCTTTGAGAAACACCTCAATCATGTCGAATACTGGTAATCAAAATTAAATTATTTCACTTTTGTATAGCATGCTGAATTGTCTTATATACGTGAACGAGTAATTGTTTCCAATCATGCTCCAGGTATATTTATGAATAATGAATGTTGGTCACGGGTATAGAATGCTTAAGTGGACCACCTCCGAAACGGATTTCAAACTAATAAGTGAAATCCCCATAGGGAATAGATTTCAGACTTGTCTCACCATCTCATCCTGGGTCTATTGAGGGGACGGCTGACTAATGACTTCGATTTTTTGGAGGGGATAGGATAGTACTCTTCGCATGACTGCTATGAGATCTATCAGTTAAATCAAAATGAAAAACTCGTTAATTATTCGGTTCGGAGGACCAAGGTCAGTGAGCTCGAAATCAAAACAATTGCAATTTGCAGCACATTTCCAAGAAGCTAAGGCTTACAGATAATGTTTGCTTAGTCAATCAATCAATTCAGTACAATCCATGCTGCGTATATCACTGGTTACTTCCTAAACTTCCTGGACTTCTAACGGACAGTTCAAAGCTTTATTTTCAACACCCAACTATATGTACAATTACCAATTGATTTGTGTAAATGACTAAAACTTAAATTGAAAGTCTTTTATCTTTTTCTGTGTAAGCTCGCTGCCCCCAATGTTCCGTCCATTTATACGCATGTACCTAGGGCCATTTTAATATTAATGAAAGTACTAACAGCAACTGGAATTCATTTCCAAATTTCTACCCTCTGTAGTCTACCTAATCAAATGCCTTTCGTTACACATCTCGAAGCTGTACAGTGTACACTCCTCATACATACGCTCCCATTTGAAGAGGGGCTGACTAATCAAACGGCACAAATCCACCCAGGACTCTAATTCAATTCCGCAAACAATTAATTTATTTGCTTATTTATGTGTATACCTTAATTCCGTGTACCTCTATCCGCTGCCTGCCTCGTGCCACAATCAAGTAATTGCACCAATTCCTTTTGCGTTTCATAATTAAAATTGAAAGGCGCACATCCCTCGTGGATAATTAAGGTCGTCCTCTTCTCGAACTCTTTCATGTTGCTGTCTTCGTCGACCACTTAGATGCCACGGGTCTATTTATTAACTCCATATATACATCCTACTGGAAACTATATACTTACTGCCGAAGAAAATGCACAACGCCGTCAGTCTGAAATAAAACTTATGTTAACGTGTACATTAAAAGTAAATACAGGTCTGTTAGCAATTAACGAATATTGCGGTATTTTTATATCAACTTAATTCGATATTCATTTGATCATTGGCCATATCGTATATGACATTATGGCCAGCATGGCCCATATATTTGGCGTTTTAAATTCTTAAGCGTGATTCTGACTTAAAAAAAAAACAAAAAGAAAATAGCTGACCAATTTGCATTAATGGCTTAAAAGACTGAGGGCAGGGGCAGCCGGCTGCTGTTAAAAATCGAATGGACAATAAAAAATTAGATTTATTGAAACTCATAACACTGATTGATATGCGACGAAAGAGCTGGCAAGACTTGCTTGGCTAAGCCAAATTGCTGCCACAAAATGGCAGATGCAGGCGGAGTAAATATTACTCTCGTATATTATTCAGGTTTTATGTATGCACTCTCATGACGCATTGTGACAATAATGTTGGGAGCTTAAGCGAAGCGGTTTTTGACTAACCAAATCAATTAGGCTTTTATCGTATTTTATGTCTTTTGGAGGTGAAGCGCCTCAAGTTAATGGCGGAACGGTGAAGCCCCGTTTGATATATACTTACACTAACTATTGGCGACCAGAACAATTTAAAGAGTGTCTTAATAAGCGAGATGGTTAGATGAAGGCGAAGTGTCTGCTACCCGCCACTGGTATTTGATAGTCGTTGGCAGAAGATCAAGAGTTATAGAAAGTAAACTTAGGCGATCTCGAGTTCTTTAGTTGAGCCAATCGCACTTGGTATTTGTAGCTATTTTAAGTCGAACGTACATTGGTCTGTGTTGATGCCAAAATTTTCTTGCTTCAGGTGATAATTTTGCATGCGACTTGAGTTATTATAAGCTACTCAAATATTTATAAGAAATTGTTTGGTTATCTTTAACTAATTTACATTCACATGTTTATGGTAGTTACTACAGCTATGTTGCACCAAAAATAAATCTAAGAACAAAATCTAATTAACTAGGTATAAGACGTCCAGAATTCGTTTAAATCTGATCGTTGGGGACTTGTTTCAATTCAGTTTTTCGAGTAGGGGAGAGGAGGGCAGTTTAGGACGAGGACAGGTTAGGACAACTCAGAAAAGAGTGATAAAACAAAAACTTTTTAATACTTCAGTTAAATTTTACAGTGGCAACTCTGCCTAAAACAAATATCTGATAGATATTGAAACGATGCCAACTTAAAAAAATAAAATAAAAATAAAAGTGTGTTTCTAGACGACAATTGTATTTTTTTTATTTCCAGACGTAGCTAAGTATATTAATCTGCTCCTTTTTATCACTTTAAACGAAGTATTTTGTGCGAAATGCTTGTTTTTCGTTTAGAAAAGAAGCCCAGGTTTGACAAATAGGGTGGCTGAACTTCATTTAATTGTTTTTTCATTTGTATATGAATATTAAGTCATTAGTTTGGTTTTTTTCTTCTATGATATTGAGACTGAAATTCATACATTGCATGGCATATAAAACTCAGAGTCCCATATTTTATTTATTTTTGAATTGATGTTATGCATTGAAGTAATGAATTTCTTTGTTAAATAAATACGTAAAAACTTATTGAATTCGTTTTTGTTATACATGTCCAAAACTGCACCATGGTTGTCCAAAGGTGCCCCCCAGAGGGGCAGATTGGGACACTTTGAAGAGTTTATTAAAATGAAAAAAATATATGTTGAAAGATAAAACATCATGCAACAATAATTTTCAATATTCGAAGGGATACTCCGCTTTTTAATGGATCTAAAGCGATTTTTGTAAAAACTGTCCTTAGGTGCCCCCTCTCCCCTAGACCCTGCAACAGGTTGTGCGATTACCTTGAATTCGAGTGAAAGGTTTTTTTTTCAATTTATTCGTTAAATTTAAACTTGCTTAAAACTGTAATCACTAAAACTTTAGTCTCATAACCATTTTTTTGAGTACAATAGATGTTTCTGAATTATTTTCGACTTAAAAACGCACAAAGAAAATATTTAGTAGCTAATTCACTTTGTTTTAATTTTAGCCTCAGGTTAAAATTATTATATACAAAAGTTGGTATATTTCCAACGACCACGCCGGATTTGCCACTACCATATCGCTGGATGTGATTAATATGCATTGCATATCCAGCGCGAAATAAATTTTCCAACGTTTTATTTCAGCAAGATCGATTTTCATACCTTCTCTCAAAATATCGCATACAACAACTGCCATTATCTGACACTGCCTCATATTGCAAAAATTCCAATTTCATAACTTCATTGACAAGATTGTTGCATTTGTAGTTTTTCCCGCTCCACTCCCATCCATTGTCGGTTATTGTGACCTTATCTTTCCATTTCCGTTGCCCTGACACTTTTCGCCATCAAATGTTTATACAGCATGTATAACTTGTTACAAAATTGCTGTTCGTTCATAAGAATGGGAACGACTCCACAAAAAAAAATTGGGCAAGATATCTCCTTAATTTGTTTTCGGACTCAAACTTTGTATAGAGTGTTATAGTTGTGAATATAAAGATTATCGCAATATGCGAGTTGAAGTCGTTGGAAACATAAACGCACAGGGATGCTAAGTGATATTGTAGCCAGTGTTTTATACAAAGTATGCTAATATTTATTTGCGGTCTGAGGATGAACATCTGAACAAAATATGACATAACTTTGCCTTTAGAATGCTTCCGAATAATGCAGTTTAAATGTCGACGTATGTATGTAAAATTTTTATTTATTAGCATCTTTAGTTTGGAGATGTACAATAAGACTTGGTCTTTTATAGTACAAACAGTAGTTTTTAAAAAATAAGTCAAAAGTTACAAATGTGAAAATTGTAAGACTCAAAAACGAACGCACAAATGTCCAGCTCATTTTTGATTTTGCCCTTCCCAACAAATTTATCTTATTTTTCTCTTATCAATTGGTAAACATTTTTTTTTGTTTGTAAACAATGCAAAAGCTTAATTGCTATTATACTAGGGCAATAGAAGATAATCTCACTTTGTAAATTATGGTTGCTTTTTTTTGAACTTCGTACTTTCTACAATAATGATACCTTGAAATAGACTTGCGCAAACGTCTTGTGCGATCAGGAAATATCTGCGACTGTTGATGTGAAGGCTAAAATGATATCGTGGATCTAGTGTGTGCGAAAGTGTCATCTAAAAATGACCAATGTTTAGGTTTACTATATCTAAAAATAAATTATGTCCTTCATTATACCGATTTGATGTTCTTGAAACTTGAAGGAGTGCGCTATAAAACCTACTTAGAGATGGACGATTTTTGTTTAATGTTGCACATAAAATAAACAGAAGCCGCAAATTTTTTGGAGAACTACGAGTATATGCTGAAGAGGACAAAGCAGGACGCAAATGAGTGAGAGTATCACAAAACTGATGAAGAAAGGTCTAAATCAATGCTTGTTGTTCATAAAGAAAATGTTATTCACTGTCTATCAGTCTGAATAGCAATCTGGTATTTTTATGAGTGAAAACTTTTGCGGATTTCCTTTGATTCTTTTTGAATACCTGTAACTTGCTCTCCATGCACATTGCACAAGAGGTTCCTAATGTTTTGAGTAAGTCCCCTTAAGTAATAACCCAATTAGACGGAACCTTATTTACGTCTTAAAATTAATGTCTACTACACTCATTTGACTACCTATCCATTATATTCTACTACGCATTATGCTTACCCTTCCTAAAAAAAATTAAAAAAATTATTGAGCGTAGGGCCTATTATAGTATAGCCAATAATTGGCATTGAAGAGTCAGATCAATCGATCGCAAAACAACTCCGATGTTACCCCTCGACACGAAGTATTATGTACATATTTACGCAAGGTACCTAAACTCTAACAAGTATAAAGTGCACGACTGGGTCGCACGAAATTTTCTCGTTTAGTGCGAGTCTGACAGACTTTCAGAGTGCTTACATTTTGGTCAAAATCGTTATCGCCGTTTTCCGGTAAACTGAAAAAAAAACTGAATTTAAAAAAAAATGCTTTTTTTTTTTCAAAAATCCATTGTATAATAATATAGAGACAAACTGAGATTGCTATTATGTTATAAATGACCACATTCTAACTTAGAAATAAATTTTTCTTGCAATCGTATACTAGACCGTTTTCGAGATACGTCGAAATTTCAAAAGTACCGTTGTTTGAATTTTTAGCAAAAACATGGGTACGCAGTCATGGTAACCTTACCTACTTAAGCTTAAATATCAATTTTGGTTGAAATATTTATAGCCATTTTCGATCAAATCAAATTGGTACAAAAAATTTATATGGGAAGTACCATTAGTATTGAGGTTACTTTACGAAAAAAACCCCTCCCGAACTGTAAGCCCAAAAACTCCAAATCCGAGGTTTGAACGTAATCCGGAAAGCCGTTTAGGCTGTAGTCCTATGAAAGGACGGACAGACGGACAGACCGGACACAATTTTGCGACCCACTTTTTTGAGTTCCTCATCGTTATATCAGAGTTGATTTATATCTCGAGTTGGAAATTTCGTACGAAAACAATATGTTTCTCTTACTACGTAATGGAGAAAGTTAAAAAACAAATAGTAGAGGTCCGTATAGGAAAGTTTTTGGTGGTTGCTGTGTTTCTGATTAGGTCCGTAGTCTATATTAACCCATGAGACTTTCAAATTATTTTCACTAAATTGTGTCCATATTTTCTCGTTCCAGATTTTCATCAAAATGGATAAAGTAAGTCGCGACATAAGTCAGAAGTTTTAATTTTAAAAAAGGCGACATAAATTTTATTGAATTCTTAAATAAAACCTCTCATGTACTTTTTTTCGAAATAATGCACGATTGAGTAGTCCTCCACTTTAGAAATTTCAGAGCCATATAGATATTGAACAAGATAGCTTAACTTGTAAGCTTATAACGCTTTCTAATACCTATCCCGAAGGTGGTTTGAAAACATAGCATTCATAACATTCTATACTAAGTTTGTGATGTCATACCTGCGGATATTTAAAATGGTCAGTTAACATATTTTTTATCCCAGCTGTTTATAGGCGAACTTGCAGCTGATTAAAGTTAATCACAGAAAAAAGTTGTGGAAATAAAGAGGCAGTTTCCGAAGCCCTTCTAAAAAGTTCATCAGCTTACTACCTTCGTGGGTATTAAGGTGAGTTGGGTGAAGCATCCAAGGACGATTGTATAACTACCTTCAAAAGCGTTAAAGTGAGTTGGGTGAAGGATCTAAGCGCGTTTGTATAGCTAATGAATGTCCGTATATATACGGGTCATCATTTCGGTAGCTGGGTAATTACTTAATAAATATCTACCCCTCCGCTGGGAATTTTCCTGAAGAATTTGTTACTGTATCACAATGTCTTTGGGGTGCCGCCTACGACCGAGTAGAGGACAGTTCAACTTTCGAAAACAGAGTCATCAGTTCCAAATGGTCACTAATGTTTATCTCAATAATTTTTGACAATCTTTCTGAGATATTCGCAATTCATTGATTTTTGGAAGGGTATAAGTCCTATCTAAGCTTCCGCATGGCCTTATAAAGTTCCAAATTCCCGAAATGTTGTACTTTATTACATATTTAAAATAGCGCACCTTTTTACTCCACCATTCTAAGGCAGCTTTGGTTATGATACGCCTGACCATCACTGTATTGAACCAGCGTGTGATCTTCGGAATAAAAAGACCAAGTCGGGTGAAATTTATACTTGCCAAATCGAAATAAGGCCAATGACAAAATCGGTCTTAATATTCTCTTGTCTGCAATGCTTAATATTTGAAGCGGGTTATACTGAGATCACTCACGACGAAGCACTTATTTTTCGACTTTCAAGTTTTGCTTTAGAGCAATGGAGCAGTGGTGCAGTGGTAACTACACTCGACTACTGAGCAAGGGCTCTCAGGTTCGATTCATGGAGAAATACAAATTAACTGTTTTTTTTTCTCCACTGATCCACCTGTCGTGAATTTCTGACAAACGTCCGAGGGTATACCTCTCATGAAAAAGCATGTCAATTCAACCCTTCGGACTGCGGATTGTAGATCCTTTTATACGTCCCAAAAATTAAAACTGACACAGAACGCATGGTCCTGTATATGTATGCAAACCCTTGGCTCTCTTACTGCCAGATGGTAGGATGATTTAGATTTGATTTGCACAAAGAATTTGAAAATAAGTTATAGCCTATCAAAAGCACCCTGTATGCCAAGGCTCATAGCACTTATATAATGTTGGCAAGAGTTTAGAGAGATGCTTCTAGTTCAACATCCTTTGGAGAACCTCCAAATGCGTTTCCTTCTATTCTGTTTGCTTTTGTTTCCCTTATAGTTGTGGACACACAATTCATGTTTCATTGTCCCATCAATGATTTTAAATTTCCTTTATCGCCCAATACCTCAAATCTCTTCGC
Source organism: Cheilosia vernalis (assembly GCA_949126925.1). NCBI lineage: Eukaryota > Metazoa > Arthropoda > Insecta > Diptera > Syrphidae > Cheilosia > Cheilosia vernalis. Next base: position 96,892,017 of record OX421358.1, on the reverse strand, counting down.
ATGGCAGTGATAAATATTCCAATTTATCCATATACGAAACAACCAAATCGACACCCCCGTGCCGGCGCAATATTTCCCATTAATAGGTGTGCAATAAAACCGATTTCCACTGCAAAATGAAATATCGTCACAATAAAAAGCTAAATACCATCTTTTAGCACTCATTTGGGATAATCCGATTCGCGATTTATCCACAAAGTAAACAATACAACATTATTACAATAAAAATCATTTTAACAGCCCCACCAGTTGTGTGAAATGCACAATTCATCCCGCGGCGACAAATTAAAGTTATAAGCTTCATTAAAAACTCAATTTTACACATCTTTTTAATGCCACATTAAAAATGTTTATGTGCTCTTAAGTATCTAGCGAATGGGTGAGCAAGATTCACAATCTAAGCGCGCTGTATGGACTGGAGATGTACCTATATTCGCTTGATATCAAACAGATGCGGAAGTTCGACCAGGTGCTTGACGAGTATACGTATATATATTTTTTTAAACAATGCGAGTACCCATGAGTCCATTTGACTTTAGTATTCTGCGCAGATATGCGGCGCGGACTCCTGCGCACCAATGAGCTTTCGGTACTCTCATTTTAATTCTGAAAGAATAACACAGTCATAAACAAGCAATAAATTGACACTTTCAAGTGTGAGTCGCCACAGTTCGTGATCGATAAATAATTTTCTGCTTTTTTTTTAATAACAATTCAGACCTGACTGGGGGTGCTATATTCCATGTTGGATTCGTGCCGTCCATGGCTAAGAAGATCAAGTCCGTTTGTTGTGGAATGTGTTAAATAAATTAGGGTCCTCTTGTCCATCGCTGAATACATAATATCAACAAATCAGAGGGCACTTGTCGTTGTCAAACCGATCAATGTGCGGCTTGGATTTTCGATAACATAAAGCGACATACTCGTAAATAATCATAACTCTTTTGAGTTGTCTAAAGTCCAAAACATGCCTCACTTGCTGGTATAGCGATGGACTCGCAGACGACACTTGACACCAATGAACAGTCGCAGTCGCAGTCGTGCATATCATTTTCGGGTTGGATGTTGACACATCCTTCAAATGCACAAGAAATATGCATATAATATCACTTTGTTTTGGGTATAGTATATTTTGTGGATGTGCCTGCGTCAATGGGCGACTCGTAAAAATGTCGCGTTCCAGAAGTGTCTGTGGATTTATGACGCCGCCATATTGCACATGACCAGATATAGACATTGTACACTTCAATTGACTTTTATGAATATTAAAATATTTTATTTGTTGGAGTTGCCTATTTCATCAGAGGAGTGCTAAAGTCTATTGAGAAGAAAACTCTTTCGAGTACTGTTTGATGGGTAATACATTGTTGCGTGCACAGCCATTTGGGCAGAACAACTCTATGAGAAAAGGGAAAGTTATTTTTGAGAAACTGCTTGTCATTGCACATGAAAGGAACATACTTTTTAATTATCACTGAAATATGGTATTAGAAGTGCCATGCAACTTTGATGGCAATTTTCCGGTCGATTGAAGAGGCAAAAAGAACCTTTGGTCTTCTAGGTTATATACGGGAGGATTTGTGGTGTTTTTATGGCCGGAAAATTCAACCTGTATTTGTCAGTTTAGCAGATGATATTTGATGATTATATTTGATGAGACCTACCGTAGTTTGCTTACTTATTTGACATTTTTACCCTCCATACTTATCGCGGTGGCAACGAATCTTTTTAATGTTCATACGAGACTTATTGAATTGCTCTGTTTGGGCATGTCCCTTGGCACAAATAACCAAGTATTGTACCACAGGAGCTTTATAGACTGTCACTTTTGTAACATGGTGTGCTATACGAACCGCCTTGAGAAGCATCAGCAATGTTGGTGATGCGATAAGCGTACATTGGTGGGTCTACAACTTTGCTTACCTTCGTTATAAAGGAGTTTAGGATGTGTGCATTCCAAAGATATTCCCGGCATCGAGCTCTAAAAAACATTTCACCAAGTGGATTATCCCCGACTTAAGGGCGTACCAAATAGACGAATCAGGGAAATATGTGTCAGTAAAATATACGACCGAGATCATGTATTGATAACGTTAGCGATAGTCCGAAACTGATCCGTGTATTTCTCGGCACTCCATGCCTCCCTTTTATAAAAACACATAAAGACAAATGGTTTTGAGAAGCTAGACCTAGGTTTCTGTGTATGCCCACACTCCCAATGGAACATCGCATACCAAAGTCTTACCTTTTTATCCCAATAGGCGGATAATGAAAATGTGAGGCTTACGTATTTACTTATGACAGTAATCAAACTTAATTTGTGGCACTCCAAAAGCAGCATGCCGTCAATATCTTCCAGCCAAGCTGCTGGCACCATAGGTATTCACATTCAAAGATCGCAAGGTATTCGAGTGTAAACTGTTGTTGTCGGTGCTGTTACTGCTTATCCGGAACAGCCCTACGATGAGGAAAAGCCTCAAAAAGCTAACCAAACGGCTTCGGAGATAGTTTCATTTTTAAGTAGAAACACATTTATCAAAATCGGTATCAACTCGCACTTTGATATATATTGGTCACAGTAAAGATTTGGCTCTAATGATCTAAGGATGTTCTTGAAGACAAGGTGTATAACATAGGTAGGTGCCTACTTATTCAATATTAAGGGCGGACCAATTTGAGCCCTAAGTTAGGTGCTCACTCAGATATATTTCTTAAGCCGCAAAAAAGAAATGCGCGCGTATAACTTGATACTTCTAAAAATGATTTTGTTCTTTGTTGATCATTTGTGTTACAGTTAACCCTGAACAATATAGTATATTGAGCCCAATTGTGCTAACCTAAGCGGCCCGAATTATATCCCTACACATGCAACATCTTACACGGTCATTTTTAGCTACCCAGTTGGTTATTTTTATTTCCAATTTTGGTCACAAATTTTATTGTCAAGTGGCAACCGTGCTTATAGATACCTCAAATTTAGTGACACAAAGTCTTTGCTTAAGTCAATCGCAAGCAGTTCCGTTTTCAGTGCCATTATATTTTAGGGCTAATAGTTTTCAAATTTCTCGATAACGTAGGTACCTATACCTAGCAAGAGAATGATATTGTACAAAATTTCTAACTCTAGATGTTTCTCAATTTCGACATTATACGATGAGAGAGGAACTCAAAAGTCTGCCTGCCTGTCGTCTGTCCGTATGATCCTGATGGCTACCGTCATTTAAAAACCTTAGTAATGAGATCCATTTTAGCAAACAACTGAGTGTAGTCATGTTAAACCTCAAAATATCAATTTCAGTTGAAATCGTTTCAGATGTTTTTGAACACATGAAACTGGTGTGAACATTTTTATTGAGGTTGCCGTCAAAAAAAAAAAATAACGGCCCCCAACTGTAGACCCACAAACTCGAAAACCGAAGTTTTAACCAAATTAGCGAACTCAATTTTTCTCTATATTATCGCACAATGGATTTTTTAAATACCTATTGTGTTCCTTTGGTTACCTCCCTGAAAACGGCAATACCTAACGATTTGACCAAAATGCATACTTAGAGTATAGTTGAAGTTTTTAAAATGATTGCGTCCTAAATTCACAATTCAAATCACCGAAAACGTTTATTTAAAAAAAAACTGATCATGCCTCAAAAACGCCATTTTCGATTTTCATAAAAAAAAACAAATAATGCTTAGATCCCGAAAAATAACTTATACTCACATTTCAGCTAAGCAAAATAATAATTTTTAGAATAAACGTTGCAATATTTACTTTGTCGTCTGTGTAATTTCACAAAAACCGCTTTAAAAATGTTGATCAAAATAAATTAATTAAAGATAATAATATATAAGTTAAAAAAATACCCAAACATTTGCCCTGACCTTTACTATCCAACGAATCGATTAAGATTACATAACTACAAAATCTATTTCCTAAATACCAAAGCTTGCTTTTCAGTTCTTAACTTCTTTCAATATGATTTACCCATAGCTTTCATTTCGATTTATCATTTGAATTTCACTGAAAGTTCGTTTCTTTGCCCCAGACCCCAGTTATATTATAAACTAGCGGAGCCCAGCCTGCTTTGCTAGGCGTTTGCAGACTTTTCCTTACAATTACGAACAACTAAAAAAAAAAATTCACCCAAATTGGTCCAGCCGTTCTCAATTGATGAATTAGTTACTATTATATACATTTTTGTATACATATTTAAGGCCCCCTACCTAGTTTTTCTCAAAAAAAAAAAAAAGAATAAATCAGTATTTTTAATTACCTACATCTCACAAATGGCTATATCTACATACATATATGTATATTTATGTATGTATATATTTGTTTACTCAATATCGCACTTCCATTATATAACAGAGACGCAAAACTTATTTTTAGGAAATATTTTCCTCTTCCTCTTTTTTCCAACCAAATTGAATATGCGCCTCAAAATAATTCCAACCATTTGGAGCAATACCCAACATAATAAGAAAACCCCAATTTATTTGCACAACCATACACGGCCATCCGCATTATGCGGTTTATAACTGCTACCTAATGCTAATTCAAAAACAAATCTCTAAAATCTAAGCCCTACTTCTAATAATAGACACAAACGCTGGCTAATTCTAATTTTATATTCCAGTCAAAAATAAAAACATGCCCTTACAGATCAGAAAAAAAAACACCTGCTACACTAAGCTTTGTACTCAAAAATCTTGAAAAAAATTGTAATAGTTTTAAGATAGTGCAATAGGCGCTTACAACTCTCTAACCAGAACTGACAGCTTCAACTTATAAAAACTTGCATTCTAATTTGATAGGAATACGGGCGTACCTATATCAGATGGGTAACCTAAAAGTATGGATTTTATTTTACACTATTTTTATATTAAATGAAGCGTTTTTTTATCTATCATTGGTTCTCAGATATTTAACCTATCAAAATAAGAAAACAACCAACCAAACTATTGCTGAACGAGAAAGTTTCGTTTGACTCAGTCGTGCACTTTATCTTTTCTATGTAAGTAAATCGAAATGTAAAAGAAGACGAACAGCAACAGATCATCCGCAGGTATATGTAGACCATTTGAGTCCCAATCTGTGTTGTCAATTACCAAAAATATTTCAAAAGCAAACTCCAATCCGTTGTCGAATGCCACCTCGTCTGGTTATTCCAATGTAAAGCCTCTGTTAGGTTTACCTAACGCCTCACTTTATGAGAGATTACCGTAAAATTATCAGCTCCTTTTAGGTACCTAAAGTCATAAAAAAGAAACGTGTATAAGGTGCTCAAGTCCCAATAAGAAAGAACAAAATTCATTTAATTCCGCTCTAGACACATTGTCTTCGTATGGCAATCATAACTTCGTTTGGAAAAGTCATTACTTATAGGTCTATACCTGGGATTACCATTTGCCATAATTTATTAGCAATTTTCATTAAACCCACTGAGATCAGGCGACACAAGAATCGATTTCGCTCCACAAAGCACACTACATACGAGCCATCCACATATAGCCACCCCACATACCGATTCCCCGGGACATAAGCTCCAAAGGAGCATGTTCGTATGTGAGTATGTAATGCCCAATAGAGAAATTCAAATATCGGAAATCCTAATTTCATCATTGCATTGAGCTGATGTTTTTGTGTCTCTATATGAGTGTGCACTGTGCACGTTTTGAAATTCCTTAAACGTTCCCATCTTGTATCAGTGCCATTCATTCTGTGTGACAAGAGAGTATTCCTACCTTCCATCGTGATGATGCTGTTTTTGTCCTTCTTCTCATCCCCGTGCCGTGTTGTTGTTGTCATGAATTTCACCCAAAATGGGAAATAATTTCAAAACCAAAAATATCAAGGAACAACAACACAATGCCGATAGGTATGGCAGATGCATACGAAAAGCGAACAAAAATAAAGAAAAGAAAAAAAAACGTAATATGGCTGTGTTGTAATATTCCCAAAGGGAAAAGAGATAGAAAGATACTTTCACAAAGCAGAACCAACATGGCCGAATTGGAATTGTGTGCTGGGTTGCCATGGTTACCAAGCCTCCTTGAATCTTGTGCTGACATCACGCCCCTCCCAAAATAAAACCGTAAGTTAACCACCCCAGACCAAAATGGAAATCCAATTTCAAACAGCAACAGCGCAGATACGAGAGGAAATAGTTTTTCTGTTTGATTTGCTTTGCCAATTTGATGTGGTTGAGGTTGAGTAGAAACAAAGGTCGCATCACCGTTACGTTAGTAATCATAATCACCCATCACGTGTATCAGGGTATCGATGTATCGGCGACATCTTCGTGACTCAATGGATATAGAGATAGAGATATGATAAAAAGAACGAGATGGTAGGTACTCGCTGTTCTTTCCGAAAAGTATAAAATTTGTATTCTTGGAAATGTCAATGACGTAGAATACGATGAATAAGAGAAAGTCAAAACAGCGCAACCATTTGTCGCTGCGGCAATATGCGACATAGGCTATTGACCGATTGGGTATGATTGCCGTGCCGCAGATATCTGCTGCATGATGTCTTGCAGACACATAATTTGTATTTTAACCTTTTTTGTGTGTGATTATTTTTGAAGTATGGCAGACGCAAGAAAATTATAAAAATGAAAGAGCTACAAAATTAAGTGGGTAGAGTCTATTCAGTTATAGATTTCTTTGTTAGAACGAGACTGCGGGAGTGGGAACAACACAAACCCGTTGGGTACCTACCTATGTCTGTTGCAAAGGGGGCGACATATTTTATTGCTAACTGACATTTTCGATCGATGGAATCGTAGATATAGCTATCGGTAATGGAAGTTAAACTTATGATGTAGCTACGGAGGGCGGAAAGGGATGCAGGTTTATTAAGGTAATGCTTACTTCTTTGTAACATGCACTGCATAAGTATACCTACAGTAGGTACATATAAAGAGGTGTATTTTGCTGTTTTCGATTCGAGTCTGTCAGCCCTTTCTGAGAGATTTCACAGCAATGAAACCACTTTCGTACGTAGATTAGTTTCATACGTAAAGTCTTGCCAGGTTCTTGGTAATCGGAGTTTGTTCAATAAAGTCGGACGTATAGCCTACAAAATGCATTATCTTTCCTTTAGTGGGTATGGGGTAGAGGCACATGTCCGAGCAGTGCTAGTACTGCTAGTGTCGTTGATGGACTTTCCATTTATGGAAAATGCATACTGTTGTCCTGTTTGTTGTAGCCCAATCTGAATTGAGGACAGTTGTAATTTCGCAGTATACTTATTTAGTTCTTCAACGTCAATTTGAGGTTCGGCGTAGGTATACTCATAGTCAGTTATCAATTCATATCGGGGTTTACCTATGTCTCGAGTGATTTAAAAAAAAATCCATGCCTCCAACAGGGTGGGAAAAGGTGCTGAAAAAAATATCCTCAACCGGTTTGACTGTTTTAATAATTTTCCATGCACAATGCAGTTATGCTCGGAGCAAGAAATCGTTTAAGTATTCCTGCAACGGCTTTGTTAATTTTGAATCACTCAATTCTCTTAAAGAAATAAGTAGAGGAACCATAACCAAGTTCAAATGTTGGTAGCATTTGGTAACAGGGTGGCTGATAAATATAGAATATTGCTACATTAAGAAACTCAAATAACTTTTTTTTCAGTGTATATGGAACTCATTTTTCTTTTATTAAATATAGCTGATCAATTTTAAAAATAATGGGATTTAAATGCCCCTTGCTCGATGATGCATGTGTGGCATCTGACAAAGTTGTTAATTTCTGCTTGGAGAGTTGAGACAGGAATAGACGCAATTGTTTCTCGAATTGATTGCTTTAGTTCATTCAAAATTGTTGTTTTTTTTTTTTTTTGTAGACTTCCTGTTTGCAATAACCCCACAAGAAAAAGTCAGGTGCAGTAAGGTCAGGCGACCTGGTGTGCCAACGGAATGTGGAGTTTCTGTATAAATCAGCTTATTGCGAAATTTTCGTTGCAATTCTGTCATAACAGACCGGGCTACACCACACTGTGACACGAAGTGGGTGCAATTTAGTCTCATGGAGTATCTGTGGGTTGGAAGCCTTCCATATTCGACTATTTTTCATCAGCCACCTTGTATATATACCTATAAATAATTGTAATAATAATAATAGTTGGCGCGTAACAGGTCTGTAGGGACCCTGGGCCTAGCTTCTCGCAACCATTCGTTTTGTGTGAGTTTTTAATTTTTGTAACGAATGATGTCGAATCCAAACGGCCGATTAAAAAGCTCTTTCAAGACAGTTATACTCTCGGATGTTTGTCAGGCGTTCGCGAGAGGTGGCGCAGTGAAAAAAACCTTGAGTTGGAATATGGGCTTTTGCGGGATTCGAACCTAGTACATCTCGCTCAGTAGACCAACACACTAACCATTAAGCCACTGCGCCTACTTATAAATACTTGTACTACCTATGATAAAACTGCAAACTCTATACAAATATTTTCCTAGATAGGTATTTTGATACGTCAAATGAAACAAGAAATATATATCTAATACGGAGAAATCCTGTATTGAATAAATAGACAACCTTTGCTGCTGGTATCTATTCAAAATACTACATCTATGTATTCGAAAGGTTTGATTTGTGACACTTGTGGAATTACATCGGATTCGTGGAACACTCCTTTACCAAAGTAGAAACCATTGTTGAAATACCTATCATAGGTCTGTTTTCGGAACATTTTTCATCCCTCACTTGACTGCCCACAATGAATTTGTTCAGTAACTACTTCGCTGTTCGTTCATTTAGTTCACTGATAAAACTGTAGGTACAAGTTTAACGTCCTGTCAGAAAACTCTCCTTTCCGAACTATCCAAAACGGTGATATGAACTAAATAAACTGCGAATATAATAATAGCTAGCACAAGAACATTTATAATAAATTCAACATTTGTGAACACAGTCGCATCTTTTAATATTTTTTATAAAATATCAAACAGAACCTACATAGATATGTAGGTTGTAGGTATATATGATATTGGGAAATGACTATGGCTATATTTATACTTTGTCTAATATATGATTAAAATGTTAAGAAGCGGAATTCGTCTACTGATTTATTTTCTATCATTTTGCATTTCCATCGAACTGCCTTAATGCGCGTTATTATATAAAACTCTTAGTTTATGTTTGATATCAAACCAACTTTTTTAAGAGGGTACGTCAAGAATTATTCACTGACTCTCAATCAATTCCATATATCGAATTTGTATCACATCCAGGATACAGATCTTTTGAGGTGCTTCGAGCTATTATTTCCCACGAAAAGTGGACACTTTCAGTATGAAGTTTATAATAATACCTAATTAAAAGAAAAAAAAAAAAAAAAACAATTAAAAACAAAATTTTATCTTATGTCCCTAACTCACACATTTATTATGGCGCGTTTGTAAATATTTCTAAAATACTGGGTGTCTTATCAGTAGATATCTATATGTATGACTATCGGTATAAAATTTCCTCTAGATGCATATGAACTGAGCTAAACGCTGGCGCTGTTTTTTCCAGTCAACAATTTCATTGTAGTTATGTACGTCCAACTTGAATGCTTCTTAGGGCGAAGGCTTTTATTTTCGAAAAGATTTCAAATCACTCAAATAGGACTGGGCCAAGTTAAAATCTAACTCTGGCATGTCAAAAATTTGAAAATATTTTAGATTGATCGCCATGGTCACTTAGGAAAACAAAACTGAGCCTCAACTCGGATTTTTATCTATTCATGTGAAATTGAAAGATATATAGAAAGGTATATAGGTAGGTACCTAACCTAACTACCAAGTTCGATTAAGCGCCGAAACACACACATCCCCGTTTCCTTTATTCATAATCTGCCAACCATTGATTGGTATAGGTATACCTACCTATACCAAAATGGGAAAATGTGGGGCCTTAGAATCCGACCTGAACCTGTTTCTCGCTGTCATTTGATCACAATCACAACTCATATCAAACAGATAATCGAGCTCAAAACAAGTCAATCTCGTCTCCAAAATGAAACCAATTTCAACCTGCTTCCCAGTAGGGCAATAAATTGTCAAAGACAAAAGTGTACCAATAACCTATAAGATCCCAATCTTATGTAGCCCGAACAGTATGGTGACTCACCATCAACACCCATTGACCAATACATTATAATTTCTAATTAGGAACACCATCCCACTGCGAATTCCATTTTGAATTAGACACCGCATTGAACATGGTCCAGCTATCCAGCGGTAGATGGCGCCGCAACAAGAACTCTTGTGAAATACCATACCCAACGTAAACAAATCGATAAGTGTTGTGTTTATGCATTCAGCCGCTACTCCTATAAGGAATTTCTTCGGTAATTTTCTGATTTTTTCCTCTCTCGCTATAAACACATCCAAAGATAGCTGTAGTTTTGAATTTGGTATGAAATTCATTTGTTTCTTGTGGCCACTTGATGGTGCACAGCAAGTGCGCCTCTTTTGTGCGTTTGATTTCATGAAAATTTAATAGGGTCTGATGCAAAAGAGGGCCTTCAGTGGAAGGCCGTATTTTTTTTTTTTTTTTGATTGCATGGTGGCTGGGAAATGGATCCCATGTGCAATTCGAGGCGATGTTTGCCATGAAAAATAATGCGGAAATAATTGAATCGAGGGGGAAGAGTGGATGTCTACTACATTTTGTATTTGTTTGTGTTCTGTTTCAGGCGAAGGCACTCGAATATTAGAAAAAAAATATATGAACCCTAAACATTTTTTTTTTTTAATTTCCCCTGAGCTAGGATATGGAAAGGAAGGCGATACAACCGAAAGGCACTAAGCGCGATGAATGATTTACTGGATTCCTTTGTTGCTGTTGGTTTCGTTTTGAATTCCAATTTATGGCGCCAAGTTTTGCTTGACAATGAGTAAGTACCAGTTGAAACGGAAGTTGCTCATTGGAAGGAAGTTGTCATGTGTAAGGTATGAAGAAATTATAATTTTATTTATGAAAGGCTGACTTACCTTTTCTTATGTACTATACGTACAGATGTGTTTACTGGATGGCGGGTAGACTTTGGAGGCGACTGATGCCAAACGAGGGAGGTTGCCGAAGAGACTACCTACCATACAAAAATTTGTGTACAATACTTTGACCATACAAATGACCATGCATTATGTAGATTGTCGTGCGGACATAGTAGTACCTCAAAAAGAGTATCATGTAAACCGTCTATCAATCCAGCTAGGTGTATCACCCCGATATGAGGTGTAAGCTGCTTTTTTTTAACCTAAGAAAATTGCGTGGAGTTGAATTTTTTATTAAACAAATTTAAACACTCCCTTTGGGCGCAATTAGACCGATTTTAAACAAAGGCGAACTATTAATCCACCATCCAACGAAAGGTTGTTTTCCTACCTGTCAGGACCCGCGTGCGAGCTCAGACTTAGGTGAGCTGTTTTACTCAACGGGTATCGCCCTGTCTAGGAAATTTCTTGTCTAAATTGACTGCTGATGATGTTGACCTTTCGCAATGAAAGTCAAACCCCATCAGGTTGTAGTTTTTTATCGTTGAAACAATAGACATTGCAAGCTAAAAGTTTGAAAATAACTTCTCCCAAACGTTAAATGTTGATTGTGGTATGCTTTCCATCAGACCTACCTATATACAGCACGTTCCTTTCGACCTTGAACAGCGTACGAGGGGAAGAATTACTTAGCTTCGGCATGCGTGCCAAACACTCTCATGTAGACAGAACGAAGCAATCTCGCTGACCCGTCAAAGGCAGTAAAACACCAAAGGTCTAAGACAAAACGATGATGCGATATAACGTAACCCCTTTGAGATTATCTGGCTTGTAGTGAGAACAACATGCGGTCATTGATCTTGTCACTCTCGTCATTGGCGACTGTGGCAAAATGTCACGATGAACAGAGATAGCTTCAAAGCTATTAAAGACACTGTCTAACTGTACTGCAAGCAAGTCGGAGCAACTAAACAGATTGTTATTTATGACCCTCGTCATGAGTTCAGTTATTCGGCAAAAAGTTTTTTGTATGTGATCGGTGAGGTTTTATCCTTTTAGTTTGTGGAAGAAGATGTAAATCATTGTATGAAAAGTAGAGAGATATAGACCTCTTCAAGATACCACTCAAATTATTCTACTAACTTATCTGGGCGTCAAATACAGCCTACCAAATATGGGCATCAATGGTCCTGGTCAAAGCACTTACAACTTTAGTCAAGATGGCCATGCCGTCGATGCAGTGTTGGTATTCATGATCATTCTAAGTGAGGGCTCTAAAATTCAACCTGAAGTCTTCTCTTTTAGTACTACTCTGAGATAGTCGTTGAGGTGTGTTGTTGTTATCCAGCATTCAATAGTATCCAGTTGCGCAAAAGTATAACAGAAGCTGTATACGTTCAAATACACCAATTATAATAAATAAATATAATAAATTATTCAGTTCACTTGAAAAGGAGTTCACTCTGGGTATTAAAACGGACTGGTGATCGATTATAGGGCCTCCCTAGTTTATGGTATCCTTTCACATAGAAATTCTCTTTTGTCTGCTGGACTTGAGGCAACCAAGAGTCGCAGGATATTGGACTTCCAATCGCCGTTTAAATTTGAAACCTCTTAAGCATATAGTTGGTCCTCCTCAAACCTATCATTATAGCTTCGTATAATTTAGTTGCTCTGCTTCTACTATGGTAATTTTTCACAGTGTTTTTCACAGGCTCGCTCCATCCCAACCTGTCAATAAGAAGCACAGCATTACTGCTTCGAACAGATTCCATGTATCGAATACGTCCATCCGTTCAATGTCAGTGGTCTTAAATATATCCCTTAGGTACATTGACATCAACGCTCAGCACATCGAGCTCGCGATTATTATCTTCTGCAGGATTTCCCTCTTCGATAAAAAGGGTCGACAAAAAATTATGTTCTTGGATCTATATCCCTTCACACATACGACATACCCCTACCAATAATTGTAAAGAGTGTAGTCGATCGAATTTATATGACTGTAGCATCATCATCATATTCGCCCTTTGCAATTATAGTCACCCATCAGTAATCCTCGAACCTCCACTGAAATCCAACTTGTCCAGCACCCAATAAAATCCATAACGTCGTCTGCGCGGTATACACGCAGCTAGACAGGATAAGTACCTACACCCGTCCAATGGCTTAAAAACCATCGATCGGCGTAAAAAGTCGTTTCATCACCCCCACCTGAACGGTTCGATGCGTAACAAACACCACGTGACAACCAATCTAGGCCAGTCTTCACCACACCATAGATAAACAAAGCGAACAACAAGAAAGCCCGTGAAGATTTAATCTACCGTTCAGATTCATTACATTAAACAGCCACTTGGTTGAGTATTTTGTATTTTTATTGACCCATAAAAACTCTCATAAACAGTTAGTATATATTTTATTGATGACTGCAATACACACACACAGAGAATATACGATACACAGGCTAGACAACAAGAAAGCTGAACTTGAACTATTTGCTATAACAGATATTTTATTTAATTTTTTTTTTTTTTGTTAACAACTTTTAGCAGAACATTAAGAGGTAAGTATATACATTTAAATTTAATTCACTGTATTTAGATTATTTAGTAACACATTTGAAATGATATTAAAGTGCGACTTCGTCCTCGATGAATGTGTCACCTCGTGTTACGTATACTGAAGGTATACCGGATAGGATACACTCAGGATACATTCAGTATACGTGTACGAAGTTCCACGACAATCAACAGTGCTCTAAACAGTGATGTACCTATGTGATTTTAATTTATAAACAAAAAAACAAAAGAAAAGAGAAAAAAAAAAATTCAAATAATTTCAGAAACAGCTGTACGCCTGTGTCTGACTACTGCTACTGTTCACCAACTACTGCCAATGATAATCATAGCTGCTGCTGCTAGCTCACCATCTGAATCGATTTTATAATAGAAAGGACATGCTCTGCATTCGCAATTTGAACATCTCGTCTCTCGGCTGTGTCGTCTCATTCCACATTGGCGAAAATACAAAAGGGATGATTGTGGTGTTGCACACAAGGACCTTGGTCCATTGTATACAATCCCCGATGGTATATGTACGTGTACAGTACACCCTCCCCGTCTATATGCGGTAAGTATACAAATTGTGCTCGTAGATAACAATACCTTTGTGGTAATCTCTTCCTGATGCTGCGATGGTTGTCTTGTCTCTTGTCTGTGCTGTGTGTGGTTACTTGGCTACCACCCACTTTCGTTGGCTAGGTAATAACCACTTGTTTCGAATAAACACACTCCTCAGGTGTAAGTATGGATGTAGGATGTAGGATGTATACCTAAACCCACACAGCTACTGTACATACCTTTCGATTAACGAATCTATTCAAATATTTATATCTGAGATTCTCACCGGTAAGTATATCTGGTTGAAAGGAACAAAAAATAAGTATAGAAGCACCCTGAAACGAAACAAAACTGAATGAACCCATCAAGGACATTCTGAAAAGAAAGCGCAAGAGACTATATAGCTATGTGCTTCACAAAAAACGAGAAGCTGTAATAAAAATTCAAAATTTATAGATACTACTTGTGCTTAGATTGGAACTGTATCTATAGCGGGGTGCCTTTTCGTTTTGGTCTTGGGTCTTGGGTCGACTTGGGTCTCTTTCATCGTCTTCTTGCGGAGGGAATATGATTATTAAATGAACGCAATATGGTGTTCATATTTTGTAGCCCCCCACACTCAACTCATTGGAGTTTGGGGGGTGCCATTTTGTACTAATAAGGGATGCCAAAAATGGGTTTCCACCAAAAATGGGAAAAACCCACTGGGATGTGGTTGGTATCCACCAACTGGAGCCGCATTCGTTCAAAGTGTTTAAGTGATGTGACAATTTACACTACGTGCGCCAGTGGTGGCTGGTTGTAGTTATGTCCCCATCGTACGTTACTACACGTAACGAAAATCGAGTTAACCAAGACTGCCGTACGTGACTTTATTAAATTTTCAACGAAACGCCAAATACCCTGTCTACATTTGCTTAGAAGATGGGTGCTTAAATCTTGAACAATTGTCAAAACCCCCATTTTGCACTGTGGTTCTTCTTATCACAAACGAATAAGATTCGTCCTTTAAAACAAAGGGAAGAAGATAACTTTTTGTTCGTCCCCGACTGGTGTAGATAGAGTACATCGCTCGATAATAAGATAATCCGGGCAATTTGTAATTTCGCATGCAAATTACATTCCATGCAACAAATTAGATGAAAATTGTGTAAAAGTTTGCCCACACGACAATGGCGCGGTGACAGACACCAGATGCAGTTAACGGCCGATACTCATCCACCACAGATATCTGAGAAACAATTGAAGACATTTGTTACCCCACCACTCTCCAGTGCAGACGGGGGTGGAGGAAATAATCGAAAAACTTTGGAAATGAGAAATGATGAGAAAAACAACCAAAACATAAACTTGCCAAAGATACGACCTAGGCATCATCGGCGGAACGGGGAAACGCCGAATGGAGCTCTCTTTTGGATTCTGTTTTCGTGCCGGTGTGTACGCAAAATGAAATATCAACGAAGAGAGCGGTACAGAGATGAATAAATCTCTCTCTTGTCATAGACAATGAGCATAAAATGAAATGTGAGCATATTTTCCACTGTTCCTCTGCACATATGTCACCCTACACCAATTCGTAGCTGGCTTGTATTGCATGCTGTCATTGACATTGGCATTGGGCCGCTGTAGATAAAGGCACCATTATAAATTACGTCAAGAATTTATATTGCAATTATTTCGGCACATGCTTTTCGATGATGTAGCTATACAGCTATATTCTTGTGTGTGTGTGTGTGTGTTTGTCTAGCGTTGGCCCCTTTTTTGCGACCGATAAGACAGTGGTTATAATTGGATTTTTTCGCACACCAAACTATGTCACAGTGAAGGGAAAAAAGTGATTTCTAGGCGTACTTACCTGGGATGGCGCCCATGCGGAAGAAGGACCTTTGATTGGATTTTGTAGTAGGTATCTGCCTCTTCTTGGTTTTTAACATCTGAATGGCCTTACCTGAAGAATTAAATGAGTTGCGTAGACAGTGTCAAACAAACGCAACGAAAAAAAAAAGAAACAAATTTTCTACTCAATCACCTCGTGTTTTCATCTAGTGCTCCTCTCTGACGTATTGGTGTGGGGGATACAATGTTTTTGTTATTCATCATCTGTACGATACACACCCCCACTCATAGCCACAACTCACTCACTCAACTCGACGACGTCAATCAGTCATCAACAGACATCACTATGGGTGTGTATAAACAGAGCTGTAACACTTTTCGATTGAAAACGAGCTTCTTTCTGAAAAGAAAAATTAATTAGGCACAGCATTTTTGATTTCCACTTGAATCACTATTTATCACAGAACAAAAAAATCACATTTTCACTGTAGATGGTAAGTCTATAAATAGGTAGAAAACGAGAAAAAAAAAACTCCAAATTTATGTAGATACCTATAGATGTTTTCGTTTCGAGGTTTTGCGATGCTTTGACACAATACCGCCAGACTGTTTTACCTACCGATTTTATTTTTCCTAAATAACTTTGGTTTCTTTTTTTCTTTTTTTTTACTTGAAAATATAATGTGTATGCTGTGAGTATACTTCTTGAATGGTTGTATCGTCTTTAGCTTGTTCATACACTGTGCGGCTGTTTGATGTGAAATTTTGTATGTTTGGTACCCAGCACTTCTCTCCGATGGACACACAAGGCAGTGGCTATGAAAATCGAATACTGATTCTCACATGGATACGATTACACTGTGTAGACACACAGACGGTAGGTATAGTGCATAGCGCGCGGTGCGGTTAACCGTTTCTAATACACTCAAACGGTACGACGACGAGTGTTAGAGGTAACGAACAAGTAAGGCGAAAAAGAAAACTTCCCAAATATTTGTTCCCTTGCGATGTGGGACATTTTTGGGGAAGGAAATTTCCCAAAACTCTGCGGCTGGAAAATGCGGCTTTGATATAAGCTTTTTCCATCGTCCTTGCAGCAATTTGCAGATATATTGTGTTGACGAGGAGCTTTTTCCTGTTTACTGGAACGGAAATGTTGTCGTCACATGGATAAACAAGGGTTTGATGATCAATTAAGGAAAAAAAAAAAAAAAAACAAATACTGGGTATAAAAAATCTATATCACAACTAACGACAAGGACACTCACTATGGAACTAAAAGGAAAACACGACAATGGCCGACTGAGAATGTGCATTTCCTCGTCGAACTCTTTCACCGGAATGCATGCCGAAACTACCCCTAATGAGAAACTAGGAAACAAAACAGAAAAGACTCATTTTTTACCATATCCTTAAATTCAGCACAAAGCAGAAAAAAAAAATCACACATTGTCATGATTTGGAAAATGCATTTCGCACCAGCTGCACTCATGTCATTAGGGTATGCAAGGGGTGACGACAACGTCAACCAACTCCCTACAGCTAAACCAAGCGATTCGCCTCTGGTGGCAACCAAAAACAAAACTCAGTACGAAATGGTAGACCCAAAGCGAACCCACCGATAAAGGTGACGCACAAAGAGGACGAAAAAAAAGTGGAATTCTTGAGAGTCAAAGGCATAGTTGCTTTCACAAGAGAGCACAGCCCTTGGGCGGGGCTTGGTCACGCTAACCCGCCATCAGTTGAAGTGGAACAGGAATGCTGCACAAAAGAGATGGCACTCGACTGAGCCGGTTTTGCCTGTTGTGTTTTTGCTCATAATCCAACAACCAGCCATTATTACTGAGACAGATAGTTGCCTCTCCCAAGTGTTAGACTGCGACAGCCAGCGTCCAATGCGGTTGGAGGCCATTTTGGTGAGAGCGAGACAACATCTGCCGCATTAGACAAAGTCAAACGGTCGTGTCCACATGTGTGCGCCAGAGCACTTTAAAGTCGCTCTAAACGAGACTACCACTTTTTGTTAAAGTGAAGTATTTTTTTTCTCCGCTCTCCGGCTCCGGGCTTTGCTTTCTGTGAATGGATGTGGAGATAGATATTTTGTGCGTTGGAAATTTCGAATTGGCGAAAAATGTGGAAATTATAATTTTCTTTTGTTCTTGCATGTACTGCGCGATGGTGATTGTAATTAAAACGAGGCAATAACCGTCCAATGTATAGGTATATGTGTGTATCTTAAAGTATGCGAATAAATTTAATCCAATTATACAATCGCAAGTAATAATCTCAAAGTGTTGAAGCTCTTTTCGTATAAAGGGATTCTTTGTGCAGTATAATAATGTTTTACAGAGATAGGGATACTGGTAAACCAAGTGCTGGGTGGATACGAGGGGGGAATTTGTTAATCGATATTTTACAATTTCCATTTGGTAGTTATGAACACCTGACAACGTTTCAAATGGAATAGGAGTGTCACTCACTTGAACTTGATCTGCTTGGAATGGTTGGCAGGCATTTAGCAGATGTCGGCAAGCTTTACTCCGTCGCACAACAAAATCAGCATGAGGGATGTTAGTTGATCAAGAAGACTATCTAGCAGTTTGTCGAATTTCAAGGCGGTGCAGTCGTGGTCCAAGAAAAATCTGCCAGTCTCGATCTTGAGACACGAATTCGAAGACAAATTGTAACAACGCTTGCTAAATTTAGCTTGAAGAGAAAAGTGCCGTTCCGAGACACGATATTCTTTTTGAAATTCGTTGGCTAAAGCCTTCCGTATGTCAATTGCGTTCATCGGATATTTTCGACGACCAAACTGCCACAGAAAAAAAAATAATAGGTACTTGGTACACTGCTCCGGAAGCTAGGAAACAAATTATCCAACTTTCTGACCCTTTCCTTTATTGTGACTTGCTCTGGATAGTGTTAAGGAGGGAATTAAACTAATTAATGAGCTTTTCTTCTCCAACGGCTCACATAAATGTCAGAACATCGTCCGTGTGTAATTATTCATAACCGATCTTAAATACACAGCTTTGAAGTTTAGAGTTTATACCCTACAACATTTGAAGAGCAAGTTGGATAGCAACATATCGGGTTCAAGTCACTGAATGAAGAATTGACGTTCATCTGAAAATGATTGGTCCGGTTGCGAGGGGTATTCAAAACCTCCCAAAGAATGGTGCACACAAGTTGGAAAACGCGCTTGGGGGTTTTTATTTTTTTTTTTTCGTTAAATTCACATTTTTTTCCATTTCCATTATGTTTTAAATGAAACAAGCTGCAAGCCGTAGCACTTAAGAGCAGCCATGGCAGGAGAGGTGTAGCTATTGCAATCTACTGGCACTATCAAGGTGCTGCACATAAAAAGAAAGCTAAGCAGCAAAGTTTTACGATGGCGCTGGTTGAATTTTATTGCAGAAATATGATAGGCAAGTCCATTTGCATTTTCGGATTACCCCAGCTCAATAGACATTTTGCAGGTGATCTATGCAACTAATATAGATAATCACGTACCTAGTACGGGTAATAAAACGCGATAAGCGTTCGATTATCATTCTCTGAATTCACTCTCACTTAGCGCAACGATTGCTGGATTGCTGATACGTTTTTCGCACGTTAAATTTTAAGTTAAGTGGATATTGCTGGAGTTGTACTGGTTTAATGTACAGGTAATAAAAAACGTTCCATGCAAGATGCAATCGATTGCATATGAGAGTGGAAAAACTTCTAAAACGATAACTGGGAAATAAGTAATAATATGTGCGGTGGGAATAGTTGTTGTCAAATCTATGCAAGCAAAATCATCTCTTTGTGAACTGCAAACAATTTAGAATGAGATGAGAAATGACTATCAGATAGACGTTCAAAAACATAGCCAAAGATGTAAGCAACAAATTTTGGAGTAGATCAAACAGATTCCGGAGAAAAGTTTCGAGAAGAGAAGAGAGGCG
The DNA here is from genome assembly GCA_949126925.1 of Cheilosia vernalis. Lineage (NCBI taxonomy): Eukaryota > Metazoa > Arthropoda > Insecta > Diptera > Syrphidae > Cheilosia > Cheilosia vernalis. Next base: position 96,872,127 of record OX421358.1, on the reverse strand, counting down.
ACATACTGGCAACAGAAGGTATATTAAATCTTAGAGCTGAGGTGCCCTTCATATGTTGCTAAAGCCAAACAAAACTCATTTAAAGAGGGAATAAAATTAGGTTTAGTGCGACCATCTGTGTTAAAGCTGGGTAAGCGTGAACATAAATCTGAAGTGGTTAAGCTACCGCAGGCCAAGGCTTTGCCCTTATTTCGTTGTTTGTTACAACTGTCACTTAACAATTGTTTTGTTTGTTTTTATCTATAATTATTTCTGTGCCAACAAGGGAAAACAGCGTAAGACATTTTTAGCCACTTTTCGGGAACGCAGTTTAAACATTTCCGTTCAGATGTGAGAATACGACTTATGGTATTTTTATTATCCAAAACACATCAACCGTAAGAGTAATTTGAAAGAAAAACACATAAGCTTTCGACATACTTCGTTCAAATGGTTGCAACGAACTTATAAGTCTCCAACCGCCACCAGTTTCATGTATTGTTCCCAATGTACGCTCAGTGACTTGCATAATAGAAAACCAAAAACCATATCCAGTTCGTATTAACAGCTTTTGGAGAAGAAGTTGCAATGCAGAACCTACTTTAAAAGATTCAATTGAATTGTATGAATGAAGTATATGGAGCCTCGAGCGTAATTAATACCAATAATGCGGCTCAAAAAATATTTAATTCTGGGTAGGTACCTCGTTCAGAGAGACGATGTAAAGGACCAAATTGAACCTCAACCACAGACGTATTTCACTAGCGACAGCAGCTAGCTATGGATCTAGCTGGCTAAAGAGACGAATATTTGTGTAACTTATCATCACGCTACATGCTCAAAAATTGGTGCTCACCGAGTGCGATTTTTGCGATTTTTGGACTAAAGTTAAAGTCCCTGTCCAAAAAAATTTGGTATTCCGTGTTTAAAACTAACGAAATAAAAAGGTTTAATGCATACAAACCATATTAGTTTTTGTGAACCAAGTTTCTGGATTAATATCAACCAAAAAAAATAGGTAAAGTTAGTACAAAGTTAGTTTGTTATTTATGACCGACAAAATTTGAAAGGGAAATTGATAAATCGGTTATTTTTAACCGAGGTGCCTTACAAAAGTTGACTCGGTTATTTTTAATTAACTAACTCTCTAGGGGCTATATCAACAGTATTCCTTGGTAGTTTTTAACCGGAAGTTTGTTGACTTTAAACGAAATTTGGTTGATTTCAAATAATTAATTCTGCTGCATGTAGACTCTAGCCCCATCAACAAAGTAGGTATGCCTTAGCAAAGTGAGTCGAAAAGAAACTCAAGTTTCGGGAAAGGAATTTATTTGGATAAGTGCGTCGAATCTTTACCTCTTCCTATTGCCTTTGTATTGCAAATTACTCAAAAAAGAGAATAGGAAATATTTCCCAACTGAAGTTGTTTGTTTATTTAGTTAATTGAGTTCAAATTTCAGAGTTCTATTCATCCAATTATGGATTATCTGACAAATTGACAAATCGTATAGTAAATTTCCCTGGACAGTGTCAGATCAGATCAGTACTCATATAACCCCTGGAAATTGGAAGCGGAAACAAAGGCTCGCAACAACTGTCCTATTATGTGCTCTATATGCGTGCTGAAAAATTCAACTTCTAATCCTCAGACAAATTTCTAATGAAACAGCGGAAAGAATTGTAATTTAAGAGTGAATCACATCTAGAACAAAGGTTTTTCTAGGTTTATAAATACATATATCATTGTGCCAAGTTACAAAAAATCTATTCATATTATTTAAGTTATTGCTTGCTTAAGGTATTTATGTGAATGCTCGCAGAAGATACCTAGCTACAAAAGGAAGTCATGGTCAATTTATTTGCCAGAAACCTATAAAGACCTTTTATCCTTAAACTTCAGAAGAGGCAAATTTATTACAATTAATTTTTACACCATCAGTGACTTGCGTCAAGTTTGACACGGAATAGCTGTTTGAACGAAAGACCGTCGGCATAGCATCAGTAATGCGCTTGATTTCCCCTCACACTAATCTCATGCGAATACGCTGTGCTTAAGGCAGCGAAAGTGGTTCTTATTTATTAAACAAATTACCAAAAATGCAGAAATGCAACAGAAGAAACCCATTTAGTGATGATCTGCATGAACCGGCGTCTCATACGATCTCATGGGCGGTATAATTCAGGACAGAGCTGTGGATACAAATCGTATTATCCCTTAGCCTAAAGCCCTGGCAGCTAGAGCTATTATGTTCTATTGTTTATATAATTCATTTATGTAACTAGTTGCAATAATAATAATAATAAAATCGTATTATCTTGACGGCTTTAGAAAGTTGGAGGATCACTTGACGGAGTGAGCCGGGCTAGAAGAAGATTATGTTGAAAAATAAAACTCAAAACCCTATGTCTTCTAAATCACTTTACTGTGCTATCGAACAGACTATTGTAGGTAATCGCACATCTTTCAATAGAGGTGAGATTTTTTTCCAGTGGAGCATTTATTGCTCGTTGCATTTTATTTTTTACTTTTTGAAGTGTGACTATATGAAGGTTTAAATTTTATTAGGCAGCATCTGAAGCTTCCCAATAGTTACAAGAAGCACCTCAATGTCTGTCCATCAGAGAAGTTTTGTTAATAAGAAATTGAAGTGATCAAGAGGGTTTAGAAAGACGCTTGAACCAATATTGTTTAAAAAATATATCTCCGTGGTTAGGCATTAAAAATTAGGCGGAAATTTCAATCGACATGTCAAACAGATGTCATTAAAACTTAAAATTCCATTACTCGGTTTTTAATGCTTAAATATGACAAATCCAAAATGAATATCCTTGAATATATGCCGGCGGAAAAAAGAGTTGTAAAACAATACCTCTATAAATATCTTTGTTTAAAAAATCATGTGAGACGACCAAATCAGAGAGTAGCTAGGTAATCTATAAATAGTCACACAAATAATAGGCACATACCTAATTGTTGTAGATTTTTCATTCTATTATTATGCAATATTAAGCTGCGTGTGTAGATTTCCATAATTTTATATAAATTTCCACTTTCTAAGCTGCCACTTGGTATATTTATGTATGAAGTGTTGCATTGGATGGGATTAAAACAGGGGTCTGAAACAACAAAGGAAAACGTTTACCAACCTAAGCAGTAGCAGCATAAATGACTTCTTCTTCCCACTTCCATATTAATTTTTGGGAGGGATTTTGAATCATATAGTATGAATATGGTCAGCTTAGAGCTACGAGTATTTATGCAGTTTATTTGTGCGGGTTCTTATAGTTGGCATGAGTTTATTTCAACTACGAGTTTCATCCGTTTATTTACTTCATTTAGTATGTAATAATTTTTAGTATAAGTTCAGCGGTTTCTAGTGGCTGTGTGAATGGCAAAACAAATAACTTCATTTTAGTGAACAGGTTGTGCCTAGTAAAAATCGAGCTGAGGTGAATAGTGAAATGCACACGAAAATAGAAAGAAGCCAAGGAATTTTGCAAAAAAGCATCTGAGAGAAAGGATATGTACGGAAAATGCCAAAGAAACACAATCCGCATTTTTATTCTTTAAACTTCTCTTCTAAAAAGACCAAACAACCGACTTAGTCTGTTATGGCTTGTGGCCAGATATGAGAAGATTTCAACAAAAATTTTAATGCAAATAGTTAAATTCGCAGGTAATTTTTTTTCTAACTAACTAGAACTCTTTCCATGTCCATTTAGTAAACAAAGTAAGCAGTATTTGTGTTTACTTTCTTTCAAACAAAGCAGTAAGAAACTGTCAGAAACTAGGTCCAAATACACTCGTTTATACACGACACTCATCTCGTAAAAAGGGCAAATTTTCAAAGTAAAGACCACCGAGTGGTTCCCCCTTGGATCTAAGTAGCTCTGCGAATTTGTTACACAACCAGTTTAAAATCTGGAAATTCAAAGAAAGTGCTCGAATTCTCACTACGCCTAATATTCTGAATAGCACTGAAAACTCCTTTCTTAACAGAGGTCTTTCTGTCGCCTGGTGATAAGAAAATTCCAAAACTCTGAGCTATCCCGCTTTGGAGGCAATCAATTACTTTAAGACTCATTGTCATTATCATTTTATTTAATTGCATTTATGGGTAATTATTTATGAAAAATACTCCCCAGAAGGCCGTAATGGTGCCATATCACAATTATACAGCCAATTTAACCCTTGTAATCGCTCACTGGCAGACAGTGTGTCCGAAAATAGACACAAGACGCCAGACTGGACTTACTTCTATTATGACAAAAGAACTGTAAATAGGTCTTTAATCTAGCGTTGTAAAAGGTTGATAAGCTCAAACTCTCTGTCTAGCAAAAACCATACGGCACATAGAAACGCACCATAAGATATGCATAGTTGTTATATATTTTTTTGTAAAATGGAATTTAATTAGTTTCTCGATGTCATATAAGGTTAATGCGAAGCTATTATAAATATTGTCATCAACTTACTGATAAGGTATGTCGATACAAATGAGCATTCAAAAAACATTTATAATTTAATTTGTAATTCAAGCAGTATTAGGTTGCAGATATTTTTGTTTGTTGTTATGTTTTGTGTGTCATGCGGGTATATTAAGTTACCTATGGAACATTTTAATGTTTTGATTAAATCGAGAAAGTCATCACCAACTGCTCATATTTCAAATTGATTTTTTATTTTTATTTTTAAGAGATCTCGGTTCTAGATCGATCTTGTTCACCAATTTGGTAGGTGCCTATACCTACATTATACAAATACCTATACCAAAGCTTAGCTGCCAGTTGGTATTATTTATGACCTCGTTTTGAAAGAATAATTTATCTACACAGAATTTATAGCTGCAGCGAACACCAAAGTGATTTAGAATAATCTTAATAAATATTTAACTTCTTCTTCATAATTAACGATACATTTAAGTGCTTTAAATCGCCGCTTGAATCGGAAATTAGCTATGTAGCAAACGAGATAGTAATAAATTCGATTGATTATAAATTGTTGTCGCCTGTTATTTTAGCTTTTTTTTTTTGCAAATGGACTTGAAAAAAATAAAGGATTGTTCCTAACAAAAATGCAGGTATTTTGAATTTTTGCATATCGACTACGATATTGATTATTGAAAATGTGTAAGTCAATTAAGGGACATAGCAAACGGGTTTTATCGCTGGAATTATAATTTGCTAATGTTGCTTTAAGTGTTTAAAACGATTTTCAGGTGATCAGAAGTGGCGATAAAATGTAAATTGCTAAAGGTCAGTGTTATACTTTTAGATTTTGTGACTTAAACATGGGACTTGAAAAACGGGATAGGTCACAGTTTTAATTGATGATGGCTGCGACAATGGCCAGACTTTGAGAAAATTATGCAAAGTGCGATTTCCTTTCTATATTTGCAGTTACGGCAGGTAATATAGTGATGTTGACGTTGAAGGGAATAATTCTCACACATTAGGTTTCTTTAAAATGTCCGTCTCCGTACGAGTACTTTACTAATGGTTGGAGATTCCGCCCCAAGACCCCAAAGACCGTCCAATTTGCAGAAATTTGTTTTAGCTGAGGATTAAATTATTAAGCTTTGCAACTTTCAAGCTGTTTTAGCAAAGAAAAAAATATTTAGTGACCAACACTGATAGCCAGGCTGAGGTCGGTAGCCTATTTTTACCAAAAACCACCCTGAGCCAACTCATCAGGTATCAAATACCTTCACTAGCATGCAACTAACCGACTGTGCCAAATTCGTGTAACCCAAGTTGGTATACAGAGACGATAAAGTATTGCAGAAATGTTGACACCAGACCTTGAAAGAAAATCGAAAACTCAGTGCAAAGGAGTAATACAAAAGATGGTTGAAAAGTTAACTCCTTCATCAGCTAGCTACTTACCCAGAATTGGCCGAAACTAGGTGTTTTTTTTGAAGCTATTACTTATGAAGCTCACTGACAAACATCCGAGAGTATAACAACTGTCTTGAAAGAGCTTATCAATCGGCCGTTTGGAATCGGCCTAAAATTGTAGATCCCTTCCATTCGTTCCCAAAATGAAAAACTCACACAAAACGATTGGTTGCGAGAAGCTAGGCCCAGGGTCCCGCCTACAGACCTGTCGCGCCAACTATATTTATTTATTTATTTATGAAGCTCCGAAGTTCGCAACTGTCCAGCTTCTGAAAACTTGAAAAAAGTTCATAGAAGAACTTCGACTTTATCTTTAACTTTAAGTAAGAAAAGCCTCCGATTACTTCTCTACCGCATGCCACATTATACGAAGCCCTGTAGACTCAAGGAACTCATCATAGGAAAAATGGGAACATATTATCAACCGAAGGAGTCTACAGACTCTGTCAATCTAAGCGCCGAAACTACAAATCGCACTGACCCACAGGACGATTAAACAAGTCAAGTGCAAGTCTCAGATATTGCATAAAGTTGTACAAACCATTAACGCGCTTCTCATTATTAGATGCTTGAAGATAACTGGACTGAAATGCTATAAAGAGGATATTCTTCTCAAAGATGAGAAAGAGTAAAGACCATAAAATGCAGTTCTTGGGAGAAACCTAGAGCGACTAGAAAAAACCTCTCCAGGGCTACAAATATGAGTCACAATAGATCACAAAGTGGCACTAAACCCTCGCTATTGTTATTACTTTTCACCCCTGTAATCTGCATCAGCTTAAATTCCGACTCATTACATCCATGAAATCAGACTGCAATGCCCCGGAGTGCTACACACAGACTTCGATGCCCTCCACACTTAGATAAGTCAACCTGAAATCTCCATTCTAAATCACAGCTTCAAGTCAATTAAAAATAAAAGAAAAAAACTCAAAACTTTGCCCATAACTCAACTTTTTATTCGCCAAGCTCTGTTCGCATTCATTTTTTCTCATCTCCATCATTGTCAAACTTTGCGCTTGCAATAAAATTTTCATAAATAATACGAAAACTTTTCCTAAAAGAAAACTTTAAGTTTTCAAATTTATTTTCGCTCTCTCCGGGCAGGGTTTACATGCAAATTATTGGTCAGAAAACTTCTTCAATTAACCACATCCTTTGTAGTGAGGTAAGGCGTATCCTACCAGCTATACCGCCACATGACTCGAAAGATAAATTCTCAAATTTACGCCTTTAATTCTGAATTATAATCGACCAAAAACCGAACCGTTCTGCTCGGGTAAGGTGCTGTGCAAAGCATCCAATTTTTGTTCGCTGTTTGTGACGTTCTTTCCTCGGAAAACCACCCCCTTATTTATAATTTTTATCACTTTACGGATGTTTGGCGAAAAGGGCAAGATATTTTTTATATATAAATCTCCAGCTCTTTCCTTATATAAATAGAAATAAAGTTTGCAGTCTTATTTCTTGATTTTTCGAACCACAAAAGGGGCATCGGATGGAGAGAAATACCAGCCCATAAATTAGATGTACGACAAACTGATGCTGTGAAGTGTATACGTAGTTAAGTATGGTATGGGGGGGCGAAGGTGGGCACGATTCAGTGGTTACGGCGGTCAAGTGGGCTGCTTTTATGGTGCAGTTTCATTGTGTCTGAGGCAGACAGTTGAGATCCTCTTAAAAATTGTAAAGTGACTGGCTGGGTGTACATTTTGTCCCGCGGTCGCAGTGGCTCTATTTTTTTTTTTTTTAAATGGAACAATGTTGTGTTAGCCATCTGTTCTGTGGTTCGGAATCAAGTTGACTGTGTGCACTCTTAGATTTCACATTTGAAAGAGATTTTTTCTTTTCTTTTTTCTTTTGCCTCGAAGTGACTGAAGGAATTGCACTTGAAATGTTTTTTTTTTCTGTTGAAATGAGGGCACGGTTATCAGCGTAAAGATTGTGCAGAGTTATTTTAATTGAAATTGATATATGGATTGGGGAAATAATTAAGTCACTTGAAGTATTTCCTTTAATGGGAGGGCGGAGAGGGTTGAATAGGAGGGGTGACCCTTTATAACAAGCATGTTATATAGAAATAGCTGGGGAACTACACGGTTATCAGGGATAATACTTTGGGTCGTCGGAGTAGTTACAATTTGATATGTGTAGAATCATTATTCAAATGGGAAAGAAATGCCAAACAGGAAAGTGCATGGGACGGTAAAATTAATCCTTTGTTACAGAGATCAAGTCGCACTTAGAGGATATACTCAGTTAGCACCTGTTGGCTATTGAGATGCATAACGCTTTCTTAGTAATGAGAACTTGCCGATGAATATGAACTTCTGCGTGTTGAGCTTCAGCAAAACGAGTTTTATGTAATTTTATGTAATCTTTAAAGCAATTAAAAATGTCCTTTCTTTTTCTTAAACATGTTTAAATCTTTATAAATATTCCTTTTATTTACTGCTAAATGTTTGTATTATGCTTATTTTGTACTTACTCTATCCTAACTAAACCTGTACATATGTATTCTATAAGAATTTAAATTCTTAAATGTACAGAGATGTCTTATATCAATAAATATCAAATATCAAATATTAACATAGATTAACCAAAGCAAGATTAACACTGCTACAACCAAATCCTCAGTCTCAATAGTTTGTTATATCATTGCTATAGTGTCTTTCATTAAGCTTGACACTGATTACTTTTCTTCAAATCACTCCGTAAACTTGTAATCTACAAAATCAGAGCAGTCCAATAACATTTTCCACGCCTGGATTAAAGTCAAAAAAACGTGCAGTCTTTTTATTTTGTCTGCACGTTCCTACTTCTTGTCGAGCTGTTGTACCTACTTGCAAAATGTTCGATATAGAAGCTGCAAAAATAGGCGAATTGAGAATGATGCACAACACAACGCTGCCAAATAAAACTGATTTACATTCAGACATAAGTATAATGTTGATATATAGGTAGGTATGTCGACTACAACATCAAAAAAACTGTTTTCGTTATTCAAGTTCTTACTCGATCTTATGACCGATCGTATTTGTGTTGTAAAATAAAATTCAAGTCCCATCATTTAGCTGTACCTACTCATATTTTCTTGACCTCATTTCTAAATAGGAGACAGTAATTGACACAACTTAAGTTCCACCATTTCTAGAGCTACGCATATTGCGAATACGTAACAACCACCTTCGTGGAAACCCACGTCGTGCTTACTCAGCAAGGGTAAGATTTACGGTCCCTCTTTGGAGTGGGTCTCTTTTCGCAGATCGACCGCTTCATTCATTTTAACCATCTCAAGTCTGGACATATTCAAGTTCGTGTAGCCCATGTTCGACTGCATTTTGATCGCTTCCTCACAACGTTTGCCGCCATCCGCATATATGACGAGTTTCTGCCCAGACATCGAATTACTTTCCGCTTCAGACTCACAACAAACTTGCAGCTTGCGGGTCTTCTAATTGATTTACGTGCCACACTCGACACTTTTCATCGTGCTACGTGCTCAGCGCTTAACTACTTATTTGTATACATTAACATACCTCCAGTGGACACCTCATGCCGTGAATTCCATGCGATTTTCCTCAATACACCAAAGTCAATGCACAGCTATGTAGAATTCATATATGTAAATCATTCGCGAATATGCACATCATCCATCATCATATGCACTCCGACTATGTAACACTTCTTAGCACTATGAGTACCCACTTTGGGTCTTGTTTACTCACTCGTGTTTAAATTAAGCGAACGATGCCACTCTCTGCTTTATAAATTCGACGGAGCAATGTGGAGTGTACCTGTTCCGCCAAGTTCCCCTGGCAATCAACTTAGTGGAAGAATTTTTAAATTAAAATCACTGTTCTTCCCCATTCATTAGTCCAGGGTATCGCTTATTTAGCATACCTACAAAAGAAGTGACACGTCAAAGAATCAAAAGAATGTATCTCAAGCATTAGTTCATCGAATTAAAGGTATCCCCTGACCCATTGGCATAGGTATCTATTCACACAAATCTCATGCGTATACCTACCTACATAGATTGTGTGGAACTCCAATGCCATATTGGATTTTGGAAAATTGAAAGAACCTAAGGGAACCCATATCTTAGAAGCCAAGATTGAAGCCGTATCCAAGAAACCCGAATAGAGTGGGTAACCAACGAGCAAGAGAAAAATGGAAAACCTAATTTACATAAACCCAATCGATAAGGTAATGGTATTGTGCTCCTTTTTGTTGTATAATGTACGTGCGTGTATTGGATATTGACTTTGATTTCATTACGTATTCAGCAAAAGGAGCAAAAATGAACATCAATGGATGTTGTTTGTAGATTGGGTAGGGTACGGGTATATCTTTCTCTTGAGAGAGTATGTACACGATAACATTGTCAAACTAGACGCAGAGTGGTCTTTAGCAAAATTATTCCAAGTGTGGGTGTGCTGTTGAATTTATTCAGTTAAGTATACATACTTGGCAAAATATATTTATTGGATAATATGTCGTATGGGCATAATAGTCACCAGCGCACGACCTAGCTCGCATATAGTTTTTCTTAATATTGTAGATTGTTTAATATAAATTTGTGTACAAGCACAGTTTGTTTACATCATACATCGTTGAAATGGCATGATATGCGTGTATGAGAGACTGGGGTGAATGCGTTCCCGGGAGCTGTAACCGATGTAGCTTTAAATTCCTTATTCAATGTCAACAAACTACGTATAGCCTTGAAGAGACCGTGGTTCAACATCCATCCATCCGGCGACGTTATAATGCCTTCTTCACGATCGTTGGGATGAAGAGTTGCGGATCTATTTGGTTGCCTTGGAAAACTCCAGAGGTGGACCAGCGAGTGGCCTATAAGACGAGCATGTTGCAAACATAAGAACACATTTCCAGGTTAGAAAGTGTACATTTTCCGAAAAGTGTACACTTTTAAAAAAACAACTTAAAAATTTGTTTAAAGTCGACGGCCAAGTAATTTCAAAACGATAAATTCACGAGGAATCAAATTGCAACAAAACCACTGTCAGCCTTACGGAGCGACTCAGCCTTGAGTATTTGAAAAACGAATGGCCTTCGAGGATTGCTCTACACATATTTTGGCGTATAATCACAAGGAGGTGGGTGAATTTTCTAAGTAGGATCCTTTCATCTGATAATTTTCAGTATTAAACAGCGGAACACAAAAACTTTTTTTTTAGGGTCTTTGAAGAGTTCTTAAAGTTTCATTTTTTTTTTTTACGTCTATAATATATTTTTTCCGCAGTTTGTTCCGCTTTGTTTGACAATAAATGTTGATGTGCTTTTGAAAGAGTTTTAGTAGAAATGGGAATGCGTTTTTGAAGTGATTTTTAAATCATTTTTAAAGAGCTTTTTGATGCTTTTTGTAACCTTTTTGACTGCGTTTGTAATGCTGTGTCTGAAGTTTTTTTCTGAAATTTCGGCTAACGTTTTTAGATGTTTTTTAACTTTTTTTTTACCTATTTTTGAAGCGTATTGCCAAGTACTTTTAATGCTTTCTGATTCCATTTTTTATTTGTTTGTGAAAAATCTTAACTAGAGTGTGTAACGGGTTTTTAGGTGATTTTTAAATTATTTTTGAACGGGCTTTTTAATTTCTTTAAGTGTTTAAGTAGTAGGTAGTGCTTTTTCGGGACGACCTTTTTGACTGCGTTTAAAATGTTTTTTTTTTTTTTTTTAATATTTTTGACGGCGTTGCGGTGTGATGCTGTGTCTGAAGTATTTTCAATGTTATTGACATTTTTACTCACGTTTTTAGATGGCTTTTTAGCAATTTGTTAACCTATTATTGAATCTAAGTATTTTTAATACGCTTTTTAGTGAATTTTTTGAATCGGTTTTATTAAGTTCTTTTATATACCTACCTATTTTTGGACGTGTTCTTTATGCGTTTTTCAATTCGTATTTCGCCATATATAGCCAATAAGCTTGGTATACAGAAAGCTAAAGGATTGAATTATTTGTCCATCTGCCTAAAGACGAGAGTCGTATGGAGTGCAGGAATTAAGATCTATACAGCAGCTGGGTGTTAAAGTTACGTTCTGCATAGAGAAGAACTCCCATATCAATATCAAATCCAAAGTGGGGTTCTACAAAAATGCTTTCAATTACCAAATTTGTTTTTATATGTGACGAGCTTCATATGGCCCTGTTGATGAAAATGGGAGGAATGGACTCTTGCAACAGAACTCAAAGATTTTGAATACGTTGACAATGTATGGTAACTTTCTGTGTTAGGTCTGGCCTTGGTCATAAAAGTCGTGAAAGTCGAAATAAAAGACATACCTACCTATTGCTCCATGGGTTAGCTGAGAAGAGAAGAATAAATGGCGCGACAGAGTCCCTCCACTTTTCTTCACTTGAAATCTACCTCTCTCACCCGAAACGACTTTCATGCTCATGACCGCTTTGCCCAGTCCTCATAAAGCTATAGAGCACCACCAAATGACAGCAGGTTCGAAGAGATGAGCAAAGATGTTTTGTCAGACTATCAACATATGACAGAACAAATATCATCAAAATCGTTTCCAACTCAAAACCTTATGTTGGCATTGCTTAAGTCCATAAATGAAAATTGTATATTAATCACTAGACTTATAAGCCGTAACCGACCATCAGGATGCTATCAGCCGAATCCGCAAAAGCAAGGTCTGTATTAAATCGTTTTTAAAGAAGCAAACAATTTTAACCTTACACCAAACAATGAAAGTTCATCTCAAATGTCGACTCGGTTTTGCTTTATAGGTGCAGCACTTGGCAAGTTATTGCCACTATCACGACAGAGTTGCAAGCGTTCATCTGCAAAATAAAAGAAAAACAATTTTCTATCCAATTCGTTATTCTAACGCTCAACTCCATTAGTCTGAAAGACTGATTAAAACACATTCCATTGCAACATTTGTCACTTTAAACACGCATTCTCATTCTCAATGTGAAAACGCCATTTCTCGGTTACAGGTTACCTATACCTACACCTATACAATTTACCTATAAAACTGGGTGGGCCATTCAGCTACTGTAATTTGTATTGCAAATTGCGCAAACAAACCTGGATCATTAGACGTGCCATTCATTGAGACGAAACATCAGCGAAAATATGGCTGGAGTTTTGCAAAAAAATGTTCTTCCACCAATTGAGCTGGTAACACTTTTTTGCGATCCAAGTTAAAATTCCCTTCCTGGTCATAAGTCTTAAAAATTCTTTTATTCACTTTCCCTTGATCAAAACGTTGATTTTCGATGACGATATCCATGATGGCGTTCGAATTCAAATATTTATTCTGACAGGTACGGTACCATTGCACTATGGCACACCAAATACCAATCACAACATCTTAATCATTCATATTTTTATGGCCCGCGCAATTGTGATTTAATATTTATTGCGAGTACTCTTCAATGGCACAGCGCGTATGTTCTCCACTGCACCCCTCCCTCGGGCGACTGTCTGGGACAGAAAAAAAAAAAAACATTTCGCTTGTCATGCGAGGCGAGTGGGCTTGTATTGTTGTTCCACCTGCGTGTCAGATTGTACTTAAACTATTAACTCAATTCATTATGATATTTTTATCATGACCATGCGCCTGCCTCCGCCCGAATGAAACAGAGGGGTAGGTTGTAGGTTGGGTGTAGCTATACTTATGCCAATGAAAAAGTGCACCAAAAGTGTTTCGATAAAACTGTGTGTTGTGATAAATGATCGTAAATCTGCGATATAAGGAAAGCGATGACAGTTCCTATTCGAACCATTCATAAAGCAGTACATCGACGACGGCCCGAAGGAGGAAAGAATGATTATTACCTCGAAGCACTTAATCCTATTGGTTGGCATATACACTGATACTCGTCTACTCACTGCATGGAAAGTGTGAAGTATGGAATGGGTTACAAAGTGAATACAAAACATCACAAAATAGTAAATTTTGTTTTCCGTAAACGTTCGCAAACCGAACGGAAATCATATGCAGTGCATTTCAATTCAGTACAATACAAAGTATTCGATGGGACTGTCGATAGGTTGTGTCGTAGATGTTGTCGCACAGCGTGATTTGTGAGGAGCAGAATCAAACATTTTTGATTGGTTTATTAGATGTTCGAACTACGCTTCTGAATTGTTATTTCGGGGCAGCTGATCTGGAAACGAATAACAATTATTGTGGTATTTTGGGCTTGTTCTAAGAATAAAACTAATTTTTGGTACGTGATAGCATGCAATCTATTAGTGTCATTATTTTGGAAATTAAATCAGTAAATTGTATTCTTGATTTCCTATTTACCTTATTATTGTTTGTTCTCGTTTCAGATTTCAATCGAATTGGATAATGTGAGTACCTATGGAATTAAGAAACTAGATTATTATGTTCTGAAGGTGCATGCGAAGATTCTAACTTGTTTTATGTAGGTATAGATATTTAGGTGGCAACACATGAAATTTATTTCCCAGTGGGGAATCAGAGACATTTGCATAGGTCAACAAAGTTGACAGGCACACAGCTCAATCCGTTCTAACTTCATTTTTAAATGTATAGCTATGATAACCACTTCTGTCGTTTTTCAGTGCGTACAAAATACAATAGGTATAATAAAATTATTTTTTTTAACAAAGATCAATAGCTTGGGAGTTGGGATAGTCAATAATTTGTATTTCGCAATCATAAACAACCCGCAAGACACCCAAAAACATTCAGTTTCTACTGACCATCGCCTGCACCACTTAACCCTCAGTGCATCAAGCACGATTGGGATCATTTTTTGGTCGAAAGTTCGATTTTCTCCACCGTAATTTATTAAAATTCAGATAATATTTCCATAAAATTATTTTTGAACAATAAGCTTAATTTTAAATGTCGGTCGACCAAAGAGCAGTCATGTTTTTGGTTCACAATTTTCAATTTTATATTTAAAACTTGCTGATCTCGCCCGGCTTTGCCCGCGCCTTCTCTTTCATATTAAATCACGAATTAATAATATTAGTTTTACAACTTGATTAATAACTTTTTAAATGTTTGTTTGTTTTTGCATTGGATCAGCAACGCCTCCTATTCGTAGAATTCTTCCAGCAGGAAAAATACATCCATTTATTAAATTTCAAAGCTAAATATGACAGTTATATAATTTGTAAAACTTTAAACAATTTTGTTCTCCCCATTTTTCTATACCCGCCTATTTTTTCCGAAGGGATTTACTAATCAAAGTTCGAAATAATAAGTCTTACAACATTAGCTCCAATGACGAAAGAACACCATTTTGAATGAAGGGAGCCACACACTTTTGTCTTATTTTGAGTAAACTTTACTGGAATACAATTGAGTCAATACCGAAGAATGTTTGCATAGTTTGGCTCTTTTGAATGTTTTGAATGTTTTTGTATTTTTTTTCCTTTGTACCGTAATTATCTACTTTTTTTAAAACAAAAAACAAATAAAAAGTATTAATATTCTACAGAATAGGAATAGTTATTGTTTGTCTGACTGTTAGAATGGACTAGGCCAAAGGATGGCGATGATCTATGATCCTTATGCAAACACATATCAATCTACTTATCACAAACGCTTTCGAGAAGTCGAACAGCGTCAAGAACGTGGGACAGTTAGTATCCAAGCCATTGCAGGCCAGTGTAGTTTTGCAACTCCTCTTCGCCCGAAATCCGGACTGAGCGGAAGTCCGTACTGTGCGCTTGGATCTGCTTGATCTAAGTTTTCTCGAATACTTTTGATAAAAATGGTTAGATTGCGATTGGTCTATACTCAGTGTTAGTCCGGCTTTGCGACTTAGGTATAGGTACTATCTTAGCCTTTTTCCACGAGAGGGGGTATTCACAAGTAGTAAATATGTGATTAAAAATATGTGTTATATATTTAAGAATAAAAGGTGAGGTACCATTCGAAAAAGACGCGGAAACCTACATAGGTGTTTCTTTTTTATGGTTGTCGCTTCCATCGCAATGTCAAAAGTCCCTTCCTCTAGCGTATGAATGTATATCAACGAGTGCATCAACTGATTGTGCAACTACTACAAACACGAATTTGATTGCCGCAAGTATAAAGCTTTTTGCAAACCTACAAATTTTTGATTTATGAATGAAATTTACACGAACGAATATTAGTTAATTCCAATTTGAGACTTGACTAAGTAATTGAGACACACGGGAACCATTGATGTTGGCTTCAAAATTCGCACCCACCACTGCTACCATAGGCTTGTGCTTGTTTCCAAACAGCATTTCGAGAGAGCCATTAAAAATTAGTCTTCAACATTCAATAAAAGAAAACACAATACCAACGAAACGTTTCCATCAATGCTAACAGTTGAAATCCAAATCAAATCCCAACGCCATCTTGATGATTTTCTTAATCTCTATACCGACCTATCGAATAATCTATTTTCGTTAACATGTTTGTTCAATCTTTTTTTAGGAGAAATAAAAATAGCAACAAAAAAAAACAACTATTCCTACACGCTTTGGAAAAAAAATGTCCCTAGCTCCTGGCTGTAAAAAAAAAAAAAAAAAAACTACGGAAGGTACAGTAAATTAATAAGTCAATCCCCCGAACGCCAAGTAGGTAGGTATATAAGAAACAGAACAGGAAAACAAGCGCGAATCTTATTATAATAATTAAAATATGTATTTTCGTTTCTAAATGAACTATACTACGGGACTACCAGAGATACCTACTACCAATCCATGGAAATGTTCAAGTGGGCGTTGTGACAGACTAGAATAAAAATATTATTTAAATTTTATGAATATGGTTTTTGCGTTCCCAATAATGAAGTGACATAATAGATAAATCAGCGGGTGTCGGAAACTATTTTGAACTAGCTGTGGATTGTACGTTTCGTTTTGAAAACGAAAACAGGTATCCATGGAAAAGAAATCACAAAACTAGGAGTTGGCATTTAAATCCAAGGCCAAACTGTACGGTTGGCTAAAATATATTACATCACCCATCAACGCAGTAAGAAAAGGATTTGTCTGTTTTTTTAACGACCTTCATAAGCAAAAAGTATGAAAAGGATTTTTCGGCATAGTTTTACAATGCCATCCTGGAGTAGATACTTAAAGACCGCTGCACCTGATGCCATAGCATGCATACAGTGATTTCATCAGGTACCTCATAAATCCTTTCGCAAATTATCCGCCATCCAAGGACAGAGCAAATTGCAATTCTACCAGCAGAAATGCCAGCGTTTCCTTTTATGATATAATTGTTGCGTAAAAAACAAACGTCATACAATAAAAAAAGGATTCTAATGGCAATCTGGTTGTCCTTGATTTGAAGCGGCGCAACTAGTCATGGTCGTTGTCACATTTTTTGGGCAATCACCGTTCCATTAATTGCTTTACGGTTAAACTATGCCAAAGGGAAGTTATACCTGTAGGAATGAAAAAGAACAGCAGGTTCCTGTGACACACAGGGGTGGAAAAATTACCCAACACTTGGCAGCATTTGTTGCCGAACCTGAAGCAACCAAAATCATTCATAATTCATTTAATCGTATATCGTAAACGATTTTTATTATCAATAAAATGACACTCAAATTATCGTTAAAAGAAATAATTATGGTGGCGGTGAGGTGGGTAGATATATGTGTTACGGTTATTTCACCAAAGTGCGGCAGTAAGCTATAGTATGTGAAGTAATATTTGGAGTTTCGTTTTTTTTTTTTTTTCTCCCGGCGCTATATGGAATTTACAACAGCGATGGCTATAAAAACGAATTTTAGTACACGAAAGAAGGCGATTCCTAGCCGATTCTAAGAATATTTCAGCGCGGAATGTGCTTATTTGTTTTACTGTGAAGTATGGTTGCACCACAATGGTGGTAGATTTCCCTCCGATATTCAAAGTTATTATATCGTACTCATACAGTGAGGCGTAAGTATCAGATCTTTACAGCAGCTTCAAATTTAATGTGGTACTACAAGGAAAATGCATATTGATGTAAAGGTGTTTTTTATCAGAAGTAAAAGGGTGTTTTTAGAGGTATAGAACTTTAAGTTGGCAACACTATTTTTTTTTAGTTTGGTTTCGCATTTCAACATGATTAGACTGACGACTAAACAACGTTTCCAAATGTGCAAATTTATTTAGAAAATCATGGTTCTGTTCGAAATGTACGTATCGCGTACTACGTCAATTTTCACAAACAAATTTAGTTTAGCTATGAAGCATTTTTTTTGTTGAATGGATACGTCAATAAACAAAACTGTCGTAATTGGAGTGATGATAATCTTCAAGTGTATGCTGAGACAACGTAACATCCACAAAAATTGACTGTTTGGTGTGAATAATTGGTCCGTACTTCTTTAAAAACGATGTTGGCCAGAACGTTACAGTCAATGGTAACCGCTATAGAGCCATGATTACTGACTTTTTCGTTCATCAATTAAACAAAACGACGCAACATATCACACAGTTCGTGTCACATTGATTTATTGAAGGAAACGCTTGGTAACCGCATAGTTTCACGTTGCTCAATTGGCCTCCAAGATCGTGCGATTTAACGTCACTTGACTATTTTCTATGGATATATGTAAAGTCGCTAATTCTACGCCCGAAACGATTGACCACTTGAAGGACAACATTCGTCGCATTATTGTCGATATACCTACGGCCACAAATGTTGGAAAAAGTCCTCTAAAATTGGACTTCCAGATTAGACTTCGTCCGAGCCAGCCGTGGCGGTCATATGGCAGAAATTATATCTAAATAAATCATAATGCCAGAAGATCATCTTTCGAATGAAGTAAATTTCATGTCATTTTAAAAAGATCGTCTTTGTTTTATTCCATTTCAAAGTTCTATAGGTACCTCTAAAAAAAATACACCCTCTATTAAGTAACTTCTTATAGAGACGTTGCACTGCTGAAAACTTGCAATACATTGGACGTTAACAAATAACTCTTCAATAAGGATGTGTCAATGTTGAAATGAAAACCACAAGCTGTGTGTTAGGTATGTATACAGGAAGTTTTTTTTAGGAAGCTTCATATGTATCCCATTATGTATGGAATAATATCATTATTAAACGGATCCTTGTGGTCCAATTTTAAACGACTCGGAAGCATAGATCCGGCTGAATTTGAGCGATGACATTGATCATGGTGGTTGGCTTCACGATTATCGGTCGATTGGGACGTGTTGGCATATACCTGCGACAAAGAAATTCCAGACGAAAAAGTCCAGCGTGGTCAAATCGTACGATTTTGGTGGCGTCATCTCTGCGGAGAAATATAACCATATCCTCAAATTGTTCATCCAGTATGTTTACCGTGGCGTTGGCTGTGTAGCACGTAGCACCGTTTCTTAGAACCAAATGTCGTCTCCAAATCGTTCAATTAGGGCCCAAAAGAAATCGGTTAGCTTAGTTAGCGCACGCCGTTGACGTCATTTTTAACAATAAAGTACAGACCAAAGACCGGCGCAAAATCTGCAGCAAAGTGCAACATTTTGTGGATGCATGAACGTGTGGGTTGTCGTCGTCCCACATATAGAAAATAGGCATTTTTCGATAAATGCGTCTCTTTGCGAAAGATGATTATTATCGGCCAAAGCGGGGGTACTCTTCCAAGCGCTCCGCCAGCTCAGTAAGCGAACAAACAGCGTTGTCTTTGGTCATTATCTTTGAACTCCTGGCTAACTTGGATCTAGTACCAAGTTCCAATGCAAAATTCTCCAAGTCGTAGTCCGCAAAAGGCCGACGACTTCTTATATAGCTGTATACACTTTCACGGAACGCAACAATGTTTTCTGAACATTCCTTCAACGTACGCGTGTTTGCTGATTGCTTATACGAAACAGGTTATCTCGAATTTGGCCACCAAACGGATGAGAGTCCACTTTGAAGGGCCATCGGGTCTGCCTTAAACGGGTGCAACGTTATAACTGACCAACACTCATTTTGATAATAAAGTTTTATCATTTGTACGTGGTGGCCCAGTAGAATGAGGCCATGGTAATTTGGCATCTGTATAAGTGGACAACATACTTCAGATTAGATGGACGCCATCAAAACTACATGACTGCCAACATCGATCTCTCCGACCGACAAGCATTCAGAAAGCATTAGTATTCGTATATTTGCTGAACGAGTTGACGGGTTGCGATGGAATAGTAAACACATCCATTTCCATATAAGGCCTTAGTTTTTCCAAAAGTAGACGAATCTTCGAATTCCATTAATGAACGGATTTAGTTAGCTTCGCAGACAACCAGAAATGTCGAAGGGATTTTATTGAATTTCCCTAACTCTTCCCATTAGAGAGCCTGCTTCCAAATGTTTTTGGTGTATTTACTTCGATTCACATGGAAACTAGTTTTTCCAACCGACACCCGTTTCACGTATCTATCTTAAATATGAGTTTCAACATAATTGCACATTTCATCTTCAATCCGATTGAGGCGTGTCTCTGCTTATAACCTGTGTTTGGGCAATATTTGCGTGAAAACACCGGTTTCCATAGAAATACCCACACACACTCTTAGATCGACAAAGTACAACTTTGCAGCTGTTCGAACAGCCAAAATAAAAGAGTTAGGTACTATGCCTCCACGCAAAGACGCAAATGGCCATTCGGACAAGGTCAGCGCTCGTATATCATTTCTTTATGATTTCGGATCGGCGGACTGCTGTTGCTTGGCATTCTTTCTTAATTTTCCCGAACAATCGGAGGAAAGAAAAAATATAATAAAACACACCAAAGAACCCTTCTGTCGCCATTGTGCTAACCATGCAATATTTCCAAACTGTGTGTGTGCGTAAATAATTTTGTTTCCCATCCAAACCCACAGCACCGCCATAAATTCGTGCACAAAAAATGTAAAACAAAAAAGAATCCACCCAAGATAAGGGCTTTCCTCTGGTGTGGTCGTAAAAAGAAGACGGGTTGACAATAGACCTGACACATTCTTCGCCGCGCGAAATATCCAAAACGCTCAAACGCATATGTGATTCGATGAGTTTGCTGCCTTCGTGTACACTGTCTTGTTTGTTGGTCGTAAAACTATAAAACAAGAAGAAACTGCCACAGCGACTAGCTAGCGAAAGGATTCTCGTTCTAACCCTTCGTTGGTGTTTTGATTTCACTGCATTGTATCTTTTAATGGCGCCCATGTGTGTAAGTCCAGATGAATCTGTGGAATGACCAAAGGGACGATGTCATTCTGTGAACTGCGCCTCGGCTTTACAAGAGGCCAACGGTAGCCAGTTGGCTCTCTCCCAACGCGTGATCATTTCTGTAATTTATGGTTCCGAATAAAACTCAAGATCTATGGGTGTTCTTCTCTTAATCCATGCATGCGGTAGGACTCCTTATGTTGTGCGTTGTGCGGCAAATTCACAAATATTTGCCTCAGAAGCAATTACACGATACCTACATAGGGTATACTGAAACAAGATAGCGTGCAGAGTCGTGTGTACGTTTAAAATTTAATTCCATGCTTATTGTTTAAGCCGCAGACTAAACTGACAGAGCACGAAGACACCAAGAGAGCGAGTAGTATATAGAATATACAATAGCCGGGGCATTCATTCTCTTTTATGGCAATAAAATTCACTTTTAATGAGAACTTAAGAGTGATAAGCAAGCAAAGTTTATTGCCCAGATAGCAAGTGTCGTCGGTGTCACGGAAAGTCTATTGCGGGCCGGCCGGCATCGACAATCAATATCGTTGCGGAGTGTGCTATATACAAATATGTTTATGTATATATAGCTACATTTGTGAAGTGGATGAAAAACGCCGTTTAATTGATAGTTTTGTCTTGTTATCTGATGGAACTGTGACAGTTGAAGAGAATAAAACAACAAAATTAGGACATGCCAACCCATTTCATTCATATATTTGTGAATCGTTACTGTTTTCAAATTCGTATGCTTGCAATTTTTGCATAATTCTGTCGATTTCGCATTTCATGTCAGACATTTGACTAAAAATAATGGTGGCAGTCAGACGTGAATCACTCTCTGCCATCAGGTAAAAATGGGAGCACATTTCGATAGGTCGGCCATCTTGAAAAAGCATGGCCGCCACAGTTGTTTGCTTAGAAGATGGCTTTCGAATCCATTTTAATGACTGATGAGACTTTGCGGTAGGACAATAGTTACATGTCGGTCAGTTGCCTAAATTTACTCCTCTATTCATAGGGTTGCAGCTGAAATATAAATGTGGTTTATCTTGAGTGCGGATGTCAAACTTGTTGTAAAATCGGGGAGATTGATAGTAAGACTGGAAACGCTGCTAATGTTTAAAGATTTTATTTCAGGGCAAGGATTTTTGATTCAGTTATTGAGAATTTGAGAAAATAAAATTAAAAAAATTGCAGGATTTCATTAAGTCCCAAAAGAAAAAAAAAAAAAACCTGACTTTTGTCACTGCGACTTATGTCATTGCTCCTTTGACGCCATAGTTGACACACCGTCAAATTTATAAGACTTGTGAAAACGTGTTTTTATCAGGCTTCAAATGACGTATTTTTGTGAACTTCTACTTTTGACAACGTTCACAATAAAAGGCTGTCAAAAACATTATCACAACCAACATATATAATAAACTTAACGAGATAGTCAAAGTACAAGCTCTGCAATGTCTTTCGATGATTTTTTACTTCCAGCGAATTCCCAACACACAAAAAAAAGTACAATCGGTCTAGCTTAAGAACGGTCTCACGCTTTAAATATTTTGAAATTCTATTCTATTCTAATTCTAATACCGCCAGTTTGTTACGGGCGGGACTACCTCCTATCCGCAAGGTCAAATAAAACGAAACGCAAAAGTTAAGCCGTGGCAAAAGATATAGACATACTCATTTTGAGCCAGACAGCCCTGACGGCAGTTTGGCAGATGTAGCCCCAAATATAAACAAAAATTCAACAAAAATGTCAAAATGAGCTAAAATTGCTTGTTAAGCTTTCCCTGATTCGAGTTCCATGGAATATGGCAACATTCTGATAGAATTAGTTCAGACTCCTTACAAACTTACTTAGGCGGCTTCACAGTGAAAAAGGGAAGGAGCTCAACTAACAAGCTTCGCTCTAGGTGCGCTTCAAGTCGGGTGTTACCCTTCTGGGTTAGACTCGAAGATTCACCGTCACCGCCGCTGAATTTGAGCTCATTCGCAGATCAGGTCAATGACACTGCATAGTATTTCGTTGAATTGAATTTTCTTTTCCAAAGTCCGTCAACATTTTACGAAGAATCTTTCTGCCGAAGGGACAGCGAAAATTATCGGGATGATTAGGACCTTACAGGGAATTTTCTTTCTTGTTTCTACTAAAGGGCAGAATATGTAATTACCTTCTAAGCCAGCTTATTTCTCGTATAATCTTTGAGAAAACTGTTACTGTCAGAACTAATAAGAGAGCCAAGACAGACGAATGTTAAAACCACCTCAAAGTCCAATTCGTCGATGTCATACAAGGCCAGCGGAATGATTCATTAACATACATCTGCTAAAGTGTCAAACATTTTTCTGCATCATTTGGCACCCAACTCAATTAGCTGCCATGCCAGTCTTCCTTCTCAACTAGTATCTGTCGAAATTTTATTTTTATTCCATTTGCAACGCCTAATCCAAGTACACATTCATAATTAAAATTTTTAATTACAAGTGCTAGGAAATACAAGGACTGTGCGCCAAAACCAAAGTGCTACACGCAACTGAAAAGTATAGAAAAGAAAAACCTCTTGTCTCTCTGTATGCGATACCAGCTACACCAGCACTAATCCCAGGCCAGACATCATAACGTACCCCCAATTCTGCAACATATAACTCAACTGGAAACTTAATTGCTTCTCTGACCATTTAACGATCGCATTAAATAGCGCCGAAACAAACAATTAAAGTGGAGTTTAAATATAGTTTAAGATTGATTCTCTTTTTTTGTTGTTATTTGGTTTTCTTGGCTGTTGTGTTGGCTGATGATGATGGCAGAGCGTTGCCAGATTTTTGGAGTCGTTGGTTTATCATACGCTTTTATATTATTTAAAAATTTTGTTAATTTTTCCAAACTTGCCCCGATTTAAGGCCTAAGGAGACTAGGTAAGGTACATTTATAATGCGATGCACAAAGCGGACTGTAATTATAAGGCTTACGCCTGAGGTTAGACTCGTTTTTCTGTGTTTAACCTGGATCCTAATTTTTTTTCATTTATAAACCTACACCAATCATCTCGTGTTTCAATTTAGAGATATGTATAAAGAGAGTGAAAAATATTTAAAATGGCCTGGGAAAAATATGTAACGGAGACAGTGGTAATCAATAGAATTTTTTTTTTGTTATCTCGTGTCCAAATGGTTCACATTGAAAGTTATAGCAAAGTTAAGATGGTAAAGGGATTTCGTGAATTCGGTTTGAATCGCATGATTAAGTCGAATTAATTGTATTTAAACTGGAACCATGTCCATTTGTCAATCAGTCAAAGTAGCCTTGAATTCTAAGGATTAAGCTAACATGTTTAGTAAGAAGACGATACCTAGTCCAAAAGACTATATCTTCTTTCGGGACTTGGAAGCCATGTGAACTAACAACTGCCGACCAACTTGATTAAGTTGCGGTCGATAAAAGACACTCTTCTAGTGCTTTGGACTTTTAAGCTTTTCGAGGTTCAAGAAGTGGATGTACCAATGGGTATATCCATTATTCACACTGCAAGAGAATGGTTTTTTGAAAGGAGGCTTATTGTAGAAACGGTATAGTCGCAACTACCACAAGGAAGTCGATAAGAATTTTCATTGAGCTCTTCTTCATCTATAGCAGCAGCGGCAACAGCAGTTAAAAACATATGACAGCACTGCAAGAGTAAGACCTAGGGAAATGCAGTGACCATGCTGCATGATGCACCCCTACAACCTACTGTTTGACAGCAGATAAATGCACGCAGTAAACGCTGACTAATTATTGCTGCATACAAATGAAAAGATGAGATACACGTAGGTGGTAAGACAAAAGAAAGACCGCACGTAAGTTGAAAAACACAGAAAGTGTTACATAACCGCATAAAATGCTAGAAACGGTTTCGATACCTAAACTGGAACCTACAGAGGTAATCAAATGTGAATTCTATAGAAAATTTCATTCAACCTATGGATAGACTATGGAGCATCAGAAACTTTCATAGGTCATGAACCATTCTTCGGAATAGGGGATCACACCCTCGGAGAAGAATTTAGGAAACTAGCGAAGGAAAACAGGGCATGAACCTATCATAACACTAAGGGCATGAGGCAGGCCAAGAAACTTCTGGGACAATATAACCGGAAAAGATTCCAAGCTTGCATCGGTATGAGCAAAAATAACCTTCCCACTAACGGGCACTGTAGACTCAAGGAACACCTCAGGAAACTGGGTATATCTGAAGAAGGTCGCTGCAGATTCTGCGATGAGTCCAGGGAAATCCCAGAGCACTTGCTGGAATCATGTGGGGCATTGACCCATAAAAGACTGAAATATTTGGCAAGTACCAACTATCTGATGAGGAAATACAGTCACTAGAGCCAGATCTCATCCTTAGGTTCTTAAAGGAAACTGAACTGGAGAGAGTGCTATTGGACGGATTTCTTCCGCCAAGGAGAAAGAAGATTACTAAAACCTCTAAAATGATTTCGAAAGGAATTGTACTATGAGGGGAACTCTTTTGAAGGAATACCACTCTGAGGCGTAAGCAGATGGTACAATAGACCAAAAGGTCGCAGTACAATAACCCCTCTCAAATAATAATAACGGATAGATAATTTTGGGAACCTTTTAACGATTTTAAATAACAGGGCTAACGTTAATGTTTAAGGTAGATATAGTTAGGACTACGTTTAGCAAAATGAAAAATATAGACCGAGGAAAGCATATTATGCCCTAGCACCATTTGACCGATCCTTGAGAAGGGAGACCTCAGCCTGTGCCAACTATGTTCGAAAAAAATAAGTCTCCTACTAAACGAACAAATTTCTGTCGCTTGATCTACAGGGCACTCATTCCGTAACTCTGAGAACGATAATCGTTTCAGCGATAGTAGTCAACGATCTCGTCACCAATTTGCTTTCCGTAACTCTATCACTATCGTCTCGTCTATCGTTTATTTTATACAAATCGTGAGAGCACTGAGAGCATTGAGTGTCTTTCAGAGACCCTCAAACTACATGAAAATTCCAATCAGACGTCGTTTAAAATGTCATAAATGAGTTTTTTTGCAAACAATTTTGTATTTGATCCGGAAAAACATGAAAATTGCAAAGTGGAATTATTTCAAATTTGTTCCATTGTTTATTAATAATAATAAATAACGTCGAAGTTATATATTATTGATAGGTCAGCTTCATGGAAGTCGGGATACCTACTTGTCGAAAGGTTCCACTTCGTATTCTTCGATTGCTGTACTATCACTATCAATACAAATGTTATGGAGGGCAGCACAAACATTTGCAAAAACTATTTTTCCGTTTTCCAATTATAATTCTAAATCAACATGAGTATTAAGAAAATATCTAATTTAATGTTTAATTTTTTTACCTTTGCAAACAGCAATACACCCTTCCACATTCTTACTTTTGCATAAGGTTCATAAGTCTAAAATGTACATAAGTCGTTATTTATATATTTGGTAGCATTTGAAAAATATCTAAAGTCAAGTATTCATCTTGAAATTCAATAAAAACTCTTCAGCTGTTTGCAAAACATACAAATCAATGCAAAACGATACCTCATTAGGTATCGCTCAAATTGTATCGTCTGGGCGATAGCGTTTCGACGATTATTGATTTACGTGAAGCAAATGTTCAATCGTCAAAACGATATCGTCTGGACGATAGACGATTATTGAAGTTACGTGAAGCAAAGCTATCGTCGAAACGCTATCGTCTGGCGATAATCGACATACGGAATGAGTGCCCAGGTTTCGCTAACAGCTGGAAATAGTGCGCTAAGGCTCACAAACTCAGGCTCCTTTCATAAAAGCAATATAGGTAGGTGTCGAAGAAGCCATCACACACATAGTCTGTGTCATTTATGGCGCATATCACGCACGCGATATACAATTTTTGGAAACTACTTTTTTGAAAAGAGATAGACAATTTTTTTAGTTTAGTTACAGGAAAATAAAATGCTTTATGGAAAGTGCGTAGGTTTTTTAGATCTGTTAAATGATGGTTCTTTCAGGGATTGGGATGGATCCACTATAAGGTGTCTTCTCCTTACAACCCTGCGTCTAAGCTAACATAATCTTATAATCGTGCAAACAATGCTAGCGAAGCTGATGTGTGCCACATTAAATACCTACAACACCGTCAGACTATTATTTACTGCGCTTCTGAAGAAAATTTGTATATGGAAAACTCCCCGAGTTGTGTTCAACTTCCAGTGAATAAAATGGGCCTAAGTCATTCAGTTGAATTCAGAATTCACTCATCAAAGGAAATTTGATATGTGAGATCAAAGACCGCAGTTCCTTATTGGGAATAGCAGTGACAAACAATAAATGCATAAACCATTTCTTCTTTTAGGTGGTTCATTTGCTTAGTTTACAGTTCTGGAATCAATTAAATGATCCACTTAGATTAAACCGAACATTGAAAATGAATAGGTGAGTGAGTAAATATTAATTATGATGTCTACAGATATTTACTTCGGACATTAAAAGATGGATGGGATCTAGCTGCCGCAGTCGCTGGCTATTGGCAGACATTTTCTAGAAGAAGATATGTCATCACAAACATTAACTTCCCCTTCACTAAAAAGCTCTACCTTTGCCCACCCTTCGAACCTATAAAGTACCTAATTTAAAAATATATTCTTTAGTTATTTAAATAAGCACATTAGCTACATACTTGCGTCAACCTACGTTGTTTGATTAAAGCTTTTATATTCAAAAGATCAGAAAAAAAGAATTAAAAATAAATAAACAAGCCTCGCAGAGATTTATTACCGATCGAGATTTTTTTTCCATTCTTCTCAGTTGTTTCCATTTTTTTTTTTTTTTTTGCTTTTTGCTGTCCCCAGCCCCAGGGGGAGATCTGCATAAGTATACCCCAGCTAGCAGTCGCAGCTCTGGCTAAGTAAAAATGAACAAACAAAAAAAATGTTAAGAAAAATAATTTGTAACCCCAGAGCAGATGCGAGAAAAAGATGAATGTATCTTAAAGATACACATGCACAACTTTATCTACACGGTTAAAAATCCTGGCGTTAAATTTAATATTTTTGGGGTTGTATATAAGTCCACACCGGAAAAATATTAAAATTTAATATTTTGCATATATTCAAATTAAAGAACTAATACAAGATTTATTAATATTAAGTAATGTCTGCTATTCCAAAATATGTCTGAAATATTAAATTTTAATATATAGATGGAGACGGGTTTTAATGCAAAACTGTTTAAATTAAACCCTTATTTATATTGATAAGAACGGATTTAAATACATTTGTATTCGAATTCAATAAACTGCAGATTAAAATTTAATACTTTAACCTCAAATTCAATACTTCCATAACCCATAGAATATTAAATTATAATACAATCTTATTTTATTTAAAACTTTTTTATATTTCATTTAAATATCAATGGGCTACATTTCAACACCAAAAATATTTTATTTTAATACTAATTGTTTTTGACAAATATTACAATATCTACATATACAAAACTGTTCAGCGTAGGCAAATTCCCGTGTATTTTTATCTTCTTTGAAAACAATCCTATAAAGTGCCGCTGTGCTTCTTTTAGTGGGTTTATTTTTCTAGACCTTTAAATAAACAAGAACTAATAAATGCTCGAGTTATCTGATTAATTATTTAGTCAATTACTTACTTTTTGGAAAGAAATAGCTATTTTTCTGAGGCAATGACCTGGAACCCACTGGGAACATCTCTGGCGCTTCACAACTTAAAGACAAAAGGCAAATATTATAACCTCTTACAAGAATATTTTGAATTTTAATCTACTTACTTGTAAGAATAATATTCTCATTGGATATCCAATGTAACTCCCTTTTTAATTATTACTTTCACTCGTTTGTATTTGTCAAACATTTTTCTTTTACAAAAACTTTGTCCGAATGATTCACTTCATTGAGTAGCACGCGCAAACTAACTCTAAATTCTTAACCAAGCGAAAAAGTAGTATATTTATTAAGCGGCGATGTTGTTGTCGATTGCTGCTAGCCGCAATCTTTTGCAAGAAAGTCGTTTCATCATTTACAGAATTATTTTAAGTTAAAAAAAAAGAAGTTTTGGTATTCATCTAATAAACCGAAAAGGATCAGGTTATGGCGAAGTCCACCAGAAGACCGATTCATGCAATAACTATATTATCTACCTATGTCAAAACAATCAACAAGTTCGTATCAACTTACAAATTCTGCAGAACAGAGGCTTATTTTAACATTAATGTAATTTAAAAAAAATATTATTTATTGGTCCGTTGCTTTTAGATTGTTTAAAATCGTTTTCTGGAACCATTGCAGGAGAGCTTAGAACTTCTAAAATTATAGCTTCAGTGTTAATTTTTGCCATGATGATTTCTTGCCGCTCAGCACTACACTAAAATAATAGAAAAGAATTGAATGCAGAGCGACGACGTTCTGCCGCTCAGCGACCGCGTATGTTCACAACCATACAATTTCATATGTTTTTAATATTTTTAACACTCAGCGCGTGGCCTTGGCCTAAGGGTCATTTGGGAAGAATCGTTTTTTCAACGGCCAGGGACAAGAGTATAGGATATAAATTACTAATTTAAAATTTATTTTGACTATAGCATCGGACTTGATTTTCTCCCAATCTTAAAACTGTTCCCCCTTTTTGATGACAAAGTGACAGAAAATCGGCGAAAGTGCTACCATCTGGCATTGCTGGGTGGTTGTGGTATGCTGGCTGCCTAGTCTGGCGGAACGGTCCATTTTGCGCACATATAGCTGCTTGTGTTTACACTTTTCAGCAAAAAAAAAAATACATATTCATCTTTTTGGATGTAGGAATACTACCAGTACGTGCATGGCGTTTCGTAAGACGAGAACATCTCAAATCAAATCAACGTCGTCGTCGTAGCGAGGAAGGGGGAGTCGAATGTAGATAAAGAAAGAAATGCGACGCATGTGCTTGACTTGAAGTCGAACGTGCCACATTCGAAATTCCCAACTACTTCTCCATCACTGTATCTGTAGGGCGAGCATTTTGCATCCATACAGACAGATTATATCCGACATAGATATAGCATACCGTGTGAATAGTCGTGGATTACAAATCGAATCGAACGATTTCCATGTGGGCATGGACTTCGACATCATGACTTATTTTTAAACATTAAAACAATTTTCTCAGATTTA
This sequence comes from Cheilosia vernalis, assembly GCA_949126925.1. NCBI lineage: Eukaryota > Metazoa > Arthropoda > Insecta > Diptera > Syrphidae > Cheilosia > Cheilosia vernalis. Next base: position 96,841,909 of record OX421358.1, on the reverse strand, counting down.
TCGATTTTCACCACTTAAGCTTTATTTTCCTATTACCGAACGCCGAGCCTTACGCTCATGCTGTTAATACAATTTCTCTCTAGCAGCATTTCCGCTTTGGTTGGCTTTTGTGGCTTTTGATTTCGATGGAATTTCCCTATAGAATTTCCCCCACCAGTTCACACTATTTTTAAGTGTAAACTATAGTTTGCTCCTAGTAACCGTACGTCATGTGCATTTTATCAAGTGTTGATGAATGACCTGTTGGGGAGTGTTTGGCTGCTTGTTTGACCAATGAAAATAAACAGCAGGTCTGTTCGTCTCTATGATGGGAGCGTTTTCAATTAAAATGCAAAATGGCATTCGGTTTGTGTATCCTCTAGGGGGCGATACGGATACACGAAAAATCTTGTGTAATATATTTGACACCTATCAAACAAAGGCAGGATGATATTTTCCGGGACGTAATTGCATTTTTACGTGACTGACGAGCGATATTATACTGGGGAATCAAGTGTGTACCTATATAGGTGTAGGAGAGTGTGTGGTGCCTGGTGCGGCTCTAAAGGCTGAGCTGTGGGGAGTTGCGCTTCTAAATTATGTACCACGAACGAGGGACATGTTTGTTTTCTATCTGTCAGTAATATTTGATGAGATCTTTGGGACTATCGTTTGGTGATTCTGCTAGATTTTTCTTGTCTTCTATACCTTAGTTGAAGGACTTATTTGTGGGTTAATCTTGTTTATTTTCCTCCAAGAAAATGGAACAGAAAAGATTGGGTATACATGCGCTGAGAGTGATCTGGGTTTGTTTACAGGTAGCAGTCAAATTATAGATAGATGGAGGTTACGGGAATTTTTTCTTGTCAAAATCAAGTGGTTTCTGGTGTCACCTCGCATTTGTATGACAAATCAAAAGACGCAGTTGTCTTTAGCATGGAGTTATATTATAGTTGGGTCAGCATTGTCGATTGTGTTGCACTCTTATAGGCTTTTCACACCGATTTGAAAACCGTGTTTTCGTCGCAACTCGTCGATTCATTCACACCGGCCACCAACTAGTTTTCGTTTGACGCTTCAATCAGCTGTGAGACACTAGTCGTTAAACTTCGGTGCAAACAAAATGAATTTAGTGCATTTTAAAATAATATTAGCCCATCAATTAATTGTGGAATTTATTTTAAGTTCTGGGTTGTGTAGACATTTGATCGGTCAGCCATTTTGCTGAATATTGGAAAAGGTGTGCTTGTTTCAACAACCCAACGATTGGAAGTCGTTTTTGTGGTGTTTTCATGGAAAACGAGCTTAAACGGTTCGTTTTGAAAACTGAAATATGTATGGGAAAACTTTTGTTTTCGTAGAAGTTTTCGAGAGTTTTCGCGAAAACCCGGTTTTTTTGCTCGGTGTGAAAAGCCTATTACAGTTCTACTTAAACTCAGAATACGTAAGCTCTATTTACTGTCTCATGGAATATGACAACAAAGAGCGACATGATAGAACTAAAATTCAATGACACACAAACTGATATATTGATCGATCCTACAAAAAAAGAAAATTATGTGTTGCTGAGCAGCAGACGGCAGAAAAGGTTCCACGTTCGAAACCAGCTGAATTCTTGTCAATATCACAGCGACAATCGACTTAAGCTACTAAATTGCCCGCAGTTCACCAACATTAAATCAGAGCTTTACGAGTGCAGCATCTGCCAACTGACGACCAATATCATAGCTCCAGTCGGATCATAAATAAGTGGAAATGTGTATTTCAAAGAATTTATGAACGAACCGCATTTCGCCAAGCAACTTTCTCTGAAATCAGATACCTACTATTCAGCAATAGCATAATGACGACAGTAGATTGGGTGAAACATTTCTTGAAATAGAAATATTCCGGTTATGCGATGGAATAAAGTTGCGATAGAAAATAGCATGTCGACCAAGAAATACCTAAGCTATAGTCATTCGTATGGTTAAGAAGGAAAGCTTATTCGACTGTGACTGTTGACGAACTCACAACTCATCGACAGAAATCGCATATCATGGCGTCCAGGTTGTGGGACTAATAAGGGGATACCTACAATCATGTCTTAAGAAATTTGTATCACCTTTCGGTTTATATCATTTTTTGGACAATATTGCAACAACCCTATAGAGATGAACACTGCCTCAATTGACTTGCAATTGGAAACTATAAGTTCTTTAAGTGCAACATCCAACACCACCGACTTACATTTGTTTCTACTTAATCTCTCAGTATGCTGTTGGGATAAAGCGAGTCACAAATAGTCCTGTATTATGTTGGTAAATTTAGTCTTGAACATTATTGTCCATTTGGAACAAATAGTGCGATATTTGCTCGGTTACCTAAAAAAAAGTTTAAAATCAACAAAGTGTCTGTTGAAAAAAACGAGTATTATTATGGGTGTTAAAAACTACAGAAATAAAAATGGTAAATGCATATTATTAAAAAAAAAAAATTCTTCAGGTGCTTTCAATCAAGGGCGTAAGCAAACAGCTTAGCGATCTGTGGGAAGTGCGTGTTGTTGGATTCCATTGGCAAACATTTCATCACAAAATTAGGTCTCGGCCCTTCTTCTACGATACTCGTCAGTCCCTCTTCGGGCATTGCTTTGAACGCTGTAATTGTTGTCCGTCATAGCTTTGGTGTAAGCCAATAGCTTTGGTGTAAGCCATTTTAAACATTTTTCGGACAATCCAGCTTTGTTTGGTCTCTTTACCAAGCATAAAAGTTTTTTTTTAATATTTTAATGAAGCGAATATGTCACTTGAAAAAATGTTTATTATATCATCGTAAATCCTTCGTTCAGTAGAGTCGCCGTTCTTCATTATTACCTCTTGTTGAATTCTGTACGCAACTGGCTATCATGTATACCAAAAGATCTATCCGCTGGTTTCATAAAACCGCTCCTTCCAATTGAGTTCGCTTGCGAAAAACTAGTCCGAGAACGATAATCGTTTCAGCGATAGTAGTCAACGATCTCGTCACCAATTTGCTTTCCGTAACTCTACCACTATCGTTTCGTCGATCGTTTATTTTGTACAAATCGTGAGAGCATTGAGAGCATTGAGTGTCTTTCAGAGACCCTCAAGCCTCAAACTACATGAAAATTCCAATCAGACGTGCGTGCGTCGTTTTAAATGTCATAAATGAGTTTTTTGGCAAACAAGCAAGCTTGAAAATTGCAAAGTGGAATTAATTCAAATTTGTTCCTTAGTCTATTAATAATAACAAATAACATCGAAAATATGTAGGTACTATTGATAGGTCAGCTTCATGGATGAGCATCCCGACTTGTCCAAAGCAGTCCAAACGTTCGACTTCGTATAGGTACTTCGATTGCTGTACTATCATTATCAATACAAATGTTATGGAGGGCAGCACAAAACATTTGCAAAAACCACTTTTCCGTTTTCCAATTACAATTTTAAATCAACATGAGGATGATGACAACATGTAATTTAATGTTATAGTGAATTATTGATATAAGTTTTGTATGTTTGTAATCACCAATACACCTTCCCACAATATTTCTTGCTTTTGCGTGAGGTTCAGGTTCATACAAAATAAGTCTAAAATGTACATAAATCGTTATTTATATATTTGATAGCATTTGAAAAATATCTGAAGTCAAGTTTTCCTCTTAAAATTCAATAAAAAATCTTCAGTTGTTTGCAAAACGATACCTCATTAGGTATCGCTCAAATTGTATCGTCAAGGCGATAGCGTTTCGACGATTATTGATTTACGTGAAGCAAATGTTCAATCGTCAAAACGATATCGTCTGGACGATAGACGATTATTGAAGTTACGTGAAGCAAAGCTATCGTCGAAACGCTATCGTCTGGCGATAATCGACATACGGAATGAGTGCCCTGAGCACTTCCTCTCTCTTGAATTAACCTAATACACTCCATGGAAGTGTTTCTTTTCGTCAGTTATTTGTCCATAAAATATTGTTCCCTATTCATGCTACTGTCGTTTTAATTGCGAACATAACCTATTAAAAAACCGGTGGAAAATTGGACTATTTGTCAAAACAAAGTGTATTTTAAAGGTTGAGTAGGTACTTTTTAAATGAAGTGATGAAAATTGATAATTTAAATATAATAAATATACAATCAGGGGTTCTTATACGTTATACTCCACCAAATGTCCGAAACTATTGCCACTGTTGCCACTAAAATAACTTACTTGGGCTTAGACATTTTTATAATTATATGGACTGATAAAAAACACACGCAGGTGATAAAGTCAATCCACTGCGACAGGAACCCTGGCGCTGTCCAATAAAATCGCTTACCCTGGCAATGAATTTCCCATCGACATCAGTGTTCAGCAGTTGCGATATAAATTAGCCCCCATGATCCGTTTGCAAACGAGCGACAAAAAGCACAGAACTTGTTCATCCGCCAATAAGGTGTCTGTCTTAAATTAAATTTACGTCCCGGCTACAATCAAGAACAAACATTCAATCGCATATTTATTAGCGGCAGAAGTGTTTTTATTCTCCGTTTAAATGCTATCAGCGTTCTAAATCGCTTGTTGATTCGGAACTGGTTTGCTATAGTACCGAAACCGAATTATCATCAGCTGCATGTGCGGTGGTCATCGGGATGATCAGAAATAAGCGCCAAATAAAATTCCACCCTTAACTGCAGAATGCAAGCAGACACAACGAGGCGATAAAAGCAAAATCAACGAAGTATAAGGATAACACGGCTGATCCATCTTTCATGCGAATGGGGTGGGAATGAGTGGAAGCACCAATAGCTGAGTATGACTGTCGGTATGGCAGTATTCAGCCTGGGCACTCAGGGGATGAACATGAACATCTTTTTGAATGTGTCACAAGGGTAAGGTCTTTAGAGAGTAAATTCCCATCTTAGGTAGGCATAATCCAATTATGATTATTGTTGTTGGATGGGATTGTGATGTCCTTTGTCCCATTATCCGCATCATATCGGACATGGATGATGGCCGCCGTTGTTGATAGTCCATTTTGTGGCGTAACACCTTTAGGCATGCGGATGCAAAACAGAGCGAAAGGGATGAAGCGTGTCTAGTTCTGGTATCTCTTTCAGTTGAGTTATGTGAAAGTAGTTTAATAGGTGACAACGCAACAGGGTAATTCGTATGAAAATGTGACGTTTTAAAAGGGAGCGATAGCCATTTGAGAAGATTCTGTCCACGGAATTATTTTGTAACTGGATTTGAATGGATGCTTCGGGTTATACGCGAATGTTTTTTTTTTTTTTTTGTTGATTGTGTTTTCACAAGCAAATAGGTGTGAGGAATGAAATACAGGTTACTACGTAAATGGCGGTGACCTAACTATAGGGATACCTATAGTAGGTATAAGTTTACAAAATTATTGTCGATATGTGTAGTCACATTGGATATTTTTCAGTGCATTTTAAAATATCTATTAAAAGTTACTTTTAAATAACTTTCAATGATTAGGTATACATACCTCTTAAGGGTATTTTTTAATAAGTAATTCGATTTTTAGTACTTTTATTTGCAAATTTATAGAGGCATTTACATTTCAAAAACAGAACCTCCTCTAGAAAGTAAGAACTTTTTGTTTTTATTCAAGAAATTGTACAGGAAAATGGTTATAAAAAAGTGTTAAGGTCGACAAATAGATATTGAACTTTTAACTAAAAATCTGTGTTAAAATATGAGGAACTTTGTTGAAGAAGCGATTGTCGCTGACTGGCGTTTGACATGAAATGCACCATTTGTTGTGCCCGTAACACTATTCGTTCATCATCTCCAGCTAGGTAGGTTACACGCAGAAAATTCACTTTTTTAAAATCAATCAACTTTTGGTTAAAAACTACCAAGTGATAGGTACTGTTAATTATAGCTCCTACAGAGTTAGTGGATTAAAAATAACCGAGTCAACTTGTTTAACCCTAATCCTACCAAGGTGTGCCTCGGAGGCACATTCCATTCTAAAAAGCGCAACATTTCTCTAGATACAATTTTAATCGAACAGTGACTTTTAGTATTCTAAATAATTGCTTGATAAATATCTTGGTAAACAAACAGGGTGCCAGCCTCTACCCCTATGTAATGTATCATTCGGAGAAAACAATAAATTTCAGAAACTGCTAAGAAAAGAAAGGAAATAAATGGGTAAATGGATAAAATGTATAATAAATATAACTCTTTGTTTATACATGTGTTTAACAATTTAATACAGTTAGCTTTACAATCAATTGGTTGATACTAACTGATAAAGCGTGTTATTTTTAACAGCATGATGTAACCTTTTTAACTCACTAGTTTTAAACAACAAATACTCGTTAATTTTTTACAGAGACTAAGTTAATTTTAACCCTTTTTTTTTTAACCGAGCAAAAATTTCAATCGGTTAAGGTTAAAATTTCTGCCTGTATTAGCGAACATTCTGCTGGAAAAAGTAAACTTTTCACGAAGCAAAAACAACATAATTTCACTCCATTTGACACTTCTTCTGAGATTCACAAAATATATTTATTAAAGGTAGGTAAGTTAGAGATAGGAGATATTTGCAGCCGATCTCAACTTCCTTCTGGTAGGATGTAAACCGATTTCACTTTCAGGGAGCGGGCACTAGAAGAACGTGGAAATGAAAATTATCATTATTCTATATTGTTTTATTGCACATTATTTATACTTGACTTGATAGGTATGAGTTTAATGAAATAGAGGTTAATGTAATGACATCTTGTTTCGCATACGACGCAACAGACTGAACATCTCCGCAACATGTGCGACAAGTTCGTGTTGTTTCATTTGAGTAGTAACTGAACTTGAGAAAAAAAAAACGTTGTGGGGAAAGCAAAAGGAAAATTTGTTTAAATAACTAACGTGACACACCTTCCAGAATAAGCATTCCAAATATTATTTGTCTGCACTTTTGGAAGATAAAACTGTAAAACTTGACACATTGATGTGCATTGCCGAATAGTGCTCTTGCAGAATAAAAAGGTTCAGCGACGCTTTATCATTTAAACAAATAGGTAGCCTTAGTTAAAATAGTTTGCCAAAGAATTTCGTAAGTTCTTAGAATGAAAATTGATTTTAAGGTTTTGGAGGATAAGAACTGAAAGCATATTTAGAGCCACATTTTTTTCCCCCGTTAAAATAGAATATTCTTCTTTATGGTGCAGAAGCATGGACAATATCAAAAGCGTATGCATTTGTCATGGTTAGATTGTGCATTTTATTCCGCATCGTTCAGTTGCCAATCATTTGAAATTTGTGTAACATCAGAGCGAGAGAGGATGTTTTACACTTTATAGCGAAATGCCCTAGTTTGAAGGAATACCGACTGCGATACTTTGGGGCTACTGTGTTGGATGAGGAGACAACACTGAACATTTTAAATGGAAACCTTTGGTGACACGCGTTGTATAAGGCCCATTTTATTCACTCGAAGTTGAACACAACTTCGGGATTTTTATATGGAAAGCTTCCCAAGTTGTGTTCAACTTCGAGTGAATAAAACGGGCCTAAGTACCTACACTACAAAGGCGCCTTTGTAGGAATAGAAAATGTATCATGGAGGAAAGATTTTAGGAATGTGTAAAGGTCAATAGGTAATGTCGCTTTTAATTTTTGTTAAAGAAGGTACTGTTAAATTTTCTATGAGAACGTTAAAATTTTTATGATGTAGGTACTATAGGTAGATATATGTAATTAAGCAAATATTTTATGTAGTACTTAGGTAGTTTAATATCAATCTGGTTAGACGGTCAATAATAACCAAACTGTAGCATATTGTGTCAATCCATTTTTAGCTATGCAATAAAAGTCCTTACTAACTAACTAACCAAAACGGATGAATTCATCCTTGGTCGCCTAGAAAGTTAAATTCGGTCCCGCTTGCGTTGACGGACTTTGGAGAAGGAGATTTAACAGCGAAATCGACTTGGTTAGAAAAGTACGTCTAAGATGGCTGGGACTAATAATATACACCAAATCTCTGAGCCGGAGAATCCTCGATTTCAACCTGGAGGATCAACGCAGTACAATAAAACCTCGCCTTAGGTAGTGGTCGGATGTGGAAGGGGACCGCGCAATCAACTTGGAGTGTGCAAGAGTATATGCAATTTGCCAATATCTTGATGGTAGGCCTGGTCCAGTAACAGTAACTGACAGATATTTCAATTTTTGAGTCAATGCGTGTGGAAACTTTGTCGCAGACATGTAAACAAGAAATACTTCCAACCTGTTTCGTGTTTATTTTGTTGCATTAAGTTCTATTTTAAAAAATATCATATCCTTTTACATAGGAGCTAAGCCCGGCAATTTCTTCCACTTCCACCTTTACAGTAGAACTGCCAGGCATTCCCCTGTCGCCCTGGCAACAGTTCCTTAACTGGTACGAGTATAGCTATATCAAATCCTTTATTAAGACGATCAGTGGATAAGTCGCACATTTAATTAAAATTTTCCATCATCCAGCGAATGTAATTAAAAGGGAAAATTCCATCCCAAACATATTACAACCAAGCCCTGCTCTCTCTAATATCTAAACAAAAATATCTATATTCCACAATGGCCTGTGGAAAAAAGAAAACATTTAGTTGAGAATTTATTGCGAAATATCTTCACGGGCGGACCTCTGGTCTGCTCTCTCATCCGCCCGGTCAGTCATGTCGTCCTACCTTTTTAATAAAATTAATTTTATTTGCCAACCACTGCGGTTAGTGTGCGTGTGTCCGTGCATGTACACTTCACATCAATTGTCCTTGTTTATATCTTGTTAGGTTGCGTCTCGACACCACCAACACCACCACCCACGCGGCATGGGAAAATTTGTGTACGACCACCAGAATTCCAATTCACATTGTTTGCCCCAAAAGCAACGAATCAACGTTGAATTGTTTTCCTGAATTCCCCAAATACCCTTTTGCAACAGACCGTGCGTCGTCGGGTCGGTCGAGGCATGTGTTGGCCTGTGCAATATCATTGTTATACGTACCTATACCCGAGACAACAATAATGGTGTAAGATATGTTTGTAGTTGCACACTTTACATACATACTGTATACATAACACTCATCTCGGTATATTGCGCTTTTTAATGAACCAGAATCAATTATTTTAGCAAGGGTTTCCCTGGTTGCCATTTATGCGCAGCATATACCCAAGTAGCCCGCCTTTCGGATGGAATGTGGCCCATTATTTAAGTGTTTTAGTTGTAGCACTGAACACATATACTTGGCACTTTGTGTGGGTTCTTCAATAGCCAAGCGGTGGAAAATAGTTTGAAGGGGTTCTCTATGCGATCTTATGTGGGGAATGCAGAAGAGCCGGAGCATTTGCCGGAGTTAACCATGTGAAAAGGGAAACAAGGGTACCCTGTCGGATCGTAAAGATGTCTGGAAAGTTGAAAGCCGCACTTTTGTGTAAGTGAACACCTCCTTAAGCGAGCGCGCAATGCCCACGACCACCTTTTGGGGATTCACAAGATGCCCGTCATGTACGTTCTGGAGTTGGGTTGCTGTCGGGTGTATCTAGGAATTTTATCAAAATAGTTTCAGTCTTTGGGTGTGTGTATGTAAATGGTTACTATTAAACCGAAACAACTGGATTTCTCTATATACTCGTATGCATGCTTCTTCCTGATGATGAGAAGGACTTTCTTTGTTGTTTTGCATGAATTTTCTGTTATCTGTTTCGTTTTTAGGGAAATAGGAGTTTCGCTTCAATGGGGATACCCTTTTATGTGCACCAACTAGTGGAGTGAGTGGCACTGCTAATGTCCATGGATAGCGGCTAACGAGATTGGGAAAGTTTTTAATATTCCAGACGGGACGAAGACAATGACCCTTAACTAGAATGTTTAGCGATTCGTAGACATTTTCGTAGATAAACCCGCTTGTTGGGGTGCCAAGAACTGTATCTAAGAAATCCTTGTTGAACTTATATAAATTTGCTCAAACTATGACTATGACCATCTTCAGTTTGTTTTTTTTGTATATCATATCTACTCTTTGCTACTAGGTACCTTGGGTTTTTATTCAGAGAATTTTGACGAGTCACAGATTTGACAGGTTTCATGAAAACCACCTCAGACTGCCGGTCCAAAGGTGCAAATCTGCCAGTCCAGTCCGCTTCTGAAGCAGGCTGGCAGATGGAAAGAGGGGGATTTGAATTATATATCTATTTCGAAGTTCTGAGTTAACGTCATTTTTATTTCGCGTCATCTTAGGCGCAGATCTTCTCTACTGGTTTGTCCTTTGTGGTGGAATGGAGTAGGTACTCCGAGGGCAGAAAAATTAATGCTGGTTTGCTCAACACGTGCTAGTCAGAGCAAGCACATAATCCCAAACCTTGAGACTAGGGCAATGCCGGTTTACAGCTTATATAGCCCGCCGTATCTTTTAAAACCCATCTTTTAAAAGGTTCCCCCTTTCAAATCCTTAGAAAAACCCTAAAAAGTTCAACAGAGGGTCTTATACTAAAGGGTTTTCCAATAAGAGGTGTTATTGTGAATGATTCGCTATTTCGGTAGCTGTCACTTTTGAAGCTTTTATTCTTTGACATTTGACAAGTAGAAACTACGTTATTACTAAAAATGGAATCCGGCCGATCATCAACAACTTTGTGTCTTTACTGGTTGGGTCCTTGAAATGCATAAAAATGATCCTTAATTCCATTGAAAAATCATCTTGAGGCCCATTTCCCCCTCGGTGGCTACGTCAACAAGCAAAATTATCGCATCTGGGGCTCGGAAAACCCAAGAGTTATTGTTGAGAAGCATCTCCATCCTCAACGTGTGACTGTTTGGCGCGGCGGGGTCATTGGACCTTACTTTTTCGAAAATGAGGTTGGACCAACAGTTACGGTGAATGGATTGCTCTATCGAGAGATGATTAATGATTTTTTATGGTCGGAGTTGGATGGCGCTGATCTGGACAAAGTTTACTTTCAACAAGACGGCGCTGTGCCACACAAGCAACGAAACCATTGACCTTTCACGGGAAAAGTTTCCGGAGGTGATCACAATTGGCCACAGAGATCTTCTGATTTAACACCTTGCGACTTGTTCCCTTGGGGCCACGTGAAATATAAGGTCTACGCCAACTACCACCCAGCGTCGATTCTAGACCTCAAAAATAAAATTCGTGAGGCTATCGAGGACATAAGGGAAAAATTTCATGACAAGGATTTGGCTGATGTTGTTTTTTATTATTAACGGCGTAGGTACCTTCCTCTTTATTATGAAATAAACATCAGATCATTTATCTCAAAAAATGGCCTTATTCTTTGAATACCAAAATAACACCTCTTATTGGAAAACCCTTTACAAAAGGAGCATACTAATTCAGCGATCGTCAAGCGTAATTTTGCGTAGGATTGCTGAGGTTACATAACATCAGAGCCGCAATAAACTAGACTCTAACCAACTTGACGTAGGTGCTGTGTATTGTGACTCATTTTGTCGATGTGAAGGCAACTGACAAGTCTGTAGTTGGCGAAGCTTAACCCCACCCTGTTTTTTCAAGAAATGTTTAAGACCCCTAAAGTTGCTCGACAGATAAACCGTCAGGCCCAACAACACAGTAGGACTTCAGCTTGGATATTGCTTTCCTTACTTCGTATTGCTCAGTTTGAAGGAAAATCTGTCTAGTATAGCTTCATTGAAATTGAATACTTGGCTTTGCTTACAAGCAGAATGCTGGTCGCTTCGTCACTGTCATAGGGTCTGCCGAAAAAGCTGTTTAGCTTCCACAGCGCCTACAGTCATCCCACTATAGCATTTAAACATTCAGTAAGAGTACTTAGAGAATCACATCTGATTTAGGCTCGAGATATGTACTAATTATGAGAGACGACGTTATGGCCAAAGACAAAAGATTCCATATTCGATTTGGCCGCGAACAAAACCATACTCTTAGGGTTCAGTGCTGGTATACTCCATTTGTACAGATCCCAAACTTCGGCCTGACGGAATAATCTTTCAAAACCATTGCATTAATAGCTTTGCACTCAAGTCCGGCCTAACTTTGATTATGCGGGTATGACAGATTCCTCGAAGCATTTGCTCGGGCAAGGAAGGCAATTTCTGAGTAGTTATAGTAGGTATATAGTATAGGTACCTGAGGTCATATGATACGACATCACTTTAAGCCCCCCTTGGTTGCAATTTCCTTCTCTCAAAAAGTCCTCCCTTCCCTACAGACACATGTACAAAATAAATGACTAGCGTTACCAAACGCCTGCCATATAGTAATCAAAATCATTTGTCGCCTGGAGAACTTTCAAGCCAAACAAAACATCATCTCCCCATTTCCCAAATTGGTCATTCGACATGACAAAATCAGATGAAATCACACACTAAGCTCATCATGTGTGTCGTGTTGACACATTACCCAACATCGCTCACTTGAGAATGTCATCACCGCCATCATTGTCGTTTTGTTCGTCTATTCTCCTTCTAAATTAAGATTTCCAAAAATACACATGCAAACAACAAAACGAACGCTTCCATTATATTCTTTTATTATCGCGATCGCGACTTGCACGCTTCTCCTTTCGTAGGCAATGTATATTGCACCTAGGCCCCTGAGTATTCCCCGATGGGAGTTTTGCTCTTTTATTGTAGTTGGAAGTGTATACGAGTATACTCAAAAATTGGTTCCCTTCCAGAAGCAAAGTTGTCGCAAACACGCGTATATTGGTACTGTAAGTGTTATGGTTATTTTTATGCGCAAATATTTACTAATTACCTCTGGTTTTATGCGTCCATAAACACCGACATCAACCAAATAATAACTCATACGGTAATCGGGAACAATCATCGCGTGCATCCTTTGTTTGAGTATGGTAAATACAAATTTAACACACACACATACCCGCGGGTGGTGCTTTGATGTCCATCAACCGCATAACAATAAATTTAATTGACTGTGTTGACGAATCTCTTTGATGGCCCGTGTAAATGATGATTGTGATGAGGTGACTAACGACATTCGGTGGTGGTGTAGTTGATTTTCTGCACTCGGGTATAGAGTAGTCCCCACACTTGGCTGTGTGTACGGTTGTGCGCATGAATTGCACTCGTGCTACTGTATTATCGACAAGGATGCGAAACCGAGCATCCCTTATCTGGCACTAGATGGCAGTCATTTATAGTTCCACTTACCTGTGCAGTGTCATGCACTCGGTTTTCCAGGAAATGAACCAAAAATTGCAACCCTCTTCGTGTCAGCGGTAAGGAAGTGCATTATGTTGTGTCACTGTCACCAACCACTTTCCTTTTATTCTTTGGCCACTACAGGTAGGCTGACTCATCTAAGTGCATTCTTATAGAATTGACCTTCTGTCGCGTGCAACCAGGACACCCAAATCATGCTACCAGAGCGGGTGAGGAGAGAAAAATGATAAAAAAAAAATGTAATACTATAATGGATACGAAAGCTTAAATACCATTCCCTTTGGCTAAACCTACTCCTTTCGGCGCCTCCTCCCCTTAGACCGTTCGTACAGTTTGTACGTTTTATAGGCGGCATCATCATTCCGGTATACGTACACTGCTTAAGAAATTGCAAAGATGTATGTTAAGTGGTGACGACGCGGGGTGGTAGGCCGCCTTTCTTGGTCCCGAAAAGCCCACCAACAACAACTCAGGGATGAGTCGTGGATGAATGCGCGCGTACACCAGAAAAATTCCAATAATAAAAAATCGTATTAAGAAGATTCTCATGCGGTCGTAAACATCTTTACGACCTTTTAATGGGGTTTTTGTAGCGAGAGCGAGTAGTGGCAACACAAGCCGTGGCATCAGCATTTTGGGCATTAGCATCGCGTATAAGAAACGAAGCGTCTAACACTTGGTTGTGGTAGTGTTGTTGTTCTTGTTGTTGACTGGCTTTGCACTGTTGTGACTGCTGCACATATAGTGCTGAGGCTTCAATTCAATCGATTCGGGTACATGGCGATGGACTGTTCTTTTTTGTTGACTCTTTGCGGACTTGTATTTTAATTTTGGTTGTTCTTATTTTGAGTGGATATTTGAGTGATTTATTTATGGGATTCTGTTCCGGGCTGAGTGGGAAGGCAGTATTCAGTTGGTAGGAATTGCAATATTTCTCATTTCCTGTTTGGTTGGGAGAGGAGGATATATTTGCAAACTGGACTGAATAGAGCTATTCTTATAAGGAACGGTTAATAGGGGGCAGCTGATGCTGTTGAAATTTGGTTCGGTTGGATTTGGTAAGTGTCAAGATAGAGACAGAAAATGCGATACAGTTGCAATAAAATTGCCATTTTTTGGATACCTAAACTAGTTTTCTAAATTCTAACATTTCTAACATCGGCGATATTCATGGCACCATTATTCCGCAGATTAATATACGGCAATTGATATTAAAAATATAGGTAAACCTGGACTGCTGCAGAAGGGTATTGAGCATCTCTGAGTCCTACAGCCCAGTTTCATGTGTATGCTATGTCTGCACTGTTCGTAAGTCGATCTTAACCAAACTGAAGCAAATGCAGAAGTCTTAGCGAGTGACATACACCTCAGTAGCTTTACCTTCTCCCAAATAACCACATGGGTACCAAGACAGCACTTTTGCTGATAGATTCTCAACATAGCTAATACATATAGACTGGCCATAGTAATGTATAAGATCGTCGAATCATCTCCACAAGGTCGAAGGTCAATTTCTCTAATTTTCAAAAAAAAAACTGCTCCTAAGCAACCAACTTGGTTTCGAATCAGACTAGGTATGCCTATAGTTAGGAGTGTTTACTAATGATATTGTCTGCGCCGTACTAATAACCAATTTTATGTACATGTGACGGAAAACCACTTTCACACTCACATATCTCTGAAGAAAAGACCAAAGCTCCCGACCTTTCAATGGCAGAAATGGTCCTGTTCTACTAACAAAATTTACCTTAACTGTAGCCGCAAAAGCTTTGCGATTAGTGTGATCGTTTAAAGAGCTATGAGCCTCAGGTTCAACCACCAGAAGAAGATCATGTACGTGCCACTTCAAATATATTGTCATCCTGAGAAAATATTTCTCTTTCGCTGTTCTGATATGAAAAGTGTGTATATTTTGGGGCATCAAACCTTATTCTCGTTCTCCATCCACTCGTCATTCGGATGCGGTATAAGATTGTGAAAAATATAAAAATATGTATGCGAGCCAATGCTAGTATTACCTACACAAACCTGTTGCCCCAACTTTTTCTTTATCTATAACTATGTGCCATTCATATGCAAGGAGCTTGTGTTTTTTTAAAGTCTAACAAAAAAGTTGTATATAATCTGATACCCCTTTTGGAGCAATTGGCAACCACTTTCTTAAAAATTATCAAAATGGGCCAATTTTCAGTTGGTAAAATTTTATTCTTTATTGAACGACAAAGAATGCATAAGTTTGCTTTTGTTTTATTTTTTTTTTAATAAATGTATTCGCTGCTCTGTTTTTTTTTATTTGCTATAGGTAGATACCTATGTATAAATATTTTATGTGGAGGCCCCTTTTTCTGGCTCTGGCCCCTTCTTAGTCCCCTTTTAAAAATTTGTCAGCGGTAACGCTGCAAGACATTTAAATCATTTATAAGACATCAGCCAAACGCACGCACGACATTCTACAGTCTTAATATAGACAGCAATAAATTTAAGATAGCTAGATGCTGTGCCTTTTTCGGCTATAGGTAAATGACATTACATAGGACAGCAAGCGAAGGGTCACACTTCCAATATCTGTCCATTCAGCTTAATAAGGCAATTGAGATGTAAGCTTCTTTAAGGAACATTAAGCAGACTCAGTGTAGGACCCCCACCATCCGAGTTCTATATTGAAAGCAAGTTTGGTCATTATGAACGCAGAAATCTTCGAGTGGTTCTTTTACAATCAAGATCTCCAAATTGTGAAGCCTCGAAAGGTGTGTTAGTACGTAGTATAAAATTCTCCTACTACCAAATCACATCCTTTTAAAAACCAAATTTTATATCAAACTTACGTAGGAGCTTAGAAAAGCTATACCTGATTTGATAAAGGTTAACATTTTCAACACCAAAAGCTCTGCAACAGATCTGTCCTCTTAAGGATGCAGTACAAGTCTGGTTTCTCAATGATATCCGGGCACCTTCTCATACACATTGCAGCTTAAAACTCTATAAAGCTGTTTACCTACCCTTCTGTCAATAGATGCAATGAATTGGTTTACTTTGTTTGGCTTAAAATATTTTTAAAACTCTTATTGATTATGCAAAGTTGCACGATTCTGATACTACACGGAGGGCAACCTCTTGTCTCATTAAAGGACCCATAAACACCAGCATTACACCGGCATCTGTATATAATGCACACAAATTTGCATTCATTTATTACTACCGGTACATCGTTTCCCCAACTAATTGCGCCATTAGCTAAACGTACAAGATAAAATTATTTAAATAAATGGCCCAACTTAAATCCGCTCATATCGTTTTGATTAAACTAAATGATGGCGCTTTTGAAAGCCAAATTCTCCTGCTGCTTTTTGTTTCCATAAATAAATTCCATAAACTGTACGCAATGGAAACTTACCTACATGCAACTAAAATGTCTTGTGTCATTTTATACGTAGGTATATTTAAATTATTCATTCACTTAAAAGTACATTACGGTCAGCTCATTATAACGCACATATTTATGAGCGCGTGTGCTTTTTACATCAGCATTCAGTTCCAATTAACACTAATTTGTAAAATTCATTGGAGCCGTTAATATTTCCTTTTACATTATCATAGCAACAAACATGTAGCTGCAAATAGCTGAAATTAATTTTTTTTTGTCTTTTTACAATTTCTTTTCAGACGAACTTGTGGATTAACCCCAAAGAAATGGTAATTACTTGCATAACTGCATCAGTGAAAATGAGAATAGAAATAGTTCCTACGCATTCTAACGGAAATGTTGGCCAAGCTTAGTTTTTAAGTCTTATTAGAACAATTCAATAGTGGTGGCCAATCATACACGCATCCTGTTGGAATTTCCATCTGACTAGATCTAATTTTAGACGTGCAGCATCCTCTTCCTCCTTTTGGGGAAATTTATTTGATGTCAACTGCAGTTTATGGCTCGTACTATTCACACATCCATCCATTGTCGCGAAAGGGTAGAAGGTGAAGATGAAGGAACTCGTATGGTTGACAGCGATTATCGTAAAATATAGGCGTGGATTAAGCCCGAAAATGCCAAATGGCTTTTGAAGAGTTTGATGGTAGAAAACCGGTTCCTATACGAGTGTATGATGGCATTTCCGCTGATGTGCAAGCGAGATCAGTGTATGCGAGATTTGAGTGTGCAGCTGATTTTAATTGCTTTTTCATAAACGATGAAAGAGAGAGAAAGCGACTCACAGCTTAGGTGGTATGTGTGTTGGCCAAGAGTATTCTGTTTAATATACCTACCAAAAAGCTCTCAGGCGGTTGGTTCTACCCATATGCATGACTGAGGAAGTTATAAATTTCTAAAATGCCTTTTAAATTATTTTATTCACACTGATTGCTACTTAAGAAGTTATGTTTAAATGTCAATAGCGTGGTGGAGAATAAAGGCATTTTTCTAATTAAATTGTATTTATTTTTAGATTTCAGAGAGATTTTTTTTACAGCAGCACCAGGACCAGTTTTGTTGATGCATTTTGTGGGAACACCAACAGTGTTACCAATGCAAAAGGAACTAGGAGAATATTTTGACAGAAAGTACGTCGGTTTTGGGTTGCGAAATAAATGTTTTTGTTATTCGTTAAGTTCAACCTTTAGCAGGAGACGTAAGTAAGGTGGTGCGTTAAAAGCCAGAAAATTTTGTAAGGCAAAAATTCATTGGTTGTATGGTTTGTTTTATTAGTCAAACCAATCTACTGAAGTTGTCTTGGGTACTTATGCTCTTGAGCTTATTAGGTAATCGGTGCTTCCGGAGTATGGTGGTACTTTCCGAATTTCCGCCCCGAAATAATGGTCTAACTATCTATAGATATGTTCTTTTTAAATACTCGCGTAAACTCTTAAAACTAAACCTAAGTGTTAAATGAAACTTAGCTTTATTGAAAAGCACTTACCCTTACCTTAAAAACCCAAAGGAACGACGATGGGTAAGAGAAATTCTTCGCTTGATCGCGTGAAAAGATGCCATATTATGAGTTTATAGAAAAGCCAAGATAGATGAAGTCCCCTCAGAGTGGAAGCTGTCTATTTGAAGTTTCGTCCGATTCTCCGATGTTTTGTGTTCGCACTTGTTGATTATTTATTAATAGATATATTTTTCATCGCCAATGTTGCAATATTTAAAATGGGCCTATTACAACTTTGCCAGACGGTTAAAATATTTTCCTCCAGGCAACTCTGAGAAACCAACAGATTTGGCTATGTTTTTTTTTTTTTTTTTTTTTGTAAATAGCCCCCCAACTTTTTGTTATTATTTTCGTCTTCTTCTCCGAATGCAAAAGTAGGTATGTGCCAAATAAATACAATGCAGAATGTCAAGGCATGTTGCATTTTGGAAACATCTTGTAATCCATTATAGACCAAAAAAGCCGAATTACCACTAAGAATATCAAAAAATTGGTCGAAAAACTAAATATTATTGATTATTTATCTCCATTTATAAATAACACATACATTTTAAGGTAACCAAAAAGGAAAAGGAAGTACTAATGAAATAGAATTTAAAAAAAAACTAGATCTTCCCCGAAACAATTTTTCCCCCAGTGTTTTAACCTCTTCGACCAAAACGGCCCCTGAATCTGGGGGGGAGAACCCGCCCAAACTGGCAGCACTGTTTTATTATGCCAACACTTCGGGGTACTGATTACTTTTAATTTCACGGGGTAACAGCTCAATTCTTAGTTGGAAAATGTCATTATGAATACAGATTATTAGAAAATGACTTAATTGTTTCATTGAAAGTGGCAACGCCTCAGTGTTGTAGCTGATCCAATTCGATAAAAATACGTATCTCAAAATGCGTTAAGCTTCAATCTGGTCTCATTTATTCAACATTTTAACTGCTCACTAAAGATGACGACTTTTTACAGTGTTGCTGTGTCTACACAGAACTCACTACCTATAAACACTAGCAATGGGAGCATCTTCTTCTCAAGTGCTGCCACTGTTTCATTGTTATTTTGACCCATCGCTCAAATATTTCACAACTTTATAGCTTTCTAGTATAGGTAAGCATTCTTTAACATTAGGTATCAATGACACAGTCGGTTACTATTCTGTAAGGCGTCACTTACTTGTTGTACCTAACATGGATAAATTGATAGGTATTCCAAATTATTAAATCGCACACCGAATTTCTATTCCCATGAAAATTAATTGCGAATAGGCGACTTGCAAACAAATCAATTTAACTGTTATTAATGAATTAAAAGTTGTTTTTAGTTCTACAATAAAACCATAAAACTTAATTAAACTAAAATCTAATCGAAAAGAACTCCGTTTCAATTGAATTAAATAGCGAAATTTACAAACAATGCTATTTTCACACGAATTGAAAATTCTTGTTGTGAACTGCACTTCATTCACAATCCACATAAAATAGTCGCGACAAATGAAAAAATCGCTCGAACTTAACCTCCAACAATGAAACTTATTCGCGGGTACCTATCTCCGACTTTCACTCCGAAAGTTTTCATGTGAATGAAATGTCAGCGACTACAAAAATATTCGCATGTAATTTGTTTTCATATGAATAGTACCTACTTTACTACAATTTTTTTTTACCACTACACACATTGTTCGTCGGATGAAACTTTTAATTATTTACAAAAATGCGGCCGCTAAACAGAAAAAAGAAAATCACACGGTGAACTCTTATTAGAATACCCCATCGATTTTTATTAGATTTGGTTTAGTTTGACGCTTATTTTGTTCGACTTAACCAAGGGTACAATACTGTGGCAATAAGTTGAAGTAGCTTATGTCAATTTTGGTAGTTTTTCAGTGTGAGCAAAAGAAATGTATCTTAATTTTTTCAAATCTACATAGTCCAAGTAAATTAAAGCCGTTCAGTTTTCTTCAAATTTAACGGTTCTTAATTATTGTCGTAGAGTGATGGGACCTGGACTAAAAGAAAGATAAGGAAAACGAGAATTTTATAATGTAAAAAACTCGAATATGGCTTATGTCGACATAAGCTACTTCAACTTATTGCCACAGGATACTTGACTTTCAACCATCCTAAATAATACTTACCTAATACTAATTTTTGTACTTAAAAATTGATTAATTAGATTACTAAACTCTTTTGGCAACTCTAGTCGAAAGTCATCTCCAGTCCAAACCAGCGTCCCCCCTACTACAATTGTAGCGTTTTCACTACATTTTTCGCCCTCAAAAAGTCACTATGAAAATTCGTAAAATATTCACAAAACACTACAATTTCTAAATTTCAGAAAAGAAAAATTAAAACTTATATCGAATATTGGGGCGCAAGAAGCACTGATTTTCATGCATTCCCTCAATTCCAATGTCAAATTCAACTTCCGGGTTCCATAATTATTATGCTATATTCTCTTTTCTATCTATCTATCTATCTAGAAAGAACGATAGTGCAAACAAACAGTGGGTGGCAGTGTGGTCTGTGGGGGTATAATTGTGTTTTGTGTATCATTTTAAATTAGGTACAGCCCCGGGCAAGAGTTTTTTTCTGCAGTTTGTAAATAAAGAATTGCTTCCACGAGTGTTTTTCCGTATTTTCAAGTAATTTATATTAACCGTGTTTTATTGGACATCTATCTCAGCAAAGTAAAGTGAAGTAGAATCTTCAATGCAACTACAACAACTACAGTCTACGGCCATACTGTTTAACTCGTGTAGTTTTGCAGATGAATATATTGTGACTTTACCACACTACACTTTTACTACTACACTACACTTTTCCACCACGTAAAGGTTGCATTTTACCAGTAACCGAATATTTGTCCCAGAACCGGGCCCTTAAACACGATTTCACGAGAAATCTCCCCAAATTGAGATTAAAGCAAAACAGAGAAAAAACAGATCAATGCCATAATGTCAGACTGACTCGGAGGAGGTTGTTGACATACGTTGCCATACCTTTCGCTGATTGGAGTTTGTTTTTAAGTCCTATATACCCAAAAACAAACAAAAATGGACCATATTCAGAATTTTATATTTCTGTCGGTTTAGCGGTTGGGATCTTTATTTTTGCATAGATCGAAGTGGAACAAACCGGGGCCTCCAATAAAAATAAAAAATAAAAAAAGAATAAAAAACTCCGGATTAACGTAAGTTTTCAAAAATTCACCAGGAAACTGGCGAATTCGGCCCGACTACATGAAAGGCACTAAACTCTGTTGGCAACTCTAGACGAAAGTCAATCTCTCCAAACACAAGCACAGTCTCTCCACTATTAATGAAAATTCTCTCAAAGTTCCACTCAAAGTAAAATCCCACACATAGACAATTTGTACCGTCGTCCATCGCTCTCTGTCTGTCGCTTGCTAAAAGCAAACGTGCACCCAACCAATTTCACTCTCATCCGGTCACATTACCAAATAATGTTATGATCTCTTTCTGTGCCATAATCGTTCCATTGAATGAGCGACTGAATGGGAAATATGAGTTTTATTGCATGTTGAAACGGAACGAGCAGAGAAGTGCGCCTTCCGACCATATTTACACACAAATAGCATTTAAGGCCGTCAAGGGGGGCAGTTACCCCGACGCGTCTGCACTTGTAGTTGTGAGAAAATAGCCACATTTGTGCTCCTCTCTCGCTCGGATAGTGACATAGTGTGCTCCTTTAACATTCATCCCATGTTGGCGGCACTGTGTTGTGTACGGTGTACCTTTGCTATGAGGTGCCATTTAATTTAATGGCCTCTTCTCTGCAGCCGCAGTGCGTTGCGTCGTGTGCGCCTTGGCAATTATTGTCGATACATAAGGTGGTTGGGGTTTACTGTGCACTTGTGTTTAGTGTCATGCCATTGCACCCACAGAGATGCCATCTCTCTAACCTTTCCACTACCTGATGCGAAATTTCCATCCTCATCCTCATTTTAGGTGATGCAACTACTTCTAGAATGGACACCATGATCGTGGTGGCTTTTGTGCGAGCTCACCCCAAACGTTTGCCGTTACTTTTACTTTTTTTGTTTTTTTTGTTGCTGCTTGCTTTATTAGTTTATTACGATTGTTATCTTGTGATTATTTTTATTATATGCCTCACGGTATAGCATGAGAAAAAATTAGGCAATAATTTGGTTTTTGCCACTCTTTTGTGTTGTGCTTGTTTGGATTTTTTGTTCGTTTTGTTCGTTTTGTTCGTCATTCATTCAGTTTTGTTTAATGTTGGTATAATTTTATTGTTTGTTTTGATTGCTCGATAGTAGATAGAGTGGTAGATTTTCAGCTGATGGTGCTTGATGTGTGTTTATGATTTTGGAATAGGTATCGCTGGCACTGCTGCTGCCAGTCATGGTTTTACTATGGTTTACACATTTTTCCCTTTATGGACGCTTTCAAGAAATGCTCGTAATTGGATCAGAACTGCTTAACATACCTACCATTCATGAATTTCAAGTGTGAAATAGTAAGTAAGTAGTGTATCTGGGACTGTGTGGGAATGAGTTTTACGACTGTGAACAGTCGTATATGGGTATGACACCCTCGAACAAGACATTAGACATTCGTTACGCAGAAGAGTTACGATCTGTAAGAAGAACAAAAATTAATAAATCGTTATGTGCGATCATAAGAATATCACTCGATTGATGGCATCGTGGAAACAAAGGGGTGACTGTTTACTTATTAATTTGAAATTTATTTATATGCTCAGAGAGGGTAGCCTCCGTTTAGTGGTGCATTTGATTGTTCTCTGCTGATAAATTTTAAGCATTGCTTACATGAATATTTATTAACTTCCTTTAGACATAAAGTTTTTAAAAGTTTGACTTTGATCTGTAAAAGACTGCGGCCATAGTGTTATAAAGCCATTAAAATTGGGCTCATTAGAAAGTAATAAAAATAAACAACTGTACTTTCAGTTTAGTTCCTGCTTTTGGTTTCCGTTTCTGAGTGCAACAGTAGGGCCAGCGGAAACATGGTCGGTTTAAGATTTTTCGTCAGTGCGATTAATGGTGGACAGTGGATGGCTCTATTTAATTTTCCGTTAGAAAATGTTCAAGTTATTGGAAACCAATTACCATAATCTACTATTCCATTCTCCTCTGACTATACATGTGGCAGCAAACACGGCTAATGAATGTTGGATTTTAGGTGAGAGAAAGTGAGGCTCTGGTGGTGGATCAAGTAACTATCGTGGTGAATCGAAAGGAATGGGGACCCTGTGCTTCTGTAACCGAGAGAGGGTTATTATAACTAACTAAAAATAATAAAAAAAGAGAAGAATTGCTTCTCTTATTTAGTTGTCTGTATGAACTATAAAATCATTGTTTCTCTACATTCTACAACCGCAAGCCCCAACTATGTTTTTTTTTTGTGTAGCCAATGGAACTCCAGTTTGAGGATACCTCATTCACATGGCGAAGAGAAAGCAATCGAGTCGGTCAATGTTGCCACCAAGGGGGTCAGCACCAGTGTTTAGCTAATGTAGCCCGACAAAAATGTAAACCAAATTATTAGGAAAATAAAGTAAATTAGCTTTTAAGGCTCAAGTTCACTATTTTAATCAATAAAAGCGATTATTTCACAAGTTGTACAGGCCACTTTGGCTTGCTTCTGAATAGAACTAGGAACTTCTTAAGTGCTCATATTCCATACCGAAAATATTATGCCTTTATATTCAACTCCAACGCAAACATTTAAGGACAGTCTGATGGTTAGGTACAAAATTTAAAATTCATGGCTTACCATGATCCTCCTTAGGACTCGCACATACATGTGTAGGCGGAGCTCACCCAAATTGGGTTGTACATCTGAAAGCTCTGTCGGCCCTGATTTAAGAGTTGTATTATGGTGCATCAGGTCCACTCTGAATCCGAGTATGAGTAAGTAACAAATTTACTAGTTAAAATAGAAGCGAAAGAAAAAAACTTCAAGGAACTGCCGGATGTTAAGGAAGCTGCATAGGAAATCTCCCTTACCTATTGCTTCTAATCTTAAACTAGAGAGCCATGGTATACTCGCTCTTTCAAGATCTGAAACGCCAGTTCTATTCGTCCTTAAAATATAAGAACTCAAAAAAACGAATAGTTGACAGCAGCTATATGTAAGGTCCCAGAGTGGGGTCAGCTTTTATATTTCTGACTCTAGATCCTCTAGATCCACATGGCACTACACCCAAAAATATCAGTTGTACCAAAATGTCAATTTAAGTAAACAGAAAAAACACCAGAAAACTTTTTTTGGAAAATTCTGGCTTTTCATCCATTTCTGAAAATGAAAAAAAAAGCCAAAAAGAACATTTAAAAAAAAAAATGCCAGAAACGATATTTCTCATGGATAATCTTCCTCGCATCTTCTCCAAGCCGTTGACAGTGAACCGAAGCAAGAGGGGCTGCATACATATTCCATAGTTTATGGATTGTTTTTCAGCTTTATTTCTATTAATTTTTTGGCATTATTTCGTATTATTATATGAAAATCGAGTTTTTAATAATTATCTCTCACTTGTATTATGAAAAATAATGCAAGAGTTTGTTTGTTTTCTGGTCTAAATTCCATTTTACTTTCTAGTGCTTTTTTCACGTCTGTGGCACTTTTTCAAAAAAAAAAAATTCTGGCGCTATTTCCGAGAGACTTTGAGTGTTTCTTCTAAAAGATGGTGAGCTTTGTATCTGAGCATTAAATGCAACCAAGTAAGTAGTACCTCCATGTTAGTCCTATGTTAGAGGAAGCTTCCAGTATATTCCGTGGTTTTGTGATTTCAGTTCTGCTCCAAGAATGTGCCATAAATTTCCTAAACACGATTAAAGTGGCGCCCAACTGAGGATTTGTTTTCTCCCCCTGTATATTTTATGTTCCAATGTAAATACCTTTAAAAGCACTAATAGTTTGCGATTTATTTTTATTTTTTTGCTATTTTTACCTACGCCATTATTCTTAAAGTTTGGGATTTTAAGTTATTGTCTA
The DNA here is from genome assembly GCA_949126925.1 of Cheilosia vernalis. NCBI lineage: Eukaryota > Metazoa > Arthropoda > Insecta > Diptera > Syrphidae > Cheilosia > Cheilosia vernalis. Next base: position 96,816,837 of record OX421358.1, on the reverse strand, counting down.
AAACCATTTTTGAGTTGTGATTTTATATTTTCACCATATAACCTTATATTATAATTAATGCACCACCCGTTGGTGTTCCTTGTAATGCATTGTAAAGACAGTAAGTCTGGACTTATGGACCAATACCTATGAGCTAAATCAACCATGCAACAATTTGATGTAAAAATAAAACAAAATATTTTAATTATTTTTTAAGCAGAAAATATTGTAAAGTTTATTATACCTATAGGTACCTAAAAACAAGCAAATATGGAAATATATACTTAAAACTCTTTCATTTAATTTTATGTCTAAAATTATATCTACTGCCAACTGTTTTACAATGTTTAAGAAATAAAAAAGAAAAATTAACTTAATGGAGAAAGAAATGTAATTGGCCTACCTACCTACCAAACTACAATTTATTACCGCCATAAAATAATGTGACCCTACCTACAACCGCACACTAAAATGACACTTAATTAAAATTGTAATTAAATCCATTAAAAAAATGACACCCAATGTACAATGGCACTATTTCTGTTATTGTTATTACAAATTCAACCAATTCCCTTTTATATGAACATTACGGCTATGATTATGGATACTTGAGCTATACCTACGACGAGCTACGAGGGAAAAAAATTACAACAACAATGCATCAAAGATAAAACTTGCCAAACAGGGACAACAACAGCAATTATTCACTGTCCTACTCCGCCCAGGTGATAATTTGTGGGTGCTTGCTTTTCTTGTTGTGTGTGCTCTCCTAGAGAGCAGAAAGCTCTTTCGCAGCTCGTACAAAGAAAGCACATGGTCAGTCTTCATCGCTGCAGGTACAAAAAACACAGATAGATGGCAAATACAAATTCCAACCTCTGTGCATCGGCCTCACCAGATAAATTCTTATACGAACGCATCTCATTCCTATGTTTCTTCTGGATTCCACTCAGAATCCAGTATTCCGTCCTCCAACACATGCAACCACACGAAAGACTACTACATGCCAAGCGATTTTCCATCGACGCACACATCCATGGCCATAAATCTCACACAACATCACCCGGGGAGCAGCAACAGCGCGAGAGCGAGCAGGCCAACACGCACTCGAACCGTCTATACCTCTAACACATTCGCATGGTCCCGAGAAGCATTTTTTCCTTCGTTTTGGGGTTGCTCTTGCTCTCGATAGCTCTGTGCTGTTGTATGCATACACACAGTCAGAAAACCCAACAGGAAAAAAAGACGACGACAGAAAAAAAAAAAAAAAAACACCAACAGCACAGCAAATGCTTTTCGAACAGCTCAACAAAAACCAAACCCGTGTATATACGTAGGTATCTGTATCTTTATGTATTCGACACAAAAATATAGCGTGAAGCGAAATCGCGTAACCATATCATCATAGCTTTTGTATTGTGCCATAAACGAACTACTTCTCATAACGCAAACAGCTTCGGACTTATACGATCGAAAAATTACCTATTACAAAAATTTTTATATTCTACTCAAAAAAACAAAAAAAAATTGTTTTTATTATATTTATAGTACCGCCAAAACGGTTGTTTGCTCTTGTACTACTTGTACAATACACACATTGCTCTCTTGCTCTGACTCTTCGTTTTATTCGTTGTGTGGCACATTAGTACCTACTTTACGCTATTTTGTTGTTTGTTTCATCTATTATACTGCCATTATCGTCGTCGTAGTCTTTGCCGTGTACCGTCTCCGTCATCATCATCACCATCAACAGCAGCGGCGAATTTGTCCCCCATCGCATCGTCACACATTCGAATCGAATACTCTCTCGCACCTACAATTTTTCGAAATTGGAAAAAATAAATATTTATAAACATAGGTACAATACCCGTCGCACGTTCTTCGTTCAAAAATCCGTTTCTTGTTTACATTCAAATAATAAAAACGCGTTATTTAGTGTGTTCAAAAACATAAACTGTCAAACATTTGTGTGCATTCAGTGTGTGCGGTGGATATTTGGTGCGCGCGGATAAGTCTGTCATTATGGCCAACAAAATGACCGTAAAAATTAAAAAATCATAAAATCTAGTGCTGTGCTTCATCAATAATAGTGCGATGAGATCTACAGATTTTAGTTGTGAAATATAAATTACAAAAAGCAAACTCGTTTCTGTGATCAATAAAGTGACCCGAAACAGTGACGAAGTAGAAACCATAAAATCCTATTCTCTCATCAGAGTTTTATTGCCACTAAAACAGAGAAGTGAACAGTGTTCCGCTCCCGGACCCACGTGCTATGCGAAGTAGTTAATCATTCTTTTCCAATTACATTCTCTATCGGTTCCTGCGAGAAGATTAATACAAAAACTCATCATCAGAACCTCAACAGAAGCTGGAGGCTCTTAAAATTAAATGGAATTCCCCGCAACCTCTTAACAGACACGTCAAAAAAAAAAAAAAACAATTTTCCATCGCAGAATTAGAAAACCATAAAAGTTCTCTTTCATTGCACAAAAGGTAAAAATACTAATTACACTTTCCACTGTACGTAATTTGATCTATCTATTCTCAGTACCTACTAAAACAAAACTATAGATACTTTTATCAATTTGTTTGTTTTCTTGTTGTTCCTCTCGCGCTAGATACTACTAAATAAAATAGCTAACACACACAAATCAGACTCTGAAACAGAATCCGAATCATCTCTATCTCCCCTTCCTTTGTAAATGAAAAAAAAAAAATAATAGAACATAGAAAATAGAAAATTGTAAAATAGTTTTTCCTTCGTAAGGCAGAGCGTAACGTAAATATGTGCAATGTCAAAATTTGTTTTTGATAGTATGCTCCCAAAGTATCCACAGTTTCAACCATTTATAAGTTCACATTTAACAAGCCAACAAAATTCATCATCAGCAGCCGCCGCCGCAGCAGCCGTCGCTTCAGCAACAGCAGTAGCCGTCGCCGCCGCCGCACAGCAAAATCACCACCAGCATCAACAGCAATTGCACCATCATCACCAGCAACAGCAGCAGCAATTGCAACAGCAGCAACAGTCGGCAGCAGTAGCAGCAGCAGCGGCTCATCAGCAGCAGCAACAACAGCTACAGCAACAGCAATTGAATTCAGCGTCGCCCGTGTCCTCGTCATCGCCAGCCACGTTTGGCCATTCGCCAAGTTCGAACAGTAACAATACGAGTAGTAGTTATTCGTTGAACGCCGCCGCTGCAGCAGCAGCAGCCGCCGCAGCCGCTGCATTCCAGAATCATAAGGTCATCTCAAGCGCAGCTGCAGCCGCCAGCTCCAACGGTCTATCGCCGTCGTCACATCATCATTTGAGCTCAGCCGCCGAAGGCAGTCCGCTGCGTAGCAGTGCCGATTCGAATAATAGTCCGAATTCGTTTGCTATACCGACCACAAAAATGTATCCATACGTGTCGAACCATCCCACATCGCACGGCGGCCTCAGTGGAATGGCGGGCTTCTCTGGACTCGAAGACAAGTCTTGCAGGTAATATTGTTTTTTCTCTCTAATATTTCTATCCACCTGAATGGGGTTCTCAGATGGGTGCGATGTGCAGGTGAAGCGGATGTCAAGTGGGCAAAAATCTTAACCTCTTAACATTCCTCTGTGTGAAGGCTATTTTCATAAATTTGACTGCAGTGCTCTGAAAAGATAAGTTGAAGTAGGAATAAAAAAATAATAATTTTATTCGAACCGCCATTCTCGAAAAAACACCCTCAAAAAGAGCAGTTTTCAACTAAATCCCATTAAAAATAGAACAGGATAAAGAACAGGCGAGCTGTGCAGTGTACCATCTGCATGGAATGAAATCACTTAGGGAGCATATGTTAGTTTGAGCTCCACTCAAAAAGAGCAGTTTTCAATGAAAAGCTGTTAAAAAATAGCAAAGTACCTATCAACGAAATGAGATTGAAAATTTAGAAAGAGTCAACTTATTGAAGTGTTTGCTTCGATTAGAGCGGTCGAACTTATCTCTTCGTATAGTTACGATCTACCTACGGTGATAGGTTTTTCTAAATGCGATCTTAAGAATTACAGTTTTTGGGTCAAGAACATTAGAAAATCACAGCTCTTACTAAAGTACAAATTAAAATTCAATGAGTAGGTAATATAAATTTGATTGCTAGTAGTAGATGAGTTTAAGAAAATGCATTCCACATCACGTTTTTTTGCAGCAGAGTTCAAAAGAACAGAGTACACACTTTTCCATTGACATTTAATTGTTTTTGTGTAAGAACGGTAAAGAATATCATACAAAACCTTGCAAACACTTGTTAAGTTGACTCCATCACAGTGAGTGAACTTAACGGCGCTAAGTAGAAGCTATACAAATCTTTGACAAGATTCATAAGATCTGCGACCACACAAATTTGTGACAGTAAAGTAGTCTAGAACTTTTAAAAATAACTGAAGACTATTTTTGTTCTTCAAAGGGTTCGAACTTGCGCTCGCATTTTGTGCGAAGTTTGTGCGAAGTTTGCTGATTGCTTTTGCAGAACTGCAATTTGATCAGAAAATTGGTGGAAACCTTTGCTAACAAAAAAAATAGCCACAGTAAACCTCATTGCCTACCCAAAGATTGCGATAGACTGGTCTTGGACTAAAGAGTATAATTTTTGAAGACCTTTGCTTTTTTTTTGTATTATGTTCAACTGCGCTCTAGCTTGGCCTCTTTCAAAGAGTCTGTTCCGCTTTGAAATGAAACTGAAATTACCTACATTCAAAAATGCAATCGGTGTATTCATTTTATTGTAACATACATTTTTTAAGCTAATTTTCTAATCGATATTAACAGTTCACAAAGCCTGAACTAGATCTTTTGACGTACCTATAGTTCAAAATAGTATTTTTCGGCCCTAAGATCATTTTGAAAATCAACATCAATATAACTAATCGGATGTCTAAGGTATAGTAGGTATCTATTCTATACTTGCTTTGATGACATTTTGAATGATCTCTGCATTTTAAGGCCCATTTTATTCACTCGAAGTTGAACACAACTTGGGAAGTTTCCCATATAAATAAAATGGACCTAAGACTCTTCCGGTACCTCTTTCGCTGTTGAAAGGAACTCTGTTTTGCATAGCGATAGGAGTTGCTCCGGCTACAGACTGCTAGTTTTATAGAACAGTTGTTATTCGTCGAAAAGAAGCTATTAGAACGACCGTAAGCTGTTGAGGGTAAATCAAAGAGTTGGACAGCGCATTCAAATGAACTATGAGTTAAACGTTCGTAAGCAAGATTAAAGATTCTTTAAATGCATTTCCACTGTTTTTGCAGAAAGCCGCTCTAATCAATTACTTCTTGTTTCTAAATGTACTTCCAATGAAGAAATGCCTGCACCACTGTCAATCAAAGTTCAGCAGATTGCCAACATGAAGACGTGGAAGGTCGGCAGGCTTTGTAATCTATGAAATTTTTTATTTGAGACGGTCTTACAAGTCATTTTTTTTTTCAATACACCTAGAACTGGCACCGGTTGTAATTGAACTTTTGTACTCTAACCGACACACTGCTGCACTTATAGTCATAGTGGAAATGCTTATAGCAAGATGTATGAGCAAATGTATAAAATTTAAGTGGGGCCCAACAAGTGGCGCCCAAAAAATCACACGATAAGTGCACCTACCCCAAAAGAAGACCCAGCTCTTTCAATCACCATTATGATTTAGGAAAGGTAGATTATGTCAATTTCCATGTTATTGCTGGTCGAAGATTCAGTCTTCTAAAGACCGACGAAAATCACAGCATACACATGCCGTAGGTACCTACCTACACATAGTTTAATAATATTTACTTCAACACAATCGCCTTACTTGCTACAGTCTTGCGTAACTCATGAGACGCACAACTTGATCTACTGTTGACTGCTTGCCATTGTTGCAGTACCTTGGTACCTCCTGTGATGGCAAGACTCTGCAAATACAAACCATTCACACTTTTGAATAATATGAATCCCGCATTTTATTCTCCAAATACATTTTTCCTACACAAATCCAGATGTCTGGGAGTAACAGCGACTTATCCACCCACCCGTCGGTATAACCAGTTAAGAGTTAGACAAACACCCAAAATAACGAGTCGCCTTCACAAGGGTAGGTACACAACCTACCGACAAAATTCTTTCATCTGAGAACCTCATTACAGCCTATTTAAATATCAATGCGTGCGCCAATCGAAGGTCATTCTGCCCGCAATAGAACAAAACGATAATCCCGTCGGTGCTAATAATTATACCCTCGCACCCACAAGACCGCGGCTAAGCGTCTATTTCGACCATGGTCAGTCTCAGTGGTGCTAATTAGCCTATTGTCGCATAGCAAATAAACAGCCCAAAACCAACCTCCTGGCGTTTTACGATGCCAATCATAGTTCCTTTTGTAGTCTCTCTTATGTTTATGTTATGGTTTCACTAATTTGCATACTGCGTGCGTTTGTCCTAGACGACGAAAACAACATGCGTGTAGCGACATATACAACACAGCGGGTCAAATGACCAACATAATTTGCTTATAGTAGACCCATACAATGTACGAGTTTATTTTTATTGCCACAAACAATGTAATCCACCTCTGACCACACGGCACACTGTTGTGATTGACTTTCGATTGGTGTGGTATATTATTATGTATTGTGTTGTTAAAATTTGTTCCGTTTTCCACATAATATAGAAGTACTGACCGTTTCATCTATAACTCTCCCAGGTACACAGACAGTATGATGAACAGCTATCCGTCAATGAGCGTACCTGCTAGCGCATCAAGTTTTGCACAATTCTACCATCAGGCTGCTGCATCGGCCGTATCGGCAGCATCGGCTGGCGCAATTGGTGTCGACTCATTGGGCAATGCATGTACACAGCCGTCGTCGGGTGTTGTGCCGACTGCTGGTGCAGGACAAAGTATCGCCGATTTACCGAGATATCCGTGGATGACATTGACGGGTAAGTTGATGTATTATTATTTATTTGCACTTTAAAAAAATATTAATTTGTAATGCAGATTTATTTGTGGATAGCAATTAAAATTTTAAACTAAAGGTCGATAGCTTCGACTTAATGCACTACAAAGTACTACTTGAAATGTGACTTTTTATCGTTCATATATTTGAATTGCTGTCTTAAAAAACCTGTCAACTGTTTTTAATCAGATCAATTATTAATTTGTAAAATTATTTATTACATTTTTAAACTCATTGGGCCTTACTAATAATCATCATTTTTAAACTTCACCTTATAATATTTATGTTGTTGGCTACAATATTCAATTTTTAGTTTTATAGGGAAAACTCCGCCATTTTGAGTTCGAAAAATTTAGCCTGGACACTAAAATTGGTTATTGGGTAATTATTGGTACGGCGGATTTTGTGTATAGTTAGGTATACATGAGTCAGCATTAGTTATGAACGCTTCTTTGTTGAAAATGAAATTGAATTGAACTGTAATTGGGCGAGCCAAAAAACGAGGTCGAAATTTATTATTTTAATGCCCACAGGTAGATCATAAAAAAGGAACAAAAAAAAAGTGTATTCCAACTTGTGAGTACATATTTGAGCAGCGAATAGTGGTAGCTAAAAAAAGGTAGAGACCAAAACTTTCAAATAGTTGGCGCAACAGGTCCGTGGGACCCTAGGACTTGCTTGTCACAACCATTCGTTTCGACGATAGTCGTCTCAAAAATTATGTTCCGGGTCCGGCCCTGGCTTTAGACCTTCTGTATACGACAGCGACAGAGAGCACATTGAATGAAATACTAATGAGACTGTTGCCTCTATATATTTGGAGCTGTTTATAGAGTCGCCTGTTTTATGCATAGGGCAGACGATATTGAGGCATTCTTTCTTTCCACCAAATCTTGAAGGCGAGTCTAGCTCCCTAGTTGCAGATAAAATTAAATATCGCTAACCTTTCTTCATTTTGGACAGAAGTCTTGGCGTTCGTCTACAAGATGGAAAGGCTCCTACCATCCAACAGCGAAGTGGCAGTCGTCGTTGCCGTTTTAAAGAAAATAGGATTGGTTTTCCATGACTCCCAGTACCGACGCCTGGAATTACGGTTTCTGCTCCAGTCTTGTTTGCCTTAACACCTTTATAATTTTCGGTAAAACCTACCACCTTGTTCCTGGAGTAGAAGCTTTACATTTCCCATTTTTTGTGCGTCGAAGGCTTAGGGCTAATGCAGTTGAAATTGGCTAAAACTACTCAACATAGGTTGAGCGATATGGGATCTAAACTTGTGGCCGAATTACCGCATACGTTAGGTGGATATTAGTTGCGATTATGGTATTGCTTAGGCTGAGCTTGCCAATGGTTAATGAACTTAGTAACAAAAAAGCAGTAATTCTAGATGTTTTAAAGCTATCAAAGCTATAGCCATCGAAAAATATTATTTCCTTATTTTACTAACCTATTTCAGCTTCGAACCCGTTTAATGCTCATAGGCCTATGCCTTGTATACAAACTTTTGTTATACCTACCTAAAAAATTCCGCTAGACATACATTTTGAATGAGCAGGTACTTCTGTGCATTCGCCTGCATATGAATTTAACCCAAAAGATTAGGTCACATCGCATTCGTACAAATTTTTCGGCCAGCCATTAAATTTTATTCTAAAATTATCAGAACCCGCAAAAAAAATTCCAACTAATTGATAACAAAAGTTGATCTTGGGTACAAAGGAAACCATCATACGAAATACATTTTATTTAAACTGCGGTTACATCCTTTATACTGTCACAAACCTGCAATAAATATTTAAAAGTTAATGCCAGCAGTAAAATTATTACTGGCATAGTTGCTTGTTTGCTTTAACATAAATCACCAGCATAAATCATTGGTTTTTGCTTTTTGGTTTCTCATACCTTAGATAGACATTAAATTCCAATTCCGATTATAAGGCAACTGCGGTTGTCCTTTGCCAAAAGCAGCTGGACGCTTAATATTTTAGATTAAATTTCTTCAACAAAATATGGAGACCTAGTTCTGGTGACACAAAAAAACCCAAATGACTGGTGTCACAGTGAGTTCCACTCCCAAAAAACAGAGAAACTGAAAACCTCCGAACGAAAATGTGTTTCAAAGCTATCAAAATTTTGAGCAAAATAGCCTTTTCATTGTCAAGCTCAGGCATAATGGTTTAAGGCGATTTAAATACTTTACTGACTGTATAAATCAAATAAATTATAGGTAGGTACACAACTAGCGATCTGTCGCAACAATATTTGAATTTTTATTTAGCCCAAAATTCAAGTTCAATGCAACATTCATCAGATACACATTCACCCCTCGAGTTTTTTTTTTTAAATTTAACACACACACAGTTTTATTGTCCATGTCCACTCTTTCGTAAGGTAGCCGTAGCTCCATTCAATACGGATCTATAGGTACGGTAAACAATGGGTTTGATCAAATTATCGTAAAACGTAACAATAATGTTTAAGAATTGTTTATTTAATTGATTTTTACGACGATCGTTAATATTTTGTTACCGTTTTTCCTCATTTGTGCCTACTGAAAGACAGAGTGAGCAATTTCTAAAACAAAAATTAATTGACTCAAGGTCGTAGACAGTATGTGGCTGGGTGGCTGTTTCTGTGTAGGTATTTGTGTAGCCGTTATCTCTCGGAAGAGAAACATGATGAATTAATAGAGTACATGCCAGAGTGAGATGGCCGGAGTGTGTGTAATAAAACAAACATAATGGCTCATTAAATTTATATTTCTTTTGCTTTTTGAATGAATTTTTTTTTTGTTTTTTATTTTATAGTGATGCATATGTTTTCATCAACGGATAACATACTAGAAAGTTTGATTCATTTGAATAATTTCGGATTGGGAGCTGCCAAATCCGAGGTTCAGTTGAGAAAGTGTCGAAATAGAAATAAGTTTGCGTTAGCAACATCTTAATGGACATTTTGTGGTGAATACTTGCCGGAAAATCCATCGATTATACTGTCGATTCGATTAGCTGGCAGTTAGTTATTTATATTTTCTCAGTCTAAAGACAAGTCGTAAATAAACAAAGTGCTTTACGACCGAATCGAGACATGGAAAACTAATTAGTTTTAGTACGTATACTCGTTGGTATGGCAATGATTTGTAAAGTGGATAGGTACCTATATATCTACGCCCATTTGAACGAAACTTTGTATCGGTCTTTATAGGGAGTCTTTGTATACACCTTGGCTGTAATCTTTGTTGAACTATGCGGGATTGAAGGAGAGTAATAAATCAATGTGGGTATACAAGGTATTCGCATATGGTGAATGGTGTAATTATAAAAACGGATGCGCCTTTGTGTACAATTTAAATTTATCCGTTGTGAAACTGTACGAAACTGATTCATCTGGCGGAGAATAAATAAATTTCCTAGTCGGCTGGCTTAGAATTGAAATTGTCGAACAGTGACTGTCAAGTTCCGATGAAGCTATAAAAGTTGTTTAAATACTTGCATTAACTTGCTTTCTGCGGATTGTTGTTAACAGATGCGGATCGATCAAACTAAGTTCCCTTGTTGGAATTTTTGATTAGATAGTAGGGCGCGTTAAAGTTTGAATTTTGAAACAAGTCGTACTTACATATCTCTCTAATAACCATATTCACTTAAGCTTTAAATTGCCAATTGCAATTTCAGATCGGCATTGATATCTGACAGTTTCATTAACTCTTCCCTCACCAAAATAACTACAACTTAACTCCGAATAATCGGTATTTAGCCCAGATTTATTTCGTGGATTGAAATCCGCCAGATTTATTTTTAGCTCCTCTTTGTGCAAACCAATTGAAGCAACATTTGGGGTCCCTCCAAGTGGCCATTTCGGATAAATCCTCTTCTTCTAACAATTTGTCATAAATAAGCATGATGACCAAGATTTTAGATCTCTTTTATTTCGCAGATAACATGAAAATCTCTAAGCCTTATCAACCCCCACTGAATCTGAGGGCTTACAAATAAAACAAGGTGCAAAATCAAATTTTTGGGGCTTAATATCAGAGTCGTCAAGCAAACGTATTACTTCCTCCTTTTTAGTAAAGAGTTGTTTCCCTCAACAGCCCAAAAAAACGACTGGGTAGTTCCTTGTGACATATAGTTGCCTTCGACAAAATCATTAGCAGAGGTAGGCTATACTCTATGCCTGGCTTGTAAAATAGTGGTATCAATATCAAGTCGCTTTGTGTTATTTGTGAAATCCCTCTCCTTGAGTACGTCACACATAAAGTATGGTCCCACATGCTCTAAGCCACCAGCCACGTGCAAAGCTCAGAAACTAAGGCGTTTTCGTCTTGTACGCTCTGACGAGAAACGACATAAACTTATAACTGCAGCAAATAAGGTGGCGTATATCGTCTTCATAGCTGAAGTAGCTCATAAACAGAAGCGAAATGCTAATGACAATTTGAAAGTACTATTGTGCGCAGTGGCTTAGTGGTTAATGTGTTGGACTACTAAGCGAGGGGTCCCCGGTTCGAATCCCGCAAAAACCCAAATTCCAACTCATGATTTTTTCACTGCCCCACCTCTCGCGAACGTCTGACAAACATCCGAGAGTATAACTGTCTTGAAAAAGCTTCTCAATTAGCCGTCTCGGCGTAAAATTGTAGATCCCTTCCATTCGTTCCACAAATGAAAAGAACTCACACAAAAACGAATGGTTGCGAGAAGCTAGGCCCAGGGACCCTACAGACCTGTTGCGCCAACTATTATCATTATTATTGTGCTTCAAGGAATTGTTCAAAAGCTTTAACACGCCAACGATGTTGATGAGATTTGTAAAATACAAGACACTGTAACTTGCGAGACACTAGAGTAGCATCAGCTACACCAAAGCTGTCAGTATGGGTGTAAAACCAGGTTTATGAATTAAATAAGTGTTCCCAGACTTTGAAGACTATTTTCCCAATTTTTTTTTTCAGCTGCCGTGTTCCCTTAATCTGGGATCACTGATGCAAGCTCAGAATAACGACGAATAGGACAGCAAATCTCAATAGATGGAGTTTAATGTACACAGGAAAGTAGTTTTTGCTTAATTGTCTAGCTCAGCTCAGCTATTACGACAAAAAAATATTCGAAGTCAAACAAAGAATAGGTTTGCCGAGGTAGGCAAAATCTACTATTGCTTCAAAAAGCTAAACCAAGTCAAAAAAATGAAATGCAAATTATCCCTACTTGTCGATCGTTCTCTGAAGGCGAATTCTATTATAACCTCTATTGAAAAATTAACGGAACTCCGTATAAAACGTTAATAATCCCATCGCGGACTCTAAGTATGTGAAGCTTGGACCTTTCGAACGCGGAAGAAGTTGCAACTATTTTAGATTCTATCGCTTTTGCGAACCCAGCTGTATATACAGGGATATCTTTAGAATATGAGTGTGTAGAGCGAAAAGCACACCAACGATCCTGCGAAGACTCTGCTTTTAATCTAACTGAAAGGTTAATTTAGCGCCACACAAATATACCTACGTATATAGAGAAAACCTCAACCACCTTGGAGTGCTCTAAAATTGTGGCAATTAGTGAACCGCTGATTAGCACTCATCGACTCTCTGTTGGTAGTTTTGATATGGACCGATTAAGTTCATTTAGCTTTAGTGAACCAATATATAGCCTGATTCCAAGAGTAACACTGGTGCTGGGAAATATTCTCAATCTCATTTCGGAGTCATTAATGAATGATAGAGAAATGGCTAAACAACCATTTGGGCTGACCTGTGTCAATCATCCGACTAAAGCTGCCAGATATAATAAAAAACGTTCTATCATTTGTCCCACCATTATGGGTCATTAAGAAATATAAATAATCTGTCCGTATACCTATTCAAAAAATACTTCTCTTAATGGCTGTCATATTTGGACTAATAAAGGCGGTCTTTAATTTAGGCTACTGGGCATTGGTTATAAAATAGTCCATCCCATAAGCTTAAAAACCGGTTTCCTCATCGACGCGATGGCATCAACAATGGCCCGTCTTACAATTGATTCAGTGTGAAACCGGTTTGGCATACTACTATTTAATTTTAATTCAAGGCACAGTCATTCTGTTATCAAGCCAGGGAGTTTTGTACTTGTACCCTCAACTCGTGCTGCTGGTGAAATATACCCATGCGTGCATGGCGCTGCACACCATCTTGCTCAACTTTTAGAAATTTTAGGAATTGTCATTGACGTTGACTACGATAAACTATATGTGCCGTTATGAGCTAAGGCAAAAGTCCATTCAACATGTTACTCAATTCGCGATAGTTATTTCAAGTGTCCAGTCAACATTTTTTGAGCTCACAATATTAATGTGCAATTTTCTATATAAAATTGCATATTGTGACCTTCATAATATTATGTAAGGTGAAGGTTAAAAAAGATTATTGGTATCGCGCATTATCTAAGGCTAGGTCCAATGGACGACGGAATCAACTGTCTTTTACTAAATAGAAAGGGTACCCGATCAATTAATTTTTTCCAAATATAGCAAATACCTATATTAATGATTTATCCAATTATTCTAGAAATCGGTATTTTCAAAAGTTTCGCTGGCCAAAATACACAAATTCCCTCATCTGATAATATACCAACATTTTTCGCTGGCAATGGACTTCAGTTTCCAAGTTGGCATTCCTATTAGCAACAATTGAAAAAATACAAGTTTCTGCAGCAACACCATCCGCATAGAGGCCATCCATCCTGTCTAGACGTTTTTTTTTTATGTCAACATCAGCCACACCTAAGTGCAGTCTATCACAATGCCAACCAACTACAGACTCCTCAATTAATGAACCCCATCTAAATGCCCACAATTTATCTAAACGCCACCAACTCGGCTGCTGCCGCAATCACCCTTCGCCCGGTAATACATTTAACCTCAATCCCATTTAGCAAAAGCTTTGACAAATATGTCCTACGAACAAAGAGAAACCTAATTTTCGTCAATCGGCTAAATGTCATATATACTTTTCTTTTTCAATTAATGCAAATTAATATGCGCATGCCATTGCATAAATTCATTTCGTAGAAACACTGCGGAAGATCATGCTATACATTCACCAAATGAACAAATGGCTTGTGAAGGACATTCTTCGTATACAGTCGTTTTCTGTCGACTCTTGCCTGATGCACAAGCACCAAGTTCGCTTGGCTCCATTTATCTATCGCTCTGTGTGTGTACAATTTTTAATTAAAACCAAATTGCACATTTAATACACGCTCTGCAGTGCGACAAGATTGCAGGCTACTCTATGCGCATCCACCGCGCACATACAGAAAATAATGACTAGACTTGGCTATGCATACATGATGTTGGACGACATATACACAGTCGTAGGTATAGATGATGGGGCTATGGTCGAGTGAACATTCCTCATTTTGAATTGAAACAACAAAAAAAAACTGCAACAACTCAAGCAAATTGAAGAAAACGCATAATACCCCAAGCTATGGACACACAAAACTGTGCAAAGCCAACCATAAACTGTTTTTATTTATTGGCACTCTAATGCACATCATCACCACATAAAAATAGAAAGATGCACAATTTTATTAGTTAAACATTTGAACAATTTTCTCCGCGGTATAATGGTGCTGTGTGTGCGCGCGCGCCAGTGCGTTGCATACACAATAAACGTACGACTCTTGCACTTTGAATTGAGCACTCGGATGGGTGGGAATCATTGTTTTATTGGGTTTATGCGTTTTTTATGAATTTATTTGATGTTTTGATAAGTTTCCTTTGATTTATGTTTATATTTGCAGCAGTCGTGCGAAGGGCGGGTTAGTTGCAAGTTTACTATTGTAGTTGCATAATTCAGGGTGAGCCAGGACAAGGCGAATATACCTTTTATTGGCTTTGATGCGGTTGAATATTTTATCGGGTTTCTTCAATCACTGCGGTAGAGAACTGCATTTGCTTTGCGACTCATTTGAAATTCAGCAAATACTTTGCGTCTTTTCTGGCCGGCTTTCCATGCCAGGGACCTCAACACTTAACATTCTTATGCCAAACTTCTAGATGTAGATCAACAAAAACTTACTAGCCTTACTAACCATATAAGTGTCCACTGCCCAGGCTAGATTTGACGAACTCACAATGAAGATTCCATACAAAATTTTCCATTGTGAAGTTGAAAAATAATTATTTGTAAGGCCCTTAGACGTTGGCAAAGAAAAAGTGTCTTAAAGTGTAATTTCTGTATTTATTTCGGGGGTTGAACCAGAAACCTTTCGCTCAATTATATTCCAGTACCCTAACTACTTAAAAAAATGTCTACCTACGAGTATGTGCATTAAAAAAAAATCTAAATCGAAATAGAATGAGAGTTAAGTGTTTACTACTTAATCGTTGAACAATACCCCGCTTAGGCAAGGGAACTAATCGTTCCAGTTCCAGTTGTGTACTTAGGTTAGTTGTTAAATACATCGATGGTAACAGCTCAAATAGGTACTACGCATTGGTCCCTGTATTGTGAATTTCATAAATAACGAATCTAGTCAAAGGAGATTGATCTGTGCCGTAAGTTAATTGATCTACTTCAAAAAATTTCTACTTAATTTTGTTTGCAGCACTGTCTCTCACTTCGAGTTGACGACAGTATCAAGTACACGAATTAAACATCAAGTCCCGAATTGTGAATTAGACTGATTGAAATAACTCAAAGGAGACCAAAGGAGCATTAGATAAATTGGTGCCATGTCCATGATGCAAAATCAACTAATGAAGTGAGTATGCATTGTCCTCAATACGACATGATTCAAAGTGGCTTCGTTGATATAAAAGCGAATGTTTATACAAAGACCACATGCAGCAAGCCGATAAAGAGTGCCAAATGTGCTATACTCGTTGTCAGAATATGAATTCCATTCGAAGATAGACTGAGGCCCAAACTGAAATAAGTGAACTATAAAATAAAATTTGTTCAAAACGTATCGATTTAAGATATATGGCAGGTCACTCACGTGGAATGCAGTGGAGGATTAGGCAGTGGTATCTAAACGCTAGGTATGACACTGTACAAGCCATCGCTTGAACCTGCGGCTTTGTCTAATGATATGTCAACTCCTGCAATTTTCAATTGCCTTGGTGTAGTAAGTGAAATAGATAATTTTTTCCGCAACCATTCAAATGCAAATTTAACTTTCAAAAATGTCATTAAAACACACGCACCATAGAGAGTCGAAAAACTCGTAGTCTGCACCTTTGTGAAACAAGATTCATTGAAAGGCATGACAGTAGGTATTATTTCCTTCGTAGAGCTCTTCAAATGCATCTTAATAAGTCTTGAGGAAATAACGAGCACAACGTGGGCAAGCATCAACACTTTTGGGAGCGGTCCAAAAAAGTGGTTTCCTAGTAAGCCTGATTGTATGCGAAAAACTATTCAGTTTAACGCTGCTCATATCAGTTTTCCTACAGAACAAATTATTAGATTTCGTTTCCGCAATCGACCGCACAAAAGAAGTTCAGAATTCTCTTAAGAAGAGATGAGATAAGGAGATGCTTTTCAACCCGCGTCCCTATACTTGCCGAGGACCTATTTGAAACTCAATTAATAGGTTTTGGCCACGCTTCCAGTGACCACAGCTAGTATTGCAAGAAGCTTTTCAAGTATGCAAAAAGGATTAAAACAGTGTACCGAAGCGTTATGTGGAATGCTAGATTAAGCTCACTTGCTATGATATATCTGTTCATTCGGACATTAATGTGGATCCAGATAAGGTGATTGATCTCATGTCAAAAAAATAATAAGACGTCTTCTGCTTAAAAAAAATGTGTGCAAACACATACTTTCGTTTAAGTACATACGATTTAAAAACTAATAAAAATCCTTGAATTGGAATGTACCTATATAGTTTTTTGTTTAAAGAACTCCTCGTAAGATTTGGAAGCAAGCCACCCGGAAACAAAATCCTGGCTACGCCGCTGCTATGAAACCCCGTCAAGTCATATCCGATCATGTTGAGGGTAATTCATCAAATACGTGACACCTCTATTTGTCAAAAAATGAAGGTTTAGGCCTAGCTTCTCACAACCATTGTTACAGATTTTTACGTACGGAAGATTCCTACACAATTTTAGGACCATTACGAACTGCAGAATTGAGGAGTTTTTTTTCGGGTCAATTGGCCAGAGCGATGGCGCAGTAGAAAAATCCTAGAGATGTAATTTATTTTGTATTGCAGTGGATCAGACTTGACATCCATCACGCACTAGTCTCTTTGGCACAAAGGTATATTCGAACATTGACGAATGTCCTTCTTTAGTTTGATCGAAAACCACCCAATTGCTCGCCTAAAAAGAAAATGTCTCATAAGAGGTCTCAAAGCCATAAGTATAGCACTGCACTCAGTGACACACCCGATGCCCGTAAAATTACAAATAAATCAATTCATCGGACTACTGACTATGCCAACATTTGCTGCTTTAATTTATAGCCCCACGCCCACAGACATGCTACTTTTATAAATCGAAAAGCTGATACTTTGAAACATTTTACAACCATTTCCAAACAATTACTCGATCCCTAATAGCTGTTTGAGCAAAGACTAAATGCCTGCTTAAATTGCCTCTCTCCGCATAGATCAACTCGAAGACTGCGCAATAAGTGGCTTTTGCTGAACCGATCACTCTCAAGTTTGCATTTGTTTATAGACAAACAAAAATAGTTTACTGACTATGCTTGATGGTTTTAATCACATTACGTGCTTCCCTAATTGCCCTTTGATTGGCCAATGATCAATCTGTACAAGCAATTACAAACTCTTTCTTATGCGTTGATGTTTCTTTTGCTTTTTTTATTTTTTTGGAATTAAAAAAAAAAACAAACAGAAAAATCTTGAAACGAAAGAAAAGGGAAATCTAAACATCATCCCGTGGGGGTAGATCAATGTGATTTGTTATTGCTTGCATGCGTTAGCACGTAATTAAATTTGAAGTGAAAAAAAAACTCCAAAGGATGTTGGGAAATTTTAAAAGAAATTGAAATGAAAAACAGACTTCCTCTCAACAAAACATTCAAAAGCAGTTTAACACAACCATCGGGAAACGGAAGGTAGAACTTATAAATTCTTTCCTATATAAATTCTTATAAATTTTTTCCTATATACATGACTGGAAGCTTTAATAAACATCACAGATGGATAGATACATATACCTATCCAGTGTAACATCTTTCTGCACTAAATGCAAAAACTAAACATTTATGGTTATTTTTTCTAAACATTTTTTTTTATTTTTCTCTGTTTTTTTTTCAGATTGGATGGGTAGCCCTTTCGAACGTGTCGTCTGTGGAGATTTCAATGGTAAGTGATTAACTTTTTGCTGTCGAAAATAAAATACAATGCTAAATATGTTTTCAAGAGTTTAGTCCTTGAATGTAAGGGAATTGTCGCAATAACCCACTCGATTTTTTCGATGCTCACCCTCGCAGTGTTTTGTTTGAATTATTACTCCATGTCCTTGAATTATTTACGAGAACTATATATGTGAAAGTTGCCCCTATATGTAACAATCGGTCGGATACCTGCTTAAAAAACTAGGGAACAGAGGAAACGTTGCGTTGTTTATGAGCGATGCTGGGAGTTTTTTTTTTTTTTTTTAATACTTGTAAACTCTTCTTGCTGTGCTGCGAGTGTAAGATAATCTTTCGGACGAACAAAAAGAAAATAGAGAAAGTCTCTCGACGAGGTGAGCAATCCTTTTGATATTCCATCTTTCAGTGGTAGTACCTGCGTTAGGTTTTTTCACAATAAATTGAAGAAAAGAAATATATACGGTTTTGACATTTTCCATGTTTCCTTTTTCAATTGTTGAGGAGGGACCTTTTCTCTCTGGGGCTTGGTAAGACCGGTTCTTGTCACACACTCCTTGGATTTTTTTTTCTCTGGAGGGTGTCTGTTCTAATGTTGAATAATGGTAGAGATCAGCCAGTGTAAATCACAACTGGAATTTAGAACGTTGTGGGTATGTTAGGGAAGGACTAGGTCGCTGATCGCTATCATAACACAGTGAATTCGATGGTATTCGAATGCAGTTTCTCATTGATCCAAAGTCCAAATATGGGCATAGTCTTTGATAATATCTATCACGATTCTGAATGGAAATTATGCAAGTAATATAGTCGAAGTAGTTATAGCATTTTCTGTTGTGGCTTTGCCAATATTGAAAGGGGTACGGTCAGGTTGTTTCTTAAACCTTCTTGTTTACCAATATACTCAAATCACTTACTTGTGGTAAGTTTTATAAAACTAACTGAATTCACAAGCTTTCGACATGTGAAACGTCGCTTACTGAGACACCACAATTTTGGAAACCTCCGTATAGCTAGCTTCCTCCTTGCAGCTGATGGTTATAACATCTTCCATCTAATAGGTATCCATGTCGACTTTTTTTTTGACAAATAAATAGTTCGCTGCAGTATTTCGCAAATTTCTGTGATGAGAAGCGCTTTAAATCAACCCTTACAATGTTTTCACCAAATTTTAATGAAAGCCGAAAAACAAGACAACCAGCAGAATCACTGTCCCGCTGTGTGGTTGCTGATACACTGAAGTCAAGCGTTTTAATGAGTTGGACAAAGTGAAGTTTCTAATGACAGTTAGTTGTCTGCAGTTCTTAAGTAAAACTGCAATATCTACAAGACATCCATGCATGTCTTCATCCAACAGAGTGTTGTGCCTTAGAGAAACCTGCTCGTTACTAGATAGTATTGGTTGAGGTCTCGGGAAACCTTCTCTGAACTTTGTTAAGCAAGGGAACTCGTTTCCCTGCGTGACAGTGTGATCTGGTACCCGCAACAGTTTCAAAGTAATCGGTCGGTTGACCACATTTGGGTAGTTTCTAAGCTAATACAACTGTTTCCCAAAGGTTAGAAGTTTAAGAAGTGCTTAAGGTGCCATTTGAGGAGTTCTTGTACGCTCAAAAAACCAGGTTTGAAGTGGTTAAGATAATAATAACGCTCTTAATTGCCAATGCTTTACCAAGCCACCCTTAAACCGTCGAAGTATAATCATCGGAGCTGTTTTGAATGAAGATTGAAGACGAATAGGACGACCGACCTCAGTCTAAAAGACCAAGCCATAGTGGCATAGAGATATCTAACTGAAGGATACATAACGTGCAGATAGATGTTGTTTTGAAGTTCAAGTCCACTAGATATAATATGTATGTATCCCGCCAGCCACCAAATTTCAATATTGAATCGCTCGATAGCCCAACGCGTTTTACAAAAGTGACGTCTTTATTCCTTAAGTTTGTCATCAACATTATACAAATACACATATACTCTAACACGTATACACAACGTACAACACGAATGTAGAATGCGTTGGCCAGCACGGTCTTTCGCCCTCGTTGCAATTTGCAGACATTTAAAACCAATGTGCATCGGAATCTCCTATCTTCTCTATCCCAATTTCCTTAACGCCCGCGCTGTGTACTTCGAGAGTACACCATAAGAGTATTCATAACCTCTTCAGCGCGTGTTTATTATAAAAAATAAAAAAGTAGGTTCCTGTTTCTGAATCTTAAAGAATCGATCTTGAGACTCGAAGCCATAGACACATTAAACTGAGTAAAAACGACAAGCAGTCTCTATTCCATTCGTAAATTTCGCGAACTCTCACAACGAAGATTATGATTGTATATTTATAGAAAACATTGAAATCAGCATATGTAATATGTATCCAACTGCGGTGTCAACAACCCAATCCAAACATAAGTACGCAAACCAAAGTCGAATTTCTGTAATAATACTCCTGCACGTGCGCCCAGTGGATAATGACTCACCGGCAACCGACTGCCTTCCCAACCTCCCTATGCAGATATATAACTTACAACTTACAAGTTACAACCTTAAACGACAATATACGATTCGCATTCGAACATTTCCTCCGCCAGACACGTTCGTTCCGCTGTAACACGAGCAGAAAATTCACGCGGGTTTCTTATTTCACTCGAACACGTCCAACGACTAATAAACAAGTCATGTCGCAATGTACATGTACTCCCCTACTCGAATATCTATCCAGAGCACGATTAAGATGCGCCCTCCCCTGGCTGCCGATAATCTCAGTGTACATCAGCGAGAGCTGCTCCTCTACCTATTAGAAAATTGTTTTCCATCTCGCGCTAGCTCACCATCGTTCACCGCATCCTTGCACAAATGACCCTAGTAACCAACCGATCCGAAGGTAACCTAACCGCACAGAGAAAACAGATTGCAGCATCTATACTTAGCAATATACGACTTGCAACAACAACGACCACAATCATAGCGAAATACAGTACAATGCCCATATGGCAACGACGACGATGACGACGCGACGTCGATGGAACGCCAGCAGTCCTCCTACTGTATATACACGGCCAATGTATGCTTATTTTCAAAATGGGAATCAACAGCACTTGCCCTACCAATATAGCGCTTAACTACAACATTTAGCGCTAATTGTATATGCGCACAGTATTGCTGTGGAGGGTAATCAATCTCATTGGAAAATTTAATTTTTTTCCGCCTTTCATTTGGCAACCAGTTGCCAGTGTGATGGTGACAGCATATCGGATGTAAGCTTTAGCCCATATGGAGAAATCCGTTCAACAACAAATTCAATCATAGCACAATAGAATCGCTAAATACTACAACAACAACAAACGCGTAATCGTAAATAGATCATAAAACGATCGTAAAAACAAATTTTACGACTCGTGCGGTCACACGAAAAATGATCTCATATATATTTTATAGTCGTAGAGAGCCCACCTATAACTACTCGTATATGCAACTGGACTAGTGGACTAGCTGTAGCCTATTGTGTTTTGTAGAGTAACAATTATACAGCTGCAGCGGAGCACTATACTGGGAGATATGAGATTTTCTGTTGTAATTGTGTTTTTCTGTCTTGCGATAAGGAGGCTTGCTTTTGGGTATTTTTTTCAGAGTTGTTTTGATGAACTCTAGAGAATATGAAAGGGAGTTCTGATTTAGTTCAGTTGGCTGTATCAGTGGGTACGGGTAGATACATTTTAATTACTTTTCAAGCTGGATACGAGGTACTAAATAAATGGCTATGGAATTGAGTGAAGTCGCTTGTCATATAGAAAACAAACCTATTTGTCATACATATTCAGAAAGGAAGAAAAAGTTGTAAGGGGGCTAGGTTGCACAAAAGCCGCGTGTAACAGATGCACGATTATCTATCTCTGAATGAAAATTTAGCAACCCTTCATAGCTACTGCACTGTGTTTGAAATGCTCCTTAATACAGCAATTGTGAGGCTTACAACTCGGACAGTTATTGAAAAATTGGAAACGGATTCCAAAACACTCTGTCTTGGAGTGGCCACATAAATAGGATAGTACCGAAAATATATGGTTCGCTGCGAGCTCTTTCCACCAGTAGGCACTTCTTACCTGTAGATTTTAAAACAAGGCTTATTCAAGTATTAATTATAAATATTCTAAGCTATTTTTACCGATTTAGACTCCGTCTCGCTACGTAAACTACAATTAGCTTTTAATTCCATTATGTACCAGGTTTGTCTTTGGCCTCCGTCGTAGGTTTGATCACATTTTCGGCTACTCGCGACAAATTCTCGGATACCGACCATTATTGGTATAAATATGAAAGAGCTCGATGTGTGATGTTGTTGATTGACCTATTGCGCCACTTCGGAACCTATTACGCGAAGTATTCTTAAATCGACCCATCATTGTTGTCACACCTTTAGTACCTACAATTGGGCCATCTTGTCAGGTGAAGAAAAATCGCTATTTCCTTCACAGAGCACTCAAAAAATGTATGTGATGGAAATGTCAATTTGGACGTAGTTTCCACAATCGAAATGTTTTGATGAAAGAGGGATTTGTTCTTATTGAAAAAATATGTACTGATCCTCAATCATCTGACAAAGTCGGGCTTCAATGGCGGTAGTGGTGGTGTCTTTCAGCTGCTTACAAATCGACTGTATAAAAACCCGATTTTTTCGCTGCTTTAAGTTCATTTTACATGAAAGACAAAAGCAAATTCCGTCAAGTAATTCTCATTCATGGACGACGCGATTCTACCACAGGTGATCGTTCAAAGATCTTCGTCTCTGATACTCTGAAACAAAATAAAAAATTGAAAAAGTTCAAGAATAAAAATAAAATTATTTTTCTTTTCATATTTTGTTCTTTTGTAAAGCTTCTATGAGGTTTCTATAAGGTTTCTATAAAGTAATGCCCTACCTGTGTAAAGTGCGCCAAATTTTGTTTCTTATAGGTCTTATGCAGTTAGTATTGCGGGAGGGTAAATAGCCTCGATAGCGCATTACCGAAGTAAAATTGTTACTTGGGAAGTCAACGCGATTTTCTGATCCGAAATCGGTATTTTGCTGCCCCCGAACCAGCATCACTGTCGTATTTAAGACAACCTTCTCACCTGCACTTGGAGTGTTCAAACTGAACACTGAACAGACCAAAAAATCAGACACAAAACTGTGACATCTGTTTTGGTCTTTTCTGGGACAGTATATACTTATTGGGATGTGAGTTTGTCATAGGCGGATTCAAGCTTTCGTCGAATTGGTTAACGACTTATTGAGAGTCCGCATTTACAATGAATCAACACCTATGTTTATTCATATAACACAGGGAAGAAGCTGCCTAAGATAGCATCTATGGTGACCAGGTGGTGAAATCGTATAGAGCTACTGAAAAAAAACAATGGACGTCTTATCAAAATGTAAAACAATCCTAACATGGCTGCAAATCAACTACAGAAACCAGTAGACTCTATAACGCTGGGTATATGACGGCTTACCCATCGTGCTTTTTCGAGCAGTTGGAGATGACCTCGATGACTGCAGAATCTCATCATGGTTCGGGTGTAGTTTGGGTGGTCCACAAATAAGAAAACTCCTACTGTTTGTCCAACTGGAGTGAATGCCATAGACCTCTATTAAATCATTCAAGTCACTTGAGCCCAGTCCACCGCCGATCAAATTATCATAGTAACAGGCCTTGCAGAAAGTCCTCGAAGTCAAAATCAATATTAAAAACATGCCATTAATTTTAAAGCGAAGTTTGCGAACTATACAGCACCATGTATACGCATTCTTGTAAGACTAATCCATCTGTCTAGGATAAACTAAAGAGAGAGTAGCAGGCTACTGCTCAAATGACTATTTAAGAAGAGGATGGTATATATGTAACCTACATTTTGATGCGTTTCTCTGGTCTAATAAAACTCGCAATCATCATCAGCAAGTTCAATGACCGAACAGCTCAGAAACAGCTCTCAGAAATACACCAACTTCCTAGGTACCGCTCTAATTCATGCACCCTATTATGGCCGACTTATTACATTCCATTTGCACATCTAATAGCTAATTGCATGTGATTTTAATTATATACAAAGAATCGCGGTAGCAAACAATTAAAACCGCATTGGCAACATGCAATACTGGCGTGTATCTAACCGAACGCCATTATACTTTGTACGAAGGTAGACGCTGATATAGTGAACTCCTATGTTCATGTTGTAGTAATAAACATCAAACGATGTGTAAAAACTGCACTAACATGCGATAGGCTTGAATTAAATTGTTTTATGTCACACGTTTGCAACATTATAGGTAGGCGGCAATGATCCGCAATCGCAAATATCCGTTGATATATACGTAGAGCAACTCATTCCAGTGGTTTTCCTCAGCACTAATCCCTTGGATTTGGTCAGATATGGTGAATGGTAAGGGTGCGTTAAAAGGGATGTTGTAAGTTGTAACCCAAACAAACATTCAAATTTACAGGGGATGCAACAAAAAGCACCCATTGCCACACAACACTTGGACTGTAATTTAATGGCGAGGGCAATACCCTGTTAGGGGATGAATCTGCGTCTATCCCATTGACACCAACACGAGCGTATACTTCTCATCGAATCCCTATTAAATTGTGTGTTATTGCAGTGGCAAAATCCTCCACTACATCTGATTTTGATGACAAAACACAGAAACCCATTCGAAAGGGTGAACCGCAAAAAAAATAGACGGAAATTAAAATCCGTCTTATCGGCATAAAAATAACCCCTTCATGTTGCCGAGCTATATATATTTATATATATTCATTGTCCGTCGCGACTCTTTCTCCCACTCTGAATGTCTGGGCTGCCCGGGGCCAAGGCTAATACCCTCTACACAGATACAGATACGTGCCCCTGTCCACCATCAATTCTCAATCGATATCTCGGTCTTCGAAACGAGAAGTAAAAAGCTCAGAGAATAATTTTACTTTACGTTTTTGACCGTTGAAGGGCTTCTTTTAATGGCGGAGTTGCTTTTGCTATCTAAATACCTGCAGTGGATTCCGATTTTAGATTACAAATGGTCTCTACGGCAAGCGCGAAATTCCGTATGCCAGTCTAGTGTTGTGCACTCGTTCACATGGTAAAAACAAGTGGTCATGCAATTATGAAAAAATAAACAGCCATAAAGAGACATGTACACGATCATTGCGCTCGATCACGTTCGCTACTGTAATCCGAGCGGAAATCTCATGCCCGGCGGCGGTCATGCATAATACGAGATTACTATGACTACAGTGACTAACGGCGTGCGCTGTGCAGAAGAACAATTATTATTGTTTCGCCAAAGAAGTTCATTTGAAGTGTTTGTGGTAGAGTAGGTGGATTTGCTAGGTATACAAAATTGCTGCCCACGTGGATGAGAGTCAAACTAAGTCGAATGGAGTCTGATTTTTTGTGATTTTAACATACTTAACATATTTAATTTAAATCAGTGGTGAGCTCGTTCTTCAATGACTGGAGGTGGCGTTGAGCCTACTTGTCATCTGTCCAGATGCATTCCATGGGAACTGTGAAATGAAATGTGCTTCGTTGGCTGTTGCTTGATGCTTTTCGGACTTTGCCAGAACACAGTTGGTACTGATGTTGCTCCTCGTGCTAGAATCTTTAGTTTTCTTGAGCTGACTTAATGCGAAAGTCCTAATAATCGTTTTAGTGTTCAGGATAAATTTTAAGAACTCGCAATGGTGAAACATTTCATACAAAAGTTACACATTGTGACGTGTGAAGGTTAAAAATTGTGGTCAGGCGCATCAGCATCTTCTTCTCGGCTTTGGTGTTTTGCGATGGTTTTTCTGTAATTTTTTGAGGTATCTATGGTTGCTTTCGGTGGTTTCGGCTTCCAGTTTTATGATGCCACGATAATGGATTAATAAATGAGATATAGGTACCCAGTGGACAGTTTCTCACTCAG
This sequence comes from Cheilosia vernalis, assembly GCA_949126925.1. Classification (NCBI taxonomy): domain Eukaryota; kingdom Metazoa; phylum Arthropoda; class Insecta; order Diptera; family Syrphidae; genus Cheilosia; species Cheilosia vernalis. Next base: position 96,790,620 of record OX421358.1, on the reverse strand, counting down.
TCGCTGTCTTTAGACCAGATGAGTCAAGGTGTCCGAAATAGAATTGAGATTTTAAACCTTTTGTAAAAGAAAGTTTGACATCCAGCATCAAGGTTGAAATTCACCGTATACTTTAGGTATATCATCATTAGGAAAATATAATTACCTCACTTCGTTTTTGTCGTGCCATATTGAAGCGTAATTCCAAAACCGAATTAAGTAAAATATGGACGAAATGCGAAACGAATTCCCGCAGTCAAGCTCGCTACAAACAGTGGTTGTATTTTCAGTGAGAGCGGCTTGCAATTCAAATATATTATAAAAGCTTCCAAATATGTATTTCTACCCTTCTCTGCCTAAAACATGCTCTACCTAACTGAAATTTTTTAAATACGGCAATTAAGGGAAGGAAAAAATCACTTTAATGTTCATTTTTCGGTGCAAACTCCGCAGTGTGGCCACACATTTGTTTATCGCCATTTGCTAGTATTTAAGCCTACTCACTCCAATAGTTGCATATGGCTAAGTCTATTGGCAAACGATTAACCACAAGCCCTACCTTGTGACCTTTCAGTTACCCCACTGGAATTAAAAGCCGTCGACTACCCACCTCATTCCGGGTCATGAAAGGATGCATTAACCGCCAACATCCTGTGTCAGTGGCGCACTTCATAATTACAATTACAGAAACGTTTTCAAATTAAATCCGCTTCAGTCATATAAATGCGATCGTGACTTCAAACTTCCCCGATCCATAGAAAGATAGCCAATGTTGTGGTCATGTTATCTGGAAAAGACCACACCTTGTGCGCACGTCATAACCACGCTGCGGTGATACTAGTTTCCCGAGAATAACAACTAGATAAAGAACTCGTTAAAACTAACAGAAAATATGTGTAAAGACCTACCACGGATGGGATACTGAAATCTGCCGCAAAACGAGCACATTTAATGGTCTTATAATCAACGAAGCCTCCTCTGTGAGCACACAGACACACGTTTCACAGTTTTCCTAATCATGATAAATGGATGGATGTATTTTTTGCCGGCCGTATAATGCGGAAAGGGTTACATCCGAATTTACATATCCCTATCCCACTGGATGCAGATAAATGTTAGATGGGAATCCACCCCGTTCGCTCCCATTACTAACCCTTAACAGGCAGTTTTGAAATCGAATCCCATCTACGTGTAGTATTCCGATAATGGCGCTGTAAATTCTGTGGACTGTGTGTCCCGTGTTAAGTCTACTCAAAGTTGAGCGCAGAAGAAAAGTTATTTTTAGATTTTTGTTCTTAGCCCTCCCGTGTCAGTCCACCTCTGCATATACGCAATTTACGCATTCTAATAGTGAAAGTGCATAAATACAATATAGATTCGAGTAGGTATACACAGACACACGCTGCGAAAGAGGAATGTGTGTGCTAACTGCTACTCCCTCGTGTTATTTTTTTTTTTATATTTATTTTTCTTATAAGAAAAAAAAATATCGTAATGTATACAATCAAATCACCGCATGGCCGCATAGGTACTATATATGCAAGGCAAAAAGAAAGTGAAAGCGAAATAGACATGATGTACGAGGCGGTTATAACCAACCCTCGAAGATGGAATTTTCCTTTTTTCGAGGATAATTCATTTCATGGCGGAATATACAAACTCCCTGCGGATGTTACAGCGATACCGAATACTCGTGTTATATACTCTCGCACAAATGGCCGAATGGAATGGGATATAAATTTATGTTTTGACATTTTTATGCGCACAATTTTGACATAGATATTAGATGGCATATTGAATTCATTGAATGAGGTATAAAAGTATCGGATAGAGCGGTAAACGCGAGGATACTAAAATTGAAATTGAAATTACCGCGCCTCGCTGTATTGTATTTATATGTGCAATCACGTACCGATCGGGGTATTTATATGGAGATATTTGACTTTTGTAAGATGATGTGTGCAAGAAGATGTACCTACTATAGGTTTTTCTTTGTTTTGGAAGATCGAAAGACTGATGTGGGTCAGTAGACTGAATATAAGGTACTGCAGAGAGACAGGCAAATAGCCTCCATTCGGAGGATCTATAAGACAGCTAAATAAGGGCAAAGTTCAAGCCTTCCACCGCTTCGATAAGCTGAGGCTGCATTTTAAAGATCACCGGCAAAGCACTAGCAATTCGACCCAAACCAAAACCCAAAGTATACCAATATAGTTAAAGAAAGACTATGAAAATGAAGTCGTTCGCATTGGTACTATTACCAGAGGCGGGTATAACTGTGCTCAATATGGTTACCTCTATCACCAACTGCATTAAAACACTGGATCAACCGCTGAGACCCTTCCCCTCTGAAAATCGGCACTCAAACGAGTGTAAAAGACTACTAAGGAAGGCTTTCAATGATGAAACCATTCAGAACCCCGTTTAAGATCATAAACGATGACAATTTTTAAATCAAAGATGTGCAACAACCAGGAGTCCAGAATAAAAGTTTTCCCTGTCTGGAAACTCACGGAGCGTATGCAACTAAATTAAAACTTTGCTCAAACCTGAATCTAAACCATCTCTGCACTGCTTCCACACCTCACACTTATCCCAAAAGAAACAAGTAAAACTGTCGTGAGTGGCCAAGGTATTGCATAAGGACATTTTATGAAATTCAGTATTGGTGATGGACTAATAAGACTTGTATAGATTTTCGCCACCCCTACAAATTTCTACTGTATGTATCTCTGAAAAAGGTGGGCTTCTTATTGAAATCTTACATCGAGGCCTAGGGGCAAGCTACGAGTAAAACAGACACGAGAAATTCAAAGACTCCCTTATTTTGAAAGACTATAATATCAGAAAGCTAATGAGTTTTCAAATGGGTAGCTGCCTTCTTCGACATCAGTTACAAAATATAGATGTGTTTTCAAAACCGAATATCGTTTGAAGATTCATACGCCTGTATCTTACTGTCTTTAATTATTGTTTTCCAATATACACTTGAAATATTTACTCAGCGAAGCAGGTATATCAACAAGAAGGTCTACAAAGGCTGTTACCATGAATCGGTCCTATTTGATACTACAACATAACTTAAGACCGGAATGTAATTATGTATTATATGTACACAACATTAGTAGAAAGGGTCCAAAGATATTCTCTGGAGCGCGTCCTAATGAAGCTGCTGAAAATGTCGCCGAAAAAAAATCAAAGTTCATCCCCCAAGTAAATTGTTGATCACTTTTTTTAAACGCAAGTTTGGTTTATTTCAGATATAGGTAGGTACCTACTTAGAGGTATTTTCTGCGGCTCCAGGAAATAACCCCCCAACGAAATAACCCCCCAAATAGAAAATGAAATAACCCCCAAAAATTGGGGATCAATTTCACTGTGAAATTATACCCCAAATCGAACATGAAATTAGTCCCCAAAATGGTATGAAATAAGTCCCCAAGACGGTATGGAATAAGTTCCCAAATAAGTAAGAAATCGGCGCGGACGCCCTTCTCTCGAATTAATATTAATTTTTGAGACAATGGTAATTTGCGCAAATTATGAAATCTGTATGGGGGGGCATGCTGCCCCCCTGCAACCCCCCTGCTTGGGTTTACTGTTGGATTACGGGGTGGGTGCGAGGTTTTTTCTTATATTTTTTGTTGAATTTTCAAATTTCGTACTTCAAATCCCCAAAAATCCATGAAATAAATCCCCACCTTCATACAAATTTTGGGGGGCTATTTCATTTTTCTATTCGGGGGGTTATTTCGTTGGGGAGTTATTTCCTGGAGCCATTTTCTGCTGCTATAAAAGTGACGTATACACAAGGGTTGGAAGCAGTCTCCTGGGCTTGTCCAACAGCTCAGAGAAAAATTCTTTGATTCTATTGGCAAACATTTCATCACAAAATATGTGTCTTCAAAAATCCATTCGCAATTGGTAAATATATCTGTAAAAAAAGCGTCGAACCCTTTAAAAGCGCTGTCCAATTCTCGCAATTTCTATAGGTATACTATTGGCAGGTGGCAACTTGATCTCAAATGTCTCAATTCACTTGTAACTCTCCATCTGCAATCGCTTCTGCATTACAACCTTTATAACCTTCACAATTCGTTTGAACAGCAGCGTTCTTATATACCTACTCCAAATGTGATTTGAAAATAATTTCAAATTACCTGCCAATCACATAAAAAAAAATTACAAAAAAATTGGTTTCATAGCAATTCCTCTGCTCCATTAAATTGGCGCCGTTTCAGACATCTGCAACTTCTGCACTAAGAGTTAAACAAAACATTCAAATCCCCTTCCCCATACTCCAAAAAAAGGACGAGCATTGTGCTACTTTGTGTAGCATCATCTCTCTATACATGGTCCAGTTGCTCTTCTCCCCTACTACGACTGGCCGGCCCATTGATTTTTTTTTTCCTCTCAATTTCGATTGTTCAATTTCAATACGCATATTTTGAAGATGGAAGAAAAATTTTCGAAAGAAAGGAAATTCCTCCTCTCCCTCCATTGTTCCGTCTAAATCGTGGCAACGAAATTAGTTTTCTAGATTTTTACGACCATAACTCGATTTCATACGGTCCTTGGTATGGCGGGCGGGCCACGATGAATGGAATAAAAAGGAGCACCAGTCATTGTGTGGAGATAAGAAAACTTTTCAGATCTGAATCTGTGATAGATTTTTTTTTCCTCTACTCTGTTGGCAATTATTTTAATGCGCCAGCGACACCATAGACCACATAAAATTAGGCGCTAAATTTATATGCCCGGGACCACCCCGTGGCAGCATGAAAAATCGAAACAACTAATCTCTCTAGATTACAAATGAAAGTAATTTTGTTATTAGGCCGACACTGTGGGGTCTGTTGGGGACACAGAAGTCCACCCAGCAGTCTGTGCGAAATTTATTGCACTTTCGCTTGGAGTCGCCCATGTTTGTTGTGCTGTGGGTAGCACTTGTTAAACTTTCTTTTAGTCGTTCGTAATTTGCTTTTCTGTTGTGCGCTCTTCCTTGTCACACTGCTTCGTAGGTATGTCGAGCGCTCTCGAGGAGAAATATAAACCACCCACAAGATTAAAAGCCCAATATAGACAATGAAATGGAGGGTGAATTGTGTTGTATGGCGCAGCAGCTGGGAACTACCAACTGTGACTCACCCTCTTCGAGATCCTTTAATCTACTATGTGTACGGGAGAAATATTTCTCGACTTTTCTTTTCTAATATATAGGAAAAACGACGATGATAAAGCTCGAGGTATACAGCAACGCGCGTGTGTTTTTCTTATGGGGTGGGGGTGGGGCTGGAGGTCGCTTAGAATTTATGTTTATTAAATTTATTTAAATTTAATCAGGACCCCTTATCAAGGTAATTTATTGCATTCGGCATGGTTCTCTATGGAATTTGTAAATCCTCACCATCGCCCTCTTTTGTTTGTTTTGAAAGTGGGGGTGGTGCGGGTGAAGTCTGTTTAGACCATAATCGGCATGAAATGAAACAAGGGTGGTATGCCATTAAATGCAGGAAGAAAATGCTAATTGCCGATGATAGTCGTTGCTCACGCCCCATTTTTGGTTGGGTATGGTTTGTTGTTGGGATTTTGCATAGCCATCGTACCATTTCGCCTTTGTTTCAAAATGGTGTATTTCTTTGTAGGTATATCCCTCATCTGAAGCAGAGCGTCATTTATCCGAAGGATAACGTCTCCGGGGAGAAATTCATTCTAATCAAAGATAAAAGATACGAATTTCTCGATTCCCAATGAATTGTTGGAAATAATTCTCGCGTGCGAAATGTCACCCTGGGGTGTAGTTTTGTAAATGGCGTATACAGTGTTCCTTGTCGGAGTCAAAGGTGTAGATGTTTTTTTTTTTTTGGTTTTTAACTCTTGTTTTGGTAGGGCTTTGTTTTCGTTTTCTAAGGGATCAGGCTAAATTTGTCGTTTCGGTTCAGTGAGGCTCTTAAGCGCAGATGGCGGATGTGTTTTTTTTTTATCTACACGAAATGGGAGTGATAGATTCAAATTTAGCTCGGATGTCATTTGGAAAGCAAAAGAAAGGTTCAGCTGTGAGCTTGCATTCAATCCGAAAATTCCTTCTTAGCCAATGTATGGAGGTCGGGAGTAATGACGGGCAGATCGAAATCTAAATGAGATACCTATGTGGATAATTTTGTAAATTGAAAACATTTGCTTACTTTAGTAAAATAAACTTTCGCCATATAGTACCTATGTATGTACCTACAATTTTTGAAGACTCTTTCGGTAAGGTAGGCAGATTCTTATTCTATAGGCTTATATCTATATTTTAAGCACAGTAGAAAATAGACATAATACCAGTCTATTAGTCATCTAATTCGAATATCACTATAACTTCCATCTCCATTTGTGAATTCTTGTTTTAAATAAACAGAAGACTTTTGTAAGGCCTGTTAAAATGGAAATAAGAACAACAAAAAAAAAATATAAAGAAAAATCTTAGGCTGAAGCTGTGTCCACTCCAGGGAAAATCTGTTCTTTAACTAGTAAACCTGCTAGCTTTTGACAGTCCTTGACTTGGTTTTTGTTAGTCGAAACAGGTTACATGGTATGGCATTCTCATACAACACTATTAGACAGTGTAATGGGCCCATATAGCTATATCAGCGGACCCACTTGAATTTAGATAAACGAGTTAAACAAAACGACCTAAACATTCAAAACGCCCTTCATTTCCGTGATAAATATATGACACCCTATAGAGTGCATTCAGCCTATTTCATTTACAATGGTCGCCGAAGTACTTTCTGAGTAATTTTCTTCGGTTTCGCGATACTCAGTCAATAATCTAAAATCGTCCAACCCCAAGAGCGTGTCTTCCAATTATGTGCAAATCCTCACCAAACTCACCCTTAAGGAAGTCTAGCGTGGAAACCATATCTCTCCAATATTGGCGTCAACTTTTGTTGGTAGATGAGATTAGATTGTTTGGGACAAGTTGACATATCACTGCGGCCACAAGTGGTCCTATTGTGATTTCCTCCATCATGATACCGGACTTAGTGCTGAATCCTATAGTAGACCTTTGAGTGGACTGTCAGATATGTCCTCTGACTCAAGGTGAGGTTTTTTTGGTGTTGCCGTAATCTGAGGGCAGTGTCTAGTGAGGAACCCGGTGACGATACGGAGAGAAGATTTTTTTGTTTTTTGCCAAAATTAAACTATTTCTCCAAGTATGCTCACGGGAACAGTCAACTAACTTCCGATGTGATGGTAGGTACAGCTCTTGTTTTCAGCTCCAAAATACAGATGAACATTTTTTAACTTGAGAACTGTAAAATTTTAATTACCTACTGCGAATACTGTGAAATCAACAAATTTGGCTCGTCCTCAATACTAGACGCACCAGCTGATGCGATATTCTTCACAAAAAGCGCCTTTTGTTGTTGTGTTGGTTGCCTATTGTGCTGTACAAGTGTACCCACAGTGATCAAAATTTTAAAATTCTTCATAGTGCGGCCAGTTATAACCAGCTTAAATTGACAGTGGAGCCTTGTTTATATTTTTTAAACAATTCCTCAACCCTCTCGAAACTTCAAACGATGTCTAATATGAATATTGTTGCACCTGAAAGTAAATACGAAAAACATATGAGGCACCGAGAAAAACCGCACTTAAAAAGCTTTCACCCCTCTTGAGCTATACCAGTCTAGTGCTGTACCAGTTTAGTGAGAAATTTTTACAATGTCTACACTCTACAGGCTACAGCAATTCTTCCGCTGCAGCAAAACCAATATAATATCTACCCACAGTTCTATTAATTATTTCAATGTCATCAACGAAGCCAAGGAGTTATATAAAATTTTGAACAATTTCGATTTCTACTTGGATTTTGCAGTAACTAGAGTTCTCCATCGTTACTGCGCGAGTTTGCAAAGGGTGCCCAACTAAACATAGCTCCGGGTAGTTCGACTGTATAAATGCTGTTAAAATCGATAAAATCGACTCGACCCGCGACAGGGCGAATGCCAAAATAAACATATTTTTTTCCATTTTTGAAACACCAGCTTCTTTCTGCAAACAAGACATGCCTTGGTTAGCTGAGTCTTCGCTTTCTAACATTCTCTCATCATCCCTACTGAAATAACCGAAAAACCCGCAAAATGCACGTATGAAATCAACACACGAAGCACTCTTTAAATAAATGGCAAGGAATTAATCTGCATACAGTAGATAAAAGCCAAACCCACCTTCATGCACCCATTCCTCGAATACATAAAAGGTACCTACACTCGTATGTGAACAGAACATGCCTGAAGCCTGTCTACATATATGCTACCCAGACGAAAAACATTTATGTCCCTCCCCCCATGGGGCTTAGGAAGAACAAACGCTGCCATAAAACACCATTAAACCCATTAGGCGATAGCGAAGGAACCATTTTGCCGGAATGCTTCTGCAAAATACCTTCGTCGTCGTTCCAATATCCCGACAAAGGAAACGACGCTGGTATATGCGCTGGGAACTGAACTTTAGAAATTCCTTTCATTTTCGGTGCCGTGTGTATATATGGTTCGGGTTGTTTGTTTATTTGGCGCTTTGTCTTCCACTTGACTTGTATGACAGCAAAAAAAAAAAAAAACTTGATTTTGCTGATATCGCAAATTAGAAAACACCAGACCTTCTCTATTCGCCTCGTCTACCTCGACTTTGGCGTTTGTGTGCTGAATTCACAAAATATTCATCAGAGACATCTCCCCGTATACACGACAGCACCCAACACAGCGATCCTAGTTCTGACTACAAAACACATCCGTTCTTCACAGCGAATATAGAAAAAGTTTTGTTTTCTTAAAATACTGTTGACGTTTCATTGAAAGCTATGTAGTTGCTGCTGCTGCACACCTTTTGAATGCATAATTGGGTTTGCACACCAAACTCCATGAATGAAGTTTTTTTTTTCAACTTTTTTTTGTTTTTATTTTCTCGTCAACTCCCAATTGGTGTATATTTTGGGATTTCTTTGTAAGTGTTTGACTTTTTGTTTGTGTTCTAAGAAAACACAGCAACTCCGGTCTTGTCGGATTAATATACGACACGAGAATAATTCTTAGATTTTCGGCATCCTGCGACCGAGAGTTCTTGCCAATTAAAATAAATTCAATTTATTGCACATAAATTTCGGAAGAATGTATAATGTTCATGTGTGAGTGAGACCGACTCGCTGCCGATGAGATGGCAATGGTTATGAGGGAAGACAAAATGTCAGACGATATTATTTTAGGAGATTGTCGGCAATTCCAATCGAGATTAATGTCTACTTGAGTAGGGAATAAATTTGAATTTTTCGCTTTGTAGTAGGCACGGACATGCGGTTTGGTGTTTTCGTTTCGATTTCGTTTGGAATACAGATTTGGAAAAACGTAAAAGTCCCCTAAATTTGTGGATAATCGTTTGTTTGATGAGTTTCAATTGATGAATTAGATGCAGTTGTGTGTTTTGGAAGTTAATTCGGTGGGAAGAAGAGTTGGATATGAATAGTTGGAGCTATAAAAAAATTAAGGAGGCTGAATTATGGAACTAGGTCAGTTATATTTTAAACCGGGTAAAGTACCAAAATAGCAAAAAAAAATTGTGGCAGGCTCTCAAAAAAAGTGCTGAATTCCGATAATAGTCGCACCAAGCTGTGTCTTGTGCGTCCCATTCAGCATTATGTCTTCATCTATCAGGCTGAGTCTTTTTTCGTACTGCCTGATGAGACAGCTTTCCAGCAATATTTCAGCTAGTATTCTGAGCTTAATTTAAAAAATGTCTTAAATTTCTATACTCGTATTTAATAATAAATATCCTTGAGTCTTAGGCTTAACTTTACAAAAGCAATAGCTTTCGTCTCGAATGGAATGAATTTTATTCGTGAAAGACAAAATCACGGCCAAGTTAATGGCTCGTACCTATTTATGATATGGACATGATGTGCTCAATATTTATTTCACCAGATAAAGCTATGTGAAACATATTTAACACATTCTAAAGTGTTCCTCAGAAATATCTGCATATCGCACGTTAAGAGAAATATAAGAACACGATTTTTCATGAGAATCAAAACTGAAAATCCAAAAGCGTTGAGCCTGTCGACTTTTTTATCACACAATTTCGAACATAGAGACTTCCATGCTGGTATTTTGTTTGGAACATACTATGTGATGGGAGGTTAACAACATAGGTTCCTATACGTAGATAGGTATCAATCTGATAATGGCGACTCGTAGGATCAAAAATTACTCGAAGCTGCCCTACTGCTTGTCCCAATAAACTTTTTAATTGATATTATGTACCTTTTTGGTTCGGTGTACGCAGAACAACAGATCTATAAATCGATAAATTTGACTGCCCAATATCACTGGCTACAAAATATCAGTTCAAAAAGGATGAATAGACGTGAACTTATTTCTATAAAAACTTTATACTTTCTAAATAGATTGGTAGCAACCTACCAACATTCTTGAGGTAATGAGAACCTACAACACATTCACGGTGGACTCCTTTTGCACATTGTACTGTCCAAACCAATAGCCGCAGTATTTTTTGTAGATGACTTGTCTCGTGAATGGAAAAAGTTGTTTTGAAGCGATAATCTCAGGGACAATTCATCACAATTAGTCCTTTTTTCATTTTGCCCCCATGATCATGTGGGTAAATTAAAAAATGTCCAATGACTATTCAAATATAACTGACCCAGGTATGACTCACTTTCATACAACTCGTCCATGGGCATCTCATATCGCGGCACAGCTTACCTACAAAACATTGCCTCAACGATATATTCCTCAATATGATTTCAACCATTTTTTTATATACCTACCTATTTTTTTTTAAGTAGGCTTCTGAAGAGAAAATTTGTCACTAACCATGCTGCATAAGAACCACGGACGTTTGTCGCAAAATATCAAGACAGTTAAAAGACGCAATCCCAAACACTATGCTTATAATGCCAACATTTATTTTGTAGATTTGGATGAGTCCTTCGACAGTACTTCAGCAGTACCTATACGTACTAAAGTATGTTCCAAAATACAATCAAGCGAACCAAATTTTGTCTAACTGCAAAATTGATACTATCCGAGTTTACTTTAGTCCACACCAACTTTTCAGAGTTAGTTTCACCGTAAATTCAGTAGTCAAAACAAAACAAAGCAGGTGTTCGGTGTGAGTGCTTCTACGAGGTCTTTGAGAAGTTTTTGTCAAAAATTAAGTTTCTTTTTTTTTCGGTGTGGAGTCAGAATAGGTTTACATATTTTTGTTTAACATTTCAGAAGCAACTGGCAGTGGCGTAGCGTGGGTTGGTGCCGCCCGGGGCAGACCCAATTAATGCCGCCCCTAGTAGTTTTTTCAAACCAGTTTTTTTCTGCACACACGAGTATGTACGTCAATAAAATTGGTCAAATTTCTACATTCTACCAAGTTTCTTTTCAAGGTAACCTCAATATTAATGGTACTTCCCATATAAAATGTTCGTACCAGTTTGATTGGATCGAAAACGGTTCTAACTATTTCAACCAAAATTTATACTTAAGCTTAAGTAGGTTTTTGGCTAACAATTCGAACAACGGTACTTTTGAAATTTCGACATGTCTCGAAAACGGTCTATACGAATACGATTGTAACAAAAATTAGTTTCTAATGTAATGTGGCTATTTTTAACTTAATAGCAAACTCAGTTCTTCTCCCCATAATCGTACAATGAATTTTTTTTAAAAAACCTCACTTTTTTAAAATTTAGTTTTCTTCAGTTTACCGGAAAACGACGATAACGATTTTGACCAAAATGTAAACTTAGAGTCAAATGGATGTTTTCAAAACTATTGTGTCCTCAATTTTCAAATCGAAGCACCGAAACCGCTAATTTTAAAAACTGCTCATATCTCGAAAACACCATCTTTGATTTCGATAAAACTTTAAAAACTAAGAATTGAACAATAACTTATAATCGGTTTTCAACTAAATAGTTGCGCAATAGTATTTTTCAAATTAAGCATTGCAATATTTGGTACTATTTTGTCTGGCATATTTTACAAAAACCGCTCTAACGATTTTGACCAAAATACATATAAAAGATAATATAAGTACATGTATTCTTAATATGATTCTGTTAAAACTTCAAAGTTGCTCCCAGAGTGATGTTCTATCGCCCTGCTATGGTCCATCGTAGTACTCAGAAATAAGGGATTCTATGTCCATTACTCTAACGAGAAAGTTTCGTTCGACCCAGTCGTGCACTTTATTTTTGTATTAAAAATGGAAAAGACTGTCAAAATGGAACTGGTGAGAATAAATTATTTCACAGAGAGAGAAACTTACCAAAAAGTTGGGGAACGCTTTTATAGTAATCTATGAAAAATGACAGATACATAATTCAAATATTCAAAAAAGTGGTACGAAAAGTCGTTAAATGTCTGATAAACTCGAGGACTTTGCTAATTTATACTAAAAAAATTAGGTACAACATCCAAGTCGCGTTCTAAAATTAATCGAACTTCTTTTTGATGAATCCGAGTAGGTATGTGAGAAGAGGAAAAAGCAACACTGCATTTAGAATTACATGGTGGAGATTGCTCCTTGCTACAGCGGGGAATAAATTCGTTGCCTCTTTCGAAAATAATTTTGAGGAGAACATTTAATTTTATTTTCCCATCCTGTGATACCATTTTTATACTCAAAAAATCAAAACAAATGCACGCATTTATGCCAAACAGGGCAGCAAATTTTAAATCATCTGGTAATTGTAAGGTGCGGACAACCTTTTCAATTCTTACACCAAGAAATTTATTAAGTAACAAATTTGTAAGAAGCTGGGTGGATTGGTAATATTTGATTCTCTCGACGATGATCTGTTTTACGAATTTTTCGAATTAAAGTACAGCGTTGAGTAAAAATTCGTAAGATTTAAAAGTAAAGGATTATGTGAGAAAACGCTGAAGATTTTTTTCTTCCTCTACCTGGATAATTAATTTTCAATTATAAAGAGCACGGCAACAATATAAGACTGCAACTTTTATTGCCAACTAGAATGTTTGTGTATGTTTGCAAACTTCACTTCGTTTGAGCAAAATAAAACAAAATTACACGAACTCAAGAGAGAAGTATATCTGCAATGTAATAAAGTTTTGTTGCTAACTAGGGTGCAGCGTTCATTGGATTTTGTTGCTAAGCAACACATGGAATGTCTCATTACTTACTGTGAAGCAGTGTTAATGCTGTTAAAATTTGTAAATAAGTTCTTTGAAGAATATAGAATTTATATTTATAGAATTTATATATTTAAAAATTGTGGCAGCTCCTTATTACCGCCCCTAACAAAGTGCCGCCCGGGGCCTGTGCCCCCCTTGCCTCCCCCTCGCTACGCCACTGCAACTGGCGTTATGTGTTAACGAAGCACTTACAAAAAAGAAATAGAAACAGTAAATCTCTTAGCTGTGACAGGCTTAACAGTGTAGCTCTTCTTTAAAAAAAAAATAGAAACTACAAAGAGACTCCATTTTCATTGACTTCATCTTAAACCCACACTGTCTAGGAGCTTTCAATTTTTGTCACTTTTCTTGACTACGGAATGTGACACTGCGTGGGTTGTCATTTATGTAAGATGCTAATTAGCTGAACAGCTTTCGTATAGTTTAATCAAGAGATTCATTCGATGTAATTTATGTGGTGCAGGTCTCTGAGTTGGAAACCTGTGAACTTGATGTGGATTTACGGGCTGGATTAATTTTACTAAACAATTCAGTGAAGTGCATTTTTTTAGAAAAACATTTAAACGGTGGGTAGTGTGAGATTAAATTAATAAATCTGGAATAGAGACCGTAAGTGGTTAATATCAACTTGACCTTTGTTTCATCCTTCGTAACCTCAAAATGTCTATTTCCGCACTTGTATGAAAAAAAAAACAGTATTATTTGGGTGATACAGGGGCGAAGTTCAATTTGTTTTTTTTTTTTTTGTATTATTGTCATACACTCACAGAGCGACAATTTTTACAATTTTTTTTTTAGAAAATTAGAATAGGATGGTCGTTTAGTCAGATTTTATTGTTATTGGATGCGTTGTCAAAGTTTCTCTATATTCAAATAAATTCACAAGTCAATTCACCTAAGTAAGAATTCCGACAAATTTAATTTTCAAAGTGGTTGTTGTGTCACATTTTCTTTTTCTTTTCTTTTTTTGTGCTCTATTTTACATTTTAATTTCTTTACTTATGATGTTACCTAACAGTAGATTTTATTGTTTGTTTCTCGTTTACCTAAGGTTCCTCACTTAGATTATCAGAGATTCAGGCATTGCAAGAAAAATACGAAAAGGAGGACATTGAACGACACGCTTTTATGGGCTACAACCATGACCACATATTTTACTCAGGTTTGTCCATCCCAAGAAATCTATTTTATGAGAGAAAATACTGTGTTTTATGTTTTTCTTTAAATTAAATATTTAATATTTAAAAGCTCATTTAATTATTATAAGGGAATGCCTTACCATCAACATACTGCATGGTTGCCAATAAAATAAGACGTGTACGAAGAGATGCCTTTGAGACAAGTCATAACTTTGCGTTGATTTGGACATTTCTACGAGTCATAAACATATGTATATATATTCTATATTTTGTTGGAACGATTATTCAAATAATTGGGGTTGTCAGTGTCAGTTTGATGAATTAAATGTCCTGTAGGAAATTTAAGGTTGCCTTCAAAATCGGGTTATAAAAATTAGAGTTTTTTTTCTTACGAAAATTAACTGAAAACATAGGTAGGTACCTAAAGTTAGCATCTTTACAGGCACACTTAATAAAAAATTTTCGATTTTTATTTTCTACGCTCTACAGTGTTAATCGACGAGATCGATCATATGAGAGAGAGCAGGCAAATCCCTCCTGCTCTAATAGGTAGCATAGAGTATGCTGCGAAACGCAGCTCGATGGTTGTGGCAGGCATATTGAGTTCATATCAGTTTCGATCTAATATCTCTGAAATCTCTGAACTCTATGGTATATGAATGAGCGAATTGGCAAAAATAGTGGTTTACCTAGTAGCTCACAAAATGAATCATCATGATCGCAAAGAAAATTAAGAATCTAAAAAGTTTTTCTTCAGTCAACTTCGGTTAATACAACCCACCGCACTGTCCCTTAGCAAGCTATACTTTCTTTGGCCTGCTCATTGCTCAATATGCTAGTACTCCCAGATACAAAATCTAAAAATCTTGAAAGTTTGTTTTTCAAGATATTTTCAAAATATAAAAAGAGGAAAATATAAAATGCAATTTTGGAGTTTTATATAGGTAAATAGAACGTTACATTTATATTTCTTTCTACAAAATTATAGTCGGTTTGGGCAATGTACATAATTATACAAAAATTACCTAGGTATATGAATACCGAAAAACAATGTTGGTCATAAATAAATGTTAGGTACTGCTCTTTGAAATTTTGAGCAAATACAGTCGAATCCCTCTAAGTCGAACCTCCTTTAACTCGAATTTCCCTCTAACTCTAATTTTTCGACCCAATTTTTGCATTCCCTTCAATTTTGCATAGAAACGTCATCCTCTAAGTCGATTTCCCCTAAGTCGAAAATCCTTTTAACTCGAACATATTTTTTGATTCTTGACCTACTACAATATCCCTCTAAGTCGAATTTTTCGTCTGAAGAAAACAAAATTAAAAAAAAAAAGACTAGGAGCTGAAGAAGAGTTTGGCGAAATCATTAAGAATGATGCTGAAAACGCAATTGAAATATTATGCAAACTGCAATTTAAATTATCGAAAATGTCCCAGAGGAGATTCACTAGGTTCTGCCTATTTAAAATAGAATCATTTATTAAACGAGTGAGCACTGCTACTCTCACATCCCAAAAAATTGCAAATTTGTTTAACTAATTTCGTTCAAAATGTAGGTATACCTACTTTCCTATTTTTTAATTTAAATAAATTTGATTGAAAAAAAAAATAAATCCCTCTAAAATTTTTCCAGAAATCCCTCTAACTCGAACTTTTTTTTAACTCCCGTGAAAATTCGACTTGGAGGAATTCCACTGTATTTATTTATACATACCTATTAGATTAAAATCTTAGTAGTTTAAATTAAAGCTGCAAAAATTAGGGTTTAATGATTAAACTTTCAACTGTTTCAGTTCTAAAACGATTACGAAATTTAGTTTATTTTATTTTACAGCCAAAAATATTCAATCAATATTTGCAGCAGAATGTGGAGGTGATAAAATATTGAAAATAACATCGATTAGAATTGTAATAATAGAATTAGTAGAAAAGCTTTTCTTCAATAGAAAATTTGTTACATCTCAAAAAATTCTTGATATCAAAAATCTTTAAATTTAATGAATTTGTACAGATCTTTAAATCTGGCACCACTGGCGCTAGAGGTCAACAATCGCTATTACAAATCATATTCCCCGAAACGATTTCCATATTGTACGCATACATCCACTCAAGACCGCTTAACAACTTCTCAAATACTCAAATCCACTGCAGTAAAATCTGGTTTAATCGTCTATGTAAATCATCGGAACCCACTTCGCGTACATGGAATTAAGTTGTTGCGAGATTTCGATCGCAAATATCTCGCCGTCACCTCATTATTCCCATTCAAAATTGGATTTCTTTTGTTTGACAGTCAAAAATTAATTTCCAACCCACATTTTTTGCACTCTGCGCCTGAACACAAAACCATTATTATTTAAATTTGAATTTATTTAGTCAGGCAATCTTTCACCTGTTGTGATTTGAAACAAAATGCAAACAATTAAGAATGTATATATGGGCGGGCAATTAAAAAACTGTTTATCGAAAGAGCAGTCAAAGAAAAAAAAAAAAACACTCTAGAAGAGAGTGTGTGAAATTCCACCACAGTAACAATACCAACACCGTTCGGACTGAAAATTGAAATATTATTTATGGCAACGTGACTTTATGAACGCATTTATTAAAATTTAGAATTGCTTTTATGAGCTTTATAGCATCATCATCATAATTTTTATTATTCAATAAAGTTTTATTACAATTAATTGTTATGCTCGTCTCTCTATTGTGTTTTGGTCTTGTTTAGTCTGTCTGACTGTCTGGTTGCGGTTGGGACGGGACGGGACGTGTGCGTGGTCAATAATTTAATTAGTACACCACCAACTATAGAAACCAAATTTAGATATACCCACACACACAGCCACAGCCACATGAATATCGTATGTGTTTATCATTTTCGAATTCGAATGGGTAAGAGTTCTTTCTGTTCCTATTCACTGCTCTATTGACCCAATTACGCACCCGAAATAGCACTAAATGTCACATTTAATAGTTTCATAGACAGATATGTGTATATCATTTGGCGATGGATGATTACGTTTTTATGCCCAAATAACAATAGCGCCGGCGGCTTTATGACTGTGTCACACTTTGACTGAGAATAATTTTTGTCAAGTGGCATAACACGGCTTTGTACACAGGTTATACAGCAGGGTCGCACTGGCTGCTTTATGGTTCGGGCACACGATGCGGGAGTAATTATTCGGTGGTTAAACTTACTTTTACTATCGTGTTAAATAGTTAAAAATGCTATAAAAGCGGTTGAGCTGAAGAAGATCATCTCCTGCAGATACCTACCTACCACGGACACAATTTAACGGCCATGGAGTTGATTTATGTTTTTCTGGTCGTTATTGTGGGTTTCCTCCTTGTTTTCTTTTTTTTTTCATGGGAGTTTTCCCATTATAATCGCATTCTGGGTGAGGCAATGGTAAAGGATATAACTTAGGTAGATGGATGTGCAGATGAAAAATCAAGGAGGAGCCTGCGCACGAACCAAACTAAACCGAACGTCTATCATCGTCTTCTTCCCTCCTGGCCTGTCATTCTGGCAGACATAGTGCACGGAGCACGGAGGGAAAACGAATTTCCGAACAAGACCACAACCGGTCTGGGTGGAAAAAGGCAAGAAGTTGTTGCATGCGATGCACTGCGATGGCATGCATTGCATGGGCGAGTGTGTGCGGATGGAATTCCCCTTCTGTTCGGATGTGTGCGTGCAGAATAAGAATGGTTGCCATGGTGACGAACAGGGAGCCATGTTTGATTTTTCTAATTCGTATACACTCTCCTCTTGCTGACTGACTGATTGTGGCCAAGTGTGGGCTGGCCAAAGTGAGACAGTGAATGTGTATCTCTATGGCGCTGCTGCACATTAGAAGAGGTATACCTACGAATATAGTCGGTTGTCTGCTGGGGGTAGATTTTTTTTTTACACAAAAATCGATAGATGACTGGAAGGCGAATTGGTTTTCGTGTTTAAATTTTCTTTTATGGTGATTTTTGATTTTAATCTTCGATTCATCGAGTTTTGATTAGGCGTTTACGCTTTGCATGCGAAATGCGAAATTAGTTAGATTTTAGGTGGAGCATAACTATTTCGGTTTTATTGGTGATTGGTAGGTATTGATTTTTGCCAACTTTGTGGAATGAGGTTGGCAAGAATAATTTTGTTTTTTGATCTCGTTTATTCAGTGTTCAAAGCAGGGCGGGCTATTCGGATTTGGAAACTAATTTTAACAAATTATTAGAATCATTGTCACTGGTTCTGGGTAAATAGCTAATGGGCGATCAATTGATTCGTCAGTATTTGTATTGAAATGTCCATTTAAAAACAAGTGGGACTTGCTTTCTACATTAATTTTGGAAATGTCTTAATGAATTTGCTGTGTAAGTAAGTACCTATACTTAGTTCTCCAAAATGTCTAAATTTCAATTAACTGTCTTTCTTGAGGTAATTTCTTCTTGTGAGCGGCTATAAGTCGTGCTTAAACAATCATTAAGTCAAATATCGAGCGTTCTTCTCCGCTTTTCTGGAGAAGGTCGGTAAGGTAATTTTTGCTGCCATCTTCGTCTGCATATTACATATACCTTAGTATTATTAAGCCTGATGTTGTGAGATAAGGGATGGGTTCCAATTTACTTGTCGAAAGCTCAGAACCTTTTTCACTAAACAACAAGACTGATGCAACGAGAAATGCATCCAACTTGGATAACAGTGCTCGATCGTTTTACTTTAGATTCTTGTGACAGTATTCCGGCAGCGCTGTCAGTCAGAGAGGACTTCACTTAGTCCTCGAGAAACTGTTTGCACTCGGCGGTGCGAATTTTCAAAATTGGGGATCTTCTACCGCTACATCAATGGGTAGTCACCTAAAACCTGATCAGCCTTTTTCATCTCATTTCGGTCAGATACGATTTTCGAATGATCCGCATTTCCAAATGAATATGAAACAATGACCAGTACAACTTCATTACCGAACACAGTTGGCTACACTCCGGGATATGATGAGTTGATGTCATTGCCCAATGCATGTCTATAGACAGCTCCAACTCATTTGAATAGCCTATCTGCCCCTATCACACCTTCGGTTTTGTATAAAGCCGTATAATTGTAGACAGTATAACCACTATTTCAACAAAGCGTATACTCCAACTTTGTAGCTTTTATATCATAAACTTGTCTTTACTTTGACTTTAAATTCCATTTCTCAGTTGCATTGCAAATAGAGTTGATATAAGGAAAGGAGGCATTTGCCTATAGGTAGGTACCTGTGTGGGTAAACAAATATTTTCTTATTTTCTGATATTCGGTTTGGAAGTCTTTTACCTGTTTTTCAACTTGATACCTCTTTACAGAAGTTACCATCCACAGTAGTGCCACTTTATTGTTAAACGCTCATTCTGCCTCAAGTCCATCATAAATTATTTTTTCGAAAAAAACACATTCTCTGAGCGCCAAATCCTCAACAGAGTTATTTTCTCTTTTCTTTTTTTATAATTTCCCAAAAAGTGCAACCTTTCGCAATTTCACTTCTGTTAGGTGCAATTAAACCATAAAAAATGCACGCATATTTTTTTGTTATCCATCTCGGTATTGTGCAGCAACCGTCATAAACAACGCAGGTTAGGTAATATTATTGTAATCTCTGTCACTGGAAAATCGTTGATTCCAAAACAAAAACAGTGTGCAGTTCCTTCGGTTTAACTTGTTTGTGCGCGTCCGCTCAGCTGGCGAAACAATGTTAACCTGAAATTCACAACAAAAAAAAGGATCGCAAATCCAGTAAAAAAATAAGATTTACGACAACTCATCACACACACCGTCAGTAGCGGTGCAGTGTTTCACCCTTTTTGGGCTAGGAATAGTAAAAGGTGTGCTGCACGACATGCTCTGCCAGAAAATGGAAATTACTACGCCCTCCAGGATGGTCGTTGTGCAGAATTTTTTGTCATGTATATGTATTTATTGTTCAACTGGGTAAGACCTTTTGCCACCTCCTGGTGGGTATATGCGGTGAATGTCCTCTTATAGCACAAGGAGTATAGGTATACCTATCCGTGTGATGTCAGTGTTACCCTTTCATGTAATAACTTTCTAGTTTATCTGTCGCGTTTTCTCTTCTATTTTTCTTTTTTGACATGTTTTTGGCAAACAGACGTTGACGATGAAAAAAGTACCGAAGGACAACGAACAAGAACAAAAAAAGGGAAATTTTGTCTCCGATAATTTTATGTGGCATGAAATTTGTCATTGTCAGTGCTCAGTGCATTGGATATAAATGTAGAGAGTTTCGCTGAGTGTAATCCTTTTGCCCTCAACAATAGAATTCAGTCAGAAGAGAAAGTTTTTGTGAGAAATGTTGACTTCCTGCTAGGGTGTAATTATGATATAGTTGTCTCAGTGCTCATTGTTTGTTGAAGGTTGGATTCGTAAAGGCTAAGGAGTAAGGACTAACAGGCATATTGGTGAAATGCCTCTAGTACAAAGAGAGATGGCACTCTTGAGGGATCATATAGATGTGTGTAACATCTTTTTGTCACAGTCACAGACTACTTAGAAAATGCTTTCCCACCAAACCGGGCAATTCGCTTCGAGTACCCGGAAAAAGATTTTGTTCGCCCGCGCGTTCATCTGAGAATCCCAGGCGATTCTTTACATTTGATGTGAAATTGTTAACATCGCGATGAATATCGACGCAAGAATCAACGGCCATCCATCAAAACCAATTTGCAGAAGTGTAAAAGGAGGTTGAGTACTTGCTTCATTTAGTTCATGATATCAGTTCTGAATATATTGTTCAATGTGCAGGTGCTGTTAGGTATTAATATCTTTTTATATACGCACTGGGGCCTCCTTGTCATAGTCTGTCGTAGTCTGCACATGGATATTAGCAAATGTGCAATAGACAGGTATACCCATTTTTGAGTTCATCTTCAATAGCAATATTATTAACGAATTGAACTTGAAATATCAATTCCCCTCGTGGCTGACAACATGACAACTCATCATCGCCCCACAAAATTTATCACACCCCGGCCGATATTAATTTTCATTTAATCGGATTCAATTTACACATATTTGGACATCCGTGTATATGTTGCGCTTATGATCCTTTGTTTCATTGTCATTAATTGGATTTGTTTTCATTTTGTTTGCAGGTCCAAACGGTTGCCCGAGACGTCGAGGTCGACAAACTTACACCCGATTCCAAACACTCGAATTGGAAAAGGAATTCCATTTCAATCACTACTTAACGCGGAGGCGACGGATCGAAATCGCACATGCACTCTGCCTAACTGAGCGTCAGATAAAAATTTGGTTCCAAAATCGCCGAATGAAATTGAAGAAGGAACTGCGAGCTGTGAAAGAGATCAACGAGCAAGTGAGTTATTTTTATGCAATACTTTTGTGGTTTAATTTTTTTTTTCCCAATTTATTTTTATTTATTTATATTTCTTAATTTCTCTGAATATGGGAATGAAAATATTGTTATGGTGTTTTTGGAACAGATAAAGGGGATTAACCGAATTGTCTTGCAAAGAAAATATATAAGACCAATGCCAAATTGAAATTCTTAATTGCAAAGTGTGAGTGAGGAGTGCGTCACTGAGATTGATTGAAATTATTTTTAGTTGCCATACTTGGTGGGAGAGATATCATTTTTGTTGGTAAATTGATTTTATATCCCCGTATACCTACCCAGTGTCAATATCGATGTGAGTCGAACCGACTTAATGAGTCAATTGAAGCTGTGCAAGCAAGATGCCGGCGGTCCATTTATTAGTGGAAATGTTGTGGATCGTATAATATTGGCGGTATAGTCATTTAAAATTCGAATTAATGCTCACGCTAGATATCGGATTTCAATTGGTTTTTCGTGATTCAATGAACCCGAACAAAGGTAGGGCTTGGAATTTAAAATTTTATTCATCGATAAATGCTTGAATAAATGTTTTTGTCATCTGATATCATGAAAATATATCTGATATCAGTAACGATATATTATCAAGCATAAGTCGCTTGTGTTTAGTGAGACTATATTTTTTTTCTGATGAACAGCACCCTGTATAGTTGGCCTTCAAATGCTACTATTTTTCTAATCTTAGCTAAATTGAATGACGCAAAATAAAACTACATTTTATGGCACTAGAGTTCGAATCAGACTTCAAACATGCTCCTCCAGCTGACTTCAGTTTCCGACGATACAAGTTTGTCGACCTACTTGACATTTCAAATAAGAATTGACTTAAATTGTCTTCCGAAAGTCGACTCGCTCTAAGCTCAGTTTCTTTTAATATATTCTAGCATCGGGATTATCCATTTGACCTGCAGCGATGGATGATAATGAGGACATAATTTGATCAGGATTGCATAGGTATTTTCTTGAATTAAAGTTTTGCATGCAACATTGCTCCCCGGCATAGTTATTCTGCTGACGAATTTGAACAGTGTTTTTATAAATTTCTATACGAAATTTTCTGCGTTGCTATGAGAAGCTCATCAGGGTCTCTTCTGTTCTCTCAGTCACTGGTTTTCGATTTCAATTAGTGGTATTGCAACGTGTTGTCCTTTGAAAATTTAGCCCCCAATATTATTAACCTGTATATAATCCTGACTATGGTGTAAATGTAGAACTTTATGGATCTCTTTTGCCTAGATTAGCTTTTAGGAACCATTTAACTTAACGGAGGCGTAATTTTGAATTATATTTTTTCAACTGTAATAATATTTCTTAAGGGTACTCTTAACTAGATTGACTACATCCCCAAGTAAACAGTTTCTTTTAACTGTGAACGATAGTTTTTGTTTATATTGAATGAAGATCCTTGTTTTTTGATCAGGATTCATGCAAAATGGCATTTTGAGTGGGACTTCAGTTGATTTACTTTCACATGTTGAACTATATCTTCCCATATTTCATATGACAGATTGGCAATAAACTAGCTTGGTATACTGTACCTATGTACCTATATACGACATACCTCATCAACTGTTTATTGAAGTCACCTGAAAAACTTAATTGCTGTGTAGGTACCTAGTCGCGATCTAATGTATAGAGTCACCATCCTTTAGCCCAAATAACCGGTAATGTTGGGTCAACAGGAGAAAACCCACTTAAAACACAACCGCGGTTTTTTATCTATAAACATTTATATACTAAAAAAGCTTTTTCGTAATCTGTCTGTTGTATACTCGTATATCTACAAATTGTTTAACCAACTTTTGTCCGCACTCTTCTATTTCAGGCTCGACGTGACCGCGAAGAACAGGAAAAAATGAAAGCCCAAAATGAAATGAAATCCGCCCAACACAATGCCAACAAACCACAAGATCACCAGCAACATTCGATTGTATCCCATAACTCGTCTGGCCATCTGCATCACCCTGTTGGCCTGAACGACTCAAAACTGGGACTTGGTATGGGCGTAGGTGTTGGCAGCAATTTGGGTATGATGAGTGCACTTGACAAGAGCAATCATGATCTATTGAAAGCAGTCAGTAAAGTGAACACATAAATTAATTAATTAAACAGAAATACCTATTATAAAAAAATAAAATCCACCTACATTTAATTAAATCTAAATGCAAACGTAAGAATTGTAGTAGAAAACAAAAGAAAAAAAAAAAAAACAATGCAAAAGTGACTGCAATAGATCTACGTAAAAACTGAAACACGTACCGACACTCTAAATACAGTAAACTGCGCAGTGTATTATTGTAAAGATTAAACTTAATTTAATGAGTTAAGAAAATGAATATAAATTAGTTTTTGATATATATATAAAACAAATGAATAGTATTTAATATTTTCTTCTCAGAAAATACTGTATCCGTGTATGAAAAAAAGAAGTTAGATTTTATTTGTTTCTTTAAGAAGTTAAACTTAATTTTTCGTGTTAATTTTATACTTTTCACTTCAAAATTGAAGAATTGGCGATATTAAATTTAATTTGTATTTTTTTTTTAACCTTTTCTTTGTAGGTATGGATGTAAATATTAATATAACTTGATTGCCATAATATGATTGTGTTATTATTTTTATGTTTAACGGTTTTTATTTCGACTTTTTTCCCCCCAGACTAAGTCAGTCGTAAATAACATATGAAAACATATTTACTATCCCTAATGTATAGATGTATTATTTAATTAACAAAATATTAAGTTAAAAGAGAAAAAAAAACCGAAGTAAATTAATTCCCTTAAATATTCTGGTGTGTTGCATACCTAAACGTAAACAGCGTACAGTGAGTTTAATTGCCAGTGAATGTTAAAAAATTAGTTAAACTGATCTAAACAGACATTTGCTTATGAAATTGCAAACAAAACATGTTGTTTAAACTATTGCAATACATAGACGAAGATCCAAGTAAAAAATGTCGATGTGAAAATAATAATAAAAACAGAAAAAAAGAGAAACAACAAAAATTAAGGCTTTCTAAGAGCCAATCAACCCATATACGTATTAGATTATAAGGCCAAAATATTAGTGTAGATATATATTATATATTTTACTGAGTGAATATTAGTATATAAAAAAAAAGAATTAAAGGAAAAATAAAAATCTCTATAACGAAATGAACTACAAAAATCCTAAACAAAATACGTAGAATATGAAACAATACACCCAAAATATACACCATGTTATTATGCTCTAAATTTAACGAAAACCACTTACGTAAATAAAATACCTAATAAATAATATATTCAAATAGAAGATACAAAAATTTTCGATAATTTTTATGAAATAATTTGCTTTTTCTTTGTTAAAATTAATAAAAATGCAATTTTCCATATTATGCTACACAAAAAAGGTGATATTTTTTTTAAAATATATTATTCAACTTTTGTTTATGATTTTGTTTTTTTTTTTTAAACTTTGTTATATGAATAATTTTCATCAATTGGTTATGTACTATTAAATTTTATTCAAACTATATAGCTTTTTGGTGTTTATTTTTTTTTTTTGTGCGAATACTTTTCCATCCAATCTTTTTGTTTGTTATGAAATTTTAGTGAAAACTAATTCTATATAAATGTTGTTCTTAGTTCTAATTTGGTTGTACGACATTTTCGGTTATTTAAATGATTAACGTAGAAAAATAAATGTTCGCATATTGTTTCATATGAGAGGAGGAATGATAAACAAAAATTAATTTTAATTTAACATATTAATTAATAACAGACGAAGTAACTAGTTAGTTCAAACAGGAAAAAAAATTGAAGAAGTAGGAGAAACATGAAAATATTTATAATTTCTTATTTCAAAAATAAATGCAAATTTGAGACTTAAAAAAAATACTTAAGATATTTTGTTTTCTTTATATTTTATTGGCTTTATTTGTTTTGTTAGTCTTTGGTTATATCATTGGCGTTGTTCGTGCTTATAAGCTTTTGGATGTTGTCTCAATTGGTGTATTGTGCTGGTGTCCTGTGATTTTTTATTTATTTTTTTTTGGTTTTAAATGAATATTGCATGTAGTTAATGGTTCGATTCGAATTGGAGTGGGATATTCGGCTTAAGCCCTTTATTTCTGAAATAGTCGTCAATATTGTGGCCATTATGAGGTGAGCAACAATGCCAATGAAATTTTCTAATATTACCCACTTGATGGACGGCACAGTGAGACGCAAACTTTAGTGGATGATACAGTCGTGCCAGAAAGTGTCCATTTGCAAAGTAATAGATTTTAAAGTGCTATTAAATAAGTTCTTTCAGTGTTTTCGATCGAACGGCCCCACTTCCAGCACTGACTTCTTGTGGAGCTGCAGGTTACCGCATCTTCACTCTGTATAGCTGGTGCTTTATTTGGAAGTTAAATGCGTCAACTGATAGAATTCCCCATGCAAATCGTAGACTTCGGTGCAAAAAGAGTTTAAAATCGAAAAGATGGGCGAGTTGTGTCAAAATGAGCTATTGAACAATGTAAAGTGAATACATACCTACTTACTTAGGCGGCTGTGCCGTTGGGGTGATTTAATACGTCAACTAACAATTTTCTTCAATTAGCCCTGTTCATAACCAAGTGCCTAAGTTTTAGTGTGTACCGTCATAGATGAGGTAATCTTCTATGTTTGGAAAGCAAACTCTGCGGACCGGATCATTGATGTCCATTCGCTTTACACTTCTTTGCTAAGCCCGCAACTAGTATTTTTCGATGTCGCTTTATGCACCAGTTTGTATATAATTGGTCGTTGGGGTAGTCATCTTAGAAATGTCCACTTATCTTAAGATCATTTCTTCTCTCAAGTCGACGAAGTTATGTCTTCATTCGCTGTATTCCTATAATAATTATACCAAAGACGACCTCACCTTGATGTAATGCAGTAGCAAAAGGGGTGCTGCCGACTCGACTGCACAACTGCGGTGGTGAATTTTTTCGGAGCGATGAGTTTTGCTCAAAAACCATTTCACAAAACACGAAAATGATAGATCGCCGAGAAAAATTATTTTTGATCGCTAATGGTTTTGGAATGAGGGTATTTATGTCCTGTGTGATATTCCCCTATTGTATAGGTAAATATACAGAGTTGCTAGGGCGGAAGGAGTATGAATATAACCCGCGTGGTATAAACGAATTGCGGACATGGGCGATTTTGTACAATACGTCTGTACTTATGATGTGGGCTTGTAAGTTGTCTCAACCAGTGCCTGAATTATAGCTTGTTAATGGCGTTTGCTAATTTACTGTACGGTCCTTAGTCGTTGTTCCGAAATCTCTTGGCAGGAAAACTGTGCAGTGCTGGTAGACAAAGTCTTTAGCTCCTTCTGAGTCAAATCTCTTTCTCAGGTTGCCGATGTTGGGAATCCATTCTTGATGACAGCATACCGACCTGATGATATAATCTCATATTTACGTACAGGATATTGAAAATACTTGTAATTCATTTAAAACTATGGTACTCTTCCTCTTAATGCTGTTGTAGTTTATAGTTTCTAGGATTGAATGCAAAGACCGAAGAGTATCCCCTGTCAAATTCTACTGAGAAATTTTTTCTCAGAGAACTATAAACACATAAACTTTGGTAGGAATAACATCTTTTTCGAAATGGACCAATAGTTCCGCACTTCTACTTCTATGTCTACAATTCACTTGATGTAAATCTTTCAGTTGGTCGGGCTATATGAAAAATGGTAATTTTAATGAAACCTTTTAACTTTCATCGTGCAAAAAGAAGCTGGACCAGGTTTGAGAACCTAATCCTAAACCTGAGAACCTAATGGACCATAGTGAAATACAAATGCTCTGATTAAATATATCGATTCATTTCTTTGCCGCAGCGACTGCGAGTAAGGCTTTTCCTCCATAGTTCGATGCTATCACAACCCATAGAGTTTAAAATATCTCTTATTGGCATGTTGCAGATTGCAGTTAATAAACTTTACGAATTTCCCGATCGCTAATATCCGCCGTACCAAATGATCCGAAAAAAAAAACCGTATATACTCATTAAAATTTTTATATTTGTGTACTCTTTACATTTGGAAAAAAGTAAAACATTCTTTTAAATAATCTCCTTAATAAATTAATAAATATTTAAATTTAATACTCAAACAAAATACGTAAATCCAATAATAAAATTATTAACCCGCATTATACAAGTATATATCAAAGCAAAACAAAATAAATATAAACAAAATATTTATACAATCCCTTGCATACGTACCGTATCTACATATATTATATTTATTTTGTTTTCACAATTTTTGGAATCATTAGTAATTGTTTTGATATAATTCTGTGATAAGAACTGGAAAATTATTTATTTTACAATGAAAACTTAAGATAAACCAAAAAAAAGAAAACTAAAATTAAAATAATATATCTAAGCAAGAAAAACATTTAACAAAATCCCATCCATATTTCAAGTTCGATAACAAATGCACACATATTTACATAAACCTAAGGAAAACCATATACGTATATACAAAACCATTCAGTTGAAATTATTTGACTGTATAGAAGAGAAAAATAAATATTAACCCTGAAATGAATCCCAATATTCAAAATGAAAATACGTAATTCTTAATAAATAATAACCTATCAAAAGAAAGAAAAGATAAAAGTTAGTTTTAGTGTTAACTAGTAATTTAAATGATTATTATGTGTAACGAGCTATATGTAGATCTCTCGATAATTTCCTTTTATTTTTTAATTACATTTGTGGCAAAATGACGAGCGAAATGTTGATTTGTAAAATTTGTGTAGAAAACAACACTCAACTTTACTCCGTATTGAATAATTTACTAAACTAAAATAAGGCTTACTAGAATTTAAAACAACAAAAAAGTATTTACTACTGAATAACTCTAGTATGAGCTATTAATAAATAATTAAATGATTAATTAATATTAAACGAAAGCTGGTATTTCATTTAATTTATTTATGACCACCCTTTCGCATTTTAATTTGTTTAACAATTTTGTTGGCGAGTCAGTGGTATTTCTCACCATACCAAGGATGGACAATTCGTAGTCCGTGAAATTGAGAAGTGGATGTGGGAATGTCGTATCCATGTGGTATTAATGTGGTCCCAATTGTCTTACTGTATTGTAGTTTAAAAATTTAGAACATAGCATCGCGGCTGCTATCGTAGGGCCAAATCAAGGTTGAGTTTCATTCACAAGGCTGTCAAGGAATACGCACTTAAACCAAAGTTGGAGATCCATTGTGATACCACGGGACTGACACGAGTGAGGCGGCTCGCGGCCAGAGTTCGACTGAACATTACTAAAATTTAAGCCCCACGTCCCCTCTAATAGCAGAATATGCAAGGTTATTCTTCTGTTCCTTCATATTATTTTTAAATCTGACCATGCACAAAGGGACCTGTGTTCGAGTTATTTGCGTTGAGCAGCGAAAGTAAAAGACACTGACAGTGGTTGATCACTGACTCAGGTTTTATCATCCAGTTCTGAGTTGATGTTCCTTTCATTGAGCAGACTTTTGCAAGGGGTCAAGGCTCGAGTTCTGCAATATGCTTCTCAATCTGCACATTTCGATATTGATAGAAATGTATTCGAAGTTCAAGGATAAGGCCCACGTTTTGTCGTATTTCTGTCATTTCTTGTTAAGAAGGACATCAAGCCAGCGCTCTTATAAGTCCACTGCTTCAATGACATGAAGATGATTCAGTTATCTATTGCTCATAATACACGCTCATATATTTCCGAACGTGTTTCAGGACCAAAGATGGGCGTTCCAAATATGCACGATAGAAGTTCGTGTAGAAACTTAAGCTCCCATTTCATTTCCTAGGTATGGCTTGTTTTCCTAAAAAGAGAGCTAATTACCTATAGGAAGGTGTACTGTTTGGGAGCAAGTTTTCATGTAGATTAGTACATGAAAAGGGAGCGACTTTAGGCTGGGCTACAAATTTTAGTGAGACACTGCTTGATGCTTGATGACAGCACAGGACTTTGGAAGGGTGAAAAAGGGTTAGGTCTTGGAAGAGAACCCCAGGGCCAGTTAAAGCCTTCTTCGTTTTTCAGTTCTTAGGCAGAGGTTAGCTATTATTTTGTTGCGCTTCAAGACTTTGCAACCACAAAGATTACAGTTTCGTCAAAGCACTAGATTTCGGGGCAGTAAAGTCATAGACAACTCTTCTCTTGGGAAAGTATAACAAAACTATTACAAGATTAAATTCATAGATAGGAAAATACCAGTAGGTATGTGCAAACTTAATAGCTGGTTGATATCTGGCTAATAAAGTCGAGCTATGGCGATTTATAGGGGCTAATGCTCTTGACTGACGACTTCCCCGCTCGAGGTCAATCAGGAAGGAATCCGCTGGTCTCTAACTAACCCAGAGCGTTCACTGAAAAAAAAAGGCAGCGGACATTAAAGTTGTCTTTAAACCGATCCGTATGGTGTGACTTCGACATCCGGTAGGTAACGCTTCATTGCAAACCATAATCATAGTTGCCAATAGCTTCTGTCGCTTACTTACATGACAGTTACAAGTCGAGGTCGCAACAACTGGAATTTACTGTCAAATTGGATGATGCTGTACATATGAGTTAGTATGGTTGCAAAGTGCAACGCCTACGTTAAAATAATACTTCACGACTTTGGATTGCGATGGGTCCATGTTGTGACGAGTGTTGTACCCTGTTGATCCTTAATAAAAAAAATGCTTACTTTAACTTTTCCTCTATTCAAGTCTTCGTCACCAACTTAACTAATTGTGACCAAAAATTAAATCAAAAAATATATAAGATGCACCTCGCAGAATCCAATCTACATAATACCCAACAAAAGCTCCATTATATGCCAAACGAACCGCAAAAAGTTCAACGAACTCGTAACTACCGATTATTTGTCGACATCCAGACAACCGGAGCACACAAATTAAACAAATGAGTCCACACAAATTAAATCGAAGTGAAACAAAAGTATGCGCACAACAAAATATACACACAACTTACTGTTTGCCTCGGCAGCAAACCTAATCCAACTATACAATTGCTTGCTGCGCCAAATCTCCACTTAAGCCAGCCATCAATTCTTCTGAAACTTCCATTTATCAGCTGACAAATGGCACTCGGGGCAATCGAGAAACACCTTGCACAGAATACATAATGGCAATGTAGATCCTAATTTTATACATAATAACGTTATGTAATATATCAGCAAATATTTGAAGGGATGGCTCAGCCCTCTACCATCAGCTACCCTAGAGCTGAAAAAAAAAAACAAGAAAAAATATCAAGAAACGGCAGCAAGAAAAACAAATATCGGCAGGGAGTGTATAATGGACAAATGCTACGTCAATATGCATCACACAGAAGGATACACACGAATGTTGTGCTCGGTAGGAGTATATACAGTACCTGGTGTTGGTGTAGTGAATAAATTAGTCTCATGGGTATAATTTTATTAAATCAACTAAAATTTGCAACGTTAGCTCCTTGGATTGTTTTTGTTCTTTCTTTTTTTTTTGTGTTTCACTGGAGGGAGTGAGATTACATTCAACTTTCTGACATTTGCACACAGCATCCCTTTGCGAAAACCCTAACGAGTGAAGGGAAACAGGTCCACCAGGACGAGGACATTGGGTGTTAGCCGCCGTGAGGGGATGGAATAGTTAAATTTGGACTTAACGGAGCAGAATATAAATTAAAGTTAAATAATGGAGAAAAAATGCCAGCTACTTCGTCGCGCAGGAGTTGTTTTTGTGTTTTTTTTTTTGTTGTTTTTGTTGCTTTTTTGTAATAAACACACAAGGATAGTGAAGACATGAAATTAGAAATGGAGATACGTAATGGCGTTGAGCAGTGGGCCGTTGATAATTTTAGTTCGTTTAAGGTAGGTACCCAGGGCGTAATGGACATTATTCCGCTAGACTCAGATGTCAGTGTAAAATTATTGACAAATATTTAACCGAACAACTGTTGGATTTTAAGTGAAACGTACAAAAGTATACACGCAGAAAAATCACTTATTTAAAATCAACCAACTTTCGGTTAAAAACTACCAAGCGATACTATTAATATAGCTCTTACAGAGTTTGTGGATTAAAAATAACCGAGTCAACTTGTTTAACGAAACTCGGTTAAAAATAACCGATTTATCAATTTCCTTTCCAAATTTTCTCGGTCGTAAATAAAAAACTAACTAATAACAACAGAGTAACATGGTTGATACCAACTAATAAAGTGTGTTATTTTTAATAGCATGATTTAACCTTTTTAACTCGCTAGTTTTGAACAACAAAACTCGTTTATTTTCTACAGAGACTTAGTTAATTTTAACCCATTTTTTTTTTTAACCGAGTAAAAATTCCACTCAGTTAAGGTTTAAATTTCTGCGTGAAAGTTGAGTAATAAAGCAACAAGTTTGACCAAGTTTAACGCACCCTATGAGAAAGATTGTTCGAAAGAAATTCATTTTAAACATTCTAACAGAATTTGCAGTATAGGCAGTCTTTCTGCATTCGGCACAGCTGTGCCGCATATAGGAGCCTATCGGGTATTTAGTTTCCTGTAGGGGCTACAATCAATGAATGTATTTTCTATTAAGATTTAAATAGCTTTCTGCTCAGTCTGCATGTTTCCAGATTAATATTTTTTCTTATACCATGGCCTCACTATAAACCTTTTGTGCAAGATAACATGTCCTTAGCAGAGTTGTAATCTTCATATACCTCGGCAACTAACTTAATAGTCCTATGGTGTTTTTACGGGCATTTTACAGACTATATTGCATACGAAAATTCTATTTTCCCTCAATCAAGTGACGTGATGGTGCTTTTGTCAGAGTTTGGGGCGGTCGCCATCATCTTATAGGAAAAAGGACCAGTTTGAGACCAACTTTCACTGCCTTAAAAACAAAATTATTCGCTTAATTTGTAACTTTCTCCATTACGTAGTAAGAGGAAGATATTGTTTTCGTTCAAAATTTCGAACTCGAGATATTAATCAATTCTGATATTAGGATGAGTGGGTTGCAAAATTCTGTCCGGTCTGCCCGTCCTTCCACAGGCCTGTAGCCTAAACGGCTTCCCGGATTACGGTCAAACCTCGGATTTGGAGTTTTTGGGCTTACAGTTCGGGATTGTTTTTTTTTCAGGTAACCTCAATATTAATGGTACAATTTTCATACCAGTTTGATTTGATCGAAAACGGCTATAACGATTTCAACCAAAATTGATATTTGAGCTCAGGTAGGTGAGGTTACCATGACTGTATACCCTGTTTTTGACTGAAAATTCGAATAACGGTAGGTACCTACTTTTGAAATTTCGACATATCTCGAAAACGGTCTATACGATTGCAACAAACATTTATTTCAAAGGATATGTGGTCATTTTAATAAGGCTAGGAGCGCACATGCGATTTCAATCACACGACTGCTTAGTCCCAAAAAATATAACCCACACATTTCAATGCGAATGCGCACACTCAACGTCAACAAATCACAGCGTTTATTATCCCGCGATTTGTTCCATTTTTAGAGCGACGCGATTATCACCAAAATAAATAACCCATATCAACTTCAAGCAACATACACACACTTGCGATTTAAATCGTTGCGATTGGAAAATCGATGTCGCAACCAGATGTGGGTACGCAGACGATCGCACTTGCGGTTTTCTATCGCATCATTATTTAGTCGCAAAATATATGCAGCTGAATAACCGCAGCGATTAAAACAACCAAGCAACTACGAATTTTCTATCGTTGCAACAAAAAATCGCATGTGCGCTCCTAGCCTTACTTAATAGCAAACTCAGTTTTTCTCTATATTATCGTACAATGGATTTTTGAAAAAAAAAGTATTTTTTTTTAAATTTAGTGGTAGTTTATAGGAAAACGGCGATAGCGATTTTGACCAAAATGCAAACTTAGAGTCAAATGGATGTTTTCAAAATTATTGTGTCCTCAATTTTCAATTCGAAGCATCAAAAACTGCTCATATCTCGAAAACCCCATCTTTGATTTCCATAAAACTTTAAAAACGAAGCAATGCTTACATCCCGAACAATAACCTATAGGTAATCTGTTTTCAGCTAAATAGTTAAGCAATCGTATTTTTTAAACTAAACATTGCACCATTTGGTACTGTTTTCTAGGCAAATTTTACACAAATCGCTGTAACGATTTCAATCAAAACTCATATTTAGGATAACAAAACAACACTAATTAAGATCCCATACTTAGTTTTTCTCAAAAAAATCGTATAAACAAGTTTTGTAATTATTTACCAAATATTACTATGAGTCGGTGAGTCGGTGAAATATGCCACACTTAACAGTAAACAAATAAAATGAAATAGTAAACGACAAGTTTAGTACACATTTGTTGTCAATTTCATTGGAATGTTGTTTTATTTCAATACATAACTTCCATTCAAAATATTGCTCACTTCTTCTTTTCAACCATATTGAATTTATGCACCTTAAAATAATTCCTTATGTGCTTTTCACAATTAGAAACTCCCACTAGGTTTCCATCGGTATATTTGGCTTATAACTTTTAATGCAAATTCAAAAACAAACCTCTTAAATCTTACATAATATAAAAGATATCGGTCTAATACGAACCCTACTTCTAATCATAGATACCTTAAACCAACGTTACTAAAATATTACAGTCAACCAACAATAAAAATCGGAAACAGATCGGAAAACAGAAACTTCGACTACACTTTGCCTTGTACTCTTATAAACTGTAAGATCAGAATAGAGAACAGTAGGCGCTTATAACCCTCTAATCAGAAAATGCGACAATTGCCTGTTTCCGGGGAGCTTAAACTTGTAAACTCACATCGTTATTTCATATAATTACTGCCATATCAGATGAATTGCGCAAACGTGCATTTTGTATAACACTATTCCTTTTCCTTATGAACCGTTAATTTTATCTAGCATTGCTTTCAGATCCTTACCTACCCATCAGCAGGGTTCTCCCTGCTCTACCTACCCGTCTACCTAACCTAACCTAAACTTTTGATCAACGAGCAAGTTTCGTTGGACACAGTCGTGCACTTTATTTTTTTATTAGGAAGGTTGTCGAGATATGCAATATTGTGTGTTATATTTGTTTTCCAATATGTTGTGCATAAGCCAAGTTACTATTTAGTGGTAGAACTTCTAACACTGATGGGCGAACTCTAGTATAACTTAAAATATAAATTTCGTAGGTCAAAATCGCTTGAACAATCGACCATGACAGTCGCATCGAAATCATAATCTCACCACTGAAATAAACCAAGATAGGTACCTACGCGTACCCCTCTTTGGATATCTATAGGTCCCAATTTCGCTATAGCAACAATTACATCTATTTGCAAAGAAACTTGCATCGTAACAATACAACCAAGTGCGCTCATTTATCACTTTTGCCACAACGTGCCCTCCGGTGGAAGGGGGACAAACTAATTACGCCTGTGAAAGTAACATATGTTTCCACCGTTGATTTTCCCTTAAATGCCGCTTACATAATTGAAACGTAACTATCATATATATTTTGCATACAGCACCCCATCGAATCGGCAGAAGTTCCTCCAATTGGATTTCTCCTAACCCAACAGCCAATTCAGTCCTGGGAAACACAACAACAGATGCTATCCCCTGTGCCCGTCCAAATAGGGTGAGCCTCTTCCAGCCAATACCTTAAAAATGCAAACACGGCGTACATGCACTCGTATAAATGTACCCCAATAGATCTCTACGGAATAACGTTATTATCTTAAATATATGAGAATATAAATGTGCACAACCTGTGCACAAGTCGTATCTACTGAATGTGCGCATGATGCCCCCTTTGACGCATTTATCTTCATAAACGAGGCAATAGCATTTTGTCTTTCGTTCTAATATTAAAAATCCTTCGCCAAGACCCACTGATCTTCGGCACGACATCCTTTATCATTCTGATTACACAATTTTCCTTTCCCCAACCGGAACCCCATATATCGTCGGGCACGGGCACATACGGGTGGTAACTTTGAACGTTCGCTTGCATTGGCTTCGGCAGAAAGGTCTGCGCAATATAATATAGGAAATAAAGATAAATATTATTGGTAAAAGATGCTAACCCGCCTCTTGGCTTTATGTGCGAATGCTGTGTGAAGTTTTCTAATAAAAAGAAAACACGACCGTGTATGGATGAACGGACGAGTTCTAAGTACGTGCCAAGAAAGCTGAAGTAGTACTCCAATAAAGAATATCACTGGCAAGGAAGGAGAGGATATCTTGCAGCAAGCTTTTTCAATATAAAGATAATCCGTTTGGTTTGCATTGTGTTCTCGTTGCTGCTTATATCTCTGGGGGCATTAATGAAATTTAATTAAACGATTGGGTGTGTAATGAAATTCGAACGTGCCATTCGAAGGATATCGAAGAAGTCGCATAAATTGTATTAATTACGCGTTTTTTGTGTAGGCCAACGAAAAGAACTTGGAGTGCGTGTACGAGTGCGCCTGGAAGAATATTCCATACCCAAATTGAAAGGTACAGCTTTGCAAAAAAAAGTTGTACCTAAGTATGTTGAAAGAGAACCTTTTGGGCGTCTAATGAGTTAGACTATGGACTACTCTAATGAGGTGAACACTTTAGGCTTAGAGATATTTTCCTCGAAATATTTAGCCTCTTGAGGACTTGATGACTTGTCTGTTGTCAAATGTAGGTCTATAGGTACTATGAGGTTATGTTAACTTAAAATGGAAGAATGATTTATATATTGCATATGGGGAAAAAAACTTGAATGGCTGCTCTTTTCTTGCACACCCTTTTGACAATATATTTCTGGAAAAGTAACAGTGATTGCGTTTTGCTCCTTCTTTCTTCTCCAACATTTAATGTATTTAATTGAAGTTAAAAGTGTTTAATGATGAAACAATTTTGGTTACACATTTTCTGTTAAAATAAAGTTATGTTATGTTAAAGTGGCTCTCGTTGAGAGAAACACTTAGGCCGTTGATCGGCCCATTGTGCATACCACTAGTGTTTAGGGGTTCCTTTACTGGTTACTCATGTGAACCATTTACTGCCGTTGATAAAGCTAAGAATATTAGCAGCGCTGATACAGCTTAGATCGCTAAGATCGTTGAGGAAGTAGTTTCCTAGGTACGCCATCCTTAGGTTGGATAGGGCGGGGCAGCTGCAGAGAAGGTGGGTGACGGACTCGTCCTCCTCCTCATCCCTACAGCTTCTGCAAAAGTCATTGTATGGCAGACCAAGTCTTTGCGCATGTCTGCCCAGAATACAATGACCGGTGATAACATTAGCAACCAACGAGATACTATATCTGTTGAGTCGAAGAATCTCCCTGGATTTTTTGTTATCCAGTGTTGGCCAAGTAAGCCTGGCAACATCACAATATCCTAGATGCTTCCATCTATGATTTGTTTTTCTTGTTGCGTCCGCAATGATGATTTGTTTAGCGTATGACAGCGGTGCGTACACGTTGTGTAGAGTAACACTATCAACGCCAGAGGAGCCTAATCTTGCAAGTTCGTCAGCTGCACAATTCCCTGGGATGTCACAGTGTCCCGGAACCCAGCAAAGGGTGAGGTTGTACTATCCAGCTATCTCATTAAGAGATGCGCGGCAATCTTCCACCGATTTAGATCTAATTTCGCTGGATACTAAGGGTTTGATGGCAGCCTGACTGTCGATGTATATTACAATATCCCTATGTGATATCGTATTAACCAACAACCATGCTGCGGCTTGGCGAATAGCTGTGATTTCGGCTTGGAAGACACTACAGTGTTTTGGGAGAGAGAAGGATAGGCTCAATGTTAGTTCTTCTGAGAATACCCCTGAGCCCACTCCCTCTAGTGTTTTGGAGCCGTCCGTAAATATTGACAGTGCTCCCTCGTGTAGGACATTGCGTGAGACCCATAGGGTTCTGTCCGGTATTTCGTTTGTGAAGCCTTTATTAAAGTCGATCTTCGTAGGCAGATAATCAGTAGTTGTTGGTAAGGGGCTTGTCTGTAGGAGTATACTGGCATGTCCAGTTGATTGACCCCTCCAGTGTTTTTCCTTCCCTCAGTCTGATTGCCGCATTAGCGGCATATTCCTTGCTGACGATGTCTAGAGGAAGTAGATTAAGCATAACTTGCAGAGCGGCAGTAGGAGATGTCCTCAGTGCACCTGTGATGCTAATGCAAGCCAGGCGTTGAGTCTTCTCAAGGGCCTTTAAATTGGAGTTCTTGTCCAGGGCCGGCCACCACACTACAATGCCGTATAGCATAGTCGGTCTGACTACCGCAGTGTAAAGCCAATGCATGATATTGGGTTGAAGGCCCCATCTCGAGCCGACAGCCCTTCTACAGGAGTAGAGAGCCACTAGGGATTTCCTAGCACGTTCGGCAATGTTCTCCCGCCATAAAAGCTTGCTGTCTAGTATAAGTCCCAAGTATTTGGCACTTTTGACGAACTCGAGTGGAGTGCCGTTTAGGTTAGGGGGGGTGATAAGAGGTAAAGTTAAGAATGTGCCTTTGTGTGGTCGAAGATCATTTAACTGATATTTACAAATAAATTTTTGTCAAGATAGGTACTCTAGGTAGGGGAGAGAAGGGCGCCTTAGG
Source organism: Cheilosia vernalis (assembly GCA_949126925.1). Classification (NCBI taxonomy): domain Eukaryota; kingdom Metazoa; phylum Arthropoda; class Insecta; order Diptera; family Syrphidae; genus Cheilosia; species Cheilosia vernalis. The sequence goes on along the minus strand of OX421358.1, from coordinate 96,752,264 downwards.
GTACTTTTTACAAAAATCGCTTTAGATCCATTAAAAAGCGGAGTATCCTTTCGAAATTATTGTTGCATGATGTTTTATTAATATTACGTCCAAATAAATATGATTATGATTTATATATGTTTTTTCTCATTTTAATAAACTCCTTAAAGTGTCCCAACCTGCCCCTCTGGGAGGGTGGGGGGGGGGCACCTTTGGACAACCATGGGGCAGTAAAAAACCAAACTAATGACATTATAATATTCATATGCAAATGAATAAATAATGCAGTTCAGTCACCCTATTTGTTAAACCTGGGCTTCTTTTTTAAACGAAAAACAAATTACTTCGTTCAAAATGATAAAAATTGGCTTAGTGGGTTCGGACAGACAGACAGACGGAGAGACATTCGAGCGAAACTAATAAGGTTTCGTTTTTTCCCTTTGGGTACGGAACCTTAAAAAGGAGCAGATTAGAACCTGTCCAAAAGTGCCCCTCGCGGATTGTCAGAAGCAATTTAAATTGCTAATATGTTAGTTGAATAATATCAGAACACATAAACATATTAATTAAACACTTTTAACTTGTAAATTGAGCATAAATTTAGAATAATATACTTAAGTCTGGAAATAAAAAAAAAATACAATTGTCGTCTTGAAACACACTTTTATTTTTATTTTATTTTTTTAAGTTGGTATCGTTTCAATATCTATGAGATGTTTGTTTTAAGTAAGGGTTGCTACTGTAAAAATTAACTGAAGTATTAAAAAGTTTTTGTTTTATTACTTTTTCCTAAGTTGTCCTAAACTGCCCCCCTCTCCCCTACTCTTGTCTCTTATAGGGTATCACAAAGTTCCATATGGTTTTAAAGAGTCCACTCTGTTTCACATCTATTTTACAAAGAGTTAGACCATGAACGAAGAAAAACAAGCGCAGCGTTGTCTAGCTATGAGATTAACTACGAAAGTATAATATTCAGTATGGCAGCTCCTTGATGCAGTTCATACTCGTATATGGAAAGCAAGGACGGTGTTTGTCGGCCACACAACCAATGAAGGCAACAATCCGGAGTCAAAGAACTTTTTGGAAATTTTAAGTAGAGAGACGTCGAGACGTAGATAACGACGTACATAAGTAGAGGAACTTCAGTCGCCATATATAAGCTTAAGCTTAAACCCAAAGATTTACAAGTACAATGACATTTTGACCGACTATCAAGCAGTAGCTACTACTAACAGCATGCGGATGAAGTTGGTATGCTTTCCCCGCGTCCCCGCCGTTTTTGAAAGCAGAACAGCTGAAAGCTAACAAAAGTCCATTATGTTGCCGCTTTTTTTTATTATGGTACAAATAGCTGCCACTCAGCAATAGCATCCACCTGATTTAAAATTCCATCAATAAATTTTCCACGGGAGGGAGTCAGCAAATTGCCACTTTTTCCACTTTTATCCTCGCTGGTTAGGCGTATTGTTGGTGTACATAACGGATAAACTAGGTATATACAATATGGATTTCCGTTCCCCGGGATGTGTACAATTCTCACCCCATCTCGGTGTGTCCCACCCCTAAATGGGAGCTTAAGTTTTTCAAATACTTTCTGTCTACAGAGTTTCATTTTTTGTTTTGGTCATAACTGAGTTTGTGTTATTTTTTGTCGTTTTTAATTGAGGGCACAATTTCACGGTCCACCTAGCAGATCCATTAAAATTTAGCTCGGCATTGTTGCAACGGATGGAAATATGCTCGTCCAGGACGCAAGACCATTTATCCGTCGTGTCGCCATGGATATTTGGAGAAGGAGATTCATTTTCCCGCATCCCTAGTATCGAGTATGTATACATCAACCGTGCCACCATGTTAGATGCTAGCTACACATTCTGTGGCGCATTAATTTCGCTATGGGCATTAAGCTAGCGCACAGCACTCGCGAGCACACAGGGAGATGAAATTTAAATATGCATGCATGCTTGTGCATTTTTCGAGCGTCAATTAACAAAGTGAAACATCCCCCCGTATATGCTGTGGAAAAGAATCTTTTGTTTTGCATTCCATTTTGGCGGCGACGTGCGGTCCCACAACTTTGGGATTACCACCACATAGGGTTTGAGGCTGGCGCACAGCCATTTACAAGTCGGATAACTTTCTTCGTCCCCTGGCCCTGCACCAGCAGCGCGGCAGCAGCAAGCCCATAAGTTAGGCAATGTAATTGCCTCTCGGACGATGTAATTTAAATTGTTTGCAGGAGTGCGTATCATCGTGTCGTGTCCTGGGCCAAATTCGATTTAAGTTGGCCGAATGCCATGAAGACAACTAGGATTAACTTTTAAATTGAAAATTGTTGTTTCGCTTGAACTTTTGCCATCGAAAGGCATAAATATCTGACCTTCGGTGTTATCGCGTCAGGGTTGGAATTGGCTACACTGTCGCTGTCGCTATCTGCGTGACAACGGAACTGTGCGTGCTTCCATGTTTTGGTGTTTTAATATAATTTCAAATCAAACCGAGACAGTTATGGGCCCAAAAGCCGATAGCCAGATGACAGTTTTATGAATGTTTACAGTAATAAATGTAATTTAGAAATTTTTATTTCAAAGTCGGAGAAAAGATCGGTTCGCCTTTGGGCTATTTCTTCTTCGGTTCATGTCGTCGCATATCAAAAGTGTCATCCTTTCTCATTTCATTTTTACGAGCTGTGTCAATACCGTGTCGTGGCTGCGCGTTCATTGGGTTCGGGGTTGGCGGAGGTATAGTAAGTGAAAGGCGAAAAATGTTTTGTTTGGTTACTCGTACTTCACATATAACAGGGCTTCTGTTTATCACTTATAATCGACATAAGGAAAGGCGACAAGGCAGGGGCATGTTGGCCGGCGGCAATGGGAGAAAGTCAAGAGATGATATGGCGACATCTGTTTGAGTGGTTTGCTATTGTTGTGTGTTGTGTCAGGGATATGATGATATGTTGCTGATGATATCTTTGCGAATAGAAAAATAGCAAAATGGCAATTTCTTCGTTTTTTAAATTTATAAATTATAGTGCCCCATCAGGGGGCACAGGTAATGGGAAATTTACAATGGCAGCGTCATGTGTTGCATACATTTTGTTCAAATAAGGTGAATATGTAGGTATACACGATATACTGTGTAAGGAACCATGTGGTTAATAGTATGTAACGGGTGATTTTTTAAGAGGTTTAGAACTTAAAAAAAAAAAAAAACACAAAAAAATTCGAAAAAATGAATGAAATATTTATTTGAATCGATAGTTTGAACCTTGCAATTTAATGTTTAAAGATAATTTCATGCAAATGTTGACCGCGGCTGCGTCTCAGGTAGCCCATCCGCTGAGTCCAATTTTGGCATACTCTTTCACACATATCGGCCGGTATCTTACGAATGAATGCATGGATGTTGGCTTCCAGTGCGTCAATCGAAGCGGGCTTGTCCCTATACACATTAGCCTTGACATACCCCCACAAAAAATAATCTAATGGTGTCAAATCGCACGATCTAGGCGGCCAATTGACCGGCCCGAAACGTGAAATTAACTGTTCACCAAACTCGCCTCGCAATTGCGCCATTGTTTCGCGTGCTGTGTGGCATGTGGCACCGTCTTGTTGAAAACACATATCATGCAAGTCAAGAACTTCCATTTCGGCCAAAAAAAAGTTTGTTATCATCGCTCGGTAGCGTACCATTGACAGTAACGCTGCGATTCGCATCATCTTTGAAGAAATATGGCCCAATAATGCCGCCGGCCCATAAACCGCACCAAACAGTGGCTTTTTCGGGATGCATTGGTAGCTGTTGCAATGCTTCTGGCTGATCTTCACTCCAAATGCGGCAATTTTGCTTATTTACGTACCCATTCAACCAAAAATGAGCCTCATCGCTGAACACAATTTTTCGATAAATTGATAAAATTTCGAGCACGAATTTTGATAGTAAAATTCAATAATTTGCAAGCGTTGTTCATTTGTAAGACGATCCATGGTTAAATTGCAAACCAAACTGAAGCTGTTTGACAGTGACACAAGGTACTAAACACACGTCAGCTGTCAAAACCAGTGTTGCCAAAACCAAACCAGCTAAAAAATCACCCGTTACTTTCGAGCGGTGTAGATTTTGATTTGATAAGTCGCTTAAGATATAGTTCTGCAGTATCAGTGAGCAAAAGTGTTCAAGAGAACGAAATCGAGTTAGTTTAAATGTATATTCTATTCAGTAACAACAACTAAACAGTAACTTTTGTGGAACAATCTAATGGCGTGACCAGATTTTGGCGCATATTAAGCAAATTTTAGGAATGCAACCGTTTTTGTCGGTCAACAGAAATTTGTGGATATCTCTATCTTAATAAGTAGTAGATAAGTAGCTTCCTTTTATGGCGTTTAATTTACATAAGTTGCCTTTGGTGGTATTGGTTTGGGAATCGATTTAGATAACATTATTAGAGGTAGGTATGCTTTTCTTCGTACCATCTGAGTTCACAAAAATTGTCTTAAGTAAGGCACAAGGAAGATTCTGTTATCCTGAGGAGCCCTACACAGGTCAAAGTTCCACGGAGCAACTGGCGACTTGTCGGTTAAGTCAGTTTTAAATCACCTCAAGTCTATTCAAAGCATTTGATGTTGTAATAGATCAATAATTCACGTTATATGAATATTCTCCTACCATAAATCCGGGATAGACAGATTTATCTATCCCCGGATAGATCCATCCATCTTGCTTTCGACCTAATTAATAGCTCTTCATGGTTACTTTACATTTGTCTAAGACGGCTGTACTACAAACGGCTGAACATCGGCTTAGCAGGTGGACTTGATGTCTAATTGTTCTGATGATGCATTGTTGGCTGAATTCATGTTCTATCCACCTCAGTCTCAGGCTTTCTGACTAAAAGCCGAAATGGCTATATAGCCCTTAAGGCTTGTAGTTTGATCTACTTCTCCATACTCCAACCACAGAAACTGCAACAAAAATGAAGAATCGCATTCGCAGTTGACCAGCATATAAAGTACCGTGGCTTATTGGTTTTTCATTTGAATATTCGATGAGTAAGTGATGGGAAGCTTAACTGGTAGTGGGTTTGAAAGTTTAGAATAGAACAGCTATTAACCAAAATCTTTTCCAAGAAAATAATTTAAATAAATTGCAGAGTCAACTTGCTTCACTTTCCAACAAGCCACAGTCTCCCTTCGAAAAAAAAAGTAAATAAATATTTATATTTTAAATACGAAACTAAAGATTGATGCTTGATACGGAAGGCAATTCATGCAGTTTAACGAAAATGGCTATTATTTAGGAGGAACACCACATATACATGGAATCACATTTTCATATCGGTGGCAATGTTAAGAAACATAAAATGATAACTTACAAAATTCCGCTGGACACCCCCTGTCTTCATGGTTTGTCGTCCTTATTAGACAGATCCATCTTAAATATACCTATCCTTATGCCTTAGATAGGTATTTAGGTATAAACACGACATTAAATTAGAACTTGATGCGATCTCGAGATAATTTCGATATTATTTAAGAAATTGCACAGAAAGTTCATGATCCCGTTCCACGACGTTTTAAATCTTTTGCGACATCATGGAGTTGTTGACAGAACAGTGAAGTCATGCTGCACAAACGAACGAACTTAAGAGGAAATTCGAAATTGACTTTGCCATTGGATAATCCGCCCATTCATACGCTGTCGCAGCTATACGTTGAAGTTGATGAAGAGCTGGTGTGTATCGACCGTACGAATTCATTTCTTCTAAGGTGGAAGATGGAGTCATATTCTTAAATCTCAGCTTCTAGCCCATAAGTTCCCTAAATTGTTCTGACAACAAGAAGTATACAAAAGGTCTACAAAATGCACCCGTTTTTGGTGCAGAAGTATTTTAGTAATCGCATATATATATATAAATATATAAATAAGCAACAATTGCCAACCTTTAGAATAACATTGTTCGAGCTATTGGCAAGATTGAAGCCAACTTATGTTCCGCCCGTTTTCTAATCTTTTGGAATTCATTGGGATGAGTTGTGTTGAATATGATGAATTATTAATCCAGACGAATACTTAAGATCGGTATTAATCAGCAAGTCTCCGTTTCGTAGATGGGGCACTGCTTAAGCTGCTGCTTTGAACACTCTGATGTACCAATCTCATTCAAAGTGTCCAACAGCCGTCAGCTGCTGAGTGTTTAGCTCAACATGAAGAACAATTTTCTTTGCCGCGTTGGTGAACCAGGTGCACGAGGCTAGGGACTAAGGGCAGTTTCGAGTCTTGAAAAGGAGTTGATCAATTACCTAAATGTATACCTACCTACATGGGGCTGGCAATATTCGCCAACTCAATCGACACGAACATAATTTACTGAGGGATGTGTACCTACCTATACCACTGGGCGGCGCTACAAATTTAAATTTGTTCAGTCAATTCTGCTCCATATAAACCATTATATGCAAATTAATTAAATCAGTTGCGCCATGTTTGAAGTAGTATACAACCGGCATTCTGCACTTTATGCTGCCACCGGCAGTAGATAATCGCCACACAACTATTTCCCCAAAGTCGAATGCGTCTTACGCAAGTGAATCTGAAGGCTCAGAAAACGTGTAGGATGTAGGTATATTTTGTTAACAGACTCGTGTCTTATAATATAAAATTAAAAAGACTCATAACTCATCGAGAGATTTATCAAGACTTAGCTAGAAACATACCTTGAAAGGTGTTTGGTTACAGTTTTTTAAACCTGAAAATAAAAAATCCGCGAATTCATATCCTTCACATAGCAAGACCAAACCGATTCTTACTCAGGACTTGTCTTTTAACCTCGTAAATACCAAAATATCCCATTAAAGTGTCTCCGACAGAGACCTCTCCATATACGCAGGTGTAAGCCATAGCCCATTCAATTAAAAGATTAAAGAGTTTTCCAGTAGAAAAGACAAACAGAAAAAAATTGAAAACCCATTACCGTATAGAGGCAGACGAGTTCGGCTCGCTTAATTGAAAAATTTAAAAGCTCATTTCGAATGCTCCCAAGTAGTAACATAACGATAAGCTATCAAATAAAAAGTGATTATAATATCTCTGTTAATTTTTCCGCTTTTTTAAATGATGCCCCGAACGGAGAGCACTCGATAATCTCAAACCGCAAGACGACGAAAAATCTCCTATCCTGTGTTTATAAATCGAACAATCCAATGGTAAAAGAAACTAGCACTAAAAAAAAAACGAAGAGAATGGAAATTAAAAAGATGCACCGCCTAACATAAATAAAACTGTCTTCCATCTTGTTGCTTAGTTCGTTGGGAGATAAAACACTGAAAGCCCATTAAATGTGTGGATATGGGTACCTTGAAAATCAACAAACCGAATCGGAGAAAAAACCAGGAACAACAAAATTTACAAAAAAAGGTAGATACCTAAAACAAAAAAACCTCAAGTTTTTTTTTTTTTTTGTGGCAAAAGGAGGTGCATTTCATAGAGGATTTGTACGGACGGCGCATCTGTGTAAGGCTCGGCATTTTCTCCCATCGCACCATTGTTGAACGTGGCCGTCTTCGCAGCCTCTTTTCGTTATTTATATCGAGAGATTAATATTCATGTGATTACGAAAGTATCTATATACACAGATCATCGGCTTACCTGGAGGACGCAATATATCTTTTTTGTGTGGCATCGGGACTTTGGATATTCATTTCACAAGCGAACAAAAACGAGACACACCGCAATGCAATGGAGAAGGCTCAACTCCATAGATACCCTTTTGTCCGAGGTGCTGTGCTGTGTGTGAATTTGCCTCCATATCATATTAATATATGTAACCAAATATATAGCATCTATAGCACAGCGCTGGGATTGGAAACGAATGGCGATGTCCGGGGAAATTTATAGCACGTTTCTTGTTTAGTCATGGTGATGTGGTTTTGTGATACCCTTTTTCTTGGGCAGGTATCGCGCGCACTTTGGTTAACTGAAATCGGAGATCAAAGCTTGAAATCGATGATTGGATATATACCTATGCTGGTGTACGTTAATTTGCAGCGCTTTTTTGTGGACTTGAGTTTTTAATTTCGAACCGGAGAAATACGCGTCTTTTGAAATGCATAAATTTAGCAGCTTTAATTGCCTTCGCTGGGGTGGTGGAATTTTTATTTTTTTTTTTTTTGTGGTTGCAATGAGTTTTGTTGAACGTTTTTGCACAAAAAGCCAATGCGAAGTAAAGGATTGTAAGCATTAAACATGACTACAACATAGCAATCCGCTTTTAACATTCCGGCATTTTAGATCGGACTCATGGACTAAAACTAACGTAATAAACGTTTAATGCTCGAGTAACCGCCTTTTAATTTTAATTCCATATAACACGAATTTTGGACATTGATTTTGGCTACATCAAGAACAAGAAACTCAGATCCAAAGATCAAATTATAAAATATTGCAAATGGTGTCATTCTCGACGGTATAAGTGTACATTCCTAGTTTAGTAAGTCTGACAGCTGTCTGACTAGATGTGTTTAATTTTTTATTGGCCCAGAGTGGTCATGTGTATAGTGTTTGCAGTTGACGTTTATACCTTTATGGAGGGGAAGCCGACAAATCTAGTCAAGAAAATCCTGCCTGCATACTTAGTTGACATTTCGAAGAGTCAAATTTAAAATAAACAGAGTGGCCGCTGCAGAATTCTGAAGAGTTGAAAAAAGGCCCAGTTGGAGAAAAAGGAGTCATTTCTAAGGCTACTTTAGTAATTTACCCCCGTATTAATAAACAAAACGCTATCCGCTCTCTAGCACGTGTTTTAGCTGGCAGACGGATAGTGACCCTATCCGTTTGTTAACTTTTCTTATTAATAAACATATTCCATCTCCATATTAGCTATTCGCTCTTTATCACCTAACGCACGACAGCACTACACGGAATTGTACTAAGCATTCTAGTACATCTGTCATATTTCGTTTTTCAAGCGGTTGTTGCGCTCAGAAATTATCCGATTCTCTCTCAGATTCTCTCTTGTAGAATGTTCAGATGTCACGCGTCATTCGAATATTGATGTCTTGTCATTTGAAAATTATTTATGTTCCCAGGATATGTTTTATATTTAATTATTATTCGAAATGTGAACCCAAATTTATCTACACAAATTTGCAAACCTAATATAAACAAAAACCTTAACTTTTGGTATTCGTAACACCGAAAAGGATTCGAGATTTTGTAAAGTCCCTCACCCTCTCTGAGTTAAAAAGTTATCCGCTCTCTATACGCCGAATTCGGCGAGTTAAGTTATCCGCTCGTTATTAAATGTCAGTGAAACCAAGCACACGTTTATTAATAGGAATTTGAAGCTAACATGTGTGTTAGTGCTAACTCGCCGCTGCTCGTCGTTTATTAATACGGGGGTTAGAATCTTCGCACGATATTTAACAACAACTAGTTCACATAAGACAATTATAGTGTTGTGATAGGCGACCGTGCTACATTAGCCGTGTTTTTTTGAGCTTCGATCTCAGCAAAGCAAAGTAAAGTACAGAACCTTATTTCTGACCCTTATGATTGGATTATGCCACCTTCCAAGACTAAGAAAATGATATGAAAGAAATTCAAACGGAATACTAATGCAGGTAAGGAAATGATCCATCAACTCCAATGACGGTAACAAGAAACCATTTCTCCATTATAAAAGTGCGTTTCTTTTTACCAACTTGTGTAATTTTATCCGAAACCGAACTTTATCCACTCGAATGTGAAAGTGAAATCAAACACTTCTCCCGATTTACAAAATGAACAGGCCTTGACTTTTATTGTCAAACCAAAATTAATAAACAAAAACTACGACAGACAAAAGTCAACAAAAAAGAAAAACCAAAAAAAACAAGCGCAATTAAAATGGAAACCACAAGCAGCAACAAGACAACAATCAACTTGAAAAACATACCGATAACAATTATGATCCGAAAAAACACCATCACGATCGAGAAAGTTCGAGCACTGTTCGATCGCTGCAAAAAATCGAAATTCGATAGACGACCTGCAGCCACAACCCACAAGACAGAACATAAGGTTGTGCTACAGCTTGAACAAGCAGGTCAGTGAAACTAAATATGGAGTCGCAACACCAGCTAGCTTCAAAGTAGTAAGTGCATAGTAGCATAGTGCATACTAAACTAACAATAACTTAACCAGACTTATAATTTGCGATCTAGGTGGCCAAACTGGCTACGAAATATTTCGGTTTGGCCAGGGACCTCACAAATTCCAGTGGGATCGTGGAGATAGCATTCACATTCCTATTTGGAGTGATAGGTAAGTTCATAAAATCTTAAAGAAAAGACTAGAATATAATAAAAAAAATTCTAACAGGCTCTACAGTTGGTAGCCATGTTGGCGCAAGCCTGATACCAGGCGTAGGCAACGTCTTCGGAGCCTTAGTGGGGGCCCCAGTTGGGGTCGGCTTTGGTTCCCAGTTCCCACATTATAAAAACATGGCCAAAAAAACACACTTCCATGGAGGTGGAAGAAGAAAAGTCAGTCGAACATCCTGTTCTTACGAAGCCGAAATGGCGACATAAATTTTTACCTGACGATTACTTCTCCAACTTCTACGCAGGGCAACATGCCTGATGGAGTTCTGGTGCACACTGATGGCAGACCTCTAGCTCTAGTCTTTTTGCAAGGCGAAGTCAAAATTACTAAGTATATTTGTTGAAAAAATATATTTCTTAAATATTTCCTAAAAAAAAGCGCCGTGCGAAATTCTACTGCACTTTATTTGATAGATAATTTTTTTGTATAAAACTTAAAACTGAAGCTGTTCTGTTCTGTTAGATATTATAAATACTAAAAAAAAAAATTATACATATTTTTTAATACCTACCTAAATAGGTATATTTTGTTCATAATTTAAATTACGATTTAAGTTGTTATTTTGTTTATCTATTAAAAATATAATTGGTTCACTTCGAAATATAAATATGTAATTTTATATTCTTAAGATTTTTGTTTGATATATCTAATTTTAGTAAAAAACAAATCACCCTTATTCCAGTTGGCGTTAAACGCCAGTAAGCAAAACGACTATGTAAAATCGGCATTACAGGTGGCGTTTTATGAGTCGTTTTAATCCATTAAACGCTAGATGTCGTTTTAGTTCATGTGGAACGTAACGCCATCCTTATTCTAGCAGGCGTATTAGTCTCACATAAGGTTAAGTTAGTATATGTAGGTACCTATACCTATCAATTTTTTTCTTAGAAATGTTTTTTTTTTTTTTTTGTTAAATCTAAAATAAACTTTGAATTCCTCATAAGCAGAAAAATACGAGTGTGTTTTTTTTTAACTAAATAAACCAACAGGTCCATCTTATGTTAACCAATCCCAAAGGGTTTATAATTGTATTGCGAAAGACTTCGAACGAAGTAGTTAATCGATTGCATATATTTCAATTGTTCTTACTCGACAGTTTGTAGAAATGTTCCTACCTAATTTTGCAATGGTAAACATTGTTGCAAACAATCATTCCTTCCCTGTTGTCTTACTTACATTAAACCCGCAGTGTACATATCTGTATCTAGTATAATGAAAACTTTCACTACTTACTATTCAATTGAAAGCAAACTGAAATATTCATACCCACATACTCTCAACAGTACCTACCTATGCCACAAAAATATAAAATTAAGCTATAAATGGATGGAATAATAATTATAATCCCCATAATTAGTGGCATATCGTTTCAAAGTTTCGCCATAAAATGAGGTAGGTAATTATCCATCAAAACAACTGCAGAGATGTCTCTGCGAACGTCGGACACATACTCGTATTTTTACAACTTTATGGCAAGTTAATCAACTTTGTCTGGCATACTTTTTTTTATTGCGAAAATCTTAAATAAATATGATTTAGTAACACACCTCCAAATGCAAGCAGTCGCCCGACCCACCAGCACAACATTCCATTCGATTCCCGACCAAGCCCACCCTGTCGGCCAGTAATTGCTTGCACTTGTTTACAGAATGGGGCGGGTATAAGCAGCGCGAAGCCTATAGCTCCAATTTATGCATTTTCATTAATACACACAAAAATTATACTGTTGGCATATTTATTGATCGTAAAAATTAGCCTGCGGTACATCTCTACCTACACAGTGAAAACGAAGGGAAACAAAATAAAAACCAACATAATAGGTACAATAACTTTCTTCGATCTCATAACTGCGTGCGACAAATTTCCGCCCCCCAAATCTAATATTTATCGATGGGGTATTGGATAACCTTTTCGTTTTTATTTCCTCTTGACTTGGCCCCATAAAGTGTCACGCTGAAGATTTATTGCGCAATTATGGCAACCAAATTAAACAGACACACATATCCCATAACTCAGCCGGAACCAGCTAGTGATTCGCCGTCTGTCCCACGCCCAATTTCAATTATCGATGTAGGCCGCCGAGATAATTCGTACCGCGCATAGGCTATGTCTCTGAGTCGCAGGCTCAGCAATCAAGCGGGGGGTTGCGTGCGCACATTTACCAGCTCAACGTTAATGCAAATTTTTATTGCAAATTCCCTCAATAAAACCACAATAAAGTCCATCAGCAATTCAATTCAATTCAATGTATCCAGAAGAAAACCAGAATCGAAGTGTACGACATGCGACCATATAGTAATGACACCAAGAGGGAAACGACGACGACGACGTGGACGATGCCAATAACTCCAAGAACGGCTACTTTGCCACAGATTTTCGTTTACCTGCCTTTCTCAGGTAAAACGTAAATGATACATACATATTTTCATCTCACACGTATTGTACGGTAAGTTCGTTCTCTCTCTTGCACCGTGCGTGTGGATGCTGGATACGATATACGAAACCTGCGGAACCAGAAATTATTCTGCCCTCGGCTATCGATCCATTCAAAGATGGTAAATACATCACTGCCGTGCATGCGTTGGAAGGTAGGTAGTGCGAAAGAGATAAATGAGACTGCGGTAATGGCCGCATCATATGGCGGCGTAATGAGTCAAGGACGTGCGAACTATTTGTCCCGCTTGCACTCACTTGGAGACCTAGCATAGTGGAGACTTGCTACCATGTTGGATTTTCGAGTGTGGCACTGATGCAGATTTGATAGGGGAAACACTCGACGAAATCTCCGGAAATCAGTCGATGTCGAAGACATAAAGTCATCTCACATTATCGTAGATACATTGTGCAACTGCGAATTGATGGTGTCAATTATTATTACATGCAGCACTTCCGAATGCTTTGAGGGATTAAGAAAAACCTTTTCTCTTCTATGAATTTATTTAAATTAATCTGGCGAAGTTTTGTTTTGGTTTCAACAAACAATAAAATACAAAATACCCGCATGAGAGCATTTTGAATTTATATCTTTTATGGGAGTGTGGGTGATTTTCTTATGAGTTTTACAGCATTGCTGACAGTTTTATGCATAAAATTTTATTTATCTGCACAGCCAGACTGTCTGTGGTTGAATCGAATTGTCGGTTGCTAGCTATTTGGTTTGGGGTTTTTTTTTTAATAATTCATTTGTAACAATACCTAATGACGCTTTTTTATACAAAGATAAATATGAATCATTTTACCAGCGAAAAAAGGGCAAATGCGTGTGGGGACAGTGTTAAAATTTGGTAAACTATGAGTCAGGCGATTTTGGACATTTGTTGAACATTTCTGATGAAGTAGACCTTGATACTTGAGATTTAAATAACCGCATCCTATGTGGACCGATGCAACATTGTAATGGGTAGCTGGGTACAGAACAGACAAGGGTTAATAACCTTTGATTATGCATGTCGCAAGAGGCCAAAATTGAATCAAATAAATGGCACGACTGGGTCGCACGAAACTTTCTCGATTGGTGCGAGTCTGACTGACTTTCAGAGTCTTCAGCAAATCGAAAATTGAGGACACAATAGTTTTTAAGACATCCATTTGACTCTACGTTTGCATTTTGGCCAAAATCGTTATCGCCGTTTTCCAGTAGGTATAAACTGAAAAAAAAACTAAATTGTAAAAAATCCTTTTTTTTTTTTAAATCCATTGTACGATAATAAAGACAAAAACTGAGATTGCTTTTAATAAATGACCATATTACCTTAGAAATAAGTTTTTGTTACAATCGTTACACCGTTTTCGAGATAATGTCGAAATTTCAAAAGTAGGTACCTATACCGTTGTTCGAATTTTTAGCCAAAAAACTGGGTACGCAGTCCTGGTAACCTCACCTACATAAGCTTAAATATCAATTTTGGTTGAAATCATTGTAGAAGTTTTCGATCAAATCAAACTGGTACGAAAATTTTATATGGGAAGTAGGTACCTATCATTAATATTGAAGTTACCATGCAAAAAAAAAAAACCTCCCGGTCTGTAAGCCCAAAAACTCCAAATCCGAGGTTTGAACGTAATCATTGAAGCCATTTAGGCTGTAGGCCTGTGGAACGATGGACAGACGGACAGAATTTAGCGACCCACTTTTTTGAGTTCCTCTATCATCGTAATAATATCAGAATTGATTAAAATCTCGAGTTCGAAATTTTGTACGAAACCAATATCTTGAGTTGTGACTGGGGCTTTCGACAAGCGTAATCGATTACTTAATGGTACTACGAGAACTATCTATAGAAAGGCCTATGACAAAGTACCATTCTTAGCCCAAGAACACCTGATGTAAAACTATTCAATTAGCCCCATTTTCCAGAAATCTTCAATAAAAGACAAAAAATAAAAGAAAATCACAACTATTTTATTGCAAACAAATGACTTTGGCATTTGAAATTTTTATACATTTGTTTAATTATTATGTTTTTTTATTTTTTTAAAGTTTAGGTAGGTGTTTTGTAAATAGGTTGCTGGGTAAAAAGTCCCAATTTTTTGACAAGACGTTGCATTGTCCGTCATTTTTCTTTTCCGTAAAATTCATGTAACCAGCCCTGACACAGTGTACACTGGATCCAATCCTCTAAAGAAGCGGTCTTGTAATAATTTTCAGTACTCTCGATACACCTTTAACAACTTTCGTCTTTGGTTGTTTTTTTCAGACCATGATGCCCGCAGTGTAGAGTGTAGTCCTTTTGTAATTCCACGGCATTTCTATTAAAAATTATATACCTACTTATATAGATAAGTATCGAACGAAGTTCTAATGACGATGTTTATCAAAATATTGGGGGAGGCGTTTTAGACTTAATCCACCAAAGCATTTTATAAATTTTGCAATGCAAAAGGCCCCACTAAAATGATAGATATCCCATCCCTTTCAAAGAGACAAGCAAAACTGTACTGAAACTAGAATTTAACTTACTTTTAAACTTTGGTTTTGAAGAAATAAAAATTTTATTGTAGGTACCTGCAATATGTTTGGGCGCCAAAAATTGTTTTCACAAAATATTACGTAAAGTGACAACAAAACCACAACCGCCAACTAATGCAATTCATCAGTGAATGGAACTGGTTCGAACATCTTAGCGTGAGTCATATTACCACACTGATGTACGTTCCAGACTCATGGTGCGTCTTGTCAAGTAGAGCGTTTTGCATAGTTTTACCCTAAGAAAGAGAACCTATAGCTAAAGATAGTCCAATACTGCCTCAGTCTTGATGTTGGATGTCCTTCCTGCTGAAATGGAAATAGTGGGATAGTCCCTTGTTAACCGCTATATTGACGCTATGCATCTCCGAAATTTAAAATGTAGCTGTGTAAACATCGTCGACTATGGAATTACTTAGCCCAAAACCACGCCAAAGGGTCCTTGCTATTCAGGAACGATATTAGACGACGATATTGTAGACTTATGACCAAATCTTCAGCTTTATTGGGGTTCACCTGGTACATTTTTACCCGCATTTTGTTTCAATCAGGCTGTCTACCATCGTCCAAATTGAGAAACCAAGGACTCCGCGACCACATTTTTCCATATTCTCAGAACAAGTTTGAGATGTTGGCTATTTTTCGGGATATTCTTTTACAATGTGGTTTGCAAAAAAGTTTTACTCCTAATAAATTGTTTTTATAAAGTCCCAGCACTTACTCATTGATCTATATTCTATACAACCTCGAAAGCGCCCCGGAGTCCAAGTGCAGTAAATTCAGACATTTCGCTTGAAGCCATAGGTACTTTCGAAACTACGACAACTTCATTCAACCTCATATACATTTTCAGATGTGCTAACCGAAAATTACCAAATCCAGCCAACCTATTCTTTCAGATTTGTTTTAATATTTATTGTACATGCGTTAAAAATTTAAATAAAATTTCCATTCATGTTCAAAGTTTGACTGGAACAGTATCTTAGCACACATAATGAATTGGAATCCGGTAGAGAATGATTCCCAAAGCTCTAAATTAAGTTGTCACTCTATAAACGGCTCTATGTTATTGCGTGTGACAGCTTTCCATTTGAATCTTTCAAAATGGATACAATCATGTCGAAGGAAATCTAATTTTGTTATTTTGTTCATGAATTTGCGTTGTGAATAATATTATACTCGGTGTGAAATATTGTTAAAAAAAAACATTATTTACATAAAGTGGGTTGATTCTAACTAGTATAGTATGTTGGATTGATTTATTTAGAATACACGATGTGTTACACGCCAGTTACGAGTGCGGTTAAATATTACATGTTGGTTGTTTAAAGTCAATTTTTTCAAATATTAAAATTCTATGCTCAAGAATGGAGAAAGGTTGATTTCCTCGAAGGTTGTTGCCAGACAACAATCATCAAGGGAAACACTTATTTTGATGACACAAATTCAGAAAGGCGTTGTAGTCATTTCGACATAGCGCGATCCAGTATAGATATACGTGTTTTGTCATTAGCATCTATAGCGTCTTGGTAATCACAATATATAAAGGTAGCATTTAAATATTTATAAATTATTTATCTCAAAATTTGTGAAGGCTTTACAAAAGATGTCGTTTAAAATAAAACAGTAATAAAATAAAAATTACCTACATTACGCATTAAATAGAAAACTTGAATTACATAAATTAAAAATATAAAAAAAAACTTTCATAAAACATACATCTCTATGACATTAACATAAATATAAATCACTGGTCGAATTTTTAAACAGTATTTTGAAACCCTTCGGAAGATCGCAGTGCACCTTCTTCTGGCAGGGAAATTACGTGTGTTGCGAAGTAATATACAACGCACATTCCTAACAAACAATGCCCACACCCATCCATAAGAAGATTACATCGATGACAGCGCAATAATTATAAACAAACAAATATTGTAAACATTTCGACATTTTAGTCACGAAAACTAAAAAAAATATACAAATTATTATATACTTATTGTTAGACAAAGAAAATTAAAACATATAGAATGGATCTAGTGTACGAGACGAGTGTACAATAATTTTCCATGCCAATAAATCTTTTATAACGTTGTGAACGTCTTGGTCTTTCTTTTGTGGTTTTCTTTATTTCGCCAGTAAAAATACATGTTGTTACAACGAGTTTCTCATGCAACATTCCCGCAAACGAAGAATTGAATCTGCGACGTTCAGTAAGAACAGTTTCCTCCTTTGCAAGTTCAGAGAAGCAATAAGTTTACTCCTCGAAGATCGTATGGTAAATATGAGAAAGAACTATTCCATAACCTGAAAAACTATGAAACAACTGAAATACCCTTGAGAAAAGAATTCGTTTGGAATACAGCAAACTAAACGTGCTAAGTAAGCAAAAATTTCCTGAAAGGGGCCTTAGAACAAGGCGACTTTTATAAGGGTTAATAGTCTAGTCCTTTCATGTTTAACTTTACTCCAAACGTGAATCGAACTCGTTTCGAATAAAGAGGACAACTATCTGAGATATGTAGCGTTCGTCTATACCCACTTCAAACTTCGACAAAAAGGAAGCAAAAATAACGCGAAATACGACTATACATTTGCACTAGTCCAAACGCAAACATTTTCCAATGGGAGACATTTGTGAGTCAACAGATGAAACTGTAAAGTTAGCTTGTATAATGAACATTTGCGTTCAAATGAAAGGTGCTCCATGAAAAGTTCTTTCTAGGTTTTTCTGGCAAATCACTAATACGGATTGGGTGGGTAATTTTACCGAAATGCCGTGTTCAAATCCACATATAATACAGACAAACCTTACAATGTTATTATAATTATGTATTTGCACGACAAAGTCGTCTAATCAAATGGTTAGCTGAACTATCCCGCGTCACTGAGCCAATCGTCTATCATCCTCAAAGTCTGCAAGCATTATTTTTGGTAAAATGCATTGAAATGGTAGGTATATTTGGCGTGTCTCTTCGACGTTTGAAGTGTGAGAAAAGGCCCACACCCAAGGGTGTCAAAATGAACTAAATTACTCAGTATCGAATTTTGCACTCAAGTCTTTCTCAGTCCTGCTTGGGACAAGTAGTATGTACCTATGTAGGTACATAACATACAAATTGTCAAGTAGGGTATCGTAATGTTGTAATTCCGTGCTAAGAATTCTACTTCGCTTTGGTTCACTGAGATAAGTTTCCGCTGAAATAGAAACGAAATCGGAAAGCAGTCGAAATTAAAGTAGGAATCAGCTAAGTGAGCCAAAGCGGTGATATAATTGCAATCAAGAACTAGAGGACGTTTGACGTCGCCCATACATCAAACCCCTAGGAAATATGAAATGGATATACTTCCGTCATAAAGGAGTTACTAATATCTTCTTTTGTATGAAACTTCCTTGGAAACCTACATACAAAGTAGACACTAATCCGAGCACATCTCGATGTATTGTATGAAATGATCTTACAAACTAAGGGTAAGAATTTCCTTTTTCATTCACTTTAAATGTCCAGGGGATGTTCAACATCATTGAAACCCTTTAAATCCCGCAAATTCTCTAATTAAACCCTTGGTTCTCGTTCTCCCTGTTTATAACGGTGCGTTTCTAAGTCCAAATATTTACAAAGCCCACAACACATTTTGGGAGACATTACTTCAGAAAATACGGAAGTCCTCACACGTACCTATTCATTCAATTATATGTGAGAATATTCATTATTAGATTTCTTAGCGACCCATTTGGGCATATCACTGACACCTTTTCTAAGCTGTTTACCCCGCACAGAGAGCGCCATTCAATTTCATTAGCACCTGTGCTATGCTGACGACTTGTCCGAAGTATTTTTAGCTTCTGAAGAGATTTACATAATGTGCTATATAAGAACGGCATGTGTTAAGCGCCACTGCCATTGCTAAGCTACAAAGGATCAAGTGAGCATGTTTTCTATTTTTTTTAATTGTACAATAAATAAACATTTACTCAATCGAGGAGTAGTCTACTGCAAAAGCGAATGACATATTTGTAGACCTACTATTCTCGCTTCCTATACATTATATACATGGATTCACTTGCGATCGTTATTCACTTGAACCTTATTTGGTCGTTTGATTTAAGTATAACAATTTATTTCACATACACACGCCACATTTATTTTCGATTTTTCATTATACATTTTTTTGTCGGTTGTTTGTTTTTTTTAAGGGGTTTCCGTTTCTTTGACACAACCGTTAGGTATGTACGGTTTGCAAATGAAAGAAAAACGTTTTCCTATATAATTTCCATTGACACATTCATGTTCCTTTGATGTGCTCCTTCAAATGAGGTGCTTAAATTACGAAATGTCTATTGTGACGGGGTTTATGCCTTTCGCATTTAGCATATGATATAATATGCCCTTATTATGTGGAATGGAAAAGTGGGGCGTTAACGAGGGATTAATAAGCTTGTGACAAAACGGAGTGGAATCAGGCGTGTTGAGTGATAGTAATTTTCTAATTCAGAAATAAGTATAAGTGCTTTCTGATGAAGCTGTAAAGAACAAGGTCTTATTACGAAAGCCAAAAGGATAAATATTAGTGTTTTCACTAGCTTGCAAAAAATTCAAGTTTCAACCCAACCAATTGAAAATTAAATAATTTATCACTCTTGCTATGAAAAGTGTGGGTAATTTTAAATTCGCAAAGGTGTATTTGTCGGTTTTCTGAATATTTGAAAAAGCCAGGCCTGGGAAATATTGTCTTCATTCACTTTAGCTATAGTCCGTTCTTCAGTTTGAATGAGGAGGACAAGACTGCCATTTTTTATGTGTTGCAATTACATAAAACACAACTGATTTTATCTACTAGTAGGTACGAGTATATTTTTATGAATAGTTGTTCAACCGTGCAGACCTTATTTCACAGTGGCGTTCTCAGCCCAAAGAATGAGCGATTGGAAAAAGAATTTTTTTTTGTTTTGTGGATTATGTTTGTCGGTGCGATTTGTAAGATTGTACCATATCGATTCCTTTTTAGCTTTTGAAGTCGATTTCAAATTGTTTCAGAGCATTTTTCCTGTGACCTAAGTAAGTAAATTTAAGTACAGTCGAATCCCTCTAACTCGAATTTTCAAGGGAGTTAAAAAAAGTTCGAGTTCGAGGGGGATTTCTGGAAAAAATCGAGTAAGAGAGATTTATTGTTTTTTTGTCAGCGAAGTTATTTAAACTAAAAAAAAAAATTGTTATTTTAGTTTGGGATGTGAAAAATTCGACTTAGAGTCATATTGTAGTATAGGTCAAGAATCAAAAAATATGTTCGAATTAGAGGGATTTTCGACTTAGAGGATGACTTTTCTAAGCAAAATTGAAGGGAAGGCAAAAATTGCGTCGAAAAATTCGAGTTAGAGGGAAATTCGAGTTAAAGGAGGTTCGACTTAGAGGGATTCGACTGTATAATATAAATTTTGGTTCTATCTATTATTTGGTTGTTTTTTTGGACATTTCTTGGATGATTTTTGGGCCGATTGTTGTAGTGTTTTCCTTGAACACTGATTAAATATTTTTGAAGTTTTTTTCGGAACAATTTTTGAGTCGCTTTTCTGATCATGCTTTAGGGTCTTCAATTGGGAGATTTTGTTTTTGATTTTCTTTTTTTGAAAGTTTTTTGTTGTCTTTTTCAAAGGCGGTGCATGCCTATAGAAGCGATTTTTGCTGAAGCTTATTGAGGTCAGTTGAACTTGGTCAATTCAGTTTAACCCTCCAACGTTTTTTAGACGTTCGCTAAATGAGTAAACAATTGGATATACATAATTTGTAATTCCTCATCATGTTTCTCCTCCTCCTTTAACAATTTGGAGGACAATAATTTCAACGATCCGACACAAATGGCATCCTCCAAACTTTGCCAGTAATCCACAAAACGAAGCAAAAGAAATAAAATAAAGTCGAAACTGTCACATTATCCACCGTGTAGGATGGTGCTTGTTCAAAAGGAATCTCCTATTGTAGGATGCATATTGACGACCAAAAGCTGAACTAGATATTGGGTATATACCTATACATTAGAATTAGTCATCGGGCAGTAGAAAGCTATTTCAGCAATTAAATTAATCTGATTTGAAATTGGACCAACAGATAAATAAGTTCGCTATTTGTGTGTACGTGGAAATAGTTAGCTTTCGTTTACGGAGGTACGCGTTTTATCTCCCAGGTGGATGTGTCATTTTTTTTTTGTCAATATAAAGACTTTTTCAATTTCGGACTAGGTATTTCGGAGGTTTCCTTAAACTGCGACGATAGTTTAGCAAACTAAATATTCATGTTACTTTTATTCACGCCATACCTAAATAATTACAAAAAGGCCATTTTTTCTTCATATTTTAGAAGTCAATCTTTAGAAGACAAGCTTACGCCAAAAGGTTTTTCCACTGCGTTACCTCTCCACCGGAAACATCCCATAGGACAGACCATACACTCACACACGAACTATAAAGCTTCTTACAATCGTTCAAACTCGTGTTACAAATGGTGGGTCCCTCCCATTCGCCCCGCAAAACTAAACCGCTTGGTTGTGAGAAGCAATGTCGGTTTAGGGTTCTACGAGCTCATTTGAATTCTTCCCAGAACCCCACAGTTACAAAAGGGCAACATCCGAGGGGCCTAACCACACCGACCGCATCCATATAGAGTCGAGAATTTCTCGCTAAAACAATGCTCCAATGCCAGACGCAACCCACTTATTATGTGCGACGTAGCGGCCATTGACCACCTACAATTGCAGACTATCTTCGGCTACGATCATGTATACCTACCTATACACTCCACCGAAAAGGGACCAAAGAAGAACCACAAAGTACCCATTCAATTTACCCATGATGTCCAGTCAATTGTCACTGACCTAAGTCAAAGCAGACTGCCACATACTAATATCGCCATCGCCAATATCATTTCAATATTCCTTCTACATCCATTCCGTCGCCAATTCACGATAAACAAGACGACATAATTTCCATAAAACTTCCCGAAGTCTGATGATTGAATTCTCTTGCCACAGCAATGTCTGCGAATCGTTATTTAATCACGGCAATTGTCGCGCACATTCGTTTAGCTAAAGTTGCTGACAGTCTGTAACCGCTTCTCGAATTGGAATTCAAACTGGATTGACTGATTGATTCTGCTACAGTGTTGATTTTAAACTGCCGCAGATATCTTAATTGAGAGCGTTCGGATTCGGTAGCGAGAATTAGAATGCCTTCCATTTCGGAATATGCAATGCATATCTATAGTTGCGCATTAACATTTGCATAAGTGCTGTGTATTTTATGAAAATTGCGCTGGCTGGTCGTAAATTTTCTGGGAAATTCTCCCGTCTTTCGTGTTCTAGTCGTCCTGATGGTAAGTCAGCAAACTCGATTTGAAATGCGGCCGTATACTTACTCGTGAATGCGGGGAGCTGATGTATATAGTTGGATGGCTTCTTGAAGCCAACCCCTTCGGTTTGGTTTGCACATGAGAAGTCTTGAGAAAAACCCAAGTCCGGTTTTGACTACTCGAGAACGCATGCATACAGTAACAGAACAGTGTGTGAGTATAGGCAAATATTTGCCTTCTGTACTTGATAGTTGTGGTGATTTATGATCTAAGGAGGATGGCTTTGTTATGGACATAGGTTGAATCTTCCTCGTTCTGTTTGTGCTGCTTAAATGACGCAATCAAAATGGATGGAACAAGCATTTTGATTGTGATTTCATTCGGTGGGGTGATACTTTACACCAGGAGGAGAGCTGTCTATACTTACTTGGCAGAACTGGATTTGGATAAAGACATCATTTTGGCTGAGTTATGGTGATTTCAACTGAAATATTCAGAACGGTAGGGGCTAATTAAGAAAACAACAACAGACCAATAGGATAGTAAATGGATTTTCGAGTGGAATACAATTCTTAATTAAGATGTTGGCATTTGTGTGTGGGGGTGATTTATGAAATTGCCATAGTTCACCTGTAGCAGACAATTAAGAAGTGACATAAATTGCAAAATGTCAGTTGGGTTGGATGAAAAAAAAATAAATTAGTCATTTCAGCTCCATCATACGGCAGGGAGAGTAAAATTCGCGATACCACTCAGTCTCGACTCGAACCTGAACTAATGTTCTTACAGCCAAGCAATGCCACCCGTAATACCATCAGGATATTAGAAGTTTCCATGTTTTATTATCACAGCCTTTACGGCGATATTTCAAGACAGAATTTTTCGAAATGCGGATCAGATTAAAAGTGAACCCTTCTGGGTGAGTTTCCTATTTTGGCGCAATCTATAAACATTAGAAAAACACTAAGTTGTTCACATTATTCATCAGCACATCGAAACCAAGAATTCGTTGAATATTTAGACTGATGCGATAGATAAAGTTGTGGATTTCTTTCTACTCTAGTGTTGGTTGAACCTGCTGACAGTTTTCACAACTTGAGATAAAGCCAGTTCCTTTGAAATGCCGATGGCTGTTCATTAAAAAACTTCGGTCTATAATTACTAATAAGCCGTGCTTCATTTGGACAATGTCCATTATAATTTTAATTATGCAACTTTAGAAATAGCGCTTGATTTTATTTTTGAATGGTGCCACAAATCGTTTTCCTATACCGCTTATGTTTTGCAAAGTACCACCTATATTGTGGTATCATATCTTTCAGCACCACCTATCGGGTCCAGATGCCATGGTTATAGTGTAAGCGCTGTTCCTACATTTCAGACATATTTCCGTAACAGTAACAGTGTGTGTATTTGGGAATGACTTGTAACCGAAATGCGATCGAATTTTAGTAAGCTCTTAAATTGATTTTCATGTGTTTATAAGTTGGTTCGCACGAAACAGAAAATGTGAAATAAAAATACTGATACCATTTTCAAACCTTCCCATGAATCATGTTTGTAATTATGATATCATGCAGGTCTGTATCGGTTTCGGGATCTGTGGAACCTCGACACATATGATGTCATCAACTTGGTCTGGTTGCATTCTTTCGACTAACCAAATGAGCATGTGCGCATTAGGCAAGCCTCTTTTTTGCCATTCAATCGAATACATCCAACATGGAGTATAACCAAAGACACGATGCTTAACAATATAGTGCATCAGCGACCGACGAAATATTTGTAACTTTAACAGCCATGAAGAAAACTAACCGCACCTATCTACTTGGTTGCTAAATGGTAAGCCTTTTCCCTTCTCTCTCTACACCGGTACCGAAGGTGTTATGGTACCTTTGAGTTGCGCTCCACATAACCCTATTCACTAATGAACAGAATACCACATTTTTCGTAACAACCCCAACGTGCAAACTCAAAACGCTCCACAACTCCTGTTGCCTGTCATCATTGTCCACGTCATCTTAATCACCCCTACATTTCAACTTACACACGTACTTATGCAAGGATCCTGAAAATACATGTCAAAGAAAAATGATGAATTCAAAAACCATGAAATAAAAAAAGTATGTACCTACTCCATTTCAAAAAGGTAATGTAACATAGTAAACATAAACAAACTTATTGGTTATAATTAAAAAAAGTGTCAAAATTGTTGACAACAACAATTTGCTTGGAAAATAATCATTATATTAATACGTGAACATCGAAGCTTTCCGTACGCTTTTTTGGCATTTAATATGAAATGAGGAGAATGAAACTTATCTTATTTGAAAGTTGCTGTGCCATAGATGTGCACAAACACAAAATCGTGGGTATATGTCGCCATTAAGACTGGTAAAATTAAGTTAAGACTTCCCCATACAAAACAGGTACTAAAAGGATTTTGGTGACAATCAAGTTTTCGCTGTCATGTTTCCATAGTAACGTATTTAATCATCTAAGATTAGAACCTGTTGAAGAGAATCATTTACCCATAAAGGTATGCAATTTACCTGCCCCTAAAAATAAGCAATAATTGTAAGAAATTTATTAAGGGAAATTATTTATTATTTGTCGCCACTATATTGCCATAGTAACGTATCTACCTATTAAAAACATAAATCATTTTAGATTAGAATCTGTTTCCGATGGAGCAGCTCATTTACGTATTTTTTAACTTTCTCCATTACGTAGATAAAAAGAGAAAGATATCAATTATTTTTGTGCAAAATTTCGGACTCGAGATATTAATCAATTCTGATAATAACGATGATAGAGGAAATCAAAAAAGTGGATTGCAAAATTCTGTCCGGTCTGTCCGTCTTTCCACAGGCTTACAGCCTAAACGGCTTCCCGGATTACGTTCAAACCTCGGATTTGGAGTTTTTGGGCTTACAGTTCGGGAGTTGTTTTTTTTTTTGCAAGGTACACTCAATATTAATGGTACTTCCTATATACAATTTTCGTACCAGTTTGATTTGATCGAAAACGGCTCCAACGATTTCAACCAAAATTGATATTTAAGCTTAAGTAGGTGAGGCTACCATGACTGCGTACCCAGTTTTTGGCTAAAAATTCGAACAACGGTACTTTTGAAATTTCGACATATCTCGAAAACGCTCCATACGATTGTAACAAAAAATAATTTCTAAGGTAATGTGGTCATTTATAAGTTAATAGCAAACTCAGTTTTTCTCTATATTATCGTACAATGGATTTTTGAAAAAAGTATTTTGAAGTTATTACTTCTTTAGGCGCTTTGGGCACTTTTAGATGGGAAGAAATTAATGAGTTCGCGTTACCATTATGTAAAACGACACCGCGTCATCGTCACCGAAAAACCGACACCCGATGGCGCTGTTGTCCATTTTCTGAGAAACTCAACCGATCTCAATGAAACTTAGTTTGTGTGCATGGTTGTATGCAGCTAGAAAGATAGGATAGTTTTGGACCCGATAGGTGGCGCTGTTGTCGATTTTTTTGAGAAGCTCAACCGATCCCAATGAAACTTTGTATGTGTGCATGGTTGTATGCAGCTAGAAAGATAGGATAGTTTTCGACCCGATAGGTGGCGCTGTTGTCGATTTTTTTGAGAAGCTCAACCGATCCCAATGAAACTTTGTATGTGTGCATGGTTGTATGCAGCTAGAAAGATAGGATATCTCATTTACAAATTAAATGGAAATTGTAATATGTATGTATATTTTTTGTAGATGAAAATTCATAAATTTCATTGGTATTAATTTTATAGAATACCAATTAATTATTAAATTCAATATTTCATGTATGAATTTGTAAATGTACGTTTTAAGCAATAGATTGCAATATTTTTTGTAAAATAATATGCATTATTTTTTATGTACAATGGCGCTGTAAATAAAAGTGAAAATTGTAATATAAGATTTGTAGTAGTAGTTTATAATAATCAATAAAGAAACACTTCATTTGAAATTATTTCCTGACGATTCGAAAATGCACACATAATTGTTCAAGTAATAACTTCTGTCGGCACTCCCGGAATGCCTGTCTTTTTTTTTAATTTAGTTTTTTTATGTTTACCTACCGTAAAACGGCGATAACGATTTTGACCAAAATGCAAACTTGGATGTTTTCAAAACTCATATATCGAAAATCCCATCTTGACTTCGATAAAACTTAAAAAACGAAGCAATGCTTATACATTCCGAACAATTACCTACTTATAATCGGTTTTCAACTAAATAGTGACGCAATAGTATTTTTCAAATAAAACATTGCAATATTTGGTACTGTTTTGTCTGGCAAATTTTACAAAAAACCGCTATAACCATTTTGACCAAAATACATTTAAAAGATAATAAGCATTCTTAATATGATTCTGTTAAAACTCTGGGGGCAAGAGTGGTGTTCTATCTCCCTGCTATAGTGCATCGTAGTAAATGAACTGCTAAACATACTCAGAAATAAGGGATTCTATGTCCATATGGACACTCTTAACGAGAAAGTTTCGTTCGACCCAGTCGTGCACTTTATTTTTCCATGTATTATAGATGTCGCTCTTTTCTTTTCGTTTATAAAAAACATAAATAAATAACAAGAATAACGAGAATAATACAAGTACGTTTTTTTGTATACATTTACATTCTTATAAAAGGTATGGTCGATTTTCGACCACAAGCGATACTAGTTAAAATAAATATTTAAAATATAAATAATATTTTTTTTTTTTGTATTTGAAGAGGCACTACTCGATTTCTATCCAGTTTAATTTTTTTAAAAGTGCTTTTCCCCATGAAAAACGAAATGTGTGCTTTCAACACCACCTGTTGAGAATTTTCCAACTTTTTTTTTCATAAACCAACCCTGATTCAAGACGAATAAAACACACCAAAAATCATTGAAATCGGTTTAGTCGTTCATGAGTTATAAAGTCCCAACGCACTTGCAACAATTTTATATTATAGAAGATTCTGCAAAATATATTTTGTGCCTTGGATTGCTTTGCGGCAGTTATGCCGTATCCGTTTAATACGTTCATGTTGGTGTTTTCGTCCAAGCAATAGATACGGCGGAATCGAAGTATTACAAAATTGCATTGAATTAGGTTTGACAGGTTGTATGGTTGTGGTTTTCGTAACTCACATGTATTCACACTTAGGGCTATCGCAAATAAGTTCCCATGGAAATGTTTCCCTTGTCAGCAACGTAAATAAGATTGCTGAATAGGAAACATTCCGGGGGAAATATTATTTCCGATAAGGGGACTATGTGTTCAATAGGGCAAAATTATTATACCTTCACTAAGAAAAAAAAAAACAAGAAAGTTTCACCCCCGACGTGCAACTTTATGAAAGTATGGTTTAAGAAGTCTTAAGATTTCGGAGCAATTCCCTTATTTTACCCTATCAACATGACTTCCTGAAAGGTAGATCGAGTACTACAAATCTCGTCGAATTTGTTTCCTTTTCCCTCTCGTCCCTAGACCCCAGAGAATGGCAATGAAGTCGACGTCATCGCAACTGACTTCAGCAAGGCCTTTGATAAGATATCACATCAATTATTCTTCTTTAAATTGTCTGCCCATGGCTTTGAAACTATGTTGATAAAATGGATATCTTCCTACCTTGAAAACCGGTATTACAGCGTTCGCTTTGGGTCCGTACTGTCGTTATCCTCTTTAGCAACATCTATGTGTCCCACAAGGCAGCCATTTAGGACCCCTTCTCTTCATCCTAAGGGTAAATGATCTTGAGAAGGTCATCCAACACTCATCTCTCTCTCTCTCTCTACGCGGATGATACCAAATTCATCAAAATCATCTCTTCACCCCAAAAAGACAAGACCTTGACCATTTTTCGACCTGGTGCCTCAAAAATTGCTTAGAACACAACATCACCAAATGCCAGTCCAGTGCCCTATAACGCAAGCGTTACAAGTCCCCTCGCCGACGTTACCTTCTCCACGGTCATACCAATCTCTCTCGCTTATTTTCTTCGCGACCTTGGTATATTCTATGACAGGGAGCTAAATTACCGTTCGCATACCTATTGAAGAAATAATTTGTAAGGCCAACTCTTCACTTGGCTTTGTTAAACGATGGGTCTAAATTATCCGACCCTTACGTGACTACAGATATCTCTATATTTCCTTTGTTCGCCCCCTCCTCGAATACGCTAGTCAAGTACTCAAGTGTGGTCTCCCTTTCATCGAGTTCATGCACACAGAATTGAGAACGCCCGACGTCGCTTTCTTAGATTTGCGCTTCGAGGACTGCCTTGGGACGATCCTTTTATCTTGCCACCATGCATAGACCACCTCAATCTCATTAATTTGAATCCTCTTGAGGAACGCAGAGACGCTGCAGACATTCTTTTCATTTATCGTCTTCTTCTTCCGGCTCCAACGATTGCGCGTCCCTTTACAACTCTATTTGCTTTAACGCAAGCCCCCGTAGAGTCTCTACGTTGCCCTCATATCTTTTATACCCACCAAGCCATCGTACCTACCTCATATGTGGCTCCAATGAACCGATCTCAAGTAAGCTGCGAAAGGTTAATTCCAACCTTTCAGTTTTCGATTTCAACCCCAGCACTGCCCACTTCAAACTCCATTGCCTTCACCATTCTCCTTATGTTTAAGTCTTAGTTTTAAAACTTTTCTTGTCTTATTCAGTGTCTTAGCTTTAAGTTGTTATTTTAAGCCTAAATGTTAGTTTTAGCTTGTAAGCCCATGCCCATATAAGTATTCACTATACGAATTAGGTAAGACATACACTACACACATACAAAATTATATTGAAATCGGTTGGGTGGTTTAGGACATCGACAACAGAGACGATCTTACTCCCAAGTCGCAATAATAGATAAGGCTTTCACAGCAATAATTAAATTTACCAAAGAATGCGCCTAAATTTTGGGAGCTGCGTTTTTTCTGGTTATATGTTTTTCATATACCTACTACTAACAGACTTGCCTCGATAGTTTGTTTAAAAGAATCAATAATTTGGAGAAATCCACATACATATATCTAGCTGGCAATTTAAAATAATTTGTCAGGCTTATTTATAAAAGCCTCTCCAAAAGCAGTAGCCCAAATCATGATTTACATTCCCAAGGTAAACATAGTGAGCAAATAATTAGCTTCTCATTCGGCGTTACCACTGAGAGACTTCCGACAATGAGGAAAACCAGATATTGGTCTTTGCTAATATGCTTACGATGCAATGACATAAATCCCAATTGGAATGCCTACCGAAACTGCCTTTAATGTTTATTTCCAAAACTTCATACAGGACAGAGCGAAGCGAACGCACCGCGATGTTCTGTAAAACGGACCACTGTCAATATTCATCGTTTGATCAGAGATGGAATCGGTGTTGATGTCTTTTTGGAAGACCTGGGGCATCTACCTCTCCTTTGTCCTCTCGATTTATTGAAATGTCTTTCAAGGCAAACTCACCAAGGTGTCCTTCACCAAGGAAAGTAGAGTTGTGGCTATACCTAAGTATCGTAATCCCTACCAGGTATACAGTGTAATAAAATCGATTGCTGAGACAGATTGCGGTATTACTCTTAGCGGGGCTGCCACGCAGTTTAACTTCACGTAGCTTATGGTTACTGCGATGTCTCAGGAAGAGTTGCAAAGCTCTCGAATAAGGGGTTTTCATTCGGTCTCGAAAGTTAAGCTAAATTAAACATTTTTTATGAAAATGTTATTTCATTATAAATATTTGACTTTATCAAGCGATATCATTTAAATGGACGCATCGGAAAGATTCGCAGCAAGCGATCTAATTTTTTTTAACACTTTTTCATACATTTCGGGCGGTATCTCGGCCATTACTTGAGTACCTAATTTTGGTTTTTAATGCGTCTAGAGTTCGGGGATTATTCGCGTAAGCATGGTCTTTTGCGTAGCCCACTGAAAAAAATCGAACAGTGTCAAATCGCATGATCTTAGTTGTCAATGTGTTGAGTTTGACAGGTGTCAAATGCCAGCGGTACCAACTTGAAACCACAAAATGAATGACCCTATATTTATGGTTACCAACACCTAATCTAAGGCACTTATATGATGGCGAACCTTAGATGGCGCTCTCAAGATGAATATAGAATATCTTAAAGTTTGTATATGACAGAAGCTTTAGAAGCTATAGAAGCTCCAAGAGACTCATAAGACACACGGGAGGTATTAATCATCGCCTCACTATACAACGAATGTTGTTACACGACACTGTGCGCGATCGATATAGGCTTACATCAAAGAGTCCAAACGATGAATAAGACTTTCAGACAGTTGTGCATTTTGTGTGTACAGGACTAGATGATTACATTTATAATGAGCACCAATATCCGACTTTTTGCATATACAAGAGTTCATTCAGTGGTAGAAATTCTACCTTAAATGATACCCAACATTTATTGGAAAATTACACGCGTCATTGCATCTCTGTACAATCTCTCAAACAAAAAAATATCAAGCTGTAGGTATACTGGGCCTTACCAATAATCATTTTTAACCTTCACACTAAATATTTCCTAGGTCACAATATGCAATTTTGTATGGAAAATTTCGTCATTGTGAGTTCGAAAAATTTAGTCTGGACACTAAAAATGATTATTGGTATGGCGGACTGTGTTTAAGACAATGGGTCTTAGTGGTTAGTGTGTTGGACTACTAAGCGAGGGGTTCAGGTTCGAATCCCGCAAAAACTGAATTTCCAACTGAGGGTTTTTTCACTGCGCCACCTCTCGCGAACGTCTGACAAACATCCGAGAGTATAACTGTCTTGAAAGAGCTTCTCAATTAGCCGTTTAGAATCGGCATAAAATTGTAGATCCCTTCCATTCGTTCCAAAAATGAAAACTCACACAAAACGAATGGTTGCGAGAAGCTAGGCCTAGGGTCCGTACGGACCTGTTGCGCCAAAAATTATATATAACCTTCACACTAAATATTTTCTAGGTAACAATATGCAATTTAGTATGGAAAATTGTGATATCAAAAAATTTATCCTGGACACTAAAAATGATTATTAGTACCGCGGAATGAAAACAGTTCTCAACTATTTCCCTTTCCCTGTTTATACTGGTATACAAGATACAACACACAATGAAAACAGTCTTCTCAGTAATGCGCTATCTACTGAAACTAACATAGAAACAGCACCGCTTCCCGCTACAGTCATAAATAACTCATAGCTCTCAAATTCTTGATTTTAATTTTGTTATCATATTTTTAATTGCTTGTGGTTGTAAAAAAAATATACAAATGCGCTAAAAAGTGGCCCAGAAATAGAGTCGAGCTGAATTTATTGCCGTTCCTTTTAAGGGAAAGCAATAAATCTCATAAAGCGCTTGCCCCGAATAGAGCACAAGTTTTTGCTACTATACCTACCTAAAACTAAAGCTGTTAACCGTCATACAAAAACCTGGCAGACTATCTCACTTTGCATTATTGCCAATTAATCTCCGCAAAAGTAATTATAAGCCCGTAAAATCTATTTCGGACATGGGGTACTGATCGTATAGGTATTTAAACAAAAATCCATGGGATTCCTTTTTCGGGTTAGGTATAAAGCATGTAGCTCAAGACTCTCTGATTATTTATGCGAATTTAATCGCAATCGTATAAAAATAAGGAACACACTCAATAAAAATCCGTTTTATTGCTCCGTTTCTCCATGGTGGCTGCCATGAAAATGTATTTAAAAACAAATAAAATTTGAGACAGAAGGCTGTCTTTGGCGTAGGTCTAGGTACCTATATATTCGACGATCATAGTACGTGATGCATTTTCTGTTTGATGGAGAAGTATCTTGCGTACATAATTGATACCGAATAAGGCGACAGTTTTTCTAACAACCGTCGAAAACGAAAAGCATGCGACCGAAGGATACGTATAATCGCAACGCCTGAGCTGGCCTACTGAATGATGATGTAAATCTCGTGTGTCTGCTCAATTTGTTTTTGATTTTCGTGCGATTGGATAATGTTGTATACCTATAAAAAATTTATTTTTGAAAATTTGTTCGGTCGGTTGGAGTTAAAATTAAGTTAGAAATTGAAATTATATCATATTCAATTTTTAGAATTTGTAAAAGTTTTATTTAAATTTTTAAGAAAAAGAAGCCGCAAAAATTTATTCCCGACTCGAACATCCGCGATGTTTTTTCTTAGCCGGGTTTTCCACCACGTAAAGTTGCATTCACCAGTAAACCCGAATATTTGTCCCAGAACCGGGCCCTTGGACACGATTTCACGAATCTCCCCAAATTGAGATAAAAAGCAAAACAGAGAGACAACTTGATCAACTGCCATAATGTCAGACTGACTCGGAGGAGGTTAGACATAGTTCTGCCACACCTTTCGCTGATTGGAGTTTGTTTTTAAGTCCTATA
The DNA here is from genome assembly GCA_949126925.1 of Cheilosia vernalis. Lineage (NCBI taxonomy): Eukaryota > Metazoa > Arthropoda > Insecta > Diptera > Syrphidae > Cheilosia > Cheilosia vernalis. Next base: position 96,719,200 of record OX421358.1, on the reverse strand, counting down.
TACCCAAAAAACATACAAAAATGGACCATATTCAGAATTTTATATTTCTGTCGGTTTAGCGGTTGGGATCTTTATTTTTGCATAGATCGAAGTGGAACAAACCGGGGCCTCCAATAAAAATAAAAAATAAAAAAAGAATAAAAAGCTCCGGATTAACGTAAGTTTTAAAAAATTCACCAGGAAAATGGTGAAAAATCCCTGGCGAATTCGGGCCTAATTGTATCCGACCTAAGACCAATATTGGATGTAAACCACCTTTCACAATGTGCTCCGTATAAACGGTTTGGAGATTTAATATGCTTCCACCACTTAATGTTTTTAATGCCACCTGCAGGGAGGTAGGGGAAGCATGCAGTAAAAAATTCTTTGATTTGTGTATAAGATGCGTGTGGTATGTGCACAAGATGGTGGATAAAAAGTTTTGCGTTTCCGGTTCCGTTGGTGAAACGGGTTTGCCGTTGGAGGTAGGTAAATATTTGAATATAAAATGAGCATAGCCAGGAATGCAAAAGATAACTCTTTACGAACTAATGTAACAGTAAAAAAAAAAGTACCTAAATGAAATCAACAACAGAACAGTTTTTTGTTTAATATGTGAATATTTTTGATATATGTACTATGCAAATCGGCTACAGTTCAAAAGAATAAATCAAATAATGCTGGCGAGGAAGTAGACGAAGGTAGTAAAGGTGAAATAAAAATAGGCACCTACCTACCAAGCTAGTGAGAAGTTTATATTCAAGTCCCGTTCTTCTGCATGGACCTGTTGGAGAAACTATTTATGTAAACACCACTCGTACTATAAAGTTTCTTAGGAACTCAAAGTTTATTTAATTGTTTTTTTTTATTGTTAAAAACCTATTAGGTATTTAAAAAATATCTTAAGCGGATAAAAACAAATTTTTAATAACCAAAAAGAAGGAACATATTATATTATAATGTTTTACGAAATATATTAAAAAAAAAAATGTTTTATACAAAATATAGCTAGGTATATCGAAAAAAAATGTTTGCCAGGCTCTAACAATAATTTTTAGACTAAGAACAGCGTAACTTAAATTCTAATAAAATTTTTGTAAAGAAATATCAAATAAAATGCATCAGAATTTCGCAAGCCGATTTTTTAAGTGATTTATATTTTTTGAAATACTTGGTAATTTTGAATTCGGCTTGCGATAGACTAGTGCTAGAGGTCTGCCAGCCAACACCAGAACCCATGTTGCCCTGTGTAAAAGTTCAAGAAGAAAGGCGTACGTGAAGTACTCGTATTTGTTGGCAATTTCTGTTTCAGAGGAACAAGATGTTCCGTTCCCTTTTCGGGTTGCATCTCTTTAGTTTGCTTATGTGTCAATGTTTCTAAAATCTGGGTTCCGAAGACAATGCCAACTTGGCCGCCGACTAAGGCACCACAAACGGTGCCCATGTCTGGCAGCAGACTTGAACCCACATGACCGCCGACTGTAGAGCCTGGCAAAAATGCATAATGCCTTATTTGTAGGATTGTAGGATTTTTAAGAACTTACCTACAACTCCAAGCAGGAATGTAAATGCCAGCTCTAAGAGTCTGCTGGAATTATTTTGGCCGCTTCCAAGGCTGCGATCTTTGTCCAGACCGACATAATTTTTCGTAAGTCTGTCCGCCTAAAGCGCATTATTTTCGGCTGGTTGGTTTTAGTTATTTAAAATTTTAGTACTTACGATTTCGGAGCTAGCTGTCGTTAACAAACTGTGGTTGTTGTCATTGAGCTGCATATTGCAGATGTTGGGTCTTGTTTGTGGTTGAGGATTGCTTGACAAGTCCCTGTTTTTAGCTGCGATCATTTCGTAGCATTTCTTGAATGTGATGTAGTATTTTCTTATCGTTATTGGTATCGGCATGTTGTCCAGGCTTATTGTCGTCTTTTGGGAGTTTCGATTTTCCATTATGGTTCCTCTTATTTTCTTGCTTTTCTTAGCTTTTTGGTGTTTTCTTTTTGCTGACTTTTCGCTGTCGTAGTTTTTGTTTATTTTTATTTTTATTTGACAGCAAAAGTCAAAGCCTGTTCGATTAATTAATCGGGAGGTGTTTGATTTCATTTGTTGGCAAATACATTCGTGTACTCGCCATGAGCGACGAGATTCCTCCTGACATGGGTTTTGAACAGGAATTGTCGATGCTTTTTCCTAAAAGAAAACCAAATCCGTTGGTCACAATTTTTTAAACTTGCCTATAAGCTATAACCTAACCACTGTTAAGATTGAGCGAATCTAGTTTGAAGGAAACGCAATTACATTGCCATGGTAGTGATTTTCTGTATAGGTAATACGAGGAGCTCCAGTACTACTTCAGCAGCTCAATTTTTATTCCGCGGACAATTTTTTAACATAGGTACATAATTTGTGATGTCTTTATTCAGCTCTGTAGCTACCTATTTTGCCTGTTTCAACTTCGAAACCCAGTTTGACGGATTTTCGGATGGGTTTTTAACTTTCTGTAGTAAGAGAAAGATATTGTTTTCGTACAAAATTTCGAACTCGAGATTTTAATCAATTCTGATAATTACGATGATAGAGGAACTCGAAAAAGTGGGTCTCAAAATTCTGTCCGGTCTGTCCGTCTGTCCGTCTTTTCACAGGCCTATACAGCCTAAACGGCTTTCCGGATTACGTTCAAACCTGTCAAGGTAACCTCAGTATTAATTGTAGTTCCCATATAAAATTTTTGTACCAGTTTGATTTGATCGAATACTGCTCTTGATATTTAAGCTTAAGTAGGTGAGGTTACCATGACTACGTACCCAGTTTTTGGCTTAAAAGTCGAACAATGGTACTTTTGAAATTTCGACATATGTATCTTGAAAACGGTCTATCTTTGTATATACATTCCTATAGTAGCGCCAAGGAATCAAATAAAAATGTTGTACCAGTAACCCGCAGAAGCTTTGGCGCTGCAATCGCTCAATAATGAAAACTGGTTTGTGCCCTTAATTGATTTAGACGGAGCTTTAAGTTTTTATCAGTGTTTCGTCCAAACAAAAGCTATATTTGAACGAACAAAATTGATGTGATAAAAAAACAAAAGTAATATTTTTAGACTTTTTGGCATATTTGCTATTTATTATGGATTTTGTCAAGAAAATAATTTGTATGTGGACTGGTTGCCATATTTCATTTTTCCTCACCGATTACTATCTAAGATTTGTTTGCCAAATATCTAGATCCGTCAACATAGCAATGTAGTATTTTCAGCTGCTATAGAAGTAGGTAGATTATGAGCCGGGAGAGCCTTCGAGGGGCTCTGGCACTGCGGCTTTTTATCTTAAGGAGCCTATTGTGTAGGTGCATAAAACATAAACATGTAGGTGGATATTCAATTGCAAGATGCAGACGCTACTCCTATATTATGTTTTGTATTTAACTGCAAACACTAAATTGTACTTTACGATGACTTTAGTCTTTGGTGGATTCCAAAGATCAGTTGCATTTCAAGACTAAAGAGCATAGTTTTGATGGAGTTGTGGTCACGAACGACAGAGCTCATACCTGAAATGTTGGCCTGAATGGACCTTCAGGAAGTCGTAGCCTGCACTGTGCATCTTCGTAGATAAAACTAGCCTCCGATCCAGGATCGCGAAGAGGACGAAGAGAGAATTTGTTACCAAGATAAAAGATATCGATTAATGCAGTTGCAAGAATTACACTTACATTTTTTTTGGAAAAAAAGAATGGACTTGTAAATTGGGTGTTGTACTAGTGGACTGTATGTGTTGTTGAGAGACTTGTTGAGAAGTACCTACTGGGCTAAGAAATACTCGTATTATTAGTAGAATGTGAATCCTGGTGCACTTGTGCCTGATGGGTAGTAGTATAGCGACTTTATTAACATTTAATATAATTTTAGAATTTTTTTGTTCGTATTTACAAACGATGTTAAATAAGTCTTTTATGGTTTGGCTTATGGCCGTCTACCAGATTGACAATTTAGCTATCAAAACAATAAAATGACTAATGACTTTAAATACCTATGTACAATATATTTATGTTCAAAAATCGCTTTCCAAGATACGAGTGTGCTCGATATACTTGTTGAAGATGCATCGCCCCCAAACTGACGAAACTGCTCTTTTAGCTGCTGATATAGCCTCGAGGTGCTTTTTAAGGTTCCGTACCCAAAGGGAAAAAACGGAACCTTATTAGTTTCGCTCGGATGTCTCTCCGTCTGTCTGTCCGAACCCACTAAGCCAATTTTGTTACCAGGTCTATTTCAAGAACCGATTGACATAGGAGGCTAAAATTTACATACAACATCCGGTATAACCTCTAGTTAAACGACAAATACCAATGGAAGCAATACATCGATTGGTTTTCGAGTAATTAGTAATCTGGTGAAAAAAATATTTTCATTCACCCAAAAAACGGTTTATTTCTTGATTCACAAAAAAATACATAAATTCCTTTTTTGTAGATCATATTCTTAGCTATGTATGTACTGAATACAGTTTTGCCGAAAAGTTAATAGTTTACAAGATATTTTCAAAAAACATAATTTTAATTTTTTAATTTTTCTAATCTCTACTACGCAGAACGCAGTTGCGCACAATTGACCCCATCAAAGACAGAAGAGAGTCACTGGTGGTATACATATACACTATATTATAAATTATAATACTACAATTTCGCACTTGGCCGGTTTTTTTTTTCATACTTAGGTTGGATGTAATTAACACACCCAAGTATTTATACTCTTTCACTACTTCAACGCGTACACCCTGATAGGACCATTTTTCGTTGCGAGAGTATCTTCCACCACCATTTCTAAAAATCATCATCTTTGATTTCGATAGGTTAACAGTCAAATTCCATTGATTGCAGTAACTTTCAAGACGATTGATATCTAGCTGCATCCCATTTACTGTCTCCGACAAAAACACTATACCTATCGTCCGCAAACTTTAACGCTGGTATCCGCACACCACCAAGTTTAATCCCTCCTTCTACGTCCTCAACTATATCATTTCTAAACAAGATGAAGAGCAATAGGCTTTAGATGCAACCTTACAACCCATTTCCGATCCGAATTCTTCAGATACGGAATCTCCATTCCAAACGTACGCCACGTTGTTCTTATACATCGGTAGTATGTAAGAGTGTGTGATGTCGTTGCCGACATAGCTTACAAGTGCACTGACTTCGACAGCCGTTAACCGTGGGAATAGTGACTTGCAAACACTTTGAACAGAAATGAAGTGGATCTCCATAAACGACAGTTGAAATTATTCGTTTTAGTGTAAAATACACGATTTGCTGATTTTGACGTGGTCTTTGACCCTTAAGATTTGAATCCCTAATATCAGAAACTGATTCTATTCTGAATTGACAAAACATTTTTAATATTTTAAATTTGTAAGAAATTCACACAACAAATACAAATCGAAACCCAACGACGAAAAATTTTCTAATGAATGATGGAGCAGAAATCTCAACGAAAGCTTTTTTATAAGGAATAAAATTATCAAAGGCTCAAAGCTCTCAGTAATTTATTTCTCGATTTGGTATGAGTAGCGACACCTATTAGGTTACTGGTACTACTGGATTGGCGCTACTATAGGAATGTATATACAAAGGGTCTATATACGATTGTAACAAAAATTAATTTCTAAGGTAATGTGGTCATTTATAACTTAATAGCAAACTCAGTCTCTATATTATCGTACAATGGATTTTTGAAAAAAGTAAATTTTTTAAAAATTTTTTTTTTTTTCAGTTATAATACCGGAAAACGGTCCTCAATTTTCGATTTTCTGAAGACTCTGAAAGTCAGTCAGACTAAACGAGAAATTTTCGTGCGACCCAGTCGTGCACTTTATTTTTATATGTTTGTAGAAGTAATTTTTAACAAGTTTTTTGATACATTCGTCGATGCGTTTTTAAATGCGTTTTAGGACTCATTGTGGACCAGTTTTTGAACACATTTTTGGATGCGTTTTCACACTCATTTTGATGATGGGTTTTCGATGTGTTTTTGGGCACTTGTAGCGGTAGGCGAGGATCTTGCCACTAGACTGGGGTTACATTGTACTTTTACACGCCAATAAATCGAAACGATAATAGTCGTAAGAGATAACAACGGGTAACCAACTCTCCCTAACAATGATAATTGCGACGCCCGGGTTAGGTATATAATTAACATTTGCCTTCCTCAGTGGGAGAAAGCGAGGAAGATAACGGTTTATATTTTTCCCCAAGAGCTAACCCACCCCTACTTAACTTCTCGCTAAGGATCCACGCTTGATTAATCGACTACTCCTTTCGAAACAGTGGCTTAAGCCGACTACAAAGGTTTAACCACTGGTACTACCTCACTAAAAAACTCTTCTGTTGACCAGGTCCTCATGGCCGTCATCTGTTCTCAACGTCCCTTACCAACATACAGGTGAATCCAAAGTCTACAATTGAATCTTCATCACAATGTGAGCACAATTTTTATTTAAAAAACAAAATTAATATTATTGCAATCTCCTTTGAATCCATATCCGATTCTATTAAATCCAGTGAGGGACAACTAAATAATTAATCGTAAAGGCTATGATAACAATAGACTAACTACTCGATTCCTTGTGGTAAACTAAATATCAACTACTGAATATTCGATTATCATTAAATTACAATTTAATCAAAAATGTAAACTCACAACGAGGCGTGATTTACTATACCTCCACATAGGAGTTCGCTATTAATTGACTTTACTTTACTCCGTTACTTAATTGAAAACGAAAAAAAATATCTAGCGACCACATTTCTACATTTTTTAGTCTCTATTTGTTCAAAGAACATCTACAATTCAATCTTCTTAAAGGGCTAATAAACTGATCGCGTTCTGTTGTGGGGTACTGGGGTGCACCACATTCCTTCCAGGGAATTTCTGCATTCTTCAACAAATATCTCTGGGAATGGAATCATTTGAACGAAAAAGTTTACAATAAAGGACTATTCACATGAGAGCGAGCGAACGAATTGATGAAATGCGAACAAACCACTTTTGATGCATTTATGAACAGAAAATTGTACATTTTACTATTCCAAGAGGAGGATAGTTAATTATCCCATCAAAATGTATTAAGAAAACATGTTAATAAACAGTTTAAATAACGAAATTTCGAATTGCAAACTTTTTGCCGCGAACGAATACACCCTTGGCGCGATTTGTCAAAGTTTATTCACAATCCACATCATTCAATTCGCGATCCACAAACTAACGAATAAAGCATTCGTTCGAACTTAACCTCAAACACAAAATGTTATAGAGACAAATACCGGCGACGGTCATTGGATTCGCGGGTTTCTGCGACCAAATTAAATGTATCATGTGAATGGACTGTCAAAACTTGCGAATATTCGTTCGTTCGTAGGTAGTTGGTCGCTCTCATGTGAATGATCCTTAACGAATAATTGGCCCAACAACTTATCTTGAAGTATATTTTTAGGCTGAACATAGGCAATATCGTCATCTCGTATTCCTGCGGGATGGTGTCTATGGTGGTGACTGAGTGGCATTTCCGAAAGTTTCTTAAACTGAACATAGCTACCTATTTTCTTGTTTTCGGCTATGACGTGTTCGTCAGTCGCCGGAACAAAGTCAAGTAATGCGACTTGGGCGAACCACTCATCATGAAAAATATAGCGACTCACCTTACAATGAATGACTCGCAGACCCCAGCGGCTGCGTAATTTACGTTCTTCGTTTCGGGGTTCGTCTTTCTTTTACTTATGTTTTTGATGTGTAAACATTTATGCGCGCGGTATTGGATTCTGGTAGAGTAATTCCAAACATAGGACTTGATGCCTACTTAAAATGTGTTACGGAAATGCGCCATTGCATATATTTTATCATTGCATATGTTTTTATCATTGCATACGTTTTTATAATTGCATACATTTATGAGCTGAAATAAAGCATGTTTTTGAAGTTATTACTTCTTTAGGCGCGGCGCGTTTTGCACTTTGGATGGAAAAAAACCAATAAACTCGCGTCACTGTTACCATCACCGTCACTGTTACCGTTACCGTCACCGTCACCGATCCCAATGAAACGTTGTATGTGTGCAATTGTATGCAGCTAGAAAGGCAGGATAGTTTTGGACCCGATAGGTGGCGCTGTTGTCGACTTTTTTGAGAAACTCAACCGATCTCAATGAAACTTTGTATGTGTGCATGGTTGTACGCAGCTAGAAAGATAGGATAGTTTTGGATCCGATAGATGGCGCTGCTAGAAAGATAGGATAGTTTTCGACCCGATAGGTGGCGCTGTTGTCAATTTTTTCTGAGAAACTCAACCGATCTCAATGAAACTTTGTATGTGTGCATGGTTGGATGCAGCTAGAAATATAGGATAGTTTCGGACCCGATAGGTGGCGCTTTTGTCGATTTTTCTGAGAAACTCAACCGATCTCAATGAAACTTTGTATGTGTGCATGGTTGTACGCAGCTAGAAAGATAGGATAGTTTTGGATCCGATAGATGGCGCTGTTGTCCGTTTTCTGAGAAACTCAGCCGATCTCAATGAAACTTTGTATGTGTGCATGGTTGTATGCAGCTAGAAAGATAGGATAGTTTTCGACCCGATAGGTGGCGCTGTTTTCGATTTTTTTGAGAAACTCAACCGATCTCAATGAAACTTTGTATGTGTGCATGGTTGTATGCAGCTAGAAAGATAGGATAGTTTTGGACCCGATAGGTGGCGCTGTTGTCCGTTTTCTGCGAAACTCAGCCGATCTCAATGAAACTTTGTATGTGTGCATGGTTTTATGCAGCTAGAAAGATAGGATAGTTTTGGACCCGATAGGTGGCGCTGTTGTCGATTTTTTGTTGTTTCATAATATATTAAGAATACGGTTATTACAATTCCCTCTTTTCTCAATGACGTGTATCAAGCCACACACATACCGCACGCACGATGTTTACACATACATATTTCGGGACTGTTGGATACAGTCGCACAGTTTTTTTTTTTGCTTTCTTTCTTTTTACCCGACTGGACACAGGGAGGGTTATGTGTTTTTCGCGTATCCTATATAAGTTCCAACCTGACGCCCTGTAGCCTAAACTGCTTTACTGATTTTGAAGACTGAGGTGTCATTAGATTGGTATTCTTTCCCGGAGTGTCAAAGGCTAAACAAATTAATATAAAAATAATAATTAAACAAAAAAAAAAATAAAATAAGTTGATTTAAAAAACCAAAAAAACCGACTGAAAACAGGATTTAAAAAGATTAAAACAAAACGCTTTCAAGTGCGTATATTTTCGTCAGATTGTGTAGGTAGTCTCCGAGTGTCAGTGAGTTATAAAAAAGTGTTTTGTTTTGATCTCTTTATAAGTACTTTTCACAGTCAGTCGGGTTTTTTTGTTTATTAAATCACCTTTTTTGTAGTATTTCCGGCAGGGCTAGGAACAGGGGTATTTTTTTTTGTTCTTGTAGCACACACGACACATGGGTTTATTTCCTCTCCTTTTTGGACAAGAACACTTTGCTAAGCGTGTATTTTGTCAGAATTATTATTCCGAACAAAAATATATCCTAAACATTTTACATGCGTTACTTATTTTATTGCTTTTGCAATCAGTACCTAACCTACACACGAGTGCTTGGAAAACTTACACGTTTTTGTACCCGCGCAGCAAGTTCCTACCTGAACTAAACTTATATTTCCTACCAATTCCTCGTACCTAGTCATGCAGTTTTTTAGACGGTTATATTTAAAAAAAAAAACAAATGACACACCAAACAGCAGGTTTTCCAAAAGTTTTCCGCATTGCTAACGAACAACTATTCTGCTGAATGCAGTCGTTCAGTTCGACGACCGTGAACTCCTCCTTTTGTAAATTAAAAACTTTCTTCTATCACCCGATAGATGACACTAACAGAAACGAGTGATGCCAGACCCTGTAAGGTCAAAAGATATCCGGTTCAGAAATTTGAACACGTATATTTTTTTATTCCATGTAACAATTTCTCGCTGGTTTAATGAGCGCCCAGTAGGTACCTACCCTGTTAATTTTGAACGCACAACATGTGAAAAAGGACTGCTTTCCTGCTGCAAGGAAATTAAGAGCATTTTGAAATACACATTCGGCCTATACTTATGTTATAATTGAAGTTGGTATTTGTTGAGGAATATGGTTGGAACACTAATGCCTGTGACACACATATGGTTTCAAAACCATGGTTTCGATACTATGGCATCGTCAATACTATGCTAGGTGACACACTATTCAACGTAGTATAGTTTGACAGTTACCATCGTTACCATGCTCGGGTAGACAATAAAACCCGTGACACACACCTAGTATAGACTCCATGGCAAGAATACTATAGCATTTTCTATGAAAGTGATAGGTAGTTTAAGTAAAACTATGCTCCACTTCATGAGAGTGGCGCTGCTTTCGCTAGGGGGATGGCTATACTACGCAAAAAACCCTAGTATCGATACTACGCTCAAACCGCATTGCTCGTCTGGTTTCAGCGTAGTATACCCTGACAGACATGTGGTTCATCTCGATACCATGGTATCGAAACCACATGTGTGTCACAAGCATAACGAATCAGCGTAGTTAGTTGAATCGCAATCTTTATGAGCACCTCCCCTGTTGATCTTCTTGTAAATTGTTTTTATGCCGCCATTCATATTGAAAACCGAAATGCGAATACCTACCTACCGGAAGATTTGATATCATAAATAAGATTGCACTGTCGTAGCTGCCAACCAATAGCCTCTCACGAGGTCAACATCATTTTTTACTAGTGACAATCAAGGAGCTATTAAGGAGCCTTAAATCAGTTCTAAACGACTTGTATACTAACATCTGTTTGATAAGTACATAATGGTAAGAATTAATTTTACCCTTTCAGACATAAATCGCATGAAAAATAAAATAATTCGCACGTTTTGTGAACCTATTTTGCCACCATCCGTTTTGTTATTTTATGCATAAAGAGAAGAAATTCCCCGCACAACAACTGCGAAATTATCAAAACATAAATAATTTGCAATAATTCACCAGGTCCAATAAAAATAAATCGTTCGGAGGGTAAACATTTGCGTATTCTGCGTGGCGGCAACAGCGATACCCCCGCATCCATTGATGTCTCCGACTAATCTTGCCGCCATAATGTTCAATTTGCTCTTGGGATTCATTTCTTCCTTGAAGCCCCACCCCCATCTACCCCACAGATGCGTCCATCCAGCGAATCCTTTTAAATTTCTTATGAAAGTTATACAAAGAAGCAAGCAAAGCAATATCTTACCCAGGAACACTGGCTCTTCGCAACCCCCACACACTCGTACAAGAGTGAGAGAAGCACTCTTCGCGTGGAGGCTGGGTTCGGTTCGGATGTTTGGGTAAGCGAATGTAACGCAAAATTTATCTGTTAAATATTCAAAGGAATTATATCAGTATGTATCCGCATACTTTGGCAAGTGTCAGTGTGTTTGTGTTATAAGTTTGGTCGGCAAAAAATGTTTTTTTTTTTCTCTTCGCTTCTTCCTCTGAGGCAATAACAATAAAAGTGAAAAATTTCCTGGGGCCTAAGCGATTTTCGAAAGCGCCAAATGGGCGTATAACTTCTTTTAATGGGTTCCTGCCGCACCGTCTTTTTTGAGAATCCATCGTCTTTGCCTTTCTGTGCGCTGGTGGCATAGTGGAGCGTTTTCTTATGGCCATAGTGAGATGCGGAGGGATGAAAGTACTTGCGCCCATGGAATTAAAATGCTAAAGCAAATTTATGAAATTAATCAGAGGGAGCCTTACGTCCTGTGTGCGCATACAATTTTAATGGAATTTGCCAGAAAGGACTTTTCGGGTGAAGGCACCCTCTCGAGTAGTTGTGGCACCTCGACGCGAACGGTATACGCAACTGTCATGTATTGTTTATGAGAAGTACAAAGTAGGTATCTTTAGGGTAATGAAATTTCCATTTTTGGGGCATCAGGCCATTCCACTTATATGATGTCAGTAATTTGGGAGAGCGCAGCGAAAGCCCTTGCTTCCGAATACAAATTGAAATTATTATGTGCGTTCCCGTAATTGTTTTAATCATGATTTAATGGATTATTTGACGTGTAAATTAATAAGCGGGAATAACGTTTCTTATGAGAGCTACCTAATTAAGCGTAAGCTGATTTTAGTATCATTTGCTGATGGAAAATTGTGCTTAAAGGTGTTGGGAAAGACGCGTGTTTCTTAGGCTTTTCTGTGGAGTGAAATACGAAAATAATTATTATGGTCATACCTATATTGTTGCGCCAAAGAATGTGGAATCCTTTAAAAGTGATAGATATAAACTATTCACATGCTCGATACCCGGAAACACATCTGCGTACTCACCTAAATTGGCTCAAGTGCGATAAGCACTGTTAACCATCGGCCCTTATTTTTTTTTATTGAAAAAACGAATATTTTCTTTTAACGATCAACAAGGAGACTGATTTGAAATTAGTTTTGTAGTTTGTTTAAATGAATACTTTATTTCTTTTGTTACTTCGAGTGTTTCCAACCACTCGCCGATTTTCCTTCTTCAGTATAGCGCACCTGCTTGACCGATATAACGGCACTCGATGGTGTTACGGAGTTGGTATTTCTCGTACCTATGCGTAAATGAGTAGAATTGGTACGTCCCCATTTACATATTGGAAACCACCCTAGAACCACTCTTTGCATTACATAAAGGTGCGTACAGGAACACTGTCTATAGCGAGTCTTTTGAGGCTTAAGTTTGAGCATGATTTATTTGGGTTTTCTCTGGTTTCTTTCTCTTTGAAGAATCTAACTTTCCCGAAACGAAAAATTCTGGGAGATGTTGCCTACGTCAGACTCCAGTCAGGTTCTCTCTGCATGTCCGTCTGCTATCAAAGAAAAATTTGGGGTAAGGATTGTTCTCCGAAGAGTCGCCGTATTTGCAAGCTCTATTTTCTACACCTTTTTAAGATATCCATGACCGTTTGAGAACTGTGTGACGTAGGTAGAGGTAACAAAATTAAGATGACAAAGTGGATGTTACTTTCGTCTGTCTTGTAATAGGCCACCAATCACTATTAGGTTGACAATTGCACGTGTGCGATGTTTGGTGTTTCCTATAAAGGTTATAAAGCGCGCCGAAATGATAAAACTTTATTATTAAAATTAGTTTCAGTCAGTGCAATTGTTGCGCCCATTTGAAGACGGACTCGTTGACCCCTTAAAGGCGACTCTCCAACGTTTGGTGGGCAAATTTGAGACAGCCAGTTTGGAAAACAATCAGTCAACACCGGTATATTAAAGGGTCATAATATCAGCCGAGCACATTGCCGCGTTCCGTAGAAGTGTAGAGGAGAACCTGAGAGAGTCTATTCCTCACACGAAGTCCGATTTTCGTGAAAAATCATTTTTATCGATGAGGCGCGTATTTGATATAGGTATGCGACATGCGTCTATGTTTAGAAAATTTCCGTATACATATTGGGCCTTACCAATAATCATTTTTAACCTCCACACTAAATATTTCCTAGGTCACAATATGCAATTTTGTATGGAAAATTTCGCCATTGTGAGTCCGGAAAACTTAACCTGGACACTAAAAATGATTATTGGTACCGCGGATTGTGACGACGCTAACTGATTATGGAACGGCGGTGGGTTTATTGGTCCGAACTTTTTTCAAAACGACGTTGGTGTGGCCATCACCATCAACGGAAAATGTTACAAAGCTATGCTAACCGATTTGGTTTGGCCCCTGTTTAAAAGATTGAAGCAGGCGACATGTACCTATGTTCCAGCAGGGTGGGTCTACGTGCCACGATATGGACATTCTGCAAATATATAGCAACTGTATGAACGATTTAAGAGTTTCATTGTCTCTCGTCAGAGGCGAACACGGGTAAGGGTTTTATGGGTTGAAACCTCCCCCGAAATATCTGAAATTAAAATATAAGGAATTTTTGTCCTTAAAAGTAGTTAAAATATTTTTTTTTTACATTTTTTGAAGTTGATGAAAGGACGGTGGGTGTCGACTTGAAATTCGTTCGTCTTTTCCAGGTTTTCAGGTTTTGCTTCAGTCAGAAAACTACGTCTACAGTCGATCTACCGGGCCACCCCTATGGAGCAGACCACACTGTATATAGAAACACAAAGCGAAGCAGAAAAACATGTTTTGCTCCGATAAATTAATAGACGCCCATATGAATATATATAGATAGCTTTATTTCGCATATAAATTTACAGGGGTTTTGTTACCACACATTTCAAAACCCCTCCCGAAATTTTTCCCTGCAGTCGACCCTGTCTCTCGTATGGGTGTATGGGTGAAGTGAGTTTTCAATCAAGATGGTGATTTGACCTCGCTAGACTTTTTCTTGTTAGGTTTATTTTGGAAGTCGCATATGCAAATGAGCTGCAATCGACCGATGCCCTTTAAGCCAACATAAAAAGTGTCATCGTTCAAATACAGCCGTGACGATGCGGCAGAGTCATTATAAAAATTGGTCAGGGCGGACTTTCGAACGATGTTGAATTCCATACATACCTAATGGCACATTATTCCCTCAAAAAAGCTTGTTTCACTTTATTTCAACAACGACCAGTATTTATTAAAAAAAATCATTATTTAAACTCATAATGTTGAAAGTGGTATTCGCTTTTAACTCACGGTTCTGACCACATTGATCTGCATCCTTCGATCTAATTATTATTAAACATGTAGAACTCGTTCTATGCCTACACATTTCTGTCCTTCAATTTTTGGATTCGTAATAAATTCTTACTTCAGGAAGTGCCGGAACTGATACTATCTACTCGTTGAACCCAACGTCTTCATCTTGAAGCCCCGTTGACTCATAGAAACACATTTCCCGCTTATTCTCTTCATTTCTGTCGACAGGTTTATGACTTAATTTTTCATTAAGTTAATTTATTTTTTATTTCGCTTTGTCCTTATTGTTGTCGCCAAAAACCACCAATCAGTTTCGTTTGAAGCGTTATTCATACAAGCACCAGTCATTTCTGTTAAACCCTCACTTCGCGTTCCGAAGTTCATTTAATAACTTGTTTGTTTGACTTCTGTTTGCAATTGTGCATATCTCATTAACAAACATTTTTGCAAGAATTTCAGTCCGCACATACAAGAGTCTCCACATACCTATGTGCGAACCCAGCAAAGAAAAATATATTTATACTAATTGTCACAATCGCAAATCAAGCGTAGGTCTTAAATGAATATAACACGAGAAGAGAGACAACGAAATCTGCGATCCCCGGCTACACTTAAATGGAAATGGACCTCCTTCGAAACGCCTCCTTATACCCACCCGCCACAAGTCGAGTGATTAACTTTTTATTTGAATTTACTGCATACGACGAGCGCGTAGCCATCGAGCGGCGCTGTTCATTTGCCCCGGCAATAATTCTTAATTTATACAATAAACAAGCATTAATTTACATGCATTTGGTTTAATAAAAACCAATTAAAGGCGAATTCGATGGCCATTTTGGAGGAGAGCGTCTTTCGTTGTTGCTAAATCGCATAATACATACGACATACCGGACTGTGGTTGGGGAGATTTCACATACGGATTGCTAATTTGTTTATTTCTTTCATTTTTGCAGTATAATTCATTGAATTTGGTGTTGTCGCTGCCTGAAGAGGGTTTTGCTGTTTTTAAATTGCTAAAATGACTTCACTAACGAGCTATAAATAAGCGATTTGCGCTTAAGCTATAGGCTAATGGTCAATAAAGCATGTTGGTGGGGATTACGCCGGTTAGGTCGTTTGCTTTAAATTAGGATAGGGGTATTAACGCCATAAAACTGTCAAACTTAATGTAACATGGAGATAGGTGAACCAGTCATTCCGAGAACTCCAACTGCAGTCAAGTCAATCATTAAAGGACCTGAAATTTAATGAAACTAGAAATATTATGACCATACCTAGTTGGTAAATTTTTAATTAAATAATTTTGTTCATTGTTCTGTATCCAGAGCGTGTCAAATCAAAACCTTTCCTTTCTTTATGAAATCGGGCATGAGAGTCGGAAACAAAACAGAACCCTTCGGACCGCCATAGTGCTTCATACTTGAAACCCTCCAATGCAACTTAAACTAACAAAGCTGTTCTTTATCCATTGAATTAAAGACGCATCGATACCACAAGCAAATGCGTTTTCGACAAAAGAGCCAAACTCTGTCAAATGATGTCTGTCAAATACCAGCGGGAATATCATGCGATGAAGAGATTGACTCAGCTTCCCAATGACAACGTAAGACATCGCATCACCAGCGGGTCTATTGTGACGAATACCCGTGATCATGGTCATTCAATTTGGTTAAAAAAAATTTTAGCTGACTACTAATTAGAAAGTTTCCACGACGTGAGAACTTTTGAAAGAATGGTTGCAAGTGTTTTCGATACGATACAATTGGCGCTAGAAGAATATTCGATTTTCTTAGAGAGCTGCTGAAAAAAATTCTGTTTTACCCTGCTTATATAGAGGTGGGCCATTAATACTTTTGCCGAACTTGGCTTGCTACAGTTGCAAAACTTATCGAGACACTACAGTTCGAGTCGATTATAGCAATATAGGGTCTCGCCAAAGAACAACATCTAATGTGATATGTAATTGTGAAGAGCTGAAGCTGAAGCTCGTTGCAAACTTTATGAAAAATAAGAATGGAAAGTATTAAAACTTGTCACCAAGTCCACCCAGCGACCGACTTCTTCTGGACATTTAAAACCTCTGCTTTCGAGATGTTTTTTTCCACACAATCGATCCCGCTCAGGCACTTAGTTGTGTCGGGTTGTCGAGTTTAATACCGAAAATCTCTTGAAGATGATGCTCAAGCCACGAATTTCGCCCGGGAGAAGGTTACCTAAATAGAGTTTCAAAAAAATAAATGAAAAAAAACCTCAGAAATTTGCGGGACCTATCCTCATTGATCTACCATCGATACCAGCAAGAAAATATCGATAAATTAGATGTTAAAAAAGTAGAAAGATAACATCTGCAGCAGAAGAGGCTAACAGATATCGCTAGAAAAAACGCTGGAGTAAAGTATCCCGGGGCAGGTTGAATACTACAAGACTGGAAACTTCGCGGAAGGGACGGATCGAAGGTTTGTGGTTACCAATTTCTACCCAAATCACTGCCGACACTGTAGGCACAGTGGCTTAGTGGTTAGTGTGTTGGAATACGAAGTGGGGGTCCCATGTTCGAATCCCGCAAAAACCCGAATTCCATCGCAGGGTTTTTTTCACTGCGCCACCTCTCGCGAACGTCTGACAAACATCCGAGAGTATAACTGTCTTGAAAGAGCTCCTCAATTAGCCGTTTGGAGTCGGCATAAAATTGTAGATCCCCTTCCATTTGTTCCAAAATTAAAAAAAAAAAAAAACTCACACAAAACGAATGGTTGTGAGAAGCTAGGCCCAGGGTTCCTACAGGCCTGTTGCGCCAACTATTTTTTTACCGACACTGGTATTTCAGCGACTATAGTTGCCCAAAATGGGATCACCAACGAGCTTCGCTTATGAATATGGTCACTCGACTTGAACACACATTCCTTGAACGCACTCGAAATGGAGTGACTTGGTTAAGCAACAGGAATTCTTTTGCATACGAGGGATTAGAACTGTAACAGCTGATCCGTCTAAGTGGATATTGAGCTGGAGATGAAGAAAAATAAGCCTGAAAATGAATTCAGGAGTCTGTGATGCTGGGGGAACTTGGTCACATATATGTTCTGTATGAAGCTAGTACTATATCCATCAGGTATCGTGATCGTTCCTTCCTTTCCATTTTTATTGGTGTCACTTGGCCACTTCGATAAAGACTTCAATGGGATAATTTTCTCAGACAGAAAGCAAACGTCCCACCTCCAGCTGACCCTAATGAATTGGATTTTTGTTCGGCCCTCACTCCCTAACCAAACCCTCTGAATACACCATACACCCAGTCAGCCATAACTCCCCCGAAAAACAAAATTATAAAGATAATATATTACCACAAATGGTGGAACCCAAATTAAAAGGAAAACAAGTAAAACAAAAATTTACTTAAACTGGTCTTTCCACTGACAATATTATTTACAACTTTTAATTATTTACACAGCGAGTGGCTGTCATTTGTTTCGTTTCGGCTGTGTGGTGGCGGCGCGGATCGAACCCACGGCGATTGCATAAATTACAGCGCCCGAGATCTTAACCATCGAACTTGGCCTGCCCAGTCATGCCGGATTCTGGTCACTCTGCTCCGTCCTGGGCTGGGGTGCATGAGGCATTGTATCCCAATCCTAATAGAGATGTAGGTACATCGAAACGAAGCCAGACTTAAGTTATTTATTACATTGAAACGTACGCCATCTTTTTCGGCATCTGAGTGAGAGAGAGGCTGCTTCGATTTTTCTCTTTTCGGAGGGATAGTGCCAGTGCCCCTTTGTCTGTGACTAAGGTTGAGTTATTTCCTTTTGGATTTTGGTAATAAATTTGATAAATTCTTATTCAGTTTTTTACCTGAGCGGTATTTTCAGACACAGGGAAGAGAAAAAAAAAAAAAAAAAAAAACACGGAAAACAAAGACGGGTTGACTAGAATTAAAACCCAAGATGGGAACAAGGCCAGTGGACATAAATTAACGCGTCGAGCCTTCGGAGTCTCAGCTCGACTACCATATACGGAATTTTCGATGAAGAGATCCAGGGTGGAAAATGTTGCACTGCCTGTCGAAAAAATTCTAACATATGTGCGCGCGTCTTGATTATGTTGTTGTGGAATTCGGGTGTGCAACAAGACGGCATGGAAGATGGAACCCGGGAATGCTAATGAACATGTGGTTGCTCGGAATTTATTCGTTTTTATTCACTGAATTGAGTTTTTGATTCTTTTGGGGCGGTTGGTTCGTATTAAATCGAATTGGCCCATTGTCTGGGCGAGATAACATTTCAATTTTTAATTCCCCGAAAGATCTTGGGACTTGGTAGATATTTGGCTGCGGAATTCCGACCCGAACTGGAATTAATGGGAAATTAGTCAGTCGCGTCTGATGTATATACGAAAGTTTGGGGTTGACAGGGACTGGGGATTTAGATTAAAGTTGGTCGCACGAGAATGGACATTAAATTGAGTTATGCACGATGAGTGTAAGAGCTGTTAAAAGTAAATGGACTAGAGGGTGAATTATTTTATTTCGTTTTGTTTACAATTTTAGGTGACAAAACAACTCCACTGTTTTGTTTGGCATTTAGCTTAGGTCGCTTAATCATATCGACGGAATTTTTATTTCTTTTATGTATTTGAGTGTGTAATTCTATCCTCGTGCGGATCTGTACCTTTCCATATTTGCATCTGTCGACTTTTATGTGTACCGACTCAAAAAGCTTAAATTGGTTATTATAAGGAATAAAGTTACCAACATTTATGATATTTCTGATGTCGTTTAAACAAAGTCGGTGAATTAAAATGTATTTTGCAAAGGGAAATTATCTGGGAATACTTCATAGCTAGTTCGTTTCGCAAAAAGCTAAAGAGTTGTAGCTTATACAAGTTGTAAGTATGTGAAAAATGTACTTCTCATGTACAAAAACCACCGCAGGATCTAGTTCGGTCGCATGCAGATGTGTTAACAGATTTCCTACAAAAATTGTTAATTTTGTTAGCTGGAAAATGTCATTCGCCTAATGAATACAAAGGAATAGTGCCACTCCTTTATGCATAAATGGAGTTAAATGGGTTGTTGTCTATCATTATGAGAAAGCTAATATCAAGGCCTACAGAGAGTGTTGTCTGTCCATTTACCGAATAGGTAAAAAAACAGGTATGGAATAAATATGAAAGGGCGAACAGTTATTGCTATTACACCTACTCGGAATAGAGCAATTCTGCGGCTCGAGTCAAACTCATACGACTCCGCTGCCAGAATAAGAGAAAAAAGTGTTGTTGAAGCAAGCGGATGGAGATTTCCAGCAGGAATGCGTTACCCATTCACAACGCCAGAGTGGCAAAACATCTCGTTCTTGAATTGGCCACCATACTCGCCAGACCTTAACATTACCGAAATGCTTGGGGATGGCTTGCGCAGAAAGTCTATGAATCAGGCAAGCAAAACTCCAATAAGGGGGAACTCATAGGAATTAAATGTATCTTGGCCTGCATTTCGCTAAATTTCATCAAGAATTTATAAGATTCCCTACCTATAACAGGATGTATGAGGTTATTTATAGGTAACCAAGGCCAAAAAAAAAAATATTAATTATGTTACTAAGAAATCTCTAAGTAACACATTGAATAGAAGTTTGTAAATTATATTTTTATGGGGAGGTGCTATTCAAGAGGACCAACATTTGGTACATATACATATTTTGAGTCATATTTCTTAAAAATTTATAAAAAAAAACTATCACCACGGACTCCATTCCATCTGTTTTATTTACAGAATTTAATTACCTTCCATTAACTTGTCGTTGACATTTTTATTTTTAATTTTAAAAATATTAAACTTAAAATACACAACAAAGGTTCTATTTAAGTGAGCCGCACTGTATAATGGAATATATTACTAATGGTAGATAATGTCGGCATCGAAATCTGTTACCAGTTATCTTTGAATCACCAATCTATAGTTACAAGTTGATTTTAAATGTAGTTACAAAGGCAATGAAGTCTATGACACAGCTTTAGATAAAAATGCTGAAGTACTGTTAGACCGTGTAACGCATTCGTCGTGACAGTAAAATTATTTGGAACGTATGAAGCCTTATTGCACAACATCCGAAACGAAATGACATTATTACTCCCACTAATGGTTACAAAGTTGTGTAAAATTATTTGTAAATTACAAGTAATTCTCAAAAGCGGTACAATGGGAATTCTGAGTTTATGCGTTCAATTATTTGTTTAACACTACCTATTTGATTTTGCATTATAATCATAAGAATTAAATAAGATAAAGAGGGATAAAGGCTTGTCCTAACTTGCACGGAAAAAATTTTAAGATCAAATCAAGAAAAATGAGCGCAGAATCACGAAAAGTTTGTCTAGTTTTAGAGCTTAGCTCAGGATTTACTGATTCACGACTTCTTATTCGCAATTTTAGAAATTGTAAGAAGTGAAGATATTGACCCCCAAAAATCGTGAATCAACACTTCTCATTGTCAATAATGATCAAACGAGAAATACATATTGCCATAACCGATCGCAATTTTAAACAAGTAGTTCTAAATTTGATATTACTATGGTTGTGAATTGCAAAAAAATTTCGCAATTTACCACTTCTCTGTAGTAAATTTGATTTCATCCCTTACCGAATTGCAACCATTTAGTCTTGAATTGCAACTCATTAGTGCTGATTTGCTACTTCTGTAGTTGCAATTTACAAATTCTTAATCGTAAATTACAACTTCTTTTTATCAATTTGCAATTCATATTTTGCAATTTGCAATTCATATTTTGCAATTTGCAATTCATATTTTGCAATTTACGATTCTTGAGTAGTGATTTGAGGCATCACCGTCTTAAATTAAAAACGTTTTATCGAGAAATTAGAAAACTTTATTTTCAATTTACAACTTATATCTTGTGATTTACAATCAGAATTCATAGTCGTATTTTATATTTTTGTTTCCTCTTGATATCCTTAAGAATCATATATGACGCCATATCGTCCGGAGACAACGGGATTTGTCTGGGGTGGTTTTTCTGTCTATGCTGAAATTTTTAATACACGCAAATTGTTTAGAAGAACTTGTATTGATACGAACCTTAAAAAAACTTTTCGACTGCACACTTTAATATCCATACCAATTTACTTCTTTTCTAATAGCGAGACATATCTTCATTCTGAAAAAAATAAAAATACAGATTTATATACCTACTTTAGTTTAATTTTTTTCCATTATTAAATAGGTACTTACATGATATATATTTCAGAAAGCCTTATAATGGTTAGTACACTCACTATCACTGAGAACTAGTTATACTTAAAAAACGACTGCCTTAAGGAAAGATTAAATACCGACTGTCTTTCGCTGTCGCTGCCCATGATTGCAGCTGTCCAGCAAGCAGCAACACCACAAACATATTATGTATGTATATTGATCCATATAAAGAAAGGATTTCGACCCATGGACTATATCGTTACTGTCGACTACCTGTGCATAAAAAAATTTCACACGTTATGTAGTTAGTTTCCATGGAAATTACAAAAAATATTTTGCAATTTACGAGGTAAATTATTATAAGATTTTATTGATTCATCATTCAGTGGTGGTAAATCACCAAATATTTTTCGCAATTTGAGATAGCAAAGTGGTGTTTACGAAATTTGCCTATTGAAGTGGTAAATTGCTCCAAACAATCTCGCAAATCACTACAAATTAAAGAAGCTCGAATTAATACTTTTAATCGCAAAATGCAACAACCAAATTTTGATATTTTTCGCCGTTTTCACTGACAGATTACAAATTTTTATATCAATTCAAGAAAAAATCGTTGTGATTTGCGAAAAATATACGATTCGTGAATTACAACTCAAAATGTTGCAATTGGTGATTTTCAATTCTTTCCGTGGGGTGAACCACTCTTTCCAATTAGATTTGATGTTTCCAGACTAAAATGCGGATCAGACGATTTTTTTTAGAAAAAGGCCAACGAATTTATAAATGGTAAATAAAGTAAGGTCATAGCAATAGAAGGCGACAAGGCGTTCTACGGTAAGCTCGCACCAGGTAGTGAATCTTTCGTTTTCTCACAAGAAAACAAAAAAAAAAAAAAAAAAGTTATATCAAAGAAATTTTCGGTTAGTAGAAAGTAAATTTTAGAGCTGTTGAAAGAGACTTTTGCATAATGGTTGATGAGTGTTAGCCTTCAATTAAATAACACCACATCTCTGGAAATATACTCATGCTTATTTAGTTGCTACGGGTCAAAACGTTGAAGTACAAAAAGGACAATATTTCCCCGCAACATTTACAAAGAAACGTAACGCTCATTACCTCTTTAAAAGTTCACAATTTCGCCATCGAAAGCGGCATTGTCCCTCAGCATCAGTATAAATGAATTTATTTAACCAATTTGCAGTCTAGTTGCTCGAACAAAGAAGACTAGGTTAGGTTAGGTTAGGTTGGGAGGGCAGTTTTGCAACCGATGCAAATTCCACCCAGAAGCCATGAAGGCCCATTGTGAGTACCCTGTTTGTACATGTAAGGACATGTGGCTAACAAAACCACTTCGATCTGTTGAAAAATAGTTTTATGTCTGATAGGGGTACCCCTGCCAAGTCGTCCAGACTTTCGAAGAACCTAGCTCCCATACAGGATGAGCGGCGTTCCTGTAAAGCTGGGCAGTGGCATAGAAGATGTTCCACGGACTCTATTTCCTCCTCGTCTCTACAGCTTCTGCAGAAGTCATTTGCAAAAAGTTCTAGCCTTTTAGCCATGTTTCCTATGATGCAGTATCCGGTTAAAACGCCGACGAGCATCCGGATTTGACTTCTATTAAGGGAGATTAGGAACTTTGAACTTTTGGTGTCAATCACAGGCCACAGACTTCGGGTTATGACGCAACCGATGGTGTTGCTCCATTGTTCCTTAGCCAGTTGTGTAGTGACGCCTTCAATAAAAGTCTTAGCAGTGTTGAAAGGCGGTAACACCCCTCCGTCAGCAAGTTGAGGGTTCATATCAGAGCCGTATCTGGCCAATTCGTCCGCCTTTTCATTCCCTTCCACCTCAACGTGTCCCGGAACCCAGCAGAGTAGAATTGAGTGATGACGTATAGCCCTGAGCGCCACGAGGCAATCTGTAACACATTTCGCATTAATAAGATTGGAGCCGATAGCTTTGAGTGCTGATTGACTGTCCACACAGATGGTTATTTCCATTGCTGGTAGTCCCATCGATAAGATAGTCTGTGCTGCTTTTTTAACCGCATATATCTCAGCTTGGAAGACACTGCAGTGATCGGTCAGTCGGTACGACTGGCTAATAGCAAGCCTTTCTGAGAATATGCCGGCTCCTATTCCATTTTCTGTTTTTGAACCATCCGTATAGACGGCTATACCTTTAATGATGGTACTGGGTGATTTCCAGTCCTGCCTTTTGGGTATAGTGATTCTAAAGTTTTTCTCGAAGTCATATCTGGGTTTCTCGTAATGTCAGTGAGTGACATGAGTCCCTTCCGATCGAAGATTTCAAGTATGCTTGAGTGTCCGCAGTAACCAGGCTTCCAAGTTTTGTTCTCTCTTAATCTGAGAGCGGCTTTGGCTGCCACGTTCATAGTGAATAGCTCAATGGGTTGCTGGTTCAATAGCGTTTCCAGACCTAATTGTGGTGTGGATTTAATTGCGCCTGTTATTCCCAAACAAGCAATTCTCTGCACCTTGTTCAGGTTCTTAAGATGGGATTTGGTTTTAACCGCCTCCCACCAAACTACTGAGCCGTAGGTAAGAATAGGTCTCACAATCGCGGTGTACATCCAGTGCACAATGTTCGGTTGCAAGCCCCAGTTTTTCCCAAAAAAGAAGACTAATAAAGCATTGTTTTTCTCTTGTTTAATCGGTCTTTTGATTTAAAGTGTTCAGCCGGGATTTCATATTTTGTTATAAACTTAGTGTGGCCCAGGTGGAAAAGGAAAAATTTAAACAAATGAAAGCCAGTATCATGTGACGAAGGTAAGTGGCATTGATGCCAAGAAGCTATCATTCACGGCCCAACTGAATGGTTGAAGGTGAAGTGTCTCTCGCGTTTTGTGAAAACTGCGGGCAATCATATATAGAAAAATAACTTAGCTACAAAAGAACGAGAGCAGCTCAAGAGCTTTATGAATACGAGCAGAAATCTAAAGATCATAGGTATTTCCGTGGCAAAAATTACAAAAAGGCGAAGCGCCGGTTCGCTAAAATTCGGGAGAAATATTTCTAGGGCTTTGTAAGAATGGAAAAAGAGTGCGTCAACCAGACCCGAACAGAGACTTGCTTTGCCTTTAGTAAAGCCACCGTCGCTGTGGGGAATATATAGAAAAACAGACTGTCAGATGTAGCTTACGACCCAAATTCTGGCATCATACAGAACGAATAGACGATGGAAGCCAATGCTTCCGTCCACCTTATCAAAATAAAAGCAAGATCTAAGATCAACTTCATATATTGCTGGCTGAACCAGAACTATCTACGTCGACTTCTCCAAAGTTTGATCACAAAAAAGTATATAAGCCTAATAAAATGGAACCTCACCACCATAATATTAACTTCACATTGCAAGTGATATCAGTTATTTCCTTCCACCGTACTGTGTGCTGGGGGCTTAAAGGCGCAATTGTGAAGCAACTCTATTTGGTCCTGCCAATCATATTTAAAGACCGATCCTTCAAAAAACTAGACACTCATCATTTGAATATTAATAATTTCAAGAACTATGTTAACACACAATTATATAGTTGTGGCTGGCTTCAAAATAAAATCACAAATTCAGAATGATGACGAAAGAGGTCCCCAAAGTAAAAACCTATCAACTAACTAAGGCTCGGTATTATCGAAGAAGAGTTATGTATTCAAATATTTCAGAGAATGGTCACTCGCTACACCAGTAACCCTTCGTATGCCGTCAATGCTCGATGTGCATTTTTATCACGCACCTAGTCCTAAGTGTAAGCCTCGGTATATGCCTGAGGCAAAATCAATCACTTTATAGCATGACAGGTATTTAGTATGTCCACTACATCATTCAGAGTTCTTCTTACACCTGCCCACAAAGATATTCTCCTAGGCACACTAAGTGCGAACACCCCCAAATTACACTACATAAATATAGACTGTGCACACGTGAAATCATAATACCTACGGCAATCGCTGTGATCACCCGAAATTGATAACCGAACTTAAATTAAAAAAATTCCAATAATCTCCTGACAAAATGCAATTTATACTTCTCATACATGGTCCCTCTGCACTTTTTTTTACCCAAAAGGGAGACGGCCTCTTTATTTTAATTATTTTTATGCAAATATCCTGCGCACACATTTTATTTTTTTCCAACATGCTCCCATTCGATATTATATCTACCCCGACTGCATCCTGCGCCGCCATATAACAAAATATAGCACACCCTAACTGCTGCAGCAATGCCAAGGCACACACTCTCTTCCATGCAAGCAAAACTGATGGTGGGAAATTCCAGGAAGCATTTTAATTTGACAAAGGAAGAAAATATTATCGCTTCTGATAAGACTTCATGCACTCACACATATCTTTGGTATGTTACTCTTCATTTGCCTGACGGAGTTGGTAAGAAAGGAATGTCCTCAGACCTCGTCCTATTCAAAGGTCTTTGTACATTTTTTGTTTGCAACCCATTTATCCTCCTTCGCATTATAATCTGCCTTTATTGCGCAAAAGGACTACATCGCTGCTGGAGGGAACAGGGAGGAATGCCGCATTTAATCCCTCAAAGTCTTACGTGCGTCTTGCAGCTTTCTCCAACCCCATAAAACAGCTTCTTCCGGATGGTCGTAAACAGGATTTATTGCAAGGACGCGCTGCTGTAGGGCCGCACGTTCCTGCACCGTATATCCGAGGGGAAAATGTACGAGATGTTGCAAGGCAATAGATGAATATTTTTCGCCATCCCACTGGGCATATATCCTCAGAATTATTCTTACCACCCTACCACCCTCGCTATGCGAGGTTCGTTCGTGTAATCATGAATATGTAGAACGTTTTTCGGCATCTGGGGCGACTTGACTGACTCTCTTATTATTTCGTCTTCGTCCTTCCCTTATCTTATCTCATTTTCTTACCGAATTCCACCGCATCCAACTACTGTTGATGTTATGGCACGGAACGGAACGTGTATGTATGTTCGGCTGAGTAGTACATAAGACCTGGGTGTATACCTATGCTTAAACGTGCCTGTAAAGTTACCACCTAATATTGGAAAAAATAAAGAAAATCGGCAGAAAGTGCCACCTTTCAGTGGCAAAGCAGTGCTAGGATAAACCGAGACGGAAACTTTTTCCCAAGTTTTCTTCACTCTTTCTCTCGGTCGCCGAAGCAAAGCAAATACTACACAAAACATCACCCCTTACCTCAGACGCCGTCATGGGAGTGGTGTTTCTGGAATGGTGCCGGGAATGTAGTAGATTCCTTTAAACGTTTTCCCATCCAAAGAGCTCCTTGAAATGATCTTAACGACCAATAAGAAGTCGTTCCGAAGAGTTGAAATCACGCTATGAGTGTTTCCACTGCGTCTTCGTTGCTGGCGCGCACACCAGCCAGTTCGTTTCTAGTACCAGAGTATACTTCTCCCAACGAAAAGAAAGGCAAACAACAAAGTGGGAGGTGTGGAAAAATTTGTACTATCATGAATGTGTGGCGTGGAAATGCTGCCATTCGAGTGGTAGTAGCCATAATCCTTCTATTGGCCATAGAATACTATACCAACAACCATCAGTGTCTAACGATAATGTGGACGTAAATGTGCTACTAAAATCAATAAGAGTGTCACCTTTTTGGGAGGCCAGGACTAGGACTCGGTGTAGAGAGTGCTCATGCGCTGGCACTTTTCTTGGAACGAAACTTTCTTCTTCTTAGGTTCTGAAAAGGTTGCTTCTGCTATATGCATGTTGGTGAGGGACGTGCGTGTGCGGCAACTCTATGTATTTGAACAGCTTTATTGGCAGTTTGTAGGGATTGCGGAAGAATTTCACACAATTTTTTTGTAATTACTTTTATGACCAAGGAAGGATTTGAGGTTAGTGATTTTATTTTCCACATTCGTAAGCAATTTCAAACGAACTCTTTGTTTTAAAATAAGGACGGCTTATGTCGAAAGGATACTTGTTGCAAAGCGAAAACATTCGACAATGGTGTTGATTTTAGTCGTGTGATTAGATGGCGTATGTACTTTGTGCAAGCACTTTTGTTGGGGCGCAGCGATTATTTATTTTGCAATAAAGTTCCATACCCCAAAGGTTAGGATCTACCAGATTGGGGTCGTCGTAATAGGTTGTTTATCGCAGTTTCGATTTGCGAAGTTCATAATTATGTAATTTAGTCATTCATACCAACGTTTTTGAGAGATTAAAGGTCTCTCGATCTGTAGACTGTAAAGGCTGTATACGATTCACTTGTGCCCTCCAACTAAAGGGAAGTATCTAGTGTTATTTATTCTACTAAAGTCGCATTCAATGAATTTTAATCGATTCATAGATTCCGGATTGGAAAACACTTTCAAACTCTATAGGAGGTAAAAACTCCCTGAATACATTCGAAGCTATAGTTGCCATTATGACGTTATATATATTTTTTGTTTTTCAATGAATGGTGGAACACATACATGAAACACCAAGCTCACTTCTGAATAGGTTAATTTTTAGTGTTTTCAAGTGTTGATTTCAATAAATGTTTTTCAAGAATGGTGTTAAAGGAGCTACATAAGGACGCAACATCTTGTCATGTAGGTAAAGTTTTTTTTTGGCCTTAAGTAGGCAACGATCATTTTGATGTTAAAAATTTTACTTCGCTCTATAAGGTTCGCTGCTTAAGTGCTTTCAGAAGTGGACTTAAACTGCGAAAAAAGTGTATGATCAGTCTCGACCTGAACGAACGTGTTTCTTAGAATTTGAATATTTAATCGGCAGAGAATTTTCCGGGCCCTCAAACTGCTTTCATAGCGCAAATCTATTCTTTGCGAAATAGTTTAAGGTATGTTCCAGCACTAGCGCATAACATCTTGTATGACATGCTAATAAAACCTCTTCGAAAAATAATTCTGTATATAGTTCCGCAGTTTAGAAAGTCTACTTCCTTTTTGATCTTACAAGAGTCATTTTTCCTACTTTCTTCCTACAAAATCGTTGAATCGTTTCTGATGCAGCTTGTTGGACTTGAGGCAAGATATAAGTACCCCGACTCTATTTTCCTCGGGTTGACGGAAGTCGTGACTTTTGTTGTCCATGTTGAAAATGTGTTTTTGTCCCCATACTTCCGACACAGACTCCTCTAAGTCGACTCAAAATTGTATTGTTGCCTATACATGGAGAAATATTGCATTTCAGCGACCTTGCTCCAAAGGACCACATGGGCTTTCACTTTAAGTCTGCATCCATAGTCAGGGTCTATTACATTAGCCATAGGATTTCAAGATTGATTCTTTCAGAAATACTATGATACATGCTTAAACAATGTTGTTTTAACCTCACTTTTATACCGAACGAGTTACATTTCATAACGTAAATAGTTAAAACCTTCCTGGAGAGAACTGCTTTCACAGCTTTTGCTACAGGGAACGAAATTTGGAGCAGCTTTAAATTTGTTTACATTTGCTTTTGTTGAACTTTTTGGATATACACAATTATTATATTATAGCTGTTAATATAGCTTAGTGGATAAAAAATATCCGAGTCAACTTGTTTAACGAAACTCGGTAAAAAATAACCGGTTTATCAATTTCGTCTCCAAATTTTCTCGGTCGTAAATAACAAACTAACTAATAACAACAGAGTAACATGGTTGATACCAACTGATAAAGTATGTGTTATTTTTAACAGTATGATTTAACCTTTTTAACTCGCTAGTTTTGAACAACAAATACTCGTTTATTTTCTACAGAGACTTAGTTGACTTTAACACTTTTTTTTTAACCGAGCAAAAATTCCACTCGGTCAAGGTTAAAATTTCTGCGTGTAGGTAACAATAATGTTGGTGAATAATTGATATTTAAATGTGTGTTTTCTTAAATCTATTTTACATAAATTGTAGCTGTCTTCTCGGATCTATACTCGTAGTATGCATCGTTGTCTGATGGATTGTCCTCAGGGTGTTCAAGGCCTGATGTTGATAATTGCAGTAGATTTCAAAATTACAGGTGAATTTATATGTATTCGAGACATTTGCCGTAGGCTTCTTCACAATACGAGCATTTTTTTAAATATTTGCGGGAGTATTATGTCGAAGTAGCGAGGGGTCCCGGGTTCGAATCCCGCAAAAACCCAAATTCCAACTCGGGTTTTTTCACTGCGCCACCTCTCGCGAACGTCTGACAAACATCCGAGAGTATAACTGTCTTGAAAGAGCTTCTCAATTAGCCGTTTGGAATCGGCATAAAATTGTAGATCCCTTCCATTCGTTCCAAAAATGAAAAACTCACACAAAACGAATGGTTGTGAGAAGCTAAACCCAGGGTCTCTACAGACCTGTTGCGCCAACTATTATTTGTATTGTAGTAGCTCATGTCTTTACTCCGAGAAAGTCGCCTCCAATGAAAGACTAGTTGCACATGCATACCTATACTTTTGTAAAGAAATTGCGATAATTTTTTACAGTTTGTCGGTAAAATGACAGCAAATTTTGTAAAACGAATAGGTAGGTATATTAATTGCGGATATTTACTCATTTTCTGTTTATATAAAATTAATTATTTGCAGTTTATACTGTGAAATTTATTTTTTGAAAATAATCTACTGTCAAATAATAAAGTAACTCGAGAGAAACTTAAATTTAATACATAATAGAAAGATGAATCATAAGGAAAACAAGTGCAGACAAATATTTTTTGTTTGAATTGTACTAGAGTTCGTCCAGTGGTACAAATCCTTCTTACAAGATAACCAGTAATAGGCTTTAAGATTGCACCCACAATGTATTGTCTTAATAGGACAACATAAAAATAATATACCTACTCGTTCTTATTAACTTGAAGGTAGAAGAGTTTTTAAATTTTGTTCCCAATGTACCTATGCCGGGTATTCAAGTAGCTAATAGTTTCTTAAGCATCTTTTAACTTTGTCTGAAGCAATCGAAAAATTCGTCGGTCACAGATTATCTGCGTAAAAATTCTTTCAGATATTCAGAGTATCCCGAAGTCGTTACACATCGAATGCAACTTCTGTAACCTTCAAGAAAATATTATGTTCATAGTTTCACAAGGTGTTTGGTTGTCCGTTTTTTACTTTTTTTCATTACGTTCACATATTTCGAATAAATTAATATTTCACGGCCAACGATACCACACGCACATTTCAAATCCAAGGCTGAACAGAAATTATGATGAATGGAGCGGACCGACTCAATTCGTCAAGTGGAATCCCCGTCGAAGCACAGGTGAGATTTTCACATCAAGGCTAACGAGTTTGTCTCAAAAAAAATATGAAACTCAATACACGATTCCTAATTGTTATAAGTACATCATAAAAAAATATGGAACTGAAAAGAACAATGCTCCCTAAATGTATACAGGTATCTACGACTACAAATGCCTTTCACTGATTGTGTAAATTCCAAAGATTTCGTAAAAAAATACGTCGTTACCTGTTAATGGATATTTCCATCTTCGAAATCGTTTTTGTCGATGACCTCGTTTTTTAATGCAGCAATAACCATAAAGAAAAGCCAACAGGGACTGAGATCAGCAAAAATAACTAGGATAAAGGAATTGACGTAGTTTTGATCCTAATGCCCTGGGTTTCCTTTGCTTTTTATGTAGGTGTTTCGTCGGAGTTTTACCGTTGATGGCAATCGCTTCTTTCTATCGTGTATGATTTTGGTGGTGGAAATTATTCCGCAGAATCACTGATTCCAGTAACATAATCACACAGGGAAGTCGTTATCAACTGACGTGTATTATGGCGGCATCATTCGCCCCACAAAATTTACCTTACTTATTGGGGGAAATACAGCTTAATTTATAGAAGTTATAATATACTCGTGTTGTTGATGCTGCGATAAATAAAGTGCGGTGTGTATGTGTATGGCTGTTATTTATATGATTTTCGAGTTGAGCAGGTATTAGAAACATACATATATAGGTACTTCGTGCATTTTTCTCCTTATGAAATCTAAAGAGATCTTTATAGAATCCTATTAAAGGCAATATTTTCCTTTGATCGCCAGTGTGTCATATATATAGCAAATACGTTGTGAATCTATAATTCCAAAATGAGGATATTTATGCGACAACCAAGGCCCTAATGGAAGAAATGGTATCAAGTTAATAAAGTTTAGACACATTGCTTTTAAAGGGTTCTCTACATACACATAAAAGGCGACAAATAAGATTTCCTAGACGATTTTCGGGTTACTTCCTTTATTGGGTCTAGAAATGCATCACTGTCCATTTGCAGTACCTAGCTTTGGGATAACTAGAATCGGTGAATGCATAGCCTTATGTGCAAAATAAAACCAAATAGAATAGCCTAGCTCTGACATCAAGTATGCGATCCTCCAGAGTGCTTATTAATTTAGCTATTTCAAAATAGACTCAGATTGACCAATGCAATGTGCTTGTGCACCCTCAGCATCGCTCCTTCAATCGATCGTAGAAAAGATATCAATAAACTTAATATTTTCAATAGCTAAATCTACATCCAATCTCCATAGAACATGCGTTCTTAAGGCAATCATCAAATTAGATTTATTCACGATTCCTCAGACACACACGGCTGCAAGAAAAGACCTTTTAATTCGACTGCGCAGTGAATTTCAGGCTGGGACTACCAAGCCTTCGACAAAGACTTCTCTTAACGACTCAACATCTCTAAATTTGAAACACTACAGATTGAGTTGAATTGAACAACTCCATCGGGTGCTTCGATTTACATGATTCAACTGTCTGAGGAAAAATTAGCTGCTAGAATATTCGCACACACAACGTTTTTCAAACCAAACACAATCGAGACAAACTTTTAAGACGAATAGCTAGTTTTGGAACCTACAACCTAAACATATTTAAATCCACTCTCCTCAACTAAACCTAGAGCTCCCGCATAAGCCCCATCGAACTTTACAACATTATCCGCCATCAACCAAAGTCCATTGTTCTCTCCCGTTCTAATGCGATTGGTTCGCGTTTATTTCTGTCCGTTTCATTGTATCCTCAACAATGTTTGAATTGAAAAGGATTATATTAAACTTTTAAATTGCAAAAGCAAAAAGAATAAAACCAAAACCTTAAAATCGAAACAAGGATAAGAAGTCGGGCAAAAAAACACAAAAAAAAAAAAACAAAAAAAAAAAATCCCCAAAAACGTTACGAAAAAGTTTCTCTCCCTTGTTATTTTTAATGGGATGCAATAATCGTTAAATGTTTGGCGCATTGGAATGATACCGAATTTTGTGTATATAGCTGTCGAGACGGAACGGGTCCCGCCACCGGGGAGTTGAACACAAAAGTTCCATATACGTAACTCTGTACACTTTTCCATTCCAGTGGATATCTATTTAAAATTCAAAGGATTTTCCTTTCTTTTGTGTGTGCAACTAGCAGCACATTTATATGCGATGTTAATGCAAAACAGAGCAATATAAATGAGATGACGACGGAGAAGGACCTATACCTACACCGAGTACGACCGGCTCCATGCATATGGAGTCACTTTCCGTTTCCACAGTATAGGTACCTGTTAGCGTTTGTCTATAAATATTTTAGAATTCAAATCAAGATTCTGCGGACTTTGTATGGAAAATGTATGCTTTAGAGACGTCTGTGAGTATCTGTGACAGAGAAAACGAAGATGTGAGCATTTGGTGTTAGTTGGCAATTTTTACGTAGTTCAGTATATGTACGAGAATGCACTGCAACATCATTGTCACATGTTCGGTTATAGTTAGATTTAAAAATTTAATTTAAAGAGTCTCAAGATTGTAGTGAAACGGGAATCAAAATACATTCGCCGAAACAGGAGTAAATGTGGCAGTGGGGTCGTATATGGAGTTGAAGTGGCACATAAATTATTGAAAGAATTATATTGTCTTGGAGTGTTCAGAGAGGAAAGGGCTCAGAATGTGCTCACGTTATTCAGTTATTTCGGATTTAAACTCACCATTTCCTAAACAATCAGCGATGTGTTATGTAAGAGGACCTTTTCGTTCCTTTGGAGAACACTTTTTCAAACAAGAAAACTTGATATAAGTGCACACTTATAGGTATCTGACTTAGTAGCAAGGGGATCTGCACACATGCCTTTAAGGTTTTTCGGACACACTTTGCCACATGAATTAATAGAGAGATTAATCAACTTTGAATGCTTTATTTAGACTAACTCTTAACAATGATTAGATACCTTACTATACTTTGTACATATTATAATGATCAATAATGCGGGACACAAAAACTTGTATGTACATAAAACAACGTTAAGCATTTCATACAGTGTCACAGATCACACGACTTAATTCTAATGTGTGCATTTCCAAAGAATGCAATTATATAAACTGAAGTATCATGGCGACAATCAGTTTCTTGAATAACATCTTTCGTCTGGCATTCATTTTCAAGACAAAAAATATTTTGTACCTCTCTTTGGTGCGGCGTAACCGGTACGAAAAAAAAAACGTGCAGCCAATTAATATCACAACATCTTCTAACAAGTCTTGACCTTGATTCAGGTCTGATGGTCATTACAAGGGTAATACAAAGTTAAATTCATTCTTGAGTCCAGTTTTAAACATGCAACAGGACATCTATAGCAGGACACAACACAAAAATCATTAAACCAAAGATATTACCGAAAACAAAAACCCAGCAGCCGGCATAGTATGACTGCGCGAGTACTTAACGAGTTGAACGCCTCTCAGAACGAAGCCATCGCCACTACAATTCGGTTTTACGATTATATCTCAGAATGTTGTCATCACAATACCAGTTATGTCCCATAAAACGAGAATAAAAATCTCATTCAGCTTACCCGAAAGAAAACGGGGAGAACCAGAAATCGTCACCTCTTCATCAGTGTATATGCGGATATTTTGACAGTTGTTGGGAAAGCCGCACACTCAAGGAAGCGCAAACTCCTCGCATCATCGCCACTGTCGTTTGTACACCGGGTCATTACATTCTGTTTGATGGTAGAAATGTCTCGACTAACTGAGAGAGTTGCATTCATAAAAATGTGTCAAACCAACCAAAGATATCTACTGG
Source organism: Cheilosia vernalis (assembly GCA_949126925.1). Lineage (NCBI taxonomy): Eukaryota > Metazoa > Arthropoda > Insecta > Diptera > Syrphidae > Cheilosia > Cheilosia vernalis. The sequence continues at coordinate 96,684,300 of OX421358.1, read as the reverse complement.
ATCCAATTCAAGCAGTGGTTGGTGAGAAGTGTATACAAAAATCACGGGAGCACTTTCAGGGGTCGTTACTTAATTTACGACCACTAAAAATAACGAGCTATGAACTCGTTAAATTCGGCGCAGAGAATCGGCACATAAAAAACAGCGAAAGAAGCTAACGAACGCATCTCAGGGACATTTTATGGTTGTTTTTTTTTTATGGCTGCGGGCACGAATTGACAGACAAGATTTGAAGTAATTGTTTCTCAATTGTCTGAGTTGAAGTTGGCATTGTTTGTGATCACGGACAAATTAATTCCAATATTCAGAATTATTTTTTTATAGCTATGCTAGTGGGAGAGGTGGTGTATTCAAGTAATGGACAAAGGAACTCTTGAGCTGTCGTTAAAGTCAGTTATGGCTCATGCCGTAAATGCCTTATAAATAGTTTGGGCAATTTTATGTAACTTTGCGCTTTGTTCGAAGCCTTGCTACGGCATGATTGAGTCCTTTTGAAGTGTCTTTCAGCGGGGTGAATCTTACGGACTTTTATTAGCAATTAAGGGTGAATAGACAATAAACGCCGTATGGTTGGTCCTTTCGTAAATAAGTTTTAAAGGAAACTTATGATACGAATGGGATTGTTAGTATTAGTTAGGAGAACTAATTGTTCTTGAGGGGACTAAGACGATAAATAAGGATATTGGCTGAAGGTATGTGGAGAGTTTATGTACACAACTTATCTCATTATTAATTTGTTTTGTAAGGGCTTATACAATCTGAAAGAGTTGATGCAGAAAATGTACTTAGCCTAGTCGTATAGATATTTATCTATATTTGTATCATTAGGCAGCAAGGGAAAGTGCATAGCCAGACTCAAGCGCACTCGGCAATGTATTCATCAGGATTTGTTCACCTTTCCTACCTATACCTACTCTTCATCTAGTTCCTTAGCATGTAGCAACAGTTATATAACTTTTTGCTACCATTTCCATGTGTGCATTTTTATTTTTGGGACGAAAGCGATGAACAATTTTATGTCGAGCCCGAACGATTGAATTGAGAAGCACATTAAAAAAAAGGTTACAGTACGCAGTGTGTTGATCCCGCTTATACTATTGTTAATGATGTGTGGGATGTTGATTTGCGGAGGGGATATACATATACCTACTAGGTCAATACTCTTCGGTCTTAGTCCCCCAAGCAGTTCTCCTTTTCAGATCCCAGTAAAAAGAAACCCGTCATCGCTATGCTTTGACAAAGGATTATGGATTCCGATGCCAAGGGATGGATCGTTAGAGACTTCTTTTTATCTTTGTTTATTCAATTTGTCCATGTCCACTTCTGATTTCTACTAAAAAATAATGTACGTACGCACATAAATGGCAAAGGCCTGTATTTAATGTAAAACTTTGTTAGCTGTTATATGGGGGTGCCTGCGCATAGTATGTCCCAGTTCTCAGACCAAACTTACCGTGAGAGTATTAATACAAAATGGTTTTACAGAAGTTCCAACCGATGAGAAACAACAATTGAATAACTGAAACCAAGGTAAGAATAGCAGTTCTTCATCGGTTTTTCAATTTATGTACCTCTTAAGCAGACCTCATCATTTCTAGGATCTAATCCATCTCATGGATGGATTGACTGGTCATCTATATCGCCATGTTGTACAGCGGATTTAGTTTTCTTTTTAAAAGTCGTGAGCTGAGTCCTTCTCACAATGAATGGATACCATGTTTTCGATACTCAAATTTATGATATTTTTATGGAATCTTTATTGATATTGAGAAAACTTCTTGCTCACATCTTCGACTGTAAGAAAAGATATATAAGACTGTAATTACATCGACTCAAGCATGTTATTGCTGTGTACCTTGAGGCACTCCATCGAGTATAGCAAAGGGGTTCGATGATTCTCCATGTAAATATTACAAAACTCATATTGAATTTTAATTGATTTCATTGCCAGGCCCAATCAATAGTCTTTGTGTTGATGAGGGCTACGTCTGTAAATCCAACATGTATTGGATAGTAAATATTTAGTTATTTAGCCCTGCTAGTCTCCAGTATATATATGACTGCGAAATCTATAGGTAGGTCCGGACTTATTAGGATGCATTCTGCTTCAGGTTTATAGCCATCTATTTTGGCAATCCGTCAGTTTCGTCGGTGTTTTTCATTTTAAAATCCACATGACAATTATTGTCGGCCAAAGAGTGATCACAGACGCTTACGCTATCGAAAAATATGATGCGTGATGTGCAAACCAAATTAAAATACATTTTCATTGATGAAAAAATTGTTTTTCATTTAAAAAAATGCGCCCTTCGTATTGATTCGTATATACAATATTTCTAAGCCCTAGGTTTCGATGCATGTAGGCCCAAGATCAGATACTACCACGGGCCATTGTACCAGATTCGGATTTCTTCATTACGATTTTGTGAGTTTTTATGAATTAAAATTGATAATTCTATAAAGAAATCGGTGTAGTTCTGTTCATTTGACTGCCTGCCTTTAAATGCAAAAATCTTAGAAAATTCTTAATATATTTTGGTGCATTTTTCACAGGCCTATAGAGGAATTCTAGGCCCACAATCTCCAATTTGTTTCAACATAATATAACTAAATAAATTCCGGAAAAAATGGACAAGAGTAATTTATTTTTTCGTTTCGTTTCGCTTTTTTCTTTGTCACGCTTTGCGTTCGAAAATAAATATAGTAAATGCCACCTTATAGAGGACATCTGCAGGTACAACATAGGATATCCAATAACTCGATAACTTAAATGGTATTTTAAATAAATACTAGTCGAAATTTGAGACATTTCTACGATTTTCACCTGGTGAGTTTACTACATATTTACTAAGCTCATGATTTAAAAAACAAATATGTTCCCTCCATGGCCGTTAAATAAAATAAGTCGATATTTTAAAAACATTATAGGTGACATAATATAATGACCATAATAAAAAATACATTGTTTTTGAAAACAAAGGAATTCATACTTTCAAAGGATAAAATAATAATAATAGTTGAGTCTTACCTTAGGATTTTCAATACTTCATTGAACATGTATTAACTGATACAATTGTATCCGCTTTTGGCGTGTGGGGCGTGGGTTTGAACGAGATAGGGTGCGAAATGTATACGGGACTGAAAGAAAATGATTTAACATTTGAAACGAATACCTGTTAAAATTACGGAAGGAAGACAAATTATTTTATGCAGTGGGAAGAAATATCCTGTTATTGGCCAACTGAAGCGTTATGAGAATATATATTTTTTGCAAAAAAAAATCAACTGTTCTGAAACCACATTTTGCACGGGCGAAGCCGGGGGGTACAAAAATAAATATAATATAAATTAAATTAGAGGAACAACAAAAGAGAGTAAAAGAAAAATGTTAAATTAAAATGAAAATAAAAATGATAAAGAAAATAAAGAAAATGATGACTTTAGACTTACGTTACTTTAAGCGGAGGTAACATCAATGAAGGGTACAAAGGTGGGAAAATACTGAGGACAAAAAACTTCTGTGCTCGACCCTGGTCGTATACTAAGGGGAAGTTCATTTTTGAGACGAATGGCATGAATGAAAAATTGCCTTCGTGATATCGTGCATGTATAAGCATTCGGTCAGATACCATGAGAACGGAGGGACTGTGAAAAAGCTTAATAAAGGCAAGTAAATAGGCTGTTTTTTATTTATGATTTTATGGATCATGGCGCAAGCTCTAAAATTTAAAAACTGGTCAAGACTGCATCCTAGTAGTTGTCGAGAATAGCTTGAGACATGATCCTATCTACGAAAGTTGTATACAAATCTTTGCTATTAAGCATCTGTGCAACCGAACAATTCAACCATACGTTAATAAAAGTATAACAATAGCCTTTACCAATTTGAGTTTAACGTTCGTAGGCAAGCTAACTCTGCATACTGATAAGCCGCGTAGAGCACCATAGGTTTTGGACACCACTGAGTTGATGTGGTCGCTCCAAGTAAGGTTACTATTAACGATAATGCCAAGGTTTTTAATTTTGGAAACCATTTCGACCTCCACACCACTTAATATAACAGGAGGAATGTGAAACATCAACAAGTGTTTATACATAACAATCGATTTTGTATTTGAAGGATTGATTATTTAATAGGTATTACGAAAACAAAACAATCCTTTTCAGATTTCAGGGCACTTTTGCGAATCTAGATTTCTTCGCAGAGTTGCTTCAAATTCATCAATACAAATGAGTTTGTGTTTGACAACTGGTGAAGGTTGTTTAAGTTTTCGTGAAATTTTTCAACTCCAAAGAAACGGGTTGCATCGGGTTACAAATCAATCTTGGTTCAACTTTCGAATGTTTCAATAGGTATAAAACTTAATCAGCGAATGGAAAACTCTTAGAAAAGTGTCGAGCTTATACATACCTATTCCAATCGCACAAGAATCAGAAAAAAATAACAAACATGCCAAGTGACGTTTCCATGTTCGATTAGACACACGAAATCTGAAATCTGAGAGCGAATCTGAAGAAACCCAATCGAATACCACATTAATGTCTCTAATTGATTTTTATAGCTCCCAGTGCAGCTTTCAACCACAAACCCTTAGTTTCCATAATTATGTATCTACTGCTCCCAATAAATATATCAATCTTCACGCTCTCCAAACTATCAAACCTTAATTGAAATTTAAATCCTTTTAATAAATTTGTATTTCCTTCAAAACGTTTTCATCAAGATACTTATACCTTTCTTTCAAATGAATCCACCTGATTTATCCGTATAATTATCACTTCATACAACCAGTATAGACGGCCATTAACATCCCGCGCGCCATCACAAACCGTTTCCATAATGGCGAACCTCGTTTACCCAGCTCACGGCCACGCCTCGAAACCTCATCCAGTCCGCCAGGTCAGTTTTAGAAGCTATCGCCACCCCTACCACTCTCAACAGACATTCGGAAATGATCAGTTCACCATTGTGCTCCCTTCATTCTACAGCTCAGATTAATTTATATATGTATCTAATAGATACAACAATGGCACACAAAAGGTGTATCTTTTCATCTGCGATAGTGGTCGGTCATCTCTTTCTACCTGCTCGCACAGCCATCGAGATGGCGGTGGGAAGATAAATGCGAATGGTGTACAGGTAGAATGGAGGAAATGTGTTCATTTACCAGATAAATATGTATCTTTTGTTGTAGTTTCTTGTTTGAAAGTGCCGCAAACGAGGCCATTTATCAAATTAATTACATAATTTGTTTTCATTCCAAAATTGGTATCATCTGTAACAGCCCCACAGGCACGGCAGATGTGACTGCGACAATGTGCTCCTGAACTTCACTTCTTCTAGTGGGTACTTGAGCCTGAGTGTATGAAGTATACGTATCTAGATACACCATCTCCGCCAGAGGCAATTGCCGATTATTCCCAACAATATCTGCGCCCGTTCTTGTGCGATAATACCAATATTTATGCGTATTTGATGTCATTCCATGTTACATGCAAAATCATGTAATCGTAGATCTTTATAATTTTCTCCGTAGGTATAGGTGTACCTACCGCTGGTGGGCTTTAGCGATGAGACCTCGGCCACATATGGAATAAAACAAAACAAAATCAAACAGCAAGCAACAACATTCTAATGGCATACACACGTTGGATTAGGTGAGAGCAATTTATTGATATGACCTTTTACACTAACTCCATGCTGATGTTGTATGGATCGACGTATACCCGCAGCTAAGGTGTACCCTCCACGTGTAGACCCTTTCTGTTGCGGACTGAACAGTTACCGTCGAACGAGCTGGAAGGTATATATATATTCGAAAATTGTACGGAACTGCAATCAAATGAGGATGAGAAAAGCAATTTGCAATAAAGTGTAATTCCGCACTTAATGACGAAATAGTGTCTCTCCGCCCCGGCGGACACTCGACTCGAACCCATATAGCTGTGTCTAGGTAGGTGTGCTTTGGTGAGGGCATTTAACCATACGTTGTGTATGTGGCAGCATCATAAACGGGGGATATCGCTCAGGATAGGGTGTAATGTTAGAGGCTGTATTATGAGGTAACCCCTAATGGCTATAAAATCCGATAACGGCCAAATAATTTGACTGCATTATCGGGGGAGGGTGTGCAGAGTGTTGCTTATGAATTTGCACAACCCAAACCGTAGAGAGATACAAAATACACTTGCGAAATGGGTATACGAAGTGAGCTCGTGTCTATCGTAAATATTTGAAGAAGAGTCTCCATGTGGACAATGCGGGGACAATTAACTCGCATGTAACTAATCGCTTGAATGGTCATGTGTGTACTAAGGAATGTTCACGTGGGCTTATACGCCGAGAGTTATACCTAAGAGAGGGTGCGGGCGGCCCTCGGAATATTAATTTACTTGTTGAACAATAAAGCTGTTACAAGTGTATTCTTTTCTAAAATTTAGCGCAACTAGTTTATTTATTTTTTTTTTTTCATATTTGTAGGAAGCAACGATTTGCTTAAATATGTACTTTTATTTAAAAAGACGATAGCTAGAATAGCCTCCGAGATGCAAAAATGTATCAGTTCACACATGTGTCCAGAGAGCAGAGCATAACCCTGCACTATCCCTTGTGCTCGAACTCTTGTTAATTATGTATTGTAGTCACTCGTCCTCTGCTGTTCAGTGATGCCAATTGAGGCATTATTATTATAATTCCGATGCTTGACGCATTCAGGAGTAATATTTGTGTGAATTGTTTTTAACAATCAATTCACAGTATAATATTTTGGATTTTGGTAAATCTGGTACATTCTTTGATCAAAGTCGCATCATTTATTTTCATTTACCAGGCTTATTTAAAAATACTTCTCTAATTAAGCTACTTATCAAATCCAAACCTTGAATTACAGAGATCAAAAAAGTTTAAATTAGGTACCTACATATACCTATAGATCGACCAACATTCAGTTAACAAATTTTAATCACACCTTATCGGTTCATGCTGGCCTTTACAAATTTTTATACTTTTTACATAAAAGGCATAATTTTTTTCGGGCTTAGACATAAAAGCTTCGATTTGGGGTTGCATCACTAGGGGTGGATATTGAATTAAGTGAAATGGGCTTAGAGTTTCGACCATCGACGGATCGAGTTGTAAATTATAATAAATACATAACTAATTAGTTAGCGCAACAGGTCCGTAGGGACCCTAGTCCTAGCTTCTCGTAACCATTCGTTTTGTGTGAGATTTAACTTTTAGAACGAATGGAAGGGATCTTCAATTTTATGCCGATTCCAAACGGATGATTGAGAAGCTCTTTCAAGACAGTTAAACTCTCGGATGTTTGTCAGACGCTCGCGAGAGGTGGCGCAGTGAAGAAAACCATGAAGTGGAATTTGGGTCTTTTGCGGGACTCGAAGCTAGGAACATACTTACCACTAAGCCACTGCGCCTACAGTTGCATATTATACCTACTATCATTTGCCCGATCATATAAAAAAGTCAAAGTACCTACTCTGTTTCAACACGATCGAGTTGGGTAGGTACTGATTCTAAGAACTAGGCTCCACGTTTTTGGTGTGTCGATCTTGCCATTATAATTTTGAATACCTAAAACACCAATAACATCTAGAGCCCGACAAAATCTCTCACATTTTGGTTTTGTGTTCTCTCAGCAATTGAAATCTTTTGAAATTACGAATTAAAAGATGTCATTCGAAATGATTTGCACTACCGTGCACAAATTGCCGCGAACTTTTACAAAAATTTCAAATATCAACACGTGGAAAATTCGTAAACTTGGCTTAGTTTAGCGCTTTCATCTTAAGGGATAAAGGATGTAGGTACATCTGAACATTCCTGGGTATAACCATATGTGCTCTGCCATATTGGTTCCGTCATTTTTTACAACCGCATTGTCCAATTGTTTTTTAGTAAGCGCTGTTTGCACCAACAGAAGGTGAGGCGATTCGACTCACTACCTAAACTCCCTTTGTCATATTATATCAGTCGACACGGACGGGCGTTGTTTTTACACTTAATAGGTTATACCTACAGTCTGAACAACGGCATAATACAGAGTCCATTGCATTTATAGACACCATAAAACATTCCACGGAATAGAGTTGAAAATTAACACCATGGGAATCGTCATCGAAACAAAGGAAACGAACGTCTGCGTAGCGGGATGACAAAAAAACAAAAACCAGACTCAATCGACTCTAAAAGGAACAAGCACCATATGAACTCTCCGCAGGGAAAAAAGGGATACGACGACAGCGAAAAAAAAAGTACTATGTCCATGTCCATGTCCAAGCAGGAAAAGAACGACAACTCGTTAAAAAAGGCAGCAACAACGACTGGTATATGTTTTGTTGGCTATGCGTCCTGCTTGTTTCCCGCTCGCCGGTTTGATCCCTTTTTTCGCCACGCTCAAGCACACACTAGCCTCTGTCGCACTGGACATTTCAATTGGTTTTTGTTTATCCGAGCCATAACATAAACCATGGGACACAATCCCACTTCCCAATCGCAATCCGAACGATTCCTATTCGCTTTTATCTTAGTTTATTATCATCGCATTGTATCTGCATGGTGATGTCGCTCTCTCTGTGGATATACGTATAGGTATAGTGTGAGCGCATATGTGGAATTGAAGGAATTATCCTGTGTACTCGTTGTCGAGTGAAAACTCATTAAATTTTATTCGAGAGCTTAAGAGGAAATATTGTCCAACATTTTCCTCATTTCACTGGATGTGTGTGCGCTGATGCACAATTGGAAATGGGTGGGCGAGGCGCACTGCAGTTTATTGGTTTAGAGACGCATATGGGCGCATGTATGCATAAGCATATGCTATGATTTTAGCATTTCGTGGTGTACACTTGCACAAGGATAGAGCTTTAACTTTAAATTGTTTCATTGTTTGAAATGTTGCCACTAGAGAACATAAACGATAGAAGGTATCTATATGGATGGGAAGGAGTGTTTTTTGGTTATTTGATTTATCTTCCGAAATTTTTCTCCAAATTTGACTTTTTAGTACCTAACTGGGCATTCATAAATGGGACACTTACTGTTAGGGGTCTGCCCTTCAGTCACGTTATCAACGATGGCTGACTCATTGTCTGTGTCGAAAACATGCTAAGGCCAACAAAAGTCTTCTATACTCGTAGGTAGGTAGGTTACTATGGTCGAAATGTTGACTCAAAATGAAAAACAATTTACAAATAAAGAGGGCAACAGGTGCTTGTAAGACCTTACGCCTATTTTCTCGCAATTATTTTAGTAGCTCAGTGTTTTTATTTTCAGGGACTGGTTATAAAATCACTCGTTCAGTAGTCCAACACACTCAAGGATTGTTGATCAGTTTTTTTTATCAGTTTTTCGTGTTTTATACTCCATGTACTATGAACATTTTATTTTTAAGCAGGTGAAGTATTTTCGAACGTTTTTCTTAGAGCAAAATTTATATGATGATTTATACGCAAGTTTAGTCTGCTTCGTCTTTTTCCTGCAAAGAGGTATTGTGCAACTTCTGTTACTTTGGCCCTTAAGCTTTCTTAAATAGTTTTTAATTTTGCATATTTCTCAGAGGCTGAATATATGAGCTCGAAGAAACACTTAACTTTGCGTTGAGGCACAGCTTGCCTTACGGTACGGTATGATCACAACCCAACTGGAGTAATTCCCGTCAGATACCTACGCCAGGCCATAATTGGTGCTGGAAAAAAGTTAAATTAAAAAATTAAGCCACCAGGGAAGAGCTATATTGAAACAACAGTCAGTCGGCTCAGTGTCTCACTACAGTCTTTCATGAGCTTTGACAACTTTTTTTTGTTTTTAGTCGAATGGCTTAATTCTTTGAATTCCTTTTCTTCGAATTAAAGAACTTGTATTCAAGGTTTTCGAGAAACAAAAGTTTTCCCATACATATTTCAGTTTTCAAAACAAGTCGTTTTCCATGAGAACATCACGAAAACGACTTTAATCGTTGGGTTGTTGTAACAAACACACCCTTTACAATATTCAGCAAATTCAACAGAATAGCTGATCGAACAAATGGAGTTGTAACAACTTAAAATCATTTCTCACAATTAATTAATAGGCTAAAATTGTTTTTATATGCGCACTAATTTTATTTCATTCATTAATTAATGCGATCGAAACTTGCAATCAAAATATTTTAAACCGAAGCTTAACGACTTGTTTCTAGCTGATTCAAACGTCAAACAAAAACTAGTTGGTGTTCGGTGTGAATGCATCGATATGTTTTCGACGAAAACACGGTTTTCGACTCGGTGTGAGAATAGTATAAAGATGTGTAATACCCACATATTAGCCCTTTTTTATTATCAGATTTATAGATCATCGATTTACATGCACTTACAACAACAGCATATGATCCTGCTTCTCATCGAGATCATGAACCATGATTTGAAAATTATTTCTATTATTGCTCGCAGCGCCGTTTGGCGTTGGTTGTTTCATTGTTGAATGTTGGTGTGTCTGTAAACGATAGCCACACAGTCACGTTATATTTTTATATAATTTTGGCGCAACAGGCCTAGGCCTACCTTCTCACGACCATGCGTTTTGTGTGAGATTTCAATTTTGGAACGAATTTACAATTTTATGCCGATTCGAAACGGCAAATTGAGAAGCTCTTTCAAGACAGTTATACTCTAATATTGTTTTTAAATGCACTAAATTCATTTTGTTTGTTAATTAATGCGATCGAAATTTGTAACCAAATAAGTTTGCACCAAAGTTTAACGACTAGTGTATCACAGCTGATTGAAACGTCAAACGAAAATTAGTTGGTGGTCGGTGTGAATACATCGACGAGTTTTCGATGAAAACGCGGTTTTGGGCTTGGTGTGAAGAGCTATAAGACACTATACTTGTTCTTAGCTTAACAGTTGACTGGTGTTAATCGCGTTTATCCAAACCCATTCAAAATGTCAGTCGAATTGATGATCAGCATTTATTTGTTCGGTGGTTGCAAGGAAACTGCGTAAAGTGTTTGTAGAATGCGTCCTATTTGGATCCAATATCGCCTTCGTCATCTAATCCTAAACCCGAATGCATTATTTCCAAAAATTTAATGGAATGAACTCTGATACTTGTTTTTCTTTTTATCAAAAAGCAAACAACAACCACCCATACAAATTTGAAGGTAAGACCGATTTTTCTTCGAGCGCATTTTCAATGTACAACTTTGCAACCGAAACACGTAGAGCTCTTTAAATTTCTAGATGCGTACATATTGCTTTTAATGTATTGTTTCCTTACCCATTCCCGTTGTGTCCTTAGTGTCCTCGACCTACACATTTACACACACAGTCCGTGTATATGATAGCTATTAAGGGTGCTCAAGCAATGGAGGAATGAAAATATTTTCTATCGTTTAATAGATAGAACAACGTGCTTCAAATTGCTTTTAATGGTCGTTATAACGTCTTCGAGGCACATTTTTTTTTTTTTTTTGTTCCTTTCCTTCTTGCTTTTTTCATATTCCTTTCCCCTACTATCGAATCGTGTTTGGATGAACATTGTAAATTTCGCATGGAACATACCGTCTTAATGGTTTCTTGGGTGGCATAATGTAGCATCCTTCCAACTCCTTCTGGTGCAGATGTGGCTGTGTATTTGTATACCCTACCTATAATTTGCTTTATTAAGTTTCTTTAAGGAATTTTTGATTTTTTTTTTCTGCTTCCTTTCAGTTTGTTGTGTATGTTTTGTGAAAATCCGTATAGCAACGGGGTTCGGTTTCGTCTACATAATTATGTGAAGCACGCAGGTTCTTATAATGTCTAGCGAACGTGAAGAAATTAGGAAAATCTCTGGAATTATGATGGTGATTCGTTGCAATTTACATTCATTTTGTTGGCCGTGCAAAGTGCGGTTAGAATGGGTAGGTAGGTTAGCCTCTTCAAGGTGAGTTGCCTACTACAGTTTTTAAAGATAAAAGCCTATTGTTAAATTATAACGACAGCCTCGATAAGAAACTACACCAATTGGATCATTCCCGAACTCAGCCATCGCACTATAGAAGTCTCGATCTGGACGATGCGTGATAACGTAAGTGATCCTTCTAAGTCAATTGACAGTTTTAGAGTCTCGATTGGTGTTGGCGTTTTCCGGGTGAAAAATTTGATCCAGCTTATCAGAAGCTATGTTGATTCTTGTCGATTAACACAGTTTAAGACGGTCTAGTTCGTTCACTGAGAACGTTGGATAGGAGATGTCATCACAATCAGCAGGGATCTGCTTCGATAGCCCTTGCGGGTCGTAGAATCGCCTACTTTGCTGTTGGGAGAAGCAGTAAGTCTATTAAGGCCCATTCAGTCGAAGTTGAACACAACTTAGGGATTTTTTTATTGGAAAACTCCCCGAGTTGTGTTCAACTTCCAGTGAATAAAATGGGCCTAAGTCCTTCGTTCTTTCTTCAATCCATAAATGGGTGAAGATGTTGAGCCTGTGTCCTACCAAAACATCGTGTTTGTATTTGTACAACTTCACGGGTATCATATAGGCAGCTGTCATGTTGTTATTTTTTTCAGCAAGTTGATTGGTTTACCTATTAAGATTCCGGAAGTTGATATATCGCCATAGTCTCCGATCTTCTTAGGCTGAGAGACTGAATTTATAGACAAATATAAAGAACACTCATGCTGTTTGAACATACCAGCAACGACTTATCACTATAAGAGCTATTGCGCAACATGGTTGATATTAAAGACTACAAAATATAATTCGCGTGTTATGTTACCTATTTTGCTAAAACGAAAGTGGTCCGTTCGAAATTCACAAAACCTAGCCATCTAAGAAGACGACGGACATACTTTTCTAACCATCCCGGCTTTCCTTAAGGAATGAGATTATTTATTTGTACAGACAACTTTAGTCGAGCCCTTTTCGTAGTCATCTCCTGCTGCCTGCAGAATCTGCACATCCAAGCTGATTTGGTCCTCTTTCAAGCCAAATATTTCCTGAAAACACTTTTTTCTATTCTGCAATGCTATCATCTCAAGCCGATTAAACGACAACGGAAGTTGCATGAAGAAATTTTATTTCTCTATAACGCTTTTCACATCCGCAACGGCGCAACTTCATCTACACACCATGTTCTTCAGCAAATAGGTGGTACAGAAAATGAACGGAAAAAAAATTGCACAATGCGCTACATTACTTGGAGCCCCGCATTCAGTGTAGCACTATATGGAAAAAGTGGGCGGAAAAACTTTGACGAGTTACGATTATGTGAAAATGTCCTTGCTTTCTGTTGTTAGGTTTCCAATCCCATGGAGTTCCTTCCGCTCTGTCCACCATGCCATATAGCTATGTCCTCATTCAAACACACACACACACACACATGGCACACAATCTGTACAGCATCGGATGTTTGGAAAGTTTAATGTTGCTTAAATGGGTTCATATTTTCCTATTTAATGTAGCGAAAATGAACTAATGATTTACGACATCGGCGACTGTAATAATAATGAGAATTCCGAAAATGGCAAGGGCAAAGTGCTGCGAGTGGAATAGAATTTCTATCCATGGAAAATATTATTATGAGTTTTTTTTTCTTTGTTATCAAATTGCATGAAAGTGTTGCGAATCGAATTGAACTTTGGTTTTATGAAAAAAAAAGAAATCAGTAGACAATCCATTTGTTGTTGGGAAAAATTTAATTCAGAAAATTACTCTCCTGAGGCTAAATGTCTAGACACCCACTATATTCGTGTTCATGTTAATGTTGAGCTGCAGAGCTTGTGTTGTGTGGGATATGAGTTGGTGTGTCCATTACTTTGGAATGCTGAGTGGGCGAGTCAGTTAATTGGATCGAATTCGAGTCGAGTGTGTGTCCACCGTGAAACCAATCACGCTTAATGGCGTTAATGGATTAATTTAAAAAAATCAACAGAAGTTTATTTTCGTACGAACTATTAGTATGCATCTTCCAAGTGACTTTGTCATCCTTCCTTAGGTACATAGGTATACCTACTCACTGTAGTAGATGAAACGTAAATTTAGTATTTCTAGATAATTTATTAAAAAACTATATCAGTGTTAATAGAACTAGAACAATTAATATCTACTATAATATTTTTGCACGGGATACCTATAGCTATTTGCAATGGAAATAATTTTCACGCAGTTCGATTGTGTGGAATCAACTTCTCCTAGCTAAAAAATGTAAGAGGTTGATGATAATCATTAAGTATTCATTTGTGGAAAACTAAATTACTGGTATACTTTTAGGAGTTTGCATATGAAACGATTTTTTTCTGAAGTTTTTGAGAGACTATCATGACGCATTTTCAGGTGATGAATACTTATGCTGAGATTGATAGTATGGAAACAATAAACGTCAGCCAGAAACAGTCAACGGTTAATGGCGCTCATTAGCAAAATCGCTTATTTTTGGGAAGATATGATATCATGCCATTTAGCGACGTTAAACTTTTCACCCCAATGATTCCTTAAGAGCCGTATCTACAACAATATAGGTAAGTCACAATTTGAAGCAAATTAAAAACCAACATCCGTCAGTACAAGTTATAATCGAAATATCACCGATTTTAGTTGGCCGCTATTTTACTTAGCTTGATTTTTGTCAGTTGTGCAGTTAGACATTCGTAAGGGATTGTTCTAATGTATTAAATTTTCGAACAGCTTAACGTAGCAACAACGTGTTGAAATTTTTAAAAGTGATCCTGCTTTGCAGCTCTTTAAAGTCAACCCACGTTTTTAGCAAAATATCATTGTATCCGAAAAATATAATTTCGGCTGTCCTGGCTTTGTTAGCCGTTCAATTAATATCCCAAAAATCTCTGCACCCTCATTGGACAGTAGATATCAATATGCCATATTTTTATCTGAGGAGAAAAAATGTTCTTATGGTAGAATTGGATCAAATTGGCCTATAGAAAAAGAGGTTCCAACAAATCGGTGCAACTCACATAAAGTTCGTTTAAAGTTTTGCGAGAAATCTTACCCGGCCCAATTAGGAGTACCTATACCAAAAAGTGCAGTTCCATGGTGACCCCTACGATCCCTTGATTTGCCTCTACTTAATTTTTTCTTTCTCAAAAGGGCTCGCCTTTGTGGAGCCACTCCATCCCCTTGATCATTATTATAGACATAAAATCAACAGAAGACTATTTAACAAATTTGTTTTTAAAAAAACACGTCGACTTGGTACCCTGTGCTAAATGCCAACCACCTACTTACTTGTTGGTGAAAGCTCATGGTAAACAGAAAACAGATCGTTTCATTAATCAAACAGCTCCCTCAATGTATCTAATAAAAGCAGTACTGCAGGCGTGTAACTCTCACTACTCAGACAGGTCGCATAATTTTTAAACTGCAATCAGGTGCAACTGTAACATAAATCGAAATGAGTTATAACCAAGCTGTGGTCACGCATATATTTAATAAAAATACACTTGCCACCGACTGAACACTTAAAAAAAAAAAAAAACTGTTCAACAGTAGGAAACTATCCATTATTAGCATATTCATTGAAATTATTATTAGCTTCTTGTCGCCATTAAGATATTTCATTTGCAGCAACTCGAGTTACATTAAATTGTCCATTTCGGGGAATGCAAATAAAAGATACAATTTCATTAAGTCAGAAATGACTGTCACGATCAAGTGCCATTAGCTGAATTTATTATTCAAATAAATAAATAATTGAAAATCAGTTATTCCATTTGCTTTGTGATCAGCACATGTATTTTTGGTTTCTTTAATTGATAGATAGATGATAACAACTTGACTCGTCTGATTTCGTGCAGAACAATGGGTACGGCGGGAAAAAAGGAAGGAAAACCAAACTGGAAACACCGGCATCAATCTGTGGTACACTTTGATTAAACAGGTTGTTAAAATGTCATCGATTGGTCATAAGTTTCGAATTTAAATTCACAAAATGGCCTTAACTGGCTGTTAGTATAAAGTTGATGGAGTGACGCATTTTAAGCTCCTTGAAAGCGAATGAATAAATAATGGAGTATTATTTTAATTAAAGATATTGAAGTTATTTTTATTTTTAGTAGATCCTAGGTGCGTGAGTACAACATTTCTATATTATAAGTGAAAGTGCATAAAAAAACAATAATCACCCCTATAATAGGTACAGTTGATCCGGCCTTTAGATAATTACCTCCAGTTGATCACGCAGAGTTAGCCCACTTGTGAGGTTATCTTCCTCTATAGTGCATCGATCCTTCGGCTTCGAATCAAAGTCACTTCCATTTATAGACTTAATGTGACAACTAGTTCGCAGCAGATCAGCATTTTAACTTCTTTCTGTCAAAAGTATCAACGGAAACTGGGGAGAAAATCATCTGAATTTGCGTCCAAAATGATCAAGGACATCTCGAACTGTTATCGTTAAGACCTATTTTTCTGCTCCATAAAAGAGGGCTTTATAATGATGTGCTAAATTAATTGTTAAAGTACTGGGTACGCAAATTTCAATGGTGATTGGGCGGTACCGCGGCAATGCCGGTCGTTCACTAGTGCGCTAAATCAACTGATTTTATTCAATTGTTCAGTTCGAAAATTAAATTTTAAAACTGAAACACTAGTTCCCATCGTCCACTACCTTAGCAACTCATCAACTTCGAGCTCAACACATTCAACTGTATGATGCTCATAATTTAATGCAACCAAATCGTTTAGTCGTTAGGCTAAGTTCTCATTGCGGAGGAAAATCGTACCTATTCAAATGGGTGTGAAGGTAGTAGATACGCAATAATGTACCTAAAAGGTAGTCTTCAATAAGAATCGGAAATTCGTTACGCAATTTCAAATATTTGTTTTATTTGAAACACACATTTTTTATTCATTTAAAAAATACAACAAATCCTATCTTAACATAACTAGGTAATTCAGTTCATCACCAAAAATAGAGATCAAAGGTTGCACCTTTAAAGGCTTGTATAACAAAATTTTAAAATAATTTTTAAACTATGTAAAATAAACGAAAAAGAAGAAGTCGCATATTCCAAAGTAATTCGTTATTTAATATTAGAAAAATTTAGATACCAAATAGAAACAAATTTTAATAAAAGAAAACAAAGTAGAGAATTAAACAATTAAATGCAGTGAGCGATTTTGTAGTTATGGATCAGAAAGATCATGTTCTGAAAATTTATAAACTTTAAAACTACAAACAATTTTGGAAAATATGAAATGAGCTATTGATAAGATTTTTTTAAAAATAGTTCTCGGTGGATCCAAAGTAGTAGCGTACTAATGATGCAAAAAATTACTCAAAAACAACAAAGAACTACAATTGTACCACCGGAGGGAACGTTGATTGTAGGCCGTTGCGCAGCATGTGTACGGGTGACGTATAACTTCGTGTTGCACGGTGAACATGCTCGTTGCAACGGTTTTTATCTGTCCCATCTATTACTCAACTTGTGTTGCATGCGGCGTGTATGATTTTTGCTCACTTTATAAGGCCAGAGATCTCAGCTGTCATATGTGTATAATCGATGTTCAACTGGTTGTTCAACTAAGTATCTATCTACTTATCAGAGACTATATAACTTATATTTGGATAATATTTGGTACTTATGACTCAACACGTTCATCATCTCTTAATACGCGTGATGTATCACAACGAAAACTCAATCGACAACTGAAAAGTTCAACTTTAATTAGCATTATCTTGCTTAACATGAACAACTAAGAAGCTGTTTTTTTATTCAACGGAAGGAGCTAAATAAACAGTTGAACAAACTTGGTTCATGTGTTGCGCACGCATAGTGGACGACCAGCCTTAATATACTGGAATGATTGTCCATCAATTCACGAGAGGTGAACAAATACTTTGCGGTTTATAGATTGGAAAGTGAAACCTAAGTCAGTAGTACACTATATAGATAACAATTTCGACTGACTAAGGACTCTGCCATTGGCATGAAGAAAATTAATTTACGATCTCATTCAATTTCGAAATGAATACATTACTACCGACTTCATTACTCCCGCCAAATGGATGTTCAAGTTGTGGCAATAAAAGTAAATTTTCCCATTCTACACAGTATACGCATCTATATGTAGAGGAGGGAGCATGTTTTGCCCACACATGTAACGACTAACAGCACTAAATCCAAATTGCTCATAACGACTTGCGTTATGGCTTCCAATTGACTGTCGCCCATCTATCCCAACATTCAGCAGTAATAATTTAGCAATAAGAAAATCATAAGAACAAATTATTAATGCACCCTTGTGCACATCGCGCGACATCGACGACGACGACGCGGCGTAATCATCCCCGACGGCAGCCATTAAAATGAATGGCGGACGTGTGTGCATATGATCGCGACAAACTCGAAGGGTTTTGCACTGAGAGTATAACGCTGCTGGGCGACTTGCTCGAATCTTAATAATAAATAATGGAGAATGTACATGGCTGCATTAGAATTCCGGTGTACGTTCCAAGAAACGAGCTTTATGTGTAGCATCTGCAAAAAAGGAGACATATGCTCCACTGGGGAATCTATACTTTGTTTGAAGTTTCTTTCAATCCAATTTTCGAGAAATAAGCATAAAACAACACAAGTGCCATGTTTTGCATATACTTGGTGGGGCCACCCAGGGAGAAATTGACGCGCCGTGCTGCTTATGCTTTGCGAAAGAGGAAACAAATAATGGGCTGAGAAGATGTCCTCATATGTGTATGGAGCAGTTGGTGTTAGAGATTTGGAAGGTTTGCTGAATAAGCAACAGCTGCAAGAGTATTTTTTTTACATTTATCTTTGAGTCGGTTTCCGAACTCATTATTCGGAACTCTATCAGATATTTTTGCTACCCAACTGGAGCGCTTCAAGATAAGATTTGATTTTAAATTCGAACTTTTTAACACAATCTCTTTTTGGTATCTGTTAAAGTAATTGATAAGTCCTTGGATCAACTGAGAGTCATATATTTTCAATCCTTTCGGTACCCAAGGCAATAGCTCCATTAGAAAAGTAGCTTTCTTTGAAAACTATATTCGCCGCCTGGATATTTACGCTTGACGCTAATACAAAGTCTGAATGGTGATGACTAAATCCTATATAAATACATGGGGAGTAGTGTATGCACACAATACTGCACAACCGCCTATGTTCCCATACAGATTTGACAAGAAAAATTGGAACGTTTTTCGCTAGTAGGTAGGAATGATAAGAAGGCAAATTGTTATTTTTATAACAATAAAAAAAAAAATAATACACTTGAAACTGGTACTCCTACCACAAAGTATTTAAAATGCATCATTTCAAAAATGCATTCATGTTAATAGCAACAAATTTATTTTCAAAGTTTTGCTTATTTTGCGATTTTTAAAAATGAATAATTTGTATTCCACTGCTGTCGTTATTTCCTATTTAATTAAACTTAAAATCGCCGCTGTGCTAAAGAATAATTGTTGTTTAATATTGTAATATTGTAAATTGAAATGAAATAAACTAAACTAAACATCCTTGTATACCTGTAGATGAAATCGAGATGAACGTTGGTAATGTATTCAGAAATCCTTGACTAAACAGTTCGATTATAATTTTTGTCAAAAGGAGTGAGTACCAAAAGCCTAGGTATTGACAGCTGATAAAATAGTTTTGCAACGATAGGAAAACCTAAATATTGTAGACTATTTCAAACCGCCAAGCTGGTAGAGATATCATCAAAGTTTGAACAAAGTACACTTTCTTTGCCACTGCCCAGAACCCTGCTATGTCGGAAATTTGAGGTAGGTACCTACTGTTTGCACGACCTGGAGGACATTTCAAATTGTTACGTCATAGAATTTCATAGATCTTATAGAAATGCAGTGATCCTCTGAGTGATATTTAAATACTGCCCACACTATATTGACAAAACAACAATACCTATACACAATAAACTATTTCTCTTTCTGTCCCGAAAAGGTCAGCACTGATTTTCTTTAAAAAAAAATCGATCTTGTCCACACACTCTATTTTTTTGAAAGCATCCAATGTTCATATAGGTAGGCAACTAAGGGTGGGAGACATTCCATATGAAACACGAAGTAGATTATTCAGCGGGGTTCAATTGGGAGATACTTCGCAGAGAAAATTGTGATGCTCACTATGATCACCGAAGATGGTGAAGACGACACACAATACAAGGCTCGATGTTTTTGATGTCAGTTTTTATTTTTTAGTTTAGAGACTTGCGAAAGACTAATTCCAACTACAGTAAGACGATTTGCAGCCCCTTTTTCGGTCAATTAGTCCATTCCCAGTCGAACTATGGTTATTGCGACTCCTACTCATTAAAGGGCGATATTTAAGTCGAATTTTCGGTGGCAAGCGACTTGACCTAGGTATAGTCACCTGAAACCATTTTTTTTTTTTTTTTTGAAACCAACTACAAACCTGTGCCAAATCGAAACCAAAAATTCTCCACCCCACATGATCCTTTCCAACTTCATATAGGTCTACGTAAATAAACAAATTTTTCTCTTCGGAAACAGCAACAAATAATTGTTATTGCAGCCGTAAATAACGTGGATACATTTAGAGCACATTAAACAGTGACAGTAACTGGTAGTTAACAGAAGGGTCTCTCCCATGATGATTGCACTTTGAACAAATATTGATGATGTTGATAGGTTAACGCACACAATACACACCCAATAGATTTGCCGTCACAGCCTCATTCGACTATAGGTATATAATTCCGAAAAAGCGTTAAAGTGCCACCAAAAGTGTACCCATACGAACACACGACTTTAGTTGTGTATCCGTGAATATATCTATATATCTATTGATAGCAGGATTTCCTGCATTGTCGCCGAGGCGAGGGTTGAAATTTGAAAATATACCAAAGGCAACCAGCACCAAAAATAGAACTCCAAGCCTATGCCGTCGTTGTATACGTATACCAAGCAACAATCTCTTCCTTTGCTGACATCATGGATCGAATGTGTAGAAAGATACCTCCTCCCTCTATCTGGTGTGTATTGCTGCAGTATTGATCGCTCCGACGACGATGGCGCGCTGGTGATTCCTTTCCCGCAAATGGGCACATGAATCACCATGGAGGCCATAATTCTGTCAGCAGATAAAGCTATTACCCAGGAGCAGTGTTTTCGTTAGATTAAATGTGGAAAATCCTTACGGGTCGATAGCGACTGTATATGTTGTTGGAAACAGCCCTACCCTAGCATCCCTGCATTCAGCGTAGTGACAGAGCCACACAGTGAATCACTCACTCACCCTTGTGTGTTTTCTGCGCTCCGATTCTCCCTGGCCAAGGGTAATGGCGATGTACGGTGTTTTGTTTCGTTGTTTGTTATTTTGCTTGAGCCCGGCAGAAGGGGTGCTTTTCCAGGGGATGGAAAATAGCAATATCCATACATTTCGCTGTCCTTTTTGTTTTCTTTTCCTCCAACCTCTGCGTGTTATCTTCTTTTTTAACGAAGGGATGGTTGGTAAATCTTGCCATCTATAGGTCATACCCTCGAAAGGCCAACAAATTCTTTTTTACCTTCTTTTTTACCTCTGCACCTTTTCGATTAGGTCTGTGTTTGGTAAGCACGACGCGAAGAAAAGGCGCAGGGAGACGACGGCAGCTACAAAAAAAAAAAAAAAATAACCCAAGAAATATTTACGTAATCTTACCTCTGGCTGGAGCCCCGGCCAAGGGAAGAAAAAGATTAAATTTAGATTTACCGGGGAGTGTAATATCCCGTGTGCGCGCACACTACTCCGCACAGGATGTGTACACAATATACGTGTACCTGTACGTATACGTGATGTTGTACTGTTGTGAGGAGTTTCAGGGATAAAAATAAATTGGGAAAACTATGTGCAAGATGTGCCATTACTGCAGTAAAAACGCTTGTAATGATGACTCTAAGTGTCATTTTCTTATGTGGATTACCAATAAAACGGAGAGGAGTAGGAGAATACGGCAGCGGTGCAGAGAGGAAACCGAAAGCAGGATGTTTTTGTTTGTATATAGCTCAGCAACCTGCGCCAATTGCCGATAAAATGCAACATTAATCTGATTTCTTCGAGTAGCAAAACAGTACATTTAGCCTGAGCCTTATTTTAATTTTTATTCGGGTTCAATGCAATGTGCTCTAAATGGGATATAAATGGAAATTTTTACCGTTTGCTGTGATGCGATGGTGACCTTTCAAGGGGAGAGCTGGATGCAACATACTTACGAATAAGTTATGGGATAAGAATTTAATTTTAGATATATTATGATGAGTGGTTGGACGGTCCCGTATTGTAATATATTCCAATTGGCTTATTGAATTTTTATGGGCGAAGTGAAGGGTAATAGTGATTTGGGTAGAAAAGTTGTGTGGAGTGCGGCGATCTTAGGAGGCCTTTCATGTGACTTCCAACTACCTATATCACTGGCACTTGCCAGGGTATGGGTCGATTTTATTAAAGGATTGGCACAAATATAATTGTCAATCCGGGGTTCTTATATAAACAATTAGCGGTTAAACGGCATCCATTATAAAGAAGAGGCATATTGCAGAAGCTCAACATCGGGGTACCTATGGAGATGAGGAATCTAATGCTGCTTTTGAAATTAAATACGTTTATCGCAGCCTGGCTGTCGACGAAGACACCTATATTATAATTCTTTTGATGTCGTCAGATTCATGAACAGCCTATACCTACACAGCTCCCTGATTGACAGTATACTTCTGCCTGCTAAGGATACCTGTCTTTCAGAACCTCATACTTATAATGTAAGAAAATCCAAACGAATTTATTTCATGTTTTATTTTTGCTTCTTCTTATTATCTTCTTCTTCTATTCTATATATATAAAATTGTTGCAAAAGCGTTGTGACTTTATAACTCACGAACGGCTCAACCGATTTCAGTGATTTTGGTTGTGTTTTATTCGTCTTCAATCAGGGATGGTTTATGAAAAAAGAAAAGTCGGAAAATTCTTAACAGGTGGCGTTGTAGGCACACATTTCGTTTTTCATGGGGAAATGCACTTTGAAAAAAATACAAACTGGATAGAAATCGAGTAGTTTCAAATACAAACAAAAAAAATATTTAGAATTTTAAAGGCAATTGTTGTTGTCAATGATTTGAATTTTTTTCAAAGCAAATTGTTGTTGTCATAAATTTTGAATTTTTTTTTTTAAATTACCTAATAAGTTTGTTTATGTTTACTATGTTACTATGTTACAATTGAATTCTAGAATCATATCTCGGGAATAGACTATTCAGTGTTAGAAATGGAAACGAATACTCGGAGCTAAAAGAAATTTCCGGCGGGGTACCGCAAGGAAGCGTCCTTGGTCCTCTTCTCTATTTGTTATAAATACTCGCGATTATTCCAAGGGAAGATGACACTACCCTTGCTACGTTCGCCGACGACACAGCTATCCTAGCAGTAGGTAATACAATCGAAGAAGCGACTACAAAACTGCAAGCCGCAGTGAATAAAGTAAATAAATGGACAAGGAACTGGCGGATCGCCCTCAACGAAACTAAATCTGTTCACGTGAATTTCACTTATAAGAAAACTAATGACTTGCCAATTTTTCTAAACTTGGCTGAAAGCTGAAACTAGAAGCTTCGCGAGAAAGCACAGAAACCGACTAATCGGACATATTAACAATACAGTCCAACAAATCTTGGACGAGAGCACTTTATTGCGCCGACTACAAGGAACGAAACCGTTCGACTTGGCAAGATAAGATTAACCACGTCTAATTTGCGGAACACGCAGGATCTTTCACTGGAAAGTAACCTGTCAAAAGTTGTTATTTAATGATAGAAAAATTGCTTGATAAGTTATATCATAGTTGCAGTATCTGGCAATCTTTAGAAGGGTGGTGTTTTTAGTCAGTAAAAATCTGACACTACTATGAGAACGCGCTTGCTATTCTCATAGTGTCTTTTGAAGATTTTCACCTACCCTCGGATAAAAAAAAAATGTTTTTTTCAAGTATTTTGAGGATCTTGCATAAGTTAGTTAAATTATCTATATTACAACCTCCACCAGATCCTTTGCTCTCATAAATTTATGGCAATTCACCAGCGTCAAAGCATTTCTTAATAAATATTCAAAACTACAATTCATGCTTCCAAATTACATTACGTACGTGATGATATTGCCTACCAAACTCCAGGTTCTTATGGCCAATGCTCCAATCCGGAATTTAATTTCATATGGCTGAAATTCCACATCCGTAGGCAAATCATTCACTATTGTTTTATCTACAGAAGCCCTAATCTAGATAGCAACTCGACTTTTAACGAGTTTGATGCGCTGTCTGACTCCATTACAAGAATTGTCTCCCTGTATCCTAATACTGAAATTGTCATTGCGGGCGATTTCAATATTCACAATTCTAACTGGCTTCGACATACTGGTCAGACAACACCCGAAGGTATTTATGTTCAGATCTTCGCTGAGGTAAACCAATTAACCCAGCTTGTAAATGAGCCAACACGCGTACCTGATATTGACGGTCAGAATGCCAACACTCTGGACTTGTTTCTTACCTCCCACCCTGATAAATACTCTTTAGAAGTATTATCGCCTTTAGGCTCGTCGGACCACTGCATCATATCAGCTAATTTCTCGTACTCCAACCACACAGTTAAAGAAAAATCTCCGAAAAGAACCGTATGGCAATACGAGAAAGCCAACTGGAGCGGACTTAACAACTTCTTTAAGAGTTTTAACTGGTCGTTATGCTTCCTCGATAACGACGTGGATGCCGCCGCTGATATGGTGTCCATGCAGTATTATCACCTTAGGTATGAAATCCTTTATTCCTAACAGGATAAAGAGTATCATACCGAAAGAAAATGCGTGGTACGACTCGAGCTGTAAAGAGGCTATCAGACAAAAGGAGTTAAGTTTTCGGTCATATAAGGCCAACTCATCTGAGGAAAACCGAAAAAAGTTCAAGCGAGCCAGAAATGACTGCAATACCACTATCAAGCGTGTTAAATTCTCGTATGACCAAAAGTTGAGGCAAAAAATACTACAATGTCCCAAGGGTAGTAAAAACTTTTGGTCTTTTGTAAAAAATATAAAGAACTCGGCCACATCTTCGATCCCAACGCTCATTTACAATGACATTCCAGCTGTCAACTCTTTAGACAAAGCGAATCTGCTTGCTGCACATTTTGCAGCCAGCTCAATGCTCCCAGATTGCGCTTTGCCTCTACCTGTACTTGAGAGCGTCGAATACACCATGGGACAAATCCATTTTCGCACTCGTACAGTGGCAAGAGTACTTAATGATCTCAACATAAATAAATCCGCTGGTCCAGATTGTATTTCCCCAATTGTTCTGAAGAGGTGTTCTTCCACGCTGGCAAAACCACTGCGTAAGCTTTTCCATCTGTCCTATTCTTCTGGACTCTTCCCGAGAAGGTGGAAAACAGCATTTGTCCAGCCCGTCCCCAAAAAAGGCGAATCTTCTTCTCCCACCAACTACCGACCCATAGCACTTACATCCATTCTTTCTAAGGTCATGGAAACGCTGATAAATCGCCAGCTCATGAAATATCTTGAATCACGAAAACTCATTAATGACCGGCAGTACGGTTTTCGTGGCAACAGATCCACTGGTGATTTGATGGCTTATCTCACCGAAAAGTGGAACCAATCTCTACATCACTCTGGTGAAACGAAGATTGTTGCGCTTGATATTTCAAAGGCATTTGACAGAGTTTGGCACCAAGCTCTTTTATCGAAAATGCGTGCATATGGGATCGATGCGTCTCTTCTTCAATGGATTAGAAACTACCTCTCTGGCCGTTCAATTCAAGTTGTATTGGATGGCTTTAAGTCTGAAATTCACCATATAAATGCTGGTGTTCCCCAAGGCTCCGTTTTGTCTCCGACTCTCTTTCTCATTTTCATAAATGATCTCCTGTCTGCAACCTCTAATCCAATCCACTCCTTCGCCGATGACAGCACCCTCAGCTTCTCATATTCATTCCAGGACTCACGTCCCTGCTCTTCGGCCGTAGAACTGGAACGGCAACGTATGTTAAGCTCATTAAATTCCGATCTCGACAGCATTATAAAATGGGGTTTAGCCAATAGAGTGGAATTTAATGCTTCCAAAACACAATGCTGTCTGTTGTCATTAAAGCGAAACCAGAATCCTCAGCCATTATCCATGAATGGCACTTGCATCGCCGAAACCGAAAGACTTTCCATTCTCGGTATGTGTGTCCATGACAAACTTCGTTGGAATGACCACATACACGAAGTCGCCAAGAACGCTGCGAAATGTCTAGGTTTCCTTAAAAGGTGCAAGAAATATTTTACCCCTTCTGATCTGGCTACCATATACAAGGCGTTCATTCGCCCCAAACTTGAGTACAACTCTCATATCTGGTCTGGTGCCCCTAAAACCTCACTGCACCTCCTGGATAGGATACAAAATCGTGCCTTAAAACTCATTGGAGACATAAATATAGCGAATTCTATAAATTCGCTCGAACATCGCAGAAATGTAACAAGTCTCTCATTGTTTTATCGCTATTTTTACAAACAGTGCTCAAATGAAATTGCCAGCTGCATTCCACCCCTTCAACAATTCAACCGCAATACTCGCCAAGCCAGGAATGCCCATCAGTTTACCCTCCAGCCTACTTTCGGTCGTACTATGAAATATAGAGATTCTTTCATAAGCCGTACAACACGAATGTGGAATGCCTTGCCCAGCTCGGTCTTTCCCCCTCGGTACAATTTACAGACATTTAAAACCAATGTGCATCGGAATCTCCTATCTTCTCTATCCCACTTTCCTTAACGCCCGCGCTGTGTACTTCGAACTACACCATAAGAGTAGTCACAACCTCTTTAGCGCGTGTTTATTATAAAAAAAAAAAAAAAAAAAAACATCTTTTGGAGCTACAAATATTATAAGAGATGGATTTATGCCGACGTTTAAGGTAATCACTTCGCTTGGCATAAATGATATAAAATTTGATATATGTGCTGTCTCTGTATTTGATGTCTTTAAAAATTTAGATTCGTCACCTAAATCTATTTCAAAAACATTACAGATTCAAGGACAGATATACCATAGAGCTGGATCATTGTTGCCATTCCCAGATGCTGACCATAAGTTTTTGCAAATATATTTCATTGGTAATGAGAACAGCGAATTGAATCAGCGCTGTGCAATTGCTTTAAATACAAGAAGAGAAATCAAACAAAAAATATTGTGTTCACTATTGTATTGAATTGATTTCCTTTTTTTTTCATTATTCCCAAAAGAAAATAAATAAAAAAAAACAATGAATTTGATTCAATGTTAATATTCATGCGTAGCGAAGCACGCCGGGATCCGCTAGTTATACTTATTATAATTTTGAAAAACGGAAAAAGATTTAGGTAGACTCAGAAAAAAAAAAGTTGTTGGGCAAAGAATCCGTCTGTCGTCCGTTCTTCCACAGGCCTACAGCCTAAACGGCTTCACGGATTACGTTCCAACCACGGATTGTGAGTTTTTGGGCTTACAGATCGGGAGAGGGTTTTTTTTGCGAGGTAACTTCATTATTAATGGTTTCCCATATAAAATGTTCGTACCAGTTTGATTTGATCGAAAACGGCTCTAACGATTTCAACCCAAAATTGATATTTAAGCTTAAGTAGGTGAGGTTACAATAACTGCGTACCCAATTTTTGCCTAACAATTCGAACTTCGTACTTTTGAAATTTCTACACATCTTCTCGAAAACGGTCTAGTAGATATACCTACGATTGTAACAAAAATTAATTTCTGAGGTAATGTGGTCATTTATAACATAATAGAAAACTCAATTTTTCTCTATATTATCGTACAATGGGTTTTTGGAAAACGTAATTTTTTTTAAATTTTTTTTTTTTTTTTTGAGTTTACCGGATAACGGCGATAACGATTTTGACCAAAATGCAAACTAAAAGTCAAATGGATGTTTTCAATGCAATTGTGTCCTTAATTTTCAATTTGCTGAATACTCTGAAAGTCAGTCAGACTAGCCCTAAACGAGAAAGTTTCGTGCGACCCAGTAGTGCAATTTTTTTTTTACTTTTATCGGTCCACAATTTTTTAAGATATAATGTAGATCGATTTTTTTGACCGGAATAGGTAACGCTTAGGCAATTAAATTTAGCAAGACTTTGCCACAGTCCTCCGCTAGAGGAACAACAGAAACATTTTTGGCAAAAAATTATTCCTGGACCTTTATTCAAAACTTTAGCTTAAATTTTTGCGTTTTTGTTGATTGGAATGAAACTTTGTAGCCACATAGTTTATAAATTAAGCTAAACGTCTTCTAATGGGTAAACATTTTGATGTGCCTTCCTCACCACGCTGCTGTTTTACCCAAATTTGTCTATACTTACTTACCAACTCTTACCAACTACTTACCTACTATTACCAACTATTACCAACTTGTAAAAAACATTTGCGCACATTTCTATAACTAACAAAGTAATTGCCAGATATACCTCAACTTCAAAACATTTTCATTCGTCAATCCCCAGGCTAATGCCAACTTTAGTAAAGAAAAAAATTACTGGCCATATTAACTACCAATGTTTCAACGAGTGTATGAAACTTCAGTTAAACATTCCGCAGACTCTACTGTTACGGTTGATTGAATGACTCAAAACTCAATAGACGTTTATTCAGCGTTATGAACTACCAACTCGGCTTCGAGTGAGTTTTATGCGGCCTGAAAAATACTCCCGTCCTCGGCTGTATCCAGTATCAGTGTCAGTCCGAACTTTGAAGCGCTGCAACTGAATGAAACAGAAAACAGCTACGAAGGAGCCAAAACCAAAGTATAACCAGTTCCATTACCATCTCCAATTTACCAGTCCCACTCCATTGGTATGACTCCACGAACGACTAAAGCAGCTTGCCATTGGCTTCATCGTCATCGTCAGCAACGAGACAGCGAAGCCATGGTATAGCCCGTACTCCAATCGAAAGAAAAAATGGTTGAATTTCCGCTACTGCCGGTTAGATGGTGCTGGAGGTTAATCTAGTGGAATTAATGGAAACGAAATTCATGGAGCAGAAATTCAGATGGAGAATTTATTATTGTCGCTGGAAAGTTAGTTTTTGCTGGAGCTATCCATTGTTAGCTGGCTTCTTGGATGGTGTGGTGACGTAGTCCTCGTAATTGTCCCCTTGTTTTTCGCCAAATAGGTACTGGTATGGTATGGCTAGGCATTTTTAAGGGCAACAGTCTAGCTGTCTTCTGGACAGAGGGGAAGAATAAAATATTGCTTTCGTTGTTTGGCTGCTAAGTCAATTATTGACTTTTGTTGTTTGTAAAAGCGGTGGGAGTACGTACAATTTGGGATTTGATTTTGAATAGGTACCTACAAATAGTTTAGTATTTTCAGTTTTGGGGGAATTTTCGCTTGTTCATTATTTTGCCAGTTTGTTTGTACCAAATTTGTTTCAAGTGGAATTCGCTTTTTGGACCGTAAATTTATACATCTTCTACATAAAATAATATTTCCTAAACCAATGGATCGGGTAAGAAAAGTTTTGTCTTCAGCGGGAAGAATTCTGATTGTTTTTAATAGAGACAATATTGAGACCACCAACTTCAGCCGATTTCCCGTTACTTTGCCTTCAAAATGTATTTTTACGGAGTGGTCACAATTTCGTTGATATCTATGCATAGAAATTCGTATTGACAAATGTCACGAAACTTCAAAAATTCCTTCTCACACACCAACATACGCTCAAAAAACCACCAATCAACCACAACCGCTGTGGGCAAACTTGCTGGCAGCGTTCATAGAATTTTATACGTTGCATTTGGAGTTATTCGTTACATGGGGATAGTATTTTTTTTAGGAGTAGGTATTGTGTTCCTTTGCTTAAAATATTTATGAAAAATCAACAATGCAGATGGGTTGAGCGAAAATAAAAACATTTTGAGCAATCTTCAGTTATTTAAGAAAAAATTGGTCATAAAATCGAAGTTAATTATATTCAAAATTGGAAAATAGACAACCATGATTGTTCTTATATATATTTCTAGTATATAAATCATCTCATTAAGGTAGTTTTATTAACCAAACACGGTACATTATTCGCCTTTTAAAAATATATAACAACCAACCAATAGCTTTCAGTAATGTTAAAATGTGGTATTCCCGAACTCTATCACATTCCCCCGCACAGTTGGCAGCGGTTGGCAGCATTTATTTTATATTTTTTGTATGATTTTGCACATCATCCGGATTCGAAATTGACATAACACCGATAGGTATTAAAAAAAAAAAATGTCGAATTTGAAAAAACAAATTGAGGAGGAGGGTCTCAGTATTGTATCTGTTTTTTATTAGTTTTGCAGCTATTGTCTTATGAATTTCTTTAGTCATTTTCTAAGGACCTTGCTCACTCATAGGTCCTCACGAACTAATGATTTTCGTCACATTTGCCATCTGTTATAATTAAAAAAGATTGTTTCTGTTCGCTTTGATATTCTCCATATTCTTTTTGGATTTCATAATAGTACATAAATGTGTTTTGAAGCATACAGTATATCTTAATTTCTGCTGAAAAAAGTAAAGATTTCTTGGTAAGCTTTGCTAAGCCTTTAAGCGTAAAAATGTGGTATTCACCGACCAACGGGATCTGAGACTTGTTTCCTACAATGAACCTATCCAAAGGATGAGTCTCAACAGGTTAGCTTAACCATTCAACTAAAAGTGAGCTTCACCGCTAAACAAATTCCGCTTATGAAAATTGACGTAGTGCGCGAAATGTACCTATATATTTCGAACAGAACCGTGATTTTCAAAATAAATCTGCACAATTTGGAATCATTGTTCAGACGTCAGTCTATTCTAGGATTGATACGGAGCTTCGACTCCGAATCCGATATGTCGGAACCTCCGGTTTAAATTACACCTCCGAATCCGGCTTCGGTTCCGATATAATCACATCGGAGATTTTTCGTTCGGAATCGGTGACGACCGATAAACATGAACGACAAAGAATTATCGAGTTGCGACATGTTACACTTACAATACAATACGGCTGTCTTTTCACTCTTTTATTTACTTTAAATGAGAAGGCGAGATTTGCATTGAAGTTAATTTTTGTCTGCGTGCGACCTCCGCCTCCGACTCCGATTCAACTCCGACTCCGCGGAGGTCGGTATGAGACTTCCGATTCCGACTCCGACTCCGGTAAAACCACCTCCGTAACATCCCTAGCTCTAGTCATCTTGAAACACCAAACTAAAAATAAATCACTTGGCAGCTGACAAAATGGCCTCCAGATAAAATAGAATTGCCAACTTAAAGTTCTATGCCTCTAAAAAAAAACACCCTTCATATGTAGACATATGACACAATTGTAAGGAAACTTATTACCTACTGTCTAGATAGATCCCTAGGAAGTTTATATACTCTAAGTCCTTATGCCAGGCTTTATCAAAAGCCTGTGCAACGTCTAAAAATAATGTAGAACAACTTGTTTCTCTTCTAGTGACTTTTCTATTATACGATGTAAATACTTGGTCTATTGTCGAATGCTTATTTCTAAGCCCGAACTGGTGGGTGGGAATAAGCCTTCTTTGCTCGATGCTTCTATCTATATTTCTAGTAAAAGCGAGATTGGCCAGTATGAGGCGACTTCTGATAGGGGTTTCCTTGTTTAGGTATAACTATAATTTCAGCTATCTTTCAGTGATGTGGAACATATTTTAGTTTAAAGCAAGCATTTATTAAAAGACAAATTTAACCAATGCTATAAAAGGATTTAAAAGACACATGTATTCGGTTCGAAAGTACCTCAACTTATGGGATTTAGTTCAGTTTACCCTTGGGTACGAGACCTTAAGTACCTACGCTTTCGGGGCAGCGTCTTCTTCCTGGCAATATGAAAATTAATGCATTAATTAAATTTGCTTATGCCCAAAGTGCTGTTTTTTTTTGTCATTATCTGACGAAACGTAATGAAATTTCCGTGGACACTTTTGTTATGTAAACAGAATCGAAATCAATGGTGAAATTTATAAAAAAACCCACCAACTCGTGTCGGTTTTTTTTTATTTTGAATTTATTTTAAATTATCTAAGCCAATACTGCAGTTGATCGCTCAACATCAAGAATACCAGCACATGTCTTCCATATTTTACCTGAATCACTTCTTCTGTACTCACAATATTCCTACTGAAACCATGCTGAGATTCCTCACGCAGTCGTGTCCCGGATCACGACGACAGTGCCTTCTTTTAAACAAAAAAATACTCCTCCACCAACCACTCCGAAGCCAAACTGCTCTATACGCTCACATGCAGCCGAACATTATGTCAGTCACACGTAGAAGGGGACACACAAGACTCACCCATTCCAGCGAATATATGGTGAGCGATATGGCGAGAGGAGCTATGTCACGCAACATGCAAATACCCCATAAACATGCAGGTTATTACACCGCGAAACTGACTCAGATCTGCTGTGTACTGCCGCCTTCCTCGCACTTTTAATAATTTCAAAACGGGCGCAAGTGTTGAACACCGCATTATCTCAATAATCACAAACAAACAATGGCTCCCCCGTTGCAAGGGTTCCGGGTGTGAAGCCTGAGATTTTATTATTTTTATTGCATGTACTAAACTTCTTGTTTTCGTTGCGCTCACCCTTCCATCAAGTGTTCACCCGATGTCGTTGTTTTCCTTTATTTAATTAAAATATTCCCCCAGAGTTATTGCGAGATCTACGGCAAATTTATTGCACTTTCAAGCTGAAATATCGAAATGGTTAATTGATGAGCCTCCAATGAGACCTCTGTCCGGCGAGCAATACCTACAAGGTCTTGATCATTCTGCTCGTCTCGGGTGGAGTAAAGCAAAATTCAAGACTCAAGTTCATAAAGTCTGCGAGCGCGACAATAACACACTAGACGGCTGGCACATTGCGAGAATGCAAAAGAGGAAGCGCCAGAGTCCTTTGTAAAATATCCACAAATTCTGAACACAAGGCAATGCGCGAGCAGAATATTGAATGGATATGCGAACTCCTTAAAATATGCAAATGAAGAAATAAATTTTAGTCCTGTTTTGGAGATAGGTACCTACGTTCGTGTGTGCCTGTGCATATTCGGTTTTGCATCTTAGAGGGCCCAGCGAAATTGTCTCTGCCGCATAAATAGTTGGATCCCATTCGGACGCAAAGATTAAGATGCAAAATTCTTTATATGCAATACCGAAAATAACATTAAATTAAAAACAGGCACCGTGTCTTCCGCTGATCGTTGATTTCAAATCGCGAGAGGCGAGCACGAGGGACGCAAAGTCAGTGTCAGCATCAGGGCGGCTGTCCTCAGCGCTGACTTAGCTGTTGTAGATAGCGTAATTGGACGCGGCGCGAAGGTAGTATAAGTACCTATATGCAGATGGGCAGATTTCAGGGTTGCCAGATTTCATTCATGTATGTGCACGTTTTAAAAAAAAATAAATATAAAAAGATTCGAAGTGTTGTGTATTCTGACTTTGATTTTGCTTTGACATTTATGTAGGTAAACTGACTGATTGCGAACCCTAAAACTCAGCAAGCCTGACAAACGCTACGTGCCTTAGTTAATCTCAACCTGATGCGATCAAACTATATTTAGCCGCCAACTGTACCCAACATGATTTTGTCCGCAAAATGAGTTAGTTGCTGTTGGATGTCGAAATAAGGTAGAGTAAACGGTGGTAGATTGGTCATAGGCTAAGGCAAAAATACCACAGCGCGATGCACGTTATCCTCAGGATGTCAGAAGAGAAACTACCAACCATTTCTTAATTTGTCTATAAACTGAACGGAATTCTTCTACGAGATTGATATATCCAGCTGCAGATCCAGAACGGCGATTAATGCCCCTCCTGTGTTTAGCTTCAACGATATACGACTGAGCAAACCTATCAAATAACGCCTGCTTCACATACAAACAGAATCATTCACTTATAATCATTTCCGCATCAAGTGGGCAACCCTAGGCGCTATACCACTTACTCACCTCTTCTGCAGAAAAGCCATTTCAAGCGCATTCTCATCCCATCAATAAGGCGAAACAACACAAAGCCCATTAAAATGAGTATCATACAAAAGGCCCAAAATGCCGGTGCAGCCAGCCAACAACAAAAACCCAAGAACGACGCTATTCAAACAAATAATAAGAACAACAAAAAGAGGACACAACAGCCAAGCGAACGACAGTGGAACGCGAAATAAAACCACAAGAAGCAAAAACGAAATTAATGTCAACGATAAAATGTCGTCGTATCCATCGTAGTCATGGTTGTCGTCTTCTTCACCACCGTTGTCGTCGTCGTCATCATCAGCGGAGGACCTTTGGCTGAACAATGCGAGATTTATTTGCAGATTTATCACACAGAGGATTGGCAGCAACCGTGCACCACCGGAGGACGGCCTCTTGGTATTCCTCGCCATTCATTCCTTCCTTGGGGTAATTTCCCGCAGGATACCGCACTCGCAAGTCGCAAATATGGAAGTTTGCTCTTTGGCAATCGCTGCTTCTTTGACTCTTCCATTAAAGGGCAGCGCGCAAAGCAAACAAATAAAAAATTCAAATAAGTCTCCGGCATTTTCAGCTAAAAGAAACAATCTCGGCATTAAAATTCTTTGAATCATCCAAGATCCAACCCAGGGGTCAGTGCAGACGGAGAATTTTAAGTGGAAGCTCGGAACCGGTTCGCTGCGAATGGTAAAGAATGATTTTTAGGATAAACAAGAAAAAAAACGTCAAACAAAGGGAGAATCCCACCATTCTGGAAATACACCTCCAAACGTTCGGGAATGTAATGTGCCAACACATATGATGTGCAACTGTCCCGCGTGCGAAAATCAAAATTATCTTAAATCATACATTAAGCATGAGCATCAAGTGGAGAGCGATGCGGTCATGCCGAAGCCCCGTCTTGATATGGGACCGTTTTTAGCATTTCAATTGTTTTTCGTTCTTGATGGCGCAGCAAACCATGTGCCTTGCAGTTATAGAGACGAAGAAAAACTACAGTAGGACTAGTGGCAGTTTGGTAACGCGTTGCTTATTTAAATAATGCTTGATAATTACCATGTAACAATGATTCAGAATTTCAGATTAGGTTGAAGTGGCTGCTAACGGACACACGAATTCATATTGTAAATTCTGTTGTGTTTAGTTATTACGAATGCTGTTGCCGTTATTTATTAAATAATTCAGACCTGCTAGAAAGTTTTTGCGACTAAAAAATTGTTCCGGCAATGTAACTCTTACGGTATACAAATACATAGAACACGACAAAAGAAAAACCCCACTAATAATGCATAAAAAAAAGTGCCCAAGAACACTGTTACAAAAAATGCTCGTCAAAGAACGCCTAAAGATTCGCTTTCTAAAAACCGCTCAGAAAACGTCTCAAAACGCAGCAAAATTTGTCGCAAAATGCCCTTTATTTACCTAAATGAATCGAAAAAAGATTCCTTCCATAAACGCGTCAAAAAATGGTTTGAAAAACGCATTGAATAACTTGCAAAAAAAACAGGGGTCGAATCGCGTCGTCCGTGAACGAGCATTATGAGACGGAAGTGGCGATTCGACTCCAGATTTTTTTAAAGGCCCTTACGAAGGCGTTGGATTTATATAATTTGGGAATTTTAGAATCTTGCGAAGTAGGTGCATAAGATGAAATAAAATAGAAGCCAACGATGAAAACAGCTGATCAGAGGCTATGAGGAAAACATGACTGCAATGGGCTAGGAAAAGAGGTGACATAATTATAACAACTTTAACCTTTCTCTATACTTCCGAACTCGTAAAAAAAAAACATCTTCATAGCGATCATAATATGGTTGAAATCCATTTGATGGATATCATCAAGTTACATATTTTGACAAATCGTAAGGCTTCGAAAATTACGTGAATGAAATTTTCGCGGTATGAAAGTTGAGATACCGAAATGGCCATCTACTCGAATGTACTTGCAAACAAGTGAAATCAAACACTTGTCCCGATTTACAAAACGAGCAGGCCTTGACTTTTATTGTCAAACGAAAATTAATAAACAAAAACTACGACAGACAAAAAGTCAACAAAAAAGAAAAACCAAGAAAAAAAAACCGGCCAAGTGCGAGTGTCACTCGCGCACCGAAGGTTCCGTATTTGGCTAAAGTCCAACACATCAGATATTATTTGAAATCTATAATATCATTCAATCTTTCCCCTCTTCATGAATTCATCACAATTTAGTTTAATTTAATTACTTAATATTTTTACTCTCAAAAATTACTCGCACATGAATCTCATTTTCTAATTATTACCTAGTACCCAACCCACGCCAATTTTCCATTTTGTATGCGACCTGTCCCAATTAAAAACTATTGACTAAAAATATATTACTTTTATTTTGTTCTGTACTCCCCAAAAAAATGTATTATACTCCCCAACGAAACTAGCAAGCGGGAACCCTGGTGGTAGGTATACCACCACTCACCAGTGACTCTCTTCTGTCTTTGATGGGGTCAATTGTGCACAACTGCGTAGTAGAGATTAAAACTTATGAGAGCAACGTATTTTACATGGTAAAATTATCTTTTTTGAAAATATCTTGTAAACTATTAACTTATCGGCAAAACAGTATTCAGCACATATATAGATAAGAACATTTATGATCTACAAAAAAGGAATCTATGTATTTTTTTGTGAATCGAGAAATAAACCGTTTTTTGGGCGAATGAAAATATTTTTTTCACCAGATTACTAATTAATCGAAAACCAATCGATGTATTTCTTCCATTGGTATTTGTCGTTTAACTAGAGGTTATACCGGATGTTGTGTGTAAATTTTAGCCTCCTATGTCAATCGGTTCTTGAGATAGACCTGGTAACAAAATTGGCTTAGTGGGTTCGGACAGACGGACAGACAGACAGACAGACAGACAGACAGACACACAGACAGACGGAGAGAAATCCGAGCGAAACTAATAAGGTTACGTTTTTTCCCTTTGGGTACGGAACCTTAAAAAGCGCAATTAAAATGGAAACCACAAGCAGCAACAAGACAACAATCAACTTGCAAAACATACCGATAACAATTATGATCCGAAAATACACCATCACGATCGAGAAAGTGCTCGAAATGATCGTTGCAAAAAATGGAAATTCGATAGCCACAAGACCGAACATACTAAATATGGAGTCGCAACTCGCAACGCAACACCAGCTAGCTCCAAAGTAGTAAGTGCATACTAAACTAACAATAACTTAACCAGACTTATAATTTGCGCTCTAGGTGGCCAAACTGGCTACGAAATATTTCTGTTTGGCCAGGGACACAAATTCCAGTGGGATCGTGGAGATAGCATTCACATTCCTATTTGGAGTGATAGGTAGGTTCATAAAATCTTAAACAAAAGACTAGAATGTAATAAAAAAAATTCTAACAGACTCTACAGTTTGTATAGCCATGTTGGCACAAGCCTGCTACCATAGACGTAGGCAACGTCTTCGGAGCCTTAGTCGGCGCCGCAGTTGACTTCGGCTTTGGTTCCAACATTATAAAAACATGGCCAAAAAAGCACACTTCCATGGAGGTGGAAGAAGAAAAGCCAGTCGAAAATATTCATTTTAGAGTGTAGAGACAAGTCCGGACCACTTTAGTGAGGCATACGACCGAGATGGAAATTTACACTCTTGTATGTAAAGAGGTTGTGAATGTGAATACAAGTTTTTGTATTTTAGAAAGAATTTTTTTCAAAGACGATCGATTTTCCATCGTATTTTAATGAATTGTGATGTGACATGTACTCGAAGTCACGTATGATAACATAACTTAGCATTACAACACCGATTTCGAAAACTATGTAACTTCATCGTGATTTAAGAGAACAGCTGGCCGGATGTCGCTTATAGTAAACTGCTTAAGAAAAACAATAAATCGTGCTGCTTACTCTACATTGGAAATACAAAACGATTACTGAAACTATACTGACACAAGTCGAATGTATGGTTATAAAATCTCACCGACATGTACTCTAAACTTAAATTACTTGTTCAACTGGTTGAGGCTGTGGTCTTTGTCAGTGTCAATATCAGCATGAGACTTGATGACTTTTTATTCTGGGAAAGGGTGACAGTGAATGAACAGCGAATTGCAAACGAGATCTACCAACATTGTGGCCCACCAAGATCTACCAATTTATCACTTTTCTTAACACATTTCATATATCTATTAAACTGCGGTTTCAATTTCCTTTTGTAGTGTCACTAACGACTAACTATATCTATTCAGCATTTGGGAACGTTACCTTCTTACAGGTTTGAAATCAAGTACCTACCTATATCCTCACAATGGGTTAATATCGAGTCGGCATTATTTCTGCAATTAAGTAATGGCCGAAGTAGATCGCGTAATATGCCACACTAGGTTGACAATCTTTCTTTAGTTTGCTAGAGCCACATTCAAATATGATCTCGTTGCAACCAAAAAGCGGAAGATCTTGAAGATCATTGTTTGACAGAGGTACCTACAAAAGAAATTAATTCTACCTGCACTCCCCAACGTTTTGCTGTCTTTAGGTCAATAATTGCTATGTAACATCCACATTTCGCTGGTATATTTTGTTAAATTTTGCAACCGCGCGCCGGTGGTCTAAGAAAAACCACTACAAAAATTATTCCTCGATGGCTTCCAATGCAAAGTGTAATTCTCCTAAGTGCTGCTGCCCGCTTTTATGTTCTTCCCTAGATTTTAGGAAATTAAATAAAAGTTCCTCCTCTATGGTATACCAGAGGCTAAAAACTCTCTCCGCAGCATGGAGATAAATCCACACTGTCACAGGTCCGGGCGCCTGGATACTTTCCAGAATCCTAATAGACGCATGGCGCGTCTGCCAAATTATGATCATAAATATTGCGCAAAAATGCATAACGACTCTTTGAGTTGTGTATATGTAGATAGTGTACGACGGTCATACGGCTTGCGGCAAATTCAGCTTCGGCCCTGTGTGAAGCAGCAGCTAATCTCTGACAAGGATAAACGTGCTGCAGGGATATAATTCAACTTCATCTGGCCCCAAGGCAATGGGTGGGTGGAGTTGTAGTGTAGATACAATTTTCGGTCAAGTGCAACGTACTGGGGATAGTTGCATCATCCATTCTTTGGTAATTTGAATTTAATGAGCGTAGGTATATGGGCGAGATTAGCCATTTGGGGATAAGTGATTCAAAGCTTTGAAGGAAGATTTATATTAGGGAGGAGTAAGTGTACTTATTTAAAAGGATCCTGAAAGTTGTGTGCAGATATAGTGACTTTATTGAGGTTTGACAGTACTGCGGAGAAGCAAGCCAAAAAGAATGATCAATGTTTTTATATTTCCGTAGTATTACTGCATGAAATTATTTCATCACTGAGCTGATACCCTGCATTTGGTCATAGCAGTGTCAATAAATTTTACAACCCTTAATGTCCTCTTTCGCAGTAGTCAAAATCAAATGTCACTGGCAAACCAATTTAAACTTTCAAACCCAAATATCTGCACATCAGACGCAAACATATCCAATACCATGAAGTTCCTTCCGGAAAAGCTTTTAAGACTTAGAATAAACAATGTTTAATTATTATTCCACCACACAACGGGTGGCATATCATTCAACGGTCGCCGTCTGTGTGTATACTCATCACGAAATCACACATTCATTCGCATTGTTATCTGGATTAAGGGAGGAATTTTTTTTCCGACCCAACTAGGTATATGTGGGGGTTGATGATGATCCTGCAACGGTTTATAATGTGCGTATGGGTTTATCATGCCCCAGAGATCCAATGACAAACTTTATCATCACATCTCGCCCGTAGGATTAAAAAGGATCAACGATAGGCATTCTCTTCTCTCGCATATCTTGCCATAATGATTTCGTCCGTTCATCCCCTTAATCGTACAGCAAATACTTTGGGTGGAATAACACACGAGCCATCTAAATGGCTGATTTTGTGCTCATCCTTCGGTCAGCTTTTGCCTGTCGAGAGGGTGCAAAATTTATTTTCAACCGTAAAACCGGTTGTGCCCCTTACGACGAAGAGATATATAGATTGGCAAGACCAGTTTCCATTTCCATCCTTTGGCCTGGCCCTCTTCGTTTTAATGTGTTATTGTCTAATTATCAGGTAATGCTCGAGGACTTGGCAGCATCACTTTGGAAATTTATTCACATAACCCTTTTGCTATTATGTAATACGGCAAGTCTTGTGGGCCTCCATATATATATAGGAGGTGGGTATATGAGATTTGGAATGAATGAATTTTGCGAACGAGTCCTTGGGGATAGATAAAGTATTTAAATTGTAAATTATAAATAAACAAGGATTAAGTTGGGATGTGGAGAAATTGCACTTTGAGATTAAATTTTCGAAAGAGGATTTGCGATTATTGTGAAATTTGATGTTGATGCATGTGATGTTGGGGCAAAAACCTTGATCCCTGGAACTTGGATACTTACCTATACCTATATTTTAGTATAAAATAAAATTACTATTTCACCCACAAGAAGATTTATTTCAGAAATTTTTGTTAGTATTCACACACAGACTCTTTGAATAAGGTTCTTGGACCTTGAGGATGTATGGCCATGGCCACATAATGCAAAGTTTCTCTTTAAACTTTAAACTTAATTGTTAAATGTAAACAATTATTGGTAATCTAGAAAAAAATGTTTAGCACAATGGCTAGCCTGTTTCTGGAGTGGGTACATAATTATGGTTATGGACATCAAATTTTTTGACACATTTTCTTGCACATGACTCTTTGCTACGAATAGTATATGAACAACTTCAGCATTATCAGGCATTTGAAATAATCCCGAAGATTTAAATAGCACCACCTTGAAGGCTAATTGAAAGGTTCAATTCCCGGAAATCACCCTTTCGCCAAATTTCGATCCCAAGGTGTAGCGAAAAAAAATCGTTCGGACTAAAATTCATCAAATCTTTTAACTGAATATTAACCAGAAAGTGAACTTCTTTTCAAATTTCTGCATGTAAAATGTAACAAACAGTCCATTTTATGGATGGTCTGTACAAGCTCTTTTGGAGTTGTCTGAATCTTTATATGCGAAAGTGTTGCCTATTAACTAAACCAACGTCAAAATGACACTTTTCGTTCAAAAAATCGCTGGAAAGTTGAACGAATCGACGACTGGTGGACGAGTGGTTTAAAAGTGTGACTCTGTTTGCTAGATCATACAGTGAACAGTTCAATCACTCGTTAAGCAGTCAATCCCTTTGAAATCTTTATCCACGCAAAATGCAAACAATTTTCTACACATATCTTTCGGCTTTTGGCTTGGCAGGCCTTCTTTGCACCCCATTTTAGCTGGGTGATCTTACTTTGAAAGCATTAGGCTTGAAGACTGTTTTTGAGGACTTAAAAACGAATAAGCTCAATTGTTTCCGTTTGCGCTAACGTTTTACTTCATGTAGCTTTGAAAACGATACGAACTTTCATTTGTGAGAAAAAAAAAAACAATTGAGAAAAAAAATATAAACATTTGTTTTTTTTTCTGCTTCACGTAGGACCTACCTAACTCGAAAAACGAAAAAATTTTTGTAACGTTCTTCCGTGGGAAGGCTTTCTAAATTTCATCAAAATATATATTTACATTTCACCATGATAATTAACACATGAATGTACATGAAAAGCAGCTTATTTAAATCGCCTCTTAGCAACATTTTTTAATAACAAAATTTTCTAGTACCAAAAAGTTATGATTATACATGTAATATCAACAAATTGCAATTTTTATACCAAAAGTTATTTAAAGTGATTATATTTCCGTATAGGTAATATCTTCATAATTTCTAATTTAATAAAATCTTTAAATACGAAAAAGAAAATAATGTAAGATTGTTTATAAATTATAATAAACAAATTCGTTGGCAAAGGCTTACAAAAAATCTGATTAATACAGTCGTTGAACATGTGACACGAAAAATAAATATAAAAACACTCCATCTAAAGCCAAATCCTTTGGAGGATCGACAGAAAGATGGCATAAGCAAGAAAGGTTTCAACAATCTACGAAAAATACGATCTTATTGCGATCAAGGCCAGGGCCGGCTTTCTGTAAGGCGAAAACGTTTTAACGTTTTCGTGCACACGAATAGTTTGCTTCATGTAACATCAAAAACGAGAGAAATTCTCATGGGTGCAAAAAAAACGAACGAACACATTTTCTTTGACGTTTTCGCTATACTTTTATAAACGAACAGATTTTATCGTCTCCACGAAAGAAAACAAACGACAGCTATTTTGTTGACGTTTATCATTTTCCTAATTATTCTCTTTGAATTTGGTGGTGTTAAGATTGTGCTGAATATTTTATTAGAGATGCTAACAAACTATTTTTTGTTGACCAGCGAAAGCGACGAAAGTGAAGTGGAAAATGAATACGAAAACTTAAGAAAAATTAGAAAAAATCTGCAGGATTGTTCGAATCCTCTCCTCTACCTGATAAAAGGTTGGTTTAATTAAATTTGGTTCTTAGTTGAAAAGTTATTTTTTTCTTTTAGTCTTGTTCAACGTTTTAGGTTAATCAAAACTGCCTTTAAGTACGTGCTCGACAACTTTCATTTGCATACAGGTACACGAAATGCATACGTGCCTCCTATTTTAAAGCTTTCCTCAACGTCAAAACAACTTAACGAAAATAAAGCTACATACTGAGACTGCCAAACTATAATTTTGCTGTCACACAGTTTTTTAAACCTAAACGAATATGAACAAAAAAACGTTAGGAGTTACATGAAGCAGATTTTCGCTTTCGCGTGATTTATTTCGTTTTTTGAAACGGGAAAGTGGTTTTCGTTTCGTTATTTACAGAATCCCACCCCAGACATCAGCGATTTGTGTGCCGGCCATTCCAAGACTTTTTTAACTGCGTCGTTAGCACAACTATCTCTCCGTTCGGAGTCGGCATAAAGTCTTGGGGCTCTTCACAAAACGTAGGTACCTATAATGGTTGTAACTGTGGGACAAGTTAGGAAAAGGTATTCCTATATATTTTTACAAAATTAACAGTCCGATTTCTCTTTGTTTTAGAGCTACTGCAGACAGAGCTATTGCAGACAGTAAGTGGTAAATCATGCTCACTGATTCGTCTCTTGAAGTTAATGCGTATGTTGCCCAAAAGATATTTTACCTAAGACTCTTGCTTATGTCCATAATATATCTCTCGAAATATTGTGAAGTAAGTATTCTTGAAATACCTACAGGCAAACCGACCGTCCAAATCAGCTACATATACTTGGTGGATACCAAATAAAACATCAACATTCGCCAGTGCGTCCATGCGCTCGGCTGCCTTTAAGATAAGTAACTCAGCCAAGTGTAAAAGTACCAATCTGCACAGCAATTACAATTATCAGAGGTAAAAAACTACACACTTAAACAAACTGTTATCGCTGTATTGTGATTTTTTAATTTAAAATCGCACATCCCTACCCCATCACTCACTGACGCCATTCCTATAATAGGTGAAAACAAGCGGCAATTTCTCTACGTATGCTTTGCGAAGCAGAAAATAATTGCACCGCATGCAATTAACGCTCACCGACAACAATTATAACAAAAAAAAAAAAAAAAAAAATTGTATAGTTGCTTACCAATTGAAACTCTAGGTCTAGGTACCTACATCATCACGCAATCACATCGCCAGATATAATTTACGCTTTGTTACCGAATGAGAGAGGGTTAGCCATAACCGTCGACACTTGAACCGAAAGCTTGCTCACAGTCACACCGCGCTAATTTAATTAACCTTAACTCATGCCCGCTAACTGAGTAATTGAAAACTGCTGTATGCGCATTTAGATACACTGTGTTGACCTATAACGTACAATTACACACGTCCGAGGGATGTTATATGTACGGACACGTTCCTCATTCGATTCGTGGCCATAAATTAAATCATCTGTTGCGAAGCAGTGCCCCCTCCCTTGTCACGGGCATTACTCACCTTTATGTTGTTGAATACAATTTATGGTAATCGCACCTCCTAGATCCAATAGTAACTATATAGTGGTCCCTGGACAAAGTGTGGCGGCGCAAAAGATTTTCCATTCCGGTCCGAGCAAATCTACCTAACGAACGACTTACGAAGAACGTATACAGCCTACGTGCGACCTCAAATACTCGTATATATTTTCCATGTAAAGAGATACGTGTGCTGTGTGCGCCGAAGGAGGTTTTATTATTTTTGTATCTGAACGTGCAAATCAACGTGATACGCGTCTCGTACGCGTTGCTCCGGAAGAAACATGAACTGTTAACGATGTAAACATGTAACCGATGTTGGGCTGTACCCTGCCTCTGGTATAGCGTATAGGTAGAGCTATCGTTTGGGTAGACTCACTGTTGACGACGGTGGCAGCCAACAGCGATGACGAGACCCAAGTCGAGATATCCCGAAAGTCCATTGTCACATAAATCTTGGCCGCATTTGCTATATGGCCGGCCGGTACAACATCGGGGACCCAAGCAGCAAAAGACCAAAACACGCAAC
This sequence comes from Cheilosia vernalis, assembly GCA_949126925.1. Taxonomy (NCBI): domain Eukaryota; kingdom Metazoa; phylum Arthropoda; class Insecta; order Diptera; family Syrphidae; genus Cheilosia; species Cheilosia vernalis. The sequence continues at coordinate 96,639,752 of OX421358.1, read as the reverse complement.
ACACATCACGAGCTCAGAAAAAAATAAAAAATAAAACGACAACGAAACAAACTATGTTCCCGAGAAGTTACAGCGTTTAATTCCCGAGCCTGGCATCTCGCACAAGGATTTTGATGTCGTAAATAATGGAAATGTGGGCGGAAAGGAGGAAAATATGCGCTGCTCCAGGAGGAATAGAGTAATATGTAATTACGGCGGAGCGTACTGTGTAAAGTGTTTTTTTTTTTTTTTCTCGCACATGCTAGGTTTTACATTGACTGCCAGCCCCCAGACTCCAGACGACGACGACCGGACTCAGACCATCATCATTGGCGGCTCGTTGAGGGCGGAACTCTGTTTCTTGGTTAATCGAATCGCTTTATCAGTTCACGATTTCTTTTGCCAGAGCGCAGGGCCCAGCGCTTAGTGCAGGCACTGTTCAAGGATCTTTATGACATGAAAACGTGCTTCTGTGGATGGGATGTGCGGCCGTCGTAAAATTTGTTTATAGTTTCGCACTTTGCAGAGCAGGAATATTATTTATAATTTAGTTATAAAATGCTAGATCCCTTGGCTGATAGGGATCAGCGAATAGTGCAGTTATTTCAAACAGAAGTGCGGATGAAGCGATGAAGAAGATGACCTGTACCAGTGTACCTACCTAATTTGTGTTTCGGCAAATAATGTCCTCTTGTTCATTTATTATGTACCTCCCCATTAAATAGCTTCGGTGACACAAATTTATGTAAATACAATTAGCACATGTAGGTACCACCGCTCATGAGGAAAACAAAACAAAAAAAAAAACGAAAAGGCTCAAAGAAACCGCCGAGGGGTGGGGCGAAATTCCTTCCAACTTATTATTCGTGAGAATTTTCCATAAATCAAAAGAGAAGAAAATGCAAAGCACAACACGAATAAAGTTGACAGGGCAAAACTATTTTCATATTCCCTTGAAGTTATTTTCGCTTTGAGGAATTTTATCCGTTTCACATCCGTATGCGGGACACGACAATATATTAACATGTTTTTAATTATTTCTGTTTGTATTTATTTTTCCAGCTGACGTGAGGAAAATTACTCAGCTATAGCAATCCTTGTTTTCAATGAGGAATTGTTAATTGCCACAGGAACACGTCATAATGCCGTATAGGTGTATACGTACCTGTGCGGTGTGTTGCGTACAACTTTATAGATGACGAGCTTTGCTGCGAAGGGAAAAGGTATAGGGTTTGTTTTTGGAGACGACGCACGCATTCTTTAAGATTCATTACTGTTTCACGGTGGAAAGGGGTGAATTTATGCAGTTAAGCAGTTGTTGGCTGTACTCTGTACAAACAAACATGTTCAAATGTAGGTAGGTAGGAACACTCTGCGTAATTACATGATGTTGTACCTACGATTATGGCTCTGATCTCTGAAGAAGTTTTGGAGATTGCACACCTTTTCATTTTGCGAGTAGTTCACTGAACGTGGTTGGACGCTAGGTATAGTAGGTTGCTTTGGCTGCCAACCGAAAGTTATTTTTTGAACACTGTTTCTGAGACGCAGTTACCTATACCTACTATTTAAAAAACCATCCTTGAAAAGGGTGTCTCCACTCTATCGAACTGAAATTTAAATTTCTAAGATCCACTTACCTTGTTTAAACCTTGCTAGAAATACTAGCCTATGTATGTACGAGTCATTTTTCGTGGTAAATTTTAACATGCTGATGTCACAAAAATCCCGCCTTTCGGTGGTCACTCGTGTGTCTTTCGTGGGTAAGTCCGTGTGACCAGACGTTTAACAGGCGATCACACGTAGTGACAAATTTATGCCAAATGTTTACGTCATAATGATGTCACGTCGGCATGTCAACATTTGAAAAGTCTCATGTATAATCGTAGCTTTAGGAGTTCCAGGTCTGTGTTGAAGTTCTCAATGACTTGATGGTTCCGCATGGTCTTGGTTGTGGTAAGTTTCGTACCGTGTAATATGACTTTATTAGTCGAAGCGACAATCATTGTTACGATGACACCGTTCAGATATTCAGTTTAATAAAAAAAATAAAAAGTTGCCGCAACAGGTCGGTAAGGGACCCTTCTCGCAACTATTCGTTTTGTGCGAGTTTCTAATTTTTGGGTCAAATGGAAGGGATCTACAATAATATTGTATGCCGAGTCCAAACGGCTAAGTGAGAATCTTTTTTATGACATAGCTAGTATATACCTACTCTCTGATGTTTGTCAGACGTTTGCGAGCGGTGGAGCGTTGTTTTTTTTTGGGGTTCGAAACCTGAGACAAATCGCTTAGTAGCCCAACACAGTAACCACTAAGCCGCACTGCGCCAACCTCATTAGAACTGAAATTAAACTTGAAAAGCCTCAGTTACCTACTGAGATGGACCTGCACAATTGCAAATAAGTTGACCGTATATGTTAGCTACTGGACGAAATATTATAAAAATTGTCACCAGCAGTGCTATAAGAGTGAGGACCAGGTACTGGGTAGGAGAGTTTCCATGCTAACTAGCTAGACCAGCCGGAAGTTGGGACTGCGTATAAAGACAATCTTTACAGATTTAAAACAGCATAAAAATGACGGACACGACACATTTTAAACTGACAAAACAAAGAGCTAGTGTGATTTCTTACCAGCTTCCGGCATCATTTTCGATGGATATATTTTTGTATGACAAACACTTCCCCACCAAATAAGGACGCGGAGTTCCATGTTGTACCCCCAAATGAACAGTACCATTTTCTGCTTACTCAGACTAATTTACTTCTATATGTATCCTTGTGCCATTATACAAATAACTGTTTAAAACAGTAAACTTAACCATGAAAGGGTGAAAATCCCATAATAGGTGAACACAATTCCGATGGTAAATTTGTTATATGACAAAAACTCAAGTCAAACCCTTTATCGACTTAGCCTAGATCACACCCAAAATATAATTTATTCCCAAAATCTTATAGAGAATTTATAATGAGAACATTATTCATGTGTGGCATATAAATCAGAACCCGATATTAAGCTGACCCCTTTTTTCGACCGCACCGAGAGAATACGACATCGGTCGGCTAATGTATGGATTTATTTGTGTGCTATCCCATTAAAGGTCAAATATATATATACCATACTCCAGAGGAGCCTCGACAAGCAAACACTAAAACAAATGCCACTTAAATCTGGTACAAGCACTCGGAGCAAAAGCCACATGAATGGACAATGGCTATTCAGGGAAGAGGGTGACACTAAACCGAGAGGAACCATGTGGCCGGACCAGCCCGCATAAGGACATTTCCATATAGCTTTTGGCTTTTGTTATCCGCACATTCAGCTGAATGCATATATACTCTACATGGAGACAACATGCATTTATGCATGCATCAATAAATTACCAGCCGATGGTGGTTAAACGTGCAGTGTCCACTGCGCTTAAGGATTACATACACATTTCTGTATATACACATATCAGCCCGACTGTACATCATACAGGGTGCATGCAAAGTGCTGCTCACCATCCGGTCACAAGTATCTGTACACACACTCACTTAAATGGTGCTTTTCATATTGCAGTGATTTACATTTAACACGACATAAATCAGACTTTGCCACCACCAGCACAGCAGCAGGAGAGCTCTCAACCGGCCGCAAAAGGCCCGAGCATGACTATGGCCTGTATCATAGTAGGCTTGTTGGTTGGTTGCTTCTGGTCGGTTAGTGAAATTTTGTTTTTATTTTTGTGCAATTTTTGTTACTTCATTGTATGCATATGTTGGTGGCTAGGATCCACTATCAGAAATCCATCGGAGGCTTCTCTTTTTATGGGCAACATTTGCTCTTTAAGCCACAGAATGTGGTGCAAACGAAACTGTTTACGTTGTTCGGCTACTATGGCCTCTTCCTTGACCAACAGCCATGCAATATGATATGTGTGCGGTGCTGGACGTTTAATAAAAATTCAATAAACTGCATAAATATGCACAGGCTTATCGTACTTTCCGAATAAAAAAGCACTATGTCATCGATATAAGCATTTATTTTTTAAATGGAAAAGCATATGGAGACTATTAAGCACTTTGTGTGGTATTACTTGCCCTACAATTCAATACATGTAAGTACACCATTTCTTATTTTGACATCATTGTTTGTGGCGACCTCAATTATGCCTCACATTTGACGTTGATATGAATATAGAATCTCACTCTAGCAGATGCCCTCGTTCGTGGAAGCATATAGATTTTAAAAGGAGTTTTGACATTTATATCTTTACAACCTCTATAGCTAAGGCCAGACCTATAATAATTATGCCGAGTCCAAACACTTCTCATGACAGTTCGTCAAACATCGAAGGCGAACGATCTACCTATACAGCTGGAACAAGGAAATAAAGCCACTCAGGCTTACAAGCCCAATGAAGGGTAAGATGACCCAGGCACGGAGAACCTACTGTTAGAGTTGAATAAACACGATCCAATTGGGCGATGTAAATGCTTGGGCACGGAACTGAAAAGGAAAAATTCTTGTTTTTGTCAAGGTCTACCAAATGCCCGATGTAAACTGAGATCAATATAATGCTCGGTGTGGTGGTTTGGCTGATCAGTATACGGACCACCACATAAGCTGCTGTCACACTCGATGACAACTGAGACTTATGATTATGAATAAAGAAACTGACTGTGGATGTGTGTAACATGAACCGAATCGGTGTAATAGAACTAACTTATTTGACTAAATGATACCTTCCACTATGAGCTACATTATAGGGCAGACTGACAAAGCGGACATTGTCATAAAATGAATCTTCCAGAGATTTTTGTCGTACCGATTATGGCGTTATTTTCAAACCGATTATTAAGAACTATAGACCAAATGAAAGGCGAATTTCTGTAGGCCAGTTCCTGTACTTCTTTTTTTTTTGTTAAACAACGATTAGAACTGACGTATCTATACTGCAAAACGTGTGTCATCATTGTGTAGTTAAGTTAAAACTTAAAAATGGACTCCAATGGACTCAAATTCCAATTGAGTCCTATGAAAATTTCTGGTAGGTATACATTGTTTCTTTGCACCTTTCAAAGTTGTTTAACGCACTGTTAAGTGTAGGTCCATCTTTTACGCATTTAAAAAAAATTAACCAACAATATCGGTAGGTATACCCTATAAAATAGAGCCACAGTGACTTCCAATTTAATTTTCTCTACGCTGTGATTTATAATCAAATATTTTTTACGAATACCAATTTAATTTCGTCGTATCAATAATTTATTGATTAAGCGCGTGCAATGCGATCGAAATTGAACCTACCACCTCTACCAACACCGCCACTGCCGTATAAAAAGTTGAAAGAGTCTGGCATCGGATAGTGCAGAAAAAAATAAAATAAAAAAAAACTATACCTTCACATAAGCACACATGCATTGGATAGGAAAAATATCAATTTAAACCAGGAACTCTTTTTTGTTGTCTTTGTAGTATACCTACATATTCCCCGTAGGTATGTATATCTACATGCGGAGTTCATAACTTCTCCATGGATGGAGGAGGATTAATTTTGTTTATCGCAGCGGGTACACGCAATTTTAATTCCCATGAAATATACTTATATCTAGATCTATAGGAGAGGAATACCTCCGGAAAAAATGAGAATAGTTGGTTGGGTGTAGTAAATTGTATTCCACACTAAAGGGATGCAATTTGCATAATCACATCGATGTCGATAAAGTCCTTTTTTTTCTTTTTATTTTGTCAATAAATCAAGCCATGATCGGAGTAATCCATTCGGTGCAGTTGACTGAAGGCGATTTAAAAAAATAAAGCTTTTATTTACTTTCTAGGTATAGGTACCTACCTATAGATAATATAAATCGTTAAAATTTGCGGATGTTCTGCCGATTTGAATGGGTAGAAGTAGTTGAAAGAAATATATCAGAGAAAGGTATTGATGCTGGCATAGGACGCAAATTTCTTGTCAAGTATTTATTGCGAGTTGTTGCCTTTTTTATACCTAACCTAGATACTAACAAAAAATATTGGTTGTAGTTATTATATTTATTTTAAAATTCCCCACTTTTAGTGACGTTATTTCGTTTTTAACCTTTTATTTCACGTCACTGCCTTAAAAACTAATCTAAAAGAGTGAAGCGTGCAATGAATTTAACTTGTGCAGAGCCGAAACGATTCTTGTGAGTTATTTTTATTAGGCTTACTAAGAATATGCACATTTTTCCAAATTTGTTAAGGACTTTCACTTCAGTAACTAAACCTAATTAAAATTCGACATCCATTCAAATAAGGCTCGTATGTATTTGTTATTGAAAATGAAGAAGAGGTAAATTCCCAAGCAATTGGGAAGCCATGTTCCTTTTCAAAATGGATGCCGCTCTTTGAATACGTATACCCTACTCAACCATCACTCAATTTATAAGCGAGCGAGCGAGATAGACAGAGAGTGCGGTGAAAACTTGAAGAAGGGAGAAGATTTACTGATGTTCCCATCATTGAAACTGCTGATAATAAATCAAGCCTCTGCGGTCTTGATCCCAAACAAGGTATTCAAGGTACCAACTTAATAGGAAGTGAATCATTTCATAAATTGCGTGTACATTTTATTTGTGTATATCCAAACAGAACAAAATGTGCAGGGAATATTGAAATTACTGTTTTTGTTAACTCACATTGGAGTTTGTATGCGCGATATAGGTACAGGGTAGTCCTGAAAATCCATCGACATAACGAATAATTTGTTAAAAATAGAGCCTTTGTAAAGGTAGTACGAGACTCCTAGAGCGGTTATAATAGGTAGGATAAGTAGACATTTGCTTTCCTATATTTCTATTTTTTTAACTAGTTAAAGCAGACATCGTTTTGAATTTGCCTACTGTTTTCTATAGAAAGTGTCACTGCCACACCATCTAGTCTCGACCGTATTTAGCGCATTGTTCTGCTCCAAATAGCGCATTGTTCGGGGGTTGGCATGCTTGACGGTTTTATATGCAGATTTATGTGCCAATTACTTGCTAGCACAAATAACTTGACCACAAGTCCAGTATCTAAACGAGGCGAATTTTAACAACTTACAATTGTTTTTGTGCCGCAAAGCTTCAAGTGAACTAAACAATAATTATTGAAAATCTTTGACACCAGGAAGTTTTAAAATTTTCAACATAGTATACTTCAAAGCCAGAGGAGTGTACCTATTCATAGAAAAAAATTATTCAGCGTTTGTTAGTTTAAACAGCTGAACAATATGATCTGAAAATTCGTCAAAAAGTCTCTACAAGTCTAATTTTAGTTTTTACTAAAAAGGAACCAGGAAATTGTTTTTCTAATTGCTAAGACTGCATTTTTTTAAGACCTTGTGTTAAATTTTACCCAATGAAAGTAAATGTGTCAAAAAATTCTCGTCATCAAAACATTTTGACATGCTTTCCTTGTCACCTATAGGTATACAAATTTGACTTCGTCTCGTCTGTCTAGAATTTATACAAAAGACTTGTAGCTTGGGAGATCCGAATATTTAGAAAGTGCTGAAGAGGTTTTGTTTTGTGATGGTGCAGTAATTATAGTTACTCATTATAAATTTGAATTTAGTTTTGTACCGGCCTTTGGTTTGAAAGACAGCAGTATGAGGAACTCATCGTGGTCATATCTTACTTGTCTCTGATCTCTTACGATCTCAATTGTTTGTTCCTTGGTCTTAGAAAATAATCTTTCAAACTCAGAGTCTCATCTTGAGACTATTTTCGAAAGTCTGCTTACATTTGAGTAGAAGAATCTCCAACCTCTTTTTTTATCCGTCTGTTTCAAATCACTTGTCGCCAACTCACACAAATTAAAAACTACATTCGCATGGAGTCTCGTGTTATTTTGAAAGTGATTTTGCACTTTACCTAGGTCCACCACATGCAAGCATTCCGAACAAAACCAATTGTCCATTTCCATTACCATTGGAAATTCTTTCCGACTGCACTTTGTCCAATATCAGTATACTTAAATGCACTTTCTGCAAATTTTGCAAATATCCTTGAGAAATAATCTGCTGCGCTTCACCTGTTTAAAAAAAAACACTTCGAAGAGCTGAACTTACCCGCACCAGACACTTAAAAAATGAATTTAATGACCTCAGCCACACCAGTTGTCATAATTGCCAGAGCACATCAAAGTGTCTTACGAATGCATCCGTCGAGTGTCCTTGGTGAACTCATTTTTTTCGCATTTTTCAGTTGCAATTTTTCGGCAGGACCCCACCTGTGTCAGGTAAATTCCCATAAAAACACTGTCGAGAAAAAAACGATGCAAATGCGTAAGTAAGGTTTGACCTTCATAAATCATAAAAAAATTATGGCTGATGACATTAACACCAATTTTTTGTCCATTACTTTAATATGTTTTTAACTGAAAAATACCCAAGGACATCGTGTATGCGTATCGAGCAAGTGGTTCAAAGGGGTTTTGTGTCCTGTTAATAAAACGTTTCCTTTAATGCCGTGTCCTTCGCAGCCATAACGAATTTATTTGTATGGCCACATTTTTAACACTGACCTTCGAACACCTAAGTCCCGCAGCTAAGTCATAAAATTATGAATTTCATAATTTCATACCGTAAAGGAGTGCTGCGGAGGTTGGGATTTCTCTTTAAAAAAAAACTACACTTCCTCGTAGACTTTATTGCTTGCAGTGCAGGCTAAAACATTAGCTCTGGCTGTTGTTGGTTGTCCTTTTTTTTAGTGATTTTTTATGACACCGTTTTGCAAAACCTAAAATTAGGGGTTTTTTCAAAAGCCGTTATGCAATTTGCCTTCTTGTGGTGCTATAGCTATGTTTTAGGAGAACGGGTAAATGGGAGTGTGTGTTGTCGGTGTGTGGTGCTGCGTTACGATTCATTTTCCTTATGGAAGATTTACGATGACCCTTTTGTTGTTCTTTTTACTGGTGCTTCAAGGAGTTTTACTGCCTTCTACCGTGAAGTTTTGTGTTAGAGATTTTTCGGTTTTTGTTTTTGTTTTTCGAAAATGCAATTCAACGGATGAGATATTGTGAAAATTTTGTTTTGAAAACACTCAGTTTGAATCCTACGACGAGGTAGAAAAGACGTTTTTGCGTTGCTTTGAGTTGAATAGCGGAAGGGTTACGCGTCCGCGAACGGGCTGATCAAGAGTGGCTTGACGAAGTGCGAAAGTGATTTGGGTGTGCATTTGTATGCAAGTGAGGGTGGAATGCATTATACCTATGCTCAAAATGCTGATAGTTGGAAAAGAGATTTATTATTGCCTTGTCTTGTGTAGATAAAAAAATAAAAGTGAAAAGTGTGTCATATGGATAAGCTGATTTAAATTTGTGATATGCGACATCTAGGTACTCCTTGTCGGTGTAAGTACCCGAGAGTTTTGATTTCATGTCCTTACCCCTTAGGCATTACGCTTTAGTCTAAGAATTAAAAAACCTATGAAACACCATCAAAGCTGAATGCTGAATGTGAGTTCCTATAGTAAACGAAAGTTATTGTTATCGGTAAAAATTTCCAACTAGCGAGATCTCATTTACGATTTCACGACAATACCTAGTTGATTTAAAAAAATAACCTTTCGCTTTTCTATCGTTTGTCTGTGTGGTAGGTATCTATCAGTTGGAGTCTCAAGTCGACGGATTTGTTTCATTCTTTATGGACTGTCAGTCCAGTCGAGATGTTTTTCTAATCTCTCATAAGCTTGTCCCAAATTGAGTTAGTCGATGTAAAGTAGGTACCTTGTCCATATCCACATAGACAGCGATGGCATTCATGAATTTTTAAGACTTCTTTTTAGCAAATTTGTAATGGTTTCATTATTTCTTAATTAAACTGCGTTTATCATATCATTCATTCTTTTCATTAACGGGCTCCCAAGCCGTAAAGAGTCTCTGCCTGAGACACTGCCCAATTTAGTCCTTGATTTGATTTACGATTTTAAGACGATTAATCAAACAATATTGGCCACAATTGATTAGCTTTAACTTGATACCAAATAAAGCCAATATTGTTTGATTAGTCGTATTAAAATCGTAAAATCGGAAACCTAGGTAACTGGGGCCTTAAAGTCGATTACCATAGACAAACGCGGGTAATTGTTCGCTGAGCTTCAATCGCTTAGAAGAGAACCCCAATTTTGCGGCCGACAAATTATTCTTTGCGACGAGAAGTATTTAAGAAGTATTAACTATTTTTAATAGTTACAAACCGTTTTCCCGTTTGTGGAAAAATAAACCCACTCCCCCTACATCTCAAATTAACATTCAAATTCTTTGATTGTCTGCATCTAAATTTTTCCCTTCAAATGCTAACTTCAAAGAAGAGTTTGGTTTAGCGCCATAACAATACTCCTACCCGTGTTCTTATAGAGGCCGCCACCAATTTTACACATCGTTAAAATATATATATCCAACATTAATGCCTTCCTAACGATCTATAAAACGGTCGTAAATTTAAGTGCTGTGCGCTTCTGCTCCTTGCTCCGGACTGGATGAAGATGAACTTCTCGACAAGTGCTCTCGATATAAAACACTCCTCTCTGCGTACACTGTGAGAAATTAATTGTTTAGTTTATAACCGTCAGAGTAATAAAAACCACAAAAGTGTTTTCTCGTTTTCGATATATTCTACACACACCCAGACCAATATGCAAGAAAGAGCCAAAGGAAAGATAAATCGGATCCCTTTTTATATTATGCACTCTGGCATATACATAGCTACAACAGTGGTAACGGCATATCGTCACACAGTTTGTTTACGCCCGCATCAAGTGTTTTAAAAGATATAAAAAGGATATAAAAACTTCAAGCGAACAGCGAGGGCTGGATTTATGCGTGCATGTTGGTGGAATTCGGTCAAAACAATACAGGATATCGTTTGATGCGTCTAGGGCGTGCGGCATTTTTGAAAAGGTCTTTCGGCTTTTATGCGCTGTTAGCTTGTTAGGCGGCTGTAAAATGTTAAATTTTATTATGATGTAACATCATTATTTAGCCGTTTTATATGGGAGTTTAATTTGATACGAATTTTTGGCCATTAAGTGATTTACCTACTTGGGTTTTTATAGGCTCAGTTTCGCTGTGAGGGTTGGTAGTTTTATCTGTGTTTATATGTTCTGGATCAAAGGATGTAATGAGACTGACCTACCAATTTCAATTTTCAAGATGATAATCCATAACAAGAACGAGGAAGAGTGTCGGTTTATTTCTTTTTACAGAGGTATCTGTCTCTGAGCGAGACGCCTGCTGAGTGAAGCGACTTGTAGTGAGAAATGAGACTTGTAGTTATGTAGTTAAACGTGTAAAGTAGTTGTGAAACTTATGTCAATGCTATTATGATATTCTTTGAACCTTAGACAGAAGGCCTGCTATTTCGGTGCAATTTACATAGGTCAGCGAGGTTAGAGATTGGATTGGATTTTAAACAATTCATCCGCGACCACTTTTCAAGATTAAAAGTCTTTAAAAAATCCCAATTCACCTCAACTCCAAATATACCTATATATCAAAGGAGACCGTTTAAGGCGGTAGATGTCATCTAGTGAATTCATCAGCCGTACGATCGCCTTTTGAGCAGGTCATGTTAAAATAATCAGGCTCATTAAAGTGTTTCTATTCCCGATTATTAACTGACGCTGACCGTAAATTTTGATTACTTCAGTTCATGCCTCATTTTGTATCTAACCAGGAAGGGCATTTCCCTAGTTCGCATCGGGCAGATAGTTTCGGTGTTTGGACTATTGTAGTTAGTTAGGTCGCTTGAAGAATTTTCTTTGTATCGATGACAGGTGGGTGCTCCCAATACTTAGGCCGCTGAACCAATCATTTCATTCTGCAAATACACTCAGTATTATGAACTCATGAATGCATATAGGTACCTAATGACTTTTGGTTTTCTTTTTTAAACATCGAACATTTTTTATTTTTATACATAGGTAGGAAAACCTCAAAAGTGGGTTGGAAGTAAAATCAATTAGGTATCCAGTTTTTCGTTAATAATACTAATAATAATAGTTGGCGCAACAGGTATGTAGGGACCCTGGGCCTAGCTTCTCGCAACCATTCGTTTTGTCTGAGTTTTTAATTTTTGGAACGAATGGAAGGGGTCTACAATTTTATGCCGATTCCAAACGGCCGATGAGAAGCTCTTTCAAGATAGTTATCGGATGTAGGTATGTCAGACGTTCGCGGGAGGTGGCGCAATGAAAAAACCCTGAGTTGGAATTTGGGTTTTTGCGGGATTCGAACCTGGGACCCCTTGCCACTGCGAAAAAACGAAAAAAAAAATATATCCAGTTTTTCGTTAGCCGCCATTAATTAAGCTTTCTTTTTACTGTACCTAGGTTAATATTCTCACACCAGACAAAAATTAAGTTTAATATAAAATTATATGATTTGATTTAATTTATTTTTTTATTTAAATTTTTCAAGCGATGCAATAAGTAAAAGTAAAATTAAATTTATTTTTAAATCCAAAAATGACAATTATAATAAAATGTTTCTGTTATTTCCACTTTTTTCTCCCCCATAGTGCCCCAAATTCTTGTGTGCCCTAGACTGCCTTGTGTATACCTAGACCTATCCACCTCTTAGTTGAATTGAAGGTCAATGTCACGCAGGTATAGAGGAACTTTATTGTGCTCATTGGTTTAATTAATTATGTTAATGAATTTCGAACAAACTGAGAAACCAACATGTTCACAATAATCAAAGCAACACCATCTGCATCTCCATCTACATCTTTATTAATGTGGTCCATTGTTGCGGCTTTGCTCTTTTCTACCGTCTACCCCCGGATTGTTTATCAGTCGGCGATGAGAATAAATATCCTCAACATTTTAATGACAACGGAAACAAAACAAAAACAAAAACAAAAACAAACCCTAACAAGACCGACTAAACAAAATGTATAACTTAATAAAATTAAATCCGTGCTGTTGTTGTTTGTGCGCGGGTAGGTACCTATGCCATCCATTCTCGCGGCGGTGCGCGTAAATCCCGTTGGCCATTCATTAAATCCAGCGCAAGAAACAAAAAAAAAAGCCTGGATATCTACGAATGCAATCGAGATAATCTACGACTCTTGTTAATCCAACTCACCGTCGGTACATGTACGAGTATATATCCATCCACATGAAATGCAGATATTTAGATACTCTTCACGTGTATTTCAGTATTATTCTTGAGCATATCGCCTCGGCTGGTATACAGTGCGATGAACTACCCCGCCCCTTGCTTTGCTGTACGAGTATCAACCCGAACACGGATAGACGCGACGAGGCGACGCGACGCTCGGTGGACAGAAATATAATAATAATGTCGGATTTTTGCCGCATGTCGGCCATTAATACTTTAACCTCTTGTACCGTAGCATACGGTGCTGAGTTGCTGGCCCGTGCATGGGACACAAACGAAGTAAGCAATAAAAACATGGTTGACAATCTTAAATCTTATAAGATAGGTGACCATCGTTGCGGTGGAAATATGTATATGGTTGCCATGTTTCTGGTATCCATTTTGCAGTCCCAGTTCTGATTTTTTTCCCGTTTGTGTGTGGCGTTTATTTCGCTTTGGGACTTTTTATACCTGCTGCAGTTAGGAGGGAACTACAGTCCGATTCATATGTAGTCTAAGAAGGTTTAGGTATAGGTTCGTATTGTTTTATTTTACACTCATGGCTGTCGACAACACGACCCAGAAGAATTTCCCTATTTGTGGTTGCCTACTAGATAAAAACGCAAAAGACGGGTTTAACTTTTAATTGTGAAAAGTTTTCGTTGTTTTTATTATTAGCCCCAAAGTTTGTCTTGTGTCTATAGATGTGACTCAAAGAACCTATGGTGTTTCTTATTAAAACGCCAATCACACACAGCTCTCTGATTTAGCTGGAAAGATATGAGACTCTGATCAAAAAAAAAAAAAAAAACGGGAGAAAGAAAAACTTAAAAAATAAGAAATAAATTAAAAAGTGGACGATGGTAACGAACATGCCATCATAATTGGATATGGGTATAGGTATGGTTGCAGAGGAGAAAAAGGTTTAGGGAATTATTTAAGGCCAGTGTACCTTCTACCTTCAGCCATCGGCTTCTTCACAAATCGATCTCAAGTTGCAGAACGAGTTTCGGACGCAGTAATGCGTCACTATATACAATTTAAGATCGATTTTAAATTCGTGATACTGCGCCCAGTAATCGATTATTATCTGTTATTTGATGTGCAGGTTGAGGCTTTTAATTTCGGGCATATAGGTGGAGGTAGCATGCATGTTATGGAGGGTTAACCTGCGTATAGGTAATTTTAGATCTTGTGTGCTTTCAATCTGAAGCGTGTTTAGCATAATGGTTATCGTTTGGGTAAAGTGTCGGCTGTCGCCAGCACCAAGGTGTTAAATAAAAGTTTTTGTTCGATGAATATAATTGCACACTTTTGACATCAGATATTAAAGGCAGTTAAGAGCCCTGAATATGCTCATGTTTTCGAATCCAGTTGCTGTTTTGAATATAGTTGTTCGATATGGTAAGAGCTATTAAATCTATGACTTTCGGAGGTAGACTGGCTGCAGTCAGTTGGAAATTCCAAATGCACTGAACCCTACACTAAGAAGCAACAGTTGGTAAAAGCGAGCATGCATTAAATTGTTTTCGACTTAATAACCAACAACATTGCATCAGCAGCTAGCCAGACGTTCGTGGCGCTCTTGTAATTGACCATGAAAAGCTGATGTCAATGTATGTCTTTTCGGACTGCAGAAGAGACCAACTGTATTTCCAAGGCTATTTATGAATCTGCACTCGAGTTTGTGTGAGTAGGTATCGCTATTTATCATCAGTGAAACTCCGGCTACAATATTCGTACGTTCCAGAGACAAACAAACAAAACAGATTTCATCAAAAATGCATGAATCTTTAGCCCTTACATTCGTAAGAGCTTCGCTGAGTGCGATAACATAAATTATAATAGAATCATTAACTGAGACTGCGCTGCACCAATCTCAATAACTCAACTCGATAACAACTCCTAGGATGAACTGAATGATCTGGGTGTAATAGAGCTCGTGAAATTCATGTATACAAACTCAAATGATTCCAGTAAAGGATACAATGGTCCTAACCCATGGTCTAAGTGAAGCTGTGCCGAAGTGAACTATGTACCGACAAACCCACCATGTCTCTCAGATTGCAAGATGTGCTATGGGTTTCTTGTCGAAAGAAAGGCGTGCTCGGTGCTCTATAGATAGGCTCGGAACAAGTGACAGTGATAAAGATACGCTTTGATGATTTAAAGTCAATTCCGAAAGATCGAAAGTCACTAAACGAACGAAAATCTTTAAATCGTCATCAAAGTGACTCGTCTATGAAAAGAAAATCGGTTCTTAAGCCTTATAGGGTTTTTTGTCAGATTTGAGTCCACTTGCCTTTATGACAAAATCTAAAAATTGTTGACATAAGGTTTCCTTGAATGTGGCCTATTCCTCACGTTAAGTTTTTTGAATCAAAGCCGCTGATGGGGTAATGGTCGTCAAACGAGATGTGCCCCAGCATAATTTTAATCGTCGAACGGAAAGTTGCTTTCGCGACCATTATAAAGCTCTTGTCACATTATAGTCTTGCTGATTATTAGGGTAGAGCCTACCAGCAAGTAAGTGAACAACTTTAGCAGCCAAAATCAGCAGAATTGTCTTCATATGTAGGGGAAGGGACGCAAAAAGGACAACACCTATTTTTGGCTTACTTCTTAGCTTCATCCCATTTTCAATAATCACATTTAATTAGGTAGCCTTATTCTCATAGACAGAGTAAAGTTCGTTTCACTTTAAATCGTAAAATCATGAAAGCCGTTAATTTCTTTAGAAAAATGGAAGGTTTTTGAAAGACATAAAACCAACCGCCTTAATTCACCGAAGAACTTAGTCTTTAATATACGAATCGCTATTATCTATATATTTTTATTGGATTTATAAGGAAAAAAGTTAAAACAATCTTATTTTCTCAAACACATTCTTGTTTGTATGAAAACACCTTGAAAACCAATTGTGCGAATAGGAACAGATCGTCAGGGGGGAACTTCTATTCCGTTTACTGAAATCACTTTTCCATTTTGCTCCATTCAAAGGATTTTTTAGGTTGTGTACTAGTATTTTCGGTTGTAGCTCAATACCTACATCATTTTCCTTTACTAAGACAACGTTCCAGGATTATGTTTTTATTTTCAAAAAAATTTGTTCGAATCTTATCAACATTAAAGTAGTTATGAATTTTTAAAGCTTAAGCGGTCTGAATCTCACCTATAATATTATTAATACACGATCGTCTATCAACTTAAAACGAAGAGCCTGTTTACTTATAGGCTTTGGGTGTCTTTGCTTATAGGTGAAGGGTTTTTTTTTTTAGAGGTATAGAACTTTAAGTTGGCAACACTATTTTAACTGTTTGCCATTTTGTCAGCTGTCAAGTGATACTGAGCCTGAACAACGCTTCCAAATTGTGCAGATTTATTTTGTAGATCATGCTTCTGTTCATAACATACGTATCGCGCACTACGTTAATTTTCATAAGCGAATTTCTTTTAGCGATGAAGCTGACTTTTGGTTGCATGGATACGTCAATAAACAAAACTGCCGTATTTGGATGGATGATAATCCTCAAATTTATATTGAGACACCGTTACATCCACAAAAAAACACTGTTTGGTGTGTGGAATAATTGGTCTGTACTTCTTTAAGAACGTTACAGTCAATGGTGACCGCTATAGAGCCATGATTACTGACCTTTTCGTTCATCAATCGAACAACCGTGATGGGCAGGAGCTAGTTTCAACAAGACGGCGCAACATGTCGCACAACTCGTGCCACAAATGATTTATTGAAGGAAACGTTTGGTAGCCGCATAGTTTTAAGTTGCGGACCCGTGAATTGGCCTCCAAGGTCGTGCGACTTAACGCCGCTTGACTATTTTCTGTGGGAATATGTGAAGTCGCTAGTCTACGCCGATAAGTCCGAAAAGATTGACCATTTATCGAGGACAACATTCGCCGCATAATTGCCGATATACGGCCACATAATGTTGGAAAAAGTCCCCCAAAATTGGACTTCTAAATTAGACTAGCCGTGGCGGTCATATGCCAGAAATCATATTTAAATTATAATGCCAGAAGATTATCTTTCGAATAAAGTAAATTTGATATCAATTAAAAAAAAAACATCTTTGTTTTATTCCATTTCAAAGTTCTATACCTCTAAAAAAAAAACATCCTTCATATACTGATTCAAGGCGGTCTTTGGCTGCTTCAACTTTCAACTAGGTATAGTAGGTACCTACCAAACTTGCCTTCCATCGAGCCCCCAGTGTATTACTGATTCCCTCTCCATTTCATAGCCACGCACAAAGGAACAAAAATATTATCGCTGCAGATACGTATACCTATGGATATGCCTTAATAAACATCAGCATGTCCCGGCAACAACATGGCATAGGTTCGTCCTCATTATTCCTCGTATTCAAACATCTATATTCGAAAACGCAAAGCAGATCCGCTTATGGTCGTTTAATTTAATTTCACTTCTCCGTGACGGTCAAACTCGGTCAGTCGATTCCATTTCGTAATTCGATTCCCATACACACCAACACACGCACACTCTGTTCACCTGGGAGGTAGGCAAATATGAAGCCGTAAATTACAACTGTTGCGTGCATTGAAAAGGAATCGCCATCTCGCCAACTAAAAACGAAATCAAAATCGAAATCGAAACCGAAATCCAAGAGACAAAAATAAAAGAACGAATAACTCCCCCAAAGGAAACGAACAAAAAAAAGAAATAAAAATCCAAATCACACACGAAATGGAAATGCAAAATTTATTTACTTAAAGTGTTGTTAAATTACGCTGAATTGCTTAATTTCAATAAGAAGAAGCGAAATGCAAAGTGCCCCGCAGCCTTAATGGCATCATTCAATTGGCAATTTCAGATATTTTTATGGATACTTTATTTGATGTTACGAGACAGCGGTGTAGCGTTGTATTTTGTATACCTAGTCTAGAGGTAGTCAGATATATCTTCGAGCGCACTTTAGAGACCAAGAGACCACAGACGAAATCGCTTCATCTCTGATGGGGTATTGTGTGCTGTATAGTGGGGGTATAAGACACAATTCGCTTGAGGAGTCATCACAAACCTTGGTCGGACAAATGTCGACTCTGACTGTTCTGTATTATGTGCGGACAGTCGCCAAGCATTTGAACTTTTGCTTTAATCAGCACTTTGGCTAATTGTTAACGGTTTGTTGTTATGATACGTTGTATAGTTTGTTGGCTGTGCCGCATTATGCATATTTTAAAAATCGGAATCGCCACAGATGAATTAATTAACAAGGCTAGATCATAAGTTTGTGAGTTTATTGGGTTTTAAGAGTAGGTATACTTATACAGTGAATATTTTAGCGAAACTAGAAATGCTGAAACCAGTTCACACATGTTTCTTAAAAGTCTATAAATGGCATTTTGAATGCCAGGTAGGTAGTTGATTGTGGTTCTAGCATAATTGTGTGGCTTCACTTTTGACTTAGATAATATATACTTGAATTAAGTTGAAGTGCATTTTGAATTATTAGGGAACAGTTTCAGCCCTTCCAGTCTGATTTGCCATTTACGTTAAGAAATAATTTACTGCCTAAGTAGTAGCCGTATGTAGCGCTGTCAACGTTGAAATAAACAGATTTATAACGTGAACATAATTGGCAGCGCCGCTGTGGCATACAGTAGCGGAATATTGGCCAATTCTTAACATTTGCTGCGAAACCTGTCGCAAAATCAATCGATATAAATTTCGGTTATTTGTTCAGTGGAGATAATTTTAAATATTGTTCAATGTAGGTGCATACTTCAAATTTAGGAGTCGGCGCGGTTATAAGTAGTCACCTACTTTGGGAAAATGTAGGTGGAAGATTGGGATGTCGAAAAACTAATAGAGTTGGTAAAAGTAAAAAAAAAATTTAAATATCCTTTATAAAAATATGAAAGAAAAAGCACAACCGTTTGTTTGAATTTGACATGTATACTACCTACTTCATTGTATGCACTTTTTGTGTGTGCAGTGCCACATAATTTGTGAGCAAACCGCGGCCTCATTCATAATAATAATAATAGTTGGCGCAACAGGTCTGTAGGGACCCTGGGCATAGCTTCTCGCAACCATTCGTTTTCTGTGAAATTTCATTTTTTGGAACGAATGGAAGGGGTCTACAATTTTTGCCGATTCCTAACGGCTAATTGAGAAGCTCTTTCGTGACAGTTATACTCTCGGATGTTTGTCAGACGTTCGCGAGAGGTGGCGCAGTGGAAAAAAACCCTGAGTTGGAATTTGGGCCTCATTCGGCCTTACTAATAATCAATCACTATTGTCGACAATTGTTGGATGTCAGCTTTATTAACACATTCGCTGCCATGCCATTTTTGGCAACATTTCTAAAGGTGAAACTGGAAAATTGTTGGATGTATTTTAACCGTTTTACTAAAAAATTAACATACTTTCGTGCAGGCCACGTCATTCAAATATGAATGATACACAATGTTTCCACAATGGCCGTGTCATTCATATGTGAATGTCGGGACATGGACAAGATAAGGCCGTGACATTCAATAACGCACGACACTATGAACAAACTGAATAGGAATTAAAGAGCCTATGGCCTTTGACGACAATTTCTCCGGCCTACTGCTTCAATTTTTTCCAAAAAAATACGAAAATACATTGCAAATACGTTTTTATTGCAAAACAACTGAAAAAAAAAACTCACAATTTTTGTTCACTTTTGACATTTTTTTTGTAATATTCCTATGAAACATTTCATGTCATTCATTTCTGAATGTCATGGCCTTATAGGGAAACATACCTACCTGGCATACACATATAAACGACGTGGCCTCCACCAAAACATGAGTGTCATTCATATTTGAATGACGTGGCAGTGAATGTGTTAAAAACGTACAGAATTTGTGAAACGTTACCAATAAACAATTAGATCTCCACATTAACTAGTGCGACAACTTTCTTAGAATTTATTACATTTATTGTCATTGCAGAATTCAAATGTCTTAATTTGTTTTCGTGAAAAACAAGGTAGGTATATAAATCGTTTCTTTCACAGCGAGGATTTTATTAAAAAAAAAAAGGAATACATAATTTGCCATTAAATTTGCCCAACAGATATCTTTCAAAAACTTTCTGAGGCTTTAATAAGCGAAAAAAAAAACAAAAGAAATAGGAAATGCACAAAATATCCGTTGATCTGTCAAATATCATATGCAAATCAGTAATGCCCCATCGTTCGATAGGACACACTTTTCAGTACTTTTTATAGCACGCTTTCAATTGTTTCATGCTACAACCTCGAGGGGAATAACTATTTTCGGGATGAGCATAGTGTAGAGGAAATATCAACGGTGCTAAAAATGCGTGGAGAACTCCTCAAACTGAATTATGTACCACATATAGATGACTTACCTATAATCTGCAGCTTGTGTAATTTAGCGGAGAGAAAGGATATCTTACATTTTGTTGGGAGGTGCCCAATTTTCCGGGAGACGAGAAGATCAATATTTGGAAGGACTATCTTATCCGAAAACCATGTCTTACAAATCCTTAATGAAGTTGACGTCCTTAAACCAGGTACTGCAAAATAGCTCTTCAATACAGAGAAAGGATTTTAACTGAAAGTTTCTAAAATGCAAAATAATTACTGTGCTAATACTGTTTTTTTTTTGAATTACGTAAATTAACACTTACCTACAAGTTTTTTTTTTTTCTTTTTTGTTCTTGGTTTGCCAATCAGACAGACGGCAAAGCCATGTCAACTGATTTTTGTAAACAAATTTACTAAATTATAAATAATCTTATTTTAGCTTTCGCTGGAAATAAAATTCATCTAATCTAAAATCTTAATCTAATACTACTTCACGATAGTTTTATGAGTGAATTTGTGTCGTAATAAAATCCCTTTCAATTTTTTTCAGTAAACGGAACACGGTTCATTTGAATGCTTTCATTTATTCGTAGGCTAACGATGCGAATCGAAACTTATTGGTGGGCTAAACATCACAATTACATCGTTAGCAAGTGAAATAATAGCCGGTATTCATTTCAGATTGAATTAAAATCTCACGCAGGAAGCTAGGAAACCTGTTAAGAACTTAGGTATCACTTCCGGTTTTGAAAATAAATACAATTTGGTCTATTGAAAATTGTATGGTTTATAAAAGGTTTTTCAATAAGAGCGCTACAAAATTTTTAAATAAAACTAAAACGGTGATATCCAATATCAATGAAATTCTTTATTCCTGTGAAAGTACGTTGATGCCATTATGTATGGAACTCGATTCCTTTTTTATGGCCACCACGGGCACGCTTGCAGAAGTCCAGACCCTGAACCCAATTTTCGACGATTTTCAAGCATAAATCGGCCGTTATTGCTGCAATTTCACGTTCGATATTTGTACGAAGTTCATCAATCGTCGCTGGTTTGTTGGCATAGACCATAAGCTTGACGTAGCCTCACAGGAAATAGTCTAACGGCGTCAGGCGGCCAAGCGACAGGACCATTTCGTGAGATAACACGTTCTCCAAACTAGGTTTCCAATAAATTGATTGTGACATTCGCTGTGTGGCTTGTGACGCCGGCCGTCCTGTTGGAACCACATGTCCTCCCAGTCCATATCATGCAATTGGGACCAAAAATATTAGGTTATCATTGAACGGTAGCGATTCCCATTCAGAGTAACGTGCCGGTCTTGATCATCACGGAAGAAGTACGGCCCAATGACGCCGCCGGCCCATAAACCACACCAAACCGTAATTTTTTCGGGATGCATAATTATGACTCATGGAGTACGTGTGGATTGCTGCCTGACCAATATCGCATATTTTGTTTATTGACGAAGCCATTCAGCCAGAAATGAGCCTTATCGCTGAAGAACGTAGCGCTGTTAACGTTGAGGCCACTGACTCCGAATTTCGGTAGTAGGTAAATTTAAATAATTTCGACTCGTTGTTGGCTCGTATATCTTTCCATCATGAAATGGCAAACCTTACTGAAGAGAAATGTCAAAAAAGCGGCATGAAATTCGGCGTCGTTTGCTGTCCTTGTCGCTGTACTTTTGTAGCGTCCCTGTTGAAGAACCCTTTATTTTACTTAATTTGGGAAACTTAGAACTCGACAAAATTTTAAATTCACGCCGAAAAAAAAGCACACATTTTTGTAGACTGTTATGTTTTCTCTTCTATGAATTCACACTTACTCTCGTACAACCTATTATTCCTCCAGAAGTAAATAAATTTGTTATTTCGCTTGTATTTAGCTGAGTATACTGATAATTCTATTCTTAACTATATTTTCCGCGAAGTGAACCTTTTCACACCAACCATTGTTTCATTCGATATCCGCATTCTCGGTAGACAAACTCCTTTGCAAAGAGTTTTATGAAGGTTTGGTTGCATCCATTCGTTACTTGCAAACTATTTATAAAGGAAAACCAATCAAAAAGCAAAAACTACACACAGAAATTTTAACCTTAACCGAGTAGATCCTTTGTGATACCTACCCTTTTGGTTTACTACAAATGTAAGCAGGTCGTTTATAGATCTTTCGGCAAGTTCTTCTATAGGTCCTCGAAGAAGCGAAGTGGCTTCGTGGTTAGTGTGCTGAACTACTAAGCGAGGGGTCTCATTTTCAACGCAAACTCTAAGCGTTCTTTTACCGCTGCACTAGCTCTACCTAAGCGTTAATAATATTCTTTTCCCGCTGCACTAGCTCTGGTGGAAAAACATCGGATAGTATGACTGTTCAGAGAATGCACTTATCATTTTATACGTCCTAATTCGACAGGTGTCTTCTAAAAACAAAAGACGCTCAAAAACGAACGCTTGCTCCACAGTATCATATGCACGTGTAGCGCCAGCTCTTTTGCACATTGCCCCAAGGACTTCCTCATGTAGCACTGCGGCCATCAACCATTGCATCTCACACCTATACCTAACCTAGTCATAACAAACTGTTTCAACACGACCCATAAAACAAACGTTTAATAGCAAAAATCCCAGCCTCACGCTATAAATACCTAAAACGTACCTATAGCCACACCGCTATCTATTAGCACGCACGCACTGTTGCCATTAAAAAGTTGCACCGCAACACCACAGCCGTTGCATGTGCACACGAAAACTAAGCTTATTTGAAACAGAAAAAAAGGCAGAAAGTCCTTCCATGTGGCCTGTCCCAGCGGGAGTCGCACACAGCTTAAAGCTTGCACCCAACATATCCCACTTGATACTTATGAAACACCCTGTTTATTTGCGGTAATTTCACTTTACTAGTATTTTGTAGTTAATTGTCGCATAAAAACGCATGTCATCTGTAATCGCGTGGTCAGGCAGACTGCTTTTCAGCCAACCGCTTACTGGATAGCATACACTTCTCCAGTATGCACAGCTGCAACAGTGCCTGGCTAAGTCCAATTAAGCTGTGCAATGCAGACGGACTTTTCATCACCATCACCATTGTGTAAATAACTGCCTATAACGACAGCGGAAGGAACTATTACATATACAGTTTGCCACCACTCTCGTTATCCTGGCACTTGCAACATGTACCCATCCATAATCAATTAGACGCTCAGTGCTCAAGCTCATTGCTGGTATAGTAATTAATCTCCATTAAAGGGGTCTCCACTTACAGAAACGCGCAACAGACCACCATAGCTTATAACCCTTTAATCTTGGCACTCGGTGTTTGCGCGCCCGCCGTGTTCGATCGAATCTTCATTTTGTTAAAAAACAAATTACAGGGTAAATAAATCAATGGCCGGCCACTTAAGCTCCACAAAAACACAGAAAGATACTGATGCTGTACACGCATCAACCAGCAACTTGTATTTAAGAATTTTCCTTAGATGCATCACTGAAATTATAGGTTAATAAACTGCCCGGCGTACTTTACAGCCAGCAAAAGATATGCACCCTTATACACCCTTTCTGTCCATCTTTTCAGAAAGTTTCCTATAAATTATATGCCAACATCCGAGTTAAGCGCACAAGCATGCAAAGTCAAGTGAGCATCGTTTAAGGTAATGCATATAATATTTGGTCGAAAAAAAAGGTCTCAGATATACTCCACAGCAACATGTGCAGTTCAATAACCCCCCGCGGTAATTGCATCAGGCCACTGCGCCTCGCCCCAAAATAAAATAAAAAGAGGATTATGCCATGCGCGCATTATATACTATAATTACGCATTTAGCAAGTGTGTGCAACTGAACTCGAAAAATACGCGTTCGCCCAGTGTGTATACTGTGTAATGGCGTTTCAATTGCCGCCTAGTTAAGATGGCCTGCATTATAAGTGATTCCAATTGAAAAGAAATTGTCTTCGGCATTCAGTTTATGGGCGGATTTATGGTGTACGTCATATTTACGATGGTTTTGAAGAGCACATCAGCCGACAGCCGAGCATCCGGATGCAATTGTATTATAATAATGAAGCGAATGTTCTATTTGAGTGGAAGTGCAAGCAATGTGGTCAATGTCAATGTGGTTTTTGCTGTCATTGGAAAACGGGCGAAAGCGAGAGAGAAATAAGCGTCAGCTTCATAGATCAATCATGTGTTCAAAGTCTGCGTGCGTATAAGGGACGTATAGTCATTAATGTTACGGCAGTGGTATGGGGTGGATCCCAGCTAGCCAATTTGTTAAGTGTATCTGCATTGCAGAGTAGTAGGAGCACCAGCTGAGATTTATTTAAAGAAAAATACCCCGAATTATAATTAGAGTCTTCTTTATAGTTTTAGCCGAAAGCCGATGCTAATAAGCATTGCGATCCTCGTGATTTACTACAGCCATGGTAACAATGAGCACGCTCGGGAATCGTATATGCAGTTCCCCACACGCGTCTTGGGTTTAGGTGCCAACCTTGCAGTTGATGAATAAACAAAATCCAAAAAGACTCGAATACCAGCACTGCAACCCTGCATGTTCTTAAATTAAATACAAGACGTCAGTATGACGAACGTTTACTTGAATAAAAACTGAATCGAAGCATTGCGTAGAGGGTTAGCTGATACCTTGTCTGATAACCCTTGTCACCACTACCCAACAAGTGACGGAGATTTCTATCGCAATGAGAAAAATAGCGAATCCTTCTTCAAAGGTCAGAAAAGGACTGATGCATATCAGTGTAGGGAATATGGCCGTATGTGACAAATCTGTTGAACAATACAACTTGAAAGTAGGTTCATGTATCATGAGGTAGCATATAGGTGATATTTCCCCACATTTCTAGCTCTGAAAAGTGACGAGAGGGAGGCTATAGAAAGCTAGAAACCTCTTATCTGAATTCGTGTAGCCAATGCTCAACATTTACGTGTGTTTTTCATATTTTCTTTGTGTAAAGTTCAACTGTCAACGTTATGTTAAAATGTCGGTAGCTCGAGGTGAGTTCAACGGTTCAATTAAAAAAAAAAAAAAATCACACCATTTTACCGATCAACCCTCGAATTGATAGTAAAAATGTAGCTATATCAGCCCGAATAACCTCTTTCTCAGTACCTATAACTTGCTTATGATGTGCATTTAACCCTAGAAGTATAAAGGGCCATAATAATCACTTTCGTTCAACTTGCCCATAACTCAAAGGCTATCCAGCTTCGGAGTTGATTTCAAAGAGAGAGTTGAGCGGCAAGCTGAAAATTGCTTTTCACTACTTTAATTTTCAACTTATCAGTTGAAATTCAAAATTTTGCTGTTTCAGAAAAGATATTTGTGACAGATGGCACGAAAAATGTCAGTTCATCTTTGGGTTTGAATGTCGGACGTCACTTTCGTCATTGGAGGAAATTTCGGTCTTGCGAAAAAGTCACTACCTAGGTGTTTGCAGAAGTTCCCGCAAAATTGGCAATTGCTTTGGACACTCGTTTCAACATATAGGTACTATTGAATTGATCCAAGTCTATGGCAGCGTAGAAACGATTAAAAACTGCTTATATTGGTCGGAACACACTTGATCTTTGTTATGGGTCGTAATGCACGCGACCTCATGAAGAAGAAAACAACGAAACTCAAAAAATATATGCAGTAAATTCAAACTCTTTTACGCTACATATGTAATATCTTTTCCAGGCGCACGGTAACGAATTCATTACCTATAAGAGGAAGGACCATCATTGAAAGGCGAAAACGACATATGAAGTCGCGGTCGACCAATTTTTCTTCTATTGCCGTCTTTCACATACCAAATTGCTCTCATCTTCTTCGCTGCCCGAATCAAACGATGGCCAATCTTCCAGAAATAATTTGAACGATACATCGTTAAAGTTTTAAAAATTAATATTTGAATATCGCCACTTGATTTGAAATTCGCACAGTCAAAAACAGAAATGAAAAAAAAAAAAAAATTCTGACATTTGACGTAAAAGTCCCAAGTTTGCTCTACAACTTCTACTATTTCGGGGAGTTGAGGGAACCCAAAGTTTTTTACTTTTCGGTTTTCTCAACTTCGGAATATCCAACGTTGAGCGAGTCAACTTTGAATGAATAAAAGTAAATTCTCAAGTTGAAAATAAGAATCCCCAAGTTGTGTTCAACTTCGAGTGAATAAAACGGGCCTAAGGCTATTGACTGCCCCTCATAAGCTAACAATTTGTGAATTCGACGACAATTCCTACTAAAATATATTGTTCTTGAAACTTTGTGTACTACAATATAGGCCATTAGAAATAAAGCTTTTGGCTAAAAATCAACCCTTGGTCTGAATTATAAGAAACAAAGCATTAAATTTGACTTTAAGTTAGGAAATAGTTAGATTGGAGTCACCGCTGACTAAGTCAAATCTTAAAGTGGCATTAAATAATCCAATCAAATCCAATCAGTTAAAGTTTAGACTCCAAGTTACCAGACAAATGACAACTTTCGCTTGCTTTATCTGACAAATCGTGACAATTTTTGGTTATTAGCTTTCACATCAACGACAACTTGAAGCTCGCCTCTGGTAAAACAACAAAATTTATTCAAAATAGCTCGGAGAAGTCGACTTTTGTTAAATTTGAGTCATTTCTATGAAATAGTAGGTCGAGTTTAGAGTTAACCAGCAAAAGAAGGCTTTTGAGTCGGATTTTTTTTTTTTTCTATTTCTAAGGCCATAACTCTACATTGTTCTTCCGGAATATTAGAAAGGTGTTGCCAAATGAAAAAGGCTAATCTTAATTAGTAAATTACCTCTTTTTTTGTAATTAGAGTAGAGCGGGGTAGTTGGGCCACGGGGCAAGTAGGCCCACTCGAATAACTCAGAAACTAAAAGTCCTACATGACAACGATGACACACAATCGCAGTGTGTGACTTACGGCCACAAGCCAAACTAGTTGAAATTGCGTTTTTACTTTCAAAGGGGCGCGTCGTTTAAAATTTGTATTTTTAAGTGTAAAAACTAAAAAAAAAAATTATTTATTTTCTTTCTTTTTTTGTGAAGCGGTGCAAATATCAGAATAAGGTAAACATTTTTCATGTGTCCCGTTATTGTATTTTATTTTTTCAAGTGTGGAATTGAAGTGTTTGGTGTAGTTGTTTCTTTGTGAAACAAAATGTTCAATAAAGTCAGTGCGGGGTAAGTCGGACCGCCAGTGGTGAGGAAGAAAAATATCTTGATTGGTTTTGCCTTATGTGTATGGAAGCATATTCAAAAATTTTACCTAGGGAGGAGTGGGTGCGGTGTCACACTTGCCGAAAGTGGGCCCATTCAAAATGTTCCAAAATAGGACAAGGAAGCATCTTTATTTGCATAAATTGCAGTAACGATTATACGATTCATAATCTATAAAATAATATTTTTAGTCTTATCTAAATTTATTTTATAGAACGTCATGAAGCGGTTTTTTATTTTCGTTTTTTGAAGTTTATGTTGTGTTTTTTTCATTTTAAATACATTTTAGAAAGAAATTATAGGGTTTTCGTTATTTTTTAAAATTAATTTTCAGTTTTTTAGGTTTCGGGCCAACTAACCCCACTCACTGGTCCAACTTGCCCCGCTGGTGAGGTAAGTTGGACCACTTGGACTTGGTGTATTTGAGTCAAAATAATTATTTAACTGTAAGATAAATTGTTTTTTTGTTAATAACATTAAAAAGTCGAAGTTTCAATGTATCTATTTACTTTAGTTTCATAGCTTAATTATGAACAGATTGGAAGTTATGAAGCGTCAAAAAAAAGTGGTCCGACTATCCCCGCCCTACCCTAAGCAACATTTTTAATTTGAATAATTTGAACATGTTTTTAAAAATTAAGAAAAAAAAACATTTCGTCTTTAGTAGTACTAAATTTATAAAGATAAATTATAAAAATTAAATTAAGTAACAAATTTTTCTTAGGAAAAGTCCGAAGCGACGAATAATTGAACTGCGCGATTAAAAAAATAAAAGCAAATAGAAATATTGGGTACAACCGTCATTCGCAAGATGATTCGTGAATATTGCAATATGTTCCCGGGCTGAAGAGCGACCGTAGATTACGAATGAGACGTCGTCGAATCGGCGAACTTTAGCTTTTTTGGGTTAACTGGATCATTTTGCCGTAAAATATAAGATGCCACAATTTGAAATTTTAAAGCTCGAAGAAGTAGATGTACTACATTTTTTCTATGCATTGTTTGGAGCACCACACAAATTATGTATATCTAGCTACTTATATTTTATACAGGTATTATAATAAATAAATAATAAAAGGCGCCCTGAAGTTCAGTTCTGATGTCATAATTTTTTAAGTAAATATCCCTTTGGCTCAAATGTTGATCATGTATACAGGCTTTAAAAAAGCGTTCGTTCCAACTAGAAACTATAATTTTACAGTTTGCAAATTCACTGAGCCACCCTATTACCGTACCCAGCAACTCCAATTCTTTAGCGTCTTTTTATCGTTTAATTTCGAATACGCCTACGCCCTCCTTATACCTCTCTATCGGAGACTCTATAGACACTTCATATACCTACATTAAGATAAATTATGGCGCTAGACTTTCGTCGTGAGCCCATGCGAGTTCATTTAGAGGCACAAGGCACAACTTTTATCAGTCTTTTCCATGTGTATACCTCGTTGTGTATATGAGCTACGCACGTCATATATACAAAACTAATAACAGAAACTCTGTGTCTGGGTCTACGGAGTCGAACTCTTGTATCTTTACCGAGTTGGTAGTACTCAGCGCTTCTATATTTCAATGATGATATTGAAACAGTGAGCTGGGGCTGGGGTACATCGTATCTGCTACGTCTCCTCCATCGTCTAAATATAAGTTATTCCAAAAATAAAAATAAAAACAGAAATCATTTTAGAAATTGTGTTGAGTCAGCTCGCACGAAATACAAATGATAGAACCAACGGCGGCGCGTCCCTGTCGAAGCTAATGATTTTTTTCTAAAACATCTCTTCGGCACTCGGTTGTATTTTTTTTTTGTCTAATATCATAGTTTTGAATTATTTGCTGTTTTCTGGCGGGGCGAATGAACTGAAGACCGCTTATCTAAATAATGGGGGCTGACTTGACTAATGTTCGGTGGTCTAAGTAGGGTCAATTTGTTAAAGATAAACGGAGGTATATGATATGCTTAGGACGTAAATAAATATAGATATGCAAGGAAAATAATGAAGGTTGACTTATGACGGTAGAGTTTCTGCAGAAGTACGTTAATCAAATTTGCAACATCTTCTACAGTCAGCACCTTTTAAAAATTGTACAGCTGATTTTGATTCGCCATATTATCATGAGTATATATTTGCATTTACGATACCTATCACAATAAATGCTCCCATCTCCCATGTTTCTATTTAAAGTTTCCTTAAAATTTGTTTACCCCTTTACCTATATACGGCGTTCAATGTATTTTCGGAAGGTATCGGGGTGATTTGATATTATTGTGCTTAATTAAAATATATCATTAGCTAACAACATTATCTGATGGATATTCATATGAATTTTCAGGTTGATACTACATAACTATCTCAACCTTACAAAAGAAGAGGAAAGATGACAAAGGTGCCTCTTCACACTGCGCGGCTCTCCAAGGCAGCTGTACGAGAGAGCGGGTTCGAGGAAATTAACCACTCAACCTACAGTCTAGAACTGGCCCCCAGTGATTATAATAATAATAATAATAATTTTTGGCACAACAGGTCCGTAGAGACCCTAGGCCTAGCTTCTTACAAGCATTCGTTTTGTGTGAGATTTAATTTTTGGAACGAATGGAAGGGATCTACAATTTTATGCCAATTTCAAACGGCCGATTGCGAAGCTCTTTCAAGATAGTTATCGGATGTATGTCAGACGTTCGCGAGAGGTGGCGCAGTGAAAAAAACCTGAGTTGGAATTTGGGTTTTTGCGGGATTCGAATCTGAACCCCTCGCTTAGTAGTCCAACACACTAACCACAAAACCACTGCGCCCAGTGACTACTATTTATTCCCAAATCAAAAAAAAAAAAAAACGCCTCCGGGGAAAGCGATTTACTGACGACAATAAGCTCAAGTCGGCTGTAGGTAAATGAACATTTTTTGGACCAAAAAGAAAATAATTTTTTTATTTCGCGATATCATGGGAGACTATATTGAAAAATAATTTTTTTCTAAGTTATATTTTTCTTCGAACATACCCATACCGAGAATACATTGCACTCCCCTCGTAGTTGTCAAGGTTGCCAAATTGCCGACAGCTGTAAGAAACTCTCAGTTCATTGTTTCAAGATGGTGATGGTGATGTCTGAGATACCTGGTTCACGCCTGACGCATTATCGGAACAAATTAATTTACAAAATAGTATTATGCCCTGCCAGTGAAAATCCGAACTTACATTCATGGCATAGATTAATAATTCTTACACAGGTCGATGGGGTTGTCAACGAAATGTTTTCGCCTTTCAATAAGTTTAGTAAAGTAAACGAGACGGGAGATATTTCAGGTGACAATGGTGAAAAATATTCTCTTGGACAGGGTATCAATTACAATTTGTTCGCTTGTGATTCCGTATAAAGCTAATAAAAGGGAATATAAGTTCCAGCAGCAGTCCAGATGTCCATTGTACGTATTCCCAGCACAAACTGATTTTCTTATTATAAGCCAAGCGCTATGAATCAGTATCCTACTTTTCTTCAGCAGAATTAATCAAAAGTCTCACCATTTTTAGTAGTATTTAACAGCTTCCCACAATCCATACGAACTCATGACGAATATTTGCCATGAATCAGCCATTCCCTTTAAAATGACTCAGTTGATATACCTACCTAAATTTTATTCGCATTTGGTGACATTCTACAAAGCAACTTGACCACTGTCGAATAACTCTCCAGCCATAACATGACTCAAACCAAATTATGACACCTATATGGAATAGTTTTCTACACATTCAATCTATCATCCATGCAACTCCCTTTGAATTTCTATCTCAAGTCCAAGATAACTATTTATTATCCACATACCGACCCCAGCCGAAACCATCTTACACACGCAGACCACGCACAATTCGCGAAGGCGACGTTGTAATTCACCTGGGGGGAAAAAATTCCTGATTAACCAC
Source organism: Cheilosia vernalis (assembly GCA_949126925.1). Taxonomy (NCBI): domain Eukaryota; kingdom Metazoa; phylum Arthropoda; class Insecta; order Diptera; family Syrphidae; genus Cheilosia; species Cheilosia vernalis. The sequence goes on along the minus strand of OX421358.1, from coordinate 96,608,179 downwards.
CATTTTGAGAATTTATCTCTGCGCCGCCTGCAGTGTACCAACGGATTTACGACTTGTCGCCTCATGCAAAACAAGGAAAATAACCGGCACAACACGAGACGCTTGCGAATGTAATGTCCTTTTGCATCGTGAAAACAAAAAGAGCCAGGCAACCCAACGATGCAGTCCCCCCATAAGGTGGGCGTAAGTTATCGCCAGTAGGGGCATATGTTATATCGAATGTCTTACTTAAATGTGTCGCGTCCGTTGGGTCGGCTTTATATCAAGTGACCGCACTGACCACTGAGATGCTGTGAAGGATTTTTCGCCCAGATTAACAAAGACGTTTACTTATTTTTAAACAACGAATCCACAATTTTTACTTGTCGCTGCCGATAAATTATCGCAAGCAGAGAGTTTCCTCCGTCGCGTCGTCGCGTCGATCGTATGGCACTCAGTTCCACATGTGCGCACATTAATATCGTCCGTCGTCCACAATTGCATTCGCGAAAAATATCCTGAGAGGCTACTTTGTAGTGAATAAAAATAAAATTGTTATTTTGGTTGAAGTCAGTTTTGAAAATATGTATATATTCTTTTCTGTTGGTAGATTTATATGCTTCACAGATGCAGGCTTAGTTGGTGGCATTTCTTAACGAGCATCTTTGCTGATAGACGCAGCACGGAAAGCAAGGCATTGCAGGCAGCTGCGCTGTTTTATGTACGCACATGACAGTGGCCTCGATGAGAGGATGCAAATGGAAAATTATTCGTTTCTAGGCAGCACCTTGACAATTAGATGAAGCTCAGCGGGATAGTCACCGAGTGACGACGAGAATATTGCCCGCTGCCATCTGTATCGAGGCGCATATATTGCTGGTGTATCAAATCAAAGTATTCGACTGGTTAACCGTTCACAAGGAATTTTCTGCAAATAAATGGTCGAAGAGACAATAAATTCGCCTCGAAGATATTTTAATTAATTTTAAAATAAACAAAGCTAGCACAAAATTGTATTCGCTCTTATTTGCGTCATTATAATGCTTTACTGTTTCGGGTGGGTGGCCATATTGTTTTTTAAATTATAGGCCAGTGGGAATGCGAGCTGACCCGGAAGGGAAATGTCCTCTCATCCAATAAAGAGAACAATTTTACCCACTGAAGTATATGATTCAATTTAAGTACCAGAAACAGGTAAGTAGACGTGGTTTGCGGTAGGTGGTGACCTGGGTTCTCGTTTATTACATACCCATCACTACATTAAGTAAGTTGTACTTCACAGTGAACTATTTCTTCATCCAAATGGGTATAGCTCAGTATAGGACAGGTATGACATGTATGGGGTGGACCTGAGATTTGTTGTTCAGGAAGATAGAGTATTCTCCCATCTATGATGTAGTTGATGAGCTTCTTCAGTGCCTAGAATACTCTCCAGATACCTACGCATAAAACGGCAAGTGGATTGAGAAGGTGAAGCATCAGTTATACCCTGGAATGGGTCCTATAGACGAGCTGAAGAACTTTCACAAGAAAATCAAATCAAAAAGATGCGCCCAACACATTAAGAAGAGAAAAATAGAGAAAGTCCACAAATCTTCAGCTATATGGCGAAACCACTAAGAATTTAATTGACGCGATCGTATGTAGGTACGGGGTCTTATAATATACAGGGAACGGATAATGTCTAAGAAAAACCCGTAACCATTACCGCCTGAATTACCAGAAAGATTGAACTACAAATTTTCCGCTGTTGGTTGTGTTTCACAGTGAAGGACAATATTGCTCAATCAGCCCCGTTATACTTAACAGCGGAAATTTAGTCAGGGGGAAATTGGTCTGATAGAAAAATTTGTCAAGCTGGAGAGTCAAAGAACAACTGACGATCCCGCAAGAAGTATGTTCATCTAACCAACCTCAACTATAACCTGACTCTACCTAAGCCGCTCTCTCTACTCCTAAAAAATACCATTATACTTCCCGTCACAAAGAAAGGATGAACTGAACTTCAGCAGCAGCAAATAAGGATAACCTCCGTTGATGTATAGGTGGAAGAGAATAAGTCAGGCGCTAAATGCCCCGTAAAATAGTCTTTGGGTTATAAATTCTAGACGAACGCATTTTGCGTCTCGTCATTAAACTGATGATCGACACTTGATTTGGGCAGTCAAGATCAAATCTCCATCTGAGCCAGGAAAATCTTAGAAAAAAACAAAAAAATAGTTCGAAACATCTCGACTTCAAAGTAGACACGAAAACCTTAGAACCGTTCCATGTCGACTGAGGTTAACTACAAAGTGAAGCGCTATTATACACATCACAACTGTATTGTGAGGGCAGTGACTCAGTAGTTATTGTGGTGGACTACGGAGCGAGGGGTCTCAGTTCGATTCTCCGAGGATAGAGGTAAATTTTTTTAAAAATTCGTCCGTGAACTACTTGCATTTGTGCTGATAATACTCGTATAAATAAATTTGGAACAAGTTAGCTGGGAGCTAGCTGGATGGGCTTGTTGGTTTACGACGTCGAAAGCAAATCAAATAATGAACGCTTGACAAGAAATCCTTCCTGTTTAAGTATCAGCAAAAGCTTGTCACGTACCAGCAGCAATATGAGCACTGGGATAGTGAAACCTCATGTTATTTTCCACTGATGGTTTTTCACTACTCTGGCATGACTTGTGTTTTCAAGACACTATGGGATGAGTCGAATTTACTCGAAAAGAGAGCTATTGCGCTCTGCTCACGTATCATAATATGGTTGCATCAGCTTCCATGCCATATAAACGTTAAATTTAGCAGTCATGGAACGCACTGAGAGGGCTCTCGCATAAACGACTTCAGACTTATTGGACAATTTCAGTCTGTCGAAGGTGTGGCTGTCCATGTTTTGACTACCGCATCGCATCTCTCGTATTGCTTTGGAAATATACCAAAGCTCACGTACCATGTTCATCCAAATCATTTGGTTACCCCAAACGTTAAGGACTTATCAGTCGAATACTTTCTTTCTTTAACTTCTGAGTCGTGTCTCATGTTACTTCATCGTATTCGGTGGGTAAATATCAACTGACGCGTGAATGACTTGTTTTGTGTAGCACAGCGGTACCTACATGCATGTTGTGGATAAACTGACATGAATGCCGGGGAGCCTGTTCTTGCACCAGTTACCTGGAATGCCACAAATACAGCTGAAATGTTTCGAAAGCGTAAGGGAGCTAACAGAATTATGCTTGAATAGCCGAATATCGCCCACGTAAGAGAGATGGGATATTATATAGTTGGCTTCTCTAAACTCTCAGTCTGCAGCGATTGGAAAATCAAAGAAAAGCTAGTTGTGTCTGAAGAACACTGAACAAAACTTCTAATACTCAACATATCAAAAAGGATCGCCTTCAACGCCTCCCCAATAATATCAAGTTTACTTGATCTATAAATCACTGTGATAGGCCAGACCTTTAATTACATTAAAAACACGTTAAAAGCGTTAAAATATCAACAACTGGTGGAGGGAATGTGTCCAAAAACACAACAACAAATCGTCACGGACCGAGTGTGAAGCAATAAATTCACAGCAGAGTACATCTCAAATGCATTAACAAAGCCATTTAATTCAATTTTAAATAAACAAAAAATTATATAAATTATTTCAACGTCTTTGTTCGGGTGAAGATCAGTAAATAACATTTCGCAGTTCAACGTTCAAGAATGACTTATAAATATTCGGAGTGACATTTTTGAAAAAATAATTTCAACATCAAATATGCCGACCATTTTCCTATTATAAACACGCATACTTGACCATTTCACTTGATAACACAACATGAATCATGAATATTATTAGAGTACCTACTGCTCTGCGGGCGAATGCATTTATCAGTGAATATAATTCAAAGCAAATGCTGCCGACAGTATAGTGATTTAAAGTCGAAATGTACTCGCATTATCAATATGGTTGTATTGTTGCTTGCTTTTGTTGAGTTTTATCTTTCCTTTGTTTGTGTGGTTCGTTGATCTGAACAATAAAGCATTGAGTCTTGACTGTTTCCGGAATTATGTAGAGCTCATAGGAGCGAAATGGTAGAGCCATAAGTTGTCAGTGTCATCTTCAATCGCAGATGGAGAAATATAGCTATAGGTAATCGTTTGCTTACAATATTATGCAAATTTTAATAATTGTTTATTACACAAAATTAAAATTCAGCTTTGGGATTCTGAAGTATGAAAGTCATTCAAATTCAGGCAATCGACAATCTACGGGGGTGTTTTGATACCTAATACATATTTTTTGGCTCGATACACCTTTTTTTACTCAAAACTATCAATATAGGCTTTCGTTTCAATGATGACCTCTTCATTGGACCTAAACCACTTACCGTCCAGCTGGATGGGGTAGCAGTTCATAGGGTATTGTGGAATTTATACCTGATGCCTCATCCATCTCACGAATTTTAATTCTCAGATCGTCCAATATCATTCCATGGATTTTATCGAGGATTTCTGCCGTAACGACCTCTTTGGGGCGTCCAAAACGTTCGGCGTCATATGTGCTGGTACGACCACAACGAAACTCAGTAAACCACTTTTTAACCATTGAAATTAATAAGCATACGAAAGTGAATTTCGTTTTTCCATTTCTATTAAAATTGTACTTAGTGGTTTATTGTTTTAATTAGCTCTCAATCCCAAAGTAAATGAAGCTGGCTACTCAAAATTTCACAGTAAACTAATAAGATATGACACTTGACGATATAGTAGAATAAAAATTTGCAGTTACTCAGCAAAAAATTAAAAAAGTCACCGACTTATCAAACTGCCCTCGTAGTCCTACCAGTGCACTACCAAAGCAGAGGCTTTCAAGCTTTCAATATGAAACTCTAATTGATAAACAGTTTCAGGGAACCACGGGTAAAAACACATAGTCAAACAGATAAAAGACTTCTTAAGAGCTACATGCAAATATTAGGCGTGGTAGGATGACACAATAGATATTTTAGGAGGACAAGACTATATTTCGATTTGACAAGTCAGGAACTTAAAAAAAAAAAACTTTGCCTGTTTGGCAGATATTTTCAAGCGCCCTTATTCTACGTAGCGTTTATATTCACAACAATTATCGTTTTTTGAATTCGGTATTACACGTGGCGTATTTCAAGGCGTTTTATGTCGTTTAATGACATGTGGCGTTTAAGAAGTATGGAACGCAAGTCAAAACAGTTTTTCGCATTCTCGCAGTCATTTTAGTTGCACAAAAGACATATAAAACGCCGATTATTGTCGATTACAAATTCTTAAACGACAAGGAGACAAATTTTAGTAAAAACATGTGAGTTTTGGTAATTTTTGTTTATATGCAGTGATTTCATATTGTTCTCTTATGATTAAGGGTGAAAATAACAAACCCCGATCAAATGAAACGTTTGGTGGAAATTATGGAACAAAATATATCGTTGGCAACAAATTTAAAAAGAGGTGTTTCCCCAGAGCGATGATGTGAAAAATGGGTGGGTAACTAGGTACTTTTAACTTCCAATCATAGCGTTTAAGCTAAAAAAAAAACCTGTCCTGGTAATATCTATGTTGTTCGCTTTTTTCGGGTCCAGAATGTACCATCCATACATCCTATGACTCCTTGAATCCAGCCTTTTGGTAAAACATCATTTTTGCACAATTATTTTCTTTTTCAGTGTAATGCATGTTTATCCATTGTGGGCATATATTTTCTTCGATTACAGTCAGCATTTCGGTTAGAATTTTACTAAGGGTTGGTTGGGCAAGACCCAAATTAAAATCATTCCCTACACCCTTTTGGTAGCCACCTTCCGCAAGAAAACTCAGTGTCGAAGCGAGTTTTAAAATTACTGGCACTGACTAAGAACTCCCCGCGGCAGGAAGTTTATCCTTCTCTTCATTTAACTAAAAAATAAACGAAGGCTTCTTTGCTTAGTCTGAAGTACATTTTGAATCTGGAAATTATTGGCATTATTTTCTACCTCAAACTATTTTGTATTTATCATGTATGTATACTTACTTTGAATCTGGTAAATCCAAAGGATCTGACTTTGACCTGATTCTTCTTCTTATAACTTTCAGCTCTCTTTTTGCTGACTAATCTTCTTCTTCACTTTCGCTTTCAAATGGGATGAACATTGCAATGCTGTCAATTTTTTTTTTTTTTTTTTTGCATATTTAGGTATATAACGACAATTTGAAATACTTGTGATTTTTGAATGTTCATTCAAAATTTAAAACAGAAAACATAAATACCCACCTACCTGTCAATTATCAGCTGTTTGTGTAGAACTCCATGTGGAATGTAAAGTAAATGAGAGTGGAGGCGTTTAAGGAATAGAATACCGATACTAAAACGACACTGGTGCATACGTCCTACCAAAACTTGACTACCATTTTGAAAGAGCTCAGCTGATGGTTAACTCTCAAATTTGACAGCTTTGCTTTTCTCAGCTTTTTTTGTAGATAAGCCAACCTTGCCTAGAGTGAGTTTTGGAACTAGTACATTGGTGACTGTACGTGGATTCTCTTTGTGCTGTTTTCTGAAAATCAGCTTTTGAATTCAACTTTGTAAATTCAACTATTTTTTATTAGAAAAAAACTCACAAACAAAAATAAATAAATAAAAAATTAAATAGGTAATATTTGATAAAGGTAAACTTTGAAATTTCAGTGTAATTAAAGTGTCTTGAGCTGCAAATGCAGATGCATGAAACGAAAACGATGGACACATTTTTAAGGTACCTACCATTGCAAGTGGTCGCAGTGGCTTAGTGGTTAGTGTGTTGGACTACTAAGCGAGGGGTCCAGGTTCGAATCCCGCAAAAACCCAAATTCCAACTCAGGGTTTTTTTCACTGCGCCACCTCTCGCGAACGTCTGACAAACATCCGAGAGTATAACTGTCATGAAAGAGCTTCTCAATTGGCCCGTTTGGAACCGGCACAAAATTGTAGATCCCTTCCATTCGTTCCAAAAATTAAAATCTCACACAAAACGAATGGTTGCGAGAAGTTAGGCCCTGGGTCCCTACAGACCTGTTACGCCAACTATTATTATTATTATTACCATTGCAAGCAATATGAAAATATGCTGCAACAATCTCTTCGAGGCTTGAATCTAGGTAAAATTAAACAATGTGCCCATCAGAATGGGGTTTGTACGTTCAGAATGTTGGAAACGTGACAGGCGTAGATTATATCACATTGTGAATTTTGATTATCTCGAAAGGATAGTGCTTTTTCAATCTCAGCGAATCGTAAGTCCTATGAACTAGCCAGACTTTGACACTAACTACTTACTACTACCTATCTACTTGCAAATTGAAACTATTTCTGAATGCGATGAGAAAATCAAGGAGTATTTATGGCACATTACTCTGCCATATTTTCAAAAAAATTTGGCCAAACTGGAATCCAATCGGATCGAGGATCTTACTTCTATCAAATAAGATCATGCGTAACATTATTTGTGTCATGAATGTCATTGCCCCATGAGCCAAAGTACCAGAAGGAGAAACCGTTCTTATAGCGAATTCTGTCGGAGCTAAAGTTCGATGAAGATGAGAATGCGACCCTTATATAAGTTCTCTGTATAACTTAAATGAGAACGCTCTAACTAGGCCACTTGAAAATCACAATATTGCAATATACCTATAGTATACTCGCAAACTTGTTGAAGTGTTTTCAAGCGTTACCACTCTTAGATCTATATAATATCTATAAGTCCGAGTCCCTATTCATAGACTTCGTACCAACAGTAGGTACTGAGCCATCCATATAGGTAATCGAATTTCGTTTAGGTATTCAATTTATTTTTTCTTCATTTAATTTATAATAAATGTTTTGTTAAAAGAATAAATCAAATCTGTTGTCTGTCCAATTGTTGACGAAAACAAGATATCAGCCTTGTAATAAGAACGCTGGCTCCAGGTGTATAAAACCCACCTCAAGCTGACGACAAAAAATAAATTCGCTTTATTTCCAATCAACGTTTGGATCTTTGTCCTCCTCTTTATTTAGTTTTTTTTTTATTCAAACGAACTAAACGACAATAAAAGACAGAACGTTTCCTTTCAGTCACAGGTTCATTGAAACCTAATGTCTGCGACATTAATTACCACTTAACCAGACAACAAAAATACTTAAGCGAAATTCTGCTTAAAAGGCAATCAAATTGAATAACGAGCCTCATTTCATGTCCATTCATCTTCAGTTTCCTTTCAACTCCGAGTCAATCATTTCGCATTCGTCAGACGAAGCTTTTTCTTACACACATGTGCGAGAATACAATAACCGACATCAAAGAAAAAACGAATCCATGCGTGCTGTGTCCATAGACGAATACCTACATTTTTCGAAAATCATCATTATTCAGGGTCATCACGACAACATCACCAGACGAAATTTATCACCCAGCCGAGCTTCAAAAGGTTCTACGTACACATATTTCTATTCTCTTTGCTCTGTGTTATCGTTTTCAAGTTTTTTTTTTTCCTCTTCGTTTCATTCTTTTATAGAATTCCAAATTGACTCTGGAAATGTCTTTCATTCCTTTGTGGGATTGGGTCGCCGAAATCGTATCGAAGTCGAGACTAAAATAGAATAGACCGTTGCGACAAGCCTTGAGATTCATTTATGCGTCTCAGAGACACCCATTCCAAAGAATTATCTAATTCAACATATTCCTCTAACTCATAGATTTATCGCCGGGGATCAGTTTTGTCCGCACTACAGCCGAGATACAAATTATAATTTCAAATGAGCACGAGGCGTTGGAGAAACGCACCGTAAATTAGAGCGCCGAATAGGAAACATGCGATGTGCATCCACCACCAGCTAGCCCTGAACTTAGTCCACCCACCACCAACAGCAGATAAATCACACACAACTATGAATTTACTACTTGACACGTTAAAAATAACCTGTATCTCGCACCAGAAATGCGGGAGAAAAAAATAAAAACAACCCGAGGGATGAATAAATTGTAAATCGTTTAGATATTCAATTATATCAACCGCAGCCTATTTTTCTTAGTCGGCTTAATTATTATTTATTTTGGAGAAGGATTTTTAATCTCCGCAAAAAAAAAATAGCAATCCGAAGCCCAAATTGAGATACACCGCTCCGGCTACAGACTACATCTTTGGATACAGTGTGACGTCATCTACTCGAGCATCAGCGTAGAGTGGGAAGTTTAATTTCAATATGGCTCACAGTCAGTTGGGAAAAAACAAGTCGGCCTTAGACACAGTTCGGGATTTGCCATGTTCTGTACAACTGCGGTATATTTGTGCGGTTTCCATTGCGTTCTTTCTCGGGTTCCTCATAGACCAACAGTAGTGGCAGTTTAATTTGAATAATTTTAAAGTTGTTTAGCCTGCAGATTTGTGCGAAAGATACGCCTTATTAATGTGCGCGAAGAAGTAACAACGATTTAGAAAATGTGCCGGCGGAAATATATTGAAAGTGCCCTGCAGAAAGTTGCTGATGCACGCCACTGCGGCTAGCCACGCCTCCAGCACATCGCGGAAGCCATGATTGTGAAGCGAAACGACCGATAACTCAACGAAACAGCACCATCATGGTGGTAAGTAACTTAGATCTACCATATCCGAATGGCAAGCCCATTTCGATTTCCACTCTCCGACTGAGTTTCATTCTCACTCAAAACGCCTTCCACTCTGGCGGCACACATTCCATTCATGCCAACTCGCTCTGTCCATAGCCGAGTGACGGAGATAGCCGCTACAGCATGTTGTGTGCTCTTAAAAAGTGAATTTTGTGTGTGGGAAAATGAATAAAACTGTCTTGTGTGTAGCACGCCGCCGCCGATCTGAGCTGAGCACAGAAGCGCCCCAACAACAAAACATAAAAGAAATTGCTTTTATGGCCACTTTAAGTGCGACTGAGATGGCCTCATTATCGTTTCGAATATCTATCCGCCAATGAATATAATATACAGTATCTGTAGGTACATACCCAGAGATAATGCCAGAATGGGACATAAAGACGTGCAGTTAGAACGGGGATTTAAGTAAGTGGAAACGAGATCGTAACAATGTGCATAAAAATAAAAATCATTGCACTGATTGAAATAAAAAAGAAAAACATAGAAAAACGGGAACACCAAGAAGAAGAGGGTTTTTTTTCGGATGTTGCTGTTGGTAGTACACAGGCGCAATTTTAAGCTCATGGATGAATTCTGTGGACTATTGGGTTCTCTCTCTGGGCGCTCTCAAGAATTTCGCGCTCGTAAAAGAGATAGATGCCGCAACGGAGAGCGACCGTGTTTTCCTTTATGAGTTTTATTTGTTTTAGTGCGTGTCAAAAAGTTTTAATTGAACAGGTTGAATAATTATTGTAATTTTATTAATTTCCCTATACAATAGCATTATAGGCACATTTTAATTTGGTTTCTTTGCCTTTGTCTTAAGCTGAAAGTGCACTGTTAATTAATTTTTTTTTTGTCTGTTGTTCCTTCGAAGTTAAATTTTAGTGCGCAAACTTCGAACCAGTGGCGGGATAGGGATTTTAAATGAATTTAATTGCCACCACGGCTTTTTAGATGTTCCAACTTAAAAGGGGGCAATTTTGTTAACAGAACTTAATTGGTATCAATTTCGATGCGATAAATAACGCACAATTGGTTTTATGTGGTTTAGAGTCACAGCTCATTGCTAGGGAGCCAACATAGGCATTATTTTAACCGGGAGTATGGTAATAGATAGGTAGTGACTATGTGGTGTTGTTCCGACGGAAAGTACAAGTTTCACTGAGTACCTATAGGATTGGATGTAGATAGGTATTTCTGAAGAAAACGCGTAGCACTGCGACAGTAAGGTGGTTGCTCCATGAGTATCAATTACTTTTTTAACAGAAGCCATCCATAAATAAATAAAGTAGATCTTTGAATGATTTCACCTGCAAATGCGATGATATAAAAAGAAAGAAAGAGAGCGATTTAACTTGAAACCAAGGTTGGTGACAGTATCTACAAAATTAAGTTGCTTATTATTTAAGAATACAATGTTTCTTAGAGATAAGAATAAGTTGGGATTTGTTAGGATTTAGATCGAGTCTATTACATAATGACCAGTTGAATATTGCCGACAGATCTTCGTTTATTCTAACAACAAGATCCTCAACGAGCCCTAGTGGTCGCGACAAGTAAATCTGAGCATCATCAGCGTAGAGATGAATGTTCACATTCGAGCATACTTTAGGTAGGTCATTGATGAAGATGCAAAGGAGTATAGGTCCTAAAACTGATCCCTGTGGTACTCCTGTAACCAATGATCTAAACCGTGAAGTTTTGCCATCATGACAAACCCTTTGAAAGCGATTTTCTAAATAGGTATTTATCAAATAATGCACAGATCTTTCACTAAATCCAAAATATAGCCTCAGCTTGTGACATAGTACCTTATGATCCACGCTGTCAAAGGCCTTAGAGAAATCAAGCAAACAAAGAGCCGTTATATTGTCTTTATCATATTTGACCCTTATATCGTCAAGGATTTTAATCATAGCCGACGAACAGCTATGATTTGCTCGAAAACCAGATTGAACAGGGGATAGCAAACAGTGTTGATTTAAGTAGCTTGAAATTTGGTGTGCAAGAATTTTCTCCAAGACCTTTGACAAACAAGGTAAAATACTTATTGGTCGAAAGTCGGTTGCCGCAGATGGCTGAGGTTTTTTCGGAACCGGAATGACTTTAGCCACCTTCCAAATATCGGGAAAGGTAGAGCACGTAATACAGAAATTGATGATATGTGTGAGACAGCTTAAGATATGGGGTAATATCATCTTCACAAAGCGAAGAGGTACTCCATCCTCACCTACAGCATTGGACTTTAGAGAACGAATGGTATTTATAACATCAATTTCTGAGACGAATTCAAAGTTAATGTCAGAGCTAAAAGATAGTTGGCTATCCGGCGTAAAACACGTACTATTCACAGATCTGGTAAGAAATGCATCGTTAAGGTCGTTTACATTCGGCACGCTATCAATAACGGCCTTTTTCCCAACTCCAATGGAGCGTAAATTGCTCCACAGTTTCTTAGAGGTTTGGTCAGTACTCAGTTTTGATAGAAAATATCTTTTTTTTGCTCTTCTCGTAAGCCCTCTGGCGTATAATTTGTTACGAGCTTTCATGGCACTGTGAACTTCACGTGTGAACCACAGGCATTTTGTATTCCGTATTGCAACAGTTTTTTATGGAACGTGCCTGTTAAAAAGGTCAACCAACAGGGTTTGTATATGATCTACTTTTTCATTAGCATTTGAATAGCAGTCACGCCATGGAAGAAGGTTAGCATTCAGTTGCAAAATATTGTTATCTACAGAGGAAAAGTCTCTAAATTGGAAAGATGATGGTTTAGGGAAACAAATTATTTTGGTCTTTTTTCACAAACATTTCTTAGCATAGTTTCTTTAGGCGTAATTTCAGGGATCAATTATATTCCAGAAGCTGACTTATAGCGGGGGCTGAACTTACACGTCATTTTGTTGTATATACCTAGACACATACATAAGTATGTGTAGCTATCTGAAGGTTTAGGACCTAAGATCTGCGAAAGAAGAAATGGGAAATACTTTTAGTAGATGCTAGCAAAACAAATACAATACCTAACTAAATTATTTGAAGCACTCAGAAATTAAACATGTTTTTTTTAAGCCCTTAAAACATAGGTACACCCTGATGGATGCGTCGAGTCTATGGTTCAAGTTTAAGACCTAAATGTATAGATAAAATAGAATATGAACTCTGTGGCAATAAGTTGAGTTTTTTACATTACAAAATTCTCGTTTTCCTTAGCTTTCTTTTAGTCCAGGTCCCATCACTCTACGACAATTAAGAACCGTTATATATGAAGAAAACTGAACAGCTTTAATTTACTTGGACTATGTAATCCAATAGATTTGAAAAAATTAAGATAAATTTCTTTTGCTCACACTGAAAAACTACCAAAATTGACATAAGCTACTTCAACTTATTGCCACCGAACTAAAGGAGAACGTATTTACCTACCTATACATACCTACGTTACAACTTTGTGGGTTAGTCAATTCTTAATAAAGCTTTACACGCAGTCCTTTGTCGTTTGCTCTATAGGTGCAACATGAGACTAAACAGATATCTGTGCAGAATGTAAAAACTGAATTCAAAAAGCAATTCATATCTACTCTTTAAAATAATTGGCAGTGAGTCAACTTGTCCCAGTTGGCAACAAGCCCCCGATCTCCTCTAAAGCACAAACTTTAAAAAACGATCACAAAAGCCACAATCATTGTTGGAGAGAGACTGAGGCCGAAATCTTAGGAAGTGTAAAGAACTAGTCTAACAAATTGTCGAAAATTATATAATATTGAATGGGTGTTTATGGTTTATGGGAATGTTTTCACGGTTTCCTGGGGTGACAATTATTGAGAAAGGTATCTATATAGCAGAAGCTCTTGTATGACGTTATGAAAATGGACACCTTGGATGACCGAGAGATCTGTGAGCACTTAAAAGTTAGCTCAACGGTATACTCGTACATTACTCACACGACCATTTCACAATTATAAGGTAGGTACCTACCTATATACATTTTCACAAACTCATAGCCCCTATTCCATTAAATATTTAAATCAGTAACATACAACCAAAAACAAATGCGGATATGGTGCGCCTTAAAATTCAATTAAGAGTCGTTTCCCAAATCAGCGAGTCCTACCAACGTGACTCCGAGCACCGTAGATTCGTGGATATACTTTACTTCCAGTAAGAGTGCAGTGCACAGTCACAGTCACAGTCACCAGGCACAGGATAATTTATGGCATGTCACGTAATAGCACCACTGCAACAATGGCACAGTTACACACTTTTACGAATGGCACGGCGAGGCACGAGAGACACGCCGGCTGTTGCTGCTCTTAACCCGCTACGGGATGACCTTTTAATGGACATAACTGCAGTATGGTTAATTCTGTTGCTTTCACACTTCATTTGGAATACAATGTTTGAGTTTTTTTTTCCATTTTCTGTGAGGTACCTACCTACTTTTTTTGTTTTCTCTTGAGCCCACCTATCGATTTCATTAGTTTTATAACCCCATTGCCAATTTTATGTCCTTTTTCCAGTTATGTTTTCACTCCGAAAAAGAAAATTTAACCCAGAGGACGTTATCCTTTCGATGTGTTTTTTTTTTTGTGTCTTCATCATTATTACCTCCAACAACGGCACCGTATGGTCTGATGGAAACGAGGGACGCTCATGTCTGCTGTTTGTTTCTCCTTGGAAATTCGATATCTCACTTGAAATGGTGGCTATCGCTTTTCTATTCCTCCTACTACATTTATAATCGAATATATGGAGATGATAGCACACGGGAAATGGCTAAAAAAGGACCAACAGTCAAAGGGCAAGAAGTTGTCTAAAGAAATAGCTGGTAATCGGAATAGATCGAAAAAGAAATGAAAATTCTTCATCCTCGCCCGTTGGATGTAACTATATGTATATGTGTATGTGTAGTGTATATCTACGAGTTTTCTTGTTTTGTGGGGACCTAAATGCCGTAGAGGAGATAATTTATCGACTTGTGTTTGTTTTCTATATAACTGGCTAAGGATTTTTTTCTCGTCTTGTTATACCCATTTCCGTCATCGGCGACTTTGTCGTCGATTGACGTATTGAGTGCCATTTGTTTTGGGCGCAAAATTATTTATACATCCACTTTGTGTACGAATTGAAATGGCACATTTGGGAGCAAACAAACAGAAAAGCAGAATAAAAGAATTTTTTTTATTCCTATGTGAGTATTGCTATATATCTACATGAAAAACAGCAAAGGAAAGCAAAAGTCAGAAATAAGTTTGGCATTTTATTCCTATAAGATTTTTTTTTGTGTTCTGTGCTGAAACAAGGGATTTCACTATCACTAAATCTGTCAAAAAAGAATGAGCCAACATATATAGATGAAGGGGGGATATATAGGTACAGTTGGACTACTTTAGCGACTTAAATTCGTTGAATAGCAGTCTTTTTCGGTAGAACGAATTTAAGTGTTTGATGTAACTAACGACTGCGGGTAGAATGCTTTCTTTGATGTAGGGCGAATTACAGAGCGCTTTCTGTATATGGCGTTTAATGGGGGAATTACCATTTATTAACAAAATTAATTGGCGTAAGACTACCTACTTACCGTCGAGGTGTTGTGTTTACCAAAAATGTTCCTGTTCCCAAATATTAAAATTTTCCAAGAACATATTATAAAATCTAACTAGTTTTAGAGACGCAAATTAAGGTTTAGAGGTTATTACCTTATTCAGAAGCATAATAGCTGGTCCTTTATATAATAAATGTGAAATGAGAATTAATTTCTCACAGGTCTCTTATCATTGACAGTAGCTTCGGCCTTTCATGGCCTATGCGTATAGTAGGATATCCTTTTGGAGATGCGTTTTTGTTACTCTCAGTTTTTCCATATTGCCATGTCAGGCCGCGTCGTGCATTTACATCAGTTTTCGACCCATTTTGGTTAAGCTTCATCCTATAACCACGTATCTCACGAATCTCTTGCCTCACTCTTTTTTAGTCGTTAACACCATCTGCAGTCTTGGTAAGCTTGGACAGTGATGTTACCTTCAGAATTTATTAGAATGAGTTCGTCTAGTTGGAACTCGATTCTCTTGTTGAGCTGACCAAATTTTTCGAAAATTTCCTCATGGTTTACCTTAATACCAGCCAGATCGGAACATATAGCTACTTTAAGTCGACCTCTGTCGCCAGTTTTTGACGACTCATATAGAATTTCCTGAGATTTTCGGTGCCTTAATTCCTGTCAGAGCAATCATTGTTCGGTCGCTTGTAGGTACTTGAACTGGAGTTAAAACCAACACAATGATTATCTTCGGACGAAACTTTCAATAGGCTTCCGTTATTGCAATCAGCCTTAGCTATTTGGACTTGTGGTTATTTATAATGAAAGCCCATGAAGCTGAGATCTAAAGTTGTTTGGTTTCTTTTAGGTATGGGTTCCAAAAATGTACGAAAATAAACTCCAAATAAGGTAGGTATATTAAAAACAATGAAAAATACTCTCGTACTAGCCGGAAGGTCCACACTCTTTCTAATGAAGCTAAGAACGTTTATGTCATTTTTAAATGAAAGCAGCAGTTGGTACAATACTTACTTCTCAATGGATCAGAAGCTGTTTCAAATAGACGTATGTTGGAAGACGCCTTCAACTCATAGTCTTGACAATCGAGGTGCTATCTCAATGGACGAAAAGGTCCCCATCTCATGAAAGCATACAAACGCATAATATTTTACTTGCTTATAATGTAATATTGTGTCGTACAAACGTAATTACTAATATTGTGGATAATGCTGCATTTGCACTGTCAGACATTTCTAACACGGAAGATTTAAGAGATGCTAAGTACGAAATAGCCGTGTGACGGAAAGGGACAGAATCATCTAACACGCAAAAAAAAACGTGACACGTATTTAGGTCGGCCATCTTGTTTACGTGGTAGGAATTATAGGAGAGCTCCGAATGTTGATATTTTTATAGCGATGGCTAAAGAAAGTCCGCCCTCCTATAAAACAATATGGCTCCCGGAAGTCATGAACGGGCATAATATATTATACTTATTTACTTCGTATAAATGACTGATGAATTGCTGGTTTAATTTACTGAAACTAGCTACCACTGTCATTTCAGATGTTTTAAATAAGAAATACAAATGTTTTCAAGTAATTGCAGACATGTTGGTCAGATATTCTGTTAAGGACCATTCACATGAGCGCGAACTGCGAATAGGCGAAATGCGAACAAATCAAATTAACTGTATTTATGAATTGAAAATTGCTATTTGTTTTACCACAAAAGCTTTATATTCAATTAATATAACACCTAATCAAAAAAAAAAAAAATAAAGTGCACGACTGGGTCGAACGAAACTTTCTCGATACTAGATTAAAGAAAACAAAAATTGGATAACTATCTCAAATGACAGTTATATAAAATAACAATATAAGTTTTTAAAAGTTTAAGCTCTCAGTAACAGGCAACTGTCCCAAGTTCTGGCTAGAGGGCTATAAACCGCAACTGTACTATTTTATAAGGCCTTACAACTCACATCTTCGAATTTTTTGAGAAAAGGAAAGTACGGGATCTTATTAATAATACTTATATTATTTTTTATATGTATATTGGTCAAAATTGTTAGAGCGGTTTTTGTAAAATTTGCCAGACAAAACAGTACCAAATATTGCAATGTTTAATTTAAGCATTGCTTCGTAGTTTTAATGAAATCAACGATGGGGTTTTCGAGATATGAGCAGTTTTTAAAATTAGCGTTGTCGGTGCTTCGAATTGAAAATTAAGGACACAATAGTTTTGAAAACATTGATTTGACTGTCTGCATTTTGCTCAGATTCGTTGTTGCCTTTTCAGGTAAACTAAACAAAACAAAATTTAAAAAAAAAATAAAATTTTCAAAAATCCTGTGTACGATAATAATGAGAAAAACTGAGTTTGCTGTTGTTCTAATGGACCACATTACCTTAAAAATTTATTTTTGGAACAATCGTATAGGTAGACCGTTTTCGAGATATTTCGAAATTTCAAAAGTAGGTACCGTTGTTCGAATTTTTAGCCAAAAACTGGGTACGCAGTCGTAGTGACCTCACCTACTTAAGCTTAAATATCAATTTTAGTTGAAATCGTTGGAGCCGTTTTCCGGTAAACTGAAAAAAACTAAATGTTAAAAATTTATTTTTTTCAAAAATCCATTGTACGATAATATAGAGAAAAACTAAGTTTGCTATTAAGTTATAAATGACCACATTACCTTAGAATTTATTTTTTGTTACAATTGTATAGAGCGTTTTCGAGATATGTCGAAATTTCAAAAGTACCGTTGTTCGAATTTTAAGCCAAAAACTGGGTACGCAGTCCTGGTAATCTCACCTACTTAAGCTTAAATATTAATGTTAGTTGAAATCGTTAGAGCCGTTTTCGATTAAATCAAACTGGTACGAAAATGTTATATGGGAAGTAGGTACCATTAATATTGAGGTTAGCTTTAAAAAAAAAAACACCTCCCGAGCTGTAAGCCCAAAAACTCCAAATCCGAGCCGTTTAGGCTGTAGGCCTGTGGAAGGACGGACAGACAGAATTGATTAAAATCTCGAGTTCGAAATTTTGTACGAAACCAATATCTTTCTCTTACTACGTAATGGAGAAAGTTAAAAACCGAGACTTGATTAATTAAAATAACGAAATTTACAATTACAGCAATTCTCCCGCGAATTGAAAATTTTTGCCGCGAACTGTCACACTTTATTCACAATCCACATAAAACAGTCGCGATCCACGAACCTGCGAATGAAAAATTCGCTCGAACTTAACCTTCAACAATACAAATGAGTCGCGGGTAGCTGCGACTAAAAAAATTTTTCATGTAAATGAAGTGTCAGAATCTACGAATATTCGCCAGTTCGTGGTTCGCAATTCGCTCTCATGTGAATGGTCCTTTAATTTCCGCTAATTTCAGATACGCAATCTATAATAATTGTGGGTATAACAGGCGTCTGATTGGTGATCTCATTCTTACGCCTTTAAAGCGCGATGACTGCGGATAAACCCATTTCTCTGTCCCGTTTCATGCAAAGATGCGCATAAGTGATGGTGTAAATGCAGTTGAAGCCATACGGTTTGATTTGACACTTGTCAAATAACTCTACACTTTTTGGAGTTAAAATGATAAATGCGAATAAATTAGAAACCATTCTCGTAATAAAAATCAAAAGGTTATAACGTTGTAAGAAAATTACCTCGCGCTTATCTTTTAACTATTTCCTGTTTCAATAGAACTTATCTACTACCAATATGAAATTATTTCGTATTTTCACAGTTTGTTTCTTTGTGTATATTAGAGAACAGTTTTTTTTTTGACAAGATTTTGAGTCAATATTACTCTCTAAGCTATGACATCGCGTCAGCCTTAAATGTTGTTTGTTTAGTTAAAATCGACATCCTTGTGTAATTTTGCGAAACACTCAATACAGCAATAAGTTATCTTCGGCAATATAGTTCCTAACTTATGTCTACAGATATGTTGCCATAACTTAAAAAATAAATCTCTCCTTCGATAAACTTCTTTTTCATTTTAATAGTCTAATTCGATTCATTAAGATACATTGATGAACCCGTTTCGTATACTCCATTATCTTCAGTTAAGTATGCATTATTAAAACACAATTAATAAGCGAAAACATTGCCACGTTTGATTTGAATGGTTAATTTATGATGCGACATGTTGTTTCATTTTTATTTATGTCCCCTTAAGGACCGGTTCGCGTAGTGCTTTCGCTTCCATCAAAACTTCAAATAAATTGACCATTTAATGATAATGGCGGATTTTGTTTATTTTTGTGACAAATAAAATTAGATATGTACCTATTTCACATTAGAGACACTTAATGGCACAATAAAATGTGTGAACATTTTTTCCCAATGAGAATTTGCTTGCAAATCGAATTGGCCAACAATCGATAATGGCCATCCTCATCATCATATCATTTATCGAATAATGTGTCATTTTGGTTAAATGTTATGGCCAGCTAAGTAGCGGGCAATGATTAAGGAGGGTTATAGTGATTTGCATTTTTGTATACGTTGTTTGATTCGATATAGGGGAAGTAGTTCTTGAAAGAAGTTTTGTAATTTTTGTTTTGTGGTTGCTTTTTGAATACAATTGACATTTGCGTTGAGGCCATTTCTGTAAGATTGTCATTTCAAAATATAAGAAGTCATGTTCGTTATTTACTTAGGTTTGGATAGTCCAAATTCCACATTCCACGGGTATAGCTAGCCTTAAAATTTTATTTCCAAGATGCATAGGATGTTGAACTTTGCTACAAGAAATACTTGGTCTTAGCTTATCTTAACAGTTGTAGTCCGTTATTGATATAACAATCGAATGCCCGATTGAAATATCAATCTAACGTTTTCAAAAATAGTAAAAAATTACCATTGACCGCTAGACATAATAATTATGTATATATAATATATTATATTCATCTCAGATATAAAGGGTTTCTCAATAAGACCGCTACAAAAGTGTGAAAGTACGTTCGATGCCATTATGTATGGAACTCGATTTCTTTTTGTACGGCCACCACGGGCACGCTTGCAGAAGTCCAGACGCTGAACCCAATTTTCGACGATTTTCAATAATAAATCGGCCGATACTGCTGCAATTTCACGTTCGATATTCGTACGAAGTTCATCAATCGTCGCTGGTTTGTTGGCATAGACCATAGACTTTACGTAGCCTCACAGGAAATACTCCAACGGCGTCAAATCGCACGACCGAGTCGGCCAAGCGACTGGACCATTTCGTGACCAAACCAAACTTGGTTTCCAATGAATTGATTGTGACATTCGCTGTGTGGCTTGTGGCACCGTCCTGTTGGAACCACATGTCCTCCCAGTCCATATCATCCAATTGGGACCAAAAATATTCAGTTATCATTGAACGGTAGCGATTCCCATTCAAAGTAACGTGCCGGTCTTGATCATCACGGAAGAAGTACGGCCCAGTGACGCCGCCGGCCCATAAACCACATCAAACCGTAATTTTTTCGGGATGCATAATTATGACTCATGGAGTACCTACGTGTGGATTGCTGCCTGACCAATATCGCATATTTTGTTTATTGACGAAGCCATTCAGCCAGAAATGATATCGCTGAAGAACGTAGCGCTGTTAACGTTGAGGCCACTGACTCCGAATTTCGATAGTAGGTAAATTCAAATAATTTCGACTCGTTTTTGGCTCGTATATCTTTCCATCATGAAATGGCAATCCTTACTGAAGAGAAATGACAAAAGAGCGGCAAGAAATTCGCGGTCGTTTGCTGTCCCTATCGCTCTACTTTTGTAGCGTCCCTGTTGATTTATAAACGCCCTGCATCAAAAGGGTTATTCTTACTTAAAAAATAGCGATTCAGTTAGTCTCACTCTTTAATTAAATTTATTCCAAATTACAAAATGGACGAACTTCGCCGCCGATATAGTTCGATTTGACTGCCGATTCTTACTTTTAATAGAATTTGATTGCCAGCTGAACTTTCCATCACATTCACTGCCATGTCATTCAAATATGAGACTGATGTTTCCGTGGGGGCCACGTCATTTGTATTTATATATAGAAGGTATACCGCGTATACGTGTTAATATGAGGCCATGGCATTCAAAAATGAATGACAGGAAATGTTTCATTGGAGTAAGTATTTCCAAAAAATGTATATTTTAGTTGTTTTGCTCAAATATCAATATCAGCTATATTTTTCCAAATTTTGCTCAGTCCTAGTAAACTGTTGATCAACAGAGGCCAGGCTCTTTAATCCCTATTGAGTTTGTTCATAATGTCGTGCATAATGAACTTACGGCCTTATCTTTACCTTGGCCCGTCATACCCATATGATTGACACGGCCATTGTGGAAACATTGCGTGTCATTCATATTTGATTAACGTGGCTTTTACGAGAAAAAATTGTTAATTTGTTAAAACCGGTTAAAACCCAACAATTTTCTATTTTGCCTTCAGAAATGTTGCCAAAATTGGGTTGGCAGCAAATGTTCTAGCAGGCATCTTATTGTGAGGTACATTGAAAAGCACTTCCCTAAAAGTTATATTTCACAACCTCTGCTAGAGCTCCACTGCAAATAATAAAACTGACATAGGTATAATTCCGCTTCTCATCACAGGTAAACAAAACGTTCCAGACACTTTGGATCACAGGAGATTTAGGAAAATTCTTAGACTATTCAGGAAAAAAGGTCAGAAAACTAGTCGGAATCTTTGCAAAAAAGAGGGTATAAGACGTTTAATCCGAGTTTGGAATTAATGCATAAAAAGAAGAAGAAAACATATGTACCAACTATCATACAATCAAGAAATCAGCAACCATTATGCCCGTTCCTATGCGCACCTTTCTCTGAAAAATAAAACATGCCGCTGAAAGCAGTTTACTATTTCTAAGAAAAGCATCTGATCTTCACTTAGAAGGAGAAAATGCCTTAGCGTATGACTAGGTACTTACGATCCATTATAACTTTTAGCTGGTTAGACAGTCCAAAAAAAATCTGGCAACGTCAACATTGGGACGAAATCTGCAGAATTAAACGCATTCGTATGTATAATGAACGCCATTTAAACAATTTCCTGTTCATTTTATGAAAACACCTAAATGAGATAAATAGATGCATACCCACAAACGATCTTGCTCACAATCGTTTACCGAAAACAACAATAAGATTCCTAATCGGCACCAAGTGTCTTTCGCATAATAATCTCAACCCCAAACGATTACTCTGGTACTAACTAGCACCCAGAAAATCAATTACTGCATTTTCGGTGTTTAATTTGATAGTTCGAATTCAAATGTAAATGCCGGCTAATAAATTATTTGGGGCTTTCCATATGCAAACTAGTTTCTCGATGCCTGAAACTCGTTCATGTTTGAACGCCCACTGTTAGTGGTGGTGGTTCATGATGCTCGACGCGCCACGGGTGATTATCCGAATCCGAACCGAAAAGAGAACTACCAACAACTCGAAACTAATTTAATTCTGTTCATTTTGAGTTTAATTCAATTTTTCATTTGTTTAAAAATATAAATTCAGATACACCCGATCGATTGCGTATTATTCGTCACCTGTTTCAGATTTGTCAGCTCATTGGGTGTGATGGTCCCCTTCACACCTTCATAAATTTTACTTTTTATTTCCTCCTTCCAAAGAGTGTCTATATATGCGAGTGATAATACTTTGTTCACGCGAGGAGAGCGGTAGGTGCAGGACGCGAATGAAGTTCTTAATCTGAAAACATGGCTCGCCCTTCGATTCATTCTTTTTTTGTCTGTATTTTCAAGTTTATTAAGATTAAATCTGACGGTTGTATAAGCATAATGTATTTTTGGCTTCGGTGTGTCTGTCTTCTATTTCTATCTCTCGCATCAGCATGGAGGAAACTATTTTTGTGTGAATTATTTTGAGGTAATAAATCTTGTTTACGACTTGCCACCATTTTCGGTGAACAGTGTTTTATTTTATTTTTTTGGTAGTATTTCCTAAAATTAAACTGAAAGGGGAGTGCGTGGTTTTATTCTTTGTTGAGGGGGCTAGGCTGTCTATCTAGCACTCCCTGTTTTTTTTTTAGCCTCTCGCGCATTGTGTTTACTTAGAGAGATCGTTTTATCTTTGACCCTGGAATGCCATAAACATGTACGATTCCATTGAGAGATGTATTTATGAGTGATCGCTTGTATTTTGTTGGCTGATTGTCGAATGAGTGTGTATTCATGATACGATGACTCACGAATGGATTTATGGCACTTTCACAAAGTTGATATAGGCAACTAGGTATAAGCTTAATGACAATAGGGTTGCTCTTTTCTCGTTTGGTTAAAGTAATTTTTAGATTCAGTTATCATCATAGGTACGTTGCCATCAAGATGAACTTATATTATATTCATATGAATGAATTTTTAAATTCGCCACATGAAAATGACAGATTTGGGGAGTATTTCCCTTTGGTTATTCATATGGCAAAATATTTGTTTTGCAAAAACATACAAAGGTATGTATAAGAAAAATTCTTTCAAGCTGCTGTTGCTTGCTGCACGAATTTCTATACTAAAGCTGGAAAGGCGAGCAAGTTATTTAACTATGCCACGGACCGAACTGAAGCACTACGATATTCAAATTTCCTTTTAAGTGACTCTATTGTTTAAAAATACTGCCGTCTGACTGCATAATATATGCGGGGACTTATATAAATTTTATGTTCAATTCAAAAGCTTCACAAGAACTCACGGAAAGAGCGATCGAATGAAACGAGCGGAGAGCAAATAGGTGACGGAGTTGTTCTATTAAACGAACAAGGTTTTGAGGTTTTACCACCTTCAAGGATATATGACACCAACCATACCATGTGAAATTCAGTATGAAAACCTTAGGGTAGAGTTACAGTCGGTGCTGAACATAAAGAAAACAACAACAACTGATACTGTTTAACTAGAACAAGCCATTCAATTTGGACGACGAACATTTAGGGCCCAGTTAGTCCACAATTTCTGAATCCTTATGTGTCCGTGTCGACTTTAAGGCCGCATATAATAGCACTTTTGTAGACTAGTAATAGAGCAGAGGCTAGTTTTATTTTCTAGTCTAGTAAAGTTTGCCAGAATGACGATGAAGAAGGCTTGCTCCTAGGTGGAAATAATCTCAGCGAGACATTTGAAACAAGGGATCTAGATATAGCGATGCGGTATACGCGGACTACTTTAAATCGTTTTTCAGTAAATTAGTATGGAAGTTCGACAGGGGCCCATTCTGTGGAATCCCTTGCATATGCTGTCGACATTGAAATCATTGGGCGAACTCAACCATCTGTCTCTTATTGTGTACAAATATTGAGGCAGAATCGGAAAAAAATAGTGATCTAGCCCAAAGAAAAAGTACCTACTTAAATGCTGTCAACAAGAAGGGACCCATAACATCTCCTAACCATACCAAACGCCAAGGAAGTCAGCTGTAGCTTTGAGGTACTGGAGATAGACTTTTGGTTTACTCTTGCTCTTCTTACGTCCATCAAATCAGAAACTAAGCAAAAACTTATACGCTTGAAAGTCGCTGTTACTTTGTCTCTGAAAAATCAAAACGATTAGGACCTACGACCTTGTCAAGTAAGTAGATTAAGTCGTCACAGTCCTGCTGAATTGCTGCAGAGAACCATTGGCATTAGCAAAGACGTTTCTGAATTAAACGAGAGTATTCAATCCCCACTGGTAACTGGCGCTCGCTTTTATATCCACAAGACCATGTTAGGTAACTATTCCTTTACCACGGTCTGAATGATTGAAACGATACTAGTATGGCAGTCATTTCCAATTTCATTCAAAGATCAATTAGTGGTTTCAGAAGCGGACAAGTTCAAGTTGCACCATCATTTTCAACGTCAGCATTGTGGACATTATTTTGGTCTTGGTATATAGGTGTACCCCTCGCTGATGTTGGTCCTCTTGCGTTCTTGTGCAATTGGTTATTATAAATGAACAAAGTCCAAAAGAGCGCCTATCACATGAACAATGCCCTGCCGAAAGCCACTCTCTTTGTTGAATTTATATTAGCTAGTATCGCTTGTGGTCGAAAATCGACCATACCTTTTATAAGTATGTTCAAAAGCGTAATAATATTATTCTCGTTATTTATTTATGTTTTTTATAAACGAAACAAAATGAGCCACATCTATAATATAATGGAAAAATAAAGTGCCCGACTGGGTCGAACGATACTTTCTCGTTAAGATTGTCCATATGGACATAGAATCCCTTATTTCTGAGTAGGTACATATGTTTAGCAGTTCATTTACTACGATGGACCATAGCAGGGCGATAGAACGCCACTCTTGCCCCCAGAGTTTTAACAGAATCATATTAAGAATGCCTATATTATCTTTAATATGTATTTTAGTTAAAATCATTATAGCAGTTTTTGTAAAATTTGCCAGACAAAACAGTACCAAATATTGGAATGTTTAGTGTGAAAAAATACTATTGCGTAACTATTTAGCTGAAAACCGATTATAAGTTATTGTTCGGGATGTAAGATATGAGCAGTTTTTAAAATTAGCGTTTTCGGTGCTTCGAATTGAAAATTGAGGACACAATAGCTTTGAAAACATAAATTTAAATCCAAGTTTGCATTTGGTCAAAATCGTTATCGCCGTTTTCCGGTAAACTGAAAAAAAAATAAATTTAAAAAAAAAAATACTTTTTTCAAAAATCCATTGTACGATTATATAGAGAAAAAGTGCGTTTGCTATCAATTTATAAATGACAGTTGTTACAATCGTATAGACCGTTTTCGAGATATGTCGAAATTTCAAAAGTACCGTTGTTCGAATTTTTAGCCAAAAACTGGGTACGCAGTCATGGTAACCTCAC
Source organism: Cheilosia vernalis (assembly GCA_949126925.1). Lineage (NCBI taxonomy): Eukaryota > Metazoa > Arthropoda > Insecta > Diptera > Syrphidae > Cheilosia > Cheilosia vernalis. The sequence goes on along the minus strand of OX421358.1, from coordinate 96,582,177 downwards.
CTACCTAAACTTAACCCTAATCCTACCAAGGTATTTTCGTTAAATGCCATACCAAGGTGTGCCTCTCAGGCACATTGCATCTGACTGTATATCTAATTGATTGTGTTATAATATACATTTTATTCATTTTAACTTTTATTGAACATATCCATTCACCCATTTATTTCATTTCTTTTCTTAGCAGTTTCTGCAATTTATTGTTTTCTCCGAATGCTCAATACATACAGCTAGATTACATACCTAGGGGTGGAGGCTGGCTGGCACCCGGTTTGTTTATCAAGATATCTAAAATTCTGTAAATATATTTATTTTAGTTGTTTTATGTGTCAAAAAGCAATTGTTTAGAATACTAAAAGTCACAGTTCGATTAAAATTGTATCTAGAGAAATGTTGCGCTTTTTAGAATGAAATGTGCCTCCGCGGCACACCTTGGTAGGATTAGGGTTAAATATCAATATTGGTTGAAATCGTTAAAGACATTTTTGATAAAATCAAACTGGTACGAAAATTTTATATGGGAAGTACCATTAATATTGAAGTTACCTTGCAAAAAAAAAAAACCCTTCCGAACTGTAAGCCCAAAAATTCCAACTTAATTTTACCACTCTTAATGGCGACATCATGTGGACATCTATAGCACAGCACCTTTCAAATAACATAAGTTTCATTCTCCTCATTTCATATAAAATACCAAAAAAGCGTACGGAAAGCTCGGATGTCCACGTATTAATAAAATGAATTGTTGGATTTGTACGAATAGTCAATTGATCAATTGGTTTTGTCAAAGTGCAAGGTTCTTCTCTAACCAGGGAAAAACAGAAAAAAACCGCCCACTAAAAGTCACGCTCTCATAGAAGACGTAGCTCTATCTACAAGTCTTTAAAATCTCATCTTGACCGGGAACTGGCCTCGGTCAATAATATTAGCATATTCTGTGTCCCCATTTAATGGGTAGTTGCATTGGATTCCCTTTCGGACAATTTATGGGAATTTTTGTTCAACCTTCTCGGCAGGATTTGGGTTGACCAAGTTTCCGAGACCACACTTTTCGTCCGTATGTGTTTACCCGTTACGTTTCTGTTGGAAGCTTCTATATAAATACGGTCTATGTGCGCCAATGTTATGCATACATTATCCTAGCGAATGAATAATTCCGACATCCCGTGCAGATATAAACGATTTGGAGTTGTTGTATAGCTGTAGCTTGTGGCGAAAGTGGTTTATGGCAAGTGCTCTTTTATGTTCTACATTTCGCACTTTTCCTATATATGTATGGTATCCATGGTCTATGGCTTATGTATACACACATAAGATGGTGAAGTGAACTTTCATGAGGATCCCTGGCCAGTTGAACGGATAGCTGAAGGACAACGTGTTATTTCAGTAACCCACTTTGAAGTGATTTATGCTCGTCCGAATGGGGTGAGTACAAAAACATGGAAGATGATTTATGGTGGTTGGGTTTTCCCGTTAAGGGTTAAAGAGGTTTTCTTAGCTCAATTTTCATGGAAAGTTGTATTCGAAGGTTTTTTTTTTTTTTTTGGTTTAATTAGGTGATGCCGTGTTTATTATAAAATGATGCAGTTTTTTATTTACTTTTCGGTTGGGTTCCTGAATCCGCATTGCGTTTGATTTCGAATTTAAAGTGGGTACGACCAATTTAATTAGTTCGCTTCCGGATTGAAGAAAATCATAGCGGAGCAACAGATTCACAATTCGACTGTTCAAACAATAACTTCAAGGATTCTGGTTGTGAAGGCGATGATGATGTAGTGTTGCCGTTCTTTCGTAACAATACATCAACTACGGCAATATAAATTTTTAGCAGAAAGTGTCCGTGTGGCTGTCTAATTTAAGCGAGAAATGTCTACTCCTGATTTGTTTTTGTTTTTTTTTTTTTAGTTAATTTGATGCTATGAGTTTCTGTATATTTAAACAAATGTCAGGTTCTAAAAAAGCCTGATGCTGTATCTGACATAAATATTTTTTATTCTATTACTGAATGGAAACATTCACTTCCATCTTCTGTGAAAAGTGATTTCCTTTTCGTCAAACGTTAGTTCATTTCCCTTGTTTCGTGTCGTAACTCACCGCACAAATCGTGACACAATATCTAAATTATTGCGCGTAACGCTTACAGAAATGCTTAAGAGCACAAAATTAACCTTGAAAAAAGTTCTCTTCCAACGCTAGTTACTATCGCAATTTTCTCTATTTGCCCGCCACATCTTTTTTGAAACAATCATTCCCTCCCACTAATGGTTTTAAATTTTCAGCTTTATTTAGTCAGAAGTTTCAAATTTCGCTGTTAGGGCAAGTCTCTTACGTCGGCTTAATAGATCTGTCCGTGGTAGACCAGGGAAACATTTTACGTCTCTAATTACATCTTCTCATTAAACTCCATTATGTAGGTATATTACGTATTAGGATAGTATAAGCCATCAGAGTTGCATTAACGGATGACAATTTTTTTTTCTATTGTTTTCTTTTAATTACCACATATTTCCATACGATTTTCGGTTCGTTAAATTTGATGACGTGCTAAGATTACGACTATAGTATTTAAATAAAATATAGCCGTACACAGGGGAGACTCCGTTTCATTATAAAAATAATAATAATAACTTGTGGTAAGAGCCATAGGTAGAGAGGAATCGACACCGTGAAAAATATAATAGATAATTAATGTAATTATTTTCTTTAATAGGGGTATTTATTATAATGAGTTCATGTGCGCACAATTTATTCATATTATTATATGAAAATTAAGAAAATATTTTATTAATTTGTCCTGTGTTCGTAGGGTTTCTATTACAATTAGTTCATGTGTAGTTTGCACGTTATTTATTTTAATTTAAATATAATTTAATGTTAGTAAACTGTTTGCAAAATAATTTTGTGTGTTTTTTTTTTTTTCAGTAGAGAGGAGGTTTGCTTTTTGCGGCGATGGTCCGACTCCATTCCGGTGCAAGCGGATTATTATCGCCGTTGGGTAAAGGGACTTACAATGCTTAGTTACAAATTTGTCCGAGCGAACGCAAGACTTATTGGATTTCCTTCCCCATTTTGGTAAAATAACCCATATCGGGTAGCGGGGCCATTAGAAACGTTTCGACACATTCTGATGATGTCATGGATGTACTGCCCATAACTAAGTCAGATATAAGTTCGCCATGCCCTGAGTTCCATCTTGGTTGCCCATATATTTATTATTGTCTTTTTATGTTCGTTGCGTTTTTCTGCCCAATTCAATCGGAAAATTTTTAAAAATAAACACGTCCTTGCTATACCTGAATGCTTTTTTCAAAATTGATCTCGTTTTCAACATGTTCGAGTTAAAATTGTTTTCCATTGTCGTATACGGAGTCTGGGACCGTAGGCTGGTAGATCTTCCGAGTGAGGTGATAGGTACTCCGATCTTTGTTTCGGTGTTTTTTTTTTCCGGACCGACTAGATGTATTTTAGTATATAGAATGGGTCATAAATTTCATTACAATTCTGGCTTTAGTTATTATTATTTATTTTATTTATTTATTTATTTATTGCACCACTATGGCGACAAAGCTTTAAAGATGTCCTCCCCTGACCTGCTGGTATTCCGCTTTTGCGAACTGAGGCTTTCGGAGTACATTATGTAAGGGTACTGTGCCTACAATAAAATTACATTGACCAATATGTTTTTAGTCGAACGACGGTTACGAATCCATTCGAGGTTTCGTTTCTTAATCGGTATCCTTCAAAGTTTTTAACAAGGATCGACTATATTGACTGATGCTACTACATTTTTCAATTCAGCTATGCCGCCAGACAACCTCTATAAGCTATAACTACACAAAACATTGGCTAGTTACAGAAAGTAACCTTCTGAAATCTTCAAGGCATCTTGCTGAGCAGATGCTTATACTTGTTTTTGCTTCCACTCAACCAGATGGTCTTTGAACTCAAATAGATCTCGTTTGGAGTGTTGGATAGCCAATATAGAGCCAGCCCACTTGAAAATACAACATTTTTCTCTGTTCGAGCTACATAAGTAGGTACCTTTAGGGAAAGCAAACCTGAATAGGAGGGAAGGTAAAATTTCAAAAGAATTAAATAAATATAAAGATGTCATTTTGACATTATACATGCCAAGTGATTTTTTCTCACAATTCCTTTTGTGCCGCTCTCACTAGGTATATAAATAACCCGCCACAGAAGAAGATGAAGTCATTATTTTAATAAGCGAGCATTCGTAATTAAATTTCACGGCTTCGCTTCACCGAGATGAGAGTCAATAGACTGTTCCGCAGCGAAAGGGGGAACTTTCAGTCGCATGTATAATTGTATACTCTCAGAGACATAGCAACAAATTTAAAGCCAGCCAAAAGGCACTATTGATATACGTTTTTAAAAATACCTCACACCACAAAATGACTGAAATGACTGAGAGATGATATACCTACCGTATACAATCTTGCAGGAGGAGAGGGGAGAAATATAGCATAGCAAATAATAACACTAAGGGATGATGTACCGTGAATTATTGCATTCACCATAATGGACCCCTAACTGTGCTAGATATGATAAATGTCCTCCAGTACTTCTTCTGACGACCAACCAGGAAGAAATCCATCACTTCTATCCCACCCTACCATCATCTGTATATGGATGGTACGTTGGGATGAGTATCGCCATCTTTGAATAAATAAACAAAAAGAAATTGTTGACAGTGGTAAATCCCAGTAAATCTCAGGATGAATAGAGCGAGAAAAAAAAACAGAAGAAGAAATTTAAAATTTTGGGGTGGAAGGCTGACGAAAAGAAAAAAATACAAACTGTGATCATCACCCCATAACGAAGGAGAATATAATAGACAGGACAGGACACATCGTCCTCGGCGGCCATGAGAATTTCTTCCAGAGCGCAGCCATTATGAAATATTTGCACAAAGTTCCTTTCACCCTTTTGTGTGATCCTTTGATTTACGAGATGGAATTGTGTGCGCGCATTCACAAAATTCACAAAAGGATTTCACTTTTTTTTCCCAAAAATCGTAAGGATAAGGACCTTTTTTTTTTTTTTTTTTGTTAGCGTCTAAGTTAGATTGAGACATTGAGGAAAATACTTTGGTTATTTTTTCCTCTTGGTTTTCATATTCAATAGGGTTGAAAGTGAGCTCAGCTTCATAATTTATTTTAAGAGGGATATTACACATTTGCATGAGGTCATGCACGGTATTGGGATTTGTGATATCCGCCACAGGCAGTTGAAAAGAACCGGAGAGATAAATCGCAGTACGTCTATGGAGTTTGTTCAGGAAGTTTATGTCGTTTAATTTTTTATTATTTGTTGATGGTCCATCAGTTAAAATACCTCATGCAGTTTGCACCCACATGGACTCCGGTTATAATTGCATGGGAAGATTTATACCATGTAGGGCAGAGTGAATGGGTAATTAGAATTATGCCTGTTTGATGCTGTTTAGTGCTGCATTATGCAAGATCATGATACCTATGGACATGTTGCATGCAATTATTTAATATTCATGTACTGTCTGGCTGATGGTAGTTTGGTCAGTGAAATTGCAATTTGCAATTAGAATGCCATTCAGATAGCCCTTACGAGGAATTTAATTGTGTAATGGCTCTGTAATGATAGCGATGGGGTGCAACAGCATGCAGGCGGTAGCTATAGTATAAATTATTAGATTTTAAATAACAGTTTGGACTGGCGTTCGCCTTTAAAATAATTGGGTTTTCAGTTTGCGAAATTGACACTATAATGGCGACCTCTGACAAGTTCCGACATTTTGCTATTTGCTGGGTTGAAACCTTCACTTAGACAATTATACCTAGTTCAATCTATTCAAAAGATGTCTGGCCAGACTTGACAGCTAACGAGTAGGGTAACAGAAGCAAATACATAAATGAATTTTGTTGTATATTGATAAAGGCAAAGACAATTTTTGTTATTATTAAGCTAAAAAACAAAGCTAAATTTGTCTTTCAGAGTTGAAAAATAGTTCACATCGGCTTGGAAATAGGTATGGTTTGACAAGATTCACAATTATTGAAACATAATTTAAATTTTAATCTAATCATTTTAAGCTCTTAAAGTTCAAATCAACTATAGATATGCTATCAAGCTAGCTTGACTTCCCTGTTTATACAAGCCACACCACCGAACCAATTGTAACTTAAAACGTTGTTGGCTAGATAAACGTCTTTCGTTAAAGTGAATTCTAGAAATGTCCGCCAAAATGAAACTGCCTGCTGAAAATTGTGGTCAAATGCATAGCTTTATAGGGTTCCGAAATGCATTCCTTGCAATTATTGTGGTATATTACTTTTTGACCTCCAGAGCAGGGTTCGGACTTTAGAAATCATTTTTCCAAGTATATGAAAAGAAAAAGCGAAGTAAAAATGTATTTTTCGAAGTAGATTTTTCGATCTATTAAAAACAATGAACATTTCAGTATTTTTCGAAAAAAAATGTGTAGGTATACTAAAACAAAAAATATAATATGTATACCTATATACGTACATGTATATTGCGTGGCTAACTGTTGGAGCCTTGATTGCATTTTTTATAAATTTGTTTACAGCGAAAACATGTACATTGCTGTAGGTATTATTTATAAAGGTTAAAAATTATGTAGGTGTTTAAAGTAAATTTACCATCAAATTTATATTGTTTTAAAAAAATTATTAAATTAAGCAGTGAAACAAAAACCTCTTCTCCATTCTCCAATAAACATTTTGAGAGCATTTGATTTTCAATTTCGATGTTGCATAAAGGTAAAGCGATATAGGAGTAAAGTCCGAACACTGCTTCAGAGTTGACTGCTTGTGAAGACTTTTGAATATCAAACATTTAAGTTTAGAGACTTCAGGCATAGTTACGTCTTCGTTTGAGTATATGAAGTATTGACAAATTAAAAATTTTAGACAGCCCTAATTAAAGGGGTTTGAATGATATCCAACGCCAATAAAAATCTAGTTCGCATTTCCTGAATGAAAATGTTTTTATGCCTGAAAATATTTATTTATTTATTACAAGAAATTGAGCGGTTCTCATTCTACACAGGTCACTCAAAACCACACTCTGATTTATTTGTATAAGAATTAGCATTTTAGGATTTATAACTCTTTGGCTTTCCCTTCAAAATAAAACAAAAATTTGATATTTCATATTTATTGATATGAAACACTGTACATCAATGTACAAAGAAAGTTACATAATAGTAAACAATAAAAGAAAATAGAATTTAAAATGAAAACAAAATTTTAGACTTAACATTAAATATTAGATATATGCGCAACCAAGGACAAGTAAGAAGTTAATGAAATAGAAAAGGAAAAAAAAAGAAAAAAAAAAAGGGTCAATCAGTTCAAGTTGGGAAGATGTTCAAAGTAGACAATAAAGGATTTTCTTTGTTCTAGACCTCACATGATTAGGCAGATTGTTCCACAGTTTGACAGCATAAACAAAAAATTACCTCCGTGATGCTAAACATGAGTATGTGGCAGATGGCAATACAATATTGAGATTGGACGAACATCAACTAATTTTATTAAATGAATAATTCGGTTCTTTCTTGTGGAAAATAATGGACAGCAGTGATACCTGCTTGAAAAAAACGTCCGAGCTACATCCAAGAAGTTGATGAGCTTCAAATGAAATATGATCAAACCGACGAAGATTAAATACAAATCGTGCAATAGAATTGAAAACGAACTTTAGTTTTTGAAATGAGACGGAATCGAGTTGCGCAAACAGCTCACAGCCATAGGCATTATAAGGACTATTAATGCTTTAACTAGTTTTAGTTTAACTTGTGTGGGTAAAATTGTTCTTGTAATCGATAATCCTCTTAGCGGACCGTAGACTTTCTTTATGATAGAATTAATGGGAGCATCCCATGCTAATTTGTTGTTGAAGATAATCCCGAGGTTTTTTGCGTAGCCGACATATATTCGATCTGAGTTCAAAAAGAAAGGAGGAAAGTCGGAGAAATGTGGTTGACGTTTGGAGATGGGAATGGCTATCGTTTGTCAGGTTTAAGTTAAAGCCCATTGCGTGTGGACCACCCGAAAATAGAGCATACATCGTCGTTTACTTTAGCTGCAGCGTCCTCAACCATGCCAATAGGAAAACTAGGGTACAGTTTGACATCATCAGCATATATACCTATATGAAATCGACAGTGAGATAAAACGAGAGGTAGATCTTTGATGAACAGAGAAAATAATATTGGATCAAAAATAGATCCCTGAGGGACACCATTATTAATAGGAATAAAAGAAGACAATTTAATATCACATGAAACAGCTTGCAGGCGATTAGAGGTAGTACAAATTTTCCTTCAAAGTTACGTTTAATAGGATACGGGAATGTAGGTACCTACCTCACTTTGAAAATAAAATTGAAATACCTACATCGCGATTTAGGAGAAAGAGTGACTATAGCATTGAGGATTTAATATCGAAAGTTTACGCTGATATCGTCGAAATAGAAAATAAAGATTATCAATATGGATGTTTAAAATATTGGCGCGAGAAACAGTATAGCGTTGACGAAATTAACGATCTAATTTTAACTAGACTTCCAAGAGATATAGTTACCTACACATCTATTGATAATGTAATGGATCAGGAAGATTACCCACAGGAGTTTCTTACACATTCCCTAAAGCTAAAAATAGGTGCCCCGATAATTTTAGGTAGGTACTTAGAAATCTTTAACCACCGAATTTATGTAACGATTTCAATTCAAATGTCTTCGTAATAACGTGATCGTTGCAATAGTTTTGACTGGTCCAGCAGTTGGTCAAACAGTGCTTACCTATACCTCGCATCCCAATGGTTCCAAATGATTGGCCTTTTATTTTAAAAGAATCCAATTTCCTGTTAAGTTATTTTTTGCCGTGACAATTATCAAATCTCAGGGGCAAACATTTCAACACGTGGGAATCGATTTACGTCTAGACTGATACAAATATATGTATATGTAGCATTGTCAAGATCGGGTTGCGGAGAAAATCAGTACGTTCTTCTGTTACAAAAAATAAAACTAGAAATATCATTTGCGCAGAAGTTATTTAAAATATGTTCTTTTAAAAACTTCTTAATTGCGATCATAATAACAGAAATTGACGCGGACGAAGTCCAAGGCAACAGCTAGTTTATTTATATGTCTGCTGATGAAAGATTAAAAGACTTTGGATAAAAAGGGAAGTATATGGCTTGGCTATGGATCTATATTCTGAGCTTGTGCCCTTTTTAGGAATAGGAGATCTTAGATTCTTTTCATGCAATTGGAAATGATAATAGAGTTAAATAAATGGGTGAGTATGCAAGTAAAAACGGAAGAATAATTTTTATAAAGTCAGGATGAACATTATCTATAGTCTGACAGACTTGCATTTAATAGAGAATACTACGTTTCCTCCATTAAAATTATTCAATGATGTTTTTCCTTCACCATACCTACGAACATGGACCCGGTATTTTTCCTTCCTGGAACCGAGTTGTCTCTTGACGGTCTTAAGTATTTTGTAAAAATATCTATGAGAGATATGTTTTAAAGGAGAAAAAGTTCATCACCCACACACATTTCAAACCCTACTTGAGTTGTAGATAATAATTCCAATAAAATGCAGTCTTAATTAAAAAGGAAAAGTAACCCTCCAAGCTTTAATGTAAATTCCACTTTCGCGATTTCGCTAAGCCGTTAATAAAAATGTAAGTACTTGTTTTCTTTATTTCTTTCAGCACCACATTAAATAGAATTAAATTACGTCTGCGGCTCGACTTGATGCCAAAGTTGTATCTAAGTTATTACGCTACTCGTATTAGTTATGCAACATAAACACATTCAAGTCATTTACATAAATGTGCGGTCGTATACGTATGTATGTCCGAGGTAAACACGAACAGAAAAAGAAAATATCTTTCAAAACGTTACCAAAATAAATCGATTTGGCAGGACATCAAACATACGCGCGTGCTTACAATACAAAAAGTTCGTTATTTTAATAACATCAACTTGAGGCATAATTACAAATTTTGTGAGAGTTTGTTTTATGTAAATTGCCTCTGTAAAAAAAAAAAAAAAACTTTTAACAATCATTCCTATATAAACGAATCGCATGCATCGGTACTCATGCTCACCATCACCATCCTTCTTCAAACTGGTTGGTTAGGTCCTCAAAAACATAAATAATTTTATAAAAATCCGCCCGACAAAAATTTTTAGGTATCTACCTAGCTAGGTAGGTATACCTACAATATATTTATTCAGTTTTTCATTCTCTGCTCACTTCTCCCATCTTGTGTAATGAATCTGCCCAACAACAGCTCTATAATTGGAACGAATATCCCTTTGCCAGCCAGCATTTGATGCCCGTCACTCCATCACAGTCGGTTATTTGGTTGCTTGACGCGAACACGTAGAGACGTTGGATTAGGCTGCCATATTTGCAGCTCTCGCTTCTTGGCGCATGTTCAGTGTTGGCGCAAATTTATTTTATTTTCATATCAGTGGTGAAAGTGTTAATTAAAAATTAATTCTTACAAAAGTCCAACCACTTTGCGAGTGCGTATCTTTTTGTCAGTTTTGAGTGCGTTTTGTCAACGGCCATAGATATTAATGGTTGTTAAACTCCTCCTTCGACAAAGTATCAAACTACATACATCGATAGTGTTTGCCTACCTGCGCTGCGTAGCTAAACCCATTTTGCACGAAATCAATTTGTTTCCAATCCCTTCTTGGGAGAAAGCAAAACAAGAAAAAAGTCAGTCCACGCCCAAATACCATGAGAGTGATGGCATGACTGCACAAGTTCGTAGGCTCGCGTAGAGATGTCACTATGCACCAATTCCCATGACATGCACCAGCAGCAATGATGGTAGGTAGCGCAATGTTGACAAACCTTAAATTCACCCATTCTTGTGGTGGGTTCACATGGTTTGAATAGATGATAATATCGTAGGGTTCAAGCCTTAGCTCGGTCATTTTAAATTCCTGAAATTAATTATGAAATAGCTCATAAAATTAATTAATTTATCACCAACCGGAGGCGCTCTCACTCACAAAATCGCCTTGAGGTGATAACGTGATGTTGATGTGTTTTTATTAACACGTTAGATGCGAATGGACATGCACAGGCACACGAACACCCAATGAAAGACTCGAGCAGTCTATGTAATTCGAAGGGAATCACTCATTTTATTACCACAATTATATAGCAGTTTACGACATTGAAGAATTAACAAATGACGGGACAGTCAATTCATTAGGAACCAATATACATACATAAAATAAAATTCAAAACAATTCAACAGATAGCTGGAGCGAAAACAAGACGTAACCAAAATGTTGTGAGCATAAATTAGGATTTTGATTTTTACTGCTCGTAAAATGATCGTAAATGTCGTCGGTTACTGCAGCTAAAATCACCCATTTGCTTTGGTCTTTTGAGTCCTTGCATGCGGGATGGGGGACAGAGGGTCGTCATCTCTCTCTTGTATTTTATGTAGGTATGTATACCCCATCGGTTTGGTTGTGGGATGGAAAGTGTGCAATCATGGAATATGGGATGTAATTGTGCACTTGAGAGTGAGGATTCTGCGAAGAAAAAAATATGTGCTTCTGCTGTGGGTTGATGCGGCACAAGGAGGGAGGACTACAACTTGTTTTTCTTGCTTGCTGGTGGGAGCGAACATCCACACGGATGGTGGCTAAGTAAATGGCGGCAGTGTGTTTGAGTTGGGTTACCTGTTTTTATTTAAGAACTCTGCAAGAAACAGAGACCCCAGCTATGAAGTTTCTCTTTAATGATTATTATTTGACATGAAAATGAAAGCAATTGCAACGATATGGTTGATAATGGTGGCGATGTCAATGAATTAAATTGAACGAGCTGCGTGGTTACACAATACTGTTGTTTAAGTGGGAATTTATTCGATATGATTGGGGGAACAGTAATGGATGGTATTCTATAGGCTTTGGAAAAGAGGTGCTGATTTAAGTATAGAGTAGAAAAAACCTATAAGGGTTTTTAGGGCATATTGGTACCCTTTACAAACTTACGAAAGGCTAGAGTGTGCCCAATCTAACCTATAAAGGTTTTTAGGGCAGATTGGTACCCTTTGCAAACTTACGAAAGGCTAGAGTATGCCCATTCTATTACCATAGTATCCATAATAATCTGTAAAATACCTGTACACCAGGAGCTTAAAATAAAACGCTTACGTATTTTCCCATATAGATGTAGTTTTCTGCAACTACACGCAGAAATTTTAACCTTAACCGAGTGGAATTTTTACTCAAATACGCATTCTTATACCTAATAACATTCTTTGATTTTACATTTTTTAACGAGCCCAGAAGATTTGAAAGAAATAATAAAAAATGATAAAGACCTACTTAGTTAAATTTGGCAAATATTTGAGCATGACAAGCAACAAGATAGCGGAGTGCCTAGTGTGTTGAACTGAAGCGGCAGTTCTTCGATTCCAACCCCGGAAAAGACAATAGTTACACTTTAAGACCAAGCGTTTGGTAAAGGCAAGATACTTTTACTCACCAGTCCGTATTCGCCTTAAAATTTGCCTTTCTTTTGGTTCCAAAAATCAAGACTTGTACAAAACGATAAGTTCCAAGTATATAGTTGGGCTTGTTGTCCTATGTTGATATGAACAATTATTTCCACCACTTAAGATGGGTCAAGAGTCAAGAACCCGTATTCTGCTTATTTTGTTTTATGCAGGACCGAAAGATTGTGGATAGGCGGATAGAGGGTATAGACATTGATAGTGAAATTCTTTAGAAGAAATATAACCCTGTGGGCGAAAGGAGAGGGATGATACAAGTCCAACAGCGAAATAAAATATATCGCCTTCAATACGGACATAGTGTTAAAAGCTAAAGCTAAACTTCGAACTTCATAGGTAGTCCCGCATCGAGCTAATGGGCCATACGTCCAAGGCTAATTTCTAATCGATGAAAAAGACCGCGTCCTCATTTTAAAGGCAAATCCAAGGCGGATAATTTACATAGTTGATCCAAACAAATGTGGATGCAATGTCCTTGTCGGAGACCTATCACTGATTAGGAGGCTGTTGGCTTCAAATACCGAAGCAAGTGTTGAATATAAGTAGATTGGTTTTAAGAAATCATCAAAGTACAGCTATCGGGTAAGGATCAAGCTGATACGTATTTTGTAAAATTATTTTTCTCAAGCTTTCGCAAACTTTTCTGGGTATAGAATCTTATTTTAGTATAGTTACATACGACTGTAAGGAAGCTACAATTTTGTAGCGGGTCTAGGCGACTAAAAAATCTCAAATTCAATTCAAACAACGGGAATGTTGGCTTGAAAATGCCTTGTATTGACATGGAATACATCAAGGGTACAAAGGTATAGCTAAGCTTATTTTAAACCGATGTATTGGTTATCGCGTAAAGTAGGCGGTAAAAGGTATCACAATTTTCTATTATTTTCACATGCAGTATTTTCTTATTGAGAGAAGTCGTCCACCAAAGACCATTTAAAAACCCTACCTACCAATTTCTTCAATTGAACAAGTTAATCAGCATTTATTAAAAACCCTTCTTTAAGAATTTTTTTCTTCATTTTTGTGCAATGTTTGAGGAAATCTCTTCGGAAAGCTCCACTATAACCTACACGGACTCTCGATTTTATAACAGTTCGTATCTTCAGTTGTACACGACGGAACAGTACCTACTTGAAGTATATCCGCCATTAGCAATAAACAAGTATTCAACCGACCATTTCAAGATATATCCACTGCAAGGCACGGGCATATGACAATGAAATTTGACACTGATTATGACTGCTCCGAATCCGAACAACCATATTTGACTTAATTTATACTAAATGCATCTCGTGTGCATAAAGTGAACCACATGTCAGGTATAGAGGCGTAACGCTCAACGAAAAATCTTCATCTAAGACATCGGCATGTGACATAACTTATTACACAACGGATAACACAGTTTCACAGAAATACATTCATTTTGTTGCATACTCCCTCCGTTCTTTCCGGTTACAAGATGGCTTGGGATAACATGCTAGCAAGAAATGTGATCATGTGTAACCGCAGCTATAACCAGCATATGTTCTCATAAAAGACTGCGCATCCCTGCGTTCATATCCTAAATGGAAGATGTCAAATTATGTGTGTGACCACATGCATTAGCGATAGAGCTAAGTATATACTGTATCTGAGAAAATCTGGATAACCCTTTCGGTTACTAATAATTATTCCATGGCAATTGCAAGGGCGCCCGACATCTGTTATCCCATATTGGTACCCGTTGACAGGCCTATTCAAAGCCCAAAGACAATTTTCACTTCATTTCCATTCACTGCATAACAAAGGATCAACAACACACCGAGAGCTATATGAATTGTCCTATTGAAAGGCTCTAAATATATTAAATGGCCAACAACCGGTGATAAATAATATTTCCAGGGCATGCAAACGCATCATCACCACCACCAACACAGGATGAATTCTTTTCCGGAAAATAGAAAGTTTTTCCAGCTCTCTCTGGTGGTTTGTGTTATCAGATGCACCACACCGCATCCTGATTTTACAAAAACAAAAAATAAAGGCGCAACGATGCAACAACCCAAAACAAAAACACAGAAACAACTGCCTATTAGACTGCAGACCGACAAAACTAAAATTCAAATAGAGAAAAAAAATACTCGACTGGCAGAAATAATAGAAACACACTCTAAATGGCGTGACAATGATGCGCCCTAACCTAGAAAATTGCCATGCCACACCGTGTAACGAGCGAAAGCGATCTTCAACAAAATTTTATGATTTATTAGCTTCACCACACAGAAAACAATGACCAGAAATATGATTTTTTTTTATTGTTGACTGGGCATACTTCATGCACACACAGGACATTGTAGATCCTTGTGACACACGAAAATGAAATATTGGTTCAAATCGAATGAAGAATCTTCTGTCACAGTCTCTTTTGGTATAATCTCAAGGAGATAACAAGGTCTCGGCAGTGAACGGAATAAATTGCCAACTTTCCCAGTATACCTATATCTGTGAAGGCACAGATATTTTTTTCTATTTTTTAAAGGACACCAACATCGATAGGTATCCATCGATGCACATAGGTAAGATATGGTGCGTTTTTTTTATGATTTATGAATTATTTTGGTTTCGTCCTTCACGCAGTCATAATTCAACGCATATTGTTGGTGTTCTCAAGTCCCACATTTATTACACAACCATTAGATTAAGGATAATGACGATAGGCACCGTAGAGCGGTAATGGCTGCGCTAAAAGACGAGTCTGTAAACAAAGCTGTAAAGGAAATAAACCAACGAAAAAAATATTTTTAACAACGATCTTTGAAGCGCACATTATTTTCAAGTGGGTTTTCAAGTAAACTGTTACAAAATGTGTTCATTAGGTTGGGCGTTTGAAAGGAAGTTTCATTAGGGTATGTGTATCATTCGGATGGTTGTTTAAAAGTATTACAGTCGTGCCCCTCCTACCGCCAGAAACAAGGATATCAATTTAACTGTGGTCTAGGTTAAGGCAAGGCCGATCTAAATTCGAGTGTGACTTGAATGCAACACGTTTTTTAGGATTCCAGGATCTTTTTCGGATCTTTCATTTAAACCAAAACTTTGCAGATTTTGGAATATTTATTTATATGATCAGCAAAAAGGACTTCGAGAAATGCAAGCGATTGGCGAGTTGTCGGCTGTCGCCTGATACCAGGACGAAGTAATCCCTCTTCTCGACCGCAACGTTTATCCAAATGGATTTTTTAACGATTCTTGAGTGGAGGAACTGGAAATGGAAACACACGGCTTTCATTAACTCGGTGGTGAGAGTCGCAGCCGTTAGTGAGAAGCTAAAGTTAAAACACATGTGTTCCAATTCTGAAGATGGCCGATAGCAGCTATCGATAGAATTGACGAAAAATGCGGCAGTACCGAAAAGTCGATAGAAATTCTATAACAGCGAGAATAACGCATTTTTCCCGCTGATTGGATGCCTGAGGCATTTAATCGCTATATATTTTCGTAGGCGCAGTGGCTTAGTGTGTTGGACCACTAAGCGAGGGGTCCCAGGTTCGAATCCCGCAAAAAAACTCAAATTCCAACTCAGGTTTTTTTCACTGCGCCACCTCTCGCGAAGGTCAGACAAACATCCGAGAGTATAACTGTCTTGAAAGAGCTTCTCAATCGGCCGTTTGGTATCGGTATAAAATTGTAGATCCCTTCCATTCGTTCCCAAAATTAAAAACTCACACAAAACGAATGGTTGCGAGAAGCTAGGCCCAGGGTCCCTACAGACCTGTAGCGCCAAATATTATTATTATATTTATTTTTCATTTTATCCATCAATATAATTTACAATCTTCTGCGAGCTGTCTATACCCGGCAACTTTTATAGTCCATTCATATCAATTCACTTCGAGTCATAAAAATGATTTCTATTCACTTTACATCTCTTTCCTTTCAGATCAACTTCGTCCACAGTCATTGGCCGCACACTTGAGTCATCTTCGCTCACCCAAATTGACAACCATCATCCGTCAAAACAAACCGTTAAATGGCGTTTTACTACCCCATTCATTGGATTTTTATGCGGACTTCGACAATGCCGTCAGACGTCGTACATAAAATAATTTTAAGAGACCATCAGCTCGCCTCAAATCACTTGACTCTATACACTGGGCTCTACAAGTCATCATGAAAACTGATTGTCGGATCGTAAAATTGTCGTAAAAAAAAAACGAGCACGACCTTCATCCTGATCAGACTGACGGCAACGGTAACCGAACGGAACAGTGCAATGTGACATAATACCCCTCCTCCACGCAATCAGAACTTTGTGTCTCTCTCTGATTAGAGCGACACAACAAGTGGCCATGTCGGTCGTATAGAGAGAGGGCGCTAAGTCGTAAAAGAGGTCGTAAAAGTCTACGGAAGCAAGAGATTTACCCCGTAAACCGCACTGAGCATGGTGTTGCTCGTAAAATATGCGTTGTTCCAGTAAACCCTCATTTTGACAGTAAACATCGAATAAGTGCTTACAAACCATCAGGCAGTGAGTTGCGTTCTTTATGTTCATGTATCGTTATTGCTGACTTTACGAGCCATCTCACGCTTCCCATCGAATCGGGGAGTGTGTGTGCCACAGAATGGACCCCACACACGTCAGATTTGTATGTCTCCTCGAGAAGAGTTTTTATGAGAGCGCCATTGTACTGGGTGTGAATGTTGATGATGCCGTCCGGCGCGTTTCAGAACACATAAAATCAGAGGCGGACACTTGCGATACTTAACGCCATCAAGAGACAATTCCGAACCGCTCCGCCACCAACATCACTAAACACACAAATGTAGGTACCCGTGGTTGTTAAACCGCCATCGCACCAACATCACCGCACCGCCATCAACTCAATTCTGGGCCGAGGCAGGTTTTATGATTTTTTTACGATTATTGTGCGATTATCGTTGAGCGTAAATGATTGCAATAAAAACTATCATGTTTATTGAAAATTTCATTCGAAGTGTCGTTTTATTGCATTTTAATTTAATTCGATTTGTCGGAGGAGCAGGAGGCGTAGGTAGCTGTTGCGAGTTCGCCTTTAGCCGTGATTTTGAATTTCACGGTCAACCTCCGAGCTACCGTCAGTGTGTCTTGAATTTTTGTTTTAGGGTGACCATCAATTGATGAGAATGCGATAGCAGCATTTGGTTGACCATTCGGTTTTGTGTTGACCGTCGTCGTCTGGAAATCTGGGACAGTTGGTCATTATACGAGTGTGTGATGTCAAATGAGTGTAGTTTGTATGCCGGAATTCGAATGTCAGGTGAGTGACATTTATGTGACTGTTGATAAGAGTGTGCTGCATACGAGTATTTGTGGACAGTAGTAGTTGTAGGTTTGAAGCGATACCCGGTTTGGGTCCGAAAAGCTTTCCATTATTATGTTACCCAAATATACGGGAAATGTTTCTATTTAGCTTAGCATAAAGTTTTTCTTTAGAAAGTGACGATGCGGGTTACACCACATGCGTTGACACTTTAAGTTATATATGAAAGAACAACATCAATTGCTGAATTTATAAGGAAATACTTCCTTGCAAATGAGATTTGTTTTCAAGTGAAGCATTTGGAGAGAGCAACAGGATTAAAGTCTTTAAAACAACGAATTAAAAGAAAGTTCGGTGGTTATTTTTAGTGATGCTCTGTTATTTGTTGGTTTTCAAAATATACTAGAGAAACCTTCTGATTTCAGAAAATTCAAGACGACCATTTTTTCAACGCTATAAATATATATTCGGTTCTATTAGCGTTCGCGTTAAAGCAGTTATGAACATTATTAGTTGACTCCACTTCTTTTATGTAGCAACAAACTTGACATGACATTTGACATTTGTGACTTACGACTTAAAAAGCGTTTACATACAGCGTTGAACAAAAAATATACTCATATTGATATTGTATTTGAGTGAATTTCAAAAGATATATATATTCTTTCTGTAAAAAACACTTAATAATAATCTCTAAACAGATGCTGTTTATAAAAGATAGAAGGTCATTCATTTTTCGGTTTCGAAAGAAATGCTAAATAAAACACACACAGCGATACATTTTTGATAAAAGTTTTATTTCGATATAAAGTTCGGAACCTGTCATTAAGTGTGTAAAACAATAGGAGTATTCACGATTCGATGCAACTGGTCTTGTATCATTGCGAAAATGCGAAAGTGCAACTTTTTTTCGCACTTCAACAACAAAATATACAGAATAAAATTTCGCAACACTTTTGCACTTTATCTATACCCTGACCCTATTGCAACCGAAAAATACAACAGAGTAGCCTTATGAAGTTGACAGTTCACTTAAATTCATGATTCCTGTGTGTAGCTATCAGAAAAAAATAAAGAGAATAGAAAACATAGTAAACAATTACAAGCAAATTTTCCCCTTTCAAAAAATTTTAAAAGTGTTTTTTTCAAAACAAATGTCAATTGTCCAACTGGAACTGTCATTTGCTTCAGTTTTGCTAGACATGAGAAAAAGTGTGTTCACGATCTGATAAAAAAAAAATAACATTTCCCAATTATACTAGGCCAGTTACATCGAATCGTGAATACTCCTAATATCAGCCTCGGGAAGACTAGCAGCATGCTATTATTTTAAGGTATTTTTAAACCACTTTTTACCACATTTCGGGCGATATCTCGGCTATAACTTGAGTAATGTTGGTTTTTAATGCGTCTAGAGTTCGGAGATTAGTCGTGTAAGCACGATCTTTTGCAAAAAAACAGAAAGACAGAAAAAAATCGAACGGTGTCAAATCATATGATCTTGGTGGACAATTGACGTCGCCAAAAGGTGAAATTACGCGACTTCAAACTTATTACAAATTAAACCCATAATAAGTTGTGTTGTGTGGCTTGTTGCAACCACATATCGTCCAAGACAGGATCTTTAATCGCCGGGCAAAAAAAAAAATTGGTTATCATTTGACCATATCGCTCCGAATTGATAAATCGATAAGTTTGGATCATCAGCAACACTTGCACTATATATCTATATTGCATTTTTAGCCAATATGTCACACCAAATCCTAGCTCGATGTGGAAGTATTTATGACACCAGAGTCTCTGAGAAGCACACGTTCGTTTACTGTCTAGATTGGATGATCCGCCGCCTAGTTGATGACTCCATCGGCATGTGTCAATTTTTCTAAACGTTTGCGGGTGCAGGTCTCGCAGTTCTTCTATGATTGGTCATAGTTCTTCCTTAAGATGGTTATTTAATAGTAGCTTCTTACATTGAGGAGATTAGAAAATGAAAATCCATCCAAAACCCTTGCAGTCCTTATATCCAATCGCAATCTAGTAAATGTAAAGCTTAGAAAACAAATTTAAAAATGCTCGCATCGACTCACCTGAGATATGTATCTTTATAATGTATATGCCTCACCCTGTACCTGGGAAGCTAAACGAAAATTAAAAGCCGTACAAACTGTGCTGAACAAGGCAAGATTCTTGGAATAAAACAAATTAAATCTTAAGACATTTACCACTCTCCAACCTCTCGCAAAACCTTACACAAACAGAAGGAAGTAGGTACATGTCAGTATGAAAGTATCTCATTTCAGTTGGGATTGGTATAAAAATCACTATATCCATTTTATTGATCCCTAAAATAAAAAAAGTTTAAATTTGTATTTTTTTTTACTTATTAGCTACACAGACTAACTGTCGAATTTATGACTTTATAGTTGCTTCGAGCTTTCCACTATAGACGCCCACTGAATAGGACGATTTGTGTGGGTTCGGTTATAAGTTTGTACAAGCTTGTAAGTTCATCACAAAACTCTGGGCATCTTACAGCGGACCCTTCAAAATTATTAGGGAATAGTCACTGTAGGAAGCCTTAACAGCTTTGCCCATTCTTAATTTCCCTCCAGAGTCTATAAATATGGCCTATATTTTATTTCAGGAGCCAACCTACTTCAAATTGTTATAAAATTATCTTCCGAGGAACTGTCTTATGTTGTCTACGATATTTAGGTTTTCATAATATCTGTTTGAATTCGTAATATTCATTTGTCTATCTCCAGACTGTTGTTGTTTGCCAGCAAAATCCAGAAATATGGGAGCACCTCGAATTCATGACCATAAAGTGAACTTGAACCTAGTTAACATCCAACAATTGGTCACCCACGCACATAGGACCGAAAGTTCGCCAATGAACTTTTCTCATGACGAAGCCCTTTCGCTTTCTGAGTCCAATAGTCCTTATAAACATATCCGGTGAATGGAATGAGAGTCAGTGGACCAAGTACTGGAAACCCTGAAAAAAAAATATTCATACATCCAGCTGTCAGAAGTAACAAGAAAATTTAGATAAAACTATATGAGATCCATTACATCCTTTTCGATCTACACATTTTAAACATTTAAAAAAAAAAATCTCTACACCATTCACAGACGTGCATATTCACTAATAGCCTCTTTGCATTTCTCTCCATTAAATCCATTTCACTGTATCTTCTGAGCATTTGCACAAGCCCTGACCAGTATATCAATTAGCATGTATGCAGCTGACTATGCCCAATGCTCGTTCATAGACAGTTGGTGGTCACTTTGTTACACCAACAAACTCAATCGTAGCCATGCATGCGGTATAATGCACTCCAACTTGTATACACCACAAAAAATAATTGATATTCAAAAAGGAAACGCAACACTGCAGCAATTAAAAACAGGTCATAAATTTATTGTCACTCGCGAGTTCATTTGTCTTATTTGTTCCAACGATAAATCAAAGCTACTGACAAATTACTATTGCTATTGAAATATTAATACTGATTGCCTCCGCTTCGTTATAACTCTCCGCGTGTGGTTGCGAGCGATTAATTGATGGAGGTACCTATATCTTCCACAGATGCACCTATCAGACGACCTAATTTGGGAGTATGAGCATGCAATCGAATGGAGTTATAAATACAATCAACAAATAAAGTTAACCCTGCATCAAATAGGTATAGTACGGGACCATCGCCAGCGATCAGCTTCCTCATCATCTAGTATAGTGAACAACGCAGGCATTTGAAACAACACCCATAAGTGTCCTAATAGATACTTGAGTCAGTTCATAAATGTATATTGTGTATAAATGTGGGGTGAGCCATATAGACACGCAACAGAGTGAACAAAAACGAAAAAAGGACACAAATCGGTGCGATAGAGAGTCCTGTTCCTGTCTGTGCAAATTTCCACCGCAAAAACACCACCTCTAAGTGAATCTTCATTGTCGCATGAATGTGGTGTCCTCTGTGCCATGGACGGGATAGTATTGCAGAGGGAACAAGTCTTCTTTCCAAGTCCTACACGAGAGGGTGTGCGTCGCTTGTGTAATCGTATATACGAGTATGCTGCCCGCCTGCCATGCCATATTTTTATCAAAGTTATTTCTTCGCCGAGTCCTCAAATTGCACAGACCGAGTGTATTAGGTAGCAAAATTTTTACGACCTCGTTATGGGCCATTTCGGCGATTGTTGTTGATCCTTTTATGCTGCTCCGTACATTTGATATTGGTGGGTTTTTCATTGGGCTGCTTTTTTTTGGTGTCATTCCATGCTGCAGAGGGTAATGGTAGAAACCTAAGAAAATGACGAAGAAAACCGGAAAATAAAGAAAGAAACTCAACCACGGTATGTGTATGGAAGAAGTTTTGCTATGTCGAACTTTGGGTTCATTAGAGATGGCGATGGCGAGTGTTGGGGAATGCCTTTGGTGAAATCTCAAAGTATACCTTTATGTTTATTTTGATATTTGTTTGACTTTGTTTCCGCTTAAACTTTTTCCTTGTGCGGTTTGCTGGAGACGAGATGTCGTTTTGATTTTTGCTCAACCCTTTGTAAGTACTTACCTATATGTATATAGGGAAAATAAACGTCATGTTGAATTGTCGTCACCGCAATGGCAGGCAGGATGTTGAACTGTGTAATGCGAAATTTACTCGCGGTTAATGGCAATTCAGTAGGTAATTCAATTCATTTATTTGAGCATTTAGAGATGCAAGCTTGAAAACCCTGAGCAGTCGTTGGCAGGACCACGCATTGTGTACAATTTTGTATTTCTGTGGATATAGAGTTCTAATTGCTTCGTACAAACTTTTAGAGGATTTTAAGCAACATCATCGTGCTCCAAATACACCATTTGTATAGGTGTATGCTGGACCTAAAGCGGACTTAAACATTAACTCCAACATAACGCTAAATCCGATCTACGTATAGGTATCAGTCTCACATTTATAAAATAAGGTTAACTCATTGGAATTTCTGACAGAAGGCAATGTGTCTTATATGTGGTCACAGAAAAATAAAAAATGGCTCTCTACCGACGGTTATAAGTCAGAGGTATATGGATATCGGTAGAGGTTCATGTTCTGTGGCACTCTGGGTATTAAGTAAACAAATTGCTATAGCAGAGAACGGAGATTAGAGGCTTTTACTGGCTGCAACTCTCGAGAACGTGCGGCTGTAGCTATATACGAATATTAAAAAAAAAATCGAGTTTAAGTGACACATAGAATTTATATACATCTGTGTGGAAAGTTCGGATCACTATATTTTTAATATTTTTTATTATACGACCTACACCCGCCACGGGTAAAGTCTGCATTATTAGGTTTTAAGTGTTAGACATTTGAAAAAGCCTCAGGTCTTAAACGGCCATAACCTATTACTTGGCTTTTTAGAAATCTGCGAGTCTTTGACGAACGTTCTTCAAAAAGCAGAAGATCAATTGAAGCAGGAATGAGTAAGTAATCTAATTTTTCATTATCAGATACAATATCTCGGAGCTTGGGAGAAGACTATGATGTGAGCTTTCAAAATTCACCTCAAACATTAACTCCATATACTAACTGGATAGAGCTTATTTTCCTACATCAATTTTAGATATTGCAGGATCCTGCCGAGCAGATATAGGACTTGATTGAGCTGTCTCAAAGTAAAATATAAAAAGAGAAAGTAAACCTCCCATAACCCGGCATGTTGTCAGTTGAATGCCCTGGCGAAAAAGGAGACTACAAGTTCTATGGGTCGATACTTTAATCTTTTTGATAATGGAACCCAAAACTCAGGCGATTTGCTTCAGCCATCGTCTGTGATATGTGTCCAAAAAAATACCCGAATTCAGTAGATTGTGCTTCAGCTGTAGAGCTTCTACATGCTTAAAGAAAGCTGGAAGGTTAAGATGGACAGATTATCTTTAGAAAGATACTAAAACGGTCTTCCATAGTGCAAATGGTTATGGTACTGTTCATAGACTTTGCGGGTCCCTTCTTCCATTTGTCACCAACCACATACCATTCCTGATTTGTCATAAATCGCTAAGCGCTAAAGCGGCTTCTGTTTCTTTACTGGGGAAAGACTGCTTGCAAGCTCATAAACCATGAGTTGGATTTTTATGTGTTCGGTAGAACTTTCGATACGGAAAGTCTCGGGCAGTTCATTAAGCATCACCTCCATCGTGACAGATGAAGAAGTTTAAAAAGAATGAAGATATTTAGGTCTGATGGAATTGTAGGTAACAAAGGGCTCACATTTTACGAGAGAGACGATTTGTGCATGATGCGAAGAAGACGGATTCCCCTGTAATAGGTGTTGTAAAGAAGTTCATTCTTGTAGATCTGACGAACGTTGTTCCATTCATCAGTCATACTTACAATAATTTGACAATTCCTTGAAAATGAGTTGGCGAATGCTTTCTGTAAGGTGATTGTCAGTCGCCGTTAAACCGCCAGTCCCATCAGCAACCTTTTTGGTCTACAGCTTTTATATACCTAGGTACTCATGTGAGATCTATTTTGACTAGGTACTTGGAGATAAGTTTTGTTTATAATCATCTGAATTGAGGGGCTCGTCCTTTCTGGCTTCGGTTGTATTACAGTATGTACTTATAGAAATATAGTAATCAGCACCATCACCATCGATGCCTTTGCAGTATTCTGGAAACAATCCTCACACACAAATAGTCTCCACTCATGCGACTGTACTCTCTAATTTCACTCACCTAAGTAAGCAATCACCCTGTCCATGTACTCAAACTTAAGAATATCAATTTCCCAGAAGGAGGTGAAAAGAAATAAGACCGACAAATAATCAATTACCTATAAACGCCCCCGAATAATGAGTGCTAATATACACCCAGCCATAAAATGTAAACAAATCGTAAAATCAAATTTAATACCTGTTTGAGTTGTGAAAACGAATCCTGTCCAGCAGTTGACCAGACAGCCCGCCCGCCACTTGGCCTTCCTTCCGCTCTTCGGTCATTCGGCTCTGTATGGCAGCGCAGCAACAACCGACTATTAAGCAAAACGAAAGGGTCATGCAATGTGGCAGTAAAAGTGAAGTGTACTTTCCACCAAACACAACACTTATAGCAGAGCACTATATATACGCCACACAGTCACAATGTGTAGTAACAACAACAACAACAGGCTGTATTATCATCAACATCATCATTGTAATGGTCATCATATCGGTCAAGTGGGAAAGTAAACTCCACCCTCGAAAAATTGTTTTGTTCCGATGCAAGCTATACTTTTATTCTTCTCACTTCTGCTGGCTGGCTTACCTGGTGTTCGGTGGGCGACCAACTCTAGGACCTTGCTGGGCTGAGTAGCTTGTTCAATTGCTAGCTGCTGCTATACGGCTGCCTATACCTTGTAGTCGTCGTAAATTTGACCTCGAGCTGAAGGATTAACCTTTTGGAATTGCTTAATTAAGTAAACGATGGTCAGTCATTGTTTACATTGTTGGTGATGATTATTATGCTCTCAGTGGTGATGGTGGGAAAGTTACTGTAGGTATGTAATATTGGTGGGAAAAATCGCCAATGAGTGTACCTATTGACAACAAACGGATTTTAATTGTTTTGGAATGCTGTGCGGTCGGCCGATGGATGGAGGGAGGTCTGTATGCTAAATTGTGGTTCCTTATAGATTTGTTATGGTTTATAGGGTGAAACGAATGTTTAACTGGAAAGTCGCAAAACAGGTATATGACTCGGTTGACGCGTGCCTCAGGGAAGTGGAAGTGACATCAGCGTTTTCAAGAAAGATTGACATCGTTTAAGGGAATATAATAAAAACCCGTCTAAGTCAAATCGGACTGATTTGGAAAGAAATTGAGTTCCGAAAGTATACATATAAAGTTAAGATTCTATAGAGTTGTACCAACCTATTGGTGGCAAGACACCTAGGACGAGTTGTGCAAACCCAGTTCGACTTTCAAGAATAACGATATAGGGAAATACCTTTGATCTGTCAAAAGTCGGCCGGAAAGTGTCAAGTGCGCACTTTCATAAATTCTTCAGGGAAAAATCGAGACTATTCGGACACCATCACGTCTGTATCTGTTACGCACAAGCCATCAAGAGTTAATTTCAAAATAAGGCAACATATATGGTTACCTATATATATATTTTTTGCATGAAACATTTCCTCTCTTTTTACCCGAGGGTTATTTTTATTTATATATTGATCATGAAAAATGTAATCAACCTACAGGATGATGACCGAAAATGATATACCTACTCAGGATTGAAAGCCTTTTCAGAGAGCGCATCAGCGAACCGCCCAAATCAAAATAATACAACTTCGGTCTTTTAGTGTTGTTGCAAATTGTTGTTGTCAACAATTATGAAATTTTTTTTTTAATATATCTACCTAATAAGTAGTTTGTTTATGTTTACTAGAACCCAACATTTTTGTCTGTCAAGCGTTTTCAGGATCCTTACATTAGTTCAAACTTCAAATGAAAGCAGAAATACACAATGAGTCTATGTTTATGATCGAAGACGTGTGTTTATTGATGGCGAATAAAATGCGCAGTTGGGCATCATATCACCTAATCGTCCAATACACGATGCATTCTACCACGAATTACAAAGAAACCAACAGTACGATACTGAAGCATTAGCAGAAGCAGTTCGTAAAAATCTTCCGCAATTGAATCGACAATAAATGATTGCGTATGACTCTTTGATGGAAGCTTTGAACAAAAGAACTGGTGGCATTTACTTTCTGGGTGCACCCGGAGGTACTGCTAAAACGTTCTTAATTTCATCGCTTTTGGCACGGATTTGATCGCACCATGAGTTGCCCCACAATTGGCTTCATCTGGAATAACAGAAACTTTGTTAGAAGTTACTACCGAACTGCACATTCAGAATTGATATTGCCAATGAACATGCAAATCAATCAGACACCATCTCGAAAAATCGAATAAAAAATGCGAAGATTTTACGATGATGCAAATTGATCATTTGGGTCGAATGCACGATGGCCCACAAAAGGTCAATAGTTGCGGTGGAAAGGACGTTGAAAGATCTTCGTGACAATCAAAACATTTTTCGAATAGTCATAGTTGTATTATCCGGTGATTTTCGGGAGACTCATGCAGTTATTCCCACGATCAACTGCAGCTGACTCTGCACTGATTTGTGGCGGCATGTCGAGAGACTCCGATTGACGAGATAAAACAGCAGATGTGTTTTCGAAGCAATTGTTGGACATTGGTAATGGAAATATTGCAGTTGATATCTCGACCGGACTTATCACATTGCCCACTGTTATCTGCCACATGACCTATTCTAAGGAAGAGCTCATTCGAATTGTTTTTCTGGGCATACCGCAAAACTTAAAAAATAATAGTTGGCTGAGCGAATGAGCCATATTGGCGGCGAAAAACAGAGATGTCCATGATCTTAACTCCACTATTAAAAATTTCATTCCGGGACAGTTGTTTTCCTTCAAATCGGTTGTCACAGTTATCAATGAAAGATTGGCAAACTATCCTTTTCTCCCTGTTCTCCAGAATCTTCATCTGTTATACAGCACCGTCTGTGGGTGGTATAGCAAGCAAATAGATTCAGCGGCTTCATCGTTGCATTCAAGCTCATTCAAAATCTCTGATTTCGTCCTAAAAAATAGAAACGTATGTGTTTTATACGTATACGTTGACCCAGAGTTGCGTTTCTGCAACAACAGAATTTGTGAAGTCAGTAAATGTAAACCAATTTATTGCTTTTATTCGCATTGGTTTCCTTTATTTATATCTTTGGTATGTAAACAAACAGAATAACTAAACAGCTTTCAATTTTTGATTTCCAACTCAAGCCCCATCTCTCCACGTCAGAAGCAGGAACTTATTTTTTTGTGAAATTACTCAACAAACTAGAGACAAATGGTTTTAAATATAAATCATCGGCGAAGCCAGTTGTTAATGATATATACGTCGTTTAACGGCCTCTTGCCCCTTCTCGACTTACGAACATGCGTTTGCTTAATTGACTACGCCAGTTTGAACTAATACCTGACCATCAACTTGCATACCTCTTCTTCGTACAGTCTGCATAGCGAATTTAAAACGTCATAAAACTCGCATAAATAAGACATGAAAATTCTTTATTCCTTTGCCAACATTTCACACAAAAGGTATTTCCACCAATCGAACAGCACACGAACGGAAAAAACAATAACAACGACGACGACTATGATGACGACAAACCATACATAACCAGTGATGGACAAAGTTTATGGAAAAGTGTGGCGCCAAGTGTCCATATTTCCTCTATACCCCAACTATAGTGCCACCCATATAGGATGTCGACACTGACTGCGACTTGGACGTCGACTGCGATGACTCCTCCGAATCAAATAAGCTATACGAACACGGCGATCATACGCTCCGCCACCCCTTTTTACCTATCACTCCCAACACTATGCGCCGGCTGAGTTGAGCGCTCTTCATTCTACACCCTCAATGAGTTTTAATTCTTCCACCGCCACTGCATGTTGCTGATTGAATTCCATATGCATAATGAATCATATGTAGGTGCTGTACCTACTGTATCCATATGCGAGTAGACACAGTGAGCAGTTAGTGTAGT
This sequence comes from Cheilosia vernalis, assembly GCA_949126925.1. NCBI lineage: Eukaryota > Metazoa > Arthropoda > Insecta > Diptera > Syrphidae > Cheilosia > Cheilosia vernalis. Next base: position 96,553,684 of record OX421358.1, on the reverse strand, counting down.
TACACGGTATCTAGATACACGTTTGCATGGTTGTAACCCTACCAACCGCATTGCCAGTTTGTGCATTTTTATGCATCACCATTACGAAAGTTATGGGCGTACTTAATGACTGGCTTGCGTCGGTCGGTCGGTCGGTCGTTCTTCTTTGCTCCACACTTTCATGTGAGTTATCAGGAAAAATGATAAATAATATTGAATATCCGATCTATCTCTGGTCACAATGTTGCGCACCAGTCCATGGTTGCGCTACAATGCCATTGTGTGTGCGGGAGGACTCTCATCATTGTCATAAAGTTTTGCTAGTTAGTCCATTCGCTTCGCCGGATGGATCATTCAAGAGATGTGAGAGAGAGATGGACGTGCGACACTTTGACACGTGGGTGATTCCATTGAAATGTTCGCTGTGATGGATTGTGTACACCGTATATGAACGCTCACGAAGGACGATACAGATTGGCGCGGAGTCAACTTAATTATCCTTGGAATTCAATTGTCTTTTTTTTCTCTGTAAGTCAATTTAGCTTGATGTCAATGTCGTGAATGACTTTTGTCTGATAGCCTTACAGGTATATAGGTAAGTATTTTACAAGTCGACGAAACACATCTTCAACTCGTTCGAGGGAAGGAAACGTGTAAAGCTTTATGTTGATGGCTCCGCGAAGAAATTAGTTAGTTAATTGATGATGACAGCTGCGCACGAAATGGAACATTTATTTATCAGAATTTTTTATAAACTTGTGAGTTACCTATGACATTAAGTCGAAAATTTCGTGGTAGATATAGTGAAATAAAAAGGGTTGGGCGAATTTATGACCTCCCCTACGAAGGCCATGGTCTTCTCAAACAATTTATCAGCTGTAAAGAGATAAAGCCCCCAGGCTGCCTTTTCACCATCTCCGTATACCGAAATACGAAAAGAGTAGATTCCTCAACCGAAATCAATAGCATTTTCCAGTAATGCTAGAATATCAAATCTTTACGAGCGACGACTGTGACCCCGGCCTAGAGAATGCGCAGCAACAACGCACAAAAGAGCGAGCCTAGGTATATCACATCATCGGCAGTGACCATCAAAGTAAAAGGAATGAAACCATTCATTGGAATGTAGGCCCCTCTTACCCAGGCGCCCCAGGCGATCGGCCGTTTTGAGGCCCCCCCCAAGTCCAGCACTGCTCAGCGAAACTTATCTTAGGCTAAAGCCACGCAATGGTTGGAGCGATGAGCGATTTTGGTAAGTTAATCGCTCAGTGGTCATACGCCTATACCGTCGATATTTTCTTCAAAATGCTTAGTCGGCGCATTTTCGATCGATTGGAGCCAGAGACTTGTCAATGACATGTAGAATAGCACAATTTGCTCGACCGATTGTGTGCACCAAAAAAACCGATGAATACCGATGAATACCTCTGTATACTCGTATCTTTGCCTAATTGAGCTCCGTTTTTGGGAGTAGTTGTAGTCTTGACACTGTTATATGACCTACATTTGAGAGTTTGTCCCTTTTGAAAGAGCAGACAATTATGATGATGAACCTACCCCATATAATATTAACATACCAATGGAGCAATTTTCAACAGTGCGGACATGCAACTGAAAAAAAACAACATACACACACATACAAACTCTTTCACAGGATGAATTTCAATTAGTTTCCTATTGAATCGGATTTTAAATGGTTTCCGAAGTGCAACTATCAAAATCGGTATAAAATCGTTTGGCAACATGCAGATATGTAAATGTGGGCAACAATTGAAAAAAAAAATAATAATAATAAACACAAAGGCAATGCAATGAAATAATCATCAACACTTCATTTTTAATTAGCCGCCACAATAGATGAATAATAATTTTGTAGTCACAGCCCCGTTTTGGAATAGGTTGGCTCATAAGTGTTGCTTGATGAGTGTTAAAATTTCTCCATTAAAATGCATTACACTATGTCCGCACTGCGGAGTCATATCTATGTATTGAAAAAACATTACCCACCTTCTGTGTCCAGTCGGGTAAAAAGGGATAGGATGAGCTGAGCATAACATATACTAGGAAATGACAGGTGTGAAGCTCATTGAACTATGTAAATAGGTACCTAACGATTTGTACGATTTATGAGTAGATAAAAGGAATGCGCGTTACAAATACAAGCTTCTGTTGGCTTTGTTGGGACATATAAGTCGACTGTAGTTCCTATACGCTGCGCTGTGGGCTCTAGAATCTTACCTTAGTTCTTAGTATATGAAATCTGAACTTGTAATTTGCTGAACAACGCTCAGCACAAGCAAGACATATTTTGTTAGCTAGGTAGACACTTTGAAATATATATCTCTAAAGAGGGTAACGATGTGTTAATCAGATGTCAGATTCTGTAAGGCGAATCGATCAAACGTTTTCGTGTGCATAAAGAAATTTTCGTGCATAAAATAGGGCAAATCACTCGTGCGCATGCGCACGAAAACGTTTGATTCTTTCACTTTACAGAATCTAGCCCCAGATTCTTAAGACAACTACTATTGGTGTTCCTAAGGGAGTTATTGTAGATAGCACCGTCCATGGCCGACCTACATCAGAATAAAGCTCAAAAGCCTAAGATCATACGAAGAAGTCTGCCGAATTAACACAATTTGTATATCGAAATTAGCGGACCCAGCGAACTTCGTCTCGCTCCAAATTAACGCCAACAAATTTCAATGTGATTTATTTGAATGGAATCGAAATTAGTAGAGAGCGATATGATAAGCAATGTTTTCCGATTTGTTTTCCGCGTACCGTTGCACAATTTCGGATGATTCGGATTCCGCAACACGATTATGATCGATCCCACCTTCAGCTGTAAATTATGCGGCGTAGTTCCTGGTACATCATGCGAGTTCGAAAATTCCGTCGAATAGTTGGTCGCTTAATCTTCGTCGGTCACGCTGTCAAATGATTTGTAGGAATGCAGTTCTCCAGCGATTTGACTTTGAATAATGAAATTCAAGCTATCGACGTCCTTATAGGTTACTTCGAATTTTCCAAATTTAGATCGTCCAAAATCCAAATCATGCAATAAAATGCAAAATTGGTTCGCAAAAAAAAAATCCAATATTTTGCGTTTTTCCGGAATTTTCCGAGTTTTACACAAAGAATTTTTTATCTTTCCATTCGAAAAGTTATTCCGTAACAATTGCACACAAAACTCCATACTAAAAACAAATTTTCGTTTTTTCCAATTTCCCGACTTTTCCGGATGGTTTTTCCAAAATTTTTACCGCTGAAAAAAATTCGAGCAAAATCGGCCCAGCCGTTCTTAATTGATGAATTACCATAAAAATAGCGATCGTTAATGCTCCCTAACCAATATCTTCTAAGGCAGAACGGCATGAGATTAGGAACTGTGACCTTCACGTCACAGAAGAAGTTATTCAGATACTCTGATTGTCGAGCGTTGCATCAAGTACCTAAGAAGATACCTCAACTAAGAGGAGGTTAGGTACAGTTAACTGAGCAAGATTTCAGCCATACCCATTAAAGTTCCGTCCAGAAATTAAGAGTTTTGAGAGCAATTGTGTTGGGTTCCCTATAAGAAATCCTATTGGCCGATGAGAGTTTTTGATTACTTACGATGAACTTATTAGTCTGTATAACCTTCCTTAGCCTCACCTCAAGTTCCCTTAAAGAAGCAGACAAATTGCTTAGCAACAATTCTGAAAGTAATGTAACTCCATGGAATAGTATAAGCAGATCGAAAAAATGATGTCCTTCCCGACAAAATAAACACTGACGTTCCATCAAAAAATATATAAAACAACTTACAATCCATTGCGCGGCATTTGGGCATACCAATTTCATGCAATCGAACTTAATCTTGTTTTTCTAAATACTATAATGTTTTAATCTCAAAATCAACTATAAGTTTGTGTCTGGGTCCGTAGGGACCCAGATTTCATTTCTGGAACGAATGGAAGGGATCTACAATTTTATGCCGATTCAAAACGGCTAATTGAGGAGCTCTTTGAAGACAGTTATACTCTCGGGTGTTTGTCAGATGTTCGCGAGAGGTGGCGCATTGAAAAAACCCTGAGTTGGAATTTGGGTTTTTACGGGATTGTGTCTCATGCCTCCGCGTATGTATAACTTCACACAAAAACCTGTCACGACCATGTTCGTAAGGCCAATTAACCAATGCATTTGTGATGAAAACCCAAGCCAATCTATGTTTAATTGGTGGACATATTCCACTCCTAATGGTTATCCACGCCGATGAACTAAAAGCTTTACTGAAATTCCATATCAAAAACTAACGCAGATAAATTTGTCCCGCATCTAGGAGTATAGCAAGCAAGACCCGCAACTTTTTCTGTAAACATCAGAGATCGCTATCACTCAAGATTCTTACATTCAGACTTTTTCAGATCTTCACCATTCCGTTTATATGTATCTGCAGCTACCTTGCACTCGGCTATAGATATATATAGATACAAACCTATATACATAACAAAGTATCTGGATTTGCATACAATGCATAGACATGGTCTTAACGCATCATTCCACAAGACTTCCGTAACAAATGTTTCCATCGTTAGGTGGAAGGTGAGTCCCAATGACATACACCTCTATTCAAACCGAGAGGAATGTGTTTACCATTTCTCTAATTGTACTGAGATGTCGGCGCTAGCTGCTATAGGGTGGTGTGGTAGGAGAACACAAGAAAATACTGAAACAAAAAAAAACAAGAGGAACCGAGAGAATTTCCCATTGGAAAATTTATGAAAGCAATAATAATTCAAAGTGAAACTTTAAAGAGTTAGCGCTCCCATAGGGGAAAGATCAAAGCGCTAGACTGTGCGTAAGTGAGCTTTAATGATGCTGCAAGTAAACATGTTAGCAATCTGGCACCGGCGGGCGGTCCTGTCGGCCGCTTTTGGTTTGTCGACGCCAATCTCATTGCGTACTATAGGTGTAGATATACCGTGTACGTGTGCATGTGGTATAAGTACGCGATATAAATTTCGTTTTTTTTTTTTCATCATGGTCCCTTCCTTAATTTTTATTTTGATGGAACTGCTGATGGAGGTTAATGGGGCTTGGCGCTAGCTGAAGGGAGATTCTGTTTCGGAAGGTGAAATAAATCATTTTAAGTTGTAGCTCATGCAGATAAATGTCGTTTCTAATGTGGTTTATATGTAAGGCAATAAACAAATGGAGAACATGTCAATGCGGACGTAATTTTGCTAAGCATACAGGTAAAGTGCCTTGGGCCTGCAAGACTGTTTCGCAATAGGAGCTATGATGTATTGAATTTATAACAAAATGTCAGAGTTGACCGATAACTAAGTCTGAAATCATATTATAACTTGCTTTCATAAGGTTTGATCTTACCAAGGAGGATTGGGGCATTTTTGTACTTTTGGCATTTCGATGCTTCTATATGAAGAACTCAAAATTGTTTGCCTCTGTTCCAGAATTATTTGCTCATACCTATTTCTATTTAATGTAGGTAATTATATCTGCTCAATATTTTTTTAGTAATAGGTACATATTATATTTGGAGGATTTGGGAGCTGATGAGTTCCTTTAATTATTGGAGCCCCTTATACAGCTTTCCCTCAAACATATTCGTCGATATTTTTTTTTTTTAAGATAAACCAATGTAAAAATGTAGTTTGTCTGATTGTATTAAAACACTCTATTTTGGCCATTTAAAATGAACGCAAATATTAAAATTTTTGATTACCTAAGGAATGAGAGTGTATAATATCTATTATTCTTACGCTTAATAACTTGTTACTCGAAAACTGAAAAACCACGTCTTCTTGTCAAATATAATAGTTAAATCGAGAACTTTAAGGTCTCATTTTTTTTAACAATTCCTAACTCTTCACTTAGCAATATTTTTATTCTTCTGGTTCTGAGTGAACGAAGTAAAAATTCTTTGTTTTAGATAATCTCTGGAGATACTGAAATAATTCCGATTTTTTTTATCCAATAAGAAGCTACAGAAAACGACAGGAATAAAAACAGTTCACAGAGCAATTGCAATTCTTTTACCACGCTGCCAATCGTAACAGTTGATTACCAGATAGTCAGCTCTCAAAAGAGTTCCTCGAATTAGTAGAACTGGCACGACTTTTGCCATATCAATCTCGATACTAATATTTTTATAATGGAACTTGGATCTACCTCACCATCGTAATAGAACTCAGTTTGCAATACAAAAATGCAAACGCAAGTTAAAAATAGTTACTAATGAATAAGCATTTGAGCAACGAAGACGTGAGCTTTATTTTGCCAAGTCTGCGTAATGAAGAAAACAGAAACAGAACACAATAGAACATAATCTAACGTTAGTGGATACAGTCAGAGCATAGTCGCACAGCTTTGTATTGCATGAGGCAAAAGATGATGTTCTACCCATTCAGCTGTTGATGGTAGAGAGTTACCTAGCTACTTTAATTTATTTTGCTGAATATGTTTTGCCCATAGACGTAGCTTAAAAATTCAGAGGTGGGGCGCGAGCTCCGCTGCAACAGCTAGTTATAAATAGGCCGGGGAGGTTGTACTTTAGGTATGATAACTCGGACTGTGTTGAATTGTTATTAAAAATGTCTGCCAATGGTTTAGGCACCCTTAAAACATAAAATTTTAAACAGCAAATCTCGCTCTTGTATGTCTGTAACCTGCGGACAATAAAAATTAATAAACACTAAGCTGTACTACTGCACTTATTTTGGATTTTGGTGAATGCTGCAATTCCAATAAAATCACAAACTTCTCATACCACAGAAAATTCTTAAGATTTTTGTATCTTTAAACAGAATATAGATCATAATTATGGTAAAACTAAAAATAAATTATTATGCTTCGGCCATGTGATAACTGGAGTTATAATAGCTACAGGATCAGGGCGTCAATTTTATTGTTTTGTTAGGTCTGTGGCCGAGTGGTTAGTGTGTTGGACACTAACAAGAGAGCTGGAAAACTTGATAGTTGGTCAGTGAGTAAGCCTTACTCTCTTTAGAAACATCTTAAATCAAGCTGTGATTTAGAAAGGATCGGTTTTTATCTGCTAAATCTTTCTCTTATTTATATATTTTTTTTTGTTCGACTTTGGTTGTTCAATCGCGTCATTGAACCCTTTGCACAAATATAACGGTCCTTCCATTTACCTTACATTTTATCACCACACCTAAGCTACTTCGAAAACAGCGCAGTATACCTACCATCGATGAAATGCCTCGTTTGTACAACCCTTAAGGAAAAAAATAATAAAAAATACCGACTAGCATTCGAATATATATACGGTTTGAATGTACGGTCTTTTTCACTGGTAAAGCTCATCGAGTATTGTAGTTATGAATGTGAAACTCTTGATTTTATAGGAATTGTTTTAAGACAATTCTACCCGGTAGTAATTGTAGCAGATATTCGATAATGATAAATCACGATCGAAGGACCATTTTCAAACTAGATCCATATACCTACAGTTCACCGCTTCATTTCCATGAAAACTGTATATCTAACTAAACTTAATAAAATGGTTGATGATTCTCCCGTCGAAGTGAGATATCAATAAAGAACGCAGTTGCTACCTTTTCTTAATTTGTGTTTGATTTAAATATTTATTTTTTATATTGTACATAGGTATACAAAACTAAAAGTCACTTCATATTAGGCAGACTGGATGATTTTTTTTAATCCTATCTATAAACAACATAAGATTATGCTTTTAGGAAGCTGCAAGTTCTGCTGTAGTCCCATAAGGCCCATTTTATTCACTCGAACACAACTTGGGAAGTTTTACATATAAAAATCCCCAAGTTATGTTCAACTTCGAGTGAATAAAATGGCCCTAAAAGTACCTACATTTCAAACTAGCTTTTCCTGTAGGTAGTTTTGTTTGTTAAACTAACTTTTAGTCGATGTGATTTGGTTTTCTGTCTTGCAGCGTGCTAATTAAAATTTGGAGGTTTGTAAAGTGCTGCTAAAATCATCGGAATTTGGGTATACCACGATTGGCATATTCATAGCTTAGATACATACCTTCTGAGGGCAGCGGTTGTATAGATTCAAAGTTAGTATAAAATCTCCTCTTATACATTGTCGAAAAACTCTTATCTTAATATTCTGATAAAAAGTTTAAGTACGGTAACTTCGGGCATTATGGCGCAGCGGACGTTATGCGGCGCACCTCGCAAATATCATACTTCCCAAACTCTAATTAAAATTAAAATAATACAGAAACTTCAATCTTTGCCGAACACGTGTGCAGTAAACATAGGCAGTCGGTACGACGAGTTTCGCTGAAAAAAAAAATTTTTTCCTCGATCTGTTGATATTAATAATTTCGTAGATCTAAATAAATAAATAAATAAAAATCTGAATATGGCGCAGGTGTTGTAAAGGCATTATGGCGCCATATGAAGTTTTCATGTAAATTATGTAGATTCATACCTATGTCATTCGTCTCTTCCTGTTTTTTTTTTTGTGTTCTGTTTTGCAAAGTTATGTTTTGTTATGCATACTACCTATATCATTCTCTAGAAAATCTTGAGATCCAGCTAGCCAACGAGTCGGGTGTGCTCGAAGATTTTGGGGATTACATTTGCGCTGGATGTGGTGAAGATTACACCCCTACAACCAAAAGGGACGAGTGGATGCTGTGTGTCCTTTGTGGACAGTGATCCCACGACCCCTTACGCCGTTTTCAGAAACACCTGCGATGGATGTGGGCGCTTAAATAAAAAAATAAAAGGTACTTGCCATATTGCCCACATGTAGGGTAGATTTGTTTTTTTTTTTATAAACTATTTTTAAATTAATTTATTTTTAGTTAATGAATTTGATTTATTTTTTTTATTTAATTTATTTATGTTACTGTTTTGTCTAGTTTATTAAAAAAAAATAATTGAAAAATTTATTTCAGTTTGAAATTTTGGCCGCCATAATGCCCGAACTTAGGTACCCTAAGTGCCAAAAATACTTCCCGTCACACACTTCTATTTGATGACTTTAAATTTCAGGGCGTAAGAGCAACAAAAACAGAAAATGCTGTAAATATGTAAGTATGTCACTAGATTTGATCAGTCAAAGAGAAATGCACATCCACATTAAAAGTCGTGTGACCGCTTTTGTCATGTAAAGTGGCCTTTAAATTTGTGCGTCTCATTCAGTCGGCGAAAGAAGACAGAAGACACTCTACAATCGCTTTTATAAGTTTATCAACCAACGAACCTGTCCGGTTGATAGGTACCACAGTAAATAAAACGCACAAATCTATATCGTATACATCCAATTACAAAAAATAAACTTTTCTAACCCCCGTATTAATAAACGACGAGCAGCGGCGAGTTAGCTCTAACACACATGTTAGCTTCAAATTCCTATTAATAAACGTGTGTTTGGTTTCACTGACATTTGAAAACGAGCGGATAACTTAACTCACCGAATTCGGCGTATAGAGAGCGGATAACTTTTTAACTCAGAGAGGGTGAGGGAATTTACAAAATCTCGAATCCTTTTCGGTGATACGAATACCAAAATTTAAGGTTTTTGTTTATATTGGGTTTGCAAATTTGTGTAGATAAATTTGGGTCCACATTTTGAATAATAATTATATATAAAATATATCCTGGGAACATAAATAATTTTCAAATGACAAGACATCAATATTTGAATGACGCTTGACATCTGAACATTCTACAAGAGAGAATCTGAGAGAGAATCGGTGAATTTCTGAGCGCAACAACCGATTGAAAAACGAAATATGACAGATGTACTAGAATGTTTAGTACAATTCCGTGTAGTGCTGCCGTGCGTTAGGTGATAAAGAGCGAATAGCTAATATGTAGATGGAATATGTTTATTAATAAGAAAAGTTAACAAACGGATAGGGTCACTATCCGTCTGCCAGCTAAAACACGTGCTAGAGAGCGGATAGCGTTTTTTTATTAATACGGGGGTAAATGTTTAAGCAGAGGACCCATTTTGAACTCTTGTCGTTAAGGAAATCAGCTCCAAAAATGATGACTTTGTATGGTTGGTAGATGTCTTAAGTTAGCATCTTTTAAAAAAATTACGACCCGTGCTCGAAATAGCTAGCCCATTTACTCAAGTTGGAAGCAGAGTTGTTCAGGCTTATTTTCCCGAAGGCTCAAAGTGCTTCCTTTGTAACCTCGCTCTTTGCAATTATTCGACTTAGGTAGATTGAGGGCATTACCTATTCATATACCTACCTTTCACAAAGACAATTCGATTTGCTAACATTCCGAAGACAGTCCAATGTTTACTTATAAGTATAATGCAGTCCGCACATCCGCTCCAATATCTAATGCATTAGTCGATCGAACAAATTATCAATTTTTCGATTTCCAACAAGAAAAGTCCATCAACCCAGCACTAGATCGAACATTCTCCATCAACTACAACAACGGAATTCCATTCCATTTGTACAACGAGAAATTCCTCTTCCAAATGCAATAATCACTGCCAATAAAACTCGGTAATACAGCGCAAACATTCGATTCGACTGCCAACCCACCGTGGCCAACAAAATGTTCAACAAACACATGAAAAAAAAAAAAAAACAGCTAACGAAAATCGAAGAAAAATCCAAATAAACAACTTCAAACGAATTCGCTTCCTTATTGTTCAAAGAAAATCCACAAAAAAAACAATTCAATCGAATTGTATCCGAAACTATCTTCTACTAGTCAACAACCACCCCCAAGCTCGCACAGCACTTTTGACTTCTCTGTCTCTCATGCTTATCCACCCACCGCGATGTTCCACCAACACCGCCGTAGTCGTCGCCGCCGCCCGACCTCTTCTAGTTCGCGGAAAATGAGTTCATTTATTAATCTTAATGGAAGATTTTACAATGCCCTTAATGTGGTCTCGGCGATTGCCCGAATGTGCACTTAAAAATTATTCGTAGATAATTCAACCTATAAGAAAAAATCCTTGTTACAGGTATTGGCGGCGTGGTACACTTTTCGCCTGTTCGTATAACTCCGACTGCGAGTACGAGTACTTTGTTGTAGGGAATGCACACAGCGAGAGCCAGAATTCCACTCAAATTGCACCACTCAACTCAATGTATCTGTTCATCCAACAGAATTCATCGCCCACTTTGTGAGCTGTGACTTTTGTGCTGTGATTGTGTTGGTCTGCCCCCCAAAAATGTATCTGCGCTCTATCAAACCACAAAAAAAGTATCTCCACTCCAATCGCCTGATTAATTCGAGCACATACGAGTAAAAGAGACAATGCTCACCATTCACCACCCCAGAGTTGGAACACAATGAACCAAGTAGTGTGTCAGCCATTCATTCCTTATGAGATTTTTGTTCGAAAATTTTCCTATCAGCAGCGCACCAAAATTCAATGCAACCCAGTACAACACAACACAACACAAAAATTCATCCTCCACCAGCCACTGCCACCAATACAAAGAGCAACAGCCAAGGTGGATGGATTCGAAAACGAACAACAACACAAGATAGGTACGTACTACCGCAGCCGCTATAGGATAGAACTTGTATCTGAGAGTTTAGTACCGAACCGGACAACGAGAATCGAGTTTTTCAGTTTATCGCACAATTTTCGTCGTCATCGTCGTCGTTTGCGTTGTCGCCGTCAGTAGTGTGCTTCGGCTGTGTGTACTTTCCCAGAGTAAAATCGTATTATTGCGAGAAACCAAATCACATTCGTTCGATGGCAACGGTTAAGATCAGGCGCGCGCTCTTTTTATAGATTATTATTATTGTTATTACTATTATTGCCTATTATCATCATCATCATCGTCATTGTGTAGTCGTCATCGTCAGTGGCTGGCTCTCTTTCTGCTTTTCGCCCCCCGAAATTAATATACACAACTATAATAATAATAAAAATAAAAATAAAAATAAAAATAAACCAACAATACAATCGTCGTCGGTAGTCTGTCCCATTAGATATAGTTATTGGCGTGTAATTAATAATTTCATTGTTATTTTAGTGTTTGGTTTAGTTTGCTATTTTCTACATCAAACAATACTCGTATCAACAGTGTTATAAAATCGAAATACCCCTGAAGTGTCAATAAATAATATGAATCACATTTGTTAGTAATTTTGTTTTGTTGGAAAACCTGTAGGATTGTGCAAGTGCAACAAATAATCCAGTGAAGTGCTCTATAAAATTGTTTTCTCATTTTCAACTATTTTTTATTTTTTTTGAAAACAATTCATTTAAGAAATAAATTCAACCAAATGGTTATGTGAATTTTTGAGTGCAAAATGATTTACTTATGATTGGTGTACTTAACTGTTTACATGTCACTTAGTGGTGACTGATATTAATAAAAAAAATAAAAATAAAACAAAAACAGAAAAAAAAAAAATATTTTCATCAGTGATATTGTAGTGCGTGGTGAATAGGTTCGTGTCCAAGTTAAACTCTTACCACGATCAGGAAAAAGTCGGTCAACAAACTTTTTGCACTTGCTGATTTACTTTTGTAAAAAGCCGCCAAAATTCTCACCACAAGCAACATGAATTCATATTTTGAGCAATCCGGCTTTTATGGCCACCCGCATCAGGCGACGGGCATGGGCATGGGCTCAGCCGCTCATCACGATCAGACAGCCACAGCGGCCGCGGCCGCATACAGAGGTTTCCCCCTATCGCTGGGGATGTCACCATACGCGAACCATCATCTGCAGCGTTCCACCCAAGATTCACCCTATGATGCCAGCATAACAGCGGCCTGCAATAAAATCTACGACGGAGCCTACAAACAAGACTGCTTAAAAGGTGTGAATTCAATTGGTGACACAAACGGCTACAAGGATATATGGAATACAAGTGCAAATGGCGGTGGTGGTGGAGCGGGTGGCGGTGGCGGCGGTGGTGGCAGTGGAACCGCCGGCAATGGCAGTGGTACAGCTAGTGGGGCGGGCCAAAACAGTTCGATACCAGTGCGACCATCGGCGTGTACACCAGATTCAAGAGTTGGTGGCTACCTGGATACGTCTGGTGGTAGTCCGGTTAGCCATCGTGGTGGTGGTTCGGCAGCGAGTGCTGTTGCAGCGGGCACTGCATGGAATGCGAATTGTACAATTTCGGGAGCTGCTGCTGCACAAACTGCGGCCAGTAGTTTACATCAAGCTAGCAATCACACATTTTACCCATGGATGGCTATAGCAGGTGAGTCTCCAATTCCAATTTCACAAATCTAGCTCGAATCGTAGATATAGGTAAAACTAACAAGAGAGTAACCGAAACAATCAAGATCAATCAAAATAAAAATAAAAAAATATTTTTTACCTCGAGCGTAATTCAAGTTGACTGCAAAACTACTGGTTTGTGCGGTTAAATCAATTATATATGGACGGAGGGTAGACTCCTTTGCATGGTGCTTGCAGGTAAAGAAGACCCATTGCGATGTTGTGATTGCTTAAGTTTATCACTGGCATGCGTTGGTCGGGCAGGAAGAGTAGCTAGTCATCGTCTGGAGATGTTATTATTCATTTGTTATTTTTCAAAATTATTGTCCTATCGAAATTGTTGTGAAGGTTTTGCAGTCGTTTCCAATTAGCCTGTGGAGTTATTGAAGGTACCTACCTCTATGAAGTACTTATTTATACTAAAGTCTAAATTACATTACAAAGTTGAAGAAAAGTTGATAATCATACGGAATGAAATAATTACTGTAAAAATTGTAGGGGTACCTACGAAAGGTCTCGTAAAAAAAGTCGAAGGGCTTGGGAATACGGTCTAGGTGATGGGGTCTTATGAAGCTAGCTAAAATAGCTTCTGACAAAAACTTACACACAAAATACTTAAATTTAAAAAATCGCTGTCCAACTTTAGAGATTGTCTACCTAATAGGAAATTTTATAAGTCACTTCTAAGACTTGAATTGGCTCACAATAAGGAGGAATCACTGACTTCCCATCTAAGCAATAACACTTATAGAAATCAATTTGCTGAATGAAACAAATTAAGTGCAGAGCTACAAAGCAGAGCAAAAGGTAGCCTTTTAACTACTGAAGGACCCTAAGATCCCCACGAATTATCACAATTCCCTCTGTTTCCTATATTTTAAATATAGAAGTTTGTAATTGCAATACTTTCCCTATTAAAATTTTGAAACAGATATACAAAACAATTTTTACACCGCGCTTAAATAGTGGATGGTTTAAGCATACATTTTTGTATTTACCTATTCTCCATAAACAGATCTGAAATGTTGCAAAACAATGATGAAAGTTGTGTGATTATTCACTTTTGAAAAAAATTTTCATTTTAAACTTCGATCACAGTTTCGGGATCTAATTTTAGTGCAAAACATCTTCAAATGGTTTAAAACAATGATTTTGATGCGACTTGTACCGGCCAAGTTCTTTGGTTAAGTACCTAATTATAAAAGTTTAAACAAAATGCACAATAGACTGCGGATTTTATTTTTCACAGAAGGCATACAAATTTCAAAGCAAAGTGGTTTACGTATATAATAAAATATTCACATAAAGGAGTTGCATCAAAATTGAGTCGCATTATTAAAAGTAATTTAAAGTCCCATAATTAAATAAAAAATTAATGGTCTTTTTTGCTTCTAAAACTTATTTTCTATGAAACTTGATTCATCACATTAGCTTCCTGCTGTCTTCTTTTTAATTTTCGGAGACTGAATTCAGTTAAAAAAATAAAATTAAAATAATATTTTAAGTCTTTGTGGAAGTCACAAAAGTTACCTATTGTAATTATTTAAATATTTTTTTTTTTGGTAATAAATTAAAATCATGACTTATACAATTGTTTGTGTCAAAAATATTATTAGTTGATAGCTTTGAGTTTTAAGCCTTCCATCATGACTCATGTATTCTACTTCTTATGTCAAATTTTGTGATAAAATTAAGATGATTACATAAAAGGATTTCCAGATTAGATACTGCTAAAAAGATACTCGACTTATGAAAGAGTTGGCCAAATTTTTCTCAATTCTGCAGTCTTCCACAAATGTTGCGCCGGCAATCAGCAAAATGTCATTTATAATTTGGATGACAGCATTTATAAGACTATTTTGTCTTAAAGTGTAAAATTCCAAGTAAATAAGTCTTATCTAATCTATGTGCGGCAGATACTTACTCCTAGATACTATTAGGAGAAGTTCAATGAGCTACTCGAATGTATGGGGCTAAATAGATTCAGTTCTAGCCCGAACAATTACCTTGCCATTTGGTTACTAAGTCATAACTCACCTGTAACTTTGTACATAATGCAACTGTCTGCTCATCTGAAATACTCAAAGTATTTTGTAATCTTGTAATTTTGTCAAATTGGAATATTAGCTCGGTCTTCACCATAGTAGAGACATTTCATCCCAAACGGGACCGAATTTCTTCCCTCGAAACTATCCAATAAAATGTTTATCCGCTTTTGGGTGTGACATACCTAATTTTTCGGATTCGAAGAGCAAGGTCCGTGATTAATAAAGTCATTACACAGATCGTTATTAGATTTGGTGGGGCGGGATGTTGTACAAATTTAGCCTTTTCAACCAAATAAAATAGTTATTGGTATTGTTGTCCAACTTATACAGTCTCTTTCCACTTTAAGGTTATACCTATCACTTTTCCAATTGTCAGCGTTAAGTGCTGCTTAGGGAAGATACAAAATTTTCATATGATAGGTATAGATAGGAACAACTTCTACTATCTCATCGACTTTGAACAGCACCACTATAACACAAGACTCAGCTTTGCATCTGAAAAAACCTTTTGCTATGCGATTTCTTGACTGATGAACGGGACATAAAATTAAATTAAATACCCCCGAATCTAAGCTGAAGGACTTTCACAGGAAGATAATATTTGTCAGACGTTTCTAAGAAGTGGGATACCTAGTGGAAAAAAAAAACTTTGAAAATGGCTGTAGTAATGAAGAGAGATTCTAATCCTAGGACCATCCATACTTAGGTTAAAAGCGGACTTTCCCAACAAGGTCATTGAATATAATGACGGAAAGTTGATATTGAATACAAGATTTTTAAAGTCACCTGACGTGGAGCTAAAAGAGGGTCGCGTAAGTAGCGTTGATTTGCAAACATTTTTGTTTCAATGATCCGTCTTCCTATAACAATGCCGGTTGCATGGTGCTAAAATAAACCCTCTCAATAGCTCTCAGTTGAGAGTTACTATCCTAAATCTCTTGGAAATTGTCTTAATCCTTGATCCTACCATATTTTTTGGAACTTACCTTAGGGCATCTGCAATAACTTTATGTCGTTAGATTTTCTGAAACGGAGCTAGTATATTCGATCCTGAACTTAGAAAAATTGTAACCGGAGTAAGGTCTTTAAGGTGCCACTAAAGTATAAGGGGCCAGATTCTATTAGAAAATAATAGTTCCTGCCTTTTCTTTCTGTGCAAGGTGCACGTATTAAAAAATTTAATTTTTTGTGATTTTTTCTGGAGGTCCAATTTTAGTCAAAATGTAATTTTCCACATATTTGTTACTTCTATCTAGCAGAACTAAATTTACTTTCCAGAGAAAACACATTTTCTGTAACTGCGCGTCCTCTGTCATAAATCAGTGAACCACCGTGTTTTCCCGTCGGCAATACGTACCTATAGGTATAAAAAAAATATGTATTTCATAAAAAGAGAGACGTAAAAGTTAAACACAATCTTAAAGGGTTCCTCAACCAATCAATTTCATTGACAAAAACTCCACAGAATGACAGTCGAGTCAACCCGAATACATCCAAAGACAATGGCGACATAAAACATCTGCATTTAGCCACAATATTATCACGAAAATGCCCGAAGGAGCCAGAGAAGGCAATCCCTCTCTCGTTCTGCCTGTGTCTCTCTACATGATTCTATGTACGTACAAATAACTGCCATGCACTTATATAATTGGTATGTCACAGTTGGGGGCCAATGCAGTCGCATTGTGCCCCTTCAGCAGATACAATGTAGCTAAGTTTGAATCCTTCTGTTTTTTTTTTTTTTTCAGTTGATCCACAAATTGTTTCCTCAATTATAAGCATAACGAACATCTGTAATATTCTATTTTTGATTAAAACCTCAAGTAAAAGTCGATTTAACTGACCCAGAATGAGATAGTGGTCGCCAACCACACTTGATTTCCTTTCATAAACCTTCAGTGTATCTATAGTTTTACTTATTTATTTTTGTTCGGTTTGTCTTATGCGTGTGGAATGCATTAGTTATGTGATTTATTCAGTTCATTTCGATTTATGCTGAGACGTCTGCTTATCAGCTTTGGATGACTATTTAAAACAAAAACATACAATGGACAAGAAGACATTATTTCTTTTTAAGAAAATTGTACAATTTACGATGAGCAGAGAGGATTAGTCAGTCTCAAAATGTTTGTCCGTCTTAAATTAAGGCAAGGCATAAATTTTATTCACCACCTTCGAGAGAATAGGTATAATACCTATGATATTTATTTTAGCTACTGGTCGATGTTACATTTGCGCGACGATACATTTTAACAAATTCAGGAGCGTATCGTGTGTGGGTGGCCTAATAATTTAATTTCACATTAAATTGTTTAGTGTTCACATTTCTCATTGTTCTATTTGGACAAACTCAGTGGAGATTAATTGAATTTTATCGTGCGACTTGATTTATGCGAACGATGAGCATTTTGGTCGCCAATATCCTTCGGATATTTTTATACATTATACACGCAGGCGAAACTTGGTATACGACCTACTACAGTATGTGAAAAATTTGTTGAAAGAAGACCAGAAAGGTGGTGGCGAGGATGCTGTTCTCGGTTGTCGATGATGATGATGATGATGCTGATGCATTTTGTGGATGTTTATAGGATCGATGAATCCAGCGGAAGATCAACAGGGAATTTTTCCCCATTCATCTTCTGCGTTTTTTTTTTTTTTTTCTCAGTTTGTGTTGATGCATATCTCTTAACATACATACGATTAATTGTTGAGTTCTAAAACTTGTTCAGAAAACGGAACAAAATCTCGGAACACAGATAAAGTGTTATAAACCGAAGAAACAATGAATAACAAAAAATGTAACTTAAATGCGTTGCCTACAGACTACCTACTCGGTGTTGTAAAAAAAATAATAATACGAATACCCCTTACGCCAGAATGGGTCGCTTGTATGCTATGAACGCCTGTAAATCGGTCTTCGTATGAGGCCGAAAGATTCAATGCGCCGCTGTGTATATGCCGCTCAATCGATTGTGATGGTGATGAGGAATTGCAAGGTGAATTGATATGATTAATTGGTTGAACTGGTTACTGGCTATAGGGTGGCGATGAAAGTTTGAAATTGCAATAAAAAAAATACACTGTTCCAATACTTCAAGAGGAAATATTGCACGACTGGATCGCTGGTAACTCGCTGAAGTCAATATATGGGTAGAACTGTTAATTTAAGTGGTAAATATAAAATCTTACTTCGCAAAGGAGTGTGAATTTTAAGTAGTGATACTCAACTTTTATAGCTATTCTGTTAAGCCCGTTAGGCTGGAGACCGCGATTCATTCTGCATCAGTTAAATGGACTTTACTTGAGGTTTTAATCAAAAATAACATTTTGCAGATATTATCAGATAAAAAACGAAGGCTTTCCGTTTTAACACTGCTTAAACCGTGATGTATTGAAGACATGGTTAAATATAAATTTGGATCCCTATCCGGGTACCTATATGCTGCTAGAATAAATTTTCCTCAAAATCGTTCACCTTCGAAGCTCTCTTCTATGAAAATTATATTAAATATTTGAACTTAAAAATTGTGAAAGCTCAGACCACTTAATTTATATTCCGCTCTGTTCGTAGTATATACCTATACCTTATATAATTCGCACACAAATTTGATTAATTTATCAAAAGACACACGAATAATACGAAATTTTTCCTTTTTTTAAAACAAAAATATTATTTGTCGCCTAGCACACATGTTGAAAAAATTCGAGCGTAACGAAAAGTGAAACGCGTCTAAGCTTCCCAATTCCCATGTACTGATTGGCCGAACTCCTTTAACACCATGTCGGCGTTTTTGAAGCGATATTGTGTTTCATTTTTCGTTACGTTTTTCTTTGAATTAAAATCCCCTCTACTCTTCAAGCCAAAAGACGTAGAAAAGACTTCGGAAACCCAATGAAACCAATAAAAGCCATTTTTCTTCAGATTATTAAGAATAGTTCATCTAAAAGTTTCCTTCACCCGTTCGTTTACCAGTGATGGAACCCCTATCTTATAATGGTAAGAACAAGCAGCTAGCAGGTCTAAGTTTCAGTTGGAGAATTAACTGTGTCGTTCTCGAGGAGGAGCAGACATTTTATCAAAGCTATGTTGAAATCAAGATCTGCTAAGAAAAATATTAACAAATACTTGGTCTCTTGTGAAAGTTCGTCATACTGTAGCAACAGACTAATCTAATCTAACATTCTTCATACAATCTGCCTTCACAGTCGTCCTGAATAATAAGACTCGTCGCAGCAACTTGGAAACGTTCGAGCTTACTGTTCAAAAAGAACACTGATCTGTTCAATTTATTCTAAGACGACTGCATACGACTTCGAACACCAAACTCTATATGGAAAACAATCTCTAAAGTGGCGCCCAATTTAACCAGGAGTTTTGATGTATTAGGCTTTTACTTTGATGTAAGTAATCGGAAATGATGTGAAAAATTAAACACTCAGCTGCACCAATTGTTCTAAAAACTGAACTCAATTCTGGGCTCTAAGTTCGATGGATCATATTCTCGCTGTCGCCCGACTAGACAACAATAACCCACAGAGGTATTACTTGTATTCTAACTTCTAAGTCACAGCTTACTTTCATGTAGGTTTGCCATTCATTAAAAATAAAATGTGGTTACAACCTAAAAAAGCGAAAAGAAGTAGGAAATCCAAGTAACTGGTTTTCTATTTACGAATCGCCTTTAAGTGTCGAAAGATTGTAGATAGAGAGTAAAGTTAGATCTGCAAATCAGCTAGCTCTGTATAGGAATGACCTCCTAATTGTGGGTCTTCGCTAAAAAATCGTGTTTGAAGATCCCCAAAAAATTATAGGTAGTAGATGTATACTTACTCTTGACAACCGCGACATCACCTTTTCAAAACGATTTTTGTCCGGCAACCAAAAAAGCAAAACCTCTATACTGGCTTCTTGGATATACATTAATCGAACTATTAAGTACAGAGCTGGTATCAGTCTGTAAGCATTTCGTTACTCGTCACAAAGGCCATTTTTAATTAATTTCCTGAATTGCATCTTAGTCCACTATCAGCTTAGGTATTCTTTGTTCAACAATAAAAGTACAGCTTGCACGGTATATTTCAATTGGCAGCTTCCTTTTAATACCCAAAATATCTTTTGAGAAAAGGTACCTATATTTACCGCTGGGTCATCCACTTCTAATTGGTAATTTTACAACACCTTTCCAATAGAGCCTTTCTAACCAGACACAGGTAGGTAGCTTCTGATTGGAATAAAACTCCAACGAGACCCTCTCGTCCAATTTGCAAATATTTTGCGTATAAGAACCCAGGTACCATCTCTTAAACAGTAGCTGTACCTGAGATACCACCAATAAAATAGACCAAATCAAGTTGGACAACTTGAATAAGTTCCATCATCTGCTGCCCATTACTCGGTCTCAATTCGCCGCACGTACACAATTTCTTTTGGCTTATTTTCATTCTTGCATTCTGCAATTCCCACTCTAACGAAATAAGGCGAAAATTGAAAACCGACACCGGGTAGGGGTAAACTCCGCAGCCACTGCAAGGACACAAACTTCGTTTTCTTGTTTTGCTCTGTTCAAATTGCACAAACTTCATGTGTGCATTTCGATTGTACACGGTGCAGTCCGAGAAATTCGCATATAAATTAAAAATTTCATACGCACACGATTTCCGCCAATAACTCATTCAAATTTTCCCACTTCGTTCCTCAGTTTCGATGGAGGTCTTCTCCATCTATGCCACCGTTGCCTGCCGTCCTGTTGGTGGGTCCGTTGTCCGTGTGTCTGCCTTTTGCTTCGGATTTTTATTATTAATTTCTCGATTTTTCTTTCTTATTTTTTACGCGCAAACTGAAAAGATGCAGAAAGAGAATTCCTCTTAGCGCGCACGCAAGAACTAAAAAAAAAAAAACACAAATAAAACAACAACAAAACGAACAGCATTCAAAACCAAAGGAAGGCGACGATAATGACGGCGAAAACGACAAGCAAATCCTGTGCAGAGACCCAGTGTAGGTATATCTCTCTTTTCTGCGTAGTTCGAGGTGATGATGATGATGCTGCTACTACCGAAATGCACAAGCGATCCCCCACACTATATTTTGTAAAATTCCAAAGTTTTGACAGTTGGCTTGCATTCAAATTGAATTTCGCATATCAAAAAATGCAAAAAAAAAAACGAGGAAAAAATTCCCTGCATCGTGTAGGTAATGAGAACATTTTCAAAAAAAAAAAAAAAAAATCCAAACGAGTCTATCTGCGAACGTTCGTTTGCGCGCGTAAAAGAAAAAAACCGCAGCAAAAAGAAACAACAAACAGCTGAACCTTGAAAACTGTCAAAAAGTGAAGCAATAAAATTGTTTAAAATCAAACAGGCAATAAAAACATGCAAAAAGTGGGAAAGTGAACAAAAACGAACAAACAGACACACAAAGATTCACGCTACAGTACACCCACATTTTTTTATTATTAAAAAGAAAGGCACACAGCACACACAGATCCACAATAATACTTTTCATATAATTTGTTGTTGTTTTTTTAAACAAGTTGCTCTGTGCACATGGTACATAATATACAAATACAAATTCGTTGAGAAACCCTACTCAGTATTTGTGTCACCAAATTAATTTCGTTTCGTACAATGCGGGCATGTGTGCGGATCTGTATTAATAATATCACATTTTGATCTTGTTCATGCGTACTCCAATAAATATTCGCAACACCTCGGTGTTTTATTAATTAATTTGTTTTTCCTTATTATTAGTGGTGGTGAATATCAAGATGATGTATGTAGGTGGATCGTGGTTTTTTGTTCAGCTTGGTTGTGCTTTCTTCTCGGTGGTGCGGTGATTTGCAATAAGTTTTATTTATGTTGAAGAATTTTAAACGATTTATCATTGTCAGTGTCTGGACAATACTGTTTGTGACAGAATCAGATGTACATAAGTGCGTAGCGTATTGTGTAGTTGGGGTTAAGATTTTACAAGTTTGGTTTTCCCTTGCCATATTATTGTGATGTGTATAGGTAGTTCCTAAAATAGTTAGTGCTATACAGTAGAAAACTTTGCTGGGCGATCTATAAGCGCCGCAGCACAAATTCAACAATTAATATAAAGTGAACAATATTGTCAGGCTTATGGTCCAGTCAGTTGGCATATTGATTTTAACCGCGGAAATTTGTTTGTTTTGGCTCTAATCTCACCGAAGATTTCAGTTCAGTGGCAAAGAACTTGGAGTAGTGGACCATACCTACATACTGTGCGAGAGGTCTTGTCTTAGGTTAAACCCCCAAATACTTAATTTACACTCATAAGAGATATATAAAAGTACAACTATCACGGAAAATCATTTAGGATACCTGTTGGATATATTTAATAATTTTTTTGTATATTGAGCGAAATTTATTCTAAGAGAGTGAGGACTCGCGGCATAATTCTTAAATCGATTAAACTACTCGTATTTTCTCAAACGACGTCGCCAAGTGCCTGCTTCGCATACTTCAGTTGTTGCGTTGATATGGGTTGGGTGCTAATTTCCAAAACTTAATGTTGTCCGACGAGTTAGTAACTTTAAAATGATTGTACGAGTTTTTCCATTAAACTGAATTTTGTCTGATATAGATTTGCTGCAAAATGATCAATGAGGTCTCAACATAGTAACCCTTGTTATGAGAACAAGACCACGAAATTTATTATAGCTACTTTTGTCTATTAGAGCTATCTATGTTTTAAATTTAAGCTTCCCAGACTCTACAGAGACTGTGTTATTTTGAATCAGAGATCAGAAAGAGAATGGGGAACCAACAAAGAACAAAACTGGCCGGTTTTAATTGTACCTACGTTACCTGAATCTGCACTTGCATGTGGGGAATCCTTTAAAGTAACATAATACTAGACCCTCCCTAAATTGGATTATACCTAATCCTACCATAACAACTTAAATGCACGTCTAAACGTTGGTAGTAATATGAACCTTCAATTATTCAATGATTACTAACAAATAATGTAAGCGTCAAGTTAGGCCAATTGAACTTTGACGCAAACTCACCCATAATTGTTTATTTTCCGTAGATAAATTAACTTCGTAAGATTTTTATTTGAAAAGACTCAAGAGTAGGCCTAAAATCAATCCTTCTCTTTTGGGTCTCCTCTCTCTTTCTGTTATTCTTTATCGATGAGGGTTACACTCTCGTGGAATAAGTAGGCTTGGTTTTCTGCACTACATGACACGTAGCTGTCAATCAAAAGTCATTCCTTTCCTTATTTATTCAAACAAAATGGCGGAACCAATATGGCTGATTGGTTTTGTCATTTTTTTATATCATTTCAAGGTGAGGGTGTAGGTTTCTTATAAAATAATAAATGCAACACAAAAAAAAATTAATAAACTATGGATTCAGTCTAGGTACCACTGAATTGACCAATATACTGGAAAAATGGAACTATTTGTTGCAAACCGAAGTGAAAAAACGCTTAGCAAACGCTCATTATGGTTATCACTGGTTTATAATTATTGGTTAACCTAAATCTATGGTAACCCAAGCAAGAATTTAACAAGCTTTAAACAGACCGGCTCTATGTTTGATAACTCATTTGTTATCGGTTATTTATTTATTTAAATACATTTTTACCACAATTCGCTACCGCAAAATATGCCTAACAAAAAATGTTTAAATGACCAGTTGGACAGGACTTACAAAATTAATAAATTTGGTAGGTACTGTATTTTAATAAGCTTAAAATAACTGATTTTTGGCAGTGGAGAGCTGACTATCAGAACTCAACTCATGAAACAACTGTGTGTATACCTACTTCGATAAGTGGGAAAGTGAGTTCAATAACTATTATAGTCTGTTTCTATAACTAGATACAATTTTTTTAGGCAATTTGCTGTCCAAGAGTCCTCGATGCATCAACAAGTAAATTTACAGGGCTCTCAGTTTAGGAGCATCAACATTGCCCTCACTTTTCGCTCAGTAACGCGAACTCCAGGCTCTTGTTTTTTAAGGTTCCGTACCCAAAGGGAAAAAACGTAACCTTATTAGTTTCGCTCGGATGTCTCTCCGTCTGTCTGTCTGTCTGTCTGTCTGTCTGTCTGTCCGAACCCACTAAGCCAATTTTGTTACCAGGTCTATCTCAAGAACCGATTGACATAGGAGGCTAAAATTTACACACAACATCCGGTATAACCTCTAGTTAAACGACAAATACCAATGGAAGGAATACATCAATTGGTTTTGGATTAATTAGTAATCTGGTGAAAAAAATATTTTCATTCGCCCATTCGAAATAAACCGTTTTTATTTCTTGATTCACAAAAAAATACATAAATTCCTTTTTTGTAGATCATGTTCTTATCTATATATGTGCTGAATACTGTTTTGCCGAAAAGTTAATAGTTTACAAGATATTTTCAAAAAAGATAATTTTACCATGTAAAATACGTTGCTCGAATTTATGTTCTAATCTACTACGCAGTTGAGCACAATTGACCCCATCAAAGACACCAGGGCTGTCGCTTCATAATTTCGTTGGGGAGTATAATACAATTTTTGGGGAGTACAGAACAAAATAAAAGTAATATATTTTTAGTCAGTAGTTTTTCAATTGGGACAGGTCGCATACAGAATGGAAAATTGGCGTGGGTTGGGTACTAGGTAATAATTGGAAAATGAGATTCATCTGCGAGTAATTTTTGAGAGTAAAAATATTAAGTAATTAAATTAAACTAAATTGTGATGAATTCATGAATAGGGGAAAGATTGAATGATATAGATTTCAAATAATATCTGATGTGTTGGACTTTAGCCAAATACGGAACCTTCGGTGCGCGAGTGACACTCGCACTTGGCCGGTTTTTTTAACTTTGATAAGATTAGATTAGAATTATTTAATTGAATTCTACACTTTAAGTCGAAATAGTCTCATCAATTAACGAAGATTAGAGGTTCGTATACCTATACAATTTAAATCACTTTCGCCTCTTGTCACCATGACAACTGCTTGTAGGTACTCCATTGTTTGTGTTTCATATAAAAAGCTTTAGGTATACCTATATCTACATTTCAAATCTCAAGCTAAAAATTGGTGTATTTATTTAGTTCTAAGCTGCTTTAATACGAATAAAAATTTATATACATCTGCTTATAGAACAGACCCAACATTTTTCCTGCGTTCGCCCCAGCTGCTCTCAATTAGATGAGCCCAATTATATCATTCAAGGTCGACAACTAAATCTTACACACAATTCATACCGCCATCCAAAAAGAAAACCAAATAGCTAATTCTACATTTATTACCTAGATAAATCTTTTCTTCTCTTCTCCTCTTCTCTTCACTTGTGGTCTCTCCAATCCAATTAATATCAATACTACGCGTGATGCGTCATCTTTATTAATTTTTATTCGTCTTTCCAAACTCGTAAAACTAAAATGATTCAAACTTATTGAAGAACGAAAAATATACCTACCCAAAACATGCTAATAATTATTGCATTTTTTAATAATGAGTCGTATTCAATTTTATGCAATTAACAAAAGATAAAATATCACGGTTCAAAGGTAGTTCACTGATTTTCAATGAACTCCACAAAAGTGTCTTGAATTCAGCTAATTTATGAGCTTATTGAAATAAATCCCGTTCTCCTCTCTAGCCAGCATTAATATTTATATTATACCATCATCGGCGTCGTCTTTAACTACTTCTAAACTTAAAGAAATAAACAAAGCGAAAACGAAAACGTTCGCATAAAAGTCAAAGCAAGATCCACAAAGTCTATGAGCCACCTTATAAAGTTGCTAATTAGTTAATTATGTTAATTTGTTGTTGCTGTAGAAAAAAAGAAACGAAACCAACTATATATGTTTCTTGACATAAAGTGTTCATTTGTTAAGTATAAAATAAATAAATTTTAATTGTTTCTTAATGGGTGTAGACACAAGTGGTGTGTGTTTCTGTACCCGCAGGAGATTTTCTTCTTGTTACGGCTATTAAATAGGTATGTGTACAAGTGAATACTTAACTTAGTTGAGGCATCAGTTAAGCCGCATGGATACTAATGTATTGTGCGAATGGAAACGAAAAATGCATGAGCAGAGAGAAAATGAAGTAGGTAGTTTCCGCATTGACTTGGCTGTCTTTTTTTTCTGTTTTTTGTTATTAATGTGAGAAATCTTTAATTTATAAGTTTCTCGGGTTATCTTGTGATCTTGTGATCTTGTGTGCTGGGCCATACATTTTAAATCGCGAACATTTAAATCCAACGAAAATGGTAAGAGAAATCGAACCCGTAGCATGATGTATCCGTTAGTATTGTTTCGGACTAATTTATTGAAATGTTTTATCAGCTTAGAAGTTCTATTAATATGTGTGATCAGAAATAGTTGAGTAGATACTTGCAGATGAAAAAAGGTTCCAAATTGTTTTCGCAAAACTCCTTTGTCTTGGCAAAAGCTAATATGGAACAAATTGTCCCATATGTCCGCGCCTGCATTCCACAAGCTTTAAATCATTGCCAAGGCTTTTAAGTCCTTACCGATAAAAATGGCCATAAATCTTTTTTCGGTTCCTTTTGCACATACTCGCAGGAGGAATCCGTGTTTTGAATTTGTCTCTCTTCGGGGGTATTTTGCATCCTTGAACAGGAGAGTGACAGAGATGGAAAAAAGAATCAATTTCTGGAATTACATCATGATGAATTAGTTTCGCGCTAATTTATTGCAAATTAGCTCTGCCCACACAGGGAACACAACACAACTTCAACTATACCCATCTCGGCATGGGATGATCTTTTCTTTTTGGCAGCGAGTGACCTTGAAACAATTTTTGGATTTTTCGCTATACAATGCGTAGAGGTACCTGTCAGTATTAATATAATAAGTCACGTTATGCAATTTGAGTACGCATCAGAATTGGGCATGAGGTTTTACCATAACCACCGCACTGACAAATTATTACGATGGGCATAATGATTATTGTTCTACATTGTAATTTCAATTGTGGCATACACGTCTTAGCAAAAAGATGAACCATCATAAAATTCACAGACACCATTGGGTATGTGAAAATGAACATGGTACACCGAATGCATTTAAAATGTTTTTGGGAATTCAAGGACGTTTTACACTTGCAGTCCAAATTACTAGACAAACAATTTTGTATATTGTCCTGGGAATAGAGTGGTAACAATGTACAGTGGACGTTAACTACTTACTGCTGCAGTAGGTATTGAGTTTTTCTGGTGTGAACCATGTGTCTGTCATATGGATATAGTTGCATCATGGCAAATTTATGAAGGGCCACTTAAAAGTGTTGGTGGACTCTGAATAAAAACCTTGTACCTAATCGATATTTTAGAATTCAGAGGCTTCGTTAAAAGCTGTACAGTTGTGTGTGGATTTTGTTCAAACATAGCAAATACTATACTTATGCGTCGATTGATTACCTACATACCTAT
Organism: Cheilosia vernalis; assembly: GCA_949126925.1. NCBI lineage: Eukaryota > Metazoa > Arthropoda > Insecta > Diptera > Syrphidae > Cheilosia > Cheilosia vernalis. The sequence goes on along the minus strand of OX421358.1, from coordinate 96,526,013 downwards.
ATCGAATAAGAGGGCTTCACAAACTGTGTTTCTTTAAGACTCACGTGCTAGGTGTAGTTACGATATCGTTGACGCATCTGAAGAAAGAATAAAGCGCATGGTTGCATCATATTCCATAATTTGTGGGCCTGTTCTTTATGACGTCTAAATTTAAGTGAATCTTGCTCTAAGATGGTGCAACACCAGATTACGTTTTGTAAAATGGACCCTTATCTAAGGTGCGGTACCTATCTACTTACAATATAAAAATTGTACCGACTAAAGGTGAAGGTAATCTCTCGACTACAATTCGCACATGTACCCAGTGTTGTTAGGACTCTCTCTTCATTTATCCCACGAAGCGTAGTCATTTTTCCCATTTCATAGTACCTACTTAAATTCCCTTAAAAATCCCTCGTTACATTTTTGCGAAAAATTTCAATTTTAAAAGTAAAATTTGTATTACACGGAAAAATCAATATTAAATTGACGTCTAATATTACTATGACTATTTTTGGTGGTTCTAGGAAATTTTTATGAAAGACAATTTACATAAGCAATTTTTTACGATCAGTTTTTTTGTGGTTTGTTTTTATGAAATTGCTACTAAAACTTAGTGTGAATGCTTTTTGCTAGATTCCTAAAAATCCCACAATTTCGTGCTGTTTCCCCCACAGAAGGCATTTTAGACATAAAACATCCCACATGGATAAAACCCACGATATAACAACACTGCATGTACCTAGTACAAAAGTGTCACAAGCACAACTCAAAAATATTCCTTTTTCAAAAGAGTCGAAAAACCATTTCACGACGATAGAAACTGTTTACTATGCAATCAATATTTATAGGCGGAAATACACTAATAATCAACTTTACATAACAACCAGTCTAAACGAATTACTTTTACCATGGAAATTATAGTTTTTTGATTTATGGCATTTTTCGTAATTTTTCATTTTAAAAAAGTATTATTTTGAGTAGGTACAGCCACTTTAGTAAATTTGTTTTTGAGTTGTGGCGATTTTGATGTATTTATTTCTAAATAGTTAAATCAAGTTTTTTTCATGACTTTGGTTTTAGTTTAGAATTATAATTTATAATTCTACGGACGGATTCTTAAACCAAAATGAAGAAAAATGATCAGTACTATATTCAGGGTCCCTGTTCTGTAACTTATCACTCGCGATAATTACCTAGGTATGTGAAAATCTGTGGATTCGAAATAAATTTATAAATTTCCTTTGGTTTTGTTCTTTAGTTTATCACCTAGGTTTTGCGAGTTTTTTTACGAATCAAAAAATGTTGAAAAATTTGTTACTGGACGTTCTTTTTTAGTTGCTAACTGCGCCATCAATCTTGAGCGACTCATCGAATACATTGTAAACACCTAGGTAGGTACCTACCAAAAAATAGCACCGGTTAAAAAATGTAGAACTGAAGAACAAAACTACGTTTTCTGAAGGTTCAAGTTACAATAAGACGAATCTGGACTCAGAATCGTTGGATCATAACAGGAATTTTAAATACTTCTCGCGAGAAAATCATAGATAGTTGTTTTTTGAAACTATCAGATTTTCATATGAAAAATTATCGAAAACTTGAAGTGATAGAAAATTTCTGAATTCAGATCTTAGGTCAGCATGGCAAAATGATAGCTTTTTTTTTTTTAGTGTACCTATTTACCTATTCATCTAAAGTGTCATAACTCGAAAAACATGAAAAAATGTATGAATATAAGGGCTTCGTGTCGATTTTAAGTATTTCTAAAGTATCTGCCATACCAAGCAAAATGTTTTATAAGAAATTAAGAGAATTTGATATTAAATTGAGCTCTAAAAACAACAAAAATGGATTAACTCTAAATTACAACTTTTCATTTTTCTAAAGTTTAGTAACTGTAAATAATACGAATGGTTTCAACTTACCTACCTCAAACAACTTTAACGTCACAGCTCAAATTAGAACAAATACTTTTTTGCATATAAAGCAGCAAAAATGTGCTAACTCAAAATAAAACCCTTAATTAATTTAACACAACTCAAAATAAGACACTTTTAATATTTATTGAGCAACTACTGTTCCGCAGCAGAATCACGACACAACTAAAAATTTGCAATTTTTGGCAAAGCATCTTTAATTTAAATTTGAACATATAAAATGACATTTTGCCTTCTGAAGAAAATACTATTCAAATTTAGTCAATGGCAACTAGATAGAGAGGTCCGGGATAATTTCAAATATTGTTTGTATTTAAAACTAAAAAAATGTGTTTATTGAGTTGTGACACTTTTGTAATACCTACATGTGCCGATGTGCGACATGATGGCTTTGGTATAATTAATCCTGGGGTCGAATCGCCACTTCCGTGAACGAGTACGGAATTATGTTGATTTTACATGTGAAACAAAAACAGATTCCGTCTCGTAATGCTCGTTCACGGACGACGCGATTCGACCCCTGGGGTTTATACCTTCTCTGATCCTAAAGTAACTACATTGACTAGCTCTACTTATGTTCCAATTTATTGTACATCAAACACTTCTTGTCACACTCAATGGTCATCTGTCATTACAACTGATATTACATCTAAAAAATTTCAAAATGTGAAGGTCGGCCGTGTGTCCACGTTCAAATTGTATGTAGCTTACAGTGGCAAGGTGTCTGTAAACAGCAATCAAATCATCTTCAGGACACACATTTGGCGTCTGCTATTCAAGCGAACCATTTCGTCCCTTATCACCTAGACCATGATCTGCACAGAACTCTAGTAAGACTTTATCTAAGGTGACATAGTTGAAAATAAAGCCTTCACTCACTTCGCGTGCGCTATCAGAGAGGGCTGTGAGGGTAATTACAGCGGTTGACACGTCAAAACAGACCCTTACAACTGCCGAACTATAGACCTATTTGGGAAGATAGACTTTGTACTTTCTGATCAGTTGAAATGACTCTCCTTACCTATATATTTCTCAATGAAAAGTTGAAAATAAATAAATTAAGCTGCTGAACTAAATGAAGTAAGACGTATGATCGTTTTGGGATTAGTTCCTGTCTGCGCCATACACATGAGTAGATGGACGTATCATTACCAAAGTTACTGCATCTTACTGAGCAGATCTTTCGAATATGAAATTGCTAAAGAAAGGTCATTCTGCGCAAAATTCCTTTAAGATTTGTTGCGAACAATTAATTTTGACAGTCATTTCTCTGTCAACATTTGAAAGACATTATTGAATCTTCACTTCGACTCGCCGGCAGTTTTCAATAGCGATTAGCTACTATTTGTGCAAACTCAACAATGAGCACTAGGCAACCAATTCTTGAAAACAATGGAGAGGTTGGCTACAAATATGTATTTTTACGTTTGGTTACAAAATTGTCTGTCAATCTATCAAGCCTTCTCCTGAGATGTTTCTTGGAGTAGATTACTTTGTTATAGTTGACATTATTCAATAGAGGCATAGGTGAAAGACCATCAACACTTACTTACCTCTCACTTTTTTTTATTCCGATAAATTTGGTTGATTAATATCAGTGAAGATTCATTAAAAATACCCCAGCCATATCATTCGAAACTGACTTCCCTCCACACTTACTGATCATGGTCTCACCCGTGACATTGCAAACATTTTCCTAATTCCTGTAAGCGTTGATTGCAGTTGTATGTCACATCCAATCTATATAAATCATGCTACCCATTTGCAGATACATTTCTCATCTGATGGCCCATTTTTGTTTTCTCAATCTTGCTCTGATTTTGATTCTGAATCGTGAAGAAACCGACAAACCTAAACACGAAGGTTATCCGATGAGCTTAACAACGCCAAGAAAACACCCTGTATAGGTACCCAACGTGTGTACAAAAGATGTTTGTATCATAAAAATGATACCCAAAAGAAAAAAGTTCAGATGCATATCGGCCACCAATGAATTTATTAATAATAAATAAATCATTATTAAAATCAGATTTTCCCCATACTTATGTTATATACCACTATACTGCCGGCGTGATGTGTGTGTACCGGTGATTTGTTGTGTTATAATATTCTCATGGCGCACACTTGAATGGCCAAATATGACAGACTTACTACGTGTGGTATAGGGGATTTAATTTTTTTTTAACAAAATATCTCTTTAGTTTGGCCTTTTTTGGTATACCATATACGTATCCCCATTCCCATTCCCATTCCCACTTTCGCTTGCGGTGTGCTTGTATGTGGTTATTATGGTGGCCAGCACACAAAAAAAAACCGTTTTTCAACCTCTGTTTGTGAAAGAAAAAAATACTTTTAGCTCATAATTCTGATGAACCGAAAATAATTGGGTCGAACTAAATTACAGTGTACAGAAGTATCGCAAGGTATAAAATTAATGGGGTGCGAGGGTTGACATGGGCATGACAATGTAGTTGGGATATTTGTACACATACTTTGTTGATAATACTTTATGGTTTTATTTCCATGCAGTTAAAAGAAAAATTGATTTGCATTCTTAATTTATCAGACTGTTGGGTGGGAAATACAAACTAACAAAAAAAATCAAAGACTGGGACAGGCGAGGGACATTGTATATCCAAGTGGTGCCTTTCATGGTTGGTGACCGCATAGATGTGTATAAAAAGACAAACGGAAATAAAACAAATCCACTTTTCATTGCATGCGCCATCCGAATTGCGTGCCAACATCAACATACAGGTGAATGTTGAGAATATTATATTTTTAGCTACATTATATATGAAGTCGACATGATTCTTTTACGAGTACGAGAACGTTAACATTTTGATAGCTGTCTGCCTGGAAATGAGGGACCACTTACATCAACAAGCACTTACAACTGTCAAATAGGGAGGCGAAGTTCAGCATAGTTTACAGGATCAAATTATTACGCATTTACATCTAACTAAAGTTTGTTCATTTAAGTTGATTAATTCAAATCCACCTGCGTATTTTAATTACTGACTTGGTCTAGTTCCATTAGTTCAGTTTGATAGTAGGACATTTGTTAGCTTTTGGGAAGGTCATTCCTACACTCAGAAAAAAAAGTTGTAATGAAAACAACTTTCGTTGGTTAAAATCAACCCAAATATGAAATATCTACTATAGAAATCTTCGATTTAAGAAATCAGTTGTTGACAATATTCTTAGAAAATAGTTATGGCAAGAATATTATACTTAATCTGAATATTTGATTCTCGAAAGCTTAAAATCGAGTTCTTTTTCTAAGAAACTATTGTCAAAGGAAGAACTTTTTGCTTACAATTTTTTCAAAATCTCAAAATTCTTCGCTCAACAACTTTTTTTTTCTGAGTGTGTGAATTAATTAAGCAATAGTAGGCACACTTGCATTTTCGTCTTCCGACGAGCTTTCCGCAAAATTCTCTGAGTGCTTGACATTTCAATGGGTCTTGACATAGATTGCCATCAAGATCGCTGCGTCTCTTATTCAATGGATTTTAAACTACCTTCCTATACCTACATTATAAATGCAGTTCGTTTTATCTCCTACCCCTTTCGTCATTTTTATAAATGATCATCAGTCTACAACTGATGATAGCACTTTCAGCTTCTGATATTCATTTCAGGACTCACGTCTCCGCTCAATGGACTTGTAACTGGAACGAAAAAGTATTCCTATCAAGCTTATTAAATTCCAACTTCGATCGCATTATATGTTGGGTTTCAGCTAATAGATTGGGCTCTATATCGACTTGAGGACAAATCCCTCCTAGGACTAAGCATGCACGATTTACTAACAGTGCAGTAGTTCAAGAAATCTTTGGTGTAGGTTAGAGGCGCTAGAATGCGAACAGCTTTAATGTCAAAACACTTTGTTGTTGAGAGTGACGCTAACAATCAAAACGGTACTAAAGTAAATTTGTTTTTAATATAATGGACTGTGATGTACCAAAATTTGGGTATCAAAGAGAGCTATAGATTGTGGAAAAGTTTGATTTCAAAAGGAAGCATATTACTATTAATGTTTTTTCTAACAATCAAAAGGTACCATTCATAGAAAGCTAGTAATTTTCAAAACGGCTCTATTTTAAAAACGTTTTACCAAGAGACGAAAATAAAAGGCCCTTATATTTTGTTTTGGTCAGTTTTATAAAAAAAAACATTCACACTTAAAACAAAATTTACTAAATTTAATTTTCTTGAATATTTTAGAAGTTATAAGTCTTCGCCCTAATACTCGGTTTCACGTTAAATTTGTTAGCCTCTGTTTGATTGTTAACGTCACCGTAGACACGTCGAACTAAAAAGTCTCAAATAGCAACAAATTATTGTGTTTTATACCTCACAAAAAAGTGCAAACTTTCAAACGAATCAAGTGCATACTGTAGAAGTTGTGCGGCAATATTGAAGCTTATGTCCGAGAGTATGGCAATTTTTTCGTTTGGATGAAAATAAATTGATTTGGAAGTAGTTTTTAACTAATTCTTTGGGAAAAAAACTGCGCAAAATCTAATTTTAATAAAATACATTTTTTGACCTAATCCTTAGTGTCCCGATACTATTACAAAAATTTAAGGGGTAGATATTTTGAGTATTTTTGGAATCTAGAAATTTGATTAGGAAATCGACCACTGTCGATTTTTGTTTTTAATTTTCGCAGAACTTCTCGTTACTCGCTATTTTGGTAATTTTACCAATTTCTGTCTTTTTTGATGAGAACGTGTATAGACTCTGTGCGAATGCGTTCGATTTAAACCGCGCATGAACATTTTATTAAGAAATATTGCCACTTTCATTAGCACAAACACATTTTGCGGTAGCTTTAATATCTAAATGAATGATTATACCTAGTCAAAGTTCGAAAAGACGTTAAGTGTTTGAACATTGGTTACCTAACCTTATGTATATCCTGTAAACTACTCTTGTTTGATCTGTTCATTTAGTTCCGATTGAAGTACTTATCGAATTGAATTACTTCGCTCAGTTTTGTTACCGCCTTTGTTAGCTTTATAGTGTCATAGTAAAACTAGCCTAAGTCCCCTATTTATCTTTAAAACCACCAAATTTATATATGAGTGCAACAAGTCTTTTAAGCAGGTCTTCCAGAACTTCGAGTTCATATAAAATTAACCAGTAGAAGGACCTTCGACTGGCTGTTTTTGATTTCTGATCAGTTACATACTAGGTAGAAGGAATTCAGTATCACTGAGGCCTAGGCAAGCTGAAATCTTCTGCTTAAATAATCGATACATGCTACAGCAATTTTTCACAATTCTTCAAAGATATATAGAACTATAGGGTGTGAGTGTTGTCCCTTTTGTGGTTAATTTGCTTTATGGTAAAGACCTCGTCTTAAATGTCGTCCCAATATGTATCGGTTTCATCATCGGTATAGAAAGCAGTAATGTATTATGAAATTAGTTAGCACCCACCCACAAGTTAAACAGACGAAATCTTGTACAAGACATCTCATCTACATCATTGTATTCCGGTATTCCGTGGCAACAGAATGCACAATTTGTAGATGTAATGTCACATGTTTCCCCGTCTAAGTTGGCTAACTAAAGGGATTTATTGATTCAGATTTGAAACCCACTGAAAGAAGTACGACTTTGTGCAATCGATGCGACTATGAATTTCAACTAAAAAAAAATTCCCCTGGTGGCCTACTTTTTGCCGCCTCAACACATTAAGCAAAATAAATGTCCACACAGCTTTACAAGCAACGATCCTTCATGCAAATAGAGAGAAAATTACCAATAAATCGGTTAATGGGTAAATGGCACTATTCGCGTTTAACCCAAAATACACCCACAACTGTAGATATAGAAATACAGAAACTCTTCTGCCCTGGAGAGAGTATCAGGAAAAATCACTTTCAAAAGCAGGCAAACTCCTTCATTTAATGTCAATATAATGTTTCCTTAATGACTTTTATGCGCTATCGCACATTTTCCGTTGTCACTGTCCACAAACCCATAACCAACTATACCATCTACCCAGTAATGCATGTATCCCTCCAGTCCTTTCAGAGCCAACGATCCGGTCAGCTTCCTAAGTGCATAAGGAACGATTTCCATTCTCCTATAGATATTGAAGCCGAGGAGACAAATTTGCTCGCATCACATGTCTCTGAGAAACGTTTCGTCTGTGTAAAGGAATATGTTTTAATTAAAAGATACAATTTACCACAGCGACCGTGCTAAATATACAGATACACCGCACCAAACAGTTTAAGTTTAATTTCCACAAAAATCTACAAAAAATGTAAACATTTGTCCGGACGGATGATACTCGTAGAACAAAGAATAACTACACTGGAGTGGAGCCGGCAAAGTGAGTGTGTTAACGTTAAGCGGCTGTAAAAATGAGTGTCTAAGGGATTTTCTCCCCGCCAGCACACACACAGGGAATTGAAAACTGTGCGAAAATTACGTTTACACAAGCACCAGTATTTAAATACACACGTGGTTTATCGCTGCCATTAAATCATTTTTTCTACTCTGCTAGAGAGAGTTTGTATAGTGTATCCTTAATTTTTTTTTCTCTGTATCGTTTCATAAATACCCACAAATTTTTGTAAGTTTTGCATCTTTCGTTGAAACTATCTTAAAGAGCCAGCAACGGCATGGGGAAGGGTTTTTTTTTCTTCTTTCATATAATCACCAGCCAAAAGTGTCATCCAAAAATCCTTTTTCATACTACCCGCACCAACATTGTGCTCGCTATTTATCCGGGGTGTAACAACGTTAAATGGTAAACGGCATTTAAAGGTACTTTAGATGAAAGAGTGGCCCAGTGTAGATGTATACTTCAAGTGAGTACTGTATGTTTGCTTAGCACCACCCTACTGGCGGCTGCAGTCGTACCATCATCAGTGCCGCACTATCACAAGCCAGCATAACAAAGGTGAGTGGCTGAGTGTGTACAAGAAACACATTTTTAAGGATACGTTTTGTTGACATGAGTGTTTATTATCTGCTATTGCATCATTTTAATATTGCCAGTTGGTGCGGGATCCTTTTTTGCGGTGGAGTTTTTTTTTCCAGACTTGTGTCGCGCGGGCGGGGGGAGCTATATACTCGTAGACCCAAAGAGAGTAAAAAAAAAGGAACACATTTCGTTTGCTTTTCACTTTCTTAATGATAGTTTGTTTTGCATTTTATCTGCTTTGTGCGCAAAGAATAATGTTAGGGTTTGTACCTTGTGCGGAGGTCTTTCGGTGGCGATGAGTTGTTGCGGTCATAGAAAGACGAGTAAATAGTAATTAGGAAATAAAAACACATAATAATTGTTGATTAATGGCTAGAGATACGGCAGCATGCGGTTATCTTTGGCATGCATTTGTGCGGAGATGTTTTTAGATACTTGAATAAGGGGCCAATTGAGGTGGTCTGCGTCTACAATCAGGGGGTAGCGGACAGTAGTTTTTGCAACTGGTTACTAGTGGTTTCGATTGGAGTTGGCTTATTAGAATAAATCCGTGTTTTGCTGGCTGTTACTGAGGTTCGTAGGAAACTTTACACTGTTATAGGATTTATTAAACCTACTGACTTATTACAAAGAATAAGAGAATCCAAAGAAACTACCCTACAGAAGCTTGGAGGACGCTATTTACCGACTTTAATCTATACACTTTCTGTTTGTAAATATGCATTGAAAGGTGAATAACTTTTCCATGAATATGACGAAAGTAGGAACATAATTTCCATACAAATAACTCATTGGAATTGCGATACATATTTGGCAAATCACTAGGGAAGTCATTTATATGGACCTCGATTATCTTGTAAAGCAGGATTCAGGCTTTTGAGCTCGCAAAAAATTGACACTTCGACTTTTCTGACATCCTTAAGTTCTATATGAGAAGCATTGCTTTCATAGTTTCTAAAAAAAACATTAGATGGTAAATCAGATTAGTCTAGGACCGCAGCCAAGTCATAAGCAATATCTCGTATAAGGTTTGAATTATTGAATGTAAATAGAAAGTATGCAGACTTTTTTAAAATTATATCTTCGAAGAGTCGTTTGTCTAGTCCCATATACCTACCTACTACTGGAACTGCTTAGACTCGGTTTTTACTGTTTTGTAGGTACCCCCGTACAGTGCCAGTGGCGTACGCAGGGAGGGGGCTATGGAGCTTGCACCCCCAAACTTCGACCCCAAAGGTTCAGAGATCTATGAACTATATTATTATTCACAAAGATGGATTCTTAGAATTATGCATAACTTATTAAGCTTAGAGCTAACAATGTGAAAGTTCTGACCACCGTTTATTTCTACACTAAAACAGCGATGTAGTTTAGTCTTTGTTTGACTGTGTCCATAGGTGTTCAAAAAATATCCGAAGGCGCTATATACATTATACAAGCTATACCATAATGCGAACCCTTGTTGTTATGGGTTACAGCTCTATTGACTAGCACTATTCCTTTGTCGAATAATTTAATTAAAGGGAACATATTTATTATGTAAAATAGAAGTCCGAGGTGTACCGTATACGCCTATCCGAAGGCGGTATAGGGGTCCGTGTAAACCCTCTTCTGGACTAAGTATTGGGCAACATTTTCAAGAAATATAATTACATGCTGCATTTGCTTACGTTATTAATGTACATATAAATTGTGCCTATAGCTAGTTAGAAACTTTTTCTTTTGTTAAACTTTTATTTCTTCTACGTAAATGTAAAGTAAATTTAATTTCATATAACATTTTCCTCAGTTGCATTTTCTTTTGTCTTTTATTATTTTTGCTTGATTTTTACTTTCTTTTTATTTAATTTTCAGGTAAGATCAACACCATACAGCAAGAACTTCATAACAATTACAACGGTAAGATACGAGTTTACTTAAGTCAATTTAATTAAAATTTTTATTTTCATTTTTATTTTTATTTTTATAAACACACAAGTACTTTTTGTAAATTCTGAACTCGCATGTCTCGAATTAAAAGGAGACCATCCCACTAGCAGTTATAAGCTATCCGCCGATAATCCGATTGCGATAAAATAAATTCATAAAATTATGTTCCAGGAGCTGCATTGACTGCACTTTAAAAGATACCATATATCTATACGTTTTGTTGGTCTACTGATGTGTAGGGTGCTTTTAGTTTGGTTATGATTGCTGTTGGTTGCTCAGTTAGAGTTCATTTTATTATTGAGTTTGTGTTTCATGCTCCACATCCGTAGAATGTTTTGTTTTTCTACAGCTTTTGTCGCTGTATTTTTTTTTAAAGATTTTATAACTTTTTCATATGTCAGGTATTGTAACAGCTGTAACTATATATATGTAGTTTGGTAATAAAATACTTTCTTATCAAAACAACATGACTTCTTCTTGGTCATTAATAAATACTTGGTACTCCAAATATTTACATTTACTAAAGTTCACAAGACTCCCAAGAGAGGTCGGCAGTTTCTGAGAAAAGCAGGCAGAAAGAAGTAGTGCATTTTGCAAAAAAACGGCCCCTCTGTATGACTGCCATAGGAAATGGTGTACTTTCAACATGTAAACTAAACTAAGGCGTTCGTAAAATGTAACGAACCCTTGATGTCGCTGCTCATACTTCCCAATTATTGCGACTTCAGTCTTTATATATTTAAAGTGCTACAGCCACAGCTACAATAGTAGCACGTGGTACGCTCTTCCAATTGGATTCATAGAACAGTAAATGCCCGTTAGCATGTTAGGCCCACAGTATCTGAATTCCCCCAATCAGCGACATTATAGATACAGCGTGACGAAATTGGAACACCGTTGCATCTGTCGAGAACTTGAAGGCCTTCGTTAAGGGCTTTATTATAACAGATAATACTTGTCTAACATTGCTCGAATCTAGTAGGCTTAAAAGTTTCATTTCGAAGAAAGACACATTTATGAGTAGCTGCGGCAAAGGTAAGGGCGATGCAGGCCGATAGTACAGGCAGGTACCCGCCAAAGCCAGAAGGGAGTCTTCTTGACGATCGCCATTAAGTGTACATTTTTAGAGCCAACTATTCTGTGGGTAAATAATGTGCGAATAGAAAGCTTTTCCTGAACCACCTCAAGCTGAACCAGCTTTTGAAAAGCGGAATGAATTTATGCGTATACGCTTTACATATACGGAAATTTACAAAATCTCGGGAAAAAATGTTCATATATTGGGGCATCTCAGAGTGGTTGTTCTCCAGCCTATAAGTCATCGCTAGCTTTCCACCCGCAGGATAGCCTGTTGAAGGCCTGACAACAATTTGCGATTATTTGAACTAAAACCAATAGTTGCACATATTTCTCAGCTGAAATATCCTGGGGCTACTGCGCTTGCTAATTATTGGATTAATAAACTTTTATTTTAGTAACATATACATGAATTTGTGTGTTCAATTTATTCTTCGAAAGAAGCTAATCAAGCTCTATATACTTATAAAGACATTGGCTTCTATTAAGAGCTTTGGTTTTAAAAAGCATCGCTTTATGATATTTTTAGAGTTCATGCTTTAAAAGTCCAGATTTTGCAATTATATTCCGAAGAAGATCCAGTTCCCATAGCCGTGATAGCAACAATTCTTGATCACCCAATTCTCTGCTGAGATAACGTTAACCAGGCAATTGTAGGTACTTGAAAATTTGACAGTATTTGCTAAACGCTGAAAAGCGTCAAATGCAACATGCTAAAACTGTCATCTATAACTTAGGTCCCAACTAAGTAATCGTCACGAACTCATAAATCTCTGTGGGTTACTATTACTGACCCTTTTTATAAATTAACCAAAGGCTTCACCATAGGGTATCTGTCTAGGTCACAGCCATACTATAGTCAAGTTCTCCTATATGCCTTCTGTTCGCTTCCTGAGGTACCCAAGAGAAAATGATTGATTCCATGGACTCATAGTAAAAATCAATGTTGTTTCCTCCAGTGCATCTTCACCTCATTATCTTTTTCTTTTTGTTCGATTTCTTTTTTTCGTATTTTTTACTTTCGTACTTGACCAAAAAGCCAGGCCAACCGAATGGCCTGAACATCGTCTGAACGGTGGGACCGCTGCTCGCACACCTCAAAGTCAAACCAGAAGTATATCTTTATATCTATATTGGTTGCGACGCGCATATAAAAGTTAGGTTACCATCCACGCATGCAGATGAATGCATATATACGGGCGATGAAATATAAGATATAAAATCTTTTCCTTTTCGTTAATTTTTTTTGTATATTTCTTGAACTATAATGATGTGCAACAATGTTTCCAGTTTTTATTTTATTTATTTTTTTTTTTTATTAAAAACTTTCATATCAAGTGGAGGTTATCAGTGGAAAAATGTTGTTGCAATAAAGTCTATACAACAAAGTTGAGAAAAATAAAAACATTCTGCTTGTAGTAATATGCACAGCAAAGTATTAAATATACGTGGCTATATCAAAATTGCTTTTTAAACGTTTTCGCCGCCTTAGATGTGTGCTCTTCTTTTTGTTTTTGTAGTCTACCGCGCGAGTATTTCTTTGTTTTTGTATATGCGCGCACGCGGTTGGATTGTGTGATCACTATAAACACGTAATAAAATTGTGTCTGGAGGGAAGAAAAAAGCACAGAATATAAACACAAACAAATTTGCCATGCTAATCGTAATGAGAATAAATTTCGCCGCAAATTTGTTTGACAGTCACATATAGATATCTTCGGATGCAGAGATGAATAATATTCGTCTGTTAATTATAAGTTGTTTTGTGGGACTTGCAATGATTTATTGGGTTTTTTTTTTGCCTTAAAATCAAGCAGACAGGTATAAAAAAATGTTTGCTTTATCTTAGAGTAACCTTTGTAAATTGGTGCGACCAATTGTCCCCTCGAAACCAGGTCACTAGGTCTGCTCAGTCTATAAAATTCATAGGAAGTACCTTCAAACAAGCAAACACAATGCGACAGGCAAGATGAATCGTTACACTTGCTGTAATTTATTGTAATGGGAATAATTCATATTTTGCATGGTAGGCAAAGGGATACAAGAACAACACACGTATCTAGGTATCTATGGGTGGTTTGCATGCGCGAATTTTTGGGTTGAATATAAATGACAGAGGAAGCAATTCGCCTGCCACCGCCGACGACGACGGCGACCTGATGCAAATCTGCGAGGAGAGTGAAAACCCATGCGACCAGGAGCGCGACTATAAATCATATTCGCTGTGTGTTTCGGTTTTATGACGTTCGACTGTGCCTTGTGCTATATAGGCGGGCATTTTCCAGTTTCTCAATTAATGCATAATTGTGTGTGAAATTTGTCAACTCGTGTATTGATGTGCCACCGAACGCACTTTCAACCGAGATATGAAATCAATTAGTCGCTATATACCGCCGAACTTAAACTACCTCGTGGACGAATACAGAAAGTCAGAAACGCTTCATTCAATTAACGATATGAATTTATAATGCAATCATCTCTAATCTTTATCGTTGGCCGACGACAAGTCAAGTGGTATATAGTTTTAGCTTTTTTTTTCACTCGTTTGCTTGCACTCTCTCATCGTTGCGCAATTTTTATTTAGGGTAGATACCAACTTTTGTTTTTATATTCCCTCCCAGCATTCAACGAACCATGCGTTGAAAGTATACAGATACAGATGCTCGAAAGCAGAGAGAGACCAGGGGTATCCAATAATCTTTACCTTTTGCTAACAATCCGCAGTATTCTTGTTAAGCGATTGTGTGCGCATTTTTCGATGTACACAACGTCTAATTGAAAATTTTCCTTTGAATTCACCAAGAGACTCGCACTGATACGGATACCTACTTTGTATGTGGAGAATCCGGGGGAGTTGTTGAGAGAATTATGAATCGCTTGTGACGTAATTGCACAGTCAAGATGGGTAGCAACTTGCAAGTAAACCAGTGCTCGGCAAGTGCATCCGATTCTGGTCTCTATCATCAAAGTGAATCTTTTGTACAGGGAGTGCAGTTGCAATTTATATTTCGTTGGATAAATTGATTTCCTATGATGTGAGTTTGAAATAAGTGCGAGGTACTTGTGTGTCAAGAGGGAAGCAAACAAGATGCAATTCATCCTCCCAAGTGAATGCGAGTAACATCTCGTTTAGGAGCGAAGTTTATTGATAAAGAGGAAACCGTATCTGTATATAAGTGGGGTCAACTGGATGCAACTGAAATGACGTATTAATCATTTCAACTGATCATAGAAGATACCACAAATTATTCAACTAGTTTCATTTTATTTGTAGGTAATTACCAATAACAAGCAGACGTAGGTGCGGTCGAAGGAAGTAATAGACTACAACAAACATTTGAAATGCAAAGACTCTTCTTCAATGGTTATAGTTAGATATTGATATATTTTCGAGATGACAGCGAAATGTATTAAGTGTTCACTTAAAAATTACTCATCTATACTAATGGTAATAATGGTATAATTAAACGAAGGATTGAAAGAGGAGAATCTGTATCTACTTAAGCGAAACAAATGTGAAAGGTAAACCACCAAAATTTGACAAATATGCTTCAGGGCGGAAAATATTGACTTGAACCATAAAAGCGATACCGCACATCAACATCTCGTTCATCTTCAAATGTCTGACAAAAGACCTTGCAATCGACTACCCAATTTTAAAGTTTATTGTACAACGCACACAAATAGTTTGTTCCCATCGACAGTTTAAAAGTATCTGTAGGTTAGGTTAGGTTGAAGTGGCTGCCGGCAAGCCGACACACTTAGACCATTATATGGTCCCTGTATCTATAGGTAAGCGCACATAAATAAAATCATAAACGTGATCCCGCACATAACAAACTCGTTCGCCTTAAGAAGTTTTTGGGAAAACTATGCATTCGCACACGTGTTTCATAAGCTAAATTTAACAACGCACACTTTAAGATATAAAAACACAGTGAATCGCAGTTCGTTAGTGATTGTCCGGCTTTTGGGAATGTTCAACCTGAAACCGATTGCTCAAAAGTTCATCACAATAACCACTGAATCGGAGTGAGCTTAATTTTATAAAATAACGCACACGCGATGCACAATTTAAAAAATGGACACAATACCTTTTAACTTGACTCTTTAAGTCACAAGTTGTGAGCTGATATCAATGCTTATAGTCACGCTTTGAAGTGGGTGATGAGAACAATCCGCACACCTCTTCAGAAAGCACACGCTATGTTGTCCCATGGTTGCAGAAAGTGTCTGGCATCTTTTTCTTTCAATGTGCGTTTACCGATGTTCCTTATAAGCAGGACATGCAATTTCGTATTTTTAACAATAATTAGAAATTAAAGGATTATAAATTGTTTATGAGCATATTTTGGCGGTAAGTACAAAGGTTAATGTGCGTTTACCGAATCCGTCCATTTAAACACTTTAAACAATAACTTAGGAAAGATGAATTGTCTATCAAAGTTTTTAAGTGTGAGCCTACCGAAATTCGCCATCTAAATCGAAATGAAAATTGATTGAATAAACCTTTTTCAATATACAGCGCTGGTTCCGCACACTTGTCATGCCCAATAGCACGTTTGGATGGAATTTTGATTTAATTTCAGACGAAAATAAAAGTGAACAGAGAACATTTTTTAATTAAGTTGTTAAGCAGCAGATAGCGAAAGATGTCAACTTAATTTTGAAATAAAATATCAGGACAGTAGTGGTATAATATTGATGAGCAGAGCAGTCATGTAAGCGGAAATCGCTTCGAAAATCGGTTCGGATGCAACGACATTTACTGGCGTAAGTGAACTAGCACTAACGGATGTGAAATAAGGGGATTAGACAATATTAGCCTCACTTGTCCAAAATCAGATTAAATTGACTCCCCTTTCCTATGCTAACCAATCAACATGATACAGTATAAAGCATAATAAATATGAATGCACAATTATGACAATAGAACAAGTTCTTCTTGTAGATAGCTATAGGTACCTATATGTCCTTGACAATCTTAGATGCCATCTTTTTAAAAGCGCAGTATGTCGACGAAATATTTTCCCAAATGACCAATATGATCATTCAGTTTTGCTTCAGAGTGAATGACGCTCTTTCAGCTGTTTCTGCAAGTCGAATGGATCAAACTTTACACCTGCACCCATCAACACTCAACGGTCTGCTTTAAAAAATCCAAACCTATACCAATTACACCATAAAAACCGCTTAATTATAGTTAATCGTTTCTCGTCTCATTTCGCCTTAAACACGCAGTGTCACCATTTAACCCATTCCGCGCATTGAAACAACAAACCACCGAAAGACAACACACCAGTGATATTCAATTTACTATTTTCCAGAAGCACTTAACAAGGCAAAACGCCTGTTAATTATCACCTGAGAAGATTAATGCGCGCACCAAACTGGCAAAAGTACAAAAAAATAAAAGAAGAAAAACAAAAAAGTAAAACGAAACACAACAGCAATTGCATTCTGCACTCTCCGTATCCACACCGGTGTGATGTAGTACAACTCAAAGCGATTCACTATATACGCGAGCGCGCGCGCGAATGCATGCAGGTATACCAAGCGCACGCATTCACTTCACAATTCAATGAATGTGTACCTCCATCGCGTAAAACTGTATCCACTTGCGATTTTTGCCAAAGCGCACACATCCGACGATCGAACAAAAGAGCAAAATTGCATCTAAATCTGTTGGCACACAATTAACTTTTGAGCAAAACTCTTGCCGGCAATTAATCAATTTCCACTCATAGCGTTTTTATTAGAAGTCCATTTAACGACGGCAAAACTATTCCGCCACGATATCTACACACTCCATTCTAGGTCCCGCCACAAACTTCACTAAAGGATATATCGGCATGCATCCGGTGCGCAATCCTTTCCAAAGTATAGCTGCAATATAAAAATAGAAAACTTGTACGAAAAGGGAGCAGCTAATACGATACAAAAATAACGGAGCTTACAGATCCTTAGCACGGTTATTTACGACTTGTTGAGCTGGGGTTGAGCGAAGAAGGACCGCGTGCAAGGAAGCTTATAAACCAGGGCGGCAATAAATAATATTCGCACATCGTAATGCACCTCGTGTGCGAGTATACTACTTCTATATGGGTGCAGGTATTCCTGAAATGACAGAACTGTTCCAAATTGTATGGGTAGACAAAAAAAGAAAAAAAAAAAAGAAGCCGTAGCTATCTGCAAACAAACCTATAATTTACTCCACGATATCCAAGAGATGAGCGGTCCCCAGACTAAGTCATGAATGAAAAATGCCAAACGTATCGGAGCACAAAACTTGAGCGCGCACGAACCTACAGCCAAACCTTGAGAATTGTACTGCAGAGCGATTGTCGAAAATCCGAAAGCAAACCTCACTCATGAGGGATGAGTAATGGAAGGAGATTAACAATCGTCGCCATTCCCACTATACCAACCTATACCAGCCACCATCGCTAAGAACAACCACTGTGGCACCATCATCATCGTCATCATTATCACCTTTACCATTCCACTCATTGAATTGGAATCGGGTACCCATTTTGGATTTAGCCGGTATGGAGATATGGACTGTGTTCGGGGTGACCGTCTGTGTGCTGTCAGTCAGTTTTGGTGTATCTCAGAAGGTTTTCTGTTTTCTGTTTTTTTTTTCTCGTGCACGCAGCAGCAGCACACCACGCAGGTAGAGTGAGTGTACCTTTTCGTTGTTGTTGTTCGCTTTAGTAACGGTCACAGCACCGGCTGTGATGACGTATTATACGTTAGTTCCCCTCTTTTGTGTGTGTTCTTTTCATGGCACATCCATCTTGTGGAAGTGTGGATGAAACGACGGAATATGAGAGAAGGCGAAAAAATATTAAAATTAATTATGTTTGCTCACGTTTTGACACAGATATACAATATACGAACACATACTTGCATTTTTAGTTCGAAAGCCAGGAGCTGAGCGGTTGAAGTTGGTTGAAAAACAGTTTCCCCAGGTCTATGCATTGTTTTAAATAATTCCTCGTTGAATGGGAACCGAAATTGATCCAAGACTTGAACCCAGCGGCGAATTAACGGCTCTTACCTGAACGAATGAAAGGTGTTACCAATGTGTTCCGTTTTCAGTTGATGGTCAAATTAGATTCTTTCGTGTTGAAAGGTAATAACTTTGCGTATTGGGCGAATTGTAACGTCTTATTTGAATGGTGAACAGCGGTTTTCCATCTGGGATTGGCACATAATAGCAGGTAGTATTTTACTGATTAGCACACTTGGAGTGGGAACTGCGATTCGTTATTCGACTTATCAGATTGGGAAACGTGTTTGTTGGACCTTCTGTAAATTGATGTCTTATGTGATGTACCCATTGCTGGTAATCAGCCGGCATTCTGTAAGGTGAAAACGTTTAAATGTTTTCGTGCACACGAACAGTTTGCTTCATGTAACATCAAAAACGAGAGAAATTCTCATGGGTGCGAAAAAAAACGAACGAACACATTTTCTTTGACGTTTTCGCTTTTCTTGCTTCATGTACCTAACCTTAAAAACGAACATGTTTTATCATCTCCATGAAAGAAAACAAACGACAGCTATTTTGTTGACGTTTATCATTTTCCTAATTATTCTCTTTGAATTTGGTGGTGTTAAGATTGTGCTGAATATTTTACTAGAAATGCTAACAAACTATTTTTTGTTGACCAGCGAAAGCGACGAAAGTGAAGTGGAAAATGAGTAGGTACGTAAAGTTAAGAAAAATAAAAAGAAATCTGCGGGATTGTTCGAATCCTCTCCTCTACCTGACAAAAGGTTGGTTTAATTAAATTTGGTTCTTAGTGGAAAAGTTATTTTTTTCTTTTAGTCTTGTTCAACGTTTTAGGTTAATCAAAACGGCCTTTAAGTACGTGCTGGACACTATTCATTTGCATACAGGTACACGAAATGCATACGTGCCTCCTATTTTAAAGATTTCCTCAACGTCAAAACAACTTTACGAAATAAAGCTACATACTGAGACTGCCAAACTATAATTTTGCTGTCACACAGTTTCTCGAACCTATACGAATGTGAACAAAAAAACGTTAGGAGTTACCTACTTGAAGCAAATTTTCGCTTTCGCGTGATTTATTTCGTTTTTTAAAACGCGAAAGTGGTTTTCGTTTCGTTATTTACAGAAATCCACCACAGAGTTATTTAGGCAGAGTTGTATCAGTGGGGATTGAAGGAGGCAAAAAAAACCCAGGGGCCAGATTATGTAAGGCGAAGCGTTACCGCTTGTGTAACATACGGCAAATCATTCGTGCGCACGAAAACGTTTGATCGTTTCGCCTTATACAGAGTCTGACCCCAGGTATGCTAAACTCACTCATGACATTAGTGGGTCAACAAATTTTGATTTAAGTCCATAGCTGTGAGGTTGGGAGCTTTTAACCACCATGCACAGAAGTTGTTTAGGAATGTTTAGAATAATATGATTATCGGAGGCGTTGGTCTATATTATCAATGGGTCGCATGTTCAAGCCAAAGAATAGCAGAAGCTAAACATTTTAAGTTTATTTTTTAGTTTTAACAGCATCACCTCTTGTTAACATCTGACAATCCTCTGAGGGTATAACTATCCCCAGTTAGTTTCTGAATTCAGACGTGAGGATTCGGCAGAAAATTGTATGTCTTTTCCATTTGTGAGTCCAGAGCTAGACTCCTCAACAGAGATGTTGGGCCTTCTAAAGCTTTTTAAAACTCATCGTAGCAAGTAGGTATAAGGTATGGCAATACCAAATGAGTCTTCTTTATTAAATGGAGGTACCTGTGCTAAGACAAGTTCGATCTTGTGCCACTCACCAGCTCTGTGCCATTGTAAGAGCGCTTTTTCATTATTGCAACTAAGCGTTGCGAGCATTTTAAATTGACCTGGGATAGGCGAGTCATTCCTCAGAGAGTCATTCCTATACGATGTCCCTTACATCGGCGCTATTTTATATTTTTATACAACTGTATCCGTGCCCAAATTGGGAAGAATAGCTGTACTAAGAATCCTATCACCCATTTAACACACACATGCATCTTCAAGTTCATTAATTCAAAGGGATAGGTACACAAAATTAAAAGTCTATTTAAATAGCCCACCCTCATTTGAAAGAGTTTATGGCCTGCATCCTCCCGTCGCATGACCCACAAATGAAACCTTAAATTTAAAACAAGATACCATTAGCGCTGGAAGTGGGATATATTTCAAATCCAAAAATGGCTTCGCATCAAATGCAACAACAAAAGAAAAAATCTCCAAGAAACTACACAAAAAAAATCAATGACAACCATTGATACAAAGCCATACAATAAATCTCAACACAATAAGCATTCACCACTACAAACACAAAAGTCTACCATTATCACCATTCAACCACCATACTAATAATAACATGGCCGAACTATAAGCCATTTCTGTGTACCTACCTATATGCCACTTCGTGTATAGACGGATGATTAATTCAAAGATCTCATCTGTAAGTAAGTGCCTTGAGAGGCAAGTACCTACCTGTTTTTGGTTTTCTTGGGAAATAAATCTTTTTATCCAAAGCAATGCATCATTGTGCATGTCGCCGGCATATCCCCAAGTGTCAAAACAAACTAAACACACTTTGTGCTGGAATCTCGCTCTGAAGCGTTTATGACCAATGCTGGGCCGTTGCACCATATTGAGTTAGATATGACAATGATGCACGAGACACATTTTTATCTAACTTCAATTAAAAAAAAAATATCGCTGGTGGTGTGGGAGATAGAAGGTCGATTTTGGTTGGAAATGGATTGTTGTTGAATTTAAAATTTTTGATAGTCAGCTAATTTTCTGGTTGTCGTATCTGCAGGATGTGGAGGGTTCTATAGATCACTTACTTTCACGAATGATGTAGAAAATGTCGGCTTCTCTAAGTGATTGGCTTCACAAGTGACAATACTGTTTTTAATAAAAATTTCACAAGTATAGTGGTGTTTCTCAGACTAAAATTTTGAATCAATGTTCAAAGATCCATCTAGATCACACAAGACTACATCTCAACAAATATTACCTACATATAAAACAGGTTCGAGGCAGTTACCAATCAATAGATACCAATTTTCATCCAAATCTGCAAGACGCAGATCACTAATCGATCGGTTGGAAGAAAAAGGCAGCGATTAGTAAACAATTACAACCAATTTAATAATTTTGCAGGTCATTATAGTATATAATTGAAGTATTCTGTTTAGCAGGGTCACTACAATTTACCAGTGGCACGATCACTTGTTAAAACTATAATATTATCTAAATAATTCAAAAGTATGTAATTACAATATTTATTTGTTTTAATAGGTGTACGTAATACGTAGTAGTCACTACTGTATCTACGTCTATAAATCAATGTTCACAAGTGATCGTAACGACATGTTTTGCAACTAAACTGATAATTTAGGGACAACAGCGATTAAAAATCACTT
This sequence comes from Cheilosia vernalis, assembly GCA_949126925.1. Taxonomy (NCBI): domain Eukaryota; kingdom Metazoa; phylum Arthropoda; class Insecta; order Diptera; family Syrphidae; genus Cheilosia; species Cheilosia vernalis. The sequence continues at coordinate 96,503,688 of OX421358.1, read as the reverse complement.
AGATGTGAGTAAATTTATCGGATATTTGAACCACTTGTTGATCATAGTCCTTCAAAGAACTAATACACGTCCAATCGGTTATATTTTTGTAAACATGCTACTTCAGTATATCAGATCTATCTTAAAACTGATCGCGGCATAGGATTTCTGGACATATCTATTCCACGATCACTTTCACAAAATATCTTAAAGAATTTAGAAAGAAATACTAAGGACATACTTAGGGAAGCCGGTAATACCTACTATTTTTCGATAACGATCAGTTTTCGAATAACCAACTTACAGGATAACTTTATAAACCATTCCAAGAAGATGGTCTTATACTTGTTGCAATGGACTTATGCTCACCTATATTCTCATTAGGTATTGGTGAGTATAAGTGTATTGTTTGCGTGAGCAACATATTCGATAGCACGATCGTTTTTTTTTTAACTGACTTATACTTTGTTTTGTGCTTCCAACCATGTCGGTTCAATTTTATTATTTCAAAACTGATCGTACCATTACATTTTCGGATATAACTAATGTCGACGATCGATACTGATCTAGTGGAGATCACATGCTAAGGTGCAAGCAAAATATTAGCAAAAAAAAAATTAATAATTCTAACGTGCTTGAATCTACTGTAAATTGTTGCTAACACCGATCAATATCAATGATCGAGACAACATGTCGTCCGGCGATCATTCAGAGAAAATGTCTAAATTGTACCAAAAACAAGCAATCCCATTCCATCTCCAATATCAGACATCAGTTAATCTCGCTGAACATTAAAAACTATCACGATCACACCTGAAGATCCTCGAAGGCAGCCCAAAATAGGGCACAGGGCAAATGTCTACAGCAAAAACTTTTATTGAGACATTCGTATTGGGCGTTTTTTTTTGTTAACAAAAACTCACAATGATATGGAGAATATTCCCAGTGGTCAGTTCTGAGGACTGACTTCATTTCGTGTGAATAATGCATATACGAACAGAAACAGTCATACGTCTACAGACAAAGAAGTTGTATCTTTTCACTTTTATTTTCTTTACCAACAACAACAAAAAAAAATTATTTATTTTTTTATTATATTCCCGTGTTAACGTGTATTTTTGGGCGTGATCAAAACATACGAAAAGACGCATCGTAAATCTTCGTAACATGACACTTTTGGCGGTTGGATAAAATATGTTACCACCAACAGATATTCTGTTTGGCTACACGGGCAACTTGGGTTCTCTTCTTATTTTTCGAAATTCAATTTTAGTACACTATTGTAAAGGAATAATAAATATAAATTAAAGAAACAAGTGATTTATTACTCAGTTTTGAGTGTAAATCATAAATGTTTTGATTTGATTACTAAGCAAAGTGTGTGTGTGTATATATGGAACTCGTTTCCGTTCCAACACTTGAACTTGACATCACACCATTGCATGTTGCGAAAACTGTCACAAGTTGTCACAGTTTCTTGGCCGGAAAAAAAGAAGAACGACCAACCTTAAGAATATCTGCTTATCTTCTATCTTAAGTGGAATGTGTGAACGCTCGCGAGAGCGTGCGCGCGCACTATGGCCAAACGACACCTCAGTGTTAACAAAAAAGAACAACACAGAATACAAAAGAACACCCCAAGGGACGGAGAAGCACACGCATGTGGAGAAAAAAATTAAAATACTCGCATATAAAACTGTTAACTAACTCAATTTTGTATCTGTCAAAAAAGTTCTCGCTTTTTCGAGATTATATTTAATTTTTTGTTGTTCGTGTATAGGGCCAGGCCAGGCCATCAGTGCCGGTACATCGCGCTGGCTATCTGGTCTTGGGTACAGTTTGTCTGACGTGGTATGACTGCGGCTTTTTGGTATTTTCCTGCTGTCACACCGAGAGGAGACTTTTCCTCCCCACAACATTATCCATTGCACACACACAGACACACGAACATTCGCTGAAAAGTACACTGCCTCTGAATGGCACAAGATCGTAGAGGCTGAAGGGAGCCTCCTTTTTTTGTTTTCTTTTGTGACTGGGTGATTCCTGTCTCGCGCTTATAAGCATTCTGAGAGGTCCATGGCGCGGCCGCCGGTTCTGGTGCGAGTAGATTGTGTTACAAGTGATTGCCACAGCATATTTAATTTTTGTGACTTTTTCTGATGGATTTTCACTTGTGTGTTGCTACTTAGAAGTTAATGAACGCAATGTACCCAACTCTATTTCGAAGAGCTTTTTCAACTCGAGAACTGACGTTTGCAATGAAAGTTACATCGAAGTGTCATTCAAGAAGCTCTTGTTTCTGGTGGCTGGGGTATTTCGTCTTGATTTACAAAATAGAAGTCATTTAAATGTCACTGACCTCCAAACTCACTATAGACATTGAACAGTGAACAAAAAAATACCTTCTGAGGTAGGTAGTCCACAAACGACTGAATAGCTTCGTCCACTAAACTCGTAAAAATAACCAAAAATAAAAAAATCAGAAGGTGCGTTAAGATCCTTCTTTAAAAATTAAAGCTTTTACATTATCCATTACCGATCGGAACGCATACCATTGCTTCTTCCCAGTATTAAAACTCATGGGGAACACGTGGAACATTCACCCGCAAAATGAAGTCAGGATTTATATATATTTCCACAATAATCCCGCACAGTTTCTACTTCAATTCAAGGGCGAAAAGTTATCCAATATTTAGCAACAAAATAAGCTATAGGTACCCTAGTTACCAAAAATCGGATGCCCATAAGCTTTACCCACTATCCGAAGATATAAAGGGCAATGCTGCTCAAAGTATGGCTGATCGCCGCAGAAAGTTGTCGAAAACTTCTCTAAAAAAAACCTTAAGACACCACAGCAGCTAATATCCATTATTGGAGCTGCTAACCAATAACGGTTGTCGGGTACGCACTGAAAATAACCCAAACATCGCTCTCAACCCACAAGATACATCTACTATCAAAGTATTGTCCACCAGTCTGCTCAATATTCACAAACAATACAAAAATTGGGACAACTACCTCCGCTATAAGATTGCAAACATCACCAAACACAACGTTTATATACTACAATGTCTATGAGTCACTTTACCACTAGACCTGTCCAAAGTCCACTGACAAAACGGATACTCACCAACCATCTTCAAACATACAAAAGAGCAATCCTGTCAGACAAAGGTCCTCGAACAAACCGAAAGATACCACACATCAACACATTAAACTCGATGAATATAATCCAATAAACTAAAATATTCAATAACTACCAGCTATATCATCCAGCTCAAACCAGACCAATTCAACATGTGTTTAGCTTAAACTCGTCTAAATATCTCTCAATAAATCTAAATAGGTATCTGTCACCACCTATTATCCAATTAAACCAAAACGATACCACGGCTATGATAATAAACTCTCCAAACATTTCCAAGCAAAACTGTTAACTTTTCCTACAAGCCAGAGCTCAAAAACCTTGTCCAAAGTATGCGTAGGTATATAAAACCGGAAATACAGTAGCTGCAACAAGTAAAATTCGCCAAACATCCACTAAACATTTTCAATTAAATAAATTCGTATTTAACGAGTTTGACAAATTTCTAATATCAAGTACGGCTTATCGAGCTATACGTTTGTAGATTAGTACGATTTATTTACGGAAATTGTCTGCATTTAAAACGTGGCTTATGTAAGTCTAAGTACTTACTATCGGAAAGTTTAACTCTTCAAACATCCACCCGCAACAAAACATTACAATCTCATACAATTCCATTTTTGACACTGTCCTGTTCAATGTGAAAGAACAAACCTTAAGCTACCACCAGCTACATATAATTATTGACAGTCAAACATTTCGAACATTCCCAAGCTGTGACCGATTCGTACCTTCCTAACAAATGCTTACACATTTAGTTGCTATAATGCGTTTCGACGCACAGATATGTGTATGGGTTGGCGAAAGGGGTAATCTCATCTCAAGAACGAAATTATTACTTAAGAAACTCAAAATTTGCGGATATGCCCTCTTATCTATGAAAGCCGAGCCGACACATAACCAGCCCCAACAGTTGACTATGTTGAACTTCTGCTAATTTGCAATTTACTTTATGAGTGTGTATTTCATCTCTGATATGTGTGATAGCCATAACTACAACAATATCTCTCTCCCCTGTGTGGAATACGTCAGTTCCAATGACGAAGACGCAAAGGAATACCTTAACGACGACGACGTCGTTACCGCACTCGTTGGTGGTAGCTAGCTGGTTAAGACGCATAAGTAATCGCGGCAAAATCTTCAGGAAATGGACACTTGAGCTGAAAAAGAAAGAAGACAAGCCCAAACCAAGGGAAATCCAGCAAAGCACACACAACAAGGACAACATTGAATACAGAAAAAAAAAAAAACACCTTCTCGGCTTGGCCGCACATATACACTGTTGGCCCACATTAAGGCCACCGTGCCATTGCATCACACACTTAAGCTGGTAAACGCAAATAGGAACTATATTCCACAACAATCGTTCTCGCAAGGCGACACTAAAAAAACTAGGTACCTATAAGAAACCGAATCTAGATACAATGCATCATAAATGTTAACCTGTATGTTGCGCACATTTATAAGAAATGCGGACTTCAAGGTGATTTATGTGATCCGCAACTAATTTATGAACGTTAAGTCCACCACTGGTGGTGGTGTTGTGTGCAGTATGGCACCACAACGGATGACGCTACAATATACGTGTATACATACACATAACTACATTTTCACATTCTTGTGCGGAATAGGTGCTTCAAATTTAATTTACTCAAGGATTCGTTAAGGGCCCTCTATTTACCTAACATATATGTCAGTTAACAGAAAGTCCATGCTGGACAGAAGTTGATTGACAAATTAGATGTTTTTTCTGCGGCGGTATAGCACTTCAAACGCCGCGCTATAGGTGCAGACGAAAATTTTCCCCAACTTCACACATTGCGCGCTCAATTTGCAATTTTAATGCCAACCGCAATAGAGGCGTTTAGATCGAACGTGACTTGGATGGATGATTCAGTCAGCGCACACCACACATACTTATGCACAACAGTGTATCCGCATTCGTGCGCCTGGTTGTGTCAATCGCCATGCGAAGTGGTATATAGTTTCTCTGGCTGTCACTTTTACTCTATGTGCGGCCGAAACGCGCATAAATAAAATTCCATGCCATAACCACTTAATCTGTGAAATTGGTCTGGCAGCGAGAGATGGAGACATCCAAGATACGTATCTGTATCTGGGGCGGTTAAGTGAAGCTTAAGTGGCGCTAAACTTGCACTTTCTATACATCGTTTAGGAATAGGAACCCTCCCGCAAACCCAGACAGAAAACAGAACAGAAATTCACGAAGCTATAGCCTTCATCGTCGTCGTCGTCGTATGGATCATGCACGGACTAAAGAAGTGAGAAAACGTGCAACGCCTACCCGTCATTACCTTATTTCCATGATGATCTGTGAAAATCATCATGAGATTGAATGACGATTGCAGCGCACAATTGCTGGCACATATATTGTTGACGAGGACGACCGACAAAACGATGACGACGATGCACGTACTTAGCCTCGGGGTATTGTCTATCCGTGAGACGTCATCGTTTTGCGATTATATGCGCGCTGTTGCTATATGCAATTGCGAATTCTTAATCTTTCGGCGCATGCGAGCATGACGAGTAATGGTGATGACTGACGGCAGGCAAGCATGCTGGCTGGCCGGGCCTTGAAGGCAGCGCGCGAAAACAGTGGCAAAGTGATTGCATGGATAGCGCGCAGCGTATAAGCTTGTATTGCGGTCTGCAGCCGGCCGGCGTTGCCATAACATGTGGGGCTGCACCGCCACCGCGCTCTCGAACGTGTTGAGATTGTACGTCATTTTGGGTTATTTTATTGTTTTATGCGATTTTAATTTGGAATCGCTGGAAAAATGAAAAATCGCAACACCAGAACTTGTGGGTTGGTTCTGTGCTCTGTGCTCTGATCTCTGTGTGTATGGTAGTTCTAATGGGCAAAGCGTCTGGTGAATTAATTAGATATAGAAGAAGACTGTGCACGTGATTTCTAGCGCTGCAAGGGGTTATACCTTTGGATATGCATGATTCAAATCGTAAAGAGATGGAGATTCATTGCTTTTTCTCATTCATGGCGTTTGATAGGTCGTTTGACTGGAGGTTTAATGTGCCTCATGCTGTGGAGGTTTAACGCTAGCTTATAGGTATAAATACATTAGGGTCAGTAGCTCATTGTTCAACACTTAAGTCTACTGGGATTAGGAGTTGACCCTCTGGGAAAACACATCACCCGCGTACGCCCGATGTCCAAGCGTATATAATGAAAGCTTCTCACTTTAGCAGTTTAAAATCGGCATAATGTTATAGCTGCCTTCCTTTTGTCCCAAAAATAAGCCCAACTGCAACTACCCACTCACTCTTGTTTAGAAACTGTTCCTTAAGCCCGAATACATTTTTGAAGCTAATGACTCCGCTCGTAGAATCATAGTGCCGAGTGGCGCCACAAATTTATTATTTTGCAAAGGTTGCCAATTCATGTGTCTTCTAGCTCAAATGCCGTAAAGTGGTTCCAGCGACTTTTAGCTATTTCTTTCTTTTTTGTCAAGACTTTGCAAAGTTAAAGGGAAGGAAAATACCGTCGCAGTTGTATATACTTATTTACTACCTACCAGACGTGAGCCTCAATCAACGCATACCTTTTCAGTTGGCAAGGTGTTTTTCAAAGTGGCTTCAATTGCGAACTCCAAATTGTTTGAGGTCCCCTACCACTTGTGTACACTACCTAAGACGAGGCCTTTCTTTATTGTGCTGCCCTCTGGGTCTGAGTCAAGCACGACACCTATTTCAGAAACTTGAAATGTTGCTGCGGCCCACCATAAATATCTATAGGTAATTTTAAAATACTTGGCACAGGACAAGTTTGATGCTTGAAAGTCTTGTTGTTAAAGTATGCGCTTTTTGATTGTACGCAGTGCTGAAGAGGGAGACGTGGAGCAATTTTGAGGAAATGCTACGAGGACATAGGTAGCAAAAGAACGCTGTTCACAGTTTGTGGGTGACTGTCACTTGTCATAATTTTGTGGAGTTCCTACATATATTTAGATAGATAGATTTTTATTCAGATAATTTATAAGTTTACATGGTCTGAGTTACCGCACATTGCCTTACACAGAGATTTGATACCTAATCGCATCTTTCTACTGAAATAGTGTAATATTTGTGGTTAGCAAGAAAGGTTAAATACATGTTTAATCATAAATTGAGGAAAAAAACAATTAAGAAAAACCTCATTTAAGTAGAAATAAATTAATATTACAACAAATACAAATTTAAGTAAATAAATGAAAATATGGGTAAATAAATATATGTATATAACTATTAAATGAGTAAGTAAATAAATGGATAAATAAATAAATAAATAAATAAATAAATAAATAAATAAATAAATATATAAATAAATAAATAAATAAATAAATAAATAAATAAATAAATAAATAAATAAATACATAAATAAATACATAAATAAATAAATAAAAAAAACATTCGCTCTTTTATGTAAAACCCTTGTAGAGAAATACCATGGAAGATTTAACATCATTTTTAAAAGTTTATTTTGTGCTATCTGCAACTTCGCTATATGGCACTTTGCGCAATCACCCCAAACCTGGCATCCATACAGAATTATTGCTTGAAATATAACTCTGTGTAATATTATTTTGTTTTCAGTTGATAACAATGACTTCCTGCATATGAAGGGATATAAAAGTCTTATACTTATATTTATTTTGTTCAGCGTTTCGCGCACATGTTGATTAAATAATAGTTTTGAATCAAGATGAATTCCTAAGTATTTTACGGAAGAGCTCCATTTGATTGACACGTTAGCCACTTGTAAGTGATTAGAGGGGATGTAACATGCTTTTCTTTTTCGAGTGAAAAAGATAGCTTGAATTTTTTCCATATTTAACTTTATTTTCCACTTAGTGAAATAGCTTAAAAGTATATCTAACGAATTGGAAATGTTCCTCTCGATAATAAGAGGATATTCATGCGATGTAAATACAACAGTGTCATCCGCGTAGATAGCAATACCGCAAAAAGGGGGACATATATTTGTATCTCGCACCTCACTGAAAAACTGTTTATCTAAAAATCCAATACAATTGTTATATCAATGTTCGCAACGTTATAGTAGATATATCAACAATTTAATTGTGAAAACTTTCCACCATCGCCTCGTATAATATTAAATAATAAACACCGGTCCCACGCTGATTAATTTGTCCGCATTACTTTATAATTAGTTCATTGATTGCATAACCATCAACAGCTATTATTAAAGCCCTCCCCATCGGATGTTCAGCTGCCCTTCCAGACCCATTCCCTCTCTAGCTTGCAGCCAAAGTTCACTAACAGAGTTTGTTGCAAATTCGAACATACAACCCCAAATGCAGTAGCCGTCCTAGGTATAATGTAATTAAATTTGGTATTAGCTAATGTTATACAGTCGCACATTGATCAATTAACAAGCAATATATTCATTTGTCAATGTGTAATTTATTGCCAATAGCCGATAACGCACACACGCACACAGCCGCACGCAGATGAACGACCGATCAAACATGGGTAAACCCCCGCCCGGCCTGGCCATGTGGTTGGGGTGATTGTGATTGTGCGGATGTCCTAAGTTCTCGACTATCCCATTCCTCACTTTATTTGCGGCGCATTGCATGCGCTTGCACTTCAACCCTTCACCCCGTTCCTGGCATGGCGTATATAGATAGTGCGGGTGAGGAGACAGAAGAAACCAAACACGACAGGTGTATTTATGTAACCCCACTATAGATGTGCGACCATTGTCTGTGTGGTGTGTGTATATATATAGAAGCGGGGACGAACTGAGGACGAAGTCGAGTTTCAGTTTCAAAAGTGAAGTGCAACATACTGCTGCGAAACGAAACAACCTATACACGCCCGCGCCGGTGGTATGGAGGCAAGAAGTATGGGCGATCCTTGAACAAGGGTTGTGCACTTGTAACTCTTGCAACAACGACAAACGGCCGACGGAACAAGTGAATGGATAGAATGTGTATCGGATAGGGGAGATGGTATAACCGTACTGCACTTTTCACTTAATTCAGTGGAAAGCTGTGCGTTTGTTTTTTTTTTTTTTTTTTTCTTTTTTGTATCTATTTCGTTTTCATTTTCTTGAAGTCCTTTCGCCCCATACAGAGCGCCACTGTGCTGAAATGGTCAATTAACTGGCATTAGACACGACGACCTTTGATATTTGTGTGCTGTTAAATTGGTCCCCCGGGGGATCATCGCGTACACGCACACGCACGTGAATGTGACATATGATTTGTCAATATTTCTGCCGGGATTTGCCCATAAAATAATCAATCAATGGTAATTTAATGAAAATCCCGTTAGGGCAATTGTAAATATACCACCCCACTGTTATTCGGCCGCGCACATGTGCGCCACAATATTCGAGGACTTGTGTGTCATTTGATTTGCTAAACATGTGACCTATGGCGGTCGGCGTGTGCAGTATAGCAAAAGGAGAACCAGCCCGAGGTGGAGGATGAAGCATTAAGCCAACCAACCGATAGAATATCAATCCTTGTCTTGCATAGGTATACATACAGAGGGTAGATACACTTCTACGTGTGCTAGGAGTAACATGCACATAAAATGTTTTACAATGGCAGACGTATGGGAATTAGATACGATATGGGGTAATATAAATTTAACTGTAGAAATTTAACAGCATAAATTAAAGGTGGATGTCAAGAGAGGGGTGGAAACTGGCCTGAGTGGGTGAGGGTTCACACTACACACGGATGGTGTTACTTTTTTGGTTGATTTGAATATAGGTAGGCGCTGGAGAATGGGGTTCAAGGCACGCATTGGAAGGACGTGCATGTGAATTTTTGATTTGGCTACATTGGGCGGTCTCTTATAAATTTCTTACTACAACTGTTTGCTAATAAAACTTTGGGGTGACCGATTGGAATTTAGAATCAAGACATGCCCTACAAATTTGTCATCAAAAAGTATACCTGTAGTGCTAGACATTCTTTTCTGCTTAATAATAATAATAATAGTTGGCGCAACACGTCTGTAGGGTCCCTGGGCCTAGCTTCTCGCAACCATTCATTTTGTGTGAGTTTTTAATTTTTGGAACGAATGGAATTGATCTACAATTTTATGCCGATTCCAAGCGGCCGATTGAGAAGCTCTTTCAAGACGTTTGAGTTGGATATTTGGAATTTGTAAACAGTAAATTTTTGTATAACTTTGAACTTTGCACTAATGAATTTTATACGGCTTTGCCAAATCTTTTATACCTTATGTTTATGTACAATGGAGTCTTATTGACAAATATCAATTATGGGCTTAAGGATTTGTAAACAATCACTTTTAATTAAACTTCACAATTTTAGTTCACTGTTAATACTGCTGGATGTATATTAGCATCCTCAACAACAGCAATTGGTCGAAATTCCATCCACTGCTATAATATTGAGTTCGCTGTTGAGATAGAACAAGCAAGACCACTTTAGACAATTCAATATTTAGCAACTGGCTCCATCAGTTAAAGAACCCCTAGACCGCGTTGTTTTTAATCAGCCCATTCGTTGAAACTTGGCCAACATTGCGATCTTACGGATCAATACGGCGTATTGAGGCTTTGTCTTAAAAATTTTCCAGCGATTTTAGGTGAGGTTGTAGCAACAGTTTTGAATCTAACTATAACGTTGAGTATAACTAATATGGTTTTCAATTTGTCAGTGTAGATCGCTAGGATGCTTCTGACGGGGTTTTTGAGCTCACTTTTGGTAGACTTTTTACATTCTTACTGACCTATATAGATATAGTATTGCTGACGGTTTTATGATTCGGGTGACCTTTGGTGTTATTATGACACGTCCGTACTATTATTATTGATCATGAATAATTTTTGACAGTCTCCATCGACTTTATACACAGATTTTGAGAATATTTATTGAAAGTTCGGCAGACCGTTTTTTGCATGTATTTTTGTGTCGGCTGCGCACAAGTTTTCAAAACAACTATAGTGCGCACATTCGGGGCAACTTTTCGTTTTATGTAGTTTCGGCGAAAAAGTATTAAGAGAATTTCAAATATTTTTGTAGATGAATTTTTTGTTAATTTTTCTTTGCATTTTCACGCACCTTCTGTTCGCCGCTCCTAGGTAGGTACATATTTGACAATTTTGTATGTGTGATAATACCTACATATTTTTTTTGCTGATTTTTGGGTAAAGTTTTGATGAGAAGTCGATGTGATTTAGGAACAACTTCTAACGTGTTTTTTTTTTTTCCAAAAGACTTTGTGAAGATTGCATTAAATTTTTCGATAAGTTTTTGTTTGAACTTAACTGTAAATACGTCTGAAAAAAAAAGATCGATTTGTATTGTTCGTTCGAACACGCAGAACTTTAAACCTTATTAACCGATTTACATTTTTGCGCTGTTAAAAAAAGTGGGTTGGAATTAACTAAACTTATGTTTGTTGTTGAAAACTAGCGATTTTAAAAGGTTCAATCATACTGCTAAAAATAACACACTTTATCAGTTGGTATCAACCATGTTACTCTGTTGTTATTAGTTAGTTTGTTATTTACGACAGAGAAAATTGGGAGAGGAAATGGATAAATCGGTTATTTTTTACAGAGTTTCGTTAAACAAGTTGACAAGTTTAATCCACTAACTTTGTTGGAGCTATATTAACAGTATTATTTGGTTGTTTTTAACCGAAAGTTGATTGATTTTAAATAAGTGAATTTTCTGCGTGAATAAGTTGTGGATTAATGTTGCTTTTTTTGGGAACACCTAATTAGATTTCAGTTTTGCTTTTTGAAGCAAAATAATTTCCTCGCATTCACAAACGATTTATAACGATGTCCCTACAAACAATATGTCCGGCGGCATCATATTCATATACCCACCGCACTATATTGGCAAAGCACACAGTTTAATTTTAATCAAACATAAACACCATCAATAAATTAACTTCCGCATATATATATATACGAGTACCACAACGACTTGTTAATTAGTGCATGAATCCCATAAATCGTATAATTAAATTTAGGTCGCCTGGCGAATTTATGTCCAAACCTCGAAATACATTAAAACACAATCTGTCTGCAGCCGAGCAACAAAAAACACAACACCAGCCAGCTGAATATGGACTTTATTTTTGTTTGTGCATTAAAATGTGCAAATATCCCACAGTTAATCAACAAATTGATCAATAAATTTTGATTTTAATTCCATCGATTTATGATTGTTAATAGTCCGCCCGATATGGCACTATCCTGGTGCATATCGAACCGCGCAGCATCAAACCAGCGAGTACCCTCCACCGCCGCACCGGCCGGGCCGTTGAGATCAAATCATCTGCATTCGTTTTGGGTGCGAATAAATCTCTTTCTGCCACCGAATTCGAAATCCCTTTTGTGAGCCAGCAACATAGCCATGCCATCTACCGGCACACACACATGTACATTGGGTGTGAATTTATTTCAGCCATTCGTAGCGAATAAATCCACCAATGAAAGACCAATAAATAAATTAAAATAATGGTTGCGTAGGCGCAATTTAAAAGGATATAGATATACGCCAGCTCAATAGTAGGGTTAAACGTTTGCACATGATTGAATGTGTGCGTTTGTGTGTGTATCCTTTTTTGCGCATAAATACGCAAACACAACAAATCTAAAATAATAAATTAAAAATTGCCCCTAAAAAAACGTAACGACACACTGAATTGGCGGATGAAATTGTTGCACACCGGTTAGAAAGGATGTGTCATGTGTGCGTTGTTCTAAGGACGAAATACATTCAGATAGGTGCCTATAGATTGAAGAGAAAATGAAAACCTCGTGTATACGCTGCAATGTTTATTGCGCTGACAAGCACGAATCAATCGATTGGAAACATCAATAAATTTCTGTTGCTTCTGGAACCTGCCATCGGCAGCACCCCGCACCCCCCCAACATCAGGAATATAATCTGCTAAAAGAAAAGCGAAAAAGGATAAAAATAAATTGGGGTTTTTCTGGTTTTCTCTTTTTGTTCATTATTATTGTTTTGCCATATATTAAGGCAGTGTGCTTTATTAGCAGTAAATGCTTTAAACCTTTTTTACTGGAGGGGACACTGTTCTCTTCCCCAATACATTGTGCCTGGCCGAAGGGTGCTGTTTTTAGAGAAATGCAAAATGCTGTCGCACGATTTATTTCCATTTCCAGTCGAAATACACACTGCTCCGAACTGAGACATATGTGACAATTGGGTGGTGTTCACTTTGTTGTAACAAGAAGTCAGTTAAGTGTGTAATTGAGTATTTATTTGCATTCTGACAAAATGGCCACTGCATGCAAGTGGGTATAGGTAGGTATATCCATTGCATCAGTTGAGTGTCCATGTTAAGAAGAGATGAAGAAGTTTTACTGGAGCAGCAGTTGGTATGTTTTGCTTTTTCTTGTATAAGGAGGGGTTTTAGCTTGATGCAAGCATGACTATTATTGCGGCTACCTTATACGTTTCAGTTAAGTTTGCCAAGCCACAAAAAGAGAAGGTCCGTCAGTATATATATAGACTTCAGTAGCGTGAAGAGAGGGACAATACAAGCCGTTTGGTAAAGGTTTACTTTAAACTAATACGACAGTCGACAGAGATAAAGTCGAGGAAGATAAATTAAATTAAATTCAGGTTATACTTCCGGATATTGAACGTTTTGCACAATTCCAGATGCATGCGGCTAAAGAACTCATTGCAGCAGCGAAATTCAACGCACCTGAAGTTCGATTACATTAAAGATCAAGTTCGATTCGATAATATGTCACCCAATAGTTTATTCAGAAGTAAGCGGATGTAGTTTTTTTTATTTAATTTGTATACAATTTCATGGTCAGTATAGAAAACGTACATACTCTGGAGTTAAAAGTCCATAACTGTCTTACTACGGGATATTGGATTGGAATTAGATTCTATATTCTTAATAACTGCAGTGCTTGTAGGCCAATTTTGATGCCCTCCGTACAGGGAGAAGTTGAATATTTAAGTTAAATATGACCTCTTGTGGCCCCTGATGTAAGATCAGATTCGCTGAACATCATGGATGGTGAGACATAGGAAAGTTCTGGATCTTTCAATGGGTTATGTTCCTCAAGTGAAAGAGGCAGGAAAAAAAGTGTGTCATTTACAAGATGTTGTTCTGTCCAACTGTTAGGCTGAACCCACACCGGATGGAACAAAACGCCTTAGGTAGACAAACAAAAATGTTTTTCTGTATGTCAGTGAAATTTAAATACACACATTTAAATACGAGCGCCCACACTGAATAAAGCCAAACAAAACGACAAAAAACAGTTTTTGTTCCATCCGGTGTGGAAGCACACTTAGTTTTTCTGTTTTTCTCGTTTGGTTTTGCCGTATTCAATATGGGCATTTAAACTCCAGAAAACACACAGAAAAACAGATTTGTTTGTCTAAAGGCGTTTTGTTCCATCCGGTGTGGAAGCTCCCTAAGAATTTGTTTGCTTGGCTTTTGTAACACTCTGGCGAAACCTTTTGCTTGATATTTCACAGTTTGCTATAAATATTTTGCACTTCTTGTTGGCTGACATTCTAATTGGTGCCGTGAAATAACGTCGAGCGAAATAACGCCGAATTCTAAAATTCTAAAATTCGGCGTTATTTCACTTCGTGAAAGCGCAATAACGCCGAGTTTTCCAATTCGGCGTTATTTCTCTCGGCGTTATTTCACGGCACCTTCTAATCTAGTTCTCTTATCATTTAGTATAAGAGTTCTGAGGAATCTGACTTTTGAGTCACAAAATGCTCACCGCCAATGTTTATCCCACTTATCTGAGTACACAATAGCCGTTTCCCACCCAGTTACGTCATCTCAATCCGACTATACTGGACCACTTTAAGATAGAGCTGGGTTATACTCACTTTCCTGGCCGTCCACTTGGTGATAACAATTTCTTTCTTTTTTACACACGAAAGCAAATTTTCAGTGCATTGTTAGACCAATTACTTACCAATCTAATACTTAAGACATTTTGCGCAACGGGTGCCTGCCTTCTTACGCACTAATCTTATCCCACACAGGATACCGAATGTTCTACAAACATTTCGCCCACTTTATACGAAAAGTACAAATAAATTTTACCTCTCTCATGCCCCAAAAACGACGTGTGCACATCACATCTTTCACAACTTTCAGACTACAACTTCTATAAAAATAAAAATGCAGAAAAAATCACTCTCGCGCGTAGCAACTTGCGTTAATATTTTATGCAAATTAGATACATAACATCATTGTTACTTTAGCTTCTTGTAGGAGACTTTCTCATCGTCGTCGTCGGCGTCTGTTGTTGCGCTCTTTTTTTTTTTTTTTTGTTGGTCCAAACTTTGTGTGGATATCCCCAACGTACATTGTGCGTGGATGTGCTTGCCAGAAAAGATTAATATTTTGTTATAAATTAAAAACTTATTAGATTACACTCTGGCTACACCTGTGCACAATGTGTACTCGGTGTAGACATAAATTTAAACGCTTCGCGCGCGTGATGTGCTGCCTTAAATTGTTGCCATGCTGCCGACACTAACCGCACAATTTTGCATATATTTCGAATATATATTCGTAATCCTTCCCAAGAAAAATATATATACACAAACTCAGCTTTCAATGTAAATGGATACACCATTTATAAATCATTACATCAATTTGACACGGCTCTCGGTGTATATTATAGATACCCCTACTGTGGTATCCGAACCACAATTATCTACAATTGGTGTTCCGCTGACACTCGACGTACAGACGTACACCCCACTCTACTACTGCAAACTTTGGCAATAAATCCCTACTTTTTTGGCTGGAAAGGAAACATTCTGTGTGGCGTTGTTGTTTTATCATCGTGATCATTTGGCGACAGTTTGCTCGTAAAACATACAATAGACATATTCGAGCGATAAAACACATTACAGTGTGTAATTGTAGCGGCAATCATTTTTCTGCTGCTGCCGGTTGATTCTGGTTGCGTTATCTTTTTGAATAATTATTCACATAAAACAAACAAAAAATTTATATACCCACTGTGGACATTTGATTTTTATATTTTCTTTTGTTTTGTCTTTCAGGTAAGAGATACTCAGAATCTCTTGCGGGCTCGTTACTTCCAGACTGGTTAGGTAAGTACTGACGATTTGTTTGTTTCTATTTTTTTCGTTTTTGTAATTTTTTATTTGATTTTTCTGTTTATGATTGATTCCACTTTTTTTTGCCAGTCATATTTATAATTGGAGAACACAAATTCACAAAAATTTTTGGTTGAAAAATATTTTTTTTCTTTACTTTGAAAATAAGAGAATTTGATTTTTGATTATTTAACAAGAAAAAAAAAAAACAATACCTTCCAAAAGACAAATTGATAGATGCTTTTTCTTATACGATCATAATATATAATAGTAGAAGGGTAAACATTGACGATTGAATAGTTTTGCGCATTCAAAAGAGATGTGCTGAAGGGGCTTTGTATTAACCATGCAATTTTTGTGGTTACATATTATTTTAACAAATTTTAGCTGAGACAAATATTTTAAATTGTGCAATGTGCATGCGATAGTAGGTGAAATTGTTCAACATTTATACTGATTTGTTAAATGTGGATATTTAGAGGTAAGAGAAACCGCTCGTCGCAGTCATGTACTCAGAAAAAAATATTGCAATTAGGTTAAAATTAACCCAAAAACTAAATTTGTTTGATTTAAAAATGAGATTGTCTGCAATGATGTGTCGAAAATAGTTATGGAGAGTAGGCGCATGATTCTTAATCTAAAAACGAACTATTGTTATCAAAAATAATAGTTAAAGAAAGAACTTTTAGCTTACAATTATTTTAAAAACCTCAAAATTCTTCGCTTTATCTTTATCTGAGTGATGCAACTTTTAGAGTAGAGATTTTTTATATAGCCCCTTTTATAGTTTTAAGAAACACGATAAGTAGCCCATGAACCGAAAATCATATTAATTTAAAACTATAGCCACGTGTTGATAGAGGATAAAAAAAGTTTAACAGGTTGACCCAAGGGAAAGCGAAAATATTTTCTAATCGCGTTCTTTCTGAATACCTATAGCAAAATTAATTCTTACGTGTTATATATAGAGAAAAACAATAATTAGGTTTTCTGTTTGGATTTGTGGCTCCGCCAATAGTACTTACATAACTTCCACTATGAACGTCTGACAAACATGTCATGGAAAAGCTTCTCAGTACACTAGGCATACAAGTAGGCCCCCCCCTCTTCTTGGCGAAATTAGTTGGGTCGGATTTGTAACTAGTCAGCACTTTTATTTTAAGTTCTTTGACCTAATGTTGAGCCTCAATTTTTTTATTAAACTTCTGACTCGCCCAGGCGATAAAGAGGCACGTAGACGTAAGAGATCTGTAGTGCCGAAAATTGCCAGAACATAGTTTAGGCTACTTCCTTAAGGTTTTCAGCAGAGGACTTCTTCAGTTCTTCCGAACTTCGTAATTCACGGAAGAAGAATTTCCTTCTATAGCGGTGAATAGAGCTGAGCATTCGCACATGATGTGCTCCGGCGTATAAAACAACCGATTGATGTGACGGCAGCAATGATTTTTAACACTTATTATACAAGCTGTGACTCCACCTATTTTTAGCGTCGTGAAATTTGGGCTTAAGTAAAAAGCTGCCCAAATACATATATGCATATCAATGAATGACATATTTTTTTAATATTCTCGGAGTCTTAAGAAACATTTCAGAAAAAGATTAACCGAAATCTATACTGTGGTTGTCTCGCAAACCCTTAGCAGCCATAAAACCGTGTTTTCTTTAATCCCATGAATAGGTTTCAATTGATGGTTTCTTGGATTCTTTCTTTTGGTATATGCTTTTTTAATGCTATTCAGAACTCTGGGTAGGGAATAGGGCGGAAATACTTCTACTCCATGTTTGTTGGTAGTCATACCTAAACACTAACACGTCGGATTTGAAGTGTCTTAAGATAGTGCGTAGTGAGGTTTGATTGATGTATCCAAAGCCAAAGACAGAATAGGGCAGCACGTCGTTCTTTCGAAACAGGTTTGATTTAAATAGGTGGTTAGAGTTACCGATGTGTATTATTTTTTGTCTTCCGTTCCAAAGAGCCGTAGGGCCATCCATTGTGGTGCTCAGAACTTGCTGATATTTTTATTTTTATTGCAATATTTTTTGTTTAAATCCTAGTGTAGTTATTGGTTAATATTTCAGAGTAGGAGAATTTCGGTTCTCGATCAAACCTGGGTGGGTATATAGGATCTTTAGACCTCAAAAGCTCACAGAGCTTTAAAAAAATATTTCATAGCCATTGTGAAAATATGACGGCTTCCCTGATAGGGTACAATCATCGATTTATTATTATCCCACAATTCATCGATTTAAATGAGCAGCTATGGACTTGAATGATTTTGGAAGGCGGGCTTAAGGTTCTATAGAGTAGGAATTGCTTCGGTTTAGGTTTGAATGCTTCTTCGTTTGCTTTCTGTTGAAAGAGAATGCTTATAAGTTAGAGTAGAAACAATGTAGTGTGTATAGCTGGTTGAATGGGATTTTATGCAACTTTTTTTTTGTAATTCGGCACGTTTTTGAGGTTGGTTTTTTTTTGTTCGTTGCACTAAACATTATCCCACGCATCATCGACTTAAATACGAAACCAATTTAGGAATAAAATTAGCAAACAGTTTTTACATAGTTTTTTTCTTTAATCTAGATTAAAGTGGTCCTGAATTTCCTTCCTTCCATTCTGCTCTATACGATTCAGGGAACAGACTGTCTCTGTTTATTGCAATTCTGCAGAGCATGTTTGCTCCCAAAGGGTATAGTAAACCTAAAACAACAGCTAGGGTCCACCTTCAATACACTCATGCATGATGGGGTTGTAAAGTATTTTTATTCTGCGAGCAATTCCTCATCCATATTTACCATTTTTTTTTAATTTTCTCATACAGTTTTAATTTACATACAATTTATCAGTTGCTGGCTTCAAAACATCCTTCAGCACCCAATGTTCATGCATTTTATTTTCCACAGCAATGCAAGTTTCAATTGATATATACACAGCAGTCTAAGAAATATTTATGTTCAATGTACGACAGCAATTTTGCGCAAAATTTATTCGATCGTCACATGGAAGCCCTTTTATTGACACTTTTTGATTTTTCACATAAAATTTTTATTCTTGATTTTTGTATATAATACAAACAAAACAAAAAGAAAATCCAATCTTAGTCCGTCAATTGCACACAACATTTGAGAGAGAGTGTAAGAGTGCGTGGGGTGAAACGAGAACGCAAAGATTTAAAAAAAAAAATATTTAAATAAATAAATTCATAAAATAATAAACTCTCTGGATAAGGTAACTATTTATCTATATTATCTAATAAATGTTATAAATGTGCAAGTATTTGTTTTTCCATTTCTTTTCTTCCTTATGTTGATTGCCTGTTGTGATGCAAGAGAGAAACTCGTTTGCTTTTTTATTAAATGTTTAATTTTCTAATTTATTCATTGCATACTATTATTTTTTGTTGAAATCATTTTGTAAATAACAAGAACAACACACTCCATCCAAGTGTGTGTCAGAGTCATTTGTCCTATTACCTATGCATATGTATGTTCCCTATCCTAATTAACAAAGCAACAATAAAACTTGTACAACAACCATGCAATTAATTGAAGGACTCTCATCATCGCGCAATCATATAATACAACACCTAGTTGTACGAACATTGAAACTTGATACGAGCGTCCTTTGCCTACACATACGATTATTATCTGCATGCGAATCCTTGCAATTAGCATAATTTAGGCATTTGACACTCGAGTTGTAATTTTGCGCCAGTAGTATAGGTAGGTATGCACTGTGACGCGCACGGAGACAACAACAACCCTTTATTTGATGCGGCTTTGTTGGGGTTTTGGGGTTTTAGCATTCGCATTGTAATGCCATTTTGTTATACGTTGCTGTCACCGGATTTGAAAGTGTTTGCAAAAAAGTAAAGGCACTCCTCGCTCCTCTATGATGATTCGACTCAATTACATAATTGTTGCCTGACACAAATTCAGCAAATGAATGTGAATGCATGGGTTGCCATTAATGGGTATAGGTAAGGTACTAATGAATGCCTCCAACTTGCCAATTCGCTTGAGTGAAGCGATTCCGAACCGAGCTCCACATAGATTTTGCGTCATTTACTGCTTTATTTCTTCACCCCAAACAACTATAGACCTTCTTTGAATCTATTTACCGCACCCCAAACGTATCTGCATTACTCCCCGGGTATGATATCATCCGCCAAAGTCAACAAAAATTCCATCATAATCCGAATTGGAGTAAACTGGCGGTATAATTTAATTCCATATAAGTTCAATAAGCAGTTAGATACCCACCACAAAGTCCCATCCCCACATTCGTATAAGGCAATGTTTACACTCATCGCTGATACACATATCTATACCGACAAACCGCACAGCATCACAAACAGTTTCCACATACGAATAACAGCAGTAGCAGCAGCAGCAGCAGAAAAAAAAAACGAGAAATACCCTTACGCCATAAATAGTAATTTTGAAAATAGGTTTTTACTGATTCGACAGAAATGCTAAAATTTCCATCGCAAAACATTAATTCAACTAATGCGTGTGTGTTTGTTGTGTCTGTGCGACTTTAATATGTGCCACTGTCAATATCAAT
Source organism: Cheilosia vernalis (assembly GCA_949126925.1). NCBI lineage: Eukaryota > Metazoa > Arthropoda > Insecta > Diptera > Syrphidae > Cheilosia > Cheilosia vernalis. The sequence continues at coordinate 96,482,870 of OX421358.1, read as the reverse complement.
TTATTACTATGTTCTCGTTCGTGTGCGGTGCGGACTGTAATTTTCTAATGGAATATTTTAGAGGTTCTGAACTTTACAAATTGCAAAGAGGTTCAATTATAGCATCTTAGCGATTAGATTCGACTCTCCCCACCCCATACTAAGTTTACTAATTTGCATCCCCCTCCCCATCTACTGGTAGGTTCTGGGACCAGGAACCCATAGGCTAACTTAATGAGTGTTTAATTACTTCCTAAACGTTTTGGTGAGTCTACTTGCCGTTGTGCATACCTATACTTATCCTATCTTCCTCGCAATGGATTGCAAGTGCGCCAATCCTGGCTATATCCTCTGACTGACTATACTGCACAATGCCCAGGTATATGGAGCAGAAGCATATTCGAGGCCACCTTTGTAGAATTATGTACCTACGAGTGTTATCAGTTCTCAAACAGGAAGCAAATATATGTAGAGTCGCTTGCACACGCACATACACCTTATCGTTTTGTTTTCGACTTTAATTGCCCTATGGAGGACCTACTTACTAGCGAGCTGGTGAAATTAGTTAATTGGACTAAGCGGATGTATGATGTATAGGTATAGGTACCTATAGTGTATGTCTAGCAAAGGGGTGTGTGCAAAGGTGTCCTTCCTTGTGATAATTATACAAATACAGGCAGGAAAAAAAAATGAAAAACTACAGGGAACCAGAAAGCATAGGCACGCATGGTGAAGTCGAATCAAACCCACACCCATATCCATAGTTTCGACATGAATTCGTAAATTCGGCGGAAATGGTATCGGTGTGTGGGGGCTTTCGAAGAGTTTTCCTCACGCACAAGTTATCGACTCGGTTTCGATTGGCTGTTTGCAAGTAGGTTATAAAAGGGACATTGAAAATGACTTATTTCCATAGCAAAAGATAAAGGAGACATTTGCTCGGTTGCTTTATTGAGGAGGGGGACCCAAATTGAGGGTTAACTTAACTGGTACCAAAGGATACACAAAATACGGGGCACTCTCTTTTTCACTCTCGTTTATTGACTAATTAAATGTTTCAGAAAGCGGCTTTAATATTGCACAAAGGGCCACGGGTTGGACCTGAGAGTAGAACAGACACTGCCAAAGGCTGTGTGAAACAGGACTAAGAAGTAATTCGTCACTCAAAAAATGCCTTCGCGTTTGGTAGAAGAAGAGTCATGAAAAGTCTTCATTTAGAGCCCAATGAGTCTTAGTGCGAGTTCCCTTATTGCTTATTTGTTGATTTGATTATACCTTAGACCGACAGAACAACTCTTCATTTTAATGAATCCCTTTAGTTTTGTTTAGCGGCTATTCTTCTGAGAGTTCGTCGTGCAAGATCTTGAAAATCGTAATTCCATGAAAGAGACGTGGGTTTACGGAGAACTGGGTGATTATCGTTCTTCGTCAGACCCGCAGTTTTTGAGGCGAAAAATATTTACAAATAGAATAAAAGGGACCTACAATTATATGACACGTATAAGCGGCTAAATTGAGAAGCTCTACTCTCAGACCTTCACGAGAGGTGGCACAATTTAAGAAACCTTATGGTGTATAGTCCACCAAAATATCAACTAATGTTCTTTTTGCAAATGGAAGGTCGTATTGATATATTTTATTGATGTTGGCAAAAAGAGGCCCAGTAGTAGGAGATTTCTAGAATCGCAAAACAAATGCAGCAGTAAGAGGCAATCCCCCAGACGTCAACACTGCACTTGGGTGTAGTCTGAACAACATACAAACGGATAAAGCCAGTGGAAGATTCAGCAAAGCTTTCAACCATTCTTCAAAAGCTGTATAATTAAATTAATATCCCAATCGGTCCATAAAGAACCCTAGTCCCCGCCTAATCATGCGAGAAATAACTATTTTCCAATCGAAAATGCATTTGGGTTTTATATAAAATCTTTTGACTCGGCAATGGCAATGTGAGTCGAACCTTTGCTAAAGATCATAAGATAAGTTCGAATTAAAAACTGAAAGAATGACTCAGCCGGTTCCCTTGAATCGGACAGCCTAAGAGTGTAAGGAGCGTATTGGTGCGAAATGCGATCGAGATGCTAAACATTATATCTGTCTTCACAAGGAAAGAAGATGCTGGTTGATCTCCAGGTTTCATTGAATGACAATCGTTGCTCTGAGCTGCATACCTATGCTTCTCGAGTTACGATGATGAATAGGCATATCAACGAATATTAGGTTGTCCACTGTTTACTTTACTTTACTTTACCACAGTTTAGTTTTGTGAATACAACTGTCCAGTAAGGATAAGAACATAAATTCCAGATCTGAAACGTTACAAATAAAAATAAAATAAATTTGAAAGTTCTCCTCGTAAAGCTGACCAACTGTCAAAAGAGAAAATGTGTTAAAAATCAAAACTGTCCAGCATTGACGTGTTTAGTTCGCCGCAAAGGACTTGACAGTTTTGTTTAAGACGTTCTCTCTTCTTTTTCGAATGAGGACACCAACGGAATTCCTCCACTGACCGCTATACAATGTTCACACGAAACACCATGTATCCCCAAATGAACAGCTAACCAAACAGAAATCAACCGACTCGTGTTTATTTTCATTTCATCGAAAGAAACAACAAAAAAGAAAAAGTAGCATCTACAACTACAATAGCAATAACAAAGCTAATTTTCCAATATTTAACTGTGGGCGCGTCGTCGTAATAATACTGTAGAGTAGCCCTAGCACCAGCTCCAGCATTATGTGTGCGTAGGGTAGTAAATTAATCAAAAAAAAACAAACGAACCATACTTCGACAACACAATGCAAAAGAACAAAGCAAATAAAAGAACGCGCGCCAAAAAGTATGCGGCCAGAGCTGGAATTATGTAATTAAGAGTGAGGCGGCGGCGGCGGCGCCCCGCAAATCTAAATATTTATTTGATTAGGTGCAATTTTTTTACTTTATGTGATTTTGATTGTGCGCCGCGCTGGTTAGCGCCTTGTTCTTATTTCAAGACTTGATTGGGATATTTCCGTTTAAAAATAGATCAAAACAATGCTCGTAAATATAGACAGGTTATATTTATTTTTTTGTTTTTCTGATCCCAGTCTTTGGCGGAACGTGTGGAAATCTGTATTGCGTCTATATTATAGTCTGACGTTGGGTTGGACTTCGAAGTAAGAATGTGGCTACCGTTTGATTGGAGTTTGTGCATCCACTGTGTCATTGCAAAGCTGCAAAGCAATTAATGGGATTTAAATTCGCAAATCATTAATTTATTTTATTTGTCGTATAACACGAGTTCAAGATACGAATTAATTCAAAAGGAAAAAAGATCATTGCTGTCCATGTTACTTTTTATTTATGATTGATGTGCGAGAACACAAGTGATTTGTGGTGCTTTTTGAATATTGCCGAGAAGAATGATGGGGACAGCCATGTTCACCTTGAACTGCGTGTTGAGGACCTCAATAAAGCATGCAAATTGTGAGAGGAGAGTATTGTGCGCCGGACACAGATGACATTTTAAAAATGTTCTTCGTTGAGTTAACTATGGGCTTATTGTTATTGTATATTTATTTTTGAGAACCATTTGTCCATATAACTGATACTGCATATGAAAAGTTATTTTGAAGCGGCGGGCATTTCTTCCAAACATGCCAAGTTGGGAGGTGTGTAAGTTGCCGCTAATGGTCGATGGAAACCTATCACTCACATTTACAGTTACAGTTACAGCTTACTCAGTTTGTACACAGATCCAAGTAGACCGATTTCCCAATCATAGTACCTGACTAACTATGCCTTCAAAAAACTCCACCAAAGCAGTTTCCGACTCCATTTAAACAACTCCATATCCAATGGGCTACTTTTATGTAGGTAGACCGCTTATTGATTTTTATGGCGTACACGTCCTTTTGGCCCAGTGATCTACAGATTCACCCCTAGATTCGTTATGAAATACCGACAACAACAACAAAAAAAGGACAAGTGCTTTCCATCTCTATTATGTAAGCGGTTTGGTATAGCTATACCTGGCACTGGCATCTTTCGCTCCGAAAAGGGTTGGAACGAAGTTTCAATTCGTCGACATGATTCTCACTGGTGCGGTGTATGACACACACGAGTACACATACCTATTTATGTCTATTATAATAAAATGACAGAAAAAGGATACGACAGAAGAAAACATTCGACACAGGAAAAATTACCTACGCTTACAACTTTCTATCCACACAAACGCACATAAACTTTATCAAATATTTTCTTTTTTGCTCCACACATACTATATACCTACTAAGTATAGAGGTAGGTGTATACCTACAGTAGTACACACAAATCCAAAAAGGATAACCAAATAATTCACGTTATCCTCGTTTTTTTTTTTTTTTGGTTTTTATTTTTCGCACATAATACAAATGCCTTTGCCGATAATCTGGTAGAGTATCTGTGCCTTTATGTACCTATACTCGTAATATCTGAGTCCTTGCTGGTATTTGTATATTAAAGGACATTTATCATTTGCGAGGGGGTGTACCTATGTACCGACACGTATAGCAACACTTACACAAAACGGATGAAATAAAATACACAAGAGAGTAGGAAGTCAAGTAAGAAAAATGTACCAAAAATCATCATCATCATCGGTAAGAACAGCAAAAGGGAAACGGCGAAAGCCAAATAAAATATTTTTTGCAGATTTTATTCCCGTTCCGACGGTGTGGCATAAGTATATACGTATACATTTCTCCGCATCAAATTGACGACGCACTGTGCGGTGAAAATTAATGGCCTACATTTCAGATAGATGTGTATTGTTAGCCTATATATAGTGTCTAATGCCATTTCCCAGTCTACATAAAGAGGATGAAAAAGGCTACCTGCGGTATCGTGGATGGTTTAATGTTTGGCGTACCTGAACGCGTGTCACTCATAAATCACCCAATACGACACACACAGTTGAAATGGCACAAGGAGCTACGGAGAACGGCGTGGCAAATCGAATGGCAACAACGCACCAAAAGGACCTTACACAGCCCTTTTTGGAGTTTCTTCTTCTTTTTGCTTCTTTTTTCGGCCTGGGAATTAGAGAGAAAGTTATTCATTTGTTCCTTAAGGCGTTACGCACACATTTTATCATTTTCCGACATTCACTCGGCGCTTGTAGCGGCATGTCGTTTCGTTTGCTGCTGCCTAATGTAATTTTTGCCAATAAAATCTGAAGCAAAGCGGGTGTGGCTATTGTTTTTATATTGAATTATAGGCGAACATGCGGTGTATATAGTGCTGAAGAAGAGGTAGAGAGAGAAGAAGAGGGGCTTTGCTTTAGCGCACCTTTTTGTGTTTTGTCGTTCGGAATGATTTTGGTGGGTCCGTTCGCCCCTAACTTGACTTTGGAGATGGCTGCAAGAGAACGATCCGTCTTTGGGAGAGAATGCAGGGTCACTGCCATCTAACGACGAGTTTTTGAAGCTAGTATTCGGTTTATTCGGAACAGTGTGGTTTGCAAGTCTTCCAACACTATAGATGATTGTTTTTTATGCCAAGACGAATCGGAGTAACTTAAATTGACTTCGGTGATGGCCGTGCATTAATATCAATTAATTTAATTAGATCTTAATTTCTCAATGGCGTGTAAATATATACTTATCTACATACGTGTTTTGTAATGATAGCTGGTTAATGGCAGTGAAGTCAATAGTTTTTTTAATTGGGAGTGGGTTCATTTCGGTATATTTCAACGAGAGTAAATGGTAGATCCACGTAGGTACTTGATTTTGATGGCCCGAAAGAGTCGATGGCTCGATGGCTCAATATACCTCGAAAAATGAGCAACCGCCAGATCAGACAGAATTGAATAGAGTGATTCGGACAGTTGCAAATTCTATGTTGATACTCCGAGGGTATATCAAGCGTCACATTGATGGTATTTCTTCTAAAAGCCTTTGCTACTGAAAAACAACTTTAGGAGGACTCCGGTTTTTGGAGCAGGCTCTTGGCTATTGTAAAAAAAATAGTACTATGTCAAACAATTTTTTTTGTCTTTCACGAGTTTTTCTCGTATACCTACGGGCTAGAGTAGTTTGGACAGTTTGTGGTCTCTAATTTAGGGCCCAAGGTCTAACGAATTGGATGTGTTCGTATTCCATACCTAAGTGACTTCTTTAATAAATAATAAAGTGAACTAGGAGGTATTAGATCTTCAGCAAATATATTTTCATCATACATTGACGAAGGCGACTACATGGCAAAGCTATAATGAAGTTGGATAGCGAAAGCGAACCGAATGACCACTTTGAATCTAACCTGTCATGAAGTAACTGAAGTATATAAGAGATTGGCGGTGGCTAGATTGGCTAGTCGTACAATCTGACAAAAATATGCGCAGCCTCCGACTGCAATTAGTTGTACTTGAAGGTGTCTTGTTTAATTTTTTAAAATTTTTTTTTACAGTCAGTTTTAAAATTTTTTATTTATAAATAAGTTTTTGGAGAAAATATGTTTCCATACAAATCCCGCATTTCTTATTAGTAAAGCTACTATTAGACGATATGCTGAATCAGCATACGTATGCTGAAAATTGTGTCCCAATCACAACATATCGTCTAATAGCGATGACAGAAATTTCGCAAATTTTTCAGCATACGTATGCTGATTCATCATATCGTCTAATAGTAGCTTAAGTACGATTCAAACAAAAAATTTTTCAAATGATTAAAAATATGTACAAATTAAAAATTGTAGATTTACAAAAAAAAAGTATTTAACCGTTTCTATTGTGAATGGTGTGCAATATATTTATTTGTCAGCGTTTCAGAAGTATGGCTGGAGCACTTTACCAAAATCTGTAAAGCACTTCTCTTTCATGTCGATCGCTTATGTAATAAAAATAATAATATTTAATTTAAAATAAATGAAAATACCAATTTAATGACTCCCCACTCTTTAAAATCGGTCAAGCCGTTTGGGTTACAGGGCGTCCCGTAGGAACGTATACATAGGATACGCGCGACACACATATAACCCTCCCTGTGTACAGTCGGGGAAAAAAGAACAAACCCAATATCGCAAATATAAGACTGGCCGTTCCGTCTCTTTTTTATACGTATCTAATGAAAGCCCTATTTTTATTGAAATATCTAGCTGTTGGTGGATTCAAACTTAGTGCTTCACTGAGGGAGCTACAAACTGTGGACTGTACCAATATATATGTAGCTCTAGCCATTCTGCTGACTCCAAATGGAGAAGCTGTAGTTCTCCACTTTAATGGCACTCTTAGTGCTAGTTGTTGGCTTCAAATACATTATGTACTTGAATCATGGGTTGCTAACTGGTTAGACAAACGTTGATCACTTAATAAGAGGTATAAGGCGTCCCTTTAAATTAAGTGATTCACCGATCAAATTTTATCTGATACTGTCAATAAAAGTTCAGTGAACTTTCCCTTGAGTTCAGTTTGGCATAATCATCGGAAACTCCGGCAGTGAATGGTAGCTAATTACGAAGAACTTTCCAGCTAAAATATGAACTAGATTAGAGCCCAGTATAAGACTATATCAACTTCTCGACTCTCCGTTAGCAAATTACCTCCTACTAATGTAGGGCTCAGGGTAGGTAGGTACTCTTTCTAAACATCTTATACGTTTTTAAATTATGCAAAACAATTTTTTTTATTACAAATGCTAACACAGCAATGTCACTGTCACTTTATAAGAATGTTAATCTCTCTAAAATGACAACTCGTTGTGGTACGCTCAACCCACACAATAAAAACAAAAAAACAACAAAAAGAAAAACTTCATCCACCAGCACATTAAGATACACTATCCCGACACTGGCAGCCACCTTCATCATGACATGAATTTTAAATTTGCACTTCTTTTCCATTTTATTGCATCAAGTCTTTTTCATTCACACAAAAAGTTAAAAAAAAACAACCAAAACAGACAATCAAATGTCAACTGAATCCCTTTTTAATTCCTCTCCACTCACATTCGGTTTGCATAGGCACATATATGTACTTATGGATATATGCAAATACCGTGGAAGGCGTATATAACATTTTGTATTATACTGATTATGATGATGATGTCAATTCACACATCATCTTTGGGTTTAGAAAACATGTGTCACGTTGTATCTTTCCGAGCGTTTTTTTTTTTTTGTTTTTTTGTTCGCGATTGCAAAATATATCAAAATAGCGCAATAAAAAATCCCTTATACAAATTTTGTATTGTTTCGTTTAAGACACGGTTCGGTTGAAAGGGAAAACGTATATGGATTGGGTAGGTATTCGAAGCACGATCTCACTTTCAGTGATGTCTTTATTATTTTTGGACAGTTTTGACGATGGGAAAACATTGTCACACGCACACACACGCAACTTGTGTTTTGCGATCGACTGTGCATTTTTTTTTTCGCCGTACATGATTTGCATTCCATGCGAATGGTTTGTTGGACTTTTGTTTACCTTGATTTGGATTGAGAAATTTATGGATTTTTGGTGGTGTTACATTGAGACAGTTGCGAAGAGAATGGCTATACAAATTGACAGGGTGTAGAAGTACCAGGAATATTGGGTTCGTCAATTGCATTTTACTCAGTTTAAGAATTTAGAATGTTTTCATACACTCGTCGGTAGGAAAGGTAGAGTAACATGGTGAATTGGTAATTGATATGAGGCAAAAGTTTTTACACTTGTTTGAGGCATTAATTACTTACTCTTTCAGAGCTTTCAAAGTTGGGATAGATATGCAAATGTTCCAAGATCACTTGAAGGTTTCATTTACATTTTTAACAGATATCTGGTATACGTTTAAAAACATAGAGTGGTGGCCACAGAATCGGCAGGAATTTCATTCAAGTTGTTAGTAAACGTATCTATACACCGCAGTTTCTTAGTCGCAAGTATAGATTGGCAGGACTGCATCATGATTCCTTGAAGTATACTTTGGTGGCACCTTATCGAAACAGAAAAATTTGTCTCCGTATCTCGGTTTCTTGTAAGAGATGTGTGAAAGAGAACAAGAAACAACTGAGCTTCCCTTGTGCGACCACCCTGCCATTGGCAGGAAGAGAGGAAAAAATAAGCTTCTTAGATCGCGCCTGAAAACCACGCCAAACAATATCCAACGAAAACCGTGCGCCTATTCGTCACTAAAGTAATTTGGCGACTCATTTGAGGTCAGTCATACAAATCATCTAAATCTATAGTTACCGACAGGCTCAACTAAAAAATAAAAGAACTTCTCATTAAATCGTTTTCAAAATTATTGTCGCCACTTAACATCGAGGTCAAGGTTAATAAAATCAAGTCTCTCAGATTTTCTTGTCAAATCGGCAGAAAAACTAAGAAAGGTGTGCGGTTTGATAACAAAGTCAATTAAAATCCACCTGTCAAATTATCACGAACTTAGGGCGTTGCTCAATACCAAAGTCAAATAAAATCATCTTTGGCTGGCTTTCCTCTTTTTAATGCGACTTTTGCACAAAAGTCAAATCAAGGTAGGTTCTCTATAGCTGGCTGTTTACGAAGTTACTGACTTGACGTCGAAGTCAATGCTCCACTCGGTCAAACCAAATCAAATTTTCAAAGCTGTATCATTAAGTCGTCGGCAATGTACACATACACAATGCTGTTGTTTGCCTACTCGTCAAATCGATATCTATCTGTGAGTGATGCGGAGTAACACTTATTCTTATTCTTTGTCGCATTTCTCGTCAAATCGCCAGCAAGCTTCAAGTGTCAGTGATTACCACCGAAGTCAAAAAGAACCAACTTTTTAACAAATCATTATAAAACTGCTTGTGGCTTTGCCTATATAGGTACAGAGTGAAATCAATGCAACTCTTGAATGTTTTCTCATCAAATCTATAGCCATGAATGGAGGAAGCCATAAAAGGAGCAGCTTAGCTCACCGAAGTCAAATCAAGTCACTTGCCCAAGCCAAATTAAATCAATTTTTTTTTGTTTTTCTCGTCAGATCGCTATTTATTCACTATTTTAAAAACATTTCGATGCTAAAAGTCCAGTCGAAATTACTTTTACAGGTCTTCCAGTCATTTTGGTTAAGACTCAACACCGAAGCCATATCAAGCCTCACAATTTGACCTAAAAAGCACGGAATTTGTCACCACATCTCGAGCTATTCAACTGGGGTCTGATTCTTTTCCTTTCACATCCATGGGTATTGGCATATATGGACTATGTACCTACCTATAGGAACACTATTTACAAACAGAAACACTCTTTACAAACAGAAAGACCTGTTAGGTATATGCCTTTGTTCAAAAAGACTATAGCTCTATGCGTTTCGTAGGTACCTCCCTCGCCTACCATCAGTTGCTACATTGGCCTACGTATTTCTATCTCTTATCATTTCCATTCACTTAACTTCACGCTATATGCGCAGATAAATCAAGGAACCCCCCCATCATAACACAGCATTCCCCACACCCTTCACTCATCTATTCTCACACAACCGACAAACAAAAATCGATTAAGAAATCAATTTACCAAAAACGCATCATTCTGCCGGTTTTATCTACCCACCTACTCGTTCCGGAATTTCCATAATTAAGGCAATAAAGCTTGGTTAATCAATTTCGAGAGAAGAAAAAACCGACAAAGTAAATACCGACTTCTTCCCCAAAGATCCATCGTATCCGTGCGCATCGATATTATATGACCAAAACAGTTACGCAATAATATCGTTCTGTCTCCGTTTAGCTGTTTTTTTTTTTTTTTTCTTAACAACAACAAAAGAACCACCAAACAGCAGAAAGCTTAAAAAAAAAGAACACAAAATTCCCAATGGAATGACCCATATATTTTCCCGTTATATACATTATCTCTCTCCTAAATCTCTCTATACCCATCTCGAACCCACGCCGTTCACCCAAAAGAAAAATGTATATTCCTTCCCGGAGACGAATCCCTTCTTCGTAACAATAAAGAACTGGGGCTCGTGTTGGATTTAATTTTTTTTTATTCCCTCCTCTGTATGGGGGATTTATTGATTTCGCCAAAAACCATTCTAAGGCTCGTTTCCAGTGCCATAAACGGAGCGGAGGTAGGTAGTCGGAGTCGCGGGTTCTATTGTATTGGTGGGTATAGACACTCCATTCGCATAAAAAATAAAAATTAATTCCATAACAAAGAGGAAACTAATACCGATGGCAGTTAAGAATTTAAGTCCAGGACTCTTGAAATTCACCTCCCGATTTATCCAGTGATAGTGATAGTGCATGTTAATTTGTATCATTTTTTTTCTCAATGATATCCCTCACTTTCTCTCGGAGAGAAAACCTCCCCAATCACGAGCTCAACAAAATGGGGGTTCACCACCCATAAAAGCTATAAATCGACTACCCCATGCAATAAAGCATTCTCCAATTCGCACGAGAATAGCGAGACGACGACACAACGAAACATGCGCGAATTTTATTGAGCACACACATAGCCTCGACCATAAATTGGGCTTCTCATCTTTTTTTCTTTTCTCGTTTGTGTGTTGTACCTTGTACATCGTCCATAACTCCATCTGACGAGTAATCCGAAAACCATAAATATACGGAACGAAACCCATTCCACTATTTTTGATACAATTGTCGGCCATTAATCGTCATCTCGTAAACTAAAACTCTAAACACACGGATGCGGATGTACACTATTCTAATTCGAGCACTTGACTTGAGCAGAAGCAAAGATTTGGCGACTTTTGCTCCAAAATAACGACTTGTAACGGTTGTTTTACTATATTTACCGAATTTACCCGGCCTGAGTTTATAAACACGCGTCTCGCATCAAACCAAACCGCCTTGTTAACTCGCCGTCGCCGTCGCCACCACCGCCATTCATTCATTTTTCCCAGAGTCTCACTCACTCAGTTCGCTGTGCGTGGCTCTGTGATGACAACAAATATGGCGTCGTATATTCCAAATAGTAGAAGTTTATAGCACCATCAATTGTTAGCCCATTCGAGACGATCCATCTCGCTCTGACTAATGCTGAAGCTCTTCGCTTGGTTACCCATTTCATGGTGGAAAACATTGTTTATTGACTCGGCAGCATTTCTCCACAGCAACAATGTTGATGATCACTTGCACTCAATGTTGCGGAAGCGAATTCAGGGTTATACTTCTTTTTTTGTTTTTTTTTTGTTGCAACAAGATGAATTCGCCGTAGTGGTACACAAATCACTCTGGCAGTGGCGCTCTATCAACACACACACACACCGCCGCAACGAAAATGATACACGGCACACGTACACGTATTCATTGCGAGAGGGGCAGGTCAATTGAGCACGAGAACCGTGCACCAAAGCGTTCATACTTTTTAACTCACTGATTGATGTCGGGGATTTTACTGTTTTATTAGATCGCTGGTGCTCGCCTTTAATTGTGTGCGATATTTTTGCCAACTGGATGGGGTTTTGTCTGTTTTTTTTTTTTGTGTTGCCTTCTGGTGGGGAGCGAGTGTCTTCTGGGTGGTGGGGTGAATATTATTTTTGGTTGGAACTTAGAAGGGGAAATACGGTTTTGTTTGGTTTTTGCCATTTTGCCTTGGCAGGTCGACGGCGGGCTTGGGTTACACCAAGTGGTGGAATTTAGAATAGGCCAGTGCGTTTGGATGTGTGTGTTACGTCGTCAAAGAAGAAAGAGAGCGCGCGAGAAAGAGATGGCTGGCTTTGGATGAGAAACACAGAGGCTGGGTTATTTGTCTTGTGACCGCCATCATTCATTTTTCTGTTTTGGGATCTTTCTTCCCCTCTCGCATGGTGTAGGTAGTAGACTGTTAGTTCTTTTGATGGTGTATGTTTTAATGGCCGCTCTGAAGTGTTTATAGTCGGTCGCCGATGTGATGGCACGGAAGATTTTCACTTGTGAAGGAGAATATTCTGTGAAAATGGGGTGGAAAATACCTTTGGTGATTGTTTCGCTTTCGATGGCAACGGATGGCAATGATTAGGTTTTATTAATGGATAATTGTGAATGTTAATAAATAAAATGAATTAAGACTACAATGTTCCTGCAAAGTTGATACGGATTCTAAGGCTTCAAGGGGATAGTGAAACAGATTTATGGTCGTAAGGAGAGATTTAATACTCAACACCTAGGGGTAGAAACATGAATATGAATATTTACCACGACTTTTAGACGGTGTTTGAGTTGTTTGACCTTGGCCGCCTTTTCAAAGCAAGTCGCCATAAACTGTAAGTAGTAGGACTTGAGCATGTGCTTGGATCGAAAGCTTTTTAGACACATTCCTAGGTATACCTTCCAATTGGGTAAAGCACTCAACTCTATACTAACCAGAGAATCAAATCCAGCTGAGTATTTATATATTCCTAACTTCAATTAAGGTTTAGCTCGATCCTTCCGGATAGTGGAGATCAATAAAATATTAAGCGCCCCTCTGGAATAGCTAACGAACTTGATATCCCAAGCCGATAAACTAATTCATCGGATGGTGTAGTGAAATTTTCGACTAGTGTCAAAAATATTGAATCGCTCTTATGCAAAGACGGAGAAGAAATGTTTGCCGAATTTTTGTGATGTCAGCATTTCAAAACTTGCCACGAAAAAGAACACGTGCAATCGTAACTTCACTGTTTATACCTAACTAAAGTCGCATTTTTTTCAATAATTGTTTCATGTGCAGGTAGGTACCTATACTATGACAGTTGGGAGAATCCTGGTGGAGCCAAACATCAATAAGGATCCGCTATTGCACTTGCGAAATAAAGTTGACTTATCAAAAATTGGTCATACCTACATATTGTAACGTGATTCGGCCCAAAACCAAAGGCACTTAAGTTTGGAACGAACTTATCTCTAAGGCGCGCTATTCTTCAATGAAGCTTTCGGATTACAAGCCTCATCACTAGGTATACCTATCTTTATCTGGGTATGTGGTAGATAAAGATAAAATCTAGAGGCACTATCCAACTAAAAACATGTACCTACCCACATTAAAAAGTTCATGAAGGATGAATAGAGTGCCGACGGAGATTGAAAAAAAAATCATTACCTACTACTGTGTTCATCTGAAAAGAAAATGATTGCAGTCAAGTAGGTATCCGTTCGGAAAAAATTCCGATATACGAAAGTCAAGTCAGACTTTCAAATTGCGTTCGAAATATCAGTTTCGGAACAAAATATAATTGAAACATAGGTACTTATAAAGCCGTTCATTTCGCATTCAAATATTCCGCAGCAATTAGTTGTCGGAGAGCTTCGGAAAAAATGTGTAATGTAGCCTTCAAAAGTAAGTGGTATAACGCGTTTCCACGCAATGCGACAAGGTGCGATATGTGTCACCGGAAAATTTTTCAGAACGGATACCTCGAATGGAATTTTTCCGATTTCGTACGGATCGGAGAAAATTTCGTTCCGAACTGATACCTCGAAAGGGGTTATAAGTATGCCGCCTAAATACCCTTCGTCTCGATGAGGGGCAGAATGATATAATATTGGAATAGCATAAGTAGCCGCCAAATAGTCAGAAGAACGGCTACACAAATAAGTACCCAACAGATAGCACTGACAAACTCGCCTTCTGAAACATCTTCCCACAAACTGAATCCAATTGAAAACACTTTTCTTCCGATCACGAAACTCAGGCTCAGCAGTCCAAAATTATATTTTAATCAACGAAATCAAACAAACAATTTGAAGCCCTCCGACATATTTCATCACTTTGACATACGACGCCTTGAGCGACTCTGCCTTGAGCGATTCCGCCTTGAGCGACTACGCCGTGATACTGATCGCTGGCGTCTACGAGAAGTGCTGCGCCTTCTCTGCCTAGCTTGCGATGCATCTTTGGCTTGTTCATCCTTTTTCTTAATTGGATTCTCAGCTGCAGCACCAACTCCCTCATTGACATCATGTTTTCCAACGCTATATTTCCGATTCGAAAATTTGACATAGCCATGTTTCACCCCTCCACTTAAGGTCAATTTTACTGTTTCCTTAACTTCAGCAGCTGTCATCTAAAGAAAAAGTGACTCTTATATAACTCAGACAAATGATGTAAAAGAAAGTACCCCTGCAGACTTGGCTACAGTTGATATGACATCCTTCAACGTTGCTGGCTCTCCCAACGTCTCAAGGACATGCAATATAAACTGTCCATTTGCAATAGACATTTCCAAATTTATTTTAAAGCGAAAATAAAACTCAAACCGCACACGATTAATTTTTTAATTCAAATAAACAAAAAAATAAATAAATCTCAATGTATGTTTGATTGGAGCAAAGTTATACGCAATTGAGTGAGTATCGTTTCATTCATACAAGTGTCGAAGTCATCTGCAGTGGTAAACGTTTGGTCAGACAAATCGCTAGTTATACAGTTGCTCTAATATCCCGACAGAGATCCATTCTTTAAAGAAGGAGTCCAACATAAAAACCGACGAAAGCAAAATATATTAACAGTTGGCTCAATAGGTCAACTGAAATGCCCAGACCCAGTCTACTGGTATTCGTTTGTGTCAGATATATGACATAACTTTAGGTAACCTCTGATTTGATGTCGAGTATGAACGCCTGTATTGAGGATCACTCATATAGGATTAAAATGCTCCGGCGGTTATCAGACGTCCGGGTACGGAAACGGATTCATACTTATTCAGGTAGTCCATCTCTCTGGATATCATACTAAGGTGCGGACGAGCTGCAGATGTTTCCAGTGGATTCCAGTACTCCCAATGCAAACCTGTTCTAATTTTTTCACAGATAAGTCGCCATAGCGGTGTTTTATTTTCACTGCTGGTTCATCTAGCAACATCCATCAAGCATCAAACTCATTTGATCGCTTTTATTTGCCAGCATTTTACTTCCAGTGGCTTGTTAAAAACTACACAGGAGGACGTTTATCAGCAACTATATAGTCAATGCACCCAAGCTAAATTTGAAAAAAGTTCGACTTAAGCCTCAGTTTTGATAAGCAAAAAATTACAAATTTCTTTTTCTTTTTCGATCCCTGCGGTTTAAAGGTTCACGCCGACGGATATATCGACCCATTCCAGTTTTGTAAGAGCCTCCCAAAAATGTATGTAAATAATTCATTTTAACTCATTAGACAATAGCAATTAAGGCATGCAAACATTTGCTTGAAACCAAACCGCATATTCGCGTAGCAAGACGTTATGCGAAACCGCAGCAAATTTTTTTTAATTAAAAACGTTTGTCTTATTCATTTCAAATCCCCGCGCAAGGATGGTCTAAATTAACCATGGCTGATGTTTCTGCTGCAATTTGAGCGAATAAATATTCCAAAAGGATACACTAAACTTCTCCCCTACCGCTTCAACCAGTGTATACCTACACAAGGAATACATTTGAGAAATATTATAATACTTTGGAAATGTGGTGAAGATTTTAATTATCTCCAAAAATGAAACTCATTTAGCAAAATACCACACCAACAACAAAACACAAATGCAAAACACGATGAAGCATGGGTATATATCCTTATCCTTAGCTTATGCGAATACACTTTCAGCATTTAGCAATTGCAATTCCCATCGCCTTTGTTCCTGATGCCAATGGGTTGTATATCGTTGTATTCATTATAATTAAACCGAAAGCAATCTATATACGGGTGTAAACATATTTAACTCCAAGCAACAAAAGAAGAAATAAAAAATAAACCAAGAAAATCCCAAAGTTGCTCGTTTTATCCTTGTGCCTTGTGCATGTGCATGTGCGAGCACCACTACTGCATCTAGTCATAGGAATAAAAAAAGAGCAACAAACATAGATTTGCCTCATACAACACTTCATCCAATTCTCGAGTGTTTTATTTATTCAGCATAATTTGTCTGCGTGCTGCTGCTAGTGTTTCCCCCTTAGCCCGGTCCAAAAACTGCATGCAATCTATGTACGAGCATTCGTTCTAGTTTCACTGCAGAATGCTGAATTCCTGTGGATGTGGATGATGATGATCATGATGATTCTAAAGTTCAACTATTGTAGATGTATTTCCATAAGGATACAGAATAGAATATATGCATTGCACATGAGAGAACATAAGACGTACACAGTATACACACAGGGAGAGGGCGCAACGGCCCCCTTTTATTTGTCGAGTAGGTACGAGTACGAATACGAGTACGAGCGCAGCCTAGACAACGGGAAAAACTTTTTATAAATTATCCTTGTGAGAATCCTTATTTATGGTGCTATGTGCAATTTTCATTTTATCACACAAAAGCTAAGCTTCACATTCTCGTATACTTTTCGAGTGTAGATTCGAGTTGGATTTGATCCTGTTTTTTTTTTTTTTTTGTCTTCCTCACACACACTCAGAGTATCTTTTTTATTTTCATAGTTTCCACTTAAAATCGTGAAGAAGTCGGCATTGGGGGAGAGAAATAAATCCAAGCAATGAATGTATCTGCATATATAGTTAGAGAGAATACATGACGTCTAAGGACGAATGGAGGGTGTTGCAACAGTCAAAAAAAAATAACCGTCTAATATGAAATATGGCTTTTGCGTATACATTTCTTTGTGTTTCTTCTTCATCACAATTTAACATAAATATACGGATGGGATTGTCCTGATGTTTTTTCATCGCACAATAAATCCTTTGAAGCGGGAACGATGCTGAGGAGGAAATTTCGGTAGCCGTGTGGACTTTCAATTTCCATTTGCTTGATTATTTGATTATTCATGGAAAATCAAGTGAATTAACCTAAGCTTTTCGAGCAAGGATATACCGAGCGGGTATTTGCGAATTTTCACTTGAACGTTGTTTGGATTTGTTATCCATTGAAATCCATCTTGCAGGTGGATCAATTGCAGCATCAGTGAGCGGGGAATATAGGTCATTATGATTCAAATCCATCATTCTTTTCTGTGACCGATTAATAAGGTATAAGTAAGATTGGTTTCATGCGGGTGTTAGAGCAGCGCTGTAAGCAAAGTCCGGTCTATGCTCCCCGTACTTAGTGAGCAACACCAGACCTAATTTGAACGGGGTACCCGGCGGTACAAGGCCTACTCCATCTATGCAGTCAAATAATGCAGATTTCCATCTGGATTGTTGAGTGACTAGGTTTCTAACATTAAAGAAGGAGGAAGCACAAGGTTCTCAATATCAGGAATGAAAACAACTTTGCGATCATGTGTTAGCCGTTTCGTTTTCCTATAGCAAGCCTTCGGTAGGCGCAGTGGCTTAGTGGTTGGTGTTTTGGACTACTAAGCGAGTGGTCTAGGTTTGAATCCCGCAAAAACCGAAATTCCAACTCAGGGTTTTTTTCGCTGCTCCACCTCTTAGCGAACGTATGACAAACATCCAAGAGTATAACTGTCTTAAAAGAGCTTCTCAATTAATCGTTTGGAATCGGCATAAAATTGTAAATCCCTTCAATTCGTTCCAAAAATGAAATCTCACACAAAACAAATGGTTGTGAGAGGTCCACCTAACTTCATCGGAGTGGTTTTGGGGGCTGGAAAGCAGATCTTAAGAGGAGCAACTAACAACTTAGTGAACAAAAAGCAAACATTGGGTTATCAATTTAACCGCAGCTTTGCGGTCTTTCATGTGGCTTTTTTTCAAAAAGCACCTAGATAAATACTTTCTCCGCTAAGTTTGAAAAAAAACCGACAGCTATTCTGTGCATAAGAAGACTAGTTGTTTAATTTTAAACCCCCAAAACCCCCACATCAGATTCACGACATCCGCTGCAGTACAGGACTCTAACTCAAAGTTAAAAAAAAATTCCGCCCTTTCTAGAAAATGAATAATTACTGGAAATGTGTCCTCCCATAACATTTTCTCACCTACAGCTCATAGTAGTTACCAAAGATTTACTGAACACGAATTTACCCCAAAAGACACAATAGCAGTAATATTTCAAAGCCCAAATGTGTGTACCCCCAGATAGAGCTGGTGTTGAAGGCTGTAAATTTTATTAACTAGCCCAAACATTTCTTCTTAATAAAGCAGTAAATCTTGCCCCATGCCTATGCCCACTTTCATTTACTCTGCGAATTTGTAACATTCAACACAAGTATCGCACACGATCCATGAATATGATAAAAATGAAAATTATGTGCAAAATATTTCACCTCTCCTTTGAAATAGGTACCTAAGTACAGCTCCCTTTTGAATTTTCAATTGCAAGCTGCGGGTATAGATTGTGTAAGATCGCACCACTCCATACCAGCAGCAGTTACCGAGATGGTGAATGTCTCCCTTTAGTATCCCGTAGATATGCATACTTTCTTGGCATTTTATTTTTTTTTCCTGCTGAATATTCGCTACAAGAAAGAAAATATCGTGTCATGTTGTCCATATCTCATTTGGGAGAGCACGAAAAAGATGTCATGATTCGATCTTCACCAAATGAACATCATCAGCAGCCCATAAGATGGGAAAATGTTCAAAAAAAAAACCTCTCCTTATAACTGAGTGTATGCAGCATTTAAACCGACAACGAGGCCATCGACTCCCCTTTCCAAATTCAAACTATCCTATAAATATCTGCACAAACTAACTGTGTGTGTAGAAACGAACTAAACGGGAGAAGAAAAAAAAATAGGTTTACAGATCATGCATTTATAATGGCCGAGAGAGGAGCGCGCGCACAAACAAACGAATAGGTGACTAAATAGGCATGCCACCGAAGAAACCCCTTCGATATAGTTACCTTTCTAAATCGATAGATACTAGCCATAGATACTTTGGAATCTTTGCTCTTTCTTGAAACAATGCATACACGTTTTTTTCCTTCTTTTGTCTTTTTTGTTCAGTTCCTGTTTCTTGTTTTGTTTTTATTGTTTTTTTTTTTTTTGCTGCTGCAAAGTTGTCACGAAAACGGTTACCAAAAAACGAACAACGAAGACTTTGTAACCTTTTTGGTTGGTGGTCGTCGTTGTCGTCTTGGTTGTCGCAAAGTTGGTTAACTATTCATGCAGTCGCACCGAATCACGGACAGTGTATAGAAGAAACTGCCTTCCAGAAATTGCATAACGTTCCACCATCCACCAGCCAGCATGGTTAGAATGGCAGCACACATATGCTTGTGTATCCTCAGCGCTTTGCATAAAACGACAGGCGACAGGTCGATAGAGTGCACACAGCAAACACATTGAAAACTTCTCATAGATGAAATCAATTTGATGTACAGTGTCATAGCGCTGCTGTTGCTACCATTGCCCCCCCGTTTCACAGAGAAACACTCGACAGGGAATGGAAAAAAAAGGTGCGCAACCCCATCGCTCTCCCCGTGAAAGGAGGAAGGAGTCATCTTGATATGGGCAAAGGTAGACATTTTGGTTTTCCTATTTCTTTTTAGTTCCTCCAAGAGACAGCACTCGACTATATATGCCATTAATTGGAATCAACAGTAAGCCAAGAGGTGGGTATTTGATTTGCTTCGCTTGATAGAAGCGAAGGTGTTGAATAATAATTAATTCAATCCGAACCAGGAAGTTGGCCGTCTAATTGGACGGTGAATAGCACTTACCTATACTTGGAATTCTTGTATCTTCAAGGGGAGAAGAATTTGAAAGTAAATACTCTGCAAATAATGGAATCCAAAATTAAGTCGCAAAAAAAAAGATTCCATGTCCTTGAATCAAAATAATTACATCTCCTTGCGTAACTACATTCCCAACAACACCCACACATGTTCTTACACAACATGGCAGTTCTGCAAATTCGTTACAACTCGCGTAAAAAATCGAAGGTCTTCCTTTATATCTTTTGTCCGTCTTAAAACCTGGTAGGCAGTAATCTTTCTTTAAACCCAAACTCTCCCTTTTTTATGAGGCTTTTCGTCGTGTCAGTTGACTTTCTCTTCTTTTATACTGCACAGTTTTTTTTGCTATCACTTAGCCGTTTATGACTGATTGTCCTTTTCAGTTTACGCAACCATCTACTTGTTGCTATACAACTACCTGCTATGCGTTCCTATGCTTGGTTTCTTTTTCGCTTCGTAATCTTCAAAAAAAGAAGTCCAAAATGTATCTCAATCTCAATGAATGCACCGCTAAATGACAAGTCGTATTTCGACTCCAAAACGAAAAGGAACCACCATTTCATCTTAATCACGTTTTGGGGTCCTCACAGCTTAATAATAATAATAATGATACACTCCCCAAATCAACAAAAAAAAAAAATCCAGGCAGTTTCACCGACTACCTAGATGAAGATATTAATTTTTTTGTGGAACATGTTATTTAGTTGTTTTTTTTTTAACCCAAACCGGGCGGGTCGCTTAAAGGGAACAAGAAATTCCATCACTAAAACGTGAGTAAGGCTTTGCGGTCTTAAGTTCCAGTACAAACAAAAATGAGAACCAAAATTTTCTGTAGGTAGCGGGATTCTGAAAAAGATGTAAGGCGTTCGTATTTTGGGGAAATGTACATTTCTTTGTTTGGAATTGTATCTTCTCTTGGATCTTGGCACGAAATTGAGTCGACTGTTGGTCAATGCTGATGATTAGGAGACGACTGCTTTACTTTTGATTTGGGAATTGGTTTTAGTATTCTTGTCACGTGAACTTCAAAAGCATGATGACACAATTTATTTCCACTGATGGGAGATGGGTCTTCTTTGAGGAGGTAAATGAAAAACTAACGACAATAGTTGTTGGTAAGATTTGTGCCTGATGTTTGAGGTAGGGCCTGAAAGACATTTCTACGCAAGTGGAATATGAATTGTAATAATGGCTTCTGAGACCATACTAGAGGCGTAAATTTGACCTTAGAATTTTCAATCGTCTCGTAAATATTTTAGGTCGGGCTTGTAAGTTCTGTCTAATGTTTTCGGTTTTTCTAAAAGTTTTCTATTCTGCCGTTTGAATAGATTTGAAGCGTTACAATAATTGTTAAATATCTACATCTGGAGGCTTTCCAGATTTATCTGAGGGGACAAATTTTTACCGTGTTACAACGCTGGTCCGATGATAAATGTTTTAGTTGTCTACGTCTAGATGCAACACCGCTTACCTAAAGAAATCCCTATTCAAGCAACTAAATTGTAAGTTCGGTAGCCACCACTAAACTTTCTCTTGGACACCACTAAAACCAGTAACCTAAACGAGGTTTATAGCAACTATCGAGGTCGTACACTCAAAAGCTAGTTGTGCGCTTCAACTGCAGCTGCCATTACAGAAACCAATATTTTCACCACATTGAAACTCACAAGACCAAAGGGATGGGATTTGTGCCAGCCTGCAAGAGAGATATATGCGTTCCCGCGGTGAACAGTGAAGTCTGATTTTGTCCGGTGTTACACGAGGAGTCTCATACCGGACCAGAGGTTAGTTCTAGAGCCATTCGTCACACTTCCTCCGTGGATTTAATCCCAACCATAGTCGCTGGCGTCAATTAATTTTGACTGTATATAGTCTGGTAGAATTCTTGATTTTTCTGCTTCTTGGTATGAATCGAATTGGCTGGTGAGCCATGCCATGTACCAAAGATTGAGTCTATCCTACCTTTGAAGGGAGGATTTAAGCTTATTTTAGGTATCCCAAGCTAAAGGCATGACCCGCTTTTGAAACCAACTTAATTCAAGGTTGTACCAAAATGTTGGCCATTTCTGGGCGAAGTGCTGCAAACGGAAAAGAAAATGACAGGTCTGACAGTTATTGGTAACTAAAAAAGTAACCGTTAATAATAAACCAAAGCTCTTTCATTGGCGATGAAAACTTAAAAAATATCTACCTTCCAACTTCTCAGTTTTAAAATTGTTTAAATGGGTTTGGGTCGAAATTCGGGCGAGGTTAAATTTTTTTTTTTTTTAATTCTGCTTACAAAATTCCGTTTAACAAAATTCAGCTTTCAAAATTCTGCGTTTCAAAATTCTGCTTTACAAAATTCAGCTTTACAAAATAAATGTAAAAATTATAACTGGGTAGGTATGTGCAAACCGAATAAAAAATAAATGTAAAGCACGAATAGTGAAAAATATTTTTTACTTTTAATTCGTAAATTTTGAAAAAAAATACAGAATTAGCAGAATTTATTTATTTTAAAAAGCAAAATTTTGAAAAGCAGAATTTTGTAATACAGAACGGAAAAAGAACTGAATTTTGAAAAGCAGAATTTTTGTGTTAAAAGGCAGAATTTTGCAAGCCAGAATTCTGAAAGCAGAATTTCGACCCGCTCCCTTTTTAAATCGTCAAAATTTTCGATTGGGTCTCTCCACAGCTTATTGTTTATATACAAATGCATTCACATGATTGTTGCGGATTTTTGGCTTCATGTTTGAATTTTGGTACACCCTCTGTAAGCACGGAGGTATCTACTTTATGTATATACATACTGTACCTACTCAACAATCCGATTTCCACTAATTAGAAAAGTCCCCCATTCGCGCATCCACATAAAAGTTCGCTTAAAACCAAGAAAACCACACACCAGTAAATCAATTTAATTACCCAATCCCCGGCCTGTCCAATCTCGTCGTTCGACATCAATTAAACCAACCAATCGTCAGCGGATTTTCAATTAAAGATTCGCATAAATTTACAATCGATTGGTAATTACCGACGACTTATTACACCAGCACCAACCGTGTCGTCGCCGCGACAATTGTCCAATTGCGTACATTCCTATATATTATATACCTCACATCAGATGGCTGATCACGTACGGATCACGTACTAAATGCGTTTATTTATTCTATATGGCATTTCTTATGTCTTGCCACTTATAAATCAGCAAATCTAGTAGCAAAAATACATATATCGTACGACCTGTCGAACATTTTCGTTTGTGCGATTCGTCATTCGAGTTTGCAACCTGTTTTTTCCTTGCGCTTAATTGCCTAGGAAAATGACGCAAAAATCCTATAAAAATGGTTATGCTACTAAAGCGACCGCCTGACAATCACTTGCAAAATGTCAACTGGTAGTTGGGAATTTTGTATTTCAACTTATTTCTCCGTTGTGCTGTGTGCAACCTTTAAGCATAACAAAAACACACACACACAGCAAGGAAAATTGCACATTACTAAACGACTAAACGACTAAAACGGAAAAAAGCGGTTTGCAGCTTTTAGCCATATCGGTGTGCAGTCCATTTGAAATTTTCTGTGCTGCAGCCTTGTGTTTTGTGAAGGTTTCTGCTTTTTGTTTCCATAAATGATTTGGAATTAATTTTTTTCTCCACATAGAAAAACCAACGACAAACGAACGAGAGATTTATTATAGCTCGCATTGAAGTCTCATTTTATCCAATCGAGGTTGGGCAATTAAAATGCGGAATTTTCGCTGGCAACATTATCTGTTACTACTTTACCACTGTAATTGACAGGTTCACTTTGGGCTGCCACGAGTACATACTTTGTATCGGCTTTCATTATAATTTAAGCATGCAAATTCTACTCGCTTATTTGTTTTCAAAGAGACAGTTTTGCAAAACATGCAGCACAAAGCCAGTGATTTTAAAGTCAGTTTTAAAGACCCACGGTCAGAGTGTCGATTAAAAACGAACGACTGCCAGATCATGCAGATTAAAACGAAACAACAAACAAGCATGAAACGAGAAACGAATATGAATCAAAATGCAATTTTTCCCCGAGAAACTTGATGGAGATTGTCCAATGTGCAGTTCGGTTCATGAACGGTGAACCTATGCTCCCGGTGGGACACTTCAATTAAAATGCATTTTCACAGTTTATGGGAGGCTGCCGTGGTCCTCTAAAAATCGAACTGCACAGCGAAAAAAAAAAAAAATCAGAAGCTTTTTTTCGGTTCGATATTGACTACCGTGCTGACTATACAACGACGCACGTATGTAGCTAAAAGATACATAATAGCAGATTGTTTCTGTATTGAGCATCATAAAATGCCAAACAAAAAAATACCCAACGTCCCTTACTGCGGCATACGTCATATTTCGCGTGCGATTTTATATCTTTATAATAGTGTAGCGCAGGTCGGCGCGCGCGTATTTTTATTCCAATTTTCCAATCCATGGCGAGGGTGAGAGTTGAGTCCTGTATGCTCTTCTGCATAAATAAGCCCAGTGTTTCTTTTTATTTTCAATTCAAGTGCAAAACAAAAAAGAAGCCAAAATGTATCTATCTTCTCTGGATATAGTATGGCCGGAATATTTGTGGCACCAGATTTTTATATTGTTGCCGCCGCCGAAGCACAGACCGAGTCTGTGTTTGTTGTTTTGCTGAGGCCTTTGCTTATCCTTTATCCGATATCTCCAATCCTCCTTCTCCGCACACATATATAATGGCCACCGCATATCCTATCGGCAGCGAACATGCCTGATGGTGTATATTTATACATGGAAGCTACAGATGATACAGAAATAATGCCAAAAGGATCATAAATATGGCCAGGCGCGCGATAACTCGATAATTATGTCCGCTTTTGTTTATTTCACACATCGATTACCGCCTTTTGTGATCGCCCTACCCCCTAGCTACCATTCAACAGCAGTTTGTCCTTGCATATATACAATACATGTTGGAGGGAAATATTTGCATTTATGCCGGAGTTTTGCTACAGCCAGCACAAGGATGCATCAGGACGGGATTAGGGATGTCTGTCTGTTCTTTTGTGCAATCCGATGAGTACGTTCCTTAAAGCGAGAGTGAGAACGAAAGATGCGCCTAGCCTAATTCTTTGATTGTGCCATAATGAACCTTCATGCTGTTGCTATACCGCACTAACCCTTTACATGAAGGAACTTGCACACCCGCACTGCATACCCACCGTACCGTACTCATCATCACCACTTACAATGGCATGCCACGGAGAGTCGAGAGTCGAGCCGAGTGCTGGCGTTTTTGTCCACTTAGTCGCCCAGTCCATAGCCCATGGCTCCCCCATAAACTCGGGGTCGCACTTTCATGCGCTTCATCCCCAATTTCGGATGGGGAATATTTGCCAGCGTTGTCGCACCCAGTTATTAAGTAATGATTTATCATGCCAGAGGTCGAAGGCAATTTTTGGACTTTGCAATTGCCTTTTTGTCGTTCGATGAACGGGGGCGGGGGTGTTTTTCGATGTTCGATGTTCGCATGTTTTCCATATTATTTTGAACGGCACTACATGTGAGTAGCTATATGATGTCGCCATCGTCGCCGGAGCTGAGGTGCGCAATTGGTGGTCGGATGTAAAATAGAGGGACACTATGGTGTGAGTGTGTGAAATATTCACCCGAAGTTGTTGTTTTACACTCCATAGAGAAGTACGCTATGGGAATAATAATTTGGTTTTTTTTTCTTCAACTGAAGATTGACTGGTTGGACGAGGAACGAAACGTGTGATGATTCGTAATTACTGTGGGAGGAATATTTTTTGGTCTAGTGTTGAAACTCGTTCAAAAAATTCCAAACTAGGCAGTGGCGAGTATTAAGGAGTCGGCATAAGTTATGCCATTCATGTCATGTCATGTATGCGGAGTTGCTCTGTGTGAACCTAATGTATGGGTCTTGATTGGGAGCAGAAGAAATTTGTTGTTGACTTGTTAGTCATTCGTACTGTTGAACATATTTTTATAATTTTTGGAAGCACCTTCCACAGCACAGCAAGCTTGCAAAGCCATGTACACAAATTATCTTTAACGACTACTGTTCCCTCACGCAAGCTATAATAATAACAGTGATCATTCGCATCATCTTTGCATTAAAAGTCAACAACGTCTTCAACGACTTTGCGTAATATCGGTCCATAGTAACTCGTGTATTGACAGCGGTTTTATCATGACACCAAGCCGCTCCATACTGTCAACATTAATAACGAGACCAATCTTTATCTTTTTTACATTCGTTTCGATATTTTCTAATACAGCGACTGGACTCCCGATAATCACCAGCATGTGAAAGACGTTGAAAGGACTTTTAAAATAAAGTTACGTCGATTATTTGCTTGTTAGTTTCATACAGTAATGTTAAGAGCAATGTTCCAAAAACTGTTCTATGACGCGTGGCTTTGCGGTCTTGCTGACTTTGGTGAAGGGCAGCGGGAGTTCTTCAGTGTAGTCATGGACAGAGAGAGGCCTAGGAAGTCAGCCATTCGGACAATCAATTAATAGGTCTTATTCCTCCTCAAGAAATGACGAGCATATAATGCCAAGATTCGATAAATCAAGCAATTCGTTTTGCCGGGACTGTTTCTGACTTCAAAAATTACTGCAGAACGTAAAAACTACGAGAAGGAATCAAAATATTGATGGCTAATAACACCTGCTCTGAATTGTCTGTATTATTTCTCTCACCATATAAAAGTTCGGTAAGTGTATTGGACTACTAAGCAAAGGGGCCCGAGGTTCGAATCCCGCAAAAAAACCAAATTCCAACTTAGGGTTTTTTCCACTCTTGCGAACGTTTGACAAACATCCGAGAGTATAACTGTCTTGAAAGAGCTTCTCAGTTAGCCGTTTGGAATCGGCATAAAATTGTATATCCCTTCCATTAGTTCCAAAAATTTTAAACTCACACAAAACGAATGGTTGTGAGAAGCTATTCTTCGCGCCAACTAGTTTTTTTTATTTTTTATAGATAAATTTCGCACATTCTTCAAAAACTGTTTTAACATCGCTCCTACTTTAAGGCTATCTCTAACTATCTTTCAAACTCATTCAGCGCACTTCCAGCAGAAACCGACAAACAAAAAATAGAAACTCCGATCCAGCAACACCTCATACAATCCCAATTAATGTCACGATTTCTTAACTTTCTGACCACTGAAGTGCACTCAAACGTGGTATTACGATTCAAAGCTACAAAAAAAAAGTCTGTTTCCATTTCAAGGGTTCCAGGGACTTGCCATTGCCATATGTCGAACACCTAAAATGTATCGCAGATTCTTTTATTCTCCGTAACGTAGGTACACTACATTTCAAATATGAATGCAATTTCGTTATAGTCACTCTCCCGCAACCACCACTATATATAGGGAAAGCTATGTTACAAAAAGGAAAGACCAACACCTACCACGGAATAAGCTGTTTTCACGTCATTCCTTGTGGTGGTGTCCTTTTACTCATTTTCCCGGCGAATTACACCCACTCATCCGTTCCCACTTCACCTCACAAAAGCTATAGGGTTCATTCCTACGTGCCCTTGCTTTAATGCGCTGCCAAGAGTCCTTATTTTTTCACTTCTTACTGAATAGAAACCGTGAATGGTACCTATACAATGGCTTGGTTTCCATGTGAATTTTTTTCAGTTCTCCTTGTATTCTTTTCGGGAGCCATTCAAGCAGTAGGTATCTTCTCGTTTTTATTCGCTGCGTGCTACCAAAAAAGGAGTTCGGTGGGTGTAACTTAGGCTCACCAGGTAAATGCGAGTCTTCCCCATCGTACCCTATAACTACATGCATTGGCAAGCGAGATTTAATAAGAAAACGTCTGGTTCAACTATACACCAGTAGCAGTCGACATTGTCGTCGTAAGTATCCTGGCAGATCCTTGATTTCTCGACTTTTTGCTCCATTTTTGTTGGCTCTTTTTCCACCAGCTTCGCCTTGTTCTTATTTTGCAAAATTCAAGTGGAATTCTACGATTGTAGATACACGTCATGCATGCTTGATTTCTTTTTCATTTCGAAGAGTCGTCGCCGTCGTCGACAAGACACAGGACAGGCTGCACTAAAGTGGCAAGCTACACAATCACTCATATGTAAATGTGTATCTATGTACATAAAGCAAAGTTCTTTGGTATCCTTTTTTTTAGTCTACTCTCCATATGCATATGTCGTCGAGACTTGGCATGGTTTGGAAAAAAGAGGAAAAACCGAAAACGAATCCAATTCAAAATTCAAAACGTTTTTATCCTCCACCGCACCACTACCATTGGACAATCATGGTACAAAACTATAGAAATTTCTATACTGTGTGACGTTATAAAAAAAAAGAAACAGGAGCACACAACTACTCGTACAGCAAGAGCAATGAAAATGAACATATGCATGAAAGTGTCGCGTTAAAATGAGGTTTTAACGAAGCCCATTTTTTTTTCGTGGGTTTCTTTTTTATACTGTCCCGGTCAAGTCGCTTGTCGTGCGATCCTGTCCGACTTGATGGATTTGCACTTTCAACAGCAGCAGTGTGGTGGTTGTGATACGCCGCAGTAGCGCTTAGGTTTAGGTTTTTTTCAGCAGTTTTGCGACAGTTTTTTTTTTCTGTAGACTTTGTTATTCAAGGATATACCCTTGTCATGGAAATGAATTCATTAGAAGACATTTTTGTGTTTTGTCCTCATTTTCATTTGCATTTTAAAAATGTCCTTCTTCTGAGTGACTTGTAAATATACACATAGCGAATGTGTTTCTGTGTTTCTGATGTCAAAAGGTCTTTCGAAAGTGGGGGGAGGACCGCACAAATAAACTAACCACATGCCTAAGCCGTATAGACTTCATGACTGATAGAAAGGAGAGTTTAGGAGATTAAAACCTCCTTTGTATAGCCCCTACAAATTTTCTAGAAACTCGTCTAATCCTTTTGGGGAAAATGTTGCCAAAAATAGATTCTTCTTCACCCAAACGTCACTTGGAAGACTCGCATTCAAATTCTAGGCGAATTTCGACTTTTTGGTCTTATCCAGAAAATACATCCATGCGGGTGTTTTTGCTAATTCCAAATGCAAAACTTAAACACACACCCGTAGATGTTTGGGGTGTATAATCCGGTGCGCACATCCGACACGAAGGCATCACACGAGGCTTAGGATTTCAACTTTATTGGGGTAATTCCCTTTCATGGAAATCATGTTCAAACTTTATACAGAAGCACAGATAGGGATTTTTTTTTTGTTGCTTCTTTGTTCAGGGAGGAAGAATGAATATCAAGCAGTCTGTGTATGGAGGATGATGACGGAGCTATGGGGATAATGCGCTTGAGCTTTTGGTAAAGTTTGTCAGACTTCTTTGGGGAGGTTTTTCGACGATCTCTTGGTTTTACTTATGCCCTTGCGTTTGATAAATAGATAACACGTTTGAGGAGAATTCTTCTTTGGAATTCCGAAGGTATGGGTCGGATTTATTGTGGACGACACTATATGCTTGTTGTGGTATTAGAAGTGAGGAATGTGAGCCTAAAAACCTGTTTCTTTGTCGATTGTCGCTGGAAGAAAAAATTATGGAAAGTCATTCTTCAATTGAAGTGAGCAACAAAATGGACTATGCAGAAAGTCTTTAAACTTATCATTCTATACAACAAATCTTAAGGGAGGCAGTAAACTCCGTGCATATAGGTGCTATTGCCAGTAAAACGACGAAATACTTTGGCATCTTACACTGGCTGGTTAACATGGCAGCTATATCGGAATATGCAACAACCGCAGGATCAGGAGAAAGTCAAATTCATTCATTCATTCCATTGACCTACATAAATTGATGAAAAGTTTGAGAGAGTTATCAACACAAGCCATAACTATATAGAGGTTTTACGGCGCATTTGGGACTTAATAAAACCAAGACATTTCATATCCTTCTCATTAGAAACTTGGCAAAGTCGATTGGACTTTGGCTTTAATGTACAAGAAATACTTAAGTGATGTTTTATTATCTGGCTGATGAATTCGTGTCGAAAAGGAGTGATTTCAATGTGAAGCTTGTCGACAAAAAATACACACATTCACTTACAGAAAGTCTTGATCATACAATTAAAATTAATGGAAATTCCCAGTGTGCTTTAGCTTCTTTTAAAAAATTAAGAAAAAAAAACTCCAAACCTCTTTACAATAGCTAAACACTGTCCGCAGCATTAAAAGAGCATACAAAATACGAAACATACTCATCTGAAACTCCTCTATTTGGAACACATACTCCGCATACTAAACACAGCGTAATCCTCACATCAGCTCAGTTCAAAGAAATCTTCGCCTCAACGAGACCAATTCCCAGTACGGGGACTCAAAACGCCATTCTTTAGGTGTACCTACACTAACGAACACTTCAATACACCAAGTCCAACCGCACAATTCCCAGTGGTCCTTAAAACATCACACTGCAATCATATTCCACTTACCGCTCCATATCCCAATACACCAGAAATGTCCTCCAAAACTATCCCATATGGGCACATTTTTCGATTAGTCGCCGCAGTACATTTAGGGAACGTTACAAATAAATCACAACCAAAAGACGAATTTCTACAGAAGCGTCTGAAATTCGAGCGCATCCAAATTTAGATTAAATATTAAAACCATGTCGGAATAAAGTAGAAACCGTTTTATATACAAAACACATTATAGGCCCTCATGTACATGGGAATATGGGACCTTATCGATATAAGTACATATAGAAGAGATTGCATTTTTTTCTTAGGGATAAAAGCAGGAAGAAAAAAAACATGTTCGTTGAACAGAAGAATAATATTGTGAATATGAGGGTTGGCTGTTGGGAGAAAAGTCACGGATATCGTGTGCTGGGCTATAAATCTCCAAGTGTACCTATGAGCACAGGTCACAATTTGTTACTTATTTTGGGAAGAAAATTGCAGTATTCAATTCGATTCTGAAATAAGCGAAATGGGCTTATGGAGTACGGATAAAGATGTAGGTATTGCTATAGTTGATCAATGGTTTTATCCAGATAAGTTTTAAGGCCAGAAATAGGTTATAAGCGTGTTAAAAATACAGTCGAACCTGGCTAATTGAAATCTTTTGGGCCATTTATTTCAGTCTCACTTGTAGAGGTATTCCAGTTACCCAGTTTCTCACTTATCCAGGTGGAGAAAATATGTGTTTCACTTAAGAAGGCCTTCCAATAAATTGATATAAGTACATTATGCATAATTTAGCTATTAAGTCTAAAAACAATTTTATGTAATAAAACAAAATACTTAAGCAGAAAAAAAAAACAAGCACGATAAACGAGGACGAACATCTTGTGTAAAAGCAAAAGATACGGTACCTATTTTTGTCGACAACCCTGTGTAAAGGAAGAAAATATGGGCTGCGAAAAATTGAAGCGTCTTTGGGCAAGCACATGTAAAAATTTGTAGCGAAAACATCATTTTTGTTACAAGTCTGACCCAATTACAGAGGTTGATTTATAAAATATGAGATTTATCCATCCGAAAGCCCCTGTAGCTAGTGCTGTAAATTTGTATTACCTAATATTAATTTTCATATTAATAAATAATAATAATAATAATATGAGATTTATTTATATAGACGTTTTAAAAGTTTCACATATAGAGTTGTTTTTAAGGAAAATTAGGGCGCGGCAGAACTAGACCCACTAATAGAGGTTATTCCACTTAGCCAGGATCCACTTTGACAGGTTCGACTGTATATTATAGTACCTATACAGGTTTGTAAAAATTGCTATGTTAACTGTCAGACAAAAGGAGACACGTAGAGTGGGACGCAGAAACCCACTCTGTCACTGTCTAAAACTATGCAGAGGAAAAATAAGGCAGATGTTCAGTGAGCTACGTGAACAATGTCTTCCACCAAAATGGCATTTGCAGTTCAATTCATTTAAATCGATGAATTACTTTAAAGCTGTCGACAGTGGAAAACCGTCTATCTAAAGGGCAGAACACATTTTATTACCCACGATAACAACCAGCTTGCGCCTTGTTCTTATTTTGCAAAATTCAAGTGGAACCGAAAGGATCACTTTTTTTTGGGAGCTGGCCCACTCCCAATAATATCGTCAATTGAACTTGCTTGTGAACGGTCCAAACAGAACTTATTATATAAAAGGTGACTGCGCATAGTTGGTCATAAAAGGTGCTAAGGGTGTCCAACTAAACCGAAAAGATCGGATAACATAGTAAGGAGGAAAGTCTTACAGAGAGGTTTCAGCAGCGTTCAGCAGCTTAGAATTGTTAACTCAAGGTGTAAGTCACACCACTGATGACTCATAAAAGACTTCTACCTCAAACGAAACTAGCTGACTTGAAATGACTTCACACCAAAGACTTCCTCCTCGAAAAGTCTGTTTCGTCAAACTTAGCTCGAACAAATACCCACAGAGGGACACCAACAAAAACCAACAGAAAACTTCAACTAAATGCATAGGTACCCTTATTGCGCTGGCACAGCCAAACCCACCTTTGTCAGTCGAAGAAGAAAATTTTGCAGTTTGCATTTTTTTCCGGCATTCCTAAGAGCCAGGGAGAAAAAACTTAGCGCAGCATATGCAAAGCTAAACTTTCGAAATGCTTTTTTGTGCGCACCCCTTACACGCCATTGGTAGCTATATTGTTGGTATAGATGGAGGCAGAAAGCGACACGCTTTTACCCATAGCAACTTCAATTCAAATGGGTTTTCATTTGTGCAATGCTGGGCTGTTCGGGCTGTTCGAGTTTGGCTTGGTTTGGTTTCTTTTTTCTCCTTCATCTACTTTGAAATGAATTCGTGAATACATATCACATTGTATCTAGAGATACATTATCTCTGCATTCATAGTCTAGTCGTATATTTAAAAATGCAGATTTCCTTCGTTTAATTTTTTCGTTCCCCGTATACTCTTATACCGCACACTGCGAAATGTGTATCTGTATCTGCGTTGCAGATAGAGCATGCAGGCTCCCTACCCCCTACACTTTGTGTATTAATTTAGCGATCTACAGCAATTCGTCTATGGGCTAGCGCTATCTACCTACATTACGAGCAATATCGAGGATAGTATGTTGTGGTGTACCTACGGCTGCGAGTTTTTGTGTCTGCCTTTCCTTAGAGAGTATTTTATCTGGCAGTTGTTCGCATATACTTACATTTGAGATAAAAATGTTGTCGATTGTAGATTAGAAAATTACGCCTTAAATAGCAATTATTGACGCATTTGCTGTTACTAGATAACGAGTCATGCAGAAGTAGATTGAGCGGAATGGTGAATGTAGGTAGGTTGAGGTGGGTGGGAATGGTTTTTACTCGTATTTATTTCATCGAAAAGGATCAATTCAGCCGTTCAGACTATGGGCATAAAGTTTTAGCTCTCTTTCATTCGTCCCAAAAATAAACACACTCACCCAACAATTGGATGTGCGAAGCTAAGCATGGGTTACCGTCCCCACTTACACCGTCCTGGTGTCAACGCGGTCAACATTTCAGTGTTTGTTTTAACACTAGTATATAGGATTTAAGTACTGCCCGAAAGAATAAGATCGCCGAAATGAGCCGCCCAAATGATATTTCATTTTTGCATTGCTGGGGCGAATGACAGAGATCGTAGAAGCCATACATGAATAGGTATGCGTGTAAGCTATCCACTTTATTTGGCAGCAATTATTTCTGAAAACAGAGCTGTCAATGATTAGGCGGCTTGGTCACATTAAGTGTATGTGCCCAACTCAGATTCAGACATGGATAGCATTTTTTGCTTTTCTCTACATACACTTATGTTAGTAGTGTCGTAACAGGTATTACCTCTCAATAAAGACTTCACGAATTTGGGGTCGACCGAAAACACTAATTTAGTTCTCTCTATACCTAATCCAGAAAACAAAAAACATGCACTTCAATTGCAATGAACAAAAGTACACCAACCAAACTCATGTAATAGTGGCAAAATTAACTCTCACCAACGCCCTAGGGAGGTTCCTTTGCCTGAATCATACCTCCCTGCTCTTAAAATAGCTACCCTTAGTAGTAAATCTACCGAGTGGCTCATTCTACTACTGCAAGATGCACTGGTCATGCAGTAAATGGGCACTGCACTGCACCATAGTCTTCAAGGACAATCAGTAGACTCAATGATGATGAGGACAAGGTATCCAAACGACTCATGCAATAAGAGAAGGAAAACAAATTAAATTAATTACAAAAAAAATACCCTGCTACTGCATTTATGATACCAAATCCCCGCCTTTATATTGCGTGCTTAAAGCACAACAAATAAAAAAAAACAATAATAAACGCCAACACATTTAAAAATCGCACGCGATTTCATTTATTTTTTTGCCTTCCCGCTGCGTTACTTAACATCCCGCTCATATAACAAGAAACCGCCTCACAACCATCATACCTACATATCTATATATCTACACCCAAACTCGATTATAAATAAATAAAGGTACATCCAACAGTGAAATAAAGCAAAACTCCATCGAAGTATATAAATTACGAAAAAGGGCTTTGCAAACACTCTATAAAGTAAATGCAATCCAGCCGCAACATTAAAACCTTGCGCCCTCGGACAAACATCGACTAAACCGGCTTTGGCTGAGCCGCGTCGCACCACCAACCGCAGTGTGTAGGGTTTTAGGATGTTTCTTTTATTTTTATATCTCTTTCTTGGACATCAGGCTCACCATATAGGCACACATCCCGATCCAGATTCCGATTCCGATGAACGAGAGATCAAGAGAAATCAAAAGGATTAACGAACAGCACCGTCGACCGTATAAATTGGCAAAGACGACAACGATGATGGTGCACACAACCGAATCAATCATCGCCTACTTATACGCCTGCACGCGGCTTCGCTGCGCGTTACCAAAAAATCGACATCCGCCAAAGTAGCAACATGAAAAGCGATCAATGCAAAACATTCAAATGCACTTTATTCACTATTAAGCCAGCCAACTAACTGGTTTTCACATCATATATTAGCCAGCAAATCGTCAGGCATATGTACACAGGCAGTAGGTACATGCGAATGCGAGTATATGTATCTCAAGGCATAGGCGCACTGCATCTGGAAAGCGCAACATTCACCTATATGTCTCCTCGATATAATAAATAAAATGGCAAATGTATGAAACATGGTAAAATCGTGATCGCATAAATTCTATTGTCGCAATGTGCAACAGACAAAAAAAAAAAAAAAAAATGAAACCCACAACAAGGAGCTAGAGAGCTCCGCACACCACGAGTTTCCATCGGCGCGCGGTCCCCTTCTAATACTGATGGATATTTGAAAGCGGCGCAAAAAAAGGGAAAAACTAACGTAACACTGGAAAACAAACAGAAGGACTCGATGCCTATGTCTTTAAAGGCAAAAAGAACAAACCCCTGGATATGCATCAATAGATACAAATATACCTACTCCATTCACAGGCGCAATAGTCAAAGACTAACGACACGAAACACAGCTCGGTTGTGCAGTGTGCAGTGTGCATATAGTAGGCGAAAAAGTGCACTGCAGCAGAACCTCTAAAACAAAGCCAGCGAAAATCAAAGGCAAACAGCCATCGGAAAAAAAAACGAGAACAAAATGAATCTCGCACATAGGTATATCTACTCGCCGCGATACGAGTATGAGGAATGCGCGATCGAAGATGAATAAGGAGCTATTTTTACTTCCCCACTCTGCTTGAAACATGGGACATAAATTTTCCCAAAAAACGCGACCGGCACCGGATAGGTATTTTTGTTTTTTTGAAAAATCGTGCCGGAGCGAAATGTTTTTTTTTCCTTTTTCTAAAACACTAAGCAGCTGGTGTGGTGATGGAGCTGCTGATGCACAGTGATGGTCGCCTTTGAAATAGAAGACCAACCATATTGGATGGATACATGATGGCGGATGAATCCTTTTTTCTTAAGATGGTTTGTTGCCTTTTCGTATGGGTTGGAACTCCCATATGACGATGGTGCTGAAGTATCTTTTTTAGTAATGGAAAACGTGCTGAGTGCGCTTATGTAACTAGAGCCATTGAATTTTGAGAGGTACATAGATTATTTTGTTGGCCCATGATTTGTGATATTGGCGATGCATGTTGAAAACCGTGAGAGCTAGTTTATTTCGGAAAATATTGTCGAGGGTGATTTACTTCTTGTTTTGGCTTGTACAGTTTTAAATGAGGGTGATGGGAAATAATTTAGTTGGGGTAACAACTTAATTTTCGAAAACGGGGGGCATCAAATCTCTGGCCATAATGTGATATAGGACACTTATGTCATGTAGCAATTTGAATTAGGGGCTCAAAAGCATGTATGTCGGTCTGATTCTTAAAATGTGGCTATAGAAACGCCATCGAATTGATTGAAATGTGTGTAAAACACCTGAGACTGTAAATAGCGCATCTCACCTTGAGGTGATATATTGCGGTATGGCACGTTTATGGTAGCCCATATAATTGCTGGAGAAAAAGTGTTCAGGAATCAGTGTTTCACTAGAGAACAACTGCCTGCAGAAACTTTTAAACTTTTAACATTCACTAGAGCCCGCCCAGTCATAAATATTCGACCATATAGTGAATATTGGACAACCAATTACACACAGCATTAAGTCTCTGCACAACAAAACAAATCAAGCGAAGTATAATGTTGTGTTTAAGGATGTGAAAGTGGTGCTTAACTATTTGCCTTCGCTTATTTATAGATAAGTTTTATTTTCTTTGAAATTTTTAATTTAATTTCATTTATTGTAATTAAATCCTTAAACATTAAGACATTAAATCATTTTATAGTTTATTGAAAGCTTAATAACGACAAATTCAATTATGACACATGCTACTAAAAGACATGTTCAGAGATCTAAAAAAAGCAAGAGAAAAAAATTCAGCTAAATTAACGTTTCATCGAATCTCAGAACCATTATTGCACGTAAACGTAACGTGTCAACATCCAGAGACGATTTCTCTGATGTCCATTAAGGCGATCTTTAACGGAAATACTCTTTCTGCAGGTTCATTTGTTCCTAGCATACAAAAAAGCTACTGGGCAATGGGCACTCAATTTTTGAATGATAACCCCGTTTTCCTTAAAATGTTGGAACACCTTCCATCCTTCATCTACCGTTTTGCTTTTCATCACCTTTTTTCCGATCTCTTTAGGACATCTGAGATTGGAATTGATGCATATTTGTATACAAACAGGAGATATCCGTATTTATCTGAGGTAGCCGTGCGTTCGTTCGTTTTTTTTTACTTGGAAATCTATGAATGAATTTGCTGAATGCGGGACATTTGGGACGCGTAAGACAATTTGCGGTATAATTTTTGCAATTATTAGAATGTGATTGTACATGTACACGGTTGCTGCTCTACAAAAAGCCTTTGGTGGCAAATTACGATTAGTTTGAAGAAACGACGGGAATATGTAAACTTTGTCAGCTCTGTTCATTTGATCTTCTCAGAATGCATCCGGCGGCAATAAAGCTTTTTAATTACATTTACACGGCCAGAAATTCTGAAAAAAGAACCTATTATGGCAACAGGAACATTTTTATCCGAGAGAAATAAGAAATAATTAAATAGAAAAGGAACGAGTTGGACTTTAAATCTTCTATAATATATAATACATATATAATTTTTGGCGCAACAGGTCCGTACGGACCCTAGGCCTAGCTTCTCGCAACCATTCGTTTTGTGTGAGTTTTCATTTTTATAAATCTTCTATTATATAAAAATCAATTGCTGTGCGTTAGTCGGGTAAAGGCTCGAGAACTGCTAAACCGATTTGAATGATTTTTGTTTCATTTTGTTCGTCTTGAATCAGGGATGGATTAGGAAAAAAGAAAAGTCGGAAAATTCTCAACAGGTGGCGTTGCAGGCACACATTTCGATTTTCATGGGGAAAAGCACTTTGAAAAAAAATAAACTGGATATAAATCGAGTAGTGAAACTTCCAAAACAAAAAAAAAAATATATTGTAAATTTTAAAAGCAATTGTTGTTGTCAATTATTTTAGTTATTTTCCAAGCAAATTGTTGTTGTCGACAATTTTGTATAACTGTCTTGAAAGAGCTTCTCAGTTAGCCGTTTGGGATCGGCATAAAATTGAAGATCCCTTCCATTCGTTAAAAAAATTTAATCTCACACAAAAACGAAAGGTTTGTGAGAAGCTAGACCTAGGGTTGCTACGGACCTTTGGCGCCAACTCTTTATTTATTTAAGTAGCACAAAATACAAAATTTATATTTACCTATTACAGAAATTAAAAAGCTCATATCAATTTGAATG
Organism: Cheilosia vernalis; assembly: GCA_949126925.1. Classification (NCBI taxonomy): domain Eukaryota; kingdom Metazoa; phylum Arthropoda; class Insecta; order Diptera; family Syrphidae; genus Cheilosia; species Cheilosia vernalis. The sequence continues at coordinate 96,444,121 of OX421358.1, read as the reverse complement.
CTCAACAAGTGCAAAATATAAATAAAATCGCAATATTTAAAAACTCAGCTACAAAATACCATTTGAACAATTTGACAACCATCTGGCTAATATTTTTGCATTTTTTTATAGAGAGGAAAGATTTTGTTCTCTCTTCGTGGCTCTCTTCTGCCAAACTTTTGCTGAAGGGAACGAAGTTTGACTGAATAATGTGTTGCAATGCATTATCGTTAGGGAACAGATCTTATATCTGAATTTTGTGACATTCTTGTTCAAAAAACGATTTCAGAACTTACCTGCTTGTAGAAAGCAAGTAGTTTTCGCAACAAATTTTTGATACAGTCGCCTGCAATCACCACCGATCTACACGCAGATATCTGAAATGCATTCTAACCATAAGTTGCTAGGTAGGTAGATATTAAAGGTACGCGTAACAAAAATCTAAATTTCCAGCGTCTCGTGACAAACCGGGTATCCCTAGTTATGTACAAACTAAAGACCAGCATAAAATGGGTTAGGACCTACTACAAAGTCTACTTCCTACATTGACATCACTCTAAGATTCTTCCCAGTTCTAATGGCAAACTCCATTCCTTCTCACTATCCATATACTAAAGTAACTTTTCTTGTTTGCCAGCAAAGCACGCAACTATAAACGGCTGCAACAACCTGAATTCTCCTATAGCTCGCTGGCTATTTGCCTTGCTGTCTAAGGGTTCGTTATCTAGATTATCCATTAGAAAACCGAGTTTGCACACAATCTCGCGGCTCACAAAATGAACAACAAGAAAAACAATCTGCTGGTTGATTTTAACGAACTACTCTCTGCCGGACAGCCAATAAGCTGTATAGTATCTTTTTGGATGCATTAGTCGTTTATGTTTGTTCTGTATACAAATAAAAAAATACATCGACTGAACTTATTAAAACAAAAAGTCACCAACAAATTCGAAATCGACTGATGGTGGTATCCCGATCTTGAAGTAGTCGGCTCTTCACCCCATTGCATCTATGCCAGAAAAGAAAGAAGTTCACGCTGCAAAAAAGACAAAATTGCACACATCTATCTACCTCAGAGGTATATCTGTCAACGAAAGCTATTTCTGCAGCTAAATACGTCTAAGGTCGGACTGCTGATTTCGTTGTGTGTGTGTAATAAAGGAAAAAATGCCGTTTTAGAACGCTCTGTTGCGCAGCGCAATGCAATTCGAAATGAAGTGTATCTTAAAGATATGTACATACAAACCACACATAGAAGTGTATAAAGCAAACAGACAGACGATGACAATCCAGGAGCACGGGCATAGCTATAACGATTGCTGCGACATCGCGCAAACGATGGAACCGATGAAAACGACTACGACATTTAATTTTTTTTTGCTTTTCTTCTTTTTTTCTACTCCGTTCAGGCTGGTTATGCAGTTGGTTCCTTCTTTAGATGTATCTCTTTTCGTTTGTTGTTGCTGCGGCTGCTGGTAGGTATAGTGACGATGTTCCTGGTTCCTGTTGCTGGTCGTGTTCTTTTTTGTTGTGTCTTCTACTATTGGAACGGACTCGGCCCCCTTTATTGCTCACACACAGCAATATATACAACAAAACACATCATTAAGTATAAAATTCTTAAAATGGAATTTTAAATCATTATAAGCTGCAAAATGTGCAGAAAGGAAGAGAATGGCAGGCGAAAAAATTCGCGACATCCGCGAGCATACACGCGGAATGGTATAGAAGGAACCTTCCTCTACATACCTTCGTACCTGTACAGAGAAGGCTTCAGGAAGATGGACCACGGCTAGCAGAGAGTCTTGTGTGTGCAGCGAGGAGCGTTCAGTTCACATCTCTTACCGGTTGTTCGGTTCGAAACATGTTTTCCATTTTTTCACAGTTTCTGTTGTTGTTACTCTGTTCCGTCGTCGTCGGATGGTGCTGTATTTTTTTTTTTTTTTTTTGTTGGATCGTTTTGAACCAGGTTTTTGCACTCCAAGTTTGGAGAACTCCTCCATCTTCGTCTCAATATAGTATCGGCGCGGCGTCGTCCATATGTGGTGCCATTTTATGTTTTATATTAGGCAGGAGGTTCTCCTTCTTCTTCTCGGTTGTCGTCGTCGTCTTGTTTGGGTAGTTGGTCTTCTCCCACTTGTTTTAGACGTTGCTGTTAGTGCAGTGGCGGTTTGTTATCTTATTTCTGCAATTTTCAACCATCGTTTTTGTTGTGAAATGCTTTTGGCGGAGTTGGTACCTATATACGGGGAAAAAGGCACATTCTATAGCTAAAACTGCTGCTGGCTGTGTTGATGATGATGATGATGATGGAGAGTATAGGGGCATGACAAAATGTATCTTTTAATTGAAGAAATAAAATATATTCAACAGTGACGAGTGTATGTGTGTGTCGGTTTATGCGATCGAGACAATTTGTGTGCAGTTGCTTTAGTTCTTTCCAGCTTGTTGTTGAATATGAAATTTATTTATGCGACTTAATTGAATTTATTAGCTGAAAATGATTTATCCGCAGCTGCGAAAGAGTTCTCATTTAATTAAGCTGATCTATGTGTAGGGAGGGGTTTTTTGTGCTTATACTCTGCAGTCTGAGGTATCTGCAAAAAAATGGAATACTCTTCACTTCGAAAAAGTGCTGTCCAGTGGAGAGTTCTATGAATGTTCTTGGTTTTGGCTTAGGTGAATTGAGGTCTAGGCTGGAATCTCGGATGTAAGGTCCGTTTCCTCGATTCATTCGTGTCTGAAGTAAATTCATTTGCTCCACTTAATTACGCAAAGTCCAACCACATCTGACTCTTAGTTATTTATTGCACAGCAAACTTGACCCAAAGCACGTATACTTAATTTTCCGCCTAAAAATACCCGTAATCAATGCCATTCAGTAGAATGCCAGTCAGGGAAGTTGCTACGGGGGCTGATGTGGTAGAGGTCTGTAGTAGGCTCGTTAGAACTTTTCAGGCTATGTTTATAAACGGCTTGTCTAGATATGCTTTTGGGCTAAGGCGGGTAAATAGGTCCAATACAGCATCACATAATATGAGAAGCTGTGAATCTTTCAACCTTATGCAAAGATTACAACAATCCCATTAACCGGTGGTTTTTTCAATTGCAATTTTTGGCACAGTTTTTGAACTTCTATCTACTAGGTAAAAGCAAACCCTAGGTAAAAGCAAACCGAGGCACGTACCATCAGATCCACACTCGAAATGGTTTTTAAGACCTGTGCGTGCAAAACAACTTTTTCTTGTGCCACAAATTCGGGGAAGCCTTTATTCACTCCATTCATAGATTTGCTGCCCATGTCGAGCGGACCGAATAAGTAGAGTTTCGACTGGTACATCTTCTGCATATACTGAATATAGAATATGTACATGATTTTACAATTTTAAGAGTTAACTCTTCTTAACCTACTCTTTCATATTAGGAAAGTTCAAGCAGACACGTTACATAGGAATCAATTGAAACGCATTAGGAATATAATTGCTACGCTTAGCGACCTACTAATTTTTCTAGACTCTGAATAATTTTAAGCTAAACCGTCTTGGTAGCAACTGCATGTACTTGCATAGAAAAATCAAATATTCAGGACATTATGTTATCTTATTTCCCTTTCTTGAGCTCAATGATATTGTAAATTGAACCGTCATCAAAATATGACGCCGATCTATATCCACCCACCGACAGTATAAGTTTAGTTTCACAAGTATGCCTTGCGCAAAGAACAGTATGTAGGTTACAGAAAACGTCAGTTGTGTTTATTTTGGAATCTAGAATTGGTTACTGGGAGAAGCTCCAGAAGAGGCTTTGCTACTTTACCAAATGAATTGCTATGGCTCCAGTTAAAAATAGGCCCCAAATAGACAGTCGTCTTTACCCAAATAAGCAGCAATATTTTTTGATTGACATGGCACTATCATACTGAAAATGGTTATAGCATCCTTTCTAACTCTGTTAGATTAGCTGATGATGGGTTGCCAAATCCACTGTAGGTAATGGGAAAATTTCAAACTCTTGGACTTAAATGTTCAAGTGTCACAAACAATAAATCCCACCGAACTATCGCCACCCCGCTGATGTTTTTCATGCAAAATGTCCCGAAAACGTGGACAATTTGCATACGTGAGTAGGACACACGCAAGCAAAATTTTCCTTGTCCCTCTGATTTATGACACCAAGGCGACAGACAGGTTGCTAGCCGAAAACATCCAATTGTTTGTATCGGTATAACAATACAGACAATAGGCTACCTGTTCATAATTCATATTTTCTGAATATTTCCATGATGTGACAGACAGTGCACACGATCAGCCTAAAAAGAACTACAACGACGACATCCTGACCCAATTTTCTTTGCGGATTTTTTTTTTTATTTCTATTTTGCAAATTCATCTGTCGATTTCTACTTTGCATAAAGGAGAATATTATTTATGGTTATTTGTATGAAAGACTCATATTTTTACTTGAATTTCGGTAGTTTAAGGATGTCTACATATTTTGCAAACTTCCACCTTACTCTGGTTTGTTTGGGTATTTTCCGCAATTTTCAAATCTAAATGTTACCGAAGATGCATTAGTTCCCTCACTGTTGGTGTTTTTTTTATGAATGAAAAAAATTCTTTGGCGACCTGCTGCCACCACAGGATTCAGATGTCCGCAAAAAGCAAAAAAAAACGAAAAAGGTATTTGCGAGAACCTAAAGAAATCAATTGTTGTCGAGGAGCGAAGAAAAAAATTAGAAAGTCGGCGGTAAAATATGATTTCATATTTTTTATGACTCCTTTCCGTGGCGTTGTATTAGGGAGAAGATGCGGCAATAATAAGGGATTTTCGTAACCTTGGAGTTTTTTTTTAGAAACTCACCGGTTTGTCTTTCACAGAGGTATATGTTATGTATTCTTGGATTGAAATCGGGTACAAGGACGGCAATTTTTGATGGTGTACGTTTATTATAGGTATTTTTTAAGGACTCACATGGGAGGCGATTGCAAGGACAGCAGTTTACGTCGTGATTTCAATGCGGTACGGTCGTTGTGTGTTGTTTATTTGTTTGAAGGTTTAATTTGTGTCATGACTCGGTAGAAATGCTTTTTTGTTAAATGTACTATTTGCGTTTTATTTAACATGAGGTGTTTTCATCACTAGGCTGAAAGGTGCATATGCGGGTTTTTCGTATCTTGCTCGCATGTCGCCTTTAAATCAAACTGGAGAAATAGGTATTTGCATTGGTACAGCATCATTGCGATTGGACTGTGAAGTCTGTATAGCTATATGCTGGCTTTCTGTGGATGCTTCTGTCGGTCTTCAATTTCGGACGTTTTACGAAGGTTTCCTATAGTTTTCAATATCTACGTCAAATTTGCAAGGATCCAGTTTTGTGCGTTTATTTATTTATTTAGATCACTACAAACCAATGGTGACTGTAAAAGTCCTCAAAAAGTGAATATAGTCAATATACCTAATAAGTTCACCGCAGAAGATAGTGGAGATGTGACTATGCGTCCGAAATAAGCAAAATTCAAGACTTGAATATTCACTTGTTGTCTATTGTACTCAGCTACAAATTTGGCAGGAGTGACTTTACAATAATTGTAGGTTTCAGTACTCAGATTTTAACGAATCTCAACTCTTACGAGTAGGTACCTACATTTATAGCCCAAAAATCTTCACACACTTTGATGGCTTAATGGTGTCATTCCAAATAGCTAGAATCTAACCAAAGTAAGAGTTCCTTCTGTTGTTCTACTACCAGTCCTATTATGAGAACCCAACCAAAGTACCACTCAACAGCGGAGTAGTTTCCGAATACCATCGCCACGCATCCGCCCACTGTCACAACCTACCTACCTCCGTGGATTTTCTTCAATTTCCTCTCGGTCGTGCTACTAAATCGATTTCGATTATTTAATTCGGAAATTTATAGTAAACGCATGCATTAACGAAATTTTAATCCGTTAAATTATCACTACCTACACGCGGGCAATACACGATATCTCTCTCTGCTGTGCATCCTTGATAACGGTGTGTATACAGAGAACGTGCGTGCAATATCAATTAGTATACGCCGGGTGACAGAAAAAAAAAATAAATGAAGCGAATCAAGGCACCAATAAATACCACTATTATTATGATTATTATTTTTAATAACAACATCATCAGACGCAGGGCTCAATTGCCTCATGCTCATGGTATCGATATTCAATTTCAATACGTGCGAGTCGTTATATGGGCAGATATCCCCGGCAAATTGGTGGAAATGCATTCTTAATTTGGTTTCGATGTTGTATCTTCGAAGAGTAATATGGATGAAAAAAATTAAATAAATCCCTATAAGAGAATGAAATAAATATTTGCTTTTATTTTTTTGTTTTAATTAAAATTTAAAGAAATATATACCTAGATGTGTTATAATATTTTGTGCTTCTGGATTGTTTGTATAATTTTTTGACATTTCGCTGTTTAATTTTTTCTTTATTTCGTGCGCAACTTGAATGTGTTTCTATTACAATTTTTTTTTTTTTTTCAATAATATATATACTTATCCTACTCATTATAAATATGGCTGCGAAAATTGCTTTGGTAAAGAAATAAATTCCGTAAATATTTTATTTGTGATTATTTTAAACTAAAACGATTTTTTTCTCTTCTACCTCATTCTTCTTTCTAGGTAAGTGATGATCATTGTTTTGTAAAAGTATTTTACTTGTGAAAACTTAGCAAGAAAATTTAAATGGCAAATTTGTTACTGAGTGAGTAGTTAATGCACATATAATAATTTGACTGGAAGTACCCACAGATAGGGAATACAGCATCGGATGTGATTTTATAAATATATCAATTTAATTTTAAATATAGTAATTATTCACTTATAGATTTGAAAATAATTATAACAACTACATAAATAAAACTTTAGTATTTTCAAGACTAATAAAATTCAAAAATATTCGCACCTTAAACATTTAGTATATGATTTTTGATCTTATACATGAACAGGTTTTTGCTTTTGCGAGGCTGTGGAATTAGACATTTTAACCTGTAATATTCGTAGGACGTATTTCGACGTTGACTTACCTAGGTCTTAGCTTCTTTAATATTAACATAGTATTTCCCCTTGAATGTTATTTAATGTAAGGGACCGATGATTAAAATTTTGTATAGAGTTGCAGAAGTATGCATAGTGAAATACCTAAGTGATTTTACTGACAAAACTTATAGGGGTGCATTAGTTTGCACCAAAGGAACGGCATTTGGCGTCAAGATTTTCCTAAGACGCTCGTTTTAGCAGTGTTGTTATAGAGTCAAAATATTTATTTATTTTTAATAGGAGTCAAGATACCCATATCGGTTAGTTTTTAAAAGGGGAAGTAGGTCTTCAATTTTCGTATTTTTGAATCAAAATTTTGCAGCATATAAGTCTTAAACCTGCCTACAAATTTTATTTGGTGTTAAATAGAAACGTATAACGATGAGTTACAAGCAATTTTCTGAGCTAGAATTTAGTAAACCTTACTAAAAAAATAAAAATAAATTACTGTTTACAACAAAGATGGGAGCTTTTAAAAGAGTCCAATTTCACCGGACCATAACAACCGATATTTTGAGTTTCAGTCGAGCACTTTTTAACTCAATAATAAAAATAATACTTAACAACATTTTAAATTTCCTCCCAGATATCGTCCGTGCTCATCAAAAGTTCCCTAGAGGTATTTTGTTGCTTCGATAACATCTGATGGTGTAGGTCTCTAGTCGAAAATAATACCGATCGATGACATCTTTAGACTGGTCACTTAACATAATTTAATTCAAAGTGATCTGTGTTTCCATAGAACTAAGGAATTGAGCAAATTGTAACAACAAAGACCTTTAAAGTAATAATATTTGGGGAAAACAATTTTTGAAAAATAACTTCACAAGAACGATGGGGCATTTATTTATTGTCAGATACATAGGATTTTCTTTATGAAAATTACGTAGCTGCAAAGTCTTCCTCCGTAATCTCCTATGCATAACGAGAAAATTTTATGTAAAGCCGTAGTCCTTATAACAAGGAAGCTTAACGTTTATAAGGGCCAAGTAAAATTCTCAGGTACAAATTGGCATTCTAAAAAAAGGGGAAAAGTCTAGAGTTTAGAGGTCGAGAGAAAAAAACATTTATTCGGTGATGACAAAGAATGTGAAACATCCCAACCAAACTTGGAACTTCATCATAATCTTTCTTCTTACCAAAAGTCATTATATTAACCTCGGCAGCGGTAGGGCACTTGTATTCCAAGTACGACAGCACCTCGAGGCATGGTTTAAACCTAAAAGATTTGGGGGAAAAATAAACCCAACCAAGTCATCCACAAGCCACATAAAACCATACGACATAACAACTGCTCTAGAACACCCCTAAAAGAAAAAAAGCTCTTCCATCCAGCTGAAGAAATTGTGCTGGTTAGCAAGTTTATTTATCCGACTCAGCTTCATAAATAACTCGGGCAAACGCACGCACTCTATCTTCTGTTCGACAACAAAGTAGGTATCTCTACCACGATTTTCTTATCAAATGGAAGCAATCCTTATATTCCCACTCTTATTTAACCAACGAAATGAAATTCAAGTACTCTCAGGCAATTCAGCAGGAAAAAATAAAACCAAATCAATATAAATGGGATGTAGGACGTTCGCACACGATGTTGTTGTTATTTACTTGTATAGAGGAACAGCAACAAAAAAAAATAAATGGTAAACAATTTATTAGCATCATGCAGAGTACCATAGTGAAAGATAAAATAGCAAATAATTTGCATATGAAAGTGATTGAGAAAGGTTGTTCCCTCCTCGGATGCTGGTATCCTTTTTTGTCGGTTTTCTTAAATTGTTTTCAGTTTCCTTCCCCTCCCGAGACAGTAAAGTATCTGCGTACATCGATATGGGATATTGTATCGACACGAACTTTTTAGATCCAACAACATGGGGGAAAGTTGGCAGAAGTACCATCGAGTAGGTAAGGGTGCATCTCAATATTCATGCAAGCAAAGCAATAAATGTAAGTGCAACGTATGTAATTGGCCAATGGCCTGTGATGTCTTATATCGCGTAGCCCTACCAGATTCCTGATGGATCATTCGATTTTATTTAGTTAAACTTCCACTATTCAATTTACCCTCCATTTGAGCGAAAAAACCGGAGTGCAACACATCCGCAGCCCTAATCAATAGATAGCCGATTTGAGAAGCGCAAAACCAATCATCGTTGCACACAGAAAAAATTGTAATTTACAAAATTATAGTAATTCCATTACAGCAGAGGAAATTGTATAATATAGTATAGCAGAAACGAAACTCGGTTTAACCCTAAAGGGCTTTAATCTCTTTTCGTTGGCAGCGTTTAAATATAATTTGAAGAAAAGTCCGAGGGCACACAGTGCTTTTTCATGGAAAATTACACGAATAAAGTACTACTTTCATTCTTATGATTATTTTAATAATAATAATAAAGCACATAGCAAAAGTGGAGGAACTCGTATCAAAAGATTGAACGCTTTCAATATTCAGCCAGAAGAGGACGACGACCACTCACATTTGGTCGATCTTAGAGGTTAAGTGGTGCGCGAGAGATCTAGCCTTCGATGGTTTATTGCCTTTCAACAGACGTATAGCAACAAATACCTACACAACATTTGCACGGTATTATCCTTGTGCAGGTTCATGTGATATTATTCTTCTTCTGCCAGCTTTGTGTGCGGCGCTGTTCAGCCCCACAGATATGTATGAATGACCGCAAATATACAAATATCCACGCTTATAAAATATCGCAAACGAAAAAAAAAAAACAAGAAATCTCATTCCGTTTTAAAACTGTCGCTGAACTAGAGCTGGAGATGGTGCTGATGCTGATGGTGATGCCATTGCCGGTAGTTGCTATAGCTGGGGTATATGCGGCAAACTAATATTTCATGACAACTAAAGCAATTTGGCAACGAAAAGTTTCATGTATTTGAGAGGGCAGGAGGCTGCGCGTGGAGAGATAGATGATACGATGGGGCCGACCGACGACGGGCCGGGCGGCTGCTGCAGGATAAAGAACAAATTTGTCATGAACTTGTGTGTGTGTTTTGGATTTTTTTCTTCTTCTTTTTTTTTTGTTATTGCGCGGGGAAGTCTATGGTCCAGTATCTGGATGGTGGCATTAGCATCACTGACCCCACATATACGCGATGAATGGTGTGAGAGTTTGCAAAGGACCGCAACGGGAGGGAGCAAGCTTATTTTGCGTCCTCTTTCAAAAAGGAGTAGGTTTTCCTTCTTTCTTTACTCGGGGGAGCACATTTGGCTTAAATGCTCTGCTCATACATTGTATGTGTGGAGTAAGAAATGTGTGCGGTCAGGATGCGATTATCCATATCGTTTTCGATTTTTTTTTTGTCTCCTTCATATTGGTAGCATGTCTGGGTTTGGGGCTATTATTATTATATTCCATGCTCGCTCGTATCCTTGAAGCACTTAAATGTGCCATTTTCGGTGACCCTCAGTCGTAGATTTCCAGATTGAAAATTTAAAATCAAATAGAAGACGACAATGATGCAAAGGCGCAGACGAGACGACCAACGACGACGACCACGACAATGGGGGCGATGAATATGAATGAATGAATGAATGCATGATGAGGAGAGGATGGAAAAGTACTCTGTTGCCATTATCCTTGATATATATTGACTTTGTAATGAATTTTATTTGCCTATTTATTTTGTGGGTTTTTTTGTTTATACTGTGTTTGTTTTGTTTCTTGTCGCTGAAGCGGGCACAACAATAATTCATAGCTCGTAATACTTCCGTTTTCCATCAAACCTTACACATGATGAAATTTGAATGCCAGCGGGTTTGGGAGGAAAAATGATTGGATGCCAAATTTTCGTGCATTTGTCAGTTTAATATCTGAATGGGTGCTTTGACTGTAGAATATGGCAGACATAATTCCCATGAATCATCTGTGCTTTTCAGAGTCGATTTGCGAAATAAGAACAGACTTTTTGGATTAAGACAAGTTTGTGCCCTTTCTGAGGTAGACCAGGCTTGTACAAAGCGGAGCAAAGCTTAGGTTGTATTAAGTAAGTGGTGGCAAGTGGAGCCCTACCGATTGACTAGCGATAACATTTCCGAGGCATTTAAGAAAATTAAGCAAATTTATTATTTATTATATCGTCCCCCCCCAAGACAGTATAAGTGCGACGTGCACTATTGCACCTTCCCGTCTTCAATGCCGAGTCTCATACTTTTTGAGTACATATATGGTATTTTACCAGTTTATGGTACAGAAATCGGACTTCCTCTTATTTGCCACTGCCAGTATTTCGTTAACAACAGGATGCAGTCGTTGTATATAGTGTCGGCCTGGATAAGTTCAAGTGAAGATTCCTTTATTGCCACCTCAGCAGCTTCTTCAAACTCAACATATAGTCTTGGGACTTAGAAGCCTTGATTTAACCTCTATTGCCTCAGTGAAAAATATCTACGTGAGGTATTCCAATCATTGAAATGTGCTAAGCAGCTGCTGTCAATATCAGTACCTCGGTTGGAACACTGTACTGAAGCTAGAATGTCTATGACAATAGCAATAAACGTCGAAGACTTCAACGAAGTAATAATTTGCGGCAACGCCACATTCAACTTGGATCTATCTGTGCAGATTTCACGAAAGGCGGCTGGTCATCTTGCCATATTGCAAATGGTCTTACGAAGTATAGTCGGGGAGTTGTGTAGTCTGTACATAAATCTGCATGAAAATGTTTATAAAGATTTAAAAAAAAAGGGTAAGAGTTAAAAGTAGCATCTAGCCGTGCCCCTGTGGGGATGGTTCTCATTGCACTAGTAGATTATTATTATTCTCACATAGCTCTGAGGTATGTCGCCCTTCTCGCCTACAATGTCACATGTTAGTAACAGTCCCAGTATCGTATTGTATCCCTCAAATGAGCACCGTCTTCATCCGTAACTCTTCCCTCAGAAATGTGAAATTTGAAATGACATTGATCGATACTTTTAGTATAAGCGTTCCACCAGGGACCAGGACTGAAATCTTCTCCAAATTGAATTAAAATCTAGTGTTTTCCATCTCCCTTTTTGCACGCAGTTTCAGCTAAAAAAACACTATACTCACGGATCATTTTTGTTGAAAACTTCTCACCTACCCCTTCTTTATTACGCCCGCATTCGTATTACGGTTAGAATTCCGCAACACGAACAAATAACACAAAAAAAAAAAAAATTAAGTAAAACATTCCTGCCGTGCTCTATCTTCTGTACGACAGCCAACTGTTATCTGGCTTGCCTCAGGCTACCCCACGCAAATTAAACATATTTCTTCTGCCCACCACCATGCCACCCCTCGATGCGTTATCAAATGAAAAATGCCTACAACCAACACCATCCACCTGCTACCGCATCTATCCTGGCAAAGACCCCGCCATTCTAACATTGACACCCATCGCTATCTTCGGTGTGTACGACTATATAGTATGCTTTCAGCCTACGGGGGTAGGATATTCTACAGCCATGGATGGCAGAAATTAGGTGAAATTATCTATTGCTGCTTGCCTCAGCATTGTCTTATGTCACTTTGGGTTGAGAATTTATTGCTTCATGTGCTGCTGTATGGTGGTGTATAGCAGCAAATTGTATCCCCCAGCCCTTGTGAGATATATTATAAGCCAGTAGCTCTCGTGTTTTATTTTCCGGGGGTCTGTACTTCATCTTTTGCGCTTGAGTAAAGAAAGGGTGCGACTTTGCCATCCAAATCGAATTTGGGCTTGTAAATTTCTCATTTGGACCACTTTGATAGATTACCCAACACTCTATACAGTCCCGTATAGATGTGTGTTTCTTTTGGCAGTTCATTTTAATTAAAAGGACATATTATTGGGTGTGTGTTTGTGATTGTTCTATTGTCTATACGACTGTGCTGAATGTGCAAATGGTGTTGGTATGTTCGGTACCATTTTGTAGACTACAAACGAGAACGTGCGTATACACAGAATGGAGAATATGTAGGTAGTCCCTGGACATTCCAATAAGTTGTCCGGTTTGACATTTTGCACCCTGGACTTTTGACCTGATGAATGTATGTATAGTATGTGCAATTGTGCATATGCGAACTTTGCACAGTTGAAATTAAATTGAACAATATTATATTACTGTGCAAAGGTGCCTACTAATTGCATGGGTGTATACGGTGCGTGTGATGTTTGAAGAATGTACGCAATAATGAGATCGAATACTGTGGCATAACATCCATCTGTTAATTTATAGCCCAAACTATCACCGCAAATGAACTTGCTCACAAAATTCCTCTGGCAAGCATCAGTGTTTGAATGTCCTGTTGGATTGCACATTGAAATAATATTTTTTTTTCCCTCATGTGTTGCAATGGGGGATGCGAGACGTAGGGTGACACGTGTGAAAATGTTTTTATTAAATTTATTGTCATATGGCAATGCAATTTGGGATAGTCTAATGGAGTCTGCATTAATCAATGTCATGCGGAGTGCTCGCATATACGAAGTCAATTATTCTAGCGGGGAGAAAATGAGCTCTGTACGCTAAAAGGGAGGGCTAAGTACGTCACATTGAATAAAGAAGAGAGCTGTCAGCTCGGCAACAACGTTTGGCAGATACCTGATGGGTAATATGCTGTACGGTAGAGTGTGAAAAGAAAAAGAGTTCGACGGCTTCAACGCTTCCTTCGATTAGTTTCTATCAGTGCGCAACTCCCGTCAACTTTACAGCCAAAAATTGATCTATATCCCTCCCAATTAGTAGGTATATGCGACTACTACATCTACATAAATCCAATTTTATGTTATAATTACCGAAACCACCTTTCGGTTCTCATCGCCACTTTCAACATTAAAACCAGTCGGTGCCAAGGAAATTCTCTCACATTGGTATCCCCGCAACAACCCATTGAACTCCCATCAATTCCTCATTAATGATCAACGCGTACATGTACCGCCCTCTCTCAAAGGAGACATCTAAATCCTCCCTTTCTCCTGAATAGCCTCATATGAATATTTTCTTACACTTACATTAAGCGGCATATTTAGGTAGGAAACTGCCATTCCAGTGGCGGGCGTTGAAATCATTTAAAATGTAAATCTCTTCATAAAGTGGTCACAGCACGTCATCATCATCATCTCAGCCACATATGTATATAAACCCCATCGTAATAAAAAAAAAAATGAAAATGGGGTGCGGGTGTGTGTGTTTGCGAAGGGATCTCATGTTTCCCATTAGAAAACCCTTAGACCGTAAAAACAGTTGTACCCATTTAAATATTTTAAAGCATGTTATATTGGAGTTTTATTAGATGTTATAGTGCGTGCATCGTAGGTGTCAACTGAATGAATCATAGGCAGGCGGTTGCCTTTGGTGTCTTCGTCCTAGGAACCTTCAAAAATACCCCCGTTGTATTAAGCTCTGGAGAGGAATCTATATATGATCTATTGCAGTGCAGTTGTTTTCGAATTGGATTTATATGCGAGACGACAAATGCTGGGTGAATTAGGGTTGAGCAGCTATGTGAGTATATTTATATATGTATGTTACACACATGTGGATGCAAGGCTATGGCATTTCGCTGAAACCCCCCCTCTGTGTGCAATGCAGCATTCCGGCTGTTTGAGGAATACAAAATCGAAATAAAAGACATTGGTCACGTATTTGCTACGAAAGAAGGGATTTTATTGCCATTTCGAATTGAAATATATGTTCAGAAGACGTTGCCTCCCCGGAAAAAAACCCAAATAACAACTTAGGGTTTTTTCCACTGCGCCACCTCTCGCGAACGTCTGACAAAAATCCGCGAGTATAACTGTCTTGAAAGAGCTTATCAATTAGTCCTTTGGACTCGGCTTAAAACTGTAGATCCCTTCTATACAAAAATGAAAAACTCACACAAAACGAATGGTTGTAAGAAGCTAGCACTAGGGTCCTACGGACTTGTCGGCGTGCCAACTTACTTAGTTGACACCTCTTTTGTGGAGAACGATGTACACACTGCAGGATGTGGTCAGCTCGTCATACGCTTTTGAAGAATTTTAATGGCCAATTGGTTGAAAACCCACATCGAAACGATTGAATTCTTATCGCTTTAAGGCCCTAAAGACGACTTCGACTAAATAAAGTTGATCATGTATCGACTTAGTATTCGAAATTAGCTATCGCCTCGATACCTATTTATACCATATAATAGTGTATAGGTCTGAAAACAGTTTGCATTCTAAGGACATTGTTCTGACGCTATGTGTGACGTTGAATGAACATGATATGCTTACGTGAATCACTTAATTTAATAGGTATACCTATACCTATGGGTGGAATTCAACAGGGAAGTGGAACATTATTTCATAGTGCCGGACTTAATGCATCCGATTGTTGTACAAGAAATTTTTGATATAACAGCAGTAAGTGCTCAGTATTCAATGTGAATGTGTCGTTAGTCACAAAGGGTCCAATTAGTAGTGTATACTGAATTTGAAACTTTTTTCTTAAGAACATTTCACGTCAAGTTGTTACACCCCAGTATGTTGCTAAACTTTGCAGCGCACCGCGGCTTGAAGTGAACTTATAGGTCGCTTTGCAAAATTCAAAACAAGAATCCAGTAGGTGAGCATATGCATCCGATAAAAGAGGTGAATAAAATATTATATTTCGATGATCCCCTGTATAGAGGTAACCAAGAAGAATGGAATTTGTTTGTCAAGACTTTCTATATCTTTACTCTTTACAACGAAAGTGTTATATAACGAGGCCTTTTAGTCACAAAGCTGAGCTCAGAATTTCAGTTTCTCGGATAATCTGAGATCTTTCTCTTCTAGATTGACCATCTTAAGGTAATAATAGAAAACCCTGCCAGCCGGAGCGTTAGACTTCATTTGTTTCATATCCAATGTCATAGGTCGACTGAGAGACTCGTATGTTATAGATCGCCATTCAGCAAATTGCATCTTTTTTTTTAGAAATAACCAAGGCCGTCTTTGAAAAATACAATCTATACTTAAAAAGATACAGCTCCCTAACATTTTTATAACATATACGAAAAGCTGTATTGGGAACCGGTATCCATACTCTTGGATGTTATTAGACGAATTACTGAAGGCATATTCATACTCAACATATTATATCAGCATAGTTCTATGGCCAGTAAAAAAACTGAAAAACATCAAGTTTGTCGAACTGTTATGGATTCTGCTCCGAAATTGAATGATTTCTACGAGCCCCCTAAACCCATCTAGTTACTCGATCCACCCACTGTACCTTACCCAATAATAAATCCAATTTTTCTTTCCCGTACAAACTCTCAAAGCCATACATCAAATAGCTTTAAAAACGCAACCCAACAATCAACGAACCTCCTTTTACCATTCTATCCTAGAACACTGACTCGATTAGGTAAAAAAAAAAAAACAGGAAATCGGTTAATCTTCTTCGTTCTTAAATTGAACTACGCCGGACCATGAGCAAAGGTATGTAACCCTATCATTGCAGCACTCTGTTCGGTTATTATGTTTATGCAGCTAGCCTTAGGCGGCGCATAACACAAACCAAAACTGAATAATTGATGACGACACCCTTAGGCGTGAATTTTGCTGTTTGCTATACGATGACTATATACACTATACAACCGCACGACACAAGCACCGATGACGACGACGACGACGACAACATCCACAACGATATGGCTGGCTATGTCTGGTGGTGCGTTTCTCCGGTTCTGGTGCAGCCTAGATAAAATAATACCCAATGATGGACGATCTAATTTAAATTTAAAGGATAAGCATAGATATCCGGGTATTTGAACCACCAACACAAACTGTATATGAAAATAAAAAATAAAAAATAAATTAAAGCAAAGAATCTCAAAACTCAAATTAGCTGCAAGGGATTTTCTATAATTTGTTACATGCAGACTGGTGCGTCTGTTAAGAT
This sequence comes from Cheilosia vernalis, assembly GCA_949126925.1. Lineage (NCBI taxonomy): Eukaryota > Metazoa > Arthropoda > Insecta > Diptera > Syrphidae > Cheilosia > Cheilosia vernalis. The sequence continues at coordinate 96,427,178 of OX421358.1, read as the reverse complement.
GCATAGCACATAAGCATGTAAGCCAGGAGTGGTATTAATCATAAAAAAAATGAGGAAGATACTCGTATCATTGCTGTAGTGGAAAGTTATGAATTAAAATTAATTGCTTAATTAGAGGGTCATGGACTGTGTGTAGATGATACGCAGGTATGCAAAGGTTAAAGGCGTGTCAATGGAGTGGGTTGACGGCAGTGTTATGAGTTTAACATTTTATTTAAGAAAAATATTGAGGGAACATGACAGATGGATCGAGGCTTTGGTGTCTATCTATTATTTGCACGAGTTATTACCCATTATGATTATAATAATTCGGTTTCTCTTTTTTTTCTAAGAGCGCAGCTTAAAAAACGTTAAAGAAATCTATTCACGTTAAGCAATTATTTTTGTGAATGCAGTAGGTAAATACCTTCCTTAATGCGATAGACACTAGTCCGCAATAAATAGGTGTAAAAAGGCAAAATATTGCTTCGGTCCAAGCGCAGCTTGAAGAGCGACACTTACAATTACGCGTTGTAACTGAAAATCAACCATTCTGGTCGATAGAAAATTTGGAAAGGAAATTGATAAATCGGTTATTTTTAACAGGGTTTCGCTAAGTAAGTTGACTCTGTTATTTTTAATCCACTATATTAACAGTGTTGGTTGTTTTTAACCGAAAGTTGATTGATTTTAAATAAGTGCATTTTCTGCGTGTAGTCAACTCTTAAATTAGGAAAAGGAGTAGGTATGCGTCCTTTTAGTTTAATGTTGCGTGCAATGCGCATATAAAAATTCCTGCTTCCGTGTCTGTTAATGGAAACCATTCGTGCTCATAATTGGTAATTAATTAACACAAAATAACCCACTCCAATTTTAGTAAAAATCTAACTGCAGCTACCTACCTTGTCTCTGATAAAATCAAGTGTCATTTACAGCAGCAGATTTTTTCTTCAGATATCTACCATACCTTCTACCAATCGAGGTATTCACATCTCCGGCCCACACAAAATTTAGCAAATTAGAAAACATACACAGCACGATATAGAAAATTAAATATGAATCCTATCAGCTGTTGCCATCAACCATTTTTTTTCTGTCTCTCTTCCTACGACATCTTTATAAAATAAAACACAAAAGCATACCTAGTCCTATACCTCCATCACAAGGGTTTCAAGTTTCGTCTCACTTGAGTAGAGATTCGAATGCAACACGCATGCAACAAGCGCCCATTAACCCAACACTCCGCAGGCGAATAGATAGCTAAAATAGAGTCATAGATAGGTTTTCTCTTTCGAACTGGATATGCTGCCATCCCTGTCTAAATTTTCAGCTTCCATTATGCTACACGTACTAATCCCCATTCACTTTCCCGTTGGCACTTATATCGTATTCAAACGACGTTTATTGGTTCCGTCTACCATTTATTTACTGGCGATCGGTCGGAAGCCATTAAAATCACCATTATTGCTTTGTTATGTTGCCGTTGCGGTGTGCACTGTTTTCAGACCGTGCCGATGTGTGCGTGTACGGTAATGGCCGGTTTTGTATGAATATTCCTGAAGATCCCATCCCTCGGTTATGCGTTAATGTGTGCGCGTGCGCATTGGTGGTTACTTTATTTTTTTCGTTGTGTTTTGGACCATGTTGGTGGTGAACTCATTCATTATGAAAAGTATGTGGCTGGTGAATTTAATGATATGCACAAATGGGCCATTCGAAAGATTCATGATGATGTGTTTGTGCGCGCCGGCATGCGCATATGAATTTTATACGAGGTTATGCTTTGTGCGGCTGGAAGCAGTATGTATGGGAATTTGGCAATGGCAACCTGTGTGGTCGTGAAGAGTTGAGATTAGTTTTGGAAATTGTGTAGGTCGGAGTTAGAGTGTTGAAGGGAGTTTCAATCGAAATGAATTGGTAATGATAAACGAGTTTAGCGGGTTCGATTGCTTAGTCAGCCATTATAATAAATTATGAATCGAAGTGATAATTTGTTTATTTTATTTCTTTTTAATTTTGAGCTTTGTTTGAGTGAAGGTAAGAAATCGGATTATCAGGTTATCTATCTATACTTGGACACACATTGTGTGTTGATGGAGGGAGAAACCTAGAGATCGGTTCCGGAAGAAGGGCCTCGTTTATACTCTGTCTGAAGTGAGTATCTATTTGTAATTAAAATCTGCTATAACGAACTGAGAGCGTTACAAGGGGCTACGTATTCAAAATCACATCCCATTTGTATAGAGTGAAAACTTAATTTGCGATGTTGACGCAATGATCATCCAATGGTTTTGTCAGTCCAAGAGGAAGGTATAGGCAAATTAGATTTATTGTCATAAAAACACAGAGAGTCACCTGTTACAATTTTATTTTAATCAGTAAACATAAAAGATAGGTTAAAACAACTTTTTGTCGCACCGATTGCAGCGTTATTTCAAACCCGATTTACCTACATGAAATGTACCTACAAGAAATGAAAGAAGAATTTCCAAAGACAAGTTCTCCCATATTTTGTCAGAAGTATTCCGTGAGAAGTGTCAGGCTTTGCTGTGCAGCATTCGAAACCGCATTGAAGTGGTTCAAATTCAAAAAAAGGCCTCGTTTTGGGCCTGTTCGCTTCTGATGGCCAAAGAAATATCCATCCAAGAGAGAGTAATAGATATACCTAAGGAGGGCACAAATATGGTTGGAAAAATCTGTTTGTCTAAGAGATCTGTCCGCAAAGTATTATTCACTGCATACCTACTTATCCTAGTTAAGTCGGGTTCATGGTCCCACTAAGGGCACGTACATTTTATAAAATCAGAAATATTTCAGATTGATTCGAAAATTTGTTTCGTCTTAAGGATCTGACCAGGGAACCACTTGGGAACCGACAAATGGGTATCTTTCAGACTTAACTCCCGATGCTACATTTTTCAAGGATTGCACAGTGCAATCAAAGTTCTCTTAGTCTGGGAGCTCTTTTTAACCGACATTATTCTAATACGATTCATAAAACCTACTTCCACTTAGACGGACATTCATTCTAGAGCGAACGAGGACATGACATTTGATTGGAAATTCACAGCCATGTTGCAAAAATACTCTGCACATTTTTTCTTAGGCCGTTAGGCGGGAAAAGCTTCAGTTCCTACAAATTTTGATAAAACTCCCAGCGATGGCACTTCCAATATGAAACATATTGACATTTTTTGGAGAAGTAATTCCAAAAATATTTATAGAAACTTTAAAACTGCTCGCAAACGGTCCACCTGTCACAAATCAGTTGGCAGCAGATTTAAGGTTGGATTAAAGCGTTAAAAAATTTTTGGAATAATCAGATACCACTTATGAAGTTTCTTCTCTGAACTAAGATGACTGAATTCTGGTCCCCAGCGCTTGTATTTTTAATGTTAATGCAGCACCTTCCATTAGTCAAACTGTTCAATAACAAAAATTACTATGGTATATTGACACAATGGACCCAGCTGATGGTCTAAGTGAAGCTGTGGCTACAGCCACAAGAGCACCACGAACCGAGTCTTCCTGTTCATAAAACAAATTTTCTATATCAGGATTTTTGTTGTGATGTCGTCGTTCGAAATTTTACGATGAACTTTCTGTGGTTGCGATGCTCTTCGGAACTGAATTAAAAATTTAGATCAAAACTACCAATTAGCCGAGCTTATACAATTGCGCAAAGAATTCGCGTAAACCCCAACTAAACTAGTTCCCACAAAGCATTACACATAGGTAGGTAGGTGCCGTCAGCACCAATCACCAAACCATTGTCCTGTACCTGGATAGTAATTCATTTCCCGAATCGTATTCATTGTTGGTTGAAAGTTATTTACTTACCAGCCGACTCTGCCGCTTAGGAATTGCCGCCGCCAAATTATAATCCAACTCGCACTTGGGAGAGACTTATTCTCAATGGGCCAACCAAAAATACGATGGAAAAAATACCCATTGCCAGAGCCTAATGTCGGTTGCCGCCACTGCACTATACAGACTGACTGCCCCTTATCCCCTACCCCCACTAACCGTGTGTACAGTGCATCATTTAACAATAAAATTTTGCGCTACCGCATATATGTGAAGATATAGATAAGCGTTGATATTTATAGATGCAGCAAACTGCAGCTCCTTTTCGCCTCTCGGTCGGACCAACTCCCCTACAGCTACCCTTGGACCATTGTATCAAAATAGCAAACAACAACAACCAGCCGTCGCAATACCCAGGCACCAGTAGACTAGCCTACTCTCATATATTCATGCAGATTTTAGTGGAAGCCTTTATGCGAGAATTTATAGACACAAACACACACTCGGCTATACTCTGCTCAGACAGCAGCGGTCCAATGTGGTACAGCCACTGGCATCATATATCTCTCACTCCTCGATGGAACACACTGCATATTAAGTTATTGTATATTAGGTGTTAAATCAGATAAATTTTCGCATAATACCGCATACAGCACTTGGATTTGCAAGATTAACGTTTTCTCTCGCCATCGGTCTCTCTCTCTCTCTGTGTTATATTCTCTGTGCCATTATGAAATACATCCACTAACCGTAGATACTCGTACACACAGATTGGACTGCATATGAGTAGATATGTATGCCGGCCGGCCGACCGACCGACCGACGTGCAGGCACAAGGCACTAATACAGTTCGGGTTCAGTTCAAAATTCGTTTGTTCCACTGCACTCATCCCGTCGTCCTGGCCGTAGTCGGTTGTAGGTTTTCGCTATGGAAACATATCTGTTATGGGATTTCACCCTGTAGCATGTTCGCAACGTTTATCATGTGTGCGCGCTGCTGCAGTCGGTGCATCTGTCTATCTATGAACGGAGGAGAAATATATGTGTCCAAAATATAATACTCTTGTATTTAATATTCCGATCTTTCATACCTTTATAGAATTTTCGGGTCGGTATCCTGTCCATATAACTCAGGGCACTGAGTTCCCATAGATGCTTCCACAGACTGTAAGTCGATGATATTTATGATCTCACATTTCTTGTTCGGTCTAGGGCTGCTATATGCCCTCCAAGTAGAGGCGGACATGCAACTATACCCGAACAAATGTGCGCCCAACATGATACCTTTAGAAACTGTTGCATTTTTTATTTGCTTCATTTTTTTTTTCTTTTGTAACTTTTAATTTCAAACCAACACTCACAAAAAATTGCAAAATTGCATGCCCACTCAATCAAATAATAAGAACGATACCCTTCTTAGCATTTAGCAACAATTACCTACCTACCACATGCATACCCTCCCACTTAACCTGGAACGAACAAACTAGGCAGCCGGTGTGTCGTGTGCAAAAGGGTTAACGTTAAACACCGAAATAACTACTCTCCCCAGTAGAGGTGTGTGCGTCAGTGTGCGCCAGCCGGGTATCTGTTTGTTGTTCGTACTTAAAATCAATTTACTTAATAACAGCAATTTAAGTGCGCGTACACAATTTTACTTTACATGATGGCTCTCATCCATGGGGCATGCGAATAATACGAAATTTAATATGGTGGTAGAGACACCATACTAACCCGACCGACCTAACATCTAGCCTCCTAAATAGCTCGCGCGCGCGAAGCGAAGCGAAAAAAAAAACCAAAACGAAAAACGTTGCAACAACAATTTCTATAATGTGTGTATGTGTGTGTGAGTGCATTTATATCCGTTCGGAGGAGATTGCATATTTAATCGTTTAAGTGCGGCTAATTTATTGGTTTTTGTTTGTATTTTGTTGGCGAAATTGTTTTAGAGTGAAATGTAAACAGTGTGCATAGTGTGACGCCCTCTGTTGGGCTGGGGCGGGTGCAGGCGGTGGTGCTCAAGTGAAATTGTTTCAAATGCCGTCTACATGAGGATTCAATTGGCTAGAGCCCAAATCAGTGTTTGGTATTAGGAGAAAATTATGGTGGCTTTCATAATCCGACCGGTCGGTCGGTGTTGCCTTTAAATTGGAAGATAGTTTGCACGATCTTAACACAAAGTGATCGATGATCTTGCAAAAGGTGAACTGACTTATGCGGTAGAATGATCTTAAGAATTGTTCACAAACGTAGCATTCCCGGCCGATATCTATGGGTCGTCACCACCTCATGACGGAAAAAACTCCAGTTAGCCATCCTTTTAAGTGGTCAGAAGGGTTAAGTGCACTTGAACTAGTTTGTCTGAAATTGACGAAAATCAACTTCGCCAAAAAGTGTCGACAAATGGTATTCTTATTCACTTGTACTTTGACTTAAGCGGAAGTAAGCCGGGCTAATCGATTTACTTTTCTCCCTTCGAAAGAAGCAAACAATTATAAGTGACAAGATCTAGCTACGGACATTGCGTAAATTTGACAAACAAAAATAATTTGTGAATATAGCCATATGAACTGAGCTTGTGGGCGCAGTGGCTTAGTGGTTAATGTGTTGGTCTAACTGAGTTTTTTTTTCAATGCGCCACCTCTCGCGAACGTCAGACACGAGGGTTTAACGGTCTTGAAAGAGCTTCACAGTTAGGCGTTTGGAATCGGCATAAAAGTGATCCCTTCCATTCTTTCCAAATTTAAAAAAATCACACAAAATAAGTGGTTGTCAAGCTAGGCCTAGGGTCCCTACGGACCTGTTGCACCAACTATTTAATTAGTTCTTAAGAACTAAGCCTGAACCGAAAAAAGCGTGTGTTTTTAAGAGTACAGCTATTACTTTGTGCCATGTGACCTATTTTTACGTGGGAAATTCGACATTATCAATCACAAACATCATACTCCGACCAGACGACTTCAGAAGTACGCTAAGTTGTTAAACCTGGGACGTGGAAAGGATCAGTTTACGGCCAAATGAAGGTAAAGTTTAGAAAATTGATTTTACCAATGCCGCTAGTGTATAGGAAAGTCGAAATGTAAGCTTCTTCTTTTCGAATGAGTTCAGTATATATATTCACCTTATCCAAACACTAAAAAAACCTTCTTATTTTTCTGACAATTGAAGACAGAATACCTTCAAAGATACTGCTTTTTTAATAGGACATTGACGGAAACTTTAGTCATAAGGTGGCTTTGAGGCTTTTTGGATGACATTTGGCTTAACAGCCATATATGGTGAGAAAAAAAACGAATCCGTTGTCGTCATTTCACAATATTTCGCTAAGTTGTTTTTATTTTCTTAAATGCTATACCTTGGACTCCACATACAGGTAGTATGAATAAAGCGACGTATAGTTTTTAAATTGCCTCCGTACTGTTAAGGCCAGCAATCTCTGCATCCAAATATATTTGCGGACATAAGCTGTAACTTTGAGTCAAATTAATGACCATTAACTGAGCCTTGACACCAAGTTCAGTCGAACAGATTTGCTTAGCTGTCTGGAATTGAAGCGCATCACGCAATCGGTCTGGAAATGTGCAGCACTTCAGATCCATACAGCATACACGTATATCTGGGGCTAGGTTGTTGTGTATATAAATACATTCTAAACAGCTAAGACCTATAGCGGTCCCATTTCTTCTACTCGAAACTTTAATTATTTGTACTAAAAGCCAACAGCCCCGCATTTTCTTTCGCCAGTTAAATGAATTCTTACAGCAAGCTCCATCCCGTAGCTCTATAGTCTGTAAGGCTGATTTTAAAATTGGCAGACAGCCTCTGGACATTCGACCAGAAAATGTTTCCCTTTATTAAGAAGACCTTCAGCATGTTGAAAAGCCGAAAATATAAATTCAGACTCAAGACGCTGAAAAGCTGGGATAATCTTATAAGAAAATCAAACTTGTGTTTGGAGTTTTGTTAACTGAGGTTCACCAAGAATCTGCCAAACGTCAAGAGAAAGTACTGGTTATTCAGGCTACATTTATAACAACCGAAACATTTCGCTTGTACAAGGATCAAACTGAGGCAAATTGTGAAGTTCCTTTACTTTTCAAAGGATAACATCAGAGCTGCCAATATACACTTTTATCTGGTAGGCAGCAATCATTTAAAGTGCAGACTCTGATGGCTATTCGGCAAACATTTCCAGCCTAATTGCAAACAACATGGCTATTGCAATAACTCAACGTATCGCTCTTGCCCTCCGGCTGATATACACCATATAATCTATTGCCAAACACTACTGAATCTATAATCTCCCTATATCCTCAAGGATATCACTTGTTCTGAGATGTTTAATGGATAGTAAAATTCTCGGAAAACTATTATAATTGTGTTCGTGTGTGGGGTATTTTCCTATCGGATATAATTACTCTGCATCATAAATTCTCTGCTCCGCACTCCCTGTCCCCTCGGCACTCGCTTCGCTGGTCGGTGACTGTGAGTATAAGTCTACTGAAATTCCCTCGACATAACTTTCGCCCATCCATCTGTGTGCTTTGTACGGTCTTCGCCAAACAGAGACACTAAGAAGCAGAAAAAGACACAACTTTTCTAATTTATATGACTCCTTTAATTGAGGAGGAAAATATGTTTACATTTAAGGATGTTTTAAGCACCCGCAGTTTGAATTTTTCTCTCTTTCAAATCCTGCTTCATTAATTTGTGATTTATATATTAGCAGTGCACCACGTTTCTGGGTGTTTGCGATCGTGTCCTTTCTTTCTAAAGTTAATTTTGGGATTTTTTTTTTTTTTCATTTTCATTCCTTCGCCGGTTCGTCCTTCGTTCACACAAAATGAGATATATTCCTTAAAACCAATTTATAGACTGCTTGGTGTATGTAGTGCCACCACTCCTCCCATCGCCTCGGGCATGGTATAATATTACACTAGGGACACATTTCGATGAAATATTTCCAAGTGTCTCTACTGCTGCTATACATCTTCTTCTGTCTTACTACCTACACTTGGTGCACACAAAAAAAAATCGCTTCCCAAGAATCCCAAACAGAGATAGAACAGAGGAGCAAAAAACAAAAAAAAAAGTATAACAAACCGAAGAAGAAAACTTTCTCCTTGAGTGAAATTTTCAACCCTCATCCCAGCCAGGGGGGCGGAAGAAGAGAAAGCAACCAAATGGTGTGGTATGGTGTTAGGGGATGAAATCGACGTAGTTAAAGGAATAAAAAAAATGGCGAGTGGCACAATAAATTGTAACATTAGATACACCATACAAAACGCCTTCCTATCGCACTTGCGTACACCTAACAATCTAGCTAACTGCCTCGCAATAACAATTTACGGCCGTTAAAGAGAAATCAACCAATCCTTACTGTTTATGTATCGCGAATTTAAGGACACTGATTCTGGATTCAATTTTCATAGAGTGCGCGTGAAATTTAATCTTGCAGTGTGACTACTCGCATCTAGATGAAATTAGCTGTTCCAAATTACCCTCTGCCTGAGGTGTCCTGATGAACCTATTGATAGTGCTTGCGTGTTACGTATAAGTATGCATCACCAGTGTAATTCAATCGTACACCCTTTTCCTGGGAGTGTGCTGAAATTTCATTACCCACGTGTTGTTACACATATAATTAGGTACTAAGGAAACTCTTTCACCCGTTCATACTCTTATATGTGAAACTAAAGTTCGTCCTGTGACATGATGCTTGTGTTAATTTCTCATTAGATGGCGGGTTTTACTCTAAAAAGAGTGAAAGTGCCTTCGTCGAAATAGAAGAAGACAACCACTCCAGGGGTCGAGTCGGGGAGAGAGTGTCCCGAAACAAAAGCCAAAATAAATTACTTTGTCCTTGCATGGCCCCCGTGTACTACACGGCAACCTTTCGAAATATTTTCGCGATAAAAGATTTATCGCTTTATATAGAGAAGGGCAGGCGCGATTGCAAGAGGCCATATCCTTTCGCCCCTTAGCACAAGAAATCTAAGCTTTGCAATCCTTTTCCTTAAACAAGCGAGAAACACACGGTTTTCTCATGCACACAAGTGTGGGAGTTTATAACAAAATGTTCTTCCACTCGTATATGTATAGGGGGATGTGTGCTAACAAAGGAAGTCGGTTGGCCTCCGACATCCTTCCAACCCCTTCTGTTGGACTCGTTCTTTATGGTGCAAGGAGAGTATCGTTTTTTTTTTCTCCTTTCCCTTATATTCCCCCAACTGTGTTTTTGTTTTTCCACCAGATTTATGAGTGTTTATAATGAACTTGTAAAGTAATTATGCTACTATGGTTCCTTGGATCTTGTACACTTGCTGTATGGTGTATTTTTAAGGTGCAGGTCTTATGTAGTTCTTAAAAGGAATGGTATGGCTATGGGCGGGAATTGTATTGAATGTCAGGGCATGGGATGCGATACGGATAGTAATTACACGCTTCATTGTTGACTTTTTGTATAATGTTGGCAGCAAAGACGACGAGGAGAAGACGAAGTGTGAATGGATACTTTATGCAGAAGTGCAAAGTATAGGTATATGTGGGAATAGAAAGAAGAATGCTTGGTCCTCCGGTGTGAAGTGAATTTGAGAGCAAATTTATAGATTGTCTTTTGTCTAGTTGGCTAAAATAATAAATTTTGGCACACAAGCGGATGGATGTGTGGATGTGAGTTTGGCTTCCAAAATGTTTACTTTCGGGATTAGCGTTATTGGGTTGAGATTAAGGTCGCTCTATGCGGTGATGATACTACCTTCACCACGATAGTTGTATCACTTCAGACTTACTTAACCTTAGTTCGTGTCGTCTGGTTTTTTTGTAAATGGCGCTATAATTCAATAAGCCGCAACAGACACCAGCACGTTCCATAGCTAGCTGCTTTCAGTTGTCACGAATTGATAACATCCAACGCGGGATCTTCTACAGTTTCTTTCAGCTCGCAAATACCTTAGTTTTTTTTATGTCTATGATTTCGTGTCAATCGGCCTTGACACGCTCTCAAATGACACGCATATGATGAGCTGTTGAGATAATTTTTGGTCCGATCACATTTTGCTGATTAATTTCGTGCGAGGGCCATTTAAAGTCGACCCTCACTGCCTTGAAAAGCTGGGCTGGTATGTCATACGTACCAATAATTTGTTTTCAGTTTAGCCAGCGTTTTCCATACATCGTATTTGTCAGATGAAGTGTCGCTCCTTCCGCTGGCAATGTACATCGGATTCAACCACTCTGTGCTGCAAAAGAAAACGTAGGCAAGGAGGGCTTACAAGAGGAAGGTTTATTCACTTTTGGAGTACATTAAATTAAATCTGGGGTCGAATCGCCACTTCCGTGAACGAGCTATACGTTCACGGAATTATGTTGATTTTACATGTGAAACAAAAACAAATTCCGTCTGGTAATGCTCGTTCACGGGCGACGCGATTCGACCCCAGTATTGATCCAAATAATATGTACTTGCAACTCTTTCTTAGCAATTCCGATGCCGACGACAAATGAAAATTTAATTAATTTTGGCGCGTATTCGAGAACATTCCGCAAGACATTTGACAACTTGATTTCATGAACACGCTCAGTTTATTAAATGTGTCAAATTGACTGTGGCTAGCTATGTTTTTTTGGAATCGGTCCAGATCCTCGGTTACATTTCAAATTTACTCATAGAAATCTACGGCATGGTACCCCCATTTTGACTACCATCATCCATTGTTTAGATTGTTTGCGAACTCCTTATTTTAACAAGCTGCAAAAGGGTTCAAATCTTCAACACTGATTTCGAATTCCCATTCTCATCACTACGGGTTTCTCTTATGTCATCGTCTCCTATGGAAGATATTGTAACGTCTCGTTGAATTTTCGAACATTGCTTCTGCTGATGGTTTTGATCATCTGCATTGATTGATCGGACCCATTATCTTAGACATATGAAAGCCCCAGAACCAAGAAACAAAAATCTAGTAGGTCTGCACCTGGGTTAGAAAAGCAGCCTCCCATTGACATGGCCAATTGCTTGATGTTTCAAGTAATATTAGGATTCGCTATATTTCTACAGGATATCGTTCAACACAAACAAGCCAAAGACCACCTCCTGTTCTCTGTGAATCTATTCCGCCCTTCAGGGAATAAATTCCAAAACGTATTCGCTGTCAAGGAAGGAAATAGGAAATGCCATTGAGACAAAACGCCTCCCTTGCAATAAATATACTTGTTCGCAATAAAAGAGCCACTTCAGGGCAGCCCACGACGTATTGAATAGTTTCTGTTAAATCAAGTATGAAATTGAAAACATTACGCATTGAAATCGGCGAAAAGATACACATCTTTCGATGGAGATCGCTATACTACGTATAGTAAATCATTTCAGATTATGGCCTCCATCTGAAGAGAAAAGTTTAACAGCGACATTCAGATGTCTGCCAGTCAATTGGTCAGCAAGCAATAGTAGCCATAGCCAGGGGGTTCTTCAACTCATCGTGCACTTTCGCAGAAACCGACGAAAAACTTATGTTAATCACTTTCCAGATACTTAAACAAGTATACGCAGCATCAAAAACGAGTGACGAAGACCAGTTTCCGTCTGAATACATTGTAATTTGTTTTTATACTGGGCATATCTAAAATATTTCGAATGCGTACCCTTAATTGGAAAGCAACGCGCACCCGAACGCGCATTAATTACTTCAGAAGGCAAGCGACTACTAGGTATACGACGAACCGAAAACACTGCTGGAATAATCATAAATTGCCGGAGAGGCGATTCGATGTGCCTCCTTTTTATCGCTGAAATCAATGCGTTTTTAATTGCTTTTATTCTGTCGTTGAGTGTGCTGTTTCCTTCCTTTTTTAAGTTCTTGTTTCTTCACACTAAGAGATAAAAAAAAAGTAACAAAAGTTAATTTCACTCGGAATAAGTGCAGCAGCACACACGCCCCTTAGCATAACGTAATTATAAGCAAATGTGTATATCCATCTATATAGCCAAACAATATAACATTTATATAGATAAAAAGGTCCGTTTAAATGGCGGGATGGATGGATGTATATCTCTGTATCGTGCGGAGAAATGCATAAATTTCCCGAACTGGTGGTAGAGGGAGGGAAAACTCTTGTGTATTGTTTTTTTTTGCACATTTCCTTAGACCGCACAAATGAATCTTTCTTTAGACGGAAAATCGTTCGATATTTGTAGTTAAATAGCCACTTTATTCCTCTTCAGGCTCGTGTTTCTCTTATCCGCCTTCCTCCCAACCCTGCCCACTTTTGCGTTTTGGTGTTGCTTCTCTAAATAAATGGAAATTATAGTTGGGGCATAAGGATGCGGTGTAATTTAAAAGCAAAACGAGCAACAACACCAACGACGAATAAAAAGAAACACTGGGCTTTTCGTTTTGGAAACACCCAATACAAGTCGCAGCTGGATTTATGTCATGGTTTTAATTGGCTTCCCCAAAACCCATCAGCTACTCCCGCAATTGCTATACTGCTGTTGTTGTATGCCGCTACTGCTGCTGCCAATGTCGCCGTTTTGGGAAATTCTGCTTTGAAGTTTGTTTAGGTTTTGCTATTTTTGTGGATTGCCATCTTTTTTTTTTTCCTTAGATACTTCTTGTGTAATTTAACTAGTATCTCAATGTGGTGTTTATTGAAGGTTTTTATATTCTTTTTCCTTCGGTTCGTCCTTTGGCGTGTGCGGCTAAGAAAAAGGTAGTATTAGCAGCCTTTGGTGAGTGTATAATTTAACTTGAGTTTACCCCCCGCCGTTGGGTGTTGGGCAGTTATAATTAAACTGCATAGGAGGGTAGGTAATTAAAAGGGAGTTTAAAAGGAGTTAGTTGGTAGATCCTTTGGTGGTGAGTTGTTATTATAAGGGATTAGAGAAAGGGTTGGGAAATTTTAACATCACCGCATCATTTATTGAAATATGGGAAACATATTTTTCTACTCAAGATCGCGCAGTGTTCCACCACAGTCACCAGAGCTCGTCCTATAATTGGGTTGAGCTCGAATGGCATGTAACTTAGACACTTTGATACCGTGTCGCACATTGAGTAGTTGCACTAGCAAACTCCTAAGAAAAAGGCAGTCGCCCGAATAGGAAAAAATTAATTGAAGTTAGTTAGTTACATTTGTAGAGGGCGCACCTAGCTGTCTTAAATAGCCAAGAACTGCACGACTTGCACAATACTCAAGGTTTCTTCTACTGTCTGAACGTCTGACAAGCGTCCGATGTTATTGCTGTCATAGAAAAGCTTCTCAATTCAGTCGGCATTTGCATAAAATTGCAAGATCCTTCATTCGTCTAAAAGAATAATAATCTCACGGTTCTTATAAGCTATGCTTCATGTTCTACATCGAATGATTGCTCCAAATATTTATTTTGACTCGAAAAAACAGCGGCTTGATCCCATTCTACTTGTTGCTTAGTCCATATTTCATAAAAACCGTATTTCAAAAACAAAATAATAATTTATGATATATATTGAACATTTTTTATGAAATTCCTAAAATTAAAAATAACATTTCAGAAGAAAGATACAAATTATCATATCTCTGAATTATTGTAAATGTGAGGTAACAAAACCTATGGTAAAGTTAGTGACTTGTAACTTATTTTTTGTTTGCCAACCATTCCTTTAGTTGGTTTTGCTAGCTGGCACAAACGATAAATCTAGGGCGATGAATCTCCCTCCCGGTCTTCTTAAACCAAGGCCAAGTCAACCATTAAAACTGCGCCCCTGGCATTATTTCTAGCTACCGAAAACATAAACAAGAAACCACAACCAACTGCTGCCAATGGTGCTATACTCAGCCTGCCTGTCGATACCACTTGTCGTGGATGCCTTTCTAAATTAAGAAATTACAAATATAAAAATATCGGTTTCCAAAAAAAAATGGAAACAAAATCTTACCCTGCTAACCAAGAACCAACCAACACTGAACCCCGACGTACCCTCACTTAAACAAAAATCTGTCAACAGGAACACCATATGGTGACTATAACCAATCCATACAAAGATGGTCGCTTAGAATCAGTTTTAAGGACCCCGTCGCACTTTAACGAATTATGCTATCATGTGGTAAAATGTGTTCATATTTTCAAAAAAAAAAAAAAAAAATCTACCTAAAAACATCCCTCTCAACTCATACGTAGATATACATACATACACGTAGATGGCCATAGCACTTTGGGAAGCAATTTTCCAACTCATCGTGCGGGTATATGTGGTGAAATATAATCTATGCGTGACACCTCCTATTCTCCCTATGTTAATATGCATTAATAAAATAGATTTATTAGAATGAACGAAATTTCCTTCATGTTTTTTTTCCATCTATCCACTTCTTTGTCTCCTTGGCATGGCGATAAATTTCCTCTATGGAGGGATCCCCTGACTGAAACTTACATGGACGATGCTTCACAGTATCATATTAACATATACCTATACTCTTAAGAGGACATAAATCACTTTGCATCACAAGTGTCCGTCTTGGCGTTTTCATTTTAAACCTAAAATAATAAATATACATGGCTTGTAGCAGAAAGCTCCTGAGCAGATTTATCTCTGCGAAGAGAGTAATTTTTATTTTTTCTTATGGACTTCAATAAACTTTAAATACTCGTAGCATATGTATAAGTATATAGATTACGCCTGTAACTATATAGGAACGTGTATCTTTTTTTTGGCTCGGTTTAGCGAGTTATTTTCAAAGTTTATGAAAAAGTTTCAAGGCGTGAAGTTTTCATTTTTCCACTGGAAATATCTATGTTTTTTTTTCCTTCTGCCTTCGTCCTTTCTTTGTCTTTTTGAAGGCCATAAAGATGAAAAGTTTCCAAACACTGACTGAGCAGATGAATGCGGGTAATATTCTGCTCTTTTTTTGCGGCCGATAAAGTAGACGAGGGATGACTTTTTTAATTTTACGTTACGACAATTTGAATAAGTGGCTAGGGGAATTTTTGAATTTAAGAACTGCCATCCTCATTGTCCGCTGTAAATATGAGGACAGAAAAAAGAATCCTTAATTTATTTTAACAATGACAATCTTAGGCAATGGAATATGAAGTTCATTTTTGACTAAGTGGGTGTCTGTGGATATATTTTGTTTGGATATAGGCATTGGTGTACCTATACCTGAAAACGTTTCATGGTTTTTAAAGCTGAGAAGCTGAGGTAAGACGTTTGGGCTGAGCGATTCAATTTGCATGGCCATTTGATCGCCATAGTGGCTTTGATAAAGAGCCACTCTCAAATTGCATTTTAAAAATATTCTAGACTGCTCCGATTTAAGTCGACCTGGAGTTGTTTTCGATTAGAAATCACTTAGACCGGTGGGCCTTCCCAATGTAAAAACCAGGTCGGATGGTACCATCTGTCATACCTACTACTAATATTTAAGTTGTCAACGTCTTGTAGAGAGAATACACTAGCAGCGCAATCACCTACTCACTGATTTGACAGCTTTAGACGATTTCTTGGGGGCATGCAAAATATTATTGTACCAAATCAAGATCCACGTCATCTGTACCATTCATCTAAGATGCGATGCTTTTGCCATCGCTTGGCGCATCCACAAGCCTTAATTATTATCTACCCACCTCTTGGACCTATGGCCAGATAAGATCCCTTTCCAATCAACAGAGTCCTGCTCGAACGAAATCAATACTATGCCTCCCTATTATGTCTACGCACATTAATTACTGCACCTACCACACTTTGCCAGACCACATTACACACCCGGTTTTCAGTGTGTGTGCCAAGATCTCCCAAAAGGCTCATTATTTATTTTCTATTCATTATTGCACCATGGTCGATGTGGTTAATCCCCATCCAGCAGTTGCTCCCTGTATAAGATTCCTTCGATATTGCAGTATTTTCCCTCTGACCGCTTATACGATTCCTTTACAAAAGTCACCGTGTGTCGTCATCATACGATGGTCGATTGCGCCGTTTTCCCAAAAGTCCCCAAAGAAAATATAAAAGCAATTAAATTCTGATTGCTATCCACCCTTGGATAAACAAAAATTGTCTATCCTGTAGCTAGCTCCCCGACTCAATTGTTGTTGGTGGTTGCATGTTCTCTGGTTAGAGTGACGCCCCAAGATCGGAAAAGGTATCCCCATAAAATGCTGGATAGCAGTGTTACGCTTGCACTATAGGGCTGTTTAACTTTTGCTTGGAAGGCGAAAAAAAAAACGCCTTTGGTGGACTTCCATACTGTTTTTGGTAATTATTTAGACAGATTTAGTACTTTTCGATTGCTTGTGGGTGGAAATTGGCTTTCACATGAGGGGTTGTGCGGCAACAAATTCCACTTGGCACCTCTGCTGCAATTGTGTGTCATATATGACATAGGTACAATTGTGTGGGTAGGGTACGAAATACATTGTAGTTCGAAAAAAGTGAGAAAACTAAGTTCATCATTGTCTGAAATGGACATAATAGAGTGTACGAAAACAAATGCTCCTCCCCATAGAGTCTTCGAGTTTATTTTGGAGGGACAACGCAAAGAGAGATAATAAAGGGATAAGTCCCATACAAGTAAAAGTGGCCTCAACTCACCTGGTTGGTTTATCTACCAGAATCAAGTGTGGATAAAACTTCTCATGAAGAGCTAAATGTGACTTGAAATCACATCAGATTCGAAAAGAGTGGGCCATAATTGTGGTAGAAACTTCTTGCGCTTGCCGCCTTACCTATTATTGTGCAAATAATGTTGGGTGATTTTTTAGCTGGTTTGGTTTTGGCAACACTGGTTTTGACAGCTGACGTGTGTTTAGTACCTTGTGTCACTGTCAAACAGCTTCAGTTTGGCTTGCAATTTAACCATGGATCGTCT
Organism: Cheilosia vernalis; assembly: GCA_949126925.1. Lineage (NCBI taxonomy): Eukaryota > Metazoa > Arthropoda > Insecta > Diptera > Syrphidae > Cheilosia > Cheilosia vernalis. The sequence continues at coordinate 96,409,547 of OX421358.1, read as the reverse complement.
TACAAATGAACAACGCTTGCAAATTATTGAATTTTACTATCAAAATTCGTGCTCGGTTCGAAATGTTCATCGCGCGCTTTTTATCGAAAAATTGTGTTCAGCGATGAGGCTCATTTTTGGTTGAATGGGTACGTAAATAAGCAAAATTGCCGCATTTGGAGTGAAGATCAGCCAGAAGCATTGCAACAGCTACCAATGCATCCCGAAAAAGCCACTGTTTGGTGCGGTTTATGGGCCGGCGGCATTATTGGGCCATATTTCTTCAAAGATGATGCGAATCGCAGCGTTACTGTCAATGGTGAACGCTACCGAGCGATGATAACAAACTTTTTTTTGCCCGAAATGGAAGTTCTTGACTTGCATGATATGTGGTTTCAACAAGACGGTGCCACATGCCACACAGCACGCGAAACAATGGCGCAATTGCGAGGCGAGTTTGGTGAACAGTTAATTTCACGTTTCGGGCCGGTCAGTTGGCCGCCTAGATCGTTCGATTTGACACCATTAGATTATTTTTTGTGGGGGTATGTCAAGGCTAATGTGTATAGGGACAAGCCCGCTTCGATTGACGCACTGGAAGCCAACATCCATGCATTCATTCGTGAGATACCGGCCGATATGTGTGAAAGAGTATGCCAAAATTGGACTCAGCGGATGGGCTACCTGAGACGCAGCCGCGGTCAACATTTGCATGAAATTATCTTTAAACATTAAATTGCAAGGTTCATACTATCGATTCAAATAAATATTTCATTCATTTTTTCAAATTTTTTGTGTTTTTTTTTTTTTTAAAGTTCTAAACCTCTTAAAAAATCACCCGTTATTAAGAGCACACAGATCCTTACCCAATAAATCGATGAACATTCTGCTTAAACGCTAATGAACTTTAAGTCTTTGATGAGAAAGTACATGACCAAATGGCTTGTTGCCTCGAAATTTTGTTCGTTGTTGCCATCGCAGAAATACCAACAAGTTGAAAGATAAAAATCATTGTCAAACCGTTCGAAACATCCCCGAATGCGAACAAAACGAATAATTGCAAACCTTTGCTTTGAAAATAAAAAATATATATTTATATACTTAGGTGTTGAAGCAACAGGTCCAGGAGCCTAGGCATGGAATCTTCCAATCATTCGTGTTAAGTTTGTTTCCATTCCTGGGACGCATATGGCTTCCATTGTTATTTCAAATTGAGTGCAGCAGTGCCGAACAAAATTCTGTCGCAAATCTATTACAAAAATCCAAACCGAATATCTGGTATCGAAAATGGAAAATTCCAAGTGTACAGTAAACAGCACCCTCATTCCAAGACGTCACCGGAATTATTTATTTCCCAAGCAAAATAAAATGGAAACAAAAAGTTTCTTTTTCGGGCTTTTGTACTTTTTAATAGGATTTCGGCGAAAAACAGATTCATCTTCTTGGAGGAAAAAAAAACAAACACTTCCAAGGGGAGGATGATATGCTTGAGCATGGTAAAGAAAACTGTTTACCTTTTCCTTCTTCTTTGCTTTCTTTTTAATGTGAATAACTAACAACCCCACAGTACACGGGTATAGAAAATAAATTTACTCGCCTTGAGTCGCGTGTTTTATAACTCAGGTATAGTCCTGCCTCTTGGTTTAGTTACGCCAGACCCTGCGCCTGGGCGTACAGAGCCACATACGTGAGAGTGTTTCGCGCTGCGTAGAATTTGTCACAACAATAATTCGTTGCTGGGTAGTATAGCTACCCCGTCGTTTTCATTAAAAATGGCTTAAGTGAGGCAAAATCAAACAAAAAAAAACTTACCCAAGAGTATTTATGCACAACGGTGAGCTTTGAGTTTGGTCCTACGACAGAAGGATATACGAGGATCCAAGGCAACGGACGACATGGCAGCACGTTTTACCAAGACGTCGCGTCCCCCCGAAAAAAGGAAGAAACCAAACAGTGGGTGGCTGGGAAAGTAACTTTTTTTTTTTTTTTTGGGTTTGCTAAAGTATGAGTAAGGGGAGTGATCCTTCTTCGCAGATGTGCCCAAAGGAATACAACTTTTGGGTTCTTTGTGCAGAGAAGGCAGTGCCTGAAAAACGAACTGGTATATAGCTGGTTAGCGAGAGTTGAGCATATTTTCATTCCCCGGGGTGGTTGTACTGAGTTGGGTTGGGTGGTGGCGCACCAGGATGGTACTTCTTCTTGTTTTTCTTTATTTCGTTGAGTTTGCTGAGTGTCTAAATTTTCTGTTTCGTTTTTCTTTATTTTAAAGAGATGTGTGTTGGTACGCACATACAGAACGTTTGCTATAGGGTGAGCGAGAACAGCGAAGTTGTTTCTGAAACAGTATCAGTATGGGAGTAACTTTGTTTCTTTTTTTAGGGTTTTTGGAAACGCGGGGAGGGGTGCGAGTGGCTAGAGAATTCCCAGAGCATGGTGTGTAGCCTTCGTTATACTCTAATTCGTCTTGGGCGAATTCCGCCATACGACAGGGGTGATAAATCACCTAGTTACTCCATGTTGCATGTCGTCCCGTGTGATGTACGGTTCTATTAAAGCATTTATGGGTTTAAGTATACGTATAGATGGGTACATGGATATACGGAGATTACCGTCTATCTTTTTCCCGGAACTTTGTGCCCTGAACAAGTGCATTTGGTGCCTCCAATCGAACACTGACATTTGTGAAAGAAAACTCATATTTTATTATTTGGACTCTTCGGGCGTGACTGGCCCCGATTCAGATTATAACAAACTACCCTTCTTCTCCAAGACCCCATAAAAATCGTACCGACGCAATCCTTTTAGTATTCGGCTTTTCCTATATCAAACCACCACCAACCGAAACCTATTATGCTACCGTTTAAAGTAAAACAAACCGCCATAGGCAGCATCTTCAAAAGTCACACAACAGAAAAATAAAAAAGGAAAAAAAACCGACGTGCCTCTCGCCAAAAATAAACGAAGAACGGGTAAAAAACTAATTGCACCGCCAGCAATTATGCGCGACGTTCAACGACTTTTAAGGATCTCCGCTTTAAAAAAAAAAAGAGGCAAAACATTGTAATCATCCTTCTGATCATTGACGCAGCAAACCAACAAACAACCGAAAAAGGCAAAAAAAAAAAAAAATAGAAATGCCTTCACAAGGAAATCAAAAGACCGAAAGATGGAAAGAAGAATTTCCTTTCGCATCTCTTGTTATTCGCCCTGAATAATTTATATTCTGCATAATATGGAGTAAGAACTTTCGAGGAGCAAAAAACTTAAAAGATTCCTTCCACCCAACAGCGAACGGATCGCCTTCGTCTGCGTGCTCACAACTAAAACCGTGGGCATACCACTTCAAGTGGCACTCTCTGTCTATACCCAATCCCTAAAAGTGTAGTTGAAATGGGAACAAAAAACAACACCAACTTCAAAGATGCATAGATGGTCGTGGTACTGGTACTTGGTGCTGCTGCTGATGGTGATGGTCAAGAACCTTTTTGGCTTCAACTGATGGCCATCTCTCGTTTTACACACCGTGTCGTCTGACTGTGTACACCACCTCTCCTTCGTTAGTTGGTTTGGCTCTGAACAGAAATTTCAAAAGAAACCTGTTGGAATTTTCAAAAACTAAAGAGCAAAAAGTTAAGAGGAGAAAACATGCACGCTTGATGCACCATACCTACCTCCCCATATCCAGGCGGCTCTATCGCCAGCACTTAATATTGAGGACTTACTTACTCCTTACCCCATTCAATGGCACCGTGCAACTCGTCCACCCAATTATTTTCGATTTTTCTTTTCGTTGTTAAGTAAAAGAAAAACACAAAACATCCGACATAACATAGTGAGTATTTTCTCCTACTAACGCGGGGCATGCTGCATGCAGTGTACGTACCTACAGAAACAAGGGTTATTGCATGCAACAACGTGCGGTGTCCTTTTTTTCGGGTAAAAATACTTCTTCCTTAAAATTTCAAACAAGAAAAAGAAAACATGCCAACCTTACTGAGAGAAAACAAAAAAATTATTCATGACCAAGATGCTGGTCGGATGCAGTACATCCAACATCCAACATTCAGTGCACTAACTAAAGTCCGTTCTTGACTCTATATGCACGCATGAGGTATATACCTATGTGAAGGTAATTCTTTTCGTCCTCTGGATTCCTGCATTTGATGTTTTTGGTCAAGGCACTCACCTGTTTGGCGGGTTTGTTGCGCGCTGGAATTCATGCATCATATTAAAGCCTGCGGGCTGCTGCGTTACTATAATCGCTTAGCGTTGGAGGACGCAGAGAGGCGATGCGATGGCGGCGCGCGAACCCGCGTATACACGTAGGTTCGACCATCGTTTCGTTATTTCCATGTTGTTGTTTTTTCGCGTGGAAAATGCCGATTTGATAGGCTACCGTGATAATGAATCGCGCGGTATGAAAAGTTACACAGCAAAAAGAATGTGTGTGTGCTTGTATGCGGTTGCATTGGGTGGGTTTCCAGTGTATCTAGATGGAAATAAATTCTTCAAATAAATAAACAATTGCTTACCTATTGTGCGTGCTTTTATAATGGTTTCTGGGGGATGCAGGTTTAATCATTTTCGATAAATTTGAGGAATTTGGCGGCTGATCAAAGTCGAGTGTTTTGAAAGTCGACAGGGATGTGCATGGATGTATTTCAAGACGGGAATACAATTCGTGCCCACTCGTATTTTGGAACAAAGCTGACGACTAGAGACGTAGGTACATAAGTTTGACATTCTCGGGGATATAGGTACCTCGGGGGTAGGTAGGTACAGAACAGATCTACTTTTTTGGATAGAAAATTATATGAATTTTTTTATTGTTTAGTTTCAAACTTTTGATAGTTTAAGTAGGAGACCTGCCAATTCAAAATATATTTGCTCCTATTGCACTTTGCTAACAATAGCATTTTGTTCATAAAATAATATAGAGAAATGTTCTGGCATGACATACTTACAGGAGGAATGCTTATTTGCATTAGTAGTCCAACAAAATGCAGTATGTCAATGCCATGAAATATTTCCGTGTCAGACGGCCATTTTGTTGTAAGAACACTTCTGCGATATTGCATTCTATTTGCCGAAATGACTTCTGTTATCGAATGTAGTTGGAATGTGCAGCTTTTGCAACACGCCAATTGGGTTCGTAGTAAGAAGAGGTGCATTACTCTTAAATTAAACTTCTAGTATGTTGGAGCAGACGGTCATTTACAACTTTATTGACAAGCTCATACCATGACGCCGAAAATTGCTTTGCATTATAACAAATAGACGTCTCTCAGCCAGAAAGTTAATATTACTACCAAGCACCACTCTGCGTTATTAGGTCATTTTTATTATGCCCACATGGTCTATATAGATCATTGATTTCCTCAGTTTGCCACAATAATACGTGATCCAACTGTTGTTGTACAAAATGGAAATCAATGATCTATATAGATCACAAATAAAAAAACCCCTATATTGTTACCTTTCATATCACGGGCTTGTAAAATCGACCTTAGAGATCGGTTAGACCACAAACTCCACGTAGTAGACTACAAGCTTCCGAGCAGCAAACCGATTTTCGCCGGAAATTTTGACACAAATTCTGATCTCGAAAACGTAGTTACAAGTTATCTTTCTGTGAATTGCCCGGGTTTACATAGCAAACTGTAACATACTTTACTTTAAAATTGCACGCTTTAGGAAACATTGCAGACAGCTTGTAGGAAGTGTCTCTTGACAAGTTTTTGGTCAGCTCTATTGCGAAGGATGCATAATTGCATCTTCATCTATCATCTTTTAAAAGCGGAAGTGAATCTAAGGTTCCAGATAGGGTTCGTGGGTAAAATGCCACCATCTTAAGAAATAATTATCAATGCAATTCCCCTCGGTTTGAAGCCAATTTGACGAATTGTCGATTTTATTGGCTGTTGGCCCTTCTACCAAATTAAAAAAAAAAATCCACAAACAATGCAACGGAGAAACGCCTTAACAACTTATATTTTTCTCCGCTCGAAGAACCTCCAGGCAGTGTTGCCAGAATTTCAAAATGGAAAATGCTAGACTACAAAAAAAAAAAATGCAAGAATGTATGAAGCAAAAAAAAAATTCTAGACAAAATAAAATTCGTTTTCATCAGCTTTTAAAAAAATAATAATAATCATCCAAACGCAGAAATTTTGACCTTAACCAAGTGAAATTTTTGCTCGGCTAAACAAAATGGGTTAGAAAATAAACAAGTAGGTATCTATTTGTTGTTGAAAATTTTCGAGTTAAAAATGTTAAATCATACTGTTAAAAATAACACACTTTATTAGTTGGTATCAACAATGTTGCTCTGTTGTTATTTAATAATAACTAGCAAACCCGACGAACTCCGTTTCGCCACCAGATGGCTTCGTTTTTTGTAACATTTCGTTTGAGGATTAAAAGATGAAGAAAAATTGTTTTTTTTTTATATTTGAAAAGGAAAAACTTTATTTCATTTCGCAACAGTAATGAATTCATTTCGATTACAAAAATGAAGTGTAATTTAGTTGAACTTCTGTAAGTAAAAAATGAAAGTGAATCCAAAGTAAATACTGAATCGATGCGTTATACGTATCCGCAAATTATCCGCTTCATTGAAGTGCTCTTTGGTAAACCACATTTTTTGTTTTTTGGTCTGACGTTAACACAAACAAAGCGGATGGTTTCCCAACTCGTGAACACGCAACATATAGCTGCCCATGTGAAAAACAATGATTTTCTAAATGAAAAAATGCTTGCAACTGTTCCACCATCGACGAAATGAAATATATTTGCAGAAATTGATTCGGTTCATCTGGTGTTGGCTGACCTGGTGAACTTCGTACCACCTAATTTTTATCTATTTGAAGCTTTTTTTTTGGATTTAAACTTAGTTTGGTGATTAAATAAATTTTTTTAGTAATTCAAATTAAATTCAATGCCTTTTATTTTGATTTGCATGTTCAGTGGCAATATTAATGCTGAATGTGCAGTTCGGTATAGCCTTCTAACAAAGTTGCTGTTATTCCAAATGAAGCCAATGCCAGGGCAACTCATGCTGCGATCAAATCCGTGCCAAAAGCAATGAAATTAAGAACGTTTTGGCAGTACCTCCGGGAGCACCCAGAAAGTAAATAAATAAATAAAGTTCTTTTGTTCACAGCTTCCATCAAAGAGTCATACGCAGCAATCATTTGTTGTCGATTCAATTGCAGAACATTTTTACGAACTGCTTCGGCTAATGCTTCAGTATCGTATTGTTTTGTTGTTCTCTTTGCAATTCGTGGTTGAATGCATCGTGTATTGGACGATTAGGTGATATCATGCCCAACTGCGCACTTTATTCGCTATCAATAAACACTTACTCTAAAAGAAATATTTGTAACTTTAACAGCCTAGAAGAAAACTAACCACACCTATCAACTTGGTTGGTAAGCCTTCTTCGTTTACTCTCCACACCGGTACCGAAGGTGTTATGGTAGCTTTGAGCTGCCCTCTCCATAACCCTACTCACGAATGAGCATATTACCATGATTGTTACTAATTCATTTTTCGTAACAACCCCTTCGTGAACACTCAAAACGCTCAGCAACTCCTGTTGCCTGTCATCATTGTCATCATCGTCATCTCAATCACCCCTCCATTTGAACTTACCCACCTATTCAAATGCAAGGATATTGAAAATAGGTACTTCCCAAACAAAAATGATGGATACAAACAAATCAAAGTATCTACTTCATTTCAAAAAGTTACTTAATGTAACATAGTAAACATAAACAAACTTATTAGGTAGCTATATCGTATATTAAAAAATAAAGTTCAAAATTTTTGACAACAACAATTTGCTTGGAAAATCATTAAAATAATTGACAACAACAATATTGCTTTTAAAATTTAAAATATTTTTTTTTGTATTTGAAACTACTCGATTTCTATCCAGTTTATATTTTTTTCAAAGTGCATTTCCCCATGAAAAACGAAATATGTGCCTACAACGCCAACTGTTGAGAATTTTTCGACTTTTCTTTTTTCATAAACCATCCCTGATCTAAGACTAACAAAACAAAATAAAAATCATTCAAAACGGTTAAGCCGTTCTGGAGTTATATCGTCAGGAAGGAAAACCCGACTTATTTTTATATAGTAGATAATAGTTGGCGCAACAGGTCTGTAGGGACTAAAGGGCCTAGCTTCTCGCAACCATTCGTTTTGTGTGAGTTTTTCATTTTTTTGGAGCGAATGGAAGGGATCTACAATTTTATGCCGGTTCCAAACGGGACGATTGAGAAGCTCTTTCATGACAATTATACTCTCGGATGTTTGTCAGACGTTCGCGAGAGGTGGCGCAGTGCTAAAAACCCTGAGTTGGAATTTGGGTTTTTTGCGGGATTCGAACCTGGACCCCTCGCTTAGTAGTCCAACACACTAACCACTAAGCCACTGCGACCACTCTGTTGTTATTTACGACCTAGAAAATTTGGAGAGGAAATTGATAAATCGGTTTTTTTTTTAACAGGGTTGTAAGTTGACTCGGTTATTTTTAATCCACTAACTCTGTAGGAGCTATATTAACAGTATTACTTGGTAGTTTTTAACCGAAAGTTGGTTGAATTTAAATGAGTGATTTCTCTGTGTCTAAATGCCTGTGTAGTGTACCTCTTTCTTTAGTCAGAAATTCCGTGCCTCAAAATAACTGAAAAAATAATAAAAGTAAAAAAACGTGTTTAAATACAACGAATTTCATTTTATTATTAAAATATCAGTCTTCAGCGCAAACAAAATATCAATAGTACCAATTTTTGAAATATATATATCTATGGTACCAACACTTTCACTTGGAGGAATCTAACTAGAGTTGTTGTACTTTTTTGACCTATGAGGGCTTTCTTCTACTTCTTCGGTATTTTCTTGTTCTTGATAATCTTCATCATCATCAGATTCATTTATTTTAATTTATTTTAATTAGGTACTAACTTTCTTTTCAAAGATATAAATAAAAGAAATCATATTTACCTTTTCATTATCAATGTTAAACCAAATAAACAATAAACTTTTCAACAAATTAAATAACTGCACACAATATGACGAAACACAAGTTCTTCAAAACAAAACACAGATCAGTTAATATGGAAACGATACTTCCAGAAAACACTAGCTTTCAGTTTGGATAAGATCCAAATCCTTCGATTCACGGCTTCTATATCTGCATTAGACCATCTATCTATACGTCTCTGTACACGATAGACTGGATTCATCGCACTTACACTTCCCCGCTCACGTTGCACATTCCATCTGATGTATGGGAAAGTTAAGGAAAACATCCTGAAACTTCGTTGCAGTACATATCAGCTTTGTACACTAATGACCCTAATTCCAGAAAAAAAAAATTAAAAATTTAACAATACAAAAAAATTCTAGAAAAGCATTATTTGGCATTTTTCTGTTTTAAAAAAATGCTTTCTAGTTTTCGAAAATGCTAGATCTAGCATTAAAAATGCCAGAATGGCATCACCGCCTCCAGGATGTCAATCATTCCAGTCTTCCTTTCAGTTGGCGCCTCATACTTATACTTTTCAATCATTCTTCGTACTAACTCCACCAATTACTCAGCTCCAAACAGCATTCTTCTTCAGCTCACCACAATCATTCGACATTGTGATGCAAAGCAAAATTACCAACTCAGCTAATGGCTTGGCTCTATTCCCCCAAGTACAACATTCCGAGTTACTATTATTTGCACAAGAAAATCAGTTATATCCCTCATACCCAGCAATCATCTACTTAGGTAACAATTTATTAACCACTTCAACCGCCATCCTTCATTTCATCATCTCAACGCGTTTAGTGTGGCCACATCTGAGAGCTAATGCACAAATGTATACCTCCATTGCTTTAAACGGATATACGACTCCCCTTCGGCGAGCAAAAAAAAAAAAAAATATGCACAACTAGTTTCTCATAGAAACACGCCATTCGAACGCATCGCCATTGCCATCAACGTGTTCCATGTTTCATTGGCAACGCAATAACAACATCAGCATCTCTCTCTAGCCATAATCAGTATTGAACTTGATCGTATAAATCATTTAACTTGATCAATAAATCAATGTCACTTCTCACACATACATGCAACATTGAAAAAAATATATATCTGCTTTAACGATCGTTCACTTCTTGTGGTTGAGCATCCACATCATCATCGTCGTTTGAGAAAACATGATCTGATGGTGGTGCGATCTTCGTATACGAGTATATATATATATTCTCTTAAATATGCTTTTGATAATAATACCGTCTTACTGCGGAATTACTACTATTATGGGATGGAGATCCACTGTTGCTCGTACGAATGAGAATTACAAAAAATTACAAAGTGTTGTTTAATGGAAAACCATGAATGCATCAACCGAAAGAATGATTCGACCAATGACACGGTACGTTGCGACACCAGGACGACGACGACGCATTGAGAAAATTCATCAGAAAATGAGATCAGGAGATAAATCAGCAAAAATGAATAAAAATCAGTCACGTCCGCATGCTACTTGAGGTGAAATCGTTTATATTGATTGCCCGTGTGATCGTGCTTCATAGGTAGTTGTAGAAGTTTCAGTTGGTGTGTAGCTGCATTTACATACAATAAATGCAAGTCAGTCTATTTTTCTTGTTACATTCATATCGTAGGATGTCACATTCTTTCTCATAACATGTCAAAATATTCGATGCCCAATGGAGATGCTTTCTCATATTAATTATGTGGGGAAAGAAAATATAAGTCTCAAACCTGAATATACATTTCAGTAATTTAATGCAGTTGCAGTTAGCCTGGACTATTTACTGATTTTATGGGGTCCAGTAGAGCAGTAAAGTGTTTTTTTATTTGTCCAGACGAAGAGCTGTTCGTTGAGATTGGTTACATATTTAAAACCGACTTTCGGCACTCCTCTTCGCATTCAACCAATGAGTACCTACTATATATTATTGACCATAGTCTGCGTAAACCCGTGCTCAATCGAAACTATTCGTTCCACCATTTCTCTTTGATTTATGTAAGATTTAAAAAAAGATGGTTATTCCTCAGAAATGCCTTTAAAGCAAACGTATCTTACTAAGCATCTTCATTTATATTAAAAACTGAAAGCACCTTTTCGAAAATTGAGCACATCAATTTCGACTTTTTGAACATTGCTAGGCCAGACGCAAATTTTTATTTCAATTCGCATTTGTTTTTTTGTTCATCTTCCGTCCAGCTTCCGCAAGTTTGATTGGAAAAATATTTTCTTATTGAATACCGGAAACAAAGGCCTGTTACCCACTTTATTTCAAAAACATGCTGCTACCTCCAAGCTAATTTGTGCTAAAAATGGCCTACAAGATAGCCACTCTTAGCAGTCTCCTTGCGCGTTTATGACCCTATTTTGCGGCTAAAACCACAGCTTTGGACATCTTACACTGATCCATTATCTACCTACCTATATATTTACGAAATTTCAATTAATATACCCTATGGTAGAGCGCACTCAAAAAAAAAAAAAGGGAAGACTCAGGAAAATAAATAATAAGTAGGTGGTACTTGTCACGCAAGTGAATTATCCTTAAACAATGAACAAGTCCCCCGAACACACTATAGCATGTATCTTTTAATATGATTTCTCTCTCGTTGCCTCTCCACAGTCCCCATATCATACAAGTTTTTTTCTTATTTTTAAGAAGCCGTAGGTATTATTAAAGCGTAAAACATTTTCCATCATTAACTGTGTGCGCGCACATTTATCCTTTAGGGCAATAACAGCCAAGCGTTCGGCCCTGTATAATGCGCTCAGTAGTTTACCATGGCCTATAATAATCTGTTCGCCATTGTTTGCTATTGCCACAGGAGAATGGTTTGCCGCAAATTGAAGCAAAAGACTGTGTCGGTTGTTGCTATGGTATGCGGCCGCAGCAAGTGTTGTAATTCATGCCTTACGCTTACACCATTATCGAACTGATTGATCGAGATTTATCTCGCGATTTTATTGGGTGCATAAGTGCAATTTTATTTGTGGAATTTATTTGCACTTATTGGCCATAATTGAGAATAATCATTTTATTAATAAAATAATGCGGATTGTGTATGAAACAGAATCCGAATGTAGAGAGAGACGACGAAAAACCAGAACAGTTGAAATTTATTATCCAAAAGTCAAGCGTATAAATCAAATTCGGTCAACGAAACACAATGAATTTGTATTCGTTTTAGCCTGAAAGCAAAAGGAAACGAAACAATATAATTAAGAGAACAAAGAGCGAGCCATTTAAACACCTAAAGATGGCTTCATTTAGGTTCCATTTATATGTAGATCCCATTTAAATTTATTAATAACTTAGGTTGGATGTCTCGTTCTTTTTTCTTGGATACCTATACCTATATCCATCTGACATGAAGAAGAATGTGGAGATGTTTTTTTGTTTTTCAATTAATCAGAGGAATATTTATGGATTCACTATGCTGTGGTGGTATTTGGAGAAGGCAAGTTTCTATGGAATTGAACTTTAGATGTATAAGTGCGATCGGTGGAATTCTTCCGGTATTTGTTGGCTCAATTTGACTACTTTTTGGACCTAACTTTAATCGGTGGTTTTCATTGCCATTCGAATTTCAAACGAATAAACACCCACTGCGGTATTAGCACAGATAATTATTATATATAGGTAGTTCGCCAACGGAAAGCCCTAAACTAGCAAAATTTATGACTAGCGAAATATGTAATTCACGCTTAACTTTTCAAATGGACTTACTAGATATACAAAAATGTTGCTTCTAGTTCAAATTATCATTCGTGCTGATGCAACGCTATCAATAATCAATCAAAAAATATTGTGCCCAGTATTTTAACTTTTATTCAGCGACAGTAAATTTGCCATTTTTTCTGCAGTTTCATTTGAATTAAAATAAATACATACTTACTCATAACTGATTTTTTAAAACCCAACATTACTAACTTGTATCAATTATTTTTATTCTCCACACAGGTACAAATGGCCTCCGAAGACGTGGTAGACAAACCTACACCCGCTACCAAACCCTCGAACTAGAGAAAGAATTCCACACAAATCACTATTTAACCCGACGACGAAGAATCGAAATGGCGCACGCTCTCTGCCTAACAGAAAGACAAATAAAAATATGGTTCCAAAATCGACGAATGAAATTGAAAAAAGAAATCCAAGCGATCAAAGAACTCAACGAACAAGAAAAACAGGCGCAAGCACAAAAGGCAGCAGCAGCCGCTGCAGCAGCGGCGCAAGCGCAAATATCGGATCATAACTAGGAAAAAATGTTTATTTTTAATTATAAGCATAATAATTATTATAAACAATAATAATAGAATTTATTTTAGTTTTGTTTACAGCAAAAAACACGGAAAATTAATTTCGTTTTATTTTGTATATTTTTTTTTTATTTTTTTATTTGTTTGCTTAGTGATTAATTTAAAAAAAAAATGTCTCAATTGATTTTAATACATCTCTGGCATGCAAGTGAACGATGGTTAAAAATTATAAATTTTAAATCAAATTCTGTTGATATGAATTTGAATTGTGAAAATAACAAACAGGAAAAAAAAAACTAAACAATTTAATAAATAAATAAATTTAATTTAACAAAATTTTTAATTAGTTTAGACAAAAAGAATTTATCAAAACGAAAAAAAGAGTTGAAATAAAAGGGTGGACAAAACAAGAAAAATTTTTGTTAAATTTAATTATTAATTTTGTTCTTAGATCGGATTTTATTTTTTTTAATATTTCTTTTAAAGTTTTGAGAATCGATTCGTAGCGTTGTGAAATTTGTTAAGAATTATCTATTTGTAATGATCTCTGAAATATTTATAGATTTACTTTTCTGTTTGCAATATTTTGTACCAATAATAATTGAAATTTGACAGTGAAGGAGCCGGGGAGGACTTAAATCATATTCTTATTTTTAGCAAATTTTTTTTGGAAGCATTTTAAAGTCAGGACAATAATTTTAGCCTTTGATTTCTCCGGCTGAGGAGATTAGGTTTCCAAGTTAAAGAGACAAGCGTTAAGGACACTGTTGATGTTTTTCAAATAACCTCTTAGTGGTCACAGTAAATAATGTTGTGATAAATTTGTATGTTTATGGTCACGAGACCAAATGTGTTTAAATTGGTCGGAAAAAAAATTCGAAGAGTTTAAGTTGTCGAAAATGTCCTTTCGTTGAATTTTGATTGTCCATACGACGTCTCGGTAATGGTTTACCATATTCCGGCATTTTCAGAGGTAGAAATAGCCATCTGGAGAGTAAGCACATTTTTCAATAATTCACTTAGGTATCTTTTATACGGTATTTAGTTGTACTACGAGTAGCTCAAGGGACGGATCGCATGCGTTTAAATGCTGCTCCTCCTTAAAATCAGTCTTTACAATAATTGTTTGTCTATCGAAATTCAATGGGCAAGACTCCTTACTCAAAAGTCCAGAAGCAAAGTAGAAAAAATGCAAAAAGACCCCGAAAATCACTCTCGAAAAGGAAATACGTAATTTTTCTTTATTCACAAAGTGGTCGAATATTAAAAAGAATTCCATCCACAATCGGTAAGTGCATACTTAGTGTTGCACTTATCAAAGCTGTAGGCTAATTAACCACGTTTTCCTATCTAAATAATGTGAAGTGACCTCCTTATATGGCCTGCCTCAATTTCACTGTCAAATTATGCTCTGTTAACAACCTAATAAATAAAAAAATAAAAACTACTTCGCCTATCATTTGCCTGTTACACCTTTAACTTACGTTTTGTTTAGAACAATTTAATTTTAAGTATTTTTTTTCCACATATTTTACTTGTTTAATAAATTTTGTGCAATAATTTTGTATGTATATATTTTCCTGTTGCAATGAATCCAACAATTTTTTGTTCTTTTTTTTATATACACAATTTAAAAAGACATTAATAATTAATGTATCATACAAAAATTTTCTTAAGAACTGATTTCTTTTGATATTATTTGCGAATTCTTTTTATTTGTTATTTGTTATTAATATTTAAAAAAAAAAAAAAAATAACACAATTTTCTAACAAAAGTTCAATGAAATAAAATAAACGTCCTTACATTTAAAATAAAAAGAAAAACATACATAAACATCAATATTTTTTAAATAATAATATTACTATGCATATATTTAAAAATAAATAAATCGGTTGTTAAAAAGAATAAAAAATAAACTTATTTGCAATGTACTTACTTTCCTAAACTTAAACTGTGAGATGATCCTAAACTAAAAGTAAAATATTTTTAATTAAACAAAAAAACAAACACTGATGATAATAATACCTACATACTATTTTCAAAAACAAATACGTAAATGGGCAGAAAATTCTACAAGAACTACAAAACTATAACTTGAATCCAGTGAAAAATATTTTTCAAAAAATAAGTAATAATAAATTATTAAATTTATTACTTATCTCTCTATTACTATTCCTAGAATTTAATTTTAAACAAAGAAAAAAAATAAAATAAAAAGATCTACTACCTATTGTGCAAACACAAAAAACTTGAAACAAATATACGTAAAAGAAGTGAATACTTATTTTCATAAAGTCTGTAAAATAATGGAATACATTACATGTATACTTAAAAATATTATATATTAGTATTAAAGACGTAAATAAAAAACTAAAAATGGAAATGAAAAAAAATATGGCAACTAAACAATACTCTATTCAGGATGTAAATTATTAAGGTATAAGCCCTCATTGGACATTTATTTTTTCTGTTTTTGTAAAAAAGAGGAGCACACGAACAAAATGAGTAACTAAACTAAATACGTAAAACACACGAGAATTTAAATTATTAATTTATTACTATGAAAGAAAAAAAAACAAAAACAAAAATTGATAGGACACTCTAAACAGAATCCTTCAGTATGATGTATACGTAAATAGACTATAAGTTGATATTAATATTAAAACAAAAAGAACAAAAAAAAATAGAAGGAAACTTTTTAGCTAAGTTAATTTATAGTTGAAAACAAAAGAAATAATGAATAGAGTAAACAAAAAAAAACTGCGCAACAAATATACGTAATAAAAAAATACAGTGTTTTATAAATACCTATATATGTAATAAGATAATTTATTTATCTAGAGCAAGCAAGAAAAAAAAGTATATATATATATCTATGTATAATGATTATAAGTAATAATGTATATTTAAGTTTTCTTTTTTCGTAGAAAACAAATTCATAAAAACCCAGTTTGATGCCGCTACATGCAGTTGGACTTAGATTTTCAGTAACTGAATTGCAATTCTACTGGCATTGTTAGCAGTGGTCATTGTAGTGATCTTATGTTCTTAAGTTTACAAGTTTTAAACGAAAACGAGTGTTGCGGTTTTTAATGGAGCTGCAAAGTGCAACAAAAACAAAAACAGTTTCTACTGGTAAAATAAAAAGAACAACAAAAAAAGAATAGTTTAATTTTGTTTAGTATTAAGTTGTAAATGATATTATTATAAAATATAATTTAATTTAAAGAATTATGAAAATAAAACAAAAACGAGAATTATTAAATTAAAAACAAAAGCTAACATTTTTTTCATTTAATTCAATTGACCAGAGTTTCTTCTGTAGCGTAATGAATTTAAGTATAAGGTAAGGCTAGGCTAAGTGAGTCTTGGTAAAATAAAGTCAAGCTCATAGACCAAGATCATAGGTCGGTTGTAATATCTGTACAACATGCGGATGGATCGCTATTGGCGGATACTCAGACTCACTCCAACCTTATAGTGCAAGGCTCAAAGGCTGACTTTAACAATAAGCCTTGTTATGATTCTCTTTCATCCGGGGAACTTGAGACATCTCATTTAATAGTTAAGGACAATTATCATTGAGCAAGATGCAAATACAAAATGTGTTGGGTTTTCTTAAACGATCGTCAGTAATTTTTCGAAGTATTTTCGAAGAGTTGGCAAAGGATTTGACATGATATCGATATTTTGGGTTTGTGGGGAAGTAGTTTTGAATACCCTCTAATGGACCCCTCCAAGTGCATACACATATAATTTGAACTCATGGTTCTGTAACAGAAGCTTCTTTTTATGACAAAAGTCTGTATAAACCAACCACTCTAGAATATGTATAAAACATGTTAGGACCGCTTTTGCAGGAAATACTCCAAAGATGCGTAGCTATAATATTATATTTCCTCCCTCTTAATTGTAATAGCAAAAATTTCTCAAATCCTTTTATACAGCTTCTCATTTGAAATTCATACAATATTTTATGGCCAGCCAGATAAGTACAGGCCAAGTTTCTTGCCGCCATGCCGCCCGTATGATGTCAATGTGCATTAATGAATTCCATTGCAATAAAATAAACGAGAGAAATTGAATTTTCCGTTCAAGGATAAAAAGAAAAAAAAAAAACAACTATTACATACAGAGAAGGTCTTGTGCATCAGCAAATTTCTGCAACCATTGAACAATGACTATCAGTATATACACAACTACAGACGAGTACGACGCGAGTAGCTACGTTTGTGCATTTAAATCCTTACAGAAACTATTAAATCAATGAACTTAATAAAACTTACCGCCCAGTGAGTTGGCTAGATTCCTTTTCCTTATTGGAAAATCGGGGAGCGCAATCAATTGTGAAAACGTCGAGATAAGGTCATAACTCTTAGATGGAGAGAGCTTTTGCCTAATGCAGTCCCCTAGCTCGCAGTAGTTTTCCAGCTGTATTGTAAAGTTTCAGATTGCCTTCGTATAATGAGGTTCTATTGCGTTCTGTATTAAGAGGACGAGACTTGAGTTTGTTTTGCAGAATGTATTACATGAATAAATTGAGCATTTTGCTTCGTGTGTTTTTCATCAAGTTGTCAATCGCTTTATATGAACAGATCGCTTTATTTTTAACTTATTTATAAAGGGAGGGGTCTAGCTGTAACAATTAATATTGTAGTGTTGCAATATAGTAGTGATACATTTTAGGAGGACATTACATTACAAGAAGCCGTCTTTTTGATTTAACAATTTTTAATTCACAAATCTTCTGAAATAAAAACTAAATATTGCTTCCGACCTAAGTAGCAACTAATGAATAAAGGCGAATTTGTTGGGCCGTTTTAACGTGTTGCATTTACAAATATTAAATATATATCCGTATGGAACAGATCAAAAATTGGATTTTATATTTCTTTTTTGACAATGGAACCCAGTTGGAGGTTAAATTTAAGCTTCATCTGTCTACAAATTCATTAACTTTGTCACTAATGAAATAAATTCATAGATTCAATTGCATTTTAAAGTTTCAGTGAGAACATGCATTTACATTTTTTTTAATATTCAGCCATTAACATTACCCCTCGTTCAGAATTCCACTGTGCGCTCAGTTGATAGCCATTTGTTTTTATTTTTTCAAATATTTGCGTATACAAGACAGCTTTACATCGCCCCGACAGTTCTCCATATGTTATGTAGCTATGTTACCACTTCTGCGCAGGAACTTGATAAATGACGATTTCCATGTTATCCGAAAGACTGTGCTGTCAAAGAGAGCTACATATTATGTATATGCCAAAATTTTTTGATATAACTCTGAGTGAGTAACTCAGAAAAGTGTCCGCTTGCTTCCAGTGGCTGGAGGCGAAAAAGATAAACACACTAATTTCTTTCAAACTACCTATTTGTATTTTTTCGCCTAACAGTATACGGAGTTGTATTTTCATATTAATTTTGATCCCAATATTTAGAAAAAATCTGGACAATAATGCGGTAATCTGGCATATGGAGCAAACATGAAATATATCTGTCATTAGGATGCGTAGTTATACAAGCTTAACACAGGAGTAGCACAAGAATGACTTCATTGATAGGATATGCAAGATTCGAAGGAAATGAAAAGATACTAGTACGAAATGAACTGAAACTGAAATCAGTCTTGAATTCAACTATTACTTATATTGCGCCCTAGAATTGCATTTTTTTGTTATTTATGTGCAATTGTTAAAATATAATTTAAAAAAAATAAAAATACCTACAGTAGAAGTTGGTTATAACGACGGTGAAAGGACCGAGGAAATAAGGTCGTTATAATAGGTGGCCGCTATATCCGACTGCCTTCCACAAATATTCAGGAAAAAAAATAAAAAAACATTTACGTACGAATGAAAGCAATTAATTTTGTTATTAAATTGAATTAATTCACATTAATTTTTAATTTATTTTAGAGTTTCGGAAAAAAATCAATTTTGTTTGTTTTTGTTCACGATTTTTCCATATTGTGGACACTGTTGAGTGCGAAACACCAAACTCTTGTGCAATTACACTATTTTTTTCACCTGCCTCCAAACGAAAGATAATTGCTGCCCTTTCCTCTACAGAAAGATTAATCCATTTTTTTCCAACTCATAACTTGGCTGCAAATTAAATCAAAAGTTGTCCCGGCGACACATCAGATAAAATGCCATAATATTCAACAGAAACATAATGTAGGGACACAGTTTCACAATGTAGATCTGAAATACCGTTAGTCTGTTAATTTGTAAAATTTAAAGAACAAACAAGAAATATTCAGATGCATGTGCGTTTTTTTTTTTTATTTTCTCTCATTCCATCGTAATAACCGACTACAATGATTGATATTTTTCCAAAAATTGGTCGTTATATCAGACGTGTCGTTATATACGACGACGTTAAAATATAATGAAACTAACCAAATGTTAGGAAAGTGGACGTTATAAGCGACTGGTCGTTATAAGCGAGACTTCCACTGTAGATGTTTAGTTTAAATTTCCATTTTCTTTCCTGACTACCTACTCTTTATGTTTCTTAAACATTGTAAACAAAGTATAATTGAGCGTGTTCGGCACGGCCGGCGTAGGTACATTAAATTTCTTCTTCTTTATGATAATTAGGTACGTCGGACGTCGCTTTGTAAACAACCGCTTCCGAAAGGGTAGAAATAACAAATAAACAGAAGTGCAAACACTGCATACAAAATTTTTCATTTATCTGTAGGCAGAACATTACATAATACCTAAATGCTGCCTCAGATAAAACTGCAACGTTTGGAAATATCATGAATTTGATCAATAAATTCACATTATAGTTTAACATTACAAGACAGTTATACTCTCGGATGTTTGTAAGACGTTCGCGAAAGGTGGTGGAGTGAAAAAAATCCTGAGTTGGAATTTAGGTTTTTGCGGGATACCCCGGAAAAAATGCTTTGGAAGAAGAGGCAAATAAAAATAAAGAATCAAGAAACCTAAAGCAAATCTGCCTTGCAGTCAAAAACAAAACGAAGACCAAGCCCAAAAAAGGCAGAAGATACAAGTTCCAGTGAGGAAGAATATTCAGTTTGCGCTTATTATTTTGGCAAATATTCAGAATCCCTTCCTAAGGAACAGTGGATTCAATGCATTTTCTGCAAAATGTGGATTCACACTAGGTGCGTGGGAGAGAATTCAAATCAGCTCTTCTTCCAATGCCGCAACTGCGAATCTGACTAGTAATTTTTGTTTGCTTGCTTTCTTCTTACTTACTTACTTAAGGTGGCGCTACAGTCCGGGGTGGACCTGGGCCTCAACCAATACGCCTCTTCAGTTAGCGCGATCTTTGGCTAACTGCCTCCAGTTGCGCACTCCAAGTTGGTTGAGGTCCCCTTCCACTTGCGCGTGCCACCTAAGGCGAGGTCTTCCTCTACTGCGTTGTCCCTCCGGGTTGGAATCGAAGACTCTCCGGGCCGGAGCGTTGGTGTCCATTCGCTCTACATGTCCTAGCCATCTTAGACGACTAATGCGTACTTTGACCAGGTCGATGTCGCTGTACAGCTCGTAGAGTTCGCTGTTAAATCTTTTCCTCCAAAGCCCGTCAACGCAAACGGGACCAAAAATCACTCGAAGAATTTTGCGTTCGAAGCGACCAAGAAGATCCTCATCCGTCTTTGCTAGGGTCCATGCTTCTGCGCCATAGAGCAGGACAGGGATGATGAGGGTCTTATATAGAATCTCCTTAGTGCTTCTTGACAAGGCCTTACTAATCAACTGCCGTCTTAGGCCAAAGAAACAGCGGTTGGCAAGTGTGATTCTTCGCTTGTGTGATGTGTGAGGTAGACAAAGTCTTTTGTTTTACCCTCATTCACCACTAAACCCATTTTTGCCGCTTCTGTACTAATACTTGCAAACGCACCAGTGACAGCTCGCTGTGTTCTGCCAACAATGTCAGTGTCGTCAGCGTATGCAAGCAGTTGCACAGACTTTTGGAAAATTGTGCCTCTGGTGTTGGCTTGCGAGTTTCGCACAATTTTCTCAAGAATGATGTTGAAGAAGTCACATGACAGCGCGTCACCTTGTCTAAATCCTTTTTTGACATCAAAGGTCTCGGTGAGATTGTTTCCGACCTTTACGGAGCAGTGAGCGTTCTCCATCGTCATTCTGCACAATCTGACAAGTTTGGCAGGGATGCCAAAACTAGACATGGCTCTGTATAGCTCGTCTCTATAAATGCTGTCATATGCGGCCTTAAAATCGATAAAAAGATGGTGAGTATCGATCTGGACTTCTTGGGTTTTCTCCAGGATCTGCCGTAGTGTGAATATTTGATCGGTCGTGGACTTGCCGGGCCTAAAACCGCACTGATAGGGACCTATCAGATCGTTGACGAATGGTTTCAGGCGTTCACACAGTACAGCAGACATGATCTTATAAGCAGTGTTCAGGAGACTGATGCCTCTATAGTTGGCGCAGTTTAGAGAGTCTCCTTTCTTGTGGATCGGGCAAACGATGCTGAGGTTGAGGTTGCTTTCTTCTTACTTATACAAATAATTTAATTGTTTTATTGAAATTTTAAATTAATTTCAACCATTATTTGTGACATTTTCTTGTTTTCTTTTTATGATATATAGGTATGGTGCTACAACCGTCCTTTCATCATGTTACAACCGATACACCGAGAAGGTCGGTGGTAACAATTGACCCTCTCTTTACTCTCCCCTACTAATAATCATTTTAGTGTCCAGGCTACATTTTCGAACTCAAAATTGCATAAATTGTGACCTAGAAAATATTTATTGTGAAGGTTAAACTTGGTTATTAGTAAGGCCCAATGTGCACCTTCTTGTGGACACTTCTGCTGTCATAATATTTGTTGATGATTGTAATTACCAAAGTCATTTAAACCGCATCGAATGGATTTGTTATACCTATAAGTACCCACCATCTTATGCTGTTTTTAATAACCCTTTTGAAACATACTTATATAACATAATCGAAACTAGGTGTAACGTGGAAGCTACCGCTAGTTGTATTCGAATTTTTTATTAAAAGTTTTAATTTTGTGGTGGGTATCTATTTACATACTATAATAACAAAAGTTCAGGTGTCAATTTCAAAGTTATGATATCTATATTATCTAGGTACTTAACTGAACAAATTTCCGGGTTATTACATCAGAAGCTGTTATACCTATACCTTGTAAGTATGTATACCTTCTTTTATATTAAGGCCAGTTTACCTTTTGCAATCGGGTCGAGGAATTCCTATACATGGTCCAATGTAAACCATTTTTTGGTGCTACATACGAGTAAAGGACTATTCGCTCGAACTGCGAACATACGAAAAAAAGAAAAAAACAATTAAAACTGTACTGAATTGAAAATTGCTATTTGTTCTACCACAAAAGCATTACAATTAATTGATCTAACATCTAATCTAGAATAAACCTGCGACTCTATTGATTTAACTAGCTAAATTTACAATATTGCAGCTAGGTATCTGTGTATACAAACCCACTAATGAAAAATTCGATGAAACTGATTCGCGGGTACCTGCGACTAAAAACAGTAGGTATTCATGGGAATGAAATATCAGAGTCTACGAATATTCGCTTGTTCACAGTTCGCAATTCGCGCTCATGTGAATAGTCCTTAAGTCTCTAGATAATTTTCATTTTTAGTTTTACCGTGAATACTAGTGTGAAAAATCCACTTTAATTATAATGTATCTAATTGCACATAGAGGTATAGCGTATAGGTATAGCCACTTCAAAAACTGCATAACAAAATGAGGTCTAGCCACATACTCCACAATACACCAGGCTGTCTTGATAGGTATCTAGTGTCTACCATCTGAGCCGTGCAAATCATTCACATAAATTAACGACTGAATTGATTTTAATTATGCTATTTAAATCAAGGAATATTAAATACCTATACCTACATCACCAAAGCAGAACATGGCCCGATTTGTCTGTCAGTCAGTCGGTACCTACTAACAATTTGTATAAGTATACACTAATTTAATGCTGCCTGACACGATATTTAAATAGCGCATAAGCCGCATGTAGCATGTACCTAGTGTAGCCAGTTCCCAAAGGCGTAGGTACCTACGTTAATTTCAAGTCAAAGGTTTCGTTTGCCTTAGCGTTAGCACCATCCGCCAGTCACAGTCATATCCCAGAGAAGTGATTTTCATTTCTGGTTCTAGATATTCATATTTTCCACACTTTGGTGGTTGGTGTTCTGCGTTGGCTTGAGCTGCGGCTGATTGCAACATTTTGCTTTTGAATTCTGAGGATGGGGTAAAAAAAGAGAAATAGGTATACTCACCACGAGGGTGTTATTTCTCCAGTTGTAATAATGTTGTGTGTTGTGTACCTATTCCCCTACATTGAAACACAAATAGTATGGACATCAACCTTCAGCGGCATGATAAAGTGCTGCTACTGCCGTACAGATGGCTCTGCACAATACTGGGTGACTACAAACAATCCTCACAGAAAAGTTTGCAAATCGTTTAAATTCGTTTTTACAAATAAAGTTTAAAGGGTTTTGTAGCAACTGATATAATGTTCAAATGAAGTATGTTCGTTAAGTGCAAACGCAATTTTGTAAACAGCATTCATAAAGAGCGTACTAATGAATAAAACAACAGCCAACTACGATTTGACTTTTAATTTTGGTGTATCCATTGGTGCACTCTCCACAAATAATTTATTAGCTTAGGTGCCAGCAAAATGTTTTGGGACTTAGAGTTAGAGTGTTAGATTTTATTATCAGGAAAAAATAGTATGTTGCAAAATCTAACACATACATTTTTTATTTCTTCAACAAATTGTTACAAAAATTGAATATTTTATAACGAGCTATTTCAACTGCTTATAATGAAAATTAACACTTTAACTTAAAAAAATTGCAGTAGATGAGTCAACTCACTTCTTATTATGATTTATGAACTTTAGTAGTTTACTAAAATAGGCAACAATAAGCCTTTTTTATGCCCACATGTTCTATATACATAGATCATTGATTTCCAAGGTTTACAAAAACATCTGGATTATTGTTTTAAACTGTAGAAATCAGTGATAGATATTTATATAGAACATGTGGGCATAATAAAAAGGGCATACCTAGTGAAGTCTTAAAATTTACCTCTCTATGTAGGTAAATACCACGAAGATTAGTAGGTACAATATTGTACTCTAAAATTGAAGTACGAACATAATTTTCAACATATTGGTAGATAGGTAGATAAAAGAAAATAAATAATTTTTAAATCACAATTAATCAAAACATACGAAGGGAAAGATAAGTGTGAAAATAAATATCAATATACAGATATCTTGCTTTTTATAATATTGTATATTTTAAAATATTTTGAAACTATATAAAATAGAAAGAGTGATAAGAACTTTTAATTAAATGTACCTACCACTAAAGGGTGTTTAAACTTAATCCTCCGGTTTAAACAAATTTTGAATGTTAATACATACTTCTTTTTTTGATTTTGATTTCGTCTAGCCATTTGAACACAATTAATACCTATACGCAATTCTATATCGGTTTTTGATTGCATTTCTTTTTTTCGGTCACCCTATTGTGTGGATTCATGTTTTGAACTCACCATACAGTGCCATCTGTTGGTCAATAGATAAATCCGATAGGAAGAGGAAAAACGAGAAAAATTTCGATGGGCGGTGCTAGGCAGCCATTAAAATTTGATGAATGCCCACAACTTGGAATGGGTGGGAGTTGGAAATTGCACACAGCCCATTACAGTCCACAATCCACCATGTGCGTTGTAGTTTCACGTGGTGAAACGAAAACATTGGGATTTCTCCTCCAACAGGAGTGTATAGGTATTAATAATATTTAGAGATAATTGTACGTGGATAGTAAGGGTGGGTAGGCAAAATAATCTTAGAATCGTATTGTAAGGGTAGTCGCCGTAGAGTGTGATAAAAAAATATCAACCAACCTATACCTAACCGACATAAAGGGCTGTAGGTACTAACAAATTTAAATCTCGACTTTAAATTTACGGAAGCTCACAATTTCGAAACAACTATGCAAGAGACGGCATTGATAATTTATACTCAGAAATCGGTATGAATAAAACTTATCAGACAAAGCAAATGCTATGCAAATTCTGGGTCTGCAATTTAGTTGACTCAGACCTATTGCTAATTATTTTGTACGCACATTTTTAACATAAAACAATCTAGGAATTGTGAATAGTAACTTTAGTTCTGTTTGTATAGGAAAACCAACGAAATACCTACGTAACTACGGAAAAGCAGCAATTGTTTCGTCTGAAACGAAGTATGGACTGGGGACTACCTACCTATTTGGCTAATATTTCTTCCAGATGAAAATATTTAGACAGAATCATTTGTAAGGTGGGTATATAGCGGAGGTCGACAGTTCAAAGACCTCTAGGTAATTCATAAATCTTCTTTAACTATAGCTATAGTTGTCAAACAAATAAATATTTCCAACAATATCCGATACAATTCCCGGCACCTGAAGAAGAAATGAAGCATCAAGAAGCTAAACGTGTTTATTAGAAGCCAAAGCAATGTCTATTCCATTTTTAGTACTTTTGAGATAATCGTAAAAAAACGTTTCTTAAGCCGTTGATGCCCTTAGAATAATAAAAACCTTTTCATTTTTGAATCTTAGAATAGGTTTTTAAATGCAATTTACCTTTTGTGAATCCTCAATAGGTCTCGGAAAGATTTAGCAATGCATTTTGGAATAGAGTTATTTTGAACATGAATGTTTTGGAACACATGCGTTTTGAAATAATGTTCTCTTCGGATTTCATGAATATGAGCTCATTTTGTTATGTTTTTCGTTTAACACAAACTCATAAAATAATTAAACTACAAACAAATTATAGGTATTAACTATTATAATATAATATTTTAATATAAAATTTTTTTCACTGCGCCAGCTCTCGCGAACGTCTGACAAACATCCGAGAGTATAACTGTCATGAAAGAGCTTCTCATTCGGCCGTTCGGAATCGGCATAAAATTGTAGATCCCTTCCATTCGTTCCAAAAATTAAAAACTCACACAAAACGAATGGTTGCGAGAAGCTAGGCCCAGGGTCCATACAGACAGAGAGTATAAGTATAATAGCAACAAACGAGGTTAACCAGAAAACAAATAAATAAGACTTAAAAAAATAAGAGCATAAATTATTGTAATCAAGAAAATTCGTAACATCTCTTTCGCGAAACTCATAAATAGAATTACATAAACAAATAAACACTTTTTGCGTGTAACATGAAAACTTTTGTCTGGTTATGTTTAGGACAGTTAGCTATAAGGATAATAGGAATAAAATTAGAATGATTGCAATACGAATAGTTTTTTTTTTGTAATTTAGATTTTATTGAATTTTGGAAATGCCCAGTTTTAAGCACCATAACGAAGTTATTTCCTTAAATTGTAACATAATTCTATATTTTGCTTCAGGGACATCTCGTTTTAATGTCCAACAGTAATCCGCTAGCATACGTTAATTCCACTAGCCCTGGTACTGCTTTTCTATGGTATAAATGTTAACGGCGCCCAAAATTTTCAGAAAAGATGTCTAAATGTGATGAAGAAAATGTATTTTCAACGTCATATTGGAACCCAAAGCCTTAGAACTAGATAACAGCTCCGCGACAATATTTTCATAGTCACTTGATCGGTATTTCCTAGAAAATTTTAAGTTATTTTCATGAAGGATTCCCAAGCTGATTTTTCCATGTCCTTTCTAATTTTTGCCTCTCTCAGCTTTGGAAATTTTTCTTTCAAATATAAAAAGCCGTCTCCACTTCTATCCATAGCCTTCACGAAGTTTTTCGTGATGTCGCCACAAATGTAGCAAAACTTGTCGGGATCATTTTGACATTTTCTTGACATTATTTACGAATCACTTAACGCAAAAAACATAAAAACACGCTACGCTTTTCAAATAAAACAAAACTTTAGAATGAATGAAGCAAAAACGCCTGTTTTCAGTTTTTTGGGAAGGATCGGTAGGTGACATGAAAACGAGACCTGATGAAAAATGGCGGTAAGCTGAGTGTAGGCGGGTAATTCAAAATTAGTAGGAAAAGATTTTTTTTGTTATAAAATTTTTTAGACCAGTGCTATCAATGTTATCATCTTCTGCGGTTGCACGTTGGCATTATTGGCAATAGTTTTCTTTTGTACATTGTATTATTATTGATTATGAACAATAATACACCGTTCCCTGCCTCCAAACAAATCTTCACTTACTGTTCCGCTCTAGTTAGAACGTCTTTCCTGTTTCAAAGATTTGTTTTTCTTTTCGCGTGGATATGCAGTTCTTAAACAGGTGTTTCGATGGAGTCGATGTTACTTAAAACAAACTTTAGTGTATACTAGGTAGGACAAATAACTTAAACTACTCAACAGCACAACCATTCACACTGTTAAGCCAGTACAAAGTTTGATTGATTTGCGGATCTACCCGCCATATTTGGAGTACATTAATTTGGATTATTAAAGTAAACAAAAAATTAATTTAGTATTGGAATTGATTTATTTTGATTTTAACTAGGAATAGATTTGTTTTGCTTCAAAATGATTTATGAGGAATACATCGGTTTTGATTCTAACCCACAAATTCAAATCAAAATATGTCTGGAATTAGTTGGCTTTGAAAACAAACAACAATAGATAAATCTCAAGCGGGAGAATTAAAATGCATCGCCAACTCGATTTTTTCACAAAGTGGAATACTTCGTTTTTGATTCTGATAAACACATTATTTGGCAAACAAAAACCTTTATTTGCAGGTGAAATTGAAGCCATAAATTGCAATTTATGAATTAAATTTTTTTAACTTCAACTTCCACAAAAGTCAAAAATTCAAATTTACTGGTCAGGTTTGACAGAAACTGCAAGGCAAGTACACGTAGAGCGAAGTAAATGCTATGCTCGAATTTTCGACTTAACTTAAGCAATGTAGATCTTTATGCATTTATGTACCTATTCCAAACAATGGCTAAGGCCTTTGACTTTGCTACGAACTTTTGGTCAAAGCAAATGCTGGTTTTTGTTCATACGACCCAATATATTTAGGCATTAGGATAATTGGCATATGTGTATACGTATATTTAGCTCTGAACAGAGTTCGATCATTAAAGCGCGCTCGGAACCGTGTGTGCTCAGAGTGTTCAGAGGTTGTTTTATTTTTCCTGTTTTTCTTTTTGTTTCCATCAAATGTGACTGCAAGTGTGCATGTACACGTGTAATCAGCATTTTACTCAGCCTGCTCAGTCAATTTTTTCTGAGCTCATAGAGCGCGCTCTGATCAAGATCATGCTCTGAACGAAAAAAGAAACACAAATTCGAGCTCTGAAGTAACTGAGCTAAAAAATAAAAACGAACTTTTTGTACAACAGTTCAGGTTGTGCTCTGAACTAAAAAAGAAAAACGCCTAACAATAATAATCCTGGACAACAATCATTATATACATAATGGGCCTTACCAATAAACATTTTCGGTTTCGACTCAAAATTTTAGTAGTTCACAGTGTATATTCCCATACAAATTTCGTAGGTAATTGTGAGCTTTCGTAAATTTAAGATTTTTTATTAGTACAGCGCAATAGTATGCAACTATTATTATTTTCTATGGTGGTGGCTACTCTTTATTGCATACTTTTGGATGTGATGTGGCAGTGCTATCCTATACAGCAACCACATACATTGAGTACATACATACTGTTATCGGAACATAATTGCTGCTCTGACTCCTATATAGCAACCAAAGCGGTTGATCGTAAGAAAGTTAGAGCTGCAATAGTTTTAGCGCTCCAATCAGTAGGAAGTTTCCGGAAGTCTGTAATCGTATAGTGTGAGATTACCTTGCTTGCTCATACATTTCGTAAGTTCGTCCCGCTGCAGGCGGAAATATCATTCATCATACGCCAGTTGAGCATGAGCATGTCTCGTTCTTTTGCAAGAGTGTCGATCTGAACATCTGTCTGACTCCGACACCCGAATGCCTTTAGGCCCATTTTATTCACTCGAAGTTGAACACAACTTGGGAAGTTTAAAGTTTTCCATATAAAAATCCCGAAGTTGTGTTTAACTTGGGAAGTTTTCCATGTATAAAAATCCCGCGTTGTGTTCAACTTCGAGTGAATAAAATGGGGATTTTTATATGGGAAACTTCCCAAGTTGTGTTCAACTTAGAGTGAATAAAATGGGCCTTAATGTACCAACAACAGTCAACTCATTCCATATCATACTCCCTATTTGAAAAATGACTCCAATTAAAAACAAGAGCGCGTTGAACGAACAACAAATGTATCTACGAAAGGACATTCACGATGCTGGATTGTCGAAAGGTGCACTGTTCACCAACGTCCTATAATATACCTACGAGTATATCCGACACTGATGCGCGCAATCATATTTCAAAGCTGGACAAATTCTCCCTGACAGACTGCGAGTTGTGCAGATTTTTTGGTTGCGATCCCTTTGCAAGGTTTTTTTTGTTTATTGGTCGTCTTCTATGTAAAATGAATGGTCGTTGGCAGTGCGGGAGCATATCCATTTTCACACATTTAGAGGACAAAATAACTGAACACAAAAAATCAACTCTGAGCGGAAGCAAAGGTTAGGAGCATTACTAAATTTTCCAAAAGTATTCTGGGTTTTTTGCCTTCGAAATCGAACCATTGGTTGTTGCTGCAGTGCACTGTAGAGGGTACTCGCTATAGGCAATTTGCAAATTTGAGGTTATTCACAAAGGCAGCTGGCGCACTCGGTCGGTACTGTCCTGGAATAAACTGTGCCGACTGTGTATGCAAGTGTAAAATTCGTAATTGCATAAATTTGCATGTGGCTGCATAAAATATGGACTGGTGCTGTATTTATGTTGGCGTTGTAAATCATAAACGCATATTTCGCACCAGTGCACAGGTTTTCACCATTCACCATTTACAGTTATTAAATTTATTAAGCTTTTACGCGCCACACTGCGCCACTTCTCGTAAAGGCCAGTTGGTGTGGCAGAGTTTCCGTCGGTCATGGGTGAGGCTTTGGTGTGATTATTTACGGGGACGTGATTTTTATGTATCGAATGATAGAGAGCTGGTGATTTTTTTGTTTGTCTTTGCCAAATCGAGCTCAAAGCCGGCAACGGAAATGTGCAAAAAGCGAATATGCAGTTAATTTCCATTATTTTTGATGTGTTTTTTTTTTGCAGGATGAGCAATAAAATTCAGCATTTTTCCAACTAACAAATATAAACAACAACAAAGAAAATAGACATTGAAAAAATATTTAAAAATTTAAATTAAATAAAAAAGAAAAAAAATATTATAAAATATTAAAATAAAAAAACAATACATACCTACCTACCTATCCAATGAAAAAAAATAAAAAAAAATTTTAAAGTATAGAAAGAAGGCTGAGTTTTGAAAACAGAATTTCTGTAAAAAGAATTTTAACCCTTCCAGAATTTTAACCCCAATTGTTTTTATTTTTTTGTTGCTTATACATATTTGTTTTTCATTTGTCAAAAAAACAACAACAAAATAAGCATAAATAAGTATATTGCTTTAAATTTGAAAATCTGAATTTTGTAAAGCAGAACTAAAAAAAGAGATTTTGACGAGTTTTCAACTGTTCAAAGGTTCAAAGTTCGAGAGTACAATGTTCAAAAGTTCAATAGTTTAAAAGTTCAAAAATGAAAAAGTTCAAGAGTTCAAAAGATCACATATTCAAGAGTTCTTACTTACTTACTTTAGGTGGCGCTACAGTCCGGGGTGGACCTGGGCCTCAACCAACAAGCTTCGCCAGCCAGCTCTGTCCGTAGCTAGCCGTCTCCAGTTTTGCACGCGAAGTTGGCTGAGGTCCCCTTCCACTTGCGTGCGCCACCTGAGTCTCGGTGCTCCTCTACTGCGCCGTCCCTGCGGGGTGGATTCAGAGATTTTCCGGGCCGGAGCATTGTTGTCCATCCGCTCTAGATGACCCAGCCATCGCAGTCGTTGTATTCTGACTCTTCTGGCTAGATCGGTGTCGCTGTACAGCCCGTACAGTTCGATGTTATACCTCCTCCTCCACTCTCCATTTATGCAGACGGGACCAAAAATCACCCGAAGGATTTTCCTCTCGAAGCGGCCTAAAGCGTCCTCATCCGCCTTTGACAAGGTCCATGCTTCTGCACCGTAAAGCAGGACTGGGATGATGAGGGTCTTATAAATGGACACTTTAGTTGCTCGAGAGAGGGCTTTGCTACTCAATTGCCTTCTTAGCCCAAAGAAACAGCGATTGGCAAGAGTTATTCTTCGTTTGATCTCAGCGCTGGTGTCGTTGTCTGAATTTATAGCGGAGCCTCAAAGTTATAGCTGTCTATGGTGATGTTTTGTCCAAGACGTCGGTGTTGAGTGTCTTTTCTTGATGACAGCATATACTTGGTTTTGCCCTCATTGACTGCTAGACCCATTTTCGCCGCTTCCGTCTCAATACTCACGAAGGCTTCACTGACATCACGCTGTGTTCTCCCGATTATGTCAATATCGTCTGCGTATGCGAGTAATTGTACGGACTTTTGAAAGATCGTGCCTCTGGTGTTGGCGTGGGAGTTCTGCACGATTCTTTCAAGAATGATGTTAAAGAAGTTCAGAAGTTCAAAAATTCAAAGGTTCAAAAGTTGATAAATTCAAAGGTTCATAGTTCAAAAGTTCAATAGTTCGAAAGTGCAAAAGTTCAAAAGTTCAAACTTTCAACTGTTCAACTAAATACATAGTAAAAATTTTCAAAAGTTCAAATCCTCAAAAGTTGATATATTGAAAGTTTCAAAAATTCAAGGGCTTAATAGTTCAAAAGTTAAAAAATTTAAAAGTTCAGAAGTTCAACAGTTCAAACTTCCAAAAGTTCAAAGTTGTAAATTTCAAAAGATCACAAGTTCAAAAGTTCAACTTTTTCTAAGTTCAAATACCTATTCGAAAGTTCAAAACTTCAAAAGTTCGCAAGTTCAAAAGTTCAAAAGTCCAATATTTCAAAAGTTCACAAGTCCAAATGCTCAACAATTTTCAAAAGTGCAAATCTTCAAAAGGTAATAAGTTTAAAAGTACAAAATCTCAAAAGTTGATAAGTTCTAAGTTTCAAAAGTTCAAAGGCTTAGTAGTTTAAAAGTTCAAAAATTCAAAAGTTCAAAGGTTCAAAAGATCAAAAGTTCAAAAGATCAAAGGTTCAAAATTTCAACAGGTTAAAAGTTCCAAGGCTCGTGGTTTTGACGCATTCTTCACGAGTTTTTATAACGCGTTTTTGTAGTATCTAGGTATTTTTTGACGCCTTTTGCATAAAATATATTCCCAATTTCATTGTTGCCATTACTCCAACATGTGTGTAAAATCGCGTTTTTGGTCTTCTAAGGTAGGTAATCATCTTATGTAAGCAATTTCGGGATTTACGTCAAATCGCATCAAATGAAAAATCCATTTTTAACTACTCATTGTTGTCAAACAGTATAACAATAATTTGCCATTGCAAAGACCACATCTCTAAATAAAATATTCGCTCCACAAGTGTATCATTCATACAAACAGTTAATTTATTTCAAATTTTAAGCATCCCACCTTCATAAGGAACTGAGCACTCAACAAGTTGCTTGTCAAACTGGCATAAATTTCATAAATTCACCCAGCATCATTTAAATTGGAGTAAATTCCCTTGTCATCTCATTTCACCCCTTTTTGCCGCCACTCACCCCAGTGAGCACTTAGAGCATGTAGTAAACTTCCAGCAATTAATTGAAACAATAACAGCAACAAATTTCCATAGGCCCATTGAAGAGTCCAAGCAGCCTGAGCTACCAGACGTTTCTTCTTCCCTCTCACAATGAAGGACTTATTTCCATTCCACACACAGGAATTTCTCAATAAACATACGAAATAGTTTCCGCATTTTGCACCCACGTCCAAAGCGGGGGCCAACTCTCTGCCCTTATCCCCATCCGGCGGAACCTCATCCATCTTCTTTCACACATACACATGCACCAATGGAGGGCAGGGCGTTGAACGAGTGAATCCTTTCCCGCAGCCGGATTAAAAGCACACAAAACGCATACAGAAAAAAAAAAACCAAGGAAAATATTTAAATAAAAAAGAGATTTTTCATTTCGGGCTCGGCATTCACCCGCACCGTACAAAAAGTATGGCGCTTCTTGCATCCGCTCTTCTATTGCGACTCTGTACAAACAAGCGTTCTTGTTATTGCATCCTGCGGAATCCTTGGCACCATACACTGCCTCCGATGTGGAAGAAGAAAAAGATCACGACGACGACGATGAAGATGGGGATGCGAAACGAAAAAAAATCCTCCTTCATAGAAATTCAAAACAGAGAAAAAACTCCAACTTAAGCAAAAATTCAAACTTTTTCTGTGTCCCCCCCTTCAACATTGTGAGGAAAGTGCAAATACAGCGCCCACCCATGCCGTTGTCGAGGACTATTTCGAACCTAGTTTTTCTTTCTCGGTGCAGTCCTTGTTGTTGCATTTTGCAACTTTATCCTTCAACTGTGGCGTATGGAAGCTTAGCAAGCCCAAACTTGAAAATCCGCATATCTACCCCCGAGAGTGGTGGATCGACGAGGATAGTTTCTCAATCTCCGACGAAAGTTTCTCCATCCTGTACCGCAGACAGAGAGTCTGGACTAGGGCCATAAATCTATCCAAGTGGTGTGTCGTCGTATACACATTGCTTCAGCGGCGCGGCGCGGCGGGTGCACACAAGTCGCCCGTAGATGAATGTGTTTGTTAAACTAATACAAAACTTTAGATGAATTCTTTTCAGCAACAAGAAAAATTAATAATATTATCTATTTATCTTCGTTGCGGTTCTATATGGGAAAACTTTGGATTTTTGTTTTGTTTTTGTGTGTCTTCCATTTTTGGTTTATGCGCCTGGCGAATACGGCAGTAGTTGTTGCTTCCAGCTGATCCCTCCGGACGTCGCTTTGGGATTATACCTACTTTAAATGAGAATACAGCACAGAAGACAGAAAAGAAATTAATCTGCTTTTGCATCCTTTGTATTTGTGCTTGGGATTTGCGGACCGCTACCAGCGACCGCAACCCGTCGATGGAAATGGGGCGTTTGCATTGAGTAATTAGTTGCTAATATTAATTTAATGAGTTTCACTTAATTTGCATTTAAATGGATTTAAAAAAAAGCTCTTACTGAGTGGTCGTTTTCGCGCGTGAAGCCATTAATGGAACACTTCTGTTCAAGCTGTATAGATGGGTTAGATATAAAAAAATAATTAATGAGTTGCATGATATATGTAGTCTAAGTAGTTATGGGATGTGTTGGAAGAGCATGTGGAGAGGAAACAGAAAAACCCTTTGAGATATTTGAAAATGAATATATTTTACTTATTAACTGTGGCGAAATTTTCCATACAAAATTGCACATTGTGATCTACAAAATATTTAGTGTGGAGGTTAAAAATGATTATTAGTAAGGTCCACTATGTAGGGGGAAAGCGGGAGACTTGAACATATGGAATACTTGAGACACTCTCAATAATTTGCTCAAATTCCATTGAAATCCAACAAGTGTAAGTGTATGCGATGCAGATAGCGACGAGCTAATTACACACAAAAATAATTCTAAATCATCAGCTGTCTCTGGTTGGTGGAAGAGAAAAGGTGTTTTGCAGTGCCAATAGTAAAAACTTTTTTTTTTCTCTATAAAATTGATCTGTAAAGCGGTAAATAAATCAATTTGATGTTACCCAACAATATTGATATTCTACATTGTAAGTATTAGTATACCATTCTAGTTTGTAAACCTATAACAAAAAATATGAAAATAAATTTGTTAAAAAATGTGATCGGGAGACTTGAGACAGTTTCTGAATTGAGAGTTGATCAGTGGCTCAAATCTCCATTTGCTCTGAATAAATGTTATGTAAGTGTTTTAAAGCCTTGCATTTAATTTTAATAATAAAAACAAATAATTTAATTAAAAAAACTCAAATAAATAAACCTTGTAATAGGTTATTTAAGTTATTGATTTATTTTCGTTATGTTTCTGAAGTTTAGTTTTTGTTTACCTTTTTTTACTTTATATATGCTAAGAAACTGAAGTACCTAAACCACTACAACAATAAAAATAAATTATAATCACATTGGAAGTGGATAAATTATTCGTTTTATTGTTTTTCTCGTAGGATTTGAGTATATTCAACTCTCCCCGAAGGGGTGTTAAAGTCTCCCGGTGGGCGGGAGACTTGAGCCGAAAATCTGTTTTCAAACATTTGACATTTACCAAAAATTTCTTGCGTTTATTATAAGTTTAATAGACCATTCTTAAAATAGATGAATGTAGCTATAAAAAAATCCATTTAACAGGTGGCTGTGATTGATAAACCGATTTTTATTAACGATCTAACAAAAAGTGGCTCAAGTCTCCCGCTTTCCCCCTACACTGTTCAGTTCACCGTTGCTGTTGTAGAGCAGCTCCCAGGTTTCGGACTTCAGTTGTAAAATTTCGCAGTAGATCTTAACAAAAAGTGCAGAAGATTCAGATTTGTATTTAGAAATAATGCAATAAAAATTAAGTTTCAAAATATTTTTCTAAAAACGTATTAGTTTATTAAATGCACATTACAGTTGAAATAAAATCAGATCAGGTGGATATATATAAAAATTATTACATTAAAATTCAGTCTTTAAGTTAAGAATCAATAAACAGTGCTTCCAGTAACTGATTATTTGAAATGGGGTCGCAGTGGCTTAGTGGTTAGTGGTCCAGGTTCGAATCCGGCAAAAACCCAAATTCCAACTCAGGGTTTTTTCACTGCGCCACCTCTCGCGAACGTCTGACAAACATCCGAGAGTATAAATAATTGCCTTGAAGAGCTTATCAATAGATCGCTTGGAATCGGCATAAAATTGTAGATCCCTTCCATTTTTTCCAAAAATGAAAAACTCACACAAAACGAATGGTTGTGAGAAACTACCTATATGAGCCCAGGGTCCCTACAGACCTGTTGCGCCAACTATTTATTTTTTTTTATTTATTTATTGATATCTTCCGGTATTCCCCTATTTTTTATTTTCAGCTCTTTGTAGCAAGTTTTCACTATCTATTTGTTAACCCTTTTGCTGTTCCGGTCGTTTGTATTTTATTTTGACAAAAAACCTTATTTTGTAGTACAAATTAACAACAGGTAACTACATAAAGGACCCACGGCTTAGGTTCTCATAGGTATTTGTTTGAGTGAATTTGTCTGTGTATGTTTTCCGCTAATAGGAACTGCGAATTGAGCGCCTAAGATGGTTAGGACATGTAGAGCGAACGGACAACAACGCTCCGGCCCGCAGAGTCTTCGACTTAGGTGGTGCGCACAAGTAGAAAACGACCTCAAAAAACTTTGGGTCCGCAAATGGAGGCAGCAAGCTAAGGACCGGGCTAGTGAGATAGGCATTTAATTTAGGCCCAGATTCACTGCAGCGACACCCAAGTAAGTAAATAAAAAAGTAAGGAACCTATTTCCTCCCATTATTGGATATTTCTATTACAATGGACATTTTGCACAAAGTCAAGCATCAATTTCACATCAAAAAGGAGTTATAATGCCATTTTGAAGTTTAAACCCTTTTTATCGCATTTTGAGCAAGTGGAATATCAGAAACCATCAACATTCCTGCAAAAACCAAAAATATTTGAATTCGCTGTGTTATTCTAGCGCTCGCTACATCCTGAATTGTGATCCCCTAAAAGTAAAATGTGTAGGTATGTGACTTCCAACAGGAATGAATAAATGGGTTTTTTATGGAAAATATCTGAAGGATACCTCCAAGACTGAGGGCACACCAGATATTATCTGTGTGGGAGGGAGTGGGTGGTCTTCCGTCTATTCGTTGTACTGACGCCAAGCATTTCCCAAAATTCCCAATACTGGAAAAGACTTGAAAATAAACCATATCCTTGCATTTTGTTCGACTTCGTGGGGTATGCCGTTGAAAATTTTATTTCTGTTTGCCGGGTCTTGAGAAGTGAAACTTTTTACACAACAATCCACACACAAAAGGCAAGTTAGTTTTGCCGGGTGAAGGATGTGCACATCACTGTAGTTTACCTCCCACCATTTATTTTATTTTGTTCATGTATTTTTTTTTTTCTTCAAGGAAGAAAATTCTACAAATATGTAAACTTTGTGGTGTTGGCTTTGCCTCCATTTTTCGTTGGTGGTGCTCATTCAACTTCCGTGAAAAGTTTATTTATACCCTCTCACCCAGGAGGCGAGCGCAGAACTGTTGTTTGCTGAAATGGCAGAATGGAACTGGTATCCTTTTTCTGTGCGAATGAGGAGATATTTATGCCATCACCACCGCTACCACCAGCAGCAGAACCATAACACACAATTGAGATAAAGACATTTTGTGGATTGCGTATCTGCTGTATTCTCAAAATGCCACCACAATTTCAGTATACGTATATCCTCGAACGACTTTAATGAATGCAATCTTATAGTAGGTTGAAGCTCCTTGCCAGTAAGTTAATTAATATGCCAATGTTTCTCGCAACTGGAATTCATTTCATTTCGCTGCAAAAAAAAAAAAAAAAAAAAACAGAGAGAAGGAAACACCAGAGGGAGCTTCCAAATGATATGCAGTGCATATTGTTGAGAAATAAATGCGCAAAGTTTTGTACAAAAGTTTCTTTTGCGGTCTGATCTGCTTTCCTCGGGAATATATCTAAATTAAAAGTAGTCCTGAGGTTCACGGTGGGAAAAATGCAAATCTAGAGGAAAGAATATACGAATACAAAAGCAATGAGGTATGGGCTAGGCAGAGAGAGAAGGCAGAAAAAATGGAAACAGCTTGCCTCAGCTGGCATCTGAACATTTGCATTTGCATACTTCCGCAGTGAGTATATGGCGGCGGCGGTTGTTCTTCTTTTTTTTTAGACAACCTTCCTGCAGAAGGATGCAATAGAAGACAACCTGCTCAAAGGAATTTTTATATGTCCCAAGGAAGGAAGAACTGTTTTCGTTTGTCCGACTGTAGGTGTGGACGTATATAAGAGAAAATATGTTCAAACATTTTTGCGCGCTTAATTTTCTCATATTTCTCGAACACCTTGAGGAATCCAGTGGGGATCCTGAGAAGGATTCAGAAATAACACTGTTCAGGGATTGCGTATAATGGGGTTCACTGGTGGCGCTTTTTTTTTACGGTTGTAGAAATTGTCAGCAAACCGGATGTTTTATTTGAAAACTTCAAAATGAAATATCACTCGTGCTGTATGTATGTATATAAACAGTAGCAACGGGGAATTGTCAATTACCTACCCAAGTTTCTGAGATAACTCAATTGTTTAATGTTTACCATATGATATCAGGGGCTACGAGTTGTTAAGTATTTCTAATGCAATCATATCTATTTGCAACTGACCAGAGCAAAGGTGTTAAAAGTTCATGCGTACGCAGTTTCAACAGAATGACAACTCTCGTTGGCGATGATCTGTCAAATTGCACCTTCGATTGATTTCGACTGCAACAGCACATGTCTACCTACTTCACTTCATAGACCTAGTGCTGCAGCTTAGAACATAAGCCACGCCCGGTGTATTGGCTTTCCATATCCGAATTATTAAAAACATCTTGTGCGCATTTTTCGGACAAAAAATATAAATGTCGCTGTACATCTAGTTGAGTTCGTCGCTGTCCTGTTAAAAAGGCATTAATGAAAATGAGCCCAATATCTTACCAATAATCTTTTACGCGTCAAACGATACTTAATATCTACATCCGAATTAAAATAGTCTTTGTACTATCAGGGTCCTAAATTATTTGCGAGAGGATCCAAGATAATAATAGTTGGCGCAACAGGTCTGTAGGGACCCTGGGCCTAGCTTCTCGCAACCATTCGTTTTGTGTGAGTTTTTAATTTTTGGAACGAATGGAAGGGATGTATCTACAATTTTATGCGGATTCCAAACGGCCGATTGAGAAGCTCTCTCAAGCCAGTTTTTCTTTTACTTGCGTTTAGCATAAGCAAATTTTTAATTATAATAGTTGGCGCAACAGGTCTGTAGGGACCCTGGGCCTAGCTTCTCGCAACCATTCGTTTTGTGTGAGTTTTTAATTTTTGGAACGAATGGAAGGGATGTATCTACAATTTTATGCGGATTCCAAACGGCCGATTGAGAAGCTCTCCCAAGCCAGTTTTTCTTTTACTTGCGTTTAGCATAAGCAAATTTTTAATTACCCATATATATTATAATATTAGTTTTAATTATTGTGCCATGTTAAACTTGTATTTTTCAAGCTATATTTAAAATATTATAATGAAGCCTTCATAAAGTGCAGTTTAAGTACTATAGTCTGCACCAAAATAGTATAAAAAAACAACAGGTAAAATTTAATGGATAGCACAAAGAATTTATTTTTTAAATAAACATGTACATATTTCGACTGAATCAATTATTGTTTTCATTATTTACGTTAATTTAAAATTCGTTTGTTTATTAAATTGTTGCAAATTTTATTAAAAATATAATTCTGTGCCCCTTTTTGTTTTCTGCTATTACACGGTTACTTCATAAAAATATTATAAATCATAAATTATACCCACTCAGAAATGTTCATATCTCTCCACAGAACCCCAACACAAGTTGTACGCGATCTACATAGTTGCGTGCGATTTATTAAAGCTTTGCTTCATTGCTAGGCTGCTGTTCATTTGGAAAATTGTATATTGTATCTGTATGTAATCTAGGTAAAGGGACAAGCTGATAGAACTAGCAGAATTACATTGTAGTGAGTTTGTGTAGGATCAAAGTTGGAATGGGATCAAATAATGCCCGATCCTATTGGTTTTATCATGACAACTGCATTCCCGGATATGTGCAATTCGAAAACGACGATTTGAATGAGCTTCTGTATTCAATGGAATGGGAGTTTTGAGGTCGAATGCTGCCTAACATTGTTCGGAATAATCTGCACAACTTTCTTCCTAAGATTCTGAAAGCCTTGCACACTATCTTCTCATCAAATTACAATCAAAGTGAAGTAACCATCCAAATCCAACTAGGCCCACTTTCACTCCCCCACTCAATAACAATTAATCACTCGAAAGAAAAAAAAAAACTACGTAAAAACAATGGCACACACTGTATTGAGTACAAGCACACATTCTTTATGTATGTTCATTTCTAATTTAGCCAGCAGCAGTCTCTGTGTTTGCTCCCCCACCTCAATCCTTCCTCAAGCTAATGTCAATGCAGAATCATGTTGACTCTCTATATCCTGCCAGGGTGGTGGTGCTGCTGCTGCTACTGCTCAATGGTCGCCTGCTAAAATGAATGGCTTTCTATAAGTATTTTAATACACAGTCGGTTGGATTTATTCCTTTATAATATATCCTGTCCATGGGCGTCCACATATTGTATTTGGCCACCCCCTTCGGGTCATATGTCGCTCCATTGTAGCATCCTTCCTTTTCGGCTCATACTTACGGTCTCCAGATCCAGCACCGAATGCTGCTGACTCAAATTCGATGTGTATATGAATGTTATTCGAAACGGAAAGTAAATTGGAAATGTATTAAACACCGGAAGGACTTCAGATCGATGAAAATTTACGGCAATTGTGTGTATGGTGTATACTGCAAGGACTGTTAGAACATAGGGCCCAGCCGTATGTGGGCTTAATGTGGTAAGGCTACACACAACTGCAGCCTCCGGATTTTTCCTCCTATTCTCTCACAAAACACTTGCTAGCAGATATTTCATTTAAACAAAAGGAAACCGAACAATTCCTTGCAAAGGATTAATATTGTGGAATTTTGTTGAATTATATGCCTTCACACAGGCACGCTGCGTTTCTCTGTGGTACAATAAGCTGTAGATTCGCGTGACCTTGTCTAATTGAATTTTCCAAAAATTAATTATTTTCCCGCTGCGAGTACATTTTGTTTCCATAGAAAGAAAGCATGCTCATGCTGTTGGGTGTGGAGTTAATATTTGCCGTGTTCCTGTAAGGCAGAGCTTTTGTTTCTCCATGCGAGCATACCTACCTACTGCAAATATTGTTTTGTGTATTTCGAGGAGTTTTCAAGTGTAAATTAACTGTTTTTTTGACAACGGAGATATTAAAAATGCTTGTGAAAAAAGGATGGTTCCTCCTGCAGAGTGTAGTTGAGAACGAGCAGTGAGAACACGAGTAATTCATGCAGGCAACTCTGTAGGTATACACTGAAAGAAAAAGTGTGTTTAGATTAACAATAAATATCTATCCTTTAATTTGGGTGCTCATTAATCTGTTAGGTGCACAATTGCTTGGGGCGGCTGTGACCGATTAAAGGGACTCAGCTTCACCGGACAACAGACGTGTGGATAAGAGGAGGTCAGCGATGGCGCTTAAGAACGACTGAGAGCCAGTAAGCTAGAATAAGATAAATGTTGGTTTTAAATTGGATTTAATCGTTTTTATCTAGTATGTAAGATTAATTCAAAATACCAATGACATGAATCTAATTGTGAAAAAAATAGTGTATTGGAATACTAAGCGAGGGTTCCAATGTTGGAATCACGCAAAAGCCCAAATACCGACTCAGGGTTTTTTTTTTCAATGCGCCACCTCTCGCGAACGCCTGACAAACATCCGAGGGTATAAATATCTTAAGATGGTTTGGAATCACCATCAAATTGTAGATCCCTTCCATTCGTTTCAAGAACAAAAAACTCACACAAAACGAATGGTTGTGAAAAGCTAGTCCTATTGTTCCTACGGAACTTTTGCGCCAACTATTTACCTACTTGTTTTTTAGGGAACCAAAAAAGAAGTCAGCCTATGTGAGCTCCAATCACGATCGCAGTTCTATTACAAATGTAGATATGTATTGATCGTATGATATACTTTTACTTAGCTTAAGTCGAAGTCTTTCTCTGTAGGTACCTCGGGGCTTAAGTTGAAGTTCCCAATCGCTCTATCTATTCCATTTTGGACGTCTGCTTGTCTCACATCAACCTACCTATTGCGTTAAAACCTGGTGAGTTGTTATGCGCACGTCCGCGAAAGTTTCGGATTATATATGGACGATATAGGACGAAATGGGTGTGGCACTTGTTTCAACATACCGCACCGGTGCAATAACGACGCAAATGACATTTTTCTAAATGTTAAGAAATGACGTTCAAAGTTTTACTTCTTATATTAAACAACATAGTGTACAATAAAATAAAATGTATCCTCTTTTGGCAACGAGACAAGATACAATTATTATGCCGTTTTTACACCACAGAGAACTGAAAATTTTGAAAATTATGGCGTTATTAACTCTATTTCATAAAAAAATTGCATTTACGCCATTATTGCACCGGATGTGCGTACGATATCTTGGCGACGCGTGCAGCTTGCAGGCCTATCCATAATTCTCACACATGATTTATTCCAAATCGGAGGTCGCGATGTATCTGTACTCCGAAATGGACTTGCAATAGCAGCGTGGTAACATATTGTTATAAATTAGATATGATACTCGGATCAAGCTC
The DNA here is from genome assembly GCA_949126925.1 of Cheilosia vernalis. NCBI lineage: Eukaryota > Metazoa > Arthropoda > Insecta > Diptera > Syrphidae > Cheilosia > Cheilosia vernalis. The sequence continues at coordinate 96,366,731 of OX421358.1, read as the reverse complement.
AAATTTCAAATATAAGCCTCCCATTCTGTAAGGTTTTATTGCATTGCAGTCGATAAAATGCGAGCATTTTTGCTATGTTGCAGGAAGAAGACGAGATGCGTTGCGTTGCTATGCGTTGTGTTCCATTGTTGCTATCAATAAGAGCCTGCAGCCTGTCGTAGGCCTTGTTTCGAGCAGTTTTATAGTTAATTCTACGCAGCAAGAATGTCCAGCTATGCTTTGCATTGTACAGCGTTCCATGCGTTGTACTCCGTTGTATTTCGAGCATCCTGGTGGCTCCAGAAAAAAAATGTCTACGATTCATCGCGTTACCTTGATTAAGTGATACTACTAGTTTTGTTATTGTTTATTAAATTGGAAGACATTATACTTTGTAAAACCAAACAATGATTTCCATTCTGCAAAGAATTTGGATTTTTTTTTTTTCGAGTGCTTTAAAGGACTAAAACGTACATCATAGGTATACAACAGGAACCCTTTTGCGTGCTCTGCGATCATTCCGAATGTCCAGCAGCAATGATTCCTTTATTGCACGCACAATTAGATTTACTTCAGCATTCGAGCGGTGGGTCTCGGTTTCGGTTTCGGTTTCGACACTGTACTTAATGGTGCTGCGGCTGCTGTAACAGCCCGTTTTTCTCCTGCTTCTGCAGGGAGCTGCTGATTCAACTACACAGCTACCCGGAGGTAAATTATTTCTCAGTTACCACAGGACATAAATACCTTGGATTAAGTTCATTTATTCGGTTGGCATCGCTGAACAAAGCGGAAAATGAATAATTGCCTCACCCTGGCATCGAAGGCTTAGGTATATACCTACACTCCGTATAGCGAATCCTCTGTGGCCTTTTCGCCAAAGCATCATATGGGGATATATGGAAGTTGTGTTCACTTCCGGTATATTGTATCTCTCTTGGGAACGGTCTACACGGATATGTAATCCATTGGAAATTTTGCCCCAGTTGGTAGAATTTGTGGATAGGACCAAAAGCGAACTGAATGTGTAACCGCCTCTTTGCACCTCTGCATCACAGAGATGCCAATTAAATAATTGAACCATCAATCAGAGAGAGTGCTGGTCTATTAAAAACAAATATGCCAGTGTTAGGACATCTAGTGTTATTGCTGCAGTGTTATATAGAGTGGACGTATATATAGCCTTTAAATATGGGAGTAAACAGTGTAGTTCATTGTATTGCATGTGCTTGCAGTTCTCGGTTTGAGATGCCAACATTTTGCGATAAGATAAGTAAATGCTGCCAAGCCAAGTGTCATAAATCTTTCTCTAAGGATGCCAAAGAGCGATGAGGACGACAGCAGCTCAGCAACGCTGATTTATTTAACAGTTTACAGCATTCTGCAGTGCAGTCGAAGATATACGGCGAGTTCGGAATAAATATCTATTTGTAGTTTTCTTGAACTATTCCTCTATGCTCGGAGGATGCACAATTGCACATATAGGTTTGCGCTAGAGTGTTGAGTGTGCGTTTTTGTTTTTGGATTGAAAATAGTGTGTGCTTTTCACTTTTTAATGTACGAATGCCAAATCAAAGCGCTGGCGTTGCTTTCTCGAGTGCGGCAATTGTCTGTGACAAATTTGTTGCCATTTCTCTATACGTGCTGAATTGAGGTGTCTCTTTTGAGATAACAGTCAGTTGTATAAATGGATTTGTGGTGCTATGCATCTTAAATGAACGGCACAAGTAGGAACATATTTACCAGCAATGTTGATTGAGTGCGGGCTCTAATAGAAATAGAGATCCATACTAGACTTTACTTATTTGCGGTGTTTTCTACTATAGGCAACCCGTGGCGAAAGTCTGACAAACAGCATTTCGATTTTGGTCTTAAATAGACGGTCCCTTCCATTGGCTTCAAAATTAAAACTTCTAAAAACAACAGCCTATGAGAAGCTAGGGTCGTATGTCATGAAGGGACATAAGTATTTTTGTAATATGTTTTTTTTTAATGGGAAAAGTTTTCATTTGCAAAGTTATTATAGTTCTTAGCGGTACATGACTCATTTATATATTGAGAGTCATTGACAGAGGTTAATTTCTTGTTGATTATATTTCAAGTATATCAATTTGTGTAAAAAATAAGGACAAAATACTTACAATCATAAACCGACAAGAAGCCTCCGACGTTATTATGGTATCCAACACTATTAATGCAGTCTAGACTATAATCTTTCAAAATTACCTTGCCAAATGCTTTTTTATAAATATTCGAAATTCAGCGTTTACCAAAGGCCTATACCTCCGGTTGCTGATGTACATACGACTTCTAACAAAAAAAAAACAATTTAATTTGCTTCTGGACACACGAGCGGCCATAAAGGTAGATAATACATTATATACAACAATCCAAACAGAAAACTATTTCGCATATCAAACTGCCGGGGCTAGAGATAATCGTAGGGTAAAACTATATACAAAACGCCCCACTTGACAAACCGCCCATAAGTCTGGGACTTACATCATTGTGGTTATATGACTCACGCTAAACTTATTCGAACCAGTTTTATTCAGTGGTGAATTGCGGTAGTAGACGTTGGTGTTTTTGTTGTCAATTTACGAAATATATTATGAATACAATTTTTGGCGCCCAAACATATTGCGGTACGTAGAATAAATATTGTATTTCTTCAGAAACAAAAAACGTTGTACCAAACTTTACCTACTTATAAAGTCAGTTATAAATTATAGTTTCAGTACGGCTTTGCTTATCTCTAAGAAAGAAATGGGATGTCCATAATTTTAGTGGGGCGTTTTGCATTGCGAAATTTACAAAATGCCCTAAGTAAGTCTAAAACGCCTCACCCAATATTTTGATAAGCATTCATATTAGAGCTTCTTTCCGTACTTATTTTTAATGGAAATGAAGTGGAATTACAAAACGACTACACTGGGGGCATCATATGGTCTGAAAAACACAACCATAAGACGAAATTTCAGACAGAAACTTCAGTTCAGGTTTATCGAGAGTAGGTACTGAAAATTATTACAAGACAGCTTCTTTAGAATATTGGATTCAGTGCGTATATATTGTGTCAGGGCTGGTTACATGAATTTTGACGAGAGACGGACAATTCAACTTAATAATTTATTTTTCTTTATTGATTGATTATAATCTAAAGAAAAATAAATTATTAAGTTGAATTGTCAATCAATCATCAATCAATTTATTTTTCAATACTTTTTCTTAAGGGCCAATTAAATTGGGACTTTTTACACAATAACCTATTTACAAAACGCCCTACCTTATTTAAAAAAAAAAATAGTAATTAAACAATTTTATAAAAATTTCAAATGCCAAAATCAAGAAAAAAGAGTAGGTATAGGTATTTTATTTGTATGCAATCAAAGATTGGTGGTTTTCTTTTATTTTTTGTCTTTTATTGATGATTTCTTGAAAGTGGGGCGTATTGTATAGTTTTACCCTATGGAGTTATTTAACTAAAAGCGGTTTTTAAACCAATTGCACGAAATCTCAGATGTAAATCCAAAAAAATTGCTCGTGGTCCACCCGGAATGTAAGCGCCACCAAAAGTAGGTTAAAGTAAGTAAATTAAGAAAATTTTACCCTTATTATACTTAGGTGGCGCTACAGACCGGGGTGGACCTGGGCCTTATTAGTCTTTTATTTTACAACATAGTATTCCGCCCCTGACTCGTAATTATAAAAAAGGTATTAGGTATATCCGATTCGATGTAATCATCTCATTGGCTTTGAGCATGGGTCCTGTATCACTGACTCGCAATAATATTTATTGGTCAAGAGACCAACCATTACTATAAGGCATATTCACTACACGAATAAACTGAAATTCGAAAGCTTAAAACACCATTCACATAATAAATTGATAAAAGCAACGACATGTCCATTTTAAGGTTAAGTTTAAATGAATTTCTCGTTCGCTGGCTTTTGGAAGACGTTTTTAATGCTGTGGATTGGGAAAACATTGACAACCTGTTTCTGATTAAATTTTTCTTTTCTTATTACAGTTCCATGTATGAGTAAACTGTTATTAACTTAACAGCAAAATGTGGGGATTTTTTTAATAAATTCACCAAACGTCGTATTTTTCTGTCCCATATGAAAAGGACTTTTAGAAGATACCTATCTGATATTTGGTAGACTGAATTGACTGAATTGCTTCGATCTAAAGATCTCCTTGTCCTTGTCTTCGTTAAGATTTATTTTAAGTTTACTTATGGACATAGTTATCAGCCTAACTCGTGTCCCTTCAGTGTAGTTGCATCTCTCGTTGCTGGGGTATTATAGGCCTTAATAAACTACTGCAACGTAGGTGTTCCAAGGGAATTAGCAAGATTATTATTTGTGTTCAAAAGCAGGCAAATGTTACCTCAACCGACTGCCAATGCGCGCAGCTTTAGCCAGTTAAATAAACTTAAAACTTGATAATTAAGTGCCAATCTCACCCAAAACTGAAGCGGCACCTAATGCCACAGGAAGAAAAGTCGTAGCTCTGCATAATACATAAACTGTGACCCATCAGCATATTCTCCAATCCAACACCTACATACAACATGCCGAGCAGTCGCACTTGCCCTCCATCACAGCTCTATAAAGATACGCCCGGCATAATTTATTGTCCCAAATTAATGTAAATCCTTCACCTAAAAAAGCAATTTTCGTCCAAGTTCCTTCTTCACCCATTCTATTACTGACAAAAAAGGGATATGTAAGATTTCACCTTATTGCCACCACCATTCGGAGAACAAATACGACACACACAGCAGCAGCCATCATCTGCTATTGCGTTCATAAGTCAACTGCCATTGCAATAAATTACATTTCAATCCTCTAATTTGCTTCATTTTCGAGGTGAAATCCTTTTCGAAAACCCTAAACCTAAACCTCTTTTGCTTATTCAAAAGAAGTACCGGGGCACAGAAAAAAAATAAGAGAAAATCCAAAGTAAAACCGATCACACAATTTCCTCCATTCTTCAGACAGGCCATTTCGTTATCCCATTTGCAGACACGTCGTAGTACTTTATGTGTATTTTTTGGAAATCCTTTCTCCAGAGCGCACCCTCTATATTATATGTGAGCCGGATTCATTTGAATCCAAAAGGAAAGTTCAATAATCGCATAAGTCATTGGTTGAGTGCGTTTCGTGTCCATAATAAGGGGGTTGCTCTTCAAAATTGAAATAGAATATAAAATCGAACTCCCGACCAGACGGGGAGGAAGACTTTGTCTTTTTTTTTCTGAAATTGTTGTCAACACTGCGAACAAATTGGAAGAATGCGCAAGGGATGCAATAATTCAATGTGTTGGGCAATTGAATCGAAAAAAAAAGAATACGGACATGTTTTCATTTCATTCGATACGGCGGACTAAAATATTTTCCAAACATCTATCGTTCGTCCTTGGGTATGCCAGCATACATTCCTGCGTTATCTATAAATGGTGAAATAGAAAAATTAGGTCAGAAAATGGTGATTGGACCAGTAACCAAGAGGAAAAACGTCCAATGGCCACAAACAGGTAGGACAAAAGCACTTGTATATGTATATACACCTGAATCGATGACATACACACAACACACATAATCGAAAAGGTCCAACAGCAATAAATTAATTTTTTTCGGTCATAAAGCATTTTCATAGGATTTATTGTTCTTTTAGGGTTTGGGTAGCAGGAAAAATATTAAAAACGAAAATTTTTGGCGGCCCTTGCAATTTATCAAGGTGAACGGCAAAAGTGTCCTTTCACTCTCGTTTGGCTGAAAGTGATGCGATACCGTTAGAGGTTAATGGGAATTGAAAATAATGTGCAAATAATTTTGCAAAGGATCAAGGTTACGGATTGTTACGCAATGTGAGGTAGTTTTCTTTGTCCTTATACAGGTGATGGTCAGTTCATGGTCAGTTATGGTTTGGATGGTTATTAAGAATTTATTGTCATGAGGTGATTTGAATTCTATTTTATTCCTAACTACGAAAATGATGCCGCTGTGCGTTGCAAACTATCACCTGCAAGGAACTTTATATGGAATAAACGTGTCTGCTGGATTCTATAGGTATATGAATAACAAATTTTTGTCAAGGTTTTTCCAGTAGTGCATGTCGCTTGCAATGGGCTAATTCACATGTTTTTGGCCCACCTTGTTGGAAGAAATGGAGAAGCTAAATTGAAATATCGGACCGGGTTCTGGAACTTCCGATTACCAAGAGATCGTAAAAGACAGATTGAATAGGAGAAACTATTAACTTTTCTTTTTCTTTTCTCCCATCTCGACAGAAAGTATTTTTGGGATGAGTACTTGCAGTCTGACATACCTACCTATGACTAGATAATTATTACAAACCGCAGCAAAATTATGCTCAAGTTCGTGATAACTTTAAAATAGAATTTATTTTTCTATTTTATTTTTGAATCCGAAAACTACAAAGAAAATATGTTTCTAGTTTAGCTATAGGTAGGTATACTGCCAGACGGTCACCGCATATCCTAAAATTGTAGTCAGACCCAAAAGCATCAGTTTCCCTACCTAACAACTCGGACCTTAACTGACACATTGTCTATCTACGTGGTTTTGATCAGACCTGAACAACACTGAAAGTCTTGCACGACTTTCTACGAGATAATCATAGCTGCTTCAGAGAGTATCTATTCGACTTCATTCAAATGCGATAAATAACCTACTGTTGTCTGTTGTGGCAACAGATCCACTGGTATTTGTTATTCAAAAGCATTATAGATCTTTTTTTAACTGAAAATGCAATCGATAAGAGTTTTATTTAATCGATTGATTGACTACCTTCCAGACCGTAAACGTTCTGTTGGATGGATTTGAAGTCTTCAGACTAACCATAATAAAGGTGGTGTTCCCCAAGGCCTCGTTTTGTCTCAGATTGTTTCCAATCTTTCAAAATTGGTTTCCTGTCTGTACCTATGCAATTTAAAACCCAAATTACTAATTTGCTGATGACATTACTTTCAGCTCTTCATATTCACTCCGGGACTGACGTTTTTTCTCCTCGGGCTAGCCAAAATCCGAACATTGAGTAGAATTGAAAACACACTAGGGTAAAGCGGGGCAAGTAGGGCCACGCGAATTACGCACAAACCGCAAGTTCCTGCAAAACTAGTCTCAGTTGCATTGTATCAGCAGATGGGGCAACCACTCGAACTTTTTTCTTTTGGTGTGAAAAAGTTACAAAAAAAAAATTGTTTAATTGTTTTTTTATGAATCACATTATTATAGTTAGTTATTTTTTTTTAGTTTAATTGACTATTTATTTCATAAAATATAAATTGTTTGGCTTAAGGCCGTCTCCCAGATTGGCACTTAAATATTCCGATCCGTTAACTATGCACATAAGTTTAACAAATTTCAAGTTGTTTGTACATATAATTAAAAGTTTTCACATTATTCATATTATTATATTTAAGTATTCCGTTTGAAAAATTTTACTGTTTTAAGTATTTTTTTAATTAAGGCGCAATATGTTCATCAAACAAGATGTGGGGTTAGTTGGGCCAGGTGGAAGAATGTTATTGCCTATTGTTATGTTATGAAAGTATATACCGGGCGAGGAGTGGGTACAGTGCCATACTTGCCGAAACTCGACTCATACAAAGTCATCACCTAGACTAGGTGATGTCCATTCTTTTTATTGATACTAGCCCCATAATTGTATTATGAATAGATTGATATTTATGAGACTTAAAGTGAAAAGTGGCCCAACTAGTCCCGCCCTACCCCACTGTCCGCTGACACAAAAATAAAAATTCGATCTTCAGGAATTATCCAACTTACATCACTGATCATGAGAGACTTCCATTGTCGGTATGTGCGTATTCAGGACAGCCTGCGTATAAAAACGCACAGGTCCGCAGCAGGTTCCCATGCATAATTGAAATATTAAATTTCATAACTTTAAACTCATCAAATTTAATTAGGACACTAAAAATTATTTTAAGTAGATGTGTATACCTAGTCTAAATCTAAAAGACCACTGCAAAATCTTAAGGTCCCCTCAAAGGCGTTAGGTCTTATCGCCCAAAACCATAACGACCAAATTGAAAGATGTTAACGCCCAAAACATCACTAGGCAATTTGTTGGTGGAAAATTCATGTAAATTTTGGTGATATGACATTGATTTTGGGCGTAATAACATTAGTTTTGCTTAAAGTAGCGTTGGGTCTTATCGCCCAAGGTTAAAGAACCCAAGTAAATAAATGTCACAATGCCCAAAATCCGTCACATCGCCATAAATATTGAGAAAGAAAACGTCAATAAGCCCAAATGTATGGACAAACCGCCCAAAAAAATTGTAGAAAAATATCGACTTTTAATCCCAAATTCTGACTGCTATAATGTAAAAAACAGAATAACATATTAGAAAATATTCTTGCGTCCCGCTTCCGATCCGCCCCTCCTCCGGGCGCGGTAGGTGATAGTATTACTTCGCACAAACATTTTCAAACATTTTTCTGATGCCACTTGAAGAATTTGTATCACTTTAAAGCACTGCAGGACTAGAACATTGTTTTTTAAATTTGTTTTACTACTTCATTAAGTTCATTGTACATATTTTCTTGGTCACCAATGAAATGCTTATGCTCCAATTTTTTTAATTTCGTGCAGCTACCATCCGAAGTTTCTTTTACACTCCACCGATTTTTGTTTGTATAATTCCTTTTCGTTTTTTAAATAAACTATTTTGGAAATAACCCTTTTACCACTTATATATTCAAAAATTTCGCACTCCCTTTCTTTTGGATGCACTTCACAGGCTAATGACTTTTCCAACTGTAGCTGTATAGCTTGTAAAAAAGCAGGAATAAAATAACGGTTTATGTAGAAAATGACAAAAATAAGAAAAAGTAATAACGCCCAAACTATATTTTTTGCTTTTTTTTTTATATTAAACAGAAGTACACCTAACTTTTCTGGTTTTAAAAATGTCATAACGCCCAACAGCTATGTCCTAACACCCAAACTTAATAACAAGAAATATTTTGGGCGTTATGACATTTCTAGATTTGGGCGTTATGACATTAGATAATTACTTTGGGCGATATGTCATTCTATTTGGGCTTTGTGACGCATTATTCCTTTAAATTTTTGGCGATGTCGTGGCTTTTGGGCGTTATACAATTTTTCAATTTGGGCGTTATGGTTTTGGGCGATAAGACCTAACGCCCAAAAAGCCAATACCTACACAGTGCACTCTCGACTTCATTACTTTCACCTTGTGGTCCGTGGTCGCGTTGCATCGATTTTTAAAAATTATCCAATCTCCTCCAAACTGACTTGGGAAACCTATTTCTAGTATATTTTTTACAAGCCTGGCAGAGGAACTCCTTATGCACTAGTCCGCAGCACATTAGTCCAGACCAACATTGCCGCACCATACTTCACCTGCTGACCATCGTTTTTAGTGCGAAAAACCATACGATGTACCTACTTCTCTAAAGTGTAAATAATAATGATAGCAAAGAAACGCACCAAAGTCATTTCGAAACAGCCATAGGTACCTACGAGTACAATCAGAAAAAATATTCAAAATACAAACACTTACTCTGGTCAAACCCTCACGATTCACGACCACGATCAATATTGAATTCGCACCGCTACCTGCTAAATTTTTAATTAGCTCTCATTTCCAATTGAAGATGTTTGCCGTAAATATCACTTTACCGCTTTAAATTGCGTAAAAGTAGCACAAACACAATGTCATTGCAAAGAGAAAAATAAAATGCTATTACAGAAAAAAATAAAGCATTCTTCAAGGACTACTGCTATTATTTTCAAATTCTGACATTTCTTCGTAAATATGTATGTGTTTCTAATTTATTGCCCAAAGCTTTATCTCATTTCGAATCCATCTCCCTGCGAACGAAAGGAAACAAAAAAGAAAAACCGTCCATAGAAGACGCAAGGAAAAAAATGAAAACTCACCCCTATTCCGGAATGTATACGTTACCATCGCCACCAACCAACAATAACAACACTCCACGGCCATAGAAACCGACGCCATTATATATCAACATGCCACTCCGACCAGTGATGGATCACCGAAGTGTTTAGTTAAAAATTTAGGTTAATCTGAAAAAAATAATCAGAAAATGCTCGAGGGAACAAACTCACATATACACATTCACCTGGATAGCGAAACCTCACCTTCATCCAAGCGGGTTCGCTCCGTTCCCTCTTTCAGCTATACATGCGGGATCTTTTGGCCATAATGGAAAATTGTATTCTTCATCGTCAACGTGGTTGTTGTCGTCGTTTTCTCGCCCTTGTGGCAGGTTACCCGGTGAACTATACTCCTACCATAAGGACTACCCTGAAAAAAAGGTCTTCTTTTGGGGGTGGCGGAATGGAAAGAAAAGAGCAGGCAATATGATAAGGAAAGAATGGCATCCGCAGGGCACTGATACCAAAGTGAAAGTGTTTGCTGTACGAGGGGAGATTAGGCCAGAAAAAGGAACAACCACCATCGCTTTGCCAATGGTATGGGTACAACGTACAAGTATAATGGCAAGGAAGAAAAGAAGGAAAAAATATTGCCAAGGATCAAGGCAACTAAGCATCTTCGCAGCAGATACATCCATCCACTGTTTCGTATCACGAAATATATTTCAGATATGTGTATATATGGCCCTCGCCTATATTGTATGTGATGTACGAAATGAATTCCATAGCGCTACGACGAGAGATTTATTATCAAATTAAATTTCTGACAGAATTTATTGCTTTATCTCTAGTTCTTTCATCTTTCTATACTGTACAGTAGTATACCGCGCCGCAGGACGAATTTCGAAAAATACCATAGCTCAGCGTAACACATTCGCACACATTGTGTACCCACACCATCAGACATATATATAGCAATTGACTAAAAGGATAGAATTCGTACATGATTATTTTGTAGAATCGAAAAATGCTCCTGTTTTGTGTGCGCGCTCTCTCAATGAAATTCACACATAGCGCACGATATAATATAGGTAGGAGCATATTTCATAGGGAATGAATGCGAAGGATGGGCGGTGGCGGACCAGTGAGTCGGGATACCTATTAAGCTCTCTGGTAACTATAATATATTAGGGAAAAACCAAAAGCACAAGCAATCACACAACCAGGACATAAATTTTCCCAGAAAGTTTTTTTTTCTTTTTTGTTTTCTTGTTTGTTTACTCCTTTTTGCATTTGTTATTGTGCGAACTGCTATTTGTTTTCGTATATATATGCGGGCATGGGGGATATAGGCTTAAATGTTCGAATGATGTATCTGGGATTAGGGCCATTTATGTATACACATTAAGGCTTAGAATGCAAACAGAAATGAAACACTTTCGAGCTAAGAGTAGGCGTTTGTTTTAAAACTTTATCGTCTGTGCTACGAACATGTTTCATTCAGAACGGGGGTGGACTACTTCTTAACCTCCTCGAGCCAGCTTGGTCCCTAGCTAACTGCCTCCAGTTGATTGGCGTTGCTTACGGGTAAAGGCACCACCAGAGGAAGCTTAATATTTATATTTGCAAATTGATGAGATTTTTTCTTAGGGCAAACTCATCAGTCATCACATACGTTAAAGGAAGGTTGAAACGAATTCTGAGACTCGTACGCGACAAGATCTCAACACATCACCTCTGTTCGCCCGTCTCCTTGGGTAAAGTAGCGAAACGTGGTGGCCCTCTCAACATGTTCATGTAACCAGAATCGGAACCTCAAGCATCGATTGTTCTTCAGGGTCTATCTCGGAACAATCCTTTAGTATTACATCTCCATCGAGATTGTCTCAAACTAAATAGCCTATATAATTATACTGGAGAAAAGAAGGGACGAAGCAGACAATTTTTAAATCACCGACTCCGCAAAGACTCCTTCGATTGTATGTATCAGGAGGACCCTTTAAATTTACAGTCGCTGTCTCACCATTCACCGTATGCTGGGAGAGAATAACTGAGACCTTACACTGTCTCCAACTTCAGCAGCAACACTTCCTTTCTTAAATTCAGTCTCCTTCACTATTCTGAGTTGCGATCCCTCTGCGTTAAAAGTCCTGCATTCTTTTTCTTAGGTTTGAGTTTTAAATTTGAGCTAAGCTCGCTTGCCGAATAAATGGGCCCTTAGCTGCAAAAAGTTGAATGTGGTCCTACCCAGATTATGAGCGTTTCGTGAGCTTGAGAGCTTGAGTGTTTTGGTCCTGTGTGCGAGGAGGGCGAATGGAGGAGTAGATACAACCGCGAGCTCTATGAGCTGTATCAAGATGTAGATGTAGTCCAAAAAGCCAAACTACGTCGACTACATTGGCCCGGCCGCATCGAGCGAATGGACAATAATGTTCCAGCTAAGAGGATCTTCGAATCCCAGCTGCAGGTTCGAGAAGACAAGAAAGACCGAACCTCCGTTTCAAAGACCAAGCCATCGCGGATGCCAGAGCGCTTTTGGTCTGAACAACTGGAAGCAGTGCGCCCGGGATCGTATAAAGGATGAATGGCTGCAGTGTATCAGGCAGAGACTCTCCACGGGTCGGGAGCCCGTTAAGTAAGAAGGTAAGTAGTAGTTGTGATTGTGGTCCTTATTCGTATGCCTATACTTTAGGTGAAAGACTTTCGTGTCTTTATTGATCACTAGCGTTGTTCGAATACGCATACATAATAGACCGTAAGGACTGGAGAAGTGCCTGATGTCGACGATCGCTAGGTTATAGACTTGGCGAACTGTGTGATGATCTGGCGACCGCAATGCTTCCTTGTGAATATGCAAACGAGGATAACGTGTGCGAATTGTAATAGCATTTGGCAATATAAGTCTAGGCCGAATATGGAGTCGAGTTGATATTCTTTCCGAAGGTGTCCGCTTTGCCTATGCTCGGCTTTCAAGTGGACTATTTTAGGCAGACCATAAGGGCCCTAGGACATCGTTTTTTATAGGCTTTGTTCGTTAAACCAGAAGCATGCTTATAGTATAAATTGTGACTTCTGTGACTCCGAGAGGGAATATTAATATGTTTGTTTGTATGTATGAGACGTTAACTACCGCATCGAAGGCTTTATACTTCTTGCCTAAGTCAGTTGATTGCAGGAAGTCCACAACCAAGTGACATATTTTCTTTTCTGTAAGAATAACTGCAGTGTTACCTTTAAATCCTACAGAGCATAGCCCAGTTTGGGCTACCTATAGGTACATATGATTACCGATCGCAGCACTCAGAACAAAATCTCTGCGGAGAACGTATTAAAACAATGTTCAACCAACCTGATTATTTTACAAACCGAAATAGCAAGGCGTTCGTAAGGAATTTCTTCACCGGATCTTCATATTCATTGTCGACGAGTTGGTGAGTAATGCGAGGTACATGAGCTCTGTAGCCTATTCAAACCATCCAATTGATGGCTCCTATATAAATTGGCACTAACCGAACGACAGTACGCCCATTTTACACCTAGCTCTTAATAGCCTCGCCCTGGGTCATTTATAATACCTCATGGCCTTAAAGCGAGTACATATCGAAGACAGATTCATTTATCACGAACAAAAATACTTTCGCTACTAGCTCCGGCTTCCAATCTACATACCGCCTCACAGAAAAGCACAAACAATGCTTAAGTAGTGTCGTAAATCCTCGACGAGTGACAGAATTTATACGAATCGTTTACGTGGCTCGCGTGTAACGATCAAAATAAACTTTAGCCATCACAAAGGCTGTCGACTAATCATCGGACTTAATATTCCCAGCACACATCGCCCTCTTCAACAACACAAAGGACAAGAAGTTGCTATACTTAGTCGCACTTTTCACCAGAAAACAAAAAAAAAACCTAAAACTTACATGTCCTAGCACAGCAAACATTGCACAACACAAAACAGTCGTAAATCCTTCGAGAGACATTCATTTGGAAAATTTGTTTCAATTTATTCTCTCCACGGCATCAAACAAGTTATTGCAATCCTGCATGGCAGTTCATTTGAATCATTAAGAATCCATAAAGTTAATGTGCAAGTGAGCTGCCGGTTGCCACAACAGCCACCAGAAGAAAATTCCCAACTTGTTCAAAGATTCTATGCAACCATCCCTTCGGTATAATGTGCGCCAAGCCAAGAAGGGGGCTAAACATGCACTCGCACATTAAAATGTATACCCCAAAACGGAGCGCTAGGTTGAACTATAAATTAATAAACGCTTGCATGTATAATAAACTGTCCTCGGTAGAAATTTACGGGCGGCGCTCAAAGCGGAACAAACTTTGCACAAGACGCTGCTGCTCGTCCTGTTGCACTTTATTTAGTGCACGAGCTGATTACACTTTTCTCGCCCAAGTTAACTTGCCAAAGTTTCCCGGGCAAAGGGGGTAGCAAATTGCTATAAGTTTCGACCGCACACACACTGCGGAGAGGCGTGCACGTAAGTATCCCCAGCCCTATCCCTATATGCCCAGACTGTGTCTTATTACGCGCATAAATCTGCCACTTTCTTAGGTGTCAAGTTTCAGAGTGCAATGTGAGATTTTTGTGTTGTGCACTTGGGTGGGTGTCATTTGTAATGTTTCGTTTAATTAATTTCCCCTTCGCAAAAACTAAAAAGTAATTTACTTCTCGAGGAGTGAATAACCTCAGAGTGGTACTTTACCTAACCCTCAGTGGTTGCCATTGGTTCTTGATGGTTGAGTGGAATAGTCGCTCATGGGTTGCGAAATTTATTATGCTAGATGTGGCCTCGGTTTTTTTTTCCGGTCTCTTTGTCAGAACCTGAAACCGTGTTTGGGTTCATGAAAGAGCTTTGCCGCACATCTATACATCATACATGCGGCCATATGCGGGATCGGGCTAGATTTGAACCCTTTGAGGGGGTAAACACTTGAAACTGGCTTCGTATAACGAGGAAAACCGCACGAAAAGTTCTAAGAGATGCGTTGCTTGTGATATAATCCATCATGTAGATGAACTGTTGGACATTCTGTTGCCGAGTCAATGTCTGAATAATAAGCACTGCGAACTTTTATATGGATAACAGTGTAACTGCATAAATCAATGATTTTCTTTTCAACTATATAAGAACGGATGAGTCTTGATGATGATGACTCACCCACGTCTTCTCGACTGAGTAGGTTTCGAAGAAACTGTGTAAATAGTGGCAATGAGCACTGACACAGGGAAGCGGAAAACCGCCCAAGTTCGTTATCAAGTGTTTATTCTAACATCTCAGGTGTCCGAGTAATTTAATCACAGTCCTAGTCCTATAGAAATGATTGTGATTCCTTAAGGACTTGGAGATAAAATGTTAAAAATTATATCCAACACTGAATTAAACTGGGTAATAAAACCTCAATAAGTGACGTTTTTCTGTTACGATATTATTATAGATAAGTAAAGGTACAGATAAGTACACCCTACTTGTTAGAACTAAGCCGCAATTTATGTAAAATAAACGTTAAAAGGCTAAAGCCAAAACTCTGTAACCAACACTTAAGCTGGATTCAAAATTTTAGGTAATTAGGTAATTTGATTTTTTGCAAGATCATGTCCACTTATATAGAGCAAGGCAAACTAGCTATGTTCCTCTGGTTTAGGTCACTTTGTTTCCAAACTTAGATATCACATCCGACTACATAGAACAATATCTTAAGCCTGGGGTAACATTTTGATGGGTAAATATTTGAATTCTCATCAAATTACTCATTTGAAATTTTCCGTCGCTCTTTAAATATTTTGCTCGGGAAGGGCGAACCTATGAAGCTTCCACAGTACCCCGATCTTTGCAAATAGGTTCTTAATTGTTTTAAGTTGTAGTCCTTAAGAAATATTTCGATAGGAAGTGAGCTCCAAAGTATATATCACTCCTCCAAAACTCCTTTTGTTAGCCTCTAAGTTGCCAAGTTTACTGATAAGTGAGGTGCATTGGTTGTCTGTCTTATTTGGCGCCCACATCTCTTATTTTGAGAAATAAGCTCACCTGAACGGCGGTCGTACCCATCTAGAATAGGCCTGTGCATATGATGTTCGATCTGCAATAATTTATATTCGAACTGCTCCCCTCTGTATTTGCTATCAAGTAGGCTCAGGGAACATTTTAGGGCCGCACTCCATGTATGGTTTGGTCCTGTTGCAAATACATTAACAAAATGCGGCTCACTCGATGTCCATTCCAATATTTTACTTTTGTGTACCGCGACGTTCGTTCGATATTTTTAATTATCAAAAAATGTTCTTATATATACGTTTAACTGAACTGCCTCTTTGAATTCAACAAGTTCAAGCTGCGCCTTATAGAGAAGGAAGATATCCTTCGTACTGAAGAAACTATCTCTTTGCTGTATCTATAAATAAGTATCATGACTTGGAGGACACTGATCTTGGGATATTTGTTATGATGTCCTATCGCGATATTCCTGAATTGACTTTGACTCCAAGATTGTGTATATGGATTGTTTGAGATGGATGTGTTGGTCGTCCACTTGAATTTATGCTACAGTCTTCACATTTTTATTTGTAAAAGCAGTGAGCTGTGAATTCATAGTGTAAAAAGAAGGACCAAGTTTTCTCGATCCAGGAAAGTAGTCCAAATCTCTACTGGGTTATGTACAAAGTGTTGCATTGACAAGCGAACTATTTGTGAAGGAGGGCACATTGTGTTAGTGTGCTGTCATCAGATAAATGCTTTAAATATCATTGATTTATCAATCCACGATATAAGATAATTAGTAGGAAGAACTAACAAGGCTGGGGAAAGTATTCTTAGATCCGTGAGTGACACCTGCGTTTTTATACCAAACGAATCCAATGATACACCATCTATTATTAAATCTTCTATGGTAATCCATGAGAAGCAAATTTGGTTACTAGGGCTCTAGGCCAAACGTAAGTAAAAGCCTTTGAGATGTTCAAAACTTTGGATCTGTATGCGCCATGCAATTCGACTGCCTCGCCTTCGTCCATAAGTGGGTTACGTAGCTCAACTTAAAATTCCCAGTAAAACGACATTTGCAAAATCCGATTAGTCTGCCATTTATGCCATTCTTTTTGCAGAGGTTTCTATCTACAGGATGTGATGGGCGCAAAATAAATTTGAAATTCACAAAGAAACATGGCTGGCTTCGAAATAATTTTTTTACGTTGACATCGACGTAATAGTCCTTACACGATATTCGACCGGGGATCATGATGTTGCGTAGAAACACTGAAATATAGAATGGACAAAATCTCGAAAATATATTTCATATCGACTGGGACGAGATCTAGAAAGTACAAAAATCTCGAAAGTCTAAATATCGAAAAAAAAACCCGCTTTCGAGATTTCTAAAATTCCTTAGGTAGATATTATATTTAACCCGAAATTAATGAAAAAAAATCTAAAATAGCTGAATAATCTGCATACTTTTTCATTGAAATTAATAAATTTTTAAGAAATATCATATCAAAACACACTACGTATTTCGAAATTTAATATAACAATTCGACAGAAAACAAATTTTGAATATTTTATATGATTACTAGCTGACCCGACGAACTTCGTTCCGCAATTCGTTCGCATTTGTTCGCACTTTCAAGTTAATGAAATTAATAATTCCGAGCTTTCGCTTCCGGTCAATTTAAATTCTTTATTCAAAAATTATGTTAAAATAAATACAATTTATTGCAATAAGAGCTTTTTCACTGAAGTGATTTATGGTACAAAGCATTTTTCGTTCGTGTGGGTGCGTACACGTACAAAGCGAGAAGTTTGCCGACACGTGAGCACGCCACATACAATTGACCATGTGAGAAACATGGAACGGTATGCTGATGACTATTGTGTAGTTGTCTATCTCGGTCTCCAGTATGGACGACTGCATGACATTCTTTCCCAAAGTTCCGACATATTCTCTCGATTGTTAATATTCCGATCTGACTGTTCGTCCTGATTTTCTGCGACGTGAGACCTGAGACCTATGACCGTATCACTGGCGGCATGATCAAATTTGTCTTCGAATATCATCCTGTCAAAGTTTTGTTTTCGAGACATAAACTAGGTAGCCTATGGTCTTCCTTGTGCCCAATAGAAACTATCAACATCAAAATCTTTAAAAACTAACCATCCTGTCTCGAGTTATGCGCGTAAAACTCAAAACGCTCAACAACTCATGTTGCCTGTCATCATCGTCATCTCAAATATTTCAAATTATTCACTTATACTAATGCAAGGATCCTGAAAATACTTGGCAAACAAAAATGATGCATTCAAACACCATCAAACACATCGAAGTATCTACTCTATTTCAAAAAGCTATTTAATGTAACATAGTAAACATAAGCAAACTTATTAGGTGTATTTTAAAAAAAAAGAAATTTCAAAATTTTTGACAACTACAATTTGCTTGGAAAATAATTTAAATAATTGACAACAACAATTGCTTTTAATATTAAAAATATATTTATTTTTTGTATTTCATGTATCACTACTCGATTTCTACCCCGTTTATTTTTTTTTTTTTTTTCAAAGTGCATTTCCACTTACAAACTTTCATAACCTCTTTCATCCCCTAAAAGTTTTGGTTTCGCGACAAAAAGTATCCTATGTCCTTCCTTGGTCTAAAACGAAACTGTCAAAATCGTTGAAATCCAACAATCCGTAATCGAGTTATGCGCACACACACGGACTTCATTATGCCTTTTATATATAGGGGAAGTACGTCCAAAATGACACATATGGGTAAAATACTACTAGCTTTAACTCGAAATGTGATACATTTACAGCACTAGATGCTATCTTCCAAGGTGACTACGACGATATTTAAAATCCTGTCAAAATGACAGCTCCGTTAATAGCCGTGAGTCAGTGCCAAAAATCAAAAAGTATTTTCAGCAGCAAATATTTTTTTTTTTGGTTTTAACTTTTTTTCGTATTTTGGTGAGTTTTCTAAGGTTTTTCTTTAATTTTATTAACTATTTCCATAGTTTATGACAAAACTTAGGAAATTAGCTAATTGTCTGCAATAAAATCAGAGTTTTTTTTACAGTTTATTTAGACTAAAAACACTGAAAAACGGTCAGCCATTTTTTTTCCACAATTTTTAAAATTTAAATTAAAAAAATAATTTCTTAGACCTGTTGTTTTTCAGCTGACTTGCACATAGGTACTGTGAATCGAACTGTTGTTGCAACCGCTCAACAGATCGCCAGAACTTTTACTAAAATTTGTCTTTTTCGGAAATAAAACTCCGAAGTTAAACTGAACCTTATTCGACGAATCACTTTTAACTAATTTCACATTCCAGTGGAATCAACTGCGCTCGAGAAATAATTTAGCAACACGTGGTAGTTTTGCATAAAACTTGTTCATGAAAAAAAAAAAAAAAATATGCGTAGGACAGACCACCTCTATGAAAAATACACTAATTAAATTTTTAAAAATACGGCATTTCCTTTGTCAATTCGAAAATAATATATGGCCCTGACAAAGGCGTCTCCATTTCTGACAAACAACTATTTATACCCAAGCCGTGCCCATTCATTAGAAACATGACTTCCACAAAGCCTATAGCTCCTGTTGCTGCATAGCTTCAGCCATATTTAGTATAGAAAACGGATCCAAATCGATTCCCGACGACCAACCGCACAAAACGCAAATTCCCCATCACATCGGACTAATTGAAATTCTTATCTGCGATCACGATAAATACTTGTTCAATCCACTTTCAATTTGACAGGCGATGTGACAGGTGACAACTCATAACTTATGCGGTGTAGACGACGACAAAACTGGCAAAGCCATCGCTCACAACGTTGACATCGCTAGACATCGCACTAGTATATTGTATAGGTATATCTACTTATATACTTGTAGTCCGCCCACAGCCGACAGCCCTCCTGCCACTTGAAGACGTAATACAAAACTGGCATCGAACAATAGCAAAGCAACACTGAAACAATAATTAATATTATTGCCTTTTAATTCGTTGCGAGCAACGTGCGCCGAATTCCTAATTACAAAGTGCCAACAATTTGCAATTCCTTGTGACTATGCCAGCGCCCGCATGCCTTGAGCAACAGCAACAGCACCCGCGAGTGAATTATCTTCGGGTATAATTAGTCAAGGCAACGACAACGGTGGCAACGAAGAAGTCGAAGAATACGACGACGACGCTGCTTTTGCCATAAATTTCGTATGCAAAAATCGCTGAGTCTTCTTCTTCGTTGGCGAACTGTAGGCAGGGACACCCCTTAAATTAGAAACGAAGGATTAAAGTGGGCATTAATATTGGGCAGCGGAGTTTTTTCTCAGCACCCCGTAAATTTCTCACCACAACCGCAGGAATCATTCATTTTGTCGCCATTACTCTTAGCCAGCAGCTGCCATGCCACATTTATTTACACTCTCTCTCTCTCACTCTCTGAAAGAGGAACTTCCCGCACACAGTATCTTCAAAATGTCCGCGGTGTCCTTTCGGTTTATTCTATGTTAGGCTCTGTCGTAACAAAAAAAAATATCTTCAAGCTCAACTAACACCGCAGGTCACTTCGAATGCGACTTGTAATAAGCACGGGACTAGACCAGAGTTGAGGGAAGGAGAAGTTCGAGGTGACTAAATAGAGAAATCCTATCACGAATTGCGCGACTTTAAATTCCAAACGAATAGGGTGCGAAAAAAAATATGTGCCAAACGCCAGAATCCACCCTTGTCCCATCTGGAGGGCTGCGTTCCTCGCAGGGCAGATGCTGATATAATGTACCTAATAATAAATATTTCCACTGCCTCGCCGAAAAAGTCTTAGAAGGAACATCTTACTCGCTTTTTAAAATGTCCAATAAAAATTGCCGACACATTCTGGCCATAACTCTTCGGAATCCCATATAAATCACCCAATGTAATCCCTCATGCTATAGAGTCGCGACACCACCCTCTAGTATTCGTACCATTCCATGTTAAAGCACTCCAACAAGCTATAGCACGTCGTTGTAGACCATAGCCCATCCTGGGGGAGGTTGGCTTCGTGTAAGAATTTTCGTTTTGTATTTTGCTTCTCGGTTTCCTTTCTTTTTTTTTTTTACCAAACTTTGATATGAGTTTTTGATGGGAAGAGGTGAATGCATGAGGGGTGGTATGAATTTACGAGCTAGGACAGAGAAGAGTTTGGTTTTTGCAATTCTTAGGAAAATTTTCCATTTCGGAGTAGAATGGGGTGAGATTTTATCGAAAATCATTAAATAGCCATTCGTCTTCTTTTGGCCAATCCGCTTATGGGGCCTTAAGCTCGGTGAATGCGTATATAGGTGTATGTGTGAATATTTGGAGGAGCATTTGAGGTATTTGCATAGAAATGTTGAATAAATTAGTCTTAAGGATACCTACTTTAGACGTGCGGGTACGGAAAACGAGAGAAAAGATGCGAGAAATAAGAAATTGACTATTGAGTACGAAAAGGGATGTGGCGGCTTATCTGTGCTGTTCCTTATGTCCTGCTTCCGTTGGATGCGTACTTAGCACTTACGTTCGCTTGTGCTGTATGAAATTTGCTTTAAGTAGCTATCCTTGAGCGAAGGTAGCACATAATGGATTTTGCAAGGTAGGTGGTGTGTCCTTGTCTCGAGATCATTGGAATGCGATGAGCGGACGGCGAACGCATTGATTGATGGGTAATTTATTTATCCTCATAGACAGAGTATGGCTTGGACTGAGTTTAGTCCTAAATTGCTAACTTTGCCGGAGGAAAAATCGAGGTCGTTTGAAGGATGTTACTTTAGTTGAGAGAGAGAGAGAGTATTTGCAATAGGCACTGCAGCTCTCCGACCATTGTAACAAATAGCTCTTTCAGTCGAGATCGAGATAGCTTGGTCTTGAAACAAAGAACTGTTGCCCGGTTTCCGCACAAGTGGAAGCTCTAATTTGAAGATCATATTGGCGGCTGCAGCTATGACTCGTAGTTTGCCAATTTTCATATTTTTTTCCCATTTGTCAATTTGCACTCGGTGCAAAAATACGTCTTCGAAAGAAGGCAAGACACCATCTCCCTCTGCCACTCGGAGGTATGAAGCAAGACTTGCAAAATAAAGATTGTAGCGTACATTGCCTATTTCGAGTCAGGAGTTTTTAGCTTAGGTATTTGATGTTATTCTTGACCGGAACTTCACTGGAGTCGAGGCATAGAAGTACCTATGCTTCTCTTCTGTTGCAACGTATTGTCCTCAACCGTGGACGTTATGTTAGTTTGTTTTAAGTTGACATTTTCAGTTTTGACCCCGTTTTAGTAAAGAAAAAAAACTTAATCATACCGTGCAAGATTGTTTAGGGTTTTATGATGATGCCGATATAAGACGCATACTACGAGTTCGACGGATCTGTTAAAAAATAACGTCTTGTATATGCTGATGCCTGCCCTACGCACGCTCTGCGGCTAATGTAGAGATCAAGCCATAGTCAAGTCATATCTTCTTGCAATCTTCAATCAAAATAGTTCAGGGGAGCTACTTCCAAATTGCGCATTGCACAGCTGTCGGTAATTTACAGCCGGAGTGCCAAATCTGACCATCAGCTTTTGACGATAAAAAGGTTTCTTGCGGCTCTGATGTCGAAAAAAAGGTGGTTACAAAAAATTTGATGACTCAGCAAGTCAGTCAGCCAATTACAAATATAATAGAAGTTGACCTTCCGTGCTATCTAGTTTTATATCGTGGGGTACCCGACCCGGTAAACGATTTGGTCTGATTGTTGTTTTCGAACCTTCTCACAGTATTTTGCACACTGTCTTTTTGTGTCCCTGGAAGGCCGTCTGGGTAAAAGCTGTTCTTCAAATAGTTCACTCTTAAGCCTAATACTTATATTGTCCCCTATCGAAATTATATTACAAAAAAAAAAAAAAATAATTATATATTAATAGACTATACATGTTTTTTGTAGTACCGATTACCTCGTTTATTAAAACCCGATTTTTCTTACACATGGACCAAATGAGAGGTAAATGTCCGCAAGTCAAGCTATTCCTGTAGGAATTGTTGTTTATTTTTTGCGAAATTGTATACAAGACCCCTTTTTGGTACATCAACGTGCACCGCCATAGAAGTCGTTTGGGTATTTCAAGAAACCTAAGCCTAACGACGAATTTGTTTTTCCCTTGTGGTTTGTAGATGCCTATACAAAACTTTATAAAAAGTAAACTGTTTGACTAAGCAACAAATGATTTATTTCAATGCAAATGAATGCCGCCTTTGCGAAAAAAAACATTCTCCACCGCAAAGGATGTCGCAAAACTACGATTATCAATCTAGCGGTTTATCTCCGCATCTGGATGAGAAACAAAAATTAGCCACCACCATCTGGATGTCGGTGTCTCTGTCGCCTCTAACACAAATCACAAAATAATTTGTTAGACTCACTTGCCAAACGAGATCTCGTAACTCACTAAATTCATGGTGTGGTCATGGTCATGCAGAGGTGTGACAGCCAAGATCGAAAGGCCTAAAAGAAATTCCATAAACGCTGTACGATATGCAACGTGGTTGGTAATCTGATTTGAAGGTT
Organism: Cheilosia vernalis; assembly: GCA_949126925.1. Classification (NCBI taxonomy): domain Eukaryota; kingdom Metazoa; phylum Arthropoda; class Insecta; order Diptera; family Syrphidae; genus Cheilosia; species Cheilosia vernalis. The sequence goes on along the minus strand of OX421358.1, from coordinate 96,343,240 downwards.
TCCCTTTCGCTCTCTACGATTATAATGGGTAGTATACCACCATCCTCGTCATTCGGCCAGATGATGAAGAGCAAAACAAAATCTTATAATTCCACACATTGGGTATCAAAAATGAGATCTTCCTTTCTGAAGTCCCCAAAAGGTAAGAAGTTCTCTTATATCATTTTTTCAGCGATTCGTATTTTCGTTTGTCTTTTTTTCCAGAAACAGTTCTTTTTTGTTTTGTCAAAAGTGAACTAAAGAACCAAAGAAAAAAAAAAACAAAAACGAGTAATTTTTTTTGAGAAAAGAAAAGGTTTAAGTTGATGTAAACAACGTTAAGAAAAGTTGCGGTCATAAATCTCCGGCTGAAATGTTATTCAGAAAAATCTCTGATTTATTATATGAATTTTTTGAGGTATTTTTTTATTTTATTTTTGTGGCATATATTTCTGTTTTATGGTACTCGGACTATGAGTTGTAGTGCACTGAAAAGAACAACAACAACATGAACAGCAGAGTCGGCGGAACGAACACACTTTGGAAATATGAAACTACGCGACAGGAACACATTGGAGATGTCTTTACAAAATGCGGATGAACAATCCAAAGGGTGAGATATAGACTGTGGAGGATTCGTTCTTCATTTTTTTTTTGTCTCATTCCAAAGGAGTAAGAACTGAGCGCAAGTGCGGGGCATATGTGTGAATATGAATATGGAGTACGGGAATTATTATATTTCTTCAAGACTGAAATGACGTAAGCTGATTTGGGGACCACTGTCTTTTACATTCATTTTTAAGAGCCGCTATATTCCAAACCATGTCTTATGTCTTACATTTTTTATGAAGGAAATGATACTTTTGTGGCTTAATGAAATTACGCCCCAATGAAAAATGACCCGCAAACAAAAAAGAAAGGAGTCCCCAAAAAATAGGGTAATGTTTCATAATGCAAAATGACCCCATTAAATCTATGCAATATTGCCCCAAATATATGCAGAATGGGCCCAAATTGTTAGCATAAAAAATGAAAAATTACCCCAAAATAATGCATGACAAGCAACAACAAAAACGATGGCAAAATTGGAGTCTTCTTGCTGATTTTTAGGGAAATTTTTCATTTTCTTATTTTGGTATCAAAACAAAATTCTGCTATAGAAGAAACGGGAAGTATTCCGTTTTTTCAACGGCGTCAATATCCTTTCATGGACAAAATATTGTATATTTTCTTCATTTAAAACTATCGACCTTATCAAAGAAAATATTCTTGAAGGTCAGCGCCGGATTTTGATAGATGCAACTTTTAAGATTGTTCCGAAGGGATGTCGAATATTTTGACTTTAAGCTTTAGAAAATTTGCGCGAATTTTTTTTATTTTCTCAAATTTTCTAAAGTTATTTTAAATCCTGTGCTGACTAAGCTTTAAAAAATTAAAAAAGTCATAATCAAGAGTCAGCTCAGGTTTTCAAATAACTTTAAATTTGAACTTCAGAAAATTTTTGAAAAAAAAAAAAGTTTAAATTCGTGCGAATTTTTGTTGTAGTTTGGAGATCTGTAGGGGAAGGTCATGTACCTTGGTCCGGATTTCAGTTTTTTGCCGATATTTTAGGTAACGTTTTTTCATTAGTTTTTCTTTGTTTTTTTAGTATAGGTAGGTATTACCTGAAGTCTTATCTATGATGATGCGAAACTACCAAAAGGATATTGCTTACCATTCCAAAGAAAACTTATCTTTTATATGCTAGCATCAAACGGTCCAAGGTACAAGACCTGATTGGACCTTGGTCCACAGAGTATTGTACCTTGGACCGAAAATATTATTGAAGGTTTTTCTATAGTTTAAAGGTGAAAACTTTATTTTCTTTCAATAAATAGTAAAAATGGTACCATTCTTATTTCATTTTAAGAAAGCAGCAAGAAAACAAACCATTGTCTTAAAGTTTGTGTGCTTGACAACAAATTTTTTATTTCTAATAATAATAGTTCTAAATAAAAAATACTCTCGATAACTAAAAAAATGCCTAATTTGATTCTTGGCATACTTTCCTGAAACATAAAAAAACAATTTTGTTTAAAAAAATCTAATAACGTGTAACATTGACCGGACGAACACCACTTCAACCAAAAAAATAATAATTTTGACGTAGTATTTAAGGCACATGCATGCATACAACAATTTGTTCCTACCAAAAGATAATCAATATACTTAACGAAATCGATAAAAGTATCGGAACTTAGACATAAAATTAAGCACTACACAACTTCAGAAAATAGATACACAAAATACATTTTTCACTGAAACCATGTTTATTATTTTTTGCCTACTATATAGTAGGTACATCTTTATAAGTTCAAAAAGAAACTGAGAAGAGAAATGAACAGAAGAGTAACATTTCACAGAAGAACCGGTTTTTGCGTGATTTGTACTTTTCTGAAAATTGGAACTCGGACCAAGGTACACGACCTTCCCCTACATTATATTTGGTGCCATTTTTCATTACTTTGGGGTGCAATTTCATCTATGGCAAACTATTTTTTCCTGCATTTAAAAAAAGACCCGCTAATATTACATTGGGGTATAATTTCGCAAACAAAAATTAATTTTAACCCCAAATTATCAATAACAAAAGGGCCCAAAATAATGAAAAATCACCCCAATCAGGCAATCAAACGTTGTTGTTTTTGGGGCCATTAAACAAATCACATTGAACATACGATTACAAATTTTTTTGCAAGCTCAACAAAAATCAGACGAAAACGTTAATGATTTAAGATTTCTGTCGGAAAGTTGGCAGGTGCTTCCTTTTTAGCTAGGAGCTCTGTGAACAGCCTTAGAAACATTTCAATTATGACGATAAAAGATGATTTTTTTATAGCTCTGATATACAATATATGTAACCGCTTTTTTATAGTCAAATTGGAAGCATTAGTCCTGTTTTATATAGGTATAGGTAAAATTGAGAGTGAAGAAATTGTTGTTAGTACGTACCTAATTATTTTCCTAGAAAAAGTTCACTGTAACAACCGTAGGTATGAGTCTGATCATTAGTGGATCAATAATTAGTTTCTTAGAAATTTGAGCGATTTATCTCAGCTTTAACCTACAGAGAAAAAACAGTTTCGACTTAAATTTATTTTCTCTTCGCTTTCCACGAACGCTCTATGAACTTCTGACCACAACTGTTTGGTGAAAGCTACTTAATTTTGCCATTCAGATTCGAAAACTCGAACTCAGCGAAGACCTATATGAACGTTAATCGTATCCACCAATGTGATTGATACCGGTTTCGTGCATTTAAAGAGTATATTTACTGCCTTAATTTCCTCTAGTCCTTGAACATCTCCTGGAAGTTAATGCCTTGTCTTTAGCTCTGACCATAAGACAAGGTAGGTATTAACTTCCTTTACCGAACCAGTTGAAGGAGCGCTCCACGTTCTTTCGTCCAACATAATAATCACTCATCCACTGCGAGTCCAAAGAAAGCCATATGCATACCTACTCGTTTTAAATTTTTAGGGACTTTCCGTACACCCATACCATATATTAAATAGCAAAAAACCTCCCAGGTGATTATATTGGACCTTTGTAGCTTTTCAAATCACCACCGGAACAAAGATAGACAAGACAGTCGACGCTTAAAATTGCGCTAAACAATAATTCTTAATAACCACTAGAACAACTTCTCCGTTGAAACCGGTCTCATTGTTGTATCGTTTTTTTGCATTTACTGTCATGGATGTAACCCAGACCTTAGTGCTATTATTGAAAACATCATGATCAGTAAAGAAATATAGGAAAGCGCCGACAGATGTCGCTGATTGATGCATTTTCTTAGTGGTTGTGATTTTTGAACACTCAGCGATATAATATTCCATATTCATCACCGGAAAAGGCTTAAGAAGGTCTGACGAAGGTCAGAGACCGAGCTTCTCAGTGTTGTGACTAGGTTTCGGTATAAAATTGTTTGTCCCCTCTATAAGACCCCAAAAATTAACGCATGGTCAGGGGTTATACTGAATTATTGAAATTGTAGTTCTTATTTTTGTTAGGGTTCTGCTGCCCGACTGGAGCATTATATTCAAGTCCTGGTCCACCACAAAGACACCTTCTTTTTGCTCTCTTTTCTGTGTTCGTCTAAGAAGCTGCGCGGAATGGATTTCAATGTCTTCACGTGAGGACACGGAGACTGAGGTTTTTTGCCAATTGAATGAAACTAATATGCGTAGAAGTTACCTTACCTTATGGACAAAAACGTTATATCTGCAACTCGGAAATTATCCAAATGGAGTGTCGTTGTCAGGATGGTTTTTGGGTTGCAATAAACTGGATATATTTTGAATATTGTTCCTCCTGACCCTCTATCTGAATAAAACATTTTCCTGATACATTTTGCTATCTATATCTCGCCCGCCAAACTGTTGTGCTTAAGAGTTTCAAATATTTGGGATTTTCGGCATAGCACCCTTCTGTCAACAACCGCACAAAAATGAATTGATTGGCTTAAAATTAACCGATTTTTATTTCAATTTAAAGTCGACTCACCCTGATAGTGGTTTGGTATGTGCCAAGTTTCGATAAAAATATATTTCCGCGGTAAAAGGTCATTTCAGGACAAGTGTACTCCCTAAATATAAGTTTACAGCAAATAATGGAAATTTAAATTTAAAACGCAGCCCTCATGATGATTTATTCATTAAAACTCCATACGGCATAATGACATATTAACCAACAGTCCCTTCAAAGCCTTGAGTCTCTTATTTCCACATTCCTCAAGATCATCGGAAACACAAAAACCGTCCCAGATAAACGTACAATAAAAATCCAACAAATCATTCTCCTCAACTCAGACTATACGCTCGCCGCAACAACTTAGTTTCTGCGATAAGGCATGTACCTACCTGTAGGTAGGTATACCTATTCCAAAAAAACAAAAACTTTCGACCAAAAGATGAGCTCTGGACGAAACAAGTGTTTGCCATGCAAAGAAGCCTAAACAGAAATACCAAAACTCGACCCCATCCCATCCAAGCTTGTTCTTGCTCCACACATCGCACCACATACAACGACCAAAATAACATCAGAAACAAGACAAGTCCGGGGTGTGTCACATCTTTTTGTTTCGGACATTTGTCAGAAATTAATCATGTTCTTGTTTGGAACATTTTGATAAATCTACCTGGCACTCTACAGGTAATAAAATTAACGAAAATCTCACTCCGACCACCATCGAGCACCGCTCAAACCGCTGAAACCGGGTGGAAATTATTTGGAACGCGAGCTCCGATGAGACACCAAAGATACACGCACACATTAGTAAGTGATCGCGCAAGCGAGTCCTCCCCGAACTTGAGAGTTCATTGCAGCAAGTCTTTCAGCCGCCAGTACCGGGCCGGCAACCATTTGTCAGAAGTGTCAGGAGGCCGCTAGCTGCCTCCAAAACCGGCAGGTGGTAGTGTGGTGGTGGTAGACAGTGTTGGCTGGTGGGACACTTGATTAATAAGCGTTGGCCTTAAAAATAAAATAAAAAGAGCTCCCAAACAGAAAATGGCATGAAAATAAATTTTCTTTGTATTGCCTGCCACCTTATACTGGACTGGATGAAGGATATAATTCCCCGGGTGAACACATGGTACATGGTACAGCTCATGTGTGAGTGGGCAAATGTAAACATAACACATATTCATGATGTTTCCTTTGGGCTAATTGAATTAGAGTGTTCCTGAGGTGTGGCCTACACTTTTGCGCATCGTTAATCATCTTAATAACCCAGCTTAACAGGAGAATTTACTCTCCATTACATTGCGGGAAATATCCAAGGTTTTTTTTTTTTGTCAGGACTGCGGTTCCCATGAGTCCAAAAGCCAGTATTCGAGTGTTAAAATTAAAATTTCTGTTTAATAGTTATAACATTTTTTAAAATTGAAGAAATTTCTACAACCTCATTTGTTAAGATTCGTAGAGGGTGTATTTCGCTAAAGGGATAACCAATTTGTGCTGTTTATTTTCGATTTTGGTAACGGACTGATGGAAGACAGTTGAAATAAGCTGTTTATTATGTTACACATGATATGGTTGTTGCTTAATTTGCGTCACTAGCTCATGCTTGACTACAGGACAACATAGAAGGATGCCTTTTTGAGCCAGTGATGAATTTTCTAACAGGAAATATTCAAAATCATGAAGCCATCGTTGAGTTTTGACGGATTTCAACCCCAGCTGTGCCATTCAGACCATGAAATTTCAGTTCCTATAAGTAATTGACACATTTTCAATACACATTGACATAGGTACCTATTGCCTGTAAATGCAGAAGATGACAGTGAAATTCAATCGGCAGTCGTACAGACAGACGCATTGAAACGATTATACATTAAAAAAAAAGCAGCGCCACCTATCGGATTTCAATAAAAATGATGTTTAAACACAGCGGCGATAATAAAAAAAATTTCTGTTTGAGGTCAAGTTGTTTTCGGGTCTATTGAGAAATGGAGGGTGTACACTAGCGGCTATAATTTGAACCCTACTAGTTTAAATAAATACATTTGTTAATTAAAAACATACATATAAATTTTTAAATAGTTTACAGTGCTGTATAGAGCGTCTCATTGTGGTATACCCCAGTGGGTACAGGTATAACCATGTAAAAAATTCCAAAAGAAGTTTTAAACTTTCAATTCATTGTTTAAAAAAAAGCCGTCAATTGTTCTTCGCATATATATGTAAAATATGCAGGTACCTAGTTTACATTTTAAAGAAGGCGATATATGAAAGCCAATTGCAAGAGATAATAGAAGTAGCATATCCAAGCAGAAACCTTCTAAAATTGTCATATGGATATCGAGAAAGACTGAGATAAATCTAGCTAGTTGGATCAGTTTTTGGTAATTGGGATAGGTAATGCTGCACAATAAATACAATATTAACAACAACTTAAAGATCTTTAAACAGTTAAAAAAAGAGTCTAATCCAAGAAACAAAATTGTTTACACGAAACCAACACAAATTTTTCATTCCACTTTTAAAGGATTGAAACATAATTTATGGACCCGCGGGGTTATTTTACTTTTCATAGACAATACTTGAATCTTAGACTGCCATGGCATTTATATCAATTAAATTAGTTTGTCATTTATAAAATAAAGAAATTACTTTTGCAAAAATACACGTATTGCTTACCGATGACAGATTCCTGTATGTCTTATAGGGTTCTTTTTTGAGCCACCAGTTATCGCAGGCCAACTTGTACATTTGTCAATACGCCTCACAAATGTCAACATCATTCTATGTGGCGCTGCGGAGCCTACGCCTCACCCAATATAGGTATGGCTCTCAAGCTCTTTGACTAACTGCTTCCAGTTGCGCACTAAATGTTGGTTCAGGTGTCTGATATGCCTTCACTTATGTAGCCCAACTTAGACAACTGATCCACACATGCTCACCGACGGTTAAAAAATAGTACATCAGTTGCGCGTGCCGACGGCATTGCAGTCATTTGTTTTGATTTTTCTTGGCCACAGATGGCCAATCAATTTGCTGTTTCACAGCTGGTGTAAACTTCACCCATTTAGATCAATATACTTTATTGTATTGTAATTTCCTCACAAATGTCCTGTAAGACAATGCCTAGTTCTACTTTTTCAGAGGGTGGCGTCTACGGTAAGTCAAGAACTTGACCGTTTTTGACGATTTTCCAAGAAGTCAAGTTCGATTATTCACCGCTTACTCGTTGGCATTTTATATCATACTTATAAGGACATTTGGCCTTTCGAACAAGAATTTTTTTTGAACGTATGTAAAACATGTTTCATTGGACTGCATTTGTTTTGCTTCGAGTGCAGATCGAGTATTTCGCTATAAATTTTCCAAAAGCGTAGGAAACGCAGTGCCATGTGATATGGACGTTGGACGTAGCTGTTCTACAAGTGCTGTGATGCTGTCCATAGTCTGCAGGGACACCATAACACGGGCCATAAAATACCTTTACATGCACTAAATGCAGATGGCCAAACCAAAACCAATGCACATACATAATGCCATCATTCAGGAGTGTATACTGTATAAGGTATAGTACTCACTCATTCACTCACTCACTGGCTCACTCGCGTGTGTCAATTAATCAAAATCGTCTCAGTATGCGCACCAGCGAGAAAGAAACACCCTGCAACTGAAAATGTCATTAATTTAAGTGTCCAATTAATTAATATCACATTTAACGGCCGCCAAGCTGAGAAAAGCCATTAAGATAGTTATACGCTGGCTTTTCGTTTCAAAGATTTCCCCCATCTGCGCTGTGGATCCTTGCGTTGGAACTGCACCTCCTACCAGCTACACACAGTGTACCACAGCCAGCAACTCATTCATCTTTCTCGGTTTTAAGTTTTCTTCTTTTAACTTTTTTTTTTGTCTTCTTTGGGGTTTTCCCCACATCACCTTCTTTGGAGGACATACAGCGAAGCGAGAGAGAATTATTTGTCATGATCAAGTTTCCCTTCGAAAGGACACAATAATTGTTGTTTATTGTGTGTCAGGAAATTGGTAAATACCATCGTCTCTAAAATACCCACCGCGTAGATCATTTCCTTCGGTTGTCGGTCGTCGCGTCCTCGGCACAGCTGTGTCTTCGTCCTTCAGAGGTATAAGTTACCTATACTGGCTGATTTATTGCCAAATGTTTTTGAGATGACAGATATTATTTTTTTTCGCAAGGATGCGGTGAGTGGGTAATTTTCTCTAACCAGCCCCAAGTGACACACAACAAAACCGGGAACCGTCTATCGTTTGAGAATTTCTTCCCTTCTCAGCATATATCGAGAGGTGAACTTTTGTGATTTATATTCAGATCAGGAGTCCTGCCCATAAATCTAGCGACGAATTAAAGTTGGTCACAAAAGTATAGACACGGAGTGCGGAGGGGAATAACTTTCACAAAACGGTCCAAGGATCGTATAAAAACGACATCGCTTCAACTAAACGCGGAACAAGAAGCGACAACGAAAAAACGAAGTAGGAAACGTCTAGCGAAGGACGAAAAATTAAGGTCGAACCGGTTGCTGTTCTCCTTGCCACCCATGACCAAAGTTCAAAATCCAGCGGTAGTCGGTTGGGTGGACTAGACAGGAAATACAAAATTAAAAGCAACTTCCTGGAGGATGCACACCAGCACTTGGGTTGGGAGTCATAGGTACATGTGTGAGATAGGTAACACGGCGGAGGGACATTCGGTTTTTTTTTGTTTGTTTAACTATACCTGCTGCGGCAAGCTGTCGGTCGAAGCTATACCCTATACCCCCGTGTGTGTGCAGTATTTAGCTGTAAGGCACCACTCACAGAGGATGACTGAGGTGTGGTGCAGGACTCGTGGCTCCCAACGATAGTGTGGCAGAGTGAAGAATTATGAAGGAGCTAAGTCGGAGCTTGCTCGATTTGCGGAGGTAAATTGTTATCAAATAATTGCTGGCAAACGAAATTATACAATTAAGAGGGTAACACACTCGCACGGTAAAGGGTTAATGTGGGAGTGAGGAATGGTCGGATGTGTTATCTTTATGGTCGTGCGGGATACGAGTAAAATATTTGTGTTCCATGTACTCAAGGGTTAATCGTTTACCACTTTCATGGCTCATGGGTAATTTTTGTTGTTTTCGTCTTTGGGTGGTTGGTGTGGGACTTATTTTTTATACTTTACCTGCAGGAAATTTATAAATAAACTTGGTTGTGTCTTTGTTGGGCTTTTGTTTTGGTTGGTGGGTACAGATAGGTATGCATAGCTCGCACCTTGAAAAAATATACGTGGGGAGGTGTACACTTTTAATGAAGTTCACTTTAATTCGGTTTGATAAAAATATGCTCGCAAAAAATGAGAAGTCGTTTCCGATAACGCTTTTGAGCTAGAGCCCAGCTGACTGCATGAGTTTGGTGGTTGAGGCCATAATCCATCCCGGAAGCGCCATGTAAGTAAAGTAATAATCAAGTAGGAAGTATAGGCGACTGGAAGGCAGTACTGGTCTTACTACTATGCTTCGGAAGAGTCTCCAATTGAGAACGGGTTACGAAGAATCTTGAATATGAATGCAGAATTGACAACAAATTTATGATGACTGAACTGTCGGAAGGCAGTTGAGGACTTAGCTGAAGATTTCTATAGAACAAATTTTTTATTTAGGAATGAGGCTAGTGCAAAGAGGATAATAACTGTGCATAGTAGCTGAATTGAAGGCTGCATACTAAGTACGTTGCTCTTCATCCTATTTATAAATGATATAGCAGAGGAGGTGGGAAGAGGGATAGAATTTGGAGGTGTACGGATTCCAGCGCTGAAGTTCGCGGACGATATTGTGTTTTTGGCGGACACAGTAGAAGGGATGCAGCTTGTCATCAACCGTTTGGAAAGATACTGCAAGCAATGGAACTTGACGGTAAATCTAACGAAATCTAAGATGATGATTTTTAGAGATGGTGGAGGGAGGTTCTCCCGTAACGAAAAATGGTTCTATCAAGGTGAACGGGTGGAAATAGTAAAAGAATATAAATATTTAGGTGTGATAATAACATCTAACCTGAATATGAAAAAACACTTTGAATCTAATCTAGCAGCAGCTAAAAGAGCTATTTCATCAGTTTGGGGTCCTTGCATTGACAGCAAGTATATCGATCACTCCTCGAAAATAAAGCTTTTTCGTGCAACCGCGGCATCAATACTGCTGTACGGGGGCCAGATTTGGGGTTACCGCTATTACGAGGAAATTTAGAAGTTTCTTAGGTACTTTCTGAAGCGTATCTTTAAACTACCCTCTTGTACTCCAAATTATATGCTGCACTTAGAAACTGGAATGCCCCCACTCTTTTTGGATACCCTTAAGATGCATGCAGATTACATTGCTAGGGTAGGGGCGATGGAAAGGGAAAGGTTGCCCTGGATTGTCCTGAAGCATGTGATTTCAACAAGAGGTCACTTGGTGCAAAAGTGGGAGGATTTGGCAGAAAATTACGGATTGCGTTTAAGTATTGCAGCTGACTCGGATCCCTCGATGTTAAAACAAATGTTTACCAATATATTGAAAATGGCGGGTAACTCTTTGTACGATAAATGTCTCAATGAAGCACATGCATCGCAACATAGGCTGGTGTATCCTAGATTGAACCACAACCTCAAGGGAACCGCATCTACTTACCTTCTTAACCGCTATTCTCTTCAACTGATAAGCACAGTATTCAAACTAAGAGGTGAATTAGTAAATCTATACTTTATTCCGCATCGAACCGATCTTCCATTATTATGTGACCTGTGTAACCTTAAAGAGAGGGAGGATGTATACCACTTCATTGGAAGATGCCCCATTTTAAGCGAATTCCGCGTGAGATACTTCGGACGATCTTTGCTGAGTTTTGACGAAGTTATTAATTTATTAAACGGCAGTCTTGGGTGGGAAACTTTATTCAATTACGCCTCAGCTGCTAGCCGCTACAGAAACCGTATATTGGAAGCCGATTTTTGAGCAGTACTTTTTATTTAAAGTTATTATTACTAGGTTACTATATTTATAATTTAAAATAGATTAATTGCCATTCTGGTAGACGGCCTTACGCCAAACCATAAACGACTAATTATTGTAAAATTTTGCAAATTTTAATGAATTACTAATAAAGTCACTACTACTACTACTACTACTACTAGTAGCTGATTTCAGACTGACCGAATGATAAGCAGCAGTGTTCCCAATGTTTCTTTACACTCAGGAAAAAAATGTAAACTGAAATCTAATATGATCCACTTGATTTTACGTTGAATAATCTTTGTTAAAAAATATTTATTTCCACGTTAAAACATATTTTATTTGATTACGCATTGTAATTTAAAATAAATCATCCTAGATTCAAAGTGAAACGTATTCACTTTAACATATTATGACTCTCTCACTCTCAACGTAGTTTTAAAGTGCAACATGCTAATATTTTTCCAATATGTATTAAGTTTCGAAATGACATCTACATCTACGTAATACGTACATTCAAAATGTTGCATAGTCAATTAGAAGTTGTTATAGAACGCCATCCACTTCAAAACGTTGATTGTTTATTTTTATGTCCAAATTTAACGGTAGAAGTAATTCTAACATACATTTCTTCACAAAACGTAGCTTTAAACTTGGATCAGCGTTAATTTAAAGTGTTTTGAACTATAGTGGACAATAATGTAGAATCCAATTTGAATAATGTTCATTCTTACATTGATGTTATTCTTTTAAATAACGATCAACGAAGATTCGAAGGAAAACATGTTTATCTTTTAGTGGAATCGACGAAACCAAAAAATGTAAAGTGTAAAGCTAGAAATGTGTGGAAATGATTTGTTAAGAAAAATATCTTGCAATTTTAAAGTGAAAAAATTAGGAATTGCTTTAAGTATTAACTTCAAATTCATACATTAACTTCAGGATGAAATTATGTGTAAAAATGACGTAGGTACCTTCCGAAGAAACGCATTTGGTTCCATTGGATACGAAAAAGTTAATTAGTTCTTACATGATTGCAAACAAAAATTATTTCCTTACTAGTTATACTTAATTTTATTACTTTTTGTTTGCAATAGAGTTTTCCTTAGATATTAAAAAAATAATTAAAACAATAATAGGATTTTATATCAAACCAGCTGACCCCACGAACTTCGTTCCGCCCAAATTCGTTAATGTAATGAAAGAAATAATTTCGAGCATGCACAATGCACATGCTATTTTATGTAGACGCTTAAATACTGAATAAGCGGAATCCGCTGAGGTTTGGAAATAGCTTTATTTGGACAATGTCCGTTGTAATTTTAATTATGTAACTTTAGAAATAGCGCTTGATTTTATTTTTGAACAAATCGTTTTCCCATACCGCTTATGTTATGCAAAGTACCACCTATGGTGTGGTATCCTATCTTTCAGCACCACCTATCGGGTACAGAACTCAAGTAGAAATTGATGGTTTTAGTGTAAGCGCTGTTCCCACTATTTGAGAATGACTTGTACCTAACCGAAATGTGATCGAATGTTAGTGAGCTGCTAAATTAGTTTTCATGTGTTTGTAAGTTGGTTCGCACGAAACAGAAAATGTGAAATAAAAATACTGATACCATTTTCAAACCTTCCCATGAATCATGTTTGTAATTATGACATCATACAGGTCTGGATCGGTTTCGGGATCTGGAACCTCGGCACATATGATGTCATCAACTTGGTCTGGTTGCATTCTTTCGACTAACCAAATGAGAATGTGCGCATGAGGCAAGCCTCTTTTTTGCCATTCAATCGAATACATCCAACATCGAGTATAACCAAAGACACGATACTTAACAATATAGTCCATCAGCGACCGACGAAATATTTGTAATTTTAACAGCCAAGAAGATAACTAACCGCACACCTATCAACTTGGTTGGTAAATGGAAAGAGTTTTCCTTCTCTCTCTTCACCGGTACCGAAGGTGTTATGGTACCTTTGAGTTGCGCTCCCCATAACCCTTTTCACTAATGAGCAGAATACCACAGTTGTTACACGCTCATTTTTCGTAACAACCCCTACCTGGAAACTCAAAATGCTCCACAACTCCAGTTGCCTGTCACCATTGTCCACGTCATCTTAACCACCCCTACATTTCAACTTATTCACACATACTTATGCAAGGATCCTGAAAATATCTCAAACAAAAATGATGGATTCAAAAACCATGAATTGAAAAACGTATCTACTCCATTTCAAAAAGTTACTTTAATGTAACATAGTAAACATAAACAAACTTATTGGTTATATTTTTAAAAAAATGTCAAAATTGTTGACAACAAAAATTTGCTTGGAAAATAGTGTAAATAATTGACAACAATTGCTTTGAAAATTTAAAATATTTTTTTTGTATTTGAAGTGTCACTACTTGATTTCTATCCAGTTTATTTGTTTTTTCAAAGTGCTTTTCCCCATGAAAAACTCAATGTGTGCCTACAACGCCACCTGTTTAGAATTTTCCGACTTTTCTTACTTCATAAACCATCCCTGGTTCAAGACGAATTTAACACTACAAAAATTATTGAAATCGGTTTGAGCCGTTCGTGAGTTATAAAGTCACAACGCAATTGCAACAATTTTTATATATAGGTATAGAAGAAGATATCCACCCTAGATATTCAAAAAATTCTGATTTGTAAGCTGTCGCTGTTTAGGGAAATTCTTCACCTTCCTACTTCCTACGAATTTATCGACAATTTTACGAAATTTGTGAAAATGTTTATAAAACAGCTGATCAAAAGATGTCACAGCATAAATAATTGTCGCTTATCACCTGCCAACCGCCGCACACTGCAATTTGTGAAAACGACGGCCTGTCATTGGTGGCACCAGCAGATCATATAGTAGATATGTTATTCTTGTTTGGCAATATCGGGCACGTTATCTACCGACTGTCTTTGAATATGCACGTAGGTACCTACAACTTTCATCTTCAGATTCTTGCTTTCTTCCATATGGATTTGGCATCGGTTGTCCCTGGTAGCTACGAGTCCAAGGTATGTACATACAGAGTTTTTTTTTACCAATATTCCTATCTAGTTTGTCATAAGTATCTACGTAAGAATGTTTCAATTAAGAATGGCTCAAATAACTGACCTAAAAGACATAGAAACATAACAAGCCTCACGTGTTTGCCTGATGTTGTTGAGAACGAGTTATAGACTTTGCTGTTGAATTATCTTATGCTATTGCCATGGGCCGATGTCTTGCCATAGGAGTTGCTAAATATTCCGATTGAAAGCCTACTTCCCCATTAGCGGATAACTGGCATCCAAATAATTCCCATATTTAGCCTGCGGTGATATTTACTTTCCTAGTTAGTGGGAACATAAAAACCCCCACGAGTCACTTTCATGACTACCTACCTGTGAAGCAAGACGCACCAAATTATCCTCAATCTGTCATCTAGTCTACACGTACCTAACCACTTACCAATTTTTTGTGACTAAATCCATTTTGTAACCACAATTTGTCCTCACAACAAATTAACATCCAATTAAAGGTATTATTTATTTGTCTAAAACGATGCTTACCCCCTTTCGAGGGGGGAAACAATAAGACAATGCAATTACCCCATTCACACTACTTTATTGCTGCGCACGCCATAAAACTTAAGCACCGTCACATTTTTCAAGTTCAGAAAATCCATAAAATCTCTCTCATAGCCCAGTCGGAGATTTTCCTCCACTCAAATGCGAGTTCCACTCTTACCCCTGAGCAGAGCAATTTACGACTCACTCAAACAGTAGTCCATAAATCTTTACTGAATTGTAAACGCCCATAAACAAACTCTCTCCTCGTGAATTTTCCCAAAACATCACACGCACTAGCTGCAGCCAACAAGCAACCACGTGACATTTCTGCTCTGGCAAGGGCAACTGGCAGTTTGCAACTTTCTTATGGTTTTATTTTTAAACGCTCTCTCAGTGATACCGCGTCCACAGGGTATGAGATTCGCACTTGAGGCGGAGACTAATGTCCCACACACACAGTAGGGCATCTCACTCGCACCTGTAGGTCTGAGCAAAGCACCCGTACGACACATGGCACGCGAGTCATAAAGCATTGGTTGAGGCGCCCATAAACCATCGTGCGAAGAGGCTGGTCTTAATCGGCAGCCATATGCGCAAGTGGGAAGGATAGCGGCCATAAAGTATTTCAGCTCAGCGCTGTGATTTATAAGAGCATTCAGCAGGTAGCTGGTTTTGGAGAGCCACCCAGCCACATCCACGGTTGCCACTTTGGTAATATTTTACCAAATTTGGTAATTTTTTTTGTTGCTTTGTTTTGGTAGTTTGGTAATTTTTATCGGGTTTTGGTAACTTTTTGAACAAGAGCACCAAACATACGAGTTCGATATCACCACATGTAAATGCTGCTTTACTGTTTCTGAGTGAACGCATTACACATGCTCCACTCATGAAAACCTGTTTTATTCAAACAATTACTGAATGCACTCATTTTCTTCAATTCTGACAGATGGTGAGTATAGTAGCCGTTGTTTAACTGCTTTAAGACTCATAAAGTTCCTACTTGACTAATGTACCTAAATGAATTACAACCTTATGTTTTAAAAATGTATTTTATAAATAAAAATAAAATGATGTGAATTCTACGCTTTTCTTAAAACTAAGCATGTATACATTTTTCCACTGCTGTTAAATGTTTGCGTATTAAGTTCGTAAATCTGAAAAAAGCTCTAAAATCGTATTCATATTGGCTCAAGAAGATAGGGTATGCTTTTTTGTCTCTTTTTTGTTTTTCGAGATTTTTGGTTGACTTGGTGTGGTAGTTTTTTTTCAATTTTGGTCGCTAATTTTTTTAGCAAGTGGCAACCGTGGCCACATCGCCTTGAGCGCTGAGCAAGTGAATGTGAGAGAGAGTGTGGTTTGGTTTTGTGAATGGCTTAACAATGAATTTCCCCGTCTTTTGCGTGCATACGAATGAGAGTCTACTAAACCTAAAGTAGGAGTAGTTTACGCCATTACGTCCAGAGAGAGGGATAGAGAGCTGAACAGCAGCAGCTGATGTATTGTCGGCCATAAAGTATCTGAAGAGGATGTTTCTGCTTACACAGATGATAATGATGACGACCGACGGTGAAAGTAAAATGTGTTTATCTCTTTTCTTCATGTGTTTTGGTTTTGTGAACAGTGTTGCGGGGGCAGGCAACTGGTTGAAAATGTAGCGTACGGGCCGAATTCGCCAGGGATTTCACCATTTTCCTGGTGAATTTTTGAAAACTTACGTTAATCCGGAGTTTTTTATTCTTTTTTTATTTTTTATTTTTATTGGAGGCCCCGGTTTGTTCCACTTCGATCTATGCAAAAATAAAGATCCCAACCGCTATACCGACAGAAATATAAAATTCTGAATATGGTCCATTTTTGTTTGTTTTTGGGTATATAGGACTTAAAAACAAACTCCAATCAGCGAAAGGTGTGGCAACGTATGTCAACAACCTCCTCCGAGTCAGTCTGACATTATGGCATTGATCAAGTTGTTTTTTCTCTGTTTTGCTTAAAATCTCAATTTGGGGAGATTTCTCGTGAAATCGTGTCCAAGGGCCCGGTTCTGGGACAAATATTCGGGTTTACTGGTGAATGCAACCTTTACGTGGTGGAAAAGTGTAGTGTATAGTAGTAAAAGTGTAGTGTGGTACACTATATTTTTCATGAAAACTACACGAGTTAAACAACTATATAAGTTGTTGTAGTTGCATTGAAGATTCTACTTTACTTTACTTTGCTGAGATAATAATAATAATAATAATAATAGTTGGCGCAACAGGTCTGTAGGGACCCTGGGCCTAGCTTCTCGCAAACCATTCGTTTTGTGTGAGTTTTCAATTTTTGGAACGAATGGAAGGGATCTACAATTTTATGCCGATTCCAAACGGCCGATTGAGAAGCTCTTTCATGACAGTTATACTCTCGGATGTTTGTCAGACGTTCGCGAGAGGTGGCGCAGTGAAAAAAACCCTGAGTTGGAATTTGCTGAGATAGATGTCCAATAAAACACGGTTAATATAAATTACTTGAAAATACGGAAAAACACTCGTGGAAGCAATTCTTTATTTACAAACTGCAGAAAAAAACTCTTGCCCTGCTGTACCTAATTTAAAATGATACACAAAACACTATTATACACCCCACAACCCCACACTGCCACTGTTTGTTTGCACTATCCAACTATATCTTCTTTTCAGATAGATAGAAAAAGAATATAGCATAATAATTATGGAACCTGGAAGATTCACCAGGAAATCGAACACGTTCCAAGAATTTCTTAAAAATGACGTTAATTTCAAGTATTTTTTTTATTTTTTGTTGCTTTTATTATTTTCATTAGACGTCCCGGGTTTTTCCACTTTGGTCGACGTAAAACTTTAGATTCCACCAGCTAAACGACAGAAATAAGAAATTCTGAAGATTGGTCCATTTTTGTTTGTTCTTCTTGTTACAACTTAAAACAAAATTCTTATGTATCCAAGGTAAGGTACAACAGCTAATGTCACCTTCCCGAGTCAGTCTGGAATTATGCCAGCGTTTGATTAAGTGCTAGTTAGATATTTCCGTTTTGCTATTTTATCTTGTGGACCCGATTCTGGTTCAAATATCCGGTTTTACTGTTAATTCCTTACTTAGATTTCTTTTTGCTGATTTATAGCTCTCAAGTTTTGATTTCTACACTTTGGTATAAATTCTCTGAAGCTAAAAGTCAATAAGTGGGTGATGTTTTTGCGACGGAAATTTTTGTTGTATGAAATGTGTTAGTGATTTATTGCCTACTGTGAATTGTTTGGTGAACTGGAAGGTGTTCTTCTTATTTGCAAACAACATTTAAAGTAAATCCTTACATGTAGGTACCAACATTTCGTGCTAACAAAGGCAGAGAGTGTTAACTAACCAGTTGCAGAGCCAATACATTGAATCGAGGGTTCTATTCGCGAATTTTAAACTGTAAATGATATTTACTAAGAGCCTTTCTGCGTTTTGTGACTCCTAAAAAAACATAGGTCTTCCTTTTGAAACACAAATCCCCTTAGAAGTACATAGTTATGCCTCACTTACACCATTTGTAGATACCTACTTAAGCAATGAAAAGCTTGATTTTCGATTTAAACAAGCATTCGCTCTGCTATTCAAACAGATGAAGATGAACCGCCAAATTCTAGGCCGAGAAGTGTTGTCTATTTCGTTCTTAAAAAGAATATAATTACCTTTATAAAGCTACAGCGGTAAGAAACCCTATTATTTTAAAATACCTATTTTAAAATACCTAAATCTGTAATCCCTTAGCCTGAATTACACCTAGCTTTTCCTATATACTTATTTAAAGGCATACATCTACCTATTATTTCGCAAAGCTGATCAGATCAGCAAAGCTTTACCTGTTTGTGGGTTCAATATTGCTTTAGGAGCGCATGCTATAGATGATAGACGCCAGTTTCCTAGTCTTGTCTATTTTTGCAATTCTTTCTAATTCCTTTCAGCCTTCGAAGTTCCTTCATGATTATTGCTGGCAGTCTTTTTCTACACATCCCGATTTAAGGTTTTAAATAGCTTTGTAATATGACGTTTCCCTATGCATGTTGGACTGGCGAGCAAGAGGTAGTCAACAAGAACACAAGAACCGGCCTTTCGCAGGCTTCATTCAACACGACCTTAGCTTACACCAGTTCAAGATTCAAGTGACCCATCAGGAGCTCAAATTTAATACGCATAGACGCCTTTTGTTCGCTGGCTGGGCTTCAGAGTAATTGGAAGAGGAACCCAATTTCAACCGAAAAATCATTTTCAGCGACAACGCCGACGGCGCATTTATGGTCATTGGTACGTACTTTTTGAATAAGACATTTACGAGGCCAACAATTTTTTCTTTGCCCTCAAATTGAACGATATGAAGGTAGATGACATGCGGTTCCAGCAGGACGGGGCCATGTACCTCATAGTAGACGCCACGATGGTCGTTCTGCCGTGTACTTTGACTACACGAGTTCTTTTCTTGTGGGGTTTTCTCTACTCGCAGGTCTATATCATGAAGCCAACATAACAAATGCCATCGCTAAAACTCAACCAGATTTTGCGGCAGAGCCATTCAAAACTGAGCCGCACTCGGTTCTGTGCCTCCACCGTGAAAACTATAGCGGTAGACATTTGAACGATGTTTATCCCATACAAAAACAAAAGAATTTCGTTCAAACCTCTCACGCAGTTTATTTTATTCTATTTCATCACCGACCCGTCCATATTGCAAAACAATATTTAGAGTTGAGAAAAACTCATCGGTCAAATTGAATATGGTTTTCTTTACAAGTCAGGGCCGGCATTCTGTAAGATGAAAACGTTTTCGTGCGAAAGAAATTCTCGTGGGCACGAAAAAAAAAGAACGAACACATTTTCTTTGACGTTTTCACTTTTCTTGCTTCATGTAACCTTAAAAACGAACAGATTTTATCGTCTCTACGAAAGAAAACAAACGACAGCTATTTTGTTGACGTTTATCATTTTCCTATTTATTGTCTTTGAGTTTGGTGGTTTTAAGGTTGTGCTGAATATTTTACTATAAACTATTTTTTGTTGACCAGTGAAAGCGACGAAAGTGGAAAATGGAAAATGAACACGTAAACTTGAGAAATTAGAAAAAATCTGCGGGATTGTTCGAATCCTCTCACATTACCTGACAAAAGGTTGGTTTATTTAAATTCGGTTCTTAGTTAAAAAGTTATTTTTTTTTCTTTTAATTTTGTTCAACGTTTTAGGGTAAACAAAGCTGTGCTAGACAATATTGATTTGCATACAGGTACACGAAATACATACGTGCCTCCTATTTTAAAGCTTTCCTCAACGTCAAAACAACTTAACGAAAATAAAGCTACATACTGAGACTGCCAAACTATAATTTTGTTGTCACACAGTATCTCAAACCTAAACGAATGTGAACAAAAAAACGTTAGGAGTTACATGAAGCAGATATTCGCTTTCGCGTGATTTATTTCGTTTTTTGAAACGCAAAAGTGGTTTTCGTTTCGTTATTTACAGAATCCCACCCCAGATTTTATATGGTTTGCAATAGAGGTTTGATTCGATTGTCTTCATGTATGATATGAACTTAATTATTCTAGTCTCATTGGAGTTGGAGCCCCAAATTTGAGAGTAAGGGCCCTTACATCCATATGAGGAAATTATATTAAATCAAAAGTGTCTGGGATATGTACTGCAATAGTATTTTTAACAGTTTGTTGCATGTGGCTTTATTCAGTAGATACGCAACCTTTTTCAATGTTTGGAACGGAAATGTGTTCCGATTCGGATACAACTTACACACTGATTCTAAAGCTGCCGAAAATCTCTTCATTTCAAAACATGTGGTGAATAGTATGAAAAATAAATACCGCCAACAAAATATTTCCAGCACATTTAGGCTTTTCCCCGACTTAGCTAATTTGCTTTCGCATCTTATTCAAATGGCATGTAAAAGAAGGCAAATTTTGCGCATTTAAAAATTATGTATGTAAAGCGTTTTTCTTTTGAGTCACACTAAAATAATATACATCCTTCTTAAAATATCATTGCAAGCAAGTAATTTGCAGTTTTGTATCATCTGTCACCACATATAATCAAAAGACTAAAACATTCGCAATAAAACGAGAAACTCACAAATATGCCACCTATAACATTCGACAGCAAAATGTGTGAGAAACACCTTTTTACACATTCCCCGCAGCAGAACAACTATAGGTATAAATACCCACTTGCTGACTAAGCATGCACTTTATTTTTAGAAAAGAGATTCCACTTATAATTTCCACCATGCACTTACACAATCATCAACCAGTGCATCATGCCTGACATCCAATTAAGCCAGACCAGAAAAGTTTATTCCCCGAAATAAAAGCCCATCTGTCAAAACTGTGATTGCAATCTTACGAAATTCCACTAAGACCCATAAATAACTTAATCACGCTGAAAGAGAGCAACAAAAAGGAAAGAAATTCTAAAAACGGAAAATTTAGATCTCAATCAGAAGGACTATTTTTAGATCAGTGTAGATATATATCTACCTATCCCAAGCCACCCACCTACAACTGCAGGGCAGACAAACATGTTTATAAACATTCGCCACATTCGATGAATGTTTACGACGAACCTCAGCCGAGTAGGTGCCACAATGTTTATCCAGCTCTTAGCGCCAGAAGGTGGTCCATTGCAAACGGTGAATAAATTAAACTTTTATTGAAATCAAAATAAACACGGAAATCCGAAAATTTTATAAATTGTTTATTTATCAGCTTATGTAGGTACCATTCCGTTCTAATCGAATCTCATGAGGGCGCACTAGCTATGGTGTTGCACACATCAAATGCTGAGGGTATTATGCTTTGGCTGATAGTGGGTGTTTGACATGGCGTAAGGCGCACATCGGACATCGCACATATGCTTGGATGGAATTGGAAGTGCGCAAAAAATCTGTGTAATTGGAATTTGACTGCCCAGAGTGAGTTAATGGAAATTCAGCGGTGGTCTATCCCATAAAATACTTCCCACAGGTGCGCGTGTTACTCTTTACACTGTCCATACAGCATATACTGCATGCAGTATGCGGTGACGTTGGGTCAGGTTAGGATAAAAAAAAAGAGAAATTTCAGTTTTTTTTCCTTTTGTTTAGTTTTAATGGCGTGCTAATGTGTTACATTTGAACTCAAACGCTTTAAGTATGTTAGTTGGGAGGAAATGAAAAGACAAATGACTTGGATCCGAAGATCTTGTAAAGAACAGGTAAATCGGAGGCAGCGGTCTTGGTTGTGCTTGGACGTTTGGTTCTTAGAAAGTGAGAAACTGGTTAGAGTGAGGATTGAAATGAGAAGTGTGTTGTTCTAATATATTAATTCTGAAGGAGAGCCATTGACATTTTTGTCTTCACGGGGTAATAGTCGCTGAACCTGTCCACTTTGTTAGAACGAATCAAACAGTTAAACCAAAAAAAAATATATTTTCATAGTTTGAAACATACCGAGGTACAGTGATTAGACTCTTTCGATACATGACTGTCCGTCGTTGATTATATAAATTTGTGGTCTGGAAGTAATACCTAATGTCCTAATGCGAACGAGCAGAGTTTCAGAATCCTTTAAACTGTATACGAATTTCTATCAGTCCTACTCACGGTCCTGTGAACACTTGAAACTAAGAACCAACGCACGATTCAACCCTGGCACTGCGAGTTTAGGTCCGTCCCAATAGAACTGATTTAGGTGTACATACAATATACATACTACGTAGATCTTGCTCTTTGGTCAGTTTTCAGGCTATTCGTGAAACAGCATTTATTCTGACGAACTTTATTGGTGATATGTCGTGTTTTAGCCATACCTACGTACAAGTCCAAGCCTCTCAGGTTGAGCAAGATGTTCTCGGTGAACCTTTGTTTCTTCATAACAGTTTTAGAAATGATTCCGCCAGTACTTTTGATGCCAGAAAAGAATTTATCAATATTTAATTTTTAGGGATAATACGGGTACCTAGGCTAAGCAATGACGGTCATCGCACAATGTGGTAGGTGGTCTGTTCAATCGATGACCAACAAGCAGAACACAGCGAGCTCTGACATAATTTTGCCTTTGTTAAAATTGGGAAAGAGGCTGAAAATATGAATTTAGTTGTGAATGACGGGAAAACAAAGAATGAGAAGATGTTGTTACGGGGCATTATATCGGAGAATCGGGCAGGATGCCACAATATTCAGCAGCTACTACTTCGCGGTAATTACAGGAAACTTGTCTGCCCCAGCTCCGCTATAATTTATAATAGTTACCTATATCAGTTTAGAAATCAATTGAAGAGTTACATAATATGAAAATCGCTTGTTCTTTGCCCGAAAAAGACATTGGAGGACCCTGGCCAAGAAAGGCTCTTTATAGGACTATCCACAGTCCCAGACGTTGGTCAACATAACCTCACTTGATCAAATCAAGGTTAGTGTGATGAAGACTTCAGGGCATACTGATGAGCAAGTCTCATTTGAATGAGTCCACAAATTATTTACGATAACCAAGGCAAATATGTTCATAAAATACAAATTTTTAGTCGGGGTCAACCTCAGATGGGGAAGGACGACTGCAATCAATTGCATTAAATTGATTTAAATTGAAATATTGAATAGAAAAAATAACCACACCTTTTTTCTGGCATAGGTATAAAACAACAAAACCCTAACTGCAATTACGAACCCCACAAAGAAACTCTCACTCATTATGTATGCGTCTGTTCGGAACTATAGGTATAGTACCAGGAAGCGAGCTCTAGCAAAACTCTTATTCTATTCAATGAAACGAAGTCTCGACGATTTGTAACATATACTATAGAAATAACCCTCTTATATTCTTTAGAGGCTCCTCTTCAACAGTCAGGTCAAATAAGCTGTGGTAATAAGAAGATTTATAGTGATATCTGATGGGTTTATCAAAACCACCACAACGACCTAACCACAACTGTATGGAACAGCGGCTACTGATGCTGTCTCGAAGGAAAACATTCCACAATTACTTTACGTGACGCTGTGTTCTAGACGTCAAGAAGAATGGAAAAAGGTTACTATACCTACCTACTTTTATTTTTCGAAGGATACGACATAGAATTACAACCGCTTAGTACAGAAGTTAAAAAAATTGAAAAAATTAGGTCCTCATATTTGGATTGCCTCCGTCAGCCTTAACCTCTCTTCCGAAGACCAACTCATCGTGGATAATAATACTGTGAATCTGTAGGATGGGTACCTATATAAATGGGAGCAACATGCCCGGTATCGCAAACAGTGGAATGCTCTCTAAAGAACAAACGTTTCACCTTGGTTAGTCAGTTAGTATCAAACAAAGAACGAGAGAATGACCATAGATATCTTGCGGCGTTATTTAAAAAGTAGGACAACCCAGAAATTAAATCATTTTAAACACCTTGAGACCATGTTTTCAACATTTCGCCTTCAAGACCTATATCGAGTCTGTGCCACTTTGTGGTCGTCTGTAGATAAGAAGCCTTATCAAAATATTATCGCAAACTTGGACCAGCAACTTTATTCCTCTATACAAACGTGACATGCGTTACATAGGTCATCATGGAAGGTCTGGAGAGGCATCTTGACAGTCCTGACTTGCCCAAACCAGTATGTCATCAGTAGTAGGTAGGAAGCACTATGTGCCGTTTATGGTTTACCAAGCAAGCAATATACATACCTACTTTCTTTACCCGTTGTTCCATGTTAAGTTTCCAGTTGAGCTTGGGATCCAGGACCACTTCTAGATACTTAACACTGGTGGATAAGGATAGCTGTTGGCCGTTTAGGCGAGGAAGTCTGAGGTCGGGTATTTGAGTTTTAGTTGTAAAAAGTACCAGTTCGGTTTTGCTCGGGCTTACACCATGACCGCACCACCTGGCCCATGTACTAATCTTCCCTAGAGCATTTTCCATACTTCCGCTAATTACGGAAGGAAACTTCCCTGGACACCAGTATCAACATATCGTCCGCATGTCCAACCACTTTAATTCTTTCTCTGTCTAAGATCTAAGTTACGAGTATTTTGTTCATCACTATGAGCCACATCAGTGGTGAGATAACGCCTTGGGGTGTGTCTCTGCTGGCAAATTTATTTAAATTTAACTGCTCAATATTATAACTAAGTAGGGTAGGGCGGGGCTAGTTGGACCACTTTTTTTTTGACGCTTCATAACTTCCAATCTGTTCATAATTAAGCTATGAAACTAAAGTAAATAGATACATTGAAACTTCGACTTTTTAATGATATTAACAAAAAAACAATTTATCTTACAGTTAAATAATTATTTTGACTCAAATACACCAAGTCCAAGTGGTCCAACTTACCTCACCAGCGGGGCAAGTTGGACCAGTGAGTGGGGTAAGTTGGTCCGAAACCTAAAAAACTGAAAAGTAATTTTTACAAAATACGAAAACGCTATAATTTCTTTCTAAAATGTATTTAAAATGAAAACTTAATGAAAAAACACAACATAAACTTCAAAAAACGAAAATAAAAAACCGCTTTATGACGTTCTATAAAATAAATTTAGATAAGAATAAAAATACTATTTTATAGATTATGAATCGTATAATCGTTACTGCAATTTATGCAAAAAAAAGATGCTTCCTTGACATATTTTGGAACATTTTGAATGGGCCCACATTCGGCAAGTGTGACACTGCACCCACTCCTCCCCAGGTAAACTTTTGGAATATGCTTCCATACACATAAGACAAAACCAATCAAGATGTTTTTCTTCCTCACCACTGGCGGTCCAACTTACCCCGCACTGACTTTGTTGAACATTTTGTTTCACAAAGAAACAACTACACCAAACACTTCAATTCCACACTCGAAAAAATAAAATACAATAACGGGACACATGAAAAATGTTTACCTTATTCTGATATTTGCACCGCTTCGCAAAAAAAGAAAGAAAAGAAATAATTTTTTTTTTTTTAGTTTTTACACTTAAAAATACAAATTTTAAACGACGCGCCCCTTTGAAAGTAAAAATGCAATTTCAACTAGTTTGGCTTGTGGCCGTAAGTCACACACTTCGATTGTGTGTCATCGTTGTCATGTAGGACTTTTAGTTTCTGAGTTATTCGAGTGGGCCTACTTGCCCCGTGGCCCAACTAGCCCCGCCCTACCCTACTATAAAAGATGTATATCTTAATGTACCATATTATTTTTTTTTTTTTTTATATATGAATATATAAATAAATTTTGTTATATTGCTATTTCCTAGTGTAGACTGAATTTTATTTATTTATTTATAAGACTACTAGCTGATCCCGCGAACTTCGTTCCGCCCAAATTCGTTAATGTAATGAAAGTAATAATTTCGAGCATGCACAATGCACATGCTATTTTATGTGGACGCTTAAATACCAATGGCGGAATCCGCTTAGGTTTGCAAAGTGCATTATTTGGACAATGTCCATTATAATTTTAGTTATGTAACTTTAAAAATAGCGCTTGGTTCTATTTTTGAATGGGAGGTGCCGCAAATCGTTTTCCTATACCGCTTACGTTTTGCAAAGTACCACCTATAGTGTGGTATCCTATCTTTCAGCACCACCTAACGCTATCGGGTCCAGAACCCAAGTAAAAGGTGATGGTTATAGTGTATGCGCTGTTCCTACATTTCAGACACATTTCCGTAACAGTAACAGTGAGTATAATGTGTTTGGGAATGACTTTTAACCGAAATGTGATCGAATTTTATTGAGCTGTTAAATTGGTTTTCATGTGTTTGTAAGTTGGTTCGCACGAAACCAGGAAATGTGAAATAAAAATACAGATAATAATAATACTTTTTGGCGCAACAGGTCCGTAGGGACCCTAGTCCTAGCTTCTCGCAACCATTCGTTTTGTGTGAGTTTTCATTTTTGGAACGAATGGAAGGGATCTACAATTTTATGCCGATTCCAAACGGCTAATTTGAGAAGCTCTTTCATGACAGTTATACTCTCGGATGTTTGTCAGACGTTCGCGAGAGGTGGCGCAGTGAAAAAAAACCTGAGTTCGAAATTGGGTTTTTGCGGGATTCGAACCTGAACCCCTCACTTAGTAGTCCAACACACTAACCACTAAGCCACTGCGCCTACAAATACTGATACCATTTTCAAATCTTCCCATGAATCATGTTTGTAATTATGATATCAAGCAAGTCTAGATCGGTTTCGGGATCTGGAACTTCGGCACATATGATGTCATTAACTTGGTCTGGTTGCATTCTTTCGACTAACCAAATGAGAATGTGCGCATGAGGCTAGCCTCTTTTTTGCCATTCAATCGAATACATCCAACATCGAGTATAACCAAAGACACGATTCTTAACAATATAGTCCATCAGCGACCGACAAAATATTTGTAACTTTAACAGCCATGAAGAAAACTAACCGCACCTATCAACTTGGTTGGTAAGCCTTTTCCCTTCTCTCTCTACACCGGTACCGAAGGTATTATGGTACCTTTGAGTTGCGGTCCCCATAACACTACTCACGAATGAGCAGAGTACCATGATTGTTATTCGCTCATTTTTCGTAACGAACCCTACGTAAAAACTCAAAACGGTCCAGAACTCCTGTTGCCTGTCATCATTGTCCACGTCATATTAATCACCCCTACGTTTCAACTTACTCACACATACTTATGCAAGGATTATGAATTAAAAAAAATATCTACTCCATTTCAAAAAGTTACTTTGTAACATAGTAAACATAAACAAACTTATTGGTTATATTTAAAAAAAATGTCAAAATAGTTGACAACAACAATTTGCTTTGAAAATAATTAAAATAATTGACAACAACAATTGCTTTGAAAATATAAAATATTTTTTTTTTGTATTTGAAGTGTCACTACTCGATTTCTATCCAATTTATATTTTTTCAAAGTGCTTTTCCCCATAAAAAACGAAATGTGTGCCTTCAATGCCACCTGTTGAGAATTTTCCAACTTTTTTTTTTTTATAAACCATCCCTGATTCAAGACGAATAAAACACACCAAAAATCATTGAAATCGGTTGAGCCGTTCGTGAGTTATAAAGTCACAACGCACTTGCAACAATTTTATATATATAGAGATTAACTAATAATAAATTAAGAGTTAATACTAATTTACAGCGCTAGCTACCAGGGCTTTCGGCTATATGTAGACTGAATTATTCTGGTACTATAAGCATAGGATTGTCTCCAAACTTAGATGGTTCTCTATTCCTAGCTCTGTAGGGAATCTAGAATTGCTTCATCAGTGTGTACATTGTTGAAAGCCCCTTCTATATCTAGAAAGGTTGCTAGAGTGTATTCTTTACAGTTTATTTATTGACTTTTCGATAGTTCGCACTACTTCATGAAGAGCCGTTTCTGTCTAACTTCTTTTAAGGCGTGCTGCGCCTTGGATATTGATATTTCTATTGTACCACGCAGATGGTTGTCTATATAAGTTACTACTCTAAGTCAAAGTCAAAATTTACCAAGTCACAAGCAGAGCGTTTTAAAAACTGCTTTATCTATGCCCAAAAAGGTGCAAGAGACCTGTGAATATACAGAAGACATTTTCTGAGCTCATGATCTCAACGTGCAAGTAGATACCCACCAATTACTTATACTGCACGGACCGATTCCATCTCAAGCTTTAACACCCACGAACCTTCTACATAGCTCTACGATTTTTAACAGTTTCACCTATCATCAACCATCTTGTTAACAAATCACGCTCGCCCGTTGACTTTCAATTTCAACACAACAACTATGAGCAACTCACATTACGTAGGAAACAAATCCGGCCGACCTGTCCCTAATCATTACTTTTTCTTTTAAAATAGTATAAAAAACAAATTTGCATGTCTGCACGCTACCTTTACAGAATAGCGCGAAGCAACAATTTACAATTTTACCCTAAGGCCAACAACCATCCCACCGCCATGCCATGCCAAACTCGCACACAATAGTAGTTGGTAATAATAGCAATAATGATGATTATAACAATCATTGTCGGGCTAACACCTAATCACAAAAGTTTGTCAATGCACTCATTACCGACTCTGAGAGGATATTGTATACACACACACATATAAGCAGAAGCACGTCTGCCACTTTTACCGGGGAAAGTATCCGTTGTGTTGCCACGAACTCATCGAGAGTTCTGGTGCGGTTAACAGAGTGGCAGCAGAGCCAGCGCTCGGAGTATGAGGCCGAGGCGTTCCTGCTAAATGGCGAATATCGAGAAAACGACGCATTTAGACAGGAATAATAAACGAAGCGACGACGGCGGAAGCCAGCAACCACTTGTTGAGCATCCTGCGGCGGCATTAGTGGTACGGTCACACAATTACGGATGTAATAAAGTAATTTCGTGTAATTGGACTAAGGAGCACAACCCCTTTTGTTCAACTTTATTATTACGGTTGGAGTTTACTTTTTCGAATGGAAATGGAACAGTTACCGTCGTGTTTGCGAGTACCTGACAATGACAGTGGTTTGACGATGGCACCGTGAAGGAAGGACTTTTGTTCTTGAGTTTTTAGCTCTTTTGTCTCATCTCAGTTGGTGTCTGCTTATCTGTAGCTGAGAAGAAAATCTTGTAATGTAGAGGAGTAGGTATATACCTACCTATTTGGGAACTGGTCCAGGTAGGTAAGTAGGATAAATAAGGGCGGTTGGCTTTATAAAAATGGTAGGTATTTGGTAAAGGTGTTCGGAGCGAGCAAAAGTGAATATGAAGAAATGATGTAAATTTGTAACTCATGAGGCTGTAGGAGCGTGTCGACGAATAAAATTGTCCATGATATGTATGATTTTATTAAATTATCTTTATTTTTGACAGAATGCAAATGAACGAATGTTAGCGAGAAAAATTCATAAAGCTTGACCAACGAAAAATAACAGGTTGAATGTTTGAAGATCAAAACGCGAATGAGCACGAATCGATCCCCGAAGTTTTTGTAATTGATTTGAGTTTTTATTTGAATTTTCAAATAACCATCGGTCGACTGTACCCTCCTACAAAACCTTACATTTGAAATGCAGAAAAATTTGTATATTGTATATTGTTAGATTGTGCAGGACTAGATTGCAGAAAACTCTCTTCCGCATGGAGGAATGCAAATGGCGAACTACCAAAACCAAGCAACTTTAAAAAGAATTTTCAAAACCAACTTGAATTTAATTTTAACAGAAAATGTAACAAAAGCTAGAGACCTACCTACTGGTTGTGCAAAACTACTTTTAGCGACACAAACTTGTTTAGCAGCGTGAGCTGATGATGATTTTTGAGCACAAATTGGAATACCTACAGTAAAGGCTCGTTAATTCGGAATGGTTGGGGGGAAGGTCAGTCCGAATAAACGAATTTTCCGAATTAATGAGAGAATTTTTGTATGCACTAAAACGCGTCCCATTGATGAAAAAATGAAATTACTTAATAAAAAATGAAGAACAATAAAGCCTCAGGGCCAGACGGTATTCCAGCTGAGTTCTACAAGCAATCGACCCAGTCGTTTTTGGCATACATTTTAGAACTTTTCAATAAAATCTTTTGTGATGAAGCTTTCCCTGAATGCTTTAAAATGTCTGACATATGCGCCATCTTCAAAAAAGGTGACCCGTCTCTGCCCGAAAATTACAGAGGTATTTCTATGCTCAGTTCGCTAAGAAAACTGTTCACTCAAGTTCTTTACCATAGGCTAGTGAGTTGGGTGGAACGGAATAGCGTCCTCAGTATCTTCCAGGCCGGTTTTCGAGCTAATATGTCGACAGTGGACCAGATTTTTGTACTAACAACGATTGCAAGGCGGTTTATAGAGAAGAAAAAGAAACTGTACGTATTTTTCGTGGACCTCAAAGCTGCTTTTGACACCGTCAACAGAAGGTCACTGATATTTAAGCTAGCAGCGATAGGTCTATCGTCAAAAATTATCAGAATCTACGAGCAACTTCTTGCAAATACGTCTGCAGCGGTGTGCAATGGTAAAATAAAATCATCCACTTTCCCTACGGACTCTGGTGTTCCACAAGGCTGTGTTCTGAGCCCTCTCATGTTCTCTCTCTTTATTGATGATGTGTGTGACAGCATCCCAGGTGGCATTAAGTTCGGAGATGTAGATGTCAAAGTATTACTTTACGCAGATGACCTTGTCATCCTTTCCGACAATCCCTATACTCTCCAGCTCCAAATTAATAAACTAAAGAACTATTGCGACACTTGGGATCTAAAGATAAACACAGCTAAATCTAAAATTCTTGTCTTCAGAGCACAGAATCGTGGGGGTAGTGAAAATGGTTGGTCACTGGATGGTACTCGAATTGAGGTTGTTAATGAGTTCAAGTATTTAGGATTTGTATTAACATACAATCTTAATATAACACCTCATATCAAAGAAAGAACTCTTGCAGCCAAAACGGCAATTAACATCCTATGGTCTAAGTTCTTCTCTAACAAGCACGTGGATCCCGTTTCCAAATTTAGGGTTTTCAACGCCACAATAAATAGTTGTTTTTGCTACGCGAACGAAATCTATGGTTATCGACAGCGCGATGAGATCGAAAGCATACAGAGATATTTTTTCAAACGAATTTTTAGGCTTCCACAATCTACACCTAGCTATGCAATTCATGTAGAATCTGGCCTACCTTACGTTTTTATAAAGAACCTAAAAGCAAATGCTGATTACATCAGCAAAGTTATACTAAGATCTAGGAACAACCTGCAAAAAAAAGTTCTTCTTGTAGCTGTCAGATGTAACTACTCTCCGTTTAAAGACTGGTACGATCTAGCCACAGCAAACAATATACCTATTCAGCTGAATGAGAACAACGTTTGGGAGTGGAGAAGTATACTCCACAATTGCATCTCTGCTATTGACAGCAATCTCTTTAAGTCTTGCTTGGATAGAGCTAAAGAATCATCGACCAGATCAGTTTATAGGCAGCTTAATCTCACCTTGGGAACAAACAATTATTTTAGCAATAAGCTATCAGTTCAGGAAATGAGCGTGGTTTTTAAAATTCGTACAGAAATGATGGAGCTGAACTACAGACCGCATAGAAGTGATTTAAACCCCAGGTGTCCACTATGCAACCTTGATCAAGACGAGAATGTCTTTCACTTCCTCGCATCATGCCCAATTCTGCAGGAAATCCGAAGGCTGTACTTTGATAAAAGCTTTTTATCGTTTGAAGAAAGTTTTCAAATTCTTAATGGAGGTAGTGGGTGGAGATTGCTTGCTCGATTTGCCGTCCATGCTATGAATTATCGAAATGCTTTTGAAGCACTGTAATTCCCGTTTTATATTTTACTTTTTATTTTTTGTTTTAGCCAAACTAAAAGCCTAAAATCCAATTAAAATTGTGCTTTCGCCTTTTAAATTTTTGTTTTAGCTAAACTAAAAGCCCATATTCATACATTTACACGACTTTTATCACCTCTCAATATATTTGTTGTTTAATTGCAATCCTTTTCTCTTCCATAGCTAATATGTTTATTCCATTTTGAAAAATTTAAATTAGTTTTCTTGTTAATTATGTTAAAGCACACATGTAAATTTTTTTTTTTTTTTTTTTTCTCTACATTTATATTGCTTAATTTGTTATGTTTCGAGCTTAGATTTGATATTAATTTGTATTACCTGCATTCTCTCTTTTATATTTGTATAATGTTAACGTATTTGAAGTTTAAAACGGCAGACGGCTAAAAAGCCAAGCTGAATAACACACTTTATATGGCACAATGTTTGTAAATTCCAGAACGTGAAAATAAAGAATATATCTATCTATCTATCTATCTATCTAAATTACTTAATACGAAAAATTATTTTATTCATTTAATTCATTTTTGTAACCAAAAATTGCCGGGAAATTGCCCGGATTCCCCAAAAAAAAAATTTGTGTTATTTGTTTAGACTTTCTACATATTTGAGATCTATTTGGTACCTTCATTTGTTCAATCAATAATTAAATATAATTTAATAATAAATTTAATTCAATCTTTACATAAAAAATTTAAATCCGACTCATTTATTAGGAAAAAAACAGTTTTCCGAATTAAAGAATTCCGAATTAATGGGCTTTTACTGTATACAAATATGCATGAAATCCCTTTTTGATATACGAGTAACTATAGCTGACCTGACTTCGTTCCGCCCAAACTAATTCAATTTAATTTATTTTTCCCAAGTTTCCTTATTCAAACTTTCATCCACAATCTCATCACAGTAAAGTTCTGTTTTCGATACGACACGAATACGAATCCATTTAACAAAAAAAAATCGTAAAAATCAACCGATCCGTTCTCGAGTTATGGTCTCTTTCATATAGATTCGTGCCGAAATTCATTTGTTGTCATTTAGGTAGGTACTCATTTTCAAATTCTTTCTCGTGTGAATACTATATTTTTGCAACTATCTTAAACGGCTTAAGTCTTGCGTAAAGTCAAACCAAAATGTTAAGTTATGCGTATACGATTTTAATGTACCAATGTGATTTAAGAAATAGTGGTTACTACAGATAGTTAGGTTAGTTATACAAAAAGTTTTGTTTAAGGTTTTGCGACAGTTGACAGTTTAATATTGTAGATACTTATTTTAGTTTGGCAATTGGCCACAGTTGAGTACAGATTGCTGATAAGACTACCAGATTCCGCATTGTTGGGCCGGACCAACAATATTGCCACTAAACTGTGTTTCTTAATTTTAATATAAATGCATATAAAACTCGACACATTTGGGATTTGATACATTAAACTTTTAACTTACTTACTTATACCATAAATATATGATTCATAAAATTGAAGTATAAATATTTTTAGACTGCGCGGTTTTAGCCCTGATTTTAGGTAGAAAATGGTCAAAAAATGTTCTCTATTATTTGGAAAGCGTATCTCCTTCTGCAAGGGGTATAGGTCAGTTAAATTTTAAAATTAGTTGGTAGGTATTCAGGGAGTTAGTGGACGTTCTTTGTGTTTATTTATCATTCTATGGTACTTCGAACGAGGCACCAGATATCGGTTTACTATTTGTTCTATAGAAAGTCTGTGTCCAAACCGCCGGGAACCAAATGCTTATAATTTTTTTAGCTTTCGATTATGTTATACGTATATTCTGGTTATACGTAAGCATGTTAGACGGTACCTACAGTTAGCTGGTTGTCTAATGCTCTTTTGACAGTTTTCATTGGCTTCGGCGACCAAATGGGTCCAATATGGGTGAAATATGCACCTATAGCTACTGATGGTTACAAAATGAGATCTCTGTCGTACAGCTCATAAACTCAATTTTCCTTCTATAGAACTGTCCATATTATCCAAAAATCTTGAGAGTCCAAATTTTCCAGTTTGTCACTACAGGGAGTCCTCGTATCTGTTAGAAGCAAACAGATTGTAGTATGAATATCAGGAGTCCTTAAGGTCTATATAATCAAGATTACCTATAGGTAGTTCGTGAAAGAAGTAACTAATATTAGTTTTCAGTCTGTTGTTTTAAAGGCTTAGCATTCGAAATGTTAGGTCTTTTAGGATATTTTTATTCGACGAGACTTGAGCTTTGGCAATAATAATTATGCCGTTGCAAAGCTCAAACACTTTCATCACACAGTGTCAATTAAAGATCCCGTTTAGCGTATAGAGAATGCAATTATCTTTGTTGTCAATTCCGACCATGAGTTTAGATCTGTTTTAAGTAATGTTGTAGTTTGGAGAAGCCTTTCTGCATTGAACTCTAAGCACCATCTTTTCTAGCTAAAATACTTATAAAAAATGCTCATATTCGGACTTCTCAATCGATGTCTGCCGGGGTGTAACAAACGTATTCCTACCGCTTGAAGATTCTTGACCATAGGATGTCACAGCCGTCGTAGGTTCCATTCGGCTACATAACAGGCACAACCTATTGGCACACGAAATAGTTCATGGTATTTCGTCCGAACAAAACTAAACATCAGTCACTGCGCTGAGGAACATCCTTAAACATTATGAATTGACACATCTGGGTGGTTCCAAGTTACTATAATTCATGTTAATCAACCGTTATAGAACTAATTTGTGTGAGCAACGCCGCACTGGCCAAACGAATTTCGTGACAAATTGAAAGTCTACTGCAGCTCGATACACGCAGCTGTTTTAAACGTTTCAAAATCATGTAGGCATACCCCACCTGACCTCCAAATCGATATGTAAATAGCCCGCGCAATGCAATCAAATTAACAGTCGAACTTCGGCGTGGAATAAATTTCGCGAATTATTACCCAATGTCAGAGAGCACATAACTCAGCTCATTGTCCAACTAACCCCGGGTAAACCAAAACCAATTGTTAAACTGAAATCATTCTTCGTTTTTGTTTGGACGTAAATCATTGGGTGCCGCTCTCATCGAAATCAATTTTGCATATAAACCTAAATACCGTACACTTATACCTACCCCAAAATGACGGAGGTTATTTCGACAACCATCCGAGGCTCATATTTAATGCGCGGCAGGCACTCGTTGTCAGAAGTGAGAGTCAAAGGCATTATTTAGCCGCTTAGTCAATAAATAATGTTCTTTTGCCGCATCTATCCCCGCGCTGTACCGATCGTTCTTTTGGTCACAACCAACCATGCTAAAGAGAAAAAAGCTCCCTTCGAGGCAATTGTTTATCGATCAATCCTCTAGACCTTTTAGTCGCTGAGCTCTACCTATACTTTGGTCAATAGACGCCGCGCCAGTCTGTCGTTTAACCGAAATGAAAATATCGAGCACCAACTACATCAACATGTGTGTCGTCCATCGGTTGTGATTTGCGCCATCTGTCTGTCCCGTCCGGTCCCGCTCCTGACCCGTAACACCGTCCGCAGTAATAATTTACCACATCACAGCGAATAAATAAAAGTGGCGCTGTTCAATCACTGCGAAGTGCATCAATCATTTCATGCAAAATCGATTCCAATTTCGGATATTTGTGTTTTTTCTTTTTTTGTTTGCCTGTGCTCATGCTTCGTATTTCGTGGCTCGAATTTCGACTCCCGTTTGGGTATTTCCATGGTCTTACGTGTCGTATCGCTCAGCCAAACCGAACACAGGTAAGCCCGGTAGGTAAGCCCCTCGGTGGAGGAGTTGGTTGGCCGGGGGAGTGTGCTCATCGCTCGCATAATCTATAACTATCCAGCGGTGGAGACGGTATGGGACAGCCACTCCACTGCCACTCTGCTGCCACTGCTGTTGCTTCTCATATTGTTGCATATGGCGGTTGGCTGGCAATCCCAGTAGGAAGAATAACCATGGCGATTCCGATTATATTATGAATATTTGTTGTGCGCGCCAAGCGCCAACACACCGAGCACCGAGTGCTGGTGGTGGTGGTGGTGGTGGTTAAGTTGAATATTGGCAAAATGCATGGCACGACAAATTGATTTTTATCTCATTGTAATTTGTTAAAACAGTCACTTAATAAAATTCCCATAAATTTGCTAGCGCGGAAGCGCGACTGAGCGCAGAGGCAGCCGTGTCATGCAAACAGTGGCGCTATGTAGTATACGAGTATGTGTACTATGAATATGAATTTTTATTTCTTTTTTTATTTGTTGTGTAATTTTGAGTTATTAGTGTTCACGGCGGTATCTTTGTGTCTGTGGGCATAATTGGTGAAGCGTGTGCCTTGGATCAAGAATATGTATGGTAGATAGGTCAACAGGCTACGATATGCAATTGACCCCGACAATTGTTGTCAATTGAGAGGCGGAGAGTGTGACAATTATGCGAACATAACTTAAAATTTCTATTCTAGTTCAATGTCACAGAAGAGTGAAGATTTTGGTGAGCATAGTTTGGCAAAGAAGACCCTGAGGGTGACTTGGGAGCATTTCTCTGTTGAAAAAAATTGTGTGTCGTCGACTGTTAGAACTTTCTATAGAAACAGCTGTTAGTTATCCGTGTACATAATGTCAGTGAAAAGGACCGAAGGTGGGTGTATAGAAATGCTCCACGAAAAATACGAAATATTGCTCCTCTCCGCCTTATGCAAAGTGGCTCTTAGGTAACATCATGTACCTCTACCTTCTAGTACCAGCCAGCGTTGCCAATTTGCTGCAATAGTAGTAAATCTTCTGCACTTTTCGCAAAAAATACTGCTGCCACTAATTCCAATCTACTGCATTTATTTTGTTTGATAAACCAAAGACTATCCAAACTACACGATTTTCTAAACAACATATTTGATGACAGCCTTCTCTCGCGCTCTTTTAAATAGCCTTACCTACTTGTTCTCTATCCATCTTCGGCCCCAAAAAAATTTCATCCGTTCACATTTCATGTTCTTATAATTTTCTTTATATGAATAACATTTTTGACGGCAGAATTTATACAACTACCCTAGGGTAGTTAGTAACATGCAAGTTAAAACCAAGTGAAATGGCCTCCCGATTCACATCAAGTCCCTACAAACGATTTTCTAATGCGTGCGTCAGCAACCTTTGATTTGTACAGTCATCAATACTCCGGAAATCCTATATTGGACAGGCAGTTTGTAGGCTGACTCTCCTGGGCTTTCAGAGTATTTTCAAAATTTTAATATAATTGACGATTATAAAAAAAACTTTCAAGTGATTATTACTATAGCTTTGGAAGTGGCAACGCTGGTACCAGCCCTATTCTTCACACTGTATAGCGGCTTGCATCTTTTAATTTCATCCCAACCTCGCGCTCCGATTTGAGCGACTGTAATTGCAAAAAAAAAACACTTTAAGTTTGACAAAGCTTAAACAATTGTCCATTTACCTAATGTTAGAACTCGTATGAGAACTTGTTTGGAAATTGTATAATCAAGCATCACGAGTTGTCTGAGTGGACCTTGGATGAGATGGTTATGTCGCCTCTCTCTGCCTTTTCTGTAGATTGCCTTTCTTGATGTAGGTATAGAGTCGGTATCGCAAAAGATCCAAGCTTATGAAACATCGTTAACACGCCACTCTTGCAATGGATAGACGGGTCCTTTAGGAATGAATATTTCTAATCAAGTGCGGTGTCTGCGATTTGTGGAAGCCTCTCACGGTCGATGCCGCCACAACACCATTCACACTTTTATGCTTTTGATGCTATTACGATTTTTATTATTATTATTATTCTCTTGAAGTCTGAGCTCTCAAATAATGACTTTCGATTCGTGGAATAGAGTTTATGTGTGCCCTTATAGAATCCAGTATTTCGCTGTCGGTTTTCGGATGATTAGAATGCTTGCCGCGTTTATCTTCTTTGTTGATGACTTCACCTAAAGCCTTATTCTTAATAATTGAACGAAGTACTCTTTCGGAGATGGCCAAAGTGCTTGTCAATAATTGCTTGCAGACTCGAACTCTGTTTCCGTTAATCATTAGGAAAAAGGCACAGTTTCTCCTCCTTGGTGTTTCTTTAGATAAAGATATACGACGGCATTTCAACTGCAGTGGTTCGACGCACGAGTTTAAGAAATCGCGTTGACGTTGAAAAGAAGCGAGACTCCAATAATTTTTGAACAGTTCTGCTCTTAAATTTTCATCAAATTTTGTTGAGCATGCCAACTTACAACGATTAGAGCAAGGGGGTCCCATAACTTTTTCTTTAACAAACTTACCCCTTTTCGAAACATAACTTTGTCCTGAGTTACGTAATTTTTTTGTAACATTCTGCTTCCAACTGTCTGGGTTTCGAGATCTTTTTTTCCCATTCTTTATAGGTAAATTGACTACCGAGACTTCTGGTTGTTGATCAGTTGTGTCATTAATGGAAATATTCGATGAACCACTGTCACTCTCCGAACTTTGACCTTCTGTAGGAGAGTAAGCACTTTCATCCGCAGAAAAGTCCTCGTCTTCCGAATCGTTGATTTCACTGAATGTTTTTTGGGAAACCTTTCTCAAATTCATTTTTGTTTCACTAGTTCTTGTCGCAGCGAAATAGCATTGCTCATTTTCGTTGACTTCATTATTTGCGGCTGCTGAAGTACTTGGTTGCGATTCGCAAATATCTGACATGACTGGAGAAACTTTGGGTTGGACAGCTTCAACTTTTGTCATTGAGATTGCAAGTTTTGCAAGCATTTTTCCACGTTCCAACATTTTGTAATAACGTCCTAAATACAGAAAGTGATGCTAATATTTGGTTGAATAATGACACAAACTATACTTACGTCGCTTAAACAGAATTTTTTTTTCCACAAACAATGACGCAACCCACACTTCTGTCGATGTCGCACTAAAATATTACTAAAATACTTAAAAATTACAATAGAAAACTGCCATAACTTGCACTTACGTCTTTGTTCAACCGAAAATATAATAATATTAAACACAAAATGTCAGAACTCACAAATATGTCGTTGACTTACTAATCGGAGTGTTGTCTTTTGGAGATTTGAAACACAACTGACAGATAAGCCAATGCATTCCCGATACATTCGTTTAAAAAGAGTGTAACGGTACAAAGACATATCTGCCTCCTGGAGACAAATAGATTATTTTCAATTGGGTCTTTGTTTTATTGGAATGAGATATCTTTTTGTAGAATTGTGGCATACTTAACTCAGAAAATTTAATATGTGCACTTACGTCGTTGTTCCACCGGAGGTGCGATATGACCCTGTTACGCCTTCTGAAAACAAGGAGAGTAGTTATACAAGAAATGATTAAGAAATATGCATCAGGATCAGTTGTGCATTATTGAGTTTGAAGGTTTTTTAATTAGTTCAGGTCGATGTTGGCGGCCAGGCCAGCCAGGAGCATGAACACGGTCCGTGCAAATATATATTAGAACCCATAGTCAGTTACTCGCCGTGCAAAAGAAGTCGGCTTTACGCAGGCTTAGCGATGGGACTTGAAACTACACCCGTATAAGATCCAAGTAGCCCCAAAAATTCAAAGTTAATGATCATAAACAAACGCCTTTTGTTCTCTGACTGGGTGTAGGAGCATTTAAAAGAGGACCCCAATTTCAAACGAAAAATCATATCCATCGTCGCAGGCTCATTTTTGGATGAATAGCTATGTTAATAAGCGAAATTGAAGTAACTGGGAAGACGATGCGATACTATTGAACTTCCAAAGTACAAGAATGACAGCAAAATCGTACCAAAAAGTTCTGGAAACAACTTTTCCGCAATGTCAGCACATTTTCGGCCCCCTTAGGTAGACATACCAGCAGGATATTGCTCCCATCTATACAGCCCGCTTAATAAAAACTTGAATCCAAGCTCAAAGTGTCGATTTGATGACATGGCCCCCGTATTCCCCAGACCTAAACATCATGGAAAATATTTGAGGATGGCTGAATTTTTGAATAAATTTTAAATAAAGGAGGAAGTACTCATTATTAAAAAAACAAATGCATACTTTTTTTGTCAATTTTCGGGAAGTAAAAGCAGAATATTACTTGTGTCCCTATTCTATTGACCTACTTTTTTTGTAGTGTTTTTAGATCATCATAGTTAACTGTGGAAAGAAATTGGTAAACATTCCGAATGTATTAATTATATAACACATCAGTGAGAACCCAATGAATTAACCTTTCATACCGTATAACAATTTTTATCGTAGGAAGTTAGAAACGAAACATATAAGGTAAAATTATTCTAAGATAAGAATACGGACTCAAATGACCCGCAGTGTATATTATATATTTGATATGGACTCTCTTACGGCCTTCGTTGGGCACTGACTTGCTGGTTGGTATAAAAACTGCATGCCGCAAATGAAACACGGCGGCAAATCGGACATCTTTAGAAAAAGTAAAAAAATGCATTTGTTGTAATATACACAAGAGCATATAAAAAAGGTTTTGGTCGATGAATAAGTTAAAAAAATGTTAGATACATATCTATATATTATCGCACTAACTTATTTTACTTACATTTTAAATATTTCCATAAAAGCGCCTTTCTTTTGTTGAAACAATGTTTACTTCAGTAACTATGTCCTTATCCATTTATTTAGTTCTAAAATGTATTTTTCCCCCTTTTTTCGGATATTTTTATTCGCACCAATAAACTACTCATACTTTAGTTCCTTACTTTCCTACTTAACGAGTCAAAACACAAATGATGATGCCATCAATAGCATTGCATTAAAAATGGTTAAAATGTATTTTTATTGATTCAACACGTGTGTTACCAATTCCTCCAAATTGTAACATTTTTTCACTTCACTTTATTAAACTGAAAATTGTGTTTTTTAATTTGACAAAGAAGTTTTTTAGTAAATGCTTTATCCGTTTGACAAAATATCGTTCAAATTCATAAAACTTAAGTTGTATCAATAAATTTCATTTATCATTAGGTACAACAATTTTCTTCAGTTCAACAAAACTATTTTTGTTGAAATTTTACAGAATTTTGTCACTTTTATTTTATTTTCAGTTAACCAACTTGGTAGATTTAAGCCGAAAGTTGGTAAACTGAAAATAAAATAAAATATAACTCTTACAGATTGAGTGTCAACCGAGTCAACTTATTTAAGGAAACTATAGGTAAAAAGAAACGATTTATAAATTGGATCCAAATTTTCTCTGTTGAAAATTACAAACTAGTCCCTATAACCGGGCTCATAGCAAATGATAAAGTGTTTTTTTGCTTTGGTATGAACATAACCTTTGTAGGCGCAGTGGTTTAGTTTTTAGTGTGTTGGACTACTAAGCGAGGGGTCCAGGTTCCAATCCCGCAAAAACCCAAATTCCAACTGAGGGTTTTTTCACTGCGCCACCTCTCGCGAAC
Source organism: Cheilosia vernalis (assembly GCA_949126925.1). Taxonomy (NCBI): domain Eukaryota; kingdom Metazoa; phylum Arthropoda; class Insecta; order Diptera; family Syrphidae; genus Cheilosia; species Cheilosia vernalis. Next base: position 96,301,465 of record OX421358.1, on the reverse strand, counting down.
GTCTGGCAAACATCCGAGAGTATCTATGTAACTGTCTTGAAAGAGCTTCTCAATCGGCCGTTTGGAATCGGCATAAAATTGTAGATCCCTTCCATTCGTTCCCAAAATGAAATCTCACACAAAACGAATGGTTGTGAGAAGCTAGGCCTAGGGTCCAAAAATTATAAAAATTATGAACATAACCTTTTAATATCTATAGTTCTAAACAACAAATACTCGTTGTTTTCAACAGAGACCTATAATTTGATCCCTTTTTTTTAAACCGAGCAAACTATTTTCGAGCGATCTAAATTTCACCTTCACACCCCCCATCACAAATACAGATGCGATCCAGTCTTGTAGCATTTTCCAAACCCGTCACCGAACTTATAAAGCCATTTGCTGTATTATAACTCAGCAACATCATATCGGTTTGAAAATTGTCCCTATACCCCTCAAGTGAGAGATCAGACCACCACCAACAAAAGCAAACACCATCAACTCTGCTGTACCAGTTCGTCTGGATGTTCGCTGTCTATTTTGGTTTTTCACTTGCGTTGCTTGATGTTAAACATTGATTGTTGAGTTTTACGATTTGTTATGATATTTTTATGATTATGGCATCGTTTACACAACATAAATCGAACATAAAACTTCCCATAAACTTGACGGGGGTCGTCGTCGTCGTTTGCTGTTCCTCATCTGTATACAGACTTCCGCCTGCCATCTCATTTCAATTAGAATTCAATTTACGGTCTGTATAATGCTGCCACTTTATGAGGTTATATATGATGTTGGCGTTGAGTCCGATTGATTGCAAATGTATGTTCATAAAAAAAGATGTTATTGTTTTTTTTGTGCGAGTATTTCAGTTAGGTGGAGAGTCTGTTTTGCGGTGGGCACTCTTGTGCAGGTAGGATGTCGTAAAATCAGAACATCGTAGAAGAAAGAAGAAACCATCTGGTGAACCAGAGGCGCATCGGCTTAATTAGGTTCCACAGAATAATTATGCAAAATTGAATATTGACTCTGCACAGCATGCATACTTTTTTTAGGAAAACATATTTTGTTTCGAGCGATTTGTTGTGCAGCTAAAGATGCAAATATGTAGAAAGACGCGAGTTTATGAGGGGACACATTTAAATTGTTGTCAGTTGTTGTTTAGATTTTTATGATTTACGGTGCACACCACTTAAACAATGGACACATGGGTCAAATATTTATTGATGTGCTGCTGGTCGGTAAAATGCTGACCTGCTTATAATGAAGCCAAAGTATTTCAAGAATAGTTGCGGAGGGTCTTTGGTGTCGATACCTGTTTCAACGGCTGCAATGACAAAGTTGATTTGTTTTTTGTTTCGCGCGTTTTAGTCCGAAACGAAAAGCATATACGTAAAATGCCAACAATTGATCGAGTGAAATTATTGACTTTAAATAGATGGGTATTTCATGGTTCACTACACATTCAGGGGAGATATAAAATTCGGAGCAAGTAAATTAGTTAACTCTTTATAGATAAGAAGCTTAAAGCCGCCGGTCCCAATTTTTGGAAATGAATACCCCGGAGGTAAGAACCTAATAAAATAAAATCAGTACCTAGGTATCAAACTTTTGCAGCTGTATACCTAGAGGTTGTATAAAATTTAAAAAAAAATCCAGTTTCTTCAGATGGAAACTGCCAATCCACATCGCCTGGCTCCGTGTCACCTGCTGGTTCCTGCCAAATATGAATGAATAGCTAAGCCTCTGTTGAAAAGGAGGAGTGAAACTGCTAGTACAAAATTCTTCAAACTATAAAAAAAACGTTTGGAGAATGTTAAAAACCTACCGCGCAAAATTTTTGGAGAATTTTGTTAAGCAGTATTTAGACATACTTACTAAGAATTTGTAACCAGCCCATTTACCACAGCTCGCAACGAACCACTATTAAGATGATAATAATAATAATAATTGGCGCAACGTCTGTATGGACCCAGGGCCTAGCTTCTCGCAACCATTCGTTTTGTGAGAGTTTTTAATATTTGGAACGAATGGAAGGGATCTACAACTTTATGCCGATTCCAAACGGCCGATTGAGAAGCTCTTTCTAGACAGTTATACTCTCTGATGTTTGTCAGACGTTCGCGAGAGGCGGCGCAGTGAAAAAAACCCTGAGCTGGAATTTAGGTTTTTAGGGGATTCGAACCTGGAACCCCTCGCTTAGTAGTCCAACACACTAACCACTAAGCCACTGCGACCACCTATGAAGATGGTAACTCAATAAAAATACTCCAAAGTGTCACAAAGCCCAACATAGTACAAGCCCAATACAGCACTACAGAGCAGTCAGAATAAACCTTAATAAAATAGAAAGACACAAGGTACTGCAAATATAAACCTACACCTTAATACCACGAACTAATAGAGATTATAGAACGACACAAAATATTTTAAGAGTACTTAAGAACGTTTCACGAAACCCAGCGTTGCAAACTAACACGAAAACCAATGATGAACTACAAAGCGCCAAGGAAATCCTGCAAATCGAAAAAAAAAAACAGAATTAAGTTTTTTACAAAATCTCAATTTGTTACCCAAAATCTTACAAAGCTCAAAAGTATGTTGAAGTAACAGTTAAGATGTAGGAAGCTTTATTAGGCTTTAGTAAAATGCTAGGTCTTCATGGATGGAAAACCCATTAAACTACAAAACACACGTTGCAGGGCACATCGGAAGACTACAGAACTACTTACAAGATCGGAACTATTGTTGGCATTACAGGATTTGAAGGGACAGTAAAATTCCAGATTTCTTTTTAAATCTTGTTCTGTTTCTCTCAGCTACCCCCTGCTACATATTTCGATGCAGTCATTGGCTGATTAAAAAGACCAAATTTTGAGTTATACCTAAACTTTTGGACCGCCTAGTGAAAGATCGGATGGTATTAATTTTAAGTAGCTTTATAAGTGATTCTCAGCGTGGATTTTGTAAGTTTCGTTCGACTTGTTCTAACCTCTGGTTCAATTTACCAATTATTGCTTAAGTTCCATTGAGAATCAGAAGCAAGTGCACGTAGTTTATACGGATTTCGTGAAAGCCTTGAGTAGAATAATTAACCTGCATATCTAAAACAACCTTAAGTGTTACGGTTTTTTCGGCCCATTACTTTCACGGTATAAGTCATATCTCTTTGGTAGGAAACAACTCGTTTCTATAGGGCAATTATGTAGCTTCTGTTGAAATTAACGTTGTGTCTGGTGTCCCGGAAGGAAGTCATCTTGGGCCAATCCTTTTTCTCGTTTTTATTAATGATTTACCGAGAATTTTAATTTTCTGTCATTGTCTTTTGTATTTGGGTGATATAAAGTTTTTTACGACTATCTCTAATTTTAGCGACTGTATTCTGTTCCAAAAAGATTTGGATAATTTTTTAATGGTGTAAACTGAACGATTTACATCTTAATATGGACAAATCTGCCACCATGTCGTATAACAGAATACATAATACGCTAACTCCCGATTATCGTCTTGGAGACCAAACAATTAATGTTGTAGTGGAAATTAAGGATCTTGGTGTGGTTTTTGATATAGTAAACACACTTTTGATACCCATGTTAACAAATTAATGTTAAAAGCTCTAGGATTTCTGAAAAGAAATTCATCAGACTTCAAAGATCATTTTACTCTCAAGGCTATTTATGTAAGCATGTTTCGTCCATGTCTGGAATATTGTACTATTGTTTGGAACCCGTTTTCTTTAAAAAATATTAATAGGATAGAAAAAGTAAAAAAAAAAACCTTATGCGATTTATGCTCTACGTCTACGTCGTTTCTTTCTAAATGACAACGTTCACTATTCTTACAGCAATAATGATTGCTGTTGGGTTTTGATTCCCTCGAAGTTCGCCGTAAAATGCATTGTGTAATGTTTGTTAGAGATTTACTCTGTTCTTCTATTGACTGTGATAACTTACCTTCCCTAATTTGTATTTACGCCCCCAAAGGGTTCAGAAAATTTGTTATTCCAAGTGCATCACTCCACTTTATGTGGGGCCAACGAGCCTGTTAATTTTAGTTGTAGATTGTTTAATCTTGTATATGATCAGGCTGATATTGCATTACCTAGATCTAGATTTAAAGAACTCGCATTGTCAGCATTCGGATAAATATTATTGTACTTCATTTATTTTTTCTTTCTTTCAAGATCTGTTGATAACTTCTGTCGTAGATCTAAATAAATACTAAAATACTAAATGTTTACATTAAACTTGTAGTCCGAAGCGCCATAAGCTCTCCTAAGAGTTGTAAGATTCCGTGCTCTTGTATGTCATAAAGCAAAAAAAAACGTCAGATCAAACTACAAAATAAAACGAATCACGAATGCTACAAAACGAACCTAATAAATTGCTATGACACCGCAAAACACAATAAGAACGTTCACAAAGCGGTAGAAAATACCTCAAAAGTACCAAATATAAAGGTACGACGACACGTGCTAAAAGAACTAGGTACTAAACTCCTACAGTAGACAACAAATAATATATTCATATAAAAAAAAAACGAAAACCCCAAGAAATTGCTACAAACAATAAATAAATTGAAACACAATTCAGAGTCGAAGGAATGGCTCAAAAGCTCTCCCTGATACTTGTAAAGGATTAGTGACCTATTCCCTAATCGTGTTCTTCGTTGGAAAAGTTGGCGGCTTTGAAATCGCACAAAAATACAACCTTCCAATGAGGTTTTCCAATCCAACCCACACCAGAACCACTATGGGGATACTTAAAGAGCTATTAAAATCTTTCCTCAGACAGGACCGTCACATCAAGTTGGCATGTGCCTCCGTAGGTAAACTCCTTATGCTATTATAATGCTCGCTGAGAGGTATAAAGAGGTGTTGCTATGAAAGTAGCCCTTCAGACTAAAATAGTTTCAGTAGGGTAAATGCATCCCGGAGGGGTGTCGTGTAATAATTTTCTATTATTAATATAGCGCACATTTAAGGGCTCCTGATGCATGCATGCGTGTGTACGTGTGTCCCAAAATCTATGTGGATAAATTGTTTTCCAAAGTCATTAAGGCGAATTTGGGTTGAGGGTTCCGACACAGTTCTTGGGGACAAATTTGTCAACTAAGTCACGTGCGGTGGCATCAGCAGAGTAGAATGGTTTCCAATTTACCATGAATCCGCCCTCGTATTTGTATACAGATAAAGGGCCCAGAGATACACAACCGACCGTCCGTCGACCGTCATTCTATTCGGAATGGGATATCGTATGCATGATAGTGACTACTCCGAGATAGATGTCTTCCATGGCTATCAGTTGACACGTCATCCAATATGGAATGGATTCTAATCGGGAGGGGAATACGTATATATATACCAAGCCCAAGTAGAAAATAACCTTCACTTTGGTGATATATTATCGAATCAGGGACTGTTCTTCAATGTCCTGCCAGCCATATGGAAATGATATATTTATGGTTTTATTTTCGGGCACATTCGATCCGTATTGTTGTCGAGTTGAAGTGGCCATGTAAATATAGCTTGAGATACATTTTTAAAATGGGTCAGGGCGGGTAGGTGCGCATACTATCAAAAGTGATCTTCAAAGAAAGTTTAGAGCCAGTAATTTATGGTAATGAGTTTCTGAAAGTGTGCGGTCACACGTCAAGAGATTCCTTCGGCTAACAGAAGCCTCGAGCTCACTGCGCTCCTCAATTAAAACAACTTAACACCGGGCTTATGAATGGAAATGGAAATTTGTCTATTTCATTGATTTGTGGGGGTCAGGTAAAGTTAATCTTACCTAAAGGACACCCACTAAATAACTATTTTCCCCGCTGCATGTCCACTTGTGTGTCGAATCCCTACCTTCAAATATACACGAAACAAAATCGCGCACATTATTTACGAGTGCAGCATCCCGAGACTCTATTTGGTCCGGGGGTGGTGTCCATTAGTGGTAGTGGCATATCGGTGCACGTTTCACATCCCGACCATGGTCAAAAATTTATAAATTTTCGGATAAAATTCGGTACATGTTGCCCGATGTGGAAGATTTATGAATTGATCATGTGTCTCCGTTTTCCTGTGTGGGCTGTGCATGTACGCTTGAGTCTATTTTTGCGAAGCATGGTCCCAGCAGCCAGCAGTGGCTGGTAGACAGGACTAAACTCATCCTTGATTTTGGTGGCAGCGCAGCACAATGTGCTATTTGATGTAGCTGTGTGGTATGTTGCACATAATTAACTTTTTTTCCCCAAGAGCACGTACTTTTGCAAACCTAGTCGCTGATGCATCAAAAACTTCAAATAATCGATTCCCCGAGTACAGACAGCTCGTGAATTTGGTGAAATCGAGAGGGTGTCGTGTGCGCATTCAAAATTAACGTGTACATACATTTTTTAGTACCGCGACGACCCATGCGAGTGATGTCGGCCTATCTGTGCAGAATGGACACAGCGCACATCGGTGCATCGGATATAACAACAGCAGTGCACATGTTTGTGCCGAAGCAATGTATCGCTACTGTTGGGGCATAGAGCATCGCGTATATAGCAGCGCCACACCGCCGACCGTCAGGGTTTAATTTATTCGATCTCAGATAACAGAGCCTGTCCGAAATGTCTCATAAAAATTGCGCTTTAATTACTCTATCGACAGTATCTGTTTGGAAAAATCTTCTTTAGATGGATTGCGTGTTTTTCATCTTCCGGATCTGTGGGACGCGATACATATACCTGAGGTTTACCGATGGCGATGGCATTGTTAAGTGGGTACGTGAATGGTGTTCATTGCTGGTCAAGCAGTGAGATCATTTTGTTTCTAATTTTGTTATATTAGTTGTCCATACACGTATGGAGATGCCCCTTCAAATTACTAATGCACGAGCGGAAGTTAATCTAAGAAGCACGTATTTTTAGCCCTTTCAATTTAAGCAGTGGTGTCTATTCAGGCATCTTCCAGACAAAAATTGAATTCACTGAACTTGTTCATGTTCGCCACAGAGTCTTTTGTTTATAGCTATTTCAGATCACAACGAGCTACTTTTCAAAGCTTACATGGAAATAAAACAAGTTGGGCTTATCTGATCCACGTACAAATTTCAACACGTTACAACTTTGCAGCCAGCTAATTTGGAGAACCTATACTTATTGTCAGCGCTTAGATGTCTGTCAGGTATAGTATTTTTCCAACTTTCCTTCTTCTAATAGGTAGGCTTTAAATATTTTTAGCATTTATCTATGCACTCAGGATCGAACGAGGGTATTGGTTGGTGGTAGTTAGAAGCCTTGCACGATGTACATAGTTCAGGCAATTCTGATGTCGGATCAAATCTAGTCCCCAATAGCATCTTCCTCATCCCATAAATAATATACATATCTTGAAGCATTTATTCTAAATATTTATGCACCCTTTTTGAAGGGCCAAAGCCGGATCTGAGCCTGATCTCGCACAACAAACATTTGTCATCACTGGGTATGGGTACTGTCTTCAGACGCATAAAGGCCTAGATATGTGTATGCCATTTGTGAGTCTCCTTCTATACCTACCTTTCTTATAGATTTAAGGAGTGCATACGTAAGTAGTCTCTTAATTACATTTCAATATAGGTAAGTTCAAAAAGGCTTAGCAAGTAGGAGGATACATTAATTATTTGATCCACGTGATACATATAACTGCAATATATTATTTTATTATATTTGTCTTCCGGCTCTAGCTTACAGCCACTGAACCCTAACCTAAACAATAAATTCTAACAACTCTCTATATCTAATCGAAGCTTCTGAAGTTCCTTGTTGATCTACGTAGAAGATGATGTTCTTTACGGCTTTCTTTTGTTTCTTCTCGTAGCTTCGTTGAAGAGCGTAGCTTTGTTTTTTATGCCTCTGGGAACCACCATTTTTCATAGAGCCAAGAGTTTCGTGTTATGGTCGGCTAGCTATTCGGTTCTTGGCATAGATATGACTACATTTTGGCAAAGGTTCTGGTGGTTTGCTGAGATAACAGTCAAGTGGCGGTAAACCTTCAAGCAATATTTTTGTCCGATGGTGTGTCTTCTGTGAAGACGTATTTCGGTTATGCAACTAATTTGTGGTTCGGCTTGGAAAGTTTGGCTTTCCAGAATGCTGAAGCGTAGATGGATTGCAGATCGCAGCAGATATTTGACTTATATCAGAAAATGTAGACTGCAACCCATTTTGGAAAGGTACCAATACCTTACCCATTTAAGGGGCTCTTTGCAGGAGAAGTAAGCAAGACTGTCTTAGATCATCCCGGAGCCCTAGGACACACCATAATTTGGGGCCCTATTGGAAAGCAAAAATAAAAAAGATAACTAGAAACATTTTACGATTTACTGTTAAATGTCTGTTTTTAGAATTTCCTTCAAACACAAATTTTATTTCCTCTAGTGGTTACAGAGTCAAGTATAAATTAATTTTTGCGCTACTATTTCTTACTGGGCAAATCGTTCTGAATAAGCCGAATCGGCGGAACGAAAATCTTCGCATTTGAATTTTCTCCCTAAATCAAACGCGTTCTGTTGCAAACTGTGGGAGCATTGAGGTTGCGCAACAAAATTATAGCTGAGCCGACTTTCTGTTTCACCCGGAACATACAAATAAATAAAAAAATTCAAATAATTTTTGTTGTAATGGTGACGCTACAAATTTTTCTATCCAGTCTATTCGTTTCAAGTGTGATATCCCATACAGACTCTTACCCCCATATCCACTTAAAGTTTTGTTTTTACAACAAAAAGTGGCATATTCCTTACGAAACCACCAAGCCCAAAGTCGGAAAAATCGAACAATCCGTTCTAGAGTTTTGAGTGCACATACGGATTTAGTCTTCGTTATAGCTGTTCCCACCCGTTCCTTTCGTATTAAGGTAAGGCGCGACCTTATTCCGCAAACTGCTTTATTTTGACAATGCCCGTAAATAATTTTAATTAGGTAGGTACCTATACAACTTTAGAAATAGCGTATGATTTTTTTTTTTTAATGGGAGGTGCCAAGACCTGTTTCCCTATTTCAAAACTTACTATCCTATCTCTCAAACTGGAACAATGTTTCATTAAAATCGGTAGATTGGTTTCGGAGATCGACAACAGCGCCACCTATGGGGTCCAAAAGTAAATGCAGCAATACGAATAAAACAAAAGAATCATGAAAATTGACCCAGTGGTTATATCGAGTGATAATGTCCATAGGTATGGAAGATAATATAATAACATTTAAAATATTTTTTTTTGTATTTGAAGTGTCACTACTCGATTTCACTCCAGCTTATTTTTTTCAAAGTGCTTTTAACCATACAAATTTTCACAACCTTTTTTGCCCCCTCAAAGTTTTGTTTTCGCGACAAAAAGTAGCCATAAAGTTGCTAACAACCCTCATCACCATATTTAAATTTAAATTTAAGATTTGTTGTCAAATTATAACGTCCCTGTAAGTCAAGTCACGGGGCCCCTGGAAGGTGCGTCATTGGGCACATATCCCAAATGCGCTTATATGGTAAAGACGGAACTGACATTAAGTCTAACTATACAAATACGTGAAAGTAGCTCATACACACCGAAAAAAGCTTTGTAATGCTAACAAATTGTTGTTGGTTAAAATGAGCACAAGTATCAAAATTGTTGATTTAAGAATAAAATGATTGAAAATTTTAAAACGAGTTCTTGCTACATCAAAAATAATACTTAAAACAAAAACTTTACAATTATTGCAATTCTAAAATCTCAAAATTCTTGGTTTACAAATGCTTTTTTTCTGAGTGTATGAGACAAGACAAGTGCATGAAATCAAGTGCGGTATGTTCTCCTTATATATTTGACTCCCGGTCCCGAGACTATTTTCTATTTTTTTCAACTTTTTAGGTTGATTACATCTGTTCCAATACATCGACAAAGTAATCATCAAGTTTGAGATATTCATCCTGCAAGTCAGGTGCGACTAAAATTACACGCTAAATAAAAATGTGAACGTATCCATTTCGTTCGATATTAGTCATCATCATCATCATACTTTCATTCCAATAAAACTTGGCTGAAAGACATCATTCTCTTATCGCATTTGGCGATAATAAATTCCAAAAATACCAACAAGCAAAACAAAAAAACTAAAACCCACATAAATCTCCAAGGGCGACTAAATTGGAAAAAAAGAAGTCAGCGCGATCCAAATAAGACGTAACGCTTTTCTGACATCGTTTTTCAGAGTTTATCTCAGAAAATCGGCCAGCAAAAAATTTCGTGTGTATGTGTATAGATGCGCCCTCCGAGCAGTAATATGAAATACAACAAACTAAACTTGTATCCAATCCATTCATCTTTTCCTCAATCAATATATCTCTGCCCGTAATCATGTAGGTTGGATAACTTTAAAGCGGGAACAAAAAAATAAGGGGAGGCAGGATACCCCACCTCTGCTCTCCCAACAACAACTGCCAGAGCATCGACGAAAAAATGTGTAAAAACAAAGGAAACAAGGACAAAAAAGCCGCACAGCTCGACTGTGAATGTGAGTTTTTTTTTTTCGTTTTATTCTCGACAGACACGGGAAAAACTGACAAAATAATATTTTTTACAGAGCACTCCATAAATTTTCGTACGCTCAATATTGTTTCAGATCATAAATCATGGCTGCATTTGCGTATGCAGCCATGTGTTCGAGTGTACGTTCCTACATATGAACTCGTATCTATATAGTCTACAGTGTGGCGAGATGGTGTGGATGCAAAGTGAGCATGCGAGTGGTTGGGCATTGTGACCGGGGCCCAGCACAAGGATCCGCACGCTGGAGGAGCATTTCATATATAGGTATATGCCTTTGGTCTCTGGCTGCCGGTTCAGTATCAGGAAAATGATGCACCAAATGTAGAAAATGCAAACTTCAGCCCAGACGACCAGCCATAGTCAGTCATTCGGTAAAATGTGTGTATACAGTGTTTCGTGTATGCGGATGATGTCACAGATGTGGATATTCGATTCATACACACATGTAGGTACATATCGCATCATCTCTAAGTATTCACATTCACAGTGCGCACTGCACGAAATGTCCGGAATGCAATAACGTTACTCTGTAGCTATGCAGAAATGATGGAGCGGCCAAAATACACGAAACAGATAAACGAATGTGTATTGAATATCCTGCGAGCTCAAATGGACTGTACAATGTGCAAGAGGAACGCGAACTGCAGCAGCACAAAAAAGATTAAACCAAGTTCGGTGATAGAATTCAAATTAACAGTTCGAGCAGTGCAATTGAGATTCCATCGCTGCTCGTAAGGACAACAGACGGAAAGCAAACAAAATTCGACGCAGTACCCAGATCCCTGGATGTATTTCAAATTTGGTATTTGTGAAGTCGGGAATAGGTACCTATATTTCGTTTTTTTATTTTTTCCTTCAACAAAAATTAAAAACTCTATATAGTAGTTGGTTGATGTTCCCAGGATACTTTGGATGTCCTATACTAAGCAGTGGTTGGAGGGGCATCGGGTTTCATCGCAATTTCCACTTAAGGATTTGTTTTTATTTCGCAAACTCTCCCAAACATTTAAGCATTTGGTAGCGATAGAATACCAGTGTCCTGAGAAGTATTCGACTAAGAATAATTAAACTCGCTAGAACGAAGGCTTGAGGGAACCTATCACCGTGTCCTAGATAAACTTGTTGTGCCAATTATAAGAGACTTGTGTTTTTTTAAATCAAATATAAGATTATTCGAGTATTACTACAACTTTTGAGGTATTAAAAGAAAACTAGCTTAATTATTATGCCTTCGAATTATTTAAAACTGTTTTGTTTTTATATCTAAACGTCGATTTTTAAACTTAAAAAAAAAAATATTTTGTATCTAACCTCAAAACATTTTGGAAATATTTGCATTTTGGAATAGAAATCAGCAAGTTTACACTTTTAGGCAAGTAAAATAAATGGTAAACTTCCAACGCTATTATGTAGAATCAATTTTCAAAATAATGAAACCATCTACCACATTATTTGGAATACGCAATACGCATACTTAAATTATTGCAGTTCAACAATATTTGAATTAATGCCGGAATAGTATAATATTGGGTTTAACTAGGAAATAGATCGAACCTGGGACTTGGACTTTTTATTATTATTTTGCGCAGCATTGGATGTGCGAATGGGTTATTATTATTTTTATGTTTCAGAAATGCTTGATGTACAATAGTAAAGTACTATATGAAAAAAATTTACTTACCACTGTTGGATCACACAACACCATAACCAACGGACATCGAAAGTGTAGTCAGACTTCTTTATATAATAAATCATTAATTTTGTCATATAGCATTTATTAAATAGTTGCATAAATTACATTCTAATTTACATCTACTACTTTCTTCTATATCAAAAACAACAACTCAAACTTAGCGCCAAAAACCGATGTTCATCATATATGAATTTAATTATGTACCTACTAAAGCAAAATAACTGAATTGTATTAAACTGCTAGCCATATTTCATGAAAGAAATAAAAAAATGCTTTTGGTTGTAACATTGAAGTGGATTGAAGCTTTTCTTTTGAGACATCCTGTCGTCGTTTTTTAGCCGCTTTACTCGATTTGAGCAATAACTATAAGTATGGTTCTCGTCGCCATTTACGCTTCACTCAATATTTTCAGCAATTATTCTAACAATATTTTTTTGTTCAGACTAATATCTAATAAAATGCATTGTCAACTCGACTTTTTAAAAACCATATTCCTCGATTATACTTTCAAGTACATCCTATCTTTTAATCGCAATATATCGCAATACAAGTGCGAAAACTGTAGGTATTATATACCTAATCTATTCTGGTCAATCAACTGTGAGGTGGCAAAAAGTTACTAGGTAGGTACCCATGGTAAGTATTTGATGAGGAAACGGCCATCGCGAACTGCACTGCATGCTCTTAAGATTTCCTTGACACTCCAGGACGTACACTGTAAGAATTATTCAATTATATTTAACCAAAATCTGAAAAAGTGAATTTTGTATTGAAGCAGTGTCTTTCGCCTTGATCATCATTGTGAACTTATTTTTCCAAAATTTTCTAAAACAAATACCGTGTTCTTGATAAAATGAGATGCGGTAGCTTTAAAACGGACAAGCGAACAAATAATGTAAAAATGTATAGGTAACCCTTACTAAACTAATAGTTATTAACAAAAACTCAAAATGAAAATTATGTATAGATAGATACCTATCTACATTCTACATATACTACCAAATTTTAATTAATTAAATTTAATTAAAAAAAACTTTAGTTGTTGGTTTGGTAAAATTTTGACTAAATTGCGCTTATCATAATAATATTTTTTTAAGTTTCTAAACATGACACTAATTTTTTTTTTGCATTTTTCAGACTTTTAAAATGAAACTAGATCAGTACGAAAAAATACTACGAAAATTCCTGATAAGAGTGAGTGCATACACACCACCCTAATTTATGTACAAATGTAAAAAAAATGAAAATGCATTCAATTTACATTTTTAACATTTCAACATTGAAAATGCTATTTGCCTCCCGCAGTGATCCCAGATTGGGAGAAAGTAGACAATTTTGTCGTTTTTTTTACAAAACAAAGGTGAAAAGGGGAAGGTATTTTTTGGGCGGAAAACAATTTGTACATAGGTACCTAATTCTATTATTATTATTCCCATTATTTTTTTGTTTGCTTAGTTCTAAGATATTTAAATAAAACACAAAATTTTAAAATGAGCTTTATATAAGGGCTTTTGTTTTTGTGAGAAAAAAAAAAAGAATTATATTTTTGAGAAAGGGGAAAAAATATCGTTTTGTTGTTAAAAAAAGGAATTTTTTTTCTTTAATATGTTATCTCAGTCATCCCAACACTTTGAAGTTTCTGGTTATAAATTTGTTTGAACATTTGTAGTTGCTTTGCAAACAATTGCTAGGTACCTCTTTCATAATACCTACACATTTAATACCATTAAAATAAATTATTTAAACGCCCGCGCTGTGTACTTCAAACTACACCATAAGAATAGTCATAACCTCTTTTACATGAAGCTGACATTTCAACGTGATTGTGGGCCACTTGCACCCAACTCATTTGACAACAGTATTTTTATTCGTTTATCCACTGTTAAGTCCTATTCCGCAGATTAGATAAAAATTGCGTTGCACCTTGCAGTTGCACGACGAAACTTATTCATCTATCCATGGATAAACTGTTATATATTTTTATCCATTTTCTAAAGCCCGGATAGTCGTGCCCAAACGTCAAATAGTAGTAAAATTCAAAAAAAATATCGACAGTGGATTTGTATGAAGAAATTATAAATTTCATTCATATTGATTTTTATAACGAAGCAACATTGGAAAACAAAACCATTTTGAAAGTTAAATGTTTGTATTGATTTTGTTATGGTTGCTTGATTTTTTTTTTTTCAATTATACGAGTATTGCTGAACTTTTTTAAAAGGGAGAGGTACAAGGTACAGTATTACATATTTCAACCGTCATGAAATTAGAGCTCTAGTTACCTTACCTATTTTATACATATTATTTTTACCGATTTTTTTTACGTTAGAATACGAATCTTATAACAACTATTTAACATTTTTTTCCGTTGGTAGTATTGTCAAAATTGTTATAGTCTGAGGTTACTTATCCAGACCAAATTTTCAACTTGTGCAACGCAAAGCGGGGGGTAACTATATCTTTGTTTATCTCGAGTTAGCTATTCAGAGATTTATGTATTTATCTTATAACTTGGTGCAAGTGGTCCTTAATGTGATAAAAATAAGGAAGAAATGAGAGAAAAATGTAGTGTCTAACAGGCTTAAACGGCAGACGGCTGATATAAAATACTTTATTTTGAACATTGTTTTGTAATCTCACATAATTAGGAAATAAACGTTATAATCTAATCTAATCTAATTTTTTGTGGACCAACATTTTGCATAAAAAATTCAGTTTTTAAGTTTATATTTTAAATTCTATTTTGTTAGTGTTACCTAGTACATTTAATTTATAAAAAGGCGTTAAAACAAAAATTTAATCACGTTTCCTTATATGTTTGATGATGAGTAGTTACAAACTTATTTCCCATCTTTGTACTTATATCCTTAATTTTCGACTGCGAAGACGGACGAGGCCAAAGATTCGAGGTGTCTGTTGAAAATCTCCATTTATTTCTATTCTTCAACTCTTTTGAATTGTTTCAACTCAGATATATCCCAATTTAGAGAACCCACTAGTTGAACTAATTTCCTCAAAATCGGAATGCATATAAATTTAATTAAAATACCCAGACAACAGATACAACAGCAGCATTTGATTGTCAAGCCCCGCTATGGCGTTTCGGTTGGTTGGTTCTGCAACACAGTCTTCTTCCATTTGGGAAAATTTAAATTTAAATTTCCCTCTTTCGGATTAGCTGCCAAATCTTAATCTGGAGTATGCAAGGGGTGTACCTATAGTTGTTGTTTGTCCAGTTGAGGTTTTTCTCCATTTATGCGCCGTTTTTTCCACTGATGTAGTTTTAAATACACCTATGTATATGTGCATACACTCTTGTACGCTATACATTCCTTGAAAGAGCAATTTTGTTAGACATTTGCAGGAGTGCTCCTGCTCAGCTCATCACTACCATCATCATCATCATTAAGGAACTCGAACTCAGAGACTATACAGAGAGTATAGGTATAGTAGATATGGGGTTGCCAGATTCAAGTAGTTTACTGCATAATGGTAGACTGACATTATGCGATATGGGTGCCGGCCACCCGGCCAGGGTTAATGCTGTATCAAAGTGTGAAGATGAATCTAAGTACAAGCGCAATTGGCTCAGAGTCAAACAGTTTTATTGCATAAATCAAACTTAATGCAGTGCACACCCGAAATCCGCATGTGAATAACTATATATACACCACAGGCGGAGAGGCTGTATATAAAAATCACAGTCGGCATTGGTCGTGTTGATCTATTGCATTTTCGATGAAGCCAATTTTCAAGTGGCGACGATTCGAGGTGGAGCCCAGTTGGAAAGGAAATTTTTTTTGTAGGTACGTAAATTTGAACGAAGGAGAGATTAAAATATTCGGACGAGAGGAAACACTTTATGAGGTACATACACTGAATCGCATTTTTCTGTCGTAAACCATACACCGCTAACATGCCGCTATGGACCAGCCGTCAAATTTGTGGGTACCCGGTCTAACAAACCACCCTTGTTATGCCTTCAAGATCCATCGTCGCCATATTTCAATTTAGCGTTTGTAAATGTGGTGCCGTGTTTTTTCTTAATTCCCACATTTAGTCGACCAAACCATAATTCGGAGATCCACCATCGCATTCTGGTCCCCCAAATAACCCAAAAAATGTAACAAGCTTATTCTGAGGTTAGATATGAAGGCTATATCTACATATGGTGCGAACAACAACATGATGATTCTACACGAAAACTTCATTCAAAAATGTTCTCGAAAGAGAACAATATACTCTGGGGAGCCCCAAACGGCATCCAGCTTGATTGAAAGGATACAATATACTCGCACCCATATTCACACACATGTTTCGGAAAATTAAGCATACTCCTAGGGGTATCGGGGAAATGGTTTCGTTGTATAATTGAAAATATTGTACAACGCATAAGCTGGCATCCTGGCAGCTGTCATGTGCCCAGGGCTTTTAAGCATACCGCACATACACAGATTGTTAATTAGCAAGTGAAACCCTTCGCCTTCGTTGTCTCATAATGCGATAATTAATCCTGCAAGGATCGGATTCTTATCCTTTCCGCTTTATTATAAGATGTACACTGTACACTAACTATACTTTCTTCGTTTTGGTGGGAGCCGAACACACTTACTCATGTTGGGTGAGAGCTAATTAAAAGCACTGAAATCGGAGGCATCCTTGCGCTATAAAAGAAGTTCCTTTTTGTCTTCACACGATGAGCGGATATACATAATGTACTGCGCATCTAATTAATAACTGGCGCGAGTGTATGATACTTCATGCTGGAACATGTTTTATGGTTTTGCTGTACCTCCCCCACGCGAAGGACGCATCCCTTTCGAATATCCGTAAAGTTTTTAAGTGTCCTCTGGAATAAAAAGAAAACCAAAAGCTAAGAAGCTCTTTACAAACTCATTGATTCATGTCGGTCTTGGGTTTATCCTCTTCGGCAGTCAATCACAAAAATAGAGTTCTTTGGAGCGAAAAGGAAGTTGTTTTTCACAACCGTTAAAAGGATACACACACACTCGGAAATGCTAAGAGGAAAACTTGATTATTTATGATTTTTGTTTTGTCTTTGCTGATTGTGTATAAGTTGGCACGAGTGAACAGTGGCGTAGACTAAAAGGGGAAGCAGGAGCACTGCTTGCGTCTTGATGGCATTCAGTCTCTCTATATAGTTAAAGAAGACAGGCAGTACTGTCGAATTAAGTTTTTTGACTGCGAGACTACACAGTTTTAGCAAATTTTAAGGGCCAACATCCAACCATAGCCATTTGTATCATCCAGGGACGAATTTCCAGAACTAGCGATATTGCACTAGGAATTATGTAATAAGAAGAAGACACAGTTACCTTCAATCACTCCAAGAAAGTACCCGAATTTGCTTAACACTAACCAAATTCTGAGTACAAATGAGGCTAAGGTAAAAAACCGTCCAAGTGCGAGTGTCACTCGCGCACCGATGGTTCCGTATTTGGCTAAAGTCCAACACATGAGATATTATTTGAAATCTATAATATCATTCAATCTTTCCCATCTTCATGAATTCATCACAATTTAGTTTAATTTAATTACTTAATATTTTTACTCTCAAAAATTACTCGCACATGAATTTCATTTTCTAATTATTACCTAGTACCCAACCCACGCCAATTTTCCATTCTGTATGCGACCTGTCCCAATTAAAAACTATTGACTAAAAATATATTACTTTTATTTTGTTCTGTACTCCCCAAAAAAATGTATTATACTCTCCAACGAAATTATAGCAAGCGGGAATGGGGTCAATTGTGCACAACTGCGTAGTAGAGATTAAAACTTATGAGAGCAACGTATTTTACATGGTAAAATTATCTTTTTTGAAAATATCTTGTAAACTATTAACTTTTCGGCAAAACAGTATTCAGCACATATATAGATAAGAACATGATCTACAAAAAAGGAATTTATGTATTTTTTTGTGAATAAAGAAATAAACCGTTTTTTGGGCGAATGAAAATATTTTTTTCACCAGATTACTAATTAATTCAAAACCAATCTATGTATTCCTTCCATTGGTATTTGTCGTTTAACTAGAGGTTATACCGGATGTTGTGTGTAAATTTTAGCCTCCTATGGCAATCGGTTCTTGAGATAGACCTGGTAACAAAATTGGCTTAGTGGGTTCGGACAGACAGACGGAGAGACATCCGAGCGAAACTAATAAGGTTACGTTTTATCCCTTTGGGTACGGAACCTTAAAAAGGAGTTCTTACCTCCGAAATTTGTATCCACTCCTCAAAATGCAATGTCTTAACTTCATGTAACTGATGATGGCCGAAATACTGATAGAGCAAGAGAGGTATAGTGCGGGGCGAAACATGTCTTTTTCAGTCACATCATCAGAGCACATTATGTAAAAACTTTGTAAATAATAAATGGCATGAACCGAACTGCTCACACTTGATCCTTATACATATAAGCAACCAAGATTACTTGATAAGAGGAGTAGCAAAATATCGTAGTCATCATTTTGAGTATTTTGTTTAATTCGACAATGATGCCCAATGTCTAACCTATCAATCCTCGAATTGATTGGGAACACCTTTTCCACCAATCGAAGGGCCACAATTAAGCTTGATTGGGAACAGGTATATTAACTCCCTTGTCAATTTATCAATTGGCACCGTACAGACCTGCAGAAGTACTTCTAAGCATATGCCGAGCTTTCATATACCTGACAGTTCAAAACCATTTTGCTTCGTCAAAATTAAAAAAAAAAAAAAACAATGTCGAAGAATGCATAGACATACAACAAGCTTCGCACTAAGAAATTGTAGATCAGAAAGTCGTCCATGTCATAAGTACCTACTCGGGTGAGTATCCCTGGGTCTAGTTCAGTACAGGAAGGATATACCGCGATTGAGATTAAGAACTTACGACAACTTGGTGGAAGATGCAAGATTTTTGGTTAACTACGGCAAATGTTGAGCTGATTTATGCCCCCTAAAAATATCCTCCAACGACTGCACTGAAACTGACCTTATGCTTTGCAAAACTCCTTCAAAGTTCCAAGGAAAATTCCTACTTTTCCATTCTCCAAAGAAAAACCACACCACTTCATGTGAGCATTATGAACCACTTGAGCGCCAATCCCATCTTCGTCTTCTTTGGGTCGGCATTCATTTGGATGCCGCCCATTCCGCACTCTATTTTCACAATAATTTATCCTATCCTTTTGGATTGATTTTTATTATTTGGGACATACTTAAAAGGCAATACCAATAAAATATTCTGTGTGCTCTCAAGTGAACTGAAGAAAAAAAGCCAGACGAAAAATTATTCCATCTTTCCGACCCCCTGCTCTCAACGCTCCTGTCTGCTTTTGTGTGACTTTTCCCAACACGATAGTTGACTGTAGTTAAAACTGGCGACAACCAAGACGACTACGACGAAACTGTATTATGGCACAGGAAGAGGGAGCGACTCTTGTAAGGGATGTATTAGGTTCATTTAGTGTGTTCTATATGTTGTTCATTTATTATGGATGTCCTTACAATCCGTATATATTGGAAGCGAGAATGGCAGCAAAAGGAAGCTTGCAATTTGGAAAATTTCCAATACTTTTTCCTAAAATGTATTTTTTTATATTGATTCTAAAGGCATGAGTGGTTGGGGCGGTGTTGAGTTGGTAATAGAATTTCTGTTTCATAGTAGCTACTTGTTGTTTTGTTTTTGTTTCAGATTTATTTGTTTAGAGGGACTAGTTTTCAATTACAATAATTATCTGCAGGGGATACTATTCGACATTTTTTGTGGTAGGTACCTACATATTATTAACGGATTGAAAACGATATTGTTGTTTTGTTTTCAGATGGAAACCCCATTTCGAAAAATACTTCGATAAGAGTGTTCAAAAAACAAATCACCAATGCTTCCAAAAACGCGTTGAAAAATGTGTCAAAGCCGCAACGAAACTTCTCAAAAAACACATGAAAATTTCATCCAAATGCATAACGAAACTATAGTCAAAAACGCGTAAAGGAAAGTGTACACATCAAAAAACTCTTTAGAAACGCTTTGAAAAACGATTCTAAAATCGTTTTCAAAAATGCATCCGAAAATGCGTCTAAAACGATTCAAACAAATCTTCGAAGCCAAAATCAAACTCGTCTAGAAAAAGGCAAAAAAAAAAACGCGTCAAACAGTGCGTTAAAATCACTTAAAAAAGATCCAATAATCCGCTAAGAAACTAGCCAACAAATCGAATAAGAATGTTTTCAAAAACAAGTCGAAAAATGTTTTAAGAATGTGTCCAGACAGTCGAAATCGTTGTCAAAACTACCTCGGAAAACTCGCTAGAAACGTATCGTAAGCTCTTCCGCAAATGCGTCCATAAATGCACTAACAAATTTCAAAATACCCATTCAAAATGGAACTTAAAGAAATCGTAAAAAAACGTGGTCAAAAACACATAAAAAATTTACATCCAAAAATCAGTCCAGAAGCGCGTCCAAGAACTCGCCATATTTTTCAACAGACAACAAAATGCTTCATACAAACTGTTGTTTTTTTTATCTTACTTACTTACTTAAGGTGGCGCTACAGTCCGGGGTGGACCTGGGCCTCAACCAACAAGCGTCTCCAGCCAGCGCGATCTTTAGCTAGCTGTCTCCAGTTTCGCACGCTAAGTTGGTTAAGGTCCCCTTCCACTTGCGTGCGCCACCTGAGTCGCGGTCTTCCTCTACTGCGCCTTCCCTCGGGTATGGATTCGAAGATCTTCCGGGCCGGAGCATTCGTGTCCATTCGCTCTACATGACCCAGCCACCTCAGTCGTTGGACCTTCACTCTTCTGACTAGGTCGATGTCGCTGTACAGCCCGTACAGTTCGTCGTTAAATCTCCTTCTCCATTCACCGTCAATGCAGACGGGACCAAAAATAACACGAAGAATTTTTCTCTCGAAACAACCGAGAGTTACCTCATCCGCTTTTGATAGAGTCCATGCCTCTGCGCCATATAGCAGAACTGGGATGATAAGGGTCTTATAAAGGGTCACTTTAGTTGTTCGAGAGAGGGCTTTGCTACTCAATTGCCTTCTTAGCCCAAAGAAACAGCGATTGGCAAGAGTAATTCTACGTTTTACCTCAGCGCTGGTGTCGTTGTCTGAGTTCATAGCGGAGCCTAGGTAGACAAAGTCCTTAACCACCTCAAAGTTATATCTGTCTATTGTGACGTTCTGTCCGAGCCGTCGGTGTTGGGTGTCCTTTTTAGTTGACAGCATATACTTCGTCTTGCCCTCATTAATCGCCAAACCCATCTTCGCCGCCTCAGTCTCAATACTCACAAACGCGCCATTAACATCACGCTGCGTTCTGCCAATTATGTCAATGTCATCGGCGTATGCGAGTAATTGGACAGACTTTTGAAAGATAGTGCCTCTGGTGTTGGCGTTTGAGTTTTGCACTATTCTTTCAAGAACGATGTTGAAGAAGTCACATGACAGCGCATCGCCTTGTCTAAATCCTTTTTTGACATCGAAGGTCTCGGTAAGTTCTTTACCGACCTTGATGGAGCAGCGTGCATTCTCCATCGTCATCCTGCACAAACGGACGAGTTTGGCAGGGATGCCAAAACTAGACATTGCTCTGTATAGTTCGTCCCTATAAATGCTGTCATATGCGGCCTTAAAGTCGATGAAAAGGTGGTGGGTATCGATTTGAAGTTCCTGGGTTTTCTCCAAGATCTGCCGCAGTGTGAATATTTGGTCTATGGTGGACTTTCCTGGCCTGAAGCCACACTGATATGGACCAATCAGGTTGTTTACGAAAGGCTTCAGGCGTTCACACAAAACGGCAGATAAGATCTTGTAGGCAATGTTTAGAAGACTGATACCTCTGTAATTGGCGCAGTTCAGAGGGTCTCCTTTCTTGAGGATCGGGCAAACAATGCTGAGGTTCCATTCATCGGGCATACTTTCCTCCGACCATATTTTACAGATGAGTTGGTGCATGCTCCTAACCAAGTCATCGCCTGCCGCTTTGAACAGCTCGGCGGCTAGGCCATCTGCTCCAGCGGCTTTGTTGGACTTCAGTTTAGATATAGCTATCTTCACCTCGTCCAGGTCGGGTGGACGGTATTGTTGATCCTCATCGTCCAGGTTGAACGGTTCATTCTGCCTGACAGCGGAATTTAAGTCGTCATCGCCGTTAAACAGTCTGCAGAAGTAGTTCTTCCATATCCTCAGCATCGACTGCGATTCTACTACGATGTTCCCTTGTTCGTCCTTGCAGGCTTCGGTTCGGGTTCTGTAGCCTTGTGAAGTTCTTTTTACCCTTTGGTAGAACTTCCGAACCTCATTCCTGTTGTAACATCTCTCTATTTCATCGATCGCGCGCTTCTCATGCTCTTTCTTTTTTCTCCTTAGAAGCCGGTGTTCGTCTCTTCTCTTCTGCGCGTAGAGCTCACGAGCAGCTCTGGTCCTCCTTTGCAGCGCCGCTTTGTATGCCTCTTGCTTCGCTGCATGTGCTTGCCGGCACTCGTCGTCGAACCAGGGGTTTCGTTGTGGCGGTCGGGTGAAACCCAGCACATCAGAGGCGGCGTCTCTGATGGCTTTTTGGCAATGTTGCCACTGGTCTTCAATACTTGATGCTGGCTGCATAGGACCTCTTGAGAGATTGAGAGAGACTCGATCGGAAAAGGATCTGGTGATCTCTTGTGATTGTAGCCGTCCGACGTCAAACTTCCTCCCAGTATTTACTTGTTTTGGCGGCGTTCGGGATATCCGAAGGCGTACCTTGGCTACAACAAGGTAGTGGTCCGAGTCAATGTTGGCCCCTCGGAACGTTCGGACATCCATAATACTGGAGGAGTGCCTTGCGTCGATCGCAATGTGGTCAATCTGGTTGACGGTTGATTGATCAGGAGATCTCCATGTGCCTTTATGAATATCGAGATGCGGGAACCGCGTACTTGCTATGACAACATTTCGCCCCGCCGCGAAGTCGATCAGCCTAAATCCGTTATCGGAGGTGGTGTCGTGTAGGCTGCACCTTCCGACGGTACTACCAAAGATGCCCTCTCTTCCTAACTTGGCGTTAAAATCGCCTAAGACAATTTTAGTGTCATAGCCAGGGCATTGCTCGTAAGTGTTGTCCAAGAGCTCGTAGAACCTTTCTTTGGTGTCGTCGTCTTTCTCCTCCGTGGGGGCGTGCGCGCATATTAAGCTAATGTTGCCGAATTTAGCCTTGATGCGGATTGTCGTGATGCGCTCGTTTACATAGTTGAAACTTAAGACTTCTTGCCTAAGTCTGGCGCCAACGACGAATCCACATCCGAATAAGCGCTGTTTTTGTTGCCGATAGCAGTCGCCATAATAGATATCGCAGTTTTTCATCTTCTTCTTGCCCGGGCCATCCCATCGCACTTCTTGGATGGCGGTTAAATCTGCTTTATAGTGGTTCAGGGCTTCCGCTAATTGTTCGGCTGCACGCGGTCTGTTAAGGGACCTAACATTCCACGTACAGATCCGAAATTCGTTGTCCTTTAATCGTTTGCCAGGTTCGTCAACAGTTAGATCATCCGTATCCGAGGCTTGTTGGTGCTTCGCAACTATTATATTTTTACGTAGTCGGGCAGTTACCCCGGCGTACAACCCCCAACCTGGAGGACCAGGCCCTTTTTGCGACCCCTTGGACAAAAGGAGCCGGGATATTCCGGAGTCAGTAACCCGCTGCGGGGATGTGAGAGCTGCCGTTGACCCATTAAGGGCTCTTCCGCCACCATCTCTATTTCAACACCCTGACTAGTGTTGAAAATCCTCAATGACCTCAGCTCCAAATACGTCAGAGTAGCCCATTGAGGTATCTGCCATGTTGACTGTTGACGCCACCGTTGATTCAGCTTTGTGAATTCATCCGCCGTACGTCCTCTTTCTGAGGGGCTCATGTAAGACTTCTGAGACTCGAGCAGACAGTCAATCCGACAGAGCATTATAGTGTTGCTATTTTCTTCGTGTTCAACACTCGCGCTTATAAGTTTAGCAAGTCAAGTCCGGGTGGACATAGACCAGTACCCGGTGGTGACCACGGGGAGGTAAAATAAGCACAATTGGTGAGTGTGAGATAGTTGCGACACTGGACATCGCCAAGTTGATGCCAATCAGATGTCCATCCCTATTCACACAACACCCGCTACCTATATCAAGAAATCCCGCAAAACATGAAAATTTACAAACCATGAAATTATACCCGGCCTTCCGTCATTAATGATCATCCCTCTGAGAGGCTTTATTCAATTTTCACCTACCAAAAGTAATCTCCCGCACAGAGAGAACAAAAACCAAACAATTTGCAGTAATTACTCGAAAATCCTGATTTGTCATAAAAATAAAAAAGGACTAAACTCAGACGGCTGTGGCAACAGGAGCACCCAACTGTTGATCGGATTTTACGACGCGAATAATGGTCGCATAAAATTTGAGTGCCATTTATGTGTGCAGGGGGAAGGTTCCGAATTTTTACGATTCCTTAACCGTTCTATTTTTTTTTTTGCTTTCCAGTGTTGATGCCACTACTCTGGGTAGAATCTGGTATAGAATATCAAGCAAGCGTCCAACTAAAAAGCCGTTCCACCGAGACACTAAAGATTCATGTTTTTAAGCATTCGTTGTAGTTTTTGGAACTCCTTCGGGGCTATGGGTTCATCAACATGGTGTATGAGCGGTGCTTGGTTGAAGTGGATTATTAGAACGTTACAAGACTGTGGCCGGGACTATACAAAATGAGTTGGCTCATGATTGAGCTATGATACTCAAATGTTTTATGGCTTGTTAAATGGGGACTAGAGTGTTATGTGCTTAGGTCGTCCGACAGTCTGCTCCAGACTGGATTAAGTGTTCTAATGAGAAGTGGGTTTTTATAGGTACGTCATAAAATTCAATGCTTATTGTCATGATGTTCCTGGTAATCATAATGAAGTCAAACCGCAATTGAAAAGCGCACTAAAGGTGAATGGAGGCGTTAAATCAAGTGCTAATTGAGTGAGTAGCGCAGTTTAGACTTTATACGAAGTAAACAAGGAGTGACAGGTAACAGGTTGTTAGATTGGCTTGGTGGGTCAAATGAGAAACATAAAACAACTTACCCTGAGGTCGAACACAAAACACAATTATTGAAACGCGTCTTAAGACTTTAAAAACACACTGTGAGCTAACTTATAGTTGATGTAGAAATTATCTGGAGGAACTCTAGAAACTTGTTTGGAAAAATTGCGCAATGACAACTTGGGATTAATCCCCACAGGCCATGGAGTTGAGGCTGTTAGTTGCAAGGATGAAATTCAACATAGAAACTAATTACAGCTTTTTTTGTTGTCGTTTCTGAAAGTTTTTTTGCGGTACGTTTTAATAAATTTTTTTTTGGCGTTCTTGAAGTTTTTTCGAGTCGGCTTTTTAGGAAGTTCTTCGCCGTGTTTTTGGGGACTTCCAGCGCTTTTCTTTAAATTCAGTTTTATTCCTTTTGAAGCGGTTTCGAGGTATAACGTTGGGCTATATATTGAGGGTGTTTTTGGATTCGCTTTTTGAAATTTTTCTTTGTGGCACCTTTTGGGGATATTTGTGGGGAATTTAGGGAAAGTTTTTAAGGATTTTTTTCAGTCATATGGTGCGCAATTTTCGAGGTACATTTGTAAAAGGTTTCTGTCAGCTTTTTTTCAGGTTTTTTTTTTTTCATGCGGTTTTTCAAAGGGTTTTTGGTTGCGGTCTTCAGATGTTCCTTGAGGCGTCTTTTGCTCTTGATATTTGATTCGCTTTCTATGTCCTTTGTATTCATATTTTTGTTTTGAGAAACGTTTAGGAATCGTTCTTAAGTTTTTAGATATAGTATAATCTGTAAAATAGGCATGAATGCTATAAAGAAACCTTTGCCTTAGAGCGAATCCGTCTTTCGAAGTTCAAACTATCGGTTAGCTGATATGGTAACGAAGAAGTGGATACGGTCTTAATCATTGAGATTATATTCTCCAAATAAATATTCAATTGTAGTCTTCGGCTAACAGGAAAGTGAGAGTTACTCCCGAAGTCCCGAAGTTTTTGGCTCAAAAAAAAAACTAACTATGGAGTCCTTCTCAATAGGCCAATGTGACTGAATGAGCCAGGTACATTCCCAAGTTAATCGTCACTTAAATGCCCATACTCTGGTTCTACGTTTTCCACATCTTTCAAATGGATTGTGCCATATTAAATAACACTAAACAGAACGAACAAATAAAATGAGAGATCCGCACCATATCCGTGGCATCGACTTCACAGCCATTGGAGAGGCGGACAGTCGGCCGGCGTGGCGGCATTACAGACACAGTACCTATCTCTCGACCAAAAGGAATCCCACAAAAACCGCTTTGGACCACATAATAAATCTCGAGTAAATCTCGAAATTTATTTATAAGCACATGTATATGCGGAGATGGATGCGATTGCAGATATCATAAGTGTATTCGCTCATGTGTACAACTATTATTATCCACACATACTCGTGCACACGTGCACATATACTACATACGTTCAAGTGGAAAAACTCGGCTTGCGTCTATTTTCCCTTGGATTTGGTTATTTCATGTGTTTTTTTGTTGGCTCTTTTTTTTGCTTTGCATTTGTCTAGCGAAACATTTATTGTGCAGAAATGCCGACATATGTCTTAGCGGCGCGTCGTTTGAAAATAGTTCGTCTTTCGCAATAATTTATCATTTTTCCTGGCATTTTATTTTTTTTTTTATCTCATTTGTTGTTGTCTCATTGTTGAATGTGCAGATATCGTCGTATAGTGCGGCATAGGGCCAGGGGGCGCGGTGCGGTGGATCAACTCATGTGGGCAGATGGGGGTTTCTTATTCTTAAAAACTAAACCCCCACACACACATACGAGGAGGGAAAAATCGTCATCTTCTATAAAACATGAAAGGCAATTGTCGTCGCTTTGGTGGAGTTGCAAGGAGAGAGAATTTTTATTTTCTTCCAAGTGATATACTCGGAAATTTATGTGTCCAGTGTTAAAATTACTTTTTATTATAAATATCCTTTGGTTGGAGTCGTCTCGTGGACATATACCTTGGAAGGATTAGACGATAGTTTTGGCAACGCACTCGCTTTATGACTTATTTATATTTCGAGATGTCTACCATTGAGTTATCGTGGTCCAATGCGACATTGCTCCATTGCTCTGAGTGCGGTATGTTAAGCAGATGTGTTGGGTATATCGTTTCTTGTTTGTTCTTTTCTTTTTATCGGCGGGGCATTCCATCTGAATAGAGACGCATGATGTGAATTGGTGCAATGAAATCATCATATAATCATCCCCCAGCAGCCATGTTGGAAACACATGCGGATTTGATTTCAGTTTTTTTTTTTTTTAATTTAAAATGCATAAATGTACACTCAATCATTTTTCCACTACATAAATTACATTGTTGTCGAGATGTTGTTATGGCGATTGATATATGATGAGAGTGTGTGCATCCATATGTCGCCGAGGATCTCAAATGCAACGCAACACCCTAGCATTTAATTTCAAATTTCGAATCAAATCGAGCGGGCAAATGGTGGATGTTACATTTATCTTTCATTATTGACAATGCATTAGGGGCTTGCTGCTGAAAACATTTTTTTTTTATTTCTGCAGTCATATACCGTACACATAGCGGAACATGTGCTGTATGGACGAAAGGATGAACGAATTGATATAGCATGGAGTAGCTGAATGGTAATTTTTTTTATTAGGGACAGCTGTATGGTTGTCATATTATGAAAGCTGCCTACCTACCCATTCCAATAGGGTTAGGTCTAGATTTGGCTTGAAGACAGAGGCAATCGTAGTCCAGTGCTATATCAAGGTGAGTAAACTAGAACAAGAAAAAGATTCACCAACGAAAAATAAGAGAAGCATGCTAATGGGAGAAAAGCACGGATCACCTATGAAGACGATCGGCTGGAGGACATCGCTCAGAAAACTTTATGGAACGTTTTCAGGATGAATTCTCTTCCCTTTATGGTACCAAGTATTGTGTGATGCTGATGATCTCTCTCCACCCTGCACAACATAAACGAATCAAACTTTCCCACAACATTTGTATTTATCTTAAGTTATACATTTCTTTAGTTGAATTAAAACATCCGCAACTAGTTTTTGTAACTAAAGGATGTATCCTATATTCCTTATTGTACATTAATGTAATCTGTTAAGTTTGTTAATAGATTGTTCAATTATGTCCTCATTGCTTGGAATAAAGTAACAAATAAAAATAAAATAAATAATCTTCATAAAGGGCCTGATCCCCTGTTAGCAGAATGTTTCAAGACCAATGAAAGTTGTTGATGGTCCCATGCTGACTAGGGCCATTTTATTACTTCTATCCCCACAGCAAGGTAGGCAAGTTAGTATCAAACAGAGGGTAACCTTGTATTTTCTATATGTGTCCATTTTCTGATGTAAAAGTGCACTATGCCATCAGAGCAGCTTCCCAATCTGACATCAAACCTATATCACCAGTTGACTTTTTTCTGTCGACGTTAACTTGGACAGGACACCTCCATTTATAGCGTTAGTACATTTGCTTCTCTATTAAAAATACCTATATGCTTCTGAGTTCGAACACTACAGCTCCAGTTCTTGCCCCATATCTGCGTATCACTTTTTTGTGTACTTTTTCAGTTTATTGTCAAATTGCATATATAGGAAAAGCCAATAGTGATTGTTCGTTGAGCAACTCAAAACGACTTCGAAGTATGATATTTCCACAAGAAAAGAACCAGCAGATGTCTCAGCCATTAGCTCCAATCAACTAGTGCTTCATTTTGTGTTATAATACCCGCCTATGGGTCCTGGAATTGCAAGCCAATTGTCCTGCAATCAGAATAAAATTCCCACACATAAACATCATAAAAACGATATTTCCCTTTGTGGTGAATAACCAATTCGCAAGGTAAATTGAGTAACAAAAGAATATGAAGTACATTCCCTTATAGACTCATAATAATTTAGTTGCTAAGAATCCCATAAAGGCTGACATTATGACACACCAGTCTCGAATATTATTGCAGTTGTTTTTGCTTGTTTCACATGAGCAGCAGGGAATTTATCGATAGGAAAATCGAACCTAGAATCCCCGAATGGCGAATGAGAAAAGTTGTTTTCAATTTTCTTCTCCCCTTGCGCATTTGTTCAGCAAAAGATACATCCTTCCTAGGACTACTATACATAATAACATACGAAGTATTATTTTATTACATAAATTCAAGAGATGCTCAGTGAACTGTGAATGAAAAATGAATTGGAATTCGATTGACAAAATAATGTTTGGATGCTGTTCATCTTCGGACGGTTCGTATAGATGCTTTGCGTTAGTTTTGCACTGCAATATAGCAGTAGCACCATCCTGCTACTGGATTTCACTGCAAGGATATAGAAACAGACATGAATGTGGATTTGTGGTGTCTTTTTTTTTTCTCTTATTTTATGCCATACGAAACGATTGTGTACGTACGTACAAATCGAGTGAGCATATCGGAAACAACTATTGTATATATTAACGATTACGTTAAGCACACAGAGAACTCGTGCTCCTGGGGTCCTCTAAGGAAGAGTGTGTGGTGTTTATATAAATATTTATGCCGAACTGTAGTAGGACAGGAACAAGACTATAAACAGGATAGACATTTTACAACCGAGGAGGAAACTTTTCACATTCTAGTCAAATGTGCACGGAGGCTGGCAAGAGAAATAAACAAAAAAGAGGAATACAAGGAAAGCTCGGAAGCGAGGATGGAACAGATTCAATCGTACATTACAATTTGCAAACAATATGATTATTGTTTTATTATGGGATTGGTAAATTGCAGTGCAAAATATGCGTTATTAAAGGGACTGCTAAAAATGAAGGTAAAAGAATATGTGTGGAATATTATATAATATAGGAAGGTTGGCATTTAAGTTGTCTGAATTTAACACGTGATACCGTCGATTTAATATACGACGTACGTTAAGGGTTGGGGCCGATTTAACTATAAACCGTTTCTGCCACAATTCAGCGTATCGGATTCAGCGTAAAATTGTAAGTTTTTAATAGATACATATATGCGCCTATGCGGCAATGTTGTCGATGATTATAGTAAAGTGCAAATGCAAGTTCAGCATAGCTTCAAATTGTACTATTAGAGTTGTCCGCATTCCGCTGGGTAGGACCCATGCATACTAGTTTTACAATTAATAGCCTTTAGGTAAGCTCGTATTTCAACTAAGCACAACCGTCGTACATGCTTCTTGCCATTCACACAGCCTTAACATACGCATACACAGACACAGTCATAGCGAAAAGGTGTCGCATACAAAGAACGAACGAACCCCCACATAAAATAGAAGAAAAGTTATAAGACTTCTCTATGGTTTTCATCCAAGAAGAAAGCTGTATTAAAATAATAAAAAAAATTTAATAAAAATGTTGATGATTTTATATGAAAGCCACGTATTTTTAATAAGACATCTTATTCAATATTATCATCGGCAACTTGAAACAGTACGAAAACTAATTGAAAATAAAGTGCACGACTGGGTCGAACGAAACTTTCTCGATACTAGACAAAAGACAACAAATTTCTCTTTTGGATATTCATCTCATATGGCAGTTATATAAAACAACAATATAAGTTGCAAATATTGCAATGTTCAGTTGGAAAAATACTATTGCGTAACTATTAAGCTGAAAACTGACTGTATGATATTGTTCCGGATAAAAGAAATACTTCGTTTTTGACATTTTATCGAAATCGAAGATGGGGTTTTCGAGATATGAACAGTTTTTAAAATTAGCGTTTTCGGTGCTTCAAATTGAAAATTAAGGACACAATAGTTTTGAAAACATCCATTTGACACTTATTTTGCATTTTGGTCAAAATCGTTATTGCCCTTTTAAGTTAACTCGACAAAACTATATTTTTAAAAAATTACTATTTCCATAAATCCATTGTACGATAATATAGAGAAAAACTGAGCTTGCTATTAAGTTATAAATGACCACATTACATTAGAAATTAATTTTTGCTACAATCGTATAGACCGTTTTCGAGATATGTCGAAATTTCAAAAGTATCGTTGCTCGAATTTTTAGCCAAAAACTGGGTACGCAGTCATGGTAACCTCACCTACTTAAGCTTAAATATCAATTTTGGTTGAAATCGTTAGAGCCGTTTTCGATCAAATCAAACTGGTACGAAAATGTTGTATTGGAAGTATACCATTAACATTGAGGTTACCTTGCAAAAAAAAACACCTCCCGAACTGTAAGCCCAAAAACTACAAATCTGAGGTTTGAACATAATCCGGGAAGCCGTTTAGGCTGTAGGCCCGTGGAAGGACGGACAGACGGACAGACCGGACAGAATTTTGCGACCCACTTTTTTGAGTTCCTCTATCATCGTAATATCAGAATTGATTAAAATCTCGAGTTCGAAATTTTGTACGAAACCAATATCTTTCTCTTACTACGTAATGGAGAAAGTTAAATATGAGAAAACCTTTCAGCAGCATTAGGGAAAACTTATCGAAATTATATGAAAAGCGCTTGAAAAAGATATGGAAAACTTATTAAACATTTATTTGGTAAACTTGACATATTTAAAATGATCTTGAAAAAAGATCTTAGCAAAATTTTGCATTTAGAATTTCTTGAATTTCTGGTCTGGAAACGACATTTTTTGACATCAGATTTTCCTTTCTTATAAGGAATTGTATTTTTAATTTCTGGAAGCGAACAAGTTGGAGCATTGAATACGGCTGGAAAGACGTGCAGTCTTTGGGATATAAGAATGATTAAATGTTTCAATCGTTTCCTTCGTCGTTGTGTTTTTAATTTTCTCTTAAAAATACAATACCTATCATTTAAAAATAAAGTGCACGATTGGGTCGCACGAAACTTTCTCGTTTAGTGCGAGTCTGACTGATTTTCAGAGTCTTTAGCAAGTCGAAAATTAAGGACACAATAGTTTTGAAAACATCCATTTGACTCAAAGTTTGCATTTTGGTCAAAATCGTTATCGCCGTTTTTCGGGAAATTGGAAAAAAACTAAATTTAAAAAAAAAAATACTTTTTTCAAAAATCCATTGTACGATAATAATATAGAGAAAAACTATGTTTGCTATTAAGTTATAAATGACCACATTACCTTAGAAATTAATTTTTGTTACAATCGTACAGACCGTTTTCGAGATATATCGAAATTTAAAAAGTACCGTTGTTCGAATTTTTAGCCAAAAACTGGGTACGCCATGGTAATGGTAACCTCACCTACTTAAGCTTAAATATCAATTTTGGTTGAAATCGTTATAGTCTTTTTCGATCAAATCAAACTGGTACAAACATTTTATATGGGAAGTATGTAGGTATACCATTATTAAAAAAAAAACTCTCCCGAACTGTATTTAAATTAAAACATAGGAAAGAAGGTACATTTTGCGCAAAATTAGTTAAAAAAAATTAGTTATTTTTGTTTCTGATGTAAAAGTAGCAGTGTTCACTCGTTTAATAAATGATTCTACTTTAAATAGGCAGTAGTGAATCGCCTCTGGGACATCTTCGGTCATTTCAATTGCAGTTTGCAATATTTCCATTGCATTTTCAATATCATTCTTTCCCGGCATATTGTTTGTAATGGTTTCGCCAAAATTTTCTTCAGCTCCGATTTTTTTTTTAATTTTGTTTTCTTCAGACATAAAATTCGAAGAATCAAAAAATATGTTCGAGTTAGAGGGATTTTTGACTTAGAGGATGTCTTTTCTATGCAAAATTGAAGGGAATGCAAAAATTGGGTTGAAAAATTCGACTTAGAGGGATTCGACTGTAATTTTCACTTTTCGACAAGTGCAATCGCATTGAAATCTGAAAATAATTGCGTTCGGCACCTTAATTAATACCTACTAGAAAACTTTAAGTTCTAAGAAGAAAGTCTTATTGACCTAAGAATGTTAACGTAGAAGCACGAAATTTAAGTACACTATCAAGTTTGCCTGATCAAAACCTAATATTTTAAGGTCTTCATATTATTATATAATGCAATGTGAAAATGACTTGTATCTCTTTTTAATTTAAAGAGAAAGCTTATAGATTTGAGAAGATTTAATTTCAAATTTTTTTTTTTTAATAAGATTGACATTTTCAAGCCAAATATAATATTTTATATTTAACATGATTTTTCACGTAAAATTGATATGAAAAACTCTTAAAACAGATTAATAGGATTTTCTTCACTAAACCATTAAGATTTCTCTACAGAAATATCACATTATTTACTCGTTTTGATCGGATTTCATAGTAAAATCCTATAAAGCAATCTTATTGATTTAAGTAATTTTTCTGTGCACGGAGCAATTCAATTCATAAAAATTCGGTCCCTTTTTTCAAATATGTTGAACTATGTTGCAACGCGATTTAAAAAAAATTCCCAAAAAATAATCCAAGCTAAGACTTTCCTTGAAGGTTACACCACTCTTAAAATAAGTTTACCCAACGTACATCTGCCTTCTTGTACAGCCTGATTTACCCAGCCCATACAACGTCAGCCCTGTTCAACGAAACACAATTTGGGACACTAGCTCCGGTCTGAGCGAATTATATACAAAGACAAACGAAATCGAATTTCCATCTAAATCAGGGCTTTACATTCACGGGTCATTATTTATTCGGCATTAGAGTTAAATCCCCTTCTGTGAACTTAGTTAGATTTCCTACACTACTCTAGCTCCTGCTACGCTGTCTTTCTTTTGTTCGGATTTCAGTCTCAAAAGTAAATACCACTTTAGCCTCGGTGTAGGCGGACGCACAAGAAGAATAAGGATATGCTGGGGGATTTTCGGAATATCAATGCAAAATGAACATCTAATCTGAGATGAGAACTTTTTCGCCTTTCTCTATGGTCCGAAAACAGATTTATTCCACAGCTTTCATTTGGCAGTTTGAATGGATTTGCAGTTGTTCTTAATACATTGACGGCCATATGTGATCCACGGATGGGTGCGGTTATCTTTTAATAATTACGCCGATAATGCAATCCGTTTTATCTCGCACAGCAAGCTGTACACAATTTGTAAGACAACACAGGCGCAGGATGCTCATGGTGCGATAATCTATCTGTGGGATGAATTATGGCTGAACATGATTGAAAATCATTGAACACATATTTAGTAACACTTCAGAATGGCGGCGCGGCGCCTGCATTCGGTGTTCGAGTATACTGAGCGATGCTGGATGAGGAGTATGTATACATGCATCCACTTATCACTAACTCGGAGTGCGGTGCGCATTATGGTTGTCAAAAGTTAAATGCCTCAATATTAATGGCTACCGGGTAAAAGATGAAAATTAAGAACTTATCTGAAAGTGTAATTAGATGGCGTGCGTTTATATGGACGCGGTTTGCCTCTTGTGGCTGAGGTCGTTTGCAAAAGGTCTTCAAGTGGTGTATAATTTATTCATCTTCTCGGAAGCAATCGACGCTCGTAGTTGCTATGACTATGTGTGCATATACAAATTATGATGGTTCGAAATGTAGGTAAACAAGATAATGTACATGAATAACTGCTTGGCTCCGTATGGTAAAGCGGGATGATTTTGGGAGAGAGAGGTATGAGAGGTTGAGATATATGGATCGAAGCTGAAGTCGTTTTTTCGGAGTAAAGGACATCAAATATTAGTTGGGAGGTAGGTAAACTGCGATAGGTTAAGTGCTCTAAGATTTTGAATAGGTACCCATTTATGAAAAGAAACAATTTCTTTGCACTGACTGTTTGATGTTCCTGTACCTACCTACATAGTGACATCAGAACTCGTCATCATCAGAGTAGTGAACTTTCCTTTGATTGCGATATCCGCATAAAAAAAAGACCAAAATGGTCACACTTTGTCTTCTAAAACTAGTTATGGTAGCCCATTCCCGCTAGCGGTTTGCAGGTAACGACTTTTCTATTCATATTCGCATTCGTTTTTTCATCCCCAATATGAAACTTGGAGGAGAGATTTATGTGAGGGATTTTTAGAATCAAATTTATCCCCTCAGCTGTATTTGTTACGAAAGCACGAACCTACAGCATAATGGGAGTATTTGGTCCAACTAAGGCGGCATAATAGGTTTGTTTGAGTTTCGAAACAACCCTGTAGACTGTAGAGCGACCTCGTACTCAAGGGTAAAGATATCCCTCAGGGAGCAACGATGTGACTTTCAAATTCGAGGCTGCCGTAACACTTTGACGTTAGAAAACAACCTTTTCCAATCTTGATCGATTCCCACACTCAAAATATCCTTATTGTTGCTTTATAAACATCCGTGTGCGTGCAAAGCCGCCTAAGGCCATTCGACCAGCTCCTATACGCAAATCCATTCTTTCTCATGGATTTAATCACACGCACATGCCAGACACACACTAGCACACACCGCACACTCGCCGAATTAACTCGGTTATTATTTATTATTTTACGTTTTCAACACCTTTTCAACACGCATTATTACCATCGGCCATTACAACTGAATTAGCGTGCATGCTGCATAGCACTCTGCCAATGTGAGCCTTTTTTTTTGCGCCGTTCCTC
Source organism: Cheilosia vernalis (assembly GCA_949126925.1). Classification (NCBI taxonomy): domain Eukaryota; kingdom Metazoa; phylum Arthropoda; class Insecta; order Diptera; family Syrphidae; genus Cheilosia; species Cheilosia vernalis. The sequence continues at coordinate 96,265,662 of OX421358.1, read as the reverse complement.
CATTTGCAGCATTTAAGATGTTTCCATACACTGCGAGATATATTGCCATTTAGATGCAGATTTACACCTTCTATCAAGTAGTATATGCCTAGTTGCCGCCCGCCCGTCGACAGCTCTGTACAGATGTACTCGTTTATCCTAAACTCGATTGCGGGAAAATAACAAGGAATTGCCAAGCATGCAACACCACAAAACACTGTTCGCCAACAACACGAGTGCAGCAATCGCAGCAAAAACAAGAGACGCAAATTCAGCGCAAAATAAATCATTTCGTGTTGAGTAGATTGCGCGATGCATGAAGTCAATCTACTTGCATGCTAAATGTGGAAAGTACGACTGTGTTGGTATAAATGCGACGGGACAATGTTGCATGAAAATATATCATATATGTGTGTGAAGAGTTTTAAGGCCAACTGGGCGAATTTTAAGCGCATCAACCGAACTGATGCGTTATTTGTTATCGCATGATGGGAATTGTATAATTTTCATGGAGCTTTGTAGGTACCTACAATAGTGTCCTATTGCAAGTTATGCCAAGTCTTTCGCATAATTACTTGCCAATTTAAATTAATATTTAGAAGTTGGGGAAAACTCCATGCAGTGGCCTAGTGATCATCTTTCTTTTCAGTTCGTTCAGTTACATTTTTGATAGGTATAAAGAAAGAAATTAGTGTCAAGAGATAACTACTCGCACTTCTGCCACTGCAATGTCATGTTCTGAGCTGTTTAATTGTTAACTAAGCTTTATTCATTTGCCAACTTCTAAAATTTTTATTGTAGATACATGTTTGAGTGGACGTTTCTTAATCCACGAAATCAATGCCTCGTCAGGTTGATGTTTCGATGTCTGTACGTTTCACGTTTCACAAGTTTCACAACACCCGTGTGTATTTTAAGCATTTTAAGGTAAAAGTCTATTTTTGCAAACAGGACAGAATATCACCTACAAAATAATTTTCCTCAAAACATACACTTTCTAGATAAAATCACTGCTGGAGAGGAGAGATGAACAGATTTTTTTGTGGAGTGGGCTTCAATGCATTCTAAGCCCGAAGAAACAGGAACTATACTTCCTCGATTTGCCTCTGTGATGTTTTATTCCAGAATCACCGATGTGAGAAGTTCTTTTGAAATAATAGCGAATAAAGTTCTTTCGTTTACGCCTGAACTACATCGAAACAAAATTGGGAAAAGGTACAAAAAAGTGAAAAGCTCAAAATTCATTGAAATAACACGAATATTTGTTTTATTTATTTTTTTATTTTTATTTTATTTCGTTCTTTATTTCATTTAAGATTCACTTACCTATAGTAACAATAATAAAAACAATTTAAATGGCATCTATGAAAAACATCTGAACTAAGGAAGTTCAGAGCTTTTTGTGTTTAAATTTCAAATTTCCAGAATCAATACAAGCACATTTAGCCGAGTGAAGTGAAAAAAGAGCTTTTCCCTTTGAAAATGACAAGAATTATAGGATGGGAACGTGATCTACCGTCAAATCGCTAATGAATTCCTTGAGTGTATTTGTTTTTAGAACTTTTCGAAAAGTGAAAACTGGTCCTTGAGCTTTCCAAAAAGTGAAAATTTTAAATTGAGAAGAAATATACAGAGCACACTATGCGATGAAGCAGTATATCCGATTTTTTCCACTTTTTTGTACTTTTTTCCACTTTTGTTTCGATGTAGTTCCTTATTAACTAAGCACATGCGAAAAAGCTATAGGATCGCCATAACACGACACATGGATTACTTCTTCGATTACTTGATGTGTACCTAAAGATTTCATCTGTGGTCTACCTACCTTCTCAAATTTAGAATTTCCACAAATAAACCATTTAATTGAAACTCCGCTACTGAAGAGTCTTAATTTAAATTACCACCACGTATACAAAAAAAAAAGATCGATCGATGATAGGACATTTATTTTTTAAAACACTTAAAGCTCGACCACATCTCTTCGTTACGCGAGCCACCGAAGAGACGAAAGAAAGAAAAGTGATAAAATTTGCTTTTTACTTGTGCCGATAAGGACATTTTTATTTTTTAGTAGGTACCTATATCTTAGTATATCACATTTAGAAAAGAAAAACAAAACGCAACGACGAATCAAACCTATGAAACATAACAAAGGCAGGAACCGAAATAAGGAGCGAGAGAAAAAAATGCCATAAATTTTCCAAGGATATCATTATGGAAGGACTTCGATCCACCCATACCCATTAGGGGAGCGCTTGTAAACATCAGTTTCAGTATATGGAGACTAGTAGCATAAGCAAGCGCAAAATACAAGAAAAAAAAAACACCCAAAGAACTGTAATAGCACAAGAGGAAGACCAATGTCGACGACTATGCGAAGTAGCAAATAAGAAAAGAAATCATTTATAGAAATAAACAACCACCGACCCTCTGCTCCACCACTCCAAAGTAATTTATGTCCTCATTCATCATTTTTATCGTGAAAATACATTTGCCTCCTTGTATTCTCCGTACACACTTTTTCTTCTTTGCCGCATACTACCCTTAATTTGGAGAGCTTCTTCAGCTATAAGAGTTTCAGCCCCTATGACAAAAAGAAAAAAAAAAATCGAAAACTCATCCAAAAGAAAGAACAGAAAAAGGAAGAATATAATGAATCTGCCATTTCAACGAGCCGAGCGCTGAGGAGAAGGACCCACATCTTTGTCTTTTTTTTTTTTTTTTTTTTCTGCTTCTTTTTTTGTGGTGATGTAGGCATTTTCAACATGAGACACCCACTTGGACTTGGACTTACTACACACGCCAGCAAGACGCTTATATAGGGTATCGCGCATCTTCCTCCGACTCTAATAAAAATCGCTTTGAAGGACGAAAAGAAATTATCTCTGCTGGTTGTTGTTGTCCCCTTGCTACTATCCCATCCCACACAGAACGGCGTTGAAAATGTAAGATTGACGAGTCATAAAATTAGTTTTTGCCTTTGGAAATTACGGCTCAGGACTGCGAGGGGTGTGTGTATAGTAAGCTGTGGGGGTGCGGTTAGAGCAATTGATTAAATTAGATTCTTCACGGATGCGCTCATTCCTGCGTGGCAGCCACAATGGAAGCATGCCGTCTGTGGTTGCTCATTTCTTGGGGGGGATGCCGTACAAATTTCGAATTGGAATCATTATGGGCAGAAGATATAGTTTGTTTAAATAGGCTTTCAATTGTTGGCTTTCAATTAAAATGCAATTTTGGAATAGGAACGGTGCGGAATGGAGGTTGCTCACAGCACAGGCGACATTAATTGAATTTTTGATTATTTATGACATCAGTGGGGACGGGGATTGGTAAAGTCGGTCAGATCAAAGATCTCATGTATGTATCTATTTTGCCTTTTAGGCGGGTACGACATTAAATGCTTGGCCGAGGACGTTTTTGCAAATGCCAAGAAAAGGAAAATGCACCTATATATCCCGGTGTATGGTTTTCTAAAATAGATCCGGTTAGTGATAATCACTGCATCAATAAGCTACCTCATTTTTGGCGTATGGATTATAATAGGTATTCCAAACAGATATGTTTTTAAAAGATGGACCAATGATTGGGCTTTCGGTCACTCTTGTAGAAGTAGGGTGGATTAACTGTTCTTCATAAGTGGATCTTCTTGTTAGTGCTATAGTTGTGTTTGGGGAAGAAGACCAGAATTTATGGTTTAAATATCGGGGAAGACGTTAAATGTAGAGTACAATTCGACTAATTTCAATAATCTTACTTTTAACTTACTTACTTAGGTTGCGCTACATTCGTGGGTGGACCTGGGCAACAACCATCAAAACGAATATCCAATTAGGACGATTTTTGGCTAAATGGCTCCAGTTTCGCACTTCAAGATGGTGCGATCCACCTAAGACGAGGTCTTCTTCTACTGTGATTTTCCTTCGGCTTGATGGAATCGATGACTTTTCGGGGCGATGCGTTGCTCTTCATTCGCTCAACATGTCCTATAACCATGTTAGATAACTGATGTGTACTTTCCTTACGAGGTCAATGTCGCTGAAGAGTTTGCTGTTAATTCTCCTCTTTGCAAGCCGTCAAAGCAAGGACTGAAAATCACTAGAATAATTTTGCGTTCGAGGCGACTAGAGAGATTTTCATCAGCTTTTGATAACGTCTTTGCTTCTACCCCAAAGCAGAACTGAGATGACGAGGGTGGAATTCTTAATCCAATTGGAGTCCATTCCTTAAAATAACTTTAAAGTGGGAATTCGTCCGGTAACAAAAGGTTAAACAGGGTATGCAATATTATCGTATCTAATGGTCAAACACCCATTCTGCCTCCTCAGGTTAGATTGGGCTAAGTTATGATGGGGTGTGTCACGGAAAGATATTAAGTCACTTGCGAACAAGTACGAAAGTCTTTAAGCTCTGCGGAGCTTGCCAATAAGAACATATTTGCATGACTTTACCAATAGTGACCAAAAGTGGTGCCAATCGCTGGAGTTAATGGGACTCTTTGATCATCGTCAATGTAATAATGTCTTTCTCAGTGTTACCCGTATCACAAAAACTCGTGTTCTGTTCGCCAAACCCCAACGACAGCGATCAATTCAACGAACTGTCATGAAACATAAGGAAACTATATCCAGGTAGGTATTAATCGAGCGCGCCATATCACAAAACTCGGTCAAAAAATGTTGCTTGGTTCGAAAATGTGTGGCTCAAAACCACAGTTTCCAAGATATTTGGTGTTTTTTCGGAGAGCTTAGCGAAAAGACTTGGTCCATTGCAGATAGATACTTATCTCACTATAAGTTGTAACAAGGATATATAAGTCCACGAGCTCTATCAGCAATGTATTTAAAAAGCGGGACGCGGAATCCAATTTTGGTGAAGAATATATACCATTTTAAAGTTCTTTCAGAGACCGGTGCGGCGAAATGGCAACAATATTCAAAAAAGTATTCTACTAGTCAAACGTAAAATTATTAAGATCCCTGCATCCCATTCCCTGTGCGAGAGTATGTTGTCATACACAAATTGGTGCCTCATTTTGTGCGACATACAAAAAACTATGCTCACTCGCATATGGCACTAGGATGTAGGCATATAGGGCATAGATCAAAGCAATGTACAATGTACATATATATACGACTTTCGTGATAATAAATGTTTTCCAACAAATCACCCCTTTTCGTCGACTCTCAACTTTTAACGCACCCCACCTCTGGCTCATTATTACTACACCCAACGTGTATAAACATACACAGAACTGACGGGTTGCGCCCAACACACCCTTCTGCCAGAAGCCATGACGAACGACACGACAGCGCGATAACAAACGAACAAATACGTAATTGCGTTAAAATATGCACCGCTTGCGATGTGCTGACTGAAAGGATGTCCTGATGGCTCGAATGCGCCTGTTGGGCTGTGTAATATGAACTCCCTCTCGGCCTACAGCCCCTACCACTCAACCACACGATGAGTTGCGAGTGTGAAAACCGCACACAAGATTTATTCACGAAATAATTCAGTTCGCATATTTTTCGTTTTCACATTATGCAATAATAATAATAATTATTATTAAAATATGATTTTGGTGAGTGTGCTTTTTTTTCGTCTCTCCCCCGTTCATCCTTTTGCATTGTAAATTTCATTAAAACGGAACAAAACGAAACCGAAGCGGTCGACCGAGTGAATTTGCATGTGAATAGGATGCTCGAATTGTCGGATTCGCGCGCCATTGTTTTTTTTGAAAGTTACTGCGATGCAATGGGCTCGGTTGGTTCGCTTTGAAGAATTACCAACTGTATAGGGTACGGGTACTGCACACGACGACAAACAATCACACCAAAGAAAGGGATTCAATTAAACAACTGCCACTGCATCGTGTGATGCTTAATCTGTTTTCTCTATCTCTCTCTTTTGCTCGGCGCCATTGTTCCAGTTTGTTGAATCGGACTCCACTGGATGGACCGTGGTTCCGCTGCAGCAGCAGATCTATTATAATGATTCGCGTGTGATCCTTTTGTTCGGTGGTTCGTTGCGGCTTGTTCGAAATGCATTTCGGTCTGCATTCAATCCTTGAATTTCAATTACACGTGAAATGAGGAATGCGCTCTCTGGTCTATTTTCATTTAAGAGAGAATGTGTGTAAGGACATGGGACATATTTTTTTTAAACAATGCTAGTGACCGCAACAAACCGGATATCGGCCATTTGTGTGCACTTTGGTATAAAAAGTTAAAACACATAACGATGTGGTTAGTCGTTTGGGTTGGTGTTGACCCAATGGTGCAGTGTTGCAAAGCGGCGCCATCGTGTAGCTAACAAGAGTGTAAATGATGTGCTGTAAAATTTAGGTGTCTGCCCGAACATTGTTGGCCATAAATATATTTTGATGTCACAGCAAAAGAAATGTCCAACAAAGCTTAATATAAATTTTTGATCTTTAGACAAGTAAACGCGGGCGTCGTAGAGTAAGCTGGGTAGAAATTTCTATGACGTGTATGCCCAGAGATGCAGACGAAGACGTCGATATCAAGAAGTGTAATTTACTTCGAAATCCATCCTTGCTTTGCTCTGCGACTCTCTTTGAGCGTAATGCTCTTTTCCTTCAGATAGAGGGTACTTTCTTAAGTACATCATCGGGCCATCTGTACCCACACTTGTTGTATATGTGAAGACCTTTGACCATGCCAAAGTCGCTGTATATAACCTGTTTGTCGTTGAATCTCGTCCTTCACACTCCTTCGATCCAAATACGACGCAAAAAGGGCCTTGAGAATATATCTATCCCACAACAACGCAATCTGTTTCATCCGCCAATGCGCCTGCATAATATAGAAGAACCGGGTGTTATGCAACATCTTCTTAGTTCTATGAGGGATGGTCTGATTTATAGATACTATCGATGTCAAAAGCTAGACAGACCACAACCGCTTGGCTCGCATCTGAGTATAAGCAGCGACAAATCTTAGCCTATTTCCAAGATGGAATGTCAAAGCAGCTTCTTGGTCGAAATCTAAGACCGTCCATCAAATATTTGAACACAGACTAACCATCACGTATCAATGTGCCCCGCCGGTGTGGCTGTTTTAAATTTAACGAATTTCCAGACACGTATTTTGTTCTGCAACCCATGACCAGACCATGTCGTGTGCTTTTGCCTGGGAAGTATTAAAATTGTGATTTTCTTTTTCTCCTCGTACGAACATTTGTCCATTGGAAAGTGCATAGTCCACAATTGGGCTTTGATAGGGGTAGATTTTCCAAATCATGATGAAGCGACTCAAATATCCACACCCCCACAAACTACTACAGCTAGTTCTAACAATGGCAGAGGAGCAACAACAGCATCCGTGGTACCAATGTGGCAGCAGTTTGACTCTAGCTTGATATATGTACCTACAACCCTTGCTGTTGCTAGCTACACCAGAACAATACAAGTCCCACACACAGATATATATATATATGCACGTGTTCGTTCAGTGTATTTCCATCTATCTTCCAAGGGTAGACACAGAGTTAGTCACAAAACAGCAGCTCGCGCGAAAAACTTGCTACACTTTATGCCCGGGATGTTCTCTGTGCTGTGCAGTCGTGATTTATGGCCACCGACCCTGAATTGGTGGTGTGCGAAATAAATTTCAAGTGGTATGATGGCGGTCGAGAGAGAGTGTAATCCTGGCAGCAACACCAGCGGCGGCAGCAGTATACAGCAGCAGCGCAATGGCAAATACCAACGCCACCACTATTGCCAGTGCAGAGAGTAATGGCAGAGTGAGCGGTACGTTTGGTTTGGAACAAAGTGAAGGGAGCACTGCTGGAAATAATGAAAGAAGGAGATGAATCCCAGTGAAGCATCCCTTATACGACCAGCATTGGGCAACCAGTGAAGAGATAGATGAATGGCTGTGTCCCATGCGAAAGAAAACCAAAGTAAGGGCATTTTAACAGCGAGAAGAAGAAATTCGCAAGAAGGAAAATTTTATACCCGATAGATGGGCATCCAGCAAGGGGGATGCATAGCTTCTGAGAGCATGGGGAAGAAAATCAAAAGAAACCTCCGAACAGGCAAAAAATTACTATCTGCAAGGAACATGCAAATGCCCCAAATGTAATTACTTTGGCCACTTGAAAATGGTTTTGACCGCCTTCTCCCTCTATAGTCGTACCTATAGCAAACGAGCAACCCCTCGCACGCGAGGATTGAAAAAATGCGAATTTAATTCGATTTAGAGGGAAATAATAATTAATGGATAAGGAGTTGGGAAATTAGTTGCAAGAGGAGGAAATGCTTTATATTATCCATTGTGTGTACCGTTGGTGGAGGGGGGGGTCTAGTTCATAAGATAAATTTATTGCTGTTTTAAATAACCGTTGAGATGGAGGATTGCACCGAAGAGCATATTGTGCGGAATTTCGGATTAGTTAAGGAAATTATAAATTGGGGTATGGTAAGTTAAGTGACTGCCAGTGTGCGTTGCCTAATAATTCAAGCAGATGTACGTAGATAGATTTTTTTCACACCACGGCCATTAAGATTTATGCCTTTCGCCCACTAAGTGTGTAATGCATCATTTTCTAATTCAAGATCTAGGGGTGGGCAAGCCGGGCAATTGCCCGGAGCGGCAAATTTTAGGGGCGGCAAAATTATTTTTTTAATTAAATTTTATTTCGAATTAAATGAAGTTTGAAACTTCTTTTCATCTAAAATGTGGACTATGTTTGTTTTATTTGCTATTGTTCTCACTCTTTTCTTTTGATTCAACAACAAATCGAGCAACGAAATTGCAAGGGCATTGTTGCAGGCATTATTACCATTGCAATTTCGTTGCTTGCTTGATTGATTGTCGACGACAACTTGTCGCTGCTTCGCTACTACATGTATTTATGTATATTTGAGTAGTTATAGCTATGATAATTTTTTGAGAGCAAGAGAGTGTTTTTTGTTCGTATGCATAAGCTTTGGCTATCAGTGATGTAAAACGAAGCGCCGCGACATCGATACACGTACACTATAGAGCAGTGTTGCCGAAAATCAACACAAATATAACCAAAAAACAACAAAGACAGTAAAACAAAAAGCGCAACGAAAAATTGAATTTAATGTTCCTTATAATGATTTCTTATATTAAGCCTAAATGCTTTTCTGTCTATCGTTTCAGACCTAAGGACAGTCTGCTCTCAGGCGCAGAGATCCTTGGGCCTTATCGATGATTGGTGCACAAAAAATTGGCTTTCAGTGAATAATCTTAAAACTACGGTTGTTCTCTTCACGAGAAGTAGGAATGTCACTTGGCTGACTCAGCTTGTGCTAAAAGGCGTCACAACGACGATCTCCGATGAAGTCAAATAACTGGAAGTAATTCTCGATAGAAAGCTTCTTTGGCCCAAGCATGTTGAATCGAAAACCGATAAAGCGCTGTCAACCTTCTGCCAGTACAAAAGGCGCTTTTCTCAAGACATGGGGTCTATCTCCTAAAAGGTTCCTTTGGATATACACGGCATCTCACATATGCATCGGTTGTATGTTGGAACAGCCTCTCGCGGAAACGTGTTGCCTCTTTTGCGAAACTTCAAAGAACGGTCTGTCTTGTATGCACAGGGGCCTTCCCTAGCACTCCGGACTCTGCTCTAGATGCTATGATGAACCTACCCTCTTGATATTTTTATCATGGGGTGTACGCTGAAAACCATCTCTCGATTAAAGAGAGGTGGTTTTTGGTACCACACGCATTTTTGAAGAACTTGTGCGAGAATTAACCTTTGACCCCTGTCTTATGGATATGCCGTCTGACACAATGACACCAGAAACCCTACTGCGACAAAACTACCAAGTTAACTTTCCTCAGGCAATGGAATGGCTTCGGCCAGACTCTGAGCCAGGGAAAGAATGTCATCCAACATGATTTTGGTTCTGGAGTCTTTATGGAAAGTGAGAATATTAGACTACACTTAGGTAACCATGCGTCTGTCTTCCAAGCGGATCGCTATCCGTATGGCTATGCGCTATATTGTGACAAACAGGTGGAGGGCTAGAAGTATATGCGTTTGCAGCGATAGCCAAGTCGCATTAAAAGCACTGCTTAACACTCTTACCTCGTCTAAATTAGTGCTCGAACTCAAGCTATCTCTGAACTTAGTACGTTTGTCGTGAAATTTGTGTTTATGTTTGTTCACATTGAAAAGGGCGTCAAATTATATTTTGCCCAGGGCGGCATAGATGCTGGATCGGGCCCTGTGAAGTCGTTGGAAAGTCGTTTGCATTGCGTTGAGCAATGATTGCTCGATAATGTAGGTACTGAGCATTATCTGTTCAACCCGTTGCTTAACTTAATACATTTTTTGTCTGCTTGGTTTGTGTTGAGTTGGAAGAAATTATTTGTTTGCCTATGGCATTTATCAACCCTTCAGCTGTTGGTGGTTTTAGTAGAGTTTTCCATTTGCAATTCAGTAGGTATTTTCCAAATTTCATGAAGGTGTGAATATTTTTTGGTGTTAGCTGCTGTGTTTTATATGTTTTTTATGTTCAACTCGTTGCACGACCAATGGTGTTGTACGATGGAACCAATATCGCATTTATCCAATAGCTTTGAACAACTACAACAAAAACGCTGTACACGAACTCGAGGAACAACATTTTTTGTTTCTTGCCAAAGTCAGGGTTGATAATGAATGTTAACCTGTAGCACACACTGTACTCTTACTACGGATAACGTTCACCACTCCCTTTCTAGTATACATATAGATTTTATGTAATTAGCATAAGTTATTTAGAAATAAAGTTAGTCCTAAGCCGACTGCCGTGCGTTTCATTTCCTTCACCGAATACACAAAAAGGGTAAGTGTAGGTATGGCCACGGGGTCATTCTACAATTTAATAAGTATTGAAATTTTGTGCTCCCAGATAAAAAATCTAAAAGAAGGAAATCTAACATAATTGTAAATTAATTTAAATAAAACTTAATTTTATTTTTTTCGGCATAATTATTATGCTAGCGCTACGTAGAAATATACATAGAAACAACATAAATATAGATAAAAACAAATGTTGGTCATAATTTAATGTTATTTCTGTTTAAAATGTTGGAACATATTTATTTATGCAAATCTTCTATCTTCTATCTATTATATAAAAATCAATCGCTGTGTGTTAGTCGGGTAAAGGCTCGAGAACTGCTAAATGAATGATTTTTGTTTCATTTTGTTCGTCTTGAATCAGGGATGGTTTACCTTCAACTGTTTCAGAACTCAAATAATTACGTTTTTTTTTTTTTTTTTGATTGAAAAAATAATATTCTTTTAACATTTGCAGAGGAATGTTAATGCTTTAAAGTAAAAATATATTAAATCAGTTAGTTTATCAAACTCGTTGAAATTGAAGGTTCTTCGAGTTAATGGAAATGTAAGTAAAAGTTCTGTTCGATTTAGATTTCATAAAAATGGAATTACCGAGTAGAAAAAGTTTTTCATCAATAGAAAAATGTTGTTCTAATTTGTTTGACTTAAAATATTCTTGATATCAAAAATCTTGAAATTTTATGAATTTGAGGAAGGTTATATAATTTATAAGTATAAATTTTGGAGCTTAAAAATCTGGATAAAAAGATATATCTTGTAATCTGGGATATTCTCCATTAATCAGGGTGCCTTCTTTCTCTGAGTCCTCAAATCTTTGGGCAACAAAGTTTAAACAAAGGACAGATAACTTAATTTCGACTATACAGGTTACTTTAAATCTGGAACAGCATGAACAATCCTAAGGGAAGACTTCAGTACTGCTGCACATATCGCTCATAATTGAAACCTCGAGGTATTCTTAAAATTCTAAGTTTAGATGATACTCCAATAACATAGCATTCTCTTTAGTTTACGTTTTTGTGCACAACTTCGGCGTAGCCTATCTGATTTCAAGAAGACCCTTAGAATGACCAAGTTAAAATCGGGGATTAAATTATTTTTTCTTACTCTATCACCGTTTCTAACCTGCTAAATTAAAAAAACTGCGTTGCTGCATTCTCATTGTTAAGTTTATCCTAAGGACACCATTAAATAGCGCTGCACCTTCTTCAAGTCCAAGGTTAGCTTCTAAACGACCTTGTTGCAGAAGTAAGATATTTCAATTGTCATTCTAAACGAACGAGTTTGAGAGGACTGCCGGAAATATAGGTAGGTACCTACATTCCTTTAAATAGGCGGAGCTGTTTTTGCCTGAGGGCTGAGTAAACATACATTCCTACCCCAAATCGTGGTTACTGGTGAAAGCATTTAATTTATAAATGCAGACATGTGTGGCAATGTTGACAATTTTGTTTTGCTTTACGCGTATGATTTATCACTGTTTTTATAAGCATGATATCGTTCCATGCGAAAGCGGATCAGCACTATCCACCCCAAAGGCTCTTAAAAGGAGAGGGGGAAGTTGCGTGCGATCGCGCGGGATGAACCAGCACTCGCACAGCACACCTCAGTAGTCAGTGGTGTTTGGTGCAGTGGAGTGGTTTAAGTTGAAAGCGGTAGTAAAAGAAGGTGAAAGACGCCGCAGTGGAATCGAGGGTGAGTGTCAGACATTCACTGAATTGCCCTTGCAATTCAAGTATATATATTTTTATATTATTATTATTATTAAGTGAATTATTTTAGGATAGTTATGTGTTAGTGCGCCAGCTGAGTGTTTTCTATTGTTTGTTTTGGTTGTGGCGCATTTGTTTTGCCATTAATATGGTGTGTTGCATTCCCGCAGGATGTACACACTACCTTTTTTTACGTTTTAGTATTGGTGGTGTATGTAGTTGGTTTTCTTCTGCACACCTACTTAAAGCCAGAATGTGTCTGGTATAGTTTTCTTCTGCGCGTCTGTCTTCGATGCGTTGCCACTCTTTGCTCTCATAGCATGTGTGGCATTCATTATATCTTTTTATATTTGTTGTTGGGAAAAAAAGTGTTTGGGGTGAGTTATCCTCGCACATTCCCTTGTACTGTGGCACGTCTGAATCTCTTTCTCTTTCTCTTTCTCGTGGTGCGTCAGTATGGTGTTCTGCTGCGCATTTTTACGGTATGTGTTTGCGCTGGTGTTCGGCTGCACATTTCTTTTAAATTGGAAGTGAGTCATGGTGTGCTCTCTCACTCCAATCGTAGGAAGAATATAGTGATGGTGTTCTCCTGTATTCGCTTAATGAATTCTCTTTGGTGTGATGGTTTGCTCCTTCAGAGAGGGATTCACCATGTTAGTCTGGTGGTTAGCCAAGGGTGAGATTCCCGATAAGTTGAGGTTCAGATGGTGCAGCAGTGTGTTTCATCTTAATGGGGGAGAGGAAATGGCTCAGCTGGGAATGTAGCAAAATAAGTGTATGTATCCTGTCCTGTATGTATTTGATAGTTTATTCTCATGAATTATTTTTCCTTTTAATTGCGACGGTAATTCATGAGTATTTTTTTTTATATCCTTCATTTACAGGTGTCACGGACGATTCGATCACACCCCACAACACGCTGATGATCCTTATAGGACAGGCGTCCTTATTACTATTTTGTTTGCCTTTTATATTTTTTTGTCAATAAAAATTATGCTTCGTTTTAATCGAAGTCCTCCTTTTTTTTTGTAAATTTAATGGTATTCCTTACATATCAGAAGTGGGATACATCACGCGCAGCCTGGTGGATGATCGAATTGTTTCTGTTTATTTCTGTATTACGTTTTATATTGTATTGTAGTTGTAGGTACATTCATTACTATTCATGGTTGTTTCCTTCGGGGGAAAAAAAAATATACCTAAAAGTGAAAGATGCGTTGGTGTAAGCCGTTCGCACTCCAGGTCGCGACTTTCAGATCGAATAATTATTTGTTTGTTTGATGTACATTTATTTTGTTGTTTTGCTTTCATTGGTAACTTCTTTGCTTAGTAGCTTAAGCAAACTGTCTTGATTACCCAATCTTTGAATAATAGTGGAAAGCATTTCTTTTATTGATACTTCGTTGTCTTGAAGTATATTTTTCACAATTTCGAAACGTGATTGTTTCTGTTCACAACTGGCCTGTTTGCTTTAGAGGCAATTGATTTTTGTCTACTTCATTGCTGTCAACATTTACCTGCTGCTTTTTCTTATTTTTGTGAGAGTGATATTGGTGTTTAGCAGTACTTTTCTTAATTTTCTTCATATTCTTTGGCTACTGGACAGCCTCTGGAATTAGTTGAGTGGTTTCCATAACAATTAATGCATTTTACTTTCTGATCCTTTTTATGTGGACAGGCATAACCTTATGTTTTTCTTCACATTTAATGCACTCAACGTCTCTTTTACAATAACTTTTCGTACTTACATCCGAAAGCTGAGCGTCGTTGGCATTGAAATATTCGAGCTGGATATTCTTAGAAGTGTTTCAATCGTAACGACAATACCCTGCATTGATTTAATAGCTTATACTTTTGCAGTGTCTTCGTGATTTTGAAGAGAGAGTATAAGTACTGGAGTTTTAATTTTCTGGTGGTTAGTTCCCCACCATCACATGTTTTTTTTTTTTTTTTTTTAACAAAATGTTTAGCTACCAAAATTCTTAATTGTATTGTCGGGTCTTCAACAATATCCCGTTCATCACACGAGAAGCTAAGACCTCTGACGACTATGTACTCTAATATTGTAGTAGTAGCCTTGGTTTCACCTTGTAAAATTTGTGTGTGTTTACCGCAGTCTTGCAAGATTTTTACAGATTTTTCAGGGCTTCCTTCTGCCTGTCGTTTCATCGTCGGGTCTTAGATTTATATTTCCCCGGATGTCTCTCCGTCTCTAGTGTTGGATTCTCTTCGTCGAGGTGTTCTCGTTGTTCTTCTTGCTGAACTGGTTTGGTTGGCTGGACGGTACGGTCCAAAAGACTTACTCTTATGTCAAGTTATTTTATCTGCTTTTGCAAGCTGGTAACAGTAACTTTCCGATTTTTACTTGCATTAACATTCGGAATGTCGATTCTGAATCATTTCTGTGTTCCCTGTCAACTATAAGGGTTTCAATTTCAGTTTTTTTACTTTTAGTATGTTCGGAGTGTTTACAATTATAGCGCTATCTTTGGGCGTAATTTATTTTGTGTTTGTTTTTTTTTATGTGGTGCTCTTGACGTGAGTGATATCTTTTTGGAATACGATTGAAAAATCAACGAATCGGTTTCCTACCCTAGAACCCATGGGATCGCCCTCCGAGGAGGGTTAATTTTGCAGTTTGCCTGGTCTGCAACCAGTATTTATATCTATTGTTTCGTTTATTGCCATACTTTTTTGTTGTAAAGAGGAGGGAAGTAACTGTGTTTAAGACCAGTACCGTCTTTACCATAAGGGCACACGGGGCCCGTGCCCAGGGCCTCCATTCTCAGGGGGCCCCGAAGTACCGACAATTTCTCTCGTATACATTTTTTCTCAAAACATTTTTATTTGGGGGAATCCTCGAATGATGTATAAAACTTTCAGCACAGAGAATAAAAATATACAGATGTCTTATTCTTGTACAAAAATTTGGTTCCTATTTTTTCCTTTCCAGACAGGGAGCTTTCAAAATAAGCGTTGAGAATAAGGCTCTTGTTTTTTCTTGCAGAAATATAGAGATATCGCTATATGCGATTCTCATACTGTAGCAGCAGCAGGCATAATCTTTAAGAATCACTTGATGCCATAAGAAATCTGTTTTTTCATGTAATTTGGTGATATGGAACGCCTATATGAAATGGTAGGTAGGTAAACTTTATCGCTTCACTGCATTCTGTAATTAAAATTGATAGTGGATACGTGTTATTTGGGAGCAAAAGATAAAAATTCGGTGCCTAATTTTGCCTATAGTTGGCGCAACAGGTCTGTAGGGACCCTGGGGCTAGCTTCTAGCAACCATTCGTGTGAGCTTATAATTTTGGAAGGAATGGAAGAGATGTACAATTTTATGCCGATTCCAGTTATACTCTCGGATGTTTAACAGACGTTCGCGAGAGGTGGCGCAGTGAAAAAACCCTCAGTTGGAATTTGTTTTTTTTTTGCGGGATTCGAACATGGGGCCCCTCGCTTAGTAGTCCAACATACTAACCAATAAGCCACTGCGCCTATACAAAAAAAAAAGTATAAAGTGAATAGTAAATATAATTTTTGGCGCAACAGGTCCGTAGGGACCTGATTTTTCCACTAAGACCTTCGCATGGGTACGCGTACGATACGATCCGTGCTGAAACACGATGTCATTTTAGCAGCTCAAGAGAATAAAAAAATGAATTGCGAACAACAATGTTACAAGAACTTCAAAAAATTGACTTTAAAGATATAATAGAAGATTTTGCTCAACAGAAATCCCGAAAGAAACCGTTATCGTAATCATAACCAAAAAACCAGCAGCACTCTAATATCATTAATGACATATTATATTATACTGTATTTGATTAATGATTACCTATAATAATTGGTCACACTTATTAACAAAATGTTATGATAATTCACTTTTTGTACTTTCCAAAAGGGCCCCAAATTCTTGTGTGCCCAAGGGCCCCAGCCTAGGTTAAGACGGCCCTGTTTAAGACAAATGTTTTCAAAATGATGGTATTTACAGAAACCTAGTTTCTGATCAAGGGAGTGCCTTTACGGCTAAACTTTTTAAGGAATTCTGTATGCGCAACAATATGGGGCATACATTAATACAAGGGAGTGCCTTTACGGCTAAACTTTTTAAGGAATTCTGTATGCGCAACAATATGGGGCATACATTAAATGCGGTCGACACGCCCAGTGTGAATGTGCAAGGCGAACGACTGATTAGGACTGTTTAAAGTTCTCTTTTTACGACGACAGTAGAGGAAAGGAGATGATAATGTTGAGGATGTACAATGCCCAGTCTTCCACTGTTGGCTATGCACCGAGGGCAGGAGGAGATGAGACTCCACTGGCAGATGACCCAGCTGTTTTTTGCCGGTTTATAGGCGATTTGGTTAGGGATCATCGATTGGCTCGTGAAAAGGGCTCTCAAAGAACCAACAGGAAGTTGAAGACGACGATTGTTTAGATTCATTCTCGAGGCGAGATGATTTCAGGATGGCCGAATGAAAGCATTTAATTTATAAATGCAGACATGTGTGGCAATGTTGACAATTTTGTTTTGCTTTACGCGTATGATTTATCACTGTTTTTATAAGCATGATATCGTTCCATGCGAAAGCGGATCAGCACTATCCACCCCAAAGGCTCTTAAAAGGAGAGGGGGAAGTTGCGTGCGATCGCGCGGGATGAACCAGCACTCGCACAGCACACCTCAGTAGTCAGTGGTGTTTGGTGCAGTGGAGTGGTTTAAGTTGAAAGCGGTAGTAAAAGAAGGTGAAAGACGCCGCAGTGGAATCGAGGGTGAGTGTCAGACATTCACTGAATTGCCCTTGCAATTCAAGTATATATATTTTTATATTATTATTATTATTAAGTGAATTATTTTAGGATAGTTATGTGTTAGTGCGCCAGCTGAGTGTTTTCTATTGTTTGTTTTGGTTGTGGCGCATTTGTTTTGCCATTAATATGGTGTGTTGCATTCCCGCAGGATGTACACACTACCTTTTTTTACGTTTTAGTATTGGTGGTGTATGTAGTTGGTTTTCTTCTGCACACCTACTTAAAGCCAGAATGTGTCTGGTATAGTTTTCTTCTGCGCGTCTGTCTTCGATGCGTTGCCACTCTTTGCTCTCATAGCATGTGTGGCATTCATTATATCTTTTTATATTTGTTGTTGGGAAAAAAAGTGTTTGGGGTGAGTTATCCTCGCACATTCCCTTGTACTGTGGCACGTCTGAATCTCTTTCTCTTTCTCTTTCTCGTGGTGCGTCAGTATGGTGTTCTGCTGCGCATTTTTACGGTATGTGTTTGCGCTGGTGTTCGGCTGCACATTTCTTTTAAATTGGAAGTGAGTCATGGTGTGCTCTCTCACTCCAATCGTAGGAAGAATATAGTGATGGTGTTCTCCTGTATTCGCTTAATGAATTCTCTTTGGTGTGATGGTTTGCTCCTTCAGAGAGGGATTCACCATGTTAGTCTGGTGGTTAGCCAAGGGTGAGATTCCCGATAAGTTGAGGTTCAGATGGTGCAGCAGTGT
Source organism: Cheilosia vernalis (assembly GCA_949126925.1). Lineage (NCBI taxonomy): Eukaryota > Metazoa > Arthropoda > Insecta > Diptera > Syrphidae > Cheilosia > Cheilosia vernalis. The sequence goes on along the minus strand of OX421358.1, from coordinate 96,247,599 downwards.
GTTTCATCTTAATGGGGGAGAGGAAATGGCTCAGCTGGGAATGTAGCAAAATAAGTGTATGTATCCTGTCCTGTATGTATTTGATAGTTTATTCTCATGAATTATTTTTCCTTTTAATTGCGACGGTAATTCATGAGTATTTTTTTTTATATCCTTCATTTACAGGTGTCACGGACGATTCGATCACACCCCACAACACGCTGATGATCCTTATAGGACAGGCGTCCTTATTACTATTTTGTTTGCCTTTTATATTTTTTTGTCAATAAAAATTATGCTTCGTTTTAATCGAAGTCCTCCTTTTTTTTTTGTAAATTTAATGGTATTCCTTACACTGGTTTGAATATAGCTATATGGTGCTGTCCTCCCAGTTATCTCCCGCTGCCTAAAAATGGCACGAAGGCGGCACTTTCTGAGGCTTTGCTGAACTTAAACTTTAAATATTTGAATTTCGACTTGGTTTGAGTTAGATCGACGGAAGCCATGACTAACTCAAACTAAATAGTTGACACAACAGGGTGTACCTACTTTTAATCATGGAGTTAGAAGGAACCAATATTTGACCCCACTTCGAACATTACAATATCTTTCGTCACAACATTGATCTACAGCTCAACCGCATCCATACCTAGGACTGTAGCCACCGATCATCAAGGAAAAGCCTGGTTGTCATAGCGCACCCACTCTAATTGTCCGATTCTAAATAAAAAATGTTGCGGCGTCTTGATGCTGTTATTCTTCGGTCCTTTGTAAGCTCACAGCTTTATCGTGTGCGCTGTAGTCTTTAAAATTAGTTCCACCCTGTGAACATTATAAACAATACTGTGCAAAAGTGGCAGCATGTTGCCCAGGACTCACTTCAGCTCAAAATCCCCCATCATCCTCCACCCCTTCCCCACCAATACCGAACAGACTGCCACCATTGGGAAAATAATGGTACAAAAAGGGACTTCTCTGGCAAAAACAAAAGGAATGCCCCAAACAGCGCAGACAAGATGAGACAAAAGTTAGAAAAAAAAGAAGGGAAAAACTGTGTACAAGAAAGAAATTAAAGGATACCAATCTCAACCCCCGATAGTACCCCTCTCGGTTGGCTGTGTGTACCTATACTACCTACTCGCTGCTCCTGATGCGAATTTGAGCTTAGTGAGTCTCTGAGGATGGTCGCAGATGGTGTCCGGGATCCCTTATTTGTAATTCGTCTTTCGCACCCTCGAAAACGTCAGTGCTGTAACGGTATACGCTGTGCTTAGGAAACGGTGGCACAAATATATCATTCGCCGCCACACACACCGCTATCTGTTTGCCAACCATCTAAATATCTTACCGGGACCGGGATGCTTTATATTCCGCCCGTCTTTGCGGACCCGCATTCTTTTACTTTGCCTTCTTCTTCGTGCTCTAATTTTTTATTTTGTTTTTGTTTTTGTTTTTCCTTTGAGTTGGCGTTTGAGTTTGGTTGCTTTTTTCCATTTTGCTCCTTCATCTTCCTTGGTGGCGGTTTGGGGGGTGCGGTAGATTTATACATATGTATGCTAGAACGTGTTTGCCTTTATCCGCTGTTTTCGTCCTTTTTTTCTCATCCCTGCAAGAAAATAAAACATCTTATGTAATCTTGGGAAATATATCACACTTAGAGGACTATGCGAGATGTATGGGAGGAAAATGCTTTATTCGTTTTTTGGGAAATTTATATACGTATCGCATACAGTCATACACTGGGCATATACATGTACACTGGAGTATACATCTTGTGTGATGGAGAAGACAACTCTAATGTATTGCTTCTTCGTGAAACGGTGGTAAACAACAATATGAGAAAAAAAAAAAAAAAAAAAAGTATAGAGGCAACGGCAAAACAAATGGAAAAGCTATAAGAAAATTGGAATTGCAGAAATTCCTTTTGAGCCTGCTCGCTTGTCCTTCGAAAGAAGACGAATGAGGGCAACGCGCCTTTCCTTCAGTCTCCTCACCATGGTCCTGACATCGAAGTTTCACATTGAAGAAGAATGTGCGTGTGCGAAACTAAATCCTTGGATATTACAAAATAAATAATTTATTTGGAGCATCATCTGTTGGAGGGTTCAGAAGTAATTTAAATGTTCCGAGTTAATATCTCACAGCAATTTTGTCCTGGTATTGTATGGCAGGGAGGTTATGTTGTGGTGGTGGCAATAAGGTAGACGGAGTTTTAATTGATTTTGTTACAAGATGGAACATGGAAAAAACTTTTCCATATTTTTGAGTGAAAAGTTGTTTCGCTATGTTTCGAAGAGGAGATTGGAGAGGACGTATAATGACACATTTTATTGTATTTGTTAACAAATCGTATAGTCACGTATTTCGAGGACTTGTCAAGTTTTGACTTTGAGGGTATATACTGATATCATGTTTACCTACATCTATTTAGGAACTTTGCATGAATCTTGGACATGCTTCTTACTTTTTAAAAATCCAGCATGAAGTTTCAAGTGTTCCCCATATGCAGTTTTCTGTAAATATGTGTGTAAAGTAGGTTAAGTGGTTGGACAAAAGGTTTTTTTCCACTGCGCCACCCCTCGTGAACGTCTGACAAATGCCGGTTCCGAAATTGAGAAGCTCTTTCATGACATTTATACTCTCGGACGTTTGTTAGATGTTCAAGCTTGATTTGATCTGAGCTTTTTCGGGATCAAACTCCGCACTTCGAGTTGAATTGCAATCTCTAAGGGCCGTCCTTGGACACAAAAAATGGGTCGAAAAAAATAACGATATTTTGATCTCCCTTTCATCTGAACCATACCGCAGGATTGGGATGATGAAGGTTTTTCTTACAAAGTGTCTACTTTACGTTCCTGGCAAGGGTGCTCAACTCCAATGGAAGTATCGAGTTTTTGCTGATCTGACATCATACATTTTTTTATTTAAAAACAAAACAGGCTTCCTTTAAAGGCATGCACCACCCACCCACATGTAGGTAGGTTTAAACGTGTATACATTTGTTAACAAAAAAGTCGTAATACATACTCTCATATCGTATTCCAACCCAGTTATCACATACTTCCGTCACGCTACCTAATCTAATAAAGGTATAAATTACCACCCCCTCCAGCTATACAACAAGCCCCCATTGGCATTCTATAAAAATGATATATTATTTGTTGGTGGCCACCACCAAAGCTGTGTATGGTGCGTATTTATTACGTCGCACACGCATTACGTATCAAAAAAAAAAAAAAAATAATAATGAAAAAAAATTGCGTAAAAATAACCTGAAAACGAAAAGAAAACAAGGGCAGAGAAGAAAACCCAAGACCCTTGCCTGGTGCGAATAAAAGAAGCAGGATCTATAAAAATGCGGGAGAGAAAAATGGTGAAATTCTTTGTCCTCTTATCTATATGATTTGTGATTTTCGGGGTACAGCCCTCATCAGTTCCGTTGCTTCCAATCGTTCGCTACTTATAGACGGTGGTAATTTCGATATTACCAAAATGTCTCCCCACCCACTTGTATATCTGGCCGGCAGAAAAAAAAAGGACTTTCTCTTCGAATCGAATATTTTGCACATAAATATCTATATATGTGCCTATCTCTGCCGCCCCCTCATAAAGCGTATAGAAAAACAATTTATATTCTGTGACTATAGAGAGGACCAGAAAGTTCTCCTCCAACATGGATGGTGGTTTTCATCCAAAACATCTTGGGATCCTTTTAGTTTCTTTATTTCTTCTTGATAATCAAATATCCCATGGAAAAATACGTAATCAAAGATATATCAAAGTTGATTCGAGCTCTGTTCTGCTTCTGATACATTATATACAGAAGGAAAGTTACAATTCCACTGATATCGTCCAAAAATCTAAAATGGCAGTATTTATGGGCAGACAGAAATATATCTACTAGGAGAGTGTGACATACGTGTTTGTATATTATAGAAAGAAATTTTTTTTTAAAAATGTCCACAGTTGGGGGCAATGACTTTCAGTAATCTTCTTAAGAAATCTTTTTACTCTAAGTTACCACCCCTTTATACCAGCAATTTTTATGCGAGATGCGAAAGATCGAATCACCAGTAACCGCAGAAAGAACGCTAAGGCAAAATTCGTTAAAGGCTGCATCAAAGGCTTCGATTCAAGCAGAGAAACAAAGATCTCTTATATCCCAAGATGTGTTTTGAGGAATAAAAACCAAAATAGGGATTCCTTCTCCATATCGAGCTGTTAAATTTTATATCTATATGGGTGACGGCTCTTTACGCGCAACTAAGGGTAGTCGTTCAACACGTCAAGTCGAAAAGTATTCGAAAGAAAGCCCTCCGAAAGTTTGAGCACTTCGAAGGCAGGAGTTACGATAAACTTACACCCCATCACTCCAAAAGCAAATCTTCACGTTGAATCTGTTTACAAGATCAGCGACTCATCAATACACTCACTCAACAACATCGCGTAGAGAGAGGACAAGAGGCAACCATGAATGACTGTTGGTAGGAGAAGCTTAGTTCGTAATTTTCCATATAATAACGTTTTCATGAAGTCAGTCTATTTTCGGCATTGGATAATAATTAAAGCGTTTTACAATTAAGATTTTGTCCTTTTTTTTAAATTGTGCTCTACTTGTAAGAAGTTACAACACATGCATTAAAGCGATTGTGTTTTAAAAGTCCGGTGAACCTTTCGTGGTAAAATTTTTTTCCTATTATGCTAGAGGAGTTCGGGCAAGTCCATGTTCTTTCACTGTATTTTATTCTGATAGCTACCTGACCCATAGGTTCGAATCTCGCGAACGTCTGACAAATATCCGAGAGTATAACTGTCTTGAAAGAGCTTCTCAATCGGCCGTTTGGAATCGGCACAAAATTGTAGATCTCTTCCATTCGTTCCAAAAATTAAAAACTCACACAAAGCGAATGGTTGCGAGAATCTAGGCCCAGCGTCCCTACAGACCTGTTGCGCCAACTATTACTAGCTACCTCACTAACTATACCGCACTACGGCTTCCCAAATGGCGATGAATTTTGAGGTATTTTGAGAAGACGAGACCACCAACATCAATCGGTGAATATTGACAGGGGTCTGTTTTAAAGCACGCATGGCTTAGCATTCCCTCCGACCTGATTTTTGTCGATAGTCTCTCACACGCAGAAAAAAACAAAAAATTTCCAAAAGGGGCATTAGGGTCATATGAGAAAGTTCCTCCATGTTGTGGAATTACTTGTTTGAAATTTACAAAGACAAAACTTTTTTATGGGTATAGCTATAGACACATTTTCCCAATCTCAAACTTTCGTTAAGCTTTGAAAAAAAAATCTCCGACACTCCCTCCTCTCGCTTCCATATGACTTCACTTTAATGTCTACCCAAACGAACCAAGCCTTCAATCTTACATTGTAACCACCACAGCAACAACCCTCTCTATCACACGGATACGTATGTGTGCAACCGTAATCCGCAAAATATCTAAAAGTCGAAAATAAATTAGGATTTAAACCACATGGCACACGCACTCACGTAATAAATATCAGAGCTGCCCATTGTCCCACATGAAATATAACCGCCAAATATTTTTCCATTTGGCCAGAGCCCGGCTATCTGTCAAGATTTCAATGGATCATCCGCCACCAAATAAAAATTATTCCCTTTCCTCCCCGACCGCAAACAATAATGGAAAAGTATCTATATCCAGTCAAATGCGTGCAAGCACAATCATGTAAATGTGTTAACCACATTCGCGCTCAACAAACCCATTCCATTTTCCATCTGTTATCTTATCAATTTGCGTAGATACAATACTCCAACAGCGTGCTGAAATTGCCTGCGTCCAAAGATGACTCCTTTTGTGTCCGAGTCCACAAAGAAGTGGTGTTTTGTTTTTGTTGGGCATTTTCTTCAACTTCGGTCCGGGAGAATCGATTAAGCCATCACGTAATTCCCGTAACCGTAACCAGAGCGGACGTACGTCCTTACATGTAAATTTATTGACTTAACGAGCACTTTGCGCACTTACAGGCAATCCGCAAGGAGAGATGCATATGCAGGGCAGAGTAGAGAATGGACAAGAACAAAAAGAAGGAAACACCAAAAAGCAAATGCCATGACTCCGATTGCGTTCGATTTGGTGCCCCACAATGTAGGTGAATCTGAGAGATTTTGTATATGCGAATATGGTACCGATGACGACGACGACGACGACGATGGTCTTAGGCGGCCGACGTTTATGTAGCTCCGATTGAAAAGGGGCGAGAAAGGCTAATGTCGAAAAATTGATATCACAGATGGAGAGTTGCAGCCTCGGCAAGGGGCCCACATACTCGTTTGTTCTGACCGAGTACACGAGTTGAGTATGTGCGACCACAAAAGCACCTTGCAGAGGTTGCGGTGTCCTCGGGACAGACTTTCTGTGGCTGTTGGGAAGATGAGCCGCAATATCGAAAGGAGAAGGGCGGTATATAACGCATTTGAATTTTGCGGGCCAACGAGGAGAATACAGTAATGGCTACAAATTAAGGTCCATCCTGAGGTCGTTGATGTCAAACCAAAGCTTTTGAATAATACCAAAGCAATCTGGAAGTCGTGATGGGATCTAGTTGGGTGGAGGTGCATAACCAAGCAGGCTATGTAAATACATTATATGCCGCGTGTGTATACGGATCAAATGATTGACATTTGACGAAATGTTTTTAAATGCCTAAGCAGTAAATATAGCATATTTTCAGTTTCGACACGAAGGTATTTTTAATGAGCAGAGCAGTGTGTAGGTTACAAAACAAATCGACGAAGCACCAAAGCCGACCCATCGCCATCCCCAGAGAGCAGTGTGTAAATCCTCTTCCGGAAAGTACCTATGGATTGGGCGAAATCATGTACAAGAATTTGTTCCGAAAACATCTTCAAATGATTTGATTTCAAACTATTTCTAAATTAAAGGACTTGGTAAACATTTCCGTGAGTTTTTTTTCAACCAAGCGATTCTCAAAAGTGCAATATAAATGAAATCGAGCCAATAGTTGACAGTGAGAAGAATAATCGGGAGGGGCCGAAATTCAGCTTTGCAAAATTCTGCCTTTAACACAATAATTGTGCTTTTCAAAAAGTGTATCACTGCTATATGAACTTGCCGACCGGGAAACAGACAGTTGAATGCAAAATAGGACGGATATTTGAAATCGGCAATATTTCATATTCCCGTAATCAACAAATTACTTCTACTTCAAATTCGGTTTCAATTCTTCAATATTCAAATTTGAAAACTTCGTGACTATCTAAACGCTTGAGCTGCAATTTTTATAAACACGACTCAGAAATCAAAATTTTTAGATCGTTGTAGAGCTCATAATAAAAATGTTAGATCTAATAAGAAACTTATTTCGGTCACAATTTTAGATGATTCTCACGATCCCAACCTTCCTAAAGAGTTTAAATTTTTGGTAAAGAGCTATTGAGACTTTTTATCTATTGCTTGGGAAATGAGATTTAGAATATATCTAGAACTATCTTTGGTTAAAGCGGGAAAAGAAATTACTTGGATCTGGGGTCCTTTATGTTGCTGACAGGACTCTTTGTGCTAACACCCCATCCATGTAGATATCAAGGACATAAATTGTTATTGGTATACCCTTAATTAAACCAATGCGCATCTCCTCAGTGATTTACCTCATATAGGTATGGGTTTTAAAACAATTTTTTTTCATTTTTCAAATACCTACACAATATTGAAGTTATAATTATATAACAATTATTGTATAACACGGCTTGGATCTTATTTAAAAACTAAGCTTAAATTATATGAAAAATAAAAATATTAGTAACTACCATTTCTACCTAATTTAAAAGCACCTACATATTTAAACTGATTCTCTTTTTATATATGGAGCTACGTTTGTTCATCAATGAGTCTTGAAAGGAAATCATTTACAACTCTCTCTGTCACACCGTTGTATGCACTTCGATAACACTACCTTAAACATGACATTTAACTATTTGCGGATGAAAGTTCTGCGGTATCCGCCGAGCTCTACTAACAACAAAACGTCCCCGAACCGAGGGTCTTAATGTGATTTAATATATATATTTATACCCAATACCGATCGCTGTACTAATCATCTTTAGTAAGCAGAAAGGTGTTTCCAAAAAGGGTACTTGAATTTTTAAGTCGTGACACTGCTACTCAAAAAAGGATAAAGGAAACAGTAATACTCAAGAGCTACCAGAACGACCTTCCGACCAAACTCCTAGCATCTAGTTAAAAGAGCGGACTTGTCTATGAAGCAACAGGATCATAGAAGTGAAGACTTTGATGCATAAAAGAAGCAGAGGTGCTTTGAAAAAAGGTTTCTTAAGGCTTCGCAAAGTAGCAGTGATTTCAAAAAAAAAAAACACGTTGCATAATGGCGTCATTTGCTATATAATATGCAATAACCAAAGTTGGATCAACTGTCTTAGGGATGAGTTATCCTAAAGGTCAGTTGTCTTATAAATAACTTAAATGTGGGTATATAAGATAGATGAGTTCGCTGTGGTTGAGTTGCGGTAGCCCCGAACGTTCCTAAATAAAGGCACACACTCAACTTTTATATTACCTAATGTGGCTGGAAACAACGGACGGGATGGTTTAACGTATAATACGAAAACACGGCTCCGGCGATCTTGACTCTTGGCAAAACTGACATGCAACATGCTTAAACGAATAAATTGCTTAATTGTGTTATTTTTGTTGATTTTTTCAAAAGTTTTCTTCCCTCTCTAATAGGAAAACCGATACCTCTTAATGCTATAGAAATATTTTGACATGTCTGTTATATATAATGACAGTTCCATAGAGAATCATTGCTTCTAAGCCACCCCAACAAAAAATCATACTTTTCTTCGTGGTTCCTTGATGACCAAATTCTATCGCACAACTTTTGTAAACCTATAAAGTTTTATTTCAAGAAACTATAGGCGTTTTTCCTTTTTAGTTCAGAGCTGAGCACTGAACAGAGTTCGAGCATTATGAGCGCGCTCTGAACCATGCCTGCTCAGAGCATTCAGAGGATGTTTTGTTTTTCCTGTTTTTTTTGTCCTTCAAATGTGACTGGAAGTGTGCATGTACATGTGTACTCAGCTTTTTACTCAGGATGCTCTGTCAATTTATTCTGAGCTCATAGAGCGCGCTCTGATCATGCTCTGAGCAAAAAAAGAAACACAAATTCGAGCTCTGTAGTGTCTGAGCTAAAAAAGAAACACGAACTTTTTGTATAACAGTTCAGGCTGTGCTCTGAACTAAAAAAGAAAAACGCCATAGGCACTCGAACCGGATCAGTATAGAGTTAGAACAGAGCACACAAAGAAAATGTCAAACGGATAAAACCAGGAGAAAAAATGTTCCTTACTTGTAAAGGGTTTTCCAATGAGAGCTGCTATTTTGGTATTCAAAGAAAAATGGCATTTTTTGAGATAAATGATCGGATGTTTATTTCATAATAAAGAGGAAGGTATGCCGTTAATAATGAAAAACCACATCACCCAAATGGCCACCACGAGCACGCATACAGGAGCATAAGGAGGGCCGGAATTTATTAGGTAGGTACTCAAAGTGCTAAAAAATCCTGGAGGGGAGAATACTCTATGTCAGAATGAGTATAGTTTGGATCAAGTCCAGAATATTTCTTTATGCACTTGGCGACTTCAAGTCTGTGGTGGAATATCGCGCATATTTAAGTGCGACCTAAGCTTTCTACAAACGCGATCTCTATAATAGTTAAGCGCCACTCGACGCGTATCTCTTTTTCCGTGTGCATTGGTTGGGAATGCTTAAACCCCAACGAGTTTCATAAAAAAAACCCATTCAATAAAAAAAGGAAGAAAAAATTCTCAGTCAAGCCATCGAAAACGAATGAACGAATGAAACGGAAACATTATTCGATGACGAAACATTGAAGAAAAGGACCTTTTCTCCAGCAGACGCAGGTACAAAGCCAGGCATCAATTTCAGTTGGCCGGGTAATCATTTTGATGGGCAGAATACCGGCGGCACACACCTTCCCAGTCGAGATCTATTTTATAGTAAATTATGCGTAATTGTGATTCGCGTACTTTTTGCATCGATTTAATAAAGTCATTATTTCCTGAGGCCATATAGAGAGTTATTTACCAGAGAATGAGCAAAAAGTCACCCTCGACTGTATTTTCGAAAGACCATCACCGTCTGTAACCATATCGGTGCTCACACAGAGCAGACCTTACGTGCACACTCCATTTGCCAGCCGATTGAGCTCCAAATCGCAGGAACGGATACCCCCAGGAGGAATTCTCCCAAAAAAGGCAATACCCGCACTGATGAGACAAACGTTCTAAACATGGCCATTCCACGGGAATATAAATAGAGAGGCAAAAGCTTCGGCAGGAGAAAAAATCCCCTATAGAAGCATGCAACCGTCATCGTCAGCGCATACGACTGAGATACCACACTGCGGGACATGGTACTGTATGCCCGGAATGACCATGGAACGTCAATGAGCACGTTATTTTAATTTGGCTTAACTAGCGCTAAAAGGCGTGATTGGAATGCCAGTGTCCTTTTGTGATTTTTTTTTTTTTTTTCGCTGTTCGCGTAGCTCATCCGCAAATAGACGTGTGTGCATAAAGTAACCACCAGACCCCCATGGAATGGTAATGTGGTGATTTTCTGCTGCGTGCGTGCGTCTAGGAGCAGCACATATCAATGATTTGAAACAGATGTCAGTAGTGCCAGGCGAAAAGAGAACGAAGCCGCCAACAAAACGCGCTGATAGACAAAATGTATCCGCGCTGTAAGTGCGGATTGGCCTCAGAGGGAAATGGAAAAATTGGACGAGCTAGTCTTCCTCCTTGGCAAGGTGTTGCAGCGTGCAGCCATGCACGCAGTCAGTATAAAGGTAATTGCAAGTGCTTGGTGTGCTTGGGGCGTAGATGTCCAATGTTAATAGATACCTAGCCCACTTGAGGTTTCAGGCTTACTGAGCTCATCAGTAACATCATTATGGTTTATTCAAGTGTCTAGAGTGGAATGCAAATTCGCTTATTTGGAGACAAAACCGTGCATGCGCTTTCCATGTCAAATTAAATTAAATTACCTAGTATTAGGAAAACTGAGAAAACAAATAAATTTAACTGTTATTATTCATTGATATGGGCAGCGAGGTGGGTCAGACAAATGTGTTTTCATTCATAAATTCGAAATACCTAGACAACAAAACAATGCGACCTTATAGGCTTTTCACACCAAGCCCAAAACCGCGTTTTCCATGAAAACTTCACACCGACCACCAACTCGTTTTCGTTTGACGTTTCAATCAGCTGTGAGACACTAGTCGTTAAACTTCAGTGCAAACTTTTTGTTTTTTTTTTTTTCAATTAGTGCATTTAAAAACAATATTAGCCCATCTTAATTGATGATGTGGAAAATGATTTTAATTTGTGAGTTGTAACATTTGTTCGGTCAGCCATTTTGCTGAATTTGCTGGATATTGCAAAAGGTGTGTTTGTTCCAAAAACCCAACGATTGGAAGTCGTTTTAACTGAAATAGGTATGTATGGGATAACTTCTGCTTTCGATGAAGTTTTCGTGTGTTTTGGCGAAAACCCGGTTTTGGGCTTGGTGCGAAAAGCCTATTACGGTCAATCCGCCGAAAACCGAGCTTGTCTTGTTCACGAATAAAAGAATACCGAAATTCGAACCACCAACTCTGGAGGATTGTCAATGAAAGAGTCAAGAAAGCAGCGAATGCTTTCTACGCATGCAACCGCATCTTTGGTAGAAGTTCGGGACCAAACCCCAGAATTATCCTCTGGATGTATACAGCGATCGTGCGACCAATACTGACATATTGCAGTGTAGTCTGGTGGCGAGCCGCCAGCAAGGCGACCAATCTTAAGTCGATGACTAAAATGCAAAGAAAAGCATGTATACCTATAGGGACAAGCAGCGCTATGAGAATCACACCTTCAGCTGGACTAGAGTCAATTCTTAATCTGACACCTCTAGACCTATACATGGAAGAATCAGCTGCCAAAAGTGTCGTAAGGATCAGCCAAACTAACACTTGATAGAGCACTTCAATCGATCAATAGGTGGAAAGAACTCACGACTTGTGAGATATCGCGGAAGCTTTGGCCTGGATATAACAGAGGTCGGACTAACAAATACATGCAGTTCAATAGGTCATCGATATCTAAGTTAGTGGGAGCTCTGACTGGTCATAGCTTCCTAAGAAACCTAAGTGGTTAAACTTAATCTCAAAGATGACGACACATACAGAGGCTGCGAAGACGAGGAGGTACATGAGGACACACCTCACTTCCTTGAATGTTATTAGGTACTGTCATGACGTACATGAGCTTTCTGATGTCTCTCTGTCTGATCTTTACAGGTTTCTGAGGACATCGGGTTGGTTAGACAGCGGTAAGTAACCATACGAGAAGAGGAGGACGGAGACCACCGATGAAACACCAACGGCTAACCCCAAATAAAGGGCAACACAATGGGTCCACGAGGATCTAAGTGAGGTATTGCAGGGCTCACCCTGCATTTAAACCGAAATAATATTCGAAGCAGTTCCTGATGGATGTGAAAACATGAACATTGATGATTGTCAAAATTAGTTTGAGGTGAACAGCGAACGTTACAGCTGATTGCATCTTAAAAATTCATCTTACACACTGTCTTTCGGGTGGCATAAGCTTGTTCGGCGATCCCATATACTTAACGTAGTCGTGCCCCAATAAAAGGAGCATAGATCATCGCCCCATATTCCTCTAATATCGTATCTACAGCTTGCACATGTTTTATAGTCCTTGCTACAACACAAATTGAAAAACGAATCTACCATTTGTTTGTTCTCTAATTTATCACCCTACATGGGAAAACATTCGTAGTCTCCTTTTTCAATTCCACAGCAAGCGCACTACTACTATATAATGTTTGGATATAAGGACGTGATGTTTCTTACTCCAGAAACCCATGTCTCTAACAAGTACGGAGTATTTTTTCATCTGTTCTCTCACGGACTACAGCAGGACTGTCATAAATCATATTTTCAGTTCAAAATTTGTCACTTAGTTTTCTTTGGTATTTTTTGTCGGTCATGCACTTTCCTGAATGTGTGCGCAATCACATTTATCCTTCAAATTTGTTGCACACTCGGTGACTTTTATTTGTTGTCCTGCATGAGCAAAGGTTTGCATTTTTTTACTCCTCGCATCCCTGGTGCACCTTGTTTCATTCATTTGCTTTTGTTTCCCGAACCTTCTATTTATTAAAATTTATTGTAATATTTTCGTCCTTTTTTTTGTTGTTTGGTTGAGTTGTTTGTTGTGCATTTTGTACATGACAGATTTACACACTATTTCCCATTCGGATTTGATTATATTCCCATCTGCGAAATGGAAGGTTAAGCTACCTCTGGGCAAAGGTAATAAAGCCATAATCCGTGGCCCAAACACACAGCCAGACTGTATAGGGAAGCCGAACGCTATAGGATATCAACAGGTTGACTCTCTTATGGATTTTTATGCAATAATCGTAAAAGTAAAAAAAAGAAAAGGAAAACATCACCGAGACCAGTGGATTTGGTTTCCTTGTTCGGTGGATGTCCTTGTGTGGGTCTGGGTTTCCGCTTTTTATTTGCTCAAGGTTACCGAAACATAAACAAAGGCTAGGACGGATTTTTATGGACCATAAATGTTTTTTCCCCCTTAGATGATGTTTGCCGCAGCGCGCAGCAAATTTGAGCACACACTAGTGAGTAAGGAGGTTCGGGATGTTTTTTTTTTCTATTGGTTTGGAATAGGAAAATTAATGCGATCCTGCAGGTTGCAATGGGTTTTGAAAATGGCATTTGCCCTCGGAGTCATTTGTTTTTATAGGTGTTTGACTTGATGGTGGATGCTGTTGGCGAGAAGTGAAAGTCACTTTGCTTACGCTAGAGCTGGTGCGGTAATTAGTGCATCACTAATGGAAAGCACCTGACAACGGGATGGTCGTTGACTTTTGACTGTTGTTCAAGGTTAATTGGTGTATTGTGAAGTTATAGCTAGTTGTTCTGACAGGTGGTGTATTGATTGTGTAACTTTAGCGGATGTTATGTTGGTAGGTACGCACTTTAACTGTCTTATAGGTAGGTGATATACTTACTGTTTGAGGTAGTTACTGTCGTGAGGTACTGGTTGCTACACTCGCTAATGAACGCAGCTGAATGTGAGTGAAGGACTGTCAGGCAATAGAATCTTCCACTCCATCAGGTTAAGCACTTGGAAAAAGGTGTTAGTACTCACACATCTGATTGTGTTTTAGCCCCATCAAGCCAAGAGAAGTATGCAAGATTAAAAAAGAAACCGGGTTGCTTATATATCTATCTTGAAACCGTCCTCTGATCGGTAGTCCCTAGCAAAGCCCGTCATAAACTCTCAAAATTGAATAGCATTGGCGAACGCTAGGATGCTGCAAAAAGGGTTTTATACACCCTATCTTAAAAATTCTGGCTTTTGTTGGTAATTGAAGTTGCACCCGCGTATCTCTACTAACTCGGCTTCGAGAGTATTCGAGGCCAACATAGACGAATCATGTGGCAGAGAAAAAGTGAGTTAAAAACACGTGTTGAACAGTCCCAGTTTATCGTGAAAGCAAGGTAGTCTGGTGATCAAGAGTCGACAAGATCTATGTTAAGTATCCTACAGCCTACACCTACAATATCCTTGAGGGAAATTGAACATGAATCTATTGCATTTGCTGTACCCAAAGTGGAATGAAGAAGAGTCTTTAAGAAGGCATTATAATGTCTTCACTTGTTGGATTTGGATAGTGTGAGCAGGAGCACCAAGTAAGCCTGCCAACAATTCAACATATAAATCAATTTTTGCCCACTTCCTTATTGTGAAAGCTATCAACTTACAAAAATGCCATCACAGTCATTCACAAGGAAATCACATAATATTAAAATAAATCCCCAGCAATAAACAGTCCCATATGAACCCAATATCGCAAATTCAATAACCTCCCTACATAATTTACCACAGCGTTCTCCACAGCAACCGCCCAATAGTCGATGATCGCAAAATCAAAATTCCTTATTCATTCGGTAGCACTCGGCTGTATAGTACCGGGCGAAATCACATCCCGATTTATTGAATGAAATAACTATCATAAAATAAAAAAGAGATCCAAGTAAGCGTGAGGGAAAAATAATCCACCAAGTGGCAAAAGCAGATTGGTTCCACTTAGAAAAATTGCCTCAGATAATGATAAAATAAACAACAGAACTTTATCCCCGGCGCAGCACAGTGGTGAAGGGAAGACGGCGCAGTTCAGGCGAACCGGCAACCGAGTGAAGAAGCATATTATCTACTCTATGGAGCGCGCAAGCTCTCGTATTCTATTACGGTTTCGTATCAGTGAAACTCTCGGGGAACACTCTGGTGCGCTGCGAAATGAGAAGATATACTTTCTTTGGTTGAATACAAGTCAGGGCAGAACTTCTTCGCCACTCAGAGGAGAGGAGAGTTAGGCACAGGCAACAGCAAGGGGAATAACTTTTGCAAGTGCGGGCTCTTGCTTGGGTTCGACTTGTGCCGCTCGGAAACTATATACACTTTGCACACGGGTGGAATCTGGAATCCCTGGGGATCAACCAACGTAATCGTTTATATGACTCCTTTTTGCTATCCACACTTAATTCGATAGAATTTACGAAGATGAAAATGCCACATCCAAAACTGTGACGAGGACGAGGAGGACGACTATGACTTCGCCTATAAGACTGGAGGTAAATTGGAATAAGGAACTTTTTCCCTTTCTTTTTGTCTTGGGTTTTGAAACGAAAGAGGGTTAGTACTTATATCGAAGGCGCACGTAAGATCTCGGAGGCTCATGAATTTATTCCCTCATCTTATTACTTGCCCTTGAAGTGGTGTTGCAAGAAAAAAAAGGAGAGACGCTGGGATGTTTAACCAAAGGAGAAGATGTGGTATGGGAACGATGATAAGCTATAGCACATCATCATCAGTGTCATTGGTGTAGACATGGTTGGATGCGAAACGAATTTGCTTAATGAAATTTTCGTCT
The DNA here is from genome assembly GCA_949126925.1 of Cheilosia vernalis. Lineage (NCBI taxonomy): Eukaryota > Metazoa > Arthropoda > Insecta > Diptera > Syrphidae > Cheilosia > Cheilosia vernalis. The sequence goes on along the minus strand of OX421358.1, from coordinate 96,231,545 downwards.
CATCTGTCAAATTTTTGCGCAGAGCTATGTGATGATGGGAGGGGGCTTATACTGTAATAGAGTTCAAGATACAGACCAGAACTTGGTAGGAATATGTAATAAGAGTTACGCTTCTTGTTTGCTTAAGGGAATTTGAGGACTCCGACTGCCTGAAATACCGGTCCATTATACTACCAAACTGGAACTCGATATTGTGACATTAAGATGATAGAGGAACTCAAAAAATTGGGTCGCGACATTCTGTCCGTCTGTCCGTATGCTAATAAAGGCCAACATTCCAGACTGCTGCACTGATTCGGTTCAAACTGGATTTCGAGTTTGTGGGCCTACATTTCGAGGAAAATTTTTGTAACCTCAATATTAATGGTAGGGGAAGATGGGGGACAAGGACAAGGACAATGGTCCGAACAAAAAAAAAACGGAAAGAAATAACCTGAAGTCACCAAATCCGATAGTCAAAAAAGGCACGAGCAGAACGGCTTCTCTATTTAATTTTAAGATAGACTTGTCTCCTTATTATAATAGATATTGGTTTTATTAATATATGTTGTAAGACTATTTTGAACTTGTTTTATTAACTAAAAGTTCTTAATAAATACTGATTTTTGGCTATGAATCAAAGTGCCCCTGACATGTATCAATGTACCCCGTCAGTGGGGGAGTTTGATACAAATTTAATTTTTTAGTAGTTATTAGAGCTCTTAAACATTTTGTAGATGTACTTTGGTATTATTGTCAATAGGTAAGCTGAATTTTTTTGAGTTCCAATGAAAATCGTATCAAAATGCCCCATCTTCCCCCACTTCCCATATAAAATAGCCATTTCATTCGTCCCAAAACGGCTCAAAAGATTTCAACCAAAATTAATATTTGAGCTTAAGTAGGTTAGGTTAAAATGACTGAGCACTCAGGTTTTCGCTAAAAAATCGAATAGCGGTAGGTATCTACTTTTGAAATCGGACATAACCTCGGAAAAGGTCAATACGATTGTAACAAAAATTAATTTCAAAGGAAACATGGTCATTTCTAACTTAATTAAAACACATTTTTGTATTATGTTTACAACACAATGAATTTTTGAAAATAAATATATATTTTTTAGAAATGATTTTTTTCAGCTTGCCTGAAAACGGCACAAACGATCTTGTCCAAAATGCATACTTAAAGTAAAATTGATTATTCAAAAATTGTTGCGTCCTTAATAATTCTCAATTCGAATCACCGAAAACTTTAGTTTTTTTCATGTTTCGAAAAAAACCATTTCAGATGGGGATAAAACTTGAAAAAAGTACCGAGCAATAGGTATTATATAGGTATACCTATTATGCAGGTACTCAGTTTTCAGGTAAATAGCTAGCAATAGAATTTCTAAAATTTAAAATTATCTACAACAGGTATTTGTTACGGTTTTGTCTGCATAATTTTACAAGAACCTCACGATTTTGAAATACATATAAAAGATAAAAAAAATATTCTAAATTTATGATTCCACGCTTATTTTTTCTTAAAATCTAAAGAATATTTATTTTAATTATTTCTCTTTAAGTTAAACAAAAGCTGTTTTACAGGTACCTATACTTTTGTAATCGTAGGCGCAGTGGCTTAGTTCGAATCCCGCAAAAACCCAAATTGCAGCTATAAGGGTTTTTTTCACTGCTCCTTATATAATAGGCCCTCCATATTTTCTTCATTGTAATAGAAGCCACCTTCCAGTCCCTGAACTCTGACGTTTGAATTTCAATTTTCCGATTTGATAGTTTGAAGTCCGATTAATTAGAAAAATGTCGTGGCCATATATATTTCACCACTTGACAATATAATGAAGCCCTCATTCAAAAACTGCCTAATGACGAAACGATCACTCAGCAAAACTCGTCTTCAATTTGTCATAAGCTCTCGAAATTATCAGATCATTCCTTCAAATTTATTTGTGGACAACCCTGAACTGAATAATACCCACCTTCCTCGAAACTTTTCGGATGTTAAAGAGCCCACTCGCCATTTATGAGTTAATTAAGAAAAGTTCTTCACCGTCCACCAAATTAGTTGTACACCCGAGTGTACACTGTGCAACCCTCCCTGGCATGTCAACTCTGCCCATACCAACGCTAAATGAGGACAAATTGTTACCAGCGTTCGTAGCTTGTAGCCGTTGAAACCCAACCCGTCAATGTGTGGGCAGCCCCATCGTCACGGAGCTCTTACTCGGGAGGTGCAACATGAGGCTGCAATTGAAATTCGGAAGACAGCGACACTCTCCACTCATAACATCATCGCCCACCTTCGCACAGAAGACACACAACTGGTGCGCGCTCAGGAAGGAATCCCAGAATGTTCGATACCCGATTTCTTGATGAAAGAGGAGCGAAAAAAAAGGAAAAAAATAAACAACGACCGCCTATCACCTGCAGGTGCATGCAGCGGTGCAAAGCGTTAAACTTATGAAATTCGCCGCCACTGGCCTCGGTGTGCTTATGTTTGATTCGCGTATCTGCCTGCTTATCGCAAAAGTGCTAATTGATGGTTTCTGGAACGGAGAAAAAAAAAACCGACACCCTTGCAATTAATGAATGGACTGAAGGTTCTCCTTTCCTAATTCCCTTTTCATTGTGAATTGTGAACTTATACCGATGACTCCTCGAATACCAATCGATGATGACGGCGGATTTATTTATACACTCCGGCATATGTATTTCGGGGGTATCTGGGGCCTCATTCAATGTAAATTGTGACTTGTTTGTCACGGATTTTCCACATTATGATCTTGAACACATCGCTCCACGCGCCGCACTCGCTTGGTAACTGTGGATACCTGTGTATGGGTGAGTCTTCCCATGGGACAGGGGGACACACGGAGTCTGGGCCATCGAGCACATTGCCAGTGATCGATGAAGTAAGTATAAAATTTACGACGTGAAACTGTTGCTGTTTTTACTCGATGGCTGTTTGTGTATCTGTATATCTCTTCAGTGGTCTCTCGAGACATAGGGGTGCACAATACACACTGCGCTATTGGATCACGAGGGGGAATAGGGACTCAAAAAAAAAAAAAAAAACACTAACAGAACCGCGAGTTCCATCCGAAGCAAACCAAGAACAAGGGCACTTTTCGTGGAGACTGCGAAAGGAAATATATGACTTAATTTAATGTCTCTTGTGTTTGGTACAGCACTTAGGTTGACTTTTTGTGGTCTGGTGCTTGCTTGTCTTGTCGCCTTCGACAATTCTTTACACACAATGGCTGAGCGCGCGTGCATGAATAAAAACAATCAGTCAATTTGATCAGCGGAGTCAATAAATATATTTTCGACGATCGATGAAGTCCTCAGAACAAAATGTGAACGGAAAGGGTTTTTTTTTGTGTCGTTTCTCGAAATTGTGTCGCTTAGTGTGCTGCATGTTTATTTGAATTGTGAGGTTGGTACGGTTGTTTGTTAAGCCCCGAAAATATGGTAAATTGCGGACCGATATTTTACAAATTTACAATTTATTTGAGTGATTTTTTTTTTTTGGTGAAAACTGAGGGCCTGGGACTATTGAAACCTACCTTCGACAAAGTAAGTTGACAACACAACTAACTAATTCCACGCCGATGGTACAAATATCAATCGCCAGATGTATCTGTTTTAAAAGTATTCGGTGGAAGATTTTTAGACTGCAGCTAGATCACACAGTTGTTGTTGCGCTTTCCTAAAATATCATTAATTTAAATGGAACATCTATAACGTCTACATCTGTTTTGAGATTGAAGCGCTTCGAAAAATATAAGAACAGTTTATGCCGGTTACATAGTGGCCGGGGAATAGAGATAAACTTACCTGGTGTTTAAAATGCTATGGCTCTGGTATAATCATGTGTCCAAACTGAACGATTACGTCTACCACTGATCACAGCAACACTACCGAGCTAGCGACAAAATAAATCAAAAGTCAATTGTTTTTTATTGCATGCAATTTCTTTCTTCGTAAAAGTCGATAGCTAAATGGCCTATGGAAATTTGCGGTGAAGTGCATCTGACTGCCCACTGTAGCTCAGCTTAATTCATGTCGTCCAATCCATTATCGACACGAAAAGAAAAAAGATATTTTTTTTTTTGCTTGCCTCTCTTCGTAAAATCTCTACCCAAAGTATTCGAATATCTGTTATAAGAGGCAACTTTTACAGTCGACCCTAAGAAGTAGAACTTGTTCTCCTGGTAGTACTTCCTCCTGGTAATAGATTCATAACTGAGGAGTAAAGCTGAAATAGAGGAGCATTTGAAGACCAATACGCGACATACCAGTCAGCGATTGAACGCAGAAGTGCGGTTGGAAATAGTCGATGTAACTGACTTACTATAACAACTTGGAATACTAAACTAAACTAGGTAAGGATCCCTCAAACTCCCCGATTATTTTTGGGTTTAGTTTAATGGTTCCCAAATACAAACCGAACTGCAGCGACACGCACAGCATAGCCATATACAGTTCAGTACATATTTGAATATACTTACTCCTTATTTAGGAAAGGTAGACTGGGCCGACCTTTAAAAATACTAGACAAACTGGGGACAGGGTTGAAGTCTTTATATGGCGTACTGTTTACCAAAGATGTTTTATTTGTTATAAGATGAAGTAGTACACACAATCATGAACTAAGAGTGACACCGCACTTCCTAATCGATGTCTTGTTCTATGCAATCTACCCAGGTATACAGTATTAGCGATTGTAGTAACTGTTTTCAATAAGCGACATTCGCGAAAGATTCATCGGTGGAAGCCTGGGACTAAAAGAGCAAGATATGCGTTGCTTCAAATGGCTTATTTAAATATGAGACTCCAACGTTTTGGAGCGGTCCCTTGGGTATAGGAATGTTACCCTATGCGTTTTGATTTTGACGCATCATCAAAAAGAGATATACAATATACCTACATACCTACGAGATGCTGTATAATCTACCTAGGCTTTGATATCTGCGTCAGTTATTGCGACAGGAATATTCCTCGTTTTAGCAAAGAGGACAAAGTTTGTCGGTGGTCCTCTTCATTACATTATTTAAACAGAGGAATTATTGTTCGGCAATAGTCAATAGTTAGATAGTCTCAACGAACTTTATTGTCAAGATCTCTTGACTTTGAAACTTTGCGAACCAGAGAGACCGTGCCGGGTTTGTAGCGCCGTGTGTCCGAATTGTAAGTACATGCCGCATTTCGTTGTTGTTATGGCCATGCGGGAATTAAAATCTACAGCCAAATGGTGGATATTATGTTCCGCAATAGGCATTCCTTAAACAAAGAATAAACTGTGCCTTAGCATTATAAGGTACAAAACCCCTTGAGCACTATAGTGTATTATAAAAAAAAGAAGCTAAATCAATCTTGGTAATGACCACGTATAGGTATTTTTTATTGTTTTATTAATAAACTAGCTGTTCCCCTAACTTCGTACGCGGCAACAATAAATCAAACAACATAACTTACCTATATCGTCTTTACTTCTTGAATTCTTCAATTCTTTAATGTAGGTTGTAGGTATCAACGTAGGTACTATAAAAACAACAGATACTATAAAAACAAAAACCTTGAACTCAATTTCTACCACCCTACGTCCATCAGCGCACGTCAACCACCTGCGCATTTCCTGAGAAACACATGGTCGCTGTTGATTACATATACACATTCACGTCACATGCTTCTCTTTCGTTTCACTTAATTTGCAGAAAACACCACCCAAAAGCATAACAACGATCAAGAACCGCGGCTGTTGATAATGTTCGATTTGAGAAAATAAATTAATTTTTTTCGTGTTAGATTTTAGGCTGTAGCTCAGCTTCTAGAGGACATAAAAAGCTGACTAATAATAATAATAACAATAATTGTTGGCGCAACAGGTCTATAGGGACCCTGGGCCCAGCTTCTCGCAACCATTCGTTTTGTGTGAGTTATTAATTTTTGGAAAAAGAAAGCTGATTAATGGCTTGAAATAACAACGAAAGTGTTGGCTCTTCTAAGTATTTTATTTTGTTTGCATTGATCAAGAACTGTTTGAGTAATGGCGAGTAAAAGGCAGCAAAGCCAGAAAAAAAAACACATTTTGGTCAAAAACGCTGCAAAAAAAATAGGCATGGCAATGAAAGGAATAGCCTATGTTGTTCTCAGAATCTTACGGAACATTTCAAAAAAAGTTTCATCGAAATCTGTGCAGTAGTTTTCACCCCATTAGGTAACAAAGAAAATGCCTGCAGTTTTATTATATGTAATGCAAGAGCTGGGGTAACCCTACCTCTGCCTATATAAAGGGTCTTTCTTTAGCGACTTGACAACTTCAAACTTTCAGTGTGCACTGCACACACCCTTAAGTCGATTACCGCACTGTCAATGTGAAAATATTCAGTAAAATCAATATTTTCTTCATAAGTGAAGTACACGAAGGAACAAGGTTTACAAATAATACAAAATTTACTACCACCGAAATTTCGAGTCGGTATGGTCGCCAGTTTAAGAGCTTTATCGACAATTAAACATTTTCACCTATGAAGAGATTTTTGGTTAAACGGCTTCATCAATAAGTAAATTATGTGTAAGTGGACAGGTGAGAGACCTCGTGAGCTTCATGACACAGTACTGCATATGCCAAAAGTCACTTGTTGATGCGGTTTTCGTGCCGGTGGCGTCATTGGGCCGTTATTTTATCCATGGAAATGATCGGCACGTTACGGTGAATGCGGTATTCGATACAGAGACATGTTGGAACATTAACATTAGTGATAATATGTGGTTCAAACAAAACGGTGCCACCGGATGCAACTAACGAGTTATTGAAGTATCAGTTTCAGTTCGTTGAACGTGTTATCTCGCTTAGCGGATCCGTCTACTGGCCGTCGAGATAGTGTGATTGAACACCTCTTTGGGGCTTTCGGGGCTATATTGCTCGAATATTAATCGGGAAAAAGCGGCCGTATCGGTCAAAATGTGCAGCCGAGAAATTTGCGTTCCATATAACCACCGCTGCATACGTTTCCGAGCGGTGGACATATAAACGAAGTCGAATTCCATTCATTAATGTTTTGATAGTAATTCAAGCCAATAATTTATTTTTTTCAGATAGGTGCCTATCTCAAATAGTTTGCATTTTATTTAAGAAAGAAGTTGTACGGTCCTTAATGAAAGACCATTTCTGACCATCAATAATCAACTAATAAATGTACTCCCCGCATGATCTAAGGTGTAGGTATGCGTGCGGTAGAGAAGAGACCTTGAATTGCAAGCACGAAATACTAGAAGTATCGCAACGTGGAAAAAGCTATAAGATAAATACCTTCGTAAAGACAGCGCTGTTTTTTTTTTTTTGTTCACGGTATACCTTCAGAGCTTCGAGCTCTTACTACTTACTCGCTCTAAAGAGCTGTTCTCCGTAGGTGCCTCATTCCGTCTTCGATTTGGTGATGACCATGCTTTACACTATACCTACCTCCTACCCAACTAATGATGATAACTTCTCTGCCTTATGTCCACATAATCGCTGTTCCCAGTAGCAACATCATACGTCCCCACAGTGAGTGTTACTTTATAAGTCCATTAGCACTCTTCAAAATCAAGTGTCCGTGCAGTCATTATAAGGACATTCACCGCCGCAGTTACAGTAACATAACTATTAACCCCTTTTGCATTGAAAATACAACTCAGGCAAAATAAAGATTAATTACAGCACAATCATTAGTCGGTTCCCCCAGAGTCGTCCTTCAAACACGGTAGAGGCATACAAACCTCGCCATACTCGATTAGGTACGTTAAGCTCCATAGGTAACTACTACACACGGCCACACACCTCCCACTCCACAGTTGTGGCATTTCCAATTTTTCCCAGAAATAAAATACAATTTTTCCCTACAGCACATTACATGTTCACAGCAATAAAACATCCCCCCGATGCATCATCCCCCAACCAGCCCCGTTTCGCATTTAACAAAAGGTGTATAGGCAAAACAGAATGTAATTTCCTTTTCTCGATTTTTGGGCAACACATTACCGCCAACAACAACAACAACTCCACCAATAACAATATCAAATAAGCGAGCGGCAAAGCAGCACCGAAAAAAAATATAACAACAAAAGAACTGTGTGTACGTGAGTAATTCCGCCATCAAATTTGAACGCATTATAATAATACATCATTCGCACACAATTCCTTCATGTTCCACACACATAAATTTCTTCTCCGTCAGTCACTCAAGCACACGGCACAGCGCACAGGCTACGAACAACAGACAGAACCAAAAGAGCAGCCATCCGTCGCTGTAAGTTCTCAGATTCCCCCGGCGATTTTCAAGGAAAAACCAGAAAGAGCCACAAAAAGCAAACCCAACTAAGTCCACATCCACAGAGCACAAATTTCTCCGACGCACACATGCCCATATTGCGGCAACTCTCCGCCAGCTGAGCGTGTGTGCGAGTGTGTGAAGGAAAAACTCAGCCGCCCCACTGAAGGATTTATGTGTGAAACATCATGGCTCACATAAAGCATAATTCGTCACACTTTACGCACTTTACTCGTTCCCTTGCGCCATGGCGTATTGGCATCCTGCTCGCGCAATCGCCTGCTCCGATCTATTGCCATTTCAGTCACACAACACATCCATCTTGTTTAAGGTCTCTCCTTCAGAGAATGCTTTATGGGTTCGCTCCTCCCTTTTTATTGCTGTTGCCGGTTGCCGCACACAATACAGAGCGGCAACGCGCGCCACGACCATGTTTCCCATTGAAAATGTCGACGACCAACATACAGGTAGCACGGAAATAAGTTATTTTCGCTCAACGATCCACACATCGGATGTGTGTGTATGTGGATTTTGTGTGCGACTATTGAGTTCACAATATGGATTCCCGACGGCAAAATGGATTTCACGAATGAGTTGAATGACGCGCCGGCGATGGTGGAACTAAGAAATGCAATTAGAAAAAAATTATTCAAAGATCTAAAGTAATGAATGCAACGGCTTTTTTAATGAGAAGGAATTTCAGTGGGAAGTGAGTTTTCCGTTATCACCGCATTTGACCGCCATTCGCCACGTGACTACCTATATGAAGAAGTTTCTTCTGTGGCCTTTCTAACACACACTCGGTGGAAAAGTTTTGCAGCACTTAATTTACTCCGACCGCGCCACCCAATTACTACGAGTGGAAGAAGTGATTCTTGTGTGTCGTAGTGTCGCTGGGGTTTTGTCTAGCTTCGATTTATGTACTAGATGGGTACCTACCTACTCCAGTTAGAGAGTAGATATAAACGTCTTTGGTCGATGAAAGGGGATATCTTTGGGGAGAAGGCTTCTTCCACTCATTTCAGTTTTGATAGGGCACGAAGTGTGTGGCAAATAGTTAGGTATACAGCCAGAGGAATTGGATGTTTTGCTTGTGGCTGGTGTTGCTGCTGTTGTTTTATTGGGGAACGACTTACGATTTGAATGTGTTAAGTTTTAGTGGAGGATATAATAGTAAAAGAAAGAATACTGTCCATAAATAGGACATAGTTTCAAAAAGGGTTAAATGGAGAAACTCTGTCATGACAATTGAAAGCACTGATGGATGTTTATCAGGCGATCGGAAGCATGTTGGGCAACTGAAAAAAAGGAGCGACTCTTGTTTATCAGTTGTTTGCGCCTTTGGCCTAGCACAGCAGCCGAAATATAGTACGTTCTGAAATCACATTTTACCATCAAAAGCGCAATCGACTGGTGCTTTAGTACCTACTTTGGAACCATCCGCTAACAAACTGAGAGCAACACTTGCTCGCAAATATCTCTTCAGACGAAATAATTAGTCAAAAAATGATCTTCTCTGTGGCCGAATCGTATTATCTTGGAACGAGAATGAAGTGAGGGAAGTTGTTTAAGTTTTAAGCATGCAAAACGATATAATCTCCGGAAAATGCGTATCAGAACCAGAAGTCGCTGATGATAACCAGTTCGTCGCTATCATTTAAAAAGCTCAGCGAATAGGTACCTACCTAGGCCTTAAGGAAGCAAAAAAAAAAAACTGGGTGGGCTCCCAAATTAAATGAAATACTTTCCTACAAAGTTAAGGTAAAAAAAAGATGGCAACGACAAAAATAACACATGCTTCGCTATAGGAAAAGCGTTTTAATATCGATTGTGTAATTTCAAAATTTTCCAAACCCGAGAATTAAAAAAAAAAAAAAAATCTTTCTCTGGAAGGCTATTAAAACGACGAAATTGTTGAAGATTTAAGTCCCGCCCAAAGGCGCCTGAGAAAATATCGGCAATAAGCCAACGGAGGTTTAGAAGACTTTGACAGCCAAGGGGTCAAGAATATACCTATATTTTTTGGAATAATGTATCGTAAGTCCGTGGTGGACCACGCATTCAACCAATAGATATAAGCCCCTCCAGCCAGCTTGGTTCTGGCTAGTTATTTCATATTATAAACGTGACTGATGGAGTAGATTAGAACATAGTCCGAATCAATAGAAAATGTTGGTAATCGTGTCGGTTCTAAAACCAGCAAAGACCACCGAATAAAAAAACCGTCTAAACCCATCTTGCTTCTTTCGGTCCCTTACCACTTCGAGCATACAAGCAAACATTCGACAATCGATCAGTTACGTACGTCGGATAACTGACTGGGAGAGTTCTGGATCCAACTGAAACTGGCTCTGCCGTTTTTTAGCCCTCTTCTAAGCATTTGTCACCAGTTGAGTCTTGAGACACAGGGAGTGAGAAAGACCTACAGTGAGCGTGTAGCTTACTGGATACTGAATTATGTAAAATGATGGGCCAACAATGCTTACAGTTTGGCCAGATGTTAGACATGTTGCGACCTCTTTAGCAAACCTCCTTGCCAATGTCGCGCGAAAGCCCTACCAAACAATCACTCATTATCGTGTGGTAGTAGGCTGCTTTGACGGTAACCCGAGTTGCAAACTGAGTTTTTTTTTAAATAATTTCTGACGAGCAAATAGTCTTCCATGTACGCAACACGAGCTTTCATTGTCAGAACACCTTTTCCTGCTACTATGTGGGTTTGAAAGTACCACAAACCCGCCGCTCTTGGCAACACTTTCGGCATGCTGGCACCCAAACAAGTCATATGTTTCCCCCCTCAGTGCACGCACACCCCAACGTCCATAGTTCCGAGAGACAACAACAAAACGAAGAGCAAATAAATATAATGCAATTTACGAGAGTAAGCGCAAAGCACTCAAGAACTCACCGACACACAATAGCTCAAGGCATCGCGTCGGAGCGGAGCACACACAACAACTGGCGAATGAGCAACATATCCCGAAATTTAATGTATTTACTCAATCTGTGGCAAGTTTTCCAACCAACCCCCCCAAGAGTTTTCCACAAACGCTTTTCCAACCAGAAACCAGCACACTATACCCTATACGCCGTCAAATCGAGAGCGAGTCGAGCCACCCGCCGCCGCTGCCGTCGCCCGTTCGTTTTGTTTGCCGTCTTCGTTTATCATCACCGCGCACCGGATTCTCATCAGAGTGGTGTGTTCTTCTTCATCCACATTCGCAATGTTTATGGCTCATTTTGCCAGCCAGCCAGCCAGCAAGCAACTAGGCATAGAGTGTAAAAACTTGAGCAGTTCCCTCGTCCTGCCAGCCACAAAGTTTGTCCAACCATACGCACTCACACAAGACCCATCTTACTCACCCATACATCTCAATTGGCGCAGAATTTTTCCTTCGTCCTCTAAACGAAACGAAGTACGAAAGTCGGAGAACACCAATATCACCGTATGAAAGATACTTTATTACGTGTAGTGTGTACTGTGTAGTACGGCGGCCCTCTGCTGCGCTCTGCTGATGTGGCTCTCGTATATTTTATATTCAGCCACCGCCAGAATGTAGCTAGATACTTTATTTATGTATTATATGCCATCACACCACGGCAATTCCTCAGTTATATGTTCATTTTTTTTTCTGTTCCTTTCTTTCATCTACTACACAAAGCTGCTGCTGCTGCTGTATTGTTGTTGTTGTTGTTGCTGTAGTTGGACTCGCTAGTGGTGCTGCTGTCGCTTTTTTTGGTATTTTTTTTTTTTTTTTTTTATTTCTGGATTAAGGAGTTCTCGGATTTTCACATGTATATGGCACGAATTGAATGCTTTATGGGTTTAGTTTGATAGAAGTCGTAAAGAAATCAACATCTTTTTGGGGAGCTGTTAGTAGTATAATAAATATAATCATAATAATAATAGTTGTAGGACACATTAAGCGAAGCTATCAAAGGGATTGTTTGCACAATAGAAAAGAATAATATTTTAGTGGGAGCAAGCAAACCAATCGAGGACTGTTAGATCTACTTACCGAGACACGGCCTAGCAGTGTGCATATTGTTGTTTATGTTGTGTTATGTTTCCAATGTGGCGTGGGAACTTGTTTTTGTTGGTTTTTGCGTAACTTGAAATATTCTGATTGTGACATCGGTCAATCTAATTGGACTTTCAGTACTTAAATCGCGGCATATGTACATATACCTACCTACACCTAATACGATCTACTTAACTCGTCTTTAGTGCAATATAATATAAATAATCAGAGCGTGTATCTTATAAGGATAATTTCTGTGCCAATTTGAATCTACCACATGTGAATTTGTGCTGTGTCCTTCGCCAGAGGATATCACTTCGTAGATACACTTGAGAACATATACCTACAACAAACAGAGTGTCGGTTAAAAAATCATTGTGCGCGTTAATTACACTTGCAAAAAAGTTCCTTGCACTGGTGGGGAGTAAATGTCAAAATAGTAAGCGATATCCGTGTTTAGTAACTGTAAGCGTGTTATACGGTGTTGTTGGTGCTAATTGAATGGATATCCCTATCTACGATTCGCATCCAGTGTAGATCTATATTATATTGAGTGTGTCAAGTGATTTATCAATTTGCAATATTTTTCTCTTAATTTTTTATTTTTATTTTTGCTTTCTCTCATTTGTCTCAGTCCAGTGTTTCTAGTCCTTGCTAATTGAAAGAGAAAATTACAAAGCATATAATCTTGAAAAAGTAAAATAAATTGTGATATCCGGGCTTAGTTGGAAAAAATGGCATTCGTTACCGACGGTCGTGGAATTCGTATGTTGAAAATCCAATTGTTGCCACTGCTCAAGTAGAATAGGGCACACACGTTCGTCGCCTCTTTGTGCAGTGTGTTCCTTTGCAGCTAGCGCGCAACTGCAACAGAAGGATTGTCATCATCGCCAGAGGATACACTGTAAGTAGTAGTTCATATAAGTTTTATTGAATGAATGCAATGAGTTGGTATGGACAATGTGAACTAGTTCACACTCTATCATGGGGTTACTCCATTTGAGAAAGTCTTATTGTGGCAATCGAGGCGGATGATTGATTAGTGTCAAGGATAGAAGAACTTGTGGTTTCTGTTGCACCTGAATGGTGTTTGGTCTGCAACACTTGAGACAGAAGAAATGAATGAAATGCGACAACGACTTAGAAGTCTATGGTTATGATACTCAGCTACTGACATTATGTAGAAAGCATCTATAAGGGCCGCTGTGCTATAATAGGAAAAACTAAATTTGTCGTCAAAGTCGTTGAATAAAGTTTTTTGCCGCAGGTAGCTGAGCACGTTGAGAGTCTGAAAATGCTTTACCCAGTCACATAAACGCTCTTAGCTCTTACAAAATCCTGCTATAGGTTTGCAATTTGGATAGTTGAGTAATTACAACCAGAAATGAAACACTAAAATGTGAAGTAGGGCAAGTAGATCTCGTTATTGGCACTATCAAAGCAAAAGTTAATTGCGAGTTTATATTTTAAATGCAAGGAGCGCATGAACAGACGGTAGCATACTCTAATGCAAGTCGTCATACTTCGGGATGATATGATCTCCTATAACACAAGTACGACTAAATTCTGAGACTGAAAAATCGTGACAATTTCGCAGAGGGTACTAGTGGCCGGCAGGTATGAACGCTGCCAAATTATGTATTTAAAATTAAATGCTTCGGCTGGTAAGTCCGAAAACAACTCGCAACCCTGCCTCATTGTCACTATAGCTTAGTGAGATATATTGAACACAACACTTGGCATCGGAGTTTTATACTAAAAAAATCTGCACAACTTTTGATTTGGTCAACTCCACATGATTGATTGAAGACGCCGTAAGTCAGGCAAACTGTGGTATCAAATTTCATGTCCTGGTTGATTTGACAAGCTCCTTATTAATATTATTGAGTTGGGCAACATGGCCAACAAAACCAAAGTCGTAGAAAGAAGTTCATTCAATTCTGTATACCTACGAATTTGTTACCAGGATAACAGTTCAAAGATTCAAAGTAAAGTAGTCGAAAGATTAACAAAACTATCCCGAATCACTATAGCCCCGCACCAAAGTGAAAACAGCCTAAAAGTCCGCAATCATTTTGTGATAAAATAGCATGAACTGGTGCTGGTCTATTTGACATCATAACAAATTTACCAACTTACAAACTTATAGTATAATATCCATTGAAACACAAACCTCATGGCTTAATTCAACACCAAATCAACACCTTCACTGACCAAATTATGAGCAAAGACGACGCCTTGCTGAAAATACATAAATCCTTAGAAAGTTGTTACAAATTCGACATCGGCATTTCACTGGCCTTCAGGTCCATCAAATCAGTCATAAATTCACATACCATTCTCGGTCACAGATACTCATATAGAGCTTTGCAATAGGCCTGCTTGATCCAACACTTTTTTCTGCAAATTAAATCAAAGCCAAGTAAAGTAGATGAATCTCCAATAAAACAGACTCATTTATAAAAAAATGTGGTACCTATACATATTTTGTTGTATTACAGATTGCTTCAAGTTTCTTTCTCTGTAAGTTATTGGCGTTGAAACAGTTTGTAACCAATGTACCTATAGTAAAGGAGTCGACCATGAACTGCTGCTGTCAAATCAAATTTACATGCAATACTTACCTTACCTAGTGTGAGTATTGCAATTGCAGGTGTCAATAATTAAAACACACAGTTGTTGTAATTATGTGCTGAAGATGCAACTTTATACTTTCAGATGTTCCAAAAACACTGATCATTTTATAATTGTAAAACGAAAATGCGCAGCTGATTCGGATTTTTGAATTCACCTTACGCCGATTTTTCGTACTTAATGAGGTCCTTTCAATTTTGCCTAGCGGTAACGTATAGCTAAGTGACCAGAAGTGCACAGTTT
This sequence comes from Cheilosia vernalis, assembly GCA_949126925.1. Lineage (NCBI taxonomy): Eukaryota > Metazoa > Arthropoda > Insecta > Diptera > Syrphidae > Cheilosia > Cheilosia vernalis. The sequence goes on along the minus strand of OX421358.1, from coordinate 96,216,350 downwards.
GGACCTCTGTGAATCAAAGACTGGAGACCATCTAGCGTCCACTCATGGATTATAGTTTGAAGGTGTTACAAAGGATCTGTAAAAAATTCAAAATTATTGAACAAAATTATTATTAGAAACCTTCAAAAGTATACAACTCACCATGAACTGTGCCTGGTCTGAAATACGTTAAATCGATCAACTTTGACAGACGACTTGGTTGTTCTTTATTGCAGAAAAGAGACACATTTTTTAAGAAAATTGCACCGATTGTTCCTTAAAATTTAAATTGGCAGCAAGACAATCTGCTGAAAAACATTATTTTTACTACCTAACTCAATAACGGGAATAGATTGAGATCAATTTGTGTGAATTTAAAGAAAGAATTCCTAAAGCACTTTTGTTTTAAGAAAAATAAAGGTCTAAAAGACTATTCGAGCTTTCAAGTTTCTTAAGGAGGACGAACTTATTATAATTATGTACTTTTTAATTAATTTTTGTTTATTCGTTTCGTTTGTTCTTTTTTTTAACCTTTAAATTTGCTTCTGAATATTAACACAAAATAGGTACTAAGAGGGGTATATCTAATAATTTCAAAACCCTTCTATTCCACTTTTATTCACAATTGAGGTAAATTATGAGAAAATGTTCTTTAGAAGGGCCCTCATTTTTTTTCAATTCCGCAAAAAAACCTCTTCTTTTTTTCGTATGCAAATCAAAGTAGCCGGTTTCAAAACTCATGTATTCCAATGACATTAAAAAAGGCGGGAATTTTTGTTATTTTGAGCACACATAGGTATTTATTGTTAAACTAATTATTTATACTTCGGTATAAAGACTGAAACTTTTGAAGTTATTTTTTTATTTGTTTTTTTTTTTTGTTCCTGTTTTTGTTTAAGTACCTAATTAAATACATTGACGCTTTTTTTAAGTTTTTTAATAATTAGTAACTGTTTGTATTTAATGTTTTTAGTTAAGTTTTTTTTAATATTTAAAATTTTCTTTTAAATAAAACAAATTGAATTATATCGATAAAAAAATTTTCTTTCTTTTCAAAACTTCTCTATTCCTAAATAGGTTGAATCAAAAGTCAAACTATTCCAATCGTAATTTTCAAAACTCTTCTTTTCCATATTAATGATTTTTTTTTATAATATTTAGGTTTACCTTATAGGTTCAAAACCATAAGAAATAGATAAAGATAATTTCAAAATTGCAATGTAGCCTTCAAACCAATCGCTTATATCATTTTAGTAGCTTTTAACAGTTTTTTTTTCGTTTTACTCAAAATTCCCAAAAGTGGAAAAGAAGAGTTTTGAAATTATATACCCATCCTTGTAAAGTTGAAATAGGAAACTTTACAAACAGATCGTTATTATTTGATCAAAGTGTAACAAGGTAGTTGCTCTGCCACAATAGCGAGTGAAACCTTCGCTTATTGTTTTTGATATATCTGGATGACGAACTCAACTGCTAGAAGAGTATGTAGGCTTTTGTAGCAAGCACGGGAACTCTGTATGTGTCAATAAATCCAATGACAGAGTCGCGCTTGATCATTTTGTTTTATTTGAAAATTCGGCATATACGTATCACCGTCCCTCCAAAGAAAGCAGCCCCTTAAAGCTTCGCTCTATATCACCAGATTATCGGCCTCAATGTTATATTGCAAACTATACTTAAAGCAAAAAAAAATACTTCAACAAACCCTTATTGCTCCCGTAAAATATTTTTTTTTTTACTCAATACCGAAATCAATTAAAGATTCTCTACTAACATCCAAATCTATGAATTGGTTCCTAGAAGGTTATTCACTGATCTGTTTTAAGGAACTTAAAGCGATCATTCCTCGCAATGCGATATTTGGGCGCTCTTCAATATTATTATTGCTGATTCCTTTACAGTAACAGTGGCGTCGCGGACATGTTTTCAGAAGAATAAACATCAATAATTATAGTGCACAGCTATCTGCGAGCATTTTGGGCCTATGCTGTACTGGTAAAATGTTCATCATGAGAATTACAAAATACTCCGGGCCTCGATTTACGCTTATATCACTGTCTAAAGCTTTGCTCGGCTGCCATAAGCAACACACAAGCTGTAAAGTAGGGCCCGCGAAAGTAATAACTAATAATCTTGCGTTAAAAGGGCTAGAGAGCAAGAGTCTTAATGCATGCTTTGCTTACCTCTAGAAGGGTGTAGTTCTGCGAAAGTTGGAGAGCTTTGTAAACAAGGCTTGTACTTCACTACAAAAATTTATATTTTGTTTTATTGAACATGCATAATATAGCAAATTTTACAAGTTTGTGTCTTAAATGAAACATTTTCTTAATTTGAAACTCATACTTTGGAATCAAATGTTTTCCCTTTACAAACCGTGCGCAGGTTAAAGATTGGTAGATCTTCCGACGCCTAAGTGAACTGATCAAACTGACAATCCGACGGGACTGCCAGCTTCAACAAAAAGCGTCAGGGTCTCACTAAACATCAGTAATATCTCCCCTTGATAAATGTCTTGTGATTTCAACACGAATATTATATCACACATTATCAATAAGAAAAAGAAAAAAACATTCCTCCAAATTTGTTCTACTTCAACTTCAAGTCAATTTCTTAATTACATAACAAGATTCTCCCACACCACTAAAACCAGTCTCAATGCCATGAACATTTAGACAGAAATAAATTATTTCTAATTAAATTAATTTAACAAAAGAATAGGAAAACAACGTCATAAATAAACTCGAAAACGAAGGGCAACACCCATTCGGCATAATCAAATTTAGTTTGTCCCACGAAAATACATCACGAAATCCGATTCGTGATCAAAACACTTTGGGCCAACAGTCGTCTCAAATTTCACACAATTCGTCATGAATTCGAATTTGTAACCGAATTTTGTTAAATATTCATCGGCTTAGTGATTATCGAATGGAGGACCTATCCAACTACTTACCCGCATTCAGAGAACTAGTTTTATTTACAATAATTGAGACATTGTCTCTTCCTACAGTCACCTTTAAACAAATTCAATTTGCTACCCAAATAGAAACTCGAAATAAATCAATCCAGATCAACAAGGGAAACCCGATTAAAAATACTCGTTGGCCAACAAAAGGAAATAAGAAAGCCCTACTTATATAACAATACGAATTTATAGAAAAAGTTTTTATAAATCTATATACATTCCGTGTGATTTATTTAATTAAAATGATTTGGGTAGATTAAAGCGGGGGAAAAAAGAAAAACGGAAATCCCCACCTAGCTTAAATATAATCCCGGCGCACAAAACATTGGCCCAAATAAATCCGTGGGTGCTCCAAATCGCCTGATTTATTGTCGCCTTCGTTTGTGTGTTGGCACAATTTTCGCCCAAAATCTCTCCGTCCTAGAGACAATTGAATTTGAAAACTGTGTCTCTGTCTATGCCCAAGATGTATGTGTGTATATGTAGGTCTGCGCTGGATTTTGTCGCGACCCCTCTTCCTTGTCAAATAGCACTATCCTACAGTGAAAAATGAAAACGAACTACTAGAAAAAAACAAAACAACCTTCAGGGAGCGGAAGGAAAAAACTTTGAGCTGGGAAATTCGCACAGCTATAAAATTATTGATTAAATTTTGTTAAAAAAAAGAGAGTGGAATCAACTTTTCCACCCAGTTTTGTTTTTACTGTAAACCAGACCAAATCGAATGGATTCCCATTTAAGCTGGAAAGAAATATAATAATACAGAATTTCAATGAGAGTCCTAATCCTGCGCGTATCTAAGAGGGAGTTTCGCTAGGTCGACTGTGACTACGAGTTCATTTATTGAGGCAATAATTGCATGGGCTCAATAATGGCTTTGATTTGTGTTTTTAGTTTCAGTTTGTGGACCTCTTTTGTGGAAAGTTTGGCTGCGAATGTGAACAGGATAATTTCCTTGCTCGATCATGGGCGGGGTGAAACGTTCATCAAACAAATAAGTAAGGTCGTTCATTTTTCAAAATTCAAATGGATAGGTTGTATAGATATAATTGTGGGTCGACTTAGTGGGGGATATACGCAATCTGATTTAGCAGCTCGGTCTCTATCTAATTTCCAGTTTGGTTTGAAAATGTATTAATTATAAATAGCTCTTAACAAGGAAAACAACAGAAAGTACTAGAATGTCAACATATCATCATGAATTTGTGTCGATGGAGTTAATATTTTCAACATTTGAAGTGGGTAACTAAATGTTTGAAATTGTTCAAAATAATCCTCGAAAAGATTAAAGATTATGTATATCGACCAACAAAAAGCTATAGAAATAAGATCAAAAGTCTACTAGAAAAAGTCGTGAAATTTTTAAAAGGAAAGAAGCATTTAATACTTCTGGACTCCGGCTGCTACAAAAAGTAATTTTCTACAGTTTGAAAATTAATGCTGCGCTACACCACGTTCAGCATCAGTGTGTTGGAAAAGTATAAAAATCACCGGGTTTGTAGGGATGGTTGCAGAAAATTTATGACAAACTCGAGTTGCTAATTCGGAGATTTTTCCATCGATTGCCAACATTCCTTCCGCGAACTATCACACTTTATTCAAAATCCACAAAACTATTTCGCGATCCACAAGACTCTGCTGTTCTAAAAATCGGAGTACAATTGTCTGACATCCAGAAGCCAGGTGCCAAATCGCACATACGTGAACCTTATAATTCACGGAATAAAGTCAATTTTGCCAATTTCCTGGAGACCGCGATTCGACAACACTGTTGGAAAAAAAAAGGAAACGACTTTCGGACATCCTAAGTTTCCTAAACGTTTTTAGTATTTATAATGAAATGAGGAGAATGAAACTTATGTCATTCGAAAGGTAGGTACCTACTGTGTCATGGTTGTACAGAAATCGTTCATATGTCGTCATTAAGGCTGGTAAAATTAAGTTAAGGATTCTTAATACAAAATGCTTATCAAGCAATTGAAAGTATTTTGGTGACATTCAATTTGTCGTTGCCATGTTACCACAGTAACTCATTAAAAATTATAAGTCATCTTAGATTTGCGATCGAGCGCCTCATTAATTTTATTTGCAATTTGTAACCCGTCACTTTCGTTTCAATGATGTTACTCTGAAAACGAAAATTGTTCGACAAGAAATGTTTGCTCTAAATTTTCATAGTGACGCATTAAAATGTAAATCATGGGTAAAACTCAGTGATCTGTTTTTAAAAAAATATGAGCAGGACCTCGCTTCAGACGGCACGCACCATATCAGCTAGGGCATGAACCTTTAACAACTTGAAGTAAGTTAACACCGGAGTTCTGTGATATTCGACAGAGGTAAGTCTAAAGTCGCTGCTTTATCTTCTTCTGTAAGCCATCAGGCATTCATGAAATTACACTTGTCAAACCAGATGCTAAGCTGCAACTCTCCGCCATTTGCCTTGTATGTAGGTTGTATGTGCCTACCTCTGAGATGCATTGATAGTTCTGCAAGGTGACTTTCTCCGTCGATGTCACTTCAAGAATTATTAGAACATTGCTGAGCCTTCCCTATTAGAAGCTCTCTGCATGAAAACATTTTTTATTGCAGTCAGTGATCGATTTACACCTAGGCCCTTTAATCCAATGGAAGACTGCAGTAGGTAACTTAGGCAGATACCTTATCTTCATGGGACGGGAGCTCTATAAGTACCTAAGTATAGTTCAACTTCTTTCAGAAGGTTCCCCTTAGGAACTCCATTAATTTATTGACGTATTATGGGCTTCTTACACCGGTCGTAAATATACGTTCCAGCAGACATTTGAATTGATTGAGATGCGGCTCCTCATTAATTCCCGCTATAAAGCATATAAGTTGGTGATGTATAGGTGTTCATATAGGTGATTTCTTTTTTGTATAAACTTTACCGAAATTCTGTGGAAACACCATCAAACCCATTAGTAAAGACTGCAGGAAGCATTTACACAATAAAAATATAACTATTAGGGCAATGCTTACATCTATAGGCTCCATGCTTCCTGCAATCATTCAAAGACAAATCTATACCTTAGTTAGCTATATTAAATTGTATGCATAATTTGTGGAAATGGAACTCTATCTACACTATCTATTAAATTTTATGTATGCCGTAGCAGATGGCTGCAAATTAAAAAAGCTTTCTAAGGACTCTTTAACTTCCAGATTTTTATCAGGATGTAACTAGAGGTGGATCAGTGGGAAAACTTATGACATATGGAAAACTAAGTCGAAAAAAGGGGGCAACAGAATTTTTAAATAACTAAGTTCAGAATCTGAAAAGATGGAAGTAATTCCACAGGAAATGGCAATTATGAAGATGAAGTAAGCCGCGTATGGAATCCTTACTGAATATAAGCTAGGAGAAAGAAGGTTTTATTCAGAGGAAGCTGTGTCAACAAAAATATCTTTAAAGGTGAGATTTAATTTAGTCAACATGTCGTAATGATCTTGTTAGTGAGGTTATACAGTCCCGACATCTATGCAGCCGTTAAAACCAAAACGCAAACGGAAAGACTACAAAGCCAATGATTGCTCTGAACTAATGATTCTCTACGGTATGAAAATAGAAACTAACTATTCGATGGGGCTTTATCAGATTAGCTCTTAGATTTTAGATACCTATCGCCTGTAAAATTGAACATAAAAACGTCGCTTGCTCTTTCCTGTGTTGATATTCGTGCGATTTGAATATGTTCAGCCTTTGACACTTTTAAAAGCGTTTTCCACTGGTTAGATTTTAAATTAAGACAAATGAAATTTGCGTTCCGATTGATTTCTAAATATTTGTACATACGTAATTTACAGAAATAGATTCAACCGATGCAATGCCTTTCTTTGCAGTAGAAAAACTTCACGAAAACGGAAACAATCTCCACCAATTGTCAAACTCAAATGCAATTGTTTTGATAAATCTGAAGAGAATATGAAAAAAATGGGTGCGGGTCCGTATTCTGCTATCAAAATTCTGCTTTGCAAAATTCTGCCTTTTAACACAAAAATTCTGCTTTTTTCTGTTCTGACTAACAAAATTCTAACAGGCAATATTTTGAACAAATTAATTCTGCTAATTCCGTTTTTATTTTTTCCTATTTACGAATTTATAGAGAACAAATATTTTTCAACTTTGTCAACAAATTACAATATATTTTATATATTAAGCATTAAGGTACACAGGATGGTACCAGGAACACACCAAAAAAAAATTACCTTATATTTTCCTTTATTGGGTTTAGTTACAGAGACCTACCTACATTAATCTTCACACACTAACTAACAGAATATTTGTCTAAACCAATGGATCAAACTTAAAACCAATAACAAAACTACTTTTACCTCTTCTTCTATAACAAGTCAGTTGGTAGGTACCTTAATGTTTTACATAAAAAATAAAAAAAAAGGTTTGGAAAATGTTAAAAAGCGCGCGCTTTTGAAAAGCAGAATTTTGTAAAACAGAAGCAGAATTTTGACCTCGCCAGAATTTCGACCCAACCCGAAAAAAATTCACATACGCAAAAGTGATCTAAAATCTGAAAAAGATTGTTTTTTTGTTTGTACAAAACGAACATGAAAAGTGCTCTGAGAGCGCTTAATCGAATACAACATAAATTGCCACTCACAGTTGTCTAGTTATTTGGAATAACCAACCATTGAACAGAACGATTTGTAGTATAAAAAGGCTGGTGAACAAGCGACAAATATCAAGGATCAACACAGTACATGCTATTCCTGTGATTCTTATGTTACAATTTGCCTGAAGTACAACAAATCCTCTTTTAAAAGCGGAACGATGGCATCATGAGGTAAGTGTCGTTTGGTGAATTGAGAATACCGCCGCCATGCTTTTATTGCTGTTATCCGAAATAACCTAATTGCGTCAGTAGTGCACCTATAATATTATTTACAACTAACAGAAAGTTTATCCTTGAACTGCGCACATCATTTCAAAATCATTGCGTCACCTGCAACTCCACCAAGGACGTCAATGTTATGCGTTTTCCTTTTTTTTAAAGACAACATGTCCTTGAAATAGAAATCGAAAGTATCACCGTATATCTACCTTGCCATAATCGAGATCTAATGATAACAAGTAGGTAAATGGTAGGTATTATAAAAAAGAAAACAATTCAACACCGCTTTCGAACCACCTGTAGGTAGAAATTTCCATGCTATGTTACAGACTAATGTCTGTTATGCAATCTCATTGTCCTTGAAACAATCTCATCTCTTCGTAAATTGCCTACGTAACCTTAGCGAAACATCAATTCGCACCTCCTCAGGAAGCGGCGACAAAATCGTAGAAATCCTTGAGTTTGGTAGGATTTTTTAATGTCCACGCCGCAACAGGTATTCCCTCCCAAGATATCATTGCCATTTCGTGTGTCCTCGACAAAAAAAAAAAAAAACAGCAAACAGCACAATGAAATGGATTTTTGTAAACAGGTATGACTTTTTGACTTTTGTCAACTCAAACGTTGTCGTAGCCATAGCCATTTATGGGCACACTGTGTTCTTTTCGAAACTACTTGACCCAGCAATTACTAAAAAACTGCGTTTCCTGTTAAGTGGGCAAACAGCAAAAAACAACATGAACAAATCTAACAAGCAAAGGTCAAGTCTTACCTCGGTTTGTTTGCTCGGTTCAGGTCTTGAGTTTTTCGTACATCTTTTGCGCGAAAATGTTCTTTTTCGTTTTTTTGTTTGCAACTTTTATTGGTTTTTATTGCCACCTTGGTACGCGAGCACGACGGTCGACTGACGGGCATGGCCGCAACATAGAAGCAAAGGTAAAATGTCAAGAGGAAACAAACTAAAAAAGAAAAAAAAAAAAAAACACGCAAACAATGCAAAACTCTCAAACAAAATTTTGCGACATTTAAAGAGGCAATCGGTCGTTTGGTTTCTTTTTTTTCCGGATTGCTGTGCCGGGAATTTTTCTACGAAATCAGAGTTTCATATTTTTTTTTCGTTTGGTAGCAGCGTGATCTTGTTCCTTTGTCCGTTGAACTATTTTCTACATGACGCATTTGAAAAAGAAAGAAAACTAATTTCGTCAAGACGTTAATATATACCTACCTACAGAGGAAACATCTTTTGTCTTATAACTATGCGAACATGTTGTGTTTGTTTTGGCAACATGTTCTCGTTTTATTTTATTTTTTTGTGCCAAAATTTCTTTACTTTTGACCGCATTTATGAAATATTGTGTCTCATATGCAGATTTGTAGGTAGCGTTACAGAACAGAAATAAAATTCTTTTGTTCTTTCGTTAGGCGAGCTGTGTTATAATATTTTGCATACGAAGCGCAGACTTTTGACGGAAGGATCACCGTGAAATTTTAACATGTGAGCTGTATGGTGTGGCGACAATTACCTACTTCAAAGAAATATTACTGTTTGTATATGGATGAAGAAGGGAAAAAGATTTATTACGCAAATGCACGCGTGGGAATGGATGCACATTTATAGCGGTGCTTCCGTTTGTTTGTGAGAGCGTGCGTGCTGAACGAGTGATCAATAGAAATATGCTAGCTCTATGGAATTTTTTCTTTTCTTCCTTCCTTTATAGTTTTACTTTGAGGAGGGTGGCAGTGAAAGGTACACAGTTTCTTCCTCAAGTCTTTTTCTGTGTTTTGAACCCAAAAGTCAAATAAATTCTTGTATTATAAAAGCAGCGATATGGTTAGAGTACTAGATAAGTATGAGTGTAATATCGACAAAATATGTACTTTATTATTATAAAAATGGGTTATATACATTATGTACGATCAATATGTCGAATATGAATAATACTCGAATGTTTGACATACCAACTGCTAGAATAAACAAGAATAAACTTACTGTTGGACTGTGAACAAGCGAATAATATATACATGTCCTATTATGAACTTAACACTAAGAAAAGTGTTTGAAGTTCAACTCCAGGAACATAAATACAAAATATACATTACTTTTTCGCGAAATCTGTTAAATATTTAGGAGTCTTAAAAGTCTAACTACTGCATATAAGCTTCTCAATTCAGACGTTGGGATACGGAATAAGACTCTGTAGGTCACTTCAATTGGACTAAGCACAAACCAACGGCTTTAATAATCAAAGCATAGAGACAGATAGATATATCTTTAGCACATGTTACCTATCTTTTACGCCCCTAAATAGCTGCGCAAGAGTTCGAAAGTGGCCTGTACAAATTTTGAAAATTTCTGTCCACGAGCTTACTATACCTACTCTGTTTTTTTTTTAAGTTGGTTAGCCAGACAATCAACAAGTATTGTAGATTTGTATTTGCACCACTATAAGCGCGGTAGTTGGCCTGCAGCTGTGTAGATTCCCTGAAAGACATTCTACTCTCAAACGACAGCAGTCGGGCAAAAAATAAGTAGGTGAGCACTGCGATGCTTGAATAATAATTTGAAGCGGCCTTACGATGAAACTGTTGGTCGGTTTAATTACATTTTTCTTGCGACTATGCAATGGACGCTAGATGTCAGTCCGAGCTTTCAGAATTTGTCTAGAAACGTTTGAATCACCTCATGCAGATCGTTATTTGGATTCTCATTCTAATACCTAGACTTTTAAGAACATGCGTCGAATCGCATTATCCTTAAACTAGCAATACGTGATGGAATTTTCTGATGTTTCTGATGTGTAATATAGACATAATTCCATGAACGAGTTAAACTAAGAAACTAAGAACTTCGATGATTAGACGTCACACCACAGGTCCAAATACCGAAAGGCAATCATTTTAAGGACACAGTTAAGTTATCGCTAAGAGCCAGTAAGCAAGAATTAAGAAATGTTAGCTTTAAGTTAGATTTCATCGTTTTTGTCTAGGATATAAGTTTAATGAAGGATATTTATAAAAATGGATTTAAAAGTACAGGTGCAAATACTGCCATAAGCGTATACATTTTCGATTGAATGCATTTTCCTTTCCTCTATACCTTCCCTTTCGGGAGTATTAACGTTTTATTGAAAAACTTGCACTTGCAAGTGTTAAACATTTTTTAAAGCATTGATATGATTGATGTCGAAACCATTTTCACTGATAAATATGCTTAGATTTGTAATAAATTCCAAAAGCAAGTCAGAGTCTTTTACGAAGCTTGGTATGGAAGTCACCGTGGTTCAATATAAGATAAGTCTGAAATAGATCGGCGTAGTGGCTTGGTGGTTAGTGTGTTGAACTACTAAGCGAGGGGTCCCATCAGTTTCGAATTAAGCAAAAAACCCAAATTCCAACTCAGGGTTTTTTCCATAGCACCACCTCTCGCGAAACGTCTGACAAACATCCGGGAGTATAACAACTGTCTTGGAATAGCATCTCAATTATCCGTTTGCACTCGGTGTAAAATTGTAGATCCATTTCATTCGTTCTCACAAAACGAATGGTTGTGAGGAGCTAGGACTAGGGTTCCTACGGACCTGCTGCGCCAGCTATTAATTCATTTTTTTTTTTAAAAATAAGCTTTCAACGCTACTCGGAAAATAGCTTACCTACTGATCTTACTTCAGTAAGAATTTGGGACGTGTTTTCCAGTTCATATATCTTTTTTCTGTTAGAGGATTAGATAGTAAGTTTTAAATAATTCGGTTCTGGAGCCAACTCAATTTGTTGCCAATAGGGCTCGCGTAAAAAAAATTAGGCCGCTCGTTCACTAATGTGCACAACTCGTTAGCTGATTATGTCCAACATTTTACTCAACTCAATACTTGAACAACAAAATAATGTTCACCATACTAATTTTGGCAAAATATAAAAACAAGTTCCCTGCGTTTGTCAACTGCGATCTTGGTCTGGCTGCCCCCGACAGGCTAAATTTGATCGGTAGTTTTAGAACACCAGAAATTCCTGGTGTCGGCTTTAGAGCCTTATATACTTTGTGTTGTTGTGTTCGTTGTTCGAGGGAGCCTAAATAGATACAGGGAAAATAATGCACGAAAATGGTGAGGAGTCCTGCCAGCTTATTTCCAAATTGAGTGTGACTCTATAGGAGGTTGCATGGACTCCTTTTGATTCTATCCAAACCAAGTAGGTACTGACAAATGGAAGTACGGAGACAAAAAGAAATACGGGGACAAACATAAAGTTGGAACCGTTATAAGGTGGTGACCCCAAGTAAATTCAAACGATTTTTATTTTTATCAAGACAACAAAAATTATTCGTCAATATAAAAAATGCTGTGAATACTTAACTCACCTATAATTAATTTTGCTTTAATTTTGGAACAACAGAAACTTTTTCAAACAAACCAGTATAAGTCCATCCATTTGTTAAATTAATAATCCAGCACAATGTGACCAATGAAACGCATTTACAACTGACACCCAATTTATATCTGCCAAATTATTTCGATTAAAAAAACCAAAATCATTAGTCTTTCTCTTCGAAATCCGGAATTTAATCCGCTATGGCGATTCTGTGACTTTGTGTCCCACTCTAGCAGCAGGCAATTGTGGAATCCCACCTTCGTCAGACATCGTCGTCATTATCAGCCATTATCCCTTAACGCACACAGCCATAATCACCATGGCAACATCGCACATTAATCATTTTCAACCAACAGATCCTATGGCACTCGATTACGAGTCCAGGTCCAGTGGGTAATTTTTGTTGTTGTTTCTTTTAGTCGCTGCAAGGATTCCCCTTTTCTTGAAGCGGTGTATACTTTAAAACCGATTAAACCGTCCCGGATGCTATTGCTTTGGTGCTCCTTAGAGGATTCCATTCCCAATATTGTAATCCAACGAACGCGGAAAATAAAACTAGAAGAGGGTGGCTAACTGGCTGTGGCTATGGCTGCTGCTGTTGATTTCCAACCACCGTCGGCCGTACCGAATCGAATTTAGGATACAAAGTCGGCAAAATTTAAGAAACACAATGGCGGATTGCAATTTTGTTTTTCGTTCAAACAGTGAGAACGTGTGTCTGTTCTATTTTCAGAGAAGTAGCAGTGTGGCAACATCTGTGACAAAAGGTTGCTCTTGGCTCTGGCGCGTCGCTTCTGCTGCACACAATGGCTGGCGACTCGAATTGTTAGAAGAGGGGACGAGGACGAGACACACATAGTGGCATCATGGCCGAAATAGATTATCCATCATCGTGTCTTGTGGTATAGTGGGAGGGGCTAGATACATTTTGATAAATTGGAAATTTTGTCTGCACTTCTTTCGGAATGGCATGCTTGTGTTGTAGGTATAAACAGATTAGTGAGTACTCCAAGACAAAGGTGTATCATATTGAGGTCAGTTGCTGCAAGCTGGATTCAGCCATTTCTTCTCTATTTATTCAAGTTCAATAATAGCGCGCTCAATATTGTCACTTTCTTGTCACCATTCCTATAACAGCCCGCCCTTAAAAGCAATGAGTGTAACAGGCTCCAATTACAGGCTGTCAATATTATGCTATCTTTCAAGCCTTTGTATATACGAGTAGTATGCCAATTTGAAACTAAAGCCTTTTCTTTATATGTAGTCACGATTTTTAAAAATCCAAATCGATATAACACATTTTTTTAGGTTTTCTTCAAAACACATGCAGGAAATATGAACAAATTGTTGACTATACCTACCTCCAGGCACATACCTATTGAGAAATGGAGGGTGTACCCTAGCGGCTATAATTTGAACCCTAATAGATATACAAGTTTGACAGATCAGCGAAAAAATATACGTAAAAGAAGCTAAGCGAGATTAAATATTTAAATATTGTGGAAAATAAATACATTTGTTGATCTAAGACATACAAATAATTTTGTAAATAGTAATGAAAAATAAAGAAAAAGTGTTGAATCGAGTGTCTCATTGTGGTGTAGCCCAGTGCAACTCGTAGGTATACCTAGATAAAATGGTATAACCATGAACAAAATTCCAAAAGAAATTTTAAACACTGGATTCCTTTTAAAAAAGTGGTCAATTGTTCTTCGCATGGGAAAATCATTTCCTAAATTTTTTTAAAATATGTAGTTTACATTTTAAAGAAGGTGAAATATTAAAGCCAATTGCAAGAAATAATAAAAGATCGTTAGGTACTGCACGCGTTTGGTCAAAGGAGCATTTCCAAGCGCAGAAACCTTCCAAAGTTATCGGGAAAGTCTGAAAGCTGGGTACGCCATTGGTATTTGGCATAATGCTGCAGAATAAATAGAATATTAACAACAATTATTTAAAGAACTTTAAACAGTTCAAAAAGAGTCTAATCCTAAAAAAAAACAAAATTGTTTATACGAAACCAACGCTAATTTTTCATTCCACTTTTAACGATTCAAACCTATTTTATGGACCCGGGGTTATTTTATTTTGCATAAACAATATTTGAATTTTAGACCAACAAGGCATTTGTTACATTTAAAATAGTTTTTCATTTATAAAATAAATAAATTACCTTTACAAAAATACACGTAGGTACGGCTTACCGATAACAGATTCCTGTATGTCTGATAGGGTTCTTTTCTTTGCCACCAGATTTCGCAGGCCAACTTGTACATTTGTCAATTGAAGAAGTAGCTACATCTACCCACCACGACATCTACCGGAAGGCCCATCTTATTCCAGGACCTGAACCTTCCAGTATATTATGTATATTATCCACTCGTTATGGAAAATTTTCAAATCGGTTTGCGGGCTTTAGAAAAGATGCTTCTAAGTTCATCAGACTTTTTTTAAGCCTGGCTTGATAGGAGATATTCTTGCACCTTTCTGTCATGATCACTGCTGTCCTTCAAATTGCCAATCAAATTTCACATCCTCCTAAATCTGAACGGCAATATGAATAGACGGAAGTAACATGACCTACAAGCTACAATAACACTTATTATCATTCTCTTCGAAATCGTTTTTAACGTCGTAAACACAAAACGCATATGAAATCAACCACGGTCCTGGTCGTAAAACTACTTTTACGACATCGTTTCGGGAGCAGCAGACTGCACGCCCCAGACTAAGCCCTACAATTATGCTGATATGGTTAAGTATATCAGCGAGGTGGTTGATTCGGCGAAGTTAACGACTTTATCACACCTCGTTGCGGTAGGTAAGGTAATAAAATTATTGTATTTATGTATTTATCATCATGATGATCGCCATCATCGTGCTACTGGGGCTGGTCGCACCGCTACTTCGTATACATATAATCGTCATCAACATCGGCATTGTTCACGTTGTCACGGTTGTCCCATAAAACTTTTCAATCGTCCGTCAAGCCGTTCGTCAATTGTTGTCGTTGTCGTTGGTCGGCTTAAACAGCGGGCTTCTTTAGGCCTATACATATACAGTCGCCAACCGTTGTCGTCGTTGGGTTTGGGTGGCTTGCCGTGTTGGGTTGGTTTAAAATTTCAACTTTACAATGTGCGATCGATGTTGACAATGCATCCGCAATTACAACGAGTTAAACATTTCAATCACGATTTACGGTATTTCATTAATATTTTCAACTGGAATTGAGAAGCGATTTTTTTTTCTATTTAATTTCATTCATTCTTTCTTTTCGCTTTAATATTCATCAAGGGTATTGGGAAAACAGAAAAAAAAAAAAAAAAAAAATAAAAAAGAATTCTGCATGCAGTGTTAGAGAAGAGAATGTGTAGAAATGTTGTCTGCGCAATATGTCGCGCATTCGCATTGTTTGTGTGTTCATTTGGAAGCGTTTGTTTTCGTTCTTTTTTTGGCAGCAAGACTCAACGAAAAAGAAACGAATGAGAGCAGAAGACCATTTCAGACACCTTGGCGGTTGCTTATTATGCAGTTCAGGATTGATTTGTAAAATGTGGAACGTGATCGAATTTTGGTGTTCCACGTATGGTTCGGTTGATGCAATTTAGGGAGTGCTATGTTGGACAAATGCTAGACAGCTGATTGAAATGAATACATCGAGTGGAGATGGTAGAAGCGATTTCGAAAAGGAATGGCATGCGGTCGTCTGCAATGAAGGCGGGTATAAGTTAATGGTACTCTGTCTATTTTCTAAAGGCTATAGTGATTGCCTTGACTAGGGCAAAGTGTCTCCTATGAAACAAATCCTCCTGTTAACTCTATGAACTATTAGTTGAACTAAGATCTCTGCACATTCAAACTTGGTTTAAGAATGGGAATCATTTAACTATCGAGACTTATTGATATGCATCAAAAGTTGTTCATGGTCCTTACTAAATAAGCTGGCTATCACCTAAAAGGGTCGTCATTAAGCACTTTAAGTCCATTAGCATCAACTACCTATCAGGCAAAGACCCGTCACTGACATCAATGAGCCCCACATCTAATTGGATATAGGGCTTGAGCTACATATAGTCTTTGTGAACCAAGTTTGGCTAAAATTTGGCGAAGTAGGTAGTGGAATTTGCTTAAACACCAAGCTACGACGTTTCATTCCAACGTTGAGTCCGTGCTGCTATACGGATGTGGCACTTGGAGAGTGACCATACTACTATTAGAAGAAAGCTTGCGTTAATAGATGTTCGTTGGAGATGAGAGAACTGGCCACGGACGTATTGGCACAATCATATACAACGACGAAAGTGGCAGTGGATTGGTCAAACTTTCCGAAAAGGTGACAGGTTCATAGCTAACCACGCGATGCAATGGAACCCTCTTACTCAGGATGGCAGGATACGCGGCGGTCCTAGAAGTACATTTTTTTTTTTTTTTTTTTTTTATAATTAACACGCACTAAAGTGGTTATGACTACTCTTATGGTGTAGTTTGAAGTACAAAGCGCGGGCGTTAGGGAAATGGGGATAGAGAAGATAGAAGATTCCGATGCACATTGGTTTTAAATGTCTGTAAATTGAACCGAGGGGGAAAGACAGAGCCGGGCAAGGCGTTCCACATTCGCGTGGTACGGCTTATGAAGGAATCTCTATATTTCATAGTACGACCGAAAATAGGCTGAAGGGTAAACTGATGGGCATTCCTGGCTTGGCGAGTATTGCGGTTGAATTGCTGAAGGGGTGGAATGCAGCTGGCGATTTCACTTGAGCACTGTTTGTAGAAATAGCGATAAAACAATGAAAGACATGTTACATTTCTGCGATGTTCGAGCGAATTTATAGAATTCGCTATATTTGTGTCTCCAATGAGTTTTAAAGCACGATTCTGTATCCTATCCAGCAGGTGCAGTGAGGTTTTGGGCGCACCAGACCAGATATGAGAGTTATACTCAAGTTTGGGGCGAATGAACGCCTTGTATATGGCAGCCAGATCAGAAGGGGTAAAATATTTCTTGCACCGTTTGAGGAAACCTAGACATTTCGCAGCGTTCTTGGCGACTTCGTGTATGTGGTCATTCCAACGAAGTTTGTCATGGACACACATACCGAGAATGGAAAGTCTTTCGGTTTCGGCGATGCAAGTGCCATTCATGGATAATGGCTGAGGATTCTGGTTTCGCTTTAATGACAGCAGACAGCATTGTGTTTTGGAAGCATTAAATTCCACTCTATTGGCTAAACCCCATTTTATAATGCTGTCGAGATCGGAATTTAATGAACTTAACATACGTTGCCGTTCCAGTTCTACGGCCGAAGAGCAGGGACGAGAGTCTTGGAATGAATATGAGAAGCTGAGGGTGCTGTCATCGGCGAAGGAGTGGATTGGATTAGAAGTTACAGACAGGAGATCATTTATGAAAATGAGAAAGAGAGTCGGAGACAAAACGGAGCCTTGGGGAACACCAGCATTTATATGGTGAATTTCAGACTTGAAGCCATCCAATACAACTTGAATTGAACGGCCAGAGAGGTAGTTTCTAATCCATTGAAGAAGAGACGCATCGATACCATATGCACGCATTTTCGACAAAAGAGCTTGGTGCCAAACTCTGTCAAATGCCTTTGAAATATCAAGCGCAACAATTTTCGTTTCACCAGAGTGATGTAGAGATTGGTTCCACTTTTCGGTGAGATAAGCCATCAAATCACCAGTGGATCTGTTGCCACGAAAACCGTACTGCCGGTCATTAATGAGTTTTCGTGATTCAAGATATTTCATGAGCTGACGATTTATCAGCGTTTCCATGACCTTAGAAAGAATGGATGTAAGTGCTATGGGTCGGTAGTTGGTGGGAGAAGAAGATTCGCCTTTTTTGGGGACGGGCTGGACAAATGCTGTTTTCCACCTTCTCGGGAAGAGTCCATGGCGTAAAACAGTCGAGAAGGAAGCACGGCAACTAGGAAAGAGTTGGGTAGAGCTAAGGCATATTGCCATCAGAAACCGCACACGATGGCGCGTAGGCGTTGTAGAGGCCCTTGGACCCACAAGGGGATATAGGACATACGTAAGTAAAGTAAGTTTGGCCACGTACGTACGTATAGACATACCTACCTTCCCATGACCGAATAACATTTTTTGTGCCAAACTTAAAAGATCCCTGAGAGAACTAGAATTATCTTGTTTATCTCCGGTATAAGTTTGAAGCTCTAAGCCTTCTTTTTAATTTGCACTCGATTAAAAATACCCACACAAAAAACATCCCTCACTTGTTGTGAACAATTTATTGCAGAAAATAACGTCAACATTTGTTTAAGATTTAAATTCTTTTCCAGCATAAAGTAAACTAATTTGCACCCACCTACATGCCAGTTTTTGATAATTAATTGCTTAAGTCCAATAAATCAGAAGTGTTATTCACGTGTTTGTAAAACAAGCGAATTAGTCTAATTCAAGTTGCCGAATCTGCTGAAAAACTCTCTCTCTCTCTCTCTCGACTTGCTTTTGGTACTAGCCTTCTTTTATATATTTATTGATTTTTGACTAAATAAAATTTTGAATGTCCTAGACTGCGATTATACGGTCCCTAACCAGTTCGTTTACTTAAATGGCGCTGCAGCTCGAAATAGAGCAATCAGATTGATAATCCTAGGTTTGTAGATCAGAGTGCAGAATTCAGAGTTAAAAGTCGGTCGGAACGCAGAGACTTGTAAATGATCCACTTAGATTAGACCGAACATTGAAAATGAATAGGTGAGTGAGTAAATATTAATTATGATGTCTACAGATATTTACTTCGGACGTTAAAAGATGGATGGGATCTAGCTGCCGCAGTCGCTGGCTATTGGCAGACATTTTCTAGAAGAAGATATGTCATCACAAACATTAACTTCTCCTTCACTAAAAAGCTCAACCTTTGCCCACCCTTCGAACCTATAAAGTACCTAATTTAAAAATATATTCTTTAGTTATTTAAATAAGCACATTAGCTATAGACTTGCGTCAACCTACGTTGTTTGATTAAAGCTTTTATATTCAAAAGATCAGAAAAAAAGAATTAAAAATAAATAAACAAGCCTCGCAGAGATTTATTACCGATCGAGATTTTTTTTTCCATTCTTCTCAGTTGTTTCCATTTTTTATTTTTTTTTTTTTTGCTTTTTGCTGTCCCCAGGGGGAGATCCGCATAAGTATACCCCAGCTAGCAGTCGCAGCTCTGGTTAAGTAAAAATGAACAACCAAAAAAATGTTAAGAAAAATAATTTGTAACCCCAGCAGATGCGAGAAAAAGATGAATGTATCTTAAAGATACACATGCACAACTTTATCTACATATGCATCACCTTTGACGGATTACTTGCGGATGAAACATGTTTTAATGGCGTTGATTATAAATTTTGTTCAGCCGATTTTTTTTCGTTGTGTTTCTTGAATATAAAACGAATTAAAAGATTACCTCACGTTGCCCAGAAGGTGTGTACGTGTCCTACACATGTATGTGTGTGTGTGTTTATTTTTATTGCTCTTGACTTCAATGTCCGGGAAGAGGAAACATGAAATATCCTCATGTTAAATACTGTAGTTTGTGTCGTCTTGATGCGCCTTCTCGCCCCATACACTCGCCTTGCACACCACACCTTGGGGCCCAGTCAGTAGTAGTTGTCGCCGCGCCACTTCTTGATTAACCTGCTGATCGGACTCAATGTACGAGATGGATACATGGCCATAAGGTGATACTTGGCAAGACTCTTTAAAATTGTCTCCTTTCATATTTTGTATACCTAGTGGAATTCAGTGTGAGATGCTCGGCGTACATACGGTGTGTGATTATACGAGGGAACCATACTGAGAAAAAAAAAAAAAAAAAAAAATGCGAGGAGATGAAGCCAAAAGCAGCAAATAAAAAAAAAACTCAAAACAGCGATAAATCAGGTGACAGAAATTAATTGAGTTATTTTCTTGCACCACATCTTTGACTCGGGGATTAATTTGTATACAGTGATGTGCGCGGGTATGGTCACTGGTGCTGGTGGACACTGAATACTTTTACATCATACTCATACCTACATAGGAGCAATTTTAGTGAAAATACCGAGTAGGTGAAATTGTTGGAAGTGAGTATACTATAGGCTATTATATGGCAAAGTGTCTTTAGAGGTCAGAAGGTCCAAGGTCAGAAGAGCAACAGATGACTAATAAACGTCATTGCTATACTGATGACTGCAACAGATGACTAATAAACGCCATTGCTATACTCAATTTAGTCGAAAAGAATACACAATTGATCCCAAAGATCCTCGAAAGTGACTGGGGGAATAGATCTCTTTAGATCTTACTTTCCCAACCAATAGTTTGTTCGAGTTTTTATTTTTGGGACTGAGAAGGGAACTGCAACTTTATGGTGAATCTAAACTAATGTATTGAGAAGCTCTGGACAATATAAATAATTTTGTCTCTCTCTAGGAGCAGCACTTGAGACCCCTACTGCTCAGTAGTCAAAACTCGATCTCATATACGCATGATTTGACGTAAAAGCTTCGCTTGGAATATGATACTCGATAGCTTATTGTGGATTAATCCGGATCTAGGATTGGTCAGTTTAAAATTCTTCAATCGAAACCTACATCTATTGACAAAGGACTCCTGTAAAATGCTGCAGCAGCGGAATGAGACAGTTGTTTCTCCTTTATTTTTTTTGAACACTCGCAAACCCCACCTGACGAAAAATACATTTTTCAGATACCCATAATTATAGCTATCTCGAATTTTCCTATAGTTTTTCTTCTTCTGCTTAAAAGTGTGCTCTCTTTAAACTGTCAATATCCACACTTAGTCGGTGGAAGTGCTATAAATAAATCACACAAAAAACTACCTTTGCGCAATTTTAAACTCAAAGGACGCACCAATACAGGCATCCCTAAAAGAACATTACCGTCAAATGTCAAGCTTTCACTGATTTATTTACTCACCGACTCTACAAAAGAAAAACCCGTCGGTAATAAGATAAAATGCCTGACATTCTTCTAATAACATAAAATGCCCGCCTATATCGTTCAGTGTAATATTTCACGCAATCACATGTGCTCCATCAAGCCAGAGGGCGTTCAGATTGCGTGTAATAAAAGACCACAAAATAAACAAAAGAAAAATATTATAATATATAAAATACCTACCCTCCATCAAAAGGAATAATCTTTAGAACAAAGTCGAAAATTTAAATTATTTAAGGCTCACGAATGCAAAAGAAACAAAAAACATACGAATAGAACACGTAATCTACATTGAAACCTATCTTGTTACCTATACACATAGAGAGTGGTCGACAAGTTCCATTCGTATCGTGTGACTTTAATTCAAAATTCCACACCAGAAAACACACCCAGTGACCCTAATTTTATCCTTGGAAACTTTTCGCTGTTTTTGTTTTGCCCTTCCGTTCGGTTTGAACTTCCGCATTTTGGGTTTTCGCTAGCTGTAGCTGTGTGTGTACAAAGAGCTGCTCCTTTATTTTTCGTTTCTGTCTTTCGTTCTGAATAATTTTTTTTATTCAACACATCATCACAATAACAATAAGTAAGAACAAAAGAATAAAACGAACAAAAATAATGATACAGTAAATTAAATTTGGTCGACTTTGTCCGAGGAATTTAAAAAATGTCCTGCAGGACGGTTGGAAAAGAAGGAATACTCATTTTCGCCCTTCTTTCCGAGCATGAACTTTGTTAATTTGTCGAAGAATATTACAATTCCTTTGCGTTTTCTGCTCCTCGAAAAGGGATGAGGGATAAATTGTGTTCGGACAAAACCCGTGCGGATGAGTCAAAAATAAGAGAGAGAATATTTTTAGCTTGATAAACAGGTTTTCTTCGAACTTGGGAACCGTTAATACTATACTATCCTTCATGCATACAGCATGTTCTATATTCTTTATCGTACATTGGCAAGGATATTTGCGCCACATCGTTGTTTATTTTTCTTGTCTTGTCGGAAAGCAGTTGCATATGTGTAAGCCCTGGCCATGATAAGAATCACCCTCTCCATTTAATTCTTCCTCTGACAGAGTTGTGTCAGCTTGTGTATTAGCCTGCAGCAGCAAAAGGATCCGTCGCTATTGTGCGTGGTATATGGCACTAAGCTGTTTATATATATATGTATAGCTATCTACCATGCTCTCTATGTGTGCTATCGAATTAAACTCGGGTAATTTAAATTTCCAGGACACAGTCGCTTGCTTTCATTATAATACAAGACTCATAGATAAAATATAAGATATGCCTATCTAAGCATTTGGTCTCCGAGGGATATAAATATGGTGTATACGGTAAGGTTACGAAAAGGGGAAAAATAACTTTATCGACTCAGGGGCGATAGTTGGAGTTGATTAGTTCTTATCTACTCTACTAGCTGATGCGTGTGTGGCACAGTGTGGTGCTGTAGGGTAGCATGTGGGGTTAGTTGGAATATTCTTAAAGAGAACGTTTTGAATGAAGCTGGCACGATTTAGCTCAATCTTTTCTGGATGACTGAACTCCATTTAGATATTGGCTCGAAAATATAAAGGAACTTTCAACACCGAGCCGAGAAAGACATTTCGTTGCTCCCATTCATCTCCGTTCGAGAGATCGTTCCGCCCTCAGATGATCTTAGAGTATGTTCATTATACATTTTAGAGAGGATGAAAGTTACTAACTATCACCAAGTCGTTTGGTAGGTACCAGGCTTGTTCTACTGAGTGTGGTGTCAGCATTCCTTCTTTAAAAAAAAAACTATAATACATAGGTACATTCCAATTCATTAATTTTTATTAGTTTTTTAATCGTATGTGTAAACTTAAACGAACATTCCTAAATTATTTCTTCACACACATTTTTTTTAAAACAGAAGACGTCTTATATTTTTTTGGCATGAGATCAATCACCTTGTCCGAATATCCGAATGAACAGATATCAATCATGGCAAGTGATCTTAATCTACAATTCCCCTTAACGCTTCGGGACACTGTTCTAATCATTTTCATAGTTGAAAAGTTTCCTTCAACACTATAGTTGTGGTCACTGGAAGCGCGGCCAAAACCGATAGCAAGAAGTTTATACCTCCAAAGTAAGTCTTGTCACGTATATCAAGCTATTTCAAAACATCGGTAGAAGGAACACTCGACGATATTTTTTCGCACCACAGAATGTACTCAGCTTTTACAGCTGACAACGAAATTGCATTATCAAAGTAACATGTTAGCTTTTCCATTTTGATCACTCGCACAACTACAGCAAAACCTGGGAGCAGAGCTTGAAACGATGGTAGAATCTGTCCTTCTGCTCCTGCTTGGAAAAGATTGCCAATTATTCTAGAAGCTTAAAAATGGTTATTAGATGATGAAAAATTATTCAAAATTGATTGCCAATAATTGCCAAAAAATTCAAAAATATTTGTGGTTATTCAAAATGATTGCGGATCATTTAAAATGATTGATAAGGAGCTGAATTGAGTCCGAAATATTCATAATGATTGCAAAGGAGTGCAAATGACCGGATATAAATGCATTCGTCTGAACTAACATATGTGATTGGTAGGAAAAGAATGCATCCTAAAATGATTTGGATTGGTGATTTCAGTTTGCGAGCGTAGTATGCCGAAGTGATTTCAAATAAAAACATGCATTTGGAGTCAAAAATGAGAGTTCATAAAATGAATTGTAATTGATTCCGTTCCCCTACATCGCTTTACTAAAAATCGTTCTATACACTTGAAGTAGAATACTATCAGTTCGTCATGCTAAAGTCATTTAAATTACACTCCAATATTTTTTTACGAAAAATTCCTCGCTGATCCATTAAGTCCACTTCAACCGGGGTTAGTTAGTAGCTTTTGTTCATTTAAATTTTAAAATTGAAAGCCACTCTGAGCTATTTATAATAAATAGCTAGTTGAACATAATTCACCTCAATAATTCAGTCCTCCATACCTACATATTTTATTAAATTTTAATGAACTTTTGCAGTAGATAGCTATACCTACGTTTTTTTTTGTAGGTAGGTATCTAAAAAATGAATTTGAAATTAAAAAAATAAAAATACCGACAATCAACTTGAATGCAATGAACGCACTGTCATACAGAATTTTCCAAAAATAACGCAATTTACTCGTACCAAACTCATTTCGAATTTATCGAAATCTATGTGCGTGCGGGCGTGCCCACCCCTCATAGCCATCCGTGTCCGAGCAGCCAGCCGGCCAGTGTATGCTAGACCCAGAGGGAAATTTATATGCGTAGTTATGTATAGATGCTTTTTAAAATGATACCCACTTACTGCAACAATACACTCAAAGGCTATAATTTTCCAATTAAGCGAAAATGAGCGATTTATTTGCCATGAAATCAGTGAGAATCACCGATAAAAATCTCTTCAACTCTTGCTATATACGTGAGTGTGTGTGTGTGTCCATGTTGTAGGTGGTGTTGCCGTTGAATTATTTATACCGGTCACCATGGCCCGCCACAAATAATACCCAGGGGAACTAGCCAAAGTGCTGGCACGATGTAAGGGAACCAGTAAGCACACATACACCACCTGGGAGCTTTTCATGAAATTTCCATCATATTTTTGTGGTTTCGTTTTTTTTTTTTTTTGTAAATTCAACCGGGAGCGTGCAAATTGGAACTGCGACTATGAAGTGGGCTCACTGGCAGACAGACAAACAGACTGTCGGATGGAGCGAATAAATTTATGCAAAAATCCATCGAGTTGTGTGATTTTATTTATGGGAAATTGTTGAGGGTGCCTCTCAGACAAAGTAAAGGTCCTGACGTATATATAGGTATATACAGATACAATATCAACCCTTGCTGTTTTAATACAGTTTCCCACATAAATTCACACTATACATGCGGCATCCGAGAGTGAAATGGTAGGTGTTGCAGTGTTTTCATTGTTTTAATGGGATACTGGGCACATACACATACATACCACAGTCGTATACCGGCGAATGCAGGGGGAGTAGGGAATTTTTTTTTTAATTTGCATGCGGAATTGGCCGGCATGCAACTTGAATATTCGATCAATGTTTCCTTTCTTTTCCGTGTATGCTTTAGTTTAAATTGTAGTTGCCGCCGCCGCCGCCGCCGCGCCGTCATGTGTGCTACAATGTGGCTGGAAACAGACACACAGTGTACATGATGTTCGTTCAGTTGTGCAGAGTGCGCGCATATCGTGCTATTATGCTACTTAAAGGTGACTAAACGAGAATTTCCTTTTTAAATTAGTAATGCGGTGGCGTTGCCGCTGATAGCGTTGCGCGGTAATTTCGGAAAGAGTGTGGGTTTCTTTGGAATTTAAAATTTGGCTTCGGGTGGGTTTGGTTATTTTTACGGGGTTTTCCGTTTTTGATCTTGTCAGAAAGAGATTTTTCGTAAGAGGGACATGGATTGTTTGGCCCACGGTAACATCTCGCAGTTTGTATGGGAGGCTTCTCTTCTGGTGACTGGGTGGACGAAGGTCAGTAGCTATTGAATCATCGGCATTGTGTCTAAACAAGGTGCGATTAAAGGAAAAATACTGCTCCTGTCATATCTTTTAATAGGTAGGTGTAAACCTCTCAATTAAATACAGAAGACTTGACTTATCAACTTACGTACTCATTCGGAACTATATAGTATAGGTATTAGCTTTGTATATACATTCCTATAGTAGCGCCAATCCAGTAGTACCAGTAACCTAATAGGTGTCGCTACTCATACCAAATCGAGAAATAAATTACTGAGAGCTTTGAGCCTATGATAATTTTATTCCTTATAAAAAAGCTTTCGTTGAGATTTTTACTCCTTCATTCATTAGAAAATTTTTTGTCGTTGGGTTTCGATTTGTATTTGTTGTGTGAATTTCTTACAAATTTAAAATATTACAAATGTTTTGTCATTTCAGAATTCATGTTTTATGCACCTACACAATAGGCTCCTTAAGATAAAAAGCCGCAGTGCCAGAGCCCCTTGAAGGCTCTCCCGCTTCATAAACTACCTACTTCTATAGTAGCTGAAAATACTACATTGCTATGTTGACGGATTTAGACAATTGGCAAACAAATCTTAGATATCTTAAATATGGCAACCAGTCCAAAATATACAAATTATTTTCTTTGACAAAATCTATAATAAATAGTAGATATGCCAGACTTTCGTTTTCGTCGGAACAAACAACAAAAATATTACTGTTGTTTTGTTTATCACATCAATTTCGTTCGTTCAAATATAGCTTTTGTGTTGACGAAACACCGATAAAAACTTAAAGCTCCGTCTAAATTAATTAAGGGCACAAACCAGTTTTCATTATTGAACGATTGAAGCGCCAAAGCTGCCGTGGGATACTGGTACAACATTTTTATTAGATTTCTTGGCGCTACTATAGGAATGTGTATACAAAGGTATTAGCCTATTCAATTATTCCGAACACGTTACTTTATGTACATTGTACATTTCACATCAAGGCTCGTGATGTTTCTCCCTGAACTATTGTCAATTCCCTCGAGGTAGCCGAAAAAAATATAGTAAACCTGCTTTGCTCAACATCTCGATATGTATACAGCTTATTGACCACGTAGTTGCATCTTTTCTTCTCCCTCAAACACGGGACCGATACGCTGTTGAAGACTTTTTCTTTCGAAGGAGCCGTGTATTACTTCCTTTAATGTAACCGTTCGCCATTAGGCCCCGTAATGAAAAACTTTAAGCATAAACTTTGTGTCCACATTCAATTAGAATCTTGAAACAGATGTCGATATAACCCTATTTGAATGACTCAACGTGGTAGTAAGCAGACGGTCTGATGATTGTCTCCCACAACCGAGCTGAAAGATTTCACCAGCCAGATTGCAAAAAAGTCTTAAAGTAATATTTCAAGAACAGCTGTCACAAACATGTATACCAACCAGAAGCAGTATAGCTGTTCTAAAGGAATGTTTTGGCCAGGTTTGCAACCAGATGTCAGTATTTGATTTATGTGCTAAAGTTCGCCTGGTGGTAAAAACTCTACCATTATATTGACCTGGCTTATGCACAAAAAATAGAAAAACTAATAATTATAAACATCATTGCATCTCTGCACTATCTTCCCAAGAAGAAAAAAAAAAAATAAAATAAAAATAGGGCAATTGGTTCTTCAAATGGTACTAACTATTCACTCCAAACTCGATGTATATGAGCAGCGTTACCACCTGAAAAGTATGGTCGTTTGAATTTTGGTATATAAACCTGCCTGTGTTTTCTTCAAGACCCACAAATTTGAGCTTTTCTTCAGTCGCCTTGAAGTCGTCTATTTCGTCACCTTTTGCAGCGATGTATACCGTCGATTGTAGCTGCGAGGCGAGATTTTGAAAAATTCGTTATCACCTGCCCTAATTACAATCTTCTCAAAAATTGCATTGAAATCTGTCTGCACTCAGTCAGGTCCATTGTACTACAGATTTAAACCACTTTTTGAGTGTGGTCTCCTACCACTATTCCAAAAAAAAAACTTTGATATAATAATTTTCTCTTTTATATTTAAGTGGCCGAGTATATTGCCATTGAATAAGCCAGATGCAAGGATCCACTTTATGTAGCCCGGCGCATTTTTTAACAAGCTCTTCTATACATACCTATTCGAAGCTCCGAAAGCTAAATTAGGCTTTTAGTATAGGTAAGTAGATTGAAAGGCGGACTACAAATTTGTTGCCCTGAGCTGGCAAAATTGTTATCAAGGCTTTATTGGTTAGTAATTTATGGCAGAAGGGCTTGGAAAGTGCGAACAGTAAATTGGATTTGATCTTACATGCGACATTAAACAAAATTTTGCCTTCATGGTACCTACTTACAAGCAACCGAGCCGCAGTTTTCTGATTCAAAGTCATAAGATTCTGACTCTTTAGTATCCTCAGTCTTGCCTGTGTGCACTTACCAGCCTTTTGGATAGTAGGTTAAGTAATGTTAGGTTAGTTAATAATATATGCTAAAAGACGATTCAACGCTGCAACCAACAGCCGAAAATGATTAAAATGCCTGTTACATTTGCATTTAAATAGTTTCTCAGTGAAGCGTCAAGTTGTAACAACAACAGCGAAGCATTAGTCTCCTAACTTCAACTTCAATAAACCTACACCCAATATCAATCATAGACAAAAATATTTACTTCTTGTTTTAAGTCTAACTCACCTAATAGGTATGCAGGCGCTCTCCAATAAGTGAAATTGCTATTCCATTTCCACTTGTCAACTTGTCAAGAGATCAAGGAATAGTTTTAACTGCCCGTGAAATTGTCTTAATTGATGTCACGGACAATGTTTATTGCTGGACTCTTTTTTTGTAGGCGAATACCTATATTTTTCATAAGCTGATGTCCTTAATTGTATGAGCATTACCTAATTCGACAAACCCGTATTTTCCGTCTCGTAAGGGA
This sequence comes from Cheilosia vernalis, assembly GCA_949126925.1. Taxonomy (NCBI): domain Eukaryota; kingdom Metazoa; phylum Arthropoda; class Insecta; order Diptera; family Syrphidae; genus Cheilosia; species Cheilosia vernalis. The sequence continues at coordinate 96,187,758 of OX421358.1, read as the reverse complement.
TTCGACTTTTCCGTTCCACCACCATCACTTACCTCATCAATCTCCGCACATGCCAAAGAGTTAATTAAATCAAAGTATCTCGTACGACATGAATTTCCATCCAATTATCTGCTATATGGGAAATGCATCTCTTCCTCGTCTATTTTTACAGAAAATCATTAGCCCACGAAAATTAACGAAAAGATTCTTTCCTAGGCAGCCCCTCTTTGTCGGATGAAAATAGCAACAACCCATCTCTCTCTCCCTCTCGAATTGAAAGGATTCTGCGAGAGTAGTTCATAATTCACTCGGAAAATTTAATTCAATTAAAAATAAATTTGCATCCCGAGATTTGATGCACGTTGCACTGCAGTCTGCACAAATTTTCTGTTGTCCCGAACTGCAACTGTAACAACATGCAGATGCAATTTTATAAATTATTTTTTTGTAGTTTTTTCTAGTTTTCTTAATTCAAGAATCAAGACTCAAGAGCTTCCTGTTCGAGTTCTGACTGCGAGAGTGCGAGACTATAGAAAAACTAAATAAACCCCGCCTTCTGGACGGAGGAGATGTGGGTTTGGTTTGCGTCTGTGTGTTGGATGTCAAAAAAATTATTTTAATTAAAAACTTTGGGGCCATATCATCATGGCCGCTGCCGCCACCACTGCCGCCACGATGTTATTTATGTTCACGACGATATACAAGTGTATTTGGCTTGATTTATTACCATGTAGTTGGTGATATATGCGTGTGCTTTTTATTTCTCGCCTCGGTTTGTTTTTTTTTTTTTTTTTTCGTCTTTGATTTCTTTATTTTGTGGATGTGTGTTATTTTTTTAATTCACCTCAACACAAAAGGTCTAATTAGCTGGTGAATATATTTTCGAGGAAAAATGTTGTTTGACTTTCGGCAGCGCGATAAAGTTCAAAGGTGCCAGTTGGCATATACCGATTTATTAAAGTATCTTTTGTTATAACTTATAAGTGTAAGTATGTACAAAGATACACTACTGTATAGTGTACCTATATATTTGTGGGCAATATCTACGACACGATATCCGTGTGCGGTGCACAGTTGCTAGCGAAATAAGCTATCGATTTAACTATTAATCATTGTCTTAAGGGCACACTCTGGCATATCACAGTCACTGCACATTCGGTAACAACATCGACGACGACGACAATGGCAGCGGCGAGGAAGCGCAACACGCAGGAGAATAGGTGATTGAACTTGGTGCAGTTGGTGTGGTTGAGATCTATGCAGACACAGTGTACATGGGCATTTCTGAGTAGATCCAACTATTGGGGTTGTAAAAATAGAATCGAAGTGGAATGCATTTCTACTAAAAATAGTTTTTGAGAAAGGGTGAGCTTACTATTTGAGATACAATTTGGATTGAAAGAGTTTTCGTCTATAGGCTGTGGGTATAAGTGATTACATCCAACTTTGTCTGTGCTAGATAAATAACGTATAAGTATATGGATATTGTAACAGAGTTGTTGAATTATTTTCATTAAGCGTTTGGGTGTACATTGTACACTTTCAACTGCTGGATTTAAAATGTTCGAAGCCACATAAGCAAAAAATCATAAACGATTAACGATTGCGGTGGAACTGATAAGGAATGTTTATTATTGAAACCACCTGCCAAAACAATTGAACAATTAAATTAAAAAAAAATTCAGTTGCCCCAATATATCTGTGACAACAAGGAAAAACAGCATAAGTCGACTTATTCGGAGTTAATGTTACCATCGGTTGCACCGTACCTACCTTCTCTATATGTTATATTTTGTTCATTCAAATATCTCTTATACGGTTGCTGTGTTATGGATCAGGAAAAAAAGGCATAAGTTGTCTTCCGCGATATGCATCAGGTAAACCTTTATCCTGTACTCCTGAAAAGTGGCTAAAAATGTCATTTTTATCTCTCTGCCACTGTTCAAGAGACTCTCTGGGCTTGGATTTCACCTCAGTTCTTCTCAGTTTACGATTTCTATAGTCGCAAGTGCTTGTGGACGACCTGTTGCATCGTCTGGGTCTGAGTCTACAGAAGTCAAAATATATTTGGTCATCTACCAGCCAGTGCTGCACTCGGAAGGCTGAAGAGCCCTATTAAACGTGCAGCTCTGTTTTTAAGGTATATACATTAACTGACAAAAGTAAGCTGTTATGGCCTTAGTTACAAGACCTCAGCGCATAACAAATAATAGAGCTTCGGAAATCGACAGACAATGTTTTAGGACATCTGAGTTAACTATCGTAGATATAATTGTAAGTACCTACTGATATATAAAACCCCTTCAAAGAGCTAATTAACAGAGTCTTTCACAGTAGTAACCGCACATACAGAGCTGTTGGAACCTCATCAGAGACAAACAAAATCACAGCCCAAATGGGAATCAAAAGTAAAAGCATCTTAACGCCAGTAATGAAAGAGCATAGATGGCTTGCTAAATATCATAAGCTCTAAGAAGCTTTGTAAGACCATTATTCTTAGCTTGCACCATCAAGTGAAGCAGGTCGGCCACTGTTTTGTCTCCTTAGCCTGTTAGTACATTGTTCCAGGGCTGACCACCATTTCAGGTATGATCTCTTCAGTCTGTCGATCAGTTGTTTTACTAATCAAGTCGAATGATTCTTTTCAGCTTTCAGCTATTTGGAAGGCAGTCAGCGTTTTCGTTACCTTCGATCCCAATAATATTATGTTCTCGAACCATTTGCAGATTAAATAGTTTTTTAGTTTCAGTATAAAGCCCAGTGCCAACGATGTTGTGATGTTCGTCTGTTCTATGCGTCTGATCAAAGCCTGATTGTCAAGTGCTATAAGGATAATTCTTTCGTTTAAATGACCTTCTATAAGTAATCCAACGATTGCAGCAATCAATCATCTCAGCGCATTATACGAAAGAGTATTTCCCAGTTGCAGTTCATCTGGGCCGTATCTACGTTATGTATTCTATTCATAGATCAATTAAGCCGATTCGGGTTGAGTTTCAGTTATTGCTTTGGGGCAATTTCGAAGCTCCAACTATTTTTAAAGGGCAAGGGGAATAGTTGCGTACATTCATGTGGTATCACAAAGGATCTTATATTTAGCGTTGCCAGACGTTCCGGCTTGAAGGGGACATTTCAGATTTAAGACAGAATTGCACTAAAGTCGAACTAAAACTTACCCTAAAAAACGACTGTAAACTTATTGTTTACAAACCACTCACTGCATTCTAAATTGATCTTAAAAAGTCTTCCATCAAGCACATCTAGCATAAGAATGTGATTTTGCAAATTGACAGCTGTCATTCAATTGAATAAAAGTTTGGTTGATTCTGTCCCTTGAGAAATTTGGAAATCTCGAGTTTTTTCCATATTTTGCCATTTGTCCAGTTGAGCTGCGAGCAAAACCTGTTTACCCTACTTATAATGGTATAAGTTTGTCCACTAGTCACGAAAGCCACATCATCCTAACCCTACCTATAGGCTGGTAAAATCACGGGTTCAGTGATACATGAAATATAATGATTGCTAAATTGAAAAGAATCCTACATCTTATTATCGACCGTCTGAAAAAAAAAAAACGGTGCAGGGACATAAGTCCCAATTTTTACTTTTGGGACTTTGGGACAAATTCGATTTGGGACTTATATCCCACACCATCGGGACATAAGTTCCAAAATATTTTGTCGAAGATGGGACATATGTAGGTATGTCCCAAATTTTTGGAGAGGTGATATACAGCAAAACGTTGTGAATTTCCATTCCATCCTAATTTGGGACTTATGTCTCACTTAAATGGGACACAAACCAGAAAAGTAAAAATTGGGACTTATGTCCCTGCACCGCCAAAAAAAAAAACACCGATGGTACGACTGTCCTGGGAAACCATTGTTTGGGTTTTTGTACTATACGAGTAATTCTACATTCGCATCACGCTTATACTGTTAGGTAATAGATATAATTTCAGTTCTGTAATGATGCCATACCCATCGCCGACTACAAATTTTTGTAATCGAGCTTAAACAGTCCGCACTCTAAACGGAAAAATCATCACCCCGTGCGTAATCGTTTTCCAAACTAAAAATAACAGTCATGCAATTGCAGGAACCTCTTAAGATTCCCTACGTGATTTTAGAATCTGACCAAATGACATCATGTCATATTAATGTAAAAACTTATCGCATGGGCCACTGCCTATGGCGCAAAAACCCCTACAGAGCTATCCAAGTATCCACCTATGACAAGAATAATATTTTTCGACCACACCATCGAGCGTTGTGTTTCTTTTCTAGTCACACTCCCAGGCTGTCTAAAAACGGATCCACAAAAACAGAAGCGACCATACAAATATGAGTGTAACTACGCCGCACCAGCAGTTTTTTTTTTTTTTTTGCAAGTCAATCACAAAGTTGGCTTGGTTAAGGAACAGAGTGTATACAGGTATGCGACTTGAATTTGTAATCTTAAACATGGCGCTTAGGTGTGGAGTCGATGTATAACTTATGAGTATTTGAATATTTTTTGTTTTTTTAATTCCACACTTTCCCAACCGTAGGTTATTGAGAAAACAAAAGTATCTGCATGGGTCTTGTAATATCGTGATTTGTTTACGTCGTCGTCACTTGAGCAACTCAGTGGATTTGCAAATAAGGAACTTGATTTGGGACGGAGTGATATCGTCCGGTAATCAGCACGTATGAGCGATTATGGTATTTTTTATGACGTCGATATCCTTATTTCGAGAACTGCAGTTGCATACCAGACAAAAGGTGACAATGCAAGGTGTGGAGAATTACGTAACCTGTACGAGAAAATTTCAATATAAAAAATGGAGAGGTATCGGTTTATGATTATGAGCGTCGTTCGGCGGGGTTCAAATACAAAGTTCTTGCAACTTGACAAGAAGCGGTTCCTGTATGGGATTTGACCAACATCGCATGCATGATGAGTAGGTGTATCAAGAGTAGCTATTTAGAGTTTCGAGTGGTGGTGTAGTGGACGTTCTCACATCATACATGCTTTCATAGTGAAAGAAACAACAATCAGGAGCGATTGTAGGACCGTTTAAAGTGCCACTCATGAGACTAATGGGGATTAGGATCTGCTCAACAGACGTAGCTTTTATAGCCAATCAATAGCAGCAGTGTTAAATTTTCGAGAGCCACCTTGTTGCCGGTAAAATGATCTAGTCCCATATGTGGAAAATAAAAGCGTTTTTGCCTGGAGCTCCCCATGTAATTCGAGCTAACTTATCTAGGGTTTCATACCATATGTGATAATTTTAATGGGGTATTGCTGTGGTACCTATATGAAAGTGTATGGTTCAGCAGGATGCACAAATTTTCTGTTTCTGTTTGTTTCTTATCTGACACCGTTCGCTTAGTCGACAAGCGCACCAACCAACGTCCAATGACCTTTTGTTAAATAATGACGTAAATTTTAATTTGGTGTCCTTTTTCTCTATAGTGGGTTGAAGGATGTTGGAAAAGAACCGACGAAACGTAGGGTGCAAGGATGAATTAAAAGTGTTTTAATTGCATCAAAAAGAAATAGACCAAAAAAGCCGAATTACCAAAAACAAAGTCCTTTAGTTCGACCTTTAAGTTGGCATTTTATGTTGTCGCTATTGAGATTGGGCCGCAGTAACTTGCTGTTGTGACACGCGGTTTCCATTTCTAGTTATCAAAGTGACAAGTGACAAACTGGAGTACGACGCTAGGTATTATACCTATGCCTAATATATGTTGATGTTCTCAGTACAAATGCGTCGAAAGGATCAACTGCAATTGAAAGGAGCCTTGCAATCAAATGGAAAATAAGTTCCTACCTTCTAGACCAGGCTGTTGTCGTCTTGAGAAATCTTTGCCAAATGACACATAGGTTGTTAGCTGAACTAAAGAAGGAGGGTCTGAAAGAAAAAAAACAATGCACAGATAAAAGCCCTGAAGATTCCCAAGTGTACAAAGTCCAACAGAAAGGGCTAAAAACTCAATAAGTCATAAGTCCTAAATTTCTCCACAAGTGATAACAAACCCGCTTTGGGCTTCCTAAAGGTGTTCATGTTCATCCCAGGAAATCTTGCAGTGAAACAAAAAAAAAAAAGGGAAATGTTTGGTGATGACCTGAAACACAGTTCAGCTCTGTGGACAGGACACCAAATTATGGTTGGTAACAACTTCCACCATTTCAATTAAAATATGCATAAAACCAACGGTTATCGCATTAAAAAAGCTCCTCTAACTAAACCCTAGGTACGTTATCATTCCCATAGGAGAAGTCAGAATGGAAAAAGATTAATGATTGAGTGCATAAAATTTGTCAAATCTATTTCCTCATCCACTTAAGTCTGTCCAGTCCCAGAGTTATGGCCACCCTTTCAACAAAATCCCAAACATATAGACTCCCTCGCATACGAAGAACCCTGCATTCGCATTGAAATGTGAACTTCAGGGTGAAGTTCATTTTTCATTCTCAGAATAATAACAAATTTCTATGCGATATGATTACGTATATGCCGACGGACATGGAAGTTATTTAATTTATAAACTATACTTTCTCCCATACACCCAAAAGCCACATGGAAGCCATCGCACCATTATGCACCAACACATTATAAATATCCCCGGCAGGGTGAGAGCAGCACAAAAACCAACCCTTAGCACAGAAAGCAAGGGCAACATGGCTCTCTGGTAGGGTAATTAATCATTTCTAGAGACACGGTGTTAAATTTGAACACACCCATACAATCATACATCCGTGTAGTGGCAGATAGGAAACAACAAAAAATATACCTATATATTTATTTCCAACATGTCTACCAGAGGGTAGAATGCGGTAGGTACACACGACACATGTGATTCGGTTTTTTCTACAAAAACAACAAAAAGTATTCAGTTCCTTCGGCATACTCCGCTGAGATATGTGTGCACACAAAACACAAATGACATTCCCTCATCCCTCCTCCTTCTAGCAATGTGTTCCCGAATTAGAATCACTACCAAGTGTCGAGTGAATTTACCTACTTACGAGCAAACAATGAATCTCAGAGTATGGAAGGCAATTTCCCATATAAATGGGAGAAAAAGGACACTCCCGCACACACACACGCTCGTATATGAAACATTCAGATGCAACCCCATCCCCGCAATGGCTGCTCAAATTAGATTCTACTCCTTCCGCTATGATTTGAGAAAGCCGCATATGTTGCTAGGGGTAGGTGTAGGCCTCCTTGTAGACAACGAGCGGCGAGGACAGTGTATAACTGGAACGTGTATGATATAATAAATGGGGTGTCATCTACCAAGGGGTGAATTTTGAATGACCTTGGCATCGTCAGCGGAAAACAAGACCAGTTACCTCCTTCTCCCCACGCCCCGAAGCAGACAAAGCAAGCTTGCTGCATGTAGCATCACATCCCAGCAGCAGCAGTAGCAGCAGCAGCAGAGTAGCAAAGTTCGTTTGGGTACGATATTAATTGTGAATTTATATGTATGCTAATACAGTAGGCGCGTCACCACCACAGAGGGTAATATGTGGAGGAACACCTTTTTTTCTCCATATACCCTTGTTCAGCGACCCCAGAGCCCAGAGTCCGTTCTTCATTCTCCGTTTGTCAGTATGTACCTATATGTATGTAACTGACAAAAAGAAGCCCAACCGAGTTTTGTACAATCACGTTGATCTTCCTCCCTTAGCCATGACTTTTTAATTAGTCAAATTAGTTTTTCTCTCTCTCGCTCAGTGTATGGGCAGGGGTCGATGTGTCTGTGGACTAAGTGAGTTTGTTGAATCACCCCGAGACACAGAGGATGGACGGTCACTCAGAGGAAACACTGAGGACAGATTGAGAATACGTCCAGGGTTAGATGGATGATGATTGGAATGCTTGATTGGCGAAATGTGTTTGGCCAGAGTAATGGGATTCGGGGCTTTCATGAATGTCAGATTAGATTTTTGGACGAAGGGTTGAAGTATGGAGTACCAACACCTGGCTTTACATTTTTCTAGCCTTTTACAATGGAATATTTTATGACGGGGTGATGTGTATTTATAGGTGCCTACCTCAAGCTTGTAAATATTTTACAAGGCATGGAAGTAAAGTTTGTACCGGAACGGAAATACTTAGGAATATATCGTCCATTGTGAACTTTTATACTTTTTGCTAAGAAGGCACTTGGTGTTATAGAACCTTTCGAGGCTGTGGGCCATCTGTTGAACTTGATTTACATAATAGGTTTTGTTAACGAAGCTTCCTAACCACACTTCCCCAGGAACGGATCTAATAAGCTTAGACAACCTCTGATTTCGGAAAGACGACGCAGCATTCCTCAGCTCTTCACCTGTGGACCGATAATGAATACCAGAAAAATACATGCGGAGAGTATCAATTCCAAATTCAACCCCGAAGGGTTCATAACAATGTCTGAGAGAGCTGTTGTTAAAAATGGAAGGGTCCTTAATGTTTATATGGTAGATAGATAATAAGTATAAAATCCAAGTACTTGAACTCGTTAACAATCTCAATTCGAGTAGGTACCATCCATTACCAGACATGCTCTCTATACCGCCGCGGTTTTTGAGCTGTGTAGACAAAAATGTTTGCCTTACAAATGTGATCCCAAGTATCACAATAATCCTTTAGTTTGTTTATTTGAAACTGACGAGTATAGGGATTGTCAGAAAAATTAACAAGATCATCCGTGTAAAGCAAGACTTTGACATCAATATCACCGAACTTATGCTTAAAACTTTCCAATTTCAAATGTATTAATATACTCATTATTGAAACACCTTTCTAGAATCTCGTTTAGATTCCATTTCGCTTGCAAGTTAAAAGTTTCTTTGTCGTTATTCGTATCTTCTCACCAGTTTGGCATCTATCAAATTTCGCAACTGGGGTCTTCCTATCCCTTGGTTATATAGATTAGCCGCGGTGGACGATCGGAAAACTATGTTGGATAAAGTTAGATTATTCACGCAATATTGTCGTTAGTTTTCTCTATTTTGGACATATTTCAAGGCTGTAGACACGGTCCAGCTTACGAATTGCGAAGATCTTCGGACATCGCCTAAAACTAAAAGCAATGTGCTGCCCTTTAAGTTTTAAACTCCACTGCGTTAGATTGCTGCATTTACCGGTCACATTTATGGTGTGCTGTAGCTGTATAAGCTGCCAGCTGTGCACATGCGTGTTGCCAGTACCGCCTTTACCATAAGAGCACACGTGGCTAAAATTGTAAAATTATTTTTATGCCTAAAAATTCTGATTTCCTTAGAAATTGAGTTCTCTTTTGCGAAATACTCTTACACAAGTATTTAAAGAAAAAAGGATTTAATTTAATAGAAAGTAATGGATTGTTTTAACTTTTTTTAAGGTTTAAACTGCATTTTATTAACTTCTTTTTTCGTCTTTTTTCGACAAAAAATTATTAAAACTAAAACTAATGTAAAAATATATTTGAGCTGAACCTTCTTACAGAATTTATTTTCGCTGTTGAATAGCCTTAATAATAATAATATAGTTGACGCAACTGGTCCGTAGGGACACTAGGCCTAGCTTCTCTCAACCATTCGTTTTGTGGGAGATTTAATTTTTGGAACGAATAGTAGGGATCTACAATTTTACGCCGATTCCATTTTTTTGTTTTTGTTTTTGTCATTTTGTTATGCTTGTGACACACATGTGGTTTCGATACCATGGTATCGAGATGAACCACATGTCTGTCAGGGTATACTACGCTAAAACCAGACGAGCAATGTGGTTTGAGCGTAGTATCGATACTAGGGTTTTTTGCGTAGTATAGCCATCCCCCTAGCGAAAACAGCGCCACTCTCATGAAGTGGAGCATAGTTTTACTTAAACTACCTATCACTTTCATAGAAAATGCTATAGTATTCTTGCCATGGAGTCTATACTAGGTGTGTGTCACGGGTTTTATTGTCTACCCGAGCATGGTAACTATGGTAACTGTCAAACTATACTACGTTGAATAGTGTGTCACCTAGCATAGTATTGACGATGCCATAGTATTGAAACCATGGTTTCGAAACCACATGTGTGTCACAGGCATTACTTTCTAATAGGGAATTAAATTCTTTTGTGCCCGTAATACCCTAACGGCCCCGCTTGTTGCTCAAAGTTTCAAACTTGTATGACAAAACCAACACCAAAAAACAAAAAGTTACAACCAAATTGCAAATTATTTCGTCCCATATAGGCGGTATTTAGTTTCTGACACATTTTTGGTGCAAAACCACAGTCAAAATAAAATGTAATTTGAAAATTATATCCCACAATTTAGGGGGTAATGGGTTCACCATGTCAAGAGGGTATATTTATATCACCCTGTACCTAATCGACAAAATCGATTCTATCATCACAGGTTGCCTTCCTATTGATCACAGATTTGCGACAAGTATTTCATCTCGAAAAACACTTTTCCTTTCAAAGAAATCTGCAGAATGTGACGAATTTCAGCCCACAGATGGTTTTCAAGAACTCCACTATACAGACGAAACTAAGTACCTCCTGAACCACTCATACCACCACTCGTAACAAATGTCAGAATATCTGACCACTGACCACCACTCGTGTCCTTCACCCCAGTCGATCTGATATCACTGGTTTAGGTAGAAGGGGAAAACAAACGAAAACATTTACCTTACCCACCTGTCAGCCTGACACATTGACATAATAAATCGCCATGTTCAGTATGATAGCGCAGATTGCATCTCCTGATATCCGCCCGTCAACTAACGGTAGCTGGTTATTTAATCAACTTGTTAAGCACAATACCTCCCAACCTGCAACTACCGATCATCGAGTTATGAATTTTAATTAGCATATCCAATATACACGTCGGTCGTTGAGTTGTTTCTTTTTTTTTTTTTTTCTACTGACAACCAAAGAGACATCTCTTCAAAGTATCTCTTCAACAAATAATAAAAATTGTACATGTGCTCCTTTAATAGGTGTCCGTCACTGGTATGCCACCCGCACGTGTATCATAAACTTTTAGACCCGCACTCCTGAATACGCGATGTTGTGGCTTCCCCCTTCGGCCTGGTGCTGTCCTTTGATCCATGCCGCATAGAAAAACGAGCAGCAAATACACAACTAGCCGATTCTTATCAGCAAATGTGTGCAGCGTGTGTATAGGAACACTTTCAATGGCAACGCTTGCTGGTGGAGCTTGGCCATTATGGTGTATGCTGTTCGATGGTGGTATATTAGATTTTCGCGTGTACACCATATCTGTAGGGCGATTCGAAACAGAATTTTCGGACTCACTGGTATGAGCCGCCTTCGAGTAGGTATATACTTTGTTTTGAAAGGTCAGTGTAGTGCTGCCGGCACATGGCGGTTGTTTTCTAATCCAACTCGTTTGGAATGCCGGCCACAAAAATACTCCTCCACTCACTTAAGTTTCAAGTCATGAGCGCAGAGCGTCGCTTTCATCTCAATTGACATAGATGGACTTCTAATGAGGTATAGTCGATATTTTTGAGCGCAAATATGCTTTGATTGGGTGTAAGCAAAAATACACGTGAGCTAATATTTACCTACATTTTGTTTATCCAAGTGGACGCGGGCCAGCTGGGTTGATTTAATACGTTTCTTGAGCTTGCTCAGCACTAGCGTCCAATTGATTTTATCGAACAAGATTGGAAGAGGAAAATACCGTCGCACGTGAATACTAAAATGCGAAAAGAAAAACAAACCCGATGACATAACACAGTCTTCGTCGTATAGGCCAAATTGCTGGATGATGCAGTCATTCGGTATTTGTTTTGAAAGTTTTCGAGGTGCCTTAACTATCTAAACATTTAAAATGAGCCGCAAAACAGTGGCACGTGATTTTCGCGTATTATTTGTTTTTAATTTGTTGGGCGTTGCTGTGCAATGCATTATTCAAGTGTTGGACACTTATAATACGGGTGCGATTGATATCTGCAAATAAATATAGTTGCAGATATGGAAATGATGGCTTAGTTGCTTTTCGTAAAGCGGTGCCTTAAAGTGGACTCTTTGTGCATAAGAAGAAGAAAGCCAACAGTCGCTGAATAGGTGCAGGTGGGTACAGTGTCTATAGACATATTTGCATATATAAAAACGGATAGGTAGAGGTTTTTTGTCTTCTCCCGTGGGAATACATTACTTCTAAGAGAGCTTTGCGATTTAATTGTTATATGCGTACAGTTCAGCTCAGATTTCTAAAATATCCTCCAACGTATTATTTTGTAGGTAAATAAAACTATAATTTGAATATTATTCGCATTAAATGTCGATGAAAACGAAGCAACAAGCTGACGAAAATACCGCGACATTCGGTTACCATTCACCACCAGTCCATGCGAAAAAATTTTCTACCAAAGATTCACCTGGTATACACTTCCAATGCTGAAAATTTTGCGTGTAATGGCATGTACCGGCGCGGAAAGGACATAATCCATAGCATAGCATTTTCCAATCAATTCGTATTCAATTGAATACCTCAGAAATGTAGTAGTATTTTTTATAATAATTTCTAAACGGTCGGAAAGCGTCACCGCTGCCTTACATGATAAAACTGTCAACTGTACTCCAGGTATTTTAACACCTGTCCGTGTCCATTCGTACGACATGTCGCAGCCATATTAGATGACTGGTGCCTACTGTACTATACAGGCTGATGTCGATATACAGTTCGTAGAGTTCGCTATTAAATCTCCTCATAAAAGCCTCTTTCCGTTCGAAGCGACCAAGGAGATTCAGCTTAAAAATACGTTCGGATTTGTCGAATAACTATATATAAGGGATGTCTTAAATCAACTACCAGATCATAGCGTTTTCTGTTGTTATTGTTTAACCTGCTATTTGATGATTTTTTGAAGTAGAACATTTAAACAAGAAGCAGCAGGGTGTAAGCGCACTCTCTCAATGGAATAGCAGCATATTCAACGACTTATAATCTAGTATACCTGTTCATTCGAGAGGTCGTAACGTAGATGCTTCTGTGCTATATCCGACCATCGGGCTTTTGTTTTTAGCGCGTGATTAGAGAAGTTAGAAAATATAGAATGCCTTCTTTTTAACCCGCAAAAGCCCAAATTCCAACTCAGGGTTTTTTCACTGCGCCACCTCTCGCGAACGTCTGACAAACATCCGAGAGTATAACTGTCTTGAAAGAGCTTCTCAATCGGCTGTTTGGAATCGGCATAAAATTGTAGATCCCTTCCATTCATTTTAAAAATTAAATACTCACACAAAACGAATGGTTGCGAGAAGCTAGGCCAAGGGTCCCTACAGACCTGTTGCGCCAACTATTATTATTATTATTCTTTTTAAGTTAGGCAGCTTGCTAAGAAAACATACACTTCAAAGGAAGTCTTGCAATTAAATGACAAACTATAGTAGCACAAAATTTATGTTCGATAATCCAATTCAATCATAGTTCCTTTTGTTTTGGCCCACCCCAGTCTGACAGCACATTCATACTGATACTAATCCCATCGCCTATAGAAAAACGCTTACAACTTTGGTCGTTATTTAGATAGAGCCAACATTTGTATTAGAAAACCATGTTCGCAGTTACTAAATCCGTAAACTTGAATATATCACTTAGTTGATACCTATTTTAATGAGCCGCATCGCGAACATTGGGAATTACTTTCATTTCATCACCGTTTACTTTCAAATTCCCTCATTTCCCAAATGTGTAGAGTTGAAGGAAAATTCCCCTCAATATCCTTCTTCATAGCAACACTCGCGCCCTTAAACAGAACTACTCCGAACCACTAGAGCTTTCAAGGATACGGTTCGTGTATTCGCTGTGCAGCGCTTTAAACATATCCTTCACCGTATTCAACTATCCAACTAGAGATGGCGCGCCATTGCATCATTTTCCAACTCCCATCGGTCCAGTTGGAAATTCCGAAAGCTGCGTGTGTGCCTCCACTAGATTCCCTCTGATAAGAACACAGACTACCTGTCGCCGTCACGTCATTCGTAGTAAACGCCTAGTTTAATTTCTGCCATCAATTCTGTCAATAGGCAGTCAATTAATCTTTTTAACGACTTCAACTGTCAGTCACACACGCAGGGCGTGTACATTCAAATCCAATCAATTTCTGCAATTGTAAATCATAGCTCCGACATCGCTGGTGGTCTGCACCGCCCAGAATGTGTATTCGACATTCAAGTGCGCTTCGAATAGAGCTTTTTATAGAACAGCGCTCTCGTGCAGCTATAAAATTCGAGTATCCTCACCTTGCATACGAAATTCCTCTTCAGAGTAAGCGCAAATGCGAAGTTCATTCAAATTCGAAATTAACTCAACTCGAATACATATAAATATTGAATTGGCGCGATAGACTACCTACGACTATACGATGACCACCCACCACCGAGAGACCCTATCCAAAACCGCCAACCATACTTATGCTTTCAAGCCGCGCAATTTGAAATCTTTACTTAATTTTGATCGCAAAATGTATTCAAACTATTACAGCCGGGCTAGCATTGTAAATTTTGGTCAAAAGCAATAAGACAAATGAAATTCTAAATTTGCATTCGGACGGTGGCAGACTTGAAAATGTTTTCATTCGAAAACAATAATTCACGACCGCCATGCTGCGTCGCATTTTCGTTGAGGTTAGATGCGGACGGGCACGCAGGTGAATGTTCTGGTATAGGGAGCTTCGCAATAGTTTTTCAACTCATCTTTGGTGAAAAACAATTCAAAGCCCGACAACAACCGTCTTATAAGGCTGTTCACCGAAATTAATTTCAAGGTGCAACCTGCTTTGGACACTCGAATCGCAAACAACAAATCGCAATCGATTCGCACAGATAACCTCAATATGATGGTGCGGTACCGCTTCTGTTTTTCTATACATTTCTCATTATGGTATGTGTGATGGGTGGTGGCGGTGAATAATTCAAATGCTATAAAGCACATTTTGAATAGTATCACGACCACGATGTGGTAGGTAAGATTATTTGGCACCGTAGCGATTCACATCACGAAGTGTTTGTAAAATATTCGCACATAATTAATATACTTTGAATTTTGTTTGGTTTTGTTTGAGTTTTGTTTTGGCGACAGTAATGGTGACTGGGGGTGTATCCACCTGGGGCTGGACAGTTTGGATTTCGACAATTTTATTCCAGACGAAGAGCTGCTGTCTGGTTTCGGAGAGCATCAGACGTTTGGAGCATTTGGCAATCGTCAGCGAAACACAGAAGTGGTTTCTAATGGATGTCTCAATTTTTTCGTCGTCTAATTGAGTGGACATTGGGCAAAGCATAACATTTTGCTATGCAAATATGTATGCGGAGAGTGTTGTGTCTTGATGATGTAGTTTCATGGTAGTGCTCTGTCTCTCTATGTCGTTTCCGGTTCCGGGGGCTGTTTTTGTTTGATTTCAGAAAATAATTGATTTCTTCGAAGGTCCGAGAGTTACGTGACAGCAATGTTATGATGTAATTCTGTGTATAGCGTAATTGCGTTAGACAAGAAGTGGATACACCAGTTTGAGTTGTAATGCCGAAGGTTGTGCAAATCACTAAGCACAGGCAAGGGGTGCTTGTAGCTCAGTCGACCTATTTCAATTACCTACCTATGCAAACGCACTTGGCAAGTAAAATAAAAACACTTGAACGCTCGTCATTTTGTAAAGCAGGTGTTAATTCAGATAAATCGTACTAATTTGAGGTGTAGGGTAAACTGTCCCACAGTGGCCCACGTTCCACAGTGAACCTTTTAAATTTACTTAATCTCTACTTATAAGAGAAAAACGAAGTAAAGAGAAAATAAACCGCGTTACGATCCTTTGTGAATTTACCTGGGAGTTGAAGTAGTGCGCACGTCTGTGTCAGTTGTGCTCAAGAAAAAGTGATTTTACTTATAAGTAAATTAGAAATCGTGCTTCTTATTTTTGTTCCATTTAAAAAACTATTGTGCTTTATGAGATTTGTGGGATACAATTTAAAATGTTAATTATTATTATTAATTAAAAATAGTATTTCAATCAAATTTGTGAAACAGTTTTTTTTATAAAAATATTTTTCTCCAAAAAAGGCACTTGTCGAACAGTGAACCAGCTCCTAGTGGTACACAGTGAACAATGGTAAATATGGTAGCATTTCCCAGCTTCAGAATTACGTATTTTTATTAAGCACGTTTAACATTCGTTACTGTTATTTTTCGTTAGTTACAAGTTTTGTGATATTACTGAAGCCCTTGAAAGTAATTTTTGTTAATGTTTTGCTATTGTTTATTGGTGTTATTATTTTTCGTTGCTTTTTTTACTTATGTTTTTGTATTGTTTTGTTTTTCTAATGTTAATATTAAATAAAAACTGAATTGTACTAATTACTTGTTTTTGTTCTTTATTTTTCTTACGGAATAAAAAATAAACACTATCCGCGATACCAATAATCATTTTTAGTGTCAAGGATAAGTTTTTCGAGCTCACAATGGCGAAATTTTCCATACAAAATTGCATATTGTGACCTAGGAAATATTTAGTGTGAAGGTTATAAATGATTATTGGTAAGGCCGTATAGGTTCACTCTAGTTCAACACACAGGGAACCATTTGAGGTGCGTCTTAAAAAACTAAAAATTTAGTATTTTCTACGATCTTTCTAAAGCTGTATGTGGTTAAATACAAAGCTAATAAAGCATATAATAAGTAACTTCAAACCGTTTAAAGATTAAACAAATAATTTATAAACTACATCTAGTCAAACGCAAATTGGTCCACTGTTGGACAGTTTACCCTATTCCAAGCTGGTAGTTTGCACTGTTTTTTCAGGACCAGCTTCTTTTATGGACTCGTATAGGCATCAGGTAGAAGTGGCGGTATAGCTTTGAATTCAAGAAGCACTATGATGTGCGTTTTTGTTGCCAAGTCTAAAATCCCTTTACCCGAAATGTCGCCATGGTTGTCGAAAAAAGGCTAGTTCAGTGCGCGAAATCTGGCTCTTGCTAGTGCGTGAAAGGTACACTCTTCGTAGATTCTAGTAGTCGGCACTGTTTATGTTTGTTCGGTATCGAATACCTACATTAATACCTGCTACTGCTACACAATAGATCTGTACCTACTCTGCTTTCAATCTCCCACACTTGACATTTTTTGGTCTTTTTCACACTCTTGTATAATGAAGTAGTATATCTCCATAAGCTCACCCTCTACCTGTCGTTCACTCTCCACTCTGTTTGCCACCAGCTATAAGGTCATTGTGTGCGTCTTCGAGCGAGATAGAATGGCCAAAATTGTCGACATATTTCTAAAAGCTGCAGAAATTGCAACGTGTGGCTCTTGCAATTCACGATTTTTATCGTGATTTTTAATTATTAAGTTTGCACCTTCTATACAAAAAAAAAAAAACGAAAAACACTTTCAAATGTTTCAACATTTAGCATAGGTTAGGTACCCTTGTCATACTTTGTTACTGCTTTAACCTATGAAACACACAAATTTTTCTTCCATATTGTGTTGTCGGGCTTTGAAGGTCGAGACTTAAACCCAAACTGTTCAAATTGTACTGCGACCTCATCACTGTAATATTTGTCTAAAATGACTGGAACATTAAAAACGGATGGGTATACAAATGCTTCAGCTCGTAGTCTTCGAATATGACCCGGCGGAAGGCCTAGCCTTTAGGTATCCTCATAAAAAATAAAAATAGCTATAGAATTTAGCTATGATAGTCTTACTGTACCAAGTTTTTGAAACAGAAAATCTCCCTGCTCCATAATTCTGCAATTTTGACATCAATATACAAAATCTTTGATAGAGCTTAGGTTTGGACTTCTCGACAATTCCATCACAATATATTTCGTAATCATTGGTACAACGTGGACCTACCCGAGTTCAGAAGCCTGACGTATATTCTGTTCTAAGCTTTCTCCACAGAATTGATTATTGTCCCGAGAGTAGCAGAGCTTTCAGTTACTTTCATGACGATTGCCATAGTTCAGCAGAAGATTAGCTGTCTACTTGAGTGGATTGCTTATGCTGGAAGTTCTGATTGATTCGATTGAAGGTATTCATAGAGGTACCTACCTGTGACCTGTTCTCACCATCATTTGAGCTGAGCTATAGTATTAAAACGACGTACTTACTAGATTTCGACAGATTTCAATTCTGTACGTTTTGTCGTTTGTCTAATGGTCGCAATGTTTGTATTGTAGTTGTTCCATCGGACTAGATATATTCCCTAAGCAAGATTAAGTATGAAGTATTCGACTTCGAAGTCGATGGCTTTTTTGGTCCTGTTTTTCAAAATTTTAAGGAGGTGGTCTTTCATAGACACACGCAAAAGTGTTTGAGAGACTTAAAAAAATCGTCGGATAGCTTTTATAGATATAGATATAGATAGCTTTTAGCGAATATACGCCCATCTTGAACAGTAGCAAATAATGGCGATGATAAGGAAACATTCAATCAGCCGTCGCGTCGTGCAGGAATGAAAGACTTGTTTCATATAGTATGTATGGTACAAGCACAGACCTTGAGTCAACTTTTAGCCAAAAGCACACTTTAAATTGGTCTTAACTAAACTCTTCTATTGAAAGACTCAATTGTTTGTATGCAGTTAAAGAAAAACCTTCGCTGCAAGTCCATGGTGAAACCTTGGGTTAAAGTTGATGACCTCTTGGCACTTTATCATAATGCAACACTGTCATAGTCCTGCTAGGTATATAGTTGCCGCTCCCTTCATACTCTATACCTACCTACATTCGCGCATCATTATTAACCACCTCCGACCATTGCAATGGGAAAAGATCCACAAAAGGTGAGACGACACTGCATAGAGACACCCCAAAACCAAAGCCAATAAAACCATATAAAGTTCTGAATGAAAGCAAGTCCGCAGCGGGCACAAACAAATCGCAAGACCCAAAGGCCAACACTAAACAGCTAACGAGACAACAGGGCAAGGGGAGCTGATTTTTGTGCCGCGCGATTGTTTTCAACATGGTGTCGAACCAAGTGCATACATGTGTCACTCCACAACGGCACCCTTTCATATAAAAATAATAATAATAATATTGCATTATTACTACTGCTTTCGGAGTTCAAAACCACACAACAATCTGTTTAACGAGGGAGGTTTAGCTGCGCGCACAAAGTCCCCCATATACCTATACCTTTGGCAAGCACCAGGCAAAGTGTAATGCATTTGCGACCACTTATTGTCCTACCAATGTTACGTTTATATATTTCTTTGTTTTATTTTATTCTCTCGCCGACTGCATGCAATCCGAGTCGTCTCCAGTCTCCACTCCATACCAGACACCTGAGAGCTGAGACTGAGAGTTTAACTGGCAGCGCATGCAGACGCTAAAGGTGGGAAAATGTCAAATAAAAAGTTTAAACGCTTTTTATCGAAGGCGGCTTCGAGGAGCAACACAAGAAATACTCCGAGAACCGGGAGATTATACCATTGAGCTTCGCGTGTAAATCTTCAACGCGCGACAGAGTTAATTGAGGGAAAAATCTCCTTTGGTCGGGTCAGGAAGTGCGAGATGCAGCCACATGATTGTGGCTTGTCTGTGGGTGACTTTTTTTGTTGTTTTTTTTCATTTTTGGTGTGCAGATCATTAGTTTTCCAAATTGAAATGACCAATTTGAACTGGAGCAAAAGGAAAAACACTCGTATCTATCCCTAATTTAGGCATTGCACTCTTGCAAAACTGTCTCATCGCTGGCGAACGGGTGTATGTTGCGCAACATCTCTGTATACACACACTTTGTCTATTTATATAGTTGACCGGCGCGCCATAAATCTTCGACGGAGCACAGATTGTGTATCTCTTTTTTGGGTGCGAATGAAACTGAAACATAGAATCCGATGTTTGTTTTTTTTTTTTTTGCTCTCTCTCTCCTTGTGCCAAAAATAAGGAAAATTTATCGTTCGTTCGGGACCAGTGTCACACCTCACAGCAGCCATTAGATACTTTCTCTATACAATCATAGATGGCGATGCGATGCTGGTTTATGGGAGGCGTTATAGGATAATTTTATGGTTTTGTTATCGGGTAGTTTATCTGATTTTTATACAGACACCGAGATATACATCTTTATGGTCGCGATGATACAGCAAACGAGACACAATTGATGAGAGTGCTTGTGCAGTGCGCGCTGCAGCTACACTGCGATGGGTATCTTATCTTTTTTATTGGCTGTTCAGAGTGCCGACTGCCAAGTGCTGCTTAATGAGATGAATCATTTTAAGTGTACCTACTTTGAGCAATAATTAATTCACCTAATGGAACATGTTTTCGTTTTGTTTCGTTTCAGACTAAATTAATGGGATTACTATAAACAACACAATTTTTGGGATAAACACACGCGCAAATTCATGGCTTAAAAAATATCGAAAAGGTGAGTTAAAACATGTTCATCTACGAGCGGGGTGCCTGGTTTGCTCTGCACTGCATATGAGAGTATGAGACATCTGGATCGGGTATGAATGTGTGTATGCAAAACTGCAAAGCAGAGGTGAAGCGAGAATTCAATTGAAGATCGATATCCGATCGATTCGTGGCAGTGTGCACCTTTTCCATTGACACCCCATGGGGATTTTTAGAAAGTTGCAGGCCATTGTTCTGAGTTCGGATGTGTACAGTGCACGCGCGGGATACTTTTTAGTGCCTTTGTCTGACAGGAGTAGCTGTTAGCACATGCAAAGGAGTGTTTTCCTTTTTTCACTTCATTTGCCGATCGAATGTGGTGTACATAGATGGTCACTCGTCTTAAGAAGGTAGGTATTGGTAGGTTAGGGTGATTCGGAAATAATGTAAGAATTTTACTTGAGCAGCCATTTGGGCATCAGTTAAAGCTGTTTATATTGAGATGACAACCACTGATGTTTCAACATCAGCCCGTCCTTTTTGGAAAAACCTTGAAATAGTGGCTGAAGGGCTTTCAGGATCCGCAAGAGATTGTTCGACGCAAATGTAAGAAATGATAACAAAAAAATGTTTAATTGAAAATCTGGAAGGTAAAATTTGTTTTGCAATTTACTACCTAGGTACCTACCTAGAGAAGTGGAAATAATTAAATCTGAAATTAAAAATAATAGTACCTATACAATTTGTCTTTGGCGAGTACAGCAAGGAGTGCGACAGACAAAAAGAGGAGTACAATACTCCTATTCGGTAAACGCACCACTTGACAAGACAACACATGAGTCTGCCACGTACATCAGTGTGGTTATAGGTATGACTCACGCTAAGCTTGTTCGAACCAGTTTCATCAATTGCGGAAGTAGGTGGATCGGTTTTTGTTGTCAATTTACGAAATATTTTGTCAAAACAATTTTTGGCGCCCAAACAGATTGCGGCAGGTACAATACAAATTTTATTTACCAAAGTTTCTTATATTACTTATAAAGTAAGTTAAATTATAGTTTCAGTACAGTTTTGCTTATCTATTAAAAAGGGATGGGATATCCATAATTTAAGTGGGGCGTTTTGCACTGCGAAATTTACAAAAAAGCCCTAGTGGAGTAAGTCTAAGCGCCGCACCCAATATTTTGATAAAGATGGTTATTAGAACTTCTTTCGATACCTATACATATTTTTAATAGAAATGCCGTGGTACTACAAAAGGACTACAGTGAGGGCATCGTGGTCTGTAAAACACAACTGAAAAATATTACAAGGCCGCTTCTTTAGAAGATTGGACCCAGTGTACCTACGTAGTTACATGAATTTTGCCGAAAAGAGAAAAGACGGACAATGCAACGTCTTGTCATAAAATTGGGGCTTTTTACCCAACAACCTATTTACAAAACGCTGCACCTAAACTATTATGAAAAAAATAATAAATAAACAAATTTATAATAATTTTAAATGACAAAGTCAAGAAAAGAGAGTATTTTATTTGTATGCAATAAAAGATTTGTGATTTTCTTTTAGTTTTTGTCTTTAATTGATGATTTCTAGAAAGTGGGGCGTATATTGTATAGTTTTACCCTTGTATAGTATTTTCGACAGCGCACTATGTGTGGTTACTTTCACGAAGCTACCTTCCTAAACTACATACGAGGGGAGTTCAATTTATTCGCGGTATCGACATGAAGGAAAACACTAATTAAATTAAAAATATTTTTATTTTTCAATATAATCTCCTCATACATTAATGCATTTATTACATCTGGAAATTAACTTTTCTATACCTTCAAAAAAATAGTTTTCATCCTTCTCTCCAAAATGTTCATTTATTGCAGTTTTGAGCTCCACATCATCGGTAAATCGCTTACCACGAAGGTTTTTTTTTTTAAATCTGGAGACAAAAAATAATCACTAGGGGCAAGGTCCGGACTATAGGGTGGATGTTGAATCTCTTCGAAACCACAATCCCGTACAGTAGCCTTAGAAATCCGTGATGTGTGCACCGAAGCATTGTGAGCGAAGTAAGCATTCGAGGCACACATCTTGCACTGACTTTTGAAAGATTTAGACGGTCATAAAGAATGGTGTGTATGGTACCAATAGAAAGGCTAATCTTCGCAGCTATCGTTTTAACCTTTACGCGGGCATCCTCAAGTACAAGTTTCTCGACTTGTGTAATGTTTTCTCCGGTGCAGCCAGTTAGTGGGCAGCCTGAGCGAAGGTCGTCTTCAATGCTCTCCCTGCCACTTTGAAATAAACTTGATCACTTTTGAACAGTTGACGACGAAGGTACAGAATCTCGAAAAACAGCCACCTACTCTTCGTGAATAATTTTTTGACTTTTTCCTTGTTTAGTAAGAAATTTTATCACAGCGCGGTTCTCAATTTTAGTGATCATCGCGACACCAGCCATTTCACCTTCGTTCAACGCAAAATACAAACCAAACTTATAATCACAGCCAAATGAAATTTTACAGTAAAACACTTGAATAACGGGGCTACTAAAATCACGAAATATTTTTTTCACATCTTTGGAGTATCTCCCCCATACCGCGAATATATTGAACTCCCCTCGTAGCAAAGCTTACTATCAGCTCTATTTATGCCTAATGTCCACATTTAGCAGAGACACAAGTTCGTTTGTCACCTTTTCCGTTTTCGTTACTTTAGTTGTTAGTCTCAAAAACTATATGCCGCCATTTGTGGCACCAATATAATTGTCTTCATAAAAGGAAACCGCATAGATCTTTTAGATCTTGACATATATGTAGGTACGCCTTTTATATGCTTGAAGTCGTCGACGCTACGAATAAAGGTGATAAGTGGGATTTGGAAGATGATTACATTTATGCGGCTTGAAAGCCGAGTCCTATTCTATTGGCCAGCTTAGTGTAATGAAGGCTGGCCGAAAAAAACGACCATTGCGCATGGTTTAATAGGAATGAGATGAATTTAAGGTGGCGCACTCACATTTCTTAGTTTCAAAAACAGCAGTCAGGAGATAGGGTGATTGGTATACATTGGAAAATAATAGTTATCTACATAACGACATATACCTAAAAGCCTTTTGGGTCCTAATATGATGTAGCATGCAGTTCGGGGTGGTTTTTGCTTTCACATATCATTCCAAACTTTATACTTAGCCTTGTTCTAAACCATTTTAAAACATTGATATGGTTTCCATTGAAAAGACCCATTGTCGCAATCAAGGCTCACTATTTTGAGCCCAATTTGTGAGTAACTTCTAAAAAATAACGTCCATACAGAAGGTCGATAAAATATCTCCAACAGTTCACAGAGTGCCCACCTATAAACCACCATTACGGACTTACGGTGAGGGTGATTAACCTACTCCCCTCATTTACCACATATTTGAAGCTGTTCCTCTTCCATTCCGCATGAACCTATAAGGCTTGACCTCGTTCGAGTGGGAATAAAACTTGCTCAAATGCGCACCTTACATTCGCCCTCGAGAGAACACGAATTCATTTCGAATTCATCGGAGAAACCCTCCTCCAAATGGATATATACCTATCCGACCGAGAGCAATCAGAGTCCTACACGTACCGGCAATATTGCAGCGCAGTCCTCATTCATCAATTTCGCCCTGTCCCCAAGGTGACACAAAGTATCGCAGTTAAACGCAATGATCGTTCAATTTGTGCACACTTTTGGACATGAAGAGCATTCCAATAAATTCCTCCATACGAACACAAAATGCATTCCGAACGCTTTTGGAAGCATCCCGCTCCCAGAGGAAGCCAAAACCAGTGCAAAAGGGACATCTTTCAATTATTTGCCATTCTTTTGTGTTGGATGTTGGATGTGTGTCTTGTCGTTCTTTTGGGCCGCTCGCGTACACAGCAACGGCAACATGTGCACAACAACATTATTCAAATAGTAAGTGCATGTGCGGCATGTATACCACTTAATCAGTCCTTAAATGAATACACTCTTTCTTATATAGGTATACAGAGGAAAGTACACCCAGGATTAAAGATAAACGTCGCGGGAATCGTCCAGATTTGGCCTCATGATGTGGTATTCTCTTTCGCGTTTCACCGTTCTACCGTTGTTGTTGTTGTTGTTGGTCAAGCCTTTCGTGCCACCGCCGCCGTCGTCGTCGTCGTGAACATTTTCAACTTCAAGTTGTGTTGTGTTGTGTCGGCCGACGTTGGCCGTTGTTTGGCGCGGCTCTGAATCGGCCTGCAATTTTCCTCGGATTAATACCAAAAGAATTACAATATAACGCATGTTAGGTATCTGCTCGCTGCGCGCTCTCGCATCCGTTTTACACAGCGACAAGTTGAGCGCTCAACATGCGCAACTTGTAATCGTACTAAAGGCAGAGCGCGCGCGTTTCCCCATATAGCCATATGAAAGGTGCGCGCGTTCGAAATTGTGTGTGCGCGCGCGTTTGTTCATACAGTTTGGTCGTCACGCACATCCTTTCTGGTTCTCTGCCCATCACAAATGCTGAAATGTTAAAGAATAAAAATAAAAAAACCCCACACAAAGAGGAACAACACGGTATCCCGGTATCCCAGGATCATCATGCGAAATTTTCAACATATCCCAACTATACCTACACACGTACCTATATATGTTTATTTGTTTCATATTTTTTTAAGATATGCAACACATTACGTATTCTGATGTATCTATCTGCATTTGGAAACGACTAAGCGTGTACTCCTTCGAGCGCTCGTGCGTGCGTGCACATGCACATGGCCAGGGAATCAGACAAGAACTTCTATATAGGAAACAAAAAAAGGAAGACCAATGAAACCGAATGTTAAACTCGAAAATGAAAAACAAAAACTTCAACTAATTTGGCAGATATGCAAATTTTTTCCTGAAATGTGAGTGGATAATTTCGGGGATGCAACTGGAGTACCTTTACCATGAAGCTGAAGCTGCCACCTACCAAAAAAAATAAGCCTAAATGGGGTGCTGAGGCCCACTTTTCTAGAATTCTTTTATGATCTGTCAAAAACCACAAACAACATGGTCAAGAGATAAAGAAAACTCGTTGGGTTATGTCATTTGAGAGTGTGGAAATTTTCGGTCTCACGGAAACATGCCTGTGTCCTGTGATTGCTCTCTTTAGACTGAGAAGTCAATTCTGTATAACTGATCGCGTCTTGCTTTATGGCGAGTCTTGGACTTTATCTAAAGTAGAAAAAGATATCCTCAGTAGTTTCGAAAGAAAGTTCCTGTCTAAATAACGTTGACGAGATTTGGAAACAAAGTTTCAACTACGAGTTTTACGAGCTGTACAGCAACATAAATCTAGTTGCGAAGCAGCTGTCCAAGTGTCTAGATACTTAGAGTGTATATATAGGCGCAAATGCTCCGACCCGTGGAGTCTTCGAGTCTTAAACAGCGGCACAACGCAGTACCTGGCCTTAAGTGGCGCGCACAAGCAGCAAAGAGCATGGACCGGGCTAACTGGGGAGGCTTGTTAGGGAAGGCCTCAGTTCTTCCAGGATTGTAGAGCTCCTTAGATAAGAAAACAAGGATAGGGTTAAATCATTTAACATATCTTCTAAATATATAGCGAATAGCCTCTCAACAAGATAATGAAACAGTAGACCTTGCAAAATGCGTGTAAACTCTTCATTTCCTATAGGTAAGCAGCAGCTTTAGTGTCTATTACTAAATCCTGGAGTGAGGATTCCCTGCAAGTAGTAGGTAGGAAAATATTGGAATGAACAGCCGTCAGGAGCGAGAATTGCAGCCTTGGAAGGTCAGTACTAGCGCTATTGATGCCGTTCAGAACGTAAAAGCGACGCCTGAGTTTTTCAATCTCGACTAGATTACTGAGGATTACTTGAACGAAAAATGATTCCACCGTTTAGAGTTTAAAGTCATCAGTTTAGATGAGGGCTCTTTAAAAGCTTTATGCATAAATTCGGAGGAGCGTAACTCTTTGCTGCCTCAAATAATGAAGAATAACTCACCGGGAGTAAGCTATTGATACCCAAGTTGCTTAAGGCCTGGCAGTTCACTACGTGCGCAACTGATTCAACCAACTGCATACTCAACTTTTCAATTGAACAATCAAATACGAATTCCCGGGCACTATCATACTAACTTTGAGCAACGCAATTCGAAGTAAAAATTAACATATTTTTGCGTTGATTGCGTTTCAATCGCCATACACATAAGTGGATCAACTCTACCGAGTGTTGAACAGCTGATTTGGATAATATAGGCAAACAAATCTTGTATATTTGCAAAATGAGAGGATGCAAGCTTTAGTATACCTACTCTCGAATGCTATTATAGCAAACCCCGCTCATCAACGCATTGAACAAACTCGGTCTGTTTGCTCCACACGGAATAGATACGTGCAACTGATGTACCACCGAGTTCTATCAACAGTTCACATCTTCCCCCAGGAACAGTGCAACTTATAACTTATATAGGTAACATTACATTTAAATGGTGCAAGGGTCTAGCGCTCCCTGAACCTTAGAAAGCAATTTCATAATTTTATTTTGCTGTCTAGCTTTTACACCAGTACGCGCTTAATATTAGCTTGGACACAGATAATACATTGACCTCCTTCCAAGTCTGTTATATAGCTCCAGTAAAACCTAAGCTACACAAGATCAAATGGTAGAATTCAATCAACTTATGGGGTTGGATGAAACAGTTATTGCAGTCATTCATAAAGGTGGGCTTACAATAATTGGGCTTAAGGTAATTCGGCTCTGTACCTATATATAGCTGATAACGTAGAGGTGCCGGACTTCCATTTCAAGGGTCATTGCACATCCGCAGCTGGGCACCATGGTAGTTTGGGAATCTTGAAACTCAAGTTGCCGACAATATTCTTCGCCACTAGTCGTTAATAAGTGATGCATAGGTACCTATAGGAATTTTGAAATTTTATTCCAATTAGGCAGCACTGTAGCCATCCAAAATGATTATTGACATTTAGTCTCGTGAATGCAAGTGTCGATATAACACAAACTTCGACTTCGATCTCAAAATGCCGTGAATTCCGAAAGCGTTTGGTGGTATGCCTCCCCGACTCAAAAAGTATTCTGCGACGCACAAATTTATTCATCAAAAATTCAAGCTCCAAATCAGCAGTGAATATGTACAAGGGCGGATCCAGGATTTATTTCTGGGAGGGGCACAAAGGCCAGATAGGTGATGAGTGTACCCCATAGTATTGCATTTGAATTTGTCTTTGGAATTAATTCTTTATCAATGGCATACAAAAATAACAAAGAATAAAAAACACTTTTTATAATGGTTTAATAATGAAAAATTATATGGTTAATAATGACAGTTTTTTTAATGTTTTCTGATGAAGATATCCAGAACTTCTTCAGGGTTCATCTATGAAGCAATGTCTTGATGGATATGCATTACACCGCGTCTCTACAAGTCTGAATTATGTCAGACTTTTAAGTCAGAAGTCTTGTCCGCCATATTTGCATTGCTTTGGTTGGGCAAATTGTGTTACGACATTTCATTTCACAAGATACCATCAACGAAGAAAAAAGTGAAGGTGGCTCTTGCTTTGAAAGCATTAATCGACCAAACAAGAAAGCACAGATTGTGGGTATATCCATTTCTTCAGAAGAGAGCTACACGATTTAGAGCGCATTTGTTAAAAGATGTTTTATGGGACAATGCATAGGATATTTAGGTATGGAAATAACAATTTTAAATTATAGATGCCGTCATAGAAAGCGATTGGTTCTAAATTGCCAAGAATTTTAACAAATTCTGGGACTTTGCTCGTACACTGGGATAGACGGAAAACATATCCTTAAAGGGCCAAGTTACTTTATGTTGTCGTGACTGAAGTCGTGACTGAAATTATGTCTCGTGGAGACGCGGTGTTAAGGCTAGTCCATTTAGACGATCTACTCTCATATTGCTGCGAGGATATGTCTTTAACCGGCGTAAGGTGGAGAAAAATCTTTCGGCAGTGCTGGTTGTCATAGGAAATGTGCACAATGATTGACAAAGGGTTCTTATGTTTGGCAGAGCCGTTGCTTTTTTATAAGCTTCTGCTGGTGTCTTAGGAATATTTTCTTTCATCTGTTACCAAATTTGTAACTCTCCCTTCAAAACTAAAATACAAGGTAGATCCTTTTTATATACTTCACCGCCTGGCAAAACTGAGATAGTAAATTTTGCAGCTGAGCTCTAGGAAACCTAGACGACATTTCATTTAATAAATAATCTAGAAAAGGTATATACACTTTCACGCTTGTGCCCCAAGATTCACATGTGTTTCTAGGTAGCATAATGCATACAGATGGGTAATTTTTCGTCTTGATTTCCATGGAAAAGTGATTTTTATTTTCGCACATAGGCACACTTAGCCTGTTTTGATTATGGAATGAGCAAGCAGTAATAATGCAGTGCTCTGGGGGGGGGCCCGTGCCCCTGTGCCCCCCCCCCCCCCTGGATCCGCCTATGAATATTTACCTACCAATACCACTATAGATACCTCTTTGGGAAGTCATTGCAAGATTGGCGAATTTTCCATTTGAAGGATTGCATTTCCCGACTTCGTCAAAGTTGTACGATGATTCCTCATTTCGCCTTGTAAACGAGTTGCTTGACGTCCAGCCTTGTATTACCCTCAGAACTCCATCCATGTAGAGAGATGTCTGTTTCTAGCTACCTTTCGTTTAAAACGGCTGCAAAAAGACATGTGGTTAAATTTAAAAAATACCATAAAAAAAGTTTTGTGGTTTACGTACCTCCAACATTGTCCACTTAGTTTTCTCATGAGAATCAGTCTGATTTATCAACCTATCTTAGCAGAAGCTGCAGCCATCGGTAAGTTTGTAAAGGATTAATTGTGTTTCAGCAAGGGGAGCCTTGCCTCCGTTATTGAAGAATTTGTCGACAAAACACTGCCACCATGAACCACAATATTTGCTTTGAATACGCCCTGTAGATAGACCAAATCTTGCCGAAAATGTATCGTCTGTGATATGTAAAGCTTCATCATTTATCAATTCGTCTCAGCGCGTAAAGGTAGGTATACTATTACGAAAACATTCGCACGTCATCCAAAGTATCCAAATGTTCACGTGGTAGGTATAGGTACCTATGTAGTAGGAAAACAAAAATCGGACCAATATTTCATGGTCAAACAACCTACCTACCCACTTAATTTATTTCCTCTCCGTTTTAGACGTTACCGTTCCGAAAAAAAAACATAGCTTGTACATTTTGTTTATATTTTTTCCTTTCGTAGGCAGATTTAAATTATTGCTACCGCGATACAAAATCATGTTGTTTTCCTTTTGACACCAAATCCTTATCAAAACACGCAACTTCAAAAGGAAGTTAATAACCGGTCACCGCCATGCCGTCGCAAAAAGCAAACACACCAAACACACCGCTTAAACGTACAAAAATACAAAAGTCTTAAGGGAGTCAACGAAGTTCCATTTTCCATCTCCTCCTGCTTCCAGTCCATGAAGGGGTATTTCTGGGTATGGAATTCAGCGGAACGAATGAATTCTGGAATTCAGCGGAACAGCTGATGTTTAACAGAAGAGAAACCCCTCCGACGGGAAGAAGGGTATCCACTATCCAGATAAACAGAAAACAAAACGAGATGGTCGATATACGATTTATCTCTTTCTGTGTTCCGTGGAAGGACTGCTGAGTGCTCTTATTCACACATATTCAATCATTTCCTTGCTGGAATGGCAAGGAGGGATAACGATAATGATGACGATAAAGAATAACACACTATGCGGCCATAATACCTACTCGTAGTTTGTTGTGTTGGTATTTACATTTTTGGGCAGAAAAGTTTTTACAGCACACACCATGAAGCAGACAGAACATTATGGCACGGATGTGTGTGAGACGGCCGCACCGAATGTATTTATGGGTACATCAATGCGAATCGACGGATGTATGCTTTATGGAGGTCGGGAAGCAGCCATTATTCATTTTTGTGTGTTCCGCTGAAGGAGAGGTGGCAGGCAGCAGCACAATGAATTTTGAGAAGGAATACCAGAATAAAATGTGGGCCTTCTTTTATTTTGTCTTTTGTTTTGCGAGTTGCGACTGCGATGGTTGAATTTTTGGCGAAGTTTTTTCCATCTTTTTATTTTGGGTCTTTTGGGTTTCTCGATTCTGATGGAGGGCAATTAATCCGAACGAAGGTGATACGGAGAAACATTTAATTGCTGAGCGATTTATTAATTTTCGATTGTTTGGGGCTTGTGAATTTGTTAGAGGATGTTAGTTAAATGAGGTAGGGGCCAATGAATGCGATTGATAAGGGATGCGACCTCGAAGGACGTTTCTTAAAAGGTGCATGTGAATATAAGAAAAATTTCGTCTTCACATGTGTGTTCTGTTCATTAATAGTGGACTCAGGGCCCCGGTCTAGTGTTGTTAATTGAATTTACGAAGCTTGAGAGTGCCATGCGGTGATCGACTCAAACCTCTAACTATCATCGTCGTTATTTCAGATCGGCATTGAAGTATGTACCTGTAGGTATTTTCGTTACACATAATCAAGGGTGAGGTTCACTTTTGAGATTGCTGATGATGATTATTAAGAAGAATTTAAAGAAGAAAATAGCTAAAGATATAGGTAAGTGGAACAGAAAAGTGGTCAGTAAAATTCGTTCACTATCTATATCCATCGTTGCTCCAAGTTATATTATACAATTGCACCTTCTTATCGCCGAGTATGTCTATTGCCATGGTAGGTAGGTATAGCTAGTATTGACTGCTTTTGCATACACATTCAAGACTTTTCTCGAGAAAGCCCTATAAGGTCGGCTCAGCAGACCACATCAAACTGAGTCAGCTTTCGTTGTTAACAAGAATATTTAATTGGAAATACCTAGATACGTCCTTACAATTGCCAAAGTGTATTCAAATCATGACACTTTCTGCTGTTTCCAAAAAAAAAAATCAACCTTCGAACAGCAAATGAATCGTGAACACGAAGCTATGGTAAAACTTATTTTTATGACTCACTCACAAGGTAGAAAGAAAATGCAAAAAGGCCTAAGGCCGCTAATGAATTTAAGTATCAATCATACAGTCAGAATGTGAATGTTAAGACAAATCTGATAACGAACACGGGTGTACCACATGTGCGCTTAGGTAAACCAGTTAAAAATGTCACTTAATGAGCCGTTTTTAAAAGTACGGCAAATTTTCGTATGGCTTACCTACTTCATCTATGTATTTTATAAAATGTGTAGGCAGATTATCCAAAATTGGTTGTTTCCAAAATTAAAATGCTTAAATAAAAGCTGATGACCTCCCTTAAGTATAAATCCTGACAAAAGTGGACGCGTAACTTCTATTTCAACGCAGCACTATTATTTTACAGATTCCACCAACGCGCACATTAAGTATTACGTAGAACGTATTGTGTCACGAAAGTCCGCACAATTTAAAAACGTAATTCAAACACTAATCATTTCGCTTATCAATTTACTCGTATCTCTCGATGTGAGTTGTTGGAAATTAAATTAGTTCCCATATAATATGACGTCGGAACAATCCCAATGTAGTGTTCTAAATTTTATATCTACTTTTCGTCAGTGCCGTGACAGAAGGCCATATGAGTATTTGCGTCTTAAGACAACATTTTAGTACTGGCCCACATTGTTTTGAGACTTCAGAGCGCTTACCGCTAATAGGTATAGATATAGTTATTCATATTTTTTTAAATAATATAATGTAGGTAGGCATGTATTTTTAAGGGGTATTGTTCGTTTCGTCTTTCTTATTTAGTCATTTCGCAATCATCCCAAACCTGGCATCCATACAGAATTATTGCTCGAAATATAACTTTGTTTAATATCATTTTGTTTTCAGTTGATAACAATGACTTCCTGCATATAATTTTGTTCAGCGTTTCGCGCACATGTTGATTAAATAATAGTTTTGAATCAAGATGAATTCCTAATTATTTTACGGAAGAGCTCCATTTGATTGACAAGTTAGCCACTTGTATTTGTTTGGAAGAAAAATTATTAATCAATTATGTATTTGTTTGGAAGAAAAATACTTTAGCCTTTTACCTAATTCGTTTTAAGCACGTTTCGCCTTTTATTGTTTAGTTTTTCGATTACTTCGGTTTTTGTTTACTTCGATTTAAATTTTTCCGAAATTGTTTCACACAAACTTGAATGCCTTTTGGGCTCTTTACATTACGCAGAGATTGCAACATGTATTTTTTTTAATTAACAAAATTAACATAACATAACAAACTATATAATATTAATACTATTTTAAAATACCTAATAGGAATGAGATCATTTCTACATATTTGTTTTCATTAACTTTAATAAAATTGAAAGAAAATCCATCAAAATTTAGTTTTTCTTTTCCGCTTTTGATTTAAAAACATGATAAATCGAATTGTTACCTATTAATTGACTAAAAAAACTTTTGCACAACACACTAAAGAAACGTCCACACTTACCGAATTTCTGTTACCAACTGGAAAAATCCCATATAGGGAAACAATTAAAACAATACGAGTAAAGAAGTTACGAAAATTGAAAAATATTTATTTTTATGTTTTCAATAACAGGAGCTAAGCTTTTGAACGAAAACCATCCAGGAGGCTCATTACTGGATGGGGGCTCACATTAGGGGCCTTTACTCATTTAAATATTTTTAAATATTTTTTAAAAAACTTGACGGGCACGGTTACAATCACACTAAAGTTACCTTGACTCTATAAAATAATAGATTCGAATAGAAATAAAATGCGAAATAAAGTGTTAGTGAGATAACATTGGCCCAAGTAACTCAACCCAAAAATACAAAACTAGTAGAAAGAGAGAAAAAGAAATGTGCAATTATTGTAGATTGAAAAAATAAAAACAACACATGGTATTACGAAGTAAACAGAAATAATTGCAAGAAAGCCGAAACAAGATATGCGAAGTAAGACAAAATTGAACAATAGACACCCACGTTTAAGACAAAATTATTTTGTTTATTAGAATTTGAGAAGGTCTTAAAAGGCAAAACGTTTTCGACTTAAAAAATTCTCGTGAAAATTCGACCTATTTCCCACTCGAGGTGAAGTTATATTTGCCTTCACCGTGGAAAGTGAGTATACTGCCAAATTGGATTCTTGAAGCTTTACGAAAGTGACATAGGGTCACATTCCTATATTCTTAAATTTGGCATTGGAATAGTCACGGCACCCTTTTCGTCCACCGAAGAAAATGAAGACATCACTTGAGCTATATACTTGAGTGAGTATAGCCAACTTGTCTGTCTTTATATTCCAGTGGGAAAAATATATACTTAGCGCATATGCGTTTTATATACATCAGTGTGTGATTGAAGTAATAATAGCTTATGTATGTGTTTGCGAGCCACTCCAAGCACAACTTGAAGCACGTTTTTCTTCTATAATCCCATCTGGCTTAGTACTTACTGCAAATTAGCTTAATACCATTAGCTTAGTGTGCCTTCTTGCTGCATGTTGAATCATACCCAATAATTAAAAATCTCAACTTGTTAATCCCCTAAGTACATGACTTAAATTCATCAACAAACCCCATCGACTGGCGCTCTTACAAAGGAGATTCGCTTAGCGCAGATAAAAATGTCAGAAGAGTGAAAGCGTAAAAGTTTCGTGTTCCGCTTCAGACGGCCCAAATACACATTTCTGCGTACTTTACTTCTTATTATTTGTTTTACCGAAGTAAGAGTACTAGTCCACGTCCACGCTATAGGTACTAGTAGACATGCGGATAGTTTGGCTCAAGCAGAATATCCTTTTTCGTCTACTTTACTCTGGCAAATGAGCACAATGGATTCCTTCCATTCAGTAGCCCCGTTCCCCTTCCCATACCTTCTTGTAAAAAACACGCAAACACAGTGCTCTCTAAGCATGAGTGTGACTATCTACTCGTATATATGTGCACGCTACAACACATCCTTCGACTAGATTGGATTTCAGAGTCTTTCGGTTCTGGTTGTCTTGTTCTGCGTTGTCTTCTTGAAGGTTCGTTCTTTTGCACAAGCGGAAATGACAGCCCCAAGAAAGTGAAAGAAACCTTCCTTCAGTCAAAATGGAGCTTACCATACCACCGTCGGTCGGCGTCGTCGTATATACCCTGGTGTCCTCTTTCGATCCCTTTTTGTTTTACCCATCTCTTTAGCTCGTCACAATAGCTGCTGTAGCATATTCATGCTGTGTGTGTGTATAGCTTGTTTTTCGTCTTAAGTTTAACCTTCTTCAACTTTTCGGGTTCGGTTCGCTTTTGTTTTGGATTTTGATATCCTTCGTGTTAAAGTCTCGTGCAAGCGATATACACCACACAGACACT
This sequence comes from Cheilosia vernalis, assembly GCA_949126925.1. Lineage (NCBI taxonomy): Eukaryota > Metazoa > Arthropoda > Insecta > Diptera > Syrphidae > Cheilosia > Cheilosia vernalis. The sequence goes on along the minus strand of OX421358.1, from coordinate 96,153,066 downwards.
CGTATACCGCTTTAGTTGTTTTCATTTCTACGGCTATATGAACTTCCAAGGATATCAAGGATAACAGAAGAGCGAGATGCTTTTCCAATTGACTACATTTCAAACAATGTTTCCCAATACCACCCCACTTCGAGCTACATCACACCCCATCAGCTACACCATTCCCAATCTATTGTCGCAGATATTCGTATTATTGTAGATTTTTCAAAATTAAGGCGAATGGGTGGACGATCGGACGGTTGATACAGAAATCCATGCCTTCCCACATGGCTTTCCGCATTCTATTTCCTTGGACGCTCTGTGCCTGCGTGGATTTCTCATTGGCCTTGTTTCCAACATTTTTTTTTTCTGTTCCCAAATTTTAATTATGAAAGACAAAGAAAATTGTGTCACATTTTGAGTGATTTATTTATTTGGAAATATGTCAAACGTCTACTGCATTCTTCTCGTGTTGTTGTTCTGAGAGAGTTGCTTTGTTTTTTTTTTCTGTTTTCTTTTTGTGATTTATCTTTATATCTGTAAATATTAGATGGATCCCTTCTTAGAGAGCGTTTTATTTTTTTTTTTTTTTGCTTTGGGGAGGCTACAACGAGATGAGAATATATTGGAAAATCATCCCCGTCGTTATTATGTTGGAATAAGTAAAGTATTGTAATGATGCGGTTCGTTGAGTTTAGGCTTTGGGGCGGGGGACAAGTCGGTGTAGTTTGCCTTGAAATTCAATGAGAGATACATTGATAAATCGGTTATTTTGCATAATAACGTGGGGAGCCCATTTTTAATATGTGCGCCCAAGTATACAGACAACTGAACGGAGGCGGGTGTAGTTTGCCCTTCTTTTCGCAACTTTGAGTTTTCCAAATTAATTTGCTTTGATTGTTTTGTTCGTTCGTCTTCAGAGTTGCATCGATTTTGGAAAATTTAATAATTTGAGCTTGCGTTGGTCAGTAATGGGAGTTTGTTGTGCCAGTCGATATTGCAGATGTAGCTACATATGCAGGAAAGGTTATAGTTTCGTTAAGAAAGGGATCTCAAGTCTCAGCGGTATTGCGACTTAAAGCCTTTTAGAGTAGGTATTATAAGCTCCATTATACTTCAGTCAAATCGGCGTCTGCATAGACTTTGGTTGTGGTCTCGTGTGGGTATTTAATTTGGCGCCATAAATGAATTTTTCGATAGTCCTAGGCACTTAGCTGGCGTTTCGTTTTGAAATATTGCTATGGGATTTTATAACTGATAGATAGCACTTAGAAGGTTACGGCTCAATTGCTTAAAGTGACGAGGACTATTCTTACGATACAGTTTGGGGAGGTGAATTTGGGATGACTCTGCAGATAGGATTGGGTATTCCCCAAGCAACACTGGCTTGTCAGTTAATTTGTGGAGAGGGAAAGATTGGTAAATATACCTTCTTTTGGTTGGTTGGTTTACATGGTTTTGAATAAATATAGAAGTATTTTCAGTCCGATCCGTTTTGGAATATGTTGAAGGTTTTGTGACAGCTCACAAATGTCATCCCAAGAGCTTTAACTTCAGCTTATGGTATAGGTATATCATAGAAGACACTTTCTAAGAATGCTAATGGCTGGCGTGTTCCAATTCTGCTACCATTTTGGACAAAACTACTTCTTCTTTGACATCCACAAAGCCAGTTGTTTACATAGGGAGTAAGACGACAACAGAGTTTGTCGCTTCCAAGGACCAGATGAACCCTCGTCGGTAAATAGGGCCAGCTGGCTGTGCTTGAATATGAAGATTTGTATAGGACCCTGTGTGGAATACTTTCATGTTTCTAAAATTTTCTACCGCGTACCTTCTTTAGACACTTTGAATACCTATAGTTCTTGTTCAATATTTTAATGTCATCTATACTGAAGTACGTATTTGCAAGGATTCCTAAAAAAAGGACGCTTGATAAACGTTTTCCATGATTCATTGATGAGCTGCAATTTGTTATGTCATTTGCGAGGCAGGAACGCTGAAAAAAATTGTCGATTTGGGTGACACACGGCCTAAAGTGCCGCGGCTTTAGGAGTCCGTTAATAACTAACCCTGATCAACACTAAATATACGCAACTTATACCATCTACGACCTACTTTCATAAATACCTATCAAAGCCTCTCTGCAGATCAGTGTATACATCTCGACATTAAGACGCTCTTGTTGACCTTTGGAACTGAAACTAAAACAGCACCAAAACAGCAACACTACAGAAAAGCATTTAATTGCAAGCTTCTCAGTTTTATTTTCACCACCCATCCAGCTAATCAGTGTTAAAACTTATTGCAGCTATCGACATCATAGAAGTTGTCGCCTTCTGTTTTTTTTTTCTTTGTTGTATTCCTCTACATTAAGCCATCGAGTTGGCGACTTCAGCTGGGATATAAATCAAAGTAAAAAAAACTTGAAAAAGTGTCAGGCCATGGAATTTCTTTTTGCAAAGCTACGCGTTTGTATTTGCATTTATAGGTTTAGGTTGTTCGATGTATCTTTTAAAAATGTCTGTGAACCTAGTTTTGCCAAGGTGAATCTAAGGGCTTGTTGAAGACACTTACGACCTGCTTTTCTATAGTCATATAGTCATTTTCAACTAAAACAGTCCACATTCGTGTTTATAAAAATCAAAATTAAACATCTTCTCAAACACAACGAGGAGTGTATTAAGCGAAATTCAAAAATAAAACAGAGCAGAAAAAAAAAAATACTTTCGAGTTGAGCACAACTTTTTAGCGCAGGGTTAAATCGATGCACCACTTAACGTATTTTGGATAAATCCACGTAGAAAGCGAGAAAATACCGTCAAGAGAACACATGGTAAGACTAACATGTGATTCGCATTTTAAAGTTTCGCAAAAGGGTTGTTAATTTGATTTAACTGTTCAAAACAAAAATGGTCAGTATTGTATCTTTATGCTAAGGACGGGTTGTACAATGTATACATAAGTCCTGCTTGGAGACAACGGCTCTGAAAAGCATGCATCACGGTTTCCAATAATCTCTACGGGGTGAAAGATTTATCGGTTGATATCCTTTTCTCTTTCCATTGAAATTTCCTAGTTGAATGTTTTGGATACCTGTTCATACTATAGCTCTTCGATGAGCTAAAACTGTGTGAAACAATTTCAATGTGACGCTGCATTGGAGTCTAAAGGTCTACCAAATATGGCTGTTCAACAAAACAAAACTCTGAGGTATTGGAAAAGTGTTACTCCACTCAAACTATTGGTAACCATAATAATTATTATAGTAATTTTAGTAATTATTTCCATGGTTAGAAAATGTTCATTCTCGATGCAATACCCTATGACATAAGAACGTGCGTCCCAAGAACTTCACAAAAGAGACCAAAAACAGAAGTCTATGCCGCTGCCAATGTGACGCGCGGGCAGAAAAGAAGAACACAACTATCAATGGTGCTGTTGTTCCATCGTGCTGGGGCACGCGGTCTTCTTTTAGCATAACAAAGGAGAACAACAAAACAATACCAGAGGACAAGGCGAAAATCGCTCGTTCGGCCTCCTTTCCTTCATCTATCCAAATCCAGAGCCAAAACTCTATAAGGAATCTCCTCTATACAATTCTTCCCCCCTTCATCTCTTCCGTTTGCTGTTAGCACACCAAAAGAATCAACCATTGGCACTTAAGTTACTGGAGTGGAAAAAAGTTTCCTCTGGATGTTGTTCGGGTGGTTTTTTTTTTTTCTGTTTTGTAGTTTCTCTGAAAGTCCTTTGAGTTTTTTTTTGTTTGTCTCTACAGAAAATTTCATTATGAAATTGGATCGATGTCAATTTGTTGGATTAGATAAATTCGTTATATTAAAAAGTTGTACAACTAACTGCTGATGTAGGTATATAATGTATAAGCCTAATTGTGGTAGATATCCGCTTTTTATTTTGCTGAACTTAAGTGAAACTAATAAGTTTGCTTATCTGTAGTTACTGTATACCAGTTACAGTGCCTTTAAGAGGGTTGGCTTTTAGATTTAAATAACAGGAGGCGAGCAGTTTCCTGTTCGGAGTTGGGCGAAACGAATTGAAAAATTATGTTGATTACGAAATGAAATGAACACGACGCAGTTATTAGGCGTATTTAAGTGATTTTCGTTTCGAAATGTCACTTTCAAAATAAAAATTGCATGATAATATAATTTACTCGTGTATCCGATGAAGCTGTAGCTTCACGGTTGTCCGAATTAATGATTTATATGTTCGGAGTGAATAATTATTTTTTTAGATCCCCGTTTGACCTATGTAAATATTTTTATGATGTAGGTACGGAGGAATTAGACGTTTAGTATTATCCTCTGCATCTACAGCAGAATAAAAAGAGTAATGGATGGACGTATGGCTTTTCGTGGGACTATGTGCTCATTTCCGTGGCTAGAAGTTTGTTTTCTATTAGAGGTCATGAGCCAAATTATCACGAAAGCCGACATGTATGAAAATTATGGTCTTAATATATTTCGAAGCGTTCTTTATTGAACTTCAAGCTGCTCTCAAACTTTAGTACCTTTAGGTACTATTTAAGCCGTTGATTTTTGTGTTATGTATAAATATTTAGGTGGTTTTGTTGAATGAGAGGTGCTAGCGACATCCTTCAAAAACACACGGATGTTGAACTTTCAATGAATTTAAGATTGAATAAAAATACTGGAAATGTAGAAAGCTTTTCGTTATAAATTGGTAAATCACAGTCACACCATAAGTCACGCAAAAAAAAATCTAGACGGACGATATAGAAACGACCCTGAACACTCAAATTCGCAACCGATTTTGTAACGGATATCTCAAACAAAATATTGTCAAAAAATGGGTCCGCTTTTTAAATTTCTTTACTCTGAGTCAAAAAAATAGTGTTGACTCTTTCAAATGCAGTAGCTATCTTTCTTTTATCTTCAATTAAAGAAATGTCTACAAAATTAAGATTAAGCGAGGTAGTCTAGCAAAGCATCGGAAATGATTTTAAGCTCCATTTGGATAGGCCACACAACATCAGTATAACAAGGCTAGATATGTGTTACCTATGGGTGTGCACTTGATAAAATGTTGTTATACTCGGCCCATGAGAACTAATCGCATGTGCACTACTACCTTTCATTCTTATCTACGCTTTATAGAGAAGTGCGGTCGCTTCAATTTACCTCGAGCAGAATGCTGGACTTAACGATAGGTCCCTGTATAAATATAGCTACCAATCTATATATTTTTTCCAAGTTACCATATCTGTTAACCTCTTTTCCTAATCCTTCTTTGGTTAAAACCTATTTTTAATATTTATTTTTGTTTATTTTCAGGTAAAAGGAAATTGATACATAGATGGGTGCATGGATCTATGTACGATGATTCAGACAATGGTAGATATCACGTCTGTTCTAACGCTTCTTATTAAGTGCAAATCAACAGGTCGCCATCTGACCACAACATCTGACTTATTAGAAATTGAGGTTTGATTTTCTTACAGCCCTCTCCTAAACTAAAGAGTCAAAAACGACTTCTTTGGGGAAAATGAGGGGCAAGCTTAAAAAAGGGGATAATACAAAAAATCTCAGTGAAACGTAAATTGTTTTAAAATAATATTAAAACGTGTTTTCATCTTATAGTTACTGCGCCACCTCTTGCGAACGTCTGACAAACATCCGAGAGTATAACTGTCTTGAAAGAGCTTCTCAATTAGCCGTTTGGAATCGGTAGATCCCTTCCATTCGTTCCTAAAATTAAAAACTCACACAAAACGAATGGTTGCGAAAAGCTAGGCCCAGGGTCCATACAGACCTGTGGCGCCAACTATTATTATTATTATGTTTATGTACACCTTTAAATGGGAAGTCGTGGCTCGTAAAGTGGTGTAAGGCTTTCGGTTTTCTAGGAATACAAAAAATTAAGTGCATCGTTTGGCTTGAGCATCCTGTTTTCTCCGGAAAAGATTTCACCACTTCGATACATGACTACAGCTGCTTTTTGTAGCTCGGTTACTATTACCATGCCTACATCATAAGTCATATTTAAAACATACTTTACAATACCAACACGGTTCCACCGTAAGTCCAAGCGCACCTAACCTCATCCCCCTGCATTTCTACTACCCGATCATACATCTAATCCAATTAATTCAGCAATTCCTCTAGAATACAATCACAAAACAACTGCTTAGCTAATTTAAATGATCTCTGCCGTCTTAATTGTATCACGTGTCCACATCTGTGAAACGGAAGTGTAAAAGTCACAGTCCTAGACGCATAACTACAGCCAGCATGCGAAAAGGTCCACATCAACAACTCCGGTTGTTCCTTCTGAAGCAATTATTTGCATTAACACCATGACACCACATAGTCGTGTCGTGGTCTTACTGCACTCATCTTCATTCCATTTCCTTGTCCACGTCTTCTTTTTCTCCTCCTTAATTTTTTTTATAATTTTGTACTCGTTTGACCAGGCAGAAGGCCAAAGCCAAACAATTAAATTCCGCGAGGCAATGAGATGGCAATTATCGTGTTGGACTCTCTAATTTATTTACTCTTCTTTTGTTGTGGTTGCTCTGTACCTGCGGCACTTTTCGCAGACCACACCACACCACACGAACCATATTTAATTCAAAGACGTACGCCATTCCGGTAGGAAGAACAACAGGTGAATACGACCTGTCACAATCGCAGTGCAACGAGACGTGAATGATTTCTTATCAAAAAGAAACTGAATCGCCGTACCTACGGTTGTGTATTTCATTTGTGGTGGATGGGGAAAAAAAATCTAATTTAATTAATATGAAAATCCATGGAATTCAACACGGGATACCTTTCGACTGTCAAAGGCAACCAAGCAGATAGCCATTTGATGCGCGATGTGTATCAAATCTGCACCCTTGCACTTTTCTTTCTCTTGCTCTCGCTGTTTCGCCTCGTGAGTCGTTGTTGTTGTTGCAGATACATGGTTAGTTTTGTCGACGGAAATTAACATAATCGGCGAAGTAGAAAAACTGCGCGGGCTATGCTGTGATGTTAATTCGCTTTTTACTGTTGGTCTTCGTTTGTCTTCAGCGCTCATGCAAATAAGCTTGGTTTTCTTTGATTTGGCCGCAACATTTCACACTGTCACCGGTGCGAGGAATTCATAGGAATCTAAAGTTTTACTCCAAATTTCAGCACTGTTACCCATACTGTAAGTTAAACTACACCCATAGCCTCAGTATGGAATAGAAAATTCTTCACACACATAAACCCGAAAATATCACTTTAAATTAAATTCTGAAAAGAATAGGTATCACCCGCCGCCATAAGGACAGAAAAAGGACAGCCATGTCTATGCAAATTTAATCACGCTGTCAGTGCGACACATAGCCTTTACCCTCTCAAAAGGAGAAACTTTCACCTGTCACGTGAGAATTTTAATTTAATTATTCCCCAGACTGAAACTTCAAAGAAGCTCTTTCATACACATACTACAGAAGTTACCTCCTTGATAAAAGTAAATCCCTCGACTGCCTGATAACGTCTCATGAAGAAAATCAATTTTTCTCATGTTCGCTAAGGGCTTTGCTCAGCGGATTCAATATGGTAATCCAAAGCCACACCATTAGAACTCAATTACAAAATAATTGCAAAAATAATACACCACAGTCGGCACAGTACCTCTAATATCCCTCAAGTGAATTCTCAAATTCTCAAGAAATTTTCAACCAAAGCAAAAGGCACAACAAAAATTCACAAAGAAACCTATCCCGAAAGGAAGGGCCATAAATTATATTTTATAATAATTTTCATTGCCACATTATCACGGAAAATCTACAGTGATTCACTCGCTGCTATACGACGTTTTTTTTTTTTCTCCTTTTTTATGTTCTTCAGCGCTTTTTCACTTTGTTCCGTTCTCACAAATTCTCACCATCTCAAGTGTTTTCGTTTTGGTTTTATCTTCTTCTCAATTTTGCCAAACAAAGCTCTTCTTTTGCCAGTAGGTACTATACCATGGAAAGGATATATCTTTCGGGCTTGCCATATACCTACACCCATCTTTTATGCAAGCGCCTGTGTATATTCTATGCTATGCCAACGAATATCCACAGGTATTCCATAAATTCACAAAGACAATAACAAAATTATCATTATTATTATTGCCACAGCTAGTTTGCATGTGATATTCGGTGGGTCTCACGTCCCTTTTGTAGAATAAAAACAAAAAAGACGAAGAGGAAACCGAAATTTAGGATGCGCATAGCGCATGTCGTCGAGATGGAATAACGATGGAGGAGAACACAGGAGAGAGAGAGCGAGATTTTCGTTTATGAATGAAAGCAGAGCAACAAATAAATTTTCCAAACAAAAACTCATCGGATGGGGGATTTCACTTTCTAAGGTGTTTACGCGATGGGAAAGAAGCAGCGTACTAATGGGACATTTCAGGGTGATTTAAGGACATGATAATGCTCTCAAATGATATTCAGTGGTTCAATTGAGGTTAAAGTGCAATGATTTTGGATTTATTCGGCTATGTATTTGGATGTTTGAGTTACTGTATATTTGCAGTGTGAACTGTGAAGTCGTGCAACTTGTGTTTATGCATTTGGGGGTTAATTGAACTGTTTATAAATTAAACCGATTAGTTTGGGGAAATTGTTTGGAGAATGTGTACCACAAGTCCTCATCTTGTAAATGGCTTATGTACGTTTTGCCATGAACCGAGGCGTTGATGCAAAGAGTCTTCCATTAAGCGCGTCCTACCTATCTTTAAATTTAAATAAAACAAAGAGTGTGCGAGATATCACCGACATTTTGTATTCGTTTGAAAGACCTACCGATGGAATATAGTATCGCTTAAATGTCCGCCGCGGCTTTGTTGGGTGGCACTCATCCGAAATGTCCAATTTTCCATGACTCTGGCGCATAAATCAGGTTGAATTTGACCGATGCATGGCATGGGTTATGCTGGCTTTTGCGGCTGCTGTGGTTCATGGCGGGAAAAGGCACGATGCCTATTCAACAATACCCGAACTTTGGTACACGTGTTACAAATTGGAATCATAGTCTTCGGGTGTTTTTATATACAGGCCTGTAGAGCTTCAATACAGCCCTCAGAAAAACTTGTAGAAAAGTGCTTGTTTCTTTGAACAGTTCCATAGACGGCAAAAGTATTTTATCAAATTGTCAAATCAATCAGTCAGTCTTAGAAAGTCTTAGGATATATCGAACAAGGCAAAAAATATCAAACAGGCTCACAAAATAGCAGCTCCGGTCATCGTAGCTTCGTTATATTTTCTAATAACACTGTATGAATGCCCAAGTGCAAGTGACACATCCATCAGCGTTCCAAATAGATAACTGTGGGCTGTTATAGTAGAGGACGCTGCATATAATCCTTTTTAACATTTTATTCAATTACATAATTAAAAAAAGTTGTTTAAGGTAACCGATTTTATAGGAGATCTTCAAACTGTTGATCTCAGATAAATGAAGACTTACGTTTAGTAACATATATTAAGATCTAAGCCAAGACTTCGCCTTTTTTATAAAACAAAGGTATACACCCTCCTCTTAAACAATAAATTTTTTAGGTCGAAACGTCAGCCAATTGACGTTTCCATTGACACCCATTGAAAGCCTTCTGTCTGCAAGTAAATATTCCACAATAATGAAGGAATCATAATAATGTCAGCCGGACTATTGAGTAAACCTCTTCAGTTCTTTACAGATAGCTTACTCAACTTTCAAACATTGGAGACGTTCAAGTACCTATCTAGTTTAGTAAATTTGACGTCTGTCTGATCATGTGAGCAGCTGTTTCAATTGACGTTGTCAAGTAATTCCTGACTGAGTACTAAGTTGACAGTTCCGATACGTGGATGACGTAGGAAAAGTGACGTTTCCGAAAAATCTAGTTTTTGCTTTCAGGTTACATCTTATCCAGACCAATTTAGTCGACTTAAGATGACTAGTTTCTGAATGTGCCCATTTTCTAAACATGTTCCCACTTAAGCCCGATTTTTCTTGGAAGGTATTAAGTCACTTATTTCATAAAATCTTTAAGTTCTCCCGCATTTTTTTCGAATAGTCGTGACTCCTAATTAAATGTCTTCCACAATGAATCGTTCCACTCTTTTTCAGTGTTGAGTGCATGGTTTGTGTGTTGGACTGCCGACAGAGGGCTACAGGCTTAATTCCCGGGAATCGCAATTAAAATTTTTTTTCCACTGTGACACCTCCTCCGACCGCCTATGAGAAATCCAACATTATGTAGGCTTACAACTGGCCCGAGAAATCTTCTCAAGGTAGCTAAAATCGTATTCGTCGTAAAATGTAGGTCCAGTCTTCCGAAAAAAAAAGATTCACGCAGATAAATAAATGCGACAAACTTTGGTCATATCGGCGCATAATACTGACGTTAACGTAGGCTTCAAAGTTAACACCGAAAAACTCTATAATATATTATGTTCACTAAAAATTGTTGCTTGTGGTGCAAGCTGTCTAAAATGTTCTGCGTCAGGGGAAACGAAAGCCTCCAGTATTTATATTTGGATAGCGTTCTTCATCAGTTTTAAAAAAATACTGGCCGATGGCACACAAACACGCTACATCGGTTGTTTTAAGGATGACTATAGTGGATTTTATTCCCTTGTAAATGTTGCAATTTTGATTGTGGACATATTCATTCCACCGGAAAAGAGTGCGGAAGAAAATGTTGCTAAGCTTGACACAAGTCCATTCATATGATGCAATCCAAACTGGGAACAAATCAGTGTTCAGCTGTATAATTCCGAATTCTTTGCCAATTCAAAAAGAAATTTACAAAAAACAGCACCCTACAATGGAGCCGAATGTCCACATTCGTTGTCCAGGTATCCTTGAGTGCAGTGCAAGATCAAGCGCTGACATTGCTTAGTTTGGAAGCACATACGAATCCCCTGTTTTGAGAGCTTATAAAGGGCACTATCGATGCAGATGTGTGGCTGATGAGCGACTCTACTCGATAGCCGTGCATCCCCTTTCAGTTCTTATAGATACCTACACTGAACCAAATCGCGTATTCATATTGACGGAAATATTTTGTTAATCTTTGAAGAATTTATTATTCGGATCGACAATTTTTCGTCAATTTTTTCGTCTTATTGAAGATATAATATTCAAAATAAATAATATATCTTCAACTGCTGTCCGATTTCATATTTTATTCAAACCAATGAAATTTTGTCATATTGACAAACTGAAGTCGTTAACAAACCGGTATCCTGTATGTGATATTGACAAAAATTTGTTGATAATTTTTAGAAGAGTCATTTATTCAAATTAACAATTTTCCATAAAATGTTTCTTCATATTGAAGATTAAATATTCAGAATCAGTAAAGTTTCATCAAATGCTACACTATTTATTATATTATTCAAGTGAATGAATTTATTTTCATATTGACAAAATCCTCAACAATTCAAATTGACAATTGTTCATCAAATATTTCGTCTAATTGAAGATTAGGTACATATTCAAGATAAATGAAATTTCTTCAAAGGCCTTTTCCCGCATCGGATTTTGTTTTATTTAAATTAAAAAAAGGGGAGAGTGGGGACGTTTTTTTTTTTTCAAAAACACAAGTTATTTTTTTCTTTGTTTTAGTAATTCGTTTTAATTTTTTTTGCACTTATACCAGTTTACAATTAATGCAAATGTTTATGATTGCTCAAATAAAAATCTTACTCGTAGCCAGAATCGAGCATGGTATTTCTTACTTTGTTTTACAAGCTCTTATGTTTTTTTAAGATGTAGGTAGGACTTTACACAAGGTTTATAAGAAATCAAACTAACAGTTCTTAAATTTAGAAATAGTTTAAAACAGTTGAGCAGTTTTGAGAAAGTGGAGATTTAAAAAAAAAAAATATAGTTGTATGCGAAAACCTTTACACTTCCTGAAGAATATTATAGAGGGATTCTATAAGAAAGACAATACATCGCTTATTCTTATATCAGTTGATATCATTGAAGCCATTTTCAAAAAAAAAAAAAAGCTTTTCTTCAACTTCTGTAATAAATATTTTTTTATTTTAATTACATTATATTATAAAAAGAAATGTTGATTGCAATTAATGCGCATAAGATACACTAATGACGATTACCTTCATAACAAAACTAAAAGCGACTAATCTTTTTCTATAATGTGGAGGTTAGATCAGGACTCAAACATCACATTTATATATGGAGCTTGGCCTAAACTTATTCCCTTTACCTACAAAACAGTTCGACTAACAGAAAGTTCTACGCTAAATCTAAAACTGTTCGCCCTCAGAAGACTAACCGCCAACATATATCTATTCCATAGGTAATAACAATAAGCGAAACGCCCTACAATAAAGACAACCACATCACCTCCTATCAGTATCGGTGCTTAAGAACCGCAAAAACATCACGTTTTAAAAACTCATCGCTGTTCTGCACACGTACCTACCACTATTTTTGTCGAACGGAGTATTCACAGAATTTGAGTTTTACAAACTCTATCTAGTTGAATCTAGCTCCACATTTCCCTAAATTGCCAGCAAATTTGTATTATTACCACATCTTACTTTTTTCAAATTGAATAAATTTGTTGAAATGCTTTAAAGTGTTCTTCACATTGACGAAATTGGTCAACTTGAAGAAGTTTCTTCAATATGTTATGACCGACTTTATCCCTCACTCCGGGAAATACACATTAAACCGTTGCAATCTAAAAAAAAATTTGTTCGTAATATCTTTAAATTGAATAAATATCATTATATGATGGGAATTTTTTCTTCAACTTGAATAATTTTCTTTAACTGAAGGAAAACGTTTTCTTCAAATTGCAAAAAATTAATCAATTTGAAGAAGTTTTATTAAAATGTATTTGTTTATTGTTGTCCTAGAAGTGATAGCTTTTATTCTTGTAAGTGAAGTGGTGCAGTGAGGATAGTACCTATCGTGTTCGTGTTAATTAAAAAACGACTGATTGTTCGGAAACACATTGGACCGCGGCCAAGTATCGTACTAGGTAACGTATAGGAATAAATACAATATATACCTACATATGTATGCAATATCTAATGATTTTCTTTTATTTCAGATAGTGCTACGCGGAACGACCACCGGCTAACGGCTTACTTAGCTTAACCACTTGATTATTATAAATTCTTATTATTATTATCAAATTGATTTAAAAACTTTAAATAACAAATTATTTATTTATATCTTATATCTGTATTGTGAGCTTTAAATTTCATAATTACCTATTTATGATTATTACAATTATCTTACTATTACTATAATTCTTTTAAATATAAATAGCTAATAAAAAATATTTTTAGATTAAAAATATTTATTCGTATTTTATTTCTCTAATGTGGCTTGAATAATGGAATTAAAAACAAAAAATTTCTTCAATTTAAGAAATATTTGTCAGATTGACAAAAAAAATTAGCACGAAACCGAAGAATAATAGTTAATTTAAAGAAAACTATGCTTCATATTGAAGAAAAAGATGCGTAGAATTGATGAAAAATTATTCAGCTTGAATAAAGACCAAGAAGATTTTTTTCAATTTGAAGAAAAGATTACGTTATATTGAAAAAGCGTTCATTAAATTAAAGAGTACTATCCGTAGAATGGAAGATATTTTTTCAATTTGAAGAAATGTTTACGTAAAAATGAAGATTTCTTTTTTCAATTTGAAAAATATTTTTCAAAATAAGGAATATTTTATGTTAACTTGAAGAATGGATTCCGTTGAAATTGACGAAATAATTATTCAATTGGAAAATTTTTTGTGGATTTAACACCACAATGAAAAATATTATTCATTTCATTAAAATGACAATATTTCTTATACCGTACAAATTTTCTTCAAAACAACGGACAGGAGCTGTTGACCTTATATTGATCACCGTTTCTTCAAATCTACATGCTTTTTTATCAATATGACTACTAAATTTGGTTCAGTGTACAGCGTCTATGCTGTCCTTATAAAAACTTCTACAACGCTGTCTAACGCATGTCTTAAACCGACACCTATTTAGACAAATCTTTTTTTGCAGTTGAATTGGCATTGCCGTCGCTCAAATACTACTTGTTCATAAATCCAGTAAATAGGGGAGAACAACAAAAACCAAATCACTCAAACCCACTAACAAGCGAAAAGTCACCTCTCAATCTCGATACCCGTATTACCAATCCCACTATCCACTGGGAAAATTATTGTATGATCATCAAATTGTTAAACGCTCTATGGCTGCTCTCATCCGAAGTGCACAGTTAAAATTCTCCCATCGATTTATTTATGGTTGTTGTGGAACTGGAAAAACGATGATGAAAAACTCCCTCGTTTGCGCGTTTCATTTGGTTTATCTCTTTTACGAGATACTTCTCAGATACGTTTACGTCGTATATACCTACTCTCCCAATCGTAAATCAGCGGTATACGTACAGCATCCCCTTTTCGCCTTTGCCAGAGCACACAGCCAGTGTGTTTTTCTCACATCTCGGATCTCGCATCCACTTTTACTGTGTTCCTGCTTTTCGATTTTATTTCGCTCGATGGTCTCCCCATTTTCCCCAATTTTTCCCACCACACATCGTTGTGTGTTCAAGAATTTCCCAAAATCTCCAGTTGATTATTTTGGTCTCTTCGGTGGGTCGTCGTCTCGCCTCTGCAAATCGCGTTCCTCTTCATTTTTTTTTTATTCCTGCAGACATATCTAAGCAACACACTGTTTTCTTTTTGAATTTACTGTAAAAAAAAAACACCACAAAGAACATAAATATAGAGAAAGAATTCAAATAAACTGAAAATTTTATTTATTTATTTTTAATATTCTGCTCAGTGTGGTTTATGTAGTGTTTTTTGGTGAACAAAATATGACCAATATCTTAGTGATAGAATATAATTGAAATTTCAGCGAATTCCAGCGAGTGATGCGATTGCGAAATTGCCGACGGGGTTTCTGTGTGCGATGATGATGAGAATTTGTTGGTGAAGGGTTTTTGGTGAAGGGTTTGTGGGCAAGAATAAAACGACGCGACGACGACACGGTTAGAGTTAATTTTTCGGGAGTTGTTGCAAAATGCAAAGAATGCATTCGAAGTGTCGTAGAAAAACATGATCCCATTAACGCGTAATAAATTATTTACAATAATTTTGAAAAAACGAAAAATTCGCATCAGAACTAAGAGGAAAAAAGAAAAATAACGAACAAAGAGGAAAAGGAAACGAAGAACAACAAAACGCTGTGTAGAAGTGGATGTTTTTTTTTTTTTGTTTTTTGGTCGAGTGTGTATTTTTGACGGAACTGAGGATATTACGTTTTATTTTGTTGATAGAAGTGAATATTAATTTTGGAAATGATTTTAAACTGTTTTTGAGTGCGCGAAAACTGAAGAAATCTGAGGGGATAAATAGTTTGTTATTATAAATAAGGTGAGTGGTAACCTAGACAATTTGGTGATAATTTAGAGGTTGATGCATCTGAAACAAATTGATGATGCAAAATTGTGGAGTTTTGTGTTATGGAATGGCTTGGCACCCTGCTTCGCTTCATTTAAGCCAAGTATCTACCTACTATGGGTTGTCATGTACTTATGTTGATTCAGCCTTCCTTGTGCTCTCAAAACCGATTTGAGGTCGAACTCGGGAGATTCCCTTCATTAGCCTACCCATTCGTTTGACGTTGGTTTTTGGGCCACCTATATCCACTTCTAGGAAGAGCTTGTTGCTGTAGCTTCTACTCAATTTGGAATCCCAACACACAGAACCAATATTCTGTCTTCTTTCGAAGATGGGCAAGGCTTACTTTGCTATAGGTAATCTTTATCGTCCTACCTACTCTTTGCCTTAGGGGTTTATTCGTACATGCGTTTAGGACTCCTTTAATAGAACTTTTCACGTGTAAGAATAGTATAGGTCACCGCCATATTTGTTTATGCATTCTTCCACCCGTATACTTGGTTGATGGTTTTGTGCATGCTCCAAAACCATCATCCAGGCATTTGAAGATCCCCTTATTGGTAAGCATTCACAAAACCGGCGGCTCTTTCGTGCTTAAGATTGACGTGCAACCTGTATATAGGCGGGGCCATTGACCGGCTCTTCTTTATCGCTGAATTTTGATTGTCATTCTTATCTTGAGTCTGGATTAAATAGGGCGAAAGAGATGGGGAAGTTTTGAACATCAAACGATAAAACGGAGTTTCTACAGCCGCGTAGAGGGTTTTGCAGTTTTGCTATTGCTTCCATCAAGGGTAAAGTTGCGCAACCCGAATATCTATGACAGAAAACTGGCATGTCAACAACGACCCCAAGCCAAACGTGCTTTAAAATGACTTCTTAAGCTAGTTTCAGTTGCCAAGTTAGGTTTGGTGCTCTTGTGTTTCGTTCTCAAATACAGCAGCCAGTTGCTTAGCTTCCTAGCTTCCTTATAAAACGAGACTTGAACCGCCTTGAGTTGCGAGACTGCATTAAGTCTCTCCTTTCTATATACACAAAAGGGTAGGTACTTGGTTTCTGCGGGCAAAATTGTTGCGTCTCAAAATAGGGTCTTAAGGTGCCTTTTCGAAGCCTAGTGACGTATTACCTTTTATAATCGTAAGGTGACCTGACCTTTTACAAAAGATCTCCTCTTGGTTAGATACTGTTTCCTTACGGGCCTTGATTTAAGTTGAAGCACTTTAATATGTGCGTCTTCTGCCACTCGTTATCGGTGCACTGGGAACTTTAGCACACCCCTGGCTCTTTTTTGTCGACGGTGATTTCGGCTACGTCTGTGATGATGTTGCGGCTCTCTCAGGCCACATATGATAATATTCGACCAACTCGTCTTCTTGCAGATTTTTCTCCTTGGACAGTTAAGTTCCGAGTTTTCTTTTGTTGTAGAATGAACTCATAACTTACAACTATACCTACAACAAATTATGTACGGAGCTAGCATCGCTGCAAGCAACTTTGAGGAGCTGTTGAAGCTTCCAAGTTTAAAAGTTTGCCTTTCCCAAGAGGAGCTTGGATTGTGCAGAGCGATCTTGCTTCTGTAAATACGATTGCCTTTAAATTCTATATATCTTGCACGGTTTTATATTAGTCAGAACTACATAGGTATATGTTACATAGACAGGATAGAAATAGATAGAGTGGCTTTTTCTCTATATTTGTATCCCTACCTTCGATAGGGGCTATAGGTATCGAGCCTGGTTATGGGGCATTGCCTGGAACTGGTCTCGCGATTAACATAAGTCGAACTCCAAGTGCATTTTAGACCTACTTTTAGTTTCATTATATACAAACGTCACAAGCGCCCGCCACAACAGCTCTTGTGTCAAAACACATGTTATTATAAATGAGAAGTAAGAACCTTTGATTCTATCTCCGTTATGTCACGAACCGCTTCGTGTGTAATATCAATAATACCTAAGAGCTATTTGTTCTTTGTATCTGTATATGCACTGACTCTGTATCTCGGAATCATAACAAGAAGCGTGTCGATACTGAGGCGCTTTACACAGAATAACAAATCATGCAAACAGTTGATAGCAATGCAAGTTATTTCCAAAGGCGTTGCAGGCGGAAAACAGGGTTCGGAAGCACCTGCATAACCTACAGTGAGGTGAAATGGGTGGTTGCGGCATTGTTTTGTAACAGAAATTGATAGTAATGCATTACAATAGGAAACATATGCCCATCTGCATTCGCTTGCGCTATTTGCTTAGCAATGTTTCTAGTTTAAAAATATCCGCCAGCTTGGCACGCACCCAACTCATATTGCATGGCAAAGCACCGTCAGTATAGCCACACTTTGTCGCACGTCAATGACTCGAACCGGACACCTGCACATACAAAGTGCATCCTCCCAATTAAGATATCGAATATAGTTCACATATTTATTGCCTCGTTCGTTTCAAGTGCAATCAAGTTTACTGCACACCGACTCACACTCTTTCCTCCTTCTCTCTCGCTCTGGCTTAAACTAAAATTTTAGATAACTTCAAGCGTATCACGTTTTATTACACGTTAACGTTCAAATAACGTTCTCAAAATTGGATCGGAAAAGACAAGCAAAAAAAAAAAAAAAAAAACAGAACGCAAGCAGAAATTGCTTTTGAGAAAACTGCACTGATGTGTGGTGCTCGGAGTTATCTTAAAAACGACTTGTTTGGCCAATTTAACTGACACCAACTGTGCAGAGTGCGCCAATATGCAAAGAGATACGAAAAATTGACGGCAATATTGCGATACGTAATTTACACACGTTGCCGTCCCGCATATTATGTACAAGTACATCCACTCCGACATATGGTATAGCAACAGCCTACTTGAGCAGGCGTACGTATGGTATAATGTCAGGGCTATGGCTATTAAATAACATAGAGCAGTTAAGGCAGCCGATTTCAAATTACACTCTGGTGCTGGTGGACAGGCGGTGGCGATGGCGTAATAATTTCCGAGGGCATTCTAAGGGGCCAACGAGTTCTCCCAGAGTGCACATACCTTGATGTGTTATACTTTGAAAAGTATACTCTTGTATTTGGCTAGTCAGCTAACTGACGACGAACTGACCCAACTGTCAAAGATTTTCTCCTCATTTTTAGATCGTAATCGAGAATGTTTGTAGTGCCAGTAGGTATAGGTACATCTATAGATACAAGTAGTTGGAATAATGAAAATAATAATAGCAATGCCGATGACGATGACGATGACGACGACTACGACAAGGGGACGGGGAGCAGTAATGCTAGCCGTCAGAAAAACTTGTTCTAAATTCGTTCGCGATGATGCCGAAGCCCACACAGTGCAGCGTGCCTAAGATGTAAGTGTTCTGACATATCTCAGACTTTTTTTTCCGCCGCTCGATCGTTGTTCTATGTAGGTACATCAAATTTTGAAGTGCATATTAGTTTAGATGCCATTAGCTGGTGCATATAAGTTTGAATTGGTAAAGAGGTAAAGAACTGTGATTGGGTTAGGTCTTTGATAAGTTGTCTGATGTGTCTATTAATCGGTGTTATGGTTTAGGACCCTTAATAGCCGGAAAGTGGACACAATTGTGGTTTTTTTTAAAGCGATCTTTGGCAGAGATTGTCGGAATTGGTTATACAAATTAGAGGGTGCCGTGAAATAAGGCCAAATCTGAAAATTTGGCCTTTTTTCACTTTACAAAAGTGAAATAAGGCCATATTTCAACAGTTGGTCTTATTTCACTCGGAGAAAGTGCAATAAAGCCAACAAAAGTTGAGTAATAAGATCAAACTTGCACCCACCCCGTAATCCAACAATAAACCCAATAATAAAATAAACAGATTTCATAGTTTGAAAGCGCAATAACACCAATATGGCGTTATTTCACTTTGTCGGAGTGAAATAAGGCCAACTTTTGAAGTATGGCCTTATTTCACTTTTGTAAACTTCACCTTTCAACATCATCCATATATAGCAAATGTTTTCACCAACGATCGTGATCGTATATTGAAGAAGATCGAAGGCTGCAGTGTCTCAAACAACTGCCAACTTTTCACAAAGGAGTCTTGTAAGCAGTCTTCTCAAATCATCTTCCTACTAATCGATCCTGGCGGCATCTCTTATTACAGTGATATGAAAAGTCAGGCTTTCAAGACTAAGCACGTATATGGGTACCTACATATAGCTCTCCCGAAAGCCGGCGCAGCCATTACAGAACAGAGCAACAGACCGAGGTATGCAAATCAATATTTTTACCATCAGATGTGCTCATGAATCAGGGGCCTGGGCAAATAAGGAAAAAGAAATGATGCATATAAAAAAGGGGGGCTACACATAGCCTCTAAGGTTAAAGAGATCAAAGTGGGTCGTTTTGTAAAAAAAATCCAAACAGCCATCAGAGCAAAACCCACACAAGGCAGAGGAGTAAAACTATTCCAATGCTAAGAGCAGTATACGCTACTAAATTGGTCATTTGCGCGGACCGTATTTGCATTCGGATTGGTGGTAGCACATATGCTAGCTTCCTTTCTTGGCTCATCCGTAGAATTTGTACCGAAATCCGTTTTCCACAACAAAAAAATGCAGCCGTTCTAAGTTCGAAGACATACTACAACGCTGCAAGCAAAATGTTTCTTCAGCTTCAACATCACTCAAACTCCACTTTGCTCCGTCCGTCATTCAACATTTGTCAATCGATTTAACTCTTTTCAACAAAATTCTCTCAATAATACAAATCAAGAGATATTGAAAGCAGGAAAGGGTTGCAACTTAAATGGAGACAGCTTTCATGCATTTTGAAAAAAAAAATGACAGCTATAGGAAGCTGTCAATTGTTCTATAATATACGGGTTCGAAATGGGCGCTGGTGCCCGGAACGAAGTTAAAAGGCATAAGGAGAGAGCATTATGCCTTTAACACATCAAAAATACTTTCAAAACTAATCACTCTACAAACAGCTTGTGAAAAGTTCCTCCTCTTAGCTGGAGGAGTGCCCATTATAGTAGTTTGTGGTGAGCTGATATTCATTTAAAAAAAATTATTCCTATTCGCGGGTCTCGAATGACGGGCACGGTAAATGGAGGAGAAGACACAAGCACAAAATCAAAGAGCTGTGCAAAGATGTGGTTGTAGCAGCGCTGCCGCTGAAAAATCTCCAAAAGGGGACTAAAAAGGGGCCCGAGCCGAAAAAAGGGGGCCACCACATTAAATATCTACAGATCAAAAAAAAAAAAAGAAAACAGATCAACAGAGACATTCACTTTTAACAAGTAACAAATTTATTCATCACGAAACACTTCTTTTCATAAGAATAAAATCATACTTAAATTGAAAAAGGGGCAAAGGGTTGTGAGCCTCAAAAAGGGGCCATTTGGACCCTTAAGGGGGTTGTAGTCCAAAAAAGATGTGCTTATAGTCCAAAAATCTAGCACAAGCTGACTATGGATGCTCTGTCAGATCAACTGAATGAACAGTAATGCTCCAGCCAAAAATATCTTATAATTCCAGCTCCGGGAGGACCAAACCCTTCCCAGTTGTCACCGCGTTTGGTCTAAAGAAATCTGTCATCAAGAAGATGACAGGCTGCAGTGTCTCAAATAATTGCCAGCTTTTCACAACAACATCGCAGTAAGAGGTTAACACGACGACACGAGGGGTAGTAGGTTTGATCCCGAGAAGAATACGAATATCGCCGTTGTTGCCACTACCCTTTCTCCGACGAACGTCTAACTTACCTTAGTGACTTTCTATAGCTTCTCAATTCAAATAAAGAAATAAATAGTTGGCACAACATGTCCGGTTGTCTTACTCTAGCTTCTCGCAACCATTTGTTCTGCATGAGTTCTTCATTTTTGGGACGAATTGAAGGAATGCACCTACTATTTTGTGCCGAGTCGAAACGGCTTATTTTGAAACTCCTTCGTGAGTCGTGACAGTAATACTGTCGGATGTTTGTCAGACGTTCGCGAGAGGTAGCGCTGTGGAAAAAGAGCCCAGGATATAATCTGAGTTTTTCGGGAATCGAAACTGGGACCCTTCGCTTATTAGTCCGACTCACGAACCACTCAAATACGACGTAGATAGAAGAAAGCTTCTCAAGCCTTTTACTTTTACTTCTCCTTGTTAATAGCAACTAATCTAAACCTCCAATGGGTCTAAATAAGAGTGCAGGCAGTACCTGAAGTGTTTTGACAAATAGGTATGTTATGTTTAGCAGTTCACACGAATGTATTATACCAGTGAGGAGTATAGCAACCATGATGTCATCATATAGGTGATTTCAATTAGTCAAAGGTAAAATGATTAAAATCCCGTATGCTTCGCTTCCGGACTAGCTATCTCGAAGAAGCGCCTTTTCTATGTCTTCTCCATTTGTTGTCCGAAAACCTTAATTTGAAACCTCTCTGTAAAACTACAAACTTCTACTTCTCTCAGAGAAGTCGACAGTGTAGATGTAAAAGCCATTTAATTTGTTTGATTTGGCAAATGCCTAAGCCACGAACAACCACTTACCTCACCAATAAAGCAATAAACAATCAATATAAGCGAGAACAACGTGCGAACCACAAGCATTATTGAGCTCTCAGAGCGCATGGCCCTGTCTGTATACCATATAAAACGATTACAAGTGATTAGCATCGCAATTCATAACAATTCCGCCAGCTGGATGCCTTCCATTGCCTTCAGCCATACCGCACCAATCTGTGCTCCCATATCGACCATGCGATACCTCCTACTATAATAAACTGGCCAATTTTCAACCTCTTAAGTTGGGAAATAAAAATTTACAAATTGCTCCTTTCCCAAAACCAAAAAAAAAGCACACTCAAACAAAACCCCTCGGTGTAATCATCCTTAAGACATCTCTTCGAGGGGCCATATGGCTTTGCGTGCATCCCCAATGAGGATGTGCGCTTTTTTTCTCTTCCATCCAAGCTTAGCACACACATGCCAATAGCTGGTAAAATACCGATTAACTGAAAGAAAAAAGAACTAGCGTAGCGCGCGCATTCCAATCTGACAATCCTGATGCCCGCCGTAGTATAGGTGCAAACCTAAAAGAGTGCTGCTGGATTATCTTAAACATATCATCGTGGTTATATAAAAGGTTATGTTGCGCTGTATATGCGTATACAATATGATCAATATGCCCACTGGCAGACACTTGCCTTGCAATCACGATTCACAACTTAATCCGCAACAGTTCGTTCTTCTTTTGAATCGCCATTCACAGCGAGTGAGGCAGCCAAGGAGAGCGCGCACTTCGGTCCAAATGAAAAAAAAAAATAAAATTGGAAAAATTAAATCACGACATATAAAATGCTTGGCCTGGTTTATAGAGGCTACGCCGTGGATTACACAAAGCATGGTCGACCAACCTCTTCTGACCAATCTGTATATGTAGGTACTATTGGTAATACAGCACGCGAATGTTGTTGATTTTTTGTTTTTGTTGTTTCAGGAAATCCAGCAACAATCAAGAAAATAAATAAAACGTAAATTTAACGCTTGCCTGGTTCTCTGGCTGTTGAGGTTTTCCTCGCTGCTCTGTCGTGTAGTAGATACGAGTAGTACTTATATTAGGAAAGGGTATAATGCAATTTTTCTTCCTTTCTGTGGTTTGTTGTGCGCGCCCACAAAAGGCAGATCATCCGCATCATCATCATAATAATCAACATCAATGAGTACCTCATCATCATTATAATGCTGGGGTAGATACTTTCGCGGTGAACATCTGTGCGCGCACATTCAGCTTGCGGAGAATGGAGCCAGCAACACACACAAGACAATGGCTTTTATGCAGACGAAAATGAACTCATAAAGATGGGAATCGCCTTTCGCAGATATTCGTTCTTTCCTCCGGCTATTTGAGTTGCGAGTATGCACGAGTACAAGAGGCATGGCAGGGAAGTACAATCTTTTAGCCGGTAGTAGGTAGTTAGTTCGCAGAATTGGATTTGAGTTTTGCATTTGAATTTGAGTTGGGTTCTATAGTACATCGGGGGCTGGTCTTTTTACTTTTTGTAGGTAAAGAAGCACGGGTTGGTAGATGGAAATTTTGGGCATCGGATATCGCCTTTTCATTTATACCACTTTGATTTGTATGGCGCCCAACGTGAGTCTTATTTCAAGTTTTCAATCTGTTTACTAGGATCACGTAACAAGAGTCTTGTGGGCTTCTATTTACGTGAAGTACTTTGGTTTAGTTTGAATCTATATCCTATTCAAAGACAGCTCCAATAACTACAGAAGAATAAATTAAGTTACACATCGTTCAAAGGTCCAGGCTTCACATTGGGCGCCGAGAGGAAAATTTGTGCCCGAACAGACGTGATCAAAAAGCTGTCTTGTTAAATAAGCAGCCAACAATCTGCAAAAAGTTAGCGGCTTTTAAAGTAATTTTTCGTTCCTTAAATGAAATTGGCAAGATATTCACAAGTTGGTGATATCTATCGATATCGGCAGTTCGGCCGAATATACCTACGAAATAGAAACGAATTTTGTGCTCACTAACAAATGACTCACTAGGTCGACTGGTGGCAAAATGTTAATATCTCAGAGATGGTAGCACCTCCAGCAACTTCCTGCACATCCCTATAAAGAGGAGAAAAGACCTTTTGTGAAAAAATTAAATCAAGAATTTAAATTGTCTTTTCGGTTACCTAGGTCGATGAAAAAGCCAGCTTTCAGCTGTTGATATAGTTTCAGTCTTGTAGAGAACGAGCTAAACGTTAGGCGTTATTCAGCTTATTTCTTTCTTCTTTCTATAGGTATATTAAGTCAATAAATGAGATGCTTCAACAATATTCCTTTCAGAAATAGCACTGCAGACTGAAAAGCCGCTTTTAGGCGTTTAAGTCGCAGTCCTAATGTTGGTCGCGATTTTTTGAATGCCTTTCAAATATTCTATATGATAATTAACCCTAGATGTTAAGCCTCGCATTGAGCACCATAATTACAAAAAATGCACCTACAACCATCCTTATAGTAGTAGATACTGAAACCGTCTTCAATCCCTCCGGATTTGAGTAGATTCTAAAATATCTGAGCTTGTGAAATTCCTAAATCGTAAAGCGTGTTTGTGATCATCACATGCCGAAAGAAGATTAAATGGAGGAATACGAGATATTTGGTTCCCTCAGACACGTCGTCATAGCCCCAAAAGTCCAAAGACTCAGCATATAGGCAGACCGCAATCAAATACCCATTTCATGCTCCATATACCAATGGCGAACATGATTTCCTATCTACATTTCCTCGAAACGATGACTATTCTCAAAACATGAAACGTTTTCATGTGAAATCAAATCTCAAGCTGTCATCGCGCGCAATCCTCGTGCGCGTCGAACATCCGCATGTATTTACGACATTTTAAATGTATTTTGCACGCATTCGAGTCTTTCAATTCCCCCATTGCATATCTATATCTGTCTACTACGGCTGGTCGAATGCGTCTGCGGTCGATTGTGTCTGCAGACGCAGTCAACGAATCGTTTCAATCGTCTCAACCTCAATAGCGCATTTAAACATTACAGAATCTACTCTCTCTTTCTCTCTCTTTCTTTGTCTCTTTGTCTGTCGATCCAGTGGAAGACATGACGAAACGCACTCCGTTTCAATTGCCCCACAAGCATCGCCACTATAAACCGCACTGAATGTTATGCACGTACGTGATTATAGATTCCTTCACATAGTCCATGGGTCTTTACCTCAATTCATTCAAAAGATTTAATCTTGTCCGCACTTCATTTCTGTTAAAAGCACACATCCTCATGCTTCATCGATTTTCCTAATCGTTTTACGTGTTCCAGCTCACAACATGGCCAAGAAAGAGAGTTCACATATATACAGTCTCGTTCTCGGTCTCGGTTTCGGTCCTGCCCTCCCCCGTCCCAGTCCAAGAGCGGCTGTCAATTGTTGGTGCGATTCACCTCCTCCGCCATCCACATGTGGCCATATGTATGAGAACACCAGTAACAGACTCCTTCTCGGAGTTCTTTCCCGTTTTATTTTTTGCCAACGTCACTTGGTCAACTCCCGGCCCGGGACTCCTACTCCTGGCTGCTGATGGTGCTGTGTGAACAAAAGTCTGGGAATGACGTGTTTTTTATTTTTTTCTCGGTGGTGTCTTCCTTCCTGCTCGGCTTGATGTGGTTTCCTTTCGAGTCAAACATTGATAACATACCATCATGATGCACAGTGCAACGAATGACATATCTCGGACGGGCTGGAAATTGAAGACTTCTCATTGAGAGAGCGAGAGAGATTTGGATTCGGATTTGGATTCGGATTCGAATATAGATTTAGATTCACTCTCTTGTGGTAGGATATATTCACGATTTTATTTTACAAGAAAAGTTCATCGTTTATGGGCTTGTGGTGTACAATATGTGCAGTATACCATGCACCCATGTTAAGTTGTCCGCCATGATGATGACTACCAACAACGACTCTACGATCCCAATGACGATGACGGCGACTACGA
This sequence comes from Cheilosia vernalis, assembly GCA_949126925.1. NCBI lineage: Eukaryota > Metazoa > Arthropoda > Insecta > Diptera > Syrphidae > Cheilosia > Cheilosia vernalis. The sequence continues at coordinate 96,127,151 of OX421358.1, read as the reverse complement.
CTATACGACTACGACGATGAAGATGTTAAATGAAACGTGCGAGTAAGTCAATCGGTCTATCTGCGAAGGTCTATCGCGCGGAATTTAAGATTTGTATAGTGCGCGAACAGCGCATAGACTGTACGGTGCAGCAGTGGCACTCTGGCATGCAAGGAGTCGTGCCTATTGGGTGTAATAGTGGAGCAGCAGCAGTAGTGTGCCTCGTGCGCACGAAAAACTTGCTGTATGCTCTCCGTTGTCGAGTAGTCGATCTGAACTGCGCTTGATTGGCGGCGTGAAAGGTCTCAATTGACGGTTTCATTTCTATGTCAATGGAGCGAACTATATTATGTTGTTGTGTGTTGCTTTGGTCTATCCGGTGATTTGCATGGACATTGCTGGGGTTAAAGGTGTTGTGTGGGTGACGTGTGGTAAGATTATTGGGAAATCGTCGGTCGTGTGTCAGACTTATGAGAGCAGCTATATATTATTAGAGACTTTTGATGGGAGCGGATATTTGGGTTCGGGCAGTTGCACGAACTAAAGTCCAAAAAATGTCATAATACTTTAGAACGTCATCCTATATGGAGCCCTTATACTGCCTGTTCGACAAGGTTGTCAACTTTCGATAGCCTGTGTGTTGGATACATATTTGAATCAAAGGTATACCCCTAAGAGGTGTCCTCGGTTATAGTAAGCAACCGGAAAGCGAACCTTTTCCGAAAGCAGTTCGCAGGTTTCTTACCTTTAAAGCAGTTTTTACCTCGTATAAGCGCCGAGTTTATTGCCTTTAACTAGATTTTCAGGAATATTGGATATTTCAAGCATTGTGTTTGATACCTTGGTCAAACTGGCCTTAAAGTTGCCAAATTTTAAGCTTGTTTTATGTTTATATCAAAGCCTAAGACAACATAGACAGAGAAGGCTACCTGTATGCATTGAAGCTCTTCTCCAAAAAAAAGTCATCTCATAAGCTACTTTATAATTGGCTTAATATCTGCCGGGCGAAACACATCAAGACTTTATAAAAATTGCCTGTAAATGTTTGAAGGTTAAATGTGAAATATTAACGGTTCCGTCAATTGCGATCGAATTTATTTGCTTGCATCTAAATAATTTATGGCTATTCTAAGAATGCTGTGTCGTAAAAAAGCGTGTCGTAAAACATTCAACGTCGTTTGAAGGTATGCCAATTGATTTCTCAAGTTGAAGTATGATGAATACGATTTGGTGGCGCTAGCTAGGTGTCAACCTCAAGTTTCTGAAGCAGCCAAGAGCCTCGAGGAATTTTATGAGCACCAAATCAGAGTACAGACGGAGTACAAAGATTTATAATGTCTGTATCTACTAGATGCAAAAGATCACGTCGCAAGACCGGCAATAATCCACTGCTGTTGTAATTTTTTGTCAAATTTTCCCAAAAGATACCTTCGTAAACTCACAACTTTGATAAGTTCTGCACTCTTGTCGCTGAACCTTTGCACTATATCAAAAGTATCCTTGTGGGTATAACCATCATCCTTAAGATCCATGAATGAGGCTCAATTTTAGAAGCTTACAAAGTAACATTGAAGCCATAAGGACACCTTGCAAGTCAGCGCGACATCATCGCGTCCAACAGATTGAGTTTTTGTTAATTTGTGTTTGTGATATGTTTTTTTTTTTTAGACGAATTGAGACAGTCCACTTGCGATTTCACTGATGAATTGTCACTCTCCCAATCCTCTTGAATACAAGAGGCATTCCTTTGGAGGTTGTCGCCAGTTTGAAGTGGAATTCTGGCCAATCAGCTCCATTGGTCAGCAAATATTTATTTAAACATGGGTTTTATTTGCCTCTGTCTTAAATTCAGGATATTTATGTAGACTTTTCCACCCAGTTGACAAAGTTCCATTTAACCCAGTTGAGAATGAACAATTTCACCATCTGACTGCAAACTGAAAAACCCATAAATTCGAAATGTGAGTCCCGCCACATACTCCTAATTGGGATACAAGAAAATCGACTAAACTAACATCCCGGTTTGCTTGACCAACCCAACTCTATGGTCAAAGTCGTTAAAATGGAAACTTATACCCGGCCGTACATATATAGGTATGTGTCAGTCATTCAACTATATGGAACTTGAGCTGTCAGACCTTATCTCTAGAGACATTGTGTCCCTTTTTCTTTCGTGCTACCCCCGTCAAATGGGTTAACTTGATAATTAAGTCAACCAAAAAGCATACATTCATTAGCCGTCTATAGCTATACTGTGTTTTTTCATGTGTGCTAGCTAATTATTCACAAAGGACTGGTCAGGAAATTTTTCTTTTTGCTTATTTTACGCAAAACGAATCCTAATTGAAGTGGCTCATCTCATCAAGGTGTAATATGATCTGGAAAAAAACCCCTAATACCCTGCCTAAACACAACTTGTTCAATTGAGCAATTTACCAAATGGCAGCCTAGGATTCTGTTCACATTCATGAGGGTATTTGTGTGTAAGGAGAATTTGTGCAACGCACGCTAATGAAAAGTGAAAATGCCATGTTCAGCGTCGGGTTCATAAATCAAAGTCATCAACCCCTGAAATAGAAATCAAGCCACGCCTGTCAACTCGATTTCTTATGTTCTCTTTCCATACACACATATACAGGAGATTGTTGATTTTTTTTTCGTCCTGCCAGCAGATTTCATACTTTTCTAGTAGAAAAACAAAAAAAAAAAAAAAACCAACGACGAAGAATATTGTATTCACAAGGATTTTTTTTTCTGACTAAAATGACGTGCTTGTATGTATGTCTGTATGTTGTCGACATTGGATAGGCATACTATTTGTGCCTCTATCTGGAATAATGCTCCTGGTAGAGGCAGAGCATTTTGAGAGATGTCTGAGATTACTTTGCCAGGATGTGTATAATACACTGCGCTGCTGGCCACGGCAGGATAAGGGGAATATCTACAACATTGTACAATATCCTGTTTTCCGATTCTACACTTTGGGTGTGCGAACAAGCGCAACTGCATGGATTCCAATTTAAATATTGAATTTGGGAAGTTTTTTTCTGTTGTTAGAGATGTGCGATGCGTTTGGTTCTTGCCTTGAGGGGATATTGGGTGACACAGCCGGCGCTACAGCGTTGTGCGTTGAGAGGTGTCCATCTTAGTTGGATGAGGATGATTCCATATCGCAGATGGAAGTGACAAGTTCTGATAGCTGGGAACAGTTGACAGCGTCAGATGGGTTGCTTGAGTTGTTTTTATTTTCTGATGCACTGTATAGCTTTTTGGCAGTATACAGACAAGAAATAGGAGAACCGGGACGAATATTGATATGAGTTAGTGGGAGAGATTTGTCGGTGAAATATGACAACAATTTAATATGCCGATATTTTGTCAATTTCTAAAATTTCTAAATCTTTAATTAGGCACGAAAATTAGTCAGAAATCGTCTTAAAAAAACTTTATGATTAAGGAGTAAATTTTTGCCGACAACCTCTGTACCTATACGACATGTCTAGTTTTCTGTGTCACCGCTGGAAAAAATTACAGTCTCGTGCTATGGCGATCGCATCTTTGGCTTCCTCATTCCTTGTAAAAACCTAATTCCCAACCACTTTGACAAACTCATCCGCAAAGCCCGCTAAGCCTTACAAACTAGCTGACATTATGAGTGGCACATTCTGAGAAACTTATGCTAATTACTTTTAACATATACGGAAAACGTGAATTGAGATGCGTGATTCCTAAAACAATGAATTTAATCCCACAAAACATAATAAACCTATTAAATTTAAAAAAAAGAAAAAAAGATATGGAAATATATTTGCTTGATTTTTACTATGTTCCGTAGGAAAATTATTGAATTTGATTGTTAAATTATTCTCTTTGAATTGGACTTAAAACATATTCATAAATGTAAAAATGTTAAGCTAAAATCTGATAAAAACAAAAACTGAAACTATCTATGTACTTCAAAATTTCAATTTTTAATATTGTTTGCAACCACCTGCAGATAAGCATTCTGCTTTGCGGGCAAGACTTTTGTAAATACATAAATGTGAATGTGAATAAATAAATAAACTATAAACATGTCCCACTTTCAATGAGTGAATAATTTCTTCACAAGTTTTCAAATAAAGTGAATTTTAGTTTCTTAAAAGTCATCAACTTGAAGAACTTGCAAGGAACAAAACGAATAGGAAAGAACTGGGGACATCAGATACAGATCCCCAGAAACCGTATTTCTACCCAGGGGACCTTAGATCGGAAAGTTGTTCAGGTATATTTGAACAGAGTATGCATGCATTCCAGTAGCCAACTAATTGCCTGACACACGTCAATAGCAAGAACCGCAGTGTCCCACACCCACTATCTGCTGCCACAGAGCGCACTCCAACAATTCCGTTTTGCATTAAATATCTATATATATAAAAGGCAATGAAGTCCGTGTGTGCGCGGATAACTGGATAAAGGATTGTTGGATTTCAACGATTTTGGGCTTGACGGTTTCGTTTTGGACCAAGGAAGGTTATAGACTTTGAGGGGATGAAAAAGGTTATGAAAGTTTGTATGGGGAAATGCACTTTGAAAAAAAATAAACGCGGTTTAAATCGAGTAGTGATATTTCAAATACAAAAAAAAAAATATTTTTAGTATTAAAAGCAATTGTTGTTGTCAATTATTTTAATTATTTTTCAAGCAAATTGTTGTTGTCAGCAGTTTTGAAATTTTTTTTTTTTTTAAATACACCTAATAAGTTTGCTTATGTTTACTATGTTACATTAAGTAGCTTTTTGAAATGGAGTAGATACTTCGTTTTGATTGATGGTGTTTGAATGCATCATTTTTGTTTGCCAAGTATTTTCAGGATCCTTGCATTAGTATGAGTGAGTAAGTTCAAATGTTTGAGATGACGATGATGACAGGCAACAGGAGTTGTTGAGCGTTTTGAGTTTTTACGCGCATAACTCGGGACAGGCTGGTTAGTTGTTAAAGATTTTGAGCTTGATGGTTTCGATTGGGCCCAAGGAAGGCCATAGGCTACTTTATGTCTTGAAAACAAAATTTTGACAGGATGATATAGGGGATAAAAGTTTGTGTGGGATTCGGCGATTCCAAGACAAATTTGATAATGCCGCCAGTGAGAAGGTAAAACGTTTCACGCCACAGAAAATCAAGACGAACAGTCAGATCGGAATATTAACAATCGAGAGAATATGTCGGAACTTTGGGAAAGAATATCATTCATTCGTCCATACTGGAGACCGAGATAGACAACAATACAATCGTCATCAGCATAGCGTTTAGCGTCCCATGTTTCTCACATGGTCAGTTGTATGTGGCGTGCTCACGTGTCGGCAAACCTCTCGCTTTGTACGTTTACGCACCCGTAAATGGAACGAAAAATGTTATGTACTATAAAGTCCTTCAGTGAAAAAGCGGTAGGTTGGTCGACAAGTAAATCGCTGCGGTTGTTGCAATTGTATTTATTTAAATATCATTTTTGAATAAAGAATTTAAATTGACCGGAAGCGAAAGCTCGGAATTAATAATTTCATTAACTACATTAACGAATTTTTGCGGAACAAAGTTCGCCGGGCCAGCTAGTTTCTAATAAATTCAAGGCGACCATACATACTCGTAATAACGAAAACAATTTCAACTTAATCGATACTTTCCACAGTCACACCTCGGCATAAATCATTTTGACATGAACACACTTCATGCGAATTGAAATCTATAAAATTGTATAAAATCGATTGTGTGTACCAGGATACAATATACAACGGCATACCCATTGACAGTTATAAATGCTGCCTCATCAACAAATTCATGCCCTCATTTTGTGGTTGATTCGCTGAATGCTGCCTCCACACCGTTACACTGTCACACGCCATGTCGGCGTCCTCGTCGCTCTACAATTCTATATAGATACCACTGAAAGTAAGTGAAAGCCATGAAATCATATATATGAAACACAACAATACAAAATAGGAAACAACCAACACAAAAAAAAAAAAAGAGGAACACAACGAACCACCAGCGATATCCTTTTTTCGGTGCTATACCTATATGCTCCTCAACATTCATTGAATTCACTCACTCTCTCGCAAACGAATCGAACATTGATTTATGACCGAATTTTTACAATAACGTTAAATAACGCTGGCGTGCAAAAATAAAACAACAACAAAAAAAGAGGAACGATTCGAGATGCATTTTGCAATGCGAACGCGCGAGCGAATTCCGAATACGAAAGGACAACGCGCGTGCTGACTTTCAAGCCCGAGTGCACACATGCACTTACTTTTAATTGATGGCGATATTTTTTTAATCAGCCAACGGAACCGTATTCAATCAGCCAGAGTGTACCATGATAAGGGTGCATTCAGATATCCCCACGTGTACCGACTACATATGTATACTACTACAGCTGGGTGTGCGATTTGTGTGCTCATTGTCGCCATTGTTGGTCCTTTATCAGATATCTATTCCTTTGTTGTTAACGATGAAATTTTGCTTTCCCGTTGGCTAAATACAGAGAACGCTCATTTAGGCGAGTGCTTGTATAGTATGAGCGGCGGCGGCGGCGTACCGGATATGTGGCCCAATGCAGTGAGCGCCCTTATCGTTAGGGGTGCGAAAATGTTCGCAGTTCCCTCATTTTTTTATTCCTCTTCCTGCAAGTCGGAAGTATCCGTGTGGTGAAGCCGAGAAGTATTGCAAAAAAAAAAAAAAAACCGCCAGAGAAAGTAATCGGCATGCGCTTTTATCGAAAAGCAATAATTCATGATGCCCAACGAGTTCTGCAACAGTCACATGTCGAAGAGTGTAAAAACAGGGGCGGTAAACCAAAGGTAGATATATACATATACCTATGCCAATCGTTTCTGACAGAGGAATCAGTTGGATGGTTCGAGTGACGGAAGTCAAGCGAAACGTGACAATTAGTTAGGAGCAAGTTTGCTTCTTGTAGTAGGTTGCTCCGATTGGGGACGATGTAATGTACATTTACTGCGAATCATTTCTTAACTGAATCTTATGGTTGGAACCTTTGGTAACGACAAGCTTTTATGCGCTTTTCGAGCGGGTGTACTGCTTTGTAAACAACCTCCAACATAGCCAGCTCTGGCTCCTGTTTTCCATCTTCAGACCGATTAAAAATCAATCCCAGCCTGTAAACTGTTGACAATCCTTTCAAATAGGACATCATGACAGAAGATTCTGTAAAACAAAAATTTAACATGCTTGCGGGGCACAATTCTGGGTCTCTAATAGTAGATTAGGTTCGAAAGAATATAGGTAGAGTTGAAAAATATTTCAACATCAGCTTAGTTGTGCAACCCGAGACATGTGAAGACTTTATTATGATAGAACCTACAGTCTACAGACTGAATCCAATCTTCGACTACGGTAAAGGGCAGTTCGATTTATATTTTCTTCCCCAAAGTGTTACCTATTTTTTATTTCTTCTTTCCACAATACAAACATTTATTTTGCCACCAATCAGTTTATTAAAATTCAATTTTTTCTTTCTACTTTCAGGTAATTTTCACACACAAAAATATATACCTATACATACTCGATGGGTAAGCAATTTCTCCACATTAATTTTAAGGTCAAGCTGATGACTCCTTTGGCACTTGCATAATATTTACAAACACCGAATTTGACTCGTTGGCAACGGGACATTTCCCATCCTTTTATATCCTTTCAAGGTGCATGTCGTAACAGAACGTCAACTCCTGGACAATATTCAAATCTTTTGTTCACCCACAAAGACCGACCCACCTACCTGTTTCGCTCGTTTTGCGGATATTGCAATTGGCACAGAGAATGCAATTGCAACCGTAATGAAAAAAAGATTTTAGAAAGTTATCCTTGAGTTTTGTCTTGCACCTCATTCAAAACAATATAGATAGACCCTCAGAATTTGTTACACTTTCGCTAAGCAAATTGATTGTTCTGTTTCTGTTGTGTTCCCGTGCATGCGAAATGTGATTGTTCACATAATGTTATGCAATCCTACGGACATGATACATCAAGGCCATCCCACCGAAAGTGCAAGGAATTATTTTTTTCCCATACACTAATGTATAGTTTCTGTTGACCCAAGGACATTTAGAATATTGTTTAAAATTATCAGCGTTGTTTGCAAAAATTTGCCTACAACACTGTGTGCGACTTGTTGAGCGCTAAGGTCACTCTGATGGACTTTGACTTGGTGTCACTGGTGTGCGGTTGGTCATTTTCGTGCGGTGTTTAAGCAATAATATACTTTAGCTTGTAGAACAATAAATATCATCGTAATTGAGTGTACGTTTTCAAGTGTCATGTAGATTCCAGCCGAGAGATAAGTGGTAATTGAGTGACCTTTAGTTGGTTTTAATGACTGTCCGTAGATAAAACGTTGTTAAATGGAAAAGAACTTTGCTTTTTGAGGGCATATTTCGCATTATGACTATCGTATCTGCTACTGCTGGTCAAGGTTATTTTTTGTTTGTATTTGCGATTAGTCATCCTGCGGTGATGTGTCACAATGGCGCTCACGTAATGTCGTTTTCCTTGACTTTGTATCATTTTTTATTTGTTACCAAGAAAAAAGAGAAATTCCCTTACAGTTCAAAAATTCGAACTGAAGTCTAGAAGTTGTTCATATGTTTTTACAGTGGCCTCCTAGTAGGTTATCGTCTGTGTTAAATGTCGACGCAAATGTATTTAACCGCCATGGACTCACATCGAATATAATTTATGACAGATTTGGGGCGCTTTATTTTGTGTTAAAATTTTGTAGTATATAGGGGAAGGTTATGTACCTTGGTCTGGATTTCAGTTTTTTGCCGATATTTTAGGTAACGTTTTTTCCTTAGTTTTTTTTTTTGTTTTTTTTTTAGTTATTACCTGAAGTCTTATCTATGATAATGCGAAACTACCAAAAGGATATTGCTAACCATTCCATAGAAAACTTATCTTTTATATGCAAGCATCAAACGGTCCAAGGTACCTTGGACCGAATATATTATTGAAGGTTTTTCTATAGTTTAAAGGTGAAAACTTTATTTTCTTTCAATAAATAGTAAAAATTGTACCATTCTTATTTTATATCAACAAAGCATCAAGAAAACAAACCATTGTCTTAAAGTTTGTGTGTTTGACAACATTTTTTTTATTTCAAATAATAGTTTTAAATAAAAAATACTCTCGTTAACTAAAAAAATGCCTAACAAAGGACTTTAATATTATTTACCTACCTATTTAGCTTCTTGTGATATTTTCCTAAAACACACAAAACAAATTTTGTTTAAAAAAAATCGAATAACGTGTAACTTGACCGGACCAAGGTACAAGCGCTATGATAGGTCCAAGGTACACGAACACCACTTACCGAAATCGATAAAAGTATCGGAAAATAGACATAAAATTAAGCACTACAAAAAATAGATACAAAAAATACTTTTTTCACAGAAAACGATGTTTATTTTTTTTTGCCGACTAGTACAGCTGTATAAGTTCAAAAAGAAACTGAGAAGAGAAATGAACAGAAGAGTAACATTTCACAGAAGAACCGGTTTTTGTGTGATTTATACTTTTCTGAAAATCGGCACTCGGACCAAGGTACAATCGGACCAAGGTACATGACCTTCTCCTAACTAGAACGATTAACCGTCCACCGTGTAATCAAAAAGTTTTTACTAAGATAGGCTATTGTAAGTAAGAGGTTTCCTGCAAAACATTTTCGGATATTCCTACTTTTGAACTTCCTCGATTACGTTGTAAGAGAAAGATTCGTACAAAATTTCGAACTCGCGGTTTTATTCATTTCTGGCATTACGGCGATAGAGGAACTCAGAAAGTGTTTTTCGCAATTCTGTCCGTCGGCAGCTAAGGTAGGTATACGATTTCAACCAAAATTTGTATTTGAGCTTATGTAGGAGCGGTTATCGTGGCTACATACCCAGTTTTTTAACAACAGATCGAATAACTTTACTTTTATCCCCAGAAACAATCCATACGATTGTATAAATAATCCACTCCTAAAATGATCATTCCAAATTTGAGAACAAACTCAGATTGCCCCTTAATTGTCGTACAACAACTGTTTTAAAAACTGCATTTTAATTCTATTATTTTGTACTTTACTTGAAAACGCAAATACCGACTTCGACCAAAGACTAAACTTGTATAGTGAAATTAATAGATTACAAAATAATTGCATAGGTACTCTACAAAAATATTTCTTTAAAATTACTACCAAAATCCCGATCTGTGCTCGCATACAGTACATATATTATTGTTTACTTCAAATGTGTCAATGTCAAGAAAAATAAAAATAACAACTAGGTACACGAAACTTCAGTTTAGCCACTATCATCCACTTCTGCTCTTATTCTAACCATACACCATAAAATAATCAGCAACCCTACACGATTGCAAACACACATTGGCAGTGGTGTGAAAAAAATCCACAATCTTATGTTATCGGTGTAAAGAAGTTGGTAAATCATGAAGTCCACTTCAAACCGTAGGCTAGAAACGAAAACCAGGATCACGAATCTGTTCCAGTCGAAGAAAGAGCTTGCCCTAACAGATCAGAAACTCCTGCTTTTGTAGGTCCTGTCGTTGTAGGTACATATTCAAAAATCTTGTAACGTCTAAGAGAATATATGAGCAGAACTTCCTTTTACTGAGAGCTTAATCCTCACATTTAAATCTAAAATAAATATACTTAAGCCAAAAGTGAACTTTATCTAAGTATATTCATTTCTTTACGATTCGCTTATCTAGATTCTACAATCCCTTCATGAGTTTTTTACCTACATGACTAATAATATTTAAAAAAAAAAGTTTCGTGCGACTCAGTCTTGCACTTTATTTTTAAATGCTCTAGGTATTTATTTGGAATCGGCATAAAAATGTAGATCCCTTCCATTCGTTCCAAAAATGGAAAACTCACACAAAACGAATGGTTGTGAGAAGCTAGGCCCTGGGTCCCCATTTATTTATTTATTACAGGTTTAATATAGAGTTGCCAATTCTCATTTTGACTAATCTCCAGTTACTTTTAATTTTCTTAAGAACCAAACAACACACATGACACATTTAAGAAAAAGTTTTATTAAGAAGAAATAATGTTATTAGCGCCTAATGAATAACTTTATGTACAATCGATTTGGCATTACTGTTTTTGTTGTTGAGCTGCCACATTGACATTAACATTTCTCTAAATATATTTGTTTGCTCGAAGGCTAATGGTGATATTCTACGAAAAATATAATAATGTTGATAAATTTTTGGTGCACTGTATTTTTTGTGAATTCCATGTTTTTGTTATTGTTGTTTTGAAGAACGCACTGAAATTAGAACTACAAATTTGGTAATGAGGTTTTTTTGATTCTCCCGATTTGTTATCAATCTCCCGATATTTTTTCTGAAACCTCCCGATTTGTTGAGAAGCATTTCTGCTTTTAGGCAACCCTAAAGTTCATTGCGAGGGTTTAAGTCATGCTCACTGCACCATTACTATTGCATTTGAGACCTTAGCAACGAATTTTGTTAGTTAAAAGTATGGACCCTTTGAAATAAATAAATGGATGTTATATAAAACAAGACTTTGTATAAGTAGAGAGAGAGCAGTGATTGTGTCAAAACTGTATCCTATTCCCCGGGGCGGTGTTTTGTCTCCCCGCATCACGTTTGACATCGCATAATTTTGTCGAGGCTCTCATTATGATGATATTATTGACTACGGTTAGCCCCATGTCAATAAAGTAGCTTTCCGTTTGTTCATGTTACATATTCCCATGATGAATGTTGCATAAGGTTTGAGAGGAATTCTTTGGGACATGTTTGGCAAATTTGAGAAAACTACCTGGCTAGCTGCTTAGGGATCATCTCAAGTGCATCTAAGGTCTGAACTTTGGGAGACATCATGCATTGTCATTGAAGTCATTGATGTTGATATCGAATAAGTTCGCATCATTGCAAAAGTCCTTTTCAAGTACCTATACAAGTCTTCTGAAAGCAAAGAAAGCGGCTGTAGCTGAAGCTGGACCCGAGTGAAATATATGGGCAAAATCGACGCCAACGGTTCTAATCTGCGTTTAAGGTTGTTATATATAGAGAGGTGAGATGCACTCAGCAACGGTCTACCGTGAAGCCGATGGTTATATGATCCAAACCCGGAGGTTATAAAGATTCGAATGAAATGAAGGATAACACCTTTCCTTATGTCCACTCGATGAGGTGTTATCCAACTAAAACTGAGCTTTTAGCTTATTAAATAAAAACTTAAGTGAACCTACAGTGAAACTCTCTTAGGCCCGTAGATGTACAGCCCTTCTTACCAATGGTAGCCCACCACATTGGCTGCGAAGAACGAAATAATAGTAGATTGTGAAAAATGCTCCCAAATGTTTGTCTATCTGCGTTCGTAGGTGAGTCCACTCAGCAGTTTATCTGGGCATCAAATACGCTTTGATGGTCGGTGGAGTCTCAAAACTTAATTGCAATCAACATTTTCCCCTGACGTTTGCATAAATTTAACAGTATAGATGTCTGGTGGCACATATATACACCACAACAATCCAGCATACACCCTCGTCCTTGTTTCCCCTTTGTATGTACGTACGTATACAGACAGCTTAACATCCGCCGCTTTTCATATGCAGATATAATTTACGATGTGACATGCCAATTCCAATTATTTAATCAATAATATTAATTTTCATATCATATTTTGTCATAACCAATAAAAGCACAGCACGCATATACATGGACACACATACAGCAAGTTGCCTCTGTTTGCTGTGTGTGCATTGTATTATAGCCCCCCCCGCTTGTTGGTCATAATATATCCACAACTCGGCTATCCTGTCACTGGGAGGAGAGGAACTGTGTGTGCTGAGTTTTGTGCATACCGATGCATTGTTCCAATTACGGACAACTTTGTTGGGCGGGGTGGCATAATTCCACCCCCCATCCATCCGGATAGTGCATTCCCGCATCGCAAACTGAATTGGTTCGATGTTGCCAATTTGTGCGAACTCTGCATTGTTCGCAGCTTAAAGCCAACCAGCTTACAGGCATTACAAATATTACATGTTAATTTTAATTACACTGCACACACCATCGACACTGGTGCAAGAGATTATACTGGATACACCTATGGGTGGTTGTGTGTGTGTGTGTTGTGTGTTGTCGTTGAAGAGACTTGCGACAAATTAATTGGTTAGCAACCTGGCGATCGGTTGTTGGTGATGGATTGTGCTTATGGATAAGGATATATACGCGAAAATAGAACGAAAGTGATTCATTTGTTTGCAATAAAGTTGCACTCGCTGTCGAGCTAAATTTCAATTTAAAGGACATCCATCTTGGAAAATCAGTTCAATTTGACTCATATTGAAATGGGATTAAATTTGTCGTGCTTAGCGATGGCATGGGTACGCCAACACCACTGCCCGGCAATTGTATTATGGAGAGTTCAAAGTATCTCAAATATTTGACTTCAGCGAATCGAGTGATTTATTACCATGCTTCTCGACGTAGTCGTCGTCGTCGACGCCATTCTACCCCAAGCCCTAAATGGGAAAAAAAAGAAGAGGAAAACAAAATAACTGTGTAAGTGTATATTCTCCCTTGCATCCTTCTTGAATTCCGCGTCAAATTTCCTTGTTCTGTTTTTTTTTTTTTTTGCGTCTCATTGGATGATTGCCACTACGCAATTCTAAGAATGTTTCATTATGGGTTATCGAACGCGCAGACCCATAGGCTAAAGGACAAACGCAAATTTAATCAAATGGGAAATTTTAACAAGTTTGCCCGTTATTGTCATTCTTTTGTTATGTGTTAATCTGTGCAGTCGGTGGCAGAAGGATCTACAACAGTTTGTAATTTGAAGTAGGTACGTATATAAAATCCAGTGCTAACTGAAACTAGGTGTACTTCTTGTATAGCATTTGGTGACAAACATGGATCGAAATATAACCTTCATGGTTTATCGGTGATTTATTGGGAATTGATAGAATCCAATTGGATTGCTTGGCAGCATATAGCTTTCTTTGGCTATATGGAATAGATAGTGCACAGACATAATTGCTACGTAGCTAAAGAGGACTTTTTGGTCTAGGTTCACTCATAGCCATATAAAGCAAAAAGAACACTGACTGTTGACTGTTGTTATGTCAAAGATCATGGGTCAATGCAAGCAATACTTTGGACCTCCTGATTTAGGCCTACAGGTTCACTGACACCGCGTATATACAGTTCAAAAGCGTACTTAAAGTGTGCTAACATCAACCAGCTAGCGTGTAGGTATGCAAGGATTTGTAATAAACTGCTAAAACTGATGACTTTAGGAATGTCCTGATTTTTGGTTCAATGCAGCAATTCCTTACTAGTAGTCGGGTCATGATTACGAGTTGCGCTAAGAACAGCTTTATAGCATCAGTATCATGGACATAAACATTCTACCAGAAAGGTTGGCTCAAAACGAGCTTTACAGTATAGGTGCACCTTCCCAAAAGTTACTTCCGCTTGTGATATACACCTAAAGTGAATGACAGAAGTTAATTGTGCAAAGTTGAAGATTGTTTCAATGAGAAAAAAGTTCTTTAAATCAGGCCTAATACAAAAGTCTTGAGCACCTTAACACAATTCGTGGCATGCTACGTATGCAGCTCACCAAATGCACTCGCTTCGTGGCAAACGTGGCTAGCACCCTACAAACCGGACAAAAAAAAACTATACTAAACATAAATGTGTTGTTTTGTTGTTATTTTAGTTTTTTTTGTTTTTTTTTTTTATAAACAACGGAAGACAAAACCAGAAGACGGCAAGGAAAAAAATAAAATTTTCCTCGGTATAACAATCGCCATACGATTGATATGTTGATATGTCCTGCTGTGGTAAAAGGTAAAAATTCCGTGGGTGGGTTGCTTGCCTTGGCTGATGACTAACTGCATATATGTGAGGCGGTGGTGGTGTTGTTGTTATTTCGCTATACGATCTCCCATGGTGTATCCTGTTTGCACATTTATTCATTTCTATGTCCTGCGGGCTTGTGCCAAAAGGTATAGCCGCCCCAAACCCATAGTCCCAGGGACATGTTCGCATACATGGGGCGTAAAAAAAAAACAAACAACAACAACAAGAACAAAAATTCGCGCGACTATCTCTTGCACGTTATGAGAGGGCATGGTAGCCATTGTGTGTTTGGTAATAGGTACCACCACCGTGCCAACAACGCTCGGAATTGAAGGGTACACGCTTCGATGATGATGGTGAATGGTGATGCTGTCGTGTGTTGCTACGAAGCCGCTATCAAACTGTGCAGCAGCAGCAACGGCAGCCACTACGGATGCGGGAGTAATTGAAATCCATTTTCAAGAGGGTATGAGTTACTTTCATTCACCATGCGGACATGATGGCCGACGAGGGATGCTGAAAGTTGCAATTGAATTCTATTGCCGGAGGGGGTGAAATGACGTTGATGGTTGGCCTGATACAGCACGATGCGAGTAAATGAGTACATGCATAGCACGGAGGGATGATTTTCTATTTCAATTTTGATAAATTTTGCGAGAACGATCAAAGATAATGGCCCAACTGCTTGTTATTGGCGCGCGCTACGGAATTTGATTTGATTTTCAAGTGAATTGTCAACTGAAGCAGAATTAATCCATTGAGGGGGGTTGCTATACAGTAGCGGTTGTCGGTATATAGTTGTCCATCGGGGTTGGGTGTGAATCGTTTTTTGTTTGTATGAGAGCAGCGATTTGAATGGCTCCGAATTTTACAGGAGAACACTTCTGTAATTTGTGATTCAATAAATTTTCCTGCTGAGATGTCTCTTCGTTCAGGTTTGCCACAACTGGTAAACGGAATTTGACAACAAATCATCGCGCCTTTCCCAAAAATATTTTTTTCCTATAATGGGTCAGAACCACTCGAACAGACTGGCGGGAGAGTGGGTATACAAATATCATATATATATATATATATGTATTTGAGAGATATTCGAATCAGACCACCATTGACGGGTCTCTTTTCGTCTCTCTGCCACTATAAATCTTAGCCAGACAGACTCTCTGGATTTCTCCAGAGTTCTTCCCTGGGTTCGATTCCTAGTGTTAACGCTAGCATCTGTTTATGTGAGATCTGTTTCATCGACTGGGTCTCCATCCAGTGATACCCCAAAATCTTCATTCTTCTACCAGCCAATGCCGGACATTGACACAGTATATGTGCCGCTGT
This sequence comes from Cheilosia vernalis, assembly GCA_949126925.1. Taxonomy (NCBI): domain Eukaryota; kingdom Metazoa; phylum Arthropoda; class Insecta; order Diptera; family Syrphidae; genus Cheilosia; species Cheilosia vernalis. The sequence continues at coordinate 96,110,933 of OX421358.1, read as the reverse complement.
CTCGGATTCCTCCAGGCATAGTTTGCAGGTATCGTCCTCTCTAAGGCCCATCTTCCTTAAGTGATACCCGAAGTTACCATGTCCTGTTGATAAAGCCACCACCCATTTCAGTGTTCCTCGACTCATGCTTAGAACACTTCTTTGAGTGGAGCAGGTCGGCCATTTAATTGCCATTTTAGACTGTCTACATTGTTCCATGGTTGACCATCTTCTCAGATGTTCTGCCGTGATCCAGTTGTAAATCAGTTGTTCAACCATTCCTCTACCAATTGAAGAGAATGGTTCTGGTCCCAGCAAACTTTCCAGCTGACCCCTGTTTTGCAAGGGAGTCCGCCTTTTCGTTGCCTTCGATCCCTATGTGTCCTCGTACCCAAGTCAGTGTTACTTCATTTTTAGATGAACACTTATTGAGCTTGAGTACACATTCCAGTGCCAACGATGTTGTAATGTTTGCTTGCTCCATGCATCTGATCACCGCCTGATTGTCCAGTGCTATAAGGATATTTCTTCCCTCCACCTGACCCTCAAGCAAGTAGTCCAACGCATGCAGCAATGCAATCATCTCAGCCTGGTATACAGAAGTGTGTTTCCCGAGGCTAACGTGACGGGCTATTTCCAGCTCTTCTGAAAAGATACCGGCACCCGCTCTGCCATCCATCATGGATCCATCTGTGAAAATCACTATTTCACCACTTCTTTTTTCTGGAAGTAATCCGTTCTCGACACGAGTTTTGTGATTCCTTTCCATAACACGCACCCTTGTAATCCCATCCATAGGCATGTTCAGCTCCCTAATCTCGTTTTTGACAAGTTCCAGGATCTTCCTATGTCCATAGATGGTACCACGATTGTGCCATTTCGCATCTCGATGCAAACGAAGTGCCGTTAGGGCCGCTGTTTTCTTAATAAATAAGTCCAGCGGTAAGATCCCCAGGATCACTTCCATTGCGCATGTTGGTGTTGTCCGTATTGCACCTGTAACTCCTATACATGCTAAGCGTTGGACCCTATCCAGGTGCTTCCTCACTGTTTTCTGGGAAGCTTTCGCCCACCATACAACCGAGGCATAGGTGATAATGGGTCTAGTTATCATCGTGTACATCCAGTATGCTGACCTAGGCGAGAGTCCCCACCTCTGTCCACATACACGTTTGCACTGATGTAATACCCTTTTTGCCTTCTTGACCTTCTCCTCAACATGGTAGTTCCACGAAAGTTTAGTATCTAGATAGACTCCCAGATACTTGACCTTCGTGGTCGTTGTTAGTTCCGATCCGAAGAGCGTTAAGGGTCGAAATTCCAGATTTTTCCTCTTCTTAGTGAAGACTATTAGATCTGTTTTTCCCGCATTAATGGAGAGCCCTTCTTCCAGACACCACCGCTCAACCACTCTGAGCGCATTCCTCATGATATCTGCGGTGACGTCTATAAATTTGCCTCTGGCCATTATTGCTATGTCGTCGGCATATCCCACTGTGTGAGTGCCAGTCGCCTCAAGTCTGTCGAGAAGAGAGTCCACAGTGATATTCCACAGTGTAGGAGAGAGAACACCTCCCTGTGGGCAGCCCCTGCTAACCCTTCCTCTAAGTTTTGAGGTTCCCGTCTGAATATTTATTGCCCTTGTGTTCAACATATTGTCCACCCATCTTACCACCAGTGGGTTAACCCTACGTTTTTCCAAGGCTTGTTTCAGACTTTCAAAGCATATCTTATCGAAGGCACCTTCAATGTCCATTATGGTGGTCATCGCAATGCCCCCGGTATTTAGCTCTTCCTCCGCAACGCGTACTACTTGATGTAGCGCTGTTTCTGTAGACATGCCTGCCCTATAAGCATGCTGCCTACTGTTTAAAGGATACATCTTAAGCGCAGTACTCTCCATGTAGTCCACCACCACCCTTTCCATTGTATTGATTGTATTTTTTGTGAGTGGCGCCCAACGAGGGCGCAAATGTGAAAGATGGGTAGGAAGTGTTCGTGTTAGCGGAGCATCAAAGTGGCATAAAACTGGGAATTTCGACTCAATTTTGATATATGGACGAGTTTATGTCAGTGGCAACCACCTAGACTTCCAAAAGATATTGTGGATCATAGGCTCTAAAAGTTCCATATAAAGTTATCTGAAAGTGGCGGCTACCGAGGGGTCTGGTATTACCTGCAAAGAAAAAGAGCCCGCAGCACAAAATTCCTTGAGAATAATTGGCGTTATACAGCCACTAAAGCCGTAAGTACACAAAGCCCTCGAAATTGATTTCATACCACTTTGCATATAGATCCGCTGCTAGGTACATCAGCGCTTACATTGTATCGCGTTTTTTTTTTTGTACCTACTTGAAAACAATTAGTTTCTGCGATGAAACTTCGTCCTCCAAATTCACTCAAAAGTTGTTTTTGTACTGATCATGTTTATGGCTTACTGGAAGTAGCTCCAAGCTTATGGACTAATTCCATCATAGATGCTCAGCCTATATTTTTGTCATTATTGCGGACAATGATTGAGGATTATTTAAGCTCAGATGTTAAACGAAATTGATCCCTTAATATTTATTTGTCTTTGATCTTAAGACTGAAATGTATGGCTTTGTTGCTAATTAACTGAAAACTTTTCCTATAAGGAAAGTAATACAAGAAGGACCCAAAAGGTATAAAGCAGGTTTGAGAACTTGCTGAAGACCGAAATGGTATCGAGCGGCCTTATAGACCACTAAGGCGGGAACTTATGATACATTGAATAATTAAATAAAGGACAGGTCCTCCTTAATATCTGAGGGTTTTACTTGCTAAAGTTAGAGCTCCAAACCTACTTTAAAACTCACTTTAAGGGCTATACGAGGTGCCTCTTTTTTCTTAACAATCGGTTTCCGCTGTATTATTAAAACAGCACTGTTTTGTGCTTTCAGATCGGTAGAGTGGTTGAAACTAAATTTCTATACAACCGAAACATTTCTTATTCCCTTCGACCAAGTACCTTCGCACAAAAAGTCCTCCATCACTGCTCTGTCGAGCATCACAAAAATTAATATACATTAAGGCCTGAGAGCAAAAAAAAAAAAAAAAAACACAACCGAAAGGGTTGCTGTTAAACGGGATGATGGTAAATATTTAAAACGTCATGAATTATATGATTCCCCGTGGAAGGGTTGAACAGACAAACAAAAAATCATCTCGGCTAGACGAGACCATGGCAAACAGCGGGTAGACTGTTGTAGACATCGCATAAGGACACCCCGATTGTTATAGGGATTAAAACGTGTTTTGCATCTAAAATGCGATAAATAACCATCCTCTGACAATGTGATGCTATACTGCCTTTAAGTGATTTTGAAATATTAAAAAAAAAATAAAACTCCACACCACTTCAACCCGCAATTCACTAAACTAATATTCATAGACAGGCACCCCCCATATAAGTAACATTCAAGATTACACCACTGTTAATATCCGTTCTGAAATTAGATCATCTTCCGATGGAAATTGCGCATGGATCTACGTCTTAAAGGATTTCCGAAAGCCCCATTTATAAGCTAATTAAATGATTAGCTCAAATCCAAGCAGCGCGATGCTTTACTAACAATCTCGTCCGATAATTCGCGATGCAATCGATCAATGTCAGTATGGAGAATCAATCAAATTGGTTCTCGCCCAATGGCGGTTATATGATGGTGGCTTGCTATGGTCTGGTCAATTTAGCTATTAGTCCTAACAACAGCGCATTAACATGAGGAGATTTGCCCTCGAACGTGCTGTCGAATAATATCACGGTTACTCCATGTGATATGCCTCCCCGTCCCCAGTCCGCATACTCGTATAGCCGACATGGACGTCGTCTCTCATTGAAAACGTCGCCTCTCTCTCTCTCGCTGAAGTTGAATAGCGACAAGAGATTATGGTTGGATGTGCGATGTGCGATGACCGCGACAGGCCACAGATAGGATCATCCATCGCAGACCACAGGCGCAGCGCCATTTTCCCATGACTAAAGAGCAGAAACAACAACAAAAAACACAAAACTCCTAGTAAGAGGTGTTAGATATTAGGAATACTACTTTTATCGGGCCGTATCCATACATGAGTATGTGTATGAAATCCTTCCCACAGACAAAGAATCAGGAACAAAAATAAATGTCTACAGGGAAATAAAGAAAAAAATAAAAACCGAACAAAAACCTTATCAACCTATTATTACTGCTTTGAATGAAAGGTGCAATTTTGGTTGATTTATTGCCGTTATTAAGACGAGTACTAAAATTGTAAATGGGGCTATGTGTATCGCGTGTTGCTGTAGCCGCAGTCTTGTGCGGGGATATGTAAATGTGTGTGTGAGGACATTCCTATGTATTAATGCGGTCACCATAATTGCACCAAATAGCTCTGTCGATAGAGAAATTTACATGAGAGTGTGGTACGTTGATGGTGGAAGGATAATCAAGCATCTGGCCACTTTCTCATGGAATTTCTCGACGCCTTTCAATGTGCCGGAAATGCACGAATGCATGCATCCAGCAAGTGAACAGGAAAATACATATTAAAAAGATTTCCTTGTGTTAATATAAATAGGTATAGGTGTACCTACCTACTTAGATACAATGTGCATAGGTTCGTTGGCGAAACTATTTTTTCAAAGATAATTGACTTGCTGTGAAGCGCAAGGGGGGGTTTCAATTCAAGTTACTTTGGAACAATATGATATCAACGTATATATGAAAGCACTTTATCATACTATTCGGTAACTCACTCACCCATCGTTCTATCAGTATTTCTCAATATGGCAGCCTCTGGAGCTTAATCACATTTTCCCCAAAAATCCACTTTAAAAATAAGCAGTGTAAATTACTTTTCACAATGGGTTCGTGCTAGTTTAGTCAGCTCACGCTGAAGGCACATTGCCGTTGCCATTGGCAATGTTGCGAGTTCCAGACGAAACGGAAACACACAACGCGAGCAGTATAAGATCTTCACTCTTAATGGATACTTAACAGTGTGTTTCCTGCTCCACTGAGATTTCCATTAGCAGATAGACAACAATACAGACTTTCTACTCGGCTGCACAGTCACATCACATCCATCTGATGACTTCATTTTGGCAAACGAACATCCACAAGTTGTAGATACTTGTTTTGTTTTTTTTTTTTTTTTCTGAGACAGGAAAAACCCCCAAAATTAAATTCAAAGGCTATCTTCCATTTCAGATCTTTAAACGCATCCATTGTTACCTATATCACTTCTGAGACTACAAATGAGCTAAATTTTATTTTCTCAAATAAATATGACAACTCTGTCTAATTAGGCAGATAGAAATATGATTTTTAAACTGAACGTGTACCTCTATTAGAGTTTCTTTGTTGCTTTTGATTGTATATGTGGCTCATTCGTATTCTTGTGCGCCTATGGTCAGTCGTAAAGGAGGGAACAACTAAAACTTGCCGACAAAGCGCCATATGCATACAACAGCTGAACTAAGATAAAAAAAAAATAAAAAAAAAACATGAATAAAAAAAGAGGGGAAGAATAATTTCCTGATTCTCCTCAATTTCCAGTCATAAATCAATCGGTGAGACCGTTCGATACCTATGCACTTAGCACAGAATAATAATTTTCTTAGAACCACCGGCGGAAGGTGTACTCGTATGTGTATGCACTTTGTGGGCGCTGTTATGGGTATATGGAAACGTGTTTTGGTGTGTATTTCCTTGGAATCCTTTTCGAAGAAGTTGTCTGGATAAGGAGCAGGGCAAAATTGTCATATCTATGCATTTAGTAGAGGCTCCCCCATGACATTTTGTCAAAAGGCCAAAAATAAAACTCTCCGAGAACATTTCTCATGTCACTCCAGCCTACTCAGGATCAAAGTCAAAACTGTTATGTGACAAATTAATTACCCAACACGACACGAGGCTTGTTTATTTATTTTGGCTTTTTTGTGTCGCGTTTTGTGTTGATGATGCGGCGGCGGTGGCGTTTCGTTGGTGCCGCTGCACATCCATTCTTTCTGTTTGTCATATTTACACAACACTTGTTTCTAAATTTGAAATGGGATTTGGTAAAAAGAAAATTCGTTTGGACGTGGAGGATCTATCCTATAGTTTAGCGGTATTTTTTTTCCACTTCCCGATTAGATGCTGCATTTGTTTATGGGGTTGCAAGATGACTGTCTCTTGAGGTCGCTTTTACTTAGCGAAGTGTAGTAGTTTGACTTGGTCGAGAGAAAGTATCTAATCCTGATGAGAGGATCATCGGCATTGGTTGTTCGATCGACAGGGGATGAGTATATACCACTCCAGTCTGTTTGTCACTGCTGACAAGATTCTCAACGAAGAGGTTGTGCCTTATTATTGCAGGTTTAGGAAGTACAAAACCGGCCAAATAGTCAAACCACGAGAAAAGTTGTAAAAAAAAAACCCAAAATGACCAGATCGAATATCACGATCTGTTGTTTATTCAAAAATGTGTATAGGTACACAATCAAATTTAAACTTTTTAAAGCTTTGTTGAGCTTTAGGCCAAGGGCCGTCTTCTAGCAGAACTCTGCTTCGTTAAGCGATTTTTAGACCAAAGAAGATGCCATTTACAGAGACGAGCTAAACAGACCGTTGTTTAGTTGTGGCATGAGACTTTGCTACTCCATTAAAATCTAAAATAATCTCACCGAGAGATACCTAGGTGTCCAAAAAAGATTTGTCCAAAGTATTGCGCGGTCACATTATTACGTAATTCACATCATACTTGAGGAAACTCAGAAGCAAATAGCAAGTGCGATACCTACATCAAAACTTTTCAAATTACCTAAATGGGCTGATGATATTGACATATTTAAGAAGACTTAGCTATATGAGGCGTCAAAAAGTTGTCTCACTATATTAATGACGGCAAACGTAAGTATAATATTCTGTTAATTTTTTTTTTTTTTTTTTTTTTTATCCGAGGGTAGGTGAAAATCTTCCAAAGACACTATGAGAATAGCAAGCGCGTTCTCATAGTAGTGTCAGATTTTTACTGACTAAAAACACCACCCTTCTAAAGATTGTTAGATACTGCAACTAAGATATAACTTATCAAGCAATTTTTCTATCATTAAATAAAAACTTTTGACAGGTTACTTTCCAATGAAAGATCCTGCGTGTTCCGCAAATTAGACGGTGCAGGGAAATAAGTCCACGGGAACTAAGTCCACCGAGGGACTAGGTTCCCACCTAATGGGAAATAAAACCACTTTCGTGAAGTGGACTAAGTTCTCATGTAGGGTGGGAACTATGTCCACTTTCTGATGGGAACTTAGTACACACTCAAAAATAAGAAGGGGGAACTTACGTCCAAACTAAATTGGACAACAAACTCACGATCTTTTATTGGAGTAACTCCGACAAAGCGTAATAACGCCAACAAAATTTGAGTAATAAGACCAACCTTGCACCCACCCCGTAATCCAACAGTATATCCAAGCAGGGGGGTTGCAGGGGGGCAGCATGCCCCCCCATACAGATTTCATAGTTTGAGAGCGCAATAACACCAACTTGACGTTGAAAGGGAAATAAAACCACTCTGAGTTTTCGGAATTTATTTCCCACCCCAAGTAGAAATTTGTGACTATTATCTTGAATTATAGTCGCCAAACGGGATATTGGACTCAGTTTTGTGTCGATAAGCTCCATTCCAATAAGATGGTGAGTATTTGACATTTGTGTTACCATTAATGGCCTCAAAGCTACAAATGTCCTTTAAAGTTACATTTCAACACACACAAAACCTGCGAGGTTGCTGTTTTATGTTTCCACTTAACAACTAGGCGAACTGACAGCGCAAAGTCTAATTTGTGTCCACCGAGAGTTACCATAGTATTTTGGCGCTTTTATTTGCAAACAATCTTCACACATACAACAAACTAATGTCTTCTGTAGGTGTACACAGACGAAGTAGGTAGAGCATTTATACTCACACACGCAACATGCTCCTTTGAATGTAGGCGAGCGGTGTGCACGGAGAATATTATATGACGTTGAGCACCAATCGTAAAAGGGAATATAGGGTGGCATAAAAAAAAATATCGTGAATAGTCAAATGATGAACAATGAATTTATCTAAAAAGAATCGAAATATTGTAATATAGAGAATACTTATATCTTTTAATGAGTTTTCCTCCTAAAGAATTATATGCAATTGTAATAATGCTAGAAATATTATAAACCTTCTACAAAGATTTATTACACCAATTTTCTTTGGCAAAAAAATGTCCCAAATGAACTACAAACGTTATATTTATTAAAGTTATACCTCAGTAACATACCTACATGTAAAAATGTTCACTTTATTATATAATCTATAATCTATAAAGCATAGCAAAGATTTTTATTAGATTTTAGCAAACCAAAATAGCTTTACCAAAAGTTAGAGTCGGAAACATCATAGCATTTGCAAATCCCTTTCTTATTATTTCCACCAACCTTTTTTTTTTACATGTTCTCATTCACTAAAAGTTAGAATTTAAAAGAATGAATTATTTGAATATTACGACACAATAATAATAAACGCACACAAAACAACATTTCCTGAATGAATGTACATTCTGCATGCACCCTGTGATTCTTCCTAAAGAAATCCATATGGCAGGCAAATGGCCGTCTTCTGATTCTAATTGGGATCCATTATCAGAAAAAAGAAAAAAAAAAATGTCCCTGGGAAAAGAAAAGAAGCTTGAAAATAAAATCGAATATTATAAATACTCAATATTTCTTGAGCGCGTGAGTTTTTGCCACTACAACTTATTGATATTTGTGGTAAAACTGATTTTCGTTTGAATATTTTGCATTCGGGTACGAAGATACGCAATTATTAAATTCGCATAATATTATACCTGCTTTACCATTTTCATGACATTTTGTTCGTTTAGGTACTTGCATCCCCATTAAAGAGGGAAGGTTATGTGTTTGTGTTTTATCTTGGTATCAGTATTTCTATTTCACATTTTCTGTTTCGTGCGAACCAACTTACAAACAAATGAAAACAAATTTGACAGCTCACTTAAATTCGGACACATTTCGGTTACAAGTCATAGCCAAAATCCCATTATGTGTGTTTCCCGAAATAGTAATTTTATGAGGTAATACTTATTCCCCACTTTGGTCAACGTTACATCCTGCAGTGCTAACATTACGCACTTTGATACATTATACACACATTACTGTTACGGTAACATGTCTGAATTGTGGGAACAGCGTGCACACTACAACCAACAATTTCTACTTGGGACCTTATATGGGAACTAAGTCCACTTCACGAAAATGGTTTTATTTCCCCCTTGGTGGGTACTAAGTCCCTCAGTGGACTTAGTTCCCGTGGACTTATTTCCCTGCACCAAATTAGACGCGGTTAATCTTATCTTGCCAAGTCGAACGGTTTCGTTCTTTGTAGTCGGCGCAATAAATTGCTCTCGTCCAAGATTTGTCGGACTGTATTGTTGATATGTCCGATTAGTCGGTTTCTATGCTTTCTCGCGAAGCTTCTAGATTCAGCTTCGATTGTTGGAATTCCGAGATCCCTATGGATATCGTCGTTTCTAATATACCATGGTGCTTGTACAATTTCTCTAAGAACTTTATTTTGAAAAGTTTGTAGAATATTGACATTTGTTTTCTTGGTACAACCCCAAAGTTGTATACCGTAGGTCCACACCGGCTTTAGCACTTGCTTGTATAAAAGCAGTTTGTTCTCAGTACTGAGCTGGGAATGTTTTCCGAGTAACCAGTACATTTCTCTATATTTGATATCGAGTTCTTTACGTTTCATTTTCACGTGCGAACTCCATTTCAGCTTTGCGTCGAGTGTCATTCCCAGGTATTTGGCCTCGTTTGCAAAGGGTATTCGGGCCAAGTTTAGAAAAATTGGCAAGTCATTAGTTTTCTTATAAGTGAAATTCACGTGAACAGATTTAGTTTCGTTGAGGGCGATCCGCCAGTTCCTTGTCCATTCATTTACCTTATCCACTGCGGCTTGCAGTTTTGTAGTCGCTTCTTCGATTGTATTACCTACAGCTAGGATAGCTGTGTCGTCGGCGAACGTAGCAAGGGTAGTGCCATCTTCCCTTGGTATATCGCGAGTATATAACAAATAGAGAAGCGGACCAAGGACGCTTCCTTGCGGTACCCCGACCGAAATTTCTTTTAGCTCCGAGTATTCATTTCCATTTCTAACCCGGAAGAGTCTATTCCCGAGATATGATTCTAGAATATCATATAGGCTTGCGGGGAGAACTTGTCGTAATTTAAATTTCAAGCCGTCGTGCCACACCTTATCAAAGGCTTGTGAGACGTCAAGGAATACACTTGAGCAAATCTTTTTTTCTTCAAATGCTTTCTCGATTACGTCAGTAGTTCTATGTACTTGGTCAATTGTCGAATGCTTGGTTCTGAACCCAAACTGGTGGTCAGGGATAAGATTATTGTCTTCAATAACCGGCTGTAGGCGCCTAAGCAATATTCTTTCGAAGACTTTGGAAATGACCGGAAGAAGGGAAATCGGTCTATACGATTTTACTTCATTTGGCGGTTTTCCTGGTTTTAAAACCATTATGACCTCCGCGACTTTCCATTGACTCGGCACGTGTTTTAGTCTGAGCGCAGCATTTATGATATGAAGGAGCTTAATTAATGCTTTCCTTGGAAGAGCTTTGAGAACTTCTCCGGTGATCAAATCATAACCAGGAGCTTTCTTAGGTTTTAGGGATTCGATTTCACGTTTTAGTTCCCTTGGCGTTGCTCTTGAGAGTGTTGAATCGTCAGGTTGTAATTCCGTCCTATTAGTATTGTCGTAGATCGCTTGGCCATCGTACGGTTTAAAGGTTTCTTCTAGATGAGCGGCAAAAACGTCCGCTTTTTGCTTATCTTCCCTTGCCCATTCATTTTGATTTATTCTAATTGGCGGCGCGGGGATTTTGGGCCTTTTGGTGCCTTTTACAGCTTTCCAAAGTGAATAATTGGAATCTTTTTTCGCTGTTAAACTTTCAAGGTAAGAACCTATCGCACGATTTTTAAAATCCTTAATGGCTGTCTTCAACAAATTGCACAAATAATTCAAATGTGCTTTATGTTGCAGAGCGCGACTCTGTTGCCATTTCTTACGCGCCTTCCTTTTTTCGTTGACCAATTCTTTTATTTCGGGAGGATATCGTAGCCCGTATTTGGCCGGCGTTTTCCTTGGATTAGGCGTATTATTCCAGGAGGCGAGCTGTACGATCTCGACGAAGCGATCAACTTCAACTTCAAGTTCATAGGGTGTCGTAAGTGGAACACTCAGTTCAACATTCTCTTCTATTTCGTTCCTAAAGCCTTCCCAGTTAGTGTTTCTACCAGTTAATCTCGCTGGCTCTAGGTTATTGGCTAATTTTACACTCAATGTTAGAATAACCGGTGAGTGGTCAGATGATAGATCAAAGCTCTCTTCAACTTTAATGTGGTTGGTAGGTATTCCTTTCACGACGAAGAAATCTATCAGATCAGGTAGTTTTGAAGTATCAGTTGGCCAGTAGGTCGGTTTGCCCGTCGAGAGGAAATCGCAACTGTATTCCATACCTGCCCCATAGAGCATTCTACCTTTTCGCGAGATGTATCTGGAGCCCCAGAACGTGTGCTTCGCATTAAAATCGCCGCCAATAATGAAGTTTGGTTTGAGCGATTTAAGCAGGTTAGTGAAATCACTTTTTTCAAGCGCGGAACGCGGTGGACAGTAGATAGATGAAATTCTAAGAGTACGCTGACTATTTTTAACTCGAATCGTGCACAGTTGCATAGTTTCAAGCTCTATCTTCAGGTCTTCGTATTGTTCAATGCAGTCTTTAATAAGCAATGATGATCCACCTCTGGCGTTCCCCGATGGGTGACAAGCGTGGAAATCATTATATCCTTTTATTTTTAAATTCGATCCCTTTTTCACGTGAGTTTCAGAAATTAAGCAAATGTCAATATCTTTCTCGCGTATGAATATTTCCAATTCGCCGAGTTTTTGTAAAAGCCCGTTTGCATTCCAAGTGCATATTTTTAACATTGGTTTTTCATTCATGTTATTTTTGAAGCACGCGTTTTCCGTGAATTATTTTCGAGCTTAACCAAGCGATCGAGAATAATTTTATTTATTTTGCTTTGTTCTTCAAGTTTCTCCAGAATAATGGAGAAAACATGAGAAACAGGGTCCGGCGAAGTTTCAACGTTTTTCGCTCCTTCGAATGCCGCGGCCTGAGCGTAGGTCTGTACTCTGGCTGTCCGAGGGCAACTATTCGATGGCTTTCCTGGTGGTAACTTTTCAGTAGCGTTTTTTTTGACAACAGAGGTCGAGGGCCTTTCAATTGTCTCTCTTTCTCTGACAATGCTACGCTTTTGAACCGGAGGTTTTATATTGCCTACAACCTCCTGGGCGGTCCTACGCTTTACCTTGGTAAGCGGCTTTGTTTTTTTATTTTGGCTTTTGAGTAGCGCATCTCTCCGTTTTTGCAACTCCTTAGCTACTTCACAGCCTCTATAATTTGCCGGGTGCTTTCCCTTACAGTTAGCACAGGTAGCGGAGGATTGTTTGTTTGCTCCACAGTCTTGGGAGAAATGACTTCCGGCGCATTTTACACATCGCGGCTCTTTTTTGCAATACATTTGCGTATGATTGAATTCTTGGCAACGTTTGCACTGTGGAATCGTTTTCAAATTTCTGCGCATGGGCTCGATTTTTACCACAATATTAAGTATGGTTTTAATTCGGTAGATATCTTCGATATTATCAGACCTATTGAAGGTAAGCATAAAGAGCGGAAGTCCACGCCTTATCAGGATGTCCTTATCTTCTTTCGTTTTTTGCTTCTCTTTCTTGATGATATTTACGGCATCAAGAATTTTAAACCCTTTGGAACGGAGGTCGTTTATAACCTCTTCTTTGGTGCATGAGGGGTGGAGTCCCCTCGCTACAACACGATGTGGCCTTTCTGACTTTATTTCAAAAGTATACCACTGGATCTTCTCGGTATTTAGCTTTTGGGACACTGCCCGGTAGTCTTCGTGGTTAACGACGTTAATTTTGCACGCATTATTCCTCAAAGATGTTACCTTAAATTCCGATGTTATCGTTCCTTTAAGGAGGCTGTGAAACTTATTATACTCCGTTATCCCAACGACGTTTATTGGAGGCGGTGGACGAATTTGCCCTCGGAGTTGTTTTTCTTGCGGTACTTTACGCGTTTGTTCTCTTAGAGGCTCGACTTCAGGCGAAGAACCGGCTCTCCTTTTCTTACTAGGTATTTTCTTAGGGACCCGATTCGTTTCGCGTGCTAGCTCTTCTTCGTCAGTGTGGTATTCCTGACTAGGCAAGCGTGGTGGAGTACATTCTCGTTCTTTCTGAGAATTAGTGTTCCTTAGAACATTATTTTCTTCTTTTAACAGTTCTATCTCTTTCTTCAGAGTTTGAAAGAGTAGATCCATTTCCTTAAGCTTGATTCGGAGTGTTTTAATTTCTTCCTCAGAGCTTATATCTTTCACTGAGTCCCGTTTTTCACGCGCTGGCGCTCCCGGCGGACTTCTTTTCCCGGGGTTGTTCGATCTTGATGGAGGCGATCGAGATACCCTTGAACTTTTAATAAAAGGGTTAATGGACTGCAATAAGCGGCTCTCCCCAGAATCCGTAGAGCCGACCTCCGAAGAGGGTGGATTTTCCAGTAAAGCTGGACTGCCACCTGGGGTAATTAATCTTTTCGTTTTGTTCATTGCATTTTTTGTATACACTATACGCTCGGTATACGGAGGTTGGATTTTAGTCGCCTCTTACGACAGGCATGCCTACCTCGGGTAAATTCTAACCCCTACCCGAAGGGGTAGAAAACCCTACACGCACCATTTGCGATTGGAAAAGAACCTTATAAAAGCCTCTTACAAGTTCGAGTTACTAATAATCTTTTTTAACCTTGACACTAAATATATTTTAAGTCACAATGAATAATTTCATATGGAAATTTTCGCCAGTATTTCGTGAGTATGCAAAATCTATGGCCTGAACACTAAACGCCTTATTTATAAACTCACCGTAGAGTGTGCTTATCTCTACGCACCCTCTAAAATGCCCTTACGCAGGAAAATGTGATTTAAAAGATTTTTCGAGCTTTAGAAACGTTGCTTTAGAACTGCGTAAGTTAAACGCGAAAATTTGCGTTTAGAGCCTGCGTTAGAGCTTACTTAAAAATGTTTTTGCATCAAATGTCATTTGGTCGTCGTCGAGTTTTAGACAAAACCAAAAAGTCAAATTAATTTTTGTTGTTCATTCATTTCGCATGCTGTGCAAATTCCTGCCAAACGAATTTCGTTTGCATAATGCAATTATTACAAGATTGAAATTATATTTAGTAAATGAAAATATATAAAAAATATTGTGCGTTTGTGATATTATTTCTTTTTTTTTGTTGTTTGTGGGGAATGTCTTAGGATGTGTGTGATTATGTCTGTAAATGACCTGGCATTGGATTTGGCGGTGGTTGGTAGAATAGAAATAGGAATATGCAATATGGATATAGGAAGGCACATAAATAAATGATTGCAGTTTTATATTTCAACAGTCCCTTCGAAGACTTTTCGGAATTGTTTTAGATAATTTTACTTTTTATTGTGTAAAATGATTTCATTTACAAAGCTAATCACAGTTGATGTCGGTTTCAGAGCAAAAATGTAATAGATTTCTATGTTTTCTGTAATAATTATTTATCGAAATTCTTACCGATTTAGACACAAACCTCGTTTAGCAAAATTACCCCGGAAAAATGTTTGTCACAATTTCATGAAAGCCACGTAGAGCCTGTGTAAATCTTTACGCGATGTTTAACTAAACAACATCGTAGAGGAGTCGTAAGGGAATCTAATAAATACGGCTGTAAATATTGTTATTAGTATGGCGCTTTGACTTTGTCTTCTTGACTCGGGTATATGAACACCTAGCTGCTATAACGCATTTTACTCTTCAAATCAGGGGAACATTTAAATTTGCCAAACCCAACTTCTTCGGTTTAAGAAGATTTTGTACAGAAATAGATACCAGGTCGACTTCAAACTGTGCCCTTATCGTCCCAATGCAGTTGTTAGGTCCAGAACTTTAGAATAGATTTGTACAGATTTTCATGGTCATTTTGAAAGCACTTTAGAATGATTTTGTCAGTTGTTGTTGTCTATGACGGCTGGGATGATATGTAAAGCAAGCAATAAAAAAACGAAAAGCAGTGCAGAGTGCAGTGCAGATTGCATTCTGCTTATTTCTTATTTGGGAAAGTTGAATCTATGACGCTTATAACAGAAGTTGATGTTGACCCTGTACACAATTTTAAAATCACTTCTTAAGCTTACTAAGTGCACTCTAGCTGCGAAACTATTTTAATAGTCTCCTTGAAATCTCCAGGACAGGGCTATACCGTTTCATAATTTGCTTGGGTGTATAGTAGACTTTTTTATGCGACTACCGGGGGGTACAGAACAAAAACTAAGAAATTTATTTTTACCTGAGGTTTTTCAATTCATTGGAACAGATATTGTCGATATTGGCAGACTGTGGAGGCCATCTTTTTATCAAGTCCAATTTTACAGCAGACACGGTGGCCGGCGCTTAGATTCAACTCTCCAACGATTCGGTAAACAGTGAACCACTCGAATCCGAATATCGTGAGAAGCCGAGGCAGGCATTTGAAAAATATTATCTTATATATAAATAGGCGAAAGCAAATAGTTAAGAACCACTTTCACTATTTTTTTTCTTTTTTTTGTGTTGGAAATGCAACGCTGTCTGTTATTTGTATTCCAATATTTTGCGTATTTAAGCCACAAAAAAAAAAATGTAATGCCAACAATTTTCGTTGGTTAAAATGAGCCCAAATATCAAAATTATGTTGTTGGCAGTATTCTTAGAAAAAAGTTATGGCAAGCATATTATTCTTAATCTGAGTATTTGATTCTTGAAAACTTAAAAACGAGTTCTTCTTATAAGAAATTATTGTTAAAGCAAGAACTTTTTGCTTTCAATTTTTTAAAAATCTCAAAATTCTTCGCTCAACATTTTTTTTCTGAGTGTATTCCGCAACAGAATTTTAGACTATGGGTGTTTGATTGATTTGGCTTCTGGTACCTACATTTCATGGGTATTTTCCAAATAAAATTCAAAAGCTGGCATTGCATACAACCATCGAAATCGTGATAAAAAAAAAACCAAAAAATCTTTGCAGGTTTTGGATAATTTGGGATACCTACTTCTTTTTCACCACTTTTGATTAAAATATATAAATTCTCTCGTCACCAACAGGCAGGTGCTTCAAATAATCCACCAAAACAGAACAGAACATTGTTTGCAATACGACCTTTAAAGTAGTCTAGCTGGAGAGTTGTAGTTAACTGCTTCGTGCCGTTAAATTTAAAGAAGGGCTTTACTAGGCCACCCAGTCCTACACTTGCATCTGAATAAATTACTGACCCGTAATAGTATCTAATTTCGTCGTACATGCCCTTAAGCTCCAACATAATAGGCCCCTTCGAAATACATTCAGTCGCACAGCCAGGTCAATCACCGCCACTGTCATGTAACCCACTATACGCTCTGCATCCGCGTACAATCGTATCCATCATAACCTTGTATGTTCGTGACTTTACTTTAAATATACGGCCTAGTTGGTGGTCGGAAATTGTTGTAGTTTCTTTTCATAAGTAATGCCATCTAATTAATAAATGACAACATTGTGGTCACTGGGCAACGCTCAGCTTTATGACGATGTTAGTGTATACTTACTCAACATCGTCAATCGCTGAGGGATTAGCGTGTCCTATTCCCCGTATACCGAGTACGCGTACTCTATTTATTTATTTTTTTTAATTATTACATATTTGCGTTGTTTCACCTTTTTCGCATTCTTCTATAAAATGGCAGAAATATTTAAAACCAGTCGCAATAAACAAAAAAATAAAAAAATAGAAATACGAATACACAGTAATCCTTGTGCGGGAAGAATTCCACCCCACACACAGTTTGTTCGCGCGGTCTTGAAGTTAATTGATTTATGAAGTCATGAAAGCACCTACTTATTTCCAAATAGATTTATGGTATTAGTTGGGTTAGTTTCTATGTAGATTTCATTAAGTTTTGTGCGGTGGATTAAATGTAAACTCTATACACGAGTTCATGATGTCATCAAGGATAATGATAGGCAGTGCGTTGGTGAAATTGTAACACAATAGGCTCAATGAAGTGACAATGGACAAAGGAATCCGAGAATACATGATTTTTATACAATATTCATGTATTCAGATGTAAAAAAAGGAGCTTTCGAAAAGAAATGAATTTCTAAATGAACAATGAGCCAACTTGCCAACTTATGAGGGTGACTATAAAGTTGAAGTGTAAATTTAGTCTACCCCCAGCTACTACTCTGAATGGATATATCGTTGGCTGTGTGTTTTGTGTGGCGACATTCAATATCCCACCGAAAAACAAAAATTCTCAACAATCGCACAGTGGGTGACTTTTATATCACGCGCACACTTTGTGTAGAGGTTTTATGAAATTCTAGACCAAAAATCTCAAAGGAAATGGGATCTTTCGCTTGCGTTGAATTTTGCAATTGTGAATGTATATATACTGGGATTAAATTGAAATATGAATTTTTCACTGCAGGGATGGATTTTTGAGCGAACCACCAATGGGGCGGCTGGGATGAAATATATCCATTTACAGGCAGCATCAGTTATCATCACCTATTACAGAATATTTCTTAGAAGCACAACAAAGGGATCGATTTAAGCTGTAATACTACTTTCGCGGAACCAAGTTTACAGACTCTTAACTATGAATATTATCTCTTGGTTTTATACATATTTTTTAAAATTTTTGTAAAGAGTTTCCATTTCTTTGCCTAAACACCTATATTGCTTCGATATAAACATGATTGTTTCGCCTTTAATTTTCTCCTTACTTATCCAAAGCTTGAGGCAGAACTGAGTCCGATCCAAAGCACGCTGCATCCAGCTATGCTAGCTTTTTTTTTGTTTGTTTTTTTTGTTTGGCGAGGCTTCCTCCCACCCTTAAACCTGACGGAGAGTTGATAAAGCATCACTGGCTCTTCGTATGCTCTAAGTTAAATTGAAACTTTTTGACAACAACACTAGAGGAATCGTACAAACTCTCACTGCCTCTTCTTCCAAAATTCCATCGATGTGAACTGGACTACAAACCATATTGAGATGGAAAACCTTTCGCCTGAAGAGTTTGAGTTGGTTTTTACCCGACCTTTATAAAGAAAACGGTTTTGCCCTATTTTCAGTGGTTTGAAAAGAATCACTTCCACGTAACTTGCACAAATTACCTACTAAGATCCTTGCCCATAGAACCATAGTACGATTCGACACAATTATGTCTTAACGAGAAAGCAGCGTCCATAGAAATAAATGATATAAATATCCCTAAGGCCAGCTTTGTAAGACACCATTCCTTTGGCTTATTTTTGTAACGCACCAATACGAACGGCTAAATTGAGGAGCATAGCTATTCAGGACCATTATACCCCTTTTAGTGTGATGTAAACGTTTAAGGCGCAGTTTAAAAATCAATTTGAGGG
This sequence comes from Cheilosia vernalis, assembly GCA_949126925.1. NCBI lineage: Eukaryota > Metazoa > Arthropoda > Insecta > Diptera > Syrphidae > Cheilosia > Cheilosia vernalis. The sequence continues at coordinate 96,092,335 of OX421358.1, read as the reverse complement.
GGGACCACTTGCTCAGTTTGTCCATTTCATGCTTAGAAGTCCATCATACTATCCACTGCGCTCCAAAAATATTCAAGTAAATATCGAAAAAGCAAATATTTTTACTGTAATGCCAATAGGCAGGCAGTGAAACTAATTTATCATACCACACAGACGAAAGGAGCTCTACAGGCTCAGAATTTCAGAAATTCAAAGTTTTGCTAATTAGGTCTGTGGTAGCCTAAAAAATGCACCTCATTATTATAATTTCATCAAGGATCAAAGCATCATTTTGGAGGCTCCCACGAACGAGCTGTAACCACGGATATAATATCGAGACAAATTTCGCCACGCAATGTGCGTTCATGTGGGTGCACGGCTCAGTGGTTATTGTGATCAGAGACTAACCGAGGGGTTTCAAGATAAATTTCTCGAAAGCCACAAATTTCTACTTAAGGATTTTTTTCACTGCGCCACCTGTTGCAAAAGTCTGACAAATATCCGAAAGTAAAACTGTCATGACAGAGTTTCTAAAGTAGCTGTTCGGCTTTGGCATAAAATTGCGGTGTTATAGCCACAAGTTTATTGAAAAATTTTGTACTTTCCAAGTCGGGCACTAGCGGTGGCTTCCCCTACCAGTAGTGCTGTCACAATTTCCATAGAGATCAGATGAACCCCTTTGAAATAAAAAACCTTTTTTTCAATAACTGTAATATGTAAAACTTAAATAAAAAATTATGTTCCCACGAGCGTCCAACGAAGGAACGTCACCCACTCAAGTCAGCGATGGAAATGACACAAAACTAAAATAATATTTCCTCAGAAGATATTGATATTGATTGTTCATCAATGCGGATAAGTCTCCTGGTTTCCAGGACCCATTATCTAGCGGAAGGGTGGAAGGGTAGATATGATGTCAGTGATATAGCAGGCTCTATGCGGTTTATGCCTTCGTTGCACATACCACAGCTGCATCAAGCTGAATAATCCGGGCTTTCCGATATCTATTAAAGGGCTCAAGCTTAGCGCATCCCTAATTGTTGGTCATGAGCTAACTATCAGCAGATCCATAGCGATCGGCCGGTATGAACCTTATATCTATTCTATACCTACCCGGCTTCTTAATATCTTGATCCATAAAAATTGCATTTATCTTTAGGTTACTGACACAACAAATGTAGAAGGATTGAGGCTATCAATTCAAAGATTCTCTATCACTTTAGACTGCACTTGAGCTAAGTAGCTTCCCTGGGCCATAATTTGTTTTTAACGAAGGCAATTAAATTTGCAGGACAAAATCTCGCATTCAGGCTCCAAACCACTGCCAAATGCGACCGTTGAAAATATTTATCCATATACAAACCTATTTTTCCATATATCTCAGCATCCAGCCCTCAGTCTTCTCTTTGGTGTATAGTTGTTGGTATATACCTTCAACTTCTCGCTGCATGACAAGCGCTAACGATGCGTAATAATGCCCAAAACTCCACTTTGCAAATACTATAAGTCAACATCATCATCTTTGTTGCGATTTCTTGGGGGTAGGATGTATATGAGATGAAAAATGAAATTCACCCCTTAACGCGAGAGGAAATCTCCGCAAAATGTTTCTGCTCACTGAATGCTTGCAGTTTGTGCGCGCTTTTCACTTGGCGCGTCGCGACAATGTAACTAAAGCGCCTTCTACAAAAACTACGAGCGCCATCAAAAGGTGAGGGAGTAGCAAATTATAAAAAAGAAAAAAAAAAAACAACTGACTACTGCTATAGAAGCAGAAGGTGGCTATATAGAGCGCACTGTGGAAGGGTGACAGGAAAAATGAACGGATCTACGCGCCGTTTCCTCAACCGAACCAGAGGGGGGCTAAGGCTTTATAGAACCACAGGCTACCTCAGCTATTACGACGTCGACGACAGCGTGCACAAAAGAAGAAAACAATGATACTCTCCTCACAGCAATAATAAAAATGACTTCAAAAAAAAAGACCAAGAGTGAGCATTGTTTTATTTTTTTTATTTGTCTCCTATTATACCAGTCAAGCCATCAGAGCCACCCCTCGTTGCACCTCGACGCGATATAAACGGGCATAGATACGACTATACCAACAGGCACACTCGCATTTCCACCTTTCGGTTGGAATAATAAATTCAAAACAAATAAAGTTCTATTCGGTTGAATAATTTTCATGGGTTTCCTCTGGGCTCACTCACATGGTTTGTTGGGTTTTGCCTCGTTTCGGTTTTCTTTTGCTCGTGTTTTAATTTTTTTTTCAACGTCGTTCGTCGGCTTGGTTCGTTGCATTTAACAGTGAGCTTTAAAGAAGTTACGCTTTACTACGAGTGTTCTGAGCATGGGTTGTCATCTCTGCCGCACACTTTAAGAGACATAAAAATCCCATAAAAAGGCAGTTATCCAATTGATGCTTTATGCTTATGGTTGTGGTTAACACATCAACATGCTTTTTGCTTGTAGTGCCAGATTTGATATGGTGCCATAAAAGATATATTGTTGAGACGATTTTGATTGTAATCGTACAAACTGTGGGAGATACTTGAGATGGTAGAGATGAAAATTAAAAAGTCCGCAGTCCAAATCACCTATAGAGCCGGTCATCAAGTCATAAGGCTATCAGTCGCTATGGTTGACTACGCGGAAGCTTCGCGTTACGGATCCATAGTTTAAGTATTCATTTTCATCGCACCGTAGGCATCAGTGTTGAGGTTCTCTGGCGCACCGCCCGATATGCTTTAAGTTTTCGGGAGGTTGTTTAGACAATAGGTAGAAGGCATCTCATCCAGAAATTCCTTTGGAAATAATTAGAAATTGGATTGACCTACAAGAGAGCCCAAGTTCAAATTCTTACCTATGTTACACATATCTTTCCTTGAATATATTTGCTGCAGACGATGATCTTATAGCAGACCAACCTGAAAGTGCTATGCATGTGGTTTGGGAAGCTTTCCTGACCTTTTGAAGATCCGAAAAAGAGTCACAAGAGCAAGTACTAAAGGGTTTTTCAATAAGAGCGCTACAAAAGTTTTTTTTAAATAAAACAAATACGGTTTTGGATATCAATGAAATTCTTTATTTCTGTGAAAGTACGTTCGATGCCATTTTGAACTCGATTTCTTCTGCATGGCCACCACGGGCACGCTTGCAGAAGTCCAAACGCTGAACCCAATTTTCGACGGTTTTCAAGCATAAATCGGCCGATACTGCTGCAATTTCACGTTCGATATTCGTACGAAGTTCATCAACCGTAGCTGGCTTGTTGGCGTAGACCACAGACTTGACGTAGCCCTACAGGAAATAGTCTAACGGCGTCAAATCGCACGACCGAGGCGGCCAAGCGACTGGACCATTTCGTGAGATAACACATTCTCCAAACTTGGTTTCCAATAAATTGAATGTGACATTCGCTGTGTGGCTTGTGGCGCCCGTCCTGTTGGAACCCCATGTCCTTCATGTCCATATCATCCAATTGGGGCCAAAAATAGTCGGTTATCATGGAACGGTAGCGATTCCCATTCACAGTAACGTGCCGGTCTTGATCATCACGGAAGAAGTACGGCAATGACGCCGCTGGCCCATAAACCACACCAAACCGTAATTTTTTCGGGATGCATAATTATGACTCATGGAATACGCGTGGATTGCTGCCTGACCAATACCGCATATTTTGTTTCTTGACGAAGCCATTAGCCCCATCGCTCAAGATGATTTGATGGACGTAACGTTGAGGCCACTGACTCCGAATTTCGGTAGTAAATTTTAATAATTTGGACTCGTTGTTAGCTCGTATATCTTTCCATCATGAAATGGCAAACCTTACTGAAGAGAAATGTCAGAAGAGCGGCAAGAAATTCGGCGTCGTTTGCTGTCCCTGTCGCTCTACTTTTGTAGCGTCCCTGTTGAAAAAAACTCTTTATATGAGCAGAATCGATCCAGTAGTCCGCCAACTTTATATCAGTACCTACGGCAATTGCTCTTTCTTATAGCAACAGCTTCAAAGGTTTTAACCAGGGAAAACTAAACTTAATTTGTAGTAACTAATCAATCGCCTTCCAGACTACGAATTGAAATACTAAAATCTTTAATAAACGCATTATTAATTGTTAAATAGGTATAGATAGAACGAAGAAGTGTTATTTTATTTATTAAGTAAAATTAAAAATGTTGTTAAAAATTAATTTTAACGTGTGTTTTGTGTCTTCTTTAGTGTCCTCGATGGGCAAAAAGAGCAATTTTTCCGTTTAATACTCTCTTTTTGAAACGAACTTTTAATAATTAATTACTTCACGCATAAATAATAAATCAATAACTGAAAAATTGATTAACAAACCATAAAAGGAAGTAGCTAAAGTACTAAACACTCGAAGAGGAAACTGGTCGTTACCAGTGGAGGTAAATAAGCACAGTTGAAATGTATGAAAAGTTACAACAGCTGGGCACCGCCAGCTTGATGCCAATCAGCGTCTACCCGATTCATACACACCCAATCACCGACTATTGGAAGAAGACCACCTACAAGGAAAGGAGAAGATACTGAGAGAGGGAAGACGCTGTTGAAACCCCGTCGTATCGAACTAGCGAATGTAAATGGGTATAGTAGTCTGTAAGATGAATGTTTAGTTATCCAGCGTTAAATAAAATATAAAATACGTTTGCGTTTAAATGGATCCTTTCTTATACAACCTCTTATTATTAAATAACATACCTACATACTCAATTGAATTATGAATTAGGTATAATTTTTTTTAAAACTTTTTTTGTTCACATTTCGTGTCATTTTGTTGAAATTTCTAATCCGTCAGACGACATAAAATTCAACACCGGGCCCCTCTGGCCATTCAAGTCGTCTTCACATTTTGCCCAAGGCTTACCCTGATTCAACCTTCAATCGAACCTGTTTCTGGCCCTCGCCATATTCTCCCATCTTTAATCGGGACTAAAGCGGGTAGAGTTCATATTTAAGATTTTATTTGTCATTTGACACAGTTATCAGTTGCATTGGCTGCACCTTGCCAATCATCACTGACAAGTTCACAACTTTTTTGCTAACCTTGCATTCACTTTCCCACCTGCTTCCCCAGTTCTGAACAAAAAGTATATAAATGTAGGTACCTACCATGCCAATAGGTGGCCATGATGTTTCAATTAGTTCCTACCGCACTCACCCTCAGTCGCCCCTTCACAAAAAACACAAAAAAAAAAAACTATAGATACCAACCAACTAAAGGAAAAATCAAGACACAACCCAAATAAAAAGAGCAATGCCGCCACTTGCTGACAGGACACATAACAAGCATTTATATTTATAACCTGCAAAAGTATCGTACAAAATTTTATCTAAAACTCACCGCACTGCCAATCAAATGACGAAAACTATCTCAAATGCCGCTTTCATCCTGCACGGTGATAGCCCATAGCCCTCCTCCTATCCAACTCTCACTCACCAGGTTATCGGTAGAACAGCAGTCGTCTATAAAAAAGAAAAAAAAAATGTATATATTCCACCACCGCCGCCATAATGTATCCGTGCAGCCCAAAAAAGGGAGAGTTGGCTCAGTGTTCCTTTGACGACTCTACTGTGATGTGAAACGTCGGACACAGAGGAAAAAATAAGAGACACAAAAATTGAGACATGTTCTACTCGGCACCGTGACAGGACTTGTGTAATAATAACTTCGATGACGATGCTACCTGCTGCTATAATTCTACGAAGCAGCCCGAGACATTGTCCATGCACGAGTGTAGCTGGAAATCTGTTTAAATATAGATATTTCATATTCGAAATCAAATCGCAAAAGTAGATGATAAAAAGATACATTATCTCGACTTGAAATGAGACAAGTGAATCGGACACATGAGAGATCATGTCCACATCAGAAGAGCATGCGGATGATGATGACGGCAAGGCTGATGGTTTATGAATAATGCGCATGTAGAATCCCATTTGGCATCCGCAACTCTAGAATCTGTATCTGTGGTGTATAAATTTATCCGTTGATTGATGTGGTTGCGAATATTTCGCTAGTTGATTGTTAATTGTATTTTTATGAGCAGATTACGCGAGGATAAACAGAGCAAAGGGCGCCAATCTGCTTCCTTTGTGTGAAGAAAACTATCAGCGGTTTTTTTTTTTTTTTCCCCGGTCACACTCACACCAGCTGGAAGAGGAAAACCTGGCAGTGTCGGATAGGGTATAAGAACTTTGCACAATAGTCTGCGAGTGCACTTGGTTGAATCAATATATACACCACCCCCAGCCACCAGAGTTGTGTTATTATCGAAATTATTTTTCCGCACATATACACACATACCGGTGGTGTACGGAACAGCAACCTCTTCCTACTACAGCCTATTATACTCCTTTTGCACATTAGTCTTCGCCTAGTGGCCATAGTCGTCGTCATCCTTGTCGGCATAGCCGTTGCCATTGTCGACGTTCTCGACATCGTATCGCCGTCGTCGCCGTCGTCGTCGTCCGAGTGAAATAATCGAATTACTTTCATCAGAACGAGTTCTAATTGAAAAATATTGTAACTATGTTCATGGGGGCGAAACGACGAACGGATTTCTTTGCCACTGTGTAGCATTAGTATGCCATTGATATCACAGTGTATACCGGTAGGACCTTGGTGTACATCTGTGTATGTGCGATTGGGAAGTTCCTATACCAGACCGCCGCGCCATAGACTCTTTGTGACTATGAATATGGGTGATGGTCTGTGGTGGACATTTTCCTCTGTGAAACTATGATTTGGACTTTTAATTTCGAAAAATGATTTCTTGCTCTTTTCTCGACGGAACCAAAGGGTGGTGCTGAGGACTCTGCTTTGAGCAAGGGATCTGAAGGAGTTTCCGATGAAGCATTGGATTATGACAATGACCCCGTGGTATTGTATCCCGCTTTTGTTGGCGTTGTTTCTATTTCTAAGCCGTTCAGTATAGAGTAGAGTATAAATTGCACCGTTATGATGTGGAAATTTGTAATCTGATGTTTTTGTTTTTTATTGAACATTTTTGGGTTCTTAGTTAGAGTCAATTTCCGCACTCAGCCAAGTGATAAAGAGGCAGTGTAGTGCACATCGATCGCTTCCAATCTGAGAATTCTTTCTTTTTCTAAAGGCAGCTGTTGAATACGGGTGAATTTTTTTCATAGAAATATTTTCCTGATACCTACATTCTACAGGCTCAAATTTTAGTACATTCATCATAATCCCCACCGGCGCGCCAAGTGCCAATTGATTACACGTAGAGCTAAACTTTGTGAGCTCACCTCAAAGGTGGATGAAGGGGAAAGATTATTGAACCTTGAGCAAGCTTCGGGATCACTGCATCGAATGACCTATACCCGCCTGAATCATAACCTGCAGGATTGTATAACTACTTCCGAGACGAACATATAGTATTGAAGAAATAGAGCTAGTGCTCTAACTCTAAGCTTAACTTCTGAAGTTAAACTATATTCTATACAGAGAAGACCTACCGATACCGGTGCTGTTCAGCTTGTGTGATTTAGACTAGAGGGAGGATGTTGTTCATTTTCTCCTACAAGGAGATATGTATTTGCGAAAATGTTCATGCCGACAGAGGATGTCCTAGTGAAGATATAATGTTAAAAAGTTATCTCAATACCTATAGCTTTAAATTATCGGGAAAGAATAGTTTTTGAGATTTTTAAGACAAACTGCATTATATAAATATTTTTTTTATTTTGTTTAGGTATTCCAGTTTGTTATTTTTTTTTTTTTTGTTTTTTTAAAAGGAATTTGTTCTTGTTAATTAAAGGTTGACAATTAGGCAGACGCCAAAGCCATGCTCATTGATTTTTGTTTTTTATTTTCTGTGTAGGTATACAATAAAGTTTATAAATAAAATCTCTATATCTTTCTAGTACACGTAGATCTAAGGAATGCGAATACTCCGGCCAGCAAAGTTTCTGATTTTTATTAGATGTCAACTCAAAAATCAATTGGGTTTTCTTGGGCCTTTTTCAAGAACCTTAACCAACTTTGCAATGTTACCTACAGATCTACTCCATTTCGCCCCAAAAATTAATTTACCTACTGCACTTTTTCAAAAATCTCGAAACAAATTATAAAATAATTCGGAACCAAAATCGCCGTAAAAAAATACTTCTTTTTTTATAGTGTGTTGCTTATTTTCTCCAATAATTATTATAATACCAACGGTCTTTTTTGTAAAATAATAGTACCTATACTGTGTAAAAGTCCAAACAACTCCATTTTTTGTTGGGATGCTGCACTTATAGCAAGTCCAGCAAAAGTCGGAATTTTTCTTAACAGTATAAGTACCACAACCTGTCTCCAGAATCCAATAATAATTGTTGAAATGACAATAGGTATAATTGCAAATTTATTAGGTCACTTTGTTCGACTTTTATGTTCTAGAGCTCGATGTTTAACATAAAATTTGCTTCTGAAAGTGCAAATTGGAGTGTGGTCTTAAACAGTGAAACGGATCAGTTCAATAAAATATCGGTTATATAGATGTGTATAAGTTTCGTCGAAAAATGTTAGTTAACAATTCCTAGGCAGGCGACTTGGTGCAATCCAATGTATTCCCTTAACCTATTCCAATATAACATCGGAAATCTCCGCTTTAAGCCTTAAGCTGGAAAATTTGCATTTTTTCTTCATTTGTCAAAGCCCTGAAAACCCGTCATTTCTCACCGCACCTTCCCTAAATAAATACAGTTGAGGAACCCCTCTACCAACTGGATACCACCTTTACCAACTTCAGCTATCCTTCTATATAATAATTGTATAATGAACTCGAATGAAAAATTAGAATAGGTACGTTGCTATTTATGAAATCGATCCCTTGCAAAATCAAAATAAGCTCTGACTCACACGCTGATTTGAACGGTATTTTATTAAGAAAGATATCAAAAATCTGAGTAAAAAATTTGTTTTTTGCATGACTCAATATGAGCACTCTAATGGTGTCACATTTTTGGCCAATGCCTACCATATTAGAGAAAAAAAAAACAAAAAAAAATAGAGAAAGTACCTACTCCGAAAAATAAGCAAACAGCTTGAAGTCATGCAAAGTATGTTTTTCGGTTCATGTATATGGGCTTCATTTATTTATTTTATTTTATTTATTTTATTTTAATGAATGAATCAGTAAGTATGTAGAAGATGTGTAACCATATCTTTATTTAGAAATCTTGAAAGTGGATAAAATGTTTTCTCTTTTTTTAATCATCGGAGATATTTAAATTTGTATTTTTACATAATTTCAGGACTGTCCTACTTTTTTCAACTTTTTGATTAAATAAATTTTTTTTTGTTATTAAATTTCCAATAGGTAAAAAATAAAAACAACCGTTTCGAACACTCAACACTACCGCAGTAAAATTAGATAATGATATAAAAATATTTACCCACTCAACTCTAGTTAGACGTTCTACGTAATAATTTTGCTTTCTCTTCTTTTCTAGGTAAACACTTGTTCTTTGTTCACATCCGTAAGTAGTCCGAAAAATGTATATAATTTCCCACTAACTATTTTTGTACGAATAGCGGTTCATTAAAATATAAATGTGTGTCTTGTTGGCTTCCAAAACCTCTCAATCAAATGCAAATGAAGCCAAAAACAACCGTTTGATAAATTAGCCTATTCACAAAATGATTCATATTCGTATTGTTTCGCGTTCGTAAATCTATCGCAACACATATTAATATGCAAATTTTTCTAAAAGTTTAAAAGTTATCCATTTATCTTTACATCTCCACCTGTATCTATAAACCTACCTATAAAACAAAAGATTCGGGTTTTTTTTTGGTAATGATTTGACAGTAAAATTAAGTGTTTCCTGCTATACAAAAAAAATACACATATCTAAAATATTTTTACGTAAGTAGATGATATTGTGGATCTGAAATATTATGGAAAGGAAGAAAAAGAAATGCTTGGTAGGAGCACCCTTAGCCAAATGAATGAATTTCAACAGCTAATTGCTAGTGAACTCGCTTCCGAAATGTACATAAATTAACATGCGCTCTATTTCACAGCGGCTCTTGGTACTACTGTCGGTAGTCTGTGTGCCAACAATTATTATTCAGTGGTCCGGTTGAGTTAGTTCCCCCTTGAAGGTTCAGATACACTTTTTTTTTATGTCTGCCTTTCTTTTTCCAAGCGCATGCTGTCACAGATTACCTGTGTTAGATATACAATTGCGGCGAACAAAAGATACCTTTCTTTTACCAAATGAATTTGTGTAGTTCGTTTTCTTTGTTTTGTAACTTCACATCTTCATTTTTATTTTTTATATGGTCACACATCAAGTAGTTCTGGTTTTGTCGCTTCACGCTGTCATAGCCCGATAGAGGGTAGCGGCGAACGAAACATATCTAATACCACTCCTCGTATATGCGAGCATGAGAAGGGTAGGGATGATGATTAATGATCAATCAAGATTTTCCCGTTTTGAGCGATTTTGATTTGCTGCTGTCTGGCTGACAGTGCTCGTGGCCGTGCGATGTGTGCTATCACTATCCGTACACGACACAAGCGGAAGGAAAAGAATTCTCAAATTCCCAAGCCCAGCGATTTCTGACCTATGTATGAGAGTGCGAGCTGTTAGGTATGCCTATTCCAGAGCCGGACAAGTCATCAGTCATTGTCAGCTGTCATTTCCAGAGTCGCACACACCTTCTATGTTTTTGTTGTTGTTTTCTCAACATTTTTTAATTTTTCCAGACACATTTTGAAAAGTGAATTGAAAACTGGATTAACAAAAAAAAAAAAGAAGAGCAATATCCCATTAGACCACTGGTAGGTACAACGGACTATCTCGCGCTGGTGCGTGGCACGGCGGTGGAGACATTCAATTCCGCTTCGATTGCATGTGCGGCGGGTTGTCGGAAACATTTCAATTTTCACTTCTTGCTCGACGTCCTCGAGCGGGTTTCTGCTGCTGCTGTCTTAAATATCAAACGCACACGACCAGACCGTATACACACAAAATCCATAGAGGACCAAAAATGTGTTTTCTCCTGCCTGATGATGAAGGATTTTTGGTTTTCTGTTGTTTTTTTTTTTGTGCCAAGCATTTTTGTTTTTTTTGGTGCCTTTCGGCATTTGACAACGGTGGTCTTCTGCTCGTAGTTCGGCTTCGGTTTCATTTCACCCTTCACACACAATGGCTGAAATTCGGGGCCAGCACGGGGTGTGTGTGTGTGCGTGTATGTTTGTGAAAGTGTGTTCGCATGGTTCTGCCATGCCAACGAAACGAACAGTCGTCAGCCATCCCGTCAGTCAGGCCAGAGCCAGAGCCAGCCATTTTGATTTATATTCTCGGTCATATGGATATGGGTGTTTGATTCTTTTGTTTCCTTTGCTGAAATAGAGAGAGAACCATTAATGTATGGGAGGATCTAAATTTAGGACAACTCGCTACGCTACGGTGCGGCGGGGTGAACGGCAAGCAAGGGTTTCTCATCAACCGACAATGATGGCTCGGTTTTGTGTTCTTATCGAGCTCTCTATTCAACAGAAATATTCAAATAACAACAACGCTGTGAAATATACGCATGCTGAATAGAATTGGAAAATAATACCAAGTGTGAATGTGAGAGGAAATGATGTTCTGTCAGTCATGCTAGTCATAGAAAATATCTATCATAATGCCAGGTACCTACGTGTACATTTATAGACGTGATGGCAGTGTAGGTGTGACCCGTCACTTAGGGGTTGGTGCGGGGGATGTACCTAATTGAAGATAAATCAACGAAGGATATCTAAGTGCGGTTTTTTGATGTATTCATATTATAGAGGTGCAAATAGAATTATTATAGGAGGGCTCTGTGCAGATGTAGCGATGTAGCACTAGAGGTGCGTCACGAAATCGGACAGAACTATAAAGTAAGAGGGGCTTGCAACCTGAATTTTATTACTGATAGAAACAAGTTTTTCATAGGTGTGAAAAGATATTTCATGCCGGTGAAATTGTTCTTCAAATGTATGTTTTGAAGCTGAATTTTATAAAAGGAGTTTTCACAACTAAACAGTCTTATACCTACCTATAGTTCAGGGGCTTGAATTTTCTGTGGTCATCGTCTATAGCCACATAATTCAAAGCCTGTGAGAGATAAATCATAGAAAATCTTACACCCGTTGATAATACCTACGTAGAGTCTAAGGAATGATATTATAATTAGCGCTACAGGTCCATGTAGGACTCTAACCCTAGATTCTCACATTCATTCTCATGTGTAATTTTCAATATTTGAATTATTTTGAGTCGCTTTCTTAGATAACCCCTGCCGACTATGATTTCGTGTATGATAAACAGGCTTTCTAAATTGGCGCCCAACAAGGGTCCCTCAAGTTTAAGTACGTGTGGGTGGGAAATCATTTCAATAGATACTTTGTAAAACTCCTCATCAGTGCGCAAAGATTTGAGATATTCTTAGATGTGGCGCCCAACGACAGTTCTTATTTTCTACAAGCCGAACAACATGCTTATTTTTTGGGTTCACTTCTTCAAATAGGTAATAGTTGCGACATTGGGTACTAATTACAAACATGGCACCGAATGGCAGCCGTCTCGTTGGCAATGTCCCGAGCTAATAACCATTTAAGAACATATTTGTCAATATAAGGTTTGCTATTTTAAGGTTTAAAGAAATCTATGCTGGAAATAAAATATAATGAGATCCATTGTTAATTCGGGTAATGCGGGCAACATGAAGGATTCTTCTTTACTTTGTCTTGCAGACTAATCTGCCGCCTACCTACATCAATTGTTCTGACGATAACCACGTTCGGCTCTTACCCAAATAAATGTATCAACGCGTATAATTTAGGGTTGAAAGCTTCATGAGGCAAAGCCAAAACGGCCTTTTATTTTGAATCCCATCGAGTTATAGGTATTTATCATCTCTCCAGTCGTATTTTTTTTATAGAACCATCAACTCAAGAGTCACAGTCCAAGCTAACAAATTTTATTCACGCGTTTAACTCACCAGTTTCAATTAATATTCACATTAAAATCGGTTACGGTGGCTCTTCTTCCCACCTTCCTAAACCCATAACTTTTTCCTCTTTCATTTCCAAATACCGTATAGAACAAACAAGAAAATCAACATTTGTCCTCTATGCCTCTATGGCAACCCTTCGGCTGGTTGTGTCCCTATATCTAAATAAAGTAATAATATATTCATGAAACTACTCTAACAAAACCCTTCTCCCGATTGAATTCTTTCCTTCTATCAAACGCATTCCCGTCCACCTTCAACCCCCAAATATTGCGCGCCATATAGTAAAAGCCGAATATACCTATACCATACCGTCAGCCAGTTGTTGTTGTATCCTATCCCATGTACTTAGTCGTATATCATAACTCTCCTCGTACACGTGCTAATGGAACGACGACATTGAGCAAGAACAAACAACAAGCAAAAACGCTCTGTTTCTGTTCTGTTCAAAACGCAAACTCGATACGAGGTATACCCGTGCAGTGTATTGTCCCCCAGAACAGAGTCAAGCATCAGCAGCTGGCTTTGGTTGCTTCGCCGTCTTGCTGCCTTGCTGGTGTAGAATTGTTTACCAAACGCTTGCTGGACTCATTTTCCATGCAACCTTTCCAGTTGTTGGTACGTTCACTGAGCCAATGACACATACACAAATTCCCATTCGCTGCATACCAATCCCTATTCCCAACTAGACTGTCGTCGTAGGCAGACAGCTTTTGGAAATTTTGTTATGTGTTGCCAGCCTCTTGGCAACATTTCGGGTAGATTTATTGGAATGTATCTGTCAGATAAATTCTGTTAGCCGGACTCTGTTAGTTGTTTTTGAATGAACGTGCAAAATAGACGTGTGGCACTACCACTCTCTTACACATTCACATCGTAGCGCGACGAGTTGTTATAAGCTGGTGTGTAGTGTATTTTATTCGTTATTTCGCAGCGCGACCGCCACTATTAGAGCTAGATCGTACGTACATTTGCTATTGTGTCAGTGAATGACTACGTATTAATCGTATCAACAAAAACCCAGTTTAGTGTTTGCATGACATTCGGTTAAAAGAGACATACGGACCAGCATCAGATACGGAGACACGTCTGCCCGCCTTTTTTCTACGTCTCTCGATTCTTACGCAGATTTTTCGGATATTTTCCTTTCGATTTTCGCGAGTGTTTTTGCTAGAAAATAAAAATGACAGTGCAATTCAACGGGATACTTACTCCTCAATAAGGTGATAATTTCTCGCAGAACAGGTTGTTTCATCGCGCGCCCCCAGCCATTAATCATGTGCGACAATCTAACAAGACAATTAATTACCATACCCAGTCAGAGTGTCTATAGAAATTATCTCGAATTGAAGCGACACTAGTTGTCCGCCGTCCACCACAATGGAACAAAGTAGCTTATAATATACAATTCGACAATTTGCACACGCAATCAGAAAATAAAAAAAAAATATTTCCCTTCCCTTCGAACTGTGTGTCCAATATCTCGCTCGTGCGGTGAACTCATCCCAATGAAAATGTCATTCGGTATCAGAACTTTTGTTGGGATTGTGATAAGAAGTGATTAAAAAATCTATAGAAAAATTCGGCAACAGTACAGCAAAACATCTCATCCAAGTGTAAACAAAAATTTCGAAATAAAAAAAGTTCACTTCTTAAATCCCCGCAGTTGATATTAAAATAATACCATCAAAGGTGATCACGTTTATCGTTGTATCGATGCAAATTTTAATTAACAACGAGCGGCTGTTTATGGGTAGAAAAAGGAAAACACATCGTCGTCGCAATTATTTACGTTTTCGTGTAAATTTTTCATTTATGATAATTATTTTGCTATACCGCTCGCTAAGTGATTTAAATTTGAAAATATTCAAATTTTGCAATTTACATAGGCTGCTTGTTGTTACAACTGGTGTACATGCAGTGCGTTGTGTGTAGTGAAAAATAGTAATTCCAATATTTTTCTATATATAAATATTCAATCGGAAAGTGTGTATATAAATTTTAAAGTTTAGAGATTTTTTTATTTTGCTTTGTGGGAAAAGAAATCTTAATTGTGATATAAATTATAAAAAAAAAGAAAATAAAAATAGTAATTTAAGTGTAGTAATTACCAAGGATTCGTTTAGATAGTCGCGCTGTAAAACAATAAATTCGTTGTAAATTTTCTAAAGGTATGTACAACTTTTGTTAAGTGGATTTTGTTATATAAAACTTTTCATTTAAGTAAATATTTTGAGAAAGGAAACAAACTTTGGTATAAGAGTAGCTGCGCTAAGTTATCACATTATATTTATTGGTTGTACAATTTATATATCAAAAGCCTTACCTATTAGAAGTTTGAGAGGACCGCAAACTTGATTTGGAACAGCTCCAATTGTGGAATGTTGACATTCATGAATTTACGGAATTAACCAGATTTTCACATTGAAATCCTTTTTTTACCATCACCTTCGAGTCCACGGAGTCAACACAGAACGGTGTATCTAAATTAAAAAATAAAAATACAAAATTGAAGACGCTTATTTACTTGCAATATAATATATTATTATGTTAATATACAAGCTGGTTTAGTCCACATCAGTCAGTAGCGAACGGAAAACATCGTTAATTAAAATGACAACCGAGCTATTTCGTACAGAAGACGCTTAAGGAAAAAACAATTTAAAAATAACGAGACTGAGGAATTTATTATAGCGTAACGCGAAGTAATAGATATTAATATCTGATTGGAGATCTTTTGCAATCATAGTTCCAATGGAGACTAATTATCGACATAGCTATAAACCTAGGTATATTGATCTACTGATTTTAGTTTGTTAAATACAAATCTATAACGGTCAATGTGTTTAAATAAGTGTTGGGTGACATACATGCGAAAAGGTCGAATACTCAATACTCAATGTCGAAAGCAGCTGCTTCTTAGTCCGATTTGGTATAATGCATCGATGCTTTGTTCATGTCCTTTGTCCACCTAGAGGCACCAAGTCGGTATGCCCCAAACTCGGATATCAAGACTATGGAGTTCACGCCATTAGGGAGGCAGGCAGCCATAGGTATTGATGGCTGGATCAATACCATCCTCCGCATGGGTTTTTAAGAGTCTGTAGCGGAGATTGGAAAATTTTGAAGGCTCTATGAGAGCTTCAGTACGACTCTTTCAATAGATAGAAGTGGCTTGGAAATTATGAAGGTTTCTTTATCTAAGAATGCATTTCGCTTCGATTTTGAGGATTAGTCGACGGCTACCACCTCTGCATCTGGGCACACTGATTTTTGTTTTTATTTCTAGTAAGCCAAACTATTCGTATGAAAATATTTCTAGTTAAAAATTGGTAGTAAATAGTAATGGAATACAATATTTCCAAATAAAAGATCGCCTTTCACCAAACTGACGGAAAAAAGAGTATCCTGATCCCTGATGGTTTATAGTTTTCCGTATTCCATTCGTGAAGTGCGTCGCGATGTAGATAATACCTTAAATATTTATAAAGCTTGTGAGCTACGGTTGAAAATCATCACTTCACAGCCATCTGCAAATAATAATACAACCATCTGGAAATATCTAAAATTTTTATTTTTTTGCCAACCAACCTTGGTACTGAAAATACACTAATCGTTGACAACCTTGTGGAACACCAGACTGTATACTTTTTGGTAAAGGACAATTTATTTCCGTATTTTGCGTACTTTCGATATGAACAAATCCGTCTTAAAATCCTACAACCAGAACTCCTATAAGCAGCAAAAAGAAACTAAGCTCTTTTTTTTAAATTATATAGGTTAGTACTTTAAAAATTAATTTTCTAAAACACCAACAAAAGGGATTCAATACGACAGTTTTATTTTCCCATGAATGTCGACAACAAACAAACTCACTTGCTATAGGTATTAACCCGCGAAAATGAAGAGAGAAATGAACAAAGGTAACATGGCCAACCTTTTTTGATATTTATTAGTTTTTCCATTGGGGACTGTGGGACTCATTATAAAATTATAAAACTCATAACCAAATGACGTATTGCCGTGGCGAAATATCAATTTGTACAACAAGCCTTTCGCAGAAGAAGGAATTTGTTCAACTTTTTTTATTTGAAGTTTTATGTTCTGTCATCGTTCGCTTTGAAAAAAAATTGATTGATTTTTGCGTTTTGCCTAATCTGGTCATTAATCTGTTCAGAATAAAATATAGCCAGTCATGACGGCAAACTATTAACCTTTCATAGTTGTTCTATACAAATATAAATTTTCAATGAAATGGTTGTAAGTCTTATAAATAAATAGGCGAAGGTAAATATTTAAGAACCAATTTCACTGCCTTATGCGCAACAGATTTACTTGATTTTTTTTTTGTTAAAAAACAATTGTTCAGAGATGCCTGTAATTTGTTTTCCAAAATGTTTTGTACCAGCCAAGTTACTATAATGGTGCAATTTCTATACCACTAGGCGAACTCTAGGATATAACATAAATAAGCCTGAGTTTCAGGTCATCAAGTGTGTTGAATTGGGAATCAGGGCCATCAAACACAAATATTGTTTCTTGTGACCTGCTCCATAGTAGATCACAATTTCGATTGGGAGCCTCACGAGTTTTGGTTTCGAGGACTGAACATCAAAAAATTGCAAAATCAATTCCAGTTCTAAAAAGATAGTAGGTAACGCGGGTGGTATTAAAGTAGCTATCGGTGCAATCAACACCTCTATCATACTGTTGGCATGGATGAGCTATGTTTTTTGTGAACAAAGCGCCCTTAATCTTCTGGAATCAAATTTGGCCAACATTTGTTTGAATACACATCATGAAATGCTAACCTAGTATTTTTTTTATATGATTGATGTTGAATACTTTTATTTACTCAAGGCGCCCTGGACTTTCTGGTGCATTAAAATATAGTTTCATTTCTATTGTCTTATTCGCTTGGCTAAGCGGCTGGTTTGCCGAATTCTGTTAAGTATCAAAACTCGCACTAAAGAGCTATTTGGAGACCACAAGCCACGAGAGTTGTATACTTAAATTCAAATAAAAGAAAATAGGCGAAGAGTTGGAAGCAATCTGTGGAGTTGACGAGGTCAATGATGTTAATCGTGTTGGTGACTGATATGTGCGAGGGGTCATAAACGGCTTCTTGGCTTGTGCTCGATATCTGGCCTTACCCACAAAACAGCATCACATAAGCACAAAAAGAAGAAAAAAAGTTTCACTCCCATTAGCGACCCGCAGCCTCGCGCCAGAAGTTACTATGGGGGATGTTAGACTTGACTTCATGCGTGCTTATTGCCCTGCTTATTAGCAACAATCTAACTAAGCTTGCACGTGTTTTGAAAATGTCCTATCGACTTGGAAACTTTGAATATCATGGTCAGAAATTGCTTGGAGGTATGAAAGGCCCATTCTCTGTTCCTGTTTAATTTACATCATCGACTGATCGTCGTCGTTTGTTAGTCCGCATGGTGGTTTGAGTCTACTTTGCTTCTTTTAGTACAAAATTCGATCACTGTAAAGGTATACAGTTTGAGGGAAAACAGAGTTTTACTTGAACTCGGCAGTAGCCCAGCGATCGCAATGTATTTCCTGACCAAGTTGAAGTGCTGTTGGCGAAAGCGGACTCAAATTGACCGTTCTAAGGTAGTATAGACATTCTTAAAAGATTATGTAACCGCATTTTCACCTTCAAAATTTCTTCAAATTCATACGAAAGATTTTAATTATAGTCGCTGAAACTGAAATCCATACATTCCTGTTGTAAATCATGTCATTCCTCCCAAGACTGTGTAAAATAGTTTCACTCTTGTTTACAAATCTACCTACCACGCAAAAATATTCTTCAAATGAATTCACTAAATAACTGTCGGATTGACCTGTGGTCATTAATTAAAGGCCTACGTTCCAATATGACACCTTAAACTAAAAAATAATATGTATACCCCATCATTAATTTTGCCCATAAATTTAATTTCAAAACACAACAGAAAATTAAAAATACAACAACGAACTCATTTATCTCCCCGGAAAAGTCTTCGGTTGTATAGCAGACTTCCGCTGGTGTTTTTTTTTTTTTTTTTTTTTATCTAGATCATTTATTTATAAAACGATTTCGTTTTGGAATCAATTCTCCTGCTCACTTTAAAAGCAATTTATTAATAGTTTCAGTTTTCCACCATCTTAATAGCCATCAGCCCAATCAATTCAAATGCATAAATTCACTCGCAAGCCGAGGCCCATAAATAAAATTAGAGTCTATGAAAATTAGCAGATACTAAAAAATTAAATATGCATCTGTAGCTAATTATCCGCACACGTGATTAGTGGCGCTTAGCAAACGATTGCCGCGAAATTTATTACTCTCGCACTCTGTCGGTCGAGTCGAGAGTATGTCTTATTAATTGTTCTTCTCTGTCATATAGCCTGTAGCGCTGTAGCACGATCAATGTGCACCACCGCATAGAACAAAGTCAAATGCATTAATTCCCAGGCAACTGTTAATAAATCTTGTGTGAAATCAACCGCATCGTGTTGAACATATAGGAAAATCTCTGGCTAATCACTTTTCAATAAATAAAAAATAAAAAAATGATCTCACCAATGGGAAGTACAAATTGACATCTTGTTATCCTGCATGTGCATTTTCTTATTGTTTTCGGTGGTCCCATGGTTTCCGGGATGCATTTTTTGTTCCTCCTTAAGAAATTTGTTGCAAAAAAAAAAAAAACCCTCGCATCATGCAACAGTTAAACACAAGGGGAGTTGAGTTCTTCAAGGGAGAATTTTTTGACAGCAAGGAATTCTTTTTATTTCGGGAAAGATTTACGACCGCGATACCAAGAAACCATGAGGAAGGTAAGAGCACACCTTTTTTGCGGTAGGCTAGCGCAGTGGCGATTGGATTGGCAATTGGCGAAATGCGGCGAGGGCTAAATTTCAGCCGCAGCACTGGCAATTTAGACAAAACTTCGACCTTTTTAGTTGTTGTTTTGTTTCTTTTCAAGGTTCCCGTATATCGATTTAAATTCTTTTGGCTGGCTCTTTGGCGTTTTATTTCTTAGAAAATATTCTTTCCACCTATTGGGGGACGTGGATCGATTTATTTTTGGGTGTTGAACCACAGAAATCGATAGCCAAAGGCATACATAGGTATATATACAAAAAGAGGAAATACTATCTATATCTGGATAATCCTTAGGGGTTAGTCCTTCATTTGTACTCAGCTCCACGTCTGAAATCGAAAAGATTAAATGAAAGTATATCTTGTAGCAAAAAGGAGGAAACAAAAAAAATATTATATGAAGGGGGTGTCATCAAATATGATTGCAAAGTGATTTATGTGTTTCTGATGCATTTCTACTTTTTTTTTACCCTGCCTCGCGCAATACTTCAAACGTGCACTTGTATGATGGGAACAATTTAATCTAAGCGCATGTTTTATCCATTCAAGTGTCATAATGGGGGAAAATTGTTATCTTAATTTAGGTTTGTAGGAACGTTTAACACTTTAGTTTGCCTTTAGTGAACGTGGATTAGATTTAATTAAAAAAGTTGTCACCTGCGAATTTAGTTGACTGAGCGTAGTTGTTGTTTTCTACACAGTCCGTAGGTAAATTGGATATTTTTATGAGCTCATGTAGCTATGCAATTTCAAAGAGTGTCGTTAACTTGAGTAACGAGTAACGACCGACTCAACGGTTGGAAGTGAGCTGTGTGGTAGGTTAGCGACAAGATAACAATCTCAACGCTATTGTTATAGTGAGTGTTAAACACGGCCTTACAGAGGCTTATACGATGCGTCAATTGGTTGCAGAGACAATTATATCCCAATGAAATTAACACTTGATTTTGCCGCTACTGATAAATGGAACTAATTGCTCAATTTGGTTTAATTCGTTATATCTAAGGCAATTTGGGCGATGAAGAAATGTTGTCTGAAAAGAAGAACTCAGATGTAGGGGCACAGTGCCTGTCCGTTGACCGTTGGGTTTATTTCCAAAGAAATAATACTTGAACATCTACCTCAGCAAATCGACGTAAAGCGGAATTTAAATAACTAAACTCTACTTTTCACTTTCGAGATTCATGCTATACAACTCATATTCCTTCCCACTTCCCACTTGAAAAGGACACCATGTATACTATCAATTTGCAGTTGCTGAAAACTCGAAAGCGAAATAATAAAATTACAGTATTTTAGCTCGTTAATTCTGTTCAACTATTCGTCTCTTTCTGTAACAAATTACAAGTTCTTGTAAAGAGCCGTTATATGTTTTACTTTGGCGCCACTTGAATAGAACATTCATTTCGTATTTTTTTCACGTCGACCTACCTATATCAAAAAGGACACTGGCCTATCTATCGCCAAAATAACTAAGAAAATCGAAACGAAACGTTGTATCCACATTTTTTAGTAATATGTATCTTAATATGGAAAAACCCAAATTTCACTTCAAAATATTTTTCACTGCGACACCTCTCGCGAACGTCTGACAAACATACGAGAGTATAACTGTCTTGAAAGAGCTTCTCAATTAGCCGTTTGGAATCGGCATAAAATTGTAGATCCCTTTGATTCGTTCCAAAAAATTAAATCTAACACAAAACGAATGGTTGCGAGAAGCTAGGCCCAGGGTTCCTGCAGCCCTTTTGCGCCAACTATTATTATTATTATATGGAAAAACCATGAAAGGCGGCACAAACAGCGTTTTTACTAATGCGGGAAGGTGACTTATATTATAAAAAGCGTTAAATTCTCACGAATCTTTGGCAAAAATAAGGGAAAAATGCGGTATCAAAGCAAGTCTTACAACTATGATTATTTCGATTGGATTGCTAACCACATAAAAATACTAAAAATAAAAAGCAAGCCACCCCTTACCCGGCTCGAAAAGCTCAACTCCTCAGTTTTTGACCTGGATGGTTATAGCTACTATTTCCACCTCCAAAAAGAAACTCATAATTTTGAGGTGTGACGGTGTGCAGGGCCATTTCTCATTATGGCACCTGGAAATTACAATTTTTGTCAACCACAATGAATGGGTAGCATATTGAAAGAGGCCCTTCCATACTTTCAGAACCTTTTTGGGTATATATCAGACCCAAAATTCGGAGCAATTAAGCTGGCGCCCTATCCACCGGATTTGAATGTCATCGATAATGTTTGGGGATGGTTGACACGTCAAGTACATGGATCAGGACAACAATATTCAAGTATACCCGAAATAAACCCAAGTCATCGAACTAGATTGTAGCTCTACGTTGTTAAATTATTTGGCCAAGTTGTATGCATTCTTCCAAACAGGATGTGTGAAATCTTAGAGCAGAAATGTGGATAAAAAAGCATGATGTATTTTTTTTTATAAATTTAAAATAGTACAATTACCTTAAATTTAATAATGTTAGAGTTAAAAAGTACGTACTAAATGATTTTATAGTTAAAAGGTCCTATTCAAGCGGAGCCCACATCTCAACAGTTTTTGTTAATACTTAAAGATTGAGCATTATATCCTCCTTCTGGTTAAAAATCCCTATCAGTCTTGGTGGCAATAAGGAGTGTACTTAAGTGGTGCTGCAGTCCGGGGTGGGCTTGGGCCTCAACCAACACGTCTCTTCTGTTAGCGCGATATTTGTCTAACTGCGAACTACAAGTTGGGTAAGGTATAGCCTTCCATTGGCACTGCACCATGAGGCGGGTTTCACACTATGGTATTAGTATTTATCCCTGTACAAGTGACTCGACAGACGACAGCAGAAGTTCATATGGGCCTTTATGGTGATGTGCTCATGAAATTAATAGTAAACTTTATTCAGTTCTAGTGAGGAGAAATTGAATCAAACTCACAGCCGAGACACACAACAAAATATACCAGTTTATTCCACTTTATCGCAAATGCGATTGTTTTATTACGCATTCGTCTACTTTACTTTGCTAAGATTTGTCTTCAACACATCATGGTCTTTCGAATACAGCATTTAACAGCATACCAAATATATATTTATTGAAAGCGATGTTAGAATATATAGGCGGCCGGATAGAAGCAAACTTTGACACAGGCAGTCGACATTCATGGCTACTCGCACTGATGTGCAGGCCAACTTCTCTACTTCCTCTTAGAGGTCAGTTTGTTTAGTTTACGAACTTCTTATCGATTAAAGGCTTCTTGTTTAGAAGTGGTCTTGGATCGAATTTCCTTTGAAGTCCAGGCCGTATTGTTGTTTATTTGACAGTAAATAGCTATAAGGTTCGTACAATATTGGTGGAGGCTTCTGCTTTAAAACTGGATTTTTCAGTGGAGTCCTTTATAAATGGCTACTTTTATTAATTTTCCCAGCTCCTAATCGACCACATTTGAAAATCTAATAAAATCTTGTTTTGCTACTCTTTCTGACACACCTCACAAGGCTATTTTCACCGCCTTTATCTTATCGGTCTATCACATTGGTTGTATAGGCTTGCATCTCGGTCTACAATTGAACCACTGTAGAGTTATATCACGTTGGGGGAAATTTACAGTCATAAAAGAAAAACCTTCTTCCTTCTAGATATTTAGAATCTAGGACATTTATTTTTGACACAGAACTTGTTGCAACTGTCTTATTATGGCAACGGCTTTTAATACTCGTATTCCATTTAATGGCACCCTCGAACATACCGAGGAACGAGTTTTTCCAAAAGCCTGAGCCAGTTTAAAACGCATTCAATGTCTATGACTGACATGTTCAAGTAGTTCGTCCATTCCACATATGTATGTGCAAGACATATATGAGTATCAATGATGGAGAGAAATACATGGAATCCGATTACAAAGTCATATACGAGTATATGTACATAGAAAACATTTTCTCACAAAAGAAAGAAAAACGAACAAAAAACATCACCTCGTAATATTGCCAACATTCGAATTCTTGGCAGAACGTGCACGCAATGTTAACGAATGGATAGCCAGCCGAATGGCGCTAAAATATCTAATTGAAACTTAAATTCTTGATAGCGAAAAAAACAAACCCGCTCTCCAAAAACTCTTAAACGCAAAGTGAATTCTTGATCCGTTTTAAAGAACCTACGATATGCACAAGTGTCAGTCAAACTGTCTCTCCGTGTAAAGATACAGCTAGCGGAGGAAAAAAAAAGAAACGAAACACCCTGACAAAAGTAAAACCTGCACACATTTATGCAAAACACCAGAGATTGCCTTACTTCACATCACTTCACTCTCAATCTCCGATATTCGGTATGGAAATTTATTCATAGAACTACTATAGAGGAGACGACCGACGACTACGAGCTACGACGAACAATCACTTGCTGTTACACAGAGTGTGTGTGCCCTTGTTGTGTTGCGGCAGTGTTTTTGTGCACTTTTGTTCCATCCGTTGTTTTCCAAGTGCATTACACTGTTTCACCAGCACTCACAACATGCAGTTGCTTGGTTGGTACGTACCTGCACCTATATCAAGGATGCATCTAATAAAATCTAAAATGTAAAATAAAAAATTGAAAAATCTCGCTACATCCGTGCGGAGTGGGTAGATGTTATACAGTTGATTTGAACATGCCACATGATGGGCACATTTAAGGTGTTGATTTGTAAAAGAAAATTTAAATTGACAGCGGCAGGCACAACTATTCAATAGAGATATCTATGGAGTTGGTGTTTGACAGGTTATGGCTATTGGTATCTTTTAACTGGATTAGGAAAATGAAGATGCACTCACAATTGTATATCACTTGGGAAGATCTGAATTGGAAAGCTTTCTCAGGACGGTTGTCGGACTTTCGAAAGAAATGCAAACTTTCAAGCTGGTGAGATAGAAATTTGAGAGATTGCAGTTCTGTAATCGGTAGAGGAAGAAGTCGGTTCAGATGAATATTGGTGGTGTTAATCAAACCATGAGGTAAAACCCTCATAAGACTTATATAGGCTGTTCCAAAAGTCTGATGAACTGTATATACTAGAAGTTTCAGCAAGACGGTAGAACCAAGAACTGAAATTATCATCCGATTTGACTGATTTGGCTTCACATGGACTTAAGGCGATTTATTTGTAGCAGTTCAAGATTGCGACCATCGTGTGATGATGGGTTTCATGTGCTTCTTCCAGTCTGTGTTCTGATATGATACATAGATCTACCTCTCTATTAAATATGGAAATATTTTCCGCTGTGTCAAGCCTAGTGCCCATTTGCTTAAAAATTTAGATGATCAGCTATTTGATCCACATCTCCTGAATTTGGCTTCCAGTCGAAACTGATATTGTGTAGTTTTTCTGTACGCGATGAGTACCCTGAAGCCTGGAACCCAGTTTCGAATTTAAGCTCCTTTGGAGAAAAGACCCCATAGATTTTGGATTAGATGAGGATGAGGTCTTTTAAGGCAGCAGTTCCTCTGCTCATAGACTTTTAAGAAGCAAATTACTGTCGAAGAGTATCATTCCTTCAAGTAGTAAACCTGTCAAACATTTGACAGAAATTTCTGCGCTGCGGATATTGATAATATATTATGCATTTTTTTGCAGGCGATTAACTGAAACTGTTAAACGATTTAGGTTCCCAATTATCGCCAAACAATCGGTGACAATAAGCTATTCTGTTTGCAAAAGAAACCACTTCTGTGGCTGTTACACAAACTGCTGAAAATCACATTATATCCGAGCTAAGAAATTTCTGTTTGTTGTTATATGTTACATTTTACAACAACTGCCAATCAAAAACGTCACAAATGATCTCTTTTGTTGGCTTCGCTTCTATTTCCTCACCTAAATCTATAGCTGCAATGCGAATGGCATGGTTCCGTTGCACTTTATGTTGTGCGTTTATGAAAAATGCAATTTCGAAATTACCTGTTGTGTTAACAATAATAATTAATTACCATCTTCGAGATAGCCATCTGTAGGCGATAAGGGAGAGGAAATATAAAATTATTGTTAACATATAACCAAGAGCTAATTCCCTAGACTTTTACTGCACCCATGTGCATCCGGATGTGTAACATTAATGGCCGCACAAAAATACTAAATTCCGTTACTAATAAGTTGTCTCTACTGAGAAATGAATGGGTGCGATAAGCGATTTTTCCGCTTAGTTAACAAAAGTTTTTTTTTTCTTTTGTTTAGATGAGAATGAGTTCATAATTAATTAAGCAAACGCGAGAGGAGGGCGAATTGCGTTTGTTAAAAGAAGCTTCTTTTTTTTTATTGTTTTCTTTGTGTTATAATTTTATTTGTCTGGTTAGGGAATGGAAATGTAACGCACGGATAGGTTGCGGCTTCTTATTATTAAATTAAACGGCAGACATGTTTAGCTCTTGAGTTCCGCCATTTATTTAGCTGGGCATATATGGATTATTTGAATCATGCGAATTTTGTCAGTCTTAGAAGTGCCTGCTGTCGAAAAGGTATAGATGACGTCCTTCGAGTATATGCTATAAAATCTATAGAGGATATTAATACTTAAACTGGTACAAATGGTTGGATTGGCTTCGTATAGGTACTAGGGCATGGTACTCACTGTACGCTGAAGTCGTAACAAAAAATGGTCTAACAACATAACTTGAAAATACCTGAACAGAAAACGTTTGAGGTTACAATTCCAAAGAAGTGGGAGTACACACATACACTTACCACATAGTTCGAAGTATGTATGTCAGCGGTAAAAATCTGCCGTCCATAGATTTTAAATATTCATAAAAGTCTGTAGTCCATGACTACCCGAATCAGTGCAAATTGTTGACTTAAGGAGGTAAGTTATTTTAGTAGCTAGTGCCACGCTTTCAAGAAGCTTGAGTCGAAGTGAGGGCGAAACCTTGCAGGATACCTATGTAGCTTTGTTCACCTTGAGGAGTTGACTTTGATGGCTTTCCTATAATTTTACATTCTGTCAGATCCAAAAAGTCACCAGTTCACTGAAACGTTGGTATTTATTCAAATTCATATTTAAATTCCATTCATGCAGCAACTTAGCAGTTTTTGGAGAAGCTGCACCTAACAAGGCAAAACGTACTTTTGTCTCCTACATAGGCAAACGAGTAGGTACCTACCCATAACCTATAACCGTCGATGTTTCTATAGTGATAAGTGGATTGGGTAAAGGTATATCGGTGGACCGTCTGTAATGTTGGACAAAACTGTTTCTTAGAATAATCTAATGAAATAAAAGATTATTTCAAATGAAGCAACCTACTACCACTTTTATTTTGAATGTCATTCTCAATTTAATAAACTTTATTGGAAAATTAGCGCTTTACAAATAAAAAAACACACACTCGGCCTAATCTTACTCCCAGTCTCGGGTTCCCTAATGGTGTCTTACCGCAGGTACAAATCTCACCACATTTGGAAGTCGTAACACATCAAAATGGCATTTTTTTCTTTTTTTTCGAAACCCTGCACATGATCGATGAATTGTTCGGCGGCGATTATGCGAAGTGGAACAACGAAAACCCGACCCAAAGTCCGACAGCACAATGGACGAAAGCCAGAATCTTAGAAATGAAGCCAACTGGATGTGGCGCGCGCTCGACATCATTACCCATATATAAAAAACACGAACCGAACGAAAAAAGGGCTCCGCACTGTCCAATCCCATGCCCATGTTATAATTCATTTTTATTCAAGGCAAAAAGGTTCAAACCGATCACGTTCCTCTCTCTATAGAATACCTGGCCAATTCGAAACCATTTCCGACTCACATACGGTCAAGTTGTGTTGGAGCTATTCTGCGCAGGCGCACCACTACCGCACATGTAAATTTACTTGTTTAAAGGTATACAACGAACAACAACTA
The DNA here is from genome assembly GCA_949126925.1 of Cheilosia vernalis. NCBI lineage: Eukaryota > Metazoa > Arthropoda > Insecta > Diptera > Syrphidae > Cheilosia > Cheilosia vernalis. Next base: position 96,064,577 of record OX421358.1, on the reverse strand, counting down.
AAAAAAAAAAATGGTGCTCGCCAAACATGTAGTGAACTTTAATGATGACACACGTGAGGTGGTTTTTGCTCTCGCAAAGAAAAAAATAAGAACAAGTTAACATGAATTGTTTAACAAATAAGGATTAGGAGGTACATGCATGTAATTCTGATGCCATTAAAATCGCAATCGAACAAAGCCAGTTCGCCGTTGACTAACCCAGCTTATGGCTTAATTAACAAAAGACTTACAATGAAAGAAAAAAAAAAATTCTTCATACTTGTACAACCTTGTTAAAGGATTCGGAATAATTTTATTTCTTTTTTTTTTTTTTTTTTGCTTGCTATTGCATCGGCAATAAAAATGATTTCATTTTGTCGCTTTAGACACGTCTCTTACAAAAGGAAAAGCACACGAGATTTTTGTTGGCTATTTTGTTTCTTTTTGTTTAGTTGTTTTTGGGTTGGTTTACGACTGTAGATTGTCGGTAGAATTTCCTTTGAACTGAGTGCCTGTTCATTGAGGCTACTGTTGTACTGTTGTACTCATTTATCTCATTTAATTAATTAAGAGACTGCACGATGATTAAGTTGAGATAACAAGACGTATATGTAGAGAAAACCCCAAGAAAGAGATATACACACGAGTGTATATATTCAAACACGGGAAGCCAACAGCTTGATTGACAAACTTGAGATGCATATCGGGTAAACACGTTGAAAAACAGCAAACATGGAAAGAGTTTAACATTTGTTATTGCAAATTGCTGGTGCGTCATTCAAGTATTGTTAGTGAAGAGACTTGAATTGCTATTTTTGTCTTGCAATTTGAGGCGTTAGGTATAACATTTCAAACTACTTGTTTAAATAGTTGTATAGGTACACCAATGCAGATTGTAAGTGCAGTGGGCCGCAACCTATTCACGCTGGATCGGTAGGTGAAATGCTTAGCTAGTAAAATGTTAGTTAAAGTTAGAGTTGTCAATGATTTGCTGTTGTCAACTTTTTGCTGCCTCAAAATACGTTTTTTCTTACGCAACCAATTAACCTATAAGTCGTAAAATCTCACTTTAAGTTTTAAGAAATATACCAAGGATAGGATTGGCGAGGAAACTGTGTTCTATACGCATGGATGGTAAGAATTCTCCAATACTGCACTTGCGCGTTGCGCCAAATGGAGGGTATCAGTGTAGCGGGGTTCCTCCGCTAGTAATAGCTTCGTCTAATTAAGTTTCGTGTATAAAAACCTCCTATCTCTTTCTTATAGGTAACCCTCTTTTCGTCGTTGTATGAGCATTGGCGTCAATGAAAGCACAATCCAGAAAATGATTCCCCATTCCAAGGCTTGCGTTCGTCTATTGGGTTTTGAATATAAGTTCTGTTGTTACTGGCTACAAAAAACTGTTTTCGCCATAGCTTGCTCGAATTATTGGAATTATATTTGAATTAGTTATTCGAGCAGTTATATATAGGACCGTAGGTCATTAGTTCATGTGTGGGTGCAATGCCAAACGTAAATTTACTTCCCGAGTATCAACTGTCAAATTGAATAGTGTTTCCAGTTGAAAAACACACCTCTTAAAAAAATTACACCCTATTTGCAAAATCTGTCCCAGGTAGCCATTAATACGACACCACACAACTGCTCACCATCATGGGGAAGTTATCAAACAAACTTCAAAAATCCAACATGGCTTCTGTTCTGACAGATGTCAATCATGGACTTCATTTAAGAACGGTGTTGTCCCGCCTACTGCATTAGGCTGGAAGAATGGCAGAGGTCAACAGGGATAATGGATGCAAATATGGAGGTATACCTACCTACTTAGTCTGAAATTTGACTTTATTTAGTAAATTCAGCTAGGGTAGAGGCACTAGTATCCGGACAGTGTTAGTGTCCGGACACTATGCTGTTTATCTGAGAAAAATAGGTGCATCACACATAAATAGTCTCAAATATCAACAAGAATACAATCCTTTATGTGTTAACAATATACATGCAAAGTTTCAAATCTATCATATGTATAATGTGAGAGATAAACGGCAGTGTTGTGGCTGAGCTCCGAGAATATGGTTGAGTTGTCATTTTGCATACAAAAAAAAATAGTGGGAGCATTTGCAAAAAGTTAGTCAATCAAATAGTATTTTTTAACTTATTCTTCTGGAAAATACTTTGTTTTCCTTTACATAGAACCCACTTTCATAATTAAGAAAAAAATAAACAATAAAATTATTTTGTTGGCCTAATTTTTAGTGTCCGGATACTAAAACTAAAATTGAAGATCATTTTCAGTATCCAGACATACTGTCCGGATACTGAAAATATGTAAGGAGATACGAATTCTTGTTTAAATGCTCCTAAACCATACCTATGTATGTTCCGAATGAGAGAGGGAAAGAGAATTCTGTTTTTCTTGCTGATTTTCAGTATTCGGACAGGGTTTACTAAGTGAGAATATATCTGTCCGGGTACTGAAAAATTTGTTTCAGTTTCCGGACAACTTATTGTTTTGAATGTAATTGGCGGTTTTTCTTCTTCTTCTTAACGGGCTCCCGACCCGTGAAGAGTCTCTGCCTGAGACACTGCAGCCCTCCATCCTCTGCTATCCCGGGCACGCTGCTTCCAGTTTGCCAGACCAAGCGCTCTGGCATCCGCGATGGCTTGGTCTTTGAAACGGAGGTTCGGTCTTCGGCTGTTTTTAGGTTCAAATATCCTAATAGACATTTTGTTTATTTAGTTATTTAAAGAATAGATGCAGAAAGTATATAGCTAAGGGCTTAGAAGACATAAAGCCTTACCAATTAAGCATTCGTAAAGCAGCAAATATGGTTTTCGTTCAACATTACATGACCGGTTGAAGTGGAAAAGATTAGTCGGTGAAAAAGCTACGAAAATGGGGCCAGATCCTCATTTGACAAATAAAGAGGAGGAACGTATTGCTCAGTGATGTTAAGATCTTTGCAAGTGTGGATTTCCCCTATACGATCTGTTAAATACGGTGCTAAGAATCATAAGGGATTCAAAAGAAAAACTCCTTTCAAAAACGATCGCCCTGGAAAAACATGGATGAAAGCATTCTTGAAACGAAACCCATAATTATCAATGAAAGAATATAAAAGCATCAACAAGGGTAGGCAACTGTCACACAGGAAACCATATTAAAATGGTTTAGGGAACTAGTTGAATACTTGAAAAAGCATTGGTCAGGAGCATATCATGATAGCCTAAACGAATTTTAAATGGTGACGAAAGCAATTTTTGCCTCTGTCCAAAAACTTGCAAAGTTATAGCCCCCAAAGACTACAAAAACATACACCAAACTGCTGTTGGAAATGAGAAAGATACGCTAACGGAGCAAATAGTTGTTTTCAGCAGACGGCACCCTTATTGAACCCATGGTGGTGTTTTCATACTTAAGTCCACCAAAAGACATTGTTGACAGCAGGTTGACAGCATGCCAAAATCTCTTATTTAGCTGCATATTTATCTATATATTATGTATAGCAAGAACTTTGAACTGAATTACTATTCATTTTATTTTGTTTTTAAAATTATGTTATTTCTATAATCTTTTATTTTCCATACTTTGATGCTTCATAGTCATAGCTACTAGGTAAGAACTGAATAAACGATTTGTGATTTGTTTAGTTTTTATTTAGGTATGTAGGTAAACATTTATATTGTTTTTTAAAACTTTCGTTTTTTGATATAAGAAATAATGATTTATGTTCTGTGAATTCTGCATGTATTAAATACCTTTGTTTTTGTTTTTTATAAACAGGTACATATACTGTGCCTAAAATGGAAAACATCTTAAGTCGACTTAAGTTCTTTTAGCTATTTAACGTTTTTTGAATATTGTTTTCCTTACTCAATTTTTTAAGCCAAACCAGGTGAAAAAATTTCAAATAGTAAGGAAGTTATAACTGTTTCAAAATAGGATGTGCCATATACTGTAGTGCATCCTTTAGGATTTAGGATTGCTCTCCTGAAAAGTGTACAAAATTGACATAAGAAGTTTTACCTTTTCGGCACAGATATAATGAATTGAATTACCTATATTTTATAAAAAAATTAAAGCTTTAATTAAATAAAAGCAAAAAAATACTTAAACTTCATATAAAACTTTTGTGTCCGGACACTAAAAAAAAAGTGTCCGGAAACTAATTTCTGCTGTCCGGACACTAGTGAAAATCGAACTTTTTCGAATTTTTTTTTTATAAATATTCAGAACGTAACATTTAAAAACAGTATTGATGTATTATTATTGGCCAATATCGTTACTTTTACCAACATTTTAATTTTTTGCGATAGCTTTAATAGTGACAAAGCTGTTGGAAGTCAAAGTTACCAAATATGTTAACTGTCCGGATACTAGTGCCTTTACCCTATTTGCTTCCATAAAAAAAGGTAACCTTATGAAAAATATAAGATTACAATTGTGCAAAAGGATGAAACTCTCGTGCATTTCTCTTTTTATAAATACAAGCTGTGCTGATTTGTTTTGTAAATTGTAAATAATAGGTACTATATTTTTGAGGGAGATTTTTTATAAGAATCCAATGCGGCAATCACACTGGGTTGTGGTCGAAATTCTGGCGAGGTCAAAATTATGTTTTATAAAAGGTTAATAAAATGTGAAAAAGCGCTCGCTTGAAAAGCAGAATTTTATTAGACAGAACCGAAAACAAAAACAGAATCTTAAATAGCAGAATTTTTGTGTTAAAAGGCAGAATTTTGCGAAGCCGAATTTCGACCCGCTCCTAATCAAACTTACATCAATGTGCGATTATATTGAAATTGTATCGGGATCATAAAAGGATGGGTTTCAGGCGTTTAACTCAACATGGGTATGTGGATTGTTGCTCAGTGATTGTCTACTTAATTTCCTCATTAGTTGCTTACTCCTAAGCTCGGCCAACACTGTTCATGTTCACCCGATACAGCCAGTATGAACCGAATTTTATGATGTTTTAAGCAAAGCCTACTACAAAAAGCTAGCGTAATCTTTTGTGACCTAAAATCTTGTTTGCGGCTGGCCCCACTTTCTGGTGCAAAGTTTTCATGTGGACGGGACTAAGGCGATATTAGAAAACTTCCATTGAATGTGCTTCATCACTAAAGATAATATCTTAAAGTTCCACTTTCAATACCCAAGTGGCAACGCTGCTTGATTAAGCGTTAACATGTGTTGGATCTTATAAGGTAGGTATATTAGTTTAATGTCGGCACTAAGAGCTGTTAAGCAACAGAGATCTCCTTCAGTCGATGTTACAGCTAAATTTTAAGTTTTCCAAGCTGGACAAAGACACAATGTTTCGCTTGTTTTTAAATGTTAACAGTCTCTTCAAATGTTGAAACGGTTTACAATCAGTTTTCAGTTAGACAGATATTCTATTCATATCTACCAAATCCTAGATATTTTAATATGACCTGTACGACCGTCGGAAAAATGTCATTTCTCATTTTTCTCACATCTACCTAGATAAAAGTATCAAATTAATTCGACAAGATTTTGCCATTAAAAATATTTAATTTTTGTATGAAAGGAGCAGAATGCATAAAATATATGCCTTCGACTGATGAATACGAAATACTTGACATAAGGATTGTGGATGGATTTTCAGAAAATTACATGGATAATCCTATCCAAGTATAGACAAACCAATTTTAAGTAGGTTCCTATCACCGATATTATAAAGGCAGAAGTCAGCTACGCTAGTCAGGGATGGTACATTTGAGATCTCACCCCAATTCGTATGTGGATTGCCCTGGAAAATTACGGATCGGTGGCGGAAGATCAAGATTCTAGAGTTATATAGGGTCATTTAAGCATCTTATATACCCACAGCCATTGTAATGGTGAGTTAAAAATGCGTCACTTGTCAGTGGCAGCTAACATGGCAGAGTTTTGACAGTGTCCAAAGCGCTGTAGGAAATAAATACATACCTAAACCGAAAGAAAGATCCATGCCAGTATAATGGACAAAAAGCGCATTCAAATCCGTAGGAAGTCTGGTCATTTTCAAATTAAACAATTTAATCTCTGCAAACATGTGGGGCTACTTGTATTTAGCAAACCTTTTCTATCATCTCCACTTCGTAAGAAGTTCCAAAGGTTTACTTGCCTTTCTTTATATATTCATATCTAGCATATCTGCAACCATATTCAGTTCATTCCATCCCACCCAAAAAAAACACCTTAATTTTGAGCCGAAAACCAATCAAGAAACTTTTGGCTACATCCAACATGCAAACAATCAAAAAACAGCACCACTCCATGTGCAAATTGGAGAATTTTAACGAAATCCAAATAGAGCGCACACACGTACAGCGGGCATAGTTCCCCACAGCATCCACCGCATCCCTCTGTTGCTTTTGTTTACCCTGTCGAGGTGGAACAACACGACAGGCAACAAAAAATAAATCCACAACCCCATATGTTCATGATCCCCGCACATCAAGAGTGATACAACAAAAAAACCGTAAAATTCTTTAAAAATATAAATAAATAAAAACACACTCAGATCCGAGTATTGTAGGTAGGTATGTATGTACTACGGAAAAGAATGTAAATCCATCGAAAACAGTTCATACCCCATGGCTTGTAATAGCAGTCCAATCACTATATGCATCTGCGCCTGCTGGCTAATTCCCTGCAGTTTGTTAACAATAGAATAAACTAACAAAATAAAAATCTCCCCACAGAACTAAGCACCAGCAGTCGCCACCATTTATGCACATTTCACTCGAGTATTAGCAACATAACCCTATAACACTATACAGCTGGGAAAAAGAATTAAAAAAAATAAAATAAAATCATCAACAACAACATCCACCCGCGCACGGACGAGGGGGTCGGTTGGCTCTCTCATAGCTCTATATATTTGCATGGCGTTTTCTAGAGCTTGCTCTTCTTATGCTTGCATGCTCTGCATCGTACGCTATATAGTGGGGGTGCGAAATCTTTGAAAAGACCTCCACAAATCTGTCAGTCTGTGCTTGGAGCCTTTCTCATGGTTCTAATTTCCTTATGTTTGGCTTGATATGCGCTACGCTCTATGCATGTACATGTGCATTACTGACGAAAGGAAGGCTATTATGCCACTAACTATATCAACCGCCCGCCCCCCGGCAGCCATCCCGCACCATGGTCTCAGTTCAGCGTTAAGTTGATTTGTTTATTTTGTATAGTAGGGCATATAGTACGAGAGCGAATTGTTTTCGTCGACGACGCTTGGTGCAATGCGGGACACTCTGAATATTTGAAAAATTCTATTTCTTCGAAATGATTTCTCCTACGACTGTTTCCTTTCTAACACGCCCCGAGACTGTTTAATTGAATTTTCCTTGGAATTCCTTTTTTTTTCTCTCTCTCTGGTAATGACCCCAAAAAAATGTGATGTCACGTATAAGGGTACACAAATCTGACACACATGCTCGGTGTAATTTACATATGCCGGTGCGTCTAATCAGCTGTAGAATGCGTTGTGTTAATTAACAGCGATTTTGATTTATTGGATTTGATTTCAGCCCCAGCGATAATTTGAAATTTTATTTTCCCACTACCAGCTAGAATGGGGTCCGTCTAAATATGGAATTAAGTGGCGACCTAAAGGTAATGCCGTATTTATCGACTAGTCGAAAATTTGCGCACACTGATGCCGGTTCTTGTGTATATGGCAGACGGCGTTACATTGAAATTGCATGATAGCACGCGATATTGTTTTCCATTTGGCTCTAGCTAGTTATTTTCCATTTGTAGTCGTTGTTGAAAAATAAACACCAAAGGCGTGAATTGCAGCAAAGTTTTGTATCTGGCATGTTCAATTGAGCCCCCTTAGATACACATTTACCTCTAATTTAGATATAAAGTGTAATTTATACAGGAAAAAAAATAAATGGAACCTAATACACGAGTGTGAACAAGCTGCTGGCCGTCGGTGATAATACGACTTGGGCGCACATACCTATGTCGAGACGAAATATTCTCCCTCATGCAGATATGAGTATGGAGTACACGTCGTTACGAGTCCAAGAAAAAGCGGCAAACAATGGAAGGCTGTGTTGTTTTTAAACACATCTTTCGATGGCGAGGGGATGAACAGATGGGTGGTATAATTTTGCTTACACATATCCTTTAGTATAACAACGTCAATGGAACTGTTAATGTGTGTTTTAAGTAATTTCGACTCGACCTTAACTATCTGCAGAGGTGACGAAAACGGTGACGGAACTATCTATAACAAAGGACCTTCATCGCTTTTTCTGATGTCGAACTTATATTGGTGTTTTGTACCAACTACATTATGAAAAGGAATTGTTCAATTCAACTTTCATTTGAGGTAGTCTCCTTAGGTTAGGAATTCACAACCGGTTATGTAAAAATCAGCCCTTATAAGATCGAAACAGGTCTTGGAACTAAGTATGAGTCCAACTCGATTAATGTGTCGAGGAATGTACTCCCTAGGCTAGCTGTCTCACCGATATAGGTTTACATTTTGAATAAGAGTACCTACGACTGTATCAGAAGCAGTTTTGAAAATTTCGAATTTTCACATCAAAATTTTGCGAACATTGCCAATGCTTTCCTCTCCTTGGGGGAGATGAAGGACCGGGTTGAATGGATCCGCAGCATTATTTTAACCACACTCGCCAAGTTGGTGAAGGTCTTTTTGAGGATAATTTTTACATGCCTTAAATAGGTAGATACCCCACGAATCCACCAGCGAATGGTTCCACATTTATACAAAATTCCTAATATGTCAAATTTTCTTTATCACAGTGTTTCTTATAAAATAATCCTACCCTCTCATGACATTTGACTTACCTATCCAAAAGCTTTTCAACTTCGATCAGATATGTAGATGATACCAAGCTCAGATACCTGCCAAGATCCGTACCTAATTTATAAACACTGTCATTTACATTTCATTGTGTGGTTTCTTTTTTTTTTGTCGTGTCTCGATTACGTTATATATCCCAGTTGAGTTGCTGAAACCACTTCTCCTCTATATTTCTTCATCGACCATATGCTGTTGTCTGCCGGTTGTAACAGCCGCTGATTGGAATTTAAAGAGGGGAGTGATACAGATGAGTCCATTACAACCGAGGCAAGCGGATGAGATAAGTACATTTTTTTTATGAACTCGCTCATACAGGTATAACACTATTGAGGAACTCCCTCGCTACTCATAAAACTGAATAAATGACGTGTGCATCTGTACTGTGCATGATTGCAGGACCCGCTCGGCATATAGATATATGTATTAGTATCAGCAAACCATGCGGTCAACGATCAGCGCATTAAAAAATTATGTAAATAATCGATTTGCCGTTGCATTAATCAATGCGAATGTAAAGTCGTCCTTCCCTCAGCAGAAACACAACGAAAACAAAAACTAATGCGAGTCAAATTAAAAGCAAAGACAACTCTCTATATAAACGTTCGACTCGGACCCCGATCGCCTCCATCCAACATATGATCACGATCACCATCATCAACATCAACTGATCGCCAGAGAATGTCCATCTTTTGAATGAGGTGCTGACGTTTCTTTGGACCACTGCGCCCGTCTACGGAGACCACAGATTCTTCTTTCGCCTCATTTCTTATTCTCATGGGAGACTCAATAAAACCAAACAAAACGAAATAAAAAAAAAACACAAACCGTAAGAACAAAAAATTAAAATAAATGGCTGATGCAGCAGCCTAAGCGCGCGCTTCAAGGGAACTCACAGCATCTTGCATCGGACAGCCACCAGGTAGAGATTATACTTAAACCTCACCACCTCACCCACAAGTAAACAGAACCGAACCGAACCGGACGGCCGGTTGGCCAACCGGGAGTCCTCCTCATTTGACATTATGCGGTGGGATAATGCCTCATATACATGTTTTATGTGAAGTTGTTGTGTGCAATAAAATAATGCGACATGAGGAATGAATTGCTCTCTGGCTCTGAATTAATGGCTTAATTGAAAAATTTGTTTCGCATGGGAATCGCTGCTGATTCTCGCCGGAGAGTAGTCGCTGATGGTGGTGGCTTTCGGTCTTTTTCTTATTTGTATATACAGCTCCTCGGATGTGAGTAATGTGATTGCTGAAATAGGGGATTTTGTTATGTTATTTGAAACCCAAAAATTAGACCCATAAAGCTAAAACGACAAACTTTGAATAAATATACACTTTGTCAATAAGCCGTGACAGTTGTACAGAGTAACAAAATGTCAACGCAATCGCTTACTTGCTGTGTCTGGTGGAACGAGCTCGAGTTTGAATGTTAATTAAATAACTAATAAACTCCCAACGAAATTCGATCTGACGTAGCCCAAATCAACGTATACCCATGTCAGATGTCACTTGAAAATATCAGTCAAATACTTAAAATTTGTTATACCTGGTTCTTCCGAAATTAAGAAATATATGGCGTTGTATAAAATCGTCATCCAAAAATATTTAGATGCTTGGAACAGTTTTTAAAGGAGTTTACCGAGCACCTGTTTCAGAACTTTCACATTTCTCCCTTTGATTTTATTTTAGACTTGGATTTGGAAGATTTCATGCCATGGTAGAGCTTTATAGACTATAGCAGCACTTCCCGTTACTCCAATAAGCACTCATGATGAATAACACCTCACTGCTTCATCTTGAGAGCTGTTGAAACTTTATACGTTCGCCTGAAAAATCATCACAATATATCTCCAATCAGAACCCACTCGGGAAATTAGATTTCATTTGTCAAATGATCTAACTCATAAGATAAGAGGTTTTCGCTATGAAGGCTCTTAGGAAAATGTTAAAGCTATGGGAATATGATAATTTATAAAGAAGTAGAAAAAAGGGAAAACTAAAACTTTGCTCGCATCAAACAAATCAAATGATGCGTTCCAAAATATTGACCGGCTTCTCACAACTATCCGCCTTGAGTGAGTAACTAAAGGTTTCGCAATTTCCTCATAATCATTCCTTAAAACGAAAAGTACCCGAATCCCGAGCCAAAACCAACGCAATACATCAGTTTCCACCCGCTTCAGGAACTCCCATGTTCCACAAGCCAAAACTCTCAACTCTGAGAATTTTAACATGTGCCACCGTCAGTCTCAGTTAACATTGAATTTCAAGGGAATCCAAACAAATGTCGAAAGAAAGAACGAAGCGAAACTACAGCAAGCTTCCACAGACGGGAAGAAAACAACGCTCGGGAAAATACAAGAAACTTTAACCTTTAGATAGATAGATATACCCTCCCCACGAACAGCTACACACTACTTATCCATCGAAGGGAAAACATGTCTTCTCTCGATTCTCTGTTTTCCTATCATTTATGTGGGTTCTAACTCCTGGTGTTACATTTCTCATATCATTCAAACTGCTAGCAATCAATACACACACACACACATGCCCCGATGTAATGCAATTCCGTACATGAACCAAATCCGAAATGTATCAGTTACAGAGAACAAGATTTCCGATATTTCTCAGGGGAGTACACCAAAAATTCAAAAATCCTCAATTCATACGCTTTTCCCTGGTATAGTTTTGCCCGACTTCTCGAACACACTCACACAGATGTGCATCAGCCAGTTCCGCACCTTATAACATTTGGAAAAACTCCAAACGAAACAAAAACAAAAAAACTTTCCATTGAAACTATTCAGCCAGGGGTAAGGGTGAATCTACCCCCGTTGTACCACACACACACACACACATATGCTCGTGCTAACATTAAAAGTTGTTTTCTCCCTTATTACGTGTGTTAATAATGAAATGAAATGGTGAGGCAGAGACAGAGGCACCCTTAAAAAAAGGAAACGAATCCAATATGGAATCCCATTCCAATCAATAATCGTAGCGTTCCGCTCAGGTCCCCTATGGAAGGGGGATGTATCATGTACCTATAGCAAAAATTAAACCATCTTCCTGACCCTCTCTAATCACCCCAGAATTGACACTAATATCCCAAAAAGTCATTAAACTTGTACCCCGCATCCCTTAGGCATTGCACCGGCCGACGATTGAAAATAAATTTGGTCTGGTAATTTATTCCATGCCACCCTTAGCGCCGGTCGGCCAGCGCAAGTGTGCGCGTCACAAGAAATCAAATTTAATTCAATTTCTGAATGCGATTTAATTACTACCCGGCGAAGGGATTCGTCCTCCTTAAAATCACATTATCACCTCTGCTTCTGCTTCTTACTGCGCGACTTTTGTTTTATTTTTGCGTTCGCACCTCATACACCCGTGAGGAGCTAATAAAAACGTATTTAAGTGCCTGGCACACCTAATTATCACAATTATCGCACATTTACAAATTGATATAAAATTGATTAACCTGCAGCAGCAGCGGTACTGGCGACAGCGGCTGAAGTGACTGTGCGATATAAGGAAAAAACCTGTTAATTAGCAAATCGAATTGCAGCAATCTCTGGTGAGGTAGCAATGTTGTGTGCGAGTTTTTCGCCGGCCATAAAACATTGCACCGCACCACCGATCGTCAGTCGCAGTCGTTTAATGCAAAAGGAAGACACTCGCACACGTTAAATGAATTCACTTTAATGTTAATTATGTGTATAAAAACATCAGCCGATCAATTGAAGGAGGAAGGCACGAAGAACAAACCCAGAAAAAAAAAAAAAATTAACCGCATTCTGTATATACAATGTGTATCTTTCTGGTGGACAGGTATGAAGGAGATACATTTAGCCATTCCAATCTCCAACTATGGCACTCGTGCAAAAGCAGTGCAAGTTCAAGCGCTGATGATGCGAGGCCCTGCTGCTCGTGCAAAACAGAGCGCTCGCCACAAAATGCAAAAAAGGAATTTTCAAGTGACTTGAGTTGACGGTGGCCGCGACTACGCGTAAATTTAATTTTCACATCGTTTATTATCGTCATCAGATTTCATCATTAAATTGTAGACACAAACGTACTTTGGTGTTCACGTCTACCTACGTGTGCATTTTAAAACTGTCGACCTGGCGATGTTGGGTTTAAGGAAATTGTTCACAAAAAAATAATAATGAATCCATGGAAAAGTCATTGAAGATGCGAATTTTAAATGCAGCCGAAGGGGATCACTGAACTGTGGACCATCAGAGGCGCCTTTAATGGCAAAATTTCCTGCGTGAGACTTAACATGGCTTGTGTATTTATTTTTTTTGAAGATGTTGCTCAGACTCAGACTGTTTCCAAAGCTTTGGGCAATGTTTGGTATTTATTAAGCAAAAGGGGTGCCATGAAAAGTATGCCCCTACGTAAATTTCTTCTGCCCCAATCGTGTACCTCCTCTTTTTCACCAGTTTCAAGAAAACTGCAGCACGTGCCTCCAGTCTGTGGACACTTTTTAACCGATTTAAGTATTGAGAACCAACCTTCATGTTCAGGTGGACGTGGTTGTAGGTATAGAATGGTCAACGCAAGCAAAGGTATACTCAAGATAACATTTTAAATTATTGTGAAACGTCTTTCATAGAGTCACCTTAATATTTAGTGACAAGAGGCCTTCCAACTCAATTGCCACTCAGACCAAAGAAGCACCGATTGGCAATTTTAGCTCTTTGCTGACCGATTCTGTTCAAAGAATTATGTACCTAACAACATCATGGCCGGCTACATCTGCATGGCTGAGCTTGAATAATGACACCAAGGAGCTCACACAATTTCGAGCTTAGTTTTCGATTTTAGATGGCTGATAAATTGACGGAGGCAATTATGGGGAGATTGGTTTGTTGGCCAACATAAACTTTTATTGAGTACAAATATCGTTTCGCGGTCTCTTTATGTCCCAAACACGTTTTCATTACAAAATGTTGAATCAGACTTTACCTATCCACCCCTATAAAGGTCACTTTGTACAGCGTATTCGTAGTTTAATAAACAACTGTCGTATTGATGTAGAAAAGCCCTTCGTAAAACATCAAACGCACTTTTTGGGCTGTCATATGCCTGATGCTGGATAATATTCTTGTCCACCACACGAAACAGTCAAAAACAGTCCAAAAACATTCGCAAATGCGAGGCATTTCTATCAAATTTTCGAAGTATTAAAATAAATTAAGCCGATAAAAAAGATGACTACTTTCGACTTTATGGATGACCTTATTGTATAAGCCACAGTAACTCGTCTCGTCTTCCATGTCCAATATATTTGTGTACCCTATCTAAGACTGTTTTCTGAACCCAGTTCACTCGAAAGAGAAGAAGCGTTTGCCCCTGATCAATCTCACACAACATACGCTTTCGGAACCTGTCAAAAGTAGACATTCGTTTGATTTTTTTGTCCCGGTAGCAAGGTCTTTCCTTTTCTGCATGCAATTGATTTTGTAGCGTGCAAATTTTGTTTGTAATTTGTACGTATCGATCTGGTTTGAACAGTTATAGCCGCCATCTTGTGAGCGTCTGCAAAAGGTTGCAAGTTTAAGTTCACCTTGAAACGCAAAAACGAACCTGCTCCCTCATTAGTCAGTCAAAATTGAAAGAATTGCAACGTTCGGCATACATTTCTTAAAATCTAACAAGTGACCTTCGTCAACAAGTAACCTCATAATGGTTCATCTCTTGTGGCGCTAGGGGCTTCTAAAAGTCATTTTAATAATTCGCCATCTACAGCGTGCTAAGATGTCGTAAAGGTGAACAGATAAGCACACCGAATACAGATAACATAAAGCGCCGATTTCATATACGAAGCTCAATATGAATGACCAACGCCAACCTTGCCGCAGACGAAAATATTCCATATTTTGCTGGTGATAGTGCGCCTACTGCCCACCAATATAAACAATTTCGTTTGTATATTCAAGGAATAATTTCGAAAAGTCTAAAATTACACGTTGCACGCTACAAATTATAGTACTTGACGAGCAAATTATTTAAAATGTAATTAATCAAAACCTAAGATACAAGTAGAATAAGTCATACAATTTGCCTCTTCATTTCAAATATTAATTTGTAATGTCATCATTACACGTACGAGTATGTATATACTCGTTTGATCTTTTATTTCGCCTTTTTGTTTCGTTCTTCGTGTGTGTCACTCGGGCGATTCCTTTTATTCGTCTTCATTTCTTCACTATCTCTCGCTAGAGACGTTGATGAGGCTAATTTATACGTGCGGATACATCACTGTTTGTGCTGTTTTTGTCACTGCAAAATGCCTACTGCCTACTGAGTTGAAAAATGTTCTTCTTGATTTATGAATTTCGCCGGCATTATCAGTGTGATCATTAATTGGATTTAAAAATTGTAAAGCTAGAATTTATGAAAAAATATTTGGCGGTGTTTTGTAGTGGAAACTCTTTGACACTTGGGTGGGTGTTTAATGTTTATGAGTGGGCATTATTTTAGTTAAATACCAAGAGAAAGCCATTTGTAGGTTTGCTCTGTGTACCTTGGAAGCTTTACCTATGGCAGTTTCTTCTTCTTTTTTTGGACAGCTATATGAAAAGACAAGTACTTAATTTTTCCCGCCAATAAATGACTTTGAGCTCCTTCAACCATTTTTCTGTTTGAATACCTAGTGTTATATTTCAAGGAAGTGAGACCAGAACTTTACTACCAGCTTGCGCGCTAATGAGCCGCGGGCTACAAGTCCAATAATCTCCAGTCGCTGGGTTAGGTTAGGTTACACTTCCGACTTGCAAGTTCGTAAAGCCAAATAGACCTTTATTGGCTTAATCCTTTGTGTATCCCTTGTTATGCCACTTTTAATAGAATAACCACTTTAACTATGAGCTCGCTACTCTTCTCCCTTATGGATACCCGAAGCTGTTCAGCCATCACGATGTCATCAGAAACCTGTAAAGATTTGACAGTGAAATAGAGAAATTCTTAAATGTCTGTCTTAAAACTTCGTCAAATGACATAGTCAAGAGCAGAAAAATAAAGAGAAAGTGAGTAAAACACTGCTGCGAGGTGCAGCCGCAAAATAATATGTTCACCCCTTAGGATAAGTTATGACCTGGCATAGCACCTAGACCGCCTAAGAAAATTAGGTTTCTGGTAAACTTGCACGATTTGTGAGATTGTTAATGTTTTCTACATCTGAAAATGCTTTGTCAAGCTTAAAGGCCTATATCTATCGGATAAGTTGTTTGGCTGTGAACAAAGCTTATATGTTGGACTGCTCTAAAGGTAAGAGACTGCTGAAAATTAACTTCGCTCCATTACGACAGTTCATGAGTAAAACAACTGTGTGCATGATGGATTGAATGATGACACTTAGCCTGAAAACCTGATCCAATCCAGGCGAAAACAGCTCTTAAAAATTTTGTTTTAGCATTCGGAGTAAAGTGCTGACCCCCCAACTTGTCACCTAGAACTACCTAGGACCGTCTGGTGGCTTCAAGACTTTCCGACTAAGTAGCACATATTGAGGGTATGATGCTTTTCTGTCTAATTGTGCAACACTGAACTGCAATAGATTTAGACAGAGGAAATTTAACAGAAGTGTGTGTTCTTTTAAAATTGCAAGACGTTATACAGCTTTGCTTTGTGTGACGACTGCGGCATTTGTTTTTTGTTTTATATGGTCTAACGCTTGCATTCTAAGTTTGTAAGATACTGCATTTAGTGGACAGTGCGAGCAGAAAATATTGCTAGATGAGTCCTGCTTCTGCGACACAGATCCAGGTTGCTCTGCAATTTTTGAGCACGCAGCCTTAAGCGACTTCAAAGTGCTCCAAGTAAGTTATAAGTCGCACAAACGAGAAACAGAAACATCTCCTAAGTCCCTTCCCGTCTCTACGCTTTATGATCACTCACTCGTTTCCCTTCAGTCACGCGTAGACCGCGTCATCACCTAATGCCGACATACAACGAATAACCCGAAAAATCACTCTCAGCCAATTACAGATACACGGTCTAATTATTATAACCGAAATCCACCAGAGACCACACCGAATAATAATCATAAACACAACCTAACCGTAGAGCACTATATGCTCTGGACATTATGTGTGGCAAGACACAACGCTATATTGTGGCATGTTCAACAGGGGAACCAAAGCAAAAAACAATACGAAGCCATCCAAAAGTATACATATGTTGCAAAAGCTTCTCTGTGGTACAGCAGTTCTGACTCTGACTCTGGTTTCTGTGGCTCTTCAGGGTGACATTAAACACACCAACTATTCGCACATTAGCCAATGTTTAACTCGTTTTTTTTTTTGTTAGTAAAAAAAATTAACTAATTTTTCCTATTTTCGAAGCGGACATTTGCCAGGCATTCGCCATAATTCCACATGTGTGACATGTCAAACACATTCGCTGCCACTGTTTTTTGTTTGCCTCCCTCCTTCACCGTTCACCACCATTATGCGCTCTTCGGTGTTAATTAAAATTTTTCGTCAGAGAAATGCTGTATAGAAATTAGCTACCGCAACGGAAATTATGATTTTTTTGTTTCTTTGTTAGAATGCGCCTCCCATGGGGACAGACGAAAAACACACACAAGTGTTTGAGGAGATCCATTAGAAACCCTCTGCAGAAAGCCATTGAGCGTAACACAAAAAATGTATTAGATGAGATACACTTCTACCTCTATATATGGAGTAGGTATGAAGCGACATCTAACAAGGCTAATGTATGGCATTGGCCTAATGGGTTAATGCAATTTTTCGAATGACACACGGTAAGTGAAAACCTACCTACATACTCCACTGGCAGTAATTAGGTCGGTTCTGTCCAAAATATATACACTCCTTCACTTACATTTGTGATGTACCCTCGCCTCGCTGTTACTTTACATATATTAATTAAAATGCTGTAGATATGTATAGAGAGTCTTGCTATTCTGGTTTGTTTCAAAATCATAAACAAGCTGTAAACAATCGCAGTGCCACAGTCTCTGTGTCTATATTGTGGGCTGGGAGAGGAGTTTCGTTTTAGAAAGCATGTACGAGTATATGACAGGCAGTGTGTTTTTAAATTGATTTTATTGTGCACGTAGGTACATCTATATGTGCACACATGTACGTGTAGTTTTAACGAGAAAATTTGTTGCTTAGAAAACAATAATAATTGGTTTCATTGACATTTAACAGAGGCTGCTTACGCAGTTAGTGTATATAGATATAATAGGCTCTGAACGGCCGATATGATGCATTATGACTTGAAGTCAATTATTGTGCTCGGGCCTGGTGACTGTGAGAAATCAATTAAATTGATACTTTGACAAGTTTATTAATTCAACTGAATATTGGCAGTGCGGTAGAGCACGAACGGCTTTTTTTCGAATTTAAATTGCTATAGCCAGGTATATCTGGAATGAGCGCTGGAAAATAATTGACAGACCTTGTTGGAGTATGTAGAGCTGTGTCATCGACGATTGCTTATTTAGTGAGACTAAGTAATTCATCATTACAAGAATCTATGATTTGTTTTCGATTATAAATTAATATGCAAATATTTATAACATACAACTGCCTTTCTTAAAAAAATACATTTACCAAAAAAGCAACCTCCCAACGGCGGTTAAGTAATCCTCCGTCCGTTGATTGAAGTCGAGGATAGGTTCATTATGCATGTAGGAAGAGTTTAAGGAGCTCGAAAATATTGTTAATGACATATCTTATGCGATTGAAATGTACAGACGATATCCCATCAGGAAGAGATCCATTAGAAACCGAGACAAGAAAGTGGTTGGTTTTTATTCACTTAAAGCTGTCAAAAAATTAATTGTAAATGCAGTCCGATTTATCTAGTCCAAATGACCAAATACTAAAAATTAAAAAAAAGGGCCTCCGTTTGGAGTGCACAACTATTGTTCACAAGAGAATTAGGTGATGTCAGTATAGGCGACATCAGTATAACCTATTCATCCAAAGGACGGAATAGATCGCTTATCTCTAAGTATTTGAAACTGCCGACCGACTTTTGTCTTCGAAGCAGGGTTTATATTTTCATTTTAGATATCGCTTTAGGTCCGCATGGAACATTTCTTTATCTGAAAAGCTGCTTCAGCCAACTCGAACTAGCTGGCTCCAGAAGCTCTATACAAATGATTTGATGTATAGATCTCCTATTGTGCCTGACACATTCCTAAAATCGCCGTGTGGAATCAAATACAAGTCAGGCGGCGTTGTTTGCCACTTTAATATCACCCTCTCTCAAGACATGGAATGAAGGGAGAGTACCTTATGGTCACTATTAACCAAAGACCGCTCCAAGCTCGGGTTGGGTTCCTTTGAAAGAAGGGCAAAAGCTTCTCCACAAGGAGCAAGGGAATGCGCGGTTCTACTAGCACCAACTCCAGCAACCAATGATGAACTTAATCACGGAACAGATATGGCTACAGCATTAGTCCCAGAACCCTAGCTGCTGTATGAAGACAGTATGAAGTAAATTCATGAGTTTTGAGGAACATAATATGCACGATTTCACACAAAGTGCAAAAAGGCGGGAAGTGATCTGCACAGTACAAGAATAAGGATAAATATAACTCGCAGCAGAAATCCCTTATACGGCAAGATCCACAAAATCTGCGCAAACCTAAAATAAGGTCATAAGTTCGTGGATGATAATGGTTCTTTGAAATCTCATTAGAAAAGTTTTCTAAAACAGAATCAAGGGCCTGTTGCTAGAACGGACGAAGTGCAACGGATTCAAGACTTCCTCATCACCCTTTCGACGAACAAAACCTTAGAAACCGGAAACACGTTTCCATCAAAACAATTATGGAGAACTCCCACCAAAATTTAAAGCATCTCAACAAATTCTCTTCACTCTTCAGTCTTCACTCTCCTCTCCGCACTCAATCGCCATCTGTTATATTAAAAAGGGCGCGCGTAGAAAGGCACACACATCAACAGGCCAAAATTAAATTTCCAAAAACGAAATATCATTTAACGATGCACAGACATGAACTCTTTTTCCTTGCTGAACTTGACTGATTGAAAAAAATTTAATAAAAACAACGAACGAAAAATTTGCGGAGGAGACGACGACTTCAGTGTATATGGATACAAAATGACAACTTAACATTGCAACTCCCGCTTTCTCGTTTCTCGTTTCTCGTTTGAATGCATTTTTGTTGCTTTCTGTTTATTTTTGTTTTCTTTCAACTGCGACACTCTTGACACATATAAAAACTCACGAGATTTTTCGTTTGAAGATGCGTACATCTGACAGACAGGCCAGGACAGACAGACACACACAACATGCTGTGTATGCCCACTGCCTGTTTGCCGTATATCTGTTGCATTTTGTGTTGGTATCTTTTTTTTTGGAATTTGAGTTGAGTCAATTCCAAAATTAAATCCCCGATGAAAATGCATTTAAGCGAATAAAAGATGAGATGAGACTACCAGACGCTTTAACATGATAAAAACAAGCCCCCAAACCGAAGGAGGCGGAGGTGAGGACGAACGTCAGCGCTCATACATGCGGCACATGGTTCTCCACTTTTCATTTGCAATATTTCTCCAGTTTTATTTTCGTTAAACAAAACTGCCGTCCACCGCTCACCTCTAAGCATAGAGATAGAGTCCCGCTGTATCTATGATTTAATTCGTGGGCAATCCAATTGAGTGTGCCGTATCTATAGGTAGCAAACGATTATGTACGATAAAAATTCGATGAAAAATGATGAATAAAATGTTGGTCGCCCCTTGGGCGAGCAGCACTGGTGGAAGTGTTGTTATACGCAATAGCATTCCTAGACGAAATATTTTCGAGGAATTTGTCGGCTTTTTTTTCAGAATTTTGATGTCGCTGCTTGTTGCTGTGGGTTTTTCACGTTCTCTGTCGCGTCGATGCGACATGCATTTTTGTAGATATACACACAAGCGCGCATATACCTATTCATGTAGGAAGATGTGCTGTTGATGTCTGTTCTAAAATGGCTAAAAGAAGCGACATTTTTGCCGTGCATTGTTTGAATAATTGAACACTTAACAGCGAGGAGAATTTTTTCCTGTTTTGGTGGCCATATACCCCTATAGTGCCATTCATCAACAATATGAAAATCAACATGCGTTCTTGATGGCATTCAATGTGTGTCCTCGAAAATATGAAATCCCACCAACTGGCGCGCAAAAAAAACACAAATATTATTTCCAATTTCGATCCGATACCATGACTAACGTTTAAAGGCATAGATGGTGCGTCCTTCTGTTGTTGTTTGGTGCAGAGTTTTTATATAACCTGCTGAAGAAAATATTCTTCCTCGCAGCAGGATAATAAAAGAGAAAGTTTTCCCTGAACAACAAAATAAGAAAATAGTAGGTATTCCCAATCCCTATACAACAAACAAGGATACGGCATCCTGTTTGAGCACAAAAACAATGAATGGGTAAAAATTATGACGCAACTACAGCCAATCCAAATCTGAATTGGGTCAGGTAAAGTGTGTCGATTCAGAGTTGTTGCGTATACCGAGCGTTGAACGTGCCAATTTGAATTTTGTTGCATGACACAAAGAGATATCAACCCACCTACCTGCTCAAAGAAAAACAACTAACTGTAGCACACGTATAGCTTGGATTTGGACTTGGGTAGACTACATACCTGTTTGGTTGGCATTACAACTTGGACTTAATTTTCATAATCTAACCTTCACCAGCTGTACGAACGAAAAGAGTGCGACGCCAATAGAAGGAGAGGTTGCTTTTATTGCCAAATATAATGGCTTGTTACATTTTTGTGAAAGGTACTTAGGAACGCATTTTATGACCCCATACACTTGGGGCGTTAATGAGGGGTAATATCAACTTGTCGCTGACATTTATAAATATGTAAACGTAAATCATCTCGCGCAGTAAAACTGTTGAACATTTTGTTTATGTACCTACTCTTAGATTGTAATGCTGGCACGAATCCACTTAGTTTGAATAGAGTGATTAAGCAAATTGGATTTTATGGGCAACTGAATTGGGGAATATAGTTGCAATTAGAACTGGACTAACTGGGAGAAGGAACAAGTGGTGTGCAAAGTTGTTAATCGAATTGCAGTGAGAGAGTCTGAACTAGTTTGAGACAAATGCTCGATTACGGACTGAAAATGGATTTCACCTCATATCAGTTAAACTCTAGCTTTAAGGATCAAATTTAAAAGCCACTTGGTGAACAGACACGCCATTCAGAAAACACCGGAGACTCGAACCATTGCACAGTATGGCGTATTCTCTCTCTTCCCGTATTTTACACTAGGCAACTGGCAACTTGTTAGCATCTGCTCATGCACCTGCATCAGCAATAAGGGGGATCTCCCATAAATGATCAAATAGGAAATGCCTTCCTCAAGGTGAAGGGATTCAAAACTACCTTTTCGTGTGGAAAATATAAGATGCCTTTGATTGACTAGGTATAGGGGCAGTGGCTTTGTGTTGGACTAAGCGAAGGGTTTCAAGTTTGATCCCCGGAACACACAAACGGCATCTTGATGCTTTTTTTCCACTGCGCCACCTTTCGCGAACGTCTGACAAACATCAGAGAGTAAAGCACTCATGAAAGAGCTTGAGAAGGCTTGGCCTAGGGTCCCTAAGGACCTATTACCCAGACAACTATCTTACTTACCTACTTATGATTGCCTCAGAGCCTATATGAATAAAGCGTATGCTCCATGCCCGTATACAACTGACTTAATACAGTGAAAATACGGACAGTGAAAATACGGACAGTTCGTTTGGACGGGCAGTTCATTAAGACCGGCACATTTTTCTTACCAAGTTTTTATGGTTTTGATTCCACACATTTTACTTAGGAGCACTTCATTGATCGGATGAACACAAGTTGTTATTGTCTCAAAGGACTTTGCTCAGTTTCCTAACACAGCAAATTGTCCAGTACTTTACAGCTTGACATTTCACTGTCTGGTTGACTTGCAAACATGCTCTGATGAGGTTTCAAATGATGTTGCGCTATGAAAAGATTGCTTGCCTAAGAAGCATGTGTTTTCCCTTGGACGGACAATTTCCTTAGCCGGGCCAACGACGTGTCACCGTCACTGTCCTCTTCAATGGGCGCGGTATTCGCACCAGTGATATTATGCCAGACCTTGAAATCGTTTTAAGAACACGAGTTTTCTACTGAAATCCTCGAGTTAGACCGGAGATACACGGTCATTTCCATACATCGGCTTAAAGGCTTTTCATGAAAACAATTTTATAAGCAAGGTACTCGTATCTGTAGATCCATGCCCAGCTTTGCATCACTTGTCAAACTCGTCTGGTTGTGCGGAAGGGATCCCTTAAGGCCGGAAGATATATCGCTTGAAACTCATTGGGTTTTGACAAGATTTTTCATCATTTCTGAAAGTCTCACCCCACTTGAATGTGAAAAAAAGCACAAATATAACATGTCCAAATTTTTGAAACCGCTTTTAAAATATACGGGGTATAATATGTATTGCTTCTCGTGAAGAGTTGGAATGTAGAACTGGCTCCCACTCGTGCCCATTATCAGAACTGACGGACTAGTCCTATAGCGACCGAAAGCCATGCAAAAAATGTATCCAACTTCAACTGAAATTCAAGTAATCCCTAGTTTTTTTTTTCGTTGTAGAAAATTTTCCCAATGACTACGTAACCGCATTCAGGTTACTAACCTCGCAGCAATAAAAATATCTTCGCCGCTCAAAAATAGTTATGACTACTAGTTTCCCGCTGCACAATTATGACAACAATCCTCAACAAACATAGACAATCATTATTTCCACAGCTCCTTCGGTGACAGTTGCAGTCAGAGGGGCAAATTCCATTTACTGTCGGACCGCCACATTCCCCGTGATGGACATTTCGCAAACATTTCACTTCACATTCGTCATGGCAATCGGGCATCACCGAAGACCGAACCCGACCTGAGCGCACTGTATCATTATGGTCAAATCCAGTTATTGGCACTCTTTGATTGCAATGCAGAATTTAATGACTCAATTGCCCCCTACTATCTATGTATATAGATGCGAGTATAAGCGAACGCGATCTTGCCAATAGCCATAACAATCTCGCACACGTCTCATAATTAGGATCACTTTTCTGCAACAAAATCAACTCAGCACGCCAGATCGCGCGCACAACTATCGTTGAATGACCATACAAAATGCAGACACCGTGTGTTCTTAATAAGGTGCACAGCACCATACGTTAATTGCATTATTGTGGCCCGTACCCGAGGGTACCTCCTTGTATGCCCTGTGCTTTGGTAACATTTTCACACGCAATCATCATCTCATCCTCCGCAATAAGAAGTCCTCGCCTCTGCCTCTATGAAGTATGGAAGCGCGACAAAAACGTTGCGCTCCTCTCAATTGTTCCTGTTACGAGTCGTATATGTGTTGTAATGATGGTATTTCACATGGAATGACGTATTACTCTAGGGAGAGGGATCCAGGTCCAGCGAGTAGCAGTCGACTTCATCTTTATCGATGTGCGCTCTGCAAAAACATGATCTTCAACACCTTGTTGGACGACGACGAAGACGACGACGACGACGACGACAATCCCAGAGAATATCTCTGTGCGATTGACAGATGAGGGGATTTTATAATGCACTTGTTGCGACAACAGCAAAAAAATCTATATCACATATAGATTTCTCTCCTAGAAGTGCATGACGTGTAAGAAGTCATACGCGCGTATAGAATTATGCTTCGCATCTGCAACCTTGTTTAGAAGAAGACCCTTGCGCAGCCCCATTTTTGGAACGCAAATAAACAAAAGTTGTCTCCTATAATACTGCAACATTGATGGGAGCGTGTGTTGATTTTTATTTTTTTTTTTTGTTTATTTTTTGCCGCGTGCAAATGTGTCAATTAGATTTATTATCAGGCGATGGTCTTTAGGAGATTACGTGTCCAACTTTTGTTTTTATTTGTCCGTCTAAACTATTCCCAGATGTAGGACTGCTGCGTAAGATGAAGTGCAGTCGTATAGAGTATACGGACAGAGATGCAAAAGGGTATCACAATAAAAAGACAGCAGGTGCAACAGGTGACGATGGATGTTGTCTGGTGAAAGAGTCGCAGTCGATAGGAGTTTCCTATTCCTAGAATCGGTGTTTTTGTCCCGATAATGTTATCATGTGTATTGTTTAATAAAATGCAATTAAGAAAACCGTTTTTATTTTTATTTTATGCAGCCTTCTAATGATTTTTTTCTCTCTTTTTGCAGGTATGTCCTGGGGTGTCGATACCTATTTAGTTATGTGAGTATACTATATGGAGAAGTTGGTGTCAATTTATTGTCATAAATCTTCGGTTGGAAGTGTTCAGATTGACATTTTGTAAATAAGGCTCCATCTGGGGGTCCGTGATGGTAGGTTTTTTGCAACAATTTATTTTTCAAGTGGACACAAGTTTAAAAATGCAAACTAACGTACGTAGGTATATGAAATCTTCTTTGTTGGAAGACTTAACAAGAAGTTGTTTTAAGGTTTATGATATCCTTGAGGTAGCTATGTTGACTTTTTTTTTTAGAAATATTTAGACTCATGGGAAAAAAGTTAGTTCAGTATTTTTGTGTTATGGTTACCCGCCGGATTTACTACAATTATTATTAGGATTTGTTGGTGGGAATTATCTCAACGTTACTCCCTTCCTATGACTCAACATAAGGGAGTTGGAAGATTGAGTATTTAGTTGGACAACGAAGTAGTATCTGTCGAATGTTCCTTATTGAAAGCAAAAGATCCAGTTATTCTTGTAATAATCGTTTTACATATTCTAGCGTCCTTAAGATCTTAATGATCAGTTCAATACCTTGAAGTCGCAGTTCACCCAGCAGAAATCGCTGTTAAATCTGATCTCTCAAGTGACGTCAACGCAGAAGTATTGCATTAAATCGCTGAACAGTTTTTGCGGCGTTCAAAATGGTAAAAAATATCGTCATGGGTCTCTTCAGCTTACAGGGTCCAATAAAAGGACAAGTTTATGCTAAAGTTGGAAAAGAACGGTCCGCGACAGGGGCATCAATATGTAGCTCTTGCACTCTCGCAGCTTCTATATTGAATACAGATATTGAATCATAGCAGCAAATTATGTGACGTAAAATAGCTGTAACAACATTTAAACTTGTTAGCAGTAGTAGTCGTTCCTATTGCAATGGAATTTGTTTTAATGTGCATCCGAAACCATTATATTAATAGGCTTGACGTTTTTTATTACCTTATTTCAAAACCGATCAGACAAAATATGGAACCAAAGAAAATTATATTTCCCGTCGGTTGATTCTCGCATGTATTTTTACAAAGCTTTTCAAAAGAACGGGATCAAGTTTCCACCGCGTGTTTTCCTAACCATAAAACTGTTTTGCAAATGTGAAAACATTTTCTATTTCCCTATAAACTTACAGAGTGCATTTATCGAGAAGTGGATATTAAGTTACAAGACCCAATAAAGCGGGTGCAGCCTAAGCTAGTGTCTTTATAAAGCTTGTAAAGAGCGCAATTAACAATAGGTATATCAATGATGACGTGATGTATCACGAAAGGGAACTTTTCAAAATCTTCATACTTACGTTGTAACTTTAGGATTACGTTGAGGAATAATTTTATTTATTTTATCAAAGGTATTATTTTTTACCTATATGTCCTTTCAACATGAATGAAACTGTGCCTCATTCGATTTCTAAGTTTATCACATACGCAGTCCAATATAAAAACTAACGCACAATACATACTATAGCCTCTTTAGTGTCTCATGTCAAGTGCTCAATTGAGTCGCCAACTTTGGTCAAAGAAACAGCGATGGTTTAGGTTTTTGGTTCATACGAAAATCAAAGTAATGTGTTTTTCTTAATTTTTAGACCCTTCGCAGTCTAAAGAATTACAGACTTTTCAAAAGAGACTTACAGAACAAGTAAATCTACTTATTAATTCATCGCAAAATAGCCCCTACTACATTTCGAAAGAGACTTTTCTATAGTTGCATTTGATTTGGTTACTCTTTAGCCCAACTCGTAGTTCGCTCGCGACTGTTAGCCAGCGGCCTGTTTTCTAGCTCTTACTTTACTTTACTTTACTTTTGGTGGCGCTTACAGTCCGGAGTGGACCACGACCTCAATTAACAACTCCCTACAGCCAGCTCGGTCCATCGCTAGCTGCCTCCAGTTACGCCCACCAAGTTGGTTGAGGTCGTACTCCACCTAAGGTGGGGTCTTCCTCTGCTGCGTTGTCCCTCGGGGGTGGATTCGAAAACTCGTCGGGCTAGCGTGTTGTTGTCCATACGCTCAACGTGTCCCATCAGCCATCTCAGCCGTTGTATTTTTAGCTTTTTGACAAGGTCAGCGTCGCTGTATAGCCCGTATAGTTCGTCGTTGAATCTTCTTCTCCACACTCCATCGTCACAAACTGGACCTAATATCTCTCGAAAGAATCTTTCCCTCAAAGCATCCCAGAAGGTTTTCATCTGCTATTTGATAAGGTCCGCATGGTTCTATGAGAGAGGGCTTTACTTCTTAAATGCCTTCTTAGCCCGAAGAAACAACAATTGGCAAATGTGATTCTTCGCTTGTTCTCTGGCGCCGATGTCATTTTGCGAAGTGATAGTGGAGCCCAGGTATACAAAGTCTTAAACTACTTCGAAGTTGTATATCTGTCCATCGTGACGTTTTGTCCGAGTCGCCGATGTTGAGAGTCTTTTCTCGTTGACAGCATATAACTACCAAGTGTTGTCCTCATTAACAACCAGACCCTTCTTCGCCGCCTCCGTTTCGATGCTTGCAAAAGCGCCACTGACAGCTCGCCGCGTTCTCCCAATAATGTCAATGTCATCAGCATAGGCAAGCAGTTGAACGGACTTTTGAAAAATTGTACCTCTGGTGCTGGCTGGTGAGTTTCGTACAATTGCTTCAAGAACGATGTTAAAGAAAGTACATGATAGCGCGTCGCCTTGTCTTAAACCTTTTTCGACATCAAATGAATCGGTGGTGTTCTTGCCGACTTTGACGGAGCAGCGAGATTTCTCCATCGTCATCCTGCACAAACGGACGAGTTTGGCGGGGATGCCAAAACTTGACATGGCTTTGTATAGTTCGTCCCTATATCTAAATTTCCTGGATCTGTCGGAGTGTTTTCTAGCTCACTAAACTCTAAACTACAATCCAAACGAATCTTAAAATAATTTCCAAAACAAGCGAAGCAGGTCATATTATACACAGCAAGGCACGCCAAAAATTGTACGATTTTGGGTTGTACAGAAGATTGCTAATCAGGTTTTAAGAAGCTTTCTAAAACATTTTAACAGCCAAGTATCACATTGTGCTATTGCAGTCTATTGTTTTAGTGGTATGTGATAATAAATAAAAAGTAGTGCAATAAAACAATGTAGTTTCCTCTATCCAATGTATAGGTATTTTATGTAACTCGGCGTGGCGGTGCCCGAGGATTTTTAAAATAACCCTTCTAGCAATACCACTTGAACGTTTAGCCGACTATTGTCTTATTAAGCCCAATGCCTGTTTGAATTTCCAACATGACCCGCACCTAACTAAAATATGACCTGTTGATAAAGCTTTGACGAAAAATCAATACAACTTTGTATACAACACGCAACCAAAGAACACTATTCCTAGGCCTGTCGTTTATTTGAAAAGCATGTTGTGCGTAATGTCCGGACATCACTCAACTGTCCAGAGCTTATTTGTCTGAATCGAATTTACATAGCATTGTACATTAAACTTGTAATTATTCTGATTACGTAGAAAATTGTCACGAAAGTCATCTACACTAAAGCAGAACAAAAAGCATGTAAAGTATTTAACTCGCAATCCTTTTCTCTATGTTTATAAAGTTTTTCAGAAGTTCTAAAAAAAAACGATGATGCACGCAAAAATTGTAACCTTAACCGACTGTTAAAAAAAAAGTGTTAAAATCAACTAAGTCTCTTTAGAAATAAACGAGTATTTGTTGTTGAAAACTAGCGAGTTTAAAAGGTTAAATCATACTGTTAAAAATAACACACTTTACCAGTTGGTATCAACCATGTTACTCTGTTGTTATTAGTTAGTTTGTTATTTACGAGCGAGAAAATTCGGAGATTTAATCTATAAATCGGTTATTTTTAACCGAGTTTCGTTAAACAAGTTGACTCGGTTATTTTTAATCCACTGACTCTGTAAGAGCTATATTAACAGTATCACTTGGTAGCTTTTAACCGAAAGTTGGTTGATTTTAAATAAGTGATTTTTCTGCGTGTAGCAATTTTATAGCTATCTAGAATTGCAGCGAAATCGATTATCGGGCATCAAACGCTATTTATTTAACAGATATGAGAATACCGTCGATAAAGACTATCGGCATTTTCAAAAATGAAACATCGCTCCCCTTTCTAGATATTCCCCGGGCTGATGCAAGATTCAATAACGATTCAACAGAAGCTGGTGTTTATCTATAATAACAGCACAGATGTTGGCCACCTTTAGTATATATACCTAACCCAACGTTCTTGTATAAATTTGAATAATTCATTTCGGTTGAGACTTTGCCCATAGAACATAATATTGTCGTATAGGTATATATCTTCAATGATATAGAACAATATGAAGAGTTTTACCAAAGTCTTAATTTATTTCAATCAATGGAAGAAAATGTAAAACAAATTTAAAATTCGAATCAATCATATTATCAGTGAAAACCAAGTAAGAAGTAGAAATAGAAACACTGTTAAAATCTACATAAATGTAAACTAATGTTTTGATTAAGACACTACCTAATTGGAAAACAAACCATTTAAGTTGGATGACCTTTCGTTTCGATACCGTTCCTTGGAGTCATCGAAACAAAAAGAACCATTAGAATAAGAGCAGAGACAGAGAGAGAATGGGATATTGAAATATCTGCTGCGACTATTTCGAATATACTGGCAACATCAAGTCAGCTAATTTATGATGCGGCATTTTAACATACGATACAAGGTTAGACATTGGATTGCTAGATTTCGGGTGATTTAGAGATGTGACAAGCGATAAGCTTTGTTTAATGCTGAGGTATAAATATTTTAATTTGCTGGGCTTTGAATAAAAGAACTTTGTATTATACTCGTAGGTACATCGACTTAACTGTGCCCTTTGAAGAGGAATTTTGTTACAAGTGGGATCACAGTCAGTTTTCGGTCTTGTTTATTGTCCTTCGTGTAGTTGTCACTTTAC
Source organism: Cheilosia vernalis (assembly GCA_949126925.1). Taxonomy (NCBI): domain Eukaryota; kingdom Metazoa; phylum Arthropoda; class Insecta; order Diptera; family Syrphidae; genus Cheilosia; species Cheilosia vernalis. The sequence goes on along the minus strand of OX421358.1, from coordinate 96,034,517 downwards.
GGGGTTTGACTATTTTCGTTTGGATTTAAATTCTAAGGCAATCTTCATTTCAATTATCCCCCTTACTATTAGAAAGGGAATCGTATTTTTTTTTTAAATCAGCACCATCCTTTTAGTAGTAGGTAACTGATACAAAACTTAAAAGAAGCTTTTATTCAAATAAAATTTCACCTTAGAGCATACAGAAATCAAAGGGATAGAGGTTCTCTTATGTAGCATCTCCATGAATTAAAGAAGCCGACTGTAGGGAATTTTTAAAACAGTCATATACTTTGGTGACACACCGTAACTCTAATAACTACTATGTAAATAGAACCCGACATCTTCTAGTCTAAAATAGTGATGATCGTATAGGTATAGTATCCCGTATTTTGCATTTGACATTAAAATGCAGATTTCTGCTGTTGGAGTCTCAGTTTCTAATAAACCATTGTAAAGTGAATATCACTGGTCTCTTTATATAATTTAGTGCAATTTTTCTACACTAGGTAGGTACCTACCTAACTACATCTGTTCCCCAGAATAGCTCCGAATAATCCTTTTACAAATTTTGCACTGCCGTCGGTAAAACTCACCCGCGAGTCTAACCTAAAGGAAACAAAAATATGTCTCACTTTAATCACTTATCGCGTATCCACACGAGTTTTTCATCCATCATCGTATGCGTCGCTCAGACTCACATTACACATCCCATCCAATAAGAAATGTATCTTCGAATGCACGTGCCACAAACGCTGTTTCAACGGCATAAATTTATTAACCGAATATCAGCAATGACAGTTTTATTATCGCCACCACCACACCGACGACAACCGCATAAATAATAAAGAAAAAAAAAAAAAAAACAACACACATTACACCGTCAACGAGAAAGAATAAACCTGACCAACATAAGTCCTTGATGGAGTATAGGTCCCACATAGCCTAAGCGCTCTACTTAAACCACACTGAGATTCCAGGGAATCATCGGAGTCCAACCGCTAACCGCATTCTGCAATCGCCTTAGAACTGACTGTCAGCTCATTCAGATAGCTACTCTCCAGGGCTGCTGCGACTGTGTGTATCCGTTTCAGTTGGTGGACTCATTTCAAACTGCATCGCACGGGAACGAGAAATCGAACTTCGATTAATCCGCATATATGGAAACTCTGGCTCTGTGACGTAGGTATACACAAGGAGCGACGAAAAATCCACGAAAAAGAAACGAAGAAAACAAAATCCAAACCGCGCGCACTACCTAATCTCTTGGAGAGAGTTCTGTGGGAACTACGGCCACAACAGTACCTCTCCTACGTTTGTACCGTGCACCGTGGGCGCTAAGACAATCCGGCCTTATCAACATGCCACTCCGCGAACGAATTCCTGTCGTTCAATTGCAGAGGGCGAAGTGTGACGCATGGGATCTCTTCTGTCATGTGAATCATTCTTGGAGGTGCCTTCGCTTAAAAAATAAAGTGCCAAACAATATTCTGTTTGAGCTCCACCACGAGCGAACAACCAACAACGACGCATCACAGCAGAATTATATCACACTGAGTCGAAGACCAAACCCACCGCTATAGATACAAGATACACAAGCAACCAACAACAACAACAACGCCAACCACACTAAACAGGGGCGAGAGCACTTTCGGTTGATGGTGATTGAAGTGGAATGAACGATTTCGCTCTCAACCATCAGCCATTTTGATTTACGACCTTCATGTTTGCCTGGCTGCTGAATATAATACACCCTCCTTCCGAGCAGTGGGACTGCGACTGAGTGCTGCCTGCGTATTGTGTTTACGCTGCCTGGTCGCGTGTGTGTGTGTTTGTTCGTTTGTTTGCCCTGATGCCACAAAACACTACTATGCTCTGTGCAATGCGAATGCGAAAGCGAATGGTTCGTTTCGCCCTCTTTCTGATGGAGAACTCAACGAAGCGAGTCTGTTGGATCGACCGGCTGGTTGGTCGACCACCACATGGGCGATGCAAACTATAGTACATCAGGTGGGGGTGGTTGCTATAAAGGTGGTGGCAGTAGTAGATTTTTGTTATTGGCGTTGTTTGGAGTGTAGCTCGTGTGAAACCGAACGACCTTTGCAGCTGGCTGTCGCTGTAGTGTGTTTGTTACTTAAATTCAATTACACTTGGAACTGGAACGGAATTCGAATGGAGGGATTGTCAAAGTGTTGCCATGTTGGTTGGAGGTGAATGTTTTCGAGCATTTGTTCTTCGAAACATTGCAAATAATATTGTGAAACGGGTTGATAATTCTTTAGCATTTTCAACTGAGAAGGGTGGGCAAGGGCAAGTCATTTTGGGTAACACTTTTGAAGTGGGTGAGATCCGGTAGAAATGCTTTAGGCTTCAAGAGGAGAATGAACAATGTTTCCATGTTGTCACTAGATACCTACTTACAATTTTTCCAGAGAGTGCGTCCAAAGGTATTAAAATTTCAATTGAAAGCTATGATCGAGTTAAGCTTGGCGTTCAGGTATTCACAGCTAAACTGATCAGCTACGGTTCAATTTGAGAAGGCCTCTTAGTAGGTAAATATCTATTGTATTGGAGAAAGACTTCTACTTCTATAACTATGACGTTACTCTTAGGCTAAACTCCTCAAGTTTGTAAAAACCTCTCAAAAGACCCTAATAATAAATTCGCTTGGACACTCTGAAGATGATCCTCGTCGAGGAGGGAAACTTTAGAGTATTCTGACGGACTTATTCTGAGGGTAATTATTTTTTTCTTCGCAAAACTATGTAAAAGTAATCAGCTTCGCAATCCATAAGCAGTTGCATTACCTACTTGAAAAATGCAGCAGAAAAAAAGTATCCTAGGCCAAAGTTTGCATTACTGTCGAAAAAATACTTGGAACGAAAGGTGTCACACTTTGTCAGCGGTGTGTGTCAACATAGGTAGGTACCTAATGAACGAGAAAGTTCTGTAAGTTAAAGATTCGTGAAGGGATTGTGTAGCCTTCTTGTTAAGTTTCCCTATACCTAGTAATGACAAAAAATCAGCTGGTACCTACCTATTAGGGAGAATCAAATTGATTTTTATGCTAGATCGATGAGGTCCTTATAGGACCTAAGTTTATTGGTCACTCTCATCACTACAGCCCTCCTAGTTTCAATTTCAAATTTTGTTTTCAATAATAAAAACAATACTTATTACAAGTCGTTTTTGGTTATGGTTTCACATAGAACGGAAAATCCATATCCTTAGGTAGCCACCTAGTAAAATCCTCATGAAATTAACCATTGTTCGAACAACAGTCGCAAGCCATCATAAACATCCCAGCTGATAGTTTCCAAAGACTTTTAAAAATTGTCAGACTTTTTTTTTCAATTTACCATGTTCCCACCACACTGAAATCGCGAGGTTTCGATGAACTTTTACCGAAACCTTGTAAGTCGGTCCCACCGAGTTTAAGTGAGCTCAAAAGTCATAAACTGTCAAATTTAAAGTGGTGGTCAGAACAGCTTTTTGTTGACGCAAAATATAATAATACCAAAAACGAGTTCTGAACAACCTAAGGAAATAATTGCAGCATTTGTAGGTGATTTTGCAGTACAAAGAAATCAATTCATAGCAATGCTAAATGTACAAGTTCTTAAAATCTTACATCTAATAAGGAAAAATTCGGAAAATCGGAAGAAATTAAGAAAAATTTGTTGAAGGCTGTGGCGTTTGATATTTTGACATCCACAAATGAGCACAAAATAGACCAAAGTTCACTGTAGAGATAACCTTTCACGGATGGAAAAACTCAGAGGGGTTTCAAATAGGTGACGCTGAAAACCCGATGTTTTGGCACCCCAAAAATATATTGCAAAACCTAAACCTCGGAGGATTGGACAAATTTACGAACACTCGGGGTTTCGTTCGATGGGAGTATGGTTAGGTATTATAACGAAAGTTGTGTTTAGTCCTTTATATGGCAAAAGATTTGTAGAACTTAACTTAAGAACACGTCCATTTAACTGATGGCGCTAACCAAAATGAGAGTGGGACTGCAATTTGGGTGTAAGTACCTGACTATTTATAGTCGCACATTGGCACAATCTGTTTGGAGTACCTATAGGTACTTGTGTGCATTAGTCACTATGCAAACATCAAATCAAATACCCCCGAGACATACAACTCTCGAAGACATACACAACGCTTTGACTCTTAGGTATATCTTATTAAAAAAATGGTTAAAGACAGTACCTTTTCATCACGGAATTTTAAAAAGATTTTTGGACCTCGCTTTGCGCAAATATATTGTCACCAATCGGACACAACGTTGACCCCATCCATTATAGAGACAGAGACTCCACAACCGCACCTAGCCAAAGAAATGGCGAACCATATCCCTTGAAAGAAATAATGTTAACGGCCTTGAAGCTAATCTTTTCTTGAGACGGAAGATGTAGGTACCTTTCAAAGATTTTGCAAAATCCGCAAGTAAATTATGATGTTACTTAATTATTAAGTTACTCCATTGAACTTGAACGTCCCCTTGAAAGTCGTCAGAATTGGTTCAATAGAGACCACACGTCTTATAAACTGTTGCTTCAATTGGCAATACTTCGAAATCAATAATATAAACTGGTTTACATGAGCTTTGCCCCTAATTTACATTGTTTCCAGAGCTCCTTACCAATTAGGTAGATACTATTTTTATCTTCGACCCTAAATCAGAGTAGTTCAAGTGGCTATATTTTCCATATACTAATTTCGCAATTGTGAGTTTCCGCAAGCTTAAAGCCGAGACTAAAATTAGTTATTAGAAGGTACGCCGCAATGTCTCTGTATGCTCTCATGTTAATTCAATACCCACTTGTGCTAGATCCACTTAGCTATTCTTTTTTTTTTTTAGGGGTAAATGCAAAGTTTAATTTTAGTTGTCAGTTGCTTTAGTATATCTATATACAGTTAAAAACCCCTTATTGCTGTTCGAAACAAAGACATCTGCCTAGCCAACTTACAAATCGGAATGAGTTCTCAAGTGGGTAGCAGAACAGTGATGTAGTTACTACCTGTTAGGTAGTAGGCACCTCGTAAAGGAACCTATGCCAAATCGGCGGTCAAACTGCACATTTTGTTGTGTAGGTACTTAAAAGAAACGTAGGAACAGCACATCCCTACCCTATTGCTTCACCAATTCCTACGAACCACCCTTACTGACCTCTCTGCCATCTGCTGACTGATAGCTAATACTAAATATTTAATTAAGCACATAAACCGACTTCAGTGTCAACTTCACATTGATTGGTGTATTTGATTGAGTCATCGAGTATGCAGCCCCAGCGATAGGTGTCGCTGGTGCAAACTTCAGCCAAAAGGTATGCAATAATTTTCATTCTCCTTCTATACAAACATTTTTGTAGTTGACTACTTAGGCGTAGGACGAAAGTTACATTTCTGCTCAGCCTAATAAGATGTTGAATTTCACTTGAAAAAATGTCCATCCAAACAAATACACATATTCCTGCCAACAAATTCTCGCCAAAACTGAACGAACAATTTCCATATTGAATCCATTCAATTCAATTCAGAGGGCTTAAGCAAAAAACAAACACTACACGCTTACGCTTGAATAATCCACAGACATCGTAAATCATCGAATTCCCAAGAAGTCCACACAGTGAAACCTACGTACATATGTGCGCGCCTCCTCCGTTTATTTGTGTATTATTATCATCCTTCATGCTTGACTGATTTTGCCATACACACCACACACATGCAGATTATCGCGCCATGCAACTGTGCTGACTGATGAAATAATAATCAAAAGGACCAGGAGAACAAAACCGACAATAAAAAAAATATCCCTATACAAAAACGAAAAGGACGAGCAGCAATCTTTTGTTATTCAATTACTATCCAACAAAACTAACAAATGGCCCCACCGCCATACCGTACCACCATCGCATCGCCTCGTCGTCGGTGTCTGTCGGAAGTGGAAGTTATGCGCGCCTATTCGACTGACTCACTGTGTGTACATTGATTCACAACAAAAGGATATCATTTCCCGTATCCTTATCATCATTGCATGTGAACGCTGGAAATGGCGAACGACGTCGACCGACTCACTCGCATGTGTGTAATAAATTATTCCGATTGTGTTTTGGAGCGGTGCGAGTGTGGGTGGTCTGTATACCTATACTGTACAGCTTTGGACGGTTATTGTGGGCGGCGATATGACAGACGGAACTGTGGTATGATTTGATACAGGGGGCCGTAGGTACGAGTATAATCTTCTATCAGCAAGAAAAGCCATTTTCCTGGATCCTGATTGAATCATACTATACCAAACCGGGTATTGATATGTCAATCCAATAATGCGTCGGGTTAGAGGCACCCACCGGTGGCAATTTTGCATTGGGAAATTCCAATCGCAAGGCGCAGTTTCAATTCACATCTAAGAATCTCAATAATTTGGTACATTGTGCAATTCCATTTCCTGGACCACCGCACATGGTATAGGTATTGGTTTAGGTAGGTATAGGTGGATATGGTATCCCTACCTTTGGAAGTGTGAAATTTAATTTTTGAGGTATTTCGGCAATTACCTCCACAGGCAGCGTCATCTGCAGCTATGTGAAGAATTTCATGTAAGATTTGCTGGAAGAGATTTTCTACACGAACAGGGACGAAATTGGTATAGCTACTCGTACCTAATTGGAAAAGGATGAATTTAAATTGAAAAATACTAAAGTCTCCTTGTGAATGTTTTACAGGTATTTATAGATTTTTTTTTGTGACAATGCTTGAATGGTATTTTGTTCAAAAAAGGTGCTGCACGTACCTACATCATTTTCCTTCATATAAATAGTTTTAGACTCTTGTATGGGACAGCTTAAAATTGCAGAGGCTGGGCTTCTTATGAGTTACTTGCTTTCTATGAAATGGGTCCGGCGGGGCTAGTTTTCGGGTACCTAGATATAAATCCTTTGAAATAGTTTATGCATGCAGTCACTCAATGAATCATTTCGATTTGACTTGTCTGATCCCAATTTAGATCAAACTCGACTTACAACTTCGGGATTCATGCGGGAGACAATGTAAACATACTCTTATTACCCTTTTTAATAGTTGAAGTTGAGCTCAAACGAACTGTTAAATACCCATCACCCGATACCCCGTCCCCGACAAAGAACTAAATTATTACATGACTACAGCATTACTGTGTCTAAGAAAACCTCTATAAAACAATTGAAAATTGCCCTGTAAGTAGATGTGATGTTAAAGTCCTGCTGAGGGATTTTACATCCAAAAGGGGGCATCTTTTACAGTACAACTGGTGACCACAGGTTCATAAAACCACGTCTGGAAATGCCTTAACTGCGGGACATAGTTTTCATGCCTAACATAAGCGTTCATAAAGAAATATGTCGTCAACCAAATTACTCAGTTTTTACGATATAGCCCACTCTTTAGTTGCAGCTACTGCACGTCTATAGTTTGATACAAAGTCGAAGATCTACTTGCTAAACAATTGCAGCAAGCTGTCATAATCTTTGAAGATCGCTCATCCGATTGAGAAGTCCTATGCCGAAGACAAGTGCCATCGAGGCCGCACACTAGAGTAATTCCAACTGATGCACTATAGGTATATCCACGAAACTCCTTGTTTGCTGAAGACTGCGCTGGCAAGAATACGAAGGAAAAGAGATCGCCTACAAAACGTTCGGCTTGCGAGCTCTACCAACTCTACCAGCTTAGGGAAGAACATCAGCTTTCTGAGAAAAAAAAAACAAGAGTAAATTGCAATTTTTGCAAGTTTTATCAAAAGAAAAAAAAAATCTAGTCAAGGCAGCCAGAAACCAATCGAGGACTACTCAAAGATGAACGGGGAACCGACCGACAGTATAGGTGGTAGTTAAACGGCTAAGGCGATCAAATTTCCACTGTCTGATATAGAATGGACATTCAAACTGGCCCTCTTGAAAGCCAATACCTATACTCTAACCCGCATTCACCCTAAGTATTTGGTGGAATGAAAACATGACAATCTCGACAGACAACAGTCTGTGTAGATTGACAATGAAGACCGCTCGCTGCACCACTAATATGGAGACAACATCATCGAAACCTTTGATGTCAAAAAAGGACTAGACAAGGTGATGCGCTGTCAAGTGACTTCGTCAACATCATACCCACTTGAATAAATTGCGGGAAAGCCAACACCAGGTGTACAATTTTTTTAAAAGCCTTTTTCCATACGCTGATGGTACTGACATCTTTGACAGAGCACATGTTAAAAATTATGGCATCGCATACCTAGTTGTGAACAGAGGCAATACTGGGACGGAGACCCCCCACCTTCGGCCGTCTATCCGTTGCTTGCCTACAAGCAATATTCTTATGGGGTGGCAAATGCTAAGTGCGTTAGTATATTGTTGCATAGAAATTCGTATTGACAAATGTCACGTTACTTCAAAAATTCCGGCTCATCAACACACTAGTGTATTGCATATAGGCAAAGTTGCTGTCAGCGTGCTTAGAATTTTATCCGTTAAATTTGAAATTATTCGATACGTGTGGATATCTTTTATTTTTTTTTAGGAATAAGTGTACTTTCGCTCAAAATAGCTATTTGTGAAAAATTTACAACGTAGATTGGTTGTAGGAAACTAAAAACAATTTAAACGAACTTTCATCAGTTTTTTAAGAAAAATCCTGAAACCAAAGTCAATGATATCCAAAAGTGGAAAATAGACAACCATTTTTGTCCTAATATATTTGTAGAATTTATATAAAACATCTCTTTAGATAGTTTTATTTTCCAAAAAAATTATACTGTTCGCCTTTTAAAAATATATATAAACTAGTCCATAGCATTCAGTAATTCTCAAATGTGGTATTCCCGGATTCTATCGCACATTTCGCAACGGTTGGCAGCGGTTGGCAGCTTTTATTCTCTATTTTTTGTATATGACATGGATATCACATGGATCCTTAATTGATATACACCGATATAAAAACAAAATGGCGAATTAGAAAAAAAAAAAAAAAACTTGAGGAGGCAAGAGGATTGCGAGTTGGGGGTCTCAGTATTGTCTTTGGCTGTGAATGAGGACTGAAACATGAATAACGCTGTCAGCAATCAGCGGGACGACAGCTCCAATTGAAGGGAAAGTACAATATTTCTGCCATAGTTAGCCTACCCACACAGAGGTCCTTATTTCTCATGTAAAGGGGATTGCAAATTAAATTTTAATAACTTAATATGTACTCGTATATTTGTCTTTTAGTAGGTCCAAAAATCAGCTTCCAATATGCAGAACCCCAACTCATTTTTTGTATACTACCGCGCTAAGATGTTCTCTTGAAAACATATCCACATATTAGGTAGCTAGTTCCAAACAATTGTCTAGATTTTTTTTTTAAACATTTTTCCTCAACTCAACGCATTCGCATCCATTACTCATATAAGCTTGTTCAATGGGGTCGCCCCCCGACCAATTGATCAAACACAAAACATCCACCACCAACCACCAAGTGGACCATAGCAAAGTGATTTTTCATTCGAAATTTTATATATCTACGAAAAAACTGTCAACCCAACCACTTGGATATTTGTTCGTTTCAAAACGTATCTCTGCCTTCTCAGATTTTGATGTGAATCATTAAAATTTTGTCATTTCGAAAAAAAAAACATGAAGAGCCCGTCACGGAGATACATCAGATCTTTTGCGAAACATATGATTGTCTCGAGGAAGAAGAAAAAAAAAATAGAAATTCCGTGAAAGACACATGGATCTACAGACGATTTCTGAATAAAATGTATGAACGACTTCAGTTAGTTAGTGTCAAGAGACTGGCAAAGTTTAGAATCCAAAAAAAAAAAAAAAAAATGAGTAATACTTTGTAAATAAAATGTTTAAACATACATCAGCAGTCGAATTTGTTTATACTTATTTTTGCTTTCGTTTTCCTCTTTGCAGATTTTCAATTTAATTTTGGATACAGCAACAAAAACCATTCGAAGACTTAGGGTAGTTGTATTTAATATCAGAAACAACAACCAAGGACTCCACCGAGACAACACGAGTTTTTTTTTTAAGGACACCGATATACAGAACGGGCAAAGGCAAAAACAAAACAATTTAAAACGGATCACTGTGAAAATCATTTTATACCTCATTACTCTGTAACAAAAATTGTATAAAGCAGATTATTAAATAGACAGTACTTAAGTGTTCAAATTTAAGTAAGTATAACTTGGGGATACGTATCCACATTAAATACTAGCTAATGCTTTTATTTTTTCTCTTGCAGTTTATTTAGTGTAGATCGCATTTTATCTGTGTGTGGTGTGTTCGTGTGGGTGATCAACTAAAACTTAGCTTCAAGCAGCATCAGCGCAACGCAACACATAAACCAAAATAATAGTCAACAGAAGGAAAATAAAAACAAAAGAAAAAAAAAACATACAAAATGACGATGAGTACAAATAATTGCGAAAGTATGACATCATACTTTACCAACTCTTACATGGGAGCCGAAATGCACAGCCATTATCCCAGTAATGGAGTAACTGATCTCGATGGCCAACAAATGCATCACTATAGTCAGAATCCGAACCATCAGGGTAATTTGCCATATCCAAGGTTTCCACCGTACGATCGAATGGCATACTATAATGGTGGTGGTCAAGGGATGGAACATCAGGGTTATTCACGGCCAGACAGTCCATCGAGTCAGGTCAGTGGTGGTTTGACACAAACGCAAACGAATGGTGGACAAATCGTACCACAGAATCAACCGCATACACAATCACAGCCCCCGCAGCATGCACAACAGCAACAACCGGTCGTCTATGCGAGTTGTAAATTGCAAGCGGCCGTTGGTGGTGGTTTGGCGATGGGACCGGAGGGTGGTTCGCCACCATTGGATATGCCAGGACATCATATGAATACACAAATGACAATACCTCATCATATGGGTCATCCGCAAGCGCAGGTGAGTGTTTGAAATTGTTGATATGTATAATTTTTTTTTGTTGTAGTGCTATAGGGCTGTAATTAGGTCCTTTTATACTGCATGTGATTGAGGCGCAGTGGATTATCGTTTAGTGTGTCGGTCCCAGGTTAAAATCCCGCAACAACCCAAATTCCAACTCAAGGTTTTTTTTTCACTGCGCCACCTCTCGCGAACGTCTGACAAACATCCGAGAGTATAACTGTCCTGAAAGAGCTTCTCAATTAGCCGTTTGGAATCGGCATAAAATTGTAGATCCCTTCCATTCGTTCCCAAAATTTAAATCTCACACAAAGCGAATGGTTGTGAGAAGCTAGGCCTAGGGTCCCTACGGACCTGTTGCGCCATTTATATATACCTATATAGATTGAAATATTTCCTTGAAATTTGCTAAGTTCGATAATTATTTTTGTGTTGATTGCCGCCGACAGATGACAGTTATGACAACAATTTATTACTCCTGATCTTGACATAAATGTCTCATCAGACTTAAAAGAGTTACAACATCAAATGACTGATCAATCACCCGCACCCGCCAGACTTACTGGGAAAGTGAGAAGTATTTTCCACATCTACAGCTTCGAACTCTATAGTCGTTTTATCGCGTTTTCGAACATCTACTGTACGACGAGGATAGATCTTGTTCATAATAACGTAACCCTGTATGAACATACTGAAATTGATGAAATAGCCGTGGCTGACTTGGTCCGATAAGTTGGGTTTACTACCCTATGGATGAACGAGATAGACCATCCGTTTTGTAGCCATATGTGGCTTATCCACAAAGGACAACTGTACTAAGATTGCAACTTTCTATAAACTGATCCATGGGTGTCGCGTTGGTTTTCAATCGTTGCTTAGGGGTGTGCTTTTTTAACAGTGAATAATGACGACCAAAAAGGCGATTTGAAAGATAAAAATGATAGATTTGACAGTTTAAAAAATTTGGCGATAAGAAGCACCAGCATCTAACAGCATCTTTGTTAAAGTGCCAAAGTGTAGACGCAGTATCAACTTATATAGCCGAGGCATCTGTGCAGCACCAAATGGCCATATAGAAGCAACCTGCGTCACCTATATACACTGGCCTATAAATTCATGGGTGGAATCCTGTAAGGAAATTTGCGATAGTCTCAAATATCACTGAGAACTGTCGGCGACAGTTTTTGACAAGTTTCTAGTTGCTCGTGATGATCTTACATTCGGAGGAGGACGTGTCAATTCTAAGGCCTCCCAATTAGTGAAGACTTTTTGGAGCCTTCAGTTAAAAACTGAAAATAAATATTAAGAAAAAAACCGTCCAAAACAGTCCAACAGTCGCTGAATCTCTATGACAATCTTACTGTCATTTTTCTGAATATTCGCCAAAGGATAAAATACAAAAATTGTGTTTCCTAATTTGGGAATATTTCAGTTCTTGATCTTGATATGATTTCACTGTTGGTGACTTCAGGTAGATGCGAGTTCATCATGACTCGTGTTGTGTAACTTATCAGTTCAAAAAATTCGTCCATTTAACAGTCTATAGCTTCGCTTACAAGATGTATGACACACATACCTAACCATTTGCCTTTTGCTATACGCAAGCACAACTTTGACAAACCTTTTTCGTTCTTCCATAAATACACCGATTGGAATTTTAATTAATTTAAATTTATTTAGCATACCTTCAGCGAACTGCAAAGGAAGTATGGTATTTCCGATTCTCTTACGAGTATGTTATTCAAAAACCATGCTTTCGATATTTGAATTCGATGTAGGTATTCATAGCTATTATATGCAGTCTCTAAAAAACACTTACCTAAGACTGATTTGATCTTGCTATCACAAAATATGTGTAAAGATTACTTAACCAATGTCTTTTACAATACCTATATGTCAGGTATAAAATTCAAAATTGTCGCTCTCATACCAAACGATATGTTTTTTCCGTAAATCCTTTGAAATTTTAAATTTACTGTACCCCAATTTCGCCTTCCCTTAGAACTATATCCTCGTCAAACTTGTCAATTATTCTTTTGTAAACCTTTTAAAAAAATATAAACAATTCGACTCGATATCCAAAAAAAAAATGTTCCCCATCTTATCTTATTTTATAGTTGGGTTACAATGAGGTCGGCGTTCCTGATGTTGTTCCTGAGGTAAGACTTCATAACTCTTTAAATGTTGTTAGTAACTAATTTTATTTTCCAACAAAAAGATTCTGTTTCGCTCTATGGGGAATCTTTTTTATTCTTTCGTTTCGTTGTTCATTTTTCATTTGTCCAAAAATGCAATCTATATTATTGTTATACTGTTACCGTATTACTTCTATTCCCGTTGTCTAATTAGAATCTGAAGGGTTTAAGACACTCGGTTCTCACTTCGAATGCTGCATGTAGCTCCAAACAAATAAGGCACCTCTCCGAAGTGAAATCTTTATGTAATTTGTATGTTTATATTTTTTTTTCCTCGATTAGACTGTAATTATGGTCAATTAATTACCCTCATATAAGACACACACTTAGTTCAGTCTAACAAACGACAACGGGAATAGAGCCGATTCGATACCTTTTTGTAGAGTAAAAATTTAACCACCCAACATTTACCTACCCAATCAATAGGTTCATCAAAATCACCATAACATGGGTATGTACCAGCAAACAACCGGAGTACCACCAGTCGGTGCACCACCACAACAAATGATGCATCAGCAACCGCCACAAATGCATCAGGGTGGTCAGGGACAACAACCACCAGCGCAAAATCCAAACACACAATCGTCAATGCCTTCACCTTTGTATCCATGGATGAGAAGTCAATTTGGTAAGTTTGATTTAACAAGAGACTTGAAAGTTGTAGCTTCTAGTTTGAATTTTTCATTTATTTTTTGATTCGTAGTTAAAGTAGTTTTTTTTTCGTTTTGTTCTTAAGAATTATCAAAAAAAAAAAAAACACAATTTGGGAGATTTATTTTTGTGGGCTGTACTGTTGAAATACGAAGTGGTTTTGGCATTGGGTAAACTTAGCGAGAATTTCGTTCTAGTTGGATTTATTGTTTCTTTTTGTTGGTTTTTTTTTTTTTCCTATCTTGCTGTGTAAATCTTATTTGATAATTTTATTTCTATTATTTTCGGTACATAATAGCACTGTTGACAATGCGCGATATGGGTGCCAATAATCATTTTTATAGAGTCAAGGCTCATAATTTTGTTTTAAACTGTTTTGCAAATAGAGAACTTTTGTTCAACGGCGAGTTGCTCATTCGAAGAATGAAACAAAAACAATTGTTCACAAAGCTTAGTGCACATTTTTAGCGTCGAAGTATCCACAATATTGAACTTTTCCATATAAAAACAGTCTGTGACTTCCTTTAAATTAAGGCGATTGTTAAAATTGGGTTTTGGATAGTATTAAATTTTTTTTTTGAGAAACCACGTGTACTACCGTGTAAAAAGAAGTACAAAAACATTTAAGAAATAGAACACTTTATTTAAATGGTCACTCTGTTGATAGAAATACTGATTAACTAGATCGTTAACATCCATTACATGAGCTTTCTTTGGCCAATAATAATATTCATACAAAGCTTTCAGTTCAAAGGAGAGGTAAATGAATTGAGTTAGAATATAAGTAATACATGAGAGAAAATATGTAAGACAAAGAGTTGCCATTGCTTAATTTTTAACAGATAGTATGACCCAAAGTATATTCAAGTTTACTATACTGCGGCTTGTAAGGCTCTTTGTTCGTTTAGCAGAAAAGCGCATCTTTACACACAGCCCAAAAATCTGTGGGCAAGTCGTACGTATCTACTCGAAAAAAAATATTCACAAAAGATTTGAACCACAAGCCAACTTATCTCTCAGATATTTCATTCAACGTCTTTTTGTGATAGATGTCTCAATTTAAACCATGGCACCTATCTGCTTGAAATCATTTTTAGTGTCTTGGCTACATTTTATTTTTCAAACTCGCAATAGCCAAATTGTCCATATAAATTTGCATTTTGAAATATTTAGTGTGAAGATTAAAAATGATTTTTAGTAAGGCCCATAGACCTCTAGCTACATTAGCTCTTTTTATTATCAGCCATGATCTACATTTATATAGATCATCGATTTACATGCACTTACAACAACAGCTTATGATCCTGCTTCTCATCGAGATCATGAAGCATGATCTGAAAATTATTTCTACTATTGTTCGCAGCGCTGTTTGGCGTTGTTTATTTCATTCTTGAATGTTGGGGTGCCTGTAAACGATAGCCACACAGTCACGCTTCCAGACTAAAAAATTCAATACTCTTCATAGCACAAAAAGTCAATAAGCATTTTTTCGCATCCAATAAATTTCCCGTCCTTGGAGATTTTGCTTTTTAATTCTGTAAAGGTATGATAAGCCCAGCGAAATATTCCATAATTTTTTTAAGTAAATGTTTCATAAACATTAATTTATTTAACAAAAAAAAGTTCATGAAATGTTTCGCAGTTCGTAAATAATTATTGTTTTACAAGTTTCCCGGCAGAAAGGTGAGAGTTGTTTTTTGTTTTTACATAAAGTATAAATGTCCAGAAAATCTTGGAATATCTAATAAAAAATGTAAGCTAGCAGGCTGCATAAATTTAAATTATTTTCAAAACTAATTATTGGGAAAAATATTTGTTTTTTATCACAAAATATTGCAGAAAAATGTAACTGCACCTGTTTTCGCCGAATTTTTTGGATAAATAGCTTTAAATTTATGTGAAGTGACGATTTTATTTTATTGTGTGTGTGCAGAAATAGAACTACATATCGTATCATTATGAAAAGTATAATGCTTTTCCAATCTAGCGGACCATAATGTGAAAACAGCTGGTTTTCATTATATTTCGAACTATTAGTTCTTAAAAAACTCTTATTTATTTGATTCATATGGCAACACCCCCGACAAGCAACTGAAATGTCACATCATATTGTGGTGGTGGTGGCTGGTGGCATGGTCGTCTTTTGAAAGCAACTGTTGCAACAACTCGAAAATAAAATTTTTCTATGATCCGTATGGTTTTATTTTTGTGATCTGATTCAGATCAGATCACGCTGATAATAAAATACGGCTATTGCATCATTTCAGAAGCGGGTATATAGATGACTTGGATGTGGATGAGTTGCATATGCAATGACCATTTGATGACTCAGTGGATTCTATCGGAAATTACTCCACAAATGTAACTGTACTCTACACACTACACACTACACAGTTCTAGGCGCAGAAATTGTTTGTTTTGTTTAGAAGAAAGCGTCCGCAATTTCTTTGGTTTCCAAATAAGAATATGCACATAGAACTATGCATACAAAGACTCACTTATATCATATCCCTGAATACACGATTAGTCCCACATATATGGGGTTAAATTACAGCATCCGCAATCGAGTACCTACTAAGTGACCGATTTTATTGTTTTAATGTAAAATACACAAAAGACGTTCGAATATGCGCGAATTCGACCTCTGGTTACACGTCTGATTTATTTTCATTGCATTTTTCCAACTCAGCGAATAGACTTGTATCAAGCACAATTCTAATTCTAGTATTAGGTGTGATCAATCAATTACGTGTAATACCTCTGTATAAAAATCCGACGATCTAACTCTCATTGCAATCACAAAATGTCATTCAAATCCATAAAGCACAGACTGGTATAGAAAGTCGAAGGAAGAATTATTTTCCTTCGAAAAATATCCACAGTCCTTTTCTTTTCCACATCGATAATATCCATCGTCACTGCCAAAGTAGCTATCTACAACCAACAACAACTCTGATGATGATGATGATGATAATGCTTGCGGTAACTGTAGTTACAAACACTCTGCTTTTCCTACTGGTGGGTCATAAATTTTAGCGACGTTCAACAAATTTCCCAGCAACAAGTGGCTCATTTTGTGGATATCTTGATAAAATATCCTCGCCACTTGAAATACCCTGGCAAAAAAGGAAAGAGACAAGCCGGAAAAAAGAGTTAACACAGACAGAGACCGTAAAAAAACAGGAGAGGAGAACAACAACTGCCATTGCTACTCCTGTTGTTTTCAATTTAATCTTCAATATTTATTTATATATTCTCGCTGCAAGCTTCTCTTACCGCCCGTTATAAAATCCCATTATTCTATGCTTACCAGAGGAGACCTTCCTCCCAAATGGTATGAATAAAATCAATACGAGTTCAAATTGAAAGGGATTCTAAAAGTTCAAAGCATCATCACCTTGGTAGTTTTTCATCTTCCCTCCCGCATAGTGCAACATAATCTTCCATGCTATACTGATATGTATATATATGTAACGGGTTTTTTTTTCTTTTTCTTTTCGAGTAAACCAACCCCATGCAATGCACTCGTCAACTTTTATATTTCACTTTAACTTTGTGCTGTTATATCCCCTAGTGCAGGGACGACTACAAGTAGGTGGCTCAAAATCCCAACATCCTTTACCCTTCCGAACATGGTGGGCTTCTACTGTATAGAGATTTCTTTGTGGAATACGTCGTGGTATAGGGTTTTGCTATCCCCCCGGGATACTTCATTGCATTTTTATTTCGTGAAATAAAAGCTTAAGTAAGGACTTACTTTTAAGAAAACTTGTAGTACATTTAAGTCCAACCGTTGATCCCGTATTTTCTTTCGTTCACAGTTTCAGTTCTTCAACTTCAAGATCCTTTCATAGATTTACGAGTTTACATGAGTACAGAAATGGATGTAGGTAGGTATATCTATGTGTGCACTGTAAAGATAGATTACTCTGGCGGTGTGTGCTTATAGCAGCGAATGAAGTTGAGGGAATGAGTGTTTTTGGAAAATCTTTTCTTAACTTTAAGGCACTCGAAGAGGTGCAATGAAAAGGGAGTGTGCATCTATATGAAAATCTATTCATTTAGACTTTAGAGGAAAGGGTGAGAAAAATAAGCTTTAGGTAGATACTCGTACTTTCATGATATGCCAATCCAATTCAGAGAATGGTAGTAGATGTACATATAGTCCAGATAGGTGTGCAGTTTTTTTTAGCAACTGACAACAATATACAATGCACAAAAATCCAAAATGGTTTAGGGAATTGACATTTTCAAGTCCACAGAAGTACCTATAGTACCTAAATCATTCAAAGGCTCCTTTCAAGGGAAGTTTAAAATTCTTGCAAAGGTTTTGTAAACTGTATAGGTGAAACAAGCAAGGTGGACACCGACCAGTCAAACTGATTTGAAGTTGAGTGCTTTTAGAAATAATATAATCAAGTGTCATCGATGTCGCGTAAAGGGCCCCCACTATCACTATACTACCTTTTAACCTAACCTAGCCTAAGGGAGCTTTGTCTTCTTTGATGATGTAATTCTACTTAATGAATGTGTGTTTGAGACGAGCCTTTGGATAGTGAAAGGCTTCTTTATTTATAAACAGATCTTTACGCACATAGTCCAATGTATGTTAATTTAGAGGGCGCCTTGTGAAAACTTACGATACAACCTCTCGACTCTCTAGATTTTCAAGGCCAATTGTTTTTAATAACCCGAGAAATATGATTACATAAAATCACAAGGTAAAGGTCTAAAGCACGTTATGGAAACAGAAGACCTTCTTCGAGGAACAACCACTTTTTCAAGAAGTTATATGATAGAAGCTTTAACTTTGTGTCTTAAATAATTCCCAACCTATCCGGATCTTTTAGGTGCACGTGGAAAATGAAGCAAAGCCAAATACAATTCAATTGGGATTGAAAGAAAATCGTCATCATTTCAACGTTTAGCTGAGCTCTAATAAGCTGTAAGAGTATATATTTCTAGTATCATAAAACATTCTCCAATAATGAAGCGCTTTTCTAGCATAGCTACGTTTAAGCAACATTTTTCTCATGCTGGTAGATATTTTCAGCAAATAAAATGCCTTCTTTGGGGTGCATTCTCGCAATTCTCGGAGTATTTGAAAACAAATGCAGTAGGCATTATTGTCAATTTAATTTGTTAGAGAATATTTTTTTGCAAATCTATACACGATGCCGATTTGAATTATTAGTTTTCATTACATTATAGGTAGGTAAATTGGTGTCCTTGAAGAAATTTTGCCACAGCTTCACTTAGACCATCAGTTGGGTCAGTTGGGTCAGTTGAAGGACATTATTATTCGTGATATACTGCTCCAGAAAATTCCAGATAATGTACAAGCTTGGTACACAAAATTCCCCGAAGTTGTCGTCAGGCATAGCCATTTAAAGCCAGAAGCTAGGCTCTCTTATACCTAACGGCGTTGGTATAAAACTGGGACCCATTGGTTGTATTACCCGAAATTGATGTTCCATTTATGTAACTTATTTCAACGATTAGGTAGATATATATGACTAACCCCAGGACTGGCTCCTCGCAACCAAGTTCTTCCGAGCAAATTTTAGTTTTCAGACTGAACCTAGGAAAGGATATAAATTCTATGATTATGATTGGGAAGAAGCCGATTTCTCTCCCATTGAGTAGGTACAGAATATATTAGAAGCAAATTAATTTATGTTCCTAAAGATTTTGCCATTGGTCTAGAGCTCAATGATCATCCTATATTGGTCAATAACTTAAAACACGTTTGTTGACACAACACAGTCTTACCGTTCGATTAACAACTAAAACTAACTGACACCAGCCCAATATAAACTTGTAACCTAAAACTTCAAAACCCGACTGCATTCAAAAATCTGTTAACAATAACTTGTTATACGCTTGCGCCACCAATGCCGCAAAATGTTGTCAAGGCATTTAAAGATTACCCAACCCCAAAACGACTAATGACACATTCTTTCGAATCAAAAATAATAAAGCATAAACAAGCCCAGCAAATAAAACCTTCTAACTCCGAATTCATGTTACAACTTAATTGAAACGTGGAGGCCGGTATAAAACACACAATCGTAGTACGAAAACAAATCCCTCCCGAAGACTTCTTTTGTCCTCCGACTTACATACAATCGAATAAAAGTAAAAAATTATATTAAGATAAAAACCCAACAACACAAGAAATGTGTATAAGCCATAAGAGTTGTAAAAAAAAAAAAACCGTCACCGTCACGATATAACTCCCTCACCTCAGTCCCCATCCCTCTGCAACGATATCACATGAAGTTGTTCCACGGTTGCTGCCTCTGCAACAACACCTCACAAGCGAAAACACTAGGATTTCTGTCCCCATCCATTCGCACACAATCAAAGTGTCTGTCCCCGAAAAAAGGGCTAAAGGATAAGAGTAAGAGCCATACCATGGTCAGCGCTCGAGAGTGTAAATGAAAACCTCTTTTGATATCAGAAATTCTGCGTGTATCTAAAAATCGTTTCTTTTATTTGCTCTGTTCGTTTGCCTGGTATATTCACGGAGGCATTTAAACCCGCACCGTAACGTACGCTGGATAAGGCATAAGGCTTTGAGCGGGATGGACAAAAAAAAAAACCGTGTACCAGAGATTAATAAATTGATGGCATCCATTGCATATAACATGTAACTAATGGCGGTAATCAATTTTGCTTTACATCTCAATCTGCTTTTGGCTCCGCTGTTCACTCTATACACCGTCGAAATAAAACCAAAACAATCCACTATACCCGCTAAGAGAGAACAAAAAAAAAATCAGAAAAAAAGGAAAAGATGGAAAATGGAAAAAGGAATCATACATCCAACAGTGTAGTAGAGGGACAGACGAAGAAATAAAAATGTTATAAGGCAACGCTACAAAACGGGGAAACGATGTTATTATAAAAAGCCCAAGACCCCAGACCGAACACCCCCCCTCCCCCCTTCAATAATGTTTCTGATACTCTAAGGTGGTTGTATCAAACACCCCCCTTCGATATCAGTTTTATTATTTCTACCACTTCATTATACTCGACGGTGTAGGGTAAGCTAGCTGTGTTCCAAAGCTGCAGCGATGAGAACTTATTGTTTTACTGCTGTCGT
This sequence comes from Cheilosia vernalis, assembly GCA_949126925.1. Taxonomy (NCBI): domain Eukaryota; kingdom Metazoa; phylum Arthropoda; class Insecta; order Diptera; family Syrphidae; genus Cheilosia; species Cheilosia vernalis. The sequence goes on along the minus strand of OX421358.1, from coordinate 96,013,622 downwards.
GTTGTGAAAATCTGCCAGATAGTGTATGCACTATAATATCCCTCGTTCGTAGCATTTCATTCATTTATGAAGCCGGTTTGGTGGACCTAATTTCGGGCGATCTTAGGTTCGACGACAAAACTATCTGACAGCGGGCACAATAAAGTCTAGATTAGACGTGTTTATTGAACTCGTTCCTGAAGCTCAGTAGGGTTCTTAAGACCCAGTGAGACGCCAGTTGATGCAATTTGGCTATTAGAAATATCTGTGCTGCAGTGCACACGCTTTTTTGTTACTTCCCCAAATTCAACTGTACAAATTTCCTACCGCAGACCTTCAATTCTTCTATTTAATTAATTTTGTTTAAGGTTCAGGGATTGGCATGCAATACTCCAATACCTATTCTGCGAGAAAGCAAATATACTTACTGAAAGGCAACGTGTAGGTAAGCAAAACCGAATAAACCAATGCCAGAAACTGTTATTGGAAAAGTTGTTGTTATTGCTAGAGCTTTCAACTCACAGCTTAGACGTTGATGCATAAATCTTCAAAGGAAAGCCCCATCTGATTATTGTTGGGACGAAATGAGCTACTCAACTAGTGAACTTAAATCCATTGAAATACCCTATATCTAGCCAACTCACCAGAGTCCATTTTTTGAAGAAGTTCAGTCGACAACGACACAGGAGCTATTTCTACTTTAACAACTGCTCTTAGGAAGCTATGATCAAGTACAGTTCCATCGTTAAAATTTCAGTTCTCCTTCGAACTAGTTCACTTTTCAGTTCAGAGGCAGATGTATAAAACTTCAATGTGATACCTTACATTTGGATACGAATAACTGGACTATGAGATCAATATGCATTGAACCACCTCGTTGCCATTGAAGCTATACCAAAACACTGAACTATATTTCCCTCTTGAATTGTAAAAGGGTTACAGCAGGAAATACCTACAGTCTTGTATGGCATCCGGAGCAGAAACTAAAAAAAAAAAAAAAAAACATAGGGTACACCACTATGCCAGTGCGACATTTTCTATACACTTTTGTTGTATTTCCATTTTTGGTGTTATCATTTTTTTGCCGCCACTTTGTTGGTATAAAACATAAAACCTCCCATGAAACCCCACCGTACTCGTTCGCGTTTTATACTCGTCCTGCCAAGATGGCAAATAAATGTTAAGTTGTATAAACTATCACGTCTTTAGGCACACGAGCTCAACGGACATCGGTCATCCGGTGCCTGTTGGTATACGAGCAGGTACTTGTAGTTCGCATTTTTGCACAGAGCTCGAGGTGTGGGTATTAAAAGATTCAATGCAGGGATTTTTCGGTGCACGAAAACAACATTAAGTGGTTCATTGTTGGTTGCTTCCTGTTGCACTAAGTTGCCAGCGCAACGAGCCATAGAATATAAGAGATTTCAATTTAACCATTTGTTTGGGGCGAGATTTGTCTTAATTTCTATACCCACGAAGAGACAGATGAAATCTTATGTAATTCCGTGAATTGGAGGAAAATCCACCAGTCAAAGAAACACTTAACACAGAACCATGGTATGGCTGCGTGCAGGAAGTCGCAAATGGGAAACGAAAACAAGGACTCAAATTTCAGTATCTATACCCATGAATGTGTCAACTGCACGAATAGCATTGCTAACAGCGGCTATTTTGAGTCCCGGTCCCAGTCATACAATTAGAATTGTCTTCGATTTGATACGGTCATAAATTTCCTTTCAGAGAATTACACAAAAATTGGCGACAATTGCTGAGACTGCGAGGCCTCTCCTGAGGATAATGTGTGCTCTGAATTTGTTCCAAGAATTCAATTGCGAATCGACTAACAACAATAGGGATGGGTGTTGTGTTTGGTATCCTTTCTGTGAAAGGTTTGCTGAGACTGGCAAAATTCAAATTGTCTTTGGGACTGATTGCATATAGGGGTATGTAATAGGGGTTAAGAATGGCAAAGCAAAATGGATCGTGCAATTGTCACGGTCATAAATCTTGGTCAATCAATGTCCAACACGCAGCGGGATGGATATAGTCGCACAGCAAACGTGGGGTTCTTTGTGTTTTGAGTCTATTCCGATGTTTGGCAGATCAGGGATGTGTATGTTGCTGCATGTCCTACCTAAGTAGCAATAATTGCACTGGCTGTGGAAAGCCCCCAAAATTACAACAGACACTCATCTTTGCTGTGGTGGAAGTGCGAACTTTAAATTAAAGAAGACTTGCGTCATAGATATTATATTCAGTCATCAAGGATGGCGGTTCACTACGGCTTGGGGTGTTCTCATAGGTTCATTAGTGGTTTGAATTGGGTAACTTTTGAGAACATTGCCAAGGCGATGGGGTTTTGAAAACAAGAACATAAACTTCGGTGCGATATACTTGAAGATATTCTCCATAGCTACCTATGAAGATGCAAAATGTTCTCCAGAGTACATCGCTTGTTCTATCCTTTGTTCTACCTCACGAAGAGCTGTCCCCGTAGACATGTCTGGACATCTTCAGGGTAAGTCTCTCTTAAGTATCGTGAAGAATGCAAATTAAAGCTGCTCAGTACTAATATTGTGAGTTTTAAGAGTCTTAAAGTCCTTTGCGAACTTCTAGGACGTACACAACTTACACTCTTCTACAAGTCTGGAGGATATAGCTACCCATTAGCGAAGTAAAACCCTTCTCCATGTGTTTTTATAGCACTATCAGTGTTACCTTGTTATTGACCTGCAAGATTCTTTCTTCGATTACAGTTGTATTTCCCGTATAGGTTGCACATTTTCATTTCATAAGGAGTTCAAACAATTCTTCAGTGGAGCCGGCTTGAAGTATTCTTTTCCTTGTTGATGTCTCTAGATTTGCACTACTCTGCCCAGTAGCACCTATGTCTTGACATTTTTCATATCATTTGACATAGTTTATTACAGTTTTAATGGAGTTAAGTCGTAAGCAACTCACAGCGAAAATTCCGACCTGCCAAATATCCGACACCATGTCAAACGTTTTACGTTTGCGAGCCATTCATTGAGAGATTCAAGACTCTCATGGCGGCGCAAACCCCTAATGAAAATATCAAATCCTTCTGCTGCAGGTTCATGCGGATTATTTTTGAGTCTCCTGCTGTTTGTTTGATATAAGTCTTTTTCTGTCTGTCTGCGACAAAGAAACCAAAGCCATCAGCAAAAAATAAACTCATCGCAGCTTGTCGCTGTCCTTCCTTTCATGAATGTGTTTCGCTGGGGCATCCGTATTTAGTTTGTTGGTGGAGTAGAATGTAAATAACTGAGAAATGATTTTATTTGTTCACTTCCCAACACTCATATGAAAGTTTGAGTGGTAGAGGTCAAAACGAGGGGATGAACAGTAACTACAACAAAACAAAAGGATTTTTTGTTTTCGGTTTTATTATTTTTTTTTTCGAGAACATTTCATCATTTCCGTTTGTATTTTGTCCCCAACTTTCTTTCAGTGCGATATGTTCTGTTTTCATTTACCACACTCATGTCCCTAAGGAGTAGAAGGTTTGACGGTGTTTTACTTTATTACTATTTTTTTTCTCACTTTCCTGTATACTTTTTGATTCTGTTGAGTAATATTCTTTCTGTTACTTTCTGTTATTTTTGTTAGTTCAATTTTGGTGCTTTGTATTTTTCTATTATGTTGTGTGTGTGAATGAATTCCATTCTCGTTGTGTCGTTTGCTAAAATAGAAAAATAGAAAAAAAAAAAAACAAATTCATACCATATTCCCATAACAATATCTACATATACATTTTTACATTATTTTTCATGTCCATGTCCACTCTCTCAACTCAAAATTGGCACTGGGGCGAATATTCAGGCGGTGGCGCATGTGGAGGTAGGATTTCCTTAAACCATTTCCATTTAAAAACAAAAAAAAAAAAAATATCGTAGATATTTGCAGTGTGTATTTAAAAAGTTCTTTTATTTCTTTAAATTGTTTGAAAGATTTAAATTTAACAAGCTTCCTCTGTCGAGGCGGAGGTAGGAGGCGGACTGTATATACCTATAAGAATTAACGCACATCAAGTGCTGCTGGTTTTTTTTTCCTCGTTTTGTGTTGGCCAATCTTTCATGACAACAGCTGAATTTTGATTCGGACCCAAGCATCCATCGCATATGTAAAGAGGCGGACGAGGGTTTGTGTGACTGCTGCCCTCTGGCTACATTCGTCTGTTGTAGTTGAGTTTTATTTTTTTTTTTATTTTTCGTTTGCCTTCTTCCCACAGAAATGTTCGTTTAGAAATTACATTTGGGATGGATATGTATATACACATACCAACACATGAACAACACCCAGTGTTAAATCCCCGAAAAACTAAAGCCATTGGGAGAAGTATGGGACCCATGTCAAAATATTTGACAGCTGACTAAAACATGCCATGCGATACTCGCCGATGAGTCCTTCTTTTTTTTTTTTCTCTCTCTTTCACTCGACTTGGGAGTGTTTGTTGGAAACCAGATCCTGAATAGAGAAAAAAAAATATGAAACCCTTAGGAAAAAAAAAGAATTTGAAGGTTGGCCACTTCTCTACCAGAGAAAACCAGCATCAGGCGGACATATTTCTCATTTTGAAATTTCCGTTTTTGACGAGCGTGTTGCCTATGCCTCGGTTGTCGGTTGTCGGTTGTCCCCCCGCCCAAATGATATCTAACTTTTCACTTGTTCTCGTTCTTGTTATCCTGGATCTAGATTCGGGTTCGAGAGACAGCTCCTCGGTGGAGTTATTTTTTTTCTATTGTTTAAAAATAGACTTTTAAATTAGTTTCCAGAATTCTATTTGTTATTTCTAAGTGCTTGACCTTAGTATAATATGAACCTAGGTTAAATTGTTTTTAATTTTTTGGTTTTTATGTCTTTGATAATTATCAGAACTTGTATTTTTTTGTATATTAAATGAGATAACTTCACCTATGTAGTTGGAATATTAAGGTGGAAACTGAAAAATTCCACGAAGTGTATTTTATTCTTAAAGTAGGCTTTGCTATTGAGCATCACTATAACCGCAATCAGAAAAGTGCTTCTATTTTTGACACACTAAAATCGCACAATTTTACAACATAAGCTTTAGCTCCACTCATACCTTATGTTTCAGATAACGAATAGCTATGTCAAAAAGCTATGTTTGGTACATTAGCAGAAAATGTACGTTTGTTTTTTTTAGAGAGACCTGTCATTTTATTGGCACCACTTTCATTCAGCAGTAGACATCACTATTTTATTGGTCCAAATAACTTGCAATACATCGGACACTTAATTTGAAACCAACTGCGAGAAAAAAAAATGCTGCGTTTTTTGATAACGAATTGTTGTGTTTTTGAAAGTCGTCAATTTTGTAGGAAAATCCTGTAGGTAGTCCTCTTTCCAAATTAACAAAAGAGGAATGCATTTTTTCAGGACAAACTGTCGAAAGGGAAAACGTGTGCCCATGACGCAGTATTGTGCTAACGATTCCCCCACAAGTGCTGTGCGTGTTCTCTTATTTTCTGCGTCTCACTATAAACTTCTATTTCAAGGGCAAAGGTAATCTCTTAAATTCTACAGCAAAAGGAAGGAGCCATGCAAATGTCACATATTAGCATTTTCATTTCATCTACAACCCTGGGTTATAAATATTCTGGAGAAGGAGAATGCATTTTCTACCCCTCAAACGGTCCCACCCTGCCAAAAGGTCTATGGCACTAGCCTCTAACTAAACACTTTTATTCTTTTGAGAGAACAATGATATCGTCACTCAAACCCACGCAATTCGCTTATACATGTCCAAAAGAAACCTCGCAGGAAAAAGTGGTTGTGAAAAGCTATATGTTCAGGACACAATGCTGGTTCCACCTTTTATTTTACATGGGTCAGCAGATCACTGTATACCTATACTACTTGGGTCTTGTAGCTAAAACATTTTTATCTTTCGCATCGACATGCCTCTACCCCGCTATGGTGAATCAGGACGTTAAAAAAACTTAAGCATTTAATATCTAATAATAATAATAGTTGGCGCAACAGGTCTGTAGGGACCCAGGGCCTAGCTTCTCGCAACCATTCGTTTTGTGTGAGTTTTTATTTTTTGGAACGAATGGAAGGGATCTACAATTTTATGCCGGTTCCAAACGGGCCGATTGAGAAGCTCTTTTATGACAGTTATACTCACAGATGTTTGTCAGACGTTCGCGAGAGGTGGCGCAGTGAAAAAAACCCTGAGTTGGAATTTGGGTTTTTTGCGGGATTCGAACCTGAACCCCTCGCATAGTAGTCCAACACACTAACCACTAGGCCACTACGACCACTGCATTTAAGTCGCAGATTTAATTGACACCAATATTGAATGAAAAAATATATTCGGTGCTAACACAAATTCCTCTTTCTTGAGAGAGTCAGTCCAAAAATTCCCGTCAATGCCACCGCAACTTTTTGCTGTCCGAAAGTCAATACCATTCCTACAAAGGCAATTCATTTTTTGACAAGCACACGACGCAAGGCCCTCTCCTTGTTTTTACACCGTGACTCATCAATAGAGAACTAACAGCTCCTAATGGCTTCTAATCTGACTTGAAACAAATCTACACTTTTTCAATCCCCAGGTACAGATACCCATGCAATGCGATTCTGTGTTTTTGTTTTAGCATTTTTTGTGCGCACATGATCGCGCCTCAAGGCAACCGCTTCTAAACCTTAATCTTCCCGTAGAACTGATATAAATTATCCAAACATTTACTACGATTATTTATGCTGAGCCATTCGATGATGAATATGCATTAAAAGAAATCCCGCGCCACACACATAATCACATTAGGTATGTGCTCGCGCCGCACACGCTTAATTTCCGCAATTAAAAAATCATTTTCTTCGCCAAAAGCTACCTTCTCTGTGCCATCATCTTGTGGAATTTTTTTTTTTATAGATTTTTTGCGATTTATTTCAACAACAGTGAGGAGTCCCTTTTTGCCATTGAAACATACGTAAGTGATATTAATTTGTACCCCCCTGCCCCTCCCATAGGGAACACCCCTATAGTTGCAAGCGCTTAATTAATGCGAATCGAAAGCTTCAAAATGTAAATTAATAAAAATTACAACAGCTCAGTTGTCATGTGGCAACAAAACGGGTCACAATTTTCTGCAGTGATATGTGCACAACATTACGTATACCAGTATATGGTAGGTATATCCTGGCCTATAATCTGATGACGGGGTGGAGGACGGTGCCTGCTATTATTTGCTCTACGACCCACCATAGTGGGGATAATGGTATAATCGTTTATAGTATCTTGTAGATACATCATGTAGATACTTTACTATTTCATACGTTTGCACAGAAAAATGCTGCTCAATTAAAAACGAATCAAAGATCAATTTGGATTTGTGAATGTTAACACGTGAAATGTCAATAAATTAAAAGCATGTTCTCCGGCATATTTTCATCACACACATTTGTGTGGTAAGAGCGACCACCGAATGATGTTGTGCGAAAAACGTTCAAATTAAAAAACACACACACAAACGTTGCAAGACCAACTTATAATATCCATTAGATACAATTACGTATATCTATCTATATTTTTCTCGTCTTAGAAAAAAGGAAAAAAAACGCACGCACGCAATTTAATTACACTGTATAAACTCTGACCTCATTGAGAGTGTACGAGTATATGGGCATTCCCACAAAATGCGATTATTTTAATCATTTGCCCTTAAGTGAGACGAACAAAAAACAAAAAAAAAAAACACAAAAAACAACAAAATATTGTGTGTACAAATATATGATACAAATTGTAAGAAAAATGGTGGCCTAATCACTATTTAATTACAATTCTCGTATTTGGGTGGGTACTATGCCTACATACACTCATGTTTTTGTTAATTCCGATTGACCCCTGAGTGCTGCCGGTTTCAATGTGAACTTAGATGGTTGAAGGTACCTCTACCTATATCTATACTGTCGGTGGCTTGTGCAATGGACGCAATTAATATCAGCATTTCCAAACGAAATGGTATTGTTCTTGTAACTTGTATAATTCTGTTTTCTGTAGGTATAGTTAAAATGGCTTGTTCGATCTAGGAATGGAGCTGCCAATTAACATGGCTTTCTTTCAAATTACTTCCTTCAATTAGCGAGAAAATATTAATTTCATTTTGTAATGATCAAGTCCACGCTATTAAGGTTTATGTTGTGTATGGATTTCCGTCGCTATGAAGCTCGAGGTCTGTTTTAAGTTCAAAAGTTTCGGCTGAACATTCTTTCAAGATCGTCAGATAATATCTGCATATAGGTATATTTACCAATATTGATTATTCCTTAAGAACAGATGCAAATCTGTATAAGCGATATCTAGAGAAATTAATTTCCGTTCCATGAAGGTGTCATTCGCTCATTTATTGGCAAGCTGTGATTTACATGCCGAGCGATAGGTGGCGTTTATTTCAGTGACGTAGCAACACAGTCATGCCGGACTTAACTTTTAAGTAAACATATGGGCGAAAAAGTTCCACATAGGGCAATAGAAGGTGTAGGCATACTCACAACCGTTTGTGCTGTGTGAATGCGCCTTTATTGAGACTCCTTTTTCTGTTCGCTTGTTCATTATGTTGGCAGTGGTTTACATAGAAATAATAGCAGAGAGAGAGAGGAAAACTGTATACTTATAGATTGTGCAGTGGACTAATGGGATACTTGTAAGGACCGCTTGAAATTCCAAGAAGCAGTACCAATCTGTAGCTGGTATTTTTTATTTATTCTACTCATAGAACTTGCTTTGTTGTTCTGTCCTTGAAACTAAGACTAAACTTCTCTGCCCCTCTACTGGTAAAAACTGATTTCAATATGCTGCCATCATAGTCAAAGAAGTCACTTTAGCAAAAACCAGAAAAGCAGTCTTATAAAAAAACCTCAGTGGCGGCCATTGTTGCATTAAAACAGAACAGAGCTTCGGAATGAGTCGTCTTTTCCTACGTATCGGATCCTGCCGTTTTTGGCTTCAAGTTAAATTATCACAGGTCCAAACGATGTGGATAGTTCTTTAGAGTTTTAAGATTCTACGATTAAGACAAATATTCGCTTATTTCTAATGATTGTCCACAATATTTGCACTGCTTAGAGACCGTTTTACCGCTCAGATGAATGGAGTAGACCGAATTCAAGTATACCTACATGAATATTACTCAATCATGCAACGCCTTCCTTCTATATTGTTCTTAATAAAAACTTAGGTGTACAAAGGGATTTTTTCACAGTGGCACCCATTCAGTCCTGAGACCTATAGCACATCTTCGAATTCGGCTACAAATGGGTACTTCACGGTTGCATAATTGGTCAACTGCTACCAAATTTGATCATTACTTTTTCTCTTGGTCACATTGTCATGTTTTATTCCATTTTGGTAATTTTTTACGAAATAAAATATTATTAGTAATTAAAAGAATAATATGTGAATTGATTTTTCTGTGTTCAAAAATATTTCGGACTTTAATTATTATGGACATTTCTAGCTACAGTTGGGAGTTTTAAGTTCCGATTTTGGACACAAACTTTATTTTCAAGTGAAAACCGTGCTCATATTTAATTCCTTGATTGCCAGCAGTTAAGGAAGTGGGTTTTTGTGTCTTCTTCATCTCGTTTCGTTTTTGGGACGTTGTGGAATGTGAAACATCCGAAGCCTTTCAGTTAGCTGCACTTCTGTTCAACGCAGCTTAGTAATGTGTATACTGAAAAAACTGTTCTAGACAAAAATAAATTTCAACCGATTTACACTGTTATAACCTGGCATCCTGTAAGTTCTAAGTTTGACCCATGAACTGAAAAAGTGGTAGCAATTAGTTCTACAGCTTCTGGCAAATCTTAGTGCTCCAAATAAAATACAGATGCCAGACAAATATTTGGGGGGAAATGATATTTAAAAAATAACTTTTTATTGTAAAGGTTCGAAGCGATTGAGGAAAATAAGTTTTTTTATTAACTAGTAATTATAACAAAAGTAGGAATAGTTAAAAAAAAAGTAGCTATCAACATAACAACAAATTTAATCGCCTGGCCTTCTTTGCTGCAAATACTTAATTTACTTCGTCAGTATTTATTTCGATCTCCCGATGAATTGACATTAATGCTAATGTCTTCCACAGTTCAACCTCAGCTTTCCAGCTAACCCAATACAAAAATCTGTAAAGGGTGTTTTTTTTAGAGGTTAAGAACTTTGAAATGGAACAAAACAAAGATAATTTTTTTAACTGGTATGAAATTTACTTAATTAAATATGATTTCTGGCATGACTCCCTCTGACGTATTGGTCTAATCTGGAGGTCCAATTTTCGATGATGTTTTCTAACAATTGCGGCCGTATATTGGCAATAACGAGGTGTATGTTGCTTGTTAAGAATTTCGTTGGGGATCAAAACCCCGTTACGGCGTTGCGCATGGTATTCAAAGGGTATCCAAAAGTGCAATAAAAAAGGTGGAGGAGCTCCATTGAACCTTGAAAACCATGATGGTAATCATGTTCTCGATTTGACAGCATACAAAAAAAACAAGCAGAAGCAAGTTATCATAGTTCACGCTCTTGCGAGCCTATATATTCGGAAGTACTTGCCGCATATCTTTATAAAAGAGGCGATAAGGAACCCATGTTGTTTTTCTTTATTTTATTTTACTTCCGTCTTCTGTGGTGCTAGTTACAAACTGCCTTAGTTTGAAGCCCCCACTACTAGCCATCTTGTTGCCTTACAAATCAAGCTGACATTGAATATGATTTCGGAATTTCGTATTGACGAGAGTATAAGCTGCGCTATAAAAGCACTTTCTTGGATGTCCTAGAGAAGATATAAATCAATCTCTCCATCACCACGAACAATCAATCGAATTCAAAACTAATTTCCACCACTCGCCAACATGTCATACGACTTTTCTTTTTTTCATAATCCACCTCTTCCTGTACGACTGCTGTATAAAGCAACCTTATTCTAAACAAGATTGATGAGGTGTCTGCCCGCATTGAGCTAGTATATTTTTCCTTCAGTTTTTGTCTTTCCAAAGACATCGCAATAATTACACAAGGTAGACAGATACAATTTCAAGACAACAAAAAAAAGCAAAATCTCCCGAGAAGAAAAGTCGCGGTTTCTTTTGTGCGAACAAAAAAAAAAACAAAAAAAAAACAACAACTATCTGAACGAACTGAGAAAAAGATACACTTGTAACATTCACTTATAATTGTACCAGCACGGATTAAAACACATGTTGCGATTTTGACAAGAACTAATATATTCGGTAAGGTCGCCTTTTGATCTTTTCTCGTTATGTTGGTATACCGATCGATGTGTGTGTGTTGGCAGCGACTGAATAATGCTCATTTCTCTTGTATGTTGTATCTTTTAGACGGCTGCGTATAGGATATAGTTTATTTTCTGCGGTTTGCTTTGTTTTATAGCGCAACCTATGAAATTGAGAAGCTCAATAAGAATGCCTGCCTTGGGATGTGCTTTCAAATAAATATGAGGCATGGTAAATGCTGAAGGATGTATTGATATTGTGTATACCTGCAAATGTGGAATGTGCTATGCCATGAGTGTGTCATGCTGAGCACTCGTATATGTTGCTGTAGGGAAAAATAGTACATAGTTGTGCATTTTCATTTTTAACGATCTGCTCTGCTGAAGCTCTTCTCTTCTTTCAATCTAACTTGTAACTACTTGTGAAATGACTACGCAAGTGGGATATAGAATGTCAATAGAGCACACGTTGGGTACGTACTAGGAATCATCAAATAATTTTTGTTGAATGGATGAGCAGGAGGAGGGAGGAATCGCTCTTCTGTACCAGCTATATGTAACTGTCGGTGACGATGCAAAAAAATATGTGAATTGTTCCATTACTGCAGATATATCAGACTCTGTTTGGACAAAATTTTATCCAAAAGAAGACAATTGCCACCTATTACCTAATGGAGAGTCTAGGAAATCAATTTAAAAAGTATTACCTACTTTTCTAGAAATCGTCAGCAAAAGTACTGAAAATGACGGCAAGTTTGCCCCCATCAACGACTTATCTCTCGAACAAAACTGCAGACCTTAGCCATATTCCGGTTTGGCTCTTCTGCAAATTCAACCAGTCCTACGAGTAGCCTTAGTTTCTGCGTTTCAGTTTGATGGAGGAATATAAATTGAATATGAGATTAAACTGTTCGATTTAAAGCACAAGTATTGGTTCTGGAAAAAAAAAACATTCAGGGGCCTACAACCGATTTGCATCTTTTGTTTGTCGCTTACTTCGATATATCTCATCGGTACCCCTTTAGCTTGCACAAAGACATATGAATGCTTCCTTCTCACTGAATCTCATCAAACGGCGCTTCAATGCAGACAACCTATGTATACCTATAGTTACCTCAATTTGGTTTGCGACTGCAGTGGCACTGAAACACCTCAATCGATCTGGTAAATTGTTCTCCTAAAATGGCAAATGAACTCGCAACGAATTCTACCCACGTATACCTAGTGGCATTAGAAAAATGGATGTCTCTTCCTAATTTGAAAACGACATCCATCATAATATTCCCTAAATAATCCAATCCGGGGTAGAAACAAATTCACAGGCTTACCAAACGTACAATGTGCGTAGATACCTAAAGGATCTTCAAGGAAAGACGCTACGCGCAGTAATTAATCGACTATAGTAAACGTAGGTTTGTCTTTCTCCGCTTCCACATACATTTTCTAAGCCCATCAGCCCTACCCATACACAAATACATGTGCCACTGCTGGGCTACTCATTTTACCTGTCTCTCTTTCAAAAACTACTGCTTCACCCTAATCCATTTAATATCAAAGCGCATTTAAATTGGGGCCATTTTTGACGCAGATTAAATATGGCGGCAGTCTGACGGCGCGGCGGCGCTCATGGGCGATATAGTCGTATTACCGACGAACCCTAATCAACTCAGTGCAGACATGGACATTATACTCAGCATCGCATTGCGCAATCAAATTGCTGTTATTAAAAAGAGATTTTCCTTCAATGTAAATCCGTTGATGGTTTCCGCTCAATTGCATATTTTCAAATGGGTGAGGTTTGAGGTAGGTGAGGAGATACTGAGAAATACTTTGACTTCCGACTTTGTTTCCCCGTACTTAACTCTTAAACTCTTTCTTGTGTGAAACCAAGTTTTCGGTTGACACTTCTCTGGATATGGTTGCATGAATTTCTCTAAGCAAAGAAGTGAAAAAAGGAAAACCTCGCAGAGACAATTGATTTTTTTTTTCTTAATTTTTTTGGAGATTACAGTTTTTCTTGTGCTTCACACATAAATTAGAATATTTTAAAGGTACACGTATTCAAATGTCCTATTTTCGGTATATAAGTACTTGTACTCACTCTTTTGTGTGTTGGACTTGGGTATACATATGATTCGGGTCTACGTATACCAACTTAGTCATTAACATTTTTTTTGGGAAAAGCAAAATAATTACAATAATTGTGTCGTGTCTATCTGCCAATCAAAAATGTTTGAGGTTGTGGAACGACATTATTACAATAATTTTTTCTGTTTTCTTTTTGGTGGATACTTATCATTGCCGAAAAATCACTCAGATTGGTAATGACACTTATATTTGGCTGAAATTTCTATACCAGTTGGTATATGTGTGTTCGTAATTAGTTTGCCCGCCCAAGGCCCTGGATGTAGATGACTTACATAAATAGCAAAACAATAAAGTGGCGGATGTCATCGACAAACAAAAATTAGGTACACATGTCTTGATTTTTATCGGCTAAGCAGTAACCTTCTGGGGGAACTAGAAATTCATTATTTGCCTCGACCCCTGATGGAGCATTTAGGGCGTCGTCGGTGAATTCCTATCGTTCTATACAAAGCAAGGATTGCTTAATTATGGTTGTGCCATTTACGGTCTGCATTCGGCACACGGTGGACTCGAGTCATGTGCTATGGTTCCTAGTTCGATGGCTTTGCGGCAGTTCCTATATAATATGCGAATGAGTATAATACCACGCCACCGTTTCATTGCTTTATTTAAGAGATCTCATTGTGAAATGGGAACACTAGACAGGTATCGAGCAACGACAATTATGAGGCAATTATGATCTATTGAAAATACACGTCGTATATGACGAGGAGCTCGCCTGGCTATCCCATACAAATTTGTGAAGATCGATGGGGGTTTTTCGTAGCCCAGCCGATACCTTAGGATAATCCCTGCCTGAATCGAAGTAAACCAAAGTGAAGTTAAGTAAACCAAAAACAGCTTGCGAAAGTATGTTTGCAACTTTCGTAGTTAGCCGTATTTAGGTAGTGGAAGATAGCGCAATGATTAACAACTTTACAACTCTGTTGTCTGTACGGTCTTATTGCAATAATTGCAGAATGTCGATACAACGGTCGCAGCAAGTTAATTTCGAACACCATCAATAAAGCTTTAGTTTGTTGTCAACTCTGCTTGTAAGTAACCAACCAACGCTTTGCGTTGGAGATCGTTGCCCACCGTATCTATTGTTTGACAAGTGACTGTGTACCGACAGTGTATGGGCTCGTTTTACTTGAAAGTTGAACGTAGGTACCTTTGTCCCGATATCTTGCAACTTTTTCAAATCATGCACCGACTTGTTTTATTTTTCGCTGCCGTGGTCACACTGGTTCAACTGCTGAAGTCAATCGCTCTAATATCAGTTACCTGTTACGGTCAAGATGTTCTGGAACGGTCTGCTGCTGAGAGCGTTAAAGGCATTGCATGCTTTCTGATAATAGGTCCACCTTTCGGGAATTTAAATGCATTCTTCGGCTTTTAGCGCAACAACACTAAGTTGAACTATTTCCATAAAAGATTTGCCTTCGAAAATTCCTCAAATTTCTCAACTGGGTATGGCGAAAGAGCGACTATAAATTTAAATAATTGATCAACCCTCCGCCCAGTTAAACCCAAAAATAGAAAGAGACGGAATGTGATAACTGATTGTTCTTAAACCATAACCTCCCTACTTAAATTTTTGAATTGTGTGTGACGCAAGAACATGAAACTAGTGTACGAGGCCTTTCATTTGTTTAGTCAGTTGGAAGAGTTGATTGAACAATTAAACGTAGTTGGCTAGCATAATGTAGGTACTACTGGCAACTTCCTGAAAATCTAAATTACCCAACCACTAATAAAATTGTAACAAAAACATCTAACAAATTGTATTCCTTTCCATTTTAAAATATCGTTTGTAAAACTCATCATTTTATTTATTGCTTAATTAATGAGTATATTTTTCTATATTTATATTTTTTAAACTTTCATATTTATGGGTCATTTTCTTTTGTTTTTAGAACGAAAACGCGGCCGACAAACCTACACCCGATACCAAACACTCGAATTGGAAAAAGAATTCCATTTCAATCGCTATCTAACACGAAGAAGAAGAATTGAAATCGCTCATGCCTTATGCTTAACGGAAAGACAAATAAAAATCTGGTTCCAAAATCGTCGAATGAAATGGAAAAAGGAAAACAAAACAAAAGGTGAACCCGGTTCTGGTGACAACGCCGATGATATTACACCTCCACAAAGTCCACAATAAAGCAAATGTTATCAACATATACTATATGTATGTGTTTACTTAAAACACAAATGCATACATGTATTTATATATTTAAATTCATTTTTAGTATGTTTCTAAGAAAATAAAAAACTTGTTGTTTTATTCACATAACTACACACACATTCGTTTATGTACTTCATTAGAAAATACAAAAAAAAAACAACTTAATTCAACTCCTCACAAAATTTTCATAAAAGAAAACTGTTTGTTTCGAAATAAATTTACATAAAAAAAATATATAAATATAATACGTTTCTTTTGTTTTTAATTGTTTTGGAAAAAATTGTCAAAAAATAATATACCTATAAAAAAGATAAAACAACACTCAACAACAAAACCAACTCATGTGACCTCAAATTAAATAAGTTAATAATAATAAATATTTAAATGTAATGTAATAAAAAATTGATAAATAAAATTAAATAAAAGTATATATATATATTATAAATAATACAATTTATAAATTGTATTCGTAAGTGTAAAAGTAACAGAAAAACAAAAATTAGTTAAAATATAAATTAGATCCAATAAGACATAAAACTACTAATGAATATATATATACATCTATTTAAAATACAATAAAAAAAAGAATATGTAAAAAGGTTGATATTGGAAAAAAATAATAATATGTGTGATTTTTTTTTTCGTTGTAATTTTATGTACAGACAATGCAAAAACCAAAATATATATTTTTTGTCATTTTTTTTAATACGAACAAGTTAAAATTCTAATTGGAAAGTAAATTTAAAAGCACAAGGAAAATAGTGTTGAAACTTGAGTTGAAAGTAATTTCTTTAAGCACAGGTGGAAGTCGATTTTGTTTGAAGCTCTTGGGGTTGAGGGGTCTTAGTTGAAAAATAGGTGTAGGTGCCTTTTGAAAGGGTTGAAAGCGAGAAATATCCAACAAGCAGCATAGAAAGCGGGACCCTGAAAATTTAAAATTTTTAGGTGTAAAAACTTGAAAGCAGGTTCTAAGAATTCCACGAAATACCAAAAGTCTATCAGAAAATGTACAGTAATAAAATGTAGTCTTAAGACCTCCTGAACATCAGACTTTTAATAGTTGTTTAAGGGTTTCCAGTCTAAGAAGAGTTTGGCTGCCTTTAAATATAGTAGACATTTTCAAATATTTGAATTGACACACTCTGTTTAAAGTTACATAGATCGCGTTAAAGCCATTTCAATGCGCAAGTACAATATTTTCATTTTTTACATTTGAATGCTACAAGCACAAGAAATAGCATTCTCAATATTTCGATAAAGTTTGTCTATGTGTCTTTTTTATTAGACGAATTTTTCCTCAACAGCGTTTACCCTCTGGAAACGAATGAACGACTCTGAGGCACTGTAAAATAGATACAAGGCGTTGAAGGTTATTTTGACTTTAAATGCTAATTATATCAAATGTATAAAATGTAGTTTTCCGACTAGGTCGATGTCGCAGTACAGTGCATGTAGTTCGTCACTGATTCGTCTTAAGGGCTTTGTCTTCGTAATAAGATTGGCTCATCTACAATAGTTCAATGACAACTAAAATTTCCAACAGCGCTACTAACTCATGCTATTTACTCTATAATGTGGACTCTTTACCACCAAAGTCTGTTCCAAATTAACTTTTTACCGTTTATGAATCAAAAGAGCTATCAGAACAATATTATGATTTAGAATTGAGAGTCTAACTTATTAGCAGTAATATAATTGGCCAAGCAATTCTATTCTGTTTCACAACTCTAGAGTCTAGACTTATACGGCTACCGAAACAAATTAGATTTTATTCGCAATAAAGAATCTGTATGCTTGTTTATATGATATCTTAGGCAAGACAAACATATTAACTAAGACCCGTCCTCTAGATTCAAACCAGAAAAAATTTAAGCTCCATCTCCAAACAAATAGTTCTGTTCTCCCTTCCATCGTCTGTCCGCAAAGTGTGTCACATAAAATACACATAACAAAGGCCAGTGATGATTTTGTTAAATAATTGTTTCATTATTCTTAACAAATCAGTGCAATTTGTAAAAACAGTAGTAAGAAAAATATGTTAAAAAAATGCAAAACGATATAAGCGAAACATAAAAGAACGTTTTTATTTTCTTAATCAAAAAATAAAACAAAAAACTTAGATAATTGTATATTTCTGTTCATATTTATTCGGTGGTAGATTCAAAACCCAAAATAAAAAAAATCCCAAATCCCAGCTATTTATTAAAAAAAAAAAAAATCATTTAATTTTTTTTAAACATTTTTCAAAAGAAAAAAAAAACAACTAAAGTGGACAAAAAAAAAACATTATTTTTGTTTGCGCAAGGATAACATGTATACAGAGAAAAAAAAATTAAAAATTGGCTAAATTAATAATAATAAGAGAAATACTTAAATATATACCAAAAAATATTTATAAAAATGTAAAATGAAAAGCTATTTTAAAAAAACATACACAAAACTTTTAGGCTTAAAACAATTTGTATAGTTTCTCTTTCTTTTTCCGATTTCATTCGAATCACCTTTTTGTTCGTTCCTTTCCTTTTGGCATGGAAAAACAGAAAATAAAAACGCAATAGAACAAATTAACTCAAAGGCAACAATAAATTAAATAAAATGTAAAATAACTATAACAGTTGAAAAACTTATAGCGAATACCTAGTGTAAACCAATCAAAGTCCGTGTGTTTTTGTACATAGACATGAACCACAATAAACAATATACCAAAGCCATACAATAATTAAAAGAGGAAATCAAGCTTAAGTTTAAGTAAAAAAAAAAACTGTAAAATACATAAATACTTGTATTAAAAACGAAATCTTAGACAGGCAAAAAAATCAATCTAAACCACAAACAAAACCAATGCAATTCGAATATGTGTTTCCTAACAATTTCTGCTTTTCGGCAAGTTCAAATAAAAACCACGTGGGCACGTATTTTGCAAACTGTAAATTTTGTATAGACCAGCAAATGATAATTAAAAAAAAAATTGTGTAATAAAAATTCACCCTCACAAGAAAACTAAAAAAAAACAATACTGTAAGATATTTAGATTTGATATAAAAAAAAAATACAAAAAAAAAATTTACGATAACGGTAAAGTGGAAAACATACAGTTAAAATGTGATTAAATTTGTTGAATTATTATTTATGATATTAGTATCATAACTTTAGTAAATAACAAATTGAACCTTAAATACGTAAATAAAACAAAATTATACTGTTAAGTGGTAAAGAATTTTTGCAACCAAAAATCTATAAACAACATAAGAGAACTACTAAATTTAAACACACTTTAAGAATATGTCCCCATTATTTTCGACGATTTGGTGAAATTAGAGAAAAGCAAAACAACAAAAAAATTAAAAACACGAAAAACTTAAACAAAAAAAAATATTTTAAAAAGTTTAATAGGTTTACTTATACTGTATACAGCAAAGGAAACATAAAAAATAAAACAAAACTTATTATGATGAAGAAAATCCAAATACGTAAGCCTAGGCCTCATTCTGTAAGAAAATACTATTATATATATATATACAATATTATATATATTATATATGAACAAAAATGAAAAGGAAACATTTTGTTGTAAATAAACCCTACTTTTTAGAGTAAAGAAAAATAACAGCTATATTTTGTTTCATTTGTTGTTGTTCCGACTTCTCCGAAGCCCTGTGGCTTGGGGCCGGACGAGAATACATCCACAGCTGATCCCTAGCTTGTCGTAAGAGGCGACTAAAACGGTGTGCAAGGGAGTTGGGATCTGTGTGACAGTTTTTTGCAAACGACTCACTTGATTTGCTTCTATAAATATATTTTTATTGGCTTCGGAACATTACTATTCATTCTTACGGTAAAGACTGATAGATCGTCCAAATGAGTATATCGACGAATTCGATTACGATTACATTCGATTACCTACTCCTGGTGGAGGTTAGGGTTAGGTTAGGTTGAAGTGGCTGCCGGGAAGCCGACTCCTGGTGGAGGTATGTCAAGTTTTTAATGTTTGATTATAAAGAAATAAGCTCCTCAAAACCACCGTTAAGCGCGTTATTGGGCCGGCATAATGCGGTTCATGAAAAACTGCAACAGATAATATCATTAAATTTTCTTCATGAAAAATATACATAGTATACTTAATCGATCCGATGAGAGAACTAAGGGCGATTTCAAGTTAAGGGTTTTTTGTCACTGATTATGGCAAAGTTTGATGATTATTTTCGCAGCCTACTTTGGTCGGATAGTAAGACGCCTTGTCATAGATGGACAAATGGAGAAAAAATCCACTCTTCTTTGACGCATAACTCATGATTTCTCGCAAGGTTGAGGAATATTTATTTATTAAAAAATCACTTGGACATAAGCCTTTTAAATTATTTAAATTATTGTAAGACTTAAATAGTTTTACATTACAATGTTCTAAAATAGTTGAGAGTAGTACCTAGGTACCTACCTATCGAAATTAATATAAAAAGTTGAAAAAGTTGATGGTGAATTTAAAAATCTACAAATACACGATATGTAAGGTAATAGTACCTACCTAACCAAATTTTTCTGTCCTTTGTACTGCATAAAAATATCGGCATCCATTGTCATAATCGAAAAGCAGCTTTAACCATAAATGGCATATACCGCTTGCACTCCGGATGCATGATTCCTTGAAAATTTAAACGGTGTGCGGTCCGCACCCATTTTGATTTATATACGCTGTAAGGATCCGCGCTCACTAATCTCGAATTGGATCAAAATAACCAACTAGCATTCCTTCGGAAATATGGCCCACTAATAAGTCTTTCAAATTTACTTAAGCCAAGGACCCGCGGTTTATACTGTCTTGCTTCGCATTAAATTAGTTTCCACTCCCTTGCTTTCTGCTTTCTTAATGATTGGATAATAATTTCAACCTATATGATCCTATAAGCAACTTATGTGGGCCGACGATAACAGGAAGCTAAAAATGAAAACACTGCCTACAGTGCGCGATCGTTGTGAAATATTTTTGTAGTAAAAAGTTGAAATGCCGCACAGGGTCATGTGTTTTTTTCTACTGCTTTATTTTCCAATTAAAAAAATCACTTCTTTCTCTTGCAAATACTCCTTCGTGGTCGTCTTCCCAAGTCCACTTCCAACAAAGTATTCAATACTTCATACTTGCATATTCGCCAAAAAAAAAAAATAGCCACACTTTTGTCGCGACATTCGTCTGGCATCTTTCTTAAATGTACCGAATAATCATAACTCTACCGCACACTCAGTGCACAACCAAGATGGAGAAACACTCTTCAAACTACTTGAGTGAATGCGATTAATTAGTTTTACAAAAATAGCAAAAGATAAAAAAAAACAAAAAAAAATCCACTCCCAAGAGAATGCTATCAATTTGATCCAGACCGCACTAACAAATGAGATTAGTTGGCTTTAATTCAACCGTAGAACAAATAACAAATCGACAATTGTTCCGGGCGGATAGTAATTAATCATAAATTCCTCGGATTCTCTGTATGCGAACCTGCTTGCGTCAACCCATCCCATACACCTACATTCAATACAATGATACACTTTGACTTACCTTTGTATCCTTTTGTGTGTCGGCTGGGTGAAAGACTAAAAGCTCGCTGTACACTAACACGAGCACTGAGTCGGGGATGAGTATCCTTCACGGTTAAATTTATGGCCATCGATCAAAATCATTATGAAAGTGTCATCTATTGTTTCATCGTTTCAATGCCAAAGGAAGCGATGTAGTTTCGCGAGGGTGCCCTTAGCCGCTTTCCTTGTGAAACATTCGCAATATAGCTAGAAGGGAATTTTGAACCATCCCTTACGAGTACCTTGGTGAATGGAGTTCAGTTGAATTGTTTTGTTTCAACTCCAAAGCCGCATCGGTGAGAATAGGTGGGGCACAATGCGGGAGTAATTGTTTTTCATGGCAGATTTCAATAAGCTTTCTTGTCTGATTAAAGGATGTTCCATTTCGAAAGGGGTAAGGGACTCTGATGAGTTTGATGATAATGAAAAGCATTTCAAACAATTATCTATATGTATGACAGTTAGTCGGTTGCCATTGTTGGTGTGGCTATAATTAATGTTGGGATTATGCCGCGAAATAGAAATACATATCGAGTGGGAGGAACCATTGAGCACGGAGTCATTGTGAGATTTGAATAATGTCAATGACAGGTAAGTCAAATAAACGATTTTATTGTTTTTAATGAGAAATAATGGTGTGAGGGATTTTTAAATATTGTTTAATATCCGTCAGGGGTTTATACCTTCAAGTGAACGTACATTTTTATAAATTTTTCCTACTGAAGATAGTCGTCTTGATCTGAGAAAGATTTATTTGAATAGCTACTCGTTCAGTCCCAAAAGTTTGTCCATAAAACCACGAGTTCTTTTGCGAACAACACTTGGTGCGATTAAACAAAAAAGGCGGACTTACCGAGATTCACGATTGAAATGGAAATCATATCACCTCAAGTCAATTTCAAATTAAATATATAACTGTAATTTGTTGAATGGTTTTTGCCAAGTTAACAAGTATACCGTCTAGAATCATGATTTGATAAAGCATTCATATATGACTTTTGGAATCTCTGGCTGAATTTAATTGTCCGAAAAAAAAAGGATTAGGTAATCCAGAGCTCTTTTTGAAATTCTCTCCAAGAACTCACGAGAATTCCTTTAGATAAGCAGATAGTTTAGTGTTGAAGTATATGTTAATTTAAGAGATGGTTATATGGATTCGGCTCTATCTGTGTTGCGAATATTCGGGCTTAGATCTCGCAGTTGGTCTACAATTGATTCCAATTTCTTCTTGTCTTGCACTAAGGGAATTCGAACATTCAAGCTGCAACGAACTTATTTTGTTTGCCTTGCATGACAAATGCCATTCTTTAAACGAGTTCCTTTCTTTTCTTTTTATTTAACGAGTATTGAAAGTGGCCGACTCTATTACCTGAAGCATATTTGGACACGACCTGAATCTTGTATGAAAAACGAATTCAGAACCATCTGATGATCAGCATTTATTTCCCATCTCCTTTAAAGAGGTGCTTCTGTCTTTTATTGATGAAAAATAATATTTTTTTATTTGTATAATATTTAAATAAGTTGTAATGAAGAAGGTAAAGATATTTAGTAGCAGTTTTCAAAAGGCTTTGACCAAATTCAGTGATTTAATAAAAGTGGGGTTATTGTAGGTAATGCAATTATTGGGGGCAGATTCGTTCGCTTCTGAGTGTACCCCAAAGTCAAAACTTTTCCAGATTTCTGACTTTTCTTTTACTAAAATTGTGTACTAAAATGCTGTACCAAACTAAGATTTTTTTTTGTAATTAATTAACTTAGTTATGATTTTATATTGGAAGTTCGTTCGCAGGTATTTCAGAAGACGACGAATTTGCGTTGAATTCCCTAGTGAAAGCAGGTTAATTACAAGGGAATTGCAACGACAGAAAAAAAAGTAAAACACAGCGAATTAATCATTCAACGCTTAAATTTATTACCAAATTTATGTTCCAATGTTGTTCCGGCTGAGAGCTAAATCCAAGTAAACGAGAGTCCGAATTAGATATCGTAGCGCAGCATGGACATAGAAATGTGCAAACAAAAATATATTGTTACTTGCAACATCAAATCCAACTATTAAAATCTCTAACATAGAACATAACATGATAGCAGGTCAATTGTTGTTGCAACAACCACCAAAAGAACTTTTCACTGACCAATTTATGATATACATTTGCGTGATAGTTTTACAACAAATTAATGGACAATTTAAGATACATGCAATATAGACAATCCGCGATACAAATAATCATTTTTAGTGTCGAAGTTTTCCATACAAGATTGCATATTGTGACCTAGAAAATATTTAGTGCGAAGTTTCAAAATGATTATTAGTAAGGCCGAGTAAGAACAATTTTCGACAAATAGCAAATTTAAAATTGGTATTCAAAACATTGCTTTGTATAATTATTTTGTATACAAAATTGACTAAATTAAGTAGGTTATGTTCTTATTATAAAATAATATTTTTTTTAATTGTCTTAAAGTCCTTAATGTATGAGATATAAATTTTATAACATTTTTAACTTATATTTTCTTACATGGCTATACCCCATCCCTCGTATGATTCTATCTGCAGGTTGGGGCTCATATGCAATTTTAAAACTGCTTAGAAATATAATAAAATGTAATTAATAGAACAATTTTTCAGGATGGCGATGATCGGTACTAAATAAGAATGAATTTAAGTGAAAACTGCTCAAATGCTCCCTTAGTGCCAAAAATGATTGTAAGCACAAAAAGCAATAAAGAAAATCTTAATATTACGCTTGCTTTTTCTATACACAGCTTTGTTTGATACCTAATATAAATAAATAAAAGTGTAGAAATTCCATTTAGTTCTCATCTTAAGGATTGCCCGTCTATCCTTCGCGATATTTTATTTATTTCTGCTTTCCTTTTCTTCTCTTTTTTATTTTCCCAATTGATTCGCCTGCTCTAATTTTACTTATGTTACTGATACTACAGTAGTTAGCCTAATATTTTATAGTACAGTACATTCCTGTACTATACCGTACATATCTACCATTCTCCAACAAATATTTATAGCACATTTTTTCCGCCTACAGAAGGTGTACCTATATCCACTAGATTATTCGACTTCAATTGTAGAGTGTCTGCGTCACGTGGAATAATCGCTAAAAATAACGTTTTGTTACCTTCTTATATAAATACGTTATTATTACCTATTATGTATGTTAATAAGTTCACAATTCTTGACAATAAACAATTCAATAAGAAAACGCCAACACTAGTCTTTGGGAGTTGACAGTGACAGTGTCACCAATGGAAATGAATGCATGTGCATTAAAACTACCTCAAACTTACTAAAACAGTAATAATGTTCGATTGAATTAAATTTGAATAATGCTGTCAATTTTACTAGCTCTATTTATGAGGTGTAAGCAACGGAAAGGAATATTACGAAACATTTTTTTTTAATTTACATTAATTTGCAATAAGTTGTTTTTGCGACCATAGAAATATAATTTCAAACGAGTAACAAGCGAAACCACATTTTTGTAAACACCTTTTAAAGAAAAACGATTTTTAGGTTGAGCAGAATTTTCAAGTTTTTTCTACTGCATGTTACCTATATTTTCCGCTGTTTTTTAAATATTTCTCATAATCAGTATTTGCGAAAGTTTTTGAAAAGTGATTTTTCCAATAGCATTTCTTATCGTAAAATGTACATTTAATGCGATGTAGTGGAACTCCAAAGCTCATGTGGTCCGCTGACACAAGTTCCATCGCCGTTCAGGTGCTCCTAAGGAATCTATTGAATTATTGTTCTTTAAAATAGACCAACTAACGTTCCACTTATAGACAAAAAAAACTGCTTAATTTTCCATTGTACCTTTCTTAGGTGGACATTTCACTTTAAAAATAGATTTAAATATTTAAAAAAATACTGATTTATTCTCTTAGCTCTTGGCCAAACTGTATTTCAAAGTGTATATATATTAGGCAGTGGATATGAAAACTCTATTTATGTCGTAATAATAGTTGGTTATGTTGCTTATTATCATGTCGTGGTAAGCTGTACCTACCATGTTCCTACCTTTCCTTAAAATATGAAATACTTCTTCTTTCCAAAATGCAGATATAACTATAAAATTTTTACTGACAGAAAATTAAAAAAAAAAAAACATAATGGCGCGGCGGCTATAATTAAGTCAATTTGATTGTACCTATTTTAATTTCTAAATTAAAATAAATGTTGCTAAAAAAGTTCTTGAAAAATTTTGTAGAATGAATGACCATTGACCATCAAACAAGTTTTTTAAGTTCGAATTTGCCATTCTCGATTTAATATTTATGAAATTCAAATACAAACGCATTTGTATTAAAATACCGGACTAAATTTTAGACACAAAAAGAATTTTATTTCACAAATGAATATTTATTGCCCTTAGAATAAAGAAAAATATTATTTTTAAAATTTCAAGCTAACGGCCATTTAGAGGTGCTAAATATTTATTAAAAATGGCTTTCCAAGTCATTAGTGCGGTTTGCATTGAAACTAAAATAAAAAGGGAAGCACCGGTTATGGTAGGTATACCTATTCCATTGTTCTCAAATAATTTTGATGTAACTTAAGTAAATCAAACTTTAGCCCATGCATGAAATCGGAATACATTTTATTTGCAAGCAACTCTTAGTTTCCAATGCAGAAGTCGTCACTGTTGAAGCAGTCAACCTATAGCGTCTTTATGTAAACTAGGTACAAATCAAAAAATGTATCAGGATCAGTTCTCACTGGCTACTGAGATACTATTTTATTGATATGAAACTATTTGACAATGACATGATGAAAAGGAGACAACAAAATACAAAATATGTGGCAAAAGACAGATGACTTCGTAAAAAATATTTCTTATCTCTGATGAAGATGGAACTTCAAATATAAGGCCTACAAAGACATTGAGCATATCTCTTTGCGTAAAGAAAACAAATGACAGCAAAATGGACTTCTCATGCGGCCATATACGCTGTACTTATACAGTAGAAGGACTTGGTTCCTACAATTTATCAAGTTAATCGAAAAAGTGTTTCAAACACCAAAGTTGTGATCCCATTTTTCGCCAGACTGCAGCTGAGAAGCATAAGGTGCACTCTTAGCTTTTGAATTCCTCAGGCATTTCTGGCCTGCCATTTTGGTTAACTTTATTTACTCAGGAGCAACACGATCGTTCTCAAACCCTGTGATCTACAGATATCTAGATGCGGGTATCTCCTTTAAATTTAACGTTATACACTAACCATTTTGGTTGGATGTGCACCTGGCCAACCATTGTGCTCTTAACAATCGAACTGTGAACAGTGATCATTTTTAAATGAGGAGCTGGTACTGCTTTTGCTTTACTTATTTCGATGACACTGCAGACCTGAGCTTAATGGATCTCCAGCCAGCTCGATCCACAGTTACAGGCCTGCGGTTTATGTCGTTAGGTGTATACTTTCTCAATTTGAATGCAAAAATGGGATTAATTTACAGGAACCTAGTGATGGTTCCCAACGAAACTCAAGCGTAGAAAATCCAAAAAGTTCAATTCTTGGCTTATGTACTTAACGGGCTTCCGACCCGTGGAGAGTCTCTGCCTGAGACACTGCAGCCTTCCATCCTCTACGATCCCGGGCCCGCTGCTTACAGTTATCCAGACCAAGCGCTCTGGCATCCATGATGGCTTGATCTTTGAAACGGATGTTCGGTCTTCCTTGTCTTCTCGAACCTGGGGGCTGGGATTCGAAGATCCTCTTAGCTGGAGAATTATTGTCCATTTGCTCGATGTGGCCGAGCGAATGTAGTAGACGTATTTTGGCTTTTTGGACTACATCCACATCTTGATACAGCTTATAGAGATCACGGTTGTATCTTCTCCTCCATTCGCCCTCCTCGCACACAGGACCAAAAATCCGCCGAAGAATTTTTTTTCCCGAAGGAACCCAGTACTAGCTTGCCCTTACAGCTTATCGTCGAGCACTCGGCGCCGTAAAGCAGAACTGGCAGGATAAGGGTTTTGTCTTCTAGGACATACATTTTATTTAGCTTATAACTGAATAGGTGAACATTTTTCTTGTTTTTTTTTTTGACATAAATACAAGCCCACCTAAATTAAATATGAGTTGGCTTATCAAATTCCCCGCCGTCTACCAAATTGTTCAATATCAACCCAAAGTCCTAAAAAAAATTGAATAGGTGTCGCAACATTTTCTTAAGAAACCTATAGGCCTTGCTTCTCACTACCATTAGTTTTGGGTGAGTTTTTATTTTGTTGGAACGAATGGAAGGGATCTGCAATCTTATATGACGAGTCCAAACGGCAAATTGGGAAACTGTTTCAAGACAGTTTTACCCGCGGATGTTTGTCAGACTTTCGCGAGAGGTGGCGTAGGTAGTGGAAAAAAAAAAACCCTGAGTTGGAAATTATGTTTTTTCGGGACTCGAATCTGGACCCCTTTCCTTAGTAGTCCAACACACTAACCACTAACGGCCATATTATTCACTCCCTTTAATCCGGGTTAAAGTTTACATCCGGATTTAAGTGAGTTTAACCCAAAAAATAAACCCAAGTCCATAATATTCAGTCGTTAAACCCGAACATTAACCCAGTTTTTTAAACTTGACAGCGTTTAATCCGATTAAATTTAAACCGCACTCCGGAGGCCAGTTTAAGTACTTTAACCCGGGTTAAAACTCAATATCATAATATTCACTGTTTTGGTTTAGGTTACACTTTTGACATTTCTTTGCTCGTAGGAGGCAAGAAATAAAAAAGTGAAATAAAATAAAATAAATAGCAACATGTTTTTTTGTTGGTCACGCGTATTCACAGACGGGGGCTGAAATTACAAAAACAACTATGTGAACAAATGGGTTTTGGGGGGATAGACGTACGAAAGATATCCATTCCATCTCTTTTAATCATTCATCTCTGTCTTTCTCCTTTTATTTTACATAAAGTTAAAAGGAAATGAAAAACAACTATTGACACAAACCAAATCAAAAAAAAAAATCTAATAAAATATGACAAAAAACAAATGCCAAATGAGAATTTTGACACTACGCAGGTTTAAAACGGATTAAAAACGGTTTAAACTGTTTTAAATCCGCATTTAAATCCATCTTTAATCCAGCGGGTTTAATGCATGTTTTTCAGTGAATAATATGGACATAGGTTTAAATTGTCGGGTTTAATAAATGCGGATTAATAGTCGGGTGTAAAATTAGATTAAACTTGCGTTACACCCGGAGTGAATAATATGGCCGTAAGAAACTGCTCCTATCTAGATAAGAAAAAAATCATCGCCCTTTATAAATGAAATGTTTACTTCGAATATCATTTAAAAATTACCTAGGATTTGTCGTGGACAATCGGTCAACCAAAACCACTTGCTATACCTGATCAACTGAATTCCCATCGTCCTCGTCATCATCATAATCATAACACAGAGTACCTATAAATATTTGCACGTCGGGTAGGCACAATAAGGCATCTCACAAACAACAACAAGCTCAAGATATATGATTGTGATCGATTGTCCATAAACAAATGATGCGCTCCTACACTATCCTATACCAATAAATTATCTCTGTTGCGCCACTTGGTATAATGATCCTCAAAGTGTTTCGGCGGCAGATGAAGACATCTCACCGCATCGACAACATCATCACAATGCATTTGCAAGTCACAGGAGGTACAATTCCTTAACCACTGCAACCATCTTGCAGGACACACCATCTCACCCAGAGAGCGAGAGAGTCACCGAGCCAGCAGTGTAGTTGCACTGTAATCAACAGGCGCTAGTTGTGCAGGTACCTAGATATACTTACCTGCGACAGCAGTTAATCGCAGTAATTTCCATTTCGAAGTTAACTCTCAAAAACAGGTAGATTTCCTGTAGTAAAAATTCGGAAAAAAAAACCCAAGGAAAATCAACACAGCCCTAAACAACAACAAATCGAAACAATTTTCCAATCTATTTACTTCCCGGAGGAAGAAAATGGAAGCGATGTCGATTGTCGACCTCCTCAAACAGAACACAATACTACTGCGCTCACAAAGTGTATGTACGTCTACCCACACCTTCGCATGCTAAAGGTGCAAACACGCAGGTCATGTCGATTGTCGAGGGAAAAAAACACAGCAAAAGTAAATACAACCGACCGGTGTGCGTATGGCGATGTTCGAAAAGTAGCTGCCGACAACTAGATATGAGCGCGCATAGAGTCGTGCTCGTTCCACAGAACGATGGCATTTCGGGTGCCATTACGAAATGGGCACCAGCTACATTTGGCCACACCCCCGTTTTTCGAAATACTTGAATGATTTCAATATGGCTGTGCGCCATCAACGCGCTAGTGTGTACGTGTGTGAGTGTTTTTTCTGCCAATGCGGCTGGTGTGCAATGTACAACGGATGGTTCGGTTGAATGGCGTTGGTTGCGGAGGGTTGAAGGGCCATGATTGCCGCTGGAATGTCTTAAGCGGGATTTTTGAATGTGAAATTGGATTTTAAGATATTTTCGGTTATTTCCGGGATAGTTTTGCTCATTTCTTTTTGTATCATAATAATATTTTGTTTGTGTGTTTTATTTGAGTTTTGAGAATTGCCGCGGTCGACAAAATTCCGCTTCAGCAGGAAATGACATCTGGAATGAGAATTTTTCTAGTTTACGATATTTACCTACCGATTTAGTTTGTTTGATATTATTCGAATACCGTTGGCTATCCAAATGAACGGTATATGGATATTTTATTTATTTTAAATTATTCGTTTTCGTTACGGGAATGAATCCAGTCGTTTATTCGTAGGCTAAATGTTGTGACTTCCGACGGATGACAGTGAAGTTGTTGTCGGTTGAGTGTTCGAATTACCGCTGGAGAAATCGAATTTCGCTGTGAAATCGTTTTGAAACTGCTGTTCTGAATTGTTATTTAGTCATTGAACACATTGTTGTGCCATGCTAAAACCAACTTTTTTCTAATGAAAGCCTCTTCAGGTGAACTTTTGCAGATATTTCCGATGGAGTTCAGTCTCTAGTGTTTGAAGTATCCATGTGTTTTGTAAGGACATAAGGTATCTTAAAGCAAACTTATTTGAAATTAAAAAAAAGAACAAAATAGGGTTGCTGCTACCTTTTACAAAGCGCATTCGGGAGCAGCATTTTCAAGCACTGTCTTCAGTAATTGGCTAATTTATTGCGAATCATGGGTTCAAATATGCGCTTTCGTCCTTTATCTTTGGTTAGTCGAAATAAATCAGCGACTTAAATGTACTAAGTACACTGTATAAATGGGTTAAAAATGTTATTTCAACTAGAAAGCAAGCTTCAAGTAAAGCTAGCTTAGGCTAGGTAAGTTTTGAGAAGGGTGTGTGACGCGGGAGGGCTGTAAAACAAACTCACACAAAATGAATAGAGTGGACTTTTCATTTTGTTCGTAGCTTCAGCTAGTTTGTGCTCTTGGGAAATTAAAACAGAGCCAATATTTTTGTTTCAGGTAGTTGCACAAAGTTTATGATGAGCCAAGACCCCCGAGCTCGGAGTTAAGTTAAGTTAAATCGTTTCTGTAACCGACGAAACGTAGGGTGCAAGGATGAATTGAACGTGTTTTAATTGCATGAAAAAGAAGTAGACCATAAAAGCCGAATTGCCAAAAACAAAGAATAACAAAAAATTGGTCGAAAAACTAAATATCAATGTTTCTGTTTCCTTTGTAACTCCAAGACTCTGCAACGATCGTTGGTTTCTACAGTCAATGTGGGGAGCATTGTCCTCATATTATATAGTGACCATTCGGGTCGAGTTTTTGTGTCTGCCTCTTTTTGCTGCCAAGATTAGAAGTCTCTGCCTCAAATCCTATAATGCATTCGCGACGGCTAGTTCTTGGAAGTTGAGGTTCGGGCCAACATTTCATCTCGAGTCTTGGAGCTAAGTTTGAATATTAGACTGGTTAGATCATTAGTTGTCTATTCTTAGATCATTAGTTGTCTACCACTTTACATCTGAGGTACTGCGTTCAAATTTGCATATTCTAGTTATAGTGACGTTTTCGGGAGAGCGCAACGAAAATGAAAGTGACAAGTAGTAAAACGGATGCGACGAAGATAGCTGTTATAACTTTATAAAGTGGACGGAATTTAATATCAAAGGGAAAGGATTCTTTGCATCACCAAGGTTTTACAACCAAGCGAGGAGTCACTATTGTAAATCGCTCCCTCCTCGTGGTAGGAATGAATCGTAAAAGTAAGTTTAACTAAGGAGATACTTTGCAAGAACTTAGTCATCCCGGTTCTGCTGCGTTGTCCGAGGCATGGATCACCTATTCAAAGTAGATGGATACCTCTTGAGATGGAGGTAGATGGAGGATATTCATCGATGAAATTGAACAGCCACAGATTGACGTTAACCTGATTAAAGAGCTTATAATACAACGACTGGGGTGGCTATTTTACTTGAGGAGTCTGGACAACAACGCGTCAGCCTGGGCAGTCTTTAAGTGCAGCCCTCAGTGGCAACAAAGCAGAGTAGGTGCCCATCTGAGGTTGTGCGCTCAAGCAGAAAGCTACCTTAATCGACTTGGTGTGCGTTACTGAAGATTAGATTAGATTAATTGGGGAACTTGGAATCAACTTGCCACAAGTGGGCTTATTGTGATCACCTCCACTTAGAGCTCGCTCATGATACCGGATTTGGGGGTGAATCCTAGTACATCTTTGAGTGGGCTGTCGGATAATGTCCTCTGCCTCATGCCTCAAGGTTAGGCGTTACTAGATGGTGTTGACGAAGTCTGATTAGACATTCAAAGTGCCACACAGTATGTGTTCTGCTGATTCTGTGTCCCGTAACTGGAGTGATCGAGCTGGCTGTGGGGACTTGTCAATCGTAAACCCCTTGGTCCGCCATAGAGTATGGAGCCGCCATTTAATGTAAAGTAAGTACCTGAATTATGGACAGAATCCTTTTACTCTTTTCTTCGTTTCCTTCGTGTGTTTGAAGGATATTTTGAGATCCAAAGAAAAGCAGCTTATACCCTCAATCCCACGAACCCTCGATTTCAAAGAGGAAATCGGACCGTAAAATCCATATCGGTTTGAGAAGCTCTAGCAAAGCTATAAAGACTGTAATTCAATGGTTAATGGGCTGGATTATACTTGGCAAGAGCGGCCTGCAGTTCAAACATCTGATAAACACGAATGATAACTTGAGGTTCTTCCACTGCAAAGGATCTTGCGAACTTATGACAAGGTTCCGTGGTTGTACCATACTTTACAAATTAAAATGCTAAGCTTACTGAAAGGTCGGTGAAGTTTAACACGAACTGCGTAGCGAAATAATAGCTCAGTACGTAAATACAACTTTGTAACTGGTTGAATAACGAATCTTCGGGCAGATCTTGGAGAATAAGAAATAAAGAACATCTAAACGACACACATGCAGATTTTTTATTATAAATGCAGGTATGGAACACAGACTTTCATAAATATTTGGCATCGCCTCAAAATTCGACCCTTTTCGAAGGATGCGTTTCGAGAACTCTGGCTGCTACGTAAAAATCGGTAAGACAACTTTTGATGCAATAAACTTGTTTTTAGCCTGGGTGTCTCCGATAACAGACTTATCTACAGTTCTTAAAATCTGTGTAATTAAGAAACCATAATTAGCACCAACATTATCTCATTTAATTCTCTTTATTTATTGAGGATTATAGTGCAAGAAAAATTAAATTCTAATGCAAAAGAACAAGCGCTAGCGACCCGGGGCTTTCGTCTAAACATATTTTATATAATGGTGAACCCAAGTAATGCGAAACGCGGGAATTGCCAAGCAGCAAATTCTCTCCCGAGCAGATGATATTATAGAAAAAACTGATTATTATTATATCGCAGGTAAAAAAAAAAAAACATTCCGATAAAACGCAGCCCTGATTATTTTTATTTGTTCCGGCAGCCGTTCTAAAGCTGCGTATATTGTAAAGCGCAGCCTGAATAACATGTGCATACAGAAACGATTCACTGGACCAAATTTCACTCATTAAGAGCTTAAGAGGTCTCTACCCAGAAATCGAGCATAAGTGAAAAAAAGGCATTTTGTTTCTCCGACTGGTAAATTATTAGCGATTGAATTTGAACTGAATGCATTTAAAAGAACAGAATTTCAGCGAAAGCGCATAATCTAAGTAACATTCAGATCTTTTTTTTAAACAATATGTAATTTAACTCGTTATTTTGTGACAAAATACACGTAAAAAAATATAAATTTTTATGGCATCTATTTCTGTTAGCTGATAACTTGGTTGTTCTGAATAAAAATTGAAACACACTCATACTTCAATATTCACATGAAAAACTTAGTTTAATATTTCAAAATATTTTTTGTTTTTAATCACCTGCATTTTCCAAACCAGTGTAAATATCCAGATCTGTCTTGCCGCTATTGGTGTCTTGGATATTACCTTTTAGCTGAGCTAGTGATCTCAGATGTATCGCACTCCGTCTTATTATGGTTTGGCCAAGAGTAAATTATTTTATGCAAATTTTCCAAAACACCTCTGGGAATTCTTTAAAATATAGCTGAGATGTTTTTTTAAAAAAATACTTTTTCAATAGGAAATTCTGTTCTTTCAAGTGAGCTCAGTTTCAATTCAATCAAGTAATAATTTATCAGTCAGAAAACAAAATGTAATTTTTTCTACTTTTTTGCATAGAGGTCTCTTAAGGGACCGACCATATTTTAATGTTTGGCCGAATCTCTGAAAGAACTGCTGGATACTTATCTGCAACATCAACATCAGTACAATATTATTTTCAGAATATCATTTATATTCTGCAAGGACAAATAAAAATGGAGGCAGCCTTCAATTTAATTTCTTCATGACCACAGTAGAAATATCATTCATCTTTAAACAGAAATTAAATAAAAATGTTTTCCTTCTGGAACACCATCGAGGGCTCTTTCGAAAAGATCAAATCCCTAACGCACTCGCGGATCTTGGTTGGGTTGGATGAAATCCTCACTCAATGTACGTGTGATTACCAAACATTGTCGCGTTTTGGTTTGACATTTTTTTATTAAATACCACAAGGTTTTGCCTTACTCCACCTTTTTTGAATGACTATAAGGTGGAAAGAATTTCGAGTTGGGTTTAAAAGTTGATTGCACACGCGAATGGCTTCGCGATTGTTGCTTTAGGGATCTAGAAGTATGCAGTTTTTTGAGGACTGTAAGACCGTTAAACGAAGTATTTTGCAGTTTTACATTTTTATAGATCAGAAATCTTGTCCGGCTTACTTAGTAACAGAGCCTGCTCTTCAGAACTTACAATGAAAACCTTAAATATTTTCCTAAAGTACCCTTATGACAGGTTGCAAGATCACTCTTACGGTTTACATTACCTTTTTAATTCATTTGACGAGCTATATTGATTAAAAACTGTTTACGGTGAAGAATTTCTTTCGGGTTTGAAATCTAAATCTTATATATAAATTGGCAAAGGCAAATAGTTAAGGACCACTTTCACTACCTTCAACACAACAAATATGCTTTTTTATTTGTTGGGAAGGTTGTGCAGAGATGTAATGCTGTGCGTAATTTGTTTTCCAATAATTTATAAGAATTGTAGTTTATACTAGTGGGCAATGTAGAGAGATGTATTTCAAGCTGCACGGCAAGTCGAAGTTCTTGCTCTTTTTATGGTTCCAAACACTGAAAGCGAGAGATAGTACCGGGGTTATTTGTAAAACTATTCTTCGATGGATTTATGTTCCCTTGGATGAGGAGAAAAAAGGTGAAGGTGATAGTACTGCCATCTCTTTGAGCTATAACAAGACGAGGACGTCAAAAGGCGACTTTATTGGCATTCCTATTGAATAGGATCTGCACAATTATTTTCCCGATGATCCTTCACTCAATGCGATTACCATCAGCTTCTCTTTATTGACTAAATATTCGACTCTTATACTAGATAGGGTGGATAAATCGATTAGTGTGCTGGGCAACTGAGGGAAAGAAACGGAAAACAAAAATATTTCACGCTCGCCAACTCTAGGGTAACTCTGCCAAACAAACGAGAGTATACGTTGCCCCCGTCTCTTCTATCTTGCAAGATGCAATCCACCGCATCTTTTTTAGCTCTAACGAACGAATTTCTCATATGCTAAGAAAGGTTAACTTAAACCTCACTGTTTCGACTTCAACCGCAGCGCTACCTCCCTAAAGATCGATCTCCTTAATCATCCTTACCTTCAAGTCCTAGTTCCATTATATACATGGGTCTGCTCCGCCATTTATGTTTTTATATATTTTATATTTTACAGTAACTTAGAATGACTTTGTTGGCATGGAGTGAGCCAATCAACGTATATTTGCTGTCAGATCTACGCCCTAGTTTAGTTTGCAACTTAAACACTATTCGCTTCAAGCTTGATTTTTATTTAAATTTTATTCACAAGAATCGTTTGGATATGAGTACCTACGTATCCTGATACCCAACAGAAAGCACTTTTCTTACTATAAGGGGGCTATGACTTACGACACATACGTTTAGGTATGCGCTGAAAACGTGAGTTATACTTTCCTAATCTCAAATAGGTATGCTTCATCAGACGGACTTCCGCTGACACATATAGGTATGGAACTTCCAAGCTATCGCCTTCCACGAATCGTAAAATTGTTGATACAATGGTGGCTGCACTTCTTTATTGACTGGTCAAGGCTATGCAGCGAACACAAGACGGCCTATAACGTCGAATCTTGGCGGCGTCCTCTGAACGATCTTTTATCCTCCATATATGGAAGAATCTACCCAATCGTAGCTCAGATGGGAAGTGCAACAAAGTGATACCAGGGGTGGGATTCTGTAAATAACGAAACCACTTTCGCGTTTCAAAAAACGAAATAAATCAGGCGAAAGCGAAAATTTGCCTCATGTAACTCCCAACGTTTTTTTGTTCACATTCGTGTAGGTTTGAGAAACTGTGTGACAACAAAATTATAGTTTGGCAGTCTCAGTATGCAGCTTTATTTTCGTTAAGTTGTTTTGACGTTGAGTAAAGCTTTAAAATAGGAGGCACGTATGTAGGTATTTCGTGTACCTACCTGTATGCGAATGAAAGGCAGCTATGTTTAACCTAAAACGATGAACAAAATTAAAAGAAAAAATAAATTTCTAACTAAGAACCAAATTTAAATAAACCAATCTTTTGTCAGGTAATGTGAGAGGATTCGAACAATCCCGCAGATTTTTTCTATTTTTTTTTAAGTTTACGTGTTAATTTTCCATTACACTTTTGTCGCTTTCAACAGCATTTTTGTTAGCATTTCTAGTAAAATATTCAGGACAATCTTAAAAGTTAAAATCACCAAACTCAAAGAGAATAGGTAAATAGGAAAATGATAAACGTCAACAAAATAGCTGTCGATTGTTTTCTTTCGTGGAGACGTTCGTTTTTAAGGTTACATGAAGCAAGAAAAGCGAAAACGTCAAAAAAAATGTGTTCGTTCTTTTTTTTTGCGCCCACGAGAATTTCTTTCGTTTTTGATGTAACATGAAGCAAACTGTTCGTGTGCACGAAAACGTTTAAACGTTTTCACCTTACAGAATGCCGGCCCAGACCTAGCTAAAAAAATATTTCCACGATCAGTTCAAATGGAGACGTAATTTCTACATCTTCAAGGAAAAGAGGTGAACTACTTTAATTGAACTTCAGACCACATAAATAAGCGACGGGAATGAGGAATACAGCTTATGCAACCTTTGACAAAATGTAGACGTTTTCCATTTTACTGGAACTTGCCTATACTGAAGGAGATGAGACGAGATCATTGCAATAAAGAGAGGTTGTCAATGATTGACTTCACCAGAATTCTAAATGGTGAGAACTGGAGCAAGCTGGCTAGGTACCTAAATAGGTACGTAAAATACCGACAGGAAAAAATTTAACGAAGCTTTTTAAAATAAATTTTTCGACAACCGCGAAAGTCTTGTGTTGTAAGATATTGTAAAAAAAAATTTATGAAATTGATGGTTGTACATTATTACAACTACCTATTTACTACTACACATCTTATGGGGTTTCGGTGGCAAACCTAACAACAACAGCTCAAAACATCAGTATTTTTGGGTTGAATGTCTTTGGTTTTGAATTAGCGTGGGCGCTACAGGACCTCTGACTTTTCGGCAAATCAACCTGTTTCCATCTTCATACACTACAAGGACCTAGTGAATTTTGTAAAAAAAACTGCCTCGCACATTTACAGTGTTTTCACCTCCTAGCTTATTCTGTGAAAATTGTGGTGACCTTTAATGAGGAGATCGAACATTTTTCCGCCGTTGGAGTATTTCTATTGACAACCATCTGGTAAGGTGGTTTCACCGACGGCAAATGTATTGCCATGCCCATTTCGACAATCCAATTGTCAGTCACCCCTTTCAAACTTCTGTGGTCATTCAAGTAACATCATTCGGACGTGTGCGCTGCGCTAAATTTGTCAAAAGTGCCTACTCTTTCACTATAGATACCTTACATAGAGCAAAGAAATAATGTTCTCAGCATTAGCCTAATTAAGATCGAACATGACCTTGAAATTGCCTTCAGTTACCGCATATCTCACCCAGAAAATGAACTTCATCGCTCACCACGTAGCATCTCTGCTTGACGTACACATACTCGCACTCGTGCTCGTATCTACTTGTATCTCCACTCGTTTGTGTATACGGAACCAAAGTCCTAAATTACTTTCAATTGCGTTTCATTATTATAACATCACATCGCACGCTTTAGTCAAAAACTATACCGTCGTCGGACGATTTTTCTCTCACATCATTCGACCGGCAGTCAGAGTCAGACACTCATGACACGTATCTACAGAGAAGAGTGTACTCCGGGGGTCGTCATCGTCATCGTCATCTTCCTTTCCATCGTGTCGCTTTCGTCGTCACTATCATGAGCGCAATGTTTCAATTTCAAAACTGAGCTAAGTAAATCAGTTGAAATTTGATGTCATTTATTAGATACGCACGCAGACCATCACAGCGATCAGTTGTTACAGTCACGGAGGTAGAATTGTCACAGGTCAGGACAGCTGTACCAGTATAGGTACACTTCGGGTTATTAGAAGACACCGAATGTGCAGGATGTACCTTGTATCTGATATGGTACTCCATCATGGAAGGTGCACCTTATTTTTGAAATGTGCTTGTAATATTGCAAGTGATTTGCTTTTACTTTCGCTTTCTGTTGCCCTCCTGGAGGTGGTTTTACAGTAGTTTTTTTTGTTTCTTCTCCTTCGTATGTTGTTGCTTTATTTATCTGCTGCAATAAATATTCGAAACAAATCGACACCAATTCGCCTAAATGAGTATCATATTAAATTTAATGATGCAGCAGTATTTCAGTTTTTAGTCAGAAAATTCAGTAGTTGCGCCGTTGCGGTGGTGGTGGCGGTAGTAGAGTAGTAGTAGTAGACGAAATGGCAGACATGATGGATTTTTACGTTTTTCCCTCCTTGGGTTCCGTTCCGTTTGAAGGTGCCTAAAACACTAAACATTAACATTCATATGGGAAGGGGTGCAATGAGTGAAGAAAGCGCCCATCAAATGATCACCGCAATTTTATTAATGCCCTCTTGTTGTTGAATGGAATTGCGATGGCGATGGCGATGGCGATGGTAAGAATGGCGATGGTTAAGGATATAGTCACCATGTCTTTTTTTTATAATTGCCACTTCATTTTGTGTGCCTGGTGTAAGTTTTAGCAAGTGATGCATGTGTAATTAACTGGCCATTGAATTAATTGCCCTGTGCCAAAGGGATGGGCGGTTTGAGGGAGGTATATACTCGTATGTGTACCACATGGAGCAGGGGAGATATCGCTTTAAATAACAATGATTACGATTATTATGCACACGGGCATACATGTTCCTACCTAATTATTGTGCACTTAGTTCGAGTAGATTTTTAATAATTTTTTAAGTGCAGCGAAATTAATTTAATCGCCAGGCAGTCACTTTGAAAGAAAATCGAAACAAAAACGGCACTCATTAGAATGATTGCGATCGAACAATAGTTATTGATGGCCGGGCAATTTAACGCAGTGTTTTGCGGTTGAAACAAACAAACTAATGCGCCATGAAATATCTGATGATAGCAGCGATTTTTATTTTTACATAACTATACCTATACACTGCTGTGGTGGTAGTGATGTTATGATAATTGTATGGGCATACACAAAGACGAGTATTTGCGATAGAAAGTTGCTGGGCCATTGTAAAATTTCACAGTTCAGTTATTTCGAAAAAAATGTTGCTGAGCCGACATTTTTGAATGACTTATTTGTATAGGGATAAAGCCGCCATTTTGTTTGGAGATCGGGACTGATTAGCAAGATTTTCACAATGTCGATATTGCAGCGAGTTGTGGAATCTTCTCGTTTAAAGCTTGTCCGTGCAAACAGGTCTGAAGATTCTACGGAGCATTTTTTGCTAGAAAGGATAAACCAATTTTTTTTTAACTTTTGACTTGCCAAGGCGACGGAGAGGCACATCAACCAACAAGATCTATTGTGCAGATAGACAAGGGGTCTTGATCTGCAATTTTTTAGGCAACGACGATCTTCCAAATGAACTGCTGGAATTGGAAACGCCATAAAAGTTTTTTTCTTATTTTTTCACTGAAGAAATTATTGATCTTATACGCGATCAAACCAACTTATATAGCGTACAAAAAAACCCAAACAAACTGATAAATGCTGAATGTGTCGATATTCGTCGATTTATTGGAAGGGTTTTATACACATCTATAGTACGTATTTTGAATGTAAGGAATTACTGGTCCGACAAAATTGGAATATCTATAGGTACTCAAAGACACTATGCCACTATAAAAATTTGAGCGTTTGCGACAAAAT
Source organism: Cheilosia vernalis (assembly GCA_949126925.1). Lineage (NCBI taxonomy): Eukaryota > Metazoa > Arthropoda > Insecta > Diptera > Syrphidae > Cheilosia > Cheilosia vernalis. The sequence goes on along the minus strand of OX421358.1, from coordinate 95,973,582 downwards.
TTACATTTCAATGACAACTCCAGGATGTTGCCTTATAGACCCAGCCCGGATGTGATAGGCTTTATAAGGTAAGACCTCTCATGGAAAAGCTAAAAGAACGCGCTTTTCGGAAGTGACCCTCTTAAAGTACTTGGCTGAAGATGAGCAGATGTGCTCATCCAAGGCTCGAAGCATTCTGAAGCAATACATGCCGGCCAAACCTCACAAATAGGGTTTTAAACTGTTCATTTTGTGCGGAGTTAGTGGTTTTGGCTACAATTTCGAAATTTAAAGCAGCCAAGCAAATATTTTATGCGAAGACGAGCCACAATTGGGTGCTGCCTCAAATGTTGCTTTGCGTTTAGCGAGGCAAATACCAAACAATTGTAACTACAGGCTTTACTTCGACAACTATTATACCTCCTTGCCGCTTATTTTTAGCTAGGAGAGGCATTCATAAGTCTTGGAACAGTGAGGAGAAATAGAGTTCCCAATTATTGTAAACTCCCCGATCAATCCTTTTTTTTAAAAACAAGCAAGGGGTACTTCAATTGAGTTTGTTAGCAATCACAATGGGATTCAGATTTCAACAACTGCTTGGAAAGACAACAAAATTGGTTCACTGGCGTCAAACTTTGCAGGTAAGAACCCTACATCCTATGTTCAAAGATATACTTAAGTCCACGTGGCGATTGAAAGACCATTTGTGGTAGCCGAATACAACCGTCACATGGGAGGAGTGGACTTGATGGATAGCATTATTGCCTGACACGAAATTTTACTAAGAAGTAAATTTTGGTATATGCGTTTGTTTTACCACCTACTTGACATGGCAATGACAAATGCATGACTACTCTATCGTCGGGTCAACAAACAAGCTGGCCGGTCTGACAATTTGGACGCCGCCGACTTTAGATTGAAAGTAGCTGAAGCACTTTGCAAAGTGGGCATAAAACAATAGCAGAGCAAAAGAACATCACTTGCTGAACAAGGTCCGCAGGCAAAAAAAAAGAAAGGCCCTGTTCAACACGCACCGCCCAAGGAAGTTCGACAAAATCAAATGAGCCATTGGCCAGTAAAATGCCCAATTGCACTGGTTTCACACAAAAACTATGTGAAAAGTGTGGTTCTTGAGAACCATACATTTTTCGATAACCTAAAACAATCCAGAATTAATTGAACTGCTAACTTTGTCCAGCACCCTACTCAAAATCCTTTAAACAACCTGTTCTGTACTTGACTTGCGCTGATGGGTCATACTCTGCATAGTTGAATTTAAGCCACTTTTTCCCCGGGTAGTGCAGTACGGTCATTTACACAAACCTTTTGCAAAGCCTAAATATTTACATAGTTAGACATATTTGCTTACCAAGCCTTAAGAGTAGCCTGATGAGCTTGGTTATTTTTATTGAAGTTAAGCGACTCTTTATTTGTGGCCAGTACTAAATATTGTGCTCAAAACTGTTATGCAAAGAGTTGCACATTGTTCGGAGAAATAGCGTTGGGACAACATTTTAACAGCTTTTCCTAGTGAGCTCCCAAATCTGTTCCATCACTTTGTTATAGTCTGTGTAAGGTAGTTGGACTGAACTTTGGTGAAGTAAATTTTTCTGGTTTTAATTGTGCTTTTTCAATATTTGAATCTTAGATTGGGGTAGAGGTGGAATGAAAATCGCATCCATATCCATCCAGTGGTCTTGAGGTTTGCGCAGTTATAGCTATTCAGACTATCATCAAAGGTAAGCACTGTAAAAAAAAAATCCGCCACATAGCTTTGGTGTTTCCGCCAAGCATTGGCAACGTGAAAAGTGGTCAAATTCAGCGAGCTTACAGTATCACGAAAGAAGTTTCTACGTCAACAGCTTGGGGTGATCGTTTACCATCGAATGGCTGGAACGTTGAAGATGCAGAATGATTTTCTTGGACTTAAGCTGTTACCTCCTAGAACATATCGAATTGAATGTCACTCTTACGTAGTACTTTTGACACATTGGAGTCTTTTGGCCACATTTACTGGCACAGGTTGGCACATTTAGAATTAGTAGGTAATGGTTCGCTAGCCAGCGCATGACTTCGAATACTATCTGAGCAGTTCAACAGATCATCAATCAATCGGCTATAAACAACCTCCATTGGAGCTTCAAAATGTCAGATTTCGAGGTAGGGAATGCAAAAAGAGATGGGATTGCTATTGACACGACCGTACTGTATATTTACTTTTACAGTACGGTGGTGTCTGGTAGGTAGGTTGTATGTTAAATTCCACCCATACCTACTTACAGGAAGAAATAAGAATTGTGATGAAATCATATAAAAATTTCAATTGCACTTAATTCTTCAATTGAAACATATTCCAAGTATGTATGCGCTCATCTAAGCCAAAGCACAATATAATATATTTGAACTTCGATTCCATGGCGATCTCCCATCAGGTCTCATATGATACTTAATGTCCTCTGGAGCACCCAGAGATATTATACAGGAAGCGAGAAGCTGCTCTTGTCCCTGCACGTACGACGTCGGGGAAAAAGTTTTCCAACTTTGTCCCAGTGGCACCGATTGTCCTTTAGTCGAGTAGCACTAGCCAGCAGTCTGTACGTACATGTATAGGTTCCATCCTTTGCAAGAAGCGATGACAGCACGCCATAAGAGAATTACATGTCGGGGTACATATTGTGCAGTTTCCTTTTCGTCGGTTTTATTTAATATTTGCCGCCAACGAGAGTAGCCCCGAACAACAGAACAACAGACTACCACCAAAGGCACTCAGCAGCAGCACAGGAAATTAAAAGTCATAAATCATGGTTGCCTTCATATGATGATAGTCAAGAAGTATGGATTTTTGTTGTCCCTCTTATTTTTGCATACCTATAGGGACACCACCTACGACTGCATGGCAATATTGTGCACATATTGATTGCACAGCTGAAAAGGATGCATGGTTGGGCCGTTGGATGGCAGGAAATCAGACTTTGATTCCGTTTCCACACTGGAAGAACAGCTCCGAATATTTTTCACAAAAAAATCCATTTTCTTCCACCATCACCACCACCACCGTCGAACGAAGTAGAAAGAAAAACTCAGTCACTCAAATCAATCCACCCTCACAGAGAGTGAACAAAAAAAAAAAACACCCCCACCCATTGCCACTTATCAAGTGGCTCACTGAAAAATCCAGACCCCAATGACTGAGCCAAGGCGAGAGGCGAGGGAGCGACTGTATCATGGCGATATCTATCTGGCAAACTTAAGTATATATAGAATCCATGGAACACGCTTCTGACGTTGATGGATTGGAGGAACGGAAAGCGAAAAACTGAAAATGTCACCCGGATTAATGCACGGATATAAAGTATACACTTACACCAGCAAACCTCTCGCCCACCCGTCGCACCAACAAAAACACATTCTAATGTAGGTATATCCGAAGGACACCCGAAAAAATGGCTTTTTCATCCGATCCAACCCAGCCCTGGCTGATCCGTTTCAAAATCGTCAGTCAATAGCGCAAGCATTTGCAGTTGTAACCGCGGAAACCTTTTCCAGTCAGTTTCAATAAAAAAAAAAACAAAGAGAAAAATTGCACGCAATGCAAACGCATTTCAAACCCCTACCCTCACCCTCGTCAGCAATTGTACTTGTACTGATGGGGGGGCTGGCAAAAGTGAATTAATAAGCCGAGTCCATTACCAGGCATCGATTGATGGGCGCCCCAACAATGGCGGGGAAATTAACCGATTTATCTTTGTTCTGTTCCTCAAAAGAAAAGAACCATAGTACAGAACAGAAAAACGAAAATCACCAAAACAATAGTAGAGCGCGCCGAGCAGCACACAAAGAGCAAGACCAAGAAATGAATAGCTAGCAGCACTATACCGAATCTGGGAATGAACAAAAGAATTTGGCATAGCAACAAAAAAGTAGAAAAAAAAAAAAAATGGAAAGCCAACGAAATACTAAAAAGGACCTCGAATCAAGGAGATGAAGTGTCCTTTTCTGGAAAATAGGAAGAAACGAGTAGAATATGTTTTTTTTTTTTTGCTATTTCTCGTGCTCGTGCGACACAATTCTGCTTTTGAAGGATTCCCCGTTTTTTTCGCCTTTTCGTTCGTTTTGTTCTGGTATAGATATTTTTGTTTGGTTCGGGTTCGCCTCCAATCCATTTGTGCTGGTTATACATATACAGGTTGGAGGTGGGGTACCCGGTTGGAACATTCTCGAAAATTGAGACATTAATATGAGAAGTATCCCGGTGGCATTGTGTCGGAATATGGATGATGTAGCCATTAAGGATTAACACGATTTCTTTTGTGTTCCAGTCAAAACAGGTGGATGTACTAGGCACTATATTGAGGGAAGTGAAAAGTCCCTATCGGCGTTCTTTTTTTGTATTATAGACGGTTTTTGGCTTGGGGTTATGAGGCTCTTGTATACACATAGGTGACCTTACAAAGTGAGGGCACGAAAAAGTTGACCGAAAGTGATCGTGAAGGAAAAAATTCATACTCGTCAACTACTCCTTCTAAATAGGAAATACATAAATAAATTGGACTTGCAGCCATGCACTTAAATTATGTGTTTAGCAGGCTCGTAGGTATCAATCAATATCAAGATAATGACAACTAAAGGCTTTTTTTTTAAAACGGTCTACCTTCATAGCTAACTTTCACCACCAGAACCTCTACCAATTCGCTTGTTACACTCGATTTCCCTACAAAAGCTAAATTATGTTCTAAATTTAGCTTCAGAAACCAACCTTATAACCTTCCAAGGTGCTGGCTTCCATACTTCAAGCAATGGCTTGACATTTACAGAGAAGGTGGGTGATATTATCTGCTACTTATTGGTCACACCTAACTTCGCAGCGTGCTCACTGCCTCACTCTCTTCTTCTCAGTCTTATGAGTTCCCCAGAATTGTCCCGGTCTAAATCTAGATTGGAAACCCTATGCACTTCCATCAGTTGTGGATTGTTCTATCAGGAAAAAATTTTCTAGTCAGGGTCATATGTCTTACGATCATAAATGTTATGTGGGGCTACAAGTGGCACAAAGAGAGTTTATTTAGTTCTGTCCTGGACCCCAATTCTCAAATACCGTGTAACATAATTCGTATACAAGGAAATCCGCCTCAAATTATAGTTATTCACCTTTCGAATGAGTTGGAATTTTACGGCACGTCAAGTAAACCACTTTGACAGGTTGTGAAAAAGAACGCACAATAGCTATTCACTTTTAAAATATTTGAGAATAATTGCTGTTTTCGATTGACAAAAAAAAAAAAATGCTGGGTTTTCGCAGCGGCTACTTTGGGCGATATAAACCTATAGCACTTGTTCGATGATGGACTTCCAGTCTCATAAAAACAGATCCTAAGCAAATAATCGGAGAGTCGTTTTAATCCCTACCTGGCTGTATGCCTGTTACTGTTGGGCGTAGTCCAAACTTTTTTTTTGAAATGTTTCCTAAAACTCGGAGAAAGTTATAGACTAAGTACTACTAGGTTCATTGCCACGCCTACATTTTTAATCAAATTTAATATTTTAGGGTCGGTTGGGGTAAATGGAGATGATTTTTGCATTTTTCAAAGGCACAATTTTTTCAGAAATATATAAAATATTAAATTTAATTTTTTTTTTTAACTTTTGAAAACGGATATCTATATATATAAAAGGCAATGAAGTCCGTGTGTGCGCGCATAACTCGATAAAGAATTGTTGGATTTCAACGATTTTGGGTTTGGCGGTTTCGTTTTGGACCAAGGAAGGTTATAGGCTACTTTTTGTCGCGAAAACAAAACTTTGAGGGGATGAAAAAGGTTATGAAAGTTTGTATGGGGAAATGCACTTTGAAAAAAAAATAAACGGGGTGGAAATCGAGTAGTGATACTTCATATACAAAAAAAAAAAAAAAATAATTTTAATGCCAATTGTTGTTGTCAATTATTTTAATTATTTTGCAAGCAAATTGTTGTTGCAAACAATTTTGAAATTTCTTTTTTTTAAATGCACCTAATAAGATTGCTTATGTTTACTATGTCACATTAAGTAGCTTTTTGAAATGGAGTAGATACTTCGATTTGTTTGATGGTGTTTGAATGCATCATTTTTGTTTGCCAAATATTTTCAGGATCCTTGAAAGTTGAAATGTTTGAGATGATGATGATGATAGGCAACACAGAAGTTGTTGAGCGTTTTGAGTTTTTACGCACATAACTCGAAAGAGGATGGTTAGTTTTTAAAGATTTTGAGCTTGATGGTTTCGATTGGGCCCAAGGAAGGCCATAGGCTACTTTATGTCTCGAAAACAAAACTTTGACAGGATGATATAGGGGATGAAAGTTTGTGTGCGATTCGGCGATTCCAAGACAAATTTGATCATGCCGCCAGTGCGAAGGTCAAACGTTTCACGTCGCAGAAAATCAGGACGAACAGTCAGATCGGAATATTAACAATCGATAGGATGGAGACCGAGATAGACAACAACACAATCATCGTCAGCATAGCGTTCCATGTTTCTCACATGGTCAATTGTATGTAGCGAGCTCACGTGTCGGCAAACCTCTCGCTTTGTACGTGTACGCACCCGTAAATGGAACGAAAAAAGCGGTAGGTTGGCCGACAAGTAAATCGCTGCGGTTATTACAATTGTATTTCGCCGGGCCAGCTGAATCTGAATCCTGAATATTTCTTTAGCGCGTGGTACCTATTTGTAGTAAAACAGATTTTCGTTAAAATATTTTGCACTCGGGTACGAAGATATGGAATTATTAAAATCGCATTATATTACCTCCATTATACCATTTTCATGACACTTTGTTCGTTTAGGTACTTTAGCATCCCAATTAAAGAGGGAAGGTACCAGTATTTCTATATCACATTTTCTTTTTCGTGCGAACCAACTTACAAACACATGAAAACTAATTTGACAGCTCACTTAAATTCGGGAACATTACGGTAACAAGTCATACCCAAAATAAGTGTTTCCCGAAATAGTAATTTTATAAGCTAAAACTTTTTCCTCACTTTGGCCAACGTTCCATTCTGCACTGGAAATTAAGGGTTTTTCAACAGGGACGATTTAACGCCTTTAGACTATTTCCTGTGGGGCTACGTCAAGTCTATGGTCTATGCCATAGACCACTCTATGCCAACAAGCCACCGACGATTGATGAACTTCGTAGGAATATCGAACGTGCAGCAGTATCGGCCGATTTATGCTTGAAAACCGTCGTAAATTGGGTTCAGCGTCTGGACTTCTGCAAGCGTGCCCGTGGTGGCCATGCAAAAGAAATCGAGTTCCATACATAATGGCATCGAACGTACTTTCACAGGAATAAAGAATTTCATTGATATCCAAAACCGATTTTGTTTTATTTAAAAAAAAACTTTTGTAGCGTTCTTATTGAAAAACCCTTTAGTAAGCACTCTGATACACTATGCACACTGTTATCTACTGTTACGGAAGCATGTCAGAAATGCAGGAACATCGCTTACACTATAACCAACAATTTCCACTTAGGCTATGGACCCGATAGCTGGTGCTGTCGTCGATCTCCGAAACCACACAACTCTTTTCAATGAAATATTGTGCATGTTTATGGCTGGTTCCCGGTTGAAAGATAGGACACCATCCTAAAGGTGATACCTTGCAAACCATAAACGCAAAACGGGTTGTGGCACCTTTCATTCAAAAATCAAATCAAACGCTATTTCTATAAAGTTGTATAATTAGGTAAAATCATAAATGGACATGGTCTAAATAAAGCACTTTGAGAAATCTGAGCAAGACTTAAAACGAAATATACGGTCAAAGCCGGGTGGGTACAGCTATATATAAAAAAGACTGACGTCCGTATGTGCACTCATAACTCGGGAATAAATCGTTAGATTTTTATTATTTTTGGTTTAAAAAAGAACATGTTATGCTACTTTTTGTCGAGAAAACTCAATACCTTATGGGGATAGAATTTAGTATGGAGAATCGCATTTTGAAAAAAAAAAAAAAAAAAAAAAAAAAAAAATACTGGATAGTGCCACTTCCAATAGGTGCAACAAAAAATATGTAAAATTTTGAATTTTTGAATTCCTTAGATATTCCGTGCTTACCGCTACACAATTTGAAATTGTAAGTCGGCCCAGTTATAATTTTGTTGTGAAACATCAATGCACCGCAAGTTTGCGAATGAAAGACATCGACATTGCTATACTTCAGTCATTTCTATTGCATAACTATAAGTATTGAAAAAAGAATTTGAATTGACCGAATTACATAAAGTAGCATTAGCATTGTGCACGCTCGAAATTATTATTTTTATTACATTAAAGAAATTGGGCGGAACAAAGTTCGCCGGGTCAGCTAGTTTATTATATAAGTTATAAGATGTTGCACATATGATGACTTAATCAAGTTGTAAGAACCCAATAAAGACATAGGGCAGTGTTTACATTTTCCCCGTAGTTTATAATAATACTGGGGTAAATGGGGACAACAAATTTCAGTTCTCTTAGAGCAAACATGAATTTCTATTAATTTATTTGCTTGAAAAATGTATTACCATAATATTTACATTTACCCCATATATGCATGTTACCCATCAGAGAAGAATAGAAAATTTAATTTAATGCTTATTTTAAATAAAAACAAATTGATTTTAAAAGTAAAAAAATAGGTTATATTTAATCACATCTTCAGCCGGCATCAATGCGAAATTTTTTTTTTGAAGTGTCCAAACTTTTTAAAAGCACCAATTCAATTTCCCCGCTTTCTCCAGGTGACTCGATAACGCAAACTTATCTCAAGTTAACAGATATTCAATGTTTTTTTCATTTTCTGACTCCTCAGAGCTCGAGCTAATGTTTCTTTTTTTTATAGAACTCTGCTGGTTTTTGTCTGCAGTTTTTCTATCAGGCTTGGGTGTGTTTTTGGCTTTCTTAAGAGTTTCTGCTTCTTTTAGCCGTTTTAGCACGTCGGTCGTCTGAAGTAAGTAACTCACCATAAGTCATCTGTCGAGGTATTGTTTTTTTTCTCTTTGATGGATGGTTCACTTGCTTGTACTTTCGAATCAGAGCTTATGAACAAGGTGCTGATGGAAGTTCCTGGTAAAGCTCCAGCAAAATCGACGTTTACATTTACCCCATACGCTTATATTACTGGAGTAAATGTAAACACGCACAAAAACTACAAAGAATATTATAAGAGTGGGTTGTAGTCTCAGAAAATGCTTCAATGCTCTTTTGTTTACATATACAACACGAAAACTTTACATACAATTTTTTTCAACAGCCAAAAAAACTTGAATTTCATTTTTCAGTTAAAGGTTTTTTTTCAGGACTAAAATTGCGATCGAACGTCGAACAACAACTGAATGGTATTGCATGCACTCCAAATTCATGATTTTATGTCTGGGTTCCGAGAACTATATTTAAAGTGTGTTTACATCTACCCCATGTTTACATTTACCCCAACCGACCCTAACAGCCTATACTTCACTTCTTATTAAAATACTTTTCTTAATTACAGCTTAAATCGAACTCAATGTCACGCGACTTATTGGCTAACAGTGTCTTGAAAATGTATATAAAAATATGAGTAAGTGTTTACCTATATACAAAATTGTTCATAAGACGTTCCAGTTGATTAAGTACAAATTGAAAGTGTTGCCGTTGTTTTCATGCAGGTGATGACTTATGAGACCCCCGGACATGAGGTGGTTTAAATATAACTGGAAGTCACCTGTTTCCAAAGGTTCTTGGAAGAAGCACTTGGTTATTGGGAGTCAAATTTTGTTTTCGCCTAGTTTCTCACTCAGTCACTTAATTTTTAAACTCAATACTCTTACCCTGGCAAAATAAGAATACCATCGATCCATGTTTGCCTAACAAATAGTAAGGTCTGCAATCTTCTGTCGATTTGCAAGCAGACACCAACAACTAGCCCTTGACTATTTTTAGAGCCATCTGGGAAAATTGGGTACACCTCACAACCCAGCCCTGGTCCAGATTCAGGATGTCTCGAACGCAAGGAAAGATGACTAAAAATGTTGCACGGCCGAAGCTGCAATTTCTGTGCATCAGACGGAATATTAGCGAAGCAGGATCTTGGATAATTGTAGCGCAAGGTAATCGAGACACAAAAAGCTACCCTTGTTCAGTGCTGACGGTAGATTGGAGGTATAAAGTACATCTCGTGAAAGAAGTATCAAGGACAGGTAAATCGAGCATGCTATATAGAAAAATCAAGACAATCGACTTGGATTGTTGTAGTTTTTTTCGATCCACCACCATTTGTTAAAATAAGAAGGAACAGATTCAAGGAGTATAAAAACTGCTTTATAGACAAAAAAATAAATAAATAAATAGTTGGCGCAACATATCCGTAGCGACCGTAGGACTAGCTTCTCAGAACCATTCGATTTGTGTAGGATTTCATTTTTGGAATGAACTGGAATGAATGGAAGGGATCTAAAATTTTATGCCGCTTACAAACGGCCAATTGAGAAGCTCTTTCAAGTAAGCTAGCTCTCGGATGTTTGTCAGAGGTTCGCGAGAGGTGGCGCAGTGAGAGCAACCCTCAGTTGAAATTTGGGTTTTGCGGGATTTGAACCTCGGACCGCTAGCTTTATAATCCAAAACACTAAGCACGAAGCCACTGCGCCTACGCTTTATAGACAAATCAGCTTTTTCGGCGAGCTTGATTTTACACTATACGTATACTGTATACCTCTTTATATGCACTTGGGGATTGCGCTTTAAAATCACTCACAGAAGCTGAACAGGTGCATGTTTTACTTGAGCATCCTTTGCCCGCGTCGCTTGTAATGGATAAATTGGACATCCAAAATAATGATAAAGAACTTACAATCAGATGGAACTTTTAAGGGCTGCAGTTTGAATTTCTTTCTAAAACCTTTTGCAGAGCCTTTCTTCATTCCCTTTATTAGAATAAGACTTTAGTATGACATGGAAAACCGATATCTCTGAGGATGGTTTTCCAAGTTGCCTACCCAGTTACTTGAACTATCACCCTGCGAATGGACTTCGATGCGACTGCTTAACTGGAATACCTAATCAACTGAGACTCAAGTGTCTCAGTGAGATACAGCAAAAAGGAGTTTCGCTGGAAAAGCCGCTCCTTGCCAATGGGTTTTACCAATGGAAGCCGTTTTTAAACACATCTTATATAGATATGATTATGGACGAACTGGGTACATCCAACATTAGCCCACTACACCCATAAGTTCGAGCTCAAGTTAAACATAGCTCTGTTACGTGCACATGCCGTACGTCATCGTAACATGTAATTGGGGTCCGTCGTTTCTGGGCAATTACCCAAATCTTTGGACGCCTGCCTTTCCATTACGCAAAATATAGTTTGCACCAAAAAAAAAGAAGAAGAAATCACAGTTTCTGCTAAACGAATGATGTAAGATGAAAGATGCTCCTGCGTATACGTTGCGTCTTAAACACAGAAAATTATCCCAAATTACACATATTCACAAAAACAAAGAAAAAAATCGAAAACTTTACATTCTTTTCCATGAATAACTTAAATAGAGTTATTAAGTTGAGGTGACCAATTTAAGTCTAAGATCAGCACCACCGTCCATCAAGAGGTGAGTAGTGAGTAGATATACTGTATGACTTGCGGAAAGGATGTTATGTTCCGTGAGCATAAACGCTTATTAAATATTTCAGTGCGGTGCGTTTCCTCCAATGATGGGCATCTTGTTTAGTCTAAGTGGCGGTATTATTATTACCGCAAGTAAGTTTGCAATTATGTGTAATCGTTTCCTTGCACCTTGCACCCAATTTAATAAGCGGTATAGTGGCATTTTGCCTGTTCCATCCCAGTTGCTCTTTTGTTACACCACCAATAAGTGAGACGTTTTAATGACTTAATTTAGCGGCGCAAGTAGGCAGGCATCAGCAAACGTTTCACTTGTTAGTATTATGCTGATGAGGATGCGTTTAACAAGTTTCTGAATGATTAACATTGTGACAGTAATTTCGAATGCTAACATTTTACCAAGCGCATCCGAATGGCCACTGATCGAAACTCCATTTTAGTTTCATCGCAGTGATAGGTTTTACCCCTCCCAGCGCGGCCATCCTTCATCTGTACGCAGGGGTTATTACTAAATTATTGGGATAGCAAATGACAAATGGGTTTGGTCATTAGCTCCGACAGGTTTCATTTGCATAATGCGAATGGAATTGTGGATGGAACCGGTTGTTGGACCCAAAACAAAGAGAAGAATCAATTGGCCAAAGAGGAAGACGAAACTTTGGTGCTTAATAATCGGTTTACGATTGACAGATGAATTTTGTGTAATTAAGCGAAAAATCTTCGAAATAACAAACAATGGCCTCAAATGACTCTTACTTTCTGAATCACGCATAGTTCTGAGTACGGATGGAGATTGACAAGAAAGCGAAAGTTTCTGCGCAGGTAGGTAAGTGGAATGGCTACAAAGTAGTCGCTTCCATTATGCAATTTGAAATGCTTCCTTTTTAAAATGGCACACTTTGGCGTTTTGTGTATGGAAATGTATCAATGTACCGCTGCGGGAGTTATGCAACAAAGCAGGCATATGCTTTAGTTTTTGATGTCGAATGGAAGAATGTACATGGGTCGTTGTCACTACATAAATGTTTTTGTTAAAAAAAAAAAAACAGTGCGAATGGTCGCAGCTACCGATTATCGTCCATATCGAAATCTGTTTGTTCTGTTCACTCCAGATAAAATCAAGAAAATCGATGGCAGATCTCTATACATTCGTTGATGAAAGTTAAGGTCGGAAGTTCTTTATCCAAGAACGTATCATGTGTGTATTATTTTAAGACTGCAAATTCGGACAGTTTTCAGAATTTGTGATATCAAAAATAGCCCCAAAATCATTTCATTCTAAAAATTCAGCATGTAAATTTCAGAATAAATACTTCACTTCAACTTATGTACTCTTGATCATGTAAAGACTAAATTATTATGACAGCTTCAGTTAAAATCTTAATAATCTCATTTTAAGAATTCAGAGTCTTAATTTTCGACCACGGTAAACTTAATTTCTGCTTTGTGTTCTTAAAAATATTATAATTAAGAATATGAGAGCTTACGTTTACCTAAATAAAAATCATCTTGTTTTAAGAATTTGCCATCTCAGAATTCGGAGTAGAAGTAAGAACCTCGGCAAGTACTTCTTTGATAATTTAGAGGAGGTTGGTTTCTAAAACAATATTGAGACCATACTTAAATTCTGTAGAGAAATTAATTTGTTTTAACATTTAATGGGTCCCGGAGGATGGCGATCCTTCAACACATGGACTTGAACACCCAGAGGTCAACCCAGACAACGATGCATACCTACTACGAGTATGAATCCGAGAAGACAGAGACAATTTATGAAAAAATAAATTTAAGAAAACAAACATTGTATACCGTTGGGCCTCTGAGCCGACGCATTTAAATATTTAATATTCAACACCATTTGTTACCTAGAATTAAGTCAAATTGTATATACGAAAGTTTAATAAAAGCAAATGTAATGAAATGGGGATGGCGATGGACCCGCTATATTGCCTGGTTTTTTGTACCGATCTCACAGCCGCCCCACTCAACAAAACCTAACCTTACATGCATTCAGACAGTCGTGGTCTTAAAATAGGTAAACATGCGTATTATATACAAGGTATCAGAATGAGGAATAAAACTGCCTAAATCTATATTATCTATATAAGTGTTGACTGAACTATGAGTAAAAATATGTTCAAAATATGCGAAACGTTAAGTTCTTTTCTCTACCAATCTTCTGCTACTCAAGGCAGGTACCTAGCTATGCAGTATGGAAAATGGATCTCCTGATTGTCGTCACCTTTTCGATGCTTTGCGGTCTTGAGTGTCTCATAATTGTTCATAATTTACCAACCAATAGAAGCCGGCGGCCAATATTCAACTGGAATAGAATAGTTGAGTTCTTAAGTCCAAGCATTAAAGAGGAGGAGAAGAGTAATGTCTTTCAGCAGTTTTGTATGGGAACCTTAGAAGATGGATGTAGGACGGAGAAGCTCACTATTTCGCGTTAGTAAATTGTCAGAGGATGGTTTAGGTATCATTCATAAGCTACAAGGATAGAGAACATTTTTTGGGATGGCTTCACAAAAAAAAAAACTTAATGCAAAAGACTGCTGCCACCTCGCCAAAGGGGTAAAGTTGGCTACTTTTAGCAGAATAAACGGGCAATTGTCCTATGGGCACAGTAGCGGCCCTTGGGATGGCGAGAGTCATGACTCATGACTATAGTAAAGCATTTATCGCTGCAGATCCGACAGAGCGGAAAACGACACAAAAATATGGAGCTGAGGGTGAATTGTTTGGACAACGATCAAGTGTGGTCGAGACAAATAAATTATATGTATAGGCTCCAAGTTCTAGACTGCTCAAAAAATGGCCCAAATCAATTCACCTGTCTAAACGACTTATGCCAATCCGCCTTCATGCGAATTTGACTAAGATTTTACTGTAATAAAAAATATTATTGCTCATGCTGTTTACTAGTGGAAAAGAAGACTGCTACCCAAGACGGTTTATATAGTCGTCGTCTATACCTATACATATTATCAATGTCGTGTAAGCATAATGGCGACATTGCCCTGTGTGATTTTAACTCCAAAATTAGCATGAACGACATCTGTGAAGCCTAGTGTCATCAATGGCAACATGCGTCAGAAATGTTGCAACTGATATGCCGAGGTGAAAAGCTTTGACGGACATTCTCCCAAAATCAATACAAAATGCCTACAAGGCGATGTTGCACAAGCGAAAAGGATGGTGATGAAAATTTCATAAGGTAGGGGGAAAGCGGACTGATGAGCCACTTTTTGTTAGGTCGTTAATAAAAATTTGTTTATCAATCACAGCCACCTGTTAAATAGATTTTTTTATAGCTACATTTATCTATTTTAAGAACGGTCTCTTAAACTTATAATAAACACAAGAAATTTTTGGCAAATGCCAAATGTTTGAAAACAGATTTTCGGTTCAAGTCTCCCGCCCCACCGGGAGACTTGAACACCTCTTCGGGGAGAGTTGAACATACTCCAATCCTACGAGAAAAACAATTAAACGAATAATTTATCTACTTCCAATGTGATTATAATATATTTTTATTGTTTTAGTGGTTTAGGTACTTCAGTTCCTTAGCATATATAAAGTAAAAAAGGTAAACAAAAACTAATCTTCATAGGGTATGGAAACCCCTTGTACTTACTTTTCATAATTTTAGAGGGATGATTACAAATGATAGATGTGGACAGTTCTTCATGATCTTCATGACGGATGAAGATAGTTGAAATAGTTTGAGTAAATTTCGGTACCTCTTACATAGCCACAAAATGGAAGACCAGCGAATTGTGTGAACCGACGCACGGTATGAATCAGTCGTATAAAGCGGAAATGAGATGAAGCGCGAATGAACATCGACGCCCCTGTTGGAAGATACTTCGACTCGAACCAGTACAAGATTCATATGTCTAGATGCAGACGTCGATGCCATAGGCATTTTTTCCGGATGGGCCTAAGAATTGGCAGAATATGAAAACTATGGTTTCAAAAATCTTGAAATGTTTATGCTCCCGATTTTTTAAGGCGTTTGGTTCAACTTTGAAAGATGTCTTAAGTCTGCTTTGTCCTAGAGAACACACAGGGATTCCCCCCATCCTCTCACAGTACAAAATCAACACAGACTTTCATTGCAAACATCGCAGTGCTAGCTCGCTACATTAATTGAGTCGGTTGTGGAAAATATTTCCACAAACTACACCCAGACCGTAATTGGATTTAAATTGGTACATGCTGTCAGTCTCCCCGGCTATAAAGCATCATCTCGGGCCGTCTTCATCGTATGATGTGAATTACCACGCGTACTTATTATCAAATGATCACAGAGTTGCGTAAAATTAAAACCACTTTGTTGAGGGTAATTTTCTTTGACTCCAACCGCTTGACTTGGCTTGTTCAATCACACACACACACTCACACGCTGATGCAAACGGGGGGTTATTAAAATTGAATTTAAAAGATGAACTCACGAAAAATTTCCCCAACTCGGGGATACAACATTACTATATACGAAACCGTAATGATTGCACGAAGAGTTCGAATTTTTGTGAACAAATTTCTAATGATGATGAGTTACTGATGGTACCGGTCCCCAGACTGTGCCTAGGTTTCGCAACATCCTGATGAGTAAATTGCGTGAGCAGTGTGATTTGAAATCAAGTCAAAAAGGCCGATTGCCCATTGTGCAGCTCGAATCTATTGTGAGAGCGAAGGTCTTTCTAAAACTGAAGTTGCAAACCAACAGGAAGCGCACATGGACAGCATTGTGGCGGTTGGAAAGAATTTCAAAGGGATTTAGGTAGGAAATTTGAAAATATTTGCAATGGGTCATAAAACGCATTGTCCGATGTCCTTGAGCAGGGTTGGATAATGGATATGCAAACATAACAATCTGCAACCGTTTTGTGCAAGAATTGGTGCAACAATCCTTTGTTGGGCAATCCTTGCGCCGTCGGATGCGAGTTGTAGAGGTTGTAAATTGTCTCAACTCACTGTAGGTGACGGTTTGTTTGGACAACTCGTTTTTGGCGAAGATGGGATATTTGCAAATTTAGAGATGTAGCTTCCAGCAGGTATTCAAAGATGTCCTACAGATGTTTGAATGTACACTCGGCATGCAGTTGTGATTTGAGCCTTGTGCGGGCTGATGCGAGCAGAGCATAGCCTGCCTGAAATTGAAAGTGAAGCTGAGTTTAATTGTGACTTTACGGTGGGGTTAATAGTGGACATATACATATTTGCCTAAGTATTACAAGTTTAAACGTAAAGTGAGCTCAGTTCAGTGTTGTCTGTTAGTTACTTCATCAAACCAGCATAAATTATCTATCAGAGAGAAGCCGTACTTAGACAATTGTCGGATCAGTGACTGTAAGAAGGTAAGGCGTTGAAATATTGTAGCTATTGCGGTTATCCTTTTTCTATTTAAGATTTGTTAGTATTTGAAGTAAATTTCCTCTACCTCCTCCGGTGGGGTGTCCAAGTGATCGAATATCACTCATTTCAATTTTAGAGCAATAGTTTAAAGGGTTTTTGCAGTGTCATTGGTTTGTTCTCGCAGACCAGCGACCTGACATGTCTGTCCAAGAAGTAACCACCAATTGTAGTATGAATTTATTTAGAATTTCAATGCGGTCCGTGGTGGTGCTTGTCCATAGATTTCCCCACTTTGTATATCGATTTTATAGCAGAACAGCACAACCGCCGATCCGCATCAGATATTCGTCCATTTTGTGTTTCATATTTTTTATAGTATAGTACCTACTTAAATATAAGAAGTCCATAGATTTAAAGTAATAATTGCAGGCTTTCGGTCTGTTCTTCTTGATGTTTTTAAGAAATTAATTTCTTTTTCAATTGAGTCTAATGTTGTACTGTACCTACCTACAGTACGTAGCTATACTATCCTGTACATGAACCATTCTCCGACATGTCTATCTTCCAGTTTGATGCCTTGAAAATTGTCAAACTGAACATCAGTATAACGAACGAGCTTGTGTATTTGAAAAATGTGCCTCCAATGATATCAACAGCTAACAAAGTTCTTTTACTGGATGAGGGTAGTTCAAGAAATGTATGTGGGTTGTTAGGTAACCTCTCAAAAGATCTTGCAAATATTTATCAGCTAAGCTCTGCACTAAAATGGTTGTAGTCCTTAAAGCGATTTGTAAGAACTTCTTGTGCTCTTCCGGGAAAGTCATATGCATTAGTTGACATCATGATCGGGTGCTCATACGTCGCATTTCGAGGAATAACTCGGTTCACTTCATCGGAAACTCTGCCGCCAGAACTACCTAGGTATTTTACGTTAGAAAAACAGCTTAAAGTATAGGAATGCCCCCTTCGCGTGGGCAGCAATTAAGGCGTATAACTCCATGAAAGCTATGACTTTCGGCATACAAAGCCATATTATTTATTTTATTTTAAGTAGATATTTGAAGACTTACACTGTAAGACATAATACATCTTTTAAGATAGCGATAAGCTGAGCTATTAGCCAAATAGTGGTGATTTTTGATGGATTCCTCAACATGCTCGTGTATATGAGAACTAGAAAGGAGACCAGCTGATCGCATACAGCAAAGATCATCAATAACAGGCTCATTTAACTAGGACACCAAATATTTACAACAAAGGGTCTTTCATTAAGGACTTGACAATTTTTTTTTATAAATAAAATTCAAACTTCTTGAGATATATGAAAAAAAAGTATTGGGTTTAATTACTATCAAAACATTAATGCACTATACAGCGGTCGATATACGGCTGCAAATTTTGACCGATACGTCCTCTTTTTCTTGTTCAAGATTGGCTCAAAGATCGTCTTACGTCGTCGGCTTGTTGCCATACCCAATGATTTAATATAGCCCCATAAAAAAAAATTCAGACGCGCTAAATAATACGATCTCGACGGCCAATAGACGGGGCCGTTTCTCGAGATAACGCACGTTCACCGAACTGAGACTTCGATAACTCTGCCACCGTGTTATTGGGACCACAAATCACTGATGTCCAGTTGCTCAAACAAATAACGTTCCAACATATCTCTGTAGCGAATACCATTTTCCGCAACGTGATGGTCACTTTCTTCGAAGAAAAAAAAAACGGCGTAATGCCGCCACCGGCATGGAAATTGCACCAAAAAGTGACTTTTTGCGGATGAAGTGCAGAGGGTTCTCACCTGGCCAGTAACGCATATTTTGCTTATTGAAGAAGCCGTTAAAAATTTGTATTAAAGCTCTTAGACTCGGAATTTCGGTAGTAGGTCCTAATTATTTGTAAACATTGTTCCTTCGTGTACTTAACCATGATGAAACCGTTGCTTTTACTGAATATTTTGACAGTTTGGTAATCGGCTTAAAGGTGCGTTCACTCTGAAAGTTAGAAGCTGTCCAGTCGCTTATGAAAGACCCTTTACATGGTTGTTTCGTAAAGAAAACCGCAGCTTGCTAGCAGTTATTGCTATTAAAATGTCAAAGATGTTGTGGGGGTAATAACTGCGGACACTGCATCATTGGAAATATGGCAAAAGAGTTAGGCATCTATAAAAATATTGAAAAAAATCTGTAGGGACGAAAGTAAAGCTGTTGTTCGTTGTTCTTTTATCGCCTGGGCGGTTATAGCAAAGACATATACCCCTAATAGATCTAAGAGGGTGCATCAATAGATCAAAAAGGTTTTATTAGGAAGATGCCCTTCTAAATAGAACCACACGCTCTTCTATTATATTTTATATCTACATCAAAAAAAAATCTCATGTTTTTGGCCAGCAAGTTTGTTCACCTGCACGCATATCTAATTTATATAGAACTCACAAGCAACATCTGACTACATTTCAAAAGGTATCAGCTGAATAAGCGACTGCGTCCATTTTTTCAACTGCAACTTCTCCTACATATCATTATCTAATTCACTTTTAATTGGATCCCCCTGGACGACTGTATTTGCATCCAATTACGGCAACTCAAACAAAAATTCCAAATAGAAATTTAAATGCTTTTTGTGGTCCGATGGTTTCCTTCCTCGAATCTACCTTCGATGATTGGAATTCCCACCGAATTCCATCCCCTCGTCCTTGCGCACTTACCAATGGCTGCATTGAACATCGACTTCAAAAAAAGGACAAAATAATAATGTATGTGGATTCAATTCCATTTTGTGTGCCCAAAAAAAAAAAAAAAAAACTACATACAATATCCATTTTCATCCCTTAAGTAATTTCTAAGGAAATAGTTGCTTTCCTTCCATCTTTCTATTTCTCTTCCTTTACCTATCCCTCTTTGTCAGCGGAGCGTGATAGAAAAAAAGACCCAAAGCAAGTGTTTGTGTAAGTGGTGCTGTGCGAGCGTGTACGTCACATTCCAATCTATATCAATCTTATGTTCGCAATGACGGATGACATTTGTCAATGTCAGACATTTTTGTTGAAGCGATGCGTAAGTAGGTATGCATATTGACACATCCCCTTTTGTTTGTGCTGAGAACATACCCATTTTCGGTTTTGTCCGAGATCATTTCGAATTCCGTATATCGACAGTAGCTATAAGAAACGTGGCGTTGCCACTACAGCTTAGTAGTGGAAATGTACAAATATTTGCATTTCTTCGAGAAGCCGAGGGGTGAAACTCACCCCAGCGGTAGTGTGCTTTTGATTTTTCCGAAATTAGACTTGTGATCCCTGAAGTATGACGGATGGACTGCATTTTGGGGTTCATAACGAATGGCTTCTGTCAATTCATTGAATCTCTTTTTACATGAGGGGTTGAATTTGGTGTCTGCGACTGTTTAAAAAAGTAAACTCGGATTCCTTCAGCATCTCGCTGCACACGGAAAATTTTTAATTGCACAATTTGCTCGAGATTCGTGTAATAATGGCTCTCCAGTGCTCCACTCACCAATTACACAGCCATCCGGCCCCAAAGTTTTACGATCGGGGGGGTTGATGGACGACGAAACGAGATAGAACCAAGTGTTGGATTCACCGACGTGGCTGAGTGAACTTACCCTAAAGGTGTGATGCCAAAATAATGATTATTCTTCGGTGATTAATGCTTTTATCACCGCACCGAGTTCATCATTGCCAGGAGCTTAATCAGAATGCCATTGCCGACTGATGGCAGCACATTAGTTTATATCGCCCTCGTCATCGTCATCGCCGGAATCGTTGTCGTTGTCGTCGTCATCGTATAGTCGTAGTTCCCATAGTGCACACAGCCACACAACGTACCATAGTACAATATGGTGCTGGGGCGGTATCCTGTTGCGATTGGATTTAGCCTGAAGACTCTGGTCGGGTGTACATATCGACCCGTTAAGTTGAAGCCATAAAATAATTAACACGATATTATTATTCGGGGAGCTTCAAACCGCAAACTTTGATGATTTAAAATGAATTACATGTTAGCACTAAGCTGGTGGGAACCGGGAAGAGCTGGAATATGCTATGATGGTTTTAGCAGAGGGTATTCAAAGATGAATGGGAGTTGGTGTAGTGCACTCTGCACTACCCAAGAGCCCTTTCGAAGGAATTCTTACCACCGAGTTACATATAGGTATGCGTTTCTAAGACTGGTTAGAGGAATGATTTTATGTGCTTGAACTTTGCAGATTTATTTGGCTGAAGCTCTTTGATGTTTGTGGGTCCGAGATTCCGTTTTTCTTCAAATTTCTTAAAATGTGCAAGATTACACACCGTTGGGGAATAGCTAGAGGTACAATGTTTGCAAACAAATGCGGACGATCGACAATAATAGATATTCAATGATCTGTACAAAAATTAGGTGGAAGATGTAACCGGTAGCCTGTCTCAGGAGCTTCCACCTTTAGCACGTATGACTTCACTAAGAAACACCAAGCGCTATCAAAGTGGAAGGTGTCTTAGAGGTAAAGACAAACCGGCAAGCATTCTAACCGAAACCTAGACCCCACCCAGAAGATTGGTTAAGGCGAACAGATGTTAAAAAAAAAACAGAGATCTATCATGTACCTACCGACCTTAAAAATTAGAAGCAAATCATGAACTTAAGGAAGTTGAGCCGAAAGTGAGTCACGCAGAAACCTCTTGATGTGGCTAAATAGAGCTGCAAAGCCTTAAACCGCAGTCTATTAGAACAAAATTTACCTGAGGCACCTGAAAAGAAACCCAGTGCATGGGAAACTACTAATGTTCCCATGCGCTATGGACTCTGACGATAGTTGAGCAAAGCGGTCAAAAGGGAAACGGTCGACAAAATTTGTGATGGACTATTTCTATAAAGCAGCCATGTGACTCCATAATATTCATGAAGAATATTCCGAATCATGGTATAGGTACCACCAGGTATTGGATTATGTTTATGATGACCACTTGGAATATTCCAATATCGCACAAGCACTGAAACCACGTTGAATGCAAATCGCAAAGTATGGTTGATTCGGGTGTCAAATCAGCCTTGGACGGGGGAGCTTCCCTTGCATATATTCTGATATGTTGACACCTCGCTCAGAGGAAAAGTCTGTAAAAGCTTGAGAGCCTTTTCCAATGTTTAGTCGTATAGGCTGGCGTTTTTCAACTTTGAAATATGCGCTCGCTGCATATAAGTAAACTCACCAATACCCATTTTGAACTGTACTTATAACATGACTCAAACAAAACCCAACAACATTGACTACTTCCTTTCTCTATAATGTGAGTTCGTTAAAACTGAACCACTGTGAACTTTGGCCCTTGAGAAGAATGGGTGACTCTTCTACAAAGGTGTTCCAAACTAGAAGGTCAATTGAGAGCAGAAACGGTAGGTATATTTGCCTACAAGCTACCTATCTGTCACAGGAATTCCTAAGGATTCGTGCCTGTACAAATGAAATTAGTGCAATTGCCGCCGCCTTCATACTTAGAAAATCCTGTGCTGGGACTTGATGTCAACCGGGGGGTAATTTGTTGGTTGTCCTCCAACAGGTCAATCGTCAATCGTTTCGGGCTTATCGGCGTAGACTAGCGACTTCACATGTCCCCACAGTAGATAGTCAAGAGGCGTTAAATAGCACGATCTTGGGGTCAAATTCACGGGTCCGCAACGTGAAACAATGCGGTTACCAAGCGTTTCCTTCAATAAATCAATTGTGGCACGAGCTGTGTGACATGTTGCGCCGTCTTGTCGAAACTACAGCTCCTGCACATCATGGTTGTTTAATTGATGAACGAAAAAGTCCGTAATCATGACTCTATATCGGTCACCATTGACTTTAACGTTCTGGCCAGCATCGTTCTTAAAGAAGTACGGACCAATTTATCCACCAACACATAAAGCACACCAAACAGTCAGTTGTTGTGCATGTAAAGGTTTCCTTACATACACTTGAGGATTTTCATCACTCCAAATATGGGAGTTTTGTTTATTGACGTTTCCATTCAACCAAAAGTGAGCTTCATCGCTAAACAAAATTCACTTATGGAAATTGACGTATTGATACGTATTTCGAACAGAACCATGATTTTCAAAATAAATTTGCACAATTTGGAAGCGTTATTCAGGCGTCAGTCTATTCATGTTGAAATACCAAACCAAACTTCAAGTAAATCACTTGACAGCTGACAAAATGGCCGCCAGGTAAAATAGTGTTGCCAACCTAAAGTTCTATGTGCAGCCGTTTAGACTGTAGGCCTGTGGAAGGACGGACAGACGGACTGAATTTTGCGACCCGCTTTTTTGAGTTCTTCTATCATCGTAATGTCAGAATTGATTAACATCTCAAGTTCGAGATGGAGAAAGTTAAAAAAAGCTGAAATGTGAATGGATGAACATTTTCTGGCACCGAAGATGGATAGAGAACATTGTGAAGCTATCTAAAAAATATATCCAGCAAATTATTCTTTTTATAAATTAATTTACAAATTGTTTGTTATGGAAATAGTGCCACCCGGCGGACATTAACAACGTATAATTCACAGACAGGAAAAATAAGAGCGCCCGAGAGAGGGTTGGTGCACGGAGGCTGACCTACGCTACGCACGCAACATATTAAGTGCAAACACATTTTATCTGTCTAGTGCGTTATCTTTATCTATTCAATCTGCCGGCATGTTTATAATATCAGCTTTGTGTGCAAATTCTTTGATTTTTTCTATACCTTTAGTCAGCATTTTAAACGGAGAAAACTGATGACACAGTGCGATCGTATCGGACTTTGTATGCTCCACTTCGATATAAGATTGCGTTATCTACTCAACCTTAGCTTTTCGAAAGCTGCCAACCTACTTCCATTTACTAAAAGGACTCCCAACCATATTCTCCAGAAGCCATTCCCACTATACGGCAATGGACGGTGCCAAAGTCCCCCATTACATGATTAAGCGACATCCTTCGAGACCTCCAATCAAATGTCATATTAGTTGCGTCCAAAACCATGGCAGGCGGTAATTTCTCAGTGCTAAATGCAGAACCCACCCACTTTACAATGCCATGCGACAAGATGTACCGCATTAATCTCCCAAATGTACACAATGTACACACGCAATTAACATAGTGTAACGTTAATTAGGTTGTCGTACACAGATACACTTAATAAATTTAATTTTCTCTGCAATAAATCTGGAAGCCATTCGTCTGGTGTAAAATATGTTTGAGTGCTCATTCCGTATAGGTGTACATCGAGTGCAATTAATTACGCCGACAAAAACCGCCTCCGACAGCCCTCTTCAAGCACAAAAAAAAAAATCCACAAACACAATCGAGTATCGCACACGTAAAAATCAATTAATTACATTTTATTATCCAGAAGCAATTAATCAACTGCCTTAATTTTGTGGTAATCGATGCCTGTCAAAACAAATCTCCACCATCATTTTCATCATCCTCGAGTAATATGATTCCCGAGCCAGAAGGAGCAGACGGACAGCGTCGTGCTATGTACACAAATGCACAAATAAAACTACCAGAAGCAGCAGAACGTTGAAATGGAAATGGAAACAGCCAGAAGAATCCTTGCAGAAGCTATCGCTTCGCTGGCGTATGTTCCGAGTTGTTGTGGTGTCAGAGACAGGGAGGTGATTGAGTGAAATTGATGGTTTTCTCAGCACCTCCAAAACACTACTTGGCATCGCGGCAATCGGTGTAAACAAAAATCCCGAAGACCGTGAAGTTGATATCGAACCCTTTTTGTAAACGGAGTTCCTGTCTCTGGGTATAAGTGCAATCAAAATCGATCTATATATACATCTGCTACATCGGTATCTGGGGAATCTGTTAGGATCACTATAGCTCGAAGTTGAATTTCTCAATTCCAAATTGAACCACTTAAAATGTTGATTAATGAATTTAAACAAATGCTCGAGAGTGTGGTGCTCACACCCAGGACCATTCGGAAGTTCGAAGAAAACAAGAAAAACAAATGGAACTCAGTTGAAAAATGATCTGTCGAAGAGTGTGCTTCCTCCAAATGGACGAGGTAATTATATCGAAGCGACAATGGCCAAGATTAATGCTATTTGCTCTCGAGCCAGCGAGGTATGGGCACATATAGCGAAACCAATTGGTCATCGATCGCGATCGATCAAAAATAATCGATCGTTACAGGTGTGATCAGTAGGGTGTAATAGTTGGAGGCGGACGAGGAGGGATTGGGAAATTGATGTTGATTTTTGGGCAATTCACTGTAATTTATTTTAAACGATCGATTAGGTGCAATTAGTGAGAGTACGTCCATCGGTAGGTATTGGCAAATGGATTTTGTT
This sequence comes from Cheilosia vernalis, assembly GCA_949126925.1. Taxonomy (NCBI): domain Eukaryota; kingdom Metazoa; phylum Arthropoda; class Insecta; order Diptera; family Syrphidae; genus Cheilosia; species Cheilosia vernalis. The sequence goes on along the minus strand of OX421358.1, from coordinate 95,948,281 downwards.
TCGGTGGCGGAGACTGTGCGTCTGTATTAAATTATTATTGGAGGACTGATTGTTTGTTTTTCGTAGGGTATGGGCGGGAAAGAAATCGTTTTAAAAATTAATCATGGAAAAAGTACTATTACCGTCGGCTAGCAGAGTGCCATAATTAAAGCAGTTATAAATACTGATGTAGAGACCTAGGCCTCGACGCAGGGATCAAGCGAAGGATTACTCGTACCTATCGCCTTGATCTTGGACTAAAGAGGAATCTAAAAACAGATCTCTTGAGACATCTGGCGTATAGCTTAAAAGGTCATATCGATTAGGCTTAAACACCCGGTCCTATATGTAATCAATTATGTAAGTTGTCCTGTACTCTTACAACAAACAGCTTAATTCAGAAACAAGATTTGGGGAGCTAATATTATTCGAATTAGGTTAATAAAAAAGTACTATCCTCATTTGCCGAAAGGGGCAGATCAAATGCAATATGGACAACATTTTTCAAGTTTTAATATTCCATTCCTGTAGCAGGTATGGTCCTTAGCTACCGGGGTTTTTATAAGGATGAGGGAAGGTGACTTTGCCCCCTCTGCGCTGATTTAGTTGTGACTTGTGCTTTGTAGATGCTGCCACATTCCGGAGAGGCATACATCAGACTTTGGTATATGACCAGTGATTGGATCTGCTTGGAACGGGACCAATTTTCCTTTCTGCGTTGCTGGAGTGCTTAGGAAAGGTATATTACGAAGTTTTTGGTACATCTTAAAGAAGTCTGCTATACAATGGCAAAAAGATATCCTAAGAGTTTTCGGTGATTGTTGGCGCCTGCGGCTTTGAAACCGGCACTCTGAAGCCACTCCAAGTGTACTATGGTGGCCAATGTGCATGTATTTTCTCTGGGCAGACACTCCTCATTGATCTTCCCCATCCGTCATCCAACATTCAAGCTCACCAGTGAACAGCGCAGTTCTTGTCAAAGGATCGGTCTAGATTCGAACTGTTACGTGCCAAGTTCAATAAGCTTCCAAAATGGCGGTACTTTTATATGATGGAAACGCAGGCGGAATTTTGACAGAAACCATACCTTTGCCAAGTCTCTATGTAATGCAAGTCCGTAACAATCTTTCAACGATTTGATTACTTTTTCGCTTTGATGCGATCCTGCCATACCTCAGCATTTATCACAGACCAACCTCTAGCTCCAAATCTAAGTCCTTTTGTCAATCAAAGTCCGTCAAATAGTCGCAGCTTTATCGGCTATACCTTTTCGGAAAAAAATCCTCTATAAAAACGGGTTTCAAACAAGCCCTCATTTGCATCACTGTTCTCACTCTTCATAGGCAACGACCAGCGATTTCCATAGTTGGAATATGAAAACTGAACTGAACCACCACATCATTTCTATCCTGCTGATGGTCCTCTTCTTCTTCCATGACAAATGCAATTTTGTCAAAATATCAAACTGACAGGAATGTTTAATTGTCAACAAAATATAACAAAGTAGATAGCTGGGTCCATCTTCCGCCATTTTTACCTTTCTAATACCTCCAACTAATCAAAGTCGTAATATAAATTAAAAAAAGAAACAGACACACCCCATTCCCTATTGCCATCACTGCTCCTTTGGGAAAACCGCGCGAGCTTATTTGAAAAACCAAACCACGAGTGGCACAAAAAAAAAAGATTTTCCTTTAAGAAGATAGAAGGCAGACAGCGCATACACCGCGTGTATTAAAATTATATTTTTGTTGGCTTCGGTGTCCTTCATACTAAACACAGAAAAAAAAAATTACATCACACCCGTGGCTTTTAGAAAAATAAATATGTACCCAAGCGAACATTATAACAAAAATGGTGGCAGCGGCGATAAAAAAAAATCAACCAACAACTTTAGCAGCAAAATGTATCTTTCACTCAGTGTCGTGCCTGATCCTGAATTCGTCAAAATCTTTTGTTCCACCTCGCTCTTGATGCGTACCAAATATAAACAGGATACGAGTATAACAAACCAAGAGCAGCCAAAAAAAGAAAGAATGAAATCCCTCACCCCTCGAGTCGAAAACACCACCCGGTACGTTGAAACATACATACAGTACAGGACACAACCAAGACAAAATTCGTTTTTCGTTTCTTCGTCGTGTCCATCGAGTGATTTTGATGGATTGCTGTCATTAATCTATGACGTACGCAACTACCATAGGAAATGCCGAGGATATTACATTTATTCAGTGCGAGACGGGGTTGGGATCCCAGCGCATACGCAAGCAAGCACACACACAAAATTGGATAGATATCCTGCCACACCGAATACGAAACGAATCGCCACAGGATGCGAAATGGATTTTTTTTTTGAAAGAAAGAAAAATTCGTTTTTATGTTGCCCTTCTCCCGGTGCCGGTACACTCTACTCGTGTATGCCAACAGGAGGGTTTTTGGGCTTTGTTGGCTCATCCAGCTCTACTGAGAGGGAAAGGTTCTTTTTTTTTCCTTGGTTCCTTTTCATATTCCTCGTGGCAAACACACGGAATTTTGAAAAGCTTTTCTATAATTCTTGTCATTAAGGACAATTCTCCACGATATGAACGCATAAACTACAAGTACCAGAAGAAAAGGTTGTATACGAGTATGTGTATCTATGTTTGACGACAGGATACCCCTGTGTACGCCATGGAAATCCTTAAGCAGTCGCGACACATTTAGAATACCAAATGAACCGATAAATGACATTTTCGCAATAGTTTCAGTATACGGGTTTAACTTTTACAAGCGATTTTCCAACGCGAACAGGATATCAATATCAAGTGAAACGCGGGTGGGATTTCGGTAGGATTCCACTTGGAATTGTAAGCTCCCTAATTTTAATATTAGTTCTTGGATTTTTGCGGAAATTTTCGCTTCCACAGGAACGGAAAATGCTTCGACGAAAAATCAAGTCGTAGGTTGGTCATAATATACTCGCATGTACAACACATACAAGATCAAGCTCAATATTTCGGCCGATTGAGCTGGTGGAGGGACGTCGACATTGCGGTGTTTCATTATTCATAAAAGTGTCGATTCGAAGTTGATAATCTCCTGTGAATTGTCATTCGGGACGTAGACAACCCTCGATTAATCATTTGTATTGTTTTCGATTATAATATTGACCAGGGGGATCTAATTTTTTGTTTTTGGTACCTATTCCCTGGCATGTGGATGTGAGATAGATGAAGGGTATTAGTTATCCGAACTTGTATGGAAATTGGGGACATATTTTTGGTATATAAATTTATTTAGATTGAAATTCCAAGGGGCTTGCATGTAGAGCTGAGAGTGATTGAAGCTGCCGAAAGTATCCCCCCGGACTTTGATGGCACTAGGCACAGCGCAGAACAATAAGGAATTCTATTTGGGGCAAGGTGTTTATTCTAAGATTCGTTTGTACGTATTTCCATCGTATCGTCTGCAAAAGGCGGATCTATCCATCATATACTTTTGTTGCTAGAAAAATAATGACATTTTGGAGTACACTTCTCAGCGTTGTTTAAATTCGAGGGACATTTTTAAAACCTGTATTGTATTTGCTTTTTATATAATAAACCATCATTCACATTATGTAGTATTAGTATTACACATAGTTTAACACTACTACCAATAACAATGTAATGACCTCCACTCTTTTAATAAAGTTCAATTGATTGTTTACTCCCTGCTGGTTCGGTCGTTCTTAATTTACCAGCACAAACAAGTCAAGACCATGGAAACTAAGCTATTAGATTAGATTAGAGGTGGGAGAGCTTTCGAGGGGCTCTGGCACTGCGGCTACTTAAAAGAAGCTATTGTGCCTTCCTTTTTAGTTCCTAGAGCCATCTTTTTACTCCAGAGGCAGTCAGGAAGAAAAGTATCTTCTCTGGGGATGCTGGACTAACGAATTCTTCACCTACGATGTTTTTCCTAAGATGATGAAGAGCCAGACAGTCAGTGAGTATGTGAAGAAAGGACTCGTCACTCTCCAGATAAAGTCTGCAGATTGGATCCGGTGAGACACCAATGCGGTGGAGGTGTTTTTCACGAGACAGTGGCCACTTATTATTCCTGTTAGGATTCCCAGGTTATTTTTGTCCAGATTAATCAGAAAAAGTGTATTTCTGGGGGAGTATTTAGGGAACATTTTTTTGGTGCAATTCTGCTAAACTGTGTTTTGCCAGATCTCGTTTGATTCGGGGTGAGATAGGTTCCTGGTATAGTTCCTGAGGAGGTTTTTACTGACTCCGCAGAAGGGTTAGGTCCGATAAGTGGAGAGGATGCTCCTATTTTAGCCAGTGAGTCGGCTGATTCGTTGCCTTCAAATCGTCTATGGGCTGGGATCCAGTGGAGGATGACTATAGGTTTTTCTTAGAGAGTTTGTAGATGATAGTGAATGTTTTTAGGATAAGTTTGGATTTTATAATCGATGAGTCAAGAGCTTGGGCTATCTGAAAATATAAATATGGTTTTACCCCTTGTTCTAGAACTTAGATCTTCAACCTGAACTTCAGCCTGAAATATGGATAAGTTTTTCCCAAGGCTAACTGAAAAGTTCACCTGGGGAGACTAATTGTATATTCCAGAGCCAGTCCTTGACTCCATCTTAGAACCGTCTGTATACCAGATGATGTCAAGATGTGAAGGATTAGGTTTGTATTTTTCCCAGTCTTCCCTAGGGGGGATGATTATGGAGAAATTTTTATGGAAGCCATATTCCGGTATCATGTCGTCATGATAAGCTGTAACAAGCTTGACAAGAGTTTATATGTAAATACTGATTGGGATCATGCTAGCGCAACAATATAGGGTGGCTTTCTCTCACCGCTCAATGTAGCACCTGGTACTTAAAAAGTTTTTGAAGAAACTGCGGGCTTTACTATTAGACGATGTCTGTTATATCCATCAACGGAAATGAGATAAAGTGAGTCTACATTTATATTAAGGACATGAATGAAAAGTTATGCTTTACGTGAACACCTGCCTTGACGGCTTAATCTCACGGTGGGCATACCCAAATCAGTGTCCCTGAGAAAGACGTTGACAAAACGCCCCAGGACCGGTACAAGTACCAATCCTGGTGCATTTTATTGACTGTTTTAGGAAAGGCCGCAGTCAATCCCATTGCTCATGGGCGAGGCCCATCTGACACCTCTTCGCTCCTAAAAGAACGCCTTTTGTCACCGCTTTTGGTATAAACCACAGCCACCACGAATCCAACCGCTATGATGGGGCTGCACCAAATTTGGTACAGTGGCTGATCTCCCGTGGTACCATTATATATAGCTAATGGTCGAGCTTTCATAACCCAAGGGTTGCCCCAAGGATTACTACCAATTTGGATTGCCTTCCCCAATCCGAGGGAGGTGCACCTCATAATGTCAGGTGTATAGAGCATCTTGAATTCCATATTACTAGCAAAACTAAGATAACTCTCACCTATTTCTTCTGGCACCGGTTTATTTTGTGAAGCCCCAATAAAGGCAACACAAAATATGGGCAGTGCCCCTTATATTTAGGACAGCAATATATACCTTCCTACATCATTCATCTTATAGATTCCAAACCTAATTTGATGGTTTACAAAAATCATATCAAAAAGTAATAAGCGGCGAGATATCAGAAGGACGTTCAGTAGTAAAAATGATTAGGACCCCAAGTTCTGCCGTACATCTACAGGCCCTCATGGCTCTAGAGGCACGCTCTGTTGCGTACTTGATGTGTAAGTTCCAGTTGATTTTATTAGTCTGATTACCTTATAGCATACATAAGTTGGATGTCTTGAAAACCATTCGTATATGTTAGTAAGTGTTCCAAAATCTGAGAAAGAGCATCTCTGCTAGATTGTCCATTAAAGAATCGTGTTGAACCATGCAATGGAAACGGAGTTCTTGGACGGCGTAAGAGATTTCCATTTGCTCCTTGGCCATGCTGCTTCTGCAGAATCCATTTGTGTATACCCTCTTTGTCTTTTAGCTATGTCTTAAGGACCTCAATATACGGTATTTTCTACGACAATCATTCGAATTCGTTTCTAACAACGGAAATTGATAAAATTGTTGACTTTTACAAGCATTGTCCCATAGCCTGGTTTAATGTGGTGAAGCTCTCTGAGCTCTTTTGAGCGCTGAGTTTCCATGAACAAAAGATATAGTAAAGCCATTAGTAGACCCGGAAGATTTTATGACAGGACTGAAAACGGTAAACGGAAACGCTAAGTCCACTGAAGGACTAAGTTCCCACCTAGTGAGAAATAAAACCACTTTCGTGAAGTGGACTTAGCACACAATTACACATTCAAAAATAAGAAGGGGGGACTTATACCTCCAAACTAAATTGGGCAACAAACGTTCTTGCCAGAGCTGCATAGTATCGATCGTACGTTCCTTACAATGGCTATGGAATGGACAAGATGTTGTGCCCAACTATTGGCATACACTTGCGCCTTTACAGTTGTATCGTGAATGACCTTCAGCGGTAAAATGGCAACCAAAACGTCCAGTTACACATCCTTAGTCGTCTCATACAATCTTATTCCGAATGCGACTCTTAAGAATAAAAATTGTCACCCTTTTTCCATGAAATTCCATAGAAAACGAAAATCACCTGTATCCACATGCATCACATGTCCTTGAGTCCACCAACCATAGCCAATTCGAAATCACTATAAAAACCCAAACAGTTGTGTTCCAGTTGTCTGTCCGCAACAACTAAACGTCCAAGGAGTTCGCAGAAAAAGGGTTCCCTATCCCGCCAGCATCCAGAGACTATGAATGTGTCATTTTGGTCGAAAGATTAAGCAGTTGACATTCAGGACGACAGAAACGCTTAATAATATTTGCGAATATTTTCGCAAGGAATTAATTTGCAATCGTGCTCAAGGACACCCCGACGAAATAATCCCTTTCGCCTGCGTGAATTGTGCGAACGAACAGCGAACAGATAGCCCTGCAGAGTGACATCTGCAAAAGAACCATTTCTGAGTTCACTTTGTCTTGTGCCCATGGTGTGTGTGCGCGTTCAGACAGCAGGTATATTCCAACACAATGTGTCTCATAGTCGCGCATATCGTCGAAGTGCTAACAGCTTTATTATCGAGATAAAATTAATTGCGATTAAAGAATAAAAATATTCACTGCCATTGCAATGGGCGGACTTTTATTGTTGGCGATTTGTAATAATCCTCATGGGAACTGGAATATAGACAAAAAAAAAGGGCAAACATGTCGCTAAAAAAAAAAATAGAAAAGGAATCTAATTGCTTTCCTATATTATGTGGCAGCAGTATAGTATATTTCAGGATTTAATTAGGAAAATTTGTTTTATTCAGCTCTGAAATATTATTTGATTGGCATTCGTCGTTAGGGTGAAAATGTTTTAATCTTGGGAAGAGTGACATTACTTCCATGTATGCGTGAATGTCGTTTAATAATCGATGGGAGTATGAATATGATTTATGTGTAGGTAATGCGAAAAAGCCATCACATTCCACAAACTATAGGCGGAGGTTGTAGAATGATCACCGCTTGCCTTCCATAGAAGAGAACCCTGAAACCTGAACAAACATTAGCTCCTTGGCACTGGCAGTGCAGAATTAAAAAAGTTAAAAAAATTACGAAAGTATTGAAGGAACCAAACAACGAAGGTTGCTTAGCTACCTATCTCAAATGTGGTGCATTAATCCGTTATAATTTGCGGTGCTCTCATTTCGTCGCAAGCATTGTCAAGAGTGAATTACTGTGTCAACTGACTATGTGTGAATAGACTGTGCTTAAAATTTTGGAAAATGCTTTATAACACTTGGTTGTGTTGTATCATTGTGAAAATTTCGTGCAATTGATTTTTGGGTAGATGCCAAAGTTCAGCTATCTCTATGCAAGATACCATAGAAATTAAGAAGAGATTTTTTGACTGACAGCACTCAATTTTTAGGCAAGTCAAGTTACTCAGTAACAGGGAAGAGTTATTACCCCGATTCCACGGTACCCTATATCCTCCGTACCTACTCCCGTCAAAAACCACACACACGGGAGATTTTTTTAAGTTTCTCTATTTCGTACTTAGTAATAACGATAGGTATTGTTTCGTACAAAATTTCGAATTCGAGATGTTAATAAATTCTGGCATTACGATGATAGAGGAACTCAAAAAAGTATGTCGCAAAATTCTGTCCGTCCTTCCACAGGCCTACAGCCTAAACGGCTGCCCGGATTTCGTTCGAACTTAGGATTTGGAGTTTGTGGGCTTACAGTTCGGCGGCTTTTTGTTCAATTTAATTGGTACTTATACTTCCCGTATAAGCTTAAGTATGGGAAGTTAACTTACCATGACTTGCATAATAGATACCCAGTTTTTGGCTAAAAATTCGAATAACGGTATAGGTACGTAAAAGCTCGTTAATTCGGAACGGTTTGGGGGAAGGTAAGTCCGAATAAACGAATTTTCCGAATTAATGAGAGAATTTTTGTATATGTACTAAAAAGCGTTCCCAATGAAAAAATGCGAGGACTTAGAACCGAAAAAATATTTTATTATTGAGATCTATATTTGGTACCTTTATGTGTTCAATCAATAATTAATTATAATTTTATAATACATTTACAGCCTTATTTATAAACTCAACGTAGAGTCTGCTTATCTCTACGCATCCTCTAAAATGCCCTTACGCAGGAAAATGTTATTTATAAAGATTTTTCGAACTTAAGCAACGTTGCTTTAAGGCTGCGTAAGTTAAACGCGAAAATTTGCGTTTAGAGGCTGCGTAGATCTTACGTAAATGTTTTTCTGCATCAAATGTCATTTGGTCGTCGTCGAATTGTAAACAAAACCAAAAAGAGAAATTAATTTTTGTTTGTTCGTTTCGCATGCTGTGCAAAATTTCTGCCAAAGTAATTTCGTTTGCTTATGCAATTATAAGATTGAAATTATATTTAATAAATTAAAATAAATAAAACATTGTGCGTTTGTGATATCATTTCTTTTACTTCAGTTTTGTTGCTTGTGGGGAATGTCTTAGGATGTGTGTGATTATGTCTACCAATGGTCTGGCATTGGATTTGGCGGTGGTTGGTAGAATAGAAATAGGAATATGGAAATAGGAAGACACATAGATATATGATTGCAGTTTGATATTTCAGCAAAACCTTCGAAGACTTTTTGGAATTGTTTTAGATAATTTGACTTTTTATTGTGTATAATAATTTAATTTCCAAAGCTAACCAGAGCTGATGTCGGTTTCAGGGAAAAAAGGTAAAAGGTTTTCTGTAATAGTTTATCGAAATTCGTACCTATGTAGACACAAACCTCGTTTAGTAAAATTACCGCGGAAAAATGTTTATAAATCACAATTTTAGAAAAGTCACGTAGAGGCTGCGTAAATCTTTACGCGATGTTTAACTAAACAACATCGTAGAGGCGTCGTAAGGAAATCTAATAAATACGGCTGTTAGTTTTTAGATAAACAATTTAAAACCGACTCTCATTTATTAGGAATTTTTTTTACTGTAGATACCTACTTTCGAAATTTCGACATAGGTAGGTATCTCGAAAACGGTCCATACCTACGATTGAAAAATAAGATTCTTTTCGAAAGTAATGTGGTCATTTATAACTTAATAGCAAACTCAGTTTTTTCTATATTATCGTACAATGGATTTTTGAAAATACATAGCTAGTAGGTAGATATTTAAAATAATTTTTTTTTTTGTTTAGTTTACCTGAAAACCGCAATTAGGATTTTGATCCAAATGCAGACTTAGAGTCGAATTGAACCGAAAACGCCCATATCTCAAAAATCCCATCTTCGATTTGGATAAAATGTTCATATCAAAGTATTGCTTCTATCCCGAAAAATATCATATACCAAGCTTTAAGCTCAATAGTTACTCAATAATTAAGATTACGTACTTGGTTTTCCTTAAAAAATTCGAAGACGTCAGTTTTTTAATTATTATTTAAAAAATGCTACAGAAATCACGGTCTATGTATTTTCACATATCTACGGTATATTTTTGTAACAGGTAGGCTTAATGCCCCATAGCTACGCAAAACATATTTTTAGCAAATAAACCCGCTTCTTCTTTTTTCAACAATATTGAAACCATTTGGCCTTGGGGCTTACACAATCAGAAAATCAAACTTCATTTGCACCCCACATACGTCATCGTGATATTCAATTTATAGCTCCTAATGCAAATTCACAAATGCCTAAATTCTTACACATAGGTAAATATTTGTAAAGATATTGGTCTATCATGAGCAATAATTCCAATCATTGAAATCTTTGATGCTATTCCAGTCAAAATTAAAAACATATACCTAGTAGGTCAAAAACAGACAATTCTACTACATAAGTACGCTTGTCATGTAATCAAAAATCTTGTGAGGTGTAAGACCTTATACAATAGTACAGTAGGCGCTTATAACTCTCTAGCCAGAACTTGCGACAATTGCCTGTTACTGAGAGCTTTAACTTTTAAAAAACGTATATTGTTATTCGATATTTGATAAATGTCCAAAAGTAGATCTCGTTTTCTTTTATCTAGTATCGAGAAAATTTCGTTCGACCCAGTAGTGACACTGCGGGTCACCTGCTTTTTGCTATGTATTTGTTGAATTTGTCAACATGATTTCATGTAGTCATTTTGGTACGCTGTATCCTGATGCGTACCGTGTTTTCCGACAAGGCTTTATTTACAATGTTACACCAACTTCGGTTATAGGGGTGAGCTCTGAAATTACTTGACCGATTCTAAAAATTCGTTCACTAATAAAATTTTACGGAATACCGTGCTCCTTTTGGCTACTTTTGAACAGAGGCGCATAGCAGAGCAACTAGTACAGTGTTTAAAAAACTGATATCAAAGTGTGTTGATGTGGGCGGGTCGAAAGAAGTATGACAAACTGTAGTATACCTTGACCGCTGCAAAGACCAGAAGCGGCGTCTGGGTGTGGATTTACTAAGAGCTCTAAACTAAGGCAATATGTAGATCTTAAGTTTTCCACGCCTCAGAGAACGCCAAAATAAAAATAATCAATTCAATTTTATTTAAACAATTTTACATTACCTACATATTTCTGAACTACCAATTAAAGAATTGCGACCTACACTTTAGCTGCTTCGGGAGGTTAAGTGACATGACAATGACAGGCCAGGAGCAAAATCGGCAACATCCAAAGGATGCAGAAAGTCGAGAAATGATGCCAAATGAAGCAAGTTATCTCTGCGTCACCGACTGTCGGCTGTTGCTGTCAAGTAGGTTAAATGAATGTTTTGGGGCCTATATGCAAAACAACAATGGTAGAATTGGCAAATCTCTTTTGTAAAATTAACAACGTTTTGATTAATTCAACAAAATATTTTTATACGCACAAGAAACGACTTTTGTTAGCACAACAATTTTTTTGTTATCACAACAAAAGTTTTAAGACAAGATAAAACTTACTAATATTTTGTCAATCTAATAGAAGCATTTTGTTGGACGTATATTGACAAAAAAAATTGTTGAACCAAGCCTCATTTTTATCAAATATACCAGGGTTTTATTTTCAGTGTAGTTCTTTATATCAGTAGTTGACCATTGTTTGAAGCATGATCTATATGTCCCGTTCTTATAGCCCTGGTCTGGAGTTCTATCCAATTTGGCCACCATGCATGTGGTACCTATCTACCTCAAACATGTGGTTTAAGTGTGTCCCGGCTTAAGCCAATCCAACCACCATTTCTAACCCATCTCCCATTTGATTTTCAGACTTCAACTTTGAACATCGGTTTTTACAACTGAGAACCGACTCCACGATATTCAGGAGCAACTCTATTCCACTATCATAAGAAGTACGACTGCGAAAACTGATAGACAAATTCTAGCTGTATTGCTGTTAATCCCTAAAATCTGAAATTCTTCCCAAAAAAGCATCGCAGCTCATTATAAACCATCCTCATATACCATTTGCTTAAAATGCCCAAACAAAAAGCCACAGTGAAGTTCGTAATTCAATTGGATGTGAACACAGCTTTTCAAATTGTTAACAATCTCCTCGAGTCATGATTCTGACCAGCTGATTAATAAGACCCCATCTAGATCTTACCCGATTCCATCTACCTATGGCCAGCACTGGACAAAGGCCACGCTCTTTCGATTTATCTTGAAATCGTTTTCTAAATATTTTCCATAAAACAACAATGGTGACATTCGTGTCCGCGTCCCAGCACAATAAAATTATAAAAAATTATTTAATTAAAAGAACTCTTGTCCTTCGGAATAATATATACTATACATAGGTGCATGCATTATATTTTATATAAAAAAAAATGTATCTCTATCTAGAGGTAGCTAGCGCGACAAAGAAAGAGGTAACCCACAGATCGGATTAATTTCAAGCCAAAACGACACAAATTCATAAATGAAGTTGCCGGCGACGAACGCCGCCGGTTCGACGATCAACTTGGGAAACCGGGGGCGAAAGCAGAGAGACAGCGGGATTAAAGAACAAAACGTACAACGAATTCTACACACAAAAATTATTATTAATGTCTCTGTCTAAGAAACCTCGTGTTTGGATTTAAATTCATGTTCGGAGTCACTTGCCAGGCACAAGAGATGCATGCATTCTTATATAGACGCACAAAAAACCATTTTTGGGATTTTGGACAAGACCGATTTTTTCTGCTGTACGATTCTCTGACACGGCCAATTAATCAATTTTCGATATTACAAGAAATTCTTGGTTTGGCTCTTCGTCTTGTTGCCGGCAACCTCTCGTAATCTTGTTGTCGAAGAACAATGTTTCAGGGAATGTGTACACTCATATCTAGAGATGGAGGTCGGGGGATGTTAATTATAAGGACCGAGTGCGTGAATGCGAGAGAGCATCTCTAAAGTGATTTTCAATAAATGTCATTTGTGTAGAGTGTAGCGTAGAGCATTTAGTCAGCATCTTGCAGCTTGTATGATTAAGCTGATGCAGGCGTTGCTGGTGCGGTGATAGTGGTGGTGTTGGAATATCCTTCACCGTACTTACTCGCGCTCGTATACATATATCCATGGATGAGTGGCAGAGGATTGGTTATGAATTGCACTTTGGCTCTTCCGGATGTTCGGGATTTTGGTTTGGCACTCCAAGTCACACGTTTAACAACTTAAAATAAATCCAGGTCATTAAGAGAGCACGAGGGAGTATGTGGATGTTGTGTCCTAAAATAGGTTTAAGTGCGGCGATGTTATTAATTAGCCATGGCGCATACGTGCGTCAGTTTATAGATGTGGGATGCGATGTTGTCACCAGTAAGTTCGAATTGGTTGTCATGGAGTTAAAAATAAAATCCCTGCAAGTGGTTCTTAATTATTCATTTTGAAAACTAGATCTCTTGTGTATAGTTGTGAGGCGAAACCCTAGTGTCAACATTGTAGACGAATACAATGGGAAAGCAAGCGCAATAAAATTGAAAACAATAGGGAAAATGGTGGTTGGTTGTAATATTTCGCGGAATTTGGGTCTACAAATGACGACTTTAATGCGGACACTTACAGAAAGAACAGAGAAAAGGAAGTTGGAATATATTATGCATTTAGAGGACGTTGTGAATATTCCGAATTAGGCAAAGTCTATTTAGCTGATTGTGCATACAAAAAAGGAAGATGCATTTGACTAATAAATTCGGTTCTTGCTATAATCTCTACCGATCAACTTAGTTGCTAACATTATTTGTGCAACTTCACGTCATTAAACCTAAAACTCAGGCAAACAAGCAGGATTTACTTCGAGTAACTGGGACCGGAGTAATAATTATTTCATGAGCTGGAGCCAGAAGCACATGTAAGAATATTATTTTAAACTATGTTCGTTGAAAAGAAATGTCCATTCGAAATCCTTAAATGTACTACGCTATTCCGCTGTTAAGAGTGAGACTGAAACGTAGAAAATCTTATTATTGACCGATGAAGTTTATATAGGAGGTCTGATATATCTCTTTCAGTTCTACACGGAAAAAATTTTAAGATCAAATCAAGAAAAATGAGCGCAGAATCACGAAAAGTTTGTCTAGTTTTAGAGCTTAGCTCAGGATTTACTGATTCACGACTTCTTATTCGCAATTTTAGTAATTGTAAGAAGTGAAGATATTGACCCCCAAAAATCGTGAATCAACACTTCTCATTGTCAATAATGATCAAACGAGAAATACATATTGCCATAACCGATCGCAATTTTAAACAAGTAGTTCTAAATTTGATATTACTATGGTTGTGAATTGCAAAAACATTTCGCAATTTACCACTTCTCTGTAGTAAATTTGATTTCATCCCTTACCGAATTGCAACCATTTAGTCTTGAATTGCAACTCATTAGTGCTGATTTGCTACTTCTGTAGTTGCAATTTACAAATTCTTAATCGTAAATTACAACTTCTTTTTATCAATTTGCAATTCATATTTTGCAATTTGCAATTCATATTTTGCAATTTACGATTCTTGAGTAGTGATTTGAGGCATCACTGTCTTAAATTAAAAACGTTTTATCGTGAAATTAGAAAACTTTATTTTCAATTTACAACTTATATCTTGTGATTTACAATCAGAATTCATAGTCGTATTTTATATTTTTGTTTCCTCTTGATATCCTTGAGAATCATATGACGCCATATCGTCCGGAGACAACGGGATTTGTCTGGGGTGGTATTTCTGTCTATGCTGAAATTGTTAATACACGCAAATTGTTTAGAAGAACTTGTATTGATACGAACCTTAAAAAAACCTTTTCGACTGCACACTTTAATATCCATACCAATTTACTTCTTTCCTAATAGCGAGACATATCTTCATTCTGAAAAAAATAAATACAGATTTATATACCTACTTTAGTTTAATTTTTTTCCATTATTAAATAGGTACTTACATGATATATATTCCAGAATGCTTTATAATGGTTAGTACACTCACTATCACTGAGAACTAGTTATACTTAAAAAACGACTGCATTAAGCAAAGATTAAATACCGACTGTCTTTCGCTGTCGCTGCCCATGATTGCAGCTGTCCAGCAAGCAGCAACACCACAAACATATTATGTATGTATATTGATCCATATAAAGAAAGGATTTCGACCCATGGACTATATCGTTACTGTCGACTACCTGTGCATAAAAAAATTTCATACGTTATGTAGTTAGTTTCCATGGAAATTACAAAAAATATTTAGCAATTTACGACTTCTCTACGTCAATTTACGTTTTCGGTTTAAATGTGGTAAATTATTATAAGATTTTATTGATTCATCATTCAGTGGTGGTAAATCACCAAATTTTTTTCGCAATTTGAGATAGCAAAGTGGTGTTTACGAAATTTGCCTATTGAAGTTGTAAATTGCTCCAAAAAATCTCGCAAATCACTACAAACTAAAGAAGCTCGAATTAATACTTTTAATCGCAAAATGCAACAAACAACATTTGATATTTTTCGCCGTTTTCACTGACAAATTACAAATTTTTATATCAATTCAAGAAAAAATCGTTGTGATTTGCGAAAAATATACGATTCGTGAATTACAACTCAAAATGTTGCAATTGGTGATTTTCAATTCTTTCCGTGTATGTGTTGCTTGCAAAGAACCTGGACTCACTGGTAAGTAGGTAGATGTCGTCTTAGCAAGGAAGTAATGTATGATTCCTCCTCCTTATTTCCATAGCTTCTGTATGAATTGTTGGACTTTATCATTAGGTACATAGAAAACCATTTTTACAGAGCATGACTCAAGTTGCGCAGTGTCCTGTGATTATTTGAGTTGTGATGCGGATAGACAAGAGATTATTTGTTAGAAATCAATTTTTTTTATGATTATTTCGGCTGTATATAAACAGCGGGAGGTGGTGGCACAATTTTGCCTTAAACCTGGAAGCCGGCCCCTTTTTGAGCTTTGGGAATCTTGGCACCCACTTTTTAAAATTGATCAAAATTGCCCCTTTTCAGTTTAAGTAAGGTTTTATTATTTATGAGCGAAAAAGGACGTAAACATATGAAAAAAAAAGTGTTTCGAAATAAATAAATAATTTTTTTGTTAAAAATAAATTCCTATGTTGCTATGTTTCCTTCTTTTTTTTGCTATCTTTGTATTTTAAGTTGAGTCCCCTTTTTCTTGGCTCGGGCCCCTTTTTTTGTCCCCCGTTTAAAAATTGTCAGCGGCAGCGCTGCCTGGAAGGCCCCTAATAAGCTAATATTCATATATATTTTTTTAAAGCTTTTTTGAATTCATACAGTTCTACTTTTTTTTCTGAAACATTAGAAAGCTGTTGCCGTATAAAATACGCGATTCTTACTAAATACAAGTATACAAACTTCAGTTTTTATTATTAAGCAGTAAGCACAACATTCCTAAGTCAAAATTTGCACATTTTCAAAAACAAAGAAAAAGCTAACGAAAAAAAGAAATACTGTCTTAATTCGCAAGAGCGCATACGCATAGGTGACTTTACTTTATACTTATACTATACTTTATTTTTGAGGCAAATCGTCTTCGTCAGTTGTTATTTTTTGTAAGTTTTACTAAACCAATTGAAAAAAAAAATGAATTTTTGAAATATAAAACTTTTGGTTTTTAGTTAAATTCAAAACGACGATTTATTTTTTGTACCACAAAGAATTTGAATGTCTTTGATGGAAAACTGTGTGTTTCGACTTATGCCACTTTGCTTTTAAGAGACAGTAAGATTACGAATGCGCCGTCGACGAACATTAGTCTTTTAGGGTTAAATATCAGGACGAGTTGACCTCTTTCTATTTGATGCCGTCCATTGTGGCAGTAGGGATGTACCCACTTCCCTGATCTTCATTTCCGAGCCCATTCCAAATCGATTTCTTGACGGTCAGCAAGGATACTTATATCTGACCCAGGAAGATGTCGATATTTGCATGTATTTTTATTGCCATGTTAAAAATTTCGAGTGTGATCCGATACAGAGTTCATATACGTTCATGACGGATCGAGATGATTACAATTTATTTTGGAAATTATTCAACAAAGCTGATGAATTTTCAAAACATACGACCGAGCTAAGACAACGGGCACGAACCGCGATGTCGGAAAGGTATAAGAGCAGATCACGTCCAGCAAACCACTAAGCCTAATACCCTTGAGAACTTTTGATCAAACAAGTGTTAGAAATGAAGTGTAATGAATCCAAACTTATTTCCGAAACAAATAACGTGTTGTAGAAACAATGGAAATTTTGAAAAAAGAAAGAAAAATTATTAAAAGACAACTTTGGCCGAAATAATGAACCAAATAAGTAGAACCCTCTACACAAGTTTGTGAAGGAAGATCCCGCGTTATAGGTACCGACTTATGGAACTAATTATATTTTTTCACAAGTTTGTGACATGTTTTGTGAGAAAAAAAATGGAGATTTTCGTTTTTATTGCAGATTTATCGCAATTTTTTCAAAGGACCCCTAGGTTTTGTTTTTGTTTCGCTGAAGGCTGAAATTTGACTATATCTCTAAACATATATGAATGTCTGTGCTTCTCTTTAGCCCGGACTTGTCATAATTAGTCGCTCCTAATTGGACAATTTTCTTAGCCGATTTTACAGCTTCTTCCTTTACAGTGCGTAGGTATACGCCTCTTTCGCTCTGTGATCTATTTCTCCACCTTATATACAAATTGTTGTTTACAAACATTTTTTTTAACAAATCATTTTTTTCTGTTTCACAAAATTTTTGTGCTACAAAACTGTTTTTGTTGTTTACAAGGCCTATTTATAATTTTAATATTTATGTTTCTCGCAAAAGTTATTTCACTTTATAGCTTAAAAGTACAAATTTGTAAAAATTCTTATTATTGTTCGTGCTTGTGTTTCAACAAATCAAGAAGTTTTACAAATTTGTTCAGTGGCTCAAAATTTGGTCGTGTGTCGATTTAATAAAAAATAATAATTTCGCAAAAGAGTAGCTTTTCAAACCGAAAAATGTCTTTACGTCGACAAAGTACCGCCGATAGTGATCCTAAGGGAAGATTTTGTGCTGTATAGACGAAAAAAAAAATTATCGACCGCAACTAACTACGTAAATTTATTTTCTTTTGTTTTGTGTTTAACAAAAGGCTTCGGATAAAATGTGCTATGGTGGAAACCGAAATCTCTCGCAAATTTTAACATTATATGTTATTGTAGGTAGGTACTAGAAAATTTGTCCAATAAAACATTGAACTATACAAATTTTGATCTGATTATTAGGTAATTTTTTATTTTTATTTTTTGTGTTATCAGTGAGTTAAGACTTATAAAGTAATGAAAAACAGTTGTTATTTACAACTTTAAAAAATAGACAGTGAAGTAATTACAAAGACAGTAAAGACAGTATAATTTGGTGAAGTAGGCCACTGGACCCAAATTTGGTATTCACTTCGTGCAATTAATTTTCCTTTGGTCTTTGAGAGCTGAATAAGAAGTGAGGAGTCGGAGAAAAAAATTAGGAAGGAGTGCTCTTCATAGAACGTAATTTATTTCCTCCACTATTGGTCTAGAGGCATTTTTTCGATTAATTGCTCACCAATATTGTATACTGACTTTAATTTTTGGATTGCGATATACAAGGATTGTTGGTTATTTTCACTCTCTCCACCTATTATTTCAGGATCCGATTTAGTCCTCCTTTGATTAGGTACTATTTTAAGCAAAACAATGGGCCTTAGAAATAAACATTTTTAGTTTGGACTCTAAATTTAAGTAGTTTACAGTGGCTATATATTGCATACAAATTTCGCAATTGTGAGCTTCCGTAAATTTAAAGTCGAGACTAAAAATGTTTATTGCTAAGGCCCAATGTCTTTGCACTTCTGCGTAGCTACTTCGGTATGATATCTGCCGACTACAGTTTTCACATACGACGGGGAGTTAGAGCTCCATGCTATCGATCGTTTTAGTGTAAGGGAATTCTCGTTATTTGAGCATCGTCAATGGAAGAACTTTTTTGGGCTTTACTTTCAATAGATAAATCCCTTTTCGCACGTAAGCAATGTTCCATGCGTAAGCAATGTATTCCACTGCCGGAGAATCGATGAAAATATTTTCATGATAATGTGGCCACATCAGTATAAAAATGTATTATAAAAATGTCTCCCTGCTTTATTTTTGAACGACAATCATTTGAATAAACATATTAAAGCCGATCATTTTGAGACAGTCACCAGGAAGTCGCTCTAAATCGGACGCATCTCTGATGGCCTTCAAATGTGACTAAACCCTATCACAAATGACGATTTTGTTTGTAAGTTTATTGATAAACTGCGTGGACAAATTAATTCAAACCTCTAAAGATGTGAGTAGCGTTTTTTTTTTTTTTTTTCAAAATTGCCTTATGAGTCATCTGCTTCAATATTGTTTAGTACCTATGTACTCGGAGGTACACGACTCCCTGAAATGATGACACACCCTCAATCTTTACAGGTTTACAATATAGAAAAGTATCTCAAACACAATTTTAGCTAAACTGTTTTTTTTTTTTTTCTGCTTTTTTCCAGGCGATATCAGTAAAACATTGGAAAGCAATTTCAAATTGGCTGTCTCTGGCTCAGCCAGGCAATATCCATTAATCAAGCGGTCATCAACTTGGCCAACAAGAGCAAGAACATCATCATCATCATCATCATCAACAGCAGCAGCAGTACCGTCAACATCGCCAGAGCTTGTTCCCAATTTCTTGTACCACATCAAGGCAACACCACAAGCATCACCATAACCATATATACCTACAGAGCATACACCCATCGACGATGACGATGACGATGACGACGGCTCCTTGACATAGCGCCGTGCAACGCCCTAATGAGGGAGTAATTTGATGAATATATCTCAACATGACGGACATCTTAATATAGTCGTAGGTACCCATATAACAACAGAAAATGGGACGCGATATCAGAAAATTTCAAATTACACAAATTAATTTTACCGCTTTTGTCATAGTATCTACTTGTGTGTATTTCTTGTCACTCTGTGAATGCAAATAAAGAGAAACAAGAGAAAAGCCCGTCGCTGTTGACGGTTTATGATTGTTTTACTCACCTTGCAGGCGACGCGACTAATAAATGACGATAGTATGCTCCTGCGTAGGCTGACCACACCACCATCATAGCTACTCCATCGAGTGTGCCCTATGGAACAATGAAATCACACATACGACTGGCGACTGGCGCTGGAGGATAGAAAAGAAAAAAGAATAAAAAAATCTGATTAATTGCTCCATTGGACACATTCAGAGATGATGCCCCAAAGAGATGCAAATCATTCCCTGGTGTGATGGATTGACAAAGTCCAAATAGACATTTGTATCCCGAATCGAATCCGAAATGAAAATGAGATTGAGTAGATGGCCCAGGGCGACAAGCGACAGCATACAAAATTCTATTCGTGTAATTCAAATGACCCATCGGTTGTATCGGTTCCGTTGTGTATGGCTATTTGAAGAAGGGCGGCTGCACGGTGTGTTCAACTGCGCTTAGATAAAAGATTTCTATCTTCGGCAGCAGGTTGTTCAGTCGTTTAGTGCGCTGAGTCGGGCAACCAGCAAACCAGTTTCTGAATCGAACTGGAAATCTCTTTTATTCGGGATATAATGGCGGCCGTTTGAATTGGGAAAATCTATGTAGCCACTGCCCTGGTGAGTCTTGTTCCCACTGAGAACATTTCTATTTGAGGGCGATCTACCTGCATTCGCTGGTCAAACACGAATCCAAATGCATGCGTGGTGTGTGTGTATCAAAGAAAGGTGAATGCCGCTGGGAAAATACCAAACCATCTAGGAATGGGGAGAGGACGACCATTATTACTTTCTAATCTTTGACCACATGCCTGAATGGTGACTTTGATTCGGTCCTTTCTTTGTTGTTGGTCATTGAGATAATGGTGGCAGAATGGGAAGTTCAACTGCAGAAGGGAAGCCAACAAATATTCTTATAGGGGTGGTTGAGTCCGACACATTTGACGCAGGTTGAGTTGAAGAGTCCGTTGTTAGTTTTGCCATGAAAAGGGAAAGTATTCTGATGGGTGACAGCGAGGGTAAGGTGCATATGCCAGCTTCGTGTAATTACATTGCGATTCGTTGCTCAGGTCGTGAGAGTGCATGAAATCAGTTCGAGTATACGGAAGAGTAATTAGTAGTAGACAGCATTTGCCTTAAGACAACTACCCCCATAAACAACGATTCTGCAGACAGCAAGCCCATCCAGCTAGAGTTTTTGAAAACTCCGTTTGATTTTTATATAACTAGGTACCTACCTACATAGTTTGGTTTAAGGAAATGCATTTCCAAAAGACGTTTCTTGACTATTAATTTGAATATCAGGGTTAAGCAGCAGGCAAACCCAAAGAATTCTAGTTTTGTATGTAGCGAGCAGAGTAAATAGGTACACCTATAGCAGGTTCAATATAGTTACCTGAACCACGATGATTCTGTTTTCAACGTCTTGTATATTGCGAGTATGTATAGATACAAACTGGTTTATGAGTTACTTCTGCTAATAAAAGTGAAAATGTGTACACTTCGGTAATAACTTTTCGCCAAAAATTTGGTGGTCCAAGTTTTTTCAAAAAATCAAATTCCAATTCTAAAGGAACACAAAAAAGAGGTTCAAAATATTTTGTAACGTTCCCCAGCAAGCGCCTAGCTTTATTAACGGATTTGCAGACAATTTTGTATCTGATAGTCTTTTAATGGTCACACCTCGTTCAGTTAAATTAAATTACCCACGGCCCATAAATTAACAGTAGGTAGCTACTTGGGATACATTGCAATTTAAAAAAAAAATTTTTAATGCTAAGTACCCATATCAGTTATGCAGCCTAAGCGACTGAAGGGTCTTACGGAAAATTACGTTTCTGGGTCACACCACAAATCGAAATCAAACTCTTAATTAGCTTTTAAATTAACAGCAAGTCGGGTTTGTGTTTATGACACGTTCTTGAGGCGCTTTCTTGAACGAGTTTGCCAACGCTTTTGGAATCGTTTTTTGAGATCATTTTCAATGCGCTTTGACGAATTTTTTCAAGCAATAGGTTGGGTTAGGTTGGTTGATTGGGGTTGTGAGATCGTCGCAAGAGACCAGGCACCATAGCGGGCCTATCGCTATCTCCAGGGATGTATTATGGTTAAAAACCTAAGCCCAACCAGAATTTCATTATGGTCTCAATATTGTTTGCGATGTCTACCGTGACTTGTATGTCTTCACAGTAACTAAATATATCCGAATTAGCTAATCGTAGTCCCGATCTTCGATTCGTTTTAAAACGCGCTTTTGGAGTTTTTTCTAAGATTTTCTCTTCGACGAGTTTTCAATGGCATTTTTCACGATTTTTTCACACCCATTTCGACTCATTTTTGTATATTTTTTCTTTTTTGATTGTTTTTTTTTTTTGTACGTTTTGACATTTTAGAATAAGACTTTTTTTGAGGCGATTTGGGATGCATTTTTGAACAGGTTTTTGAATCGATTTCGAACTCTCTTTCGGAAACTTTTTTAACCAACAGAAATTGATCAGGAACTGCACCCCAATTTCACTGGAACAAAATTGTTACTCCATTCTCTACTCATTTTCACCGATTTATTTTTAATAGAATAGGCTTTTATTGCATTTAGGTAAAGGTGAACCTATACATCTTGAATATAGCTTCAGTTTTTGAACTTGTCATCTAGAAATGTGTCGGTATATCTAAAAAAAAAAAAGAAAGCGTCTTTCGGAGTGAATTTGAATTGTAACAAAACGATTGTTTTAAAGCTGATATCGTCATGGAGGTTAACTAATAAGTTCATGATATACCTACAAAATTTCATTAATTTTTGTAGAAACATCCCCCGTAATAGTAGGTACCTACTTAAAGAATAGACACAGATTAGAGACAAGTCCTCTGTCAGCCAGTGTTTGTTAATATGCTTTTCACACCAAGCTCAAAACCGGAATTTCGCCAAAACACACGAAAACTTCATCGAAAACAGAAGTTTTCACATACATATTTCAGTTTTCAAAACGAGTCGTTTGCACTCGTTTTCCACGAAAACACCAGGAAACCGACTGCCAATGCTGACAGTAAGTTACTTGAATGTTTTGTTTCAAATCTCTAATTTTTCCGATCTATGTTGCAAACCTTTCTTGTAGCAAAGGAGGCTATTCGGGCTGAAGTATGTAGGTATACCTACTTCTTTTCAATGAGGGCAAGTGACGGTGGGATATGTAAGCTTGGGAACCGTTAAGCTCGGATCTCCATTTGTGTGATGTTGTTCCATTCACGGAAGAAAGGAAACTATAATACCTATGTCGTCAGCAAAGTAGATCATTTACACGAAGTGGAAATTCACTTTAGAACAGCCAGAGTCTTGTATTTATTTTAAAGAATTTCGACGATGTACTCGTATGATAAGGCTCCAGGAAATAACCCCCCAACGAAATAACCCCCCAAATAGAACATGAAATAAGTCCCCAAGACGGTATGAATGAGTGCGGGCGCCCTTCTCTCGAATTAATATTAATTTTTGAGACAATGGTAATTTGCGCAAATTATGAAATTTTTTTTTTCTTATATTTTTTGTTGAATTTTCAAATTGTTGGGTGGGACATTGACCCCCTGATTTCGAGTTCTATACGAAAAACTGTCTATCTCTTTACAAAGTCATGTAGTAAGACAAAGACCATCATTGCAGGACTTTTCCTTAAGTTACAATTGCTATATTATTTTCTAGACATCTTCAGTTTGCATCTTAATCGCATACGTTGGCCAAAATTGTCTCTGCAAACATCCAGCTTTCGAATTTAATTATAAAATTTCTCCATTGTTCGATAATAATCTATACCACCACGATAGGCCTGTGTCTGCCTTATAAATATATCCAGTCTAACGATACAGTTCACAGTTCGCACTTGATATGTTATGCACGAAATATCGCAAGGAAACGAATTCAATTTCTGAGACAACACCGTAGAGAACCGATGTTTCAATCTGATTAATGGCCGGCAATTATTCAAAATCACCCTGTATACGTACGGTACGATACGACACGTCAGTGTGCACGCAGTTCGGACTCACAGTGATTGCTTGGCGCGTCAGCCTCAGGATCGGGGTGCTCGGGCCCTCACATCTACTCGCATACCCGCCCATATAGCAGGGTGCATTATAATTTTGTTGAATGATTTCCATTTACGTTCGTCTCTTGGGCAATAGAAGAAGTGTCACTGTGTCAGGGATAATATCATCAGGATCAGGATGTTATTTTCATCATGCAGAAGAGAGCACAAGAAATGACTGGCACGGTGAGAAAAAAATTTGATACATGGATGCCAATCAAATATCGTACTACTGTGAAAGTGCGAGCATACTGATTGGGATCGCTGAAGGAAAGCGCAACAAGACCGATGTACAGTGAATGGATTGGGTTCAGCAATGTGACTGAGGAATTTCAATAACACTCTAGAAAGTGTTGAAAAAGATGGAGTGGGACAATTGACTGGCAGAACGATGAATGCATCGAAGGATATTGGAAGAATTCAGAAGTATTTAAAAATTGCCAACCAACCCGGGAGAAGATCTAGATCTATAGTAGTTCAAGACAACATGGCTCAGTTTTGCAAAGCTATCTGGTAAATCGTTACGCGTTTAAATTTATTAACAAAAATATTTTTTATTTTTCTAGCCGGCAAGCGATTCTGCCTCGATACAGATTGAACAAAGTTTTTTTTAAACCCAGAGCTTAAATACAACCTTAATGCTGACGGAGGCGAAACATCCAACAGCGACATGTTCGCACAGGTGTTCTTGGGTTTCACGTCGTACGTGATGGAATGCGGCTCCGGTCATGATGAAGAATCGTATTGCGATCATACTTCATACTGCAGCGAATTCCATCGCCGAATCACATGGGAAGTGATTTGGAGCTTCGGGTTTCCTCGTTCAGCATAAATTTTGTGTTAACTGAAGTCCAAAAAATATCCATTCCGGGATACGATTGGTAGTTCTTTGCTGGAATTCTTATCCATCGCCGTTTTTAGAGTTCACTGCGCAGGCGAACAAGAGGAAGCCCCTCACTAATAATAATAATTTTTGGCGCAACAGGTCCGTAAGGACCCTAGGCCTAGTGTTGAGGCAGGCTTAAGCATTATAACTAATTGTTAACAAAATGAGAAACAACACAATAAATACATAGAAACTAACAGATAGCATAACTACCTTTAAATTTAAACGTGGCGCCAAAATGTTAGGGTCAGCCATATTTAAAATATTATTTAAACGGTTGTATCTCACATTAAGTGTTAGAACCGAGGTATTATTAAACATAATGAAAAATAAAGCAAACAATTGTTGTCGTATAGTCGACGTGCACAGTACTTTTTTCTTTCGTTTCGCTCGTTTCCTCGGCACTTGTTGCAGTTGTGCTTTCCATCAAGTATTCGCGGCTCAGATCGAGAATTTTCCCTGTTGGTATACCGATACCATTCAACAAATTGTTCTTGATCGCGGTAGGAAAAGCCTCTTATCGTTCATTTTGGCGCCCAACGTGGGGCAAACC
The DNA here is from genome assembly GCA_949126925.1 of Cheilosia vernalis. Taxonomy (NCBI): domain Eukaryota; kingdom Metazoa; phylum Arthropoda; class Insecta; order Diptera; family Syrphidae; genus Cheilosia; species Cheilosia vernalis. The sequence continues at coordinate 95,922,756 of OX421358.1, read as the reverse complement.
TTTTTTTTGTCAGTCGGTTTAATATAGTTTAACACCGATCTAATCGATAGTTTCACCGCGAAGAAATAGAAATCGTGAACAAGTGCAAAGTGAAATATTCTCCAAAAAACGTTGGACATACAAAACTGTGGAGATTCGTGTTTCGGTATTCGATAATCGGTTGTGTGATTCGGTGGATTCTGGAACCTGGACCATCATCTCAGTAAATTACCATCGAAGGAAGCCCGAGAAAGATCCACCAGAAGACAAAAAGGAAGAGATCAGCAGAAGCAGAAGAAAAATTTAACAAAGAGTAGATAAGTATACATCTTCTCAAAGGTACGTGTGCATTAATTTAAAACGAATGTGCGTTGCCACTGAATTGCATAACCGCTCGCTCTATGCATATTCTCAACATATAATTAAAAATCAATGCGAATCAGCTTAACATCTACAACAAAAACCAAATTAATAACGCACATTGGTCTTAAGTTTGCTCTATTCATGCATGTGTAGAAACAGTTTTATATTCATTAATATATACGTAAGCATGCATATATTGGCTTAGTATAATATAAATCAATTTGAAGAGCTTTGTTTCGCCACTTTGATCTTTAAAATAATTTGCGCCATCATAAGACAAAACTCATAGTTGTTGCATTGCCGAAAATCGTACCACCCACGACGTCATCAAACCACACGCAATGCGTTTTGTTGAGTCTTCTTTGTTCGCTCATTCGTATCGGACCACACTACCAGCATCATTGTATCATTGAATAGCTCGTACAGTTGGATTGCAATTGCAACTGCATCAAATTTGTTAACTTTTTTAATAAGCTATCGATATAAATTGAATTATTTCAACAAATACCTTGTCTACGCGGGAAAATCAATTTTGGATATACATTATACAGATTGGATATTGGAATATTTTCTAGAGTTTCCATATTAAATCAATCAATTAAACATACTTGGATGTTTAAGTAGATCGTAATATTTCTTGCTGTTCAGCGTAATCCTTTGTTCACGATCGGCTAACGCTACTCGTAGTCAGATCATAGCTTTCAATTGCGTAATTAATTGAATTGGCAATTGGATAATTCGTCGATTAATCGAATCGGGCGCGTACAAAATTTGGATATTGAATTTGGATTATCGTTGTTGGTTGGGTTGGGGTTGCGTTGTTGCTTTGTTGCTGTTGTTGGATATTTGCGTTTGAGATACCTGCAGTGCTCGTTAGCTTTCCTGTTCAAAGGTTGCTTCGATTGTTGTCGCAAGGAAGTTTTAGTGCGATTGTTGTTGGTATAGTTGGATCGTCGTCGTTGTAGAGTCATTGCGGAGACCATTTGAAAGATAATTTAGATCTTTAGTTGAATTTGCCCACCATATTTTGTATTACCATCTTTGGCGATCAAATACTTCGCTCACCATGCCCGACGAGGAGGAGTTGAAACAACAACGCGCGACTACAAAAAGTAGTATTACCCGCATCAAAACATTTATTGAAAAAACACCCAATCCATCACTTATAGAACTAGAGTGTAGGTTAGGCATTTTGGAGTCCTACTTCAAGCAAGGACTATCATTCCAAACTCAGATAGAGCGTTTGCAGCCAACGGATACCGGAAGATGTGAATTGGAGGAGTTGTATGTAACAACAAAAACGAAAATCATCGCTCTTATGGGGCCAGGAAGACGAAGTAGTACCTTTGATGCCTCATTTTCATTACCACAACCCCAACATAATCGCTTGCCACATCTTCATTTGCCCAAATTTGACGGGAAGTACTCCGAATACAAGAATTTTATGAATTCATTCGAAAATTTAGTTAATTCAGATCTCACCTTAACAAAAATAGAGAAATTTAACCATTTGCTTTCGTGTCTCTCGGGTCCAGCGCTGGGAACTATTCGCGCATTCCAAGTCACTGAGGAAAATTATTCCAAGGCTTTGGATAAATTGAAAGAGCGATACGATAACGACACTCTTATATTTCTTGAGGGTATTGCTGCTATGTTTGAGCTTCCGCAGTGTTCAAAAACATCGTCGTCGCAACTCAGGAAGTTGGTAGATAACATATCAGCCATTTATAGTTCTCTTTTATCTATCGGAAAGGAAACCGACATATGCAATGCAATAATAATCTACATTGCTATGTCAAAAGTCGATAAGGAAACGCAAGCTAAGTGGGATGAGCAGTTAGACTATTCCAAGCTTCCTACTTGGGATGAATGCGCTAAGATGATAGGCAAACGATGCCAGTACCTGGAGGCTCGAGATTCTAAGGCATTTCATTTAGATCGCTTCGACAATTCGGCTTCGCATCAAAGATCGTCAAATCCTACAAAAACCCACCGATCTGCGATGCGATCACAAACTTCATTGGCGCTTGTACAAAAATCGTGTACATTTTGCAGAGATAATAGTCATTTCATCTCAAATTGTCCCAGCTTCAATAAACTCTCGATTCCTGATAGGTTTTCTAATACAAAAAAACTAGGCCTTTGTTTGAACTGCCTAGCTAAAGGACATAACATGTCTAAATGCCCATCAGCACATAGGTGCAAAACATGTAAGCAACCTCATCACACTTTACTGCATCGAGAGAAACAAGAAAGCGCTTCAAGTAGTGGTGAGGGAACTTCCTCAACAGCAGTTAATACGGCAACAAACTCAACTATTTCGAAAACACCTAGTCAAGTTATTTTAGCTACAGCATTAGTCCTCGTACAGGACTCAACAGGAAATTACCAAATAGGCAGAGCATTGCTTGATTCTGGGTCGCAAATTAGCTTGATGAGCGATAAGTTCGTGCGTACCCTCAACCTTCATAGAATCAAAAGGCATTTGGAAATCATTGGAGTAGGCTCATCACAAACCCATTCAAGCTTTCAAACGCAAACCATCATTAGATCTCGATACAATAACTTTGAGCTGTCATTGGAATTCGTAGTAACTCAGAGCATCACGGGGCATCAGCCGGACAAATCATTAGTAGTAGCGGACTGGAAACTGCCTGGTAATCTTGAACTAGCCGACGAAGCTTTCAATGAGACTTCAGAAATCGACTTACTATTAGGAGCAGAAGCCTTTTTTGATATGCTCTCACTAGGTCAGATAAAGTTAGGGCCAGGACTGCCAACTTTACAAAAAACCAGACTAGGATGGATAGTGTCAGGAAGATGCAATATCCCAGGAAATACCACAAACTCTCTATGTTGTCAAACTACTCAAGACGATTTACTTCAAACGTATGTCGAAAGGTTTTGGGAATTGGAGGAAACCAGCAGTCGAAGACAGAAATGGACCGATGAACAGATTCAATGTGAAGCTCGTTTCCTAGAGACAGTAGAAGTTCTCCCCAGTGGTCGCCTTTCGGTTCAATTACCCTTCAAAAAGGATCCAGGGTGTTTAGGAATTTCCTATGATATTGCGTTTAGAAGATTTCTGTCTCTCGAACGCAGGCTAGACAAACAAATCACGTTGAAAGAAGAATATGCGAAGTTCTTGAAAGAATACGAAGAGTTAGGACATATGTCAATGGTAAAGAACCCGAATTTACAATTACCTCATTATTTTATTCCTCATCAGTGTGTACTGAAGCCAAACAGTACCTCTACCAAATTGAGGGTGGTTTTCGACGCCTCATGTCGCACATCTTCCCAAGTATCACTGAACGGAATTTTAATGATTGGTCCAACGATTCAGGATGACTTATTCATTATTTTGCTTCGCTTTCGACTTTTTAAATTCGCTCTAACGGCAGATATCGTAAAGATGTATCGGCAGGTGCTAATTCATCAATCTCAACGCCGGTTCCAATATATTCTTTGGCGAGAAAATAACCAAACTCCGATAAAAACGTACCAGCTAAATACAGTAACATACGGGACGTCTTCTGCGCCATTTTTAGCTATACGCTGTCTTAGTTTCCTAGCCGACAGGTATAAGGAAACCTATAGTATAGGCTCTAAAGTTGTTGAGTCTGATTTTTATGTGGATGACATGCTCACCGGAGCCGATGATTTAGGGTCACTCTTACAAATCAAGCAGCAGGTCACTACGATCTTAGCGTCCGCCGGATTCGAGCTGTCAAAGTGGCACAGCAACCATAAAATGATCTCCGAGGCGTTACCTAACAAGCAAACAAAAGACTTAAAAGTAGTCGATGATAGTCTTACAAGTACTTTAGGAATCACTTGGAACTCGGAAGTCGACCAATTCCAATTTTCGTACAAACCCAATCGAACGTTTTCAAAATTTACCAAAAGATCGATACTTTCCTTGGCATCGTCACTTTTCGATCCCATGGGTATGCTGAGCCCTATAATAATACGGGCAAAGATTATTCTGCAAAGGTTATGGGTCGAAAAGCTTGACTGGGATGAATCAATTCCCCAAAACATAAACACAGAGTGGGAGCAGTTTCTTTCGGACCTGAATTCTCTCCAGAACCTGCCCGTTCCGAGGTATGTGTTGGCAGAGAACAAAGGAGAAGTGCAGATACATGGGTTTTGCGACGCATCCATGAGTGCTTATGGATGCTGCATATACACGAGAACGTCATCGGCAGATGGAACGCTGACAACAAATTTGTTAGTGGCGAAGTCTAGGGTCGCCCCGGCTAAGCGTAAGCAGCTTCCACGTCTAGAATTGTGTGGGGCACACTTACTGGCAAGACTTTGGGCAAAAATAAAGAACATTTTTCAAGATTCGTACGATCAAGTATTCTTTTGGACCGATTCTGAGATCGTGCTTCACTGGATAAATACTCACTCATCTAAACTTAGTATGTTCGTCGGAAATAGGGTTGCAGAAATCCAGGAGAAATCTGCTGAAGCCACCTGGCGGCATGTTCCGGGTGAGGATAATCCAGCTGATAGTGTATCAAGAGGATGCACGGTGAATGAGTTGCAGCAGTCGATTTGGTTTTCGGGTCCTAAGTTTCTACAGTCGTGCCCAGACAAATGGCCACAATCATCGAAGAGAATATTAGCACAAGAGGAACTATGTCTGGAAATGCGCAAAACAGTACTTCTTTGTCAGAAGAAGCAGTCGTCAATTTACCTATTGGAAATGATAACAAAATATAGTTCATATTTAAAAATTATTCGAGTTTTTGCATATGTCCTGAGATTTTGCAACCGCATACGAAAGCAGCAAGTTAGAAAAACTGAAACTCTTTCAGCGAACGAGCTGAAAACGTCGGTAAATCGCATAGTGTGGATCATCCAGCAGACATCCTTCGCCGAAGAGCTAAAATCCTTACGATCACATCGATGTCTAACAGGATCAATAAAGTGGCTTGCCCCTTTCATAGATAATACCACAGGGATCGAGCTAATAAGGGTAGGAGGTCGTTTAAAACATGCGAATTTACCAACTTGTCAAAAGCATCCATTGCTGTTACCAAAAAATAGCAGTTTCGTTTCTTCTTTGGTTAGGCATTTACACTTGACGAATTACCATGCTGGTCCAAAAATGCTAGTTTGTCTAATTCGGAGAGAGTTTTGGATTGTAAATGCAAGAGAAATCGCACGTCAAGTAGTTGGGAGATGCATACACTGCGTCAGATACAGGCCAAAATTACTAGAACAAATCATGGGAAATCTACCACTGGAGAGATTGAGAGTATCTCGTCCATTTTCATGCTGTGGCGTAGATTTTTGCGGACCTGTGATGACATATTTAAAAATTCGTGGCAAGAGACCATACAAAGCGTATATCGCCGTGTTTGTGTGCTTTTCCTCGAAAGCTGTCCATTTGGAGGCAGTAACAGATCTTTCGTCAGAAGCTTTTATAGCAGCCTTAAAAAGGCTAATAGGTCGTCGGGGACTTCCGTCGGATATCTATTCCGACAATGCTACCAACTTCGTAGGCGCACAAACAAAGCTCTTAGAAATTAGTAAACGTTTCTTTGAAAAATCGTCCAAAGATTCTATATCAAATTTTTGTACTAATCAAGGTATAAACTTCCATTTTATTCCTCCCAGGGCTCCTCACTTCGGGGGATTGTGGGAAGCTGCGGTCAAGGTAGCAAAGGGCCATTTGACAAGAACACTCGGTAACGCCAAGCTAACGTACGAGGAACTAGCTACATCACTGGTCGAAATCGAGGGAATCATGAATTCTCGGCCAATCACCCCACTATCTTCAGATCCCAATGACTACGAGGCTCTTACACCTGCTCACCTTCTCATTGGCACATCACTAAAGGCAGTTCCAGAGGTACCTGACGAGACCCCTAACATCAGCTACCTACGAAGATGGAGACGTATAAACGCAGTAAAATCGCACTTCTGGAGGACTTGGTCGGCGGAATATCTAAGTGAGCTCCAACAACGATCAAAATGGGCCTCAGACCAGGAGAATCTTCATGTCAACGCTATGGTGCTAATTCATGAAGACAACCTACCCCCACAACGATGGCTCATGGGAAGAGTCATTCAAGCCATCAAAGGCAGTGACGGAAAGGTCCGAGTTGCTGAAGTTAGAACGTCAAGAGGAGTCTTCAAGCGCCCAATTCGGAAGCTGGCACTTTTACCGGCTTGAAAGTAGAGTACTTTCAAAGGGGGCGGAATGTTGAGGCAGGCTTAAGCATTATAACTAATTGTTAACAAAATGAGAAACAACACAATAAATACATAGAAACTAACAGATAGCATAACTACCTTTAAATTTAAACGTGGCGCCAAAATGTTAGGGTCAGCCATATTTAAAATATTATTTAAACGGTTGTATCTCACATTAAGTGTTAGAACCGAGGTATTATTAAACATAATGAAAAATAAAGCAAACAATTGTTGTCGTATAGTCGACGTGCACAGTACTTTTTTCTTTCGTTTCGCTCGTTTCCTCGGCACTTGTTGCAGTTGTGCTTTCCATCAAGTATTCGCGGCTCAGATCGAGAATTTTCCCTGTTGGTATACCGATACCATTCAACAAATTGTTCTTGATCGCGGTAGGAAAAGCCTCTTATCGTTCACCTAGCTTCTCACAACCATTCGTTTTGTGTGAGATTTCATTTTTGGAACGAATGGAAGGGATCTACAATTTTATGCCGATTCCAAACGGCTAATTGAGAAGCTCTTTCATGACAGTTATACTCTCGGATGTTTGTCAGACGTTCGCGAGAGGTGGCGCCAAATATTCAATATTATGTTTAATATTTCGCAGTACTTAAAGGAGTCGGATATATCCGCACATTAAACTTTGGTTACAACAAGGTATAATGGCCCGAGTCCAAATGCGCAGTTTGAATACCTACGAGAGTAGTCGCCAATAATGATCGATTTGTCTTATGATTTGAAAATCGGGTGACAATCATGTTAGTTTGTGAACATTGCTAGACTCTGATCTAGCTGTAGTTGACTTACACCCCTCAGTGTCCCGATATGCCTCTTCTTTAGTTCCAACACCAGCCAACTTCTGTTTACCATATTTGATGGAAAAAGCCGCCATTATCTGCACCTCATATTGGCTGCCATTAAAAATTTGTCACGATAAGGCGCCACTTGTTCACATCATCTGTTCGTTCGTGCACCGAGTCACCCTTCAAGAATGTCCCCCTTATCGGCTGTCCTCTCATTTCAACGCACCGACTCGATGGATGAAAGGAATTGAAATTCGTCTAGTTTCAATGACACCCAGGGTAGTTTATAACTTGTGTATAGCATGCATCAATGACGTAGCGATTTCATCACGAGCACCATCATATTATAGAAACAGACGTGTACATTCGAAATTCCCATAAGCGATGAAGAGACTTCGCACAGAAACGGAATTACTTCTTGTTCCCCTTATGCCACGGCTAACACCCCTTCGCACTCGCGCCAGCAAAGACTATATGGGCTTTTGTATGATTCTTTTAGCCCCGCTGTGAATTCGTATGTTTTAATCATGGATGTTGCCCCGAACTCTATGTATAGTACTGGCGGAACGTCAGACTGGCTGCTGGGAAACAGCAGCTCGAGGAAAAATGAAAACAACCAAACACGGCGCAACAACAACAGCAACGGCAGCAGCAGCAGCAGTACCAAGTGTGTACGGTGGTGGTATCCTTTTGGGAACGAATGACAAATGACGAGGAATTCGTCAATGTCAAAATCAGACTGTAACAGTGAACAGCTATAGTTCCAAACACATTCTGTGTGTACGCGCTTCCTTCGGGGTGAGGTATATATAAATACAAACTGATGGGTACATGTATCTATATATATATGCATGTGGCACATGTATTGGTATGTTTAGATTTACATAAGCACCAAAGTTGAATGCGAACGAATAGCTCATTTTTTGGAACGATTCTTCGAACATTCAAGCAACAGATTCCACAGCCCAAAAGTGAACATCTGCAAAGTGAAATGAGATTATGTCATTGTTTCATCTTAATCCTCTCTATAATGGCAGTGGTGTCATTTGGCTGAGAGGTAATTGAATTCAACATCAGGTGTGAGAAATATCGGAATCGTAGGGGATCCGTGGTGAGTTTTTTTTTTAGTTTTTCTAAAGGAAGCGAAATCGACCCATTCGATCGGTATTGGTGCGTACTTTTGAAATGCCTAATATAAGTTGTCACTTTGACACCTTTCTTTAGCGGTGCACAGAAACTTTAATTTACAATAGAAGTTAACTGCACGGAAATTATATGTACGACCATGAGTCAAGTTGAAAATTGCATAGCAAAATGGTTCTCCCGTATATAAATAGTAAGGCTTTTTTAGGGGTTTGAAATGGGCATTTGCTGTAGGTACACAGAGATGTTGGAGAATTTCAAGAATGCATTGAACTATCGCATACGAAATTTGTAAAAGGATTTAGATTAAATAAGCTCGGGGTATTGGTAAATTGGTTCCACATAGAGAGAAAAATTCCAAACAAATTGACGAAACCAGGTTGCGAGTTGAATGCCTCAGTATATTTTGCCCCTGGCCTGTACACAACTCAAGAAATTCGTGATAATTATATCAAAGCGTATTTACTTGGCGTTACAAAAACCTATGCTTACTTCCAAATTTTGTGTTTTCAAATCTGCATTAGATACAAATCCACCGTTTTTTGCGAATTAGGCGCCAGTTAAAAAACGCTCTGATGTAAGCCAATGAGTTTCCAAACTAGACGGTCCAGTTTCCTTGCACCTACACGGTTTTCCTCAACAGTTTTGAACGAAAATCCTCTCTCGCTCTTATTTCTCCTGTCTGTGAACACGTATTATTAATGGCCGCCCGGTGGAACTATTTCAATAACAAACGATTTGTAAATGAATCCATAATAATAAAAAATGTAAAAAGAATAAATGTTTAGAATGATTTTTTAAAAAGCTTTTCTTGTTCTTCATTCATCTTCGGCTCCAGAAAATGCTCATCCAGTCGCATTTCATTTTTTGTTTTTAGTTTTGTTTCTATGCCTTACATTTTTGACAGCAGAGTTCATGCAGCTGCCTTCATGTAAGCCGTGGGGGTGTCCCAAATATGAGCTAATATAACATGAAAGTTAAACCCAAGTTCGCAATAGGGCAAACGTAAGTTTTAGCAAATAGCTATTCCCAAACATTGAATAAATTTCTGTTTAGCACCATGTTTGTAGGTACAGAATCAAAATATGATTGGAAATTCCGTAACCTGAATAGCACTAAAAGGCGTTGAAGGATGTTACTTAGGAACACTAAAAATTCAAATGCTATTAATTTAAAAAAAGAACGTATTAACATCTGAAAGAAATTCGTAAAAATATGAGTATTTTTATTAAACTCCAGAAACAAAAAGAAAATATATTGTGGTATTGGATTCTGCGACTTGATTTCCGATTTCGCGTATTCAAACGAACGTAAAAATCCAAAATTTTTTGTTAATTGTTGGTGTGGTGTTCGCATGTTTCATTTTAATAGGACATATCATTTTTTTCCAAATTTTATAACAAAGCATTTTAAAATGTCCACTGATATTTAAAAAAAAAACATTTTTTAGTTTTTAGTTTTTAGTTAACAAAAAATACTTGATTTTGGAATAAAAAGAGTGGTCAAAACAATTTTTTACGAGGACTTTTGTATTATAGCCTTTAACAGAATAGATTTAATTTGAGAGAAATAGTATAAACGGAAAAAATATTGAATTATTTTTTGAATTTAACAAATGCATACTTGCATTACTGGGGAAATATGCATTTCACGTACCACTTCCAAATTAAAATTATGCAAAAGCTGCAATATATTTTCCATAAATTGTGTTAAAATATTTTATATCAATATGACTTTGAAACTGAAAGAATTAAAATCAACGAAAAAAATGTTAATTTTCTTTAAAATATACAATAAAGCTTGAAGTTACAAAATAAACAAATTTGTATTACTTCTAATTTTCTTTTGATTTTCTAATCTCTAATGAATATGAATTTCTGGCTAGAGCTTCGTCTCGCCCCAATTTAACACAAACAGATAAACTCTATAGTAATAGTAAAACATAGATAGTTCAAAGTTCAATGTGATATATTTGAATGGAATCGAAATCAGTGGAGAGCGATATGATAGACAATATTTTCCGATTTGTTTTCCGGCGCAAAAACAAACAACTAAGACGGTTTGCCAAACACGCGAACAGGTAACGTACAGCTGACCGTACGAAAAACAGGGAAATTCGAGATTAATCCAGGAGACTTCCAACGATTGGCTTTGCAATTTATTGATTGTCATTGCAAAAGCCAATCGAACGGGGAACTGGATCCGCTTGAATTGGAATGGAAGATCAGTTGGAATAATCGGAATTCGTGGGAGAGGGAATTCCTCTTCTGTCGACGGATTTGTACGAATGTAGTTCTCCAGCGATATGACTTTGAATTATGAATTTCAAGCTATCGACGTCCTTATCACATCCAATCGAAATATTTTTAATTTTTTGCATTGCCGGGGAACACTTTGGTAATGATTTACTCATTTGACGTTGTGAACTCGCAAAAATCTTCCAGGGAACGATATTACCTCGTAGATCCCTCATCGTTCGTAGGTAATATCGTAGATCCCTCATCGTTCGGCCAACTGCCTCCAAAGGTCGTGTATGCGCCATTGTGAATTTATCCCGAATTTTTGGTCACTGTGCACATTGGCTTGTCAATCGTGAGGGGATTCATCTACAGCCTCAAAGCGGAATGTGCAGTTCAACCGCCTTCCAACAATGTGGCAACAATGCCAGAGAATACAACAGCCAACGTAGGTAATTTGAGATTTTGACCGAATTTTTGCCAGAGTCAACGAAATGAAGAATGTCTTGCCTGTCCCACCGAAAGCATCGAGAAAGTCAATGCCCCTCGTTGCATGGTCAACAACTTTCATTAGCGAGTCGTACAAGTTCTTCCGCTCGGCAATCAACAGCGGCGCATTTGTTCGGACTCTTTCGGCCAGCTCATCTCGATCATAGTCTTGCTCCTGTTGCAATTTGAGATTGAGTTTATAGTTCTTCGAACGATTTGCAGCTGGCATTCCCAATGTCGACAGCAGACTGCCGCACATGACCAAGCACATGTCATAATTATATTACATTTTCCAAGCTTCACAACGAATTTTCCAACTTTACATCGTCCAAAATCCAAATCCAAATCATGTGGTAAAATGAAAAATTTGGTTAAAAAACAAAAACAATTTAAATTTCTTGTGTTTTTCCGAAATTTTTCGAGGTTTCCACTAAGAATTTTCTATTTTTCCATTCGAGAACAAACGCACATAAAATTCCATACAAAAAATCAAATTTCGATTTTTCAATTTTTCGACTGGATTTTTTCTGGAGGGTTTTTTTCCAAAATGTTCTTTCGATAAAACCTTCTCCTGACAATCACATACAACTTAAAACAAATTTTGTGGGCTGCTAGGTTTTGTAGAACATTAATTCTGAACTTCTGTCACCAAATAATGTTGTTGAAGTAATTTTTAACAAATTTAAAATACCCCTGCGGAGAGTCTCAGTGAAGACTTTGTGGCTAAATCTAAATTTTCGAAGTCCTTAACTAAACTCTAATCACATTACAATGAAAATATATGGTACCATATGGCAGCCTATCTACTTAGGTACCTATATATCTAACCGCAAGCAATATATTTATTTCAGTTCATTCATAATTATGCCCCCATTTAAATAAACTACACAAACTTATACATACATCTCTTTACATCTAAATCGTTTGATGACTGCCGGCACTCTTCCCTTAAACGTGTCTAATTTCCAGAAGTGCTACTTGCTGTAAAGTAGTCTCCCAAAATATGTATACATCATCACTCGTCTCGTTAACTTTAAAGCGAATATCGCCAGATCAGTAACTTAATCTCCGAAAGGTGGCAATTTTCATATATAAATACCTACAACACGATATGATCTTACTATCATGGGCTTCATTATAATACACAGTGATGATCGCATTGCCCTCAATATGCACTTATGCAGATGCACTGATGAAGTTGTTTTCGCACTTTGTTATTATTATTGGTGATTTACGAAAATGCGCTAATGACTTTATAAATTCGTAATTGAAGAAGTACCCCTTCGGGCCAGGTTACTATATGGGCAGTTCCCCATGATCTCGTTATCTTCTTATAAACTCTTAATCGCACTATTTTGGATGAAGCTATACCAGCAGCTTGTGGCTATGAAAACTTCAACAAAAATATAATAATTCAAATGCCTGCCAGTAATAATATACTTGCGGCAAAAGGTGTGCACTAAAGCTTATAAGATCGCATTTTATTAATAAAAGTCTGTTAGGTTTTAATGACGTCTGTATTGTGAATCCATTTAGAAGACGAGGCGTACTTACACTGAATGGTGCAGCAAGCTCATACCGCGAAGAGAAAGAAAGAACTCGTGTGGGTAATATAAGTAAAAGTACACTTGCATATATCTTTCTTCCAAAGAACATGTTTTGACATTAGACTCTTATAGTTGATGTAAGATTTCATGTAACGAAGCGGAACAGGTGAGTCGAAAAAGGTCTATATAAGGCCTGAGCTACATGCGGACAAATATCCGAGGGTGTAATATCTCTTCCAATTGTCCGAACAACAAATTTAAACAATCGAATAGACTTAAAGAGCTGTATTCGGGGTTCCTTGTACATTTTATATTTTTATAGAGGCCACACTTAAGTGTTCATTCTAAATCTTATGCGATGCTACGAAAAACGAGCTTAGTATGCAAATCCAACTAGACGCATGGGGAGAATACTCGCTGATTGAATAATGTCAAAAGTAACCTCAAACCGAGGCATTTGACGAAACAAAACAACAGCGATAACCCAACTCGAGGAGAATGCAGAAATTTGTTTAATTGCACTCGTCCTAACATACGTTGATAATATTGACCGAATAAGGCGGCCTGTTGATTAAAAACCTCCCCATTTATGCGATCTAGTTGAGTTGCCTACTACTACTTCACTGCAGATTTTTTATTGGAAGTAAACCTTGAAGGTGTTGTCGAATACGGATGCAAGCTATTAATGAGTTAAACCATGAGCCCTATTAAATGTCCCAGGGCACTCATTCCATAAATCAAAAATCCCCTGATGATATCGTTTCGACAATATAGCTTTGCATCACGTATCTAAAATTGAAAATCACTATCGTCGGACGACACCGTTTCGACGATACAAAATTTGCTTCAGGTTACTCAATAATCGAAAGACAAGACGATAGCTAGATTTATATATATTTTTCAGACAATTGGAATCCATTTCATGTATTTTATTGTGAAAAATTGACTTAGTTGTTTTTTAAATGATTCCAAAATCATATATGTGGCAATCCATATTTAAAATCAGAAATTTTGTTTCTCATAAATGAGCAAATTTTGTGTGTGACTGTACATATTCCGCGAGTACTTTGTAGGCGAGTGTAACTTGATTAAATGCCTTATTTTACTTTAAAATCACAAAAAGTTTCGACGTTACAGTTTTATATTGCTTCAAAATGAAAATGAAACGAAGACGTAGATAATTAAGAGACGCATCCGACCCATTAGTCACTTATGACAGTTATACGATGACGTCTAGTGATAATTCCAACCAGATTCCAACTACAGTTTGTGAGCTTCTGTGAGATACCTAAAGCTCTCAAACTTAGTGTAAAATAAACGATGGACGTCACGATAGTAGAAGTGTTACGTGAATCAAATTTATGACGAAATCGTCGACTATTATCGCGCAAGTGGGTGGCCAGCTCTTTTTTTTATATTATGTGCATCGACTGCTGACTTCTTGGCTGTTATAACAAAAAGTAGGCTGTGAATCTATCAGTACAACAGCTACAGACCTCCGGGAAACTACAAACCTCATGAGAGATGTTGTCAAGCCAAGTGGGAAGCTAGAATGAGCCTACCTTAATGAATATCAAAGCTTCTTAGAAGATTTATAAGACACTTGTACTTGGCCTGTGCAATCAGTTCAGAGATGTAGGTAGCTCGTAGCTACAAAAGTCACTCCGACACCCTGTTAATACCTAAGTACTCCTCATTACAAACATTGTCCAAGAATAAAAATTGAAGTAAAAACGTTGCATCGATATCGTATGGTCCTTTTTTAAAATGTATATATTTTTTGCAGAATTTTGAGAAAAGTAATAACCTATGTAAAAGCTTTTAACATTGACGTTGATAGACAAGAATTTGGACAATCTGAAGAAGGCATAGAGCAACGATTTGACGCGTTATTTTTCGTGGATAATTTTGACATGCGACGTCACAAAAATTCTGCAAAGGTGGTCAGTGGTCACTCGTGGGTCTTTGTGACATAATGACAAATTTAGGACATGCGTTTTCTTCACAATGGCGTCACCATGTCAAAATTCGACAAGAAAAGTGTCATGTGTAATCGTATAGCTTAACTAAACAAGTATCCAATTGAAGCCGAAGAAGCTGATGTCTTGCCTATGAAATCTTTTGAGCTGGAAGATATTAGTTGAATTGATATCTACCTATGGAGCATGTACCTACCAATTTCGATCCGAAGTAAATATCTATGCTCTATGAATGCTCTATAAATCGAATTTTTCGACCCAATTTTTGCATAGAAAATTCATCCTCTAAGTCGAAAATCCCTCTAACTCGAACATATTTTTTGATTCTTGACCTACTACAATATGACTCTAAGTCCAATTTTTCGTCTGAAGACAACAAAATTTAAAAGAAAAAACTCGGAGATTCACTAGGTACTGCCTATTTAAAATAGAATCATTTATTAAACGAGTGAACACTGCTACTTTCACATCAGAAACAAAAATAACAAATTTGTTTAACTGATTGTGCTCATAATGTACCTTCTTTCCTATTTTTGAATTTAAATAAATTCGCTTAAAAAAAATCCCTCTAACTCGAATTTTTCCAGAAATCCCTCTAACTCGAACTTTATTTTAACTCCCGTGAAAATTCGACTTAGAGTGATTCGACTGTACTATACCTACTGGCAGGCCTAACGTGAGGGCAGTTTAACGAACTTGTCAACATTCATTGTCCGCCGGGTTTTAGTAGGACGTCATCTGGTTTTTCTAAATCGAATGGAGGCTAAAACAATACAAAAAACAACCAACACTGAACATCTTCTACCGGCATGCGTGATCATTTCAAACCATAGGTAGACTACCTCAACATTCCAAATCCAACCAAAAAATTCACCACTTATCGCATACAAGTTCAAATGTCGCAAGAGTTTCATCGGCTTGGCCAAGCCAAATAAATAGTGACAATCACTTATGCTGCCTCTTTCACGTTTCCTTACTCCACTGTCTGGTTAATACTAAATTAATTGAGCTGTACACCGAAACTCCAATTTATAATTAACACTCAACGGAATAAAACCACTAAATCCCATCGACGCAGTGGACTACCAATAAAAATCGATTCGAGTGGAAAACAAATAGAAAACAAACAAATTCAAAATGCAAAACTCAGCTCCAAGCAACCTGCGCAGCATCTCGCACCAACAGAGACTCATCGTCATCAGCCATCACTAGCGCCAATAATTGCAAGAGAGCCAGCCAATTCGCTCAGCAGCAGCAACAAAAGCAAAAGAAAACAACATCACATCAGCATCACAGACATCGCAATCGCAAAAGAAGAAACAAATCAAAACACAGGCGAGAAGCGACTCCAACGCGAACGCACGGCACAACCCGCATATGGGATGGATATGAGAATTGGAGTTGTGTGCCCTTATCTGCCATCATAGTCGTTCAAGTCCCCACTTGGCTAATGGCCGACAATTTATAAAGCACACTGAACGCTGCGACGCCGCCGCCGCCGACTTTGATGATTCCATTTTAATGAAAATTTATTAATTTCGCTTAAACGTATACCTATCGGAATCGGTTGGATGGCTGAATAGTTAACGGCCGCCTGCTGAAATGGCGAACTATCCAGCCGAGATCTGCAAACATGCATGCAGTGCTCCAGCTCCGTACCTACGAAAACAAAGAGATGGTGACGGTGAGTTGCTGTTTTTCAGTTCGTATTCGTATTCCCCTGAGGTTGATGTCTCCAAGAGATTCCCTTCGAGAGATTGGATTCGTATGAGTCTGCTAGAAGTTAGTATTTCGGGCCAGCGTTACCGCGTGAGATGTGAAAAATAGAAGCAACCACAAAAAAAAAAAATATGAAAAATGTCAACGGCCATGCTGAGTGGTTATTTTGGCTCTTTTAAAAATACATACGCATTTTTTTTCTATTTACTTCGCAACATTCGTAAAAAGACAAATCTGACAGCCATGCTTGAAAAATGAGGGCGTTGCGAAAACACAGCACAATGACACATCTGTGCATCTGACATTTTTGCACGACGAGGAATGGCAGTTGCTAATTTTCAACAACGACGAAAATGTGCTTCGTTGTTAGTCTTGTGATGAAAGCAAACTTCACAAATCGTTGCAGCATTTCGAGTGAACGCACCACATCACAATTTGTGTAAAAGAAAGAGGTTTTGGATTTTCATAATTTTTTTTTACAACATCTACATTTTGTTACATAAAAAAAAGATCCTAGCAATTCTTGTGTGGGAGTTTTATTATTTTTTAAGGAATTTGAGGGACCTACAATCTTTAAGTCCGAAAGCCTGGAACTGAGAAACTTTTGCAGCACGATACCTATCTGGCTGTCAAACGTGGGAATGCGCCAGTTGCCTGAAGCAATTCCAATGAGGATCGACTTTTTAATTTTTCGATCATTTTCAACTTTCCATTATTGGGAATGGGATGCTTCAGATGACCGCATCCATAACTCTCGGTCTTCCAGCATATACCTCACCTACCCACACTACTAAAGAACAATTTCCATGGTAAAAGTAGAAAAGAGGAGTCAGACTTGGCATCCGCCATAGTTGATAAACGTGTTTGCAATATCGATGATGAGTTTAAAAATTTATTCAGCTCCGATTACAATTTTCCAATAATATAAAATTTTAGTTCATTAACGGTCTTGCTTTCAAACAAATCGTTTTTGAGAATCAAGCTTATTAGACATTTGCCCCGATAAATTAAATGGGGCTAGTTCAGGGCTCAACTCGGGTGACCTTGAAGTCATGTCAAACACAGGTTTTCAGTACGAGGGCAAGTTCGGCGGTATATCGAATATCGAACATATTAGGGTTAACACACATCAAACAAACCTAATGAGAAATTTTGGAAAGGCTTAAATATCGCCAGATCCCTCATTAAGTATGCACTTGTCATACACCTAAGAGCGGCCTCTGAAGTTGGCTTGCGGATGAGCTCGCAAGAAACGGGTTGAAAGTACATGCATCCTTGGCCGTAAAATCAGTAGGAACTCCGCTAAGCATGCTTGGAAAGAAAGTTGGATATTGAATCCTGGAGTAGAGCAAACCTACGCTGGACCAATGTTATTACCTGCAGGCACATACAACAACTGTGACCATAGTTGAGTAAAAATAGATCTAAATGTATGATCAAGCCGCTTACTCGTTTTGGTCATTATGGACACTGTGCGATAGGTGTACATGCGGAACGGCTGGGGATACTGCCTATTGATTTTTGCAGAAGCTGTGGGGACGATGAAGAAATAGGATCTATTCGCCACCTACTTTGCGAATGCCCAGCAGACAGAGGATTCTCAACAGTTACTTCTTCGATGATTTAGCTGCTTTGATGAATGTTGATCTTAAGGTACTCCTGAGTCCTGAGACTCATACTCAATACTGGGTGGTTCTATAGTAGATGAGCATATTCTTATCATTGGCTACTCGTAGGACACACTAGAGGATCAGGTCACAACGGAGCTTTAAGAACCCATGAGATTCGTACTAAATTTACGTGGCTCCTGACTCCAATGTGGGAAGCGGTTTCTTTCTTGTCTTTCAGCAGGAGCACCCATTTACCTACCTAACTATCTACCATACACTACCCTACATGTACTTGTTGAAGACAGACGTAATGCATACAAATAATTCGGTTCCAGGCTTAAATGGACTTCTTGACTGGAAAATGTTGGCAAGAACATCATGAATCTATATGGCTGCTAAAGTTGGTTTCACAGTAGCTCATTATTTACTATCTAAAAAAAATACAAAAATGGCTCAGACAATATCAGCTTTAAGCAGTTGATTTTTCGAAGTAAAACTTCTTCCATGTGTCGTTTAGATGATTTTCAGTCAACTAGAGAGAAGAACATTTGTAACGTGATGAGAAACTTAGGTACAGCTTCGGAGTTTTACTTCTGATGATGTGTGGTCACTGGTCACAAGATTTCGTCGCCGGACACCTATTTTGGTTAAGTGATGTCAAAGATGTTAGTGACTTTTAAGGAAGCCCTTGTTTGATTTATTGATGCGGGTACTATTTTGGTAGTCGCGGCTATTGCACACCTTATCTTATGAATGTTATGGGAGGACCACTATTTCGTTTCCTTCAACGCCCTCAAGCCGAGGAGCCTGATTTTCAGTTTTATTCTATATGCGATGCATTTTTGCAAGTGTTTGAGAAGGCCGAGAAAGTAGTTATGGAGGGTATATTATTCTAACGCTGACTAACTTATTCTTGGTAACTTAAAAACGAGTTCTTGGTAGGTAAGAAAAATGTTAAGTAATTCAAGATTTTCAAGCTTAGAATTTTTAAAAACCTCTATAAATTATTCTGTTAGCAATCTCGCTTTTTCTGAGTGTTTAGCTTTTAGCACTAGAAATTTCTTGAGCCCCCGTGAATGATACCTTTTATACCAGTTTTTTTTACAATGATACTAATGAACAGCAAGGAGCTGGAACTCATCTTAAAAGCCTTATGGATTTTTCCCCTTGTTTCTTTGTTGGCTTTGATATTTGTTTTAGGATTATAGAGCCCAAGAAAGTCCGCTCTTGATCAAAATATTTAACCTCCAGCAGTGGAATGAAGATTTCGGTATCCAAAGCTTGACACGCAGATGATGTCAAGGATCAGCAGTATCAGAGAGGAGTTGTACGTACAGGCACATTTTCAATTCCTAACAACTGGTGGCTGAGGTTTTTGTAATGGAACTTTATTTCGCCCGACCATATCTAAGCTGGTAGGCGCAGTGGCTTAGTGGTTAGTGTGTTGGACTACTAAGCGAGGGGTCCCAGGTTCGAATCCCGCAAAAACCCAAATTCCAACTCAGGGTTTTTTTCAGTGCGCCACCTCTCGCGAACGTCTGACAAACATCCGAGAGTATAACTGTCTTGAAAGAGCTTCTCAATCGGCCGTTCGGAATCGGCATAAAATTGTAGATCCCTTCCATTCGTTCCAAAAAAAAACTAAAAACTCACACAAAACGAATGGTTGCGAGAAGCTAGGCCCAGGGTCCCTACAGACCCGTTGCGCCAACTATTATTATTATTATTTATATATAGGCTGAGTAGGTATAAGCGATGATTTAAGTCTTTAACGAGCGGCCTCTGGGCTTATTCCCCAGGCTATTGAAATTTTATATAATGTGCGAAGATAGGCTACGAAAATGCGGCTTTATTGTCGTTTTGATAATTTGTAGATAATTTCTGATGAGTATCTGGCCGCATTTACGTGTACTCCAAGACTTGTTAAGTTGTTTGTGGTCTTACGAATAAGATAAGTGTTATTACAAGTTTCCCAAGTTCCAATATTTGCGAAATATTTTTAAGACGATTACACGCTTTAGTTGATGCGTCCTTACTTAAACGGACCATAATTTTTAAAAGGCAAAAAGTTGGTCAGAACCACAGTCTTATCAAAATTTCTTAGCTTTGAAGATTATGTCCACATTCCACTGATGAAATCTAACACGGCGTTTTTATTACAGAACAATGGTTTATCAAACGCATAGGACTTTGGAAAATATGCAGCTGAGCTCGCTTTCAAATTGGGTTCATTCAAAATCGTCTGTTGAACTTAAGTTGCACTAAAGTCGTGAATGTTCCCTAGGCAGACCACTATAGAATTTAAAATAATTATGTATGCAAGTGGAGCTCGCTGGCAAGCAGAGATTTGGACAAGCAGAGATTTGGACAACAACACAGAAGAGACAATAACAAAACAGCCCTGTCAATGGGGTCTTAGAAATTCAATTTCGTAGCATCTATGCTTGTTCATAAGTGGTGTCTCTTTCTTTTTACACCAAATAGATCAGCAACTAAGCTAGAAATAGGTACTACATATAGCTAGGTATCAGACATCAGGCCAAATTTGTTCCATTTAGCTTCCCCGTTTAGTCGTTCTAGTCATGATGGCGTTGCTCGTTATTATAATTTAGCATGATACATTCTTGTGAAATATGCGCCGCCAACAATGTCCGACACGCAGAAGAGACAGATATAATTAAATATACACGATTTTATGTCATTCCGCCATGCAGAATATTTTTAATTAATGCAGCGTGTTGCATGTCTTGGGGGCGTTGATACTGAACTAAATGGCCTGGGGCAATTTACGCAGCATATTTCAACAATTTACGACTAAGTTTGTTGTTTATTTTTTTGGATACATCATTGCAAGTTATGTGTTACTTTTATATGTATTTCCGATAAATATCTGCGCTGTAGAAAATCACTTTCGTGTTACAACGAACAAAGGGACTCACTCCCTGTGTATTGAATGGCCGATTATGGTTAAAAATGAGCAGCGAGGCGGTTGCACCGAATATTGGTTTGGCAGCAATTAGCTAAATCGATCGATTTAGTTTAAGCGTCAGCAAAGTTTGAAACCAGAAACTCCACCGCTCCTTGTTATAATTATAATTATTATGACCCACACACCCTAATAATATATGAGTTCAAGGAAGAGAATTGCATGTACCTAGACTAGACAAAGCCCCTGGGAAGCATGTATGTTTGTACTACGAATAGCAAGATTAACGAATCGAGATAGTTTACACGATTGCCAGTTAGATGGAAGATGGAATCTAAACAGCCATACGATCGTATGACCAATTTTTGCACAGGTATACGTTCTTCGAAAGGGCTCAACAACGGCAGATGACAATTCCAAATGTGGACTATTAATCCACGATGGTACCGCGAAAATATCCCGAGTGTATCATGGTACCGCCGTTTTAAGTGGGAATAGGTGTCCCAACACTTAAAGAGTGTCTGCCTCAAACTCTGCAGCCTTGAATACTTTATTTTCTCTGATGGTATTTCGCTTTCACCGAACCAATCGCTTTCCCATCCGCTATATTTTTGTCTTTGCAACTAAGGTTCTTGATACTCGTTTAGACCCTGACTTGGGAATTGATGATCCCCTGAAGTATGTCACGGTTGAATCGCACGATATGACCAAGTTTGTGTCGTGGACTTATTTAATACCTATTACATCCGCATCATTGCTTAAGTAATAGAGCTCACCTAGACAAGGTTCGGTTCTTCATATCAGAAGATGCATATTTGGATGTCTAAAGAAGAACTACTTCAAATTGCTGGAGTCCCGAACTTCGCATCACCTTATGCAGAGCTCTTGACGACGAAGCTTTCATATCCGACTTGGAATTTGTTATAGCCTTTTCTGAGACTCTCATTAGTATGCAGTTCGATCTACAGGAAGGCGATCCTGTACACGGCGATTAGGTTAGGTTCTGCCGCTCCCCACTTAGGTCCATGTGGTCCCATTGTGATGTCCTTATTGGGGGGTTAGCCGGTGTTGTTGGCTATAGTGTTTCCTCTTGGTTACTCGACCTTGTCCAGCCATCCTGATGCGTTTATGAACCTGTAAAGATTAGATAAAGGTATATCTGAAAGTTCGTGTAAATCATGGAAGTAGTATCTTCCAAGTGTCCTATTCCTCAAGTGACAGAGACTTGGGCATTAACAGAGAAAGTGAGGTGTGTCCTCGTGTTCCTCCTCGTCGCCGCCCGCAACCCCTGCATATATCGTCATTCTTGAGTTTAAGTTTCATTATGTGGTATCTTAGGAAGTTGTGACCCGTTAGGGTACACGGCGATTAGAACGGTTTAAGTCGGATAGGAGTAACTTCCATATTGGATCTTATGCGAAAAGGTCCTTTAGCTTAAGTTCTTTCAACCATATTCTTGGTTCTGACTTGGTACATGTGCCCATCCCCATTTTGTGAGAACTCCGCTGGAAAATCATCAGACCCAGATGGCTTTTATACAGCTAGTCCACCGTCCTTTACATTGCGTTGTAGAACAGGCTCTTCATTGGCTGCTCTGGGCCAGATTTCTCTGCTTGCGATTTAACTCTATCTCTCTCTCTCTCTCTCTTATATCAGCGGTATGCGCTTCGTTTCCTTTGCTATTTCGAACAAGACCCTGCGTTCCTGTCTTGACGACAGTATTGAGGATACTTTGGAATTGCTTACGTCACTCGTGCTTGTAAGCAAGCTTACCAAGTCGTCAATAACAGTGCTCGTTGGCAGGTAAAATAGTGATAATTGCATTAATAATGAACAAGTCCATGTGCAAGTTACGATATTGAGGACAAACAGGATGATGCCAATCAGAGGTTGCCCTGTATTACTCCTCCGAAGTTCGAAGCCCATACATGCGTAGTACCTTAACTTGTCATTACTACCATACTGTTGGGACTATAGAAAATTGTATACCTATATTCGTGTCAGGATTTGCCAACTTTTCAGCCAGATTTTGGAGTCGATCGTCATTTACATATATAATATATATATCAAAATCCCTCGCAAAGCAACTGCAATCGAGTGAGAGCCATAGGCATACCTATCCACAACTCTTCAAAATTACCCAGCTATTGTTACATTTCTCCGACTATAGTTATTGACGGATAAGTATATGATTTCCCTTCTTCATTAGGCTCCTCAAACAAATACAGAGTATACCTATTCCGACAAACAAACGACCATTGCCATTTGATTGGCATATACAAGAGTCTAATTCTCACATAATGAACTATTCTCGTGCACCGCATGGCGCTTTCCCTCAGCGTCACCATCGCACTATCTGGGGGCTCCCGCACCGTTTTCCTCCCGTAATGAGCTTAAAATTCGAATTTTCTATTTCTGTTGATTCAGAGCGGCTGAAATCTCCCTCACGCCCCCTACACCGCACATCTAACGAAATTGCTGCCGTTGTCCGAGCAAAAACCCCAAACAAGAAACAATGAAACAAAAAGAAATGAAAGAAAAACAAAATTACACAGTTTTGTGCTGTGGACTGGGAACAAGGCGACGAAGAAGAAGAAACTCTATAGAAGAGAGAAAGAGAGAGAAAGAAAAACCCACCAACTTGGGAGGAAAATAATAATAATAATCAACAAAAGGTATCAAGAAGGTGCGTGCTGGCATCAATCAAACTATTAAAACGCCATTAGGGCTCCACACAGCATTATGATCCCGAAACAAATGAACGAAGGAAGGAAAAAAAAAAAACAACAACTGAAAATGGTTACAAACGCGCAACGCAAAAACCCCAAACCTGCAATGGCAGCAAGCAGCAGCGCTTTCCAAGGAGCATCCACGAGCACAGTACCTACCTATACACAAAAAGTATGATTGCTGCCTCTTGATTACAAATTTCCTCCTCGCCATTAATCGTGATGTGGTTGCGCCAGTCACTGGGTGAAGAGGCAACCAAAAGTCCGTCACGTGATAGGTGGACGGAAAATCTCAAGGGGGCACTCGCTACTCGAGATCTGCTCGGCGTTTTCATTTGCCCATCCGTTCGGGTTGGCTGCAGAGCGACGTTTTTAAAGTTTTCCAGCCTCGTTTCCCTTGTCTGTGTGGATCAGCTGAGCATTAGAACCTTAAGAGGTTTCACGCAGTTTTATGTTTTCGGTTTTCTTTATTCGATCTTCTTTGAGGCGCAGTCATTAGTGGCGCACTCGCCAGTCGCCTTCGGTCGGCTAGCCGTAATAGATCATCCCAGCGCATCTGGATTCGGAATCGACAATGGGTATTTGTGCGGATATCCCCGAAAGACGGACTACCAAGAAAATACAGCTTTGACTATAGTCCACATCATTAGAAGCACTGTTAACTTGTTTCACCAGACTTGATGGTGTTTGCTGGCGCCGCGCTACTTAGGCCATCGTGCATGAGGTTGACAGTGTCGCGATGGGGTTGGGCATCGACAGAAGTCTTCCCAGTGCACGTTTCGTATGTAATGTCGCCTTCATTGAAATATTGCGTGCCGATAATTGCCGGTTACCTGCGCGTTTTGGTTCAAAGTTAGTATACACCTCCAGTTGCGGTTGGGTTTTTTCGAACGCCATTTACGCGGGAGGAGATTTCGTTCTTTTTTTTATGGGAGCGGGTATGGGACATAGACAGCAGGGATGGAAATTAAAAATCTCAACAGAGATAGCAGAAGGAAAAACAGCGCAGAGTAATTAGTGTCGGGCGGTAGAAGAGGTATAGCTGTGCCTATATCGTATAAGTATTCACTCCTTGAGACGGGTGCTGGTATAAGAATGCACTGCTATTTCGGAGAACGTATGTGCGTTATGCGTACTAACAGCACCTCTATAACGGTAGAGAAGCAAATGCCAGCCATTGGAAAAATAACTACTTGTCGTATAATCAATGTGCTTACATTTTTCATTGCGGATCCTTGTTTAGTAATCGATAATCCTCGATGTACCTTACTTAAAATTGTTAATCAATTTATATATCGTTGTTATTAGAATATTTTATAAGAATAATAATTTTGTGCTTGTGCTTCACTTATACAAGCCACTATTATGCAGTTCATGTTAATCAACAATTAAACTGACATATTCTTAACTGAACCTAGCCAAATCTCCTCTTTCGACTGTCCTCTCTGATTAGTCCTTTTCTAAAAAAAAATGAAGTGCACGACTGGGTCGCACGAAACTTTCTTGTTTAGTGCGAGTCTGACTGACTTTCAGAGTCTTCAGCAAATCGAAAATGGAGGACACAGAAGTTTTGATAACATCCATTTGACTCTAAGTTTGCATTTTGGTCAAAATCCCTATCGCCGTTTTCCGGTAAACTAAAAAAAAAAACTAAATTTTAAAAAATTCTTATTTTCAAAATCCATTGTACGATAATATAGAGAAAAACTGAGTTTGCTATTAAGTTATAAACGACCACATTACCTTAGAAATAAATTTTTGTTACAATCGTATAGGTATAGGTAGACCGTTTTCGAGATATGTCGAAATTTCAAAAGTACCTACCGTTGCTCGAATTTTTAGCCAAAAACTGGGTACGCAGTCATGGTAGCCTCACCTACTTAAGCTTAAATATCATAAATATATTTTGGTTGAAATCGTTAGAGCCGTTTTCGATCAAATCAAACTGGTACGAAAATTTGATATGGAATGTACCATTAATGTTGAGGTTACCTTGCACAAAAAAAAAACCCCTCCCGAACTATAAGCCCAAAAACTCCAAATCCCAGGTTTGAACGTAATCCGAGAAGCCGTTTAGGCTGTAGGCCTGTGGAAGGACGGACAGACCGGACAGAATTTTGTGACCCACTTTTTTGAGTTCCTCTATATCATCGTAATATCAGAATTGATTAATATCTCGAGTTCGAAATTTCGTACTCAAACAAAATCTTTCTCTTACTACGACTGAGAACTGTTGTCTTCTGCATTCTACCACCTTCCTTGTAGGTATCTACTACTACTCAAATATTCGGCCGGAACCTTGTTCTCGTATATCAATCAACTAGTGAAGCGAAAGTTTAAATAAATTAAATTGAAATGATTGAAAAAAAATCTGCCTTGTATAGTGCATGGTGCTGCAGATGATGTGCAAAGTGCGAGCTGTTGGCTATCGCTCCTCGTTTCCAGTTTGCCAGCATCTATCCAAACAGATTTCGCCATGTACAAGAGCAACCAGCAAAAGTTCTCTGGCTCTCCATTTCATTCATTCCATTTCAAACCCAACCATTCTACTGACTGCAGTGCTGCACCTTCGAAGTTCTTTTTGTTTGTATTCGAAGGAGAAAACCAAGAGAACTCAACGAACAGCACAGCCGCACTGTCTTATCGACGTCCACCATGTGTATACCAGAAAATAATTGGTTGTTGTATATACTAAATCAGAATGCTTCGCAAAATTGTAGTGCACAGTCTGTTTTCTCTCATCTAGAATTAAATTTGTTTCACCCCATTTTGGGTATTAGCTTCGCTCGATGGGGTGCGACGTGCGAGACGGTTTACTTTGAGATTTAATTCGTAATTTCATGTGAGTTTTGTCAGACAATGACACGGCATGCATTTTGCACAAATTTCATTAGTGTTTTGTGCAAAATTAACAATTTAGTGAGCTTTCTCATTCGATTTCAATTTGATTGGTCTCATTGGAAAGGAGTAGAAGGAAATTCAGAAATGCCACCTAGGAAAATTTGCGAAACTTTCATAGTTCACGACCTTGCGTGAAGATGTCATCCCACACATCCGACGGAAGCTTGCGGATATACTTTGTTTCCCCTTAAGGATATTCTCCGGCGGAAAGTATATGAACGAGCGAAATTTGCTAAATATACCTATACACATTTTGCTTTAGGTACCTACATAAGAGGTTTGCATTCATTTGGACAATTGCGAAATGAAGTAGCTAGGTAGCTGTCATTTTATGGAGGATATTATTTCGATGAGTTTGGGTTTGTATATATTAAATTTGAATTTTTGCAGACTGCTGATAATAAAGTTGTGTCATGCCATTGCTTTGCATAGGTATATTGCATATTATGTAACAATAATATGAATTGGTAAGTTGTTTAATTAGCGATGGATTCTGTATCAGAATAACTTTGATTTGGAGGGGATGCTGTTATGTATTTTGCATCTGCTTTTGGTGGATTGACGTTGTATGGTAGTAAATTATTGTGTCCAGTTTTGTTACCATCTGCCTAGAGCGGATATTTTTACTTACATTGTTTCTGTAAATGTAGACCTATAAAGCTTCAACAGCCCTACGAAATGCTTGCCGATAGGTTTTAAGTGTTTTGCACATCAATTGCTATATAAGTTGTAGGTCTACATAAATATGTTTCTCTCCAGGAAGAGAGCTACAAATTTGTCCTACATTGTAGTTTTTGGGGGTTTTTTAAAATTGATTTTCTGGCGGTTGGCAAGTGAGCTCTGCAGATATTATGCTTAGAAGGTGGCTATTTTGTGTCTTGTAGGACCTTAACTGAGTGCGACTTTTGGTCGGTTAAAAAAATGATAGAAATTAACTAAGTCTCTGTAGAAAATAAACGAGTATTTGTTGCTAAAAAAAACTAGCGTTAAGAATAACACACATTATCAGTTGTTGTTGTCAACCAAGTTTATAGACTAATTATACCTTTGTCGCATTTTTAAAATAGATAATTTCGTTCATTTTCCTTTGAAGATCTGCCATGGAAATAGCTCAGTGACCTTAGCCAGTGGCTGTCGAATTAAAAATAAGTGTAGGATGTCCTTTTAGTCGAACTGGTCAATTATTTTTATACGATGTCGATATGGGGGATATTAAATGTGTATGGAGCGTCTACCAAGTAGGCCAACACTCAGTGGCGTAGCTATCATAGGGGCAGGTGGTGCAGTGCACCAGGGCCCCGGAGCTCAGGGGGCCCTCTAGCCTCAGCTTTGAAAAAAAATGAAAAATTTAAAAAATTGAAAAAAAAATAAAAGAGCCTCGAGTCTCGAGCCTGCTCACAAGATTTTCTTTTTTTTTCAATTTCTATTTTTTTTTTATTCAATCATGATAAAACTCCTTATTTGACATTTTCAACACATGCTCCAAGCGTCCTCGATAAGCATTGGGCTGTTTGTTTGTCTGTTATCGTTATTTCAGTTATATGGTAGTTTGGATGAGTACGCCCGTAGCACATTGGATCAGCTCACGTGCTTGACGGTCGTGAGATCAATTCGCCAATTCCACCCTTCTTATATACTATATTTGTGGCGATGTTTTCAACTTTCTGGAGTCTGGGACGTACTACAGTAGGTAGTTGATGCTAGGTGTGTCGCTGACTGTTGTAATTCGTAATTCTCTACTACTAGCCTTATTTCATCAAGTATCACCACTAATGCTATGATTTCTATTCCGCACATTAATCCATTTGGCACCAAATTCTGGTAAAACTCATTATCGCAAAAAAAATTTCCGATGACAAGATATGTATGATACAGGTTGCAGCACAACGCTAAACGTATAATCTACGATAGCTCTCAGCCTGATCGGCAATAAAAAATAAACAACGTTTTTCTAAACTCAAGTTCAAATTGACAAACGAGCTACTATACAAACTATAATATCTTCTTATGAGTTAATATTGATTTTACCGCATCATTACTAACAAGCTGTTTTATGGTTCTTTTTGGTTGAGCTTCCTGTAATCTGTACTAAACATTGACAAGAAATATAGGAAAATCTCAGTAAGTACTCCGAATATCTAAAATTTCGAAACAATTGAAAATTATGGAAAGAAAAAAGGAACGTAGGTAGCGGTGCCGCAAAGCGGAAACAACGTCAAGAAAGAGAAGAAAGTAAAAAAAAAATTGCCCAAGCTAGATAGCTTTTTTACGAAACCGCTTTCTGCTACAGTTCCTTCAACAGCCGAAATATCGGTCAAAAGTGACAAGTGTTCATTTATTGATAGCGCCGACGCAGCTGTGTTAATTAATAAAGTGACTCGAGTAGATCAGGATCCAATAACTACCAATACTACCATCAATGCCCCTGCTGAAAATGACTACCTCGACGCTTCCGTTCAACCTACAGTAGAGGAATCATCCATGTCTACATCTTCAAAAGTTCGTGAAATTTCAAATGACTTGGGAAAGTACATGAACTAGAAACTGAGTGATAACGAAAAACGCCTGATTCTTGACAAGGGACCTTTGAAACCTCCGGGACCTTTTCCGAAGGACCCCCCACCAAGACAACAGGAGCTTTTCAGAAACGTATTACGTTTCTACGTCACAATATGGTCTCTTAATTAATAAATATTCTATATTGTCATGTGCGTCGTTGTTTATTTACTCCCTTTTTCTTTCATTGAACACATGAAGATTTTGATAGAGACGACGTATGGATTTAGCCTACTAGGGATGATTCAACTAACTGTTTCCTATTCTTATTCCCTATCAATAATTTTGAAGGCCAATATAAGTTCAAACTACGCAGAAAGAGGGAAGGAGGGCCCGATTCTCTCCCTATGCACCAGGGCCCTTGTCCCCCTAGCTACGCCACTGCCAACACTGTACAACATTTCGACTCGAAGCGCCAGTAAGAAGCATCCTGTTATTTGACTCGTGAATGAAAAGGGACTGCCGTTACAAAAAAAAAAAATTCCAATGATATTAAAAGTTGTAGTAAATTAAAAACAAAAAATAAAAAGGATTTTCTTGCACCACCCTACAGCATGAATCGATTGCCCGATGATAATGTTTTGCATCAGTTAGAGAGTTATGGAAAGGGGGTCCATTGATTAATTTGGCTCTGTGGCAGACCTATGAAAAGTCTCCACTCATTTAGCTCGCGAAATAAATGTCCGGTACATTAAATCTTTGATAAACTTCAACATCAAAACGGAATAAAAATTTTGTCTTGTGTTTATTTTATATTTTTTAGACAGTGAAAACCACAGAAAGCGCAAGGCCAAAAAACAGAGATTTTGTTTTGCGAGATATCGAGATATTTATTTATTTATTCATACCTACTCTTTCAGAAAAGCGAATTTTTCAGGAGGACTTCTACTTTCATTTGGCCTCGAATGTATTTTTTTTAATAATAATTGTTCCACCATGGTAAAGACATTTTGTAAAGTTTCAGGAAACGAATGGAAGCTCTCCTTTTAATTTCTAAAGCTACCTACCAAATCCAAGAGTTATTTATAATTGAAAATTCGGTTTTTAGCTTTAAATAAGGAATCTTAAGTCTTTTAGAGATCGTTTTTTTTCAGGACGCTAAGATTTATCGCGAACAGGATACTATAAGCTTTAAGGTTGAAAGGAAGAGTGGCTTGTTGCCTCACAATAGATCGTGCTGGGAGAAGGTCATGAGCTTGTAAGTAATGAACTTGTTAGGAATCAACTAGACCGAATTCAATTATTTAAACGGCATATACAAGCTTAAGCACTTAGGTTCCGATTGGTGAGACCGCCATTCATTGAAAGTCTTCCTTCTCATTGCGATGACCTTGAATCCATTTTTTTTTTCTAGAATCAATTTTTGTTATACATATTGTTTTGAATTTTGAATCTCCTTATAGAGTAACCCGTGGGCGTATTGGCTTAGTGGTTGGACTACTAAGCGAGGTATCTAAGGTTCGAATCCCAAAAAACACAAATTCCAACTCAGGGTATCTTTCCATTGTGCCACCTCTCGCGAACTTCTGACAAACATCCGAGAGTATAATTGTCTTGAAAGAGCTTCTCAATCGGCCATTTCGAATCGGCATAAAATTTGTAGATCCCTACCATTCGTTCCAAAAATGAGCTCACACAAAACGAATGGTTTGTGAGAAGCTGCCTAGGGTCACTTCAGACCTGTTGCGCCAACTATTTATTTTATTTATTTTATAGAGTAAACCAGAACTTGAACTTGGGGATTGTAAGGTCACTCCCAAAGGTTAATTCGTAATTTTTATGTTAACAAATAAATTATCAAAAATTCCTTTATAAACTGTTTGCTCTTAATACTGTGAAATGATTTTTTTTAAATCAGTCAAATCAGTCATAAGTTCTCTGCAAATGAAGACTGTGCAAACAATTTTTCAAAACTGATTGATTAAATGAGCTTTTTCTATAAGACAGTTGACTTTGTTCCTAAAACAAACAATAAGGAGAGTCCGTAAGCACCTTGTCTGTGTACATACTCATCTTTTTTGGATATCCCTGGTCAGATTTCTATCAAACTGTGTTTCTGCGGAACATACTGACTTTTAACATTTCCTCCAAAATGACCGCACTTGGATGGTTCGTATTCGTAGCCGTCCATGATGATGCATTCAGCATATTTTAGTATCTCTGGGTCTTATTCACACGTCGGGTTTTGGAGGAGATGATTCAACGCTGTACGAGCTATACAGCCACATCGACCTACTCAAAAAGCTGCTCATTTTGAAATGGCTAGGACATGTAGATCTAATGTACATCAACGCTCCGGCCCGCAGAGTATTCGATTCCAACCCAGAGGGTCGACGCAGAAGAGGAAGACCTCGATTTAGGTAGCGCGCACAAGTAGAAAACGACCTCAACCAACTAAGGACCGGGCTAACTGGAAAGGCTTGTTGGTTGAGGCCCTGGTTCATATACCGAAATGTAGCGCCACCTAAGTAAGTAAAGTAAGTAACGGACTTATTCACACATACCGAGTTTTCTTGTAGGATTAGTTGGGCTGGTTCAATTTAAAAAATATAACACAAATCATAGCACAATTTTCGTTAAGGCTCTGTATTCTATGAAAAGACTTCTACTAGATTACAAGCCAACCTCACAACCTCGCTACGCAGCTGGAATTGTAAAAAGTTATTGTTATTTTGTTTAGGCGCTTGCGATTTCTTACATAGGCCAGGCACATTACAGTACATATTTCTATACAGTACCAATTATAACGATGTGTTAGACGACAGATCGAACTTCCGAACTAGTATAAAATGCTGTTTTATGAGCCATCTCAAACAGTGATTAGCACATCTCGCCCACTCCGTTTCAATTGTTTAGCTTAATTTACAGAACTGCTTCGCAGGCCTACAAATTGCAAAATAAACAGAAGAAACCTCCAAACAAAAAATGATTCATTTGCAAGGCATGCATAGACAGGTGCTTCCCGCAGAAACGTATACGCACCCACTCCTATACTGAAGCTCCCCGACTGCGGTGATTAAAAATCTCCTCGAGTCAACAGGCGCAAAATAGAAACCAACAACTTCATATAGCATTGATTAAGATGCACAATTTGTATAAAAAACACCGATACAAACCATAAATTGATCACCGCACAGCGGGGGACACTCCTCGCGCAAACATTGAACCATGAAAGCAAGTGGGCGGCAGATCTGAGAAATACCACCCCATATCCAGATTCCGTAGATCTCCACACATACTCGTAGCAGTCGCTAGTCGTATAGAAAACTGTGGAATTCTTGTTCCTTTTCATGTAGTACCGATGCCGACACCAACAACCGAACTCTGTCAAAGTCCAACACACACTATCGAGCCTGTATCGTACGTTCGCCACCCCCGAAGGAGTGCCCCGCTGTTTGCTGTTTAAGCAAACAAATGATGAAATAATACAACCATAACAACATTCACCTTTCATCGCTAATAGAAACGCTCTCTTTCAAGACGAACTATTCGACTGGCTGTACATAGCGCAGCAGAAGACGCTTGTCTTGTCCTTGGAACTTTGGCGAAGGTCAACATAGTTAATGTGATCGGTGTCCTCGAATTGCGTTCCGGATTTGCGCGTGCAACAGATGAAATTACACATTTCCCCTCCTTGAACGTTTCTCACACAGGCTAAGGATTTGTTTCCTTCTCTCCCCGGCCGGCAGTCGTGTGTCTGTGTATAGATTTTCATTCGATGATAATTGAGTGTCTTCAGGAAATCCGAATGTCTTTTCATTATTTCATAAATGTTCGCAAGTTATCTTCACAGTGTGACATCAGAGGCGACCCTATGTCCTTGAGTTGCCTTGCTATAGTGTTGCCTTCGAACATATAGCATCCCAGACAAAGTTGTCGCGCGAACGCCATAAACAGGGCCACACGAATCCTCGATCCTCCTCGCATATCGGACAAGGAGAGAGTAGCAAATTATTGGAATTTCATTTGACAATTGGGAGGACATAGCGCGACAATGTGAGCTATCGTGTTTGTTGCATTGTACTGCAGTCATGTCACTTATGCACCGTGAAATTCAACGATTTTCCGTCTCTATGATTGTGCGCAGGACCCAGAGTATACCTACACCTACAGCTAGCTATACCTCGCTTCACTTGAAGGATCCGAATTTTTACACATTTATTAGTTTATTGCGGGGCTATAATAATATATAATTTTATGAGCGCAGTAAACAGGTCGACCTTTGAAGGAAGAAGCGTTCTAAGAAATTTATTGCGCTTACTACTTGGCGAGGATTTAAGGTGAAGGATACCTTGGTGTTTGTCCCGTAAGCTGCTAGCAAAAGGTTGACGTTGTACTTACTCTTTTAAAGACAAATATTTGTTTTGGAAGTGTAAATACGCGAAAATATTGCAGCAATAAATGTCGAACGCAATTTTACGCAATTTTAAAACGAATCAGCCAAGTGACCATTTACAAGAGCCTAACCTGTATAAATTGACAATTGGAGCCATAAATATGACTTGGGCCAGTTTGAATATATAGGCTATTGTACGAGACCTTCAATAGGTGGTATGGATTTGCCTTTGCTGAAAGTGATCTGCAATTTAGTTCTTAAGGGAAGTATAGGTATACATGCTATACCACTAGGAAGGTGTATGGTGTCTGCTGTCTGGTGAGATATTTGGGTATCATTGGGCTCTATGAGGCTGTTCCGATTTAATAGAACTTTTTTCAGAATTACCATTAACATAGGATTAGCAGAGAAAATCACAGAGCATCGTCACATCAGTCAAATAGCTTTACTACAGGGGGAGAAGAGTGTAATTAAGCAACGCAGTAGTCGAAGTATATCCTCATATTTACCGAGCAGTAGAGCGAAGCAGTTGTATATTGGCCTTAAGTAGAAAAGCAGAAGCAAATGTTACCAGAGTCGATCGGCTAACAATAAATACAATGTCGCACCTTGGAGTGGAAGTTTCCTCTTTGCAAGTTCAAATCTATCCGTCATTATACAGGTTCACCGAACAGATCTAAATTTTTATTTTGCTGTTTGTCGTATTTTTTTTTTAATACAACTGTAGCCGTCCGACACAACTACTGGTCAAATTGTGCTACTGGAAAGTAAACGAAGTCTTAACAAATGTCTCTTTCCTCAACAAAATAAAAATGCTAAAAGGATTTTAATGACGAAGAGCTTATGAACTCATCGATTTAACGCTTCCGCCATGGATCCACGGCCTCGAAAGCAGATGCTGATGGACAGAAGCAGAAAAAGTATGTCACTGAATCGTCCCTTTCTTCTTTGGAGATTACAGAATTTCTTGAGCAAAGAAAATGAAAGTAATAAAAGTAATAACTTAATAGCGATCTAAAGGAAATCTCACAATGGTCTGCAAGAAATTTTCTACAACAAATCCGACTAAGACAAAGTGCTTGGTAGTGCTTGGTATAGTCTACAAAAAAAAAACATGACAGTAGCTATTTCCCAGCTTTATATTTATATTAAGGTGACACTGTCTTAGAATATGTTGAAAAGGCGAAAAACTCAACTCTACCCCTACACTTTGTTTCATACCTAATATTGCCAATCGCTACCTGTGGAAGTGGATGTCGGATATTTTGCTGTCATAACTCAGAAACGGGTTGGAGTCGAAATTCTGGCGAGGTCAAAATTATTTTTTTTCAAAATTCTGTCTTACAAAATTGTGCTTTCAAAATTCTGCTTTTCTAAATTATTTCTTTATAAAATTCTGCAAAGAAAAAAGCGCGCGCTTTTTAACATTTTCCAATTTTTTTTTATTATTTTTTATGTAAAACATTCTACCTAACTACTCACTTGTTATAGAAGAAGAGGTAAAAAGAGTTTTGTTGATAGTTTTAAGTTTGATCTCTTCTGTTAGTGAGTGAGTGAAAATAAATATATCTGTAATTAAATCCAATAAAGGAAAATATAAGGTAATTTTTGGCGGTTTTTTTTTTGTGTGTTCCTGGTACCTACCCACCGTGATCCGTGAACCTTCTTTATATGAATGTAATTTGTTGACAAAGTTCAAAAACATTTGTTTTCTTTAAATTCGTAAATTGGAAAAAAAAAAACAGAATTACCAGAATTTATTTGTTTAAAATATTGCCTGTCAGAATTTTGAAAAGCAGAATTTTGTTAGACAGATAAAAAAAAAACATAAATTTTAAAAGCAGAATTTTTGTTTTAAATGGAAGAATTTTGCAAATCAGAATTTCGACCCGCTCCCCTCAGAAACATGGCGAAATCGTACAGTAGTCTATAACAACACTAAGCAGTGCGTTTATAATCTTAAAGGTTTTGATGGTATTTCGGTATACACTACAGGATACTGGGCTGAGGCCTTTTTCAAGTTTTGTGCCCTAAAACACTGATTTGCAAGGAACCTCATTATGAGTGTTCGAAAATTTTCAGATCCCAACTTCAACTCGTTGTTTTGTTTTTATTCAAATAAAGTTTACTTGCAGAAACTCCGAGAACCAATATCTTGTTTATGTTGTCAGAGAATGGAACACTCTTCCCTTGGATATCAGACAATTTTATAAAGTTTTATTTAGATATCTGCATTTTGTTACATTTTCCTTTTCTATTATCTTTCTTTTCGTGTTTATAATCTTTTTATTTTCTCTATTTAATTTTCTAAAAAAATGCTTCATTGTTGACTTGCATAATTTGGTTTAATTTAATTTTTAATTATAATAAGAAAAGCCAATAAATATTTATTTTTTAAATTAAACTATTTAACTTTTACTTATATAGACTTAAACTTCACTTAAGTCCAATGTAAAAGATTCTATGTACAAATAAATAAATAAAAAATTAATAAATAGAGTAGGTATACTTGGCGGAAGTGAAGCACCTATAGCTATAGTCCTGCTTAATGCAAATGCAAGCATACATAGATTAATTTACTTGGTAGCACAAGGCAGAGTTATGCCATTTACCACTGTGGTTGTGAGGGACCTAGTATATATTCTGATATTGGCGTGATAGGAAAGTCCTAATGCCCGTATGTGCGTCTATTCGAGAAATAAATACTTGACAGAGATGTTCGTTTGTCAAAATCGATACCGACCGACGATCATATGTAGCAAAGTCCATTCATCCAACGTTATTCTACACACAAAGACCAGTTTTAGAGGGACAAAACTTGACATGATTTTTATACAGTTCGTCTCTCTTAATAATGTCATAGTCGATTAGGTCGATAAAAACATAGTACATGTCGACATCTTAGGTTGTGTCTTCAAGAAGTTTCTCATCATCGCAGCCAGTGGATTTTTATTTTTTTCTATCAGTCACATTTTCCTAATGTTGTACCGCAGAGAACTGAGTCTCACTCAGATTCCTCTACGAGCATAGATCATTTCGCGTATTATGACCCTCAGTTCAGGCTCCGCAGACGAATAGTCGCAGCCTACTTCTGGTAATAAACGTATCCATGGCGGTCCATCTGACATCCGGCTCTCTTCACCCCTTTGAATGCCTGGAATGCCTTATTCATGCAGCAGGGACCCAGCAAAGCAGTATCTTGCGCTGTGTTCCAAGGGCCCTGAGCTCTTCGCGACAACACTTCAAGAGCTTCGATTTTATTAAAGCTTTGAAAGCTGACCAGCTTTCGAAAGTGATAACTTTCGTTGGAGTTACCCGTACCGCAGACTAACGAGCTTGTCTGGTTACTACCAACCAAGACCTTTGATTGGAAGAGACTTCTATGGTCGAGGATGCAGCTTCCATTTTTGTTGCATTTGACGTTGCTGGTCGACTACCTTCCACAAGCTCAATTACATACAGTCACAATTATACTCTTTACCTGGAAGTCGTCTAAAATACAGAATCTGAATAATGACAGACTTCGAGTCTTCCATTTATATATGTTTTCACTCAGGAAAATTGCGTTACGGCTTTTTATTTGGCTGCATGCCGTCAACGAAGAAACAATTGAAGGCTTTTCCCATCGTTTGGGCGAGAAATTCGGAAGATAAGTTCGGCAACATAAATCCAATTCAGGATACTCTTGTCCTTTGAGAGCTTCCATGGGGCTTCTTCTCAAAGAGCAGTCAGATTTATTTAATTATTACATAGAAGTTTCTCTCCTTATGAAATTCGACCGAAAATAGTCCGTTAAAAAATAGTGACGAGTGTTCCGTGATTTTCGGTCTTTGCCAACTCAAAGTTCCGCCCCTGTCGAGCCTAATTTTAAAATTCACATTTCTTAGCCAGGCGAAGTTGGACCTCATCTTGTCCCATGGACCTTGCATATTCATATAGGATTTAGTTATGTAAAATTGATATGTTTAACGAGAAAATGCAAACATATCGTTTACACGACAAGCCTACCAAGCTTGCGTACAAATTTCTGGCAAGTAACCACATTTTTCACGCCAACAGATAACCACAGTCAGAGTGTCTGGTGTATACCAAGTATACAGCATCAAATTCAAAACAATATCATTCACATTAATTCCTGGTAATTTGGTAGCAGATATTTTTAATTGGAAAATGTCACCGTCATTACAGACATAATTTGTAAAAAAAAAAAACAATTGTATACGCTTCAAAGCACCACACTGTTGGGTAGGTGTCTCAATTTGGTGTTTATGTGCCGTTCAAGTGCAAGATTCATAAATTCATTTCACCGATTCAGATCCTCCGCCTTTGTTTGGTATTTCTATCTGTGGTGCTCTGTGATCAGTGAATGAAAATAAAACGAACACAGTTCAGCGTAGTTCCGTAGACACATGTGCGTTCCTATCCATGTGGTTGAAGACAGCCGGTGCGGCACAGCATCTTTCGCGGAATGTTTCCTTTGAGGATCTGTGTGCAGTTGGTGCTTTTTTGTGTATAGAATCATGGGGATTCCGTATGTGTATGTCTTTTGCAAAAACGAACAGCGAAATTCTATCAGAATCAATTTATTTATATTTTGCATGGGCCGTAAAACTCAAATGGCCCGTAAAAGTCGCCACATTTCAAGCTAATTTGTTAAGAACCCAGTATCGCGGACAAAGACTTGCCTGTTAGTCATTCGTTTGTGCGGTTGCGGTGGATGTAGACTTCAATGGAAATCCGCATTTGAAAGAAGTCAAAATAATAAGATTCACAGCCATAGATCTTGAAGGGGGTGCGTACGGGCTCTCATATAAGTGCCACATGTCAGCGAGAACCCACCGCGGCAGATACAACAGGAAGTACGGTGTGGTAATTAAAATTACACGGCTCGTTTGCACGATTGGGCGTAAATCAATATTATTGGTATAGGTTTCCTCGATAGGGTTTAGGAATTTCGGACTATAATTGGTGCAACAAGGGGACGAGCAAAAGCTGTTATACCTACTTATTGCAAGAACTTGTTTTTCGACTGATCAAAAGGTGTTTGAAGAGAGAGCTCAAAATAACTAAAAACGATTCAGTAGTAAAATTTATTGACGCTGTACAATTCGAAGTAATTGATTGCCTCCAGTGGTCTCTGTACAGTTGCTGCATTATCGCGCCTAGATAAATGTTGTTCTATAAACGGTTAGCCGATCAAAAAGTACAATACTTGTTCATTAAGAGAAGTTAGCGAGACAAACAGTCAAATGCCACACTCGTACTACAAGTAACAGATGTGCAAAAGAAAGTAACGTATATTTCGGCTTAATTTTAGTTGAGAAACTTTCATGGAATTCACACCTTACCAAGAGCATTGACAGCCAGTGACATCGCACAACATGGATCAGCAAAAGTCGACTTGCCGAAAATCGTTCAAATCTGTCAAATTCAATTTAACACTGTGGACACGCGGCACGTACCATAACTTATATGCAGCACCTCCTTGGTTGCATAACGCATTTATCAAAGGTCTTCCAACAAATTACAAAAACTAGGCTAGGCAACAGTCCTGAAGATTAGGGTATAAGTAAGGTTAGGTTAGGTTTTTTTTTTTTTTTTTTTTTTAATTATATCCCACGCCCAGTTGGCTGACACTGCGACCTGAAAGATCTATTGTATCAATTGGGGAGAGGTTATTCTAAGAGACTAGTGACCTCCCCGATGAAGGTCAATAAGTCCTTGGTAGCAGATTGCGCTATGTCTGCTGGCGAACGAGTCTCTCGATTAAAGACACGTTTTCTTAACCAATGAAGAGCCGGGCATTCACAGAGGATGTGTTCGGAGGATTCGACATCCTCCAGACAGAATCTGCATTCTGTTTCCGGACACAGGTTAGGTTAGTTTACCTACCAAATAAAGTTTACGAATATTGTGGATCACAATTTTCGTATTTTTCTTATGTCCGCATCGGCAAAGGGCAACATGTGTAAGTCCACGAGGACTCTCTAAGAGTTAGCTTTCTTATGGAGAACACTAAAGTTACGTAGGGAAATAAAAGGCTCCTTCTCACAACTTGCAATGACTTCTAGGTTATAGTTCTGCGGCATGCTTGCTATGCTGCAAGCTTGCAGCACCAGGACAACAGTTCGGATATTTCCTCTTTGTTGCCATTTAAGAGGCTATTTTTAATGCAGTACCAAGATCTTTCTTTCCTGATGGTTATTATCTTTAGTTTTATGTAAGTTTTATTTAAGTTGTTGTTTATTCTTCCATAATCATGTACTAAAATACTATGTTTTTATTGTACTTTCTTTAATAAATAAATTTTATCAAATTGAATTCTTGTAGACTAGTGGAGAACTAGGAATCAAACAAAATAAACAAACCCTTATTATTATTTTCTTGTTGTATTGAGAAATGGACTGGCCTTGTCCTTGTGTGTCATTTTTCCAGGCAACCAACAGCTGAACTTTACTCTTGAATAGAAAGCTGAAATTAAGGTTTTATTAATATTTGCGAAATATTAAAAGCAAGTAATTGATGGTAGAGGTTTTTTTATTATCAGCTATGATACCGTCAGTTGACAGGTAATACTCACTAAATAAACATTTTAGATAATATGACCTTCTATCACATATTTTTCAATAATCGATCGCATGAAAAACTTAGTAAGTTCATTAATCGATCCCAAATATGAGAATAAGTTCTAAGATTTCATAAACTGCGGTTTTTTTAGGTTATAAAGCAGAAAAAAATAAAGTGAAAGACTGGGTCGCACGAAACTTTCTCGTTTAGTGCCAGTCTGACTGACTTTCAGAGTCTTCAGCAAATCGAAAATTGAGGACACAATAGTTTTGAAAACATCCATTTCTTTGTTTGCATTTTGGTCAAAATCGTTATAGCCGTTTTTCGGTAAACTGAAGAAAAACCAAATTTAAAAAAGAAATATTTTTTCAAAAAGTCATTGTACGATAATATAGAGAAAAACTGAGTTTGCTATTAAGTTATAAACGACCACATTACCTTAGAAATAAATTTTTGTTACAATCGTATAGACTATAGAGCGTTTTCGAGATATGTCGAAATTTCAAAAGTAGGTACCTACCGTTGTTCGAAAAAAAAAACCCTCCCGAACTGTAAGCCCAAAAACTCCAAATCCGAGGTTTGAACGTAATCCGGGAAGCCGTTTAGGCTGTAGGACTGTGGAAGGACGGACCGGACAGAATTTTGCGATCCACTTTTTTGAGTTCCTCTATCATCGTAATATCAGAATTATTGATTAATATCTCGAGTTCGTAATTTTGAACTTTCTTTCTCTTATAAATACGTAGATAATAGAAAGTTAAAAACTAGAAACATCACTATTTTCAAAAAATTCAAAATGTACCCAGTTAGTACCTGTTAACCGACGATACATATAGAATAGATCATCTATGAACATTGAACATGTGACCCTGCTTTTCGTCGAGATCACGAATCATGATCTGAATATTAATTCTACTATTTCCCACTGAGTGACTTGTTTCATTCTTCAATGTTGGTTTGCCAATAAACGATAGCCTCGTAATCACGTTGGCAGACTAAAATATGAAACACCATTCATAACACAGAAAATATTGATTGGTGTTCCATGTTTTAGCATATTTCCACATTCGAATGAGATGTTGCTTTTTGTTCTGCAATATAAAAGGATATACGGCAAAAGTAAGTTCTGAAACTGAAAACCAGCGGGCTGTATAATTTTGAATTATTTTCGAAACTAATCGAGAGGCTTTTTGAATTGGACATCATTTTAGACAAACTACAATTTGCCAGTGTCGAAAGAGAGATAAAGCAACGATGCGGCCGTAACCATATTAATAATGTTTAAGAATCCGAACGCTCTGAGAAAATACTAGCAGCAAAATATTGTACATAATGTCTCATTGCATAATTGAACATAAGACTTTCGATTAGAGTTAAAAAAAAAAAAAATATTGAAAAGAAAAATTATGCAAATTTGAAATGGTAACACCCCCAATACTGCAAGTGAAATGTCAAACTACTGAAACAACAACTTCGTAAGAAAAAATAAAAAAAGATAAGCAATTGACAGAGCCGCAGATGAATCTTAAGTGTTTTTTGAATAATTTAATTATTTTCATTACAAAATAATATTTTCTTCTTAAGTCCAAGAAGGAAGAAGGAAGGAACAAATGCTCTTTAGGCATGATTCAGGTCAAATTTCAGCATACGAGGAAGAAAAATTACGCCATGCAAATTGTGCACACTGGAAGTGATTTTGATATCTGTGATTTTCTCTTCGGATATGGAAAAGACTGGATGTGCTATTTTCATTTCTTTTATCATCGCTTAAAAAAGAAATTTTTAAATAAAAAGATTGTTTTCAGAAGATGTAATTAATTCAAGTAAGTACATGCACCTACATTTGATATTGCTTACATTTTTTGGTTATTGTGCTATGTGTTTGCAAATGTCATCATAGGTTCATAAGGTCCCTTGTGAGTGATACCACATGAATCTAAAATTCAATTCTCCCTACTCTTTGAACCAATTGGAGCTTCTGATGAAACCAAGGAGATAACGAATGTCTATGTTTTTGGATCGTTCAGATCATTATAGTAGAACGCTCCCAAATGGAGTTTTCGTGTTTGTGAGAGAGCCGGACAGATACAGAGGATTATGGAGTATGGTTTCTTCCTAATCCTCGCCAAGACAGCTTCAGCAAAAGCCTTGTTGCATGCCTGCCTATGACACAGTGTCCTATGATGACACTTATTGTAGCTCTGATATGATTCCTATCAGAGAAGAACGTTTTAGATCCAGCTTTGCCGAGATCCGTTTTGTCGCTAGACATGTCGAGCCGGTTGACCACCTAAGATTTGTTCAAGTCATCTTACTGTGAAATCTTATTTGTGTTTTGAAAGCAATACTGTTGCCACAACTTAAACATACAATTTTACAATGATCCATAATGTTTTCTTTTCGCGATCTGATCCGGAAAAGATCACGCTTGTAATATAATGCGGCTAATGAGGACTCATCTTGTGAAAGATAAAAATGTGTTTACCTTTTATACTGTCCTTACTATATTAGAAAGGGGAATATCTATTACATAATATATTATATTTTAAAAAATACATATAAATTGTCATAGATAGAAGTAATGCAAGTGAGCTAAAACAAAAAAGTTCTAAATAACATCACAAGTTAGCTATTCCTACACTGAAACCGATTTACTTCGTACCTCCAGCGAAGCTAAAGTAACGCAGCTTGTAAGAGTTTTTCTCCGACTTTGCTAAATGTGCGCTTAATTTTAACAGAACTACGTTCAGCCGGAAAGGAAAAACAAAACCACATAGCACTTTAGCTAAATGAAGTGTGAATGACCGACATTTTCAAATTTGTGTTTCGTCCGGCGAAATTGTTTTTCCCACACATAATAATATGTGT
The DNA here is from genome assembly GCA_949126925.1 of Cheilosia vernalis. NCBI lineage: Eukaryota > Metazoa > Arthropoda > Insecta > Diptera > Syrphidae > Cheilosia > Cheilosia vernalis. Next base: position 95,879,797 of record OX421358.1, on the reverse strand, counting down.
AGGTACGAAAAAAATGTTTCGTTTTGTGTTGGATCGTGTGCGAATGCCTTGAAATGCAAGCTTTAAAGTCCCTTAGTTTTGTTTTGGTAGCGTCATAAAGTCTTGATTAGGTATTGTTTATTTCTGTTTTCATGTTGAACATAACTTACTGTTACTTTTTTTATATAATATGCAAGAAAGTGTAGCGGCAACTGACCAGACACAACTGGGTAGACACTATGTTTACCAAACAAACAGAACGGACCATCAAGAACTTACGAACACACCTAAAGAAACGTCAAGCTGAAACATAGGGCGAGTTCATAATTGCAACATTGTTGCACATGCCATGCAAAAAATATTGATTCAATGCAATTGTGAACAGAAACACTGCTGCAAGTTTGCAGTAGTTTTGCATTTAAAAAAAAAAGTGCAGTAGGCAGTAAAAAAAATGACGGAAATTTTTAATTTATCTTCCCATCGACAGATGGTTATTTGCAAAAATTTTAATGTCAATTAAAAGAATCATTTTAGGACTGGTTCTTAATCACTTAAATGGATCTAATTTTGAAAGTGTTCAGGCAAAAATTTTGAAAGGTAGAGAAGCAATATTCAAAGAAAAAGGACTCCTTTGATAAAAATGAACAGGATTTCATGAAACTTTCCAAAAACTAAGAGTTTTCTTAAAACCATAGGACAATTTCCAGATGATGTTTTCAGAAACCATTTTCGTATGAAAAAGAAAAGATTTTTTTCGGCCTGCTATAAATTCGGACTCGATGCCTAAACGGATCGAAATCAGCAATATGGTGTCAGCATCCGATCAAAATTTTTGTTCACTTTCATTCCTATAAAACAAAAATTATATATTTTAACTTTTTAATAAAAAAAACATTCATTTATTTTAGATTTATTTAATTTACATTTATTTTACTTACATATTTGTTCCTGCCATTTTTGCACATTTTTATCTTCCTGCAACTCGGCAACAAAATAAAATTCAATGCAGAGTTGATCGCAATTTGACTGTCATTTTATTTATGTGAACGTAAATAAAACTGACGTCATACAAAGATAATGCAGGTTTTTTACATTAATGAACGTAAAAATTTTTACTTTTATGAACTCAGTCATAAATCTCGCAAAAAATTAGAAACGCGACAAAAAAATGTTTCGTGGTTGGTTGAGCTCGGGATCGGTTGGGTCTTCTGGCATTGAACATTGTGTTAACGTAACTGTTCAATAAAATATGTAATTTTGAATAAAATATGAAATGTTTTAAATTGTAATGTAAGAGTGGTGTTTGAAATTCCATCTCCACAAAGGCACCTAATTCAGGACCTGACAATAAATTTTTCGCACAAATCGAAAAAAAAAAATACACATTTCTGGTTGATGCAAACAAAATAATATATTTACAACCCGACGGAACATCAGTTCATTAGCTAATAAAGGAGAAAGAACAATTTTGTTTAAGAAATGTTTTCATATGATTATTTAACAAAAAATCGAAATTATGAAAAATTGAATTCAATTGCCCTTATAACAAGCATCAGCCATTTGAATTTAAGTCTTAATGTGAAATTATAATAAAATTGTATGCCCCTGGTTTCTAAAGACTAAGTATCTATAGGTAGTCCGAATTGCACAGCGATCAACCTATTTGCCATAACTTTTTTAGACAATACCACGCCATCCTCACCTCAAAGTCCGTAGGAATATTCCTTTGTTTCTGAATAAAAATCACCGACTCCATAGGTAAGTCAAAAATCAATAAAAGAAAAAAAAATTAGGTTTATGCCACGTTCACCACCCATTTTGGTATTCATATCATTCGCACCCTATTTCCGTTCCACTTGGGTTTTCCTCCTTTTGCCTCAATTTCAATATCCATGTCGGTTTTGAAAAATGATACCAAAATGATTTCAATACACGACTGCATATAATTAATGACTTTCCATCGCCGGAGATGTGAACTAAATATTCGACTTCTTCCCCTCCGACAGTGGCAAACTCAACCAGACCAGAAGGGAGTTTTTTTTTTATTTCTATTCCATTTCGAAAATTCCTCCACCAGTAATGAAACAAACAAACAGCAGAAATTCCTGCCGACGATTAATTTACAACAGCAATCCGCGCGGCGCACACAAGTTTCCAATTATCCAAAGAATCAAGGATACAACTGTATAATTGCATTGGGAAGCCACAACATATCCTTGAATTCACCATCGCAATCGCACAACCTGGCGCAAAAGTGTCAAACGCAAATATAACCTATCACGCGAAAGGTAAATAAAAATTGCACACCAAACGATGTTTATAAAAGTAATGGCCAATTTATGTCGTGCGTGTGCAATCCTTGCCGGGGATTTTCAGGGACAAATGTGTTTGCCAAGGCACTCATCCAAGTTGTAAACAAAACGACCTGCCGATGTGTTGATGTGCCCACCTCCGGACATGTTTGTATAGCAAATAATCTCATCTACTAATTTTGACGTTTTCATTGACAATGCCATCGCTTCATTGGTAGCAACAGGAGTCGAATAGCCTACACAAATTTTAAAACGTACGCGTGCAAGACACCGACCGACCGTAGGTAGGCTAGTTTCGAATCGAGCAAAACGATTGCCTGTCGTCGACTTTATGCTTTTACGACTGGCAATAATTTTTCTTCCTGGGTAGCAATTAAGCAATAAACAAGCCCTGTTGTGCATTGTTCGGCTTACATCCTTAGCGATAATTTTTATAAATACCTTTGCGTTTCAAGGACATTTGCGCGTGCGTACGCGATCTTTTCGATGCCTGCAAGAGTGAGTTTCGGCCACTTTACTGAGAAAATTGTCGCTAGTTTTCGAACGGAACAAAGTGAACGGGCCTGTGTGCCTCTCATAGTCATTAGACTAATAAACTATACATGCTACGGGCGAAGGTATATGCTCTGAGAAATATTCTTTTTCCAACCATTTCGGAAATACGCGGAAACGTTTTCGAAAGAATGGATATTTTATTGAGGGTGAAGCGAAAAACTTCTCAACGAAGTACTAAAAATTGTTCTCCCAGGGAAGTTTTCACTTCATTTCAGTTTTTTATTACGACTGGCATTGTAAATGATTTTCGAATTATGAGAACGAAGTTGCGATAACTGTGTGTTCAGAGAGTTCCGTAGAAATATTCAAATTTGTCCACGCAAATTATTCTATCTGTCTGCTGGTCAATTAGTGCAACGAAAACCAGGCAAGGAGTTCAAACAAAGACTTAAGTTTCTCTCGGTACTGTAACTGTAGTGTAGGGGGAAAGCGGGAGACTTGAGCCATTTTTTGTTAGATCGTTCATAAAAACTTGTTTTTCAATCACAGCCACCTGTTGAATGCATTTTTTTAATAGCTACATTTATTTATTTTAAGAACGGTCTCATAAACTAACAATAAACACAGAAATTTTTTGCAAATGCCAAATGCTTCAAAACAGAATTTCGGCTCAAGTCTCCCTCCCCACCGGGAGACTTGAACATACTTAAATTCTATGAGCAAAACAATAAAACGAGTAATTCATCCGCCTCCAATGTGCCTATAAATATAATTTATTTTTTATTGTTTTAGTGGTTTGAAAAAAAAAATGATAAAAATAAGAAACACACCGTTTTTCAGTAGATAACTAAAAAAAAATAGGTACTTTAGTTTCTTAGCATAAATGAAGTAAAAAAAGATAAACAAAAACTAAACTTCAGAAACATAATGAAAATAAATAAATGACTTAATTTAATAATTATTAACCATATGACTATTTATCATTAAGCAATAATTGGTATCACAATGAGGGTAGATAAAGGTTTCGTTGTCATTTTTGGTCAGTCCGACAAACATCTCGTGCTCATATTTGTTGCATAAGGCGCAAAGGTGCATGTCCATAATATCATCAGTTTTGCACACAAAGCAAAACCATGATTCATCGGGATTTTCTTCAATTTCCATTTGTTTAAACCTTCGCCGAAATTGACTTCTTCAGAAGTTTCACTTTCACATGATTGCAAGATTTTTTAATTGTATACCTAGTACCTAGGTTTATTTTTTTGTGTTTTTTTTTAACTAAATTATTTTATTTAATGAATTCAAATTAAATACATATGGCTTTAAAACACTTACATTACATTTAATCGGAGGAAATGGAGACTTGAACCACTAATCAACTGTCGCTTCAGAAACTGTCTCAAGTCTCCCTTTCACATTTTTTTCACAAATTTATATTCATAACTTTTGATAAATACAAGCCAGAATGGTTTCATGCTAATATTTACAATGTAGAATATTATTAGGTAACATCAAATTTATTTACTTACCGCGTTACAGATCAATTTTATACAGAAAAAAGAAAAAAACTTTTTTTTACTTTTGGCACTGCAAAACACCTTTTCTCTTCCACCAACAAGAGACAGCTGATTTAGAATTTATTTTGTGTGCAATTAACGCGTCACTGTCTGCATCGCATGCAATTACACTTCTTGTTGGATTTAAATGGAATTTGAGCAAATTATTGAGAGTGGCTCAAGTGTCCCGCTATCCCCATAGTGCTTGTAAAATGAATCAAAAAAAAAAAAAAAAAAACAGAGAACTCCGATTAGACTGCTAGGGCCTTGACGACTGAACGGTGGGCTTAGAGCTTAGACTATCAGAGTTCAAAAGAAATCACGATATTACCTATACGATTTCCGGGAGGAGATCGAGCAATAGGAATTTACGAATCGTTGATATTATACCACTACCAAAAACAAGCGAAATTTATATCTGTGGCCATCAAACATTTTATGCAAGTTTTTCTTGTATGAGAATCAAAAACATACTTCAACGGTGGTGATCTTTTAAAACCAGTAAAGCGGCTTCCAAAACTTCTACGTATTATTATGACGATTGGTGTTTCAGTTTACTGCGTTTCAACCACCCATATACAGCTTAGGCCGTGTCTGAGTCACTCGATACCCGATACTAAGAATTTTTTTTTTTTGACAACCGCAGTTAAGGGACTTATCTCCATCTTTAACGACAATTGACACATGCGTTTGTTCCACCTAACTTGGATGAACAAAGGACATCCAAGACTGAAGGTTACGAAGACCAAGTGCTGGCAGGATGTTAGTTGACTATTCGTTTTCGCCCCATCCATCAAAAGAGACTCACTAAAAATTTGTGATAGCCAAACCATACACTCCAAAATAATTAACAACGCTACCTCAATAGTTTGCCGATGTTACAATATATACCATGCAGCCCTATGGCGGGCTTGGGATTCGCCAGCTATAGCATTTCGATACATTGCTAGGGAGAGCTCATACAAATTTATCGGCCTCTTCAATAAGAGCTTGTATGAATAAAAAATTGTAAATTGCGGATTCTGGCAACGAACCTCTTCAACCATTACTTAATTTATTTAATTTCGGTTTGGGCAGGTCCTCTACTTGCGTTACTCTGCAGCCAACTCGGTTGCCAGAAGACTCATACTTAATTAATAAATTAAATGTGCAACCAAAAGACTACGACTACGGCGTCCCTCTAGAGTAGAGCTTGACCATTAATGCCGAAGTATTTATGTTCATATGATCTGTATCTCTGTAACTCCAATCTGCATGATTAGGTCTATATTTTTTCCATTAAGTTTTACGAGTGAGATGAAGCTCTTCGTAAAGAATTTCTGATCATGCTTTGGATAGAAAACATACCTTCCCATATGAGGGACCTGCTTAGAAGACGAGCATATCTCACAGCTATTCTCCAGAGAAGCTATTTTCTATGTGGCTGCAGCTTTTGTATTAAGCAAGTTGGTTTAAAATTCCTGAAAGTAATCTTTTTCAGGCCTTGAACAATTCATATTCCTCTCAAACACGAAATTCTATTGCACATTACTTTTCCCCAACCGCCTTTTTAAGAGACACAGGTACCATTGAAGCACATTGATATAAATGAACATTACTCAAAGGGAAATCTACAGGCAAAAGATCAGTGGTCTTTTGGCCTCCCTCTGAGCTAGACTGAGTGCACGCGCTGTGCGCAAAGTGAAGAAGAAACATTACTGCGCGTACACGGTGTTGCTCCGATCCCCTCCCAACATTCGCACTTCTATCTAGAATGGGGCTTGATATACAAACACAAGGTATCCATCTAGTCCAACTAAGTCGACTCTCAATTACGCACCGCACCGCCCAAGCCCAAGAGTCTGCTTATATGTCGTTTAACACTGTGTGTTGACTATACACACATAATGCAGCATAACACAATTACGAGTCAAATTAGTTACAGAGAGCAAACAAAACTCCAAAAGGACAATCGATTTCATTCGAACAATACAAGACGGTCGTGTGGCAGTGACATGACAACGATGTGCCGATGTCCTTCGCAACCTGTTAAAAAGAAAGAATATACTCGTATATCGTGCGTTCATTGTTATCCTCATTCAACACCAAGTTGAGGACATCTTTGGGAGACTTCCCGTCATTTAACTTCTTTTTTTTTTTGCTGCCAGAAAAAGACAGTGGCATCAAGGTCACGGAAGGCAAAACACACGGGCTACTGAAGTAAGAGAAGTCAAAAAGTCATCTAAGGGGAAATCGATTGAGAACATATTTAACATTTCGTCCTTGTCCTTGAATTAGTTTAATTTATCGTTTTTGGAGATTTGTTTGTTTGCGCACGGTAACGAAGTGCAATTGGATAATGGTGCGATTGAGATGATGGCTTCTGTTACACTTGGACTTTGTGTGAGGGCGAAATTTTTGAAAGCGAACGGCCGATTGTCTTAAAATTGAGGGACATCTGTGCGTATTTTGTTTAATTGCTTAATTTGGGACGGGCAATTGGTGCGACTGCAAAATGTTGGCGGCATAGCAGAGGAACCAGGAACTTGTGTGGGCAAATATTTATAATTACCAATTTGCTGTCCTTTGGAAAATCTGACTGGTTGGATATTTCTGACATCATTTTATTTTGCTCCGCTGAACGAAGATATTCCGCGGTGCTAATAATCATTTTTAGTGTCCTAAAATTTCTCGAGCTAACAATGACGAAATTTTCCATACAAAATTGCTTATTGTGACCTAGGAAATATGTGTGAAGGTTAAAAATGATTATTAGATTATTAGATTATTATCTTCAACGAACAAGTGTAGGTATCTGCAAGATTGGAGAATTCAACGCATGTGTCTTACATTTTTATTTTTTTAAACCTTGTGCTTTATTTAGGTGCATTGGAGACAGCTGGCTGGAGACGCTTGTGAATTGAGGCCCAGGGCCAACCCAGACTAGAGCACCAAGTAAGCCTAATTCAGGAATACATTTATATCGAATTCAATTTTCAAATGTATAGGCAACCCTTAATCTTCCCATAAAAAAAATATTTTAGTAAAATAACCTGTTTTTTATATGTTTTTATTTCACCAAAATATTTACATTTTTATTTTAAACATTTTTAAATACAAAAATTATTAATATAAACTGCGTACAACAATGACAATAAAAAAGTTAATATAAAAACCAAAAAAACCGACTGACTGTAAAAAGCATTTAAAAAAGATTTAAACAAGGCACTTTTAAGTAATAATTAATTGGCAGTCGGAGGCTGCACAAATTTTTGTCATATTGTGTAAATACCTAGGCTTAAAAAGCCGGTTATATTCACTACAAGCTCATAAGCTTGCAGATTTTTGCTGTAGTCTTTCCACCTTTTATGCACAAACTGTAATGTTGATTGTACGAATTTGATGTGTTCGTATTTAATAAGTGACTTCTTTAACAAATAATAAAGTGAACTAGGAGGTCAGATTTAGGGCGTATATGTTCATCGCGAGTTCAGACCCAATACATATTTCCGACTCTGTCTTGCTTTTCTTTTGATAAACTCTTCAGCAAATATATTTTCGTCATACATTGACGAAGCCGACTAAATGGCAAAGCTATAATGAAGTTGGAAAGCTAACCGAACGACCACTTTGAATCTAACCTGTCATGAAGTAACTGAAGTAAGAGATGGGCCAGACCAATCTCAATTGTTAAAATTCGTAGTTTCGTGCGGTGGCTAGATTGGCTAGTTGTACAATCTGACAAAAATATGCGCAGCCTCCGACTGCCTTAGTTATACTTGTTTTAATTTTTTTAAATACTTTTTACAGTCAGTCAGGTTTTTTGGTTTTTTTAAATTAACTTTTTTATTTAAATACATTTTTGGAGAAAATATATTTCCATATACAAACTCCGCAATTGTGAGCTTCCGTAAGATTTAAAGCTTAAAATTTGTTATCTGTAAGTACGACTCAAACTACAATTTTTGCAAATGATTAAAAATATGTTCAAAGTTAAATTTCCATAAAACAATAAAAAATTATATGGCATGTGTAAAATGTGTATAGATTTACAAAAACAAGTATTAAACCGATTCTTCTGTGAATGGTGTACATTATATTTATTTCTCAGCGTTTTAGGAGTGTGGCTGGAGCGATTTACCAAAATCTTTAAAGCACTTCTATTTCATGTCGATCGCAAATGCAGTGTTCGATATGCTTATGTAATAAAAATAAAAATATTTAATTTAAAATAAATGAATTCATGACTGAATGCAGACACTCCACAAGACCGCAATTGTGAAAACATCAGAAAGTAATTTATTTCACAGTTTGGTGTAGGTATTGCATATCTTGACATTTCTCTCATCTCAGACATTTGTGTGAAAAAAATGTTTTTTTTTTGTTTTTTTTTTTTATGAATATTTTTACAATATGTTTAGCCTATGACACTCCGAGGAAGAATATAAATTTAATGACACCCCAATCTTTAAAATCGGTCAAGCCGTTTGGGCTACAGGGCGTCCCGTAGGAACGTACCTACATAGGATACGCGCGAAACACATAACCCTCCCTGTGTACAGTCGGGTGAAAAGGTGTTTTCATTACAAAGATCAAGATTTTAAAATTAAATGTTTATGACAGTTCCAGTGGCCAGATGTTTTAACAGAGAGGATTTTATGGCCATTTGCTGAGATCGAAGTTCAAAAAACAGACGTTATGTAAGCTAAGACCCGCACCGACGTCAGTTGGCCTATTTAAATAAGTGGCCATTATTGTGCGCCGTAGTTGCTATAAGTGGATTAGTGTGTTGGACTACTTAGTTATTGGTCCGAGAGTATAACTGTCATGTAAGAGTTTCTCAGTTGGACGTTTGGTATCAGCTTGAAATCGTACACCTCACATTCGTGTTAAAAATTCAAAAACTAACACAAAACGAATTGTTGTGAGAAGCTAGGCTATGGGTTCTTATTTATTATGGTGCGGACGCAAAATTTGTGAAAAATGTCATCAATTGTCAAACTCAATCTAACTTACTTTTGAAAGCGCCGTCCTTTCCTTTCGATGAAATACATTAGTTGTGATCAGTTGACCCTGACACCTTCATCAACCGTCCAACCGAAGTCTTTGATCCGAAATAGAACTGAGTTTTCTTGCTTACATCTACAGCATCATTAATCGTACCTTAAACTCTGGTCCTGGTCGAAGGATTTCGCGAAATCATACTTCACAAAGTCCCCTTTAGGCCGTGAACATAATCAGGTTAGTAACTTTGCCACATCCACAGATTTGAATCAACTCAACAAAGGCTGACTTATTGGTTTTGCACTTTGAGTTCTTTCTTGCTATAGTATATTATGTTTCGTTTCACCGAATCAAGTATGAACTAATATCTAGAATTTCCACAAAACCCTTTGTACTGATCCTGAAAAGTGTTGAAATGAAGCCAACGAATTTAATGCAAGTATTCAAGATTCCAAACCGTTTTACTTTTAAAAAGGTCTCTCCAGCTAAGGTCAAACAATGGTTGGTATGAAACTGAAAGAATTTGTTAAGAGTGTGGAAAGTGATAACATTCTAGTGATTTTCGGATATGTGGGTAAAAGACTTAGCATTAATGGGACCTGTATTTCAACTCTTCGAAATTAAGTGCGATGGTCTACCATATTCTTATAATACTTCTTCTGGGAGTACCTAAAACGCTTCAAAAGCTCGCAAGTTCTTGCAGATAGGTTTCAGTTCTACAGTAAAATTGAAACACTTCCCCAGAGAAAGTGAGTTCCTAAGTTTGCTTGTCCTGTTGCCTGTCCTGGAGTTTTGGAAAAGTCACCCCGATTGTCAAAATTCAGATACACAAAAATTCTTACGAAGACGTTCGATGGGCTGTTTTCTTTCACGTTTACTATTTATGAACAATTCTTTCATTAAAAATTGTTTGTCATGAAAACAGGTCTCAATATTATTTTTAAACAAATTACGATTCACAGAATTTTTTGGATATTACCCTTTTTAAAGCTTGCCCCTCGATTTCCCCAAAACTGGAGCGTTTCCCCTCAACCCAGGATCACTAAATTCAGCTGTTTGAACTGCGCATTAAATTAAAGGTAAATTCTATTCCTCCCTAAAAAAATAAATAAAAACTCACTAACCGAACAGTTTGTCAGAAGTTCGAGTCTAGCGCATCTATAATATAAATGGACGTAGGAGACCGGAACTTATTGGCATGCCATACGGGCTATGTAATAAAAAAAACAAGTTGATAAGAGGACCTGTCGGTCGCAGTGGCTAAGTGGTTAGTGTGTTGGACTACTAAGCGAGGGGTTCAGGTTCGAATCCCGCAAAAACCCAATTTCCAACTCAGGGTTTTTTCACTGCGCCACCTCTCGCGAACGTCTGACAAACATCCGAGAGTATAACTGTCATGAAAGAGCTTCTCAATTAGCCGTTTGGAATCGGCATAAAATTGTAGATCCCTTCCATTCGTTCCAAAAATGAAAACTCACACAAAACGAATGGTTGCGAGAAGCTAGGCCTAGGGTCCCTACGGACCTGTTGCGCCAAAAATTATTATTATTATGATAAGAGGACCATGTCTGCAATTCATCAATAATCTAAATATTTGTCAACATTCGATGTCAGTATGTGTTTACAAGCGCGCAGTCCATCTCTGGAGAGTCACCAAAACAGCTCTGCTCACATGACATCATTACTGACAATGACCATCACACTGTCGTTCGTTAAATTGATGATCCCACATGGGGGATATCAAATTCTGAACAGAAATCCATTAACCAAAACACTTATTGAAAGATATCACCGATCGGTTACGTATCGAACAAGTATCGTCTTCCCGCACCCCGTTGGATATTTCCTTGTAATGTCAGGTTGTTGGTATGTGGCATCCAACATTCGCGCTTGGCATTCTTATCGGTTATCCCGAAGCGGTTTGTTAAGTTAAGCGCACCCAAAAAGAATTTGCAGGATTTTTGTTTAACGACTGGTGTGCGCCATTCTAGGCCTCAAGTATCTGGCTGCCCCTGCTCAGGCTCACACGGGGGGAGAATAGCGCTTAGATAAACTACTCAGATTATGCGCATACACTGCACCGAATAGAGCAGCAGGATAGTGCAACTGCGCAACGTTTATGCCGGTCCGTTGCGTGAATGTGATTGCAACAGCAATGCCAACCAGGTCCGGCGACGACCGATGGTCATTAATTATGGAGATTGCAGGAGGTCTTCAAATCACGTTCAACATGAGATAAACGTGACAGCGTGAAATGTTGGATGGTTGCCGTATGCGGACTGGAATTCAAGCTGCAATATGCGCACGCAGACTGTGTCCTCATCTGTGTTGGTGGACACAGCACACAGGGCACTGCGCGAGCTAAACATTGAATGACATCCCCTCTGCAGCGGTCCGCAGAAAGGGACATCAATTAATTATCCAGCTCGGGATATGGGCTACGGATGCAGGAAGAAGTAGCGAAAAGTCTCTCTCTCTCGGCTTTGGCAATTGTGGGTGAAGGTTTTCCGAACGCATCATTTGTTTTGTTAAGCCGCACGTTGCACTTGTCTTGCTCCAGCGACTTAATTAATAAACCCTCCACCATTAGACTGCCTTTTCAAATCCATCGACGGAGAAACAATCGTAATCTCGAGCGATTGATAAAATCCTCATTAAGCGGACCGAGTAATTGATCCCTTTTCGTATGCATCTGTAGCAGCGATGGTCATGCGCCAGGAAAACAGAACATACGTGTGTGCAGGCACTGGCACGTACCAGAGGCCAGATAATGGACACAGTTCGAGAAGATCATGAATTAAGGACGGTGACGGGTGGGTTGTACCATCAATGTCAAGGTAATTTATTAATTTCTCTATTTCTGAAATCTAACAGCTCAATACCATGGTAACAAAGCATCGACTTTGGTATATGTGCACGCTGTTCGTATGGGATCGATGCATGCACGAAGAGGGATGCATCGGCCTTGTGTTCGCAAGGGGGCCAAGTGTTTGTCGCGTAAGCGAACTTTTATATTTTTCTATCAAAAGGGATGTATGCGGATGTGTACGCACAAAATGTTCCATTGTGCACCAGAAAGGGAGTGTATTGACTTGAGATTTATGGCATTTTTGGCAAAATTCTTTGGATGAAGGGGATTAACGACAGAGTCAAATAACTTAGTTAAGTAATTTTCCCAACAGTTTTATTTACATGAGGAATAATTTTTTCGCAAATTTTTGTGGTCGTATATAAAGTTACTGCTAATGTACCTATGCTGTGAGCGGTAGTGGTCTGGTCGTACTTTTGGTGCATCGTCGGCGAAGAAGAGCATACGTAAACTCTGCGGCTTCTGGGCTTCGGCAAGTCTGGGTAACTTGGGACATTCTTGGATGTGCTTCGTTGTACAATAATTAGTATGTCTATTTGCTTCTTAAAAATAATAAAAAAAAAAAAAAAACTGGCATTACAATAATTAAGATGTTGTTCAACTTTACAAATCGAATTTCCATTCTCTCAATTGAAAATCAAATTGTTATTTACAAAATGATCGATCAGACAATCCTGTTGTACGATTGCCAAGTATATGGAGTGCCTCTGCTGCCTGCCATATTAAAAAGTTGCAAGTTGCAAAAAATAAAACTTTGAAAATTTACCTTGGGTGCATTCAACTTTAGAGCTTCATGAAAAGCGAATATTGAGTTGATTGCTCATTGCATCCAAAAGCTAGAGGCGCATTTCTAACAAGATGTAGCTTTGCTGACAATCCCTTCGTTCACCCATTAAATACTTAAGCTACTCATTTTTCAAACTTGTCTCTATACATTTTTTTAATTTTTCCTTCTTTCATGAAATTCTAATTATTTGTTTACTAGATGTTCTTTATTGAATCTGTAAGCGCTCAATCATTATTAAATTATTTGTGTACATATTATAAATACATTGTTATATTATTTGGTATTTAGTTAATTATTTATTTAATGGTTCACTTATTTATTTATTTATTTATCTTTTCACTTATCTATTATTTATTTGTTTATTCCTTATGTATTATTTTATCTACTTAGGTATTTATTTATTAACTTCTGATTGTGATTTGTATTTATAAATTCAGTTAATTTCTGAGCTCTTTTAGTCACCCATTTTTTTTTATTTATTTTTTTTTTTTTTTTTTGAGTTTGAGGTTTTTCTCGTATTTTCCTCAAAAGCCAAATTATCTTACACTATTTTGTAGATACCTGACAACCGATTGCTCTCAAGTTCAGTATCAAGAGACTTTATTTTCAGTATTTAACAATTTATTTCGTTATAACAAATTTACAAGTGCTAGCCACCGGACAATTTGCAGTTTAGAGATATGATAAGGGAGTTGAAATTTGACAAAAAAAAATTAAAGAAAAAAGAAAATAAATACCTAAGTATAAAATAAAAAGAAATAAATAGGAAGAAAAGAAGAAGTAGCTAAGTAAAAAAAAAAAATTTATAATTTATGGTTCAACTCATTTATTAGAGATAATTAAATAAAGAAATAAATATATAAATAAAAAAGTAAATAAATAAGTAAGTAGGTAGTTGGAATATTAATAAATAAAAACAACCAAATAAGATAAATAACAACAAACAAATAACATAAATATCAACAAAAAAATAAATAACAAAAATATCAGTATAATCTTTGGATTCAACTCATTTCTCAGAGAAGTTGCGTATAGTCAAACAAAATAAGATAAATAGATAGAAAGATAATTACCATTATGCAATTATTGTAGATATTGTAATATGCGCGGCTACAAACACCCGTTTTAAATTCTACTTATATTATACGAAATAAAATATCTATCTATCTCCAAATCCGCTTTCATATACCTAGAGGATGACGAACTCCATAACAATGTAAGTAAGAAAGTAAGCATAGGTACCCATACCTTCCGATATGATTGACCTATGTCGCAGAAGTCAATCTAAGTCCCGTGTTTAAAATAGACATTTGACATGACAGATGTAACTACTCTCGGATGCTTTTTACTGTGAAACTGTTTTATTTAGATGGAATTTGGAGGAAAATGTCCTAAAGCAAGCTCCATGAGCTTTACAGCGGCAACGCCAAAAACGCATGTTTTTGTCATCCAAGACGCCCAATTCAAGCGAGGTTTTCTTCGATTCAGTTCCGACTTACCTTCCACGTCAAAAGTTTGTTCTGCTTTACAGAGCAAATGTCAACCACGAGACCAATCCGTTTTAATATAACCCATAAAATCGATACAATTTCAAATTCGACTGCCACTCGCATCGAATTCGATTGTTTCCCGCTGTCATGTGTCAGAAAAATAATAAATTTGCTAATATATCAATTTACACCGAAAAAGGGTGATTCCCATAAAAAGGACAAAATTCTACAAATCTCAACCCACAGTTTGTTTTGCGGTCCATCATCCACCGCTGCAGTATATATCGAACTAACGCATTGGTACATCGGTTTATTTGCCAAAGAATTCGCCATTGCCGCACCAAACACGAATGCCTTCTCTCCGTCAATAGAATTCGCACCCATATGCTCGATTGATGATACGAGTAAATCGAGGGTGTTTCACTGTACAGGATAACCATCCGCAGCCTAACAACCCATATTGTATACATACAGGATATCCAGGACTTACTTATATTCCTGATGGGACATATTCAAAATTTTCGCCTATCGCCAGATGCGATAATCTCTCCATATTTACAGATAACTTAGTTTGACCGATAAAAAAAATCCGATTAGGCATGCGATATACCACCAAATATCCTTCATGTAAACAACACGGCCTTATGCGGTATGGTACGTCCACCGCTACCGAATCATATAAACTCGCGACTGCATTGTATTGCTCCAAAGAGGACGGTCCCGCTATACCTATACCTTAGTTCATTTGGCATCATCCTAGCGGTTCTCGAGAAAAGGGCTCATAAAAATGTGTCTTCGGGTAGGAGTGACGAGAGGGCTGGAAAAACACAGGAAATCAGAGGAAAGGCATGTTTTTTTTTTCTTTTTTGTGAAAAATAATTACTTGTAAGGACCTTCGAATTCGTTTCAGAATAATTTAGCAATCCCCGCTCCAGCTTTGCATCGCGTGTTCTTTTCAAAATTTTATGTATTTATGATTAGGTGCAATTAGTGCGTCTCTCTCTCGTCTAAAGGAGAACTCTACCTTGCTGTAGGCTCATAATGCCAGAGGTCTTAATTACCCAAAACAGCGCAGCATCAGCAGGGATTCTGTACCTAGTCCAAGGAGGAGTAGAGCTCGTCCGGATAAACGAAGAGTTTGCTGCAAGGGGAAGGATTCGGATAAACAATCTCTTCGCCGGATAAAGTATGTGTTTCTCCCCGACTGAAAGTAAGGAAATATTCTGACCTGCTCACTTCTTCTCTTTCCCTTTTCAGTTCGCTACCCTCGTGTGCAAAATTAATGCCCGTCCTAGGGGAAGCAGAGGGTAACAATCGAGTTGAGTCGAACTATATTGTCAGGATGGAAATTTATTGTTTTCCGGCAACAACAACACAATGGGAAAGGTCGTGTGCCAAAATTGTCATGCCGGGGAACAGCAGACTACATTAGGAAGGATCACGGCCGTTTGAGAGTCATTCGAGTACGCGGCATCGTCGTGATCACATCGTGCACGGTTCGAATTACTTTGTGAAACAAAATATTTTGTAAATTTTAACATGACAACGGCAACGAACTTCTACCCCGAGTATCCGCAAGACAGCCCGTACAATATGACGTACCATCACCACCAGCACCACTCGCAGCAACCCCAACAGGCGGCCAACCAGTTCTATGATGGATACCAGACCAGCGCCGACCTCTTCCAGACGAACTTCCACAATTGGAGCCCAGCAACATACAACCAGTACTATCACCACGACTACACAAACTACGCCACGGATTACAATCAGTACGTACCGGCCATAGTTGCATCGACAGCTTGTGTGCAGCAAACTTCAGCCGCTAAACAGGAATGTCTAAAGCGAAAGAAGCCCGACAATGATGATGATGATGAGGAGGACGACTCTGAGCCACCAAGTGCACTCAGAGCTCTGCTCAGCAATCCGACGAAAAAGGTGAAACACACACCAGAGACCTTCTACAGTCAACTCAGACGCCAACGTAAGAGCAAAAAGGATTCAAGCACCACGACCACTTCCGTGTTGTCTGAATTCGGTTTAGCATCCATTTTGTCGCCGAATCGTAGTGAAATCGACTGCCATGACGTATTTTCGCCAAAACTGCTCAATCATCCGAGCAAGGATGGATTCCCAACCCCGCCGCCATTGGCAAACTCCTCTACAACCGCCTCATCCGACCGAGTGTCGAATGTCAGCTCGCCAACTACGACCACCCTTGTCGACGGGATTAGCACTCCACCCCTGTCGCCGGGCGATGTGAACAGCACACCAACAGTGTCTATAGTTTCGTCGCCGCAGAGCTATTGCAATGAAATCAATCATCAAAATTTGACAGCTGTCAGCGGAGGCAGTGAGTTCAATTGGTCGCAGAACGATGAAGGTTCAGCAGGTAAGCATCGCTTGTATTCTCTCTCCCTCTCTCTCCCTCTCTGTCACTGTCTCTCTACCCTTCTTTTCTCTTTTGAAGATCTCTTTCTATAACCCAGAATTTTTGTTTGATCTTTTAGATGGTAAAGACTCGAAAAGGACCCGCCAGACCTACACCCGCTTCCAGACATTGGAGTTGGAGAAGGAGTTCCATTTCAATCGCTACATCACCAGACGTCGCCGCATTGACATCGCCAATGCACTTAGTCTGACCGAGAGACAGATCAAGATTTGGTTCCAAAATCGCCGGATGAAGTCGAAGAAAGATCGTCCAACAGTCGCAAGTCCTGATGCTCTGGCATTCCCTGCACACATTCAAATGCCCCACGAACAACAGCCACAGCAACATCAAAGCGCCATCTATCCAACAGTGCCAGCCACAACTGCGCAATCCTACATGCAGCCACCAGCAAACTACCACCCGACCTACCCAACACCAACGGTTACAACGTCAGCCGCAACAACAGCCCCCTACCATGGTCCTTACAATGGCTCGTCCGGTTACGAGTCCACAGCTCTCGCCATGCGTCCACCCACAACTCAGTCGGTGGCAACAGTGCAGCCGCATATTGGCCATCACCATCTCCATCTCCAACATCAAGCGCAATCTCCTCAGCAACAACAACAACTGTACCATCACCAACAGCAGGAGCAACATCATTATGCCCATCATCAGTATGCGCAGCAGCAACTAGCCCAAATGCCAGCAGGATCCTCAATGTATTAGTTTGGCATGGTACCCGCAAACAGAAAAAGGACACGACTCGAAACTTTGTACAGGATACAAGCGAAAGTGAACATTTGAGATGGTGGAAACACTGCTCGTCCCCTACCAGCAGGACATGCTAGAGAGCACACGGCGAAAAACCAAAAACCACTCGCACAGGATTGCGTTTGGTACATAGAAAGGATATGAGCGAAACCCCTCATCCACATGGTTGTTTTGTGAAGGATAACCAATAAATTATTTTTTGTGACACGCACAGCGAGCTCCGGCTTGAACGGAGCATCGAGAGGGTGCGGGACATTCCCATTTGATTTGGCGAGCAGTTGCAATAGTCACAATGCTTTATGTAATAAGGTCTAGCGGTGAAGGACGCCTGGGGTTTCGGTGATAATCGTTGCGCATCAGTTGGCGATTTTACGTGGATTCTTGTGAATTTTTTTTTTTTAATGAAAAATTTATCAATTGATTTTATTTGTAAAACTTGCCAGCGATATTTTTAAGCTAATAACAAAAAAAAAATTAAGACTGATTTTAAATATTTTTGTCAATTTATTTATTTTTAAGCGAAATGATTTCTAATTTAAAAAATATTGTAAGGAGAATAAATCAAAATATTTTTAAACAAAATTGTTTAGTTTGCTTTGCTGGCCAAGAAAGAAGATGGATCAGTGGCGTGGAAAGGCGACTGGTGTGGTGTCAACGTCAAGTCCTATCAGTGTATGAATCTGTTTGGATTGGATCGCAAGATAGGTATACTTATGTTATGGGAACACTCTGTAGGTCAACTTTTATTTGATAAGTGATATTTGGAAGTTCTTACGTTAAAATTTAACTGCCTCAGTAAAAGCTTTACCTAGTAACAACCTTGACCTTCTTTGCACGCATCAAACACCACTTTACCCAGACGATGGATGGAAGTTGGAAGAAATCAGGCTGTCGACTCCTTCCCCCGGAAATTAAAACTCACGTGGAGCTGAGATCGGCCTGATTTTGGCTAAAGGTTAGGCCCAAGTTAAGTAACCGCATCCTTACCATGAGCCTAGCCTTTTATGCACAAATATGTAAATACACACTTTCGCGGCTGTAAAGACGCAGCCGAAAAGGAAACATTCACTAGCTACCTTTGCTACCTTTCTATCCGGTACAAGCTAGGTCCAGACAACGATCTCTTGGTAAACCCTTCTTCTTCGACTCCCTTGAGGAGGTATCGAAAAGTAGTATTAGGGAAAACCATTTGTCAAGAAACTTGTAGGTTCCTACCCGTGCGGGTTTTAGGTCCGAAAAATCTATATACGAACAAATAATAACTATATAAGGTGATCCAGCTTTGAGGCTTGGAAACTATCTCAAGCCGATGAAGCTATCCACGGTCGTTTCGAGGCAGAAATACTTTGTAAATTTGGTGCCATTCGCGTTTATGAGGCTTTGAAGGAGGTGGTACAACGAGGAACTATACAGAAAATACAGCAACGTACGTTCGCTTCGGTCGTCTAAAACATGTAGAATTGTAGATCAAGTGGGCACATATGATCTGGCTCCAACTAAATGGGACAACCCAGTTAAAGAAGACGTCGCCCCGGTAGCACGCACAAATGGAAGTGCACCTCCACATCCAACCAGGAGTGAGCGGGGTTGGGTTAACTGAAGTACCTCGTGAATCAAAGCTTTGGTTCACCCCGAACTGCAGAGCCGCCTTAAAATAAGAAGGACGTAACAATGTAGCAGTGGCGGGGAACTTATTGAAGCCATTTTTACTTTGCTTCTTAGGTCATACTTCGGTCCGTGTAGGCGGAACTGCAGCGCGTACTAAACACGTATTTGTATAGCCACCTATGTTGAAGCTGGTATAAAGGTTAATTAGGTGCTCATTTTCAAAACGTGCTCGGCAACGAGTCCCATCGAAACCTACAGGTATTGTCCTACTCATATGCTGGAGTTTCTGGTATTACAAGCGGACCCAACTTAGTGCAATAGATATATAAGTTAATGGCCTTTTGTTCTGATTTTTTTCGTAACTGCGTCAGGAAGAATAGTTTTCGGACACGTGCTGTTAAAATGAGATTCGTGTATATTTTATTAATAGAGCGAATCTCATTGAACGCATAAAGCAGCTTGAGAATAGGTACGCAAGGTTCTCAATGTCAAGAAGCTACTTCTCCGATCGTTGCGACATGTTTTATTGGAGTGGTCAAATTCAAGAAGTGCGATGCAGCTTGTGGGGCCGTTTTCAAAGTTTGCCAAGGATATTCAGAGATCTCCCCTCTTATCCGTATATGGGTGTTGCCCATACTGATTAAGAGTCGATGGTTATTGCGAGTCAATTAAAGGATCCGAAAAACCTCTACATGTCATGGAGAGTCGGGACATCAAAAGCATCATTGACCATGATCAGTACTAAGGCTATACTGCGTCGATATACCATACGTGCTATTGCACAAACAAGTTGTCTTTATACAAATTTCTTCTTGAAAATAATCCAGGATAAAGACAAAGCTAAGATATTACAGCTGCTGAAGCCTTTACTTAGCCCTTTAAAATGACCTTCACTTACGAAAACCTGTAAACAATGAAAAAGGAATATCTTCTAAAAAGAACCTTCCCACCATAACATCCTTAACGTTAAGTCAAGGATAAAAGGGGTATAAAAATACGCTCGCCAAAAAAAACAAAACAGGAAACTAAGCGCAACGACTTTTACGGTGCGTTTATGTAAACCCACGTAACCCGGTGCGTAATATAACAGCCACGAACTCTTGCCCAGGATTTACCTACTAATAATTGTTTTTTCTTAATGCGCAACTCTTTACCAGAAGACCTCCATAAATCTACAACTAGTTGCGCATTCGCAAAAAGTCAAGGGCAGAAGGGGTAGACACGCAACAACACCAATCAAGCAGAACCGTCAATAAAATCTCAATGCAAAACTATGCGTAAAATCAAAAACAAAAGCCCCACGCACACAGCAAAAGAGTTGTAATCCTTTACCGTAATCCTTTAAAGACCCAAAATAAAACCCGCCTTTCACAACACACCAACAGTACTCACATAGAAGTCCTTTTTGCGAAAGGTCATATCAACTTGAAACAAAGAGTGCAAAAATTTGCAAACCGATCGCTGCATCTAAGGAAACAGAAACAGATTAGAATGAGCGAGGAGTGCCGACACCATAAAATTGAACGGGTTTATTACACTCGCAATTGTGTCCTTCTCTTAGTGAAAGAATACATTTCGCAGGTCCTCATTTGCAAAAGTGTCTTTACAACTTCTGGCAAAACAATCTGCCCTTTCTGTCTGAGAGATTTAGCGACTTGAAAGTCAACCCTTGGGCGTTTAATCCTTTTTACTGCAAAAGGATTATTTGGAATTATGTTGATATTTACAGTAAACAAAGTGTACGAACGAGTCGGTACTGTTTATGGTATTTAAATATTATGTTGGGTACACTGGCCGCCTTCTTCCAAAACAACATGCAACCAGCTCCTTGGGATTCGGACTTGGATTGAGATACTTAGGTAGGTAATCTGCTCTAATTCTTGTAGGATGCACACTTGCACATGGCGAAGGCATGTTTGAATAACATTTATTATCTGTAGGTGACTTTACGCTCTTCACCGGGTACCGCCGACATAGAATGTTATCACTATATCAACCCTTATAAGTGTCCTCGCATTAGAGAGGAAGACATGTGCTGGGATGGCGTGAAAAATGACCAATCGAAGACGAATTATAATAATGGACGCTGGTTCGACAGGCGACAGACTGATACACGGACTTCAAGTTGAGGGGTTGTAATTCATTAGACTTGCCATAGGGTGTATCAATAACACTATCGAGGTGGAAAACTGCAGCTGCCAAAATATACCGTTGACATAGTATACATATAGGGTGGAATATTATTTGAACTTGGATTTTGTTAACCACTGTGTCCATCGCGAGGGAAAATTATTTCCAATCTTGTGGAGTTCCAAGAAAAGAGACACGGATTCAATAATACATCAAAGGTCAGCAGTAAGTGGATAGGTATATGATCGGTTAGCAGTTAGATTTCCAAACGCTTATCTAATATTAATAGGCCATCGCACATTTTGTCATAAGTCCTCTGACATTGCAGCTGTGATATAGGTGTCGGTGTTCTAAAGCCGCCTCCTCTCAATGATCAAATTATTGTAGATTACAGAAAGAATTTCCTTCCTAGCAGACTTCTGTTATAGACTTTTGAGCGTACAATATGTAGGTACTGCAAAACTAATTTTAGTGTTGAGCTAAGATCCTACAAACTCACATACAACCCATGAACCAGCAGTAAAATTGAATTCCAGACTAAAAATTTGATTATTTCATAGGGGGGTTGTCTTTAACTTCCAGACGAGAGAAGAATGCGCCTATTTATCTACACTAGCGGTAATTGCATTCAGTTTCTCTATATTCAGTAGCGTTTTCCAGTTGAATCAATAACGATCATAATTGTAACAGACAACCAGGGTGCTGTCAAATTAATGTCAAATCAAAAAAAAAATTGTTTGCACTGCCTGAATATGGAATATTTCACAGAATCGTGATAATCTGATAATATATTCAACTCACCTGGACTGGTCAAAACTTGAACTATCGTATCACAGAAAAGAGGTCCTTAAGCATGAAAACGGCAGTCAATGCTGGATGCGATCGACAGAGAAAATTTGAGGTGGTCTGCAATACGAGTCACACCTCCACTGCCTGGCCGAGTAAAGTCATAACGCAACAAGGTAAAGGGCCCAGCCCCTAGAATCCGTTGCATTTCCCTTTCCAACGTACTCATAAATTCCCTTTTAAATAATTCTCTTGATAGGTATTTTTTAGTGAAAAAAATTAATTTTAAAAGTAAAATTTATGTTGTACGGAAAAATAATCACATTAAATAACCTTTCGTATAAAAATTGCAGTTTGTTAATATTATACTTTTGGTAAGAGAAAATTTTGATATTCAAAAAAACTTGCTAAAAGGTGATTTAAAAAGCTATTATTTATATACATTCGTGTGTTGATTATCATCGTGAAATGTAGAAACTTATTTCGATGAAGTTTAGAAAAAAAATCAATGTTTTTTTAGATTTTTCTTTTTTCCACGGACGGCTTTTCGGACATCGAAATTCCAAAAAAAAAAGAAGAAATCCCACAATATAAGATCACTGGTGACAGCCGATGACAGTTTCTCATAAAAAGGAATCGTCTCACGTTGTGTCAACTGTCAAAGGTTGCGACGGACAGAAAAGTAGAAAGTAAACCTACTTTACCCGCTCGTCCGGAACGTGCGCTACTTATGGGTCACCTTCCATATAAGAGAGCGTGTTAGTCGAAAGCCTTGCCGCAACGGACGCGACGGACAAGAGTGCTGAGGATTTCCAGCGGAGCTAAGCTCTAAAATTTGTGTTATGATATGAGAGGTGGCGCAGTAGAAACAACTTAATTTGTGTTTCTCCCGAGCATCGAACCTATTACCGATCGCTCCAATAGCCGACCATTAAATAAAATAGACAGCAAAGGGGAAGATAAACGACCACAGCCTAGCTTCATGCAATCGTTCTGGTCAGTGTTACCAGATTGGGAGATTTTTTTTTATTTGATTTACATTATTTTAAACTTTAAACTTGTGATAAGAT
Organism: Cheilosia vernalis; assembly: GCA_949126925.1. Taxonomy (NCBI): domain Eukaryota; kingdom Metazoa; phylum Arthropoda; class Insecta; order Diptera; family Syrphidae; genus Cheilosia; species Cheilosia vernalis. The sequence goes on along the minus strand of OX421358.1, from coordinate 95,856,530 downwards.
ATTGTTTACAAAGACAGAAGAGTAATTCAATAATTCTAAGTAATTATAATATACAGGATTAAAATTTAAACTACCATAAAGAAGATTAACTTGAAATTTTTAGAGATTAATTAATTTTTAAACCCTCTTGTGCTATTAATTCTTCTAATAGGACGCGGTAGGGAGGTTTATACATAGAACGGAGCTAATGAAAAATTGACGATCAGTGGTAATTGAAAAATAGCCTGGATGAATCAACTGACTATTTTGGGCTGTAATCTTTCTTAAGAAACGAAAGAAATTTCTTTCGTGAACGCCCAACACATTTCTGGGTTACATATCGTATTACAAATTTTGTGTTAATTTTGTTTGTTTTATTCCTTCAAAAAATTAAAAAAAAATATATTTTCGAACAAATCCGTACTTTTAAAACTTGGCAGCACTCTTGCACAAGCCACAAAGTCAATTGCAGAAGATGTGAGTGGAAAAAATCACAAAATTTTCAACAATTTTTTGGTTTCTTTGTGGGCATCGATTTTGGGCTATTTTTTATTTTTTTTCTAAGTTTGGGCGCCTAGCCTTGTAGCATAAACCAATTCTGACAACCCTGGAAATATTTTGACCGTCTTGCAACGCTATTGCTATAGTATCGCTCATATTCGCTTCTGACCTCCCACCTTTCAATAATTCAAAATTGTGTGCATTTACCACTTCAACTGTCCTCTCGGTACATCATTTATTATTATGTTGTCGGCTTTCCATGGTTGGTCAAACATTCAACATAGCGTCTGGTTCTGCTATCGACCTCTCACACTTTCTTTCCCTTGGATGTGTAACGAATGACACCAGAATTAGGGGTTTCCTCGAATTCAAAACAAACAAAAAACAACACTTAACCCCTTTCAGCCATTCCGACAGTTTAAAGGTTTCACCAGACATGTCCAGTCGTGCTTCCATCGTTCCCTCCGCTTGGAGTTTCCATCATTTATACCGATCACTTTAAGTGAATAGAATACCAATTGAATTCGTCTCCCACCACTCGCACGCACACGCACGACGCACATCGCAGTGCAAAAGAATTTCCTAATTTATTTTCAAAATTGGTTCAAGGTTTCTCAAACACGAATGTAGGTTTAAAGCAGTCCATGTGTATTACACATATTGACACTTTGTTGCGATTTACATTGCGCCAAGGTCGCTCGTGAATAGTACTCTTACTATGCCAGCCAACAAGGGCCTTCTCTGTGTGACTCTTGTTCCGAATGGGTCCACCTTCTGCACGCTTTCTCCCGGATCATTTATCAATCTGTCTGTGCCTTCTACGCTGGAGTGGTTCGTTGGTGAGAATTGTGTTGAGGAAAAGTCATCACGCACATTTTTAGAGTATTCCTCTAACCAAAGAGAGAACTACCCCCCAACAAAAAATTTACTGCACCGATGGAAATTTGAATTTTTATTTCTTTTTCCTACTCCCATTTAAATGGAAAAGTTTTCTTGAAATGTGAAAGCCCATCCGTGGCTGGAATCATTTCTGAAATCACTAAGCTAAGTGTTCAAATCAAGGATTTCCCCATTAGCTCGGAAAAAGTCGTTATGGTATATTTTTTGCTTGGCGGCATCAGGCAATTCAATTTGGAACATGCAAACAAGGCGCAACGCGCCTTCAATACAGAAGGCGATATGAATGGAAGCCTTTTTGATGATTTTTGTGCGCGCCCTGCAACAGTGCAAAAAAGTAATTAAAAGTCAAATAACGATGGTGTTTTGTCTTTTGTGGTAAAGGGGGTTGTCGGTTGTGAAATATGTTTAATTGCAATCGTTCTATGCGAAATGGTAAACAATTTGAAGTTTTCACCAGTGGAGCGCATTGGAATGAATTGTGCACAGGATGTGGTGTAATTAAAAATTTTTCTTATCATTTATGGAAATTTCCCCAGTGAAATGGTAATGGCTGTGCATTTAATTAGTTTTGGGATCAGAAATTGAAATCTCAATGGAAATGTGAATGGAGTTGGTTTTTTTTTGGGAGATTTTCAATTAAACAATGTGGTGTTGGTGTGTGTTCTTCTATATAAGTGAATAAAAAAGAACACAAAAAGGGCTAAAGTGCATGTATCAGGGGGGTATTATGTGTGCGTTTTAAAATTTAATTTATTGCGATCGTTTTACTGGGCACGACTCTAAAAGATAGTCGTCCATTGACGGTGCGAAAAATAAGCTTGTTGCCTAGAACTTGACTAAGATAAGTACTCGGATAGGTCTTAGGGACATATTCTGACAGTGTAAGACGGGCAATATGAATGGTATTAGCGGCATCAGTGAAATACCCTAACCAAAGCGGGGAGAAGCATGCACCGTCGTAGGGGAAATACTAGAAAAATAAATAAAGAAAAGTTATTATTATTATAATAATATGATTGATCAGTTAACAAATTGGTATAAAGATAGCACTAGCTGTTAGGACTTACTTAAACCAAGTATATAAGAATAGACTGACAGCTTACCTACGTCTAACCTTTGATACCAGATCGTGGGTAATTACCCTTTTCGTGGGCATTTAGATTTCCAAAAGAAGCTAAAAGATCGAAAAAAAATTAATTTTTTATCTCATAGAACAACAAAAAATAACGTATTTTATTATTTTCTAACGTCGGCATGGCAAAAAGGGAATTTTTGGGTACTTTTTTTTCAATAACACCCTCGCCCTCACTCTATCAATTTAGTGTCTAAATGGCGGGTCTTTTAACAAAATTCGGCAGTGTTCCTACATAGTGAAACTTCTACCTTTTTGTGCGAGTTTCGATCTCCGAAAAACCTTCATTGCGAAAAGGAGGATTATTTCTGAGTATGTTTAGAAGTTCATTTACTACGATGAACCATAGCCGGGCGATAGAACACCACTCTGGGTGCATCTTTTGAGTTTTATCGGAATACTTACATATATTTATTATCTACTATATAAAAATAAGTCGGGTTTTCCTTCCTGACGATATAACTCCAGAACGGCTCGACCGATTTGAATGATTTTTATTTTGTTTTGTTCGTCTTAAATCAGGGATGGTTTATGAAAAAAGAAAAGTCAGAAAATTCTCAACAGTTGGCGTTGTAAGCACATATTTCGTTTTTCATGGGGAAATGCACTTTGAAAAAAATATAAACTGGATAGAAGTCGAGTAGTTTCAAATACAAAAAAAAATATTTTAAATTTTAAAAGCAATATTGTTGTTGTCAATTATTTTAATGATTTTCTAAGCAAATTGTTGTTGTCAAAAATTTTGAAATTTATTTTTTAATATACGATATAGCTAGCTACCTAAATAAGTTTGTTTATGTTTACTATGTTACATGAAGTATCTTTTTGAAAAAGTAGATACTTTGATTATTGTTTGTATCCATCATTTTTGTTTGGGAAGTAGGTACCTATTTTCGATATCCTTGCATTTGAATAGGTGGGTAAGTTCAAATGGAGGGGTGATTGAGATGACGAGGACAATGATGACAGGCAACAGGAGTTGCTGAGCGTTTTGAGTGTTCACGAAGGTGTTGTTACGAAAAATGAATGAGTAACAATCATGGTACTATGCTCATTCGTGAGTAGGATTATGTGGAGGGCAGCTCAAAGCTACCATAACACCTTCGGTACCGGTGTGGAGAGTGAAGGGAGAAGGCTTACCAACCAAGTTGATAGGTGTGGTTAGTTTTCTTCTAGGCTGTGAAAGTTACAAATATTTCTTTTAGAGTTAGTGTTTATTGATGGCGAATAAAGTGCGCAGTTGGGCATGATATCACCTAATCGTCCAATACACGATGCATTCAACCACGAATTGCAAAGAGAACAACAAAACAATACGATAGGTACTGCAGCAATAGCCGAAGCAGTTCGTAAAAATGTTCTGCAATTGAATCGACAACAAATGATTGCGTATGACTCTTTGATGGAAGCTGTGAACAAAAGAACTGGTAGCATTTACTTTCTGGGTGCTCCCGCAGGTACTGCCAAAACGTTCTTAATTTCATTGCTTTTGGCACGGATTTGATCGCAGCATGAGTTGCCCTGGCATTGGCTTCATCTGGAATAACAGCAACTTTGTTAGAAGGCTACCGAACTGCACATTCAGCATTGATATTGCCACTGAACATGCAAATCAACCAGACACATTTTTGAAAAATCGAAGAAAAAATGCGAAGATTTTACAATGATGCAAATTGATCGATTGGGTCGAATGTACGATGGGCCCACAAAAGGTCAATGGTGGCGGTGGACAGGACGTTGAAAGATCTTCGTGTCAATCAAAACATTTTTTGAATAGCCATGGTTGTATTATCCGGTGATTTTCGGGAGACTCTTCCAGTTATTCCCACGATCAATTGCAGCTGACGAACTAAATGCGTGCTTGAAAGCATCAAATTTGTGCCTTCATGTCAAGACACTCCGATTGACGAGTTCAAACTGCAGATGTGTTTTCGAAGCAATTGTTGGACATTGGTAATGAAAAGATTGCAGTTGATATCTCGACCGGACTTATCACTTTGCCCACTGATTTCTGCCACATGACCGATTCTAAGGAAGAGCTCATTCGAAGTGTTTTTCCGGGCATACCGCAGAATATAGAGGAGAAGATGTGTTGATTCCACGCATCCCGATGATTCCAACGGACTTACCATTCGAATTCAAACGACTGCAATTTTTTACTACAAATCTTTGCATTGAATGTTAATATCATCTATTTTACAGGAAAATAAAAGGCATTGAATTAATTTGAATTACTAACAAAATTTATTTAATCACCAAACTAAGTTTAAATCGAAAAAAAAAGCTTCAAATAGATAAAAATTAGGTGGTACGAAGTTCACCAGGTCAGCCAACACCAGATGAACCGCATCAATTTCTGCTAATATATTTCATTTCGTCGATGGTGGATCAGCTGAATGTGCGGTGCAATATACAGGGAACTCAAGAGTTAAAGAGACGAATTATTGAACAGTTGCAAGCAATTTTTCATTAAGAAAATCATTGTTTTTCACATGGGCAGCTATACGTTGCGTATTCACGAGTTGGGAAACCATCCGCTTTGTTTGTGTTAACGTCAGACCAAAAAACTAAAAATGGGGCTTACCAAAGGGCACTCCAATGAAACGGATAATTTGCGGACACGTACACTGAACCAAATTTAGTAGTCATATTGATAAAAAAGCATGTAGATTTGAAGAAACGGTGATCAATATAAGGTCAACAGCTCCTGTCCGTTGTCTTGAAGAAAATTTGTACTGTATAAGAAATTTTGTCATTTTGATGAAATGCATAATATTTTTCATTGTGGTGTTAAATCCACAAAAAATTGTCGAATTGAATAATTATTTCGTCAAATTCAATGGAATCCATTCTTCAAATTAACATAAAATATTCCTTATTTTCAAAAATATTTTTCAAATTGAAAAAAGAAATCTTCATTTTTACACAAACATTTCTTCAAATTGAAAAAATAATCTTCAATTCTACGCAAAGTACTCTTTAATTTAATGAACGCTTTTTCAATATAACGTATTTTTTTGTCAAATTGAAAAAAAAATCGTTGGTTTTACCTTTGGATATCTTCAAATTAAAGAAAATATTTCATATTAACATACTCGTTTCTTCAAATTGAAAAGCATTTGTCAAATCGACGCATCATACTATTTAAATCAACATATTTTTCTTCATTTAAACTTATTGTTTTCTTCAAATTGAAAAAAAAAATCTTCCTTTTAACTATTGTCTTTATTCAAGCTGAATAATTATCATCAATTCTACGCATCTTTTTCTTCAATATGATGAATAGTTTTCTTTAAATTAGCGATTTTTCTTCGGTTTCACGCGTATTTTTTTTTTTTTTTTGTCAATATGACAAATATTTATTGCAATTTATGAAATATACTTTTAAATTTCATGTATTATTTTCTTCAAATAAAATATTCAAACCACATTAAAACATAAAAATATTTTTTTTTATTTATATTATTTATATTTAATGGTTTTATAATAACAGTAATTTAATTAAAATAATAATAAATAATTATTAAATTTAAAGTTATATAGATTTATATAGTATATATAGATTTATAGTAGATATCTAATTGTATAAATTAAAGTTTCTATGGGTCGTTGGCCGTTCCAGCCAGCAATATCTGAAAAAGAAGATCATTATTATTGCTATACTATGAGACGGTCAAAATGATAAATATTTGAATACTTTACCTACTACGATGGTAGGTAAATGTTTTCAATAAAAATTTAATATTTGATACTTACATTTTTAGCACACCAATGTGTTTCCGGACAATCAATTCTCTTGAGCTATTAATCCGCACTGCACCACTTCACTTACAAGAATAAAAGTTATCACTTCTAGGACAACAATAAACATTTACATTTTAATGAAACTTCTTCAAATTGATTAACTTTTTCAATATGAAGGAAAAGTTTTCCTAGAACTAAAGAAAATTATTCCAGTTGAAGAAAATATAAGGACAAATTTCAGTAATTATAAAAAAAAATCGATGTGACGAAAAATTCGTCAAGTTAAAGAAAATCTTTCTGTCATATTTAACTCTGCATTAGATACTGATATCAAGTATTTCTTGGAAATGAAAAGAAGATTGGGCACTGTCCTATTAGAAGATCCGCTTCAACTTTACTATTCGGATCAGCCAATCTCAGAGCCAAAGTACCGAGAACTTGTTGGTCTCAGCAGCAATTCCATCTCACCTCCATCATGGGGCACTGCCCAAATTTAGGCTTCAGCAAATTACACAGAGAAAGAGAAAATTAATCTTTGAGTTATCTTGCATTCGCTAGTAATATGGATTTCAAGATGCTCTACTCACCTGACATTTTTGTAGTGACTTTCGGGTTGCGAAAGCTCGACCATTAGCTATATAATGGTACCACCGTGCTGCCCCATCATTTGAGGTTGGATTCGTGGGGGCTGTGGTTTATTCCAAATGCGGAGGCTTGTTTCGTTCTTTCAGAACGAAGAGGTGTCAAGATAGGCCTCGCCCTTACCAATGGGTCTGACTGTTGCCAAACCGAACAGCCAAGGAAACTGCACCAGAGTCGGTACTTGTACTGGCCCTGGGGCTGGGGCGTTTGGTCAATGTATTTCTCAGTGATTGATTTACCTCACAGATCTACGACAAATGATTCACTTGCTCAGTTTGATGAGGACGAGTTGAGTGTGGAGGAGGAATTTTAATACAGTTTTATAAAAAAAATTAAAAAAATGTTTATTCATTACTTTTTATTATTAATCATATATTTTTTAGAATAGTTAGTTCGTTTTTAGCTGTTCTGTCAATTTTGTTTTATATGGTAGTATATAGAATGGCCCTGTACTGAGGATTTAAGTAAGAAAGTATTGAAGCAAAAAGGGCCAAACTGCTAGATTGGCCTTTTTTAGTTTTAGCTCACAGAAACCGATCTTATGCAAAAAGGACCAAACTACACTTTATTGCTCATTTTATTATCTAATTTTTAAAAGCTGGTTTTAAACTATTAAATTTTATTTTTATAATGTACAGGACATGTTAATCTATCAGGTCCACCATTTTCGTTACCTTAAATCACTAAATTTACTCTATTAAAAATGATCAAATCTTAGAAACCCCATTGAAAATATCAGATTGGCCCTTTTTGCGCAACATCATCGATATAATGAAATTTATTCAATTTAAAGATATTACGAAAATATTGCAACGTTAAATGGGTATTTCCCAACGTGAGGACTAAAGTTGATAATAACATATTGAAGAAACTTATTCAAGTTGAACAATTTCGTCAATGTGAAGAACAATTTAGAGCATTTCAACAAATTTATTCAATTTGAAAAAAAATTTAAGATGTGGGAATAATACAAATTTGCTGGCAATTTAGGGGAATGTGGAGCTAGATTCAACAAGATTGAGTTTGTAAAACTCAAATTCTGTGAATACTCCTTTCGACAAAAACAGTGGTACGTGTGTAGAACAGCGATAAGTTTGTAAAACGTGATGTTTTTGCTGTTCTTAAGCACCTATACGGATAGGTGATGCGCATTGGTTGTCTTTATTGTAGGGCATTTCGCTTATTACCTATGGAATAGATATAAGTTAGCGGTTAGTCTTCTGAGGGCGAACAGTTTTAGATTTAGCGTAGGACCCCCTGTTATTCGAACTGTTTTGTTGGTAAAGGGAATGTGTTTAGGCCAAGCTCGATATATAAATGTAGGTAATGTTTGAGTCCTGATCTAACCTCCACATTATATGAAGAGATTAGTCGCTTTTAGTATTTTTCTGTAAAAAGTCGTGGTTAGTGTATCTTATGCGCATTAATTGCAATCAACATTTCTTTTTATAATATAATATAATTAAAATAAAAAATATTATTACAGAAGTTAAAGAAGACGAAAGCTTATTTTTTTGAAAATGGCTTCAATGATTTCAATTGATATTAGAATAACCGATGTATTGTCTTTCTTATAGATTCCTTCTATAATATTCTTCAGGAAGTGTCTTATAAAGGTTTTCGCATACAACTATTTTTTTTTTTTAAATCTCAACCTTCTCATAACTGCTCAACTGTTTTAAACTATTTCTTTTAAATTTAAGAACTGTTTGATAAATTCCTTATAAACTTTGTGTAAAGTCCTACCTACATCTTAAAAAAACCTAAGAGCTTGTAAAACAAAGTAAGAAATACCATGCTCGATTCTGGCTACGAGTAAGATTTTTAGTTGAGCAATCATAATTATAGTATGATGCATATATTTGCATTAATTGTAAACTGCTACAAGTGCAAAAAATTTAAAACTAATTATTAAAACAAAGAAAAATATAACTTGCGTTTCAAGCAATACTTTAAAAAAAAAAAAAAAGTCCCCACTCTCCCCTTTTTTTATACCAAAAATAAATATTGTGTTTAATTTAAGAAAATCCGATGCGGGGAAAAAGGCTTTTGAAGAAATTTCATTTATCTTTAATATGTATCTAATCTTCAATTAGACGAAATATTTGATGAACAATTGTCAATTTGAATTGTTGATGATTTTGTCAATATGAAAATAAATTCATTCGCTTGAATAATAACTATAATATGTAGCATTTGATGAAACTTTACTGATTCTGAATATTTAATTTCAATATGAAGAAAAATTTTATGGAAAATTGTTAATTTGAATAAATGATTCTTCTAAAAATTATCAACATATTTTTGTCAATATCACATAAGGATATCGGTTTGTTAACGACTTCAGTTTGTCAATATGACAAAATTTCATTGGTTTGAATAAAATATGAAATCGGACAGCAGTTGAAGATATAATATTATTTATTTTGAATATTATATCTTCAATAAGATGAAAAATTTGACGAAAAATTGTCGATCCGAATAATAAATTCTTCAAAGATTAACAAAATATTTCCGTCAATATGAATACGCGATTTGGTTCAGTGTATAACGCTTCGATTCAGTATTTACTTTGGATTCACTTTCATTTATTACTTAGAGAAGTTCAACTAAATTACACTTAATTTTTGTAATCGAAATGAATTCATTACTGTTGTGAAATGAAATAAAATTTTCCATTTTCAAATACAAGAAAAAATATAATAATTTTTCTTCATCTTTTAATCCTCAAACGAAATGTTACAAAAAACGAAGCCATCTGGTGGCGAAACGGAGTTCGCCGAGTTTGCTAGTCTTTTATATGTATTTTGGTCAAAATCGTTAGAGCGGTTTTTGTAAAATTTGCCAGACAAAACAGTACCTACCAAATATTGCAATGTTTAATTTGGAAAATACTAGGTATTGCGTAACTATTTAGTTGAAAACCAATTGTGTGTTGTATTGTTCGGGATGTAAGCATTGCTTCGTTTCTAAAGTTTTATCGAAACCAAAGATGGGGTTTTCGAGATATGAGCAGTTTTTAAAATTAGCCGGTTTGGTGCTTCGAATTGAAAATTGAGAACAAAATAGTTTTGAAAACATCCATTTGACTCTAAGTTTGCATTTTGGTCAAGATCGTTATCGCCGTTTTCCGGTTAGCTAAAAAACAAAAATTTCAAAAATTATACAGAAAAACTGAGATTGCTATTATGTTATAAATGACCACATAACCCTAGAAATTAATTTTTGTTACATTTTTCGAGATATATGTCGAAATTTCAAAAGTATACCGTTTTTCGAGTGGATATATATTTAGCCAAAAACTTGAAAAAGAAAAAAAGATTTTTTCATTAACAAATAGTGAGAATCTCAGTTCGTCAAGAGGGAAAAATGACCACTCTCCGTGAGAAAACAAAAGCGAGAGTGCTAAAACCGATGCTAAAACCACTGATTGACAGTAGTGTTTTTTGGGGAGTATCTTTCAGCTGACGGGTGCGTTCGCAAATGTTTAGATTCGTTGCTTTATTTCACCACGAAAACATGCATTTTGCAAAATTGTTAATAACTACTGTAATTAACATTATATAAATAACTAAATAAACTATAGAAAGAAAATTACACAATTTTGTTCCTGCAATTATTGTGTCTGTTTTCGTTTGTTATTTTTGACGCAAAACCATTTTGCCGGCGAACGTCTATAGAATAGTGATATAGTGATTACGAAGATTTCAAATATGATGGGCTTCAGGGGAGTGGCGCAGTGGCTTAGTGGTTAGTGTGTTGGACTACTAAGCGAGGGGTCCAGGTTCGAATCCCGCAAAAACCCAAATTCCAACTCAGGGTTTTTTTCACTGCGCCACCTCCAGCGAACGTCTGACAAACATCCGAGAGTATAACTATCATTAAAGAGCTTCTCCATTAGCCGTTTGTAATCGGCCTTAAATTGTAGATTCATTCCATTCGTTCCAGAAATGAAGAAATGGGTCCCTATGGTCCTGTTGCGCCATGGCCATAGTTGCAACTATTTATGAGTTTGTGAGTCTCGTTCAGTTCGTTGAACCAATCTCATCGAGAAATCTCATGGTTCGTGTCAGCCTGTCTGAGAGATGACATCAAACGGTTCGTTGGCGTTTTTATACTGATTTTCATGTCGTAGTAAAAAAATGATCTTGTTTGGCCTAGAATTAGAACATGAGAGGTTGCAGACAATTACCTCTATAGTTGTTCATACTGACTTGCATTCGATCTTGTGAGTTTTATGCCTATGGATCTTCTTTCTTTATGCCGACATTCCACAGAAATTTTGCAGAAGAGCTGGTGCATATCCCAACCTATTTATCTCTACCAGACTTGAAAAATTATTTTATTTAGTTGTTTATTTTGGGTCTCATTTTCAATGTCAAAAGAAATAATCCTGAAGTTAGACTTTTGTATTCAAAGCCATACCTATGAAACTTGCTGCACTGTAGCTAGGTCCCAATAATTTTGAATTTTCCATTTCAATCTTCCTTGCGAACTTCTCGTCACTTGAATGAGTTTCAAGGATCTGCCTTCGACTGTCCAAATAGAATGTGCCACCGGATGAAAGGCATTTTCTTGATCCAATTCCGTACATATTTATTTAATATGAATATGCACAGCTCTTACGTCTCTCTCATCACTCATCCCACTACACGCCGCATCATCAAACACATCTTCTCAAAGCAAAATGCATATACCTACTTTTGCCATATAATTTAGAAGTAAATACCCTTTTCGGTGTAAACAAAAGTCCCGGCCCCATAATTTATGCAAAACACTATGGCAGCCCCCATCCACGAGAAATATTAAAAACAAATTTACGAGGTCACAATTTTATAGGTGCACACATTAGGAGCTTGTATAGCCGCAGCGCACGATTACCCCCCGAAGATGGAAATAGCTCATAAATTACGTAAGATCATCGAAGTATTCCATAAATTAGTCATAGGGACACACAATAAAGCATCTCTCGACCGCATAAATCCAAAATTATCATATTAATGTGACTTCGCGGTGAGCACGATGAGTGGAAGAGGTCGCCTAGCTGCTGATCTTTTTTTGTTCTTCTCTCTGCTTGTAGGTATATGGGATCTTGGGAATACTCAAATACTGTCGCCAGCGGAGGTACCTATGGGTGTAGGAAGGTGCTCCTATTAGGGTAGAAATTAATTAGTTTTTAAAATGTAATAAATTTTCACCGAAAAGTGATTCTTATCGCTGGTAGTCGTCGTTTATTTGTGGACACTGTATGAGGGAGCGGCAAATGCGAACTTTTAATGATTATAGTAGGTATCCAAGGAGAAGCGTTCAGTTTTGAAGACGGCCAGAGGTTTCAAAGGAAGCCGATTTTTGATCGCTCCCGTTATTGCGGTTGGACTTCTGAAAAGTGGTGCAGATTTTTACAAATAAGTGGGACTATTTGTACACCAAAAGACTAGTTGTCGTGTCCTTGTCCATAGAACTGATCTTCTCAAGAATTTCAAGTTGGAACTTACAGGTTGGAAAGTGTAGGTCCAAAAGGAAACGCGATGCAGCTAGCCACATAAACCATAGAGGCAGAAAAAATGTAGCTTAGGTCTTATATAGGTTTCATCCAAGCACTGCTGACAAAATAAGTCAGCTGTCTGTCAGGTATTCTTGGTCGCTAAGATTTATGCACCGATTGTATCTTCAATATGGTGTAGGGTCTAGGGTGTACCCGAACTTTGCAGGTTTCGGCTTTAGTAGTGGAACTTCGAGTTACCCTATTTTCGCACGGTCCACCCTAGAAGCACAAGACTCTTGATAATTTTGATCTCGATGCTTTAATCGTAAGTTTTTTTGTGACGGTAGAGGAACCATAAAAATTGGTCTGCTTTTCCGTCATTTTTGACGCTCCATGATACATTTAGCTACGTAAGCGGTTAATTACTTCGAACTTCGAAATTTTCGACTGAGGGGTGATCGAAATCTGTATTTTCGATCAATTAGTAAGGGGACTTGGTCCTTCCTATACAAGGACTTGATTTCTTTTTAGCTTTAAGCCTGTGTGTTAACTCGGGTGCAACCTAAAGAGCTGAGCTGATTCGAGTCAAATGTCGATTCCGGCACCCTGGGTCCACTCACATCCGGAGGTGAAACAGGAATTCGCTATTAATTTTTCGAAGGAACACCATGTATAAATCATTATATCCGTTTTTCTTCTGTTCCCTTTACACCCAAGTATATTCACTAAGGTGACAGAGCGTATTCAGCGATGACTTATTGACATAGTCTTCCTTTTCAACTCTGATCAGCAAATAATGACCGACCGCACTTAAAGTGCTGTGCCCTCATAGAAGAAGACTTCGGTCAAGTCAGCAGTCATCATCATGAGGCGCCAACCAACAGATCCCATATACAGGGCGCATGGATCCACGAGGACTTGAAAGCTTCAAACAGCATTAAGGTTTCTTACAAAACTAGGGCCCACTAAGGGATCTAAACTAGACTGCTGTCAAATTCGAATGGGTTTCATAAACTAATGATTGACCCACCGGGAGATGTGCATAATTTGCAACTTGTGTGAGTATAATAATCCCTATGTAAACTATAGCACCAAAAGGACTCTTTTAGGAAAAGCAATTAAATTTGATTTTAAAAGGGCACGCATTTCTCTTCTTTCGGCTAAAAGAATGCTAATTTCAGATTTGTTTCTTTTTCGATCAACTTTCAACCGGTAGACGATGGCTTCCTTGTTTTATATACCCACCACAAGATTTATAACTTATTTTAGCCCCAAGCTGTCATGTGAGAAGGTACACGTTCTTGTGAGTGGATGGTTTTCTTCTCTTCTTTTTTTTTCTCACCGATTCTTACCCTTGTCATGTTGAATGTTGATGCGTGATGCGTTCTCCTGCAAAATGTCGATAAGCGTTCGGCGCCGTGCCTTCTACTTCTTCAAACCATGAAGATGTTTTTGAATGATAGGATTACATATACTGGAGGTAGCATGAGGTGTAGGTACGCAACAAAAGATGGCCGGGCAGTGGAAATGTTTTTATTGGAATTATTTTATATTCCTGGGGCTTGTTCAGATTTTTATCGAAATTATGCGCTAATGTGTCTGAACTGGAAGGGTTCCGAAGTTATTTTAATTATTCATTGAAAACAATGTATGCGAAACGGTAGCTCAAAATAATACAATGTCTGAGACGGTTTTTTTTTCGTTTTAATATTATATACCTAAATGTTAAGAAATTGCACAGAAATTAGTTTTCACGTATTTCTGAGATGTTGCACTCAAGACGATGATGATCCGATATGCGGACGTAACAAACGTCTGAATATTATGCAATTCGAAGAAGGAAGATGGAGAAGAAACAAAAACTGAAAAGATAAGTTATAGTGGTCGTACAAGTTTGTGTTGGTAAAGTGAAGGGATGTGTAATTTTTTGTGATTTCACAGGAATAAAAAAATTACCCTTTTGAAATGTATAAGAATCTTAGTTCAAATTATATTATGTGTGAGGTATTAACGGAATTTTTGTACCTATGGCTGTATGTATGGAATACAATTAATGTTCAAATATGCGGTACCTTGGCACGGATCAGAATGGTGTCGTTGGGAAACGGCGTTGTTTATGGTCATTAACTTTGAGCTCCTGAGTCATTATTTCCGTTTTTCGAAGACTTTGAATGGTATATTTTGACGTTTAAAAGTGTAATTATGTAAATTCTCTAAAACAAGATTAAATAAACCGATTTTACCTGTAATGTGTATTTTTGTAAATTATATAGACCCTTAAGAGTGGGTGTCCCTCAGCCCCACCGGGGCGCAGAAAAAACACCCAAGAAAGGGGGTTTTTGGTCCTTTTTGCAATATCAAGGTCGAAAAAAAAATTTGTGTTTCAATAGCTACCTGCGTCTATTTACTGGCTATTGAAACCCGTTTACTCCGGTCGATTATCTCTTAAGAGCTGTGAGAAACTACGGGGCGCAGAAACGTCTACCCTAGCCACCCAGCCTTAAGCCAAGTATCCTGTTGGCTCTAAATTTTAGCGTCCTTAGTCTCCACACCAAAGATTAATTTGTCGCATAATTATATAAACGTTATATAGACAAGAACCTGGTGCATTTATATCAATCATGTGGAGTCAAGGATGTGCAGTTTGTGGGCTTACAGTTTGGGGGCAATTTTCGTACCAGTTTGATTTGATCGAAAACGGCTTGCTTTTTTGGCTATTTAAGCTTAAGTGGGTGGGGTTACCATGACTGCATTTGCATACCCAGTTTTTGGCGAAACATTCGAATAACGATAGATACTTTTGAAGTTTCGACATATCTCGAAAACGGTTAATACGATTGTAACAAAATGTAGTCTTTAAAGTAGGTAGTGTGGTCAGTTATAACTTAATAGCAAACTCATTTTTTCTCTATGTTATCGTACAATGGATTTTTGAAAAGAGTATTTTTTTTTAAATTTAGTTTTGTTTAGTTTACCCTAAAACGGTAATAACAATTTTGACTTTGAGTCAAATTGATGTTTTCAAAATTAGGGGAAAGGTGCGAACAGTGAGACACTTTTCTTTTAAATTGGTATATATCTGAATGTTTTCAAGCGATCGTAACGTAGTGTTTCAATACAAATTTTAGTGAAAGGGCCCATGAGAGCATCACAACAAACTGAATCTTAGGAAAAGTCAAACTGTCTCACTGTTTGCCAGCGGTGCGATCAGTGAGACAGTGTAAGGCGAATGGTTAATTAGTAGGTAATTAGTATTTTATTAAATAAATAAAGTAACGTAAAATATATTTCTTCGGAAAAAAACGTGACAATAAATTAAAAGTAAAACAAAATCAGTTTAAATTCAGATATGGTTCGTCGTCGGTTTACAATGAAAGTCCAAACAGTGAGACATGTTTTACTATTTGATTTCTGGAAATGTCTCACTGTTCGGTTTTTGTCATTTTATAGAAAGGAAATAATATTACAAAAATGACAAAGAATTCTAAGATTTTTTTGTTTTATTATAACAGAACACATATAAATGTTATATGTAAAAAAAATTCTATGTATTTTCCTGATTATTTTCCGTTACTATGCTAAATTTAAATACACTCCGAAAAATACTTTGAGCGATTTTTTTTTTTGTGTTTACCAGGTGGAGGTTAACGCGCAACCGATTCAAAAGAATCAAAACACGTGGAGAGGGAAATAAACGTTTATACCAATACCGGCATGTCTGTGCATGCTTAACGAAATAGAAAAATGAGTTGTCTCACTGTTTGCACTGTCTCACTGTTCGCAGCTTCCCCCTATTGTGTACTTAATTTTCAATTCGAAGAACCGAAAACGCCAATTTTAAAAACTGCTCATACCAACCTCAAAAATACCATCTTCGAATTCGATAAAACGTTCATATTTGTATTGCTTTTATCCCGAGCAATATCATACACTCAAGCTAAGATTAGACTGTATGCCAATTAAGCATATGAATGCCAAAAGGCAAATGACCAGATTAGCTGTCAAATTAACAAAATGCCACAATTATCAAAACTCTATATTAGACTATATGACTAAAATTACCAATACGGTCATATTTGCCTCGATGGTCATTTAAGGCATTTCTTATTTATTACCCAATGTTGTAGAAGGGTAATGCTGTAGAGAAAAACAAATCAAAAAAGTTGAAGTTGGAAATTTATTAGTAGCACAAAAAAAAAAACAGAAAGCAAACAATTTTAACACAAACAAAATTTCACAACAGGAAAAAAGTATGTATAGCTACACAACCACAATTAGGGACAAGAACAGGACCACTAATTAAACTTTAAAAAAATACAATGAAAAGTCAATTAAATAATTTACGCAAATGATAGATTCAATAATTCGCAAAAAAATATAAAGAAAACAAATCCCAATCCTGCGAAATCATCAAACACCGATGACAACAAAATAATACTTGTTCCATCAAAAATAACAAATGCCAGCAATGCCATAACGAAATTTCAAGAAAGTGCATATGGGCATATAGGGCTTTATGCTGGCATTCGTGGTTATTCTCCCATTACACTATATGCTATTTGGGCATTTTTATCTGTCAAAATCAGCCTGGTCATGTGTGGCATTCAGGTCATTAGAGCATATGAGATATGCCCATTACACTGTATGACCATATTTTGACAGGAGAACTGTCAGAAATTGGCATTTTATGACCACTTGGCATACAGTCTAATCTTACCTTCAGTTTTCAAGTTAATAGTTACCAGCAGTAGTATTTTTAAGTCTAAACATTGACATTTAGCACAAAAATTGTGCTTTTCAAAATTCTGTTTTTTTTTTTTTCATTTTGTCTTACAAAATTCAGCTTTTTAAAATTCTGACGGGCAATGTTTTAAACAAATAAATTCTGATAATTCTGTTTTTTTTTTTTTTTTTTTTCAATTTACGAATTTAAAAAAGACAAATATTTTTCAACTTTGTCAACAAATTACAATATATTTCATATGAAGAAGGTACACTTGTGGGTACCACGAACACAAAAAAAAAAAAAAAAAACAGCCAAAAAATGACAAATTATTTTATAATTGCAATAACCAAAAAAAAAAAAAAACAGCATTAAGAAACTAAACAATGCCAGAGAGAACAATATTTTTGATAATCTCTTAAGAAAACCGATATGGCTAAGATCTGTTCCCTTTTTTAAATTTCTATTTATTTGCTTGTTTATAATTTTATATATCCATCCACTCTCAACTTATATTTTCCTTTATTGGATTTAATTACAGATATATTCATTTCCACTCTAAAAGCACACGTTCACTCACAAGGGTATACTAACAGAATATTATTTTCTAAACCAAGAGAGCAAAATTAAAACAAACTTAAAGCGCGCGCCTTTTTCCAATATTTTTTTTATTATTATTATTTGCAGAGTTTTTGTAAAGCAGAATTTTGAAAAGCAGAAGTTTGAAAGCTGAATTTAAAAAAAAATGACCTCGCCACAATTTCGACCCCAACCCCTTACATAGACCACACCACTCGCCACACCAACGATTTTGACCGAAATACATATTAAAGAGAACATAAGTAGGTATATTCTAAATAAGATCCCGTACTTAGTTTTGTTAAAGAAGTTCGAAGACGTAACAAAAATCACGATCTACCTATATGTATTTTCACATATCTACGGTATATTTTCGTAACAGGCTTAATGCCATATTACGCAAAACTTTTTTTTAGCAAATACAACTACATAGCTTCTTGAATACTTATTAAAGATGCATCTTTAAATAATGCCAACCATTTGGCCTTGGGGCTTACACACTAAGAAAATCAAACTTAATTTCACCCCATACACGTCATCGGGATATTCAATTTATAATTTAGCAAATTCACAAATGCCTAAAGTCTTACATATCTATAGGTAAATCTTTGTAAAAATAACAGTCTATCTATCATTCAAGTCAAAATTAAAAACATACCTAGGAGGTCAAAAACAGAAAATCCTACTATAGGTACGCTTGCCCTGTACTCAAAAATCTTGTGAGGTGTAAGACCTTATAAAATATTACAGTAGGAGCTTAAAACTCTCTAGCCAGAACTTGCGACAATTGCATGTTACTGAGAACTTTAACTTTTAAAAACTTATCTTGTTATTTGATATAACTGCCACATGAAATAAATGTCCAAAAGTTGATTTTGTTTTCTTTTATCTATAGTATCGAGAAAGTTTCGTTCGACCCAGTCGTGCACTCAATTTTCAATCTCATGAAAAGCCTTTTCTTGATTTTATTCACGCAATAATGTTCTCTGCGCTTTCCTCCAAACAATCGGAAGCAAACACAACACAACCTTTTTGCATTGTTCTTATGTCAAAATTTATTTTTGATTTAATGCGCTGGACATTTATTTCGCAATCTAAATAAGTGGAGACTTGTCATCGGCCCATCTATATGGAGTTAAGATTTTATATTGCGAACAGGTTACGTCTTTGGTAAACTGCCCCGCTAAATTATATTTTTGTAAAACTTTTTCTTCGCATGTTATTCGTCCTACAACTGCATGCTGATAGGTATTGATAATGTTATGTAGACAATTGGACTGCTCTCGGTCTACCCGTAGTAAAATCTTATAAAGATCTATGAGCGAATGTGAGACTCGGAATAACACCGCACTAGAATCAGTTTGAGTGCAAAAATCTACACAGATGATCTCTTTGGTATGACAACGGCTGCCCGATAAGCCCTTAGCCAACAATCGCTCTCGATGCTTCCTGCCGCAATTCGATGTTATCAACATATTTTCGGATACCATCCTGTACGATTTGCAAACAGCTTTTATATCTTAAACTTGCAACTAGAAGAAATAAAATTACGAGTATTTAAATTTAATGAAACCCAAACAGTTGAAGTCTATCTTAGATAAATTCCAGGGGTATTCCTGTTAATATAAAAAAGAATTGCAAGCGAAACTAATTTTACTGCAGCCATCACCAACGATAGAATCTACTGTCAATTTCTGTCAAATTATCTAGATTTTATTTTATTTATATACACAAAGTGTTTTTCAAATTTCAAAATCAACAAATCAAAATTCATTCTTACATTTTGTAACGGTAATTTATGTTTTTTCAATCTTCAAATGATCTAACATCCGGCCAATAAATTGCATCTCAGAGACATCTCCATTTGAGAGCGCTATACTAATTTTTGCACATCACAAATACCTGACCATGGGGTGATAAATCTAATCAGAACGCGTTTCTAACTAGAGAAGGAATATTGGCGAACTTTACAGGACCACACCTAATTGCAAAACCTACCCCTTGATCCCATTACAAATGCTGGTGGTTGCCATACATGTCGACAACTGTCATACATCGATAGGGGTTGGTAGTAACTTAACGAATATATGTGCTGATAAGGCAGTGCATCGAGTTGATGTGTGCTATTGCAAGCAAGCAGCTTATTATACTGTACATAAGTGTGGCAGTGGCAGTTTCAGTTTTTAGACATATGCGTAGGTTAAACTTCTGAAATTGATATGAGTTGTAGAAGAACCCTTGGAAAAATATAAACTAAGGCTTGAGTTGCTTTCCACTGTGCATATTTCGCAATAATGTCTGACCAATATCTGAGACCATGAATGTTAGTGAAAAGGGTTCTCAATTCAGGCCTATTTATTTGATTGCAAGAAGTTGGTCCCTTGCCCTTGGGCTCTATATATGAACTTGACTTGCGGCATTCTGCTCCAGACTCAGGATATTTTAAAGCAAGTCTACCGTTCTCCGTAAACGAAGATAGTGTTTGGATACTTGACTTAGAGACTAAGTTAGACCTAGTATTTTGAGAAGACCATCCGTCAATATTGTCTTTTATACTTCATTTCTGTAGAAAACCGATTTGTCTTTATTGACGTTTTAGCAAGATCTTTTGAAACTGAAAACTGTATTTTCATCCTTATAGGCATGCTAACATTAGTGATATGATTTAAGAAGGAGTCCCGATTATCATTATCCATAAACCTATATATAGAATCGCAACTCCAGTGGTTTGTCTTCGATTTTACAAATAGGTAGGTACAAGGTACATAATTCATTTAGGTATCTAGTTCAAATGTCGATTCGAGGAACGCATATACGAAGAAGATCCTGCCTATAAGGTGATGCTTTCAATTGAAAAGCGACCTCAACCAACTCGAAGCAGTTTCCCAAAGACCACGCTAAATGGAAAGGTGTTAAAAATGATCTCCACCCCAAGGTCTACAGAGCCAATTAAATTTACATACGTTAATTACGTCTGTCGGCTGCCCAAAATCTACACAATTTATAAAGGCTAGTATGAAAACTGTTGCAACTCTTCTCGGCTTCCTTTCCGGAAATTCATTTCTGACAATTTAAATGCGTTATTTGAGGGATTAACTGCTTTTACATATAATATAATATTATGGGCCAACAATTCTGGTGTAAAGTGTGTCTATTTAGACCGTAAACATATGTAGACAGCCACCTTACCTAAAAAGACCAATAACTTGTACATATTTCCCTTGCGTTGTATTCTGTGCGACGTTGTGGTACATTATTCATTTTGTGCATCCAGGATAAAGCCATTTCGGATACGTACAGGCTTACAAAACAGATTTCATAGTGAACAGACTCGGATTCTGATCAAGGTCACTCATAACAGATGCAAGCCTACAACCCATTACAGTCAAAACCTCTTGCAAATGTCAACCGATTAATACGGCAACGTTTCAAGGACTAAACCTTTTCCCATGTATACACACTTGTCAATCAGAGAATGCAGATTTTTCGCAAACAAGACAACACAATGCTAAGATGGATCCTTGGCATTTCCAAAACTAAACACCAAACATCAGGTACACTTAGTCCGATTCGATTGTCCGATTTTATGACATTGCATTTACCATTGTCCATGATCACATCCTTTCCCACATTATGGCGAAAACAATTCGCCAAAAATTGACCATGCCACACTCATTAGCCGACATCATTTGGATAATGACTTCGAAAGCAACATTATCACCGCACCATCTCGCAGACAAGGTCATCGTCACAGTGAAAGGATATACTCGTACCATTGGAATATAGGTACAACCGAACTAGGCCAATAAGTGGCACAGAAAACGGTGCCGAAAATGTTGGCAACGTCCTTTTGTTTCACTTGTCTGGGAATTGCCAGTGTGTCCTTTTAACCCACATTCTACCACCCGCAAATCTTGGAAATGCTTGATTTGCAAATCAATTATTATATGGAATCATTGACATCGAACTAAAGGACACCAGCACACATACGAGGTAAAGGTAAAGGTGCCCCGACTGTGTATGTGCTTATATACTTCGCAAGGATATTCAAAGAAAAGTAAAAAAAAACTATGTACGAGTATAGAACATGCACGTCCGCTATAGGGATAAACAAAAGCCGAGACCCATCCTCTAGGATTGAAAAAACAAAAAACTGACGAATAGCCGTTTATACAGGGAAACGAGCAGCAGATGTCAAGGTACGAATCAATCAAATTGACATGAGAGACCTCTGACAAACGCGACGGCTGACAACGCCATCGGTTGTTTGCCTTTCTTACCTACTTCCACTAGTGCCTATACCTATAGAAAATAGAAGCAGACATTTTTTTCTACCCTATTCCTGAGTCGTACGTGCGTGAATAGAAATTGCGACTTTAAAATCAAAGCTATAGAGCAATATTTTCAATATTCAGAGCTCACATATGGCGAAAGGTGGAGCTTTAGATACTTCTCTAGATACATAACAGCAGCATCCCACCACCCACCCGCACAAGTTTATAATTTACGACCAAAAATCCAGACTTGCGTGGTAGCACAAACTACAAGTGGAAGCAGGAGGCATATACTATGCCACAGAAACGGCCAGATGCGAGGATTTTCCTATTGGAGAATGGAGAGGGGAGGCTAAGGAGCTTTTCCCATCCATTTTAAAGCTTCAACGAATTTTAAATAATTTCCGATTTAAACTCGACTGATTTTCATACATGCACGTGGACTTTAATGTTCAACGAACTGGAGTAGGTATCTGGTGTATCGCGTGTAGCTGTGTGCAGAATGTTAAAACACTCAACCTCAGCTGTTGTAGATGCCAAACAAATGCGTATAATGGGATATTACAGATAATCTTGAACTAGAAATTGCTTTTCCAACGAGATGGCAAAAGATGTGCTACATTAATGTGCGCGTTGGCTTTTGCGTTTGCGAAATATTTTGGTAAATTGAATATAAAATATATTCGCCTACACAGGGGCAATCAATCAGAGTCGAGTGCCTTGTCATCTTTCCAGGGAATTTTGTGGATACCAGTGCACGGTATCGCCTCCTTGCTTCAATGCACAGAAAATCGACTACAAGTGAGGTAGATTTTTAACAGTCACGAGTAAATGTGGCGACGGATCTGTTGGGTGCATAAGGATCGGAGATAGATTTTTTTTTTTTTTTTTTTTTGCGTGTAGCTGGATGTAAAATCATTGAAAGACATCGCATGCGAGCTTTGCGATAGTGTGGGACTTGCGGTTGGCTCACCCACTAAAAAACACCCGAGGGAAGCATGGTGTTGCCATCCTTCCAATAATCGCACCTAGTCGTTAGACTAATCAGCAATTTGTTTTTATTACCTATGATTCTATTCAGTAAGGTACTAGCGTTGGTCTAATACCTTTTGTTTTTTAATTCGTTATCACTTTTGTTAGTGTGATGGTGCTTAAATTTTATATTTATTTTCTTTATTCCTAGTTAACTAGTTCGAATGGTTTTACTCTTCGTAATCTTCTAACTAAATTGTTGGTATTAAGTAGTTCGACTACTTCTGAATTTGCATGATTGCGAAGCCTACCTTCATGTCTTCTTGCGACATTTCTGACCTCGTCCTCTACCGTTTCGATTTTAAGATCTCTATGTAGATCAGCGTTACGTATGTACCATGGCGCATTAACAATATTGCGTAGTACTTTGTTTTGGAAGCATTGAATGCTTTGAAGGTTTGTCTTACTTGTGCACCCCCAAAGTTGGATACCATATGTCCATATTGGTTTTAGGACTTGCTTATATAGAAGCAGTTTATTATATATTGAGAGGCATGAATGCCTTCCTATGAGCCAATACATTTTATTGTATCGGATATTTAGTTCGTCATATTTTTTCTTTACATGAGTTTTCCAGCGCAACTTCGCGTCTAGAGTCATGCCTAAATACTTAGCTGAGTTCGAATAGAGAACTTCTTTGTTATTAATGTACACAGGTATGTGTTGTACGTTTTTATTGGTGAAGTGAACATGGATTGACTTGAGTTCATTTAGTGATAGATGAATAAAACAGTTGGGCACACCACACGCCATTTCCGTCAAAAGACTACGCAGTCGAACGACTTTATTTGAATGTGAGAACTTTGTCATTTACTGACGTGCGCTATGTAACCTCTTTTTAATTCTAATCCAGGTGTTAAATGTTTTATTTGATCTAGTGATTTGACTTTCCCGAGGCACGAGTCAAGGAAAGAGTCAAGTCGGAAGAAAAAATAAATAAACTTTTAATTGGTCAGAGTAATGTCTTTGTATATACGTAAATCCCTAAGCCGTCGACCTAAGCCTTGTCCCTAACGACGTAAGAAAAGCCACTTCGTAATTTTTATTCTGTTTGACAAAATACCTACTCCTTTCGAAATTCAGTTTGCAAGACTCTGAAAATACTCAAATAAAAAATCGTGAATTTTTTGTCCAATCCTAAATTTTGGAAGAAGTAAGTTCCCCTTTATTTTATTTTTGAATGTGTACTAAGTTCCCATAAGAAAGTGGACTTTAGCTTCCACCTTACATAGGAACTAAGTCCACTTCACGAACGTGGTTTTATTTCCCTCTAGGTGGGAACTAAGTCCCTCAGTGGACATAGTTCCCGGGGACTTATTTCCCTGCACCGTTTCATAACATTCAGTCATTAAATCCGAACATAAACCATTTTTTTAAACATGTTCATTACGATAGAGTTTAAACTGCACTGCGGAGACCAGTTTAAGTATTTTAACTGGGGTTAAAACCCAATTTCCGAATATAGACATTCAATCGTTCAGGAAATAAGTCAAAGGGAAGTGGAAATGTTTAATGCGTAAAAAGAAGCTATGAAAATGGATATAATTTTTCCAGTGGATCAAAATTTTATGGCCTTATCGTCCACAGAAGATGAATTTATCGAAGAGCTAATGGAACAGCAGATGGTGAATCAACGTCGTCCTCGTCTTCTACTATATCGAATGCACAAGCGGGCGGGTGGTCAAAGGATAGACATGTGCATTCAAGAGGATACAAGCATCCACAGGTTTTCTTCTAAGCCAACCTCTGTCTATCAACTCCTACTCTTACCTCCCCGTGGTGAACACCGGGTGCCTAGTACCTCAACTGGAGATTGGGTTCCAACCCCTTTGGAAGGTTGTTGGGGGTAGCAGACGAGAGAGGGGGGGAGGAGTGTTTCCACTAAGGCACTTCTCCTTGCATCGGAGCGGCAGCGGAGGAATTCCCGAGATGGAATCAACGGTGGCGTCCACAGTTCCAGTCAGGTCGAGCTACTTAGTGAACACCTTATACGGGCTACTACGAAGTATTCGGAGCTCAGGTCTATAAGGAGCGGTATGTCCGACTCTCCATCCTTAGAGTCACAATAAGGATCTGGTCCTCCAGGTTGGGGGTTGTGCCGTCGGGGTAACTTCCCGGCCACGTAAAAAAATACTGTTACGAAGCAACAACAAGCCTCGGATACGGACGGATTTACTGATGACGAACCATGCAAACGAAACAAGGACAACGAGCTTCGGATCTGCACATGGAATGTTAGGTCCCTTAATAGACCACGTGCAGCCGAACAATTAGCGGAGGCCCTAAACCGCTGCAAGGCAGACATTACTGCCATCCAAGAAACGCGGTGGGATGGGCCGGGCAAAAGGAGAATGAAAAACTGCGATATCTACTACGGAGACTGCTACCGACAACAAAAGCAGCGCCTATTTGGATGTGGGTTCGTCGTTGGAGGCAGACTTAGGCAAGAAGTCTTGAGTTTCAAATGTGTGAACGAGCGCCTCACGACGATTCGCATTAAGGCTAAATTCGCCAACATTAGCCTCATATGCGCGCATGCCCCCACAGAGGAGAAAGATGACGACACCAAAGATAAGTTCTACGAGCTCCTGGACAAAACTTATGAGCAGTGCCCTAGCTACGACATTAAGATTGTCCTAGGCGATTTTAATGCCAAGCTAGGAAGAGAGGGCATCTTTGGTGGCACAGTCGGAAAACACAACCTGCACGACACCACCTCCGATAACGGATTCAGGCTGATCGACTTTGCTGCGGGGCGAAACGTTGTGGTAGCTAGTACACAGTTCCCACATCTCAACATCCACAAAGGGACATGGAGATCTCCCGATCAATCAACCGTCAATCAGATTGATCATATTGCGATCGACGCAAGACACTCATCCGGTATTATGGACGTCCGAACTTTCCGAGGGGCCAACATTGACTCGGATCACTACCTCGTTGTAGCCAAGGTACGGCTGCGGATATCCCGATCAACGCCAAGAGATGGAAATACTGTGAGGAAGTTTGACGTCGGACGGCTACAATCGCAAGAGATCGCCATGTCCTTTTCCAATCGAGTCTCCCAAAACCTCTTACGAAGTCCCTTGCCGCCAGCATCAAGTATCGAAAACCAGTGGCAACATTGCCAAAATGCCATTCGAGATGCCGCCTCTGATGTGCTGGGTTTCACACGGCCACCACAACGAAACCCCTGGTTTGATGACGAATGCCGGCAAGCGCATGCAGCTAAACAGGAAGCATACAAAGCGGCCCTGCACAGAAGGACTAGAGCTGCTCGCGAGCTCTACGAGCAGAAGAGGAGAGAGGAACACCGGCTTCTCAGAAGGAAAAAGAGAGAGCACCAGAAGCAAGCGATTGAAGAGATAGAGAGATGCTACAGCAGGAATGAGGTTCGAAAGTTTTACCAAAGGGTCAAAACAACCTGCCAAGGGTACAAAGTTCGAGCCGAAGCCTGTAAAGACGACCAAGGGAACATCGTAGTAGAATCGCAGTCAATGCTGAGGATTTGGAAAAATCATTTCTGCAGACTGTATAACGGCGACGACGAAACAAATCCCGCTGTCAGGCAGGATGAACCATTCGATTTGGGCGAAGATGACCAACGATTCCGCCCACCCGACCTAGCTGAAGTGAAGGTAGCTGTGTCTAAGCTTAAGTGTAACACAGCTGCCGGAGCGGACGGCTTAACTGCCGAACTTTTCAAAGCGGCTGGCGATGATTTGGTCAGGAGCATGCACCAACTCATTTGCAGGATATGGTCGGATGAAAGTATGCCCGATGAATGGAACCTCAGCATTGTTTGCCCGATCCTCAAGAAAGGAGACCCTCTGATCTGCGCCAACTACAGAGGCATCAGTCTCCTTAACATCGCATACAAGATCCTTTCTGCTGTACTGTGTGAGCGCCTAAAGCCGTTTGTCAACAACCTGATAGGTCCATATCAGTGTGGCTTTAGGCCCGGAAAGTCCACCATCGATCAAATATTCACACTGCGGCAGATCTTGGAAAAGACTCAGGAATTCCAAATCGATACCCACCACCTTTTCATCGATTTCAAGGCAGCGTATGACAGCATCTACAGAGACGAGCTGTATAGGGCAATGTCTAGTTTTGGTATCCCTGCCAAGCTCGTCCGTTTGTGCAGGATGACGATGGAAAACTCACGCTGTTCCATCAAGGTCGGTAAAGACCACACCGACCCCTTTGATGTCAAAAAAGGATTTAGACAAGGCGACGCGCTGTCATGCGACTTCTTTTAACATCATTCTTGAAAGAATCGTGCAGAACTCCCACGCCAACACCAGAGGCACGATCTTTCAAAAGTCCGTACAATTACTCGCATACGCAGACGATATTGACATAATCGGGAGAACACAGCGTGATGTCAGTGAAGCCTTCGTGAGTATTGAGACGGAAGCGGCGAAAATGGGTCTAGCAGTCAATGAGGGCAAAACCAAGTATATGCTGTCATCAAGAAAAGACACTCAACACCGACGTCTTGGACAAAACATCACCATAGACAGCTATAACTTTGAGGTAGTTAAGGACTTTGTCTACCTAGGCTCCGCTATAAATTCAGACAACGACACCAGCGCTGAGATCAAACGAAGAATAACTCTTGCCAATCGCTGTTTCTTTGGGCTAAGAAGGCAATTGAGTAGCAAAGCCCTCTCTCGAGCAACTAAAGTGTCCATTTATAAGACCCTCATCATCCCAGTCCTGCATTACGGTGCAGAAGCATGGACCTTGTCAAAGGCGGATGAGGACGCTTTAGGCCGCTTCGAGAGGAAAATCCTTCGGGTGATTTTTGGTCCCGTCTGCATAAATGGAGAGTGGAGGAGGAGGTATAACATCGAACTGTACGGGCTGTACAGCGACACCGATCTAGCCAGAAGAGTCAGAATACAACGACTGCGATGGCTGGGTCATCTAGAGCGGATGGACACCAATGCTCCGGCCCGGAAAATCTCTGAATCCACCCCGCAGGGACGGCGCAGTAGAGGAGCACCGAGACTCAGGTGGCGCACGCAAGTGGAAGGGGACCTCAGCCAACTTCGCGTGCAAAACTGGAGACGGCTAGCTACGGACAGAGCTGGCTGGCGAAGCTTGTTGGTTGAGGCCCAGGTCCACCCCGGACTGTAGCGCCACCTAAAATACAAAAAAAAAAAAAAAACGGGCTATTGCTTGAGTCTATGATTAAGATGTCGTGGACTTTCGGAAATTTCCAGCTAAAAAAAGAGGCATAGGTATTGGAGGCTAAATTCATAATTTATACAATTATAATGAAACTCAGCACACAGCAAATCAACTTCGTGTTAAAAAATGTCTCTACCTTTCTAGTGGCAACCGACCAAATATTCACACTACAGCAGATCCTGGAGAAAACCCAAGAAGTCCAAGTCAATACCCACCATCTGTTTATCGATTTTAAGGCCACGTAATATGACAGCATTTATAGAGACGAGCTATACAGAGCCATGTCTACATAGTTTTGACATCCCTGCCAAACTTGTCAAATTGTGCGAATGACGATGGAGAACGCTCGCTGCTCCATAAAGGTCGGAAACAATCTCACCCAGACCTTTGGATTGTGCGAAACTTACAAGCCAACATAAGAGGCACAATTTTCCCGAAGTCTGTCCAACTACTTGCATACGCTGACGACATCGGCATCATTGGCAGAGCACAGCCACAGCGAGCTGTCACTGTCACTGGTGCGTTTGCAAGTATCAGTACATAAGCGGCAAAACTGGTTTTAGTGGTGAATGAGGGCAAAGCTTAATATGTGCTATCAACAGGAAGGGACACACAATCGACGAATCGGACAGAACGTCACGATGGACAGCTTTGATTTTGAGGTAGTTCGGGACTTTGTCTACCTCCTTTCCGCTATTAACTCTGAAAATTACATCACCTCAGAAATCAAGTGAAGAATCACACTTGCCAACCGCTTTTACTTTGGTCTAAGATGGCAATTGATAATAGTAAGGCCTTGTCAAGAAATAAAAAGGAGACTCTATATAAGACCCTCATCATCCCTAAGGATGATGAAGTCTAAGGATCAACTGTAAAGAGATAAAAAAAATCTCCATTCGCGTGTGCACGCTAAGAAAGCATATAAACCAACTAAAGAACGCGAGCAATTTAAATGCCTGTAATGTTTTGTAAAACCTTGATGAATGACCTTTTTCGAAAGGAGAATATGAATAGCTAAGTAAAGCTCGTTGTAGGTTTGGTATCTTTCATCCAGTTTGGAATTTCTGCGAAATTTCATTAACCATCAAGCGAATACTCATCGATTTCAATGTTAAACCATAAACTTTGAACAAATATTAGATCCAACCAGAACGAGATGGAATTTGTTCCCTCATGAGATAGGCAGCGTAAGTGGTGCGAGCGGTCCTTCGTAGGGATTTTTTTAAGGGTGTACAGCATTTCCAAAGACCCAACGAGATACAATAGCTCTAGCAGAAGAACAACCCAAGTAACTAACTCTGTGGCAACAGTTTGAACAGTTACAGACCAAGAAATATGTCTAAGAGGCTTAGCAACCCCCCTGGACCTGCATGGGTTGAAGGATTGTGGTGAATTAGGTTCCGTTTGAATTTGACTTTGATATCCTTATTCTCCATTTGCACTCGAAGATACAGCGTAATACAGCAGCGCTAAAGTCTACACCCGAAATAAGATTGTAAGGTTGTTAAGCTTGTCTGTTTGTAGGTGCGTGGATTTAAAAATGCATTAAATTGAAACTACTTAATTACGAATGGACTTCTCAGAAGACATGGGCATAATAATGGACCAGAACTTAGCTTATATAAAATAGCAATCGGCCAATTGAAAAAGATGACTCTGGTCACCGATATATATCTTCCTTCGTTCTCATGCAAGGTTAGCGATGACAGCTAGGGGCTTCCCATAGCGAAATGTTTGCGCATGGACTGGTGGTGGGTCCTTTCTTTATTCCTTTTTAATCTACCCTAAGTTTAAGGTAGGTGCATCGGTAAAGATTTCAATGACCTGCGCCATGAAGTCGCATTTTCATTATAAAGCCCAAATAATAAAGTGGCACAACGACTTTGCAAATATTCAACTTATTAAACAATTTATTATTGAAACCGCAATTATGCCCCTAAAAATAGACAGATCGTATCTACAGTCATTTAATCAAAAACAAGATTTTTCGTGTTGCTTAAAAAAGCTTTTTAAAGATAAGATCCGACAAACTTTCAACAAAATCGCAGAATTTAAAAATTCCAAAATAGGTTCCACTCTATATCTCCCATACTATATATGCCTGCCAACCTATTGCATCCCGCTAAAAGTTTATAGCAAAAACCGAAACATCCTCGGTCAATTAACACTCGTGTAAATACGGATATGTGTTGAATAAATCTTCTAGTTAAAAATCGACCCAAGGAGTCGAAGAAGACAATATAAATTATATCCCAATGTTTTAAAACAAAAACCAAAAAAAAAAATCGTTTATCTAATTTATTTAATACACATCTGAGTTGAATGAGTGAATCCGAAAAAAAAGAAGAAATGCCGCCTCAATGTCGACGCGATTGCCGCCGAATCTTGAACCCGGCAAATAGTGGTCATCAGCGCAGGGTAAACAAATGGACAGAAACACACCGAACGAAGTTCGCGCCAGCAACAACAACAAAAACAAAACTGGTAGTCAAGTTAAGTAAATTAATTTAAATTGTCTTTTAATGTAAATGAATTTTTCATCCATTCAGCTTGCTGTGTCGTTCCAGATCATATATACCAGTGGGTCTGGGTATGTTAAGATACCTACGTCTTTTCGTTTGTTAAACATTTAACACTACTGGAAGGAGAGTTTCTTTTTTTCTCGTTCTTATTTAAAATGGAGTGGGGCTGAGGACTCCGATTCAGATTCAGTCACCATTTACTGCGTCGTCAATGCAATCCTTCGCACATAAATTAGTATACGACCAGTGCGGAGGCAAAAACAACAACCGAATCGCTTAAGTAACCAAAACCAACAAACAAACGAAGACGAAAAGAAAAAAACAAGAAAAAGAGACAAGGAACCTAACAGTTTCAGCTTTTAACTTAAAACGAATCTCAGATCAGATGGAAACACCATGTACCCCCGACTTGGGGTCTCGTCTCTGTGGCGAGGTTTTTTGTAGTCGACCGCGCAGAGGCGCATCCATCTTTGTTAGATTGGAGCAGAGTCGTCGACGTGGACTCTGCCGCCACGCAGTTTGCTCGTTTTTCCGACCGATGGTTTTTGCATCGCATCATGTCTCTGGCTGCGGATCGATGCGAAAAATGGTCGACATTGGTGCACTGGGGATGGTTGCTTTTATATACGTGGAAATTTATAATATCATCAGAGGCTCTGATTTAAATCAGTTGGCTTCTTCTCTTGCTCCTTTGCGTCCAGCACACATATAAATTTGTTTAATTGAAAAGAGACGTTGTTGTTCCCCCTGATGGGGGCTTCCTTTTAGCTTGTTCTGGCCGGCTTGAGATAAATCTCCCCTCCGCTTCAAGTTCTTGTTTTAATTTGTTTTTAATTCTTCGACTGTTGGCTATAAGCTATACAGCTATACCTACTCGGACTCGGAGTCTGCTGCAAAAGTGATGTAGAAAATTAACACGCTCAACAAAAAGTAAACTACTCTCGAACGATTGTGAAAAATGGCATGCAACATACTGTGGCTACTATGACAGTATTTAATTTATAAACGGCTTGGTGGGTTTTATTTTTTATTTTTTTTCTTTCTCACTGCGCGCAGCTTTTGGCTAAATGGTGAATATAAATTTGCTTGGTGGGATTTTTTTTCCGCGCTGCCAGTTGTGTCGATGGGGTGTATACAATGGTTTTTTTTTTGCCAGTCGCATGTTTCTTGATTGAGTCATTTATTTTTCAATCTATGGGCATTGAATGACAAGAAGTTTGGAATTTATGTCTGATGGCAGCCGATAGTATAGGACGGAATTAATCATGTTTAAGTATGGGGAAGTGAAGTTGGCCGTGATTGGATCTACTCAAAAGACCATAGGAAGTCGCGGAACAAAATTTGCAAGAACTGACACATGACTGCTGTAAAAACATGTGAACAAGTTGGGCTTGCACCATACGTATACGATGCGATTTTTAGATTACAGCAGGAACTGCGCCGATGCCAGCATTCTCCTTTCATATAATATATATGGATCTGTTCTCTTGTAGCATACTTAAAGATTGCTATCAAGCTAAATATGTTTTTTTTCACGTATATTTGTCACACTGCATGTGGAACTCATGTTTGGCCAAAGGATTCACTCAGAACCTACTTTGCATAGCTGCCATTCTCTACTGCCTATACGATATTGAAGTCTGCTAAGAAGGTCGATATGCGTTTAGGCCTTAAATCAAGACTTCCCACTGAAAATCGAGAATTTTGCCAGAACATTTGGTCAAGTCCTCTAGTGTGTCGATGATGCGATTGAAGTAGCAAATGTAACTACATATTTGGTAATGGAGGAGAAGCCTTCGTATGCAGAACTGCTGGGGAGCATCCTCACAAGTTGTCAGAGTTCAAAGTGAAGCTGGTGTAGCAACATATTGCTTTTTGCGCGGTACTACTCCTGCAGATCCACTTCATTGACAGTTATACCGTTCGGTGCTCGGTTTGGTGTACTATGATAACATCAATTTTGTGATTTTTTTTTTAGTTTGCTTAAAAGTCCTTTAGAAATTGGTTACGAAGCTTTGCATAAACCTAACAGGTCCATATTTTTATCAGAAATCCCAATGTACCTACCTCCCAGAGTTTGATCGAGCAATACCTATCACCTATTTTGGACAGCGAAATACACGAAATATCGTGGCAATAGAATTAACGGACAAAGAAATTGAAACATCATTTCAAGGAAATGAATAAAGCAAGCTTTCGAGCGACTTTTCATTTGTAAAAATGCATGACGCATGACTTGAAACTATTATACAGTGGTTGACAAAAACACATCCATGAAAAATGCAGTATTGGATATGGTCATTATGGTGGATAGCAAAAGGCGAAAAAATAGTAAATCTGCAGCAAAGTTATTTACCACGTACTCGTCATCACCAAAACTGTTACCTATTTTTGATAAAACATCCACTAACCTGAACCCAGCGTCTCACAAAATGAAATCGCTTTAATGGCACTTGAAATCAATTGTTGTATCGAAAGTCCAGCTGATAGAAAATCAAACAAAATTAAGCAATCCGTACCATATAAGGGGTTTCTATTTAATAGTTCCCTATATCCACCAGCTATGCTGTAGACGGCAGCGTTAATCCTTACTTCCATATACCACATATACACCCGTCAAATTTGGTGGTGGAAAATCGGCTCGTCTAAAGAACAAACATATTTAACACCTAAACTCGTTGTCCAACTTAGTAACAGCTATAAGAAAAAAAGGTGAGATGGCTCAGGTTAGGGCTCCATAGGCTATTTCTGAGTCAAAGTGGAATAGTTCACGTTTAAAGAAGTGTATCAGAGCTCTTAAAAAAATCGGACTGAAGGTGGAAGAATGGGAAACTGGAGAACTTATTGACACATTTTCTGCGCTTTGTGGTCTGATATACATTCTGCGATACCAATAATCATTTTTGGTGTTTAGGCAACATTTTCCGAACTCACAATGGCGAAATTTTCCATATAAAGCTGCATATTGTGACCTACAAAATATACAGGGTTGCGCAAAATTAATCATCAAGTTTTGTTTTTGAATTTCTTTTTTTATGGAATTGATGGAATTCCTTATTTGGCGACCTTTACAAGTTTTGCTGCTAAATGGGAAAGATATCCGTCAAGTGGCTGCCGCAAGTGTTGACACCCATTTGTGCCCTTTTGATTGCATTTTTCTTGATTTTCCGCAAGATTTCAGGTGATAACTGTTCGCATTCCTGTCGAATATTATCCTTAAGGGCTGCGATTGTCTGAGGCTTGTTGGCATAATGCCGCCCCTTAAAGTAGCCCCAAAGAAAAAAAGTCTGGGATGGCTATGCGATCTTGTTTTCAACGCCAAATCGTCAAAATGGGAGATTTGCGCGAAAAGGAAACGCTTCCCTCACAATATCCAATGTGGTTCGTCTCCGGTGTGCGGTTGTGCCGTCTTGTTTGAACCACATGTTTCCCAAGCCCAGCTAATCGGATTCCGTCAGTAAGAAGTCCTTTATCCATGGTTCTGTATAGCGTTCGTCAGTACATTGCTTCACGAATCTAACAAAAAAACTTTCAACAAAACATCCACGTTTCAACATGAAAAATTGTCCATTAAAAATTGCTCACGTAAATTATTGTCTTTTATGAAAATTTTCTAGTATGCCACAAAAAATAGTCATGGTAATGTTAACAATCTGCGATTTTTATACTAAAGGTTAATATAATATTATTTTTTTACGTGTAGTACAAATTTTACTTAAAAAATAGAATTTTCTGCAAAAAAGTATCATGGGATTTTTAAGGCAATTCAAGTGATGTGAAACGGGAAAGATGACTGCGCTTCTTGGGATGAATGGACAACACTGCTTGTCAGTAATTCACACCAGTAATTCCTGAGGAGTGAAGTGTATAGAGCTCCATTGCTTGTCTGTCTTATACTACAGCTTTCTAGTTTACAAATGTCAAATATAATTGATGTACGACGCCATTTGCAAAAATTTCAACATCTTCCGATAGGGTGATTCATTTTGCGCTACCTGGTATAAGGTGAAGGCTAAAAATTATTATTAGTAAGGCATGTTACATCAGAAATGTCATTAATGCCCTATAGGGTTTTTTAAGTCTTCACACTTTCGATGAACATTTTTGTATCCAGAACTGTCCTTGTAAACTTACCTGAGCTATCTAGGTAGAAACACAGTAAAAGGCGATGGTTGTACTGCCCATCTGCGAAGTAGTTTAAAAATACATTTCGGGATTTCAAAGCCTGACATTCAACTTCGATAAATGCTTTGGATTTAGTGGCAGTTGATAATAGCTCCTCCTGCAACTTTATCTGAAATTCAACTTTCCCAATGACTATTATTTTGATTTCGTAGAGAGAGGGCCCAATATTAAGGTCTTCTGCGGGATCACGCAAGAGAGAAGATGGCAGGTGAGGAGCACAGTGGTTTCAAGTGTTGCAAGTCGGACTGTATAATGTTTTAAGTTTTAGCGTACAAACGACCGGGCTTTCTTGCTATAAGAGAGCAGTTTTATTCTTGTATGTTACATTTTATTTTACTTTGATTTTCCACCTGCGACCCGCTGCCTAAAACTTTGTACAAGAGCCACGCGATTCTGAGTGAGTTCGAACTCTAAGCGTTATCAAAATTGTTTGAGTATACATTTCCAAAACAACTGCTTCTTCTGAATATGCTGCGGAACTTATTCCCGTTAAGGGTATTTTCTGGAAGATTTTGACAGTTACCAGAATAAACAAAGGTGAAAGAATGACCTTTTCAGAGAAATTAGTTTATAATTTGGTGTTTGGATATTGCAGATCCATTTTGTAATGCCCAGTTTAGTACTATAGAACTATGCTAATCTTTTCCGAATGTTCCTTATCTATTAAGATCCCCAGAGCAGATTCGCCAAAGTGCAAACTTCTTTCATCTGTGCCAACCTACCTACTGGAGAGTTTCTACCGCTTTTCCTTCAGTTAGCTATAGGCAGATAAAGTTGCGCATATTAATTTTATTATTTATTCATTTAAGTTTTAGAAAAAGCTTTATTTTACTCTCTAGTTGACCCCTTATACCACTGGTGAGGGGAAGACCACGATGAGAGCTAGTCTAATGGTAAAACAGAACTGATCTTATAAAGGGTGTTTTTTTAGAGGTAAAGAACTTTAAGTTGGCAACACTATCTTGACTGGCGGCCATTTTGCCAGCTGTCAAGTGATATATATTTAGTTTGGCATTTCAACATGAATACACTGACGCCTGAACAACGCTTCCAAATTGTGCAAATTTATTTTGAAAATCATGGTTCTGTTCGAAATACGTATCAATACGTCAATTTCCATAAGCGATTTTTTTTAAGCGATGAAGCTTACTTTTGGTTGAATGGAAACATCAATAAACAAAACTGTCGTATTTGGAGTGATGATAATCCTCAAGTGTATGTTGAGACACCGTTACATCCACAAAAAACTGACTGTTTGGTGTGCTTTATGTGTTGGTCTAATAATTGTTCCGTACTTCTTTAAAAACGATGCTGGCCAGAACGTTAAAGTCAATTGTGACCGCTATAGAGCCATGATTACTGACTTTTCCGTTCATCAATTGAACAACCATGATGTGCCAGGAGCTGTGATTTCAACAAGATGGCGCAATTTGTCACACAGCTCGTGCCACTATTGACTCATTGAAGGAAACGTTTGGTGACCGCATAGTTTCACGTTGCGGACCCGTGAATTGGACCCCAAGATCGTGCGATTTAACGCCGCTTGACTATATTCTGTGGGGACATGTGAAGTCGCTAGTCTACGCCGATAAGCCCGAAACGATTGACCACTTGGAGGACAGCCTCCGCCGTATTACTGCCGATATAGGGCCACAAATGTTGGAAAAAGTCATGGAAAATTTGACCTCCAGATTCGACTACGTCCGAGCCAGCCGTTTCGGTCAAATGCCAGAAATTACATTTAAATTTTAATGACAGAAGACTATATCTTTCGAATAGGGTAAATTTCCTGTAAATTTAAAAAAATCATCTTTGTTTTATTCCATCTCAAAGTTTGATACCTTCTTCTAAAAAACTCCCTTTATCCATTGTTCCCTAATATTTTAAGTTGGATTTTTGCAGAGGTTAGCAACGCATAATTACATATCTTTAAGCGATTCTTCAGATGAAAGAGTCCGGTTTGAAAAATCATAGATATTTGATATGGATATCAATAGATCTGCGGTAGTTTGTTCATTGTTGCTGACTTAGACATTCTTATGTATTTCACTTGTAAAGTAATGGGGATCTTCTCGTTCAAAAAGCCGTTGTTGCAGGTGCTCCTAAGCCGCTTAGGGGTTTTGACTAGAAAATATGACAGACTGATTGGTCTTAAATCGTTTGGTGCAGGGTATCTACAAAACGTGCTTTGAATACTCCTGCTTGACACTTTTGGGCATTGTAGGGTTCACAACATGTCTTTATTATTCCCTTGATCACAGTGCAGTCGGTTTATTTCTAGCGATAAGTCAAACTTATTATTCATATTCGACATATTGATCATACACATTTTTATAGTAGGTAATACAGTACAGATTTTGTCGATACTACAGGTATAAAGTCCGCTAATCCCCCCAGGATTTTAGTGTACAGATCTATAAGTAATCTGCTTCGTCGGATACGTTTTTAAGCTGCTCTCTTCAGTGCTGTAGTCCTGTAGCATATGTTCAACATTTTTATGAAGCATCTGGGACTTGACTACTTACCTATTCGACTTACATAAATGGCTAAATGATCCACCAAAGCGGGAGGAAAACTGTTGATCTCCGCTTTCCTTCGTATATGTCAAAGTCCCCTTGAGTAGTGATACCAGGAAAGTTCGCTTAGATTAAGTTGCAAAAGTTTTTTTCCTAAGCTAGTGTTTATAACCTCTTGCAAATGAAAAAAAATTAAATCGATTTACTGATGTGTTTCACGAAAGTACAAGTCAACAATCTACAATCCTACACAGTACAAGCGTAAAAATGTTTCACGGCAACATACAACTGTAACTTTGTTCGATTTTAATCCTAAGGCAAGTGTGCGACTATGTATGACAGCTGTAAGCAGATTAGATAATGGAATTTGAAAATATTTGATATCGCCTGTAAAATTGTACACAATTTTCAGTAGAATCGTTATAATTCATCGGTACTGACAACTCTATATACCTACTGTAGTAATTTCGTTAAAAGCCTGCAGAGCCTTTTTTTCACAAGTTGTAAGGGAAACGCCTGTAAACTGCTACTTGTAGTTTTGCGAAGCTAAACGTAGTTTGACCTTGACGCTTACGATTACCTGTAGGTATCATCTGTCTTGTTTTTTTTATAATTGAAAGTCGCCTAAACAGCACAACAGTTCATTGCGGTGTTGCCTTCACAGACCCCCATTCATGGCCGCCATTAACAGAGTCACTTTTCGACACATCACATAATTTCACAGCTAATCGTCAATTTGTCCGACAATTCCCTGCATTCAACGTAGGTATCAATCAGAATGAACTCAGAAGAAATTAATTCTCGCAATCAAAAACAAAATGGACTTTTAATTATAAGCGTTTTCTCATTTTTGCACCAGCTCAAACAAGACAAAAAAAAAACGAGAACAAAGCCCAATACTACACTGAGCTCCTATCCTCAATGCCGAGTTCTGTATATAGGTATAGGTGATGGTTCCTATATATTTTGAAAAATGAACTCCCAACTAAACGCATTGTCTTCGCAATGAATCAAAACCGTGCTTAGCATCCAAACACCATTGTGATTTTAATCATCGCAAATTTATAACATCGCATTTTGACAAGTACCTATCTAAATTTAAAATGCCAACAACAACAATAACAAAACTCTACAAATTATTCAAATGAAATTAAAGAAAAAAGCCCGTCTAGACTCTGCGAGTTGTCAAACAAATAAATTATATCTACCAACTCAATGTCGCGCCCTCTCTCTCGATCTCTCTCTCTCTCTCTGTCGCTCTTTCTGTAACCTAGTGCCGCGTGAAATTTATTATTTTTAAAACACACATCGTAAATTTTATTCTAGAGAAGAAGAACAATCAATCTCCGCTTTTCATGCAAGTAATTAAATGGAAATTAAACATTAAATTGCGACACCGCACCACCGGTCCTCTCTCTAAAGGTGTTTATATTATAGCCACCCGTCCAATCCAATCCGATTCAATTCAATCCAATCCAATTGTGTGACAGTGTTGTGTCTGTGGCTGCTAAAAGGAATCTAACATCTTGATTATGACTTTTTAAATTGATAGTTCTCAAAATGCACTATTCATAAACCTCGGCCAGCGGAGATGGCTACCTATCTATAGATATGCAAACGAGACGGAGAGAACGGACATTTCAACAGGATAATCAACAGAATTTCACACAATTGATATGGTGTGCGTGATGTGGTCAATTTCAGAGGACTTTAAACAATCATCGACGAGCAGAAAACAACTCGGCCAAGCTAATTTCAATAAACAATCTCTTTTTCAACTGCACAGCATAAGTACACAGTACACACACCTTCCAAGCGACCAGCGAGTACCTGTTCCGAAATGTTGCCCTTATATCTCACTCCGACTGCTGGCAGTTGCTATGCCTCTGTCGACTTTTACTGCGAAGGCGTGGCCTACGTGTGTTAGAAGTGGACAACATCAGCAGTGCGTCTCAGTCGGGCGAATGATTTACAACCCTCAACTCTTCCGTTTTGGTTGGTGTTTTTCATTCATCGCCTATCGCCCTCTTCTCCGGCTATATACTGGTCCAATTCGAATTCGAAGTTCGTCGTGCATTGGTGTGCGTGCCTGTAACCGGAATTAACATGGCAGATATATTTTATTCGTTCGACAGTCACATTGCATTGATTGTGCTGCCACTTTGATCTGCAGTCTGCGGTGGGCTGTAACGATATCGAGTAATCATCGAATTTCGGGAAATAAAATTCTATGTACCTACCAGCAAACTTCGAAAAGAATCAGT
This sequence comes from Cheilosia vernalis, assembly GCA_949126925.1. NCBI lineage: Eukaryota > Metazoa > Arthropoda > Insecta > Diptera > Syrphidae > Cheilosia > Cheilosia vernalis. Next base: position 95,816,853 of record OX421358.1, on the reverse strand, counting down.
AAATAGAAAAAAAAAACAAAATAAGAAATAAAAAAAAAACAGCGTGTAACTGTGTGAGTGGTGGGGCCCCCCCATCGAATTGGAACTTCGAAAAAATAAAAGAAAGCCACTGCCATTCGCGGCGCAATCCTGTACATAGGTGCACAAGAGAAAGACGAATAAAAAAGTTTGCGTCTCACATCGAGCGAGTACTGCCGGGGCTATTGTCGTCTCTTCATAGTTCGTCTTGGTCGTGGTCGTCGTCCAAGTCGTTGTCGTCTTCGTCGTCGTCGCTGTTGCCATCACCGTGTTGTTGTGTTTGGCGTAATCGCGCGTCAACCATTGGTATATGTGTGTAAAACGAGAGGGAATACTATAAACGAAAAAAAGAGCTCCGACACGGACAAAAAAAAAGAAAAGAAAAAAGAACCCAAACCGAAACAAAAACGTATCTTGTAGATACAATTGTATTTTTATATCGCGCCATATATACCGTGCCGTGTATCATTTTATTGATGCTCAGATATTTTTGATTTGAATTATGCCCAACTAGTCAAACTGAAACGTTGGCGCTTCGAGCACGTATTCGCGGAAAAACCATTTGTTTTAATTTTTTTCTTTCTTTACCACCACCTCTCATGATGAATTGTCCACATTACTGCGGTTTGGATAGTATAGTACCTTTTGTGCGGTGAATGTCAAATAAACAATTAATTTGTGAATATAGTGCACCGAAAAACAAGTGATACGGATTAAATGCACCTGTCGGGAAGGGATTGCGCACTCTTATTGGACCTAAAGGACGCACTTTGTCGGGAGCAGTCATAAATTTTACTTCACGAGAAATGGTTCTGATCGCTGAACCTATCTAGTAACATCGGTGTATATACCAATAATCGGAAAAAGATCATGTCCCCTCGTCGGGATGGCTGAATGTCCGCTGTAGTCTTGTCTAGTGCACGCGAGGACGACAGTCTTTTTTTATTTTGTTTTTATTATTTCGTTTGCTTTTAGTTTTCTTTTGTCTTTTACTGTGTGGAATGCTACTCTCAAACATTGGCCAATGATCGGGGATATAACTGGCTGTCTGTACAGTGTGTGCGTCGACGATAGATGCAATATTTTTGTTCGCTTCGAAGGAAGATTTATGTGATTATCCTGTTCAGTGTGTTATTGGATGTTTGATTTATCATTCGGTTTTGTTTCGTCAATCGGGATACAAAATATTGCCAGTGATTTGAAGGGAAGGAACAAGTGTTTGTCTGTGAAGAGTGTCCATTCAGTGCAGATCCATTGATAAGATCGTTGTAGAAGAAAAAAAATTAAAAGGAAAATCAAACCTAACTTGAAAATATACATTCGAGGGTGTGAATGAATAATACATCCAGTGAGACTCCAAATATAGGCGGCGAATTTTTGGATTTCTAAACAAGTTGAAGAGTGGCAAGCTGAAAAGGATCTGAAAAGGGTAAGTTTGCGGGGTGAATTCCTATACGGCATACAGAATAAACTCCTCTAAGTCGAGTCGAGAAGGGATTTGACCAAACACTGCTTGGTTGGCTGGCTAGCCGCCACTTACTGTACCGTGTACCTTCTCGAGCCCTCCTTATTTGATACTTTCTAAATGAAGATGGGAGTAGTTTCTCATCAGTATGTGGAGCAGTCTGTATACACAGAACAGTCAAAAATAGGAAAGTGGGCAGAAACTGTCGTCTTCTTCTTGGACGGAGCTACACTTCGGGGTGCAAGTTAGGGCTTGGACTAACAAAAATCTTCACTGCTTCCAGTTGTATACTTCTTTTGTTGGTGGAGGTTGTTTTCTACTGAGCAACCTTATGCGAGGTCATATCCTCCAACTATTTCAAGCACCCAACAACCAGCTTTTTTACTAAGTCGATGTCGCTGTATACAGCTCGTATATTTCGTCATGGAATCGTTTCATCTAAGGCCGCGATTGAATATGTCTTTATACACTCATTAATTGACAGAATATATATCTTCATCCGCTCTTAAAAGACTTGGCTCTGTAGAGCAGGACTGACAGCAATAAACTTTTAAATAGAACCTACTTAGTTAGTTGTACGAAGACCTTCTTGCAAGGTGCCTTCCCAACCCAATGAGATAGATAAGCATTCGAAAAGCATTGTTGGTTGATTTTGCCGACTTTGTCGTACCAATTTTGTAAGCCGATGTAATGATGTAGGTCCTGGCTGATTGTTCAAAATTATGCAGCTGCAATAGCTATTTCTTATTTGCCTCGCCTGTGGCTTTTCTGTTCGCCATGATCGACCTATATAACTTATTTCGTCGAAATAACATCTCTGAAATGGTGAATACTGACAGACGGAATTCGGGAATTGGTGCCTTTCTCATTTTAAAAGCAGAAATCTCTTATCCCGCTCTGCCAGTATTCAGAATAGATGCTGATGCAACCACAGCGGTTATTTATCCATTTGGAAAGCCATTTTCAATAAGAAAGTCGTATTTTGATTTAAGCAAAATATAAAGAAGCATTTTTTTGTTTATCATCAGTGCCATTATGAGCACGGTACCTATCATTTAAATGACCTCAATGAAGGCGGCTGTTAGAACCCAAATTTTCACGAATTGGTCACATGAACCGAGAGTCGGTAATTTTTGTATTTAAATGTTGGCCCCAATGTAGTACCTACCTAGTTCTTGAGCACAAGGGAAGCTCCAGCAAAAGTTTCATCTATCTATCCAATACGTTAAAATGCTATGTTGGGAGGACAGTAAAATTGTTTTTCACTTCAAATCTGTGTTATTTAGAATTCGTTAAAAACTTTTTCAACTCATTCAATGTGTATACCAGCATTATGGCCGAAACCAATAACAGACAAAATACAAATCCCTCTTTGAATACCCTTTTCAATATTTCCCACCTAAAGTTGTGTCAGCTGCACAAACCTATTAACAAAAGGCACTTTTTAAATATTAAAAAAAATAAATAAATACCAGAGGCATACTTCCTAGCTATGAAGCAATTTTATTACTTACCCTAAAACAAGCTTGTCACTTTTTTGCCACAAGTCCATATGAATACCTATGCCTGGCTTCCCACATAACCATTTGTGTAAGACGTTATCGAAACGTTTGATTGGGACCTGAGATAGTGATTGTGAACTTTTATATTCGAATGTTTGTCAGGCTTTTGCGAGAGGTATCGTACTAAAAAAAAAGGTGGATGTATTAGGTACTCTTCGCTTAGTAAATCAGAATTGAGTCTTCATTAGTATTCGAACAGTTTATCAATCCCCTCATCACCAGCGCCCCATACTTTGCATTATTGGCCCAATCGAAAGCTTGTTATGTTGACTGCTCTATTTCGTTTTCTTCGTCAAATAGTTTCATACTTGGTGCGACTGTATCAGATGTTGCCGTCTGTACCGTCCTATTCCATGTAGTTTTACCGACTCTTTGCTTCTATTTCTATTCTGTAAATCAAAGTTTGTGCATGCTTTCTATCTGCAATGGAACATTACAATTTTGTTAGACAATTTTTCATCAAGCCTGTTTCACTGTTTGTCTATACCAAGTGACGTTTGGACAAGTCCCTACCACTCATTTGGGTATATAGTAAAAGTTTTCTAGTTCTAGGGCAGACGTAATATGTACAACCGTGTATCGGGTGACAGATCATAGCTCCCTTAAAGAGTATAGATGTGGGGGTATTGGGGTTTCATCCAAATTGAAGACGACAACTTCAAAGTACATTAGCATCTCTTATATCACGAAATATTGAACGTTTGAGTGTCCATAAGCACTGATCCAAAAATGACTCAAATATGGTATCAAAATAATCGCTTCGAATACTGATTGTGGGTGATTTCGGTGCGACGGAAAATGTTCTCTCAACGACTAGTTGTCATTTTTACATAAAATAGGTCAAGCCGGTTTATGTCATATTATTTTTGGATCCTTTTAAAGAGTCCTTTCCTTATTTTCATTCATTTTCTTTACATTTGTGCTACTATTCCATTCCATTCTTTTTGTTACTTAATTTAGCCGCTAATTGCAGAAAAGTCCTTCTCAAATTTAAACTAAGCCGAGTTTACAAGAAAATCACTATCTCCACGCAAAAACAAAATCGAACTGCATTGGGCAGCCAGTGGGATTGAAGATGACGAGTTAGAATTTTGTTATTAAAAAAAAAAATTAAAAAACAATCTGCATTATTTACTTCTTTTAAATGTTCGCATTTTATTCTTCCGCGAGCGCTTCTGCCGAATGTCTAGCGATTTTTCCAAAGACGCTCGCTGCGATGTCAACATTGTAACGCGATACATACGTATAGTCCGTGATTTCAAAACGAGTTCGCTTCAAATGTACGAGTATCTTATCGTCTTTCAGGGAACTCGAAGCGAACGAAACGCAATAGCATGGTTTGCTGGATACAGCCATTGAAACGCTCATATATAATTTTTCCCCGCTTAAACCTACCTTTCGTTAAAAAAAAAAAACAAAATTTGTGGTATCTGTCCTTTCCAGAGGTAGGCACCTATCTCAATAGAGACATAGGTATACATGACGTTAGAACTGCTGACCATACTTGACATCAGTTTCGAATTAGTCGCTTGCAATTTGTATATATTCGCTGCTTGTCCCATCCAAGAGATCCGACACAAAACAAGGCATGATTCCAGAGTGCCTATTGTTCATGTGCTACAATTAACGCCACAGGGGTTGCGCACTATTATGCAACATGTCTTAGAGCATATCTATGCCACCCCACCTTTACGCTGCGTGTAGCTATTCTTCTTGCGCAAAAACAGAAAAGGATCAATATCAAGTGGTGGCTAATTGTACTCTACCCTTCAAAGCCATATGTTGGTCAAAACTCTATGTACGTATAGTGACACATTCCAATGACAAAAGAGAAATGGGAAATTTTCACGTTCGAGTGACCGCGCGGCGTCGGGTCAGTCTGCACGCCATTTCTTTTCTTTTCCATGGGACAAGGCAGCAGAACAGAAAATCAAAAAAAAAAAATTAGGTATATTAAAAGCAGAAAATTCTTTCTGACTTGCCCAGTTGGACAACGCCGTCTATGACGTATGTAGATATAGAGAAGTTTTCTCGTTTACCCCTACACATTCGCGCGGTGCCTACCTACACCTCATTCATGTTCGTTTGGCTTGGATTTATGCGACTTAAGTTTCTTTAACTAGAACAGAAATAAATTCCTCGCTATGATAAGATACACGCAACGCGCCCACACAATACCAGCACAACAAACAATGGAATGAATGAATTAAAAGGACATTATTCGAAAATTTGAAAATAATTTCACATAGCTATCCATTCCCCCTGCTGATGAAACCATAAATATTGCTATAACAACACAACAACAAGCACCATAATGTACTCACCGACAGTCGACACCGAAAGAACAATAAATCATCTCAGATTTATGATGTATTTTTTGGTGGGACAAAACGTCCTCAGCACGGGTGACCACAAGACAATTAACACAACAAAACTAAACAGCAACATTAAGGACCAAAATGATAACCGAGGACAACTACCGAAAACACTTACAAACAACTGAAACAACATCAGAGAAAAAATCATGAGCACAACCTCACCAAACTAAAAAATTATTTATGACTATTTTTATGAGGTGCTTACAAATTTTTATGAGCATTTAATGGGCCCATCTTTCACGCCGCCAGGCGTTTTGGGCGAGAAAGCAGAGTTTCTCGCTTTTGTTTGTTTGTTTGCTCATTTGGGTGATCATATTTTTTTTTTTTTTTTTTTTGTGAAATTTATGGCATTGCCACGAGTCCGTGAAATATGACTTTCCAATCAAGGAAGATGGAAAGGTGACTCTCGACGATTTCTCATGGTTTGCCGGATGTTTATACGCATTTAGGGGATGAACGTGAGCAGTGTGAAGATCAGCGAATCCTTAAGATGCTAAGATGCAACCCTTCTTCAGCCGTTGTCTCCTGCGTACGATTGATTTATGTGAATATTATTTCTTGAATAGCATTTTGCGCCATTGATTTGGGTAAACCCAAAGTAGATATTTTTATGCATGATCTGCACGATCAAATATTCGTAAAGTCTCCTAAGGCTTTGATACACAAACAAGCAACAACGGGTAAATTAAAAAAAAAAAAAAAAATCATCGAATGACAGAGAATATAATTTATGGCGTAGCTGCCTTGTCTTTGGTGACTTTTTCTTCGGGGATTTAATTAACACCAATTGATCTGTATGTCGCTCTTCGAAACAATTTCAAATAATTTATGGTAATTTCTATAGTGGTTGCTGTTTGGCAGATCTTTTCGTATTCCATGTGCGGTCTTGGTCCATATGGAATTTCTGAACAATAAATTGATTCTTTTTGCATTAATAGAGTAAACAAGCGGCGACAATTATTATATAGGGAGGCATTGCATTCAATAAACAATAGTGCGACTGCCATTTGTCAATTTTGTTTTGAGGTTAGGGAGGAACTAATTACTGTTGAATTGGTGAGCATTTTTCTTTGAGTTGTTGTTTGTAGAAATCGCTCAGAAAATCACATATAATTGCATGGGTGGGTAAAAATTTGTTGGACATTTTTTTGATCGGCTTTAACATGTTATGTGGGATCAAGGAAGTTGTGCATTGAATGTAAGGCACTTTCCATTAGTGTTGGGCATCGGTTTGTTGTTCAGGCTGATTGGTAGTATTTTTTCGTGGCTTTAGTATTCGATCTCTAAAGACGTGAAGATGTGAAGGCACAAATTAAGAACAAAGATGTACTTGCGGAGTTTGTTTTAGTTTTAACAAACCTATAGGGGTAATGGTCTACTTCTTGTAGTGCTACCCACAAAATAGCCACGGAAAGATTTTTTTTCCATTCGGAGAAGCATCTCCATCGCATACGACACGATTTATCTTTCAGCGTTGACTTCTAGTGGATGTTTGAAGGCGGCGTTAAGAAGAAAGAGGGGTCCACTTTTTGGAACTGGTATTTCTCATCAAAACTGAATAGCATGTTATACGGGTTTGAGTGTTCGCAACCATGAGTGAAGCAACTGCTTTTAAATAATCAAGATCTTTGGTTAAAACGATGGAAAAAAGGACGCCAACCCTCGTATAGCACGTGGAAATTCTTGAACGGATGACCTAGACCCCAGGGCGATACATCCACTATTCGGAATTTGTAGTGGAATGGACCTAATAAAAGAGACATGAAAGCCTGTCAGAGAACCGATTATTTGAAAGCTGATTTGTCCTAAATAGATGATTTATATACGTCGAATTATACCTTCGGTTCGTCTATGCACGTCCTATGATTAAATGCATCACGAATTTTTCTTTCAGGAAGATGACATTGACAATCTGCAGACGAAACTTTAGGTACTGTAGGAAGCGTACAGTTGCGTCACGTCAATATTCATAAAGAAACATAGCTAGGAAATAGATCAAATAATTTCTAGCAACTAGGTGTGTTCAGAGCTGCCAACTTCTTGGAACTTGGACCACTTTCTTGTTTTGGCCAAGGTGAGAATACAAATTTATCCAGCCCCCAAAATAAAAAAGAAAAAAACATCGTGAGGAGATTTGACATTGAACGAAGGCAATCGCAACAATATAGCCCAATACCTTTGTCGGTCTTTTATACCTAAGCAAAATGTATTTTGCAGGCCTCATAGAGTACCTACCGCTGGTAAGTGGCATCGTTGGGAAGAAGCCACCAGAAATTCCGCAACTGTGTTGCCCGACCACTTTCGCGAAAAACTCGAGTCTACGAAAAATGCCGGCAAGCATAATTTCTACAAAACAAGTAGAGCCAATTTATTAGTAAGACCTTTGTCAAGACTCACCCACATAGCACTCTTTGTATAAGACATGTGATTGCAATGTTAACTTGATGGTGCAATAATTTCTTCATCCGAACTGGCTTTATAACTTAAGCACCAAAGTCGCAAACCTTGATAGAATCGTTAGGGAGAATTTCCGCATTTTCCATACTCCCTCGCTCGTCGCCTTCCAGCTGGCTTTTCGTCTACAATTTGTTGCCGTTTGCGGTAATTTTTATTCACATCAGTCAATTTTAAACCGGGTAGATGTATTGAAATGTTCACAGAATGTGTTTCAGTGGAGAACGGAATCGTCCCCTCGGTCGAATTTCGCATGACAATCCTTACCCATCCGTATTTTATTTCAATTTCAAAAACCGAAAGGTGCCAACTGATTCCGAGAACATACTTACTTACTTGCTTAGGTGGCGCTACAGTCCGGGGTGAACCTGGGCCTCGACCAATACGCCTCTCCAGTTAGCGGGATCTAAAGTCGGTTGATGTCCCCTTCCACTTGCGCGCGCCACCTAAGGCAAGGTCTTCCTCTACTGCGTTGTACCTCCGGGTTGGAGTCGAAGACTCTTCGGGCCGGAGCGTTGGTGTCCATTCACTCTACATGTCCTAGCCATCTAAGTCGACTGAGAGAACTGGATCCATTTAAATAGGGCTTCGCCATTCCACACCAACTCTTGTTCATTATCAGCCTAATTTTGTTCAGTTTAACCTCAAACCGTCGAATTTTCCGTACTATACGCTCTTCAAGGAATGAAGTTCTGTTTTTACTCTGTCAGGAAATGCATCTAACACTTCGCTTTGACTGATCAACGACGATCAAGATCATCACCATAAATTATTAAATATAACACAAACTTCTTATGAGTTATGACTATTGGAATGAATTTTGTTGTTGCCCTTGGTCCTTCTCATCAGGATTTCTTAATTATTTTCAATCACATTTCAGATGGAGATTTATGCAGCCTCATGCTGTCTGTTAACTTTTTCCCCCGGATTTGTATCTGACTCATGAATACTTAGTTGACGTCTTCCAACAAACACGCCCGTCTACAGAGTCCACTTGCATGGCTTTGTCTGCATGTGAGCAGGAGATTCATCATTCTTATCATTTTAGGTACATACGATTATCGGTGGGGCTGATGTCCCACACCCATAGCAAGGCGAGATATTTTCCTATTATTTATATTTCGTAATTCTAGTTCAATTTGCCCATTAGTTATTTCCCCATGAAGTGCGGTAGTTACTCGTTGCGTTCGGTCTATTTATCTAAATGAAATTGTAATACAATCGCTTCCATCGTTGTAGTTTGTACTTTTTCTTAGTAAGGTCTGAGCGGATTTGGGCTTCTTCCAGGTTAATAATTAGGGTCAACGGCATATAACTAAACAGTATTTTTTTTATTTATTTTTAACTTGCAAAAAACTATGTAAATTGCTTGGAAAATTTTACCTAATCGCCGACCATTTATAAAAATCATACCATGCCAGCTAAACAGTTTCTCCTTTCGAATCAGATGAGGGAAAGATAAATTCCACCACGGACGGAACGGAATATGCTTATACTCGCATGCAAGCGCTCATTTCAACGCGCGTATTTTATTAAAATTTATATTACTGTCGTTTCGTCAACCCTTTTCTTATACGAGGGGTTAATTTTGATAAATGCCATTTTTACCTTTTTATACAGTAGATAGGAGTACGATTACACTCGATATGTTTTTATGTACCAAACTCTGTACATTATACAAGGATTGTGCAAGAAAAAAATATAGTTTTCTATATAACTACATACGATATAGTATATATACCCACTTTACTTTTTGTTGGTTCGGTTTCTATGGGGAGGAGAACTGTGTGTTGTTGTTTGTTCCAACGACTCGAAACTAATTCATCAACATAACAAATGTCATGATAGCCAAGTTTAGGTTTGGAATCACGAAATACACGCGAGCACTTTTTGGAAATGAAACAGAAAAAAACAAAATAAACACAATGGAGTAGTTTTTGTTGCGGCTGTGAAGTAAAATAAGAAATAGGACAATTGTACAATAGGTGCCCACTTTGGGTGGTATGTGCACAAAAATAAAGAATTGAAATAAGAAAATGGATCTACCCAAACTAGCTACGCTGTTACGAAAGAAGGCACACTCATCAAGTTGCATATTTTTTAGCTCACTGTACGAAAGGCTCTATTACAGGGGTAGAGAACTCTAAAGCTTAGCTTCAGCGTTTGACATCTTGAAATATTGACACATTTACGCCCTTCAAATGCCTTCGGTCACAATGTGTCTTACTCGCTCGAGGTCAATTATGATGGAGACGATGTAGCCGCATATACAAAGATCTGGATATAGCACCACAATTAAAGGCATGTCGACCACATTAGGTCGGTTACATCGAGTGATCAGCCCCTGGGAACGGGAAAACCCAAGACTCCGCTAATAGTGACGCCTAAAGAAAGGTGTATTACCAGGAGTCAGTCTTGGAGTGATCGAACAGGGCCACAACCCTCCTGAGCCAAACTTTTCCGCCTACATTTTGCAACACCATTCAGTAATGGATTTTAAAAGGTATTGATGTTGACGTTTACTCCGGAGTAATCGGTTCAAACCCAACACAATCAGACTTCTGTTCTGCCAGTGGCAGGCGCGACAGACACACATCTTCTTGACTATACCACGCGCTGATATTAGATATAAGTAGGTATACCTTAAGTGTTTCAAGTCAAGCAGCAATAAATGCGATAAGTTCGGAGCTTGATGTAAGTCTCTATAGCGCACAGTATAGCGTAGGACTCTTAAGGAATACAACAGTGTGGCACGAAATGAAGAAGTTCTCAAACTAGCCAGGCAGTGATCTTCCCTTTAACTTAAAGGGAAGCTTTAACGGCCAGTATTATTGTTAAAGAAAAGCGATTGGATGGGAAACAAGTAGATCGTAATATATTCCAATCTGTGGCATAAAAATGATGTCAGCCAAAATATCATGGCAGCACAAAATAATAATTGTTAGTGCACAGCACTTTGGCAGGTCTAAGTGATCGACATGCTTGGTAATTTGTTTGCATACAACCATTTTAAATAGTTTAACCTGAATTGCCAAACAAAACATGTATATCAAATCTAATCGGTTGCAAGTAGGGTATACCCAGCATAAGCATAGCCAGTTGGCTAAATACAATCAATGATTCTTGGCATTAACGCAGTGGCTTAATGATTGGTGTGTTGGACTACTTCCATGTTCCATAAATCCATAATTATAACTCAGGACTTTTCCCACTGCACCACCTCTAGCATACGTCTGACAAACATCCGAGAGTATAACTGTCTTGGCCGTTTGGACTCGGCCTAAAATTGTTATATCCCTTCCATTGGTTCCAAAAATTAAAAACTCACTCAAAACGAATGGCTGCGAGACGCTATAGGCCTAGGGTCCCTCCGGCCACTATCTTAGGTAAAACATGTATGGCATTTGAAAACAGACATGCGTTGGGTTGGGGTCGAAATTCTGGCAAGGTAAAAATTATTTTTTAAAAATTATTTTTTAAAATACTGCCTTACAAAATTCTGCAAATAAAAAAAAAAAGCTTTGGAAAAATGGTATAATGTTTTTCAAACCTTTTCTTATTTTTTATGTCAAACATTCTACCTATATCTACTCAATTGTTCTAGAAGAAGAGGCAAAAGGAGTTTTGTTTTTGGTTTTAAGTTTACTCTCTTGGTTGAGACAAATATTCTGTTAGTTAGTGAGTGAAAATAATAATATAGCTATCTGTAATTAAATCCAATAACGGAAAATATAAGGTCATTTTTTGGCTGTTTTTATTTATTTATTTTTTTGAGTTCCTTTTACCCACCTGTGTACCTTCTTTATATGAAATATATTGTAATTTGTTTTCTTTAAATTCGTAAATTGAAAGAAAAAACAGAATTAGCAGAATTTATTTGGAATTGCCAGAATTGCCAGAATCTTAAAAAGCAGAATTTTGTTAGACAGAACAGAAAAAAAAACAAAATTTTATAAAGCAGAATTTTTGTGTTAAAAGGCAGAATTTTGCAAAGCAGAATTTCGACCCGCTCCCAATGCGTTTCTTCCCAAAAAAGCGGTGTTCTCATCAGTTGCATTATATTCTGTCATTTCAAACATGTTTACGAAGCTTACCAAATACCAAGTACGATTTTCCACTCAAAAAATTGTCGGATCGTAGTTCGTAGAATTATTTAATTTACCTGCTCCCCGGAATAAAAATTCTAGCAAATATTTTAAGCAGGGAAAAAATGTAAACCATGTATAACCACAGTTCTTGCGTCATTTACATACGTAAAAACTTTCCGCCCAAAGATTTGCCATAAACTCACCAGTCACCAAAAGGATTCTACATCTGCATATAAGTTATAACATTTTTCTAAAATTATTATATTAGTGCGGAGAAGACGCGCCTAAGAACAGCGTAAACTTTCTAAGATCCCATTTCATATAAAATATAGATTCCTTCGAAAATCTGTCAGACTTCATCTGACAACATTTCCCAACAACCTTTTCAGTTAAATGAAGGTAGATATAGGTACTGCACAACATCATAAATATTTTATATCAATTATCGAAACGTCACGGCAAATCAAGCGGTCGCCGTACAGGTATAGGCAATTATAAATAAACAGCTAACGTAGGTCAATGTATCAACGGTTTTCAATAAATTAATGTCCGACTACAGCTGTATTTTCATAAACACCTATGTACAGCCATTTGACTTCGAGCTGACTCTTACCACATAGCGCAGTCGAACATGATACCCTGCCACAGGTTCTTTCCCGTAACCTTTTTTTCAGCTTTTGTATATATGAGAAAATATGAAATTTGATAATGCCATCTCGTTCTCAACAGAAACTCATCATCCCAGATATCTGTATAGGTACTGTTAGTTAATATTTGAGTGTTGCGATCCCATGAATATCGGTGAACAGATTCTCGTTTCCTTTGTTTTCGCTTCATTATCCCATCAAGCAGAAGATAATTAGTCTTGGTTTAGAAAGAAAAAAAAAAAACGGACCCCCGCCTGCTTTTCTAGGCGTTTAAATTCAAACTTAAATAAATATTGATGGTATTTGATACGAATATCTTATTCAAAAACATGAACCATTTTCATTTTTGTGATCACTGATGAATTTGTATAAAAAAAATCCCGTATGTATGTTGTATCAAACCATATCCCAGCAAATGTTTGAATGTGAATGGTTTCTGATCGCTTTTGCAGGAAAAAAAAAAAAACAATAGCATAGTTGTCATTTTATGACAAAGCAATTTTACGTATGGACGGTTTATTACCAAGAAAAGGAGAGGGAAACTTTTCTCGCTAAATGAGATAGGTATAAAATGTAAGTTAACCCTGCAAGGTTAAGCTTACTGACTACCACTAACAGATCATTTGTCGATTCGACGAACAATACTAAAATATAGGTATTTCTTTTAAAGCTTTTTGTAATAAGTATTTATAGTTTTACTTATTTGCCTGAAACATAAGCAAGGTACTGCCAAATGAAAAATGCTATGAGTCACTAATTTTTCTTAGCGCAAGATCAGCAAAATTCCGAAACGACGAATAAGCACGATTAAAAAATAAAAATAAATAGAAACTGGTTTAAGTTCATGAACTATTATTGAATGCGACATCGTCGAATCGACGTAAGTACATTCGCCTTTTAAGGTTAAACAAAATTGTGTTGTAGTGGCAAGAAATTTAATTTGAAAACCAAATCTTCATGACATTATAATCCTAATACAGCAGAAGAGCAGTAATTTAAGACATTATCAAGACATCTTAGAGATTTTGTTTGCATTTCGTTTACATGTCTATACAACTTAGATTTAACATAATCAAACGGTTCAATCGGTAGTTTAATGTTTGTTTAAGACCGCGCTTATGAATTTCACAGTCTCAGGTTTAATTCCTTGTTTCCATTAAAGTTTTTTTTTTTAAATTATGAATTAAAATTCGACTAAAACTCACTTCCCAGTCCCAGCATAAAAGTATTCACTTCAAAAATTAAGTTGAAATAATATACAAAAAAATGTTCATATCTCGACAACAATGCCACCTATCCGGTCTACGACTATCCTATCCTTTAAACTACAACTAACCATACCCATCCACAAAATTTCATTGAAATTTGTTGAGTGGTTGCAGAGATCAAAAACAGCGCCATCTATCGAGCCCAACACTACTCCAACCAACCAACCAAACATAAGCATTCAGAGAATTTCATTGATATCGGTTGAGTGGTTGCAGAGATCGACAACACCATAATACACCCTATTGGCACAAGAACACGTATGTTTACTGTGTATATTACTCATGAAGCAAAACACATACAAACACCGTATATACATTCAAAGCTTCCAGAAACAAAATCGGTTCACGCATTTCAGAGAACTTCAATTTCAAGCACAATACAAGTAAGTTTATATTAAATAGATAGATATCTCCATTGTGAATTAATTCGGCAAAAGGTAGTTTGTAAAGGTCAGTGGCTAATGGCTATGATTCATGGTTTCAAATGCATTAAACCACATTTGGCAGTTCCACAAGTCTATATTATATTTCAACAGACCCCCAAGGATAATGATGTCGTTGACGCTTAAGCACTTGTTTCAACGTTTTAGTGTCGAAGTGCACGACTGGTGTAAGTCTGGAGCGATTGTGAACCACGAAATGAACACTAAGGGCACCAGTCCATACATGCAAAATTTGGATGACTCTGCACCCAGAAAGAAGCAGCTCATCAATCCAACGTCTAACCGAATCAGCCTGTGTAAATTGTAAACATAAGACAAAAAGCCTCCATCATTCCCCGAAGCTGAATCATTTGAGTGTACATTTTATAATCACGCACTGAGATCAGTTTCGATTAAAAGTACATTTTCGCAGCTGATATCGTATATATCGAATCAATCTGTAAGGATATGGTTAGAAGGACGAAATTAAATTTAAAAGTTTAATCTCAATAATAAGCAGCAGGTACACCGTGTCTACTATTCCGTGCAAGTGCAATGTGTAATAAGTTCTCCCTCCGAACCACACATGAAACATGATTACTATGATTACAAAGAAGAAAGGAAACAAAAACTGCAAGCGTTGCAAAATGCCAACCGCATGCTTTTCCACGAGGAAAATTACAGGCCAGTGCGCCTGGCCAAGGTAGGGACATGAAGATGCGCAACCGAGACTCATACCGTCATACAGTGTGTATGTTTTGCGGAAAGCATTCACAATATGTATTTAACTTTGGCGCTTAGAGCAAAATGCAATTACCGGCAGAAAAATCTGAAAATTGTTTTTATTTCATGAAATAAAAGCCTAAAAGATTGTGTTAGAAGAATCTTGTAATTAAAGCCGATGTGAAAGGGTTGAGTGAACTTTTAAAACGCCCACTAACTAAAGATGACCCAGAGTTTGCACTCAATAAAAACTAATAAATAACCTTGATGAGTATCTTCTATAAAGTTCAAGTGGCAAAATATTTTTTTTTCTGACAATTGTAAGCTCACCCATTACGAAAAATACGAAATAGGCGCGAAATCAGTGAATGCGGGTTCTTAAATTTTGGTTAGGGCCCTAGTTGTCTCTTGTGGTTATCCACATCACGAACGTCCACGCAAGTACCAATCCGACCCCTGGTGTAGTAATGGAAAAGTCTGGCACCATCAGCTTTTATTCCGGTCTCTTGTGTGGCCTAGGTACCGTCTTTTTCCTTATTGTTCTGCAGGAATGAGAGTAGTTGTTTTCACAGCATACCCGTGCAACAAAACATTTTTTATATAAGTAAGCACAGGTCAAGTAAAATCCTTGTTGCATCAGCTATTCACGCATGGGTGGGGTAACCTACCACCAATGCAATGGATCTTTAGCGCCACCACCACTCAGTTGATACAATTTTCTAAACTGACACTGAATCGCTACAGCTTCAAATGGAAACAGCATTCCATTCGCCAAACCTCTGTCCTAAATATATGCATTTGAAAACAGTTTAACTCTTCCGAGATGGACGGCAATTTTTACTCGTCGCAAATAAGTTTGGCCTAAAGAATTTAAATTATTTTCTCTCTTTAATCGAAAATCCATAGTTGTATGCACGCCAACTTGAGAACTGTATACCTCTGTAGATACAATCCGGCGGAGGGGCAAAAAAAGAACTACATCACCAACACCATTCCAGCGCAAGAGCACACCGTTCACGAAACCCATAATTTCGAACCAATGGGCAATTTAGCCCTTTAGCATGTTAAACGAAACAAAAAACCAAAACAGAAAACAATAAGAAACCCAAACCCGAATGCCTCCATAGCGAGAATATTTAAAAGTAAAACAGGAAATCAAGCGAAACAGATAAGGAGTCCTGAGCAAGTGGGTACTTGTATACATACACCATACCATCAGCAGGATCAGGCATTAACCTCAAACCGAGTACCTATACCCATGCTCCAGTCGAGTGTTTTAAATTATAATTTCCTCCTAAAGGTTGCCCACTCGTCCTTGTTGTTGTTACTCTAGTTGGCTTTGGCTCGTTCGATTGTTTTGGTAGTGTAAAAGCAAGCCCCAGAGGGGGAACGAAACCGGCCGGCGTCCCGCAGAAACGAGATTGGGAATGGGAATGCGAATGCTAACGAAAATCGATATCAACGGCCAACTCTCTGGCGGAATGTTGTAAGCAGTTTATCTCAAGCCACACGCACACAGACAGAGCGGCAGCGAGTGAAGGGCCTGCCAACGCAGTTATGTGCATTTATCGATTAACTTTGCCGAAGAAATCAATATAAGAAGAGTAGGAACTCCGCACACTGTCGTGTTTGCCACCAAATTATTATGGCGTTTGTTTTGGGGTCGTTTTTTTTCTCGGTGGTGTCCAGCGGTCCATTGACCGGGGGAGGAGTTTTTCTTTTAAGCAACATTATACAACAGCTCATTTAAGATTGATTTATGTTTTCTCTTGCAGGATCCCATTCGCACCAAACTGGATGCGTTGAGTGCATTCACAACTTACTGTCAACCGGAAGAACGCGGAAATCTCATCAAAATGGATCCCGACTGCTTTGCCATGTCGTCGTACCAGTTCGTGAACTCGTTAGCTTCGTGCTACCCGCAACAAATCAATCCGCAACAAAGTCACCAGCCTAATCCAGTTGCCGCGGCGACGAACAGTCAACCGGGTGCCGGCGGAAGTGGGCCCAGCAGTGGTGCCGGTGGCGGCGGTGGTGGTATTCCCAATCCAACGGGTGGCGGTGCAACGCAAACACCCAGCGCAAATGACTACTTCCCAGCGACTGCAGCCTACACACCGAACCTCTATCCGAACACACCACAAGCGCACTATGCAAATCAGGCGTACAGTTTAGGTGGCAGTTCAGGGGCGCAGCCAAACCCCGCCGATATGGTCGACTACACGCAATTGCAGCCACAGCGTCTGTTACTGCAGCAACAGCAACAACAGCATACGCAACAGCAGCAACAGCAACAACAACAGCAGGCCAGCTGTAAGTATGCAAATGATCCGACAACACCGACCGCCAATAATAACCAATCGATAGCGAGTCCACAGGATCTATCGACACGCGATATCTCGCCGAAGTTGTCGCCCAGCTCGGTGGTGGAGAGCGTTGCCAGATCACTGAATGCCAAGAATGTGGCAGCTGGAGTAGCTGGTGGCGTTGTCGGCGGCAGCGGCGGAGGTGGTGGTGCTGGTAGCGGCAGTGGTGTTACATCGTCCAATGTTAATAATAATCACAGTAGCAATAGTCATACGACAAATGTTCCAATGCATAGTCCAAACGGTGGTGGCGACTCCGACTCGGAGAGTGATAGTGGCAACGAGGCTGGCAGTAGTCAAAACAGTGGCAACGGCAAGAAGAATCCACCCCAGATATATCCATGGATGAAGCGTGTACACTTAGGACAAAGTGAGTATTGTCCATATACCTAGATTTAACCCGTTTGAGTCCTTTAGATGCATCTTATCATGGCGTTCAAGTCACTGACTTTGAAACTTTCATCAAAATTTCGGTATTAGCTTGGTTCAAAATTGGAGCCTTTAACCCTCTAGCAGGACAATTTTTGTTTTTTATGAAAAAATTATGCTTAAGTGATTTTAATGCCTAGACCACGAAAATAAAGTCAAAAATAAGATCTGACCAATGGTAAGAGTTGCAGTTAAGAAAATAGGTAGACCGCCAAAAGGCGGGTAGTCCAGTACACCACTACAAAAAAGATAGTTTTTTTTTTTTCGTTTATTTTATTTTATTTGGGTAAGTGATACAAAGGTGCAAATATTAACATAGTAGATTGATTTAAGAAAGAAGAAAGGCTTAAAAAAATATTTATTATTTGGTATGGTAAATTTGGTAACATTTCTTTGTCGCTGATAGGCACAAATTGACCTTACACTTCAGGCAAATCATTTGTGTTTCCGATGTGCATCCTGGTAATTTGCACGTCCGTTTACCAGAACGATCTAATTGGTCAGGCATATGGCCAACATCATCGTACCGGGCATCCAACCCCAATCCATACGATTTCTTGATGCCACATGGTCTTGAATTTGGTGATTCTTTTGAAGGTCTTCCCACTGATCGCTTTTCTGACTTTTGCTGGTAGTTACATAAAGCATTCGCAACTTGATCGCGAAATTTCGGTAGCTCCGCAGTGCCTCCCCCAGCATGGATACGTCTATGAAGAAGATACGCATTGACTATTGCCATATCAATGAAATGGTAAAATAATTTTAGCGAAGCGCTTTTTGTCTTAAGGCGGATATGGTATCTTCCTATTAGACCGTCCATAAGATCTACGCCCCCCATATGGTAGTTGTATTCTCTTATAATGCGTGGACATCCAACTTCTATCATCTTTCTATTTTTTCGATCGTATCGCGGTATTTTTTCAGGTCGGGCCAGTGGGTTTATTGTTCGGAATGGTTTAATACCAACATATGTTGACACCAGCCGAACATTTTTTGTATCCTTCCATAGGACCGACGATATGTCTACACCAAAAGCAGTGCCCATGTACTCCTCCATATAACCTCTTTCTTTGGCTTGGAGTACTGCGTCAGTTGACAGTTTGCAGTTATTTACTCTATTTGCACGCACTGTGCCTAACGCATAGATACCGCGGGCTCTTAGATAAACCATGAGTGGAAGCGATGTATAAAAGTTGTCGAAATACAAAATATGGTTCTTAAAGTCCGTAACAGTTTGTGTTAAGCGGATAACAACATTACCAGTTGCTCCTAAATCGGGAGCATTCGGAAGTACCACATTATCGTTTTTGCCGCAATAAACCTCAAACCGATAGGAGAAGCCAGCAGAGTCGCATAACACAAAAAGCTTCATTCCCCATTTGTGTGGCTTATTGGGCATATACTGCCTGAATGAACTTATCATCTTCGTAGACACCATCTGCTCATCGATGCACAACCGCGCTGGCTTAGGAACCGAATCAAACACTTTGTTCAGATGATTGTAGACCGGTCTGATTTTGAAGAGTGGATCGTGGTCGGGCTCTTTCCGATCTTTCATAAGCGAAAAGTCGTTGAAGCGGATGTACTTTCGAATATCATAAAACTGCTTTGAAGTCATGGTTAACCGAATGGCTTCAAACGAATGTTCTGCCCAGTATGCTTCTACGCTTGGGTAGCGATACACTGACATATAAACTAGTATGCCAATGTACTGCCTAATGTTAATGTTACTCACCAAGAACTTCGTATTGACATCTTGGCTCCGAGCATTTAAATTGGTGTAGCGGCAGATGTTTCCTATCAGGTTCTCTTCAAAAAAGTATTCAAAGCATTGAAACGGTGTTTTTAACTCAAAAAACCGTTCAGGGCATCTGTCATCTCCGCGAAATACCACCTCGTTTCTATGAAGTTGCATTTGTTTTCTTCGCCAAGTTATTTTACCAAATTCAGCAGATTTTGGGTCAATTTCTACTAAGCTTGACGTAAATCCACCGTCATTCGGCTGCACATCCGGTCCCCCCTCTTCCTCTTCTAATGGTGGTGAACGAGGACGTTTTTTACGTTTACCTTTTAGACGCGGATGTTCAATTGTAGCAAGCGATGCAATTGAAGGTGTATCTACCTGAGATGACAGCTCATCTTCTAGAAAATGTACCCCATGTTGTTGTTAGTTAATCAAGGAAGAAGGCGGTATGAACTCACCTGCTGGTATGACAATGTCACTGAGATCTAAAGCGGTTCTTAGAAATGTGGAAGACGAAGATCTTTCCAATTCAGCGACATAATCATCAATTTGTTCTTCATCTTCTGGTGATACGCGATAACCTGGATCATCTACGTTGTTCTCATCGTCGAAATCGCCGATGGAGTCTCTATCATTATCAGACTCAGAATCCGTAGGAATTGAGTTCATCATTTCCTCGATCTGTTCGTCACTCATTTTTGATAAATCAAACTTCCGTCTTCGTTCATTTTGAAAGTGAACTACCTTCTTCATCTCATTTCCCATTTCATCACACATTTCTGCAACCAAAAACCGCAAAAATCCTTTCGGTTAACAGATAATACATACATATAGTGCAATCCATGAATGACAAAACCAAATTCATGTAAATATAAAAGCTTTCTCCGAATCAAATAAATAGTTTCTACCAGAAAATGCGCAATATATATATAGGTGCACAAAACTTCACATCACGTGGATTACCCGCCTTTAGGCAGGATGCATTAAATGGTCAGTAGAGGACAAATATTTATCGAAGAAACATAAACGGCCTTGATAAACCAAAATAATACTTTTTTCCTACTTACCAGTAATTTTTTTAGCTTCAGGAAACAACACCAAGTATTTTTTAATAATTTTTAAACTTTTCACTTTTTAGACCGATAATTTTTTGTCGACTCTAATTGAACATTCGAATCTAAATGACTATACATATCACACTTCCTGTACAATAACAACGAAACTTAAATTAGTTTGTAGAGAATGTAAAATAGTAGGCGGGGTGGCATCAAAATTCAAAAAAAAAATAATTTCATTAAGAAATAATCGAGTCAGAATGTTGCCCGCCAAAAGGCGGTCAATCCTGCTAGAGGGTTAACTTTTATTGTGCAGTCTGACAGTTTTTCACACTGTCGGATATAAAAAGAAGTGCACACGCAAAAGCGTGCATCGACTAAGAGGGCGGAGGTACTTATACGTATAGCCAGCGATACCCATTTCGTGGTCATTTTGCATTTCGAAACAAGCTAAACGGGCGTTTTTTTTTACTGAAGCTGAAGAAAGACCACTTTAGTTCAATATCGTGAGGGGTTTTCTAACAACGTCATCAACTAAAAGGGTATTTTTGATAATCGTCGTGGGCAAGTCAGTCCGAAAAGTCTGGCATCACTGTTCAACGCGTATATTTTTTGAGTATCTATCTTGGCAAACCCTGAAACATGGATGGTGAAATGTTTTGGCTGTTAGTAAATTCATGAAGGCGCTGATTTAATTTAGCCTTTTCAGAGTCGCGCTAATATCGAATTGTGTTCCACCGCGCCGGTCGCATAAATCAGTCGCCAAGGTAAAAAAAAAAATATTTGGCGTAATAGGTCCGTAGGGATCCTGGGCCTAGCTTCTCACGACCAATTAATCAATTTTGTGTAATTTTTTTCATTTTTCGAACGAACGGAAGGGATCCATTTAAACTCGGCCAATTGAGAAGCTTTTTTAGAGGTGGTGCAGTGAAATAAAATCCCTAAGTTGGAACTTGGGTTTTTCGGGACCCCTCGCTTAGTAGACCAACACACTAACCAATAAGCCACTGCTCCTACCAGTCGCCAATGTGGGTTCACCATATGATTATAGTATCGATGACAGTAGATGTAAGGCAGCTCGTTGTAAGATCTTCGCATGTATATCGCAACTCCCTGTAATATACCTTGCAATTATAGGTTAAGTCTTCGGCAAGTTATTTTGACTTCTTATGGCCACCACTACGCTGATGGTGAATGAAATGCCCGAAAGACAACTTGCCCTGAGTTTAGTCATAGACGAGCGATATTTTTTTATGAAAAGTTCTATACGTCCTTCGTAGTGTATTTCTATTCGCATAACTCAATTGCCTACTATTTACGAAATATTTAAAAATACCTACCACCATAAAACAAATGTTCAACATTTCATTTGCAATACAAAAAAAAAGCTATCCTCCCACCCACTCGGTGTCACTTCACTTTAAACTCATTCAGAGCAATCATACGATTTAGCTGAAATAAATGATCTCTCGAGTTAAAAATTCAAGATCACTCTTTCACAGGTCTCGCATCAACTAATTTTCGAATGCCCATTCTTTCTTTAGAAACAAAAAAAAAGAAGAAACAATTTGAGAAATAGTTCCACCCAAGAGTTAATTTTTCAAATTTTTCACATTCACTAGATGTACCATGCGTGCCGTCGTCATCCACAGTAGAGCACAGTTGTTTTGCGTATATATCCAGACGCAGAAGTCTAGGTAGTTTCTCTGACTGCTTAAATGAGATTCGATTCGATTCGATTCAATTCGACTCGATGGTATGTAGATAAATCAGGAACGCGCTTCTCAAGCACCCTGTCAAAACATGTAAACATCAGTGAGAGGCTTTTTCTTCTGCTTGTGTTTCGTGGAAAAGAAAAATCACTGCGTTCCAACTTCCAAACGCATCGCACCGATGAAACCGTGGAGGAGTTTCATATTCTATTTTTGGACTGAAGATCGATTTGTCTTATATAGAGTGCCGATGAAATAGTAGCTTATGAGAAGCGTGACAGCATCATTGATGGACAAATTCACGACCCATATATGTGCACTGTGCAGTGGGATAAACAAGTGCTATAAATTATAATTAGAAAATTTCCTCAGACTCTGATGATGATAAGAGGATAAATCTGAATTGAGGAATGGTCTGCTTTTCAATGTGTCTGAGAGGTAATTTCGCTATACTTGTGAGAAATGATTATCGAAGTAAGTGGATCGTGATTTGTGCTATTTTTCTGCGTTGTTCGTCAAAAAATACTGAATGACAGGAGATTTGCCAAATTTATTTTTTTGAAATATGTGGGAATAGATATCGTTTATGAGAGTTTTACAGTTCGCTCAATCGAATGCAAGGTCAAACACAAGTTTCAGTTACGCCAATATGGTGAGCGCAAAGCAAAACTTTTAAATTAAAAAAAAGTTTAATTATAAAACTTGTGGATATTTTTGATATTCGACGGAAAAAATAAAGTGCACACGAAACTTTCTCGTTCATCAAAAGTTTTGTTGAATCAATTGGCAGGTAATATTTTTAGAGAATTGTTTTTGAATTTGCATTAGCAGTTATAAACCGAATCTATGCCGAAAGCCGTGTGTGGGTTGCAAATGAAAAGGGAGTTTTTGATTGTGTACGCTCCAAAAGTGCCTGGAATATTATTCTAAGACGCATGTTTAATTTGGGTAAAAAAAATTGAAGTGGGAAATATTTGCTAAAAATAATTTTTTTGTAGTTGTAATTGGCAGCCGCTACCTATTGCCAAATATGCAAACACAGATCGGTATTAATTAAAAAAAAAAAAAAAAAAAACAATTCAAAACCGGATTCGATCGAATTTTTGGAGAAACACAATTATTTTACTATACGTATTTTGCTTAAAATCTTAAGAGCGTCTATTATAAACTATGCAGGCAAAATAATAACAAACTTTTAATATTTAGTTTGAAAATTACTTCGTTTTCCAAGTTTTATAAAACTCGAAAATTGGATTTTTGAGATATGAACAGCTTCTAAAATTAGATTTTTTGGTTATTCCTATCGAAAATTAAGGGCGCATTAATTATGGAAACATAAATTCTACTCTAAGTATGCATTTTGGTCAAAATCGTTAGTACCGTTTTTAGTTAAATTAAGGAAAACGAATTTTTTAAAAACTGCATCTTTTCTAACATCAATTGTACGATAATATAGAGAAAATTGAGCAAGCTATTAACTTATAAATGGCCATTTTACCTTGGGAATATGTTTTTGTTCCAATCGAATGTGCCGTTTTTAAGATACTTTTATGTGAACATTATTTTTAAAGTACCCACGGTTATTTGATTTTCTTTAAGCGGAAAGTTTTTGTTGAAATCGTTAGAGTCGTTTTCGAACAAATTCAACTGAAATTGTTACATGGGAAGCAGGTAGTAGGTACAATCCATATTGAGGTTACCGTGCAAAACAAAAAAAGTCCGCGAACTGTACGCGAACAAACTCGAAATCCGAAGTTTGAGAAAAACGGTCTACCGTTTAGGCTGTATTCCTTATGGGAGCATACGGAAAGACAGACAGACGGACAGAATTTTGCGACCCACTTTTTTAATTTCCTCTATCATCGTAATGTACTCCGTCATACTCCTATTGTCTGTAGAGCACAGCAGCTCAGTAAGTCGATTACCCTAAGCTTGGCGTCAGACGGTACTTAGAGTTAAGTTCCGCAGTTGCATGTCATTGCTTTTTTAGTCCAACTACGATGGGACCCATCTATCAAAAGACGTACCTACCGCCCATTTTTGAGCCCGCGCTCTCACGTAGATGTAATATGCATGGAACGTTTGGTGGGATACGTCCAATTACATATTGGATAAGCGTTTTTCAGAGTTTCTGTCCGCTTAGACGAGACCACAAATCTCCAACAGTTTTTTTTTTTTTTGCGAATTAAAATTTCCAATTAGGTACTTTTAAAACTTTGATCTTTTTTCAAGCCACTTTAATTTAACTAAAATACTCAAGACAATTTGTAGTTAGAAAGGCTTCCAATTAAAAAAAAAAAAAAATCAACCTTTAATCGGGTCTTACCCGGTTTTCAAAGGAATCATCATCTAAAGAAAACAAGTCGACGGAAAATATACAGGTACTTACTCCTTTAATGCACCAAAGTGCCCCTACTTCAAACAGAGTAGGTACTGAGGAGTATAAGAGACCCTTAAGCATCTCCACTATGGATCAATGGCAGTGTGCAATACAAGGACCTATTACATTACACTAAGTCATGGGCGATAAGGTAGCGGCTTTTGTGTTGTACCTACTAAACTGTATTGTTTATACGTTCAGTATTTAGTTAATTTTTAGTTTTCGGACATCAAAGTCAACTAATCCTATATGAGTGGATTTAATATTTCACCTTTTGGTCTTCATTGACCTTTTGAAAATGTGTCAATTCAAGTCCTGGAAAACAACACATCTACAAGATACTACTGCGAAGATGTGTTGCCCACAGTCATTTAAATATGGTTTAGATTGCCTCCTGAAAATACAGTCACGAACGCCACTGAAGCAATGGCTTCGGATAAGCACTTGAAAGAACTTTACCACGCCTGAGTCCATTTTGCTTACATTTAACGATTGTCCACCTCTGTACTGAGCCCTGCCAAAGGCAATCACATTGTGAGTGCCTTGAAAAACTACATATATCCAAAAACATTCGCCTAAGTTCCTCCGGTTCAACCGGAAAAAATTACCACACGAACACATCGTGAGATCCAGAGCCATTGCTGATGAGTCTGTAATTAAATTCCATCGATGCATATAGAAGCAGCATAAATAAAAGCACCACACTCTTTCGCCTTTTAATTAAATTTTAATGTTGCAACACATTAGGTACCTACAATGCGCGTTTGTGATTAATTTCCACTCAAAAGTACATCCAAACACACGCACACCGCTTCACTCGCACACAATGGAGGGCATCATGTCAAACCAGAAGTTTAACCAGCCAGACAAATGAATAGACTTGCAGTCTCTATCTCCCGCGCGACTGCACGAATCTGATTCCCTAGTCAAATAGATGTAGAAAGATGGATACTCTTTAATGGACTACTGCCTCCGCTCAGGAGCAAGCACTGATCATATTTTGAAGGCGCATTACCACCTCTAACTGTATCTCTGGCTGTGTGTATATGTGTGCACAAACTTGGCAACCTCAATCATTCGCCTAAAGATTGATTGATCTTCCGATTGATTGGTTGGGTGAAGTGAATTCGCATTAATATAGTAGATACTGCGTACAGATACCAAGAGGTGATGATGATGATCGTGATGTGAGTGCTAAGAGGCAAGTGCACCACGAAGCACTTGATGAATATATGGGTGGGGTAGGTACTGCCCGTTGGTGTATTTTTAAATTTATTTTTCGGAAATTGACCTGCCTGCCAATTTGATTACATGGCGTGCTAATCACCATTAAAAATGGCCGTCTAATAAATCAAAAGAGAAATGTATGTATACACACTTTGGAAAAGAGCAAAGAACTCCCGAGTGACCTAGAACTTGTTCCGCACAACCTGATGAGTACAGATACTCACATCAAGCTATCACTAATTTAAGTTCAATTAATTCCATTGCCTGTGAGCGATAAATTCATGGAAGCTATTTTTTTCGTGAAAAGAAGGAAACCCCAAGAGCATGCACACATGCTGATGCTCATGCTCAAAAGCCAAACCCACCTAATTAGCGTGATCGTTTCGATCGAAACAAAAAAAAACTGCCTTTGGCTATTACCTGACAAGATCGGCAAAGTAATTCGTGATAATCGCTAGCACTTTATGTCTGGAAAAGGATATTTTTAAAGAAAACCCAGCAAACGTATGCAATCAATTATTCAGACAGGTAAAATGCTAATTATGACAAATTTTATAAATAACTTGTGGGAGTAGGTATTTGCTTCTTTTTTTTTCTGGGGGTACACTGTAATTTATTCGGCGAGTGCCTTCAGCACTCGATGGCAAGTGGCCAAATCGAATTAATCAGACCGTCTTTAGAACCGATGCGATGTGAAGTGAGGGTATTTTTCTTTTATCGAAAATTCACTTACAGTTGCAAGTTTTTGTACGCGAATTTGAAATATGATAAGATTTGTAAGGGGGTCATGTTTGGTGTGATTAATAAACTTCTTTGATGAGCGAGCACTTAAATAGAATGATAAACTTTCCAAGCGTACAGGGAAAGTAATTAGAATGCCCGTTTGATTTCTCGTTAGAATGAAACATTATTTGACTGTATTGTGAGCAGTTGTTGGGGCCATTTATGATTAGAAAAATGTGTTTTTTTCGAATAGGGCAGTTAGTGCTTGGAATTCGTCTTTAATAGAGTTTGTATACCTTTCATTTATTTTTTGATAAATGAAGGACAGATCCGAAAGTTCAAACAAAAATACCTTAAATAACCGGCACTCTTGTTCCACAACGCGGTTATCATCCCCACATTAGAGGAAGGCGACAGTCGGCTTGGTGTTGTAAACTATCTTGCGATGGGTTTGGAAACTCGATGGGCTTAAAACGGTTTCAATCAGGAACACACTTTACACCAGGTTCTACTAATGCCGGTTGTCCACCATACCAATTCGTCCATCAACTTATTCAACTCTAAAGTTGAACAAACAAATGTTTAAGCTCATACGCTGGTGCACAAACTCCCGTTGCTTATGTTAATACATTATTCCAAATAAATTTTAGCATTTTAGTGTAAATTACGTTCGGGTTTCCCTCAACCAGTTCATAAGATTACTAAACTATTCAGCTGGTCAACATGTTTAATTTTGGTGTAAACTAAGTTCTTCGAGTTTGTCAACTTTTTCTTCGCTGTGGTTACTCGGAAGAGTTGATGAAAGCGTTGTGGTCCTCGCACACTCAACCAAACATCATTGGTTGAGCAACCGGTTAGTCACACCAAACATCATCGCACACAACACAACTCAAGTCAACAAAAAAAACTCACCAGTCGATCAACTGATAGAACAGCATTATTGCGAAATTGTTGCTCAACTCAATGCTCAGCCATGTTCAACGAGCAACACGAGCTTTTACACTACCGTGCACTTGTTGAGCAACCCTTTCAGCAATGACCTCCACTCGGATTAAAGTTGAATACGTTGAATTCGAAATTGAGGATTTGCGTACTTACATAATATGTAGTGGACGACGGGCATAATCGGTGCGTTATAATGGGTTCTTTTTTTTATTGCCTGGCAGTTCGAACACTACCTTCTACCCTTTCAGCTACTCAAATAAAGATACGATTTGATAAGGCAAAATCTATTGTGATAATAGAACTAGAAAGAGACTATCGGTTCAAAATAGCTCTGTTTATAGATATCAACAACTTTGGACTCTCAGATTATGGGGACTATCGGGCTTACCAAATTTTTTAGATTCATTTTTGATTTATATAGGAAAAAGTGTGTGGTCAATGTTATTGCATCAAATTCCTAGAATATACCAGCGAAGAAAATGTACCAGCAATAAAGATTTTTCAAGTATATTTTTCTATTATTTTATTTCTATCTGAAAAATGAAATTTAACTTGATTTCCTTTACTGATTATCTATATATATAAAAGGCAATGAAGTCCGTGTGTGCGCGCATAACTCGATAACGGATTGTTGGATTTCAACGATTTTGGGCTTGACGGTTTCGTTTTGGACCAAGGAAGGTTATAGGCTACTTTTTGTCGCGAAAACAAAACTTTGAGGGGATGAAAAAGGTTATGAAAGTTTGTATGGGGAAATGCACTTTGAAAAAAAATAAACGGGGTGGAAATCGAGTAGTGATACTTCAAATATACAAAAAATATTTTTAATTTTAATGGCAATTGTTGTTGTCAATTATTTTAATTATTTTGCAAGCAAATTGTTGTTGCCAACAATTTTGAAATTTCTTTTTTTTAAATACACCTAATAAGTTTTCTTATGTTTACTATGTTACAAAAGTATTAAGTAGCTTTTTGAAATGGAGTAGATACTTCGATGTGTTTGATGTAGTTTGAATGCATCATTTTTGTTTGCCAAGTATTTTCAGGATCCTTGCATTTGTATGAGTGAGTAAGTTGAAATGTTTGAGATGACGATGATGATAGACAATACAAGAGTTGTTGAGCGTTTTGAGTTTTTACGCGCATAACTCGAGACAGGATGGTTTCGAATGGGCCCAAGGAGGGCCATAGGCTACTCTTCATGTCTCGAAAACAAAACTTTGACAGGATGATATAGGGGATGAAAGTTTGTGTGGGATTCGACGATTCCAAGACAAATTTGATCATGCCGCCAGTGAGAAGGGCAAACGTTTCACGCCGCAGAAAATCAGGACGAACAGTCAGATCGGAATATTAACAATCAAGAGAATATGTCGGAACTCCGGGAAAGAATATCATGCAGTCGTCCATACTGGAGACCGAGATAGACAACAATACAATCGTCATCAGCATAGCGTTCCATGTTTCTCACATGGTCGGTTGTATGTGGCGTGCTCACGTGTCGGCAAACCTCTCGCGAGTGCCAAATCTTTCGTGAATTACCAGGCACGCAGAAATCACAGCTTGACTACAACTTACAAAAATGTCGTAGACCAGCACCTCTACAATATGCAATGCAAGCCGAATGAAATAAGATAGGTAAATTTAATCTTCAAATGAACTCCAACCGGACATGGAACATCGATGCTGTAATCTAGATAGATTACAGTTTCGAATGTACATCTTACTTCAGCTACCACAATCCGATTGTATCTATTCTACCGAAACTAGCACAGAACGAATAAATTATTGTTATTTCATAATATATCAAGAATACGGTTATTACAACTCCCTCTTTTCTCAATGACGTGTATCAAGCCACACACATACCGCACGCACGGTATTACACATATATTTCGGGACTGTTGGATACAGTCGCACAATTTTTTTTTTAAGTATAATCCTATCTCGGGAATAGACTCTTCCGTGTTAGAAATGGAAACGAATACTCGGAGCTAAAATAAATTTCGAACGGTGTACCGCAAGGAAGCGTCCTTGGTCCGATGGCACTACCCTTGCTACGTTCGCCGACGTAATATAATCGAAGAAGCAACTACAAAACTGCAAGCCGCAGTGAATAAGGTAAATGAATGGACAAGGAACTGGCGGATCGCCCTCAACGAAACTAAATCTGTTCACGTGAATTTCACTTATAAGAAAACTAATGACTTGCCAATTTTTCTAAACTTGGCCCGAATACCCTTTGCAAACGAGGTCAAATACCTGGGAATGACACTCGACGCAAAGCTGAAAGAAAGAACTCGATATCAAATATAGAGAAATGTACTGGTTACTCGGAAAACATTCCCAGCGCAGTACTGAAAATAAACTGCTTTTATACAAGCAAGTGCTAAAGCCGGTGTGGACCTACGGTATACAACTCTGTGGTTGTATCAAGAAAACAAATGCCAATATTCTAGAAACTTTTCAAAATAAAGTGTTTAGAGAAATTATACAAGCACCATGGTATATTAGAAACGACGATATCCATGGGGATCTCGGAATTCCAACAATCGAAGCTGAAACTAGAGAAAGCTTCGCGAGAAAGCATAGAAACCGACTAATCGGACATATCAACAATACAATACAACAATACGTTCGACTTGGCAAGATAAGATTAACCGCGTCTAATTTGCGGAACAAGCATATATATAATTTTTGAATAGGTAAACAATTTAAATTGCTCGGAATTATTAATTTCATTAACTACATTAACGAATTTTTGCGGAACGAAGTTCGCCGGGCCAGCTAGTTTAATATATATATTTTTTTTAATGTACATTTTTCAATACTTGCCTAAAATAATTTAAATTGAAAGAAACCTAATTTTAACCTTTTTTTAAAAAGAATATCTATTAAATTAATATTAAGTTAAATTATGAAGAATTAGTTTTATGAAATATTTAGGATAATTTATATACAACTAAACATTTATAATTGTTAGAAAAAGCTAAAAAGAACGTTAGGAACCAGTCGGTCAATTTTAGGAAATGTCATTAT
This sequence comes from Cheilosia vernalis, assembly GCA_949126925.1. NCBI lineage: Eukaryota > Metazoa > Arthropoda > Insecta > Diptera > Syrphidae > Cheilosia > Cheilosia vernalis. The sequence continues at coordinate 95,786,208 of OX421358.1, read as the reverse complement.
ATTCGTATAGCTTTTACAAAAACCTTAATATTATAATTGACTAGTATTTTTATGGACTTAGAAATATATTTTTTCATTAGATACCTATAAAAAATTAAGGGCTACTAACCTTAAAAATTTGTTTAGCTATACAAGCGATAGTTTAGCCTCACCAGACCAAAGTTTGACGTAATTGTTTCGTTAACTAAATGTTTACAAAAATAAATTGCGCTAGCTGTCAGAAATTGAACGAAAATTCATCGTGAACATGACAATCGGGAGGATTTCGTCACATGATCTGACAGGCGCGTATAATTAAAAACTTGCCACCCTGAGGTAAATTTTGTTCTTTGGTTCGAAATAAACCTCAGATAAATCTGATTTTAAAATTAAAATTAATAAATACGTATTTAAAAGTCCAGAGTCGACATGCGCATCTCCCGCTGAAAATGTATACAAACCTTCAACGCGTTATAATGAATCTTATTATCCAACTGACACCATTCTGGCAAAATATTTCAAGCTCCTTATATGCCAATTTGCAACAAATAAAAATTTAAATTAAATTAAGAATATCACTTCCAATTATCTGCTTCTCTCTTTGAAAGTTTCTTAATAACTATTTAAATGTTTGACGTGATCATATATAATCAACTTCCTTACAGCAAAAGGTGCACTACACGCAACCAGCACCCTACATCCAGAGGAAGAAAGGAAAGAAAAAAAAAGCATAGTCATGGTCAAAGGGAGACTACCAATTTGGTTAACCGCTCAATGGCTACTTTGCATACTCACACGACTCGACTGAGTAAACATGACCAATGAAATTGTGCTCTGCGTAATTACAAAATATGTATATGCGGGTTACCTATACTAAGTGAATTCTTCTGTTATAATAGTATATGGACCACGATACAGTGGTCTTTACTAATAGAGCAATTTTCTATAACCTTCAAGCGTGTGAGACGCCAGTAATTCTTTAGGTATATGTACACATGCAACGCATTCTAACCGAGTCTAAATGCGTGCATGCTTGATTGGTTATTGGGATAAAACACCTGTACACCAGGAAGACCCCCTTTGCCGACGCCATTTCCGAGCGTATAGTTAGCAATTTCGTTTAAATTTGCATGCGATGGACTTGCTGGGAACGACAGCCCGAATCCAGTCCAGATCGCGACCATAATTATAATAAAGAAAGCAAAAGATAACAAAGGACTTGCCCCTACTGGGCCTGTCATCGTATATGGTCAACCATTCATTTTAAATAGAATGCAGACCAGTTTTGCGCCTTCGAATGTGACTAACAATCTGGTTTCGCCCATATCGCTGATACGAGTATGCGTAATAAGTTTCCAAGAAGACGACACGCTAGCAACAAGTTTTTGATTATGTGCGTTGATGCTAGGTAATTATGATGAGTGTAATCGATCAGATTTTTATTGGCAACAAGCCGTAGGCCAAATGCCTATTGCACGCAGTTTGTTGTGTAACATTGGGATGAAATCTATTTCCATATAGTGGAACTTGTTTGGCAGGAATATATTTTTTTTTTCACATTAATTCGAAACGCGTCAGCATTATTGGGAATGAAAGCATAGAATTCCGTGCTTTTGCAAGGTCGTAATATACTTGTGATGACAAGTGTACCTTGCACTCAATTGACCCCTAGTCACATCTGCTAGTTGTTGTTTTTTTTTTTTTTGGTTTTTCATTCGCCATGGTCCATTGAAAACTAAGATTTGAGGCCTCGATTTGGTTTTATTTAAAATCGACTTCTTCGTCTTTATAAAATACATATTAACTTTTTTTTAGAAATCGCTTTTATATACATATATACACATAAGCAGTAAACTATATGGCATATGAACGAATGCAAAATGTTGTTATTTCTTAGAACCCTCTAAGATGTTGAATCCGTTCCTGTTCAAATTAGCAACCAAAGTGGCTTAATTTGGTTTCACCTTCATTCCTGCCCAGCACATATGTGCATGTTTACTTATACAAAGCGTCTGATAGCCTCCATTAAAATATCACTCCCCCACGTTCAAGCGTCAGTTTAAAGTCACACAACTCTCAAATATTCCCATCACCGGCAAACGGCGGCATCAAAGTCCAGTCTCGTAGACTAAACGAAACTTCTTCATTAATCCATCGTCAAAGTACACACGCGGGGCATTGTAATAAACGTAAAGCTTCACAAATCCTCGCTATCCCCTCTTTTAACACAAAAAACATCCAACGGTGGTGCGTTTCATAATATGCATCTTTCAACTGGCCCGCTGAATAAACATCAACGTTTCGAATAAAACTTAGCGCCACGCATCTTTAAGTTTTAAGAATTTCCTTGGCTTCTTTTTGCATTGTGCATTCTAATTCACCACGCATTGTCGATTGACTGTTTCATAGGTATATACTCGTACACACAGGATGGGGGAGAGTCATCTCACTTTCTAAATATTTTCAGAAACAACAACGAAAATAGATTCACCAAAGTTAATCTGGGAATTAAGTCAACAAGACTACGTGATTACCTACCGCCACTTTGTGTCTTATGAATAAACACTCGCACTGGTTTTTTATTCTGTGTAAACAGACAAGCTCAGCGTCTCTCGGGATCTAGAAAAACTAACAGACTTTCAAATGAACAAATATTTATACTAGCGTGCGAATATTTCGATTTAACTCTTGCCTGCCTCAAGTGAATTATTTTAAAAATACATTTTTCTTTCGAAAGAATTTGTTGTTTTTACTTCGAAAATTATCTAATATTATGTTCGCGAGTGTGACTAACAAGATGACCGAAGGCACCCGCTGCCGGCTGTTGTACGGGCATCGCAAAATTGCCCAGCTGACATGACTTGTTCTGCCTCTGGGAGTACAAGTTCTGTGCGAGTAGACATGAGCGGTATTCGGCTTGTCAAAAGTTTGAAAACAACAATTGTCAGTATAGTATTGTGTTATAGGGGTGGACGAGGTTTCCCTTTTCATGTTTCGATTTGTTTTTTTTTTTTTCTTGGCCCGAATTCAAGAGTGGACATAGCGAAGTGAAAAGGAAACAGGCATGGTTGCCTCTCATGTTGCAATATAGAGGCATAAATCACAAGGTGGAGGAAAAACGAAACAAATTTGTCCGATATGAAAGTGAGGTGTGTATTGGATGACCCATCACCCTGGGTATGTAGAAGAGGATTCCGACACGACCCTATAAATAAAACATTCAGTATCAGTATCAGTAGGTATGTTAGCATTATGCATATAAGTGAAATAGAAGCGACTCGATGTGAGCGGACCACTTGCGACTGTGAAATAAATAATATGTTGAATTGAGGCGAGGGGTTAACGTTTGGGTTAGAATGATTTACGCACCTGTAGGACGCTGCACGGAATACGAGATTTTAGATCGAGATGATGATGATGTTAAATAGATGAGTTCATTGTGGAATATTAGGAGATTAGAGTTCTATCAAGTTCCTTGGATGGGAGTTTTCATATTTCGGGAGAATTGGGTTGCTGTTGCAGATTTCTAACCACAATATTGTTTTGTCTTTTCTGATACTACTCATAGCGATTTAAGTTGCACTTAAAATCTTATATGTGACAGAAAAAGGAGCCCATAAGGTTTTTAAGTAGAACTTAAATCGCTATGAGTAGTATCAACAAACGGGCCTTAGTGCTTTGTGAGTTACTTTCATATATTTTACGTAAATCACTTGGACGGCGCACCTTCACTCAGTCACTTTTTGGATCAGCTTCTACTTCGTAAATCTTGCGAACAATTAGAGCAGGCAAACTCGAATTACACCAATTCGTCAGAGTAGCAGTGGTGTACAGCGCTCGTATAGAACAGTTCAAACGTCGCCAAAAGTGAAGCAACAAACGGACGAAAAAATAGCGACGCACTATTATAACTCTTTAATGTGCTTCCCAATAAGCGACACCTATGAGATGAAACCTACAACTGTGAAGGTAACGTTGATGCGACGATTGTGATGATATAAAGCCAAACATGGCTCTATGTTTAAGCTCTGTATTCCTACCGGATGAGTATGGGAAGTCCAAACGCGTTGCACTACCAAATCCACTTAACATTTTGTTTTATTATGTTTCGATTTTTTCTGCGGGCTTGATTGATTGGGTTTAAAAAGACTTCCAAACAACGTTCACTGTTGCAGTAAACAATCTTTGGTATATAGCCCAAACCGTGTTGTAAACTGTTACGCAAGCCTCTATATTGTGGATCATTGTTTGTTCCGCATCCGCACTCATATCTGCCTTCATTGAGCCGCATCTTTTGTTACAAAATTTGGTTAGATGACATGATCCGATCGGATTTTGTATATCTTTTCAGACCGCATTCATGTACCAAATTTTCCAACTACGCTGACATAGGTGCTAAGCTCTAATAGCATTTAAAATTTAATTTCAATGCCATCAAGGTAGAGAGTTTTAAGTTTTCTTGTAGGGGCGGTGCCACACCTTCTGGCCCGAAAACCTTCATGGAGCGTTCTTAACCTTTTAAAAGACATAATGGACCTACGCCCAGCATTTCACAACCATTGGTCTATGTGAGTTTTAACTGTAAAACGAATAGACTAAGGCCCGTTTTATTCACTCGAAGTTGAGCACAACTTGGGGATTTTTATATGGAAAACTCCACGAATTGTGTTCAACTTCGAGTGAATAAAATGGGCCTAAGTGACTAGTTTTCTGGGCTACTAAGCGAGGGGTTTCAGTCTCGACCACTCACCGAAAAAGCACAAGTTAATGTCTTTGCTTGAGTTAACTCTCGCAAATTTCTGATGACAAACATCGGAGGCTATACAACTGTTCTGAAAAAGCATCACAGTCAAACTTTCGGATTCGGCATAAAATTGAAGGTCCCAATAAATAAAAATCCACACAAACGAATAGCTGTAACAAGGGCCGACAGGAATTTGGGACCCTATTGGAAAGTAAAGAAAGATAATAACAAAATCATTTGTTTACAATGATTTTATATCAAAAGTTTTGTAAAATTTTGAGAAACAACGTGAGCACGGGTGTGCTAGTAGGTATAACTAAAATAAATTGAATAAAAATAATCCCATCGTAAATAATAAGCAATTTATATGAAGCTTTTAGTTTAAGATGAAGATTATTTAAATAAAACTTGTAATACCAATGATACGAATTTATAAGTAACACATATATGTTATGGAAAAATCTTAATTTTGTTAGAGGGTTCAGAGCAGCGTTGCCGTTTGGCCGTTGCCACAGGACCCTTTTTTGACCAATTATGAAAATGATCCCTTTTTCAGTTTAAGTGAGATTTTTTTCTTTATTGAACGAAAAAGAATGCAAACATTGAAAATAAGTTTGTTGAATAGTGTTTTATGTGGAGGTCCCTTTTGTTTGGCTCGGGATCCTTTTTAGTCCCCCTTTTGAAATTTTCAGTGGCAGCACTGGTTCAGAGGCTAAAATAATTTCCGCCAGGATATTCAGGCGCTCAAATATATTTTTTTTCAGCAGCAAAATAAATAAACAGTTTTTTTCTTAATGTTTAATATATGGAGTCGAAAAAAGAAGTTTATAAAAGAAGTATCTAAAGTTTTAATTAAAACACCTAGCTTAAAACAAAACGTAATTTTCAACTAAACTAATTTATTGGTCTTCAATATTTTTAGTGTATAAAAGAAATCTGAGTATCTAGGTTTGAATATAATTTTAAAATTCCGGCTCGGATAATAAATTAGTTGCACTTTTGAAGTATTTTTAAAAGTATAAAAATGCTTACCTACAGTTTAAATAAAAATACCAACAAATGATCTAGTGTCTTACGGTAAAGATGGTACAGCCTGTGACAAGCTAACTTGACTACGTATACGGACCTGCTGAGCCACGTCCTGCTTACCTTTATTTGTTAAGGTGCTATTCGCCTTAGCTTCGAAAGTAACACTTGTATTCCTTAAAAAGTGACAAAAATTGTCAGACAATGGCAAACACCCAAGACGAATCCACCCCATACATTAAGTGAACTCCTTAACCTCTTTACCTCGCTTCTGGTGTTCAGATTGTTTTGAATTCTGATAAATGACTTTCCGATGAATAATTATTGCCTTATATACAGCGATCACAATTCACAAGCAAATAATGACAGATAAGTTTATGACGAGCGACTGGCACTGGAGTAACCATGCGAAAAGCTGATTGACCACACATTCCCAATGCGCCTTTCTGCGCTCATTTATCTCAGTTGGCGCGCTCGGTGGCATGCATACACTTCAGGACTCGCAAACGACACACATCAATTTCACTGCATTTACATGGATTCATCGATGAAAAATCGATTGGCATCGTAAATTGATTCGATTGATTGATTGTTTCGAATTGGCGTGCCATCACCGACAACGCCGCTACCGCGTTCGTTTGTTTATGGACTTTTCAGCCAGCAATCGGCTGTGTATACAGCTAACAAAACACCTTGCGACTTCTACCTCCTACGTGTGCGTGTGCAGAATTCCTTGTCGAGTGGACCTCATTCCTCAGTGTATTTGTACATGGTTGAGAAAACGTGGAGTTATTCCATCATTAAACTGGTTGTCTGAAGTCTGGCAGTGCTCTGAATGGAAACGGTCCTGGAACGAAGCCCTATAATTAAGGTGGTCATTCCATCAATTACCGGCGCGATATCATACTCTCTCTTCATTTGGTTGGTGTTTGTGCTCGCGTTATTTGTTCGAAATGTACTCGTCGGGCGGTGTGTGTTTTCGAAATTAAAAAATCATTAATTACCCTCTACGAGATGGGATTCATTAAATTTTCAAGAACCGCGTTGACAAGTACACCCCTTTTGGCGTACAACTTTCCAACGGTGTAATAATTGTAATTACTTGACTTCTGTTTTCGAAAACCTATCTACGAGTACCTACCCACCCTCGTTTGTGAATAGTCGGATGCGATTCGTTTCGGGAAATTTCCGGGGGATGTTTCTATGTAATACAGAGTCCTGCTTATGCCTTTGGAGTGGCTTTTGTTTACATGGATATCCGTGGAGAGGGTGTGCTGTTGATGGGGGAATGCTTTGTTGGAAATTGGGCAGAGACAAATAATCTTAGTGTTAATTATTTGATTTGTTTTTATTTAATTGGAGTTTTGGGAGCAACAACTGGGCGCTGGGATTTCATCGAGCCAATGGCAAGATAATGGAATTTATTATGCATCCCTGAAGTGAAAAGAGACTGGGATAAGGGCATTTTGAGTTATTGCCCTTTGCCTTGAATGGGAGGTAGAGTGTGTATTTCGTGGCAGTTCATTGGAAATAAATCGGTCTAGCAGCTTGCGAAGCATTTTTGAGTTGTGTCGTTTCATTCTGAAGCTTTTCGATTATTCTGCAAAACAGAAATTTTAGATTAAAACAAAAATGAAAAGAATTGAAGCAATAGGTCCTTATAGAACCATTTCTTTCTGTTTCTGTGAATTTTTAAACTAAAGGAAAACTTCAACTTCATGGGAATAACGAACAAGAGACATGGGAAACACTTCCAGGTCAATTATTTTGTAAACATTTTGACAGACGGTTCTAGGAAGTAGGTAGTAGCTAAATAAACCAACAGGTATTACGATTATTTGTGCTTTGCCAAGGGCTGCACTCTTAAACTCCTCGCTCCTTAGTTTAGCGCACTTGCCATTTTGCCACTGCACCATTTATCGAGCACTCTGTGGCTACTTCCACCCTCCTGTCGCAATGACGGATGGCATCCATGCCATGTGAAGCTGATCGAATGTGCTGATCAAAGTTCTGCGGACCTGTTTAAAATAGCAGTTTCGTCGCTGGGTGAAATGTGGAAATAGGTCCAGCTCGAGGTCGTAAGCAGGAAAGAAACTCCTAGCAGAACTCGAACTTAATAGGGCAAGCAATCCTCATCTTCCGACAACCAAATGGAAGATTGAAAGGCTGGAGGAACCTAAAGGGGACAGAAGATCTGCGTTATTGTGATCAATACAGTCTCTGGGTCTTCAGGCTTCATTTAAAGGACTAATCAGCTACGGTCTCGGAGCTAGTAATCGTAGGGTATACAGGAAGGATGAGAAAGACCCTGCCAAGGAGAGAGTGCAGACACTCTCACACTTAATTATTTGATTTGTTTTTATTTAATTGGAGTTTTGGGAGCAACAACTGGGCGCTGGGATTTCATCGAGCCAATGGCAAGATAATGGAATTTATTATGCATCCCTGAAGTGAAAAGAGACTGGGATAAGGGCATTTTGAGTTATTGCCTTGAATGGAAGGTAGAGTGTGTATTTCGTGGCAGTTCATGGAAATAAATCGATCTAGCTGCTTGCGAAGCATTTTTGAGTTGTGTCTTTTCATTCTGAAGCTTTTCGATTATTCTGCAAAACAGAAATTTTAGATTAAAACAAAAATTAAAAGAATTGAAGCAATAGGTCCTTATAGAACCATTTCTTTCTGTTTCTGTGAATTTTTAAACTAAAGGGAAACTTCAACTTCATGGGAATAACGAACAAGTGACATGGGAAACACTTTCAGGTCAATTATTTTGTAAAAATTTTGACAGACGGTTCTAGAAAGTAGGTAGTAGCTAAATAAACCAACAGGTATTACGATTATTTGTGCTTTGCCAAGGGCTGCACTCTTAAACTCCTCGCTCCTTAGTTTAGCGCACTTGCCATTTTGCCACTGCATCATTTATCGAGCACTCTGTGGCTACTTCCACCCTCCTGTCGCAATGACGGATGGCATCCATGCCATGTGAAGCTGATCGAATGTGCTGATCAAAGTTCTGCGGACCTGTTTAAAATAGCAGTTTCGTCGCTGGGTGAAATGTGGAAATAGGTCCAGCTCGAGGTCGTAAGCAGGAAAGAAACTCCTAGCAGAACTCGAACTTAATAGGGCAAGCAATCCTCATCTTCCGACAACCAAATGGAAGATTGAAAGGCTGGAGGAACCTAAAGGGGACAGAAGATCTGCGTTATTGTGATCAATACAGTCTCTGGGTCTTCAGGCTTCATTTAAAGGACTAATCAGCTACGGTCTCGGAGCTAGTAATCGTAGGGTATACAGGAAGGATGAGAAAGACCCTGCCAAGGAGAGAGTGCAGACACCAGACACAGCGTGAAATTGGACTGTTGAGCATACCACACAGTTTGTAAAAAGTCTGTGACACTTATGCTGGGCATGATCAGCGAAAGAAGCCTGTATATCTCAGAGGTTCACAAACTTTGTCATTGTTCAGGGGCATATATCACAAAGCAACAGGTTCTTATAAAAGAAAAGTTTTTCAGAAGAAACATTTTAAGATACGGCACACTATCAAAATGATTGCTGCTTTGTGTTAAACGCCCTATGTTTGGTCTTGGGAATCTCCCAGCCATATACCTCCTGTGAAGATGAACTTTCGGCGGTCCAAGTAGCACAAAGTAGAACTGACTATAGCGACGATAAGCGAGCGAAAATCAAATGCAAATTCTGTGCTTCACAAATTCTTTAGGGAACTTTGCCCAAAACTTGCAGATTTATCCAAGACCGTCGTAGACCCTGGTGTGACTAATAACACATCTTAGAATTTCATCTCTTTCTAAATCAAGCAATTTATTAACGGATCTAATCAGTAGGCGCAAATTCGACACTCTTACACTGTAGGCGGTTAGTGTAGGTCTATGCCCCTACGCCTTTGTCAAACAAATAGAGCCAAGGAAAAAAAAATTAAACACCACGTTGTGGGTTCGGGCCAACCCCCAATGAATCACATCATGATAACTCAAATTGCAAAATAAACGCATTGCACATTTATGAAATTAAAATAAAGTTTCGCTTATGCGGCGCATCCTACAGGAAAGACTATAAAAATAAAACTCCTTCAAGAAGCTGATTTCATTTAATACCCCATTAAGCGAATGCGGTTGCGTGTGGGTTTCCGGTTTCAAAAAACAACAACCATCACAAAAACATTGGAGAAAAAAAAAAACGAAATTCTTAAAATTCAATATGGCTCCTATATGAGACTCATGAGCCGGCAAGAGTATCTCAGCAAAACAAGCGAACCAAACAACTTGTTTCAAAGTAAATAAAAGAAAACAACTAAGAAAGGAGAAAAAAAGAAAAAATGCGTGCGCCTTTCAACGAAATTAAAAGGTTCTTCAGTGTTGCTCTCTATGCTTCATCCATCCTCATCTACCTTTTGTGGAGTGCATCACAGCCGCATACAGATACAGATACAGACATACAATAGCAGCAACACTACGGCATTTAATTCGCGCACACACAAGGTTTCCCGCCTTTAATGAACCGCGAAGTGAATCAAAGTTATCGCCCATAAGCTCCCAAATGAGTTACACGACATTGCCGGGGCTGCAGACGAGCCGGACGTAGTGTTCCCTGTCTATATGCAGCGCAAGATCACGATGTCTGTGCGCGGCGCGGCAACGGCGGCGTGTATGCCTATTATTCTCAGAGGAGGATCTTCCCTGTTCTGCTCTCCATCTCCATCCATTTTCGTCTTCTAAAACTCTCATTTGCGCTTAAGGATATTGTGATTGTGATATGAGTTGCAGTCGCGCAGTCATCCCAGCTTTACTCGTTTTACTCCACAACTGCAGTACTTTGTATGCCAAGATGCGGAGAGTATTATTATAACATATCGAGACCGGGAGTGTGCGAACAAATTGCAATTGTTGGCCGGCATTGTTCGCGGCCTCGAAAGTAATTTGCTTTTCGATGGAGCAGAATTTACGATGCCTTGGAGAGTGTGTGCGGGCGAGCGCGCGCGCGCGCAGCTCATGCATGGGACATGGGACTCTGCATAGCACAACCGACACTATCACCATGTGCAACTTTTGCAAATTAACGAGTACCAGAGGCACCCGGGGGTGGAGGCTCGCGTCGTCTTGGCCAGTTTCCAATCCTCTGCCATAGCTTTGGTGTTGCGTTAATTTCGATTCAATGCTATGGGTGTAGGCCAGGCGTACGGCTATGCTGCTGTATAGGTATAGCTGATCGGCATGACCGGCACGTAGTAGTAGTGTTTGTTGCTGTTGGTGTTGTTGTTGTTGTTGCTGGTTCATTAATAATTCCCAATCCCATTTCGAATCGTGTCCGATTTGAGTCGGTTGGGGGATTTCCAACAAGTAGTACACCAGTGTACCAACGCTGCATAGAAATTCGATTTGTGTAATGAACACTGATGTCGAGTATAGTATCTATTAGGTATGTGGAGTCCATTTCTGAAATTGCCATGAAAAACTGCAAGTGGTGGTGTATCTGTGTATCCCTTACGTTTGCTATGAACTGACGACGATGAAGACAGTTGATAAATATCCGTGAGGAGATATTTTGACTTAAAGTAGAATTTATTTCTTTATTTCCAATATGGCAGAAGGTCCTACCTTTATAGGGTAGGTATGGGCGAAAATGATGTGAAGTGAATGTGTTCAGTTTATGCCATGCAGTATCCTGCTGGGATAAAAAGATACTTGCTGCATTTGTGTGGTTTTAAAGAAGGAGAAAGTGTCCCTTCGCATTGTCGGGAGTTGTTTAATGTTGTTGCGGTGTCTTCCGTGTGTGGGAAATACACCCAGGTTCCTCATTATGCTGCAATCAGTCTCAGATTGCATTTGGAATTGTTTGTCATACTTTCCTTTCTCGATGCAATTTAAACATTTAGTATTTTTGTATGTGAGGTCATCATATAGGGAGAGGCACTTAAATTCTGACCCTTCTCGTGCAATCTTCGCAAATGGCAGCTCTTTTCTTTTCCATAATCACATAACTTGGCACTTTCAAATGCAAAAAGTTCCCGAAAGTTTCGGAAGAAGGCCAATGTTTTTAATTTAGGTGTCAATATCGTGGTTTTTGAAGGGTTACAAGTCTCCCAAAAGAGGTTATAGCAAATCATGGATATCTGTCGTGTGACATAACTATGCCAGGGACATCTACCGTTCACTGACAAAATGCTTTCTCCCGGTAGAAATTATTTCTAGGACAAATCAAGGCAAGTGGATCTCGGCTTCATGTTTTACGTATTGCATTGAGGTTCACATTCGAAGTTGATTGAGGTCGCATTGTACCTTCCTATCGAAGTGGAAGAGAGTTCTGACGACCAATCACTCTAAAGATTATTTTCTTCTTAGACGGTGCACAGATCGTTTAATGTTAAATCTTTTCCTTTACAGCAGAAAATCTCTCGAAGGACTTTGGGTTCGAATCGACAAGTAATGATAAGTTCATTTACCTTCGCTTTTGCCTCATAGAGCAAGACTAATCAAAATTCAAAGTGATATGCGACTTTGGTTGGTGTCTAATGTTGTGCTAAATGAAGACAAAGTTCCCAATAAACTCAAGGTATATTCTAACGTTCTTCCCGCTTGATCGATGGTATACCTATTGACCTCTTTTTTGAGATCATGTAACCATGCGTCAATATTTTCAAACGCTCCAGTGAAATCACGCATCAGGGCTAAAAACATACAGATGAGGTCCAGTCTTATGAGAAACAAAAAAATCATCGCATCCCTCAAAAATGTATATAAAAATGTTATCTTCAATGACAAATATTCTGAGTCAGTCAATCAGAAGGGCAGACAGCTTTTGGTGTTTACAATTGAAGAAGTCCTATGCGCTATGCCTCTGTAGTTGCAGAGCAGAAAATCTCCTTTCTTTAGATAAAACAATAACAGAAAATGTGTTCTCCCATAATGAGTTGGTATTTGCATCCTACAAAGCTCGGCTGCTGATCCGTTCGGTCGGTATTTCCCTTTGGTATGTACTCGTAGCTATAGCCTCAATGGTCGAAACGACATCGATTCAAGTCCATCACTTTCACCATCTAGCGGTGAATGGTTATTGGTTCGTCATCAACATCACTAAGCGACCTGCAGAAGTGAATTAAAGCGCTATTTAATAGTTTTGAATGTATGTTGTGTGTTTAAGGAATTAAATAAAGAATACCTACCCGCCTGAGGATGTTGGCAAAGGAGCCGACGAAACGTAGGGTGCAACTATGAAAAGTGTTTTAATTGCATAAAAAATATCATAAGCTGAATTTCAACACAATTTAAATAATAACAAACATTTTTCGAAATACAAAATATCAGTGAATTCATTATCTTTCTTGCGAAGAAACTGTTCTTTTCTCTTTGAGCTCGATAGTTGCTCCTTACCTTCTAAGCAGCTTTGCCTTTTCAAAGCGGGTAGGTACTTATTTGGATCCATTTGCTTGCCGACAAAATTCATCAAATCAAGGGTTCGTACGGGGTTGAAACTCTGCACGTAGGTTGAAGCTTTTATTTTGGTAGGTATCTTCCCCCCGATACCACTGGCCCTCGGCTGGGCTCCATAGGAATTGGCGGTTGGAAACCCTGAAGTGATTCTATTCATTCGAGGTAATTCCCTTTCCCGGGAGTAGTTTCTTCCAGGCATTGGACTAAAGGATGCATTCTTACCTACTTTAGCATGCTGAGGACATTGCTCATTTTTCGTTAAAGATCTTGTATGAGCCCACTTTAGTTAGCAGTCTTTTTCCATTTTGGTGGTATTAGTGCATAAGTCTGATGTGAACAAAGTCAGCTAAAACACTTACTGATATAAGGCGTTCAAATGCGCAGATTCAGTGACTTCTTGAATAAATCTGCCGCTTATTTAAAGCCAGTTCGAAAACAAGTAAGTGTCTCTTCTATTGCTCTCAGGAATCGCTACCTTTCTTTGCATACTGGCAACATACTTATCCTTGATGCCAGTTATGTAACAGTAAGATTTTCTTGGCTACATTCGGTAAACATTTTTGTGAACGAACGAACAGTCACTCCGTTGCCATATTTCTGTTGTACGGCGTCAACGGTGTAGCCATATCTGTTTACGTTTTCAACTGTATACTTGTGGAAGATAACCTGATCCACCAATCAAACTTTGCAAAGCAAGCACACTGAACAGGAACATGATGATAAAATGTTGTCTCGATCAACTGCGCTCTTGCTTAAACCTCTGGAACTATATAGAGAACTTGCCTGGCCTAATTTAAGAGGGTACGTAGATAATCTGCTTGGAATACTTTCTCGTTACAGCTGCTTACTCAATTTTACGAATATTTAAACACGTTGATAAGTATACACACAACAACCGAGACCGACCTCATTAGTCTTCACACGAACTGCTGGGGGTACCCTCAAAATTAATTGAAAACCATCCCAATCCTGCTAGACGTCAACCAGACTGCGCCACGAATACGAACCAACCCTTTTCTCACCTCAACTGTGAGTGTGAGTGTCGCACTCGAGTTTCTCATGTCACACATACATAAATGTATGTACCTACAGTTCCTAACAAATCGAAGAAGATTATAAATGACATCAAGTCCTCAAAGTATGCACTGCCATGGGGTTGCATTAGAAGGACGATAGCACATCACTGTACAATAGCACATTCATCATTCATCCGATGCAAAGAACCGACGGAGTCGTACCAGTGGCCACCTAATGCGAATGAAAATTCCTTCCTCCTTCCTCTTTCGAGTGGGACAGGTTCTGCCGTTGCCGGCCAATGTGCAAAGAGAAAGTGTGCTGTAATTTTCCGTCTGCCTGTCGGGTTTAATATTTTGTCAAGAGTCCATCTGATGCGATGGAACTGTCAAATTGAGTGAAAAACAATTTCGAAAGAAACTTGCTACGATACCTACCCGAGCTAATATTTCTTCTTTTCCATTAAGCTGCCAGGAAGGAACGTCCTTTTGGACGTTGCCACGAGTATATATATCTATCTGCTCACATATATCCATTGACCTTGCTACTCTTGAGGTGCGATGAAGAAATCGATTTCCTGTTCAGCATTTAGCATTTAAAGCCGCCAGTTGCTGTGGTTGAGAAACACATTTAACACTGTCCATGGCATCAGCACAATGTTACTTATCGGACCGCACAAAGGCGGCCAGTCGCCGCCAAGCGTCATGTTCCCAATTCATCTCGGCTTTCACCGATGCCATAAGAATTAATAATTCTGCTCGTTTTGTATCGAATCTGTGCGGCTAGAAGGGCCTCTTTGGCGCACACAATATGACAATTCGTTCGTCGTCGTTCAATAGGCGAAAAGAATTCGACGATGATCGTGCAATGTAGCCCGTCAGCGTACGGAACAGACAACTAACACGCTCGGAAATTTTATGTCACTGTCCCTTAGGAGAGGAGGCGACCGGGGCTGCCGGCGTAGAGGGCCATCCACCGCTCTGTCAAAATCATCGAAAGATCAAGTGATGATTATGTGCACACCACGATGTGACAAAAAAGTCGGACCGATCGGCGGGCGGCTAGCGGTCGGAGGCACAGATCGCACCAACAGTCTCAAAACTATGCAAAGTATCTTTCTATGTCAATGCGGAGTACGAAACATTCTTTTCCTTTGACATCTATTTTCCTCTCTCTCATTTCTGGGAATGTGTTCACAGCGACGACGGCGACGACTGCGACAACGACGACGATGAACACAACCACCTGACGTTTTATGTCACTTGTGTTTGAACTGTGTGTTTGACAGCGTCAATGTCCATTTAAAGCATTTTACAACTTTGTCCTCATTTTGTGTTGTCGCGTTTGGGTTGCTGTTTTTTTTTTTTTTTTTATTTGTTTGGTCTGATCACCAAGAACGATGATGATGATGAGATGCGCGCTCACAGATATATCCATACATAAACACAAGTCTCTCACGAGTGTACAAAAGTCTGGATGTCAAACTTTTGTCGAGAGATGTTAGCTACAGTCTTTTGTTCCATATTGGAGAATGGAGAGTACTACTCCCCGTACTCGTACAATATGCAAAAACTGTGTCTCCGGCTGGCATGTTGTGCCATAAGGATATGGATTTATAAACTTGCACACGGGTGCCTGTGCAAATTTGAATATTATATCTTATTCTGTAATGGACAATGGGGTGAGCGTAGTGATTTTTAAAATGGCAAAGGGTATTATAGTGCCGCATGACAGTGACATGAAATTCGCAATTCAAATTATCCTGGTGGGTTTCATTCAGAGGCAAAACAGATCAGACGGGCAGTCATCGTTGTAATGTCGCTGAGGTCTGTCGATCGGTGAGAGATTCCTTGGATCTTGGATGTATGGACAGGTTGGAGTGGCCCTAGAGCAGCACAAGTTGCAGTCAGATGAGGCATAATACGGACGTGCGATTAGCATATCGAAGTGGATTTTCAATGCAAATTTCTTCGAGTGAGGGATCTTGTCTATATGTGCGACTGTGAGGGATGTCCGCGTCGAGGAGATTGCATAAAAATTAGTGTAGGTCAGGGAGTGCCCAAGCGATGAAGGGGATTTTTTTTATTTTTATTTCTTGAAGCTAACTTTGGCCCCACTGAGCATAATATGCAGTTTGACACAAGCGAGTGGGGCTCAAAGTCAGGTAAGGCTCCAGTGAGTTGGGCAGGGCTTTATCTAAATACTTTCATAGTTGTGCACCCGAAAGTAGCTTGAAGTTATTTTCCATTTTAAACGGCCGAATTAGAAAGAGAATTTACCTTCGGGGGCTGAGCTCAAGACACTGGTTGGCATCCATTTGATCTTCATATCCTATCCTGTCAAAGTATCCACCCATGGCTCTCTGGCTAGGCCGATGAAAATATAAAGCTTGTTCGTCATTATAAATAGTCTCCTCCCAATCCCATCAACAATGCTTCCGAGATCTAATATCATGCAAGAAAATTTTTCTTTCAAAACTACAGAGGTATCTTTGACCTACATTAAAACGATTTTGGGTACCTGCAAACGGGCTATGACAAAGGTAGTTTACAGGGACTCGTTTGTAGAGGCTTGCTAAGAGGATGCCTTCTCGGTGGGATGAAATATAGGATGGCGAGAGTTAATTTCAGATGATACCACAGCCGATATGGACAAAAACCCCAAGCAACCTCAGAGTTAAAGCTGTATATTGCGCTATTCTGTCCAATTGGTCTGGGTAGGGTGTCCCTTTTCGTTCATATCATGTTTACTGTTTAGTCAGTTTAATTGTCTCGTATGTAGATGGCCGCGTAGGCGCAGTGGCTTATTGGTTTGTGTATTGGACTACTAAGCGAGGGGTCCCAGGTTGGAACTCCGCAAAAAACCAAATTCCAACTCAGGGTTTTTTACACTGCGCCACCTTTCGCGAACGTCTGACAAACATCCGAGAGTATAACTGTCTTGAAAGAGCTTCTCAATCGGCCATTTGGAATCGGCATAAAATAGTAGATTCCTTCAATTCTTTCCACCTATGAAATCTCACATAAAACGAATGGTTGTGAGAAGCTAGGCCTAGGGTTCCTACGGACCTGTTGCGCCAATTTTTATTTATCTTTTATGCAGATGGCCCCACAGTCCGATGCAGACATGAGGCAATATACGACTCCCCAATTGACGTTTAATTAAGCAAACTGCCCCCATACTCCCCAATTGACGTGTAATTAAGCAAACTGCCCCCATAGTTCCGCATTCCAAGTTGCTTGAGGTTTCTCTTGCACTTGTGCGTATAAGGTCTTCGTCTCGTGCGTCGTTCCTCTAATCGCGTTAACCCTCGTAATGCTCAACCTATTGTTGCCGTTTGTGTTCTAACATTTATTTCAGTACCACCGTATGCAAGGAATGGACTTTGAAAATATCGTGGCTGTGGGGTTGGTTTTTAATAGGTTTCAGGTTTGACGGAACAATACTTTTTCCTTTTATTGCTAGCTGCTGCTGAAAATTTGACAACCAACCTACTATAGGTAGGTACTTATCAATTCCTTCAAGCCCGTGGATCTTGCATCCATATGTAAGACCTAACACGTCACTTGTTCAAAGGCTATGCCTACACCCCATCTGCAGTAACTATTTAAAGTCGAACTTCTATGCTGAGAGGGAAATGTCAACTTGACTATCCCCCACAATCCACGAGCGACCTACATTTCTAACCGCACAAACTTGGGTACAGGTTAGTGAGCCTTTAAAGCACGATATCCCATGAACCACTGTGCAAATATTGATTTTCTGTTCCAGCGACTATCCATCAACTCAAATGTCAATCACCCCCAGAGCATATTTCGACCAAAAAATTCAACAATACTCCAACAAATGGGCCAAAAGTTAAGAATTAAACTTTTCTCTTCGCCAGAGACATAACAAACCGCATCCACTACCACTTCTCCCCATAAGAGGAGTGAGATCCTGATAACATTGGCTGGCTGACTGTGATGTTCACTTAACAAACCGTGGTTAACTGTTACGCCCCAGCATACACAATAGAATTACCATCGAGGTCGACCCCAAGTGCACAACCTAAACAAGGAGTATTTTTGACGTGTCGAAAAGTAATTTAGTTGCGAGCAATCTCCGTTGCATGGGCGAATATACAGCCCAAGAGGGTGAAGTAAAACCCCCCATCAGAGTACCTTATATGATGAGCATGCCAAGAAATTGTTCATTTTTCATAAAGAAGACAAAAAGAAAACTAAACTTCAACAGACAATAGAAGGCAGCGCATCAAGCTGCCATTCAGCAATGATGAGAAAATTGACAAATGTTTTTTTTTCGCGAACGACACCACCATCAATCGTGCCACAGGAATCATCTTTTTCCGAGCGGAGTGCTAAACGTCTTTATGGGTCACCGTCAGCGTCGCCAACATCGAAGTGACAGAATTTTTCCCCAATCAGGAAAACCATTGAAATTCATATTTTGCCGGCAAATGTTCACCACAACCATGACAGACATGTGTGTGCATTGTCCGCCACAGCAGAGACCCAGTGTACAGGGCACACGTTGTCCGCAAAACAGGAATCCTTCGTAGAAATATTAATGATCCGTGGTGCGATAATCTTTTACGAAAACATGATTCTTCCAGATGAAGTGAGATACTCGCTGTTGCTGGGATGTACCGTGTACCCGTGTAAATGAGCCAAGACGGCGACTTTATTTTTAATTAAACAAAACAATAGCAGTTCTTGTAAAGAGTGCGCATTTGCCCGTTGACTGTTGCCTGTTGCATTTAAATATAAATTAGTTGTTCAAATCTGCATACAACTGTACGTGGCTAGAGAGGGAGCGCTCGCAACCGAATTGATGCGAACGTGATCATGATAAAGATGACATATGAAGCGTCTGACAAATGATCAGTACATCCGATTGTGACAAGTTACCTGTTGTTATGAAAAATGCTTCTACAGTCAATTTGTCAGATATTTAAATAAAGTAATTTACAATCGTCAATGTGCACGAAACGACGACATGACACTTTCGCAATGAGGCAAGCTAGCTGGGTGGGCCGCCTGGGCTTGGACAGTGCACATGCGCGCACATCTGGATTCCGCCTTTGACGGGGAAAACAAGGTCAAGTATTTTGATTTCTAATCTGATGTCATTTGCAAGGAGGCTTCGAAGAACGTGGCAAGTTGCAGGAATAGCGACGGATTATGTTTGTTACCAATCTTGATGGGGAAACGAACACAGGGTAGTTTAAGCTTGAGCGACATTGCGATCGGATTGGAACTGGTATAATGTCGCTATGATGTGATGTGGGAAGTTTGTCTAACTTTGGTCCGATTTCGACACGAGTTGGAGTTGGAGTAACTTCTGGTTGATCGTTAAGCTTACAATGGAGGGGTTTACTTGTTTTAAGAGAAATATTCAACTGTAGCTTATAATAGTGCTAGAAGTTTGAACAGTTAACACCCAAAAGGCATAGATCGTGAGTTTGATTTTGGATGACGGAACCGTGCAAAACAGCTGACATGGACCTGGGGAGTGGCATTTTAATAAATATTGACATGAATGAAGAATGTACAAGGTGTGTACAAGGCTGTGTTTTGTTAGCGCAACTCAGGTGTTTTAGTTTAATTTCACTCAGCTGTCAAATATAGGTTCCTCATGCGTTTGGCGTATTTTAGTAAAAGGACTTCTTTTCCATATATCAACGGGCAAGGAACAATTTTTCGAAAGCACTGCCCTATGTCCTCCTCTTTGTCACAAGCAGTCCTTCTGTCTAATTTCAGATCAGTTGAAGAGGTGTGCGAGCAGGACAAACAACAATTTTTTTTCGACAAATAAGTACCACGTGTGAAATACCAACTTTTTTCAATGACATCCTTTCCTTACCACCGAAAGTTGTGACTGCGACCGAGGAAAGACGAAGCAAGAACACACAAAGTCGATCCAACCTCATCCTTATTGCGCGGGTGTACCTTTGGTTTTGGCCAGATTTCCTCCCGTCGCGTCGACCCAAAAAAAAAAACCCTAAGTCTGGGGAGAACTGGCAACGCTGAATGCGAATGCTAGCTTCAAAGTTCCAAGCACATACATCTTATGAATGAATAGTCTTGTGACTAAGCGCTGGGAGAATTGTCATTCAACTACGCATATTTAAGACGAATTCGAAAAAACGTTGGTATATGGGTTGTCTTATCTCCGAAAACGATCCCAAGGTCAAATACATAACTCTTTGGATAGCGTGTTGGGTGCTGCCAGCATTGTCGTGTTTTTGGTCTTAGAGGGCCCAGCCAGCCTTCTTCTCTGAGAGTTTTGCCTCAGCCGTACCCCTCACACAATTGATAATGGCAAAAATTGCTATAATTCGGTCTTTGCACACAAAAATTCAGCTTTTCGAAATTCGCATTTTTTTTAAATTCTGCTTTTCAAATTTAAAGCAATAAAATATATATGCTTATTCTGTTTTGTTTGTCAGCTAAATAAAAATAAATTGAAAAGCTATTTCAATTCAATTATATTTGCATAAAATTTAAATTAAAAAAAAAAGGAAATAAAATATTGAAAGTATAAAAGAAAACTGCATTACGTCTACTAAAAAATGGGACATTTAATTAAGAAAAATATGAATTAAGATAAGACAAGTTAAAAATTTAAAGAAATGAAAATTTGAAGTGAAAAAAGAATAAATAAAATATTCTCTACAAATCTCAACAGAATTTTGTAAAGCAAATTTAAAAAAAAAATTACAAAAGCTGAATTTTGGAAACAGAATTTTGGGAAGCAGCATTTTTTAAAAGGAATTTTGACCCCAACCCCCATATACGGTTGTCTCTTGATTGTTGTTCTATCCAGATGCAGCCATATCCAAGAATAAGTAGAGCGCTCCTTGTAGTTTGCTGGTAAGGGCCCTCTGTCTAACCTCCAGTTTTTAGCTTTTTGTTCAATTTATAAAATGAGATCGTTTTCCGCTCATTTCCCACGCTGTTGCTTGGGTTGATTACGCTTGCTCTTGCAGCGTTATACCCAAATTTAAATAACTTCAAGCACTTGCTCGTGCCTACTTACACCCAACTGGCAATCTCTTAGAAGTGCGTAGAAAACTTTGAACAACCACTATTCCATCACATCCAAAATTTGTAACATTAATCGCATTCTTGTATAAATTATTGCAAAGTTATCTAAAATTAGTTGAAATAAATTAAATAGATAAATGAATTTCGACAAAGATCGTCTTCGAAACTCAAATTAGAAAACTCAACTGCGAACCGTGACGTAAAGGTATGGGTATACAATATACATCCGATTCGCACGCTTTCTCAGTCATCTCAGCAGAGCAATTTATATTGAAAGTGATCCGCTCGACCTCAGCAATAATCTCCATTAACAATTGCAATTAACAACAGGCGTATACACCGCAAACTCCCATCCAAGCGCAACTTTATGTCAAACTCCGACTCCGCACTTTATCATCGCATAACCCATGCCCTATCAGCACCACCTTTATATAGCCGATTTTATATTAAAAGACATTTAATAGATATTTCTTTGAAAATAACTAAATTTTCATTTGCCGCGCACTGACCATTAATCATTTTCCAAATAAAATGGTATCAGCAGCGCACTGCGGCGGCTGTGCCCCTCTCGCGCGGTCGCGTTGCGATTTAGACGAACTTCCATTTTGCGACTATGGTGCGCTCGGTGTCCTCTGGTGCTGGTGGTGGAGAGAAACAGCAAGCAATCGGTATGATTTGTGGCAACCATTTAGAAAATCGTGTTCAAAGTTAATGAAATTGTAATTGAGTAACAACTGCGCATACCTGCATGCTATGGCTGCATTTTCTTGCACCAGATATTTTCTTCTTTCATGCGATTTTCTTTGAGTTGGTTTGGTATATATGTCTCTTTCGTAGTGTCTCAGTCTCAGCCGGGTGGATGGCACAAAGCAACACGCGGAGCGAGGGGGATATTCTGTTTGCACTCGATCACTTGCCATTTGTATAGATCAGTGCACGCGCGGTTCATCGTTCGGCACCCTTCTGTGTGTGTCCCTCTGCTGACTGCTGGTGCATATTTTTTTTTTTTTCACTTTTTTGTAGCTTTAATTTGAAAATATCAACGGTTGTTCTCGAGTCGGTGGTGGTGATCTTCAATGGAGCTTAATATTTTTCTCAATTCACATCGCGATAGCGTCTTGATTAAGCTGAATTGGTTTCGTATTTTTCAAACGTCAATAGACGATTAGTCAAATGTTTCTCAAATGCAGTCATGTGGAAAATCTTAGTCTCAGTGGAAAAATTAGTCGGGAAAACTTCGCACAGCACTTGGGTACAGCTGAGGGGACATTCTTTTCACTTGCAGTCCCCTTGTATTCAAATTGGAGGAGCGCGAGCGAGGGCAGTTCCTCGAAATAACCGCATCTTGTGTTGGTTTGAATTCAATCCCACTTAATTACAGCTAATTAATTACGTGTCATTCAGGCTGTGCCCTCCCATTGATTCATTTGTTTTTATCCGGCAAATACATATGCACTGAGGAGAAACATTTTTTTTCTTTTTTCAAACTCACAGGCAGATTCAAATGGAAAAGTCACAGCAAACCAGTGAAGGGAGAAAGTTGTCAGTATGGGGATCTTATTTTGAGATTTTAAGCAGAACGCGTTGATTTATTGTTTATGTCCATTTGTTGTTTAATAGCGAATCAACTTATTTAATAGCCAGATATGTTTGAGTTTGCTCTGAACCGGCGATAAACTGCAAAGCATATCCTTCGTTTTTGAAGGGATCTTTGTAAAATTTGATGTGCTAACTGCTAAGTGCGGGGTTTTCAATTATCAAAATAAACTTTTTGGGAGACAGAGCCATTTAATTGAGTTAATGGACTGCGTTCTGCCCTCCATTGAACAATGAGATTGTCTATTGGAAATCTTCGCGGTCGGCGAGTAGCTATAGCTTTGTGGGTATTCGAAGAGCGACCTGTTATGTATGAAGATCTGTCACATGTAAGACCGTCGCAAAGTCAAAATCTGGTACGACGTAACTAGAAAACCGGGCCACTTTTAGTTAAATTGGTTTGCTTGAATCCTGGACACTACAAAACAATAATTTATTGGCAAAAGATTTTTTAAAATTCACTCAAAATACCCTCAAACGATCTTAAATGTGCATCAGCACTGGTTTCGGCTAGAAGACCGGTTTTATCTGTGTGACATGAAATTTAAAAATAAAAATTCTAAATGTAAATATTTTGGTGGGATGCGGTGAAACAAGTTGCAGCAATAAAGTAAATTTGCCTTTTGATAAGGTTCAAAATGCTTTATCTCAGAGCCGAATTTCTTTGACAATTTAAGGTTTCAAAGCCCAATCGACTGGAAACTTTCAGTATAAGCCAGATAAATACAGTCTGAAGTCAAAGAGTGTATCTGGGCTTCATAGTTAGCGGCATTACAAACCCACCTATCCGAAAGGATTCTGAAGCTATAGTTGCTATCCTGAGGACATAACTTTGAATCATTTTGGAAAATATCTGTTGGTTTTCGGTTACCTACTAGATTTAGCAACTTTCGCTAGAGAGCAAGTCACGAAAGTCATGTAACCAATGTGGACTATTTTTTTTTTTTTTTATATTAAACTCGAGGGCTACACGGACGACGGGCCCTAGAAGTTCGCTCATTGAACCAGCTTTTCTGATGAGACTCAGTAAATCTGCAGGGCTATGTGAATCAATCCCTACCATGGTGGAAAGTGAATGCGCCGATATAGTGAAGCACAAGTTCGTAAAAAACTCCCAAGAGCCACAGCAACTGTGCCAGAGATCGACCTAGTTTCGCCCCCATATGACGAATTTCGTCGGCATTACGAAATCAAATCCACACACCCATGATTCAGCATACAAATCACTAGTAAATCCCTGTCTGGCCAAAATGACTTAAATTCCATCCAACCAACCGCCGAATAAATTCTCGTTGAGCCTATAAAATTTATTTATTTCCCCATCCACAGCCATTTAAATATTATTTTCCCAAATAAAAGGATTTAAAGCTCATTTCCAGTCACACTTTCACAACACACAAAAAAAAAACAAGCAACATTTAAAAAAAAAAAAATTCAAAATGCAACAGACCAGCAATAGATCTTCATTTGGTTGACACAGTCGTGATCTTTTCAGAAGACCCATCATTATAGGTTACGTGCACATCGTCGAACAAGCACGCATATAGGTATACACAAAACACAATACTCGTGGCATTTATTTGTTTTCGTCTGCTGCTCTTAAATAAATATCAAATATTTGTACACTGTATCCCATTGTGGTAACATCATTCAATTTGCATTCGAAAGTCCATAAATAAATCGCTCTCCGCCAGAGCTCGGGTGCAAAGGTCTGCACTCTTGAGGTACTTACTACTTAGTGGCTCTGAAGGAGCAATATCCCCGCAGATTAATCAAATCGCTCACAAGTGATAAATGATGGCAGCGACTGCTTGATGGGGGCAACAAAATGTGGTATCACATTCACATGCGGATAAAAACAGGTGTTTGTGAAGAGGATGTGATTGTTGTTAATATATTTTAGTTCATTTCAATTTCAATTTAATATAAATACGAAAGGGAAAATAAACAATCTGCACTTTTATTGTTTTGGGTATTTTTAACTTTTTCGTGGACTAGTTTTGATGGAGTTGACGGAGAAACCAAAAACCATCAATCAATTTACAAAGGACTTTCGTGACAGTGGTGTGTATACCTACACTAAATCGGAATTTAAAAAAAAGGAGGGCAATCGAAATAGGGAAATTCCCCCCATACAAACAACAGTGTACACACATATACATATATTGTTTGGAGAATTTCAATTTGTCGAGCAAAATAAATGGGCCACAGACGGCTTCAAACAAGGAAGAGCATTTAAATTTGAGGCAAATGGAAAATTCGATTTGACTTGAGACACAGTTGAGTGCCTTTTCTTGACACGGCTATGCCATGATACCTTGTGCTTGGATGCACATTGCGGCATGGCGAATTTCAAACCCCGCGTTCATGGGGAGAAACAGTTAATTTTCGACAGTCAATTGAATATTCCTGATTGTTTTAGATGGCAAACAGTGATGATAATCTTGATGACGTGGCTGTGTCACTGGAGCCATTAAATGCGATTCGATTAGGTTTGTTTTTTTTATCAAGTTATTAAAATAAATTGTCACACCCGTCACAAACTGTTTTGTTTTAAACAAAAACAAAGTAAAATGAGAAAAAAAAAAGATAATTAATCTGGTTCCGCGGAGATTTTCGTTCAGCAATTATGCAAATAACGCGAAGAATTTTAGCACCCAAAGGTTATTCAGCGAAGACCATCGTCAAAACAGGTAAATATACGGTGGCATATAAACTCCCATGCAATGGGAGGCAGGACATACTTCATGAGGTGACCCTATGGTCAAAATGCCGCCAATCCATTTCAACCCTATGAATTTCAGATGAGTATTATATCGCGCAAGTTTAGATTCTCTTCTAGGTTAGGTTAGGTTAGGGAAGGTTGTGTGGTGCACCATTTCCACTCGGAGTCTCTAAGGCACCCAAAACAATCTGTTGGACTCTTCATCTTTCTGATTGTTTAAACCAGTTGGTTATCTTTGCGAATTTGACAAGATCCGGCCAATTCCGAGAGATTTTCAAAGAACCTGGACCACATCGATCGGATGCGTCGTTCCTGGAGAGAGAGACATTGTCACAGGAAATGTTGGATTGTCTCCGTTTCCTTCTCGTCTCCACAGCTTCTGCATAGGCCGTTGGTTTCTCGATTCTATTTTGCAGAGCATGGATTTGGTTGCGCAGTAACCAGTGATTATACCTGTGAGCATGCGAGTTGAGTTTTTGTCTAGGGACATTCGATTTTTGTTCTTTTTTCGTACAGTTCTGGCAGTCTATTTTTGTGGACCAGGTGTTGTTGGTCTCTTTTTTGATTGTATCGTTTATAATGACGTATAGTATACCAATCGGTGGCTGTATTGAGATGTCTGCCTCGTTTGGGATCATCGCTGACCCCAATCCTGCGAGCTCATCCGACTTTGCGTTCCCTTCGATGTAACTAAGTTCATCAGGAACCCAGAAGAGCTTGATATTGTGGTTGGTGATGCTGCTTAATGAGTTTGGATAGCTCTTTACAACCTTTGATTTTACTGTGTTGGCTATAGTCGATTTAAGAGCAAGCTTGACTGTCTACGAAAATAGCTATGTGCGAGGATGGAATGTTGCTTTACTTATGTGTAAGTATCTCTGCTTGAAAAACGCTGCAAAAGTCGGGTAGTCTCCAGGACTCCTCTATTTGCATTGTTTCGGAATAGATACCTGCTCCCGTACCTATCTCCATCTTGGATCCGTCGGTTCTCATTCATCTCTACTTGAGAAAAGAGCTTGAAATTTTGTGTTAAAGTCGTTGTAGGGATTGGGGAACGCTGTAGTCTGGTGTGACTTTGAGGCTATCGAAACCATGTTTCATTCCAAGTTCTTCGACATTCTCCAATATCGCAACATGTCCATGATTCACCCGTTCTAGCAGGAAGGACTTTCTTGGCCTGAGAGCTCCCTTTGCTGCGGTGCGTTTAATGAACATGTCAGTGGGAAGAAAGAAATTATGCCTATAAAGTAGCATGGCAGCTAGCAATCGCAGCGCATTCACAAAGAAATAAGTCGCGCGATTGAACAGTCGTATGAGAGAATACGCATGAGAGTATTTAGCCGGGATTCTAGGTCGACAGTTCAAAAACCTCTCGGTAATTCATAGTTCTTCTTAAACTAATTGTTAAGGCCCATTTTATTCACTCGAAGTTGAACACAACTCGGGAAGTTTTCCATATAAAAATCCCCAAGTTGTGTTCAACTTCGAGCGAATAAAATGGGCCTAAGTGTGTTACCCAAATAAATATTTCCAACAATATCCGAGACAGTTCCAATCATATTTCCCGGTGCCATTGGAGCTATAAATTGCATTTTTATTTCTGAATTTTAGTTTCTTTAATTTCAGTTTCCACTAAAGTCGTCAGAATTTGATATGCTTTTCACACCAAGTCCAAAACCGGGTTTTCCTCGAAAACTCGTCAATGCATTCACACCGATCACCAACTCGTTTTCGTTTGACGTTTCAATCAGTTGTGAGACACTAGTCGTTAAACTTCGGTGCAAACTTGTGTGGTTACAAATTTCGATCGCATTTATTAATAAACAAAATTAAATTAAGTGCATTTTAAAACAATATTAGCCCATCAATTAATTGTGGAAAATGATTTTAATTTGTGACTTGTGACATTTGTTCGATCAGCCATTTTGCTGAACATTGCAAAAGGTGTGTTTGTTCCCACAACCCAACGATTGGAAGTCGTTTTCGTGGTGTTTTCGTGGAAAACGAGTGCAAACGACTCGTTTTGAAAACTGAAATATGCATGTGAAAACTTCTGTTTTCGATGAAGTTTTCGTGTGTTTTGGCGAAAGCCCGCTTTTGGGCTTGGTGTGAAAAGCATATTACAAAAAATTCAAAAATTCAAATAAACTGGTCAGGTTTGGCAGGAAGGCTAGTACACGTACAGCGAAGTTAGGCTATGTTCGAATTTTCGAACTTACTTTAGCAAAGTAGGTAGATTTTTAATTATACCGATTCAAAGCTAAGGGCTTTTACTTTGCCACAACCTTTTGCTAAAATCAAATGCTAGTTTTTATTCATACGACCCAATCCGAGGCTGTTTACAATCCCTCTGTCATATGTTGACTGCACCAATTTCACAGTATATGCATACCTGCCACGTGACATAGATTTGGACTTCTTGAAATGCCTTCTCATGCGCTGATTGTTCGAACATACTTTACTCTTCATTTCAGACAGACAACAATTTTACCTTTTGAACATTTACAATATATAACTGAAAAAAATTAAATTGCATTTTTTGTTTTGTCCCTTTGCAGGTACTGTAAATGCCAACGGTGAAACAAAACGCCAACGGACCTCATACACCCGCTATCAAACGCTAGAATTAGAAAAGGAATTTCACTTCAATCGTTACCTGACCCGTCGGAGACGCATCGAAATCGCGCACGCTCTCTGTCTCACCGAGCGACAAATAAAGATTTGGTTCCAAAACCGTCGCATGAAATGGAAAAAGGAACACAAAATGGCCTCCATGAATATCGTACCTTATCACATGGGACCCTACGGACATCCATATCATCAGTTTGATATCCATCCGTCACAATTTGCTCATTTGAGCGCATAGGACGCGTGGCACTTTTCGGGTACTGGTTAGAGGCTCAATCAGTTGTATCAAGAACCATATCAGGGATACCAGAACAATCAGGATGGCAGCGGGGGTGGCGGTGGCAGCACATCTGCCACCGGTACCAATTCGCTGTTTAGTAATTCTGAGTGTTCCAAGTATCCCCAAGAGTTCTGATCTCAAATTATGTAAATTAAATGCAAGCAAATAAATGATTCTTCGTAGAACGACAACAACAACAACAACAACACCAACAAATGCATTCACGATGAAACTACATAGCTATTGTGTCATTTGAATTGACGGCATAATGGATTTGTACTTTCAATCGAAAAAAAAGAACACCCAATGCAACGTAGAACGATAAAACAACAACAACAACAACATTTTTACAACTGATTCGTGCTAACACGAAATAAATGAAACATATGCTGTGATGATGTCATCATGTGTTTGAAAGATCGTGTTGGTTTATGATACTGGTCAACTAATCTGCGATTTGTTTCCTACGGGACTGTTCGTTGAATTGTGACTTGGGTTTTGCTTTTTTTTGTTTGCCCGGAAAAAAATTATTTTGTTAAAGTTATGCAGGAAAAAAAAAATTGTTATGTTTGTTATACCCGTATCTCTTTTTTATTTTGTTGAATTTCTTTTTCGATTGTTTTTCCTTACTTTGGAGAGAAATTTCCCTTCACTAATGTGTAGCGTTCAGCGACAAATCCCAAGCATTTCGCAGATGTAATGATATATAATTTGTAAATAGATAAATAATATTTATTGAACTAATTCAAACCGTCCAGTATAATAAACCGAAATCTCTAAGCAGTATTCGAAAAGCCATTAGGTTTAAGTTTAGGATAATTTTCGAAATTAAGTAGGTTTATGTCTTTACTCTGGTGATGTAGAAGTGGTTTTCGTGTTTGCTAAACGAAGAAAAATTGCTTCTAAAGTTTGAGAGCCGATGGGGAATATTTTATTTTAAATGTTACTGCAGCGAGTATTGCAACCGATGGGATTGGGTTGCTGCGCAAGTGGTGTATGTCATCGAAATTGAAGGGTTTTTTTTTAGATGTATGTACAAATCCTTGGAGGCGAAAAATTATTTTTTTAGTATTCTGTGCGAAGGTTGGAGAGGAGATTTATCGAATTTTGCGATGATTTAAAGTGAAAACCGATCCGATCAAATCTAGTACAACCAGTCATTCCCGTTGACAGAATGAAGCGTTTGTCATCGAAACAACCTAATTCGCTTGACAAAAAATACAGAAGAGAAGATTTCTGATTAATACATATATTTTTAACCTTTAAATCTCTATATTTAACATCTTCACATTTTTTTTAAACTTTTCTGATGCATGACAAACAGCAGGAGGGCCACGTACCTACATAACCAGTCTTTCTGCTTGAAGTTGTACTAAGTGGGACATTTTGCAGAATTTCCCTATTCTATTAATTTCCCTCCCTTTAAAACAGATACAGCGGTACTAATAATCATTTTTAATCGGCCTTACTAATAATCAATCACTAATGTCGACAACTAGTTAGATGTCAGCTTTAGTAAAAATGTACAGCTTTTGTGAAATGGTACCAATAAACAATTAGACCTCCACATTTACTAGTCCTACAACTTTCTTAGAATCTATTACATTTGTTGTCATTGCAGAATTCAAATTTCATAATTTGTTTTCGTGAAAAACAAGGTCAATGGTCTCTTTCACAAGGAGGATTTTATTCTAAAAGAAGGAATACATAAAATGCAATAAAATTTGCCCAAAACATGTCTTTGCAATGCTCTTTGAGACTTATTATAAGCACAAAACAAAACACAAAATAGGAAATGCACAAAATATCCGCTGATCTGTCAAATATCATATGCAAATCAGTAATGCCCTATCGTTCGATCGGACACAATTTTCAGTACTTTTATGGTACGCTTTCCATTGTTTTCTAATACCACCTCGCGATTTCTTTATGAGTGCATTTGTGTCGTAATGAAATCCCTTTCAAATTATTCAATAAACAAAGCACAGTTTATTTGAATGGTTTCATTTATTCGTAGGCTGACGATGAAAATCAAAACTTATTAGTGGTCTAAACATCACAATGGCATCGTTAGCAAGAGAATATTTTTGAAAATAGAAATAATATCTGGCTCAATCATTTCAGAATGAATAACAATCGCACGTAGGAAGCGTGTTAAGAACTTATCGCTTCCGGGTTTGAAAACAAATACAATTTAACCAATAAAAAATTGTATGGCTTATATATTACTTAATTCGGGAAACTTAGAAACCGACAAAAGTTGAAATTCGAACTGAAAAATATAAAACGCACATTTTTATGCACACATATTTTCGTACTACCTGTTAGGATGTTACTCCTCCAGAAGTTAACTTGTTATTTTGCATGTATTTTGCTGAATGCTGATAATTCTATTTTTATAACTATATTTTCCGCGAAGGGAACCTTTTCACGCCAACCATTGTCTTATTAGAGATCCTCATTATCGGTAAACAAACTCCTTTTGCAAAGAGTTTGGTTGCAACAAAATATCTACCTGTGTCGCCTAAGGTACTGAGAATTGTTGCAAAAAGGTGCCTATAAGCCGTCAAACTTAGGTAAGATATTTTATTCTGTTTGCGACGACTGTCAAGAAAGTCTTGGAATTATCCCAAACTAACTAGGAAAACCAATCAAAAAGCAACAGAAATATAATATGCTTCACGTGTTTAGAAATAAAACAGAAACGCAATATTTTTCAATACTTTGCATACATTTGTACAAATTTGTGTGTGATAGACTTAAAAACCATTTGCA
Organism: Cheilosia vernalis; assembly: GCA_949126925.1. Lineage (NCBI taxonomy): Eukaryota > Metazoa > Arthropoda > Insecta > Diptera > Syrphidae > Cheilosia > Cheilosia vernalis. Next base: position 95,754,944 of record OX421358.1, on the reverse strand, counting down.
TTGTTGTATTACAACGAATAAAATTAGAAAGCATTCACAATTTTCTAAAATTAATTAATAATTGTTAACGCTCAGGCTGAACAACATCGTATTAAATTCTCTCCTATTTCGAAATTTAATACCGCGATTTTGGATGGTTGGGCAACACCTGTCTTCAAAATGACATAAGGGAGGATTTATTTAGCTAATGTCCGAGATAAACATGGCTTTCTCAACACTAACATTTAACCCTACAGTTAGCGATAGTCTGGCAACTATATTTGTTTATTGGTAAAGGGATTTTGGAAAGTGTGGAGTCTTTTCGTAAAGTGCCAGACTAAAGTTGATTATTGGTAAGGCCGAATGTCCAGGAAATAACAATGGCGAAATTTTCCATACAAAATTGCCTATTGTGACCTAGGAAATATTTAGTGCGAAGGTCGTTCGTCTATTGTTCTTTTACAGAGTGGTAACTTGATCGACTGAAATGCGCGATTCTGATCTATGGCAGACCACTAGCCACTATCCCATCCCAGTGCTGTACGACTTTGACCCAGAGTGACCAGAAACCCAACAGAGATCCGTTTTTAGGAGTGAGTCGAAACTGAGCAAGCGTTCGAGAAATGTTTGTGGAAGATTTTATAATAAAGGCTGAAATTTTTCTACACAATGAGTTCGAGTTTCGAGTCTTTAAAACGATTATTAAAATATTCGAATATGTTTTTCATTACCAGTGAATATTTGCGGAATTCTGACATTAATTTGTTAATTTTAAAAACAAAATTTAGAGGATACGTTCTAGTTGATGTACACCACTGAAATCAATTTTTTTTTTAATTTATAGTGCTCTTGGCACTATCATCTTCGGCATATCATGTTCGATGCCAAGTCCAGTTCTGCTACTTATAAATATGTTATTTCCTTAAACTTCATGTTTAAATCTGGCAACAAATTCAAGTGGAAATGCATATTTTGACTGAAAATATTTGAGAAAAATCCTATGGGAAAACTCATAAATAATCTCAGTGATTTCCAGTAAAAATATTCGCATGATTGTTTCTGAGATTCCACTCCGAATTATCTCCGAGCCTATAAACCACAAATCAATTCGAACAAATTAGATATTTGAAACGCGATGCGAAGGCTTGACAAAAATGTCCACCATCCTTATACGAGACTCAGCTCTAATTTAATAAAAAAAATTACTGAATAGCACTGTCCGCGGGACTAATAATCATTTTTAGTGTCCAGGCTAAATTCTTCGAACTCACAATGGCGAAATTTTCCATACAAAATTACGTATTGTGACCTGCAAAATATATAAGCTGAAGGTTAAAAATTATTATTGGTAAGCCCCTGTGGGCTTCATTTTTTCTCTTTAGCGTTTGACATTCAAGAAGTTTGAAAGAGTCAAAAAAATCAAAAAATAAACCCGAACTCGTGAGAAAGCTGAAAATAAAATGAAATACAGACACGATATTTAGATATACAAACTCAAGTTACCTATATAAAACAAAAAAGGTTCGTGCTAGGTATCTATAGGTACTCTTTGCATTTATAGTTGAGACACTGTCTCTTTCGTCGAAATGAAACCTTTCGAATACAATCATATTCTTTTGTCGAAATCTGATCTCCTAAAAGGTAAGCATTTTGGGAACTATTAAAGTGTTACCAGTTTCCTATCGCCTTGCATCAGTTTTCACAAAGCACAATGACAGCAAAACTGTCTGCTCACCAAACTATGTCGCCCTAGACCAATTCAAACATTAAATAATATAAACCTCAGCAAACCTCAAACTTTATTTTCAATTTGAACACACACTTAAATGACTGAACAAATTCAGCTTAAAATTGTTAAAAAAAAAGAAGAAAATAAAAAAAGTATAAATAATTATTTAGTAAATTACGATATTTTTCGCGGTGGAGCTTACTTAAGAAACATATAAATAAAATGTAAATAAATCATTTGAAATAATAAACAGCAGTTTTTCCTTCAGTTTTAATTAGTTTTTTTTGCAACGTTTTATACTCATTTACAAATTGAATCAAATTGTTTGTATCCCTTTTATTTGTCTATCACATAAGCACACACTCACACAAAAGTTAGTTAACAAATTCGGATTACACAGGGCTTTCGTTATAATTATTACAAATAAGAATTAAATTTACCACTTCTTAAGAGAAGAAAATTGATTTTCTTATAAAAGTGTTTTGCAATATTATAAAAGATTTAATTAGTGTTTAATTGTTTTAGTTTATAATTACTATTTTTTTTTGTATCATATTCTACATATATGGTTAACTTTAATTTCGTTTAACGAATTTTCCTGAAGGCAAATTAAAAAACAAAAGTCTTAAAAAAAATTGTTTAAACCAGAAAAAAAAATGTAAATTTTAAATAAAAATTAAAATGGTACACACCGTAAGTAAATTAATTAGTAGGTACTTCAATAATGGTATACGAGTATGTAATCTAGACATAAGTTATTACTACAACCACATACTAAAATTAAAACGAGTATTTATATGTATTAAAAACTATAATGAAAAATAAAGATTATAAGAGATATTTATAAGGTTAGTGCATTCTTTACCATACATAGTAAAATACTTATAAAAATTATAAAATAAGTTTAGTGAAACAAAAAAAACTAGTAAATATGTAATAAAAATCTCACGTATCATCATAAATCACACTCACCCACTCTTCTAACGAAGAGATAATTAAATGAAAAAAATACTTCAACAAGATGCTGTGTAACACACTGAATTGTTTTTTTAATTGATAAACTTTTTGTAAAATTTTAAATTTGCATTGGATTTTTGTTAATGTTTTATTTTGTGCTTTATGTTTTAAAATTTATTGGAAAAACGTGCAGAGTATTAAGAAGATGTGTGTTTGAAATATAAAATAATAATTAAGAGAAAAAAAATGCATTCCATGTAAAAATTTTAAATAAAAAATAACAAAATATTTGTAATGCTACTTGAAATAGTATTATAAAGTATAATCGAAGGACTATAAGAAGAAAAAGAATATTATAAATTATTATTATGTATGAATGGTAGGTTCAAGATACGTTATTAACATAAACAAATAAAAAAAAACATATTTTGATGAAATGTACAGATGACTTTGTTTTTTTTTTATTTTTTTTTCATTCATTCGCTTTCGGTAAAAGTGAACTGGTGGATATTTAATTTTTTCGGCCTTCAGTACTATACGAATGGTTCCAGATGAGGGGCTTGGTTCTTATCGATGCGAAAATAATTTTTGAAATGCCAAAGGTAGCATCTTGGCACTTCATGTTAATCGTGACAAGTAAAGCAGACAATAGAGCGAAATTTTGTACCCCCATTCGTAAAAGGTGGACAGAACTATGGAATGGGTAATGGTACTGACATCAATAAGATCGTGTAATTAGATTCCACTGGAATTATATTTTGGACGGATGAAGTTCGTGGCTACAAACCAACCATTGAATCACCTTTGTCAGCGTCACTCAAAAATATTAAAAAATTGGTTAATATGTTTGTCCTCTGTAAGAATTCCTTTTCCTCTGGTAGATTGTGATGTGCTTTTTGTCTGGGCTGAGGTTCGCTCGCCGGATCGCCAAGGTTCTTACTAAAGAAACACAAACTTTAGTTCGAGAAGGTTCCTTTTATTACCTTATTTTTATGTCTTAGGCTCTAAAATATAATTTCAGGTTTTATTTATAAGTTATATAATTCAAAGTTTTAACTTAATTAAGTTTAATTTTACAATCTTCGATATTTTCGACTTTATTTTACACTTTCATCAATTGTATACTTAAATTATTAGTTTTACAAATTCAACGTCTTATTATAATTACAATCAACAACTACTGCTTCTACGGCAACGGTGACGGCTTTTAAGCTGCATCTAAACGGCAACGGTTACGGCTTTTAGCTGCTTCTAAACGGCTCGGTCTACGGAGGGTCCGTCTTGCGACAGTCCCGGAAAGCTCTAGGTCCGCCTTGTGGCAGTCCCGGCAAGCTCTAGGTCCGCCTTACGGCAGTCCCCGCGAACTCTAGGTCCGTCCTTCGACAGTCCCGGCAAACTCTAGGTCCGTCTTTCGACAGTCCCGGCAAACTCTAGGTCCGTCTTTCGACAGTCCCGGCAAACTCTAGGTCCGCCTTGCGGCAGTCCCGGTAAGCTCTAGGTCCGCCTTACGGCAGTCCCGGTAAACTCTAGGTCCGCCTTACGGCAGTCCCGGCAAGCTCTAGGTCCGTCTTTCGACAGTCCCGGCAAACTCTAGGTCCGTCTTTCGACAGTCCCGGCAAACTCTAGGTCCGTCTTTCGACAGTCCCGGCAAAACTCTAGGTCCGTCTTTCGACAGTCCCGGCAAACTCTAGGTCCGTCTTTCGACAGTCCCGGCAAAACTCTAGGTCCGTCTTTCGACAGTCCCGGCAAACTCTAGGTCCGTCTTTCGACAGTCCCGGCAAAACTCTAGGTCCGTTTTTCGACAGTCCCGGCAAACTCTAGGTCCGTCTTTCGATAGTCCCGGCGAACTCTAAGTCTTCCTTTCGGCGGACTCGGCAATTTGCTAACCACCCACGGGCAGGTCAGCACAAAAACTTTCAAGTAGTTATACAACCACTTGAGGAACAATATCAGCTGTACACCAGATTGGTACTTCTCTACTGTGTGATGTTGCTCGATCGTATGGGGATTTTACTGAAGGTCTTATATGATTCCCATCAGCAAGCCGGTGTGAATTATATTCGCACATGTAATTTTCGGCTGTCGAGTCATAGTTGACTATTTTGTTCTTGTTATTGTACACAAGCCATAATCATACGTTGTATGGCAATGGATGGATGATCGATGCGGGGGAATCTCGTGTACGTCAGTGTGGGGGGCGGAACAGTCGACTGACTGTTGGCCATACGTTGTATGGCAATGGATGGAGGATCGATGCGGGGGGGAGGAATATTTAAAACATATTTTGTAACGATATGCATCGTTACATTCCCCCTTTCCTTTCTTAGACGAGAACCTTCTCGTCTCTAGGTTACTACACGGGGTATTATAACAATTCATCATATAAATTTTTTTTTTTTTTTTTTTTTTTTTTTTTTTTTTTTTTTTTTAAGCCAGAAAAAGAAAACTTATATAACCAGGAAAATAACAATTATTTCAAAAAACTTAAAAAAAAATTACTTAACAAGGAAAATAACACTTATTTTCAAAAAAAAACTTCTTAGGGTAGTGGCACCACCTTTTGGCGTTCCTCGTACTGCATGACGGCAGTATTGTTCCGCGTGAAGACTACCCGTATGCGTCCCCATGGCTTGGTAAGGTATAGGGTGCGTCGTTTTTGTCTTGCCAGTGCCTGGACATCGATACCCTCGAATGGGTCACTTGGTGCGTTTATTTTGCCCTTCTTCGCCTTCTTCTTCTTCTTCTGTCCCTTTTTGTTCTGGAGGGTGATTTGGCCGGCGGTTTGCGTGGCGTTTGTTGGCTGGTTCGTTCCTTGGCGGTCTGTGCCGATCGGAGGGGGTTTTAGGCTGACGACCCGAGTGGCATGGCTGGTTCCGGCGATTTGTGTGGCGTGATTGGTGTTGGTAGCTATGGCGGCGTGTGTCGGGCGGTCGGAGTCGGTGTTGGGTGGAGTGTTGGCTGCGGGGATGATGATGACGGAGGTGATGGTGGCGGTTGTGTTGTCGGCAGGACTGGCGGTGCCACGGGTGGTGCTGTCGGTGTTGGGGGTACTATTGCTGGCATTGGTGGTGATGTTTGGTGGGGCGGCGATCCGAGTGAACCACTTTTCGTCGGCTTTTTGACGGACGCTCCGCACGACGGCCAGTTGGTCCATTGGATCGGGGCGAGGTGGGATCTTTATAATTGCTCCCATCGGTGGCTGGCTTCCGATCCTGTCTGTCCCACTTTTACCTGGTCGTCGGGTAGTGGGAATTTTCCCTGGGGCGGTGGCGCGTCGAGCCCATGGCTCACCAGCATCTTTCGGCTTCTGTGTTCCGGAAGGTCCGGCTTGCTCCATCGTTACGTGATGACTGGTGGTCGGCTGCATTATTGCACGGCGGGGAGATATTGTTTTAATTTTATTTTGTTGCCCTTGGTGTGGCGTGGCTGAACTTGCTCGCTTCATGTTCGCACGATGACTGGTGTTAACCTGCACGGCATGATTGCAATCATGTCCCTTTAAATATCTGACGTGGCAACGGTAAACATTGTTTTTCTTTGTCTCCCCAACTAGTCTGATCAGCACGATGACGGGTGAGACGAATCGAATTACCTCGTATGGCCCGTCGTATTTGGGAGCTAGTTTCTCGGTAAAATGTTTCGTTGCGGAAGAGAGTACTCGGCTTCTCCGATAAACTTGCTCTCCGACGTACGGGCGCCATGCTCTTCGGCGTAAGTTGTAGTGCTTACTCTGGACGTGAGTAGCATGTTGGAGGTTCTGTCGGACCAGTTTATAGAGGGCTCTCATGCGTTCTCCTCGAATGGATGGTGACTCGGTCGGATCGGCTCGGGGTTCGGTGTCAGGGGGTCCATCTTCCATCCTGGGTCTTCTTGGTTCTCTGCCAAAGTTGAGGTACGCGGGGGAGTAGCGCCGCTTAAGCAAGGTGCACGTGTGTACCGCGGGACTAGCGCGTGGTACTTTGGTATGGGCCAGTTTTTGGCCTCCTAGGGTTATGTTGAACTGGGCCTTATCGAGTAGGTCGATGCCGAAAATTGCGTCCTCGGCCAAGTCCTCCATGTACGTGAGCTCGTTGGTAAGGGTCTGGTTACCCAACTGTAGCGTCACCGTATAGTGTTCTCGAGTTGTGGTGGTATCGCCGTTGGCCAGCTGGATTTTCTGGCGGTGATACCGGACGGGAACGCGTATCCTCCGCAGCGTTCGTCGCATTTTCGGGCCGACAAACGATTTTGAGGCCCCAGTGTCCACCAGGCAATGGAAGGTCTGCCCTTGGAGATTCGTTGGAATAAAGTACCGTGGGTCAGCCCATCGGCCATGGGCCATGGAGGCCGCTTGGTCTTGGTGGCACGCGCAATCTCTTGAGTGCCTTCCGTCTGTTCCACAATAGGAGCAGAACAGGCGGAATGGTCTTCTACACTCCTGTTGTCGGTGGCCTCTCTGCTTGCAGCGCCAGCAGTGCGTGTCCCGGTTGTAGGGTACTGGGGCTACTTGTGGTCTGGGCGTCGGAGTGGCGGTAGGGTTGGCGGGACGGATACTTCGTTCCTCATTTTTAACATGTTCGAACTCCTCGGCCAACTCCATGAGCTCTTCTATTGTTGCGAAATCCCGACGTTTTATATATAGGCGGTACTCGGGTCGCATACTGTCGTAGATCCGGTCGATATTGTCCTGCATGCTCATCCGGGGGTGTTGCCGGATCAAGTATTGGGTAGCCCGAATGAAATCCTTGGCTCTCTCTCTCGGCCCTTGCCTTTTCCGCATGATTTCCTCTTCGAGCTTATGGGTGTGACGTGCCGGGAGGAAATGACGCAGAAATGCTCGTCGAAACTGATCCCAGGTTCCGAAATCATCACGATTGATTCGGAGCCATTCTAGGGCCGCCCCTCGGAAAATCTCTGGTAGGGGTCGCACCATATAATCGGGCGGGATGTCATAACAGCGGGTCAATTCTTCAATTCGCTCCATGAACTCCAGAGCGTTTCCGGAGGAGTCGAATTTTAGCCCCCACTTGCGGACCGTATCCATTACTTCGGCCTCGTAGCTCAGCGTTGGCCTAGCTATGGCTCGTGTGGATGTGGTCGGGGCTGGTTGTTCGGTCGCCCTTCTGGACGATGATGCGGTTGGGTTTAGTTGGTAACCATCGTATGGTCTAGGCTGCGGGACGGATGTGGGAGGCGGTTGTACTGCGGTGGGCTGAGGGGTAACGATGGGGATTTCCACGAACGCTGGGGATTTGGTGGTCCCTTCGGTCGTGGTTGATTTGTCATCCTCGTCGGATGATATGTCCCCATATCCTCGTGTCACTGCCTTGGCTTCGAGTTCCTCGCAGAGATTCTGTGTCGAGGATCGCATTCGAGTGGCCTTTAAGTAGGCACTCATTCGGGCTCGAAGTTGTCCAACGGTTCCATCGGTCTTTAGCCCCTTCTTCTCCATCACGTCGATCAACTCGGTCCTTTTCAGTAGATAGATCCAGCCTATGGTCGTATCTCCGGTCTGTTCTTCTGGAACAGCTAATTGGTTTTCCTTGTCCATCTCGGACATTGAGGAAACTCGGTTCTGGTTCGTGGATGTGGTAGGTCCTCCTTCTTGAGGTTCCTCGGGTGGAGTTCCTTTCGTTGGTCCTCCTTCGGTTCTCTCCTTACTGGTGTAATAATTTCGGGCTTCCTTCTCTTGAAGTCCCTGCTCGGGCGCCAATGTGATGTGCTTTTTGTCTGGGCTGAGGTTCGCTCGCCGGATCGCCAAGGTTCTTACTAAAGAAACACAAACTTTAGTTCGAGAAGGTTCCTTTTATTACCTTATTTTTATGTCTTAGGCTCTAAATTACAATTTCAGGTTTTATTTATAAGTTATATAATTCAAAGTTTTAACTTAATTAAGTTAAATTTTACAATCTTCGATAATTTCGACTTTATTTTACACTTTCATCAATTGTATACTTAAATTGTTAGTTTTACAAATTCAACGTCTTATTATAATTACAATCAACAACTACTGCTTCTACGGCAACGGTGACGGCTTTTAAGCTGCTTCTAAACGGCAACGGTTACGGCTTTAAGCTGCTTCTAAACGGCTCGGTCTACGGAGGGTCCGTCTTGCGACAGTCCCGGAAAGCTCTAGGTCCGCCTTGTGGCAGTCCCGGCAAGCTCTAGGTCCGCCTTACGGCAGTCCCGGCAAACTCTAGGTCCGTCTTTCGACAGTCCCGGCAAACTCTAGGTCCGTCTTTCGACAGTCCCGGCAAACTCTAGGTCCGTCTTTCGACAGTCCCGGCAAACTCTAGTTCCGTCTTTCGACAGTCCCGGCAAACTCTAGGTCCGTCTTTCGACAGTCCCGGCAAACTCTAGGTCCGTCTTTCGACAGTCCCGGCAAACTCTAGGTCCGCCTTGCGGCAGTCCCGGCAAGCTCTAGGTCCGCCTTACGGCAGTCCCGGCAAACTCAAGGTCCGCCTTACGGCAGTCCCGGCAAGCTCTAGGTCCGTCTTTCGACAGTCCCGGCAAACTCTAGGTCCGTCTTTCGACAGTCCCGGCAAACTCTAGGTCCGTCTTTCGACAGTCCCGGCAAAACTCTAGGTCCGTCTTTCGACAGTCCCGGCAAACTCTAGGTCCGTCTTTCGACAGTCCCGGCAAAACTCTAGGTCCGTCTTTCGACAGTCCCGGCGAACTCTAAGTCTTCCTTTTGGCGGACTCGGCAATTTGCTAACCACCCACGGGCAGGTCAGCACAAAAACTTTCAAGTAGTTATACAACCACTTGAGGAACAATATCAGCTGTACACCAGATTGGTACTTCTCTACTGTGTGATGTTGCTCGATCGTATGGGGATTTTACTGAAGGTCTTATATGATTCCCATCAGCAAGCCGGTGTGAATTATATTCGCACATGTAATTTTCGGCTGTCGAGTCATAGTTGACTATTTTGTTCTTGTTATTGTACACAAGCCATAATCATACGTTGTATGGCAATGGATGGATGATCGATGCGGGGGAATCTCGTGTACGTCAGTGTGGGGGGGCGGAACAGTCGACTGACTGTTGGCCATACGTTGTATGGCAATGGATGGAGGATCGATGCGGGGGGAATCTCGTGTACGTCAGTGTGGGGGGCGGAACAGTCGACTGACTGTTGGCCATACGTTGTATGGCAATGGATGGAGGATCGATGCGGGGGGGAGGAATATTTAAAACATATTTTGTAACGATATGCATCGTTACAAGATGAGTACAGATAAATTACTCGGATTGTATAGGTGTTCTGCTAAAATATCAAATATACCCATTTCTAAAGGAATATAAGTACAGGGATATATTTTAGACTGCTAAGCAAACACACCGTAAAGAGGACTAATAACAATAAGGGGACCCGAGCCGAAAAAAGGGGGATTGAGGAATAAAACAAAAACATTTATTTTTAATAAAAAAAAATAATTTATTCATTACGAAACACTAATTTTTATATGTTTGCATTATTTTTCATCAGAATACAATGTCACTTGAACTGAAAAAGGAGCCAGTTTGAAATTTTTTTCAAAAAGTGGGGCCACTGATTCTGAAACCTATACAAAGTGGTCATTTCAGGCAAAACGGCAACGCTGCACCGTACTCATATTTAGTTTTTTTTGTAACGAAAAGAGAATGAGCAAAAAACTTGTATTGTGAGTTCGAAAAATTTAGTCCAGACACTAAAAATTATTAAATATGTACTGCGGAATCAGTAGTTTCCATTTAAAGTGATGAAGTCAAATCCAATCGAAATTGATAAGAAATCCCAAGTAACAATTTGACTTCGGTAAGGTTCAAATTGGTAATTTCTGTAGGCAACCATTTCGATAGGGTCTCTATAGGATTTGTTTACCGAAGTAGACCGATTTCGAAGCAATTGTTTCCAAAATAACTTCTGTACGTCCTTTGCGAAGCATACACGCAGGCTTTATAGAGGGATATAAAATTAAGTTTCGTTAAGATCTCTATAAGACCTCTAAAAAGGAGTGAGGAGATGATGGAAAGTGTATTGCTTCGGTAAAGCTTGTGGTTGGAAGTAGAAGCTTCGTTAGAGCTTCTCACAGAAGGCATTATAGAAGCAATGAAATGTCATGCAATTAACGACTTGCGATTGGAAGTCTTAACGAAATTCTGAAATGTATCAAGTAGTTGAGATTTACCACCACAACATTATTATGACGAATTAGCCTAGGGGTAGTGTATTGGAGTACTACGCAGCAGGACTCATGTTCGATTCTCAGTGCGACCCGTTGTAAGTAAAATATAAATTAGGTATACGGGGATATTCACTGAACGAAAATTGCAAAGAGTCAATTATAGTAGATAATGTTTATTAATACGAAAAAGAAAATAAGAAATTGAAAAAGTTGAAGAATAAAAAAAAAATTTTTTTTCTTTTCATATTTTGTGCTTTTGTAAAGCTTCTATAAGATTTCTATAAGGTTTCTATAAAGTTTCTATAAGGCCTCTATAAGGTTTCGGTAGTGACCTACCTGTATAAAGTGCGCCAAATTTGTTTCTTATAGGTCTTATGCAGTTAATATTGCGGGAGGGGAAATAGCTTCGATAGCGCCTTACCGAAGTAAAATTGTTACTTGGGATATGTATCTATACCATTAAATTATTTATACAGAAATAGTCATGTAGATATTGCGTTAAAAAAAATAAAGACCGGCCGAGCAGGGACTTAAACCCTAGACCGTTGGATTAAAAGTCCAACACTTTACTCACACAAATATGCGAAACTTTTCCAAATGACGGTTTTCTCCCTAGATGATTATTTTATATTATAGTCTTGGTTGCAGGAATTACGGGTTATTGCACACACAGAGGCAGTGGTGTCAACCAGTTTTATTAGGACTCTCTCTCCATTTATCCCACGAAGAGTAGTCGTTTTTCCCATTTTGTCGCATTTCACAGTTCTTAAATTCCCTTAAAAATCCCTCTATTCTAATTTTTAAAGTTAAACTTGTATTACACGGAAAAGAAATATATTAAATTTTAAATTAACCTTTAGTATTAAAATCGCAGATTGTTAACATTAGATACTATGACTATTTTTGGTGGTACTAGAAAATGTTCATGAAAGACAATTTACATGAGCAATTTTGTATGGACACTTTTTTGTGGTTGAAATGTAGATGTTTTGATGAAATTACTGCCAAAATTCCTAAAAATCCCACGATTTCGTAATATTTCCCTTTATCTAAGGTAAAACTAATCCGTACAAATTTTCTTTTGCTTTTTCAGAGCACTTAAACCTAATAGTTGAACTAAATCTTGATCTTAAAATGTTGCTTATGAATTATGAAGTTAGTTTATCAAAATAAAATAAACTTCTAATAGGTAGGTAATCTTTAAATTGTCTAGAAAAAATATTTATTAATAGCGATGACTAAAGAAATTCCGCATTCTTATAAAAAAATATGGCTTCCGGAAATGATGAACGGACAATTATTTATTTTCTTAATTGATGAATTGTTGGCTTTATTTACTGAAACTAGTTACCATACTCTCATTTCATGTTTTTCAAATCAGAAACAGAAATGTTGGTGAGCGGAACCTGTGTCTTTTTCCGTTTTAAGTAGGTATCTATAGTTGTGGGAAGAACATCCATGACACTTTAGGCGTCTGATTTGTGATCTCATTCTTAATCCTTTACTAGCATTGACTGCGGATAAACGGATCTCTCTGTCCAGTTTCATGCAAAAATGCGCGCGTGCGTGATGGTGTAAATGCAGTTTAAAGAGATGTAAAAAACAATGCATTGAAAATGTATTCAATTTATATTTTTATGACATTTCAATCTTATAACAACTATAACGTTGGCACAATGTTCTTTTAGTTGTCGATGGAGCTCTGCTAAATTATTTATTCATCACAATTAATTTTCATTAAAAAAATGTCAATTGAAAAGTTTTCACCTCGTTAACTGTAGTATAATTATTGTAGGTTCAGTGGCTTACTGGGTAGAGTGTGCGACTACTCATCACATGTTCGAATCCCGTCTCTCGCGAACGTCTGACAAACATTCAAGATTATAACTGTCATCCGTAAATTTACGGATTCTACAGGTATCCCGATCGCTACTTGTTGTAAACTCATAATAGAGCTGGATACTATCAATAGAACAAATCTAAGGTGGACAACCGGCTCGACATGTCTAGCGACAAAACATAGATCTGGCCAAAGCTGGATCTAAAACGTTCTAGATACTTGATCTACTTTGATAGGAAGCATATCAGTGCTACAATTAAGGTGTCATCACAGGACACTGTTTCAAAGGCAGACATGCAACAAGGCTTGGCGTATTTTCAAACGATTTTTGCAGAAGCTGTCTTGACGAGGAGGAGGAAGAAACCATATCTTCCATCTCCTCTGTACCTGTCCGGCTCTCTCACAAAGACGAAAACTCCATTTGGGAGCGTTCACAGGTTTCGCTATCGATGCCCAAGAATGATGCAACAGCAGAGTACAATGAATATTAAATATTTTAATTTAAATATTTCATAGTTCCATTCATAAACTCATAAACAAACTGAGTATGCAAATGTAATAGATTGGTGAGTAGTAAACGCACATACCTAGCTTCAATTCGAAATTGGGAGACTATGGTTCTGACATTTGCTGTACTGATGTCTTCGAATAGTACAGGCACATTGAGCGGAAGTGGAAGTTGAAGTGAGGTGGTCAGCGACGATGTAATAAAGTGTTCATTTGAAAGTGACTGCATTAATGATGAATTTGTAAATGAATTATTGTGTTATCCTTCTTTTTTCGTTGGTATAAACAAATTCTTGGCACTCCGTCATTAGATCACATGCAACAGATAATAACATCGTAAAAAATCAAAATCTGTGTTCGTCTAACATGAAAATGGTTATCTGGACAAATGAATGCCAGCTGCCCGGGTAGCTCAGTCGGTAGAGCGTTGGACTTTTAATCCAACGGTCCAGGGTTCAAGTCCCTGCTCGGGCGATTTTTTTTTCTTTTTTTGCTATGTACATTATAAAATAACGCAGAAGCAATAGAAACATATAATTATTACTATTGTTATCGGTTTCGCGATAACTTCACCGTAATAGACAAACCAATATAGCCAATACGCCAATGAATCAACGGAAATTTGAGCCCATTGTTGGCGCAGTGATTCCTTTTCTATTAAAAGTCACATAAGAACATTATTGGAACAATTACATTTTAATTGTGAGAAGGACATGTGAGATGGCCAGTAAGACAATTAGGTTTTTGTATATATGTAGATATGAGTTAGCTTAAAGTAAATTCTGGCATATACTTCGAGGCAGGGTTGTCAACCTAATCTTTATAAAGGGACATTCGCAAATGCTATAAAAAATATTTGAAAACGAGCGAATATTATATAGTAGTTTTTTCATCTAGATAATGGTTAAACAATATTAAGCTTTTTGCTCAATTTAAAACATGTAATTTAGAAAAATATCTAGACTGATTTTTATAACCCTGGTATATCTATAAAAATGCGGGTTCATTCAAGAAATTTTGTTGTCAATATGCGTCGAACAAAATATTTCTATCAGATTGAAAAAATAATTATAAGTTCTACCTTGTCTTACAATTTTTGTTGTGATAACAAAATGTTGTTAGTTTTACAAAAAAAGATTTTTCCAATTCTACCATTTCTGTTTTGTCAAATCAACAATTAACTGTTGCTTTTACAAAGAAATTTATTAATTTGGTTTTTATCTTTTCGTCAAATTAACAAACAAAATTGTTAATAATATCAAAGTAGTTTGTCAATTCAGTTATTGTGTTTTATTAAATCGACAGCAAATATTGTTGATGTACAGAAATAATTTATTCCCAACACTGACGTTATGTTTTGGATTATGTAATTAAGTATTAATAAATGACACCCGAAACAAATAAGTTTAATAATTAGATGTATTACAAAAAAATAGTTACACAAATTATTATATACATACTTATGTATATTACAATTTTTGTTTTCCTGAATACTTACTTGTCAATATTCCTTGCACTTTGTCTAAAGTACTTCCAATAATCACAAAGGCGTTCTAGGAATCTTCAATAGAATATTTTATATGGACCGGACCCTCTTATCGCCTTCGTTGTTTACTGACTTGCTGTCGGTATAAAAGCTGCATGCAAAAAATAAAACACGGCTGCAAATTGGCCATCTATTTAGAAAAAGAAAAAATACGTTTGTTGTAATATACCTACACACGAGAATATAAAACAGGCTTTGGTCGATGAATCAGTTAACAATTTTAAGCTACATACCTTACCTATATATTATCATCGCACTATCTTCTTTTGCTTACCTTTTAAATATTTCCATATGCGGCTTTCTTCTGTGAAGCAAGCATTAGTTCAGTAACTATGTCCTCATCCATTTATTTTGTTCCAAAATGTATTTTTTTTTTTTTTCACTTATTTCAGATCTATGTGTATGCGCACTAATAAGCTAGGTACAAATGAGTACAATTTTTTGTATTTTTCCCGATTCAACACGTGTGTTATCAATTCCATAAAATTTATGTCATATCTACAACATTGATAATCTGTATTATGTTTGGCTAATAAATATTTTGCATAAGTTTTGTCAACTTCACAAACATTTACAAAAGGTTTTTGGTTCTGTTTTTATAAATATAACAACAATTTTTGAATTCGACAATAAAATTGTTGAATTGATAAAATATCGATTTATTAAACTGAAAATTATGTTTTGTTTAACTGACCAAATAGTATTTTAGTAAATGTTTTATCAAATTGATAAAACATAAGTTGTATTGATAAAATTCATTTATCATTAAAACAATTTTTGTTGAATTTTTACAATAGAATTTTGTCAATATTACCAGGTATTTTATTTTCAGTGCAACAATTCTTGCTTCTTAAAATAGGGATTTAATAAAGTCTCTCCAATTAATAAGACAAAAGATTCGCGAGTCTGGCACGTCTCTTCTGTCCCCTCTAAAAGGATAGTGTATATGAACAAGCGTCTGCACAAACACAACCATGCAGCGGAGTGACGCGTCAAAATTTTACTAGGGACGCAAGCGTTTTTCTAAAATAAAATTGGGTTTTTAACGTGTTATATATAAAGAGTTCCTACATTCAAATTAAATATTTGGAATAAAAGGTCCGTAGGGCCCTAAGCATAGCTTCTCGCTGGATTTAGTTTGTTCATTTTTTTTGACAAATGAAAGACGACCTAAGTCAAAATTTGTGCACTGAAAACTGACTTCTAAAAATTAGCCCTCTGTGTTATTGTGCTTCGTAGCTACCTAGGAGGAGGTACCTATAGCAAGCGCTTTATTCGCGCACAAACCTGGGTCGGCATTCTGTAAGGAGAATCGTTCAAACGTATTCGTATATATGAACGATTTATTTCTGCAACTTAGACCAAATCATTCGTGCGCACGAAAACGTTTCAACGTTTGTGCAGACGCTTTTTCGTATACAAACGTTTCAACGTTTACGTCTTACAGAATCTGACCACTGGATTGAGCAGTAAATAGTTAGTTGACCGATCAATAGCCAACGCCAACCTTAACCTATAATCCGAGAAGAACATTCAACCGTCTTGAACAACATCATAAGTTAATAGAAAAGTCAAATAGAACACATATTTTTTGAATGCTCTCGTTCCGAAAAATTAAGCATTACCAAAGACTATCAATCAATTCCACGCAATCTATTATGGGCTCAATGTAGCGCACCACCAGTCAAAGGGATGTATTCACTTCCATAAAAACACCCCCACGGGATCAGTGAATTTCATTTCTGCCTCCGGAAGTTGAGCTGCTGATGCTGTACGCACATCTTTTCATTGCATGACCGAAGGCAGTTGGGCGAATGTGTTCCACCAATTGCCACTTAATTAAGATACAATTTACTGAGAGTTGCTTTTCGAAAATCGGTCGAGATATTTATAAAATATTCATTTTGGCACATGTCAAAGTCAGTGAATGTATCTCCTCTCGTGCATGGGAATATAAAAATATATACTGAAACCTTTAACAATGACAGATAGTTTGTAGCATTTAAATGAATTTTTTCTTCTATACTTCTCTTGGAATACGCGCCCTCTATGACTTCTATAATTTCCCACAATTGGTAGGGATAGGTAATAATATTTTTTTAGCAATACAGATTTTTTGTTTGTACATCTATATACAAAGGTGGAAATTCTGCAAAAGGTCTGCTCGGGACAAAGGCGAAAAAAATGTCATATTTCAATGATTTTATGGCGGTAGCTCTTTCTATTCCTTATAAACATGGTCGACTACCTGGTACTAGGAATTCTTCTCGCTCTGTATGACTTCCCTTGCGTCATATGTTTACGTATAGGTACCTACACATCTACCTCATTCGATCTACCATCGGATGTGTGCTAAACGCATTAACAATATAGCAATACGAGATCTAAAGTCGGAAGGCTCTTGTTGTGTTCCCCTTTCAGGGGATGATGGTGGTACAATTTGACCAAGCAATTAGCACAGATCTCTATATCTCTCTCTCTCTGTATTAATTTAACCTTATTCTGTTGGATGATTTTTTAGCTTAAAATGTGCATCACGGTTTTAAAAAAAAGTTTATCAGATCGACTGCATATACTTACTAAATCAACAGTCTGCCAGTGTGTGGAATGGACCGACATTATAATACCTATTGATTTAATTTCGAAGCTTACGCCAGCTTCCATCAGTCGCTTTTAGATGTTTAGCTGATTGGAACGTAGGTGTTATATTCATGATCATCCAATTAGTTAGCTGAGTGAGACCTTGCTGAACTATATGGCCATCATATATCTTTTTATGATACATTTGTGGAGAAATCGCTTCCATGGCACGTAGCTGAATCTTTCCGATAAAGATGAGTCACTAGCATTCAAAATTTGTTCTGCTCAATAAGGCTAAAGAAAACCAATATATTTGTACAAAATTTGGGTTCTTGCATCGGTATATAGACAGAGACTTATGCCTTAAAGTGTTTTGACCACTAAATGATATTATAATGCATTATTTTTCAATGTCCCACATATTCATTAAATTTTTAAAGAGTCCTCCGAAAGAAGATATATCTCTTATGCCACCGACAAGAGTAGATGAGAGATTTTGGAGTTGATCTAACCAGCTCATACTAAGTCTACTTGAAGGACGCCTACCCGATGACACGGATTCCATGGCACATCTTGGAATCCGAGTTGTGGACATTTCAAAACTATTCCGACAGACCAATCCACCTGGAAAGTTTGCATTATCACTATTCCATAACTCGTGAAATACCCCGCGACAGGGGCCGTACTGGAAAATAAAATAAGAAAATTACTAAAACATTTTTTTTCCACATTATAATCTTTTAGAATAACCAGCAAAATTTTCCTTAGAATTATATGGAAGCAGGATCACGGGTCATTATAACAAATATCTAGAATAAAAATTATCTTATCGTAGATAATAACTAATATTCATTAAGATTATTTAAATAAAAACCTGATGGCAATAATACGAATTGATCCCATAATGTTAGATATTGAAAATCTAAGTTTCGTCTGACGGTACAGAGGCTAAAATAATTCATGTCAGGAGGCATCGCCTATCCTCCCGCTTCGATCAAAGGTGTTTGAAAAAAACATTATGAAGCAGATGCAAACATATTTATCGATTAACAACCTGTTCACTACTTGTCAGTCTGGTTTTCGACCAAAGCGCAGCTGGAAATCTGCCCTACATTTTGTTACTGACGAAATAAGAACCGCAATGGACAAGGACCATATTACACTTCTAACGCTTTTAGACTTTTCAAATGCTTTTGACACTGTTAACCATTCAATTTTATGTAAAAAACAGCGTAATTTCTTTGGGTTTTCTATAGAGTCCAGTTAGTTGATTCTCTCGTACCTTAGATCTTTCTCAATGTTTTGAATGGAGTGCTACAGGGATCAATTCTTGGCCCAATTCTCTTCTCACTTTACATAAATGAGCTTCCAAAAGTTGTTAAACATTGTCTTATTCATCTTTACGCTGATGATGTGCAGCTTCTGATAAGTCGACCTTTTGGGGAAAAGAATAATGCCGTTGCATTAATGAATGAGGACGTTTTCTTAATTTCTCATTGGTTGAAGAGAAATCGTCTGTGCCTAAAATCTGTCAAATCAACAGCCCTCCAAATCTATCGCAAAATCTTTAATTTATCAGTCTTAAGACCACTGAATCTTGAAAACAAAGGACTCGAATATGCTAGCAGCGCTAGAAACCTTGGAATGGTTTTCAATCGTACCCTCACATGGAACGACCACCTAATTCAAGTAATTGGCAAAGTAGCCTCCGTACTCTCCAAGTCACCCGAAGTTTCATCCCCACAAAAACCAAACTTCTTCTTGCCAAAACGCTTCTACTTCCGATTATTGTTATATGGATGTGATTTTTTGCAACTTGGACTCTGCCACTAACCGCAAATTAAACGTCGCAAATAACAACATTGGCCGTTATGTCTATAATCTACGTCGCTATGATCACGTTTCCTCTTTTGCTGTTCGCATTTCTGGCTGTAGACAATTTATAAAATGTTCGCTCACTTAGCTATCTACATGAAGTTATTCAAACAAAATAGCCTGATTATTTACACGGTAAGCTGAACTTCCCTTATTCAACAAGGCGCAACAGGTCTGTAGGGACCCAGGGCCTAGCTTCTCGCAACCATTCGTTTTGTGTGAGTTTTTAATTTTTGGAACGAATAGAAGGGATCTACAATTTTATGCCGGTTCCAAAAGGGCCGATTGAGAAGCTCTTTCATGACAAGTTATACTCTCGGATGTTTGTCAGACGTTCGCGACTCGCGAGTGGTGGCGCAGTGAAAAAAAATCTGAGTTGGAATTTGGGTTTTTGCGGGATTCGAACCTGGACCCCTCATTTAGTAGTCCAACACACTACTTACTTCACTTTTAAATTCATTTTTTATTACTATTATTCATAAAACTTACATATATATACTAGACAAAAACGATTAAATCTAATTTAAAGCCAACATTTATCTTAATTCTAGCTTACTGGCTCATAGCGAGCGCTCTAAACTTAACTATATCCTTAAAATTATTGCCTTTCGGCCTTAAATCTATCTATATTTAATTTGTTTTGTTTTTTATTCTTCAAGAAACTTAAGAAAACTTGAATTCTTTATTTATGTTATTTTATTTAAAAACTACTTAAAACTACCTAAGCTACTTAGCCTAAATTAATTATAATCAGGGTGGTGAGCAATCTTATGGATTGGTCACCATCCTGATCGCGTCCGTGGGCGCCTGACAGCCGCCACCAAGGGTTCATCCGTGCCGCCGAGAGTCGATCGAGGCCATAAGCTACGGCCGAGTCTCGGTAGCACTTACATGTTGGCTGGCCCAGTCCCTCCCAAGGACCCCCTACTCTAGCCTAAACCTACCAGCTTAATATCTAGCTTAAAACTAAGGAGGATGCTACGTAAGTAGCGCACCGGCCCGGGAGAGTGTATCCACCCTCACATCTTCCTCATGCCACCAAAATTCGGTGAACTGCTTTGCCGTATCGACCCTGTCCCGTTCCGCAATTGCGGTACTAAAACGGAGGAGCTCCTGAGCATTGGCGGCGTACCCGTCGTGGATGAGCCGCTTATCCCTCGCGCCGCGGTGGCTGTGGTACAATACCGGCACACCATCTTTTGTCTGGACTAACCCTTTCATGTCCACATGAAGAAATGCCTCAGGCGAGATAAAGCCAGACCGAAGCGTACTCTCGTGGTACATTAAATTGGGGTAGTAAGCCCCTGAGATCAGCTTATTATCACTGGCCATCGCCCTCGCAACGTGCCTCCGAATCACCTTAATAAGGAAATTGTCAATCCTGTTCAGTCGAGCCCCATTGTATAGGGTCCTGTTGGGATAATATTTTATGTACTCTGATTCAGGAGTTCTAAACAACCCTAGACAGGCCCTGAGACATTGTCTCTCAAACACCCGAATCTTTTCCATATATGACGGCGCACGTTCGCGACTCGCGAGAGGTGGCGCAGTGAAAGAAAATCTGAGTTGGAATTTGGGTTTTTGCGGGATTCGAACCTGGACCCCTCATTTAGTAGTCCAACACACTAAAAACTAAGCCACTGCGACCACTTGCTCTTATACTACCTCGATACAATTTTCTTATTACTGATTGTCAATTTTTCGCCCTGTCCATAACCCATAAGTATGAGAAGTGTAAAGAGCACAAGAAGATTTAAATGTTTAATTTTTAACTATTTGGCAAATCATTGATAATATTTATCTTTTTATTAATTTTTTATTATTTATTATTTATTTTCTCATTTTAAATTTCGATTTCTTTTTAATTAATATAATGATGTAAATAGAAAAATAAATAAATCAATTAAAAATAAATAAATTAAATTCAAACTCTTAAATTAATTTAAAGGCTTTCTAAAATTTATAAGGCTCTTGCCTTACTTAGTAAGGGATTTTGAAATAAATAAATAAATAAAATAAAAATAAAAATATCAGTTCTGTACCACTTTTATGAATGACTGAATGCCTTATGGTAAAGACGATACTGCCCCGAGACTCTTACAATTCTTTACCTATTTGAATGGGACTCATCACTTCAGATTTCTCAACTTTTATTTATTTCTAAAACTTCAGCTAGAGCCTTAACAGTTTCTGGATGGATTTCATGCACTCCGGTGGATTTGTCAGCTTTTTGCGTAAAAATGGGGTCCGCACTACCGCGGGTATATTTTGTGCCTCTTTCAAGCGATTTATCACTCGCTCCTACTGTACAAGAGCAAGATGTAGTACTCATTAGAAAAAATGCTTTATAAAATAAGTCATGTCAAAAGATACGATTGCATTGTAACTCTTATAAAATAATGTATTTTCCACCACCTATTGCAAACGTCTGAAGAGAGTAGGTACAATGGTCATAAAAGGGATTCTCAAATAGGCGTCCGGAATCGGCATAAAAATTGTACTCGTAGATGCCTCCATTCGTTCCAAAAATAAAACAAATCTTACTCCAAATAAATGAGAAGCTAATTCCAGAAAGCACTATCCCGTAAATGATTGAAAATATATTATATAAATTAAAGCCTCGAAAACCATATAAAAAAAGGGTTACATAATGTTTGTAGTCAAAACTAGGCCCCGTCACTTAACTATCGAAACGCTAAAACTGTAGAAATCCATCCAGATAATCTATCAAGCATGGCTACCAAATTTTTGAAACGCAAATAAACTGCTTCCAATCGGTCCACAGTTGTTAGAAGCGGGTCACAAATCTCTAAAGTGCTCTCATTTGATTGTCCATTATCTAAATTGACAAAAAAAAGATATTAACCTCTAAAAATCAAGCACCTAGATATTTTTATACCTATACGCTATACCAACACTATAACGATTTTACAATTCACATTTGAAGACATCATGAAGTCGAAAACAAATTAGCACGAAGTAGTTTTCATATCACAAACAAAATAATTTATTATTCGTTGCTATGTGTGACGGAGTATGACCACGAACCGATATATTTCACATGGAGTAGATAATTACAAGAATTAATTTACACGTTGGCTGCTCTAAAATCGAGAAAAGAAGCAACTCATTTGAAGTAGAAAATTTAATTCAATCTCCCATACCTAGGTGATAATTAACTAAATCAATTGAGTTCCTCATTCCGAAACACATGGATCACACGAATCACATGCAATCAAGATTTTGTCTTGTATTTCGGCTGAAAATTGTTCCAGTTTCTATGAGGAAACTATTTGTTTTTCCAGAGCAGTGTTTTTTAGTGCAATATTGAATTTGTGGTTACATATACCCGCACATCCGTCTGGTGAGATAGGCTATATAATTTAAGGACAGTATTTCATTTCTCTCTCTTAAAAAGATGGTCCAAATTTTATTTATCTTCCCTTGGTTTAACTCACGATCTCTCGCTCAGTAGTCCAAATCACACAGATACGAAATTCAGGATCTGTCGGGGGCATTATTCTCTGCAAATATCTGGAACGACTTTTGTTAAGAAAATGTTTACTAAAAAAAATAGAAAGCGTTGCCAGACGATCAAAATATTTTAACCCAGATAAATCTTGCAAACTCGCAGATTTTTTGGTCATTATTTTGTTTAACGTCTTAACGACTTAAAAATAAATAAATAGATAGCGAAACAGGTCAGTAGTGACCCTAGTTGTAGCTTATTTTTGTTTTGTGCGAGCTTCTAAATTTTGGAACGAACGGAAGGGCTCTACAAATTATGCCGAGTCAAAACGGCAAATTCAAAAACTCTTTCAAGACAGAGTTACACCCTCGGATGCTTGTAACATGCGCGCAACAAGTGGCGCATTGGAAAAAAAACCTTCAGATGGCGTTTTTTTTTTTTCGGGAAACTAGCCGGAGACCCCTTGCTTGAAAGTCCAACACATACTAAATGCTAAGCCACTGCGCTTACAACTTAGAAGTAGGAATTTCGAATTTTAAACACGGACAATTGACATGTAAGTTTGGGTTTCTGAAATAAATACAAAGCCCATAGGCAACTTTGATAAAATTGCTGTTTATAAAATTTACAGATGATCTTCGTGTCGAAGTCCGTGCAAAATATTTAACGAACTTTTTCCTAATAAAACTGGCATTAGCTCTTTTTGAAAGACTTGTTTTGTAAATGAAAATAGTCCAAAGAAGTTAGAACAAAAAATGTTCACTGGAAAATAAAACTGTGGAGGATCGATTGATTATTCAACTGCATTTTAAATTAACACACATTTATTCCATCCTTGATTGTCATGCTCAATTTTGAACCATTTAGTTGTGAACAGAACGAAGAATCCTCATGTTAGGTACCTCTTTCTTACGTTCACAGAATGGCTACAAACTCATTTTAAGGTTACAAAAGGCGGATGTTATATCGAAATTCAAATACGAGTACAAAAGCATTTGTTCATATTTTTTTTTTGTTTTTTCTTGAGTAAGTTGGGTTTTTGGGTTTTTTAAATTAACTTTTCTTATCTAAGGGTTGAGGGTTAAGATGACCATATCATATTTATATAGTATAGGTTCCTCTTTGGATTTTGGTACGACGTGAAAGATATGCATTTCTTATCCACCACAAAAAATGTGAGTATGTATTAAAAAAAAATCTCACTGGCTAAAATAGCCAGTATGATTTATACTTTTTTGAAACCACTCTCCATTATTGTATTTTTTTTTATTAAATATTTTTTATTTTATTAAATATTTTTTTCTCTTATTATAAGAGTTTTTTTTAGTTTTTAAAAATTATGTAATTATATAGTCCGTAAATTGTAAAATGGTGGATTTAAATAAATAAACAAATTATTTGTTAAACGACCTTCTGAAAGCAAAAATATTTTTTTTTTGTAATGCGATCTTTTTTGTTGTTCTTCCAACTCCAATCCAGGAATCTTACTAAGCTGTGCAATGGACATGCTAGAATCACAGAGTTTTATTATGGCTAAACAAATACATATGTACCTATTCAATAAAATAAAAAGTTGGAAGCACAGAGGGCCGTATACCTAGGTACCCTAGGCGTAGCTTCAACCATTCGTTTGTAGGAGCATTTATTATTGCGACGAATGGAACGGACCTACCGAGTCCGAACAGCATCGGATTGAGAAGCGTTCACAAGACAGTTATACACTCACAAATGTTTGTCAGATGTTCGCAAGACCAGTAGAAAAGACAACATTTCACTGCAAGCTCAGTAGTACAGCAAACTTACTGAGCCACTGCGCAAGCATTATGCTTCTTTTGTTCCGGGAGCTGCAGTTGCAGCACCACTTCAACCCCTCCTGGAGCATAGGACGACGACCAGGTCCTTCCATCTCACTCTGTTTGCAGCTCGATACCTCAGCTGTGTCCACGATCGCTAATTCTCCGATTGAGCTTCCGTCAAAACAGTTGACTTCCATTTTGTTCTTGCCCTACCAACTCGCCTTACATCTTGAGGGAGCTCTGCTTCGCTATGTTGTCATCTGGTTTACTCAGTGTTGAATATGTATTCAACGCCATGTTATCTGCTTAATGTCAACATCCACTTTTGTTTGTCCAGTCCTGAACCACAATTCATTGTTGGAAATTGTTCGTGGCCACTGGATCTTTAGGATGTAGGTACCGTAGACAACGATTTACAAAAGCTTGTAACCTGCTCGAGATGTTAGCGGAGTACAGATTTAACATTGGATTCAAGCTTCGTGCGAAGCGATATAAGCGCACCAATGTTGTTTGCCAGGAAACAGATATCTACCATCAGCGTAGTCCAAATGGCTTAGCTTATCAAACGGGTTCCATTGAATACCAAGTCTCTCGTTTGTACCTACCCACCGTCGCAACATAATGTAGATGTATAATTAAGGTTGAAAGTCGTTGATATTGGGCCTTACCAATAATCATTTTTAACCTCCACACTAAATATTTCCTAGGTCACAATATGCAATTTTGTATGGAAAATTTCGCCATTGTGAGTCCGAAAAACTTAACCCGGACACTAAAAATGATTATTAGTACCGCGGATTATGTCTCTAGGGGAACGAGAATTTCTTTATAATGGATAAAGGAATAATAAACAAAAAACTATTCTTAGAGCTCATGCAAGTCATCATTAAAGCTCTCTCTTAAATAGTTAAGGGCACGCTTTATGATGAAAGTTTAACTACGGATTCTCGTCGTCGAAGGTATCCAATCCATCGGTGTTTAAAGGAAAACTTTCTTCGCTTGCATAGGTTTTGGCGAAGACAATTCAACGACGAACGATAGGTAGGTATAAGAGCTACACCAACTACGCCACTGTTGTTGTATTACAACTGCGCAGATATTTAAGATGTTTAGGATGTATGTAGAATGAATGGACTTCAACTAGGTTGATAAAACCACTTAAAAGAAACATGACTCAAGGCAGTTGGACAAGGACCATAACAAGTAGGTACGTAGAGAAGATTTTTAGTTAGGTAAATCCCCCGAAACTGTAAAACTGCCTAATCAACTGCGCCAGTTCGTAGCTCAACTCTTTTCTTCCTAAAATTGTTAAGTATAGGTCTAAGTTATGCATCACACGATTTTTTAAACTTCAAGCTTCAGAACTGCTTCTAAAAATATAACTAATTTGGGTCAAATGGTCGTTCTTTCTGAAAATGAACATGGTGGCTGGTCAGTGGCTACATTAAGACAGCCATATTTCGACGTTTTGTGGATTCAGAAGGACAACTCAATTGCGACAGATTAATAATGATCTTAGCATCCAAAATGTGGCTCCATTGAATCAATTATTCAATTTGACTCCAACGTCTAGGTCCGTCTCCATACAAAACTGCAAACATTATTTTCACGCCATTCCACACATGTTAACAACTTCTCCCAACCTCCTCAATTCATCATTAATCATCGCATCAGGAACCAAAGGCTGATAATAAAGTTCTCCTTCCTTTAAACTAATTACAGTCTCATGCATGTAGTAGAACACAAAACACTTTGCCGAAAGTTCACGTCCTTAAGTCCATACACACTCCATCCCGGAGTCGCGACAACAAGAACAAATAAAAATCTGAAAATTGTGTCCCACATAGCAGCATACACACATACAGCCAACCCATGAGAAATTCCTTGCAAAAATAAAAATAAAAATACTCAAGGAGAATGAACAAATTTATTTTTATGGTCCAGAAAACAAAAAAACCTTTGAACGTCTTTAGGCAACTCACCACCAACACACAGAGGGAGAAAAACAACAACACCACCGCCACACCAGCACCACAGCATCATCATCCATCTCTAAATACAAGAAAAAGAAATGCCGAATGGTGCCCGGAGTGGAAAATGTCATAATGGACGACGACGAAAAACTTCAGCGTCTCCATGCATTGATACGATATACGAACCCTACATTCTAGATAGAGACGTATATGTACAAAATATTCCGTTCGGATAGGTTATATACATACATAGAATTGACCGCTTTCTGCCTTCATCCACTGAATTTCCATTCAATTGGATTTGGAACCACCCAACGACAGTCTCGCAGATACATTCCACAATTTTCCCAAGCAGCGAGAGAATTCCACTTTTATATACCTAACCTATTCTTAAAAAAAAAATGAATCATATACGCGGTATCTGCAAAGACACGAGGCAGACAGTGAGTAAATAATACAGATCCACCACTACCAAGCCACAATTCAGCTATGTATTTGGCCAGCTGAATCTGGGATTCGTATAGTCGTACCCGTACGTACCCTCGTCTCGTCGTATGAAACACTGAATCAGTCCCAATACAGTATGGAAAACATTAAACTGTTGTAGAGGTCTTGTGCGCTTGATGGTAGCTAAGTCAGTTTGTTATTTGACGCATAGGTAGTAAGTTGTATTTATGGGAGAAGTGTACACGCATTTAAATCAAGAGCAACTGGGTCGTTGGCGGAGTTCAAATTTATGGCAATTTGTGTGCGTTTGTTCAAATATAGTGTCCCCTTCGACTAATGGCTCTACGCGAACAGTAGCTAATTACAGCGTCTCAATCCAATTCCGGTGACTATAATAAAAGTGTGACATCTACAAAACAATAATCTGGTGAGTACTACTTGAAACTGGAAGAAAAACCATTCGCCGCATACCTATTGATTTATGCAAATGTGTATAAAGCGTAGGTACTGCCTTCCGCACCACCGACTGTTTGAGAAACAGTAGCCCAATTCTGGGCCAGTGCCTAGGAGTTAGGAGCTCTCGTCCGAAGTCGCTTGTGCAAAAACACACATCTACAGAGACAGACCTACGAACTACGATTCTCGCGCAAGGTTTGATTCAACTTCAACCCCTACTCGGAATAAGTTTTTCGAATACACATAAAATTTGTGTCGCCCCCAGTCCCCAACCCTTTTTCGCACTCACTCAGTCTGCATACGCGTGCGTGTGTGTGTATGTGTCTGTGGATGGAATTTTAAGGACTTTGATGATTCTTTTTCTGGGAAAGGTCATTTCGGAAGCCTGGGCATCGACATTTGCCATCAAAGACTCTGTTCGCCTCCGCATAGATATATTATGTATGTTGGCCGCACCCTTTTGGCCATTTGGCTAAGAAAATAATTGATGCCAAACGAAATTGTTTTAAACCCTGATCATGAATGGGAAGTAATATATCTAAAATTGTAGGTATATATGCTTAGATAAACAATACACATCCTTTAAACGGGAAAGCTATTCCACCAAACGGCACTCACTCCCCGAGCGATGATTATGAGTAGGGTAGTTGGCTGGGATCTTGGGGGATGAAAAAAGTTATTATTGTTTTCAACACTCGCTCTCCCCAGGATACCGCACAAGCCACGAAGTTCTCCTGTGTTGTGTGCGCGTAGGTATTCCCCCCATTTTAATTTGTGTACTTGTCGTCATCACCAAACAGAAGGAGGTAGAAACTTTCGCCTGGCTTTTCCAACCCCGTCGAGCGGTTTCATGATAAAAACCCGGGATTTATGCTGCGCACACACATACATTCGTATTTGGATGCGTGGCGTGTATGCAAATCAAATCGCATAATTAAGAGACATTTTTTCTCTAACTTTGGGTTATTACTTAATTCTTTGTAAGAGGGCCCTTTTTGTTGTTGAATATGATAACCATTCTTCTCATGCATCCAAGCGCATTTGATCTGCTTTATCAGCAATTCAATTGTCACCAGTTTACGATACTTATCTATCTACGTATCTTTATCTGATAGGTACCGGTTTTTCAATCAATGACGATCACAATCGGAAAAGCCTTGACATTCGAATTTTTACGACTTCTGTGCCCATGTTCTGTAACTCATGCGATAAATTTTCACATCAGAAACATAGTAACATGTTTTTCAATTTGTATCGTTTTAGTGATAAATATATCGATGTGATAATTACAGAACATGGGCCCTGGTATCACTCGGTCGTAAATTTTATATATTTTGATAGACATAAAGTGACTTCATTTGTTGGGCGCCATTATTGCCGATGCGTGAACTGCGAACACTGTCAATAGCGTGTCGATTGCAGAGCTATGTCGGAGGTAGGTGTTGCTTCTGAAATATTCATGTTGTGCCCAAGGCATTTCAATCGAGATTTATTTTAAATTACAGCTGGATCAAGAGCCAGTTTTTGTGATTTTAGAAAGCTGTCACTTACTTGACCGACATGTTGGCAAAGGTGCCAGAACTTCACTCAGCTATACTGAACCTATTATAATATGGCTCTCAAGATTCTTGTTATTAATATTCTTTCTAGCTTCATCATTTTTGAGAGTCTAGGACATGGGACTCACCAGTACCTCCCTGAATACTTGCCTTCCAAGCCTAAATTGTTTGCGACCCAACCACCACTGCATGGAAACAATACCAAAACAAAACAGTGCGCTCTTATGAGTTTATTTGAGCTCTCTAGTGTCTTACGATTTGCGTCATTTCGCTTTACACACTTAAATTTAGCCTGCGTTAACAACCAAACCAGGAACCGAATATGAAACGAAAGTATGTTGTTCTGGAAACCGCACGCTATTGCGACTGGACTGTAACTGTCGCTGTAACTTAAGGACAAATCTATCAAGAGTAACGATCAGAACATACGAATAATGTTAAATTGTTCAAAAAATTTAAATCTGAACATAATTCTCCAGCTCTTTTCCAAAACAAAGAAAGAAATAACGCCAGAAATATCTGACAGTGTTATTTCGAAAGTGGAAGAAGGTCGGTAACTACAGTCCAGATCAGGTCAGAATTTCTAGAAACATGAGCTTTTTTCCCCGAGAACGGTTCGCGTAAGTAATGAATTTGGTGGCGGTTTTTATAAAAAAAACTAGCTTATTTTTTAAACAGCTCGACTCCATTGACATAAGGCTTTTTTTTAACACATATTAATTGAAGTTCATTGGACTTCTTGTTTTTCTTCCGAATATAAAGACTATGAAAACAATAATTATGGTTGACTACTTATTCAATTTCAATCACATTTCACAAAAAAAAAAAAATGTTCGAGTAAAGCAACACCCAAACTGTAGACACTAAAAATCATTTTCAACCTTCGTACTAAATATTTTCGAGGTCACAATATGCAATATGTTGTATGGAACATTTTGCCATTGTGAGTTCGAAAAATGTAGCCTGGACACTAACAATGATGATTAGTATTATTACACGTGGTTTATACGGATTTCGTGAAAGCCCTTAATTAACCTGCTTATCCTTCTAAAAAAGCTTAAGTTTACGGATTTTTCGGCCCATTACTTTCATGGTTTCAGTAACATCTGTTTGGTAGGAAACAACTCGTTTCTATGGGGCAATTAGTTTCTGTTGAAATTAACGTTGTGTCTGGTCCCGCAAGGAAGCCATCTTGGGCCTATCCTTTTTCTCATTTTGATTAATGGTTTACCGAGAATTCAAAATGTCTGTCATTGTCTTTTGTTTGCGGATGATATACAATTTTTTGCGACTATTTCTAATTTCAATTATTGTCTTCTGTTCCAGAGAGATTTGGATTATTTTTTTGAATGGTGTAGGTAAGCTAAACGAACGACAAATGTGCCACCATGTCGTATAACAGAATACATACATAATACGCTTATTCCCGCTTATCGTTTTGGAGACCAAACAATTAATGTTGTAGTGGAATTTAAAGATCTTGGTGCTGTTTTTGATAGTAAACTCACCTTTGATCCCCATGTTAACAAATTAATGTCAAAAGCTAACTCGGCGCTAGGATTGCTGAAAAGAGATTCATCTGCCTTCAAGGATCCTTATACTCTCAAGGCTATTCATATAAGCATGGTCCGTCCATGTCTGGAATAGTGTACCTACTGTTGTTTTGAAGATGCTAATTGAACCCGTTTTCTTTGAAAAATATTAATAGGAAAGAAATAGTTCAAAAAATCTTTCTGCGGTATGCTCTACGTAATTTCTATCTAAATGTTTACTTTTCTTAGCGCTCTAAATGTTTGCTGTTGGGGTTTGATTCCCTCGTAGTTTGCCGTAAAATGCAATGTGTTGTGTGTTTTTAGAGACTTATTCTGTTCTTCTATTGATTGTAATAACTTACTTTCCCTAATTTGTATTTATGGCCCCCCAAAGGGTTCTTAGATTCAGAAATTTGTTATTTCAGGTTCATCACTCCACTTTACATGGGGCCAATGAGCCTGTTACTTTTAGTTGTAGATTATTTAATCGTGTATATGATCAGCTTGATATTGCATTACCTAGATCTATATTTAAGGAACTCGCGTTGTTAGCATTAAGATAAATATTATTTTACTTCATTTATCCTTTCTTTCTTTCAAGATCTGTTGATAGCTTCTGTCGTAGATCTAAAAAAATAAATACTTAATACTATAGTACCGCGAAAAGTGTCCGTGCAAAGGTGTTTTCGATCAGGTTTATTTGTTAGCTGTATACCTTAAATTTCTATTAGATTTTCCGATTTGTTGGGCGGATCCATGTGTATAATTTATCGTTTACGAAAGATTTCTCTGAAATTCTCATTTTACTATTGTGACTGCATTACGGATCTTCATAGAGAACAGAAAAGTATACAGCTTTGTTTTTGATCAGAAAGAACATGTTTTTTCTTTTATGATGTCATGCGTCAGCTCACATTTGAAATTTTTCACGAGCCTGATACTCCAGCTCAGAAGTAGGTAAAGAAAATGGAAGTCTAGAGAGTACAGCACAGCGCTTTATGAAACTTCTGATGGAACCCTGAAAGCTGGACTTTTCTGCTCTTTTCCATGTACCTACGTAATTGAAAGTCCCAGAACAGATCAGATCAGAACAGATGTAAATTGTGTCATCTAGATATACAAATATCCTTCTATCTCTCTCTTATATTTGGTTATATGCTAAGCTTGCACTTGTTGGTTGGGTTTGGCTCATATTTTTAAACTCAAAAGAGACTTAACTTGGAATATTGGACACGGTATCGCTCTTATTTCTGAATCTTGCAAATTACAGTAGCATAATATTAATATCGACGGCCTTCTCCTCAGAAGATACACCTATCTACGGTAATACAGTAATTTTATTGGAATATATTATATTATTATTGCAAATTCTACATTTTTGATTGTTTATAATAGATGTCCACAAGCGACTCTTTTATCCCCTAATGTTATTTAAAAAAAAATTCATAGGCAAACACAGTAAGAAAGCAGTACACTTGACTCGTAGCAAACCCTCCATGCGCCAGCAATGGCAATCAACCTTCTGTTCCTCGATAGTACTTCTGTGTAGCAATGGCAAATATTATTTTGTTGCTACTAAAAACCTAAAAGCCCCTTGTCAAACTAGTGTGATATTGTTGAATGATTTTCGTAAAAACGCGGTCGTGAGCGTTACAAATAAGAGCTGTCACATATTAGAAACGCTAACGAACATTACTATCTAGAACTGGAAGTCGAAAATCGTTGATAATAGTGCAACATATATATAAAACTAATTAAGACCATGACTATCGCAACCGACAGATGGTGGCGATTTTCACAGAAAAATAATAATAATTTTAATAACAACTATTTTTAATAAAATGCATACACAAAAACGTGCTTTTTACGAATTTCCTGTAGCACATAAACACAGCCTCATATACAAAACCCATAAAAATGTAAATTTTCTTAAACATAAAGACAAAAGCAAATAATTTTATATGCATAATTCAGACGAAACAATAAATTGTTATTGATGACCAAAGCAGACTGACAGACTCAGCCTATGCAAATATACAGAGATGTTACACAACCTTGTGAAATGTTCCAAAACGGATGACATATTAATAACTGGTTTTTGCCAGTCAGTCAACCGCATGTCGATTAAATGACATAAAAGTTGTAAAATCTTAACCGCGCTCATCGTAAACAAAAGGTCATCAGTCGTCTTTATGTATTCGTCACGACTCAAACATTATTTTTTTTTTTTTTGTATAAAATAATAATTTAAGCAATAACAAAACGTTGGAAGCGATTAAGCTTTAACTATACCTTATACCTATACCAGTGAAGAAACTATCAACTAATTGCATTTTTTATCTTTATGCTCGGTATCGGTATGTGTGCATCTTCATTAAGTCAGTTGGTTGCTCATACTATAGGCATGTCATGCATAAAGATAAACTATATGTACGTGTAGTCGTGTGAGGTTTGAGGTAGCGCAACTACCGCAGTCAACGAAATTATGATTCAACTTTGTGCATGGTAATTAACATGAAATTGAGACATTAAAACAAACAAACAAACGAAAAAAAACTGAATAAACACGACAGCAGCAGTTTGTGTCAGTGACCTAGCTAAATAAAGAAAGAAATAACAAGTAGGTTATAGGCTGTAGGAAAAGGGGTTACGCTACTGTTTAAAAAAAAAATGTGTGGAAAATAAACAGATTACGATATTTTACAAAGGTTGTCGCTAACAAAAGGACAAGGAGTGAACCTCTCAATTAGTTATGGCATGGGATATAATAGTTTTCAGTTTTTCTGCCAGTACAGAAGTGAAACTTCGATAACTTGAAGCCTTCAGACCGACCAATCCGTCAAATCCGTTGCGTAAACTCAACTGACAGATGGATGCATTATTTATGTCATCTTATGGAGGGTGACCCATTAGCAACGAATATATGCCGGCTACAACGGATAAATTACTCGGGCGTACTTTCTTCTTTTGTGTCCGTTGAGTCCGTTGACAGTAAACATATTGAGAATGAGATGAAATGTAGTGCTCGTTGAATGAATTACGATAAAGTACATTGACATGGAAATATGAAATTATTCTGAAAACAAATTTGTGCAAGGCTTTGAGCTACTTTAATCTTCTTTAAGTTAAATACCAAGTTGTATAAAACAAACCGGCAATGAAAATGTCCAATGGATATTATAATGGAGAGCATCTTTATTCGATCATTGAAAGTATGACTTATGTTCAGTTTTCAGTATTATCACATCCGTTTTCCGCATAAATTTGTATATTTTGTCTATATTCCTGTAAATTATGTAGGTACACACGTGGTGTGCCGAAAGTCATTCTCTGCGCTGGTGCTACTCGTTATTTGCTGATTTTCTCATTTTCCGTAATTTTTAATGGGGACGCCTTGACCTTAGCTTATAGTTTATAAATTAATGCATTATTTTTATTTATAAAAGTCACTAAAAATTTGCCTATCTGTCAACTTTTTGCATTTGAAAAAATTGTCTTGTTAACTGCTCGTTACTCGTTATTTATCTAAAATAAATCTAATTCACAAATTGTCGATGAAATCGTCAATGGACTTTGTGCCGACTTATATTTCGATTAAAATGAATAAGTAAACTAAATATTCAAAATTACTTACCGTGAAGTTATAACACGAAAATATGTAGGTATGTACAGTACATAGTTTCGTATACCTACCAATCAGGGTTCAAGATCTTTTATCAAAAATATGTAGACATATAAATAACTGCCAATTTAAATTCAGCAACCTGCCAGTAAGCTTTCCAAACCTAAAGCAAAGCTTCGCATAAATTATGTATATGCAAACTGACATTAAAAGAATTATTTTTGAACAAGAATAATTATTTCAAATATTCGTATTCGGAACCGTGTGGCCAGAAATGAAACTGATAGAAGCTAATAATATTCTCGCACCCCTTTCACGAGTGAATTAGCTGTGTCTAAAATGACACACTGGCGAATTGGTAAATATGATATTTCGAAGGTGCACACATCTAGCTGTATGTACCTACTTGTGCGTTGTGCTCACCTAAAAAGTTGTGGTGTGGCGGTATCAGTACACGCCGTCATTAGCATATCTCAATAGATCTACATGGGTAGCTACATGACATCTTTATGTGAAATTCATGCAAATTTGTACGTTTATTCTACAATTGTGTATACACATTCACATGCAAGCAATGCATACCGTATATATTGACTGATGATATCTCTGTGTAAACTTCCCCTTTTCATATCTGGGTTAACAGCGTAAAATGGAAATGAAACACAGAAACTGTTTTAAGTCATAAGTTACGTATAACCTCGTATTTTCGCATGAAAAATATAAAGGTAGTATGACGAATTGAGTACTTTGATGTGCAACGCTTTGTGGGTGAGGTGAAGACAAAAGGCATAACATAAGTTTCAATTTTAACATTTAAATCTGTACCTACTTCATATGACGAAATTAAGTAAACTAACATTTGAGAGATGTACCTTCCTTATAATACATTCTGATAATTTGTACAACTATATCAATGCATAAAAGGAGTGCTTTGCTCTTTGTAATAAGATGGTGTTCAAAGATGATGTGTTCCAGTTTTTCCTTCCTTCTCTTAAGACTTTAGTTTCTAACCGAGATAGACAACCAATCAAGACTTTTGGCTCTCTTTTGTTGAACTCAGCGCAACATTTCGACCGTCTTACGACCTGTGCTTTTGAATTGCTTAGCTTGAATCTGGCCCATGGTTTGGATCCAGTATTCAGCAGGGCTAACAAATATCCATTTGTAGTATTTTAAAGTTTAGGTATACGACTCAAAGGTATACCCAGTAGAAGGGTTCAGGGTTCTGCTCAGGCCAGCAGAAGGCGCCTCGAAAAGCTTTCATAACCTGATTATACCGACAAGAGATTATAAAAGTCTAAAATAATCTTTCATCTTGGATCGTTTAACAATGCGAAATGTTAGTACTTTCATAGACAGTCTTGAGTAGATCCTTAAAGCTCTTCTTTGCCTGGACTTCTTCACCGGTATGGCTTCATTTTCAATTTGAAAAACGTTTTGGATGAAAATTGTTGTGTCTACAAGTCGGAACTTTGGGAACAGGAGTAGTTTGCGAACGCACCCGAAGATCTTAATGGAGTCCAATGAAGTTTCCGTTATTTCTGCAGTTGCCCGCTTGCGTCAATTCTTTTTGTCTTTGCCTCTCCAGTCTCCACTCTTGCTGGTGTAATTGATGGATTAGGTTGTATTGTAAAATAAGTTACCCATCAGCACTGTTACAATAAAGTTTGAATTGAAATCGAACCCTTTTCAATGATACTAAAAATTATCATCTTGGTTTTACCTATATGTTATAAATTTGCTGGTTTGACGGTTAAATATGACTGTCTTGAACCTTTGGTAGAGCGGATTTTTTTAAAAGCCTTGTGTCTGATTCTGTGGCTATACGGATAATGGATCACCTTTGAACATTTGTAAGATCTTGAAATGTCCAGTGAAGCTGGCCACATTAGACATGTGTGGAACCCATAAAACGGTACCTACTCTAAGGATCGCTCCTTAGTTAATATGCTGCTGCTTCTATTACCTATTAGTTTTAGCAGAGTTTTTTTTTTCTCAAATTCATTATAGAAGTCGAGTTACAGATTTCTAGCAAAGGGTTTCAAGTCCCTCTATAAAAAACGCGAGCTTTCGTTCGTAAAAATGTCTGACAAAAGTCATAGGGCACAACCGTCTTGGGAATGCTCCTCATCTCAGCCGTTTGAATGCAGCATTAGCTAGTACGCAGATCCCTAAAAGAAAATTTCAACTACCGGTTGTATGTTAGCAACTACACTCGGAAAAAATCATTATATAAATAACAACAATTTTCGTTCGTTAAAATTAAACCAAACATCAACATTTTTTGATTGAAGTATGAAATTTTTGTCAATGATCCAGCCGAAAGCCCTGCTAGCTAGTGCTGCAATATTTTGCTTATATTAATATTGTAATTTATTACTTATTCATAAAGTATATTATTATTATTATTATGTTGTCAATGATGTAAGAAAATAGATATGGAGAGTGTATTTTCCTTACGCTGAATACATGGTTCTTGAAAGCTAAAAAACGAGTTCTTTTGTTATCAAAAGTGATAGATAAAGCAGGAAGTTTTAGTTAAAAAAATTTTGAATTATCTTAATTCTTCTCTTAACAATAATTTTATGTGTTCGTGTAGTAGTGTGGGCCTATAGGGCCCTAAATCGACCGGTTGCACCAATTGCTATGTAGGGCATCCTTAACAAAGCCTATATACGCTCAGTTAAATAAATTATTATTATTTTTTTTTATTATTTACCTATTACAACATCTAACATACTTGTTTTCTTATCTATTTTCAGAAGCAACCCTTGCTCCTTGCACTGATGCTTAATGAATATCCTGATGTTAATTGGACCCAAGAGGTAAGTCTAACTGACCAGCACTAACAGATGAAGTGTCACTAAATTTACCCTTAATATTGGAATACCTATACATTTTGTTTTGCCCTGGATTTTATCCTTTCTTGACCAAATTGCCCAATGTGCACTAGTATAGGTACACATCCCATGACTGCAAAGCATCCCAATTTATAATATATTTCCTCCATGCATCCTCGGGGCATATTTTCCCTCATAATACATTCCTTGTATCGGCCTCGGACCGTCCTCTAATTCCATTTGATTTGGTGTATATATATTCACCTCGGTGTCCTATACTCCTTTATTATGTATTCGACTGTATTCACAGGATATTCCAAAAGGTCGTTGGAGTAATTTCTCGATTTCTCTTTCGTTAGAGGTTCGCCGATTTCTTTGGTGTTATATTTTTTTTTTTTTGTCTCTTTTTCCCGACTATATAGGTAGAGGATACGAGTAACAATTCGAAGGGCAAAATAATAATTTATGTGATACCCTTGTAAGGGTATATAATTTTCATGTTTTAGATCCTCAGCTGCTGCCAGCAAAATAGAAAAAAAAAATGAAAATGTGTGTTTTTTTTCCTCCTAGGATTTCATATAGAACGCCAGGAATTAATACTTCTCTCGCAATCGGATTTTGTTGTCCAATAAATTTCGGATTTTTTACGGGATATAAAACAGAAATTTAAATGAAAAGGATAGGATTTGTGTAAGGGGGGAATTAAATGTAGGCCAACAAATGGACAGCGCATGAATGTGGATAGTGTGTATCTACTCGCATATATAGGCAGATGCCTCGATAGGGGGATACCAACGGACATTCAAATGTGTTTCAACAATTTAGATAACAAACGGATTGGGATCATTTTGATTAGAGTAGTATTGAAATTTGTTGCAGAGTTTTTGATTTTTTTTTTCGGTGGAATCTCGTATAGAGATGCACCTGCAACTCAAACTAATTGTTGACGTATTATTTTAGATTTTCTTAAAAAAAATATGATTGCGGTGGACATCATTCGGTCTATTATTAAAGTCATTATTTCTGCGCAACTTTCTGTGATTGGAATTAATAAATAATAGGTAGCTTCAAAGTGGCCTAGGCTAGGTACAATGTGAATGTGAGGTGTTGATTACCAAGAATTATTATATTTATTACTGAACAACAATTATTTGTGAGAGAGCTTTTTCGTTCGAATTGGAGCTCCTTCGGGCAATGCCAATGGAAATTATCCGGGGTTGACCATTTAACTAATCAACACTCTCCCAAATATAGTGTGAAGAACTGGTTTTATAAGAGTTCCCTACCTGCAACTCCGGGCTACATATATTTTGGAACGTTTTCTATAAGTGTCTGGGAAAAAGGTAAGTTAATTTCCTGCTACGGTTTTTTTTTTGAAAACTGATTTTTTTATAGTTTACGTTTATAGCCGACGAATTTGGTCAAGGACTGGATTACCTAAGTTGACAGTTTTAATCTGGTTGATAGGAAAAGTTTTTGAGTTCAGGGTAGAAACGTCTATTGTCCAGATCCACACCAATTCTAGTCGACTTCAGATGGTTAGATTTTTGTATTTTGAATGTGCCGAATAAGTGAAGCGATATTTTCTATGTCTACTTGACACGAAAGTGGAAGTTATTTTAATTTTCATATGAATTTCACATGAATTGTTACACCTATTGAAAGAATTTATCGGTTTCTGTTTTCGTTCTTCACGCAGTTAAGCTTTTTGGCTTAGAAAATATGAAAAAGGAATATATTATTTTCTGTGGGAGCAAGTTCATTTCCAAGATCAGGGACAAAAATATGTTTCTTGTATTGGAGTTTTTTAATAAAAATAAAAATAGACCCATCAATTGAGGAATGAGATTCTCCCATTTCTGCTCAGATTATTCTTTTATAGTAGTTGTAAAAGCTGGTCGGCCTGGTCCAGTCACTTCAATGTGCAACACCAACATCTGACAAACAAGGCTATGACAACATACTAGTTAGAAGCTCAATAGTGGGTCCACACGTTCTTAACAAATCGATAGCGGATCGTTACGAATATATCAGTATATAGGTTTGTGGAAATCCTTAAAGATATATAAGTATTATGAATGCAAAAAAAAACATAATAGTTTTGCACAAATTCTGCAAAATCTGGCGAAATCTTATATCGACTCCAGTTCCCATGCTCGACTTTATGAAAAATTTAACGAATATCTATTTTAGATACCCACCTATGCATAAGTTTTCGGTCCATATAATAACAATAATAGTTGGCGCAACAGGTCTGTAGGGACCCTGGGCCTAGCTTCTCGCAACCATTCGTTTTTTGTGTGAGTTTTTCATTCTTGGAACGAATGGAAGGGATCTACAATTTTATGCCGATTCCAAACGGCTCATTAAGAAGCTCTTTCAAGACAGTTATACACTCTCGGATGTTTTTCAGACGTTCGCGAGAGGTGGCGCAGTGAAAAAAACCCTGAGTTGGAATTTGGGTTTTTTGCGGGATTCGAACCTGGGACCCCTCACTTAGTAGTCCAACACACTAACCACTAAGCCACTGCGCCTTTCGGTCCATATAGGTACTCCTTAATAAAATAAGCTAAGTAAGTACGGATGCAGTACAAGTGCCACGAACAATTTTTAACATCAAATATTTAACTGACTTTTCCAAATACTTTAATGTATGCATTCAAGCTTAACCCGTTTGTGGAGCTATTTAATCAGGTGTTTGAATTAACAACAAAAAAAACTGCAGCAAAAGCGCTACCTCCCATTTAATCGGTGAGTCGAATACAACTTCATCCGATTATTATTGGTTACAAAAATTCCTTCACCTTGAATGGTTTTTTACTTGCGGTTAAGATGATAAGTTTCATTAAACCTAAACTGAAGCATCTGTGCATGTGTGCGAGAGCCTAAAAGTCCATTCACCGAATTTAGCCAAATGCCGCGCATGGGAATGGGGTATCTCGAATTAAGGCCAAAAACCTCATGTGTATACATGTACATTTGATAGAGGGAGAAAGGTACCATTGCCATGGTATTGTAAGGA
This sequence comes from Cheilosia vernalis, assembly GCA_949126925.1. Taxonomy (NCBI): domain Eukaryota; kingdom Metazoa; phylum Arthropoda; class Insecta; order Diptera; family Syrphidae; genus Cheilosia; species Cheilosia vernalis. The sequence goes on along the minus strand of OX421358.1, from coordinate 95,715,065 downwards.
ATTTCATGGAGTAAACAACAACTCCCAGTCTCGATTCACCATAACTTGGAAAAAAAAAAAAAAAAAAAAAAAAAAAAAAACATTTTACAAACTTTGTGTCTCTACAGATTCCTCGTTCCGTTGCTTTTTATTACCTGTTACTGTTTTCGTTATTATACTAATATTTTTTTTTTAGTTTTTGTGCTATAGGAAATTTGCTATAGCAGCCGCGGTCCCTTGTGTGCGCTTTTGAGTCTCGGCTCAGGTAAACGATCTACGATCTACCATAACTTACGATTTCCTTGTTTGTAAACAACAATGTTGCGTTTTCTTCTTGTTGATTCTTTCGTTGTCTGTTTCGCTTTTGCTGGGTATTTTTGTCTTTTTTTATTTTTCTCCCCTCTCCGTCTGGTGTCCTTTGGTTCAATGGTGCTGGTGGTGGGAACTGTATTGAATTAAATCCGTAAAGACGCGGGAGGAAGTTGTTTTGATATTATTTCGCCAAATCGCTTTTATATCACCAATACTATCACAATCGGCGAGCATTATTTTTGAGCGGCTACAAAACAACAGCGTGAGTAAATTTTGCCGCCAAAACCATGATCACTGGAACTGAATGTGTTGTCATTGTAAGTGCAACGGACTGCAACAATGTTTCAAGGGAATTTTGATTTCACATGCGATTATAATTTACATTTTTTTTTTTTTTTTTAACCCTATGTCAATTTAAATCCTGGAAAGAGAGAATTCAATAATGGTCGTCCGTTTGATATGATATCTTAGGTAAACCGATTTTTTTATATGTACCTACCTACCTATAGGTTGGAGGATAGGTACAGGTACATTTCGTTGACATAAATAATCAGTTTTAAGCGAAGCGATTATTATTTCGATGATGATATTGGTTCGACCGCGTGCTGCCGTTGTTGACCACACATGACAGTAGACTGCCTATTTAGAAAATCTATAGATTACGTTCTTTGACAGAATTGTTTAGTAATAATTGGGTTCACAAAAATTAGATACCACAGTTGCCTGAATTAACTACCGTTGAACTCGAAAAATATCTGACTATCAAGTACCAATCGACAATAAACATATGCCTCTGTCATCACCCATACAAAAAAAAGGTAGAAAAACACCCAAATATACTGTCAACCGTATGATCCATATGTTCGTAACCAATGCAATATGTAGAAATTCTGGACAGTTCACTGCAAACTGTTCTCCTGAAAGAACACATGTGCAGAGTTCAATTCGACACTTTGGTTGCAGTTAATGTGAAAAAAAAGAAGACAGGTCTTACAACTAAATCCCGTCTCGTGCTCGTGTATGCATCTGTGATAAAATTTCAAAATTCCTTGCTAGAAATCGCGTTTCATTTATGTCACGTCATTGCTGCGTAGTGGAAATAGATATAAAGATACCATTCAAATATCATTTGATTTCTCTGGATAAAAAAAACAATAAGGTTGCCGGCGAGTTCATCTGAGAATCGCTGGCGATATAAATGCGAATGTTAATGGAATGATCGCTATAAGAGCACCGCAAAAGTAGTAGGTATGGTTGTGATGGAAAAACAAAATCATTGGAAATATGGCTCGCAACTTTACATTATCGGCTTTTCACACCAAGCCCAAATTCAGCAAAATGGCTGACCGAAAAAATGTCACAACTCACAAACTAAAATCATTTTCCACAATTAATCGATGTGCTAATATTGTTTTTAAACGCACTAAATGCATTTTGTTTGTTAAATAATGCGATCGAAATTTGTAACTAAAAAAGTTTGCACCGAAGTTTAACGACTAGTGTCTCACAGCTGATTGAAACGTCAAACGAAAACGAGTTGGTGGTCGGTGTCCGGTGTGAATGTATCGACGAGTTTTCGAGGAAAACGCCGTTTTGGGCTTGGTGTGAAAAGCATATTAGGTAGGTACTTTTCAGTAAATTTGTTTTTTATTTGGTTTATTATGGAGTATTTTTATTTATCTTAATTTCTCTGCGCAAGACCAAGCTAGTTTTTGTCGTTTGTGAGACATCGCATCCTATCGTAAGTTCAAGTGAGTTTTTGGCATCGCACTTGCGTAGTTGATAATTTCTATTTTTTAATATAATTCACTCACATTCATCTATAGGACAGTGAATTTGAACAGTGAATTGCTGGGATTTGACATGCGTATAGAACTCAGTGCTAGCTGTTGGGCAACCAGTTTTCTGTAGATCAATGTTTTTGGCATTAGGACAACAACTTTGTAACTCTGATAAGCGCTTTTGCCTTTCAGCAGGTTAATTTAATCGATATCTCCACAATGATGTCAAATACCAATAAAGCTCTTCACGAAACCTGTTTGTTTTAAGTTATAACCCGTATACCCGTCCCCACTTAGCTTCACCGCCCAAAATGTAAGCCCATGTGCCATGTCCAATTTGAGGAATACCTACAAAATGAGATGTAAACTATAAAGAAATATTTTAGGCGATTCAACTTTTATTTTACTAAGAAAATTAATGTTTATCTCTCAATGCATATAAAGTTGAACAATATTCTACAACAATACAGGATATTGGTTTCATCTTGCAGTTAGCTGTGCAGTGGACACTTTCTCTAAGGGGAAATTTACTGAACTTTTTGCGACTGCACGTCATCGACGCAGTTTGTACTTTAGTTCATTGAATTTAAATTTTTGTATCGTGCAATTGTTTCGGATAGACCAAACAAATGATATACCTACTTCTACTTCGTCGCCATTTTTTTGGTTTTAACAAATAAGATTTTGTTCAAACCTTTTGGAGATCATGTTTTGGTGCTCATCGACTCACTGTGTCAAATGTAACTATTAAGAGTTATCCACTTGAAATGGATCGGCACTGTTGGCCTTCCTTTAAATCTGGTTTTAAACAGTTCAAGCTCAAGATTTTAAAAGAATATCCTTAAACTATCGAATGATGAAAAAAGCCCCAATAAGGTCTTCTAATTCAGGTATCCCTCACTAAGGTTTACATATCTGTATACCGGAACGAAGCTTATAAAGATCGAGCATCGTTTCAGGATAATGTATACTCAAAGGTCTTTTAAAAATCAATTGCAGTATTTTCAGCTTGGACATAACAATAAATTCATGAAATCGTCTTTGCAAAATTTTTCATTTTAACACAAAAATTGTGCTTTTCAAAATTCTGTTTTTTTTCTGTTCTGTCTAACAAAATTCTGCTTTTCAAAATTCTGACAACAAATAAATTCTGCTAATTCTGTTTTTTTTTTCCAATTTATGAATTTAAAGAAAACGAATATTTTTCAACTTTGTCAACAAATTACAATATATTTTATATAGTACGGTATCTACACAGGCGGGTACCAGGAACATACAAAAAACAAAAAAAAAAAAACAGCCTTTTGACCCTATATTTTCCTTTTTAAGGTTCCGTACCCAAAGGGAAAAAACGTAACCTTATTAGTTTCGCTCGGATGTCTCTCCGTCTGTCTGTCTGTCCGAACCCACTAAGCCAATTTTGTTACCAGGTCTATCTCAAGAACCAATTGACATAGGAGGCTAAAATTTACACACAACATCCGGTATAATCTCTAGTTAAACGACAAATACCAATGGAAGGAATAAATCGATTGGTTTTCGATTAATTAGTAATCTGGTGAAAAAAATATTTTCATTTGCCCAAAAAACGGTTTATTTCTTGATTCACAAAAAAATACATTGATTCCTTTTTTGTAGATCATGTTCTTATCTTTATATGTGCTGAATACTGTTTTGCCGAAAAGTTAATAGTTTACAAGATATTTTCAAAAAAGATAATTTTACCATGTAAAATACGTTGCTCTCATAAGTTTTAATCTCTACTACGCAGTTGTGCACAATTGACCCCATCAAAGACAGAAGAGAGTCACTGGTGGTATACCACCAGGGTTCCCGCTTGCTAATTTCGTTGGGGAATATAATACATTTTTTTTTGGGGGGTACAGAACAAAATAAAAGTAAATATTTTTAGTCAATAGCTTTTAATTGGGACAGGTCGCATACAGAATGGAAAATTGGCGTGGGTTGGGTACTAGGTAATAATTAGAAAATGAAAATGTGCGAATAATTTTTGAGAGTAAAAATATTAAGTAATTAAATTAAAGTAAATTGTGATGAATTCATGAAGAGGGGAAAGATTGAATGATATAATAGATTTCAAATAATATCTGATGTGTTGGACTTTAGCCAAATACGGAACCTTCGGTGCGCGAGTGACACTCGCACTTGGCCGGGTTTTTTTTTGGATTTGATTACAGATACCTATATTTATTATCACTCACAAACTAACGGAATATTTGTATTTATATAGGATCAACCCAAGCACTCCTCATGATGGTCACCAGCGGATATTCAGCCATGCCCATAGCCATAAATAGTACATGTAGATAATCTGGATACAAGCGGTGCCGAAACCTTTCCAAACTCTGATCGCAGTAGGTTTCTATGTGATCGAGTGGATAATATACGGTGCCGTGAAATAACGCCGAGCGAAATAACGCCGAATTGCAAAACTCGGTGTTATTGCGCTTTTAAAGTGAAATAACGCCGAACATTGCTTGTGAAATAAAGCCGAATCAAATTGTTTTACACAATTCGGCATTGAATTTCGAACTATTATATTTTCAAATTCTAAATGCTGAAAAAAATAGAATGGTCGAGAATTTTTACTTATACATAATACATAGTTAAAATACTGCGGTTAAGTTCTCCACCATTCTATTTATTTCAGCACTAAGAATTTGAAAAAATAATAGTTCAAGAATGTATTTATAAATGCAAAGAGAAATAAGGCCAACTCGGCTTTATTTCACTTTAGTAAAGTGAAATAAGACCGAACATTTTCGCTTTCACAAAGAGAAATAACGCCGAATTTTAGAACTCGGCGTTATTTCGCTCGGGGCTATTTCACGGCACCGAAAAATACATGGCTATTCCATCGTACTAAATAATAGCTCTAAAAGTGCCAAGGACCTACGCCATGAATATTAGGTACCTACCTACATATACCTACTCGTAGTCTACATTCCCATCTTAGCTAATATCAACCAGCTTCTATCTACCTAAAAAAAACGAAACATCCCCATCCAACTATATAAAATATGATGCCACATTTTTTATCAAGAAGCCATTCCATGTGTCGCCAGTTTCATGGAACATTCGGGCGCCTGATATCGTTGTAACATATTAAATGTCTCGATGGGCCTTTGCCGGCTTTGTCGGAAGCTCTTCTAAATAAATGAAATGCTATCACACTCCGATTCCAATTGAATAGCATACACAAACCACACATTAGGTGCTGAATACAGTGCAGAGGTTTAATATTCGATTAAACACTTTTTGACAGTGCTGTGTCATTTATGTGCCGGCAGTATAAAAACATTAATCAATCACTAGTTGTGTTGCGCCGTCGGTACTTCTGCCTCAGCAAAAGTATACGATATTATTATGATCCATCATCGAGTACGACCCGGGAGTCATATGCTTTCAATTATGCCTCAGTTCGGGAATTAGTAGGTAGAAGAATTTGAGGCAGTAGCTATCTTGTAGAAAATTTGTAGCCGGTTTTCAAGGCGAAAAACATTCATACTCGCTTATGAAAAATTAGTCAACCAACTAAACAAATACGTATGCGCTCTGCTAAGTCAATTAACACATTTTGTAAACAAAATATTTACTTTTCCGCTTGGATATTTTATTGAAAAGTCAAAGGTAGATATCTATAATGGAATAGTTATCGAATCACGAAGTGCTACTATCACGTGAGAGTGATAATTGAAACTGCTAACAATCCCAAGGTTGTGTTTGCGTCGCCCCTTCGCAGTTCGCACTGTTCAGTTCATTAGGAAAATCACGAAAAGCAACCGCAAGCCGAAATGGCTTTTCACTTGTCCGTATCATTAAGATCCCTCCCGTTAGAGGAGTAGTTGTGTTCAGCGTCCCAAATGAGCTATTAAGTCTGACTATGACTATGACTATATCGCTGCAGGAGAGGACCTACAACAACAGCTAGCAAACTTTATTTGTGTAGAGAAAAATATTAAAAGAAGAACCTGCTGAGTGCGAAAACCTCCATCTATATGTGTATCCATCCATTTAAAAGTCCTGGGCATCATATTCCATTTCCCACTTGAAATTGTACCAGACAAATAAAAGAATAGGTACGAGGAGGACTTCCCCTGCGTGCACGCGTGACTGAAAGTATTTGCCCCAACCATGGCAACCCCTTCTGCTCGGCTGCCATCTAAAGGAAAAACCAATTTTGAATATCCTAGATTCGACAGCAGCATGGCGGACGGAAACGGTCGATACAAACACACCCCAAGAAATGGATAAGCGGGTTAACTTTAATCCCGGCAGCATCACTAACACCTCTTCATAGTTCAGTGTGTGAGTCTTCCATTTTAAAATCTCATCCTTCAACACAGCATAAGCGCGTGGTGCCTGGTGCGGGGAAATCTATTCTACGGGCTGAAATTGACTAGAACAGTGCGAGCGAGATAGAGTGAGACTGAAAATCCTGCGTGTGTTTGCATTGCCATCCCTCCGTTGAGGGATGCTGAGTGGTTTAGTATTTATTTTGCGCACACGACAATACATTGCACATCGTTTTCTCCTTCACTTAGGGCTGGGTGGATGAATTGTCGTCTAGTTTGTTGGTTTCCCATCTTTATGCTAAAAAAAAAACCGCACACAGAAAATCCCTGTTTTACTTACTCTCTCTTTAATCTATCGATCGATTTTTATTACACTCCACTCCTATGCGATGAGAATGTGTGTGCGAGTATTTTATTCGGCATTTGTATGAGCGAATTGAAATGACATTGGGAGGGAAGAAACCCTTCCCCGCACGTGGTGATGGCTGATGGACTGAAGAAAGGAAATAAAAACCGATGAAACATCTCTGTTGGGAGTTCACTGCAAATCCTGTGTATTCATCAGGCCATATTTATAACATGACGGATACGGGATTCAGTTGTTGTTCCCCCAGTAGAAAAGGATTAATTAGTAAACTAAACTACCATAATCATTATAGGTTAAAGTCGCAGGCATGTGCGGCATATACGAACTCTGTATGCCTGATATCCCTAAGCTAACAGTAATTGTCCTTTGGCGAGGAAACTCGCTCCTACGCACCGATGGTGTATTTACTATTATCCTCTAGCCATTCTGATGTTTGTTTATTTTGAAAGTGGGTGTGATAAGGACACTCTTATCTCCAGCCGATTGCTTACAAGGGATAATCCGAAAATTTAAACGATTTCTAAGACGATTTATCACAATGCCCACATCTGACAGAAAACTTTACGCGCAAATCCATCCAAGTAGTCGTTTAGAAAAGGTTCCTCTTAATTATGTGAAGTATGTAAAGCAATTAATAAATTACCTAGGATTAAGTGATGTCCCTTTTCGGGATGGCTTTTGTGTTTAAAATATGTTTATTGAACGTCTTCTCCCTTTTGGTTGTCTTTCCAGGTATAAAGTCGTCTAATTTATGGCCAACGTTATTGGAGAACGGATGATGTCCTGCTGTTGTACGGACACTGTGACCTGGTGATTCTTGGTAAATTGGAATCCCATTGACTTGTGTGAAATCACATCCATTCTGTTTTCAAAGGACTCCCGGTGATAAAAGGTTTTGCAAGTTATGACTTTGAGACTTGTCGACCGGTGATGGTTGGTGGTAGCGGGATTTCAGCAGGACGAGTAATGGTAATATGGACCGATTGTTTTACTGAAGTTCAACTGATGTGGCATTCGTCGTGGTGTGATTTTTTTTGTAATTTCAGCAGCTGCGGGATTTCAAAATTTCATATGGGTAAGAGGAGGTATTGGAACCGGATATATGCTTATACCCACATACGACAGACAAACATGCAAACTCAAACAAAATCGAGGATAACAATGAAGTGTAGTCAGTATGAAGTTCCTTCTACTTACTTTGTGCATATAGTCATCGCTAATATTCGAATATTGCAAAGTCAATGTTCATTTAGTTTTTGAGGAAAGACCTACCTAGCATTCACAGATAATGCGTGTCTATGACGGCCCAGAAATGGGAAATCTTGCATTGGGTTGGACAAACATATACCAAATGTGATTTAACTGGTGCCCAGAAGTGACCGGCAGTCTGCTTGTGACCTTAATAATTGGGAATGCTAGTTGGTTGAGTTAAAAAAGACTAGGCCACTTCGAGACTCTTTTAAAGATCAATTGCATAGCCAATACCCATGTAGACGACGGAAGTCTTAACTTTCTCGAAGGAGCCTAAAGCTGTTTTGGTAATCACCAGTGGCGATTTCTCTTAGTTGGGTTTGAGCAATAAAATGCAGAAAATGTTTATCACCCCCTGAATGAGGTCCTTGATCTCCTAACAAAATAATGAAGTGTTTCCGAATATAAAGGAAGCTAAAAGACAATTCGAGAACTTCGGTCTTGCAAGATTATCCCAACTGAGGAAAACCGAAAATAGTTTACACGGGCCAGAAATGACTGCATATGCCCCTCTTGAGCATGCCAAGTTCTAATATGACCACAAGTTAAGGCGAAACATGTCCCAATGGGGCGGAACTAGGTTTTGTTAAAATCGACTCCGTACTTAAAGCTACATGAAGTGGTATTCTTCCACACAGAATTTGTAAATCTTTTTCATTCGATGTCGAGATCTTCTGAACTATTTCCATGTATAGTATGTGATGCACTTGACTAGCGCATCCGTAAAAAATGCGAATCTTCTTCAACTACCTATAACCGACGCATAGCACCTTCACATCCATCCTCTTCAGGATGCTGAAACGACTAATGACTTCTTACCAAGTCGTTTATCCAGAAGAAATCTTTCGCCATCGTGTCTGCATGGAATTGTCCATTCACTGTTAACGTGGTCATTGTGATTACAGATCAGACCCAGATCTCTACCTAAAGCATTCGGGAACACTTAATATCTCAAACAAACAAACGCTTGGCTTACCATGGGACTGCTGTTTTTCCTTTACACTTTCGCATTGCGCCTGCCGCTTAGTGCGTTGTGTTTTTGTAAAGAATGCGGATTATGACCTACAAAATATTAAGTGCGACGGCTAAAAATGATTATGACCTAGTAATGCCAATCGTATTTTTGAAAGAGGCTTTGTATACTCTCAGCCCTATGGTTTAATCAGTCGCCTCTACTTTTTCAGTCCGGAAGTTGACTTTTATGACGCCACCGGCCGGCTCATTGATGGTCCCAAAAGAGCGTTAAGGACTCAGATACATGTACCCTTGTTGCTGCGTTCTACAGATGTTGCTTTAAAGCTAACACTGCATCCATGATGGCACTAACCGAATTCATCCCCAAATATTATTATTATTATTATTTATTAATTAATTAAGATTAAGTCTCCAGGACGACTTCGAGGTACTTTTCTTTAATCTTGGGCCGACTTGATCTCTCTCCACCTCAAGAATATTTGAAATAGTTTTATGCCAATTTTTTAACAAAGCGCATAGAACTCTAAAAGAGCAGAGGCGTCTTTTGTGTCCATCAGCGACCTTCCTCCATGACGGGCGTCACGTCTGGTGCTTTCACGCTCAAAAATGGATTTTATTTGCTCTACGATAGCATTACCCGCCTTTAGGCTAATTTTTCCGGTGAATTACTAGTGAGATTATAGAATCGAAACCGAAAAGGATCTTCTTCGAATAGGACACCGACGGACGACGCCCTTAAACTGTAATTGCAAGTCTAGTCTAGACTCACAAGTAGGTACCTAAGCAAAATCAAAGCATGCCGTGCTGTACCTATGGGTACAGTCCCAACTTTATCCCCACACTTGATTAATCTTTTGTTAATGGGCAGCAACAATTAATAAACCAAGGTGTGCTCATTCGGTTAACAAGGTTTAGTCATCTTCCCTTAATGCCCGGCGATTGATTGACGATTTCCTTATCACACAACGAAACACCGATATGCCTGTGTGTTTTTCTTTTGGTATCCCTTTAAAATTTTATTCTGAAAACAATCCTTATCTCTGGGATTTGTCACAATTAAAACGTCTTTCCACTCTGTTTGGTATTTTTATCGAAATCGACTCTCGTGGGTAGTTGGTGGAAGTGGGCTTTGGGTATTATTTTCAAATTGAATACAAGTGCAATCGTAACGTGTGTGACTGCATGGTGCGTGTTTGTCGCTTCTTGTTTTCGCCACGTATTTTACTTCTAGGGCAGTCACGTGTACCCAACGAAGTGCTGGAATTAGTTTTTGCATAATTACGCTTCCAGTAAATCATAGCACGAGCCCTTCGTAGTCGGATAATGACCCAATAACCGTTAGTGTACGCGACTAGCGACTATATTAGTGGCACGTTACCTGTGAGCAACTGCCCCCATCGCTGCCTATTTATTCCATAGTGTTGGTGCTCTAGGATTATCTTAATTTCAACAATGATTCGGTAGCACAAGAACCGTAGTAGTGTAGAGGTCCTTAACTACCCACCTCACATACTCCTTGACGATTAAACATGTACCGAAGGTGGGCATGCAATTTAGTCGAATGCGAAAAAGAACACACGGTGGTTGTGCGCTCTCCTCTGCCTCGGAACATGTATAAAATGCTGGGCTGGAACGTGTGGCACGACATTTTTTGTGATGATGAATAATAATTATTATGCTGTGCGTCCTATGACCGAGCTGTGAGAGCGTGTAAGTTAGTTGGAGATTAATTGGTGGTACGAGGTACTTAATTCATTGCTGAATTTTTATGCCACTTTTCCTCATTGATTTAGTGGCTTTCTTTGTTCCTCTGGTTTACTTCCTTTTCAGCTTTACTTTACTTTACTTTAACTATATTGTATTTATAGAGAAAGTCTTTCTTTTTTGCAGAATCGATCGAGAGAGTAGTTTTTTCGGATGCCTCCTCATAACCAATTTTGCTTTGAAATTTTGTGTCGTCGTATGTTCTACATCCACCCTGTAGATCCGAATTTGTTTAATATTTGAACGACAAATTCGGTTCTAGAGAGGTTTATGTGGTTCAGTATTCAACATTGCATTATATTCATTCGACCAATGTGTAGGTACTTTCACCTACTGCCAGAACAGTAGGTACTATTAAATTTACAGCTGTCGTGGTAGCAGTTAACAAAAAGCTGTTGAAATTGAACGTTTGGAAAAAAAGACTTTCACTGTAATCGGAGCATTGCTTAAAAAAAATCACATATCTATCAGAAGAATAACTACGCCGCTCGGGCCTATTCAAAAAATCGAAGGAACCACCAAGTGTTAAAATTTCTGCCCAATCAATGCTCTTGGCAGTGTACGAAAAATCGTTTGCAAGGACTGTGAAAGCACAACTGGAAGACACCTTCGACGGTTTTTTCGAAAAGCCTGTCGAGAGTCAAAAAGCAACACTGAAGTAAAACCGCATACACAAGAAACAACGGCCTGATTAGACAGAGAACATTGGCTCAAAGTTACGCATTCGTCTTCAAAAAAGGAACTCTGAATCTTTACCGATAGAAAAACTAGTCTAGCCTAGCTTTGCTGATCTTGTGTACAAATTTGTTTTAAATGGATGACCAAATATTGTGAACGCAAATGGAACAATGACTGACATTGAACTATAGAACTCTCAAGAGTCTGTCAACTAATTGTAACTAACACAACATACACTGGACAATTTCATAAATAAACCGACAATTTTGTTGTCAATGCGCTGTAATAAAATCAAATTTTAGTCTCGACTTTAGATTTACGGAGGCTCACAATTGGGGGGTTGTATGGAAAATATAGCCGCTGTGAACTACTAAAACTTAGAGTCGAAACTAAAGATGTTTATTGGCAAGGCCCAATATGTTCCATTAGTTTCCCCGTGTGTCTAAAATTGATTCTTGCGCCGCCACAAGTTACAAGCTTACCTTTGTGATTCTCGCAAGTCTTAAGTAGGATGTTTTTGTTAAGATTAAGCGCAGTTCTAGCTTTGCTACGGCTAAATGGCGTAACAGATAACAAATGCGAAACCAAATCGCGAATAAAACGTGGCAATGTACAGCAATAACTCTGATGGGGTAGGAGATTTTTCATACAGCTCTGCTTTTACATCGGAGAACTACAGGATATCACAAACGAAGATTTACTTTTTTCTTTGGACTGGGGAAGCAACTTTATAGTATGTCTCTCCACCGAAAAGTGAAGGAGATTCTGTAGAAAATTGTAATATTCCAGGATGCAGGCACGTATAGCCAGGGGGGGCTTGAGGGGCAATAGTATCCAAACGATAGGTACCTATGTACACTGTGCAAGCTATCGCTTGAACCTGGCTCTGTCTAATGCCATGTCAACTCCTGCAATTCGCAATTGTCTTGGTGTAATTGATGAAATAGCCAATTCTTTCCGTAACCATTCAAATGCAAATTTAACTTTCAAAATTGTCATTAAAAAACACGCACCAGAGAGCGGAGAAAAAAACAAAGAGCAGAACGCGGGCGATGTATTCGAAAACATCAACACTTTTGGCAGCGGTCCAAAAAAGTGATTGAAGTTTAACACTGCCCTTATAAGTTTTCCTACAGAACAAATCCTTAGATTTCGTTTCTACAATCGACCATACAAAAGAAGTTCTGAAGTTAAGAACATCAGAAATATTTCCGACGATTTCTTCAGAGATGCTTTTCAATCCACATCCCAACTTGTCGAGGACCTATTGGAAGTTCAACAAAGAGCTCGAAGAACTTCATTGTAATAGCCAATGCGTTCCAATCCAGAAACCTCTTCTACTGAAGCCCGGTTTAGAGTGTCTATGCTGACTCCATGCATAGATTCGTTAAAACGAAATCTTACGGACAGATTCATGGCCAACGAAGAAGTTCTAGCATCGTTTCAAGCTCTGCTGTAGTTGACCGAGTGAACGAAATGGAAAAGCTAACATGTTCCTTTGATAATGCAAGTTCGTTGTCATCTGTAAAAGCTCAGTACATTCTTTGGTGCAAAAGAATATTGTCGAGTGATCCTTCTACCGAAGTTTTGAAATTGCTTGATATATGTGACAAGTCTTATAGTTTAGAGGTATAAACCTTTTGCTGTCGGTTTTGGCCTCGCTTCCAGTGACCACAGCTAGTGTTGAAAGAAGCTTTTCAACTATGAAAAGGGTTAACAGGGTTAACAGTGTCCCGAAGCGTTATGGGTAATATCAGATTAAGCTCACTTGCTATGATATCAGTTCATTCGGATAAATGTGGATCCAGATAAGGTAATTGATCTCATGTCAAAAAAAAATTAAGACGTCTTCTGCTTTAAAAAAAAGGGTGTAAAATAATAATTAAAGTAGGTATGTTCGTTTGAGTACAAACGGTTTAAAAACTAATAAAAATCAATGGATTGGAATGTACTTTTTATAGTTTTTTGTTTAAAGAATTCCTCATAAGATTTGGAAGCAAGCAATCCCCCATTAGCCATTATGGGGTCTGAGCTCCTGAAATGAAACATTAAATGCGTCAAAAATTAGTCGTTCAACTAAATGATATAAATAAGGCAGACACTAATATTGTTTTGAAAGAACAACGTTGAATTCACCTTTAAATTGTTTTAATAATAAGTCTCGAGATGACGTACAATGTGGGTTTATGTCGTAAAAGTTAATATGAATTATCTTGCTATCGACCAAGCCACTTGTAAACTAGAAACTAGAAAGTATTCTCTTGGACAACTCAGTAGTTTTTAGATCTATTCCGGTCAAACCGTCATTCAGAAGCCAAAAAGTTGCAGGGGCTTTTGAGGTAGTTTTTAATAAGTTTTTCGCACATGGTATCTCGGCTACAATTTGAGTAATGTTGGTTTTTAATGCGTCTAGAGTTCGGGAATTATTTGCGTAAACACGATTTTTTGCGTAGCCTAACAGAAAAAAATCTTAACGTGTCAAATCGCATGATCTTGGTGGCCAGTTGATGTCGCCGAAACGTGAAATTACCCGACCAGGTAACTTCTCACTCAATAAAGACATAGTTGGTGGTGTTTTGGAACTGCATAACGTTCAAGTCATGGTCTTCAATCGCAGGCCAAATTTTCGACTGAGCGTGCAGTAATGTGACGCACAGGCCTTACAATATTAGTGACGAATCCACTCTCTTAAAATTTCTTCACAATTTTACCGATTGCTTGCGTAGTCGGTCGATTATAACGAAAATAATCATCGCGTAATGCGCGAAAAGTCGCTACGTTTGAAACACCGCTTTTGTAGTAAGTTTCTATAATTTGAACGCGTTGTTCGATTGTTAAGCGAATTATTATCGTTAATGCCAAACATTCAACTGGTATTATGACACTTCAAATGACAGCTGGGTTTGACAGGTGCCAAATGCCAGTACTACTAACTTGGAACCACGAAATGATTGTCCCTGTATAGTATTCAGCGGTGCTTTCAGAGCTTTTGCCATCCCATTTTGTACAGCTGTTTGTTCGATCTCCAATCCACACTTTCTATCTCACTCTAATCATATACGGGTGGACAGATCACCAAAAAATTTCAGAAGTTTCAGATCAATTTTCAATATTTTGTTAGAAGTAGCTTTGCAAAATCGTGAACAACATTTTAGACGAACTTACCTACTTAAACTCTTAAAGGAGAGGACCCTTTAGCATGACAACGCAAAGATTTGGCTAAATTAAATCCTCGCAGATTTAGAAATTGTCAACGGGTGGGTTTATCTCAAGGCCATTATTTCACCGTATAACCACACTCACAGTGAAAATTACTTCAGTACTAATCAAGGTTTCCGATCATCGATTTTGTATCGATTTACCTAGGTATGTATCTTTTTAAGTCGCATGAAAGGCGAGAGCACTGAATCTAGGTGCATCCTCCCAATGACCGGGTCAAAATGGAAGATGTAGATTGAAGAGGAACTCTTCCAGTTGCTGCGTTTTAAAACTCCGTATTAATGAAACATTTAAAGTGTTCAAGAAGCCTTTTGAAAGCCAACCCTTTCTGCATATGTAATACTTTGAATAGGTTAGGCATATCTAGGCAGAGTTTCATTAGTTCAATAAGTCTGAGCTAAAAGAGTATGTGCATGTGCTGTGCATAGACTAAAGTGCGACACTAATAATAACCATAATATGTCAACTGTCAATTAAGAACTTAAGAAACGGACTGAAGAGTTGACCAATCATTTTGACTTCATAAATGATGAGCACCGAGAGGAAGATATATAACAACTCGAATATGTTTGCTTTCTCCAAGGCAATATAAAGTTTTAGTCCGTAGTTTATATGCGAGAGTGACTAGCTGATTGAAAAGTCAAACGAAAACGAGTTGGTGGTCGGTGTGAATGCATCGACGAGTTTTCGAGGAAAACGCGGTTTTTGGGCTTGGTGTGGAAATCCTATTATAGATCGCTTATTAGGAGAACTATTGAGATTTGGTTTTTGCAATAAACAATGGATTTCTACGCTTGCTTATGCAAGGCACTCTTTTAAGTAATAGTTTCGGCAAGTTCCTCTGAACATCTGTCGTGGTAGTACCTATAGAATATATGCATTGTTAAGCTACAAGACTGCCGTGCCCCTCTGGCTGTCGATCCGATATAAGGGCGCAGCTGCAGGATCACCTATGAGTCAAACTGTTTGTGTTTGTAGATTAAGTGAACGTCGTGTGGCCGAGCTCCATTCCATGGGGCCCTAATTCGAGGCCTGATATAGCAGTGGTCTTGCATGATATTTTTGAATTCGCTGTGACTCCAAGATGGATGGGTTGTTCGTCCATCGTCTATTTCAATTTGTGGTAGGTACAGAACTTACATTTTTCTATGCACTCATAAAGAATGTTCTTTATAAAATATTATCAGTGGCAAACATAAATATGCATTCATTTTTATTGTCAAAGAAATGTCGGACAGACCTGGTCTGAAGCATCTCATAATGTGGTAGCGCAATCTAAAAAAATGTCGAAATGATTTGGTTGCGGCCATTTAGTGGGAGTCGAAAAGGACCAAACACCATACGGAAATGCTGGAGGTGTACACATCGAACAGCTGCAATAGTAGGCGTGGGTATAGTTCAAGCAGTATCGAAGATGTGGGCAAGAAGCGAAGATGCATGATGACAACCTGAATATTAGAAATAACACTTGATGTTGCCTTAATTAGATAAACAAATAAATAAATAAATGGTTTTGCAATAAGAGCGCTACAAATGTTTTTTTTTAAATAAAACAAAATCGGTTTCGGATATATCAATGAAATTCTTTATTCCTATGAAATTACGTTCGATGCCATTATGTATATGGAACTCGATTTCTTTAGCATGGCCACCACGGGCACGTTTGCAGAAGTGCAGACGCTGAACCCAATTTTCGACGGTTTTCAAGCATAAATCGGCCGATACTGCAGCAATTTCACGTTCGATATTCGTACGAAATTCATCAACCGTCGCTGGCTTGTTGGCATAGACCATAGACTTGACGTAGCCCCAGGCCCCACAGGAAATAGTCTAACGGCGTCAAATCGCACGACCGAGGCGGCCAAGCGACTGGACCATTTAGTGAGATAACACGTTCTCCAAACTTGGTTTCCAATAAATTGATTGTGACATTCGCTGTGTGGCTTGTGGCGCCGTCCTGTTGGAACCACATGTCCTCCAAGTCCATATCATCCAATTGGGGTCAAAAATATTCGGTTATCATTGAAAGGTAGCGATTCCCATTCACAGTAACGTGCCGCTCTTGATCATCACGGAAGAAGTACGGCCCAATGACGCCGCCGGCCCGCATAAACCACACCAAACCGTAATTTTTTCTTGATGAAATGATGACTCATGGAGTACGTGTGGATTGCTGCCTGACCAATACCGCATATTTTGTTGATTGACGAAGCAATCGGTGAAGAACGTAGCGCTCTTCTTAACGTTGAGGCCACTGACTCCGAATTTCGGTAGTAAATTTTAATAATTTCGACTCATTGTTGGCTCGTATATCTTTCCATCATGAAGTGGCAAACCTTACTGAAGAGAAATGTCAAAAGAGCGGCAAGAAATTCGGCGTCGTTTGCTGTCCCTGTCACTCTACTTTTGTAGCGTCCCTGTTGAAAAACCCTTTAGTTGGCGCAACAAATCTGTAGGGACCCTGGGCCTGGGACTCGAACCTTAATTAGATAGCCAAGCAAATATTTGGATGATTGAAGAGAGTTAAATGAATCAAGATGGATAGATAGATAGATTTTTTATTCAGATAATTTATAAGTTTACATGGTCTGAGTTACCGCACATTGCCTTACACAGAGATTTGATACCTAATCGCATCTTTCTACTGAAATAGTTTAATATTTGTGGTTAGCAAGAAAGAATAAATATATGTTTAATCATAAATTGAGGGAAAAAACAATTAAGAAAAACCTCATTTAAGCAGAAATAAATTAATATACAACAAATAAATAAATAATTAAATTAAATAAAAAAAAAATGTAAGTATATAAATGAAAATATTGGTAAAAAAATATATATAACTAATAAATGAGTAAATAAATAAATGGATAAATAAATAGATAAATAAATAAATAAATAAATAAATAAATACATAAATAAATAAATAAATAAATAATCGACAAATGTCCTGAGATTGCAATTGAGTAGTGAGGTCAAGACATACTATGCAGATTAACATAAGACCCTCATCTTCGCAGTTCTATTGGGTGATTTTTGCTTTGACTTGAAGAACCTTTCACTTCCACCCAGTGGTCTTTATCGCCAACCCAAACACTGCGTTAACTGGTGTGTTGGCTGAGACCCTGGTCTTTCTGGACTGAAGAAGTCCACCTAAGCCTAAGTAAGTTTGCAGAGAACCAGACATTTAGACCACTTTACGTTCCAATTCCTCAGTATAAAAAATGTGTTATTTTGACTTTTTTCTTGTTTTGGAAAATCTCAAAGCAGCTACTTTCCTTATTTAGATTCATTATGGTCATCAAAATTAGCTTCTTTCTGGAATAACCGTCTCTTTTTAACCTCCAGCTTATATATTTTGTAGGTCACAATACCTATGCAATTTTGTATTGAAAATTTCGCCATTGTGTGTTCGAAGAATTTAGCCTGGACACTAAAAATGATTATTAGTACCGCGGTATCTGTTTTCTTCACTCTGTTCCAAAAATTTATAAACTTTTCCCCTAGTTCCTATCAACAAATGAAAGAAGCGAAGAAAGTGCTTATTATGGTTAATTTATATTCGATCACGATGAAAATGTGACTTGTGGGAACCGTCGGTTGCGTCGTATTCTAAACAATTTCCTACCTATTCAGTTCGTTGTTTCCGGAGCTCTCATTTTCTGTGGCACGCATTCCAAAAATACATTAAAAAAAAAAGAAAAACAGAGACACAAAAGCACAAACAACTTGAAAACAAAAGTGTTTAATGTAAATGGCTGCAAACATTTCCATTTTATCATCGAAAACCAGAAGTAAACTCTCGAGCGTCATGCATCAATTTTAATGTCAAAATGAAATCGTCATTTATCACAGAGAAAACCAATTTAAAATCAACCTCATGCTACAACATCCTTCATTCGATGGGGCATTATAAAAAAAAAAGCAAAAATAAAAATGAAAACACTCTTTGAATGTAGGTATGAGCATTATAAAAACAAAAACAAAACTTTAAAGCCTTGCCATCAAAATGAAGCACACAGCACAGCCAAACAGGCAATATTAATGCCAACATACATTGGCCATTGCGAATGTTTTATGGACGGTGCTGGAGCGGTGGGGTATAATATTTCCCGGCCAACCCAGCACACAAGGCAACTGGTATCCTGCAGTTGAATAAATCCAAAACCACACAGCACAAGGAAACTGTCACCTGCTGTCTTCGCAAATGCAAATAGGCTATAGGCCTCCTCCCTAGGACGTACACGAACACCCCAAACAACAAACGGCCCATGGAAAACTATATTTTTGGCTTCTTCGTGTTTTGCAAGGGAAAAACATTTGGGTCAATATTGCGACGACGATAACGACGACTATTGAAGGACCATATCGAGGTTGTCCTACCATGAGTAGTATGCAAATAAAAACCTAGAATCTACTTAATCACCCAGAACTGCAGGCTATCTGCAAATACACGCACACACACCCACACATACACAAGCGAATGGTGGGAGAGAGGGCAATGGGCAATTTTCCACCATTCCGCAGGACGATGGACAGAAATTCAACAATCAACTACTGACTGAATTAATACAAGATTCACTTCAGAGGGGTGGAACGTGGAACGGTATAGTCGGCCACATACACATAGATGGACGCCATGACGATGAAAGACGCATTGTTTTATTTGCATTATCCTTGCGACCGTTTGCACATTGTTTCATGCCGAAATGGATTGACATACCATATTTACATAGAGACATTCTGCACGACCTTCTCCTGGGAGGGGGTGTTTTGTTAGGTTTCGAAATTGTTTTCCAAAAGCAAAAACGCCGAAAAAAGGGATGTGCCATAAAGATAAAAGTTGTGCATACAAGGTTCCGGCGTCGAGCCGTGGTTGTTGTTTTTTTTTTTTTTTTATCTGTAGCAATATTTTCGTCGGTAAAGTGTTGCTAATGTGAAACTGTAAAGCACTCGTGTTTTTGCGGCTGAATCGCATTTTAAAATAAAATCGATTTCTGATTTGGCGGGCGTTTTTCGCGGAGAGTTTGTGCAATCGCATGCAGCTGAGTGTAATTGGTTCTGTGCAGAACAGACGTACCAAGAGAGTTTCGAGTACCGACGTAGACGTTTGCGTTTATATTATCCCGGGATCCGACAGAGCAGGACGGTTATGCCGAAAGCTCTTTTGGACGAAGCTACACCTATCGGCTAAATGGATAAACTTTATAGATGCCATTCTGAGAGGACATATAATAAAATCTACAATGATGAGGTGGAGGTCCTTTTGAATTTTGTAGGAACCGGTAGTGGCTTAGTCGTTTAGTATGCTGGGCTAAGCAGTAGACTCCAGGTCGAACCCATAAAAATAAAAACGCCTAACCACTTGATAAGTCTTTTCCCCATTCTGGCAATCGGAAATAAGTCTAAAGGATGTCAATTTGCGAGCATTAAGCTCGACAGCCAGCCAAGTTCACACCATAATCTTCTTCGTAATGTTCAGCTTAAACTTGCTCAAACAGCCTTGAAACGAAACACATGTCGCAAAATACAATGGGCCATACCAATAAACATTTTTATTTTCGACTCTAAATTTTAGTAGTTCACAGTGGATATATTTTCCATACAAATTTTGCAACTGTGAGCTTCCGTAAATTCGGAATTCGAGACTAAAATTGTGCGGTGCAATGAGCCTTACAATCATTTTTAGCCTTCCCCCTAAATATTTCCTAGGTCACAATATGCAAATTTGTATGGAAATTTTCGCCTTTGTGAGCTCGAAAAAATTAGCCTGGACACTAAAAATGATTATTAGTACCGCGGAGTATAATTAATCATGGCCCTATAGCGGTCACAATTGACTTTAACGTTCTGGCCAGCATCGTTTTTAAAGAAGTACGACCAATTATTCCACCAACCCATAAACATAAAGCACACCAAACAGTCAGTTTTTGTGGATGTAACGGTGTCTCAACATACACTTGAAAATTACCATCACTCCAAATACGGCAGTTTTGTTTAAAGACGTATTTATTGAACCAAAAGTGAGCTTCATCGCTAAACAAAATTGGTTTATGAAAATTGACATAGTGCTCGTATTTCGAACAGAACCATGATTTTCAAAAAAAATAAATTTACAGTCGATTCATTTCATGTTGAAATGCCAAACCAAACTAAAAATAAATCACTTGACAGCTGACAAAATGGCCGCCAGTTAAAATAGTGCTGCCAACTTCAAGTTCTATACTGGAGAGTGGGTATGTATGGGCAACTTTTCAGTCAAACGTGAACTGCTGGCAACTTATAAATCATATCTGCACAAAACATTTTTTTTTAATATAAGATAACATTTTGGCAATCTATCCAAAACATGAAAGTAACCAGAGTATACCAGAATAAAATTCATTTCATGCACCAGAAAACTTTGTCCCATTCCTCCTGGAATCAGGGGACCTCATAGATATCATTTTTAGCCTTCACACTTAATATTTTCTAGGTCACAATGGGTAGTTTTATATAAAAATTGTGAGTTCGTAAAATCTAGACTGGGCATAAACATATCTGTAAATAATTTAACAGCTTTTGCTTCGAGATTTAGTAAATGCATATGGCATATCCGTTTTTATTTGAAAAATGTGGACGTAATAGAAGTTGCGCCTTTCAAAAAGGAAAACTGTCACTGAGGAAAAAATCGTCCAAATATTTACGAAATCGTAGAACGGGGCTAAAAAGAACCAAAATCCGAACGTCGTATTAGCCTTCGGAAATCGTCACTTTTACGAAATACGATCGACCCCAAAGTGATATCCTACTTGCGATTTTTTGGTAGAATTATTTGATCCAAAGTTCAAAGGTTTAAGTCACATTGAATATGTAACGATATATCGGGAACACCAAGAAAGATGAGATTCAAAATTCTTTCAACTAAATCCTTTTGTTACGTAACTCCCCGACTTAGCTCCGTTATCCAACCAAAAAATTAAAAAATAAAAACCTTATTGTGACCGCTCATCATTTTGAACAATTTTTCTCCTGTTGTCCTAAAGTGATTGTGAATTTGTACATATCTCGGACATAAACCCCATAGAGTGCAGCCGAATGTGCGATTCTAAGATAAACTAAGCTACCTTTATTCAGCTTCTATCCACCACTAGGTGTCGCACAAATCAATAAGGAGATTCTATTTCTAAATGTTGACCGTTGCACAGTTAACATAATTTAACAACTAGAAAAACAACCATCCACAGTCAGTAAATTTTGCAAATGCATTTAAATATTAATCACTGTCCATTCGAATACAACGACAATCATTCTCTCACGATAATTATCTATTTTGACGACGAACAGTGAGCAGAGTCCATCGATTTCCATTGAATTATATTTGAACTGTCTAATCATATACACCACGCTGACAGGATAATTAATGAGAATTGCATAATTCCCAACCTATCGCATGTTTACACTTGAATTGAATTATTATTTATAAATTCGCTTGATTGACAATATCTTCCAGCAAACATCTCGGTTATCCCGCGATATGTGCGTATGTGCGGTCGCTGTGCAGCCAGTGCTGACGCACAGAAGGCCAAACAACAATCGCCAGGAAATTATTCAAAACATACACATAATAACATAACAAGACGGGTAGGTAGGTAGTAAAGTTTGATATTCTTATCAGGAAGAAATAATCTTATGGCTTCTGTGTAAGCAGGATATGCACACATATACCAAGCGAATATCGTCTCCCATTGGCTTAATTAGTATAACTATGGGTCCAAGGTAAACCGGGCTAGTTAATGGCTGTGTAAACGACTCACTGCAGAAGACAGAACTTGGCCCACCTGATAATGTATCTCTTGAGTAATGGACGAGAGTAGGTATGTGCGTACCTGGATTTGAATTATTAATTTATAAAAAGATCAGCGGAAAGGAACATGATTAACTGTGTCTCGGGTACGAGTGTGACAATCAACTTGAGTTTTATTATTATTAGTGGTGTTACCTCGTGCGAGGTAAAGTTGCAGAGGTAATTCAAAGAAACAAACATTAGGATGGATGTTAGTCCTTCATTTTTATTTTATCTGTGTGCTATATAGATGTGAAAAGGCAACACCGTATTTTTGACACTGTAGGCGCAGTGGCTTAGTGGTTAGTGTGTTGGACTTCTAAGCGATGGGTCCCAAGTTATAATCCCGCAAAAATCTAAATTCCAACTAAGGGTTTTTTCACTGCGTCACCTCTCACGAACGTCTAACAAACATCCGAGAGTATAACTTTCTTGAGAGCTTCTCAGTTAGCCGTTTGGAATCGGCATAAAATTGTAGATCCCTTCCATTCGTTCCAAAAATGAAAAACTCACACAAAACGAATGGTTGTGAGAAGCTAGGCCCAGGGTTCCTACAGACCTGTTGCGCCAACTATTATTATTATTATTTACAACACTTCAAAGTTCCCTCAGAGTGTATTGAAACTTGGTGCCCATTTTGACTTTTTCGAATTAAGCAAGACACCAGAAGGAATAAACTTTTCACCACATAATTTAACTTCCGCTGCGCTTTTCACTTTAGTTATTGTCGTCTCGAGTTCTTAGACTGCTATTCATTGACTTAGGTACCACACCAAAAGTTGGTGGACGGTAACTCTTCCCTTTATTGCTATCAACTGCGTAGTATTCCTCTACTGCATCCGTGTCGGAATCGAAATCGATAGTGTTAATTCGTTCTTCGTAACCTTATCGAATGATGTGCTTTTCTAGCTCCCTTAGGCCCATTTTTTTATATGGAAAACTCCGTACAACTCGTATAGAATTAAATATACTCCTCCGAATCTTGTTACCGCAAACGGAAGGGAAAATCTCTAAAAGAAGTCTAAGTTTAGGTCGACGAATCCTGTCTTCATCCGCCTTCACTATAATGTTCAGGATTTATTGTATAGAACAGGACTGGTTCGTCTATGCTTGGGGTATACTCTATCGTCAGTGTTTCTTACCTTACTATTCGGATCAGCAGTGAACTATGATAAATAATGGAAACTACCACAAAATTAGGAAGAAGATGATACTGATGAATTCCGTCTTTTATTTAAGTAAGACCCACCAAATAATCTATCTGAGAGACGAAACCTTCTATATGAAGAACATGGACAGTCAGCACAAGACTGGGAGGTATACAGACCACTAAGCACACTTGTTCGTTTCTTTTTCCGATTATTATAGTCCCTCTTCTTGTAATAAAACGCCTGCCGGTCCATTTGAAAAAATAAGTCTTTCGCCAACGCTGCCTTATCTGTATGGATACCACCACACTGCTTGTGGGAAGCTGGTAGAACGTATTCGAATTACCACAACAGCTACTGGATGATGAAATCAATTAATTTCAAGGTCTTCAGTGACAGGCATTAATCGATGGATGTGCGAGTTGAAAGACATCAATCGAATTGATGGGATTTTTGCCGTAAATTTGTTTATTTTGATTTTGCATAGATCTTCTTTTAGGGAAGTATGAAAAATCAGGAAAGTCGATATTACCCTACCTAAGCGTTCCTAAAAAAAAAACCTACAAATTCGAACTTAAAAATAGCTGCAAAATTTTTCAAGAGCACACCAAGAATAAGTGTAAAGTACACAAGATAGGAAAAACCTAGGCACCGGAAGTGTGACAGTCCTTGAATCAATAATCGGCTTATAGCATATTTGGAGCCAGCGATATTCACAATGCATGAGCCGCAGATCGATGAAGTATGTTGCTGTAGGGGAGGGATCACAAATAAACACCTTCAGTTGGCATTGCGTTATGACTTGTGAAATGCGAAAGTCTAATCTTCCAAAAAATTGTAGGTGCCGAGCCGAAACGTGGACACGAAAATTAATATGGTTCAAAGAAAAGTACAGAAAAGCCACTTCCAGCTTACATGTTTAGACGGTGAAACTTATTTGGTACAAATGATATTAGGTACCTTTTTTTTTTTTTTTTTTTTTGGCAAGCTTATCTAACTAAGCATTTACGCTAAATATGGCTTTCAGCTAAAGGGTTTTAAGCTATGTGAGAGTTGTGATTGTGGCAGGGATTTGAGTGGTACAAGTTTTCATGAGTGTTATTTCGACGTAAGTAACTTAAACACTTTGATTCAAATTTGGATTAGAGAAGAGAAAATCTAACCTAACCTTAGAATAATCGTTTTAATAGTACCTAATAAAACATTTTAATTTATTTTTATCGCCAAAAATCGGCCTTTTCTTGTGGCAATTCAATTTGACATTTAAATAATTTTGACACTTACATTCGAATATAAACAATGATGTCAAACAATAAACTCCTAAGAATGTAAAAAGCTGATACACGACAATAATAATCGTTGACAATTATTCGATCGATTGCGGCCTATTTGCAAGGACCTGCGACTTCAGGAAACTTTACAAGAAAAAATCTATCGGTGTCAAATCATGATCTTGTTGGCCAATAAACGTCACCTCCGCCAGAGATAACCACACTCTCAAATGGTTCACGGAGAATATCCATCGTGGCCTCTGCTGTGTGGCACTTAGCCTCATCCTACTGGAACCACATGTCGTTCAATTTGGGCCAAATGAAATCGGTAAGCACCGTTCTTTAGCGATGGCGTTTTGGTCTCTCCAAATTCATTTTCAAAAAAGTACCTACAGACCAATGACGCCGCCCGGCCTATAACCCACACCAAACAGTGGCTTTTTTATGGATGCATTGCTACCTGGTAAACATCGTGTAGGTTGGCGTCATCCCATACACCCTAATTTAGCTTGACGACATAGAAATTCATTCAAAAATGCACCTCCTCGGTAAAGATGATGTTTCCCTCCAAAATTGGGGCCTTCTTTCAAACGCTCCGAAGCCCAGTCAGAGAACAAACGACTCTTTCTATGGTCATTAACTTACCGGTTCTGGGTCCTTTGGATCTTTTTCGGGTGTATGACCTGACCAAGTCCCTATGCAAAATTCGACTAGTTGAAGTCGGCGAAAAGCCGAGTTTTCTCTCACGAAGAGGAATTGACTAGGTTCCGTCTGTACACTTTCACGGCAGCCTGTTGAACTCTCGGCCGAACTTTCTTTAGCTTGACGGACTGGTGTTAGCTATAATTGTTAACGAAACCGGTTGTCTCAAATTCGGCCACCAAACGTGGGAGAGTCGACTTTCACCTCAGCGAATGTATTCAAGACAGCAGCCAATTTTCTTGTACTGGAAGTTGCTTTTCAGCGAACAGCTACAGAGGCTCAGCCGTTTATCTGCTAAAAGCGTCAATAATGCCAGATGGAATGACATTTCTAGTGCAGCCTTGCTAATCATATTATAGTTTCTAGTTTTATTCAAGGCAGTCCACCAGACGACTTATACACTTCGTATGTATATACTAACATGCCTGCTTAGGTGGCACTACAGTCGGCGTGCACGGCGTGGGTGTCCTTCGCTGCAACTTATTCGCACTTGAATAGCAAGAGCGATGTCTCTGTGCTGTGTGGTTAGAACTCATGGATCATAAGGCTCGTCAGCTCATATGGGACCGAAAAACACTTGAAGAGTGGTTAAAACTCATGGATCATAAGGCTGGTCAGCTCATATGGGACCGAAAAACACTTGAAGAGTGGTTAAAACTCATGGATCATAAGGCTGGTCAGCTCATATGGGACCGAAAAACACTTGAAGACGTCTTCGTAATGCCCCCGCTATAGCTGGGGTCATTAGGTGGGCTTTTTTCTACCACAAATATCTTCTTTATTTTTCCATTAAGCTCAATTCATGGAATTACGTAAACCTACCTACTTCTTACCTAACTTTTGTTCAACTCCTGCTTCTTCCATAATCAGTTCAAATTTCGTACCTCGTTGTTTTCTTCTCACGGCCTCTGATTTTTTTTCCGCCCATTTAGCGCCTTCGGCAAACTTAGAGAGATGATACCGATGTTCATGTTCGCATCCTGAACTCGATTTAAACACCCATAGGCATTACCAAAATGCACTTTTACTGAAATGCGTCTGTCATTTATCATTAGATGAGCGGAAGTTGGGATATTCCACAGCCACCATTTTGTCTCGCACAGTTTTCAATCGGATGCATTTGGAAAGTTCCCATATTACAATCAACTACAACTACAAACGCCCAAGGCCAGCCTCATGCTAATGTTCCCCACAAATCTTCCAATTAGTACCATGGAATTATGAATTTAACGCTTCGAACTAAAATCTCGAAAATGAATGCATCCGGCATTTTCCCACAGAGCGAGTGCTCCTAGAGACGGGGGAAAAATCCTCCAAGCAGACGGCGCACTGACAACAGAGACAGCGAGTCTCTTCGGTTTTCCCACATCAAGACAACACATCGCCACATAAGACATAACCGAAGACCGAGCCGTGGCATGCCACACACAGAAACGCTAACGCTTTCGCCAGCGGCCTGTTATGATTGTAGCTAATTAAATTGAAAATTTTCAAAAAACTTATCAATCTTAATGAGGCCCCATCGACAGACCGCAATTATTCAAAAAATCAAAATGAAAAATTTATAAAAACTTCACGAATGCAATGATTAATGATGGCCGCCGTCCGTCGTCGTCGTCGTCGTCGTCACAGTCGTCGTGGTGGGCTATTCAGAAAACCTGCTGCTACACATACGAGCACGTACATTGCGGAACGTACTTACAATCCTACAATGGGATTGCATGTCCTCGACAGTCATGGCGGTCCGAAGCCGAATGCATCCGCATATAGCTATATACAGCTGAATGGAACAGCGCGCGCCCATCGACCACCGACCGCCGACCGCTGACCGCTGACCGCCTATCCCCCGGTGATGAAGTTCTTCGCGCTACAGTCACTCGTTTTTGTTGTTTTTTTTTTTTGCTTTTTCTTAAATTGAATTTGTGGAGCGTGGAAAATTGAAGCCCCCCGCCAGCTGCCGGCCTGTTTCCCGTGTAGGCTATTAATAATATTGTTTTGACACAATTCAACCGCACACTTTTAATACTCGTAGTTATGGCCAGTTCCATACGGCTCCATACAGCCGCAAAAATATCTGCTACAACTATTGAGCTAAGTGCAATATTGCGTTTTAAACGCACGCAAGAAATCTTTGAAATTGGGGGACAAGAATGTCCTTGCGTGACTATCAATCACTCAATCAATATTGGCCCCACGGCGATGGAGGAGCTTACAGTGAATCGATTCCAACTCAAAGCTGGCAATTGTTTATTCTTTAGCGATTTCGGTTTGACACATCTTCTGGATATACCAGGAACTCCAGCAACTCCAGGTCTGTATTATTTTTATTTAAGAGCCTGCCTTATCCACCCCTGGAAAGTTTTCCAATTACTGTGCAGAGATGTGAAATGGGCCTTTATCGTGCGAGCTGTGTGGCAGGTTCTACTCCATCACACTTGTCAACATGTCACTTGTCAAATTTGCATGAATTTCGGAGGGCTGTGTATAGTATACCGCTTGGGGTTAGGTCGGTTTCTTTTTATTTGTCTTCGTCGCTTGTATTCTTTAAACAGAGCCGCCATATTGTATCCGCTGGGAAATGTAAATGCGAGCCTCAAGTTAGCGCACATACAGTACACATAGAGAAAGTAAATTCACGATTCGAACGCAGTGGGGGAGAAGTCGACGGGGGCGGTTAATTCTCATAGGGATGTGTATAAGTGACTTTTTTGAAATGATTAAATGTGGAACACTTTCAGGGAGTGCTTACATTGTCAGGCAATTTCTATAAGAGCCCTAGGAATTGGCGTTAAACTTGAGAAGCTTACTTCTGGATCGGGCCAATTCGCTTCGAATATGAGCTTGGCATAAATGGTGAACTAAATGAAATTGTGCCTTTGATGTCTTGGTTTGGGAGGACTACAACTGTGCTAGGGAAGACTTCGGTGGGAATTAGACCTATTACGTTTGCATAGAAACAACACAGTCAATTTTCAAACAGCAGTATATGACTTGAGGTTAACTGACCATTGTTTGATTTGTATTCAGTTCGATCACAATATTAAAAAGCTTAATTCTGTGGTTTTCTCCGAGTCGAAGACAGTAGATTATTCTGCTCTGAAATATGCCCTGACATTTGAACTCTGGGATGAAGTTTACGATGCTATTGATCCGCGTCAACTGCGTTTGATTTATTTCTAAAAATAGTTACAGGCTCATATTTCAAAATGCACTCGAAAGCGCCTTAAACCATGGATGTCATTGCAGCTTTTAAATAAAATAAAAAATAAAAACCGTCTTCGTGTTTCAGTTGTTAAATACCCAAATAACATAAGACTTAAAAACTATTATCTTCGCATATGTCATGAGTTGCAAACCGATCTACCCAAATGCAGAGATGATTATTATACTTGGTAATGTTAAAAAGGAATGGAGACTCGTGAACGTAATCCTGAATCAAAATGTATCAGAAGTTGAGCTCAAAATTAAAAAAGACAAACAAATTATTTCTAACCCGCTGGATGTAGCTAATACCTTTAATGAGTATTTTTCTTCAATTCCCAGTTCGTTTCAGGGTGATAATTCTCATCTCCATGATGACGTTATTTGTCATGATGTTTTTATAGTCCAGAGAGTTTCGGTTTTTATGATTTTTCTGCTCTCGAAATTCACAAATTGATTTTATCACTTAATTCCACGAATTCTATGTCCCATGACCTCATGTCAAGTCACCTGCTTCGAAATAGCTCATTTTTAATTTCAGATACCTTATGTTACTTGTTACATCTTTAACCTTAGTGTTAGAATGGGTATTTTTCCCGATTCATTGAAAACAGCAATAGTAATCCGATTGCATAAAAAAGGAGATTCTATGGACTTAAATAACTTAGACCTATTTCTCTTCTGCCAGTTTTTTTCTAAAGTTTTCGAAAGGGGTATGAAAATCAGAATAATGACATTTCTAAATAGAACTGAGTTCTTTAGTAATTGTCAGTTCGGTTTCAGAAACGGAAAATCGCAGAAGGTGGCTTATTGAAATTCTGTAGTGAAATTTATAAATCTATCAATGAATCCAATATTCCGGCAGCTTTATTCATTGATACATATAACAAAAGCTTTTGATATGGTTGACCATGACTTATTGTTAACAAAACTTTTTAAAGCGGGATTTAGGGGATTTGTTTATGATTGGTTTTGCTCGTACTTAACGAATCGTAATCAAAGAACCCGAATCAAAACTAATCTGAGTGCGAAAAGCTTTTTAAGTATAGGTATTCCTCAAGGATCTGTTTTGGGTCCTATATTGTTTTTGATATTCGTTAATTCCTTGTTTTCTCAACCATTTAAAGGTATTTTAACTGCGTTCGGCGATAATACTGCTCTTTCTTGTCAGACAGATGTACCACCTTAGTCTTTACTGCCCTCAATCAATTTTAAAACTTGCTAGTGCAATCTAAAATTCAATATGAAATTTGTTGTTGGGGTGGTCCTCTAAAATAAATCAGCTACTCACTCATTCGTCAGAAACACGCTATTCGCATTATTTCTAAAGTAAACCGTCTAACACCTAGTTTTGTCTTATTCGCTAACCTCATTTGTATTTTTTTAATGTATTAACATTTTTTTTTTAAAGTGCAGGTTTTAGATCTGCCAATAACTGTAATTTTAATTTTTTTAACTGTAATTTTGTTAGTGTTCCTAGAGTTTTTAAATCCAACTTTTCTCATTTTTATACAGTTATTTCGGCGCGCTTATTTAATTTACTTCCAGATGAATTAAGAAGCGAGAGAAATGAATCAAAATTTCTAGGTAAAGTTAAAAAGTGGCTATAATAAATCCAATGATTTCATTGCTACTGCAGATAATTGGGTAATTATAAAAGTATTGAAGTTCATATACACAGATTCTTTAGTTTATCTTTAAATTGACTTAGCCCCACAAATCTTTGTAATATCTTTTGAATTAATGGAACATTCGCCACTTATTCATTTGAATAACAGAATGTTTCTTATTATTTCATGAAAAATATATTGCTTAATTTTGCTAATTTAACTCTATGAAGCCAGTTAGTGTGTTAGACTTCTAAGCGAGGGGTCCAGGTTCGAATCCCGCAAAAAACCAAATTCCAACTCAGGGTTTTTTCTTTGCGCCACCTCTCGCGAACGTCTGACAAACATCCGAGAGTATAACTTGTCATGAAAGAGCTTTTCAATCGGCCCGTTTGAAACCGGCATAAAATTGTAGATCCCTTCCATTCGTTCGAAAAATGAAAAACTCACACAAAACGAATGGTTGCGAGAAGCTAGGTCCTGAGTCCCTACAGACCTGTTGCGCCAACTATTATTATTATTATTAATATTATTATTATTATTATTATGAAGCCATTTAATACTATTAAATATTGTTAGCACTAAGCTTGTATATTTTTTAATTGAAATAAAGAAAATATTGGCGCAAAATTATAGACATCGTGTATTAGGAGAGATTAGTAGATACTAACTAGCACCACTCTAACTTCAAAGCCCATGCCTAACTTTCTAGAAAATTATAAACGCTTTGTAACCTGCCTACAACTCGTTCCAACTTTAGAGCGGGCGCGACGCAAATTTTTGTCAAACACACCGAAAAATGTACAGTTTGAGAAACTAAACACAGTTTGGGGAATTCTCCTCAAGCAGTTTTTAATGAAATGACAGCAAAAGAGAAAACAAAAACAAAAAAATTAAAAATGCAGGAATGGAATGAAAAGTTTTTTAATTGAATCTGTAGCTAGAAGGCAATCTTCCTAATCAAAATCTTAAAAAGGATTTGCTCGGGTTTTATTTTGCTTTTCTTAGAAACACAAAATATTTAAACATTTCGAGATCTTAAAAACTATAAATATCCTGGGAACATTTCTTTCCAAATTTTGCAAAAAAAAAAAAATTCAAATTACAATTTTTCAATAGAAATGACAGGTGGGAGAGGATTGAGAGTCTATACTAAGGGATAATATGTACTTTTGTTGGTTTTAAACTTATTACCAGGTTATAACTATAAAGTGGGTATTTAGTCGACTATAATTAGAAAAATACTAATACGGACATTGTCACGTACTAAAATAATCATAAAGTGGGCTTTATCCGACTATAATTTTGCGCCATTATTATTATTATTATACACCATCAGGCAGCTTTAAAGGCCTGCCTCCATATTTGAACTCTGACAGAGAGTCCATCGTATGTTTTCCTCTGCGATAGACATTTTATTGTCAGAAAGTGAACCTCTAGGATTCGCGGTCAGGTGTCCAAGCGACACCACTAAGTGATAAGGACATAAACCATTAATTGCAACAGAGAGGTTTAAAATCGTAATGCATTTTTGACGGAGCTAGCAAAGTTTGTTCGGTCGGACTTTCATGCCTTCTTCTCCCGTAATGAGAACCGATATATCAAATCTGAAATGAGCAGCAAAGAAAGTCTGCACTTTAGTGTCCGAAAGTAAAATTAACTCAAAATGGTATTAAGTCGTTTCTTTTCCTTTATTCGGCTCCCAATCCATAAGTCCGTTCGACAATATTTTTATTGACGAAACCCTCTTTTTTTGGTGGTTTACAGTCCGCCTCTCAGCAACAAAAGTATGTGTTTCGTTTTGATATTCAAAACAGAAGGTTTTAAAATCGAAGTTGCAACAGTTTCTATGAAAGTAATTCCTCTACGTCTTATCAATTAGGGGAAACAAGTTACAGGGTTCGCGATTAGAGCTATGCTTCGCTAATTAAATATGGATACTATTAAGATTTATAAAGAAGTATGGCGAAGACAAGTAGGCATCTGAGACGATCCAACATCTCTTATGCCACTGCCTAGGCCTTCTCATCTCTGTGGGTGTCTGAATCGGGAAAATGGATAAATAATAAAATAAGCCCATTACCGTTTTTAAGGGTAAGCTTCCAATAGGAAAAGCCGCTAGCGCAAGAAACATCCTTCTTCATACCTTGGCTAAACGTTTGTAGCAGAGATTTTATGTGTCCAAAGTTTAGCATAGTCCCGGAAACTTCAGAAGCTTGACAGCAGATAGGTACTTAAAGCTATCGTTGAAGAAGAATGACTCAAAAATCGTAAATCCAACATTTTGAACGCAATCGTACAGCTCATTTCAAAAGCAGAAGAATTTGCTTTCCGACGCTAGAACTTTTGTGTTGTTTTATTAAAGAAGCCACAGCAGGTTAGGTTCGATCTGGTTTGAAGGAAACTGCGCTTTTTGATTCATTGTGATCACGTTTTGGTCCTGAAACTTTATTTTATGACATGAAAAATATGCATATGCGTATGAAACATTTTACTACTTTGTGTTAGCTGGTTGGTTTAGGTGGCTGTATTTCCCGACGAGGGAAAAAAAACACAAGTAGCGCATTGAGCGCCGTTTTGAAACCACAACTTACGGAACCTGATATGAAAAGGAGGTGAAGGAAGTTAAAAGAGCTCAAAACCAGCCTGTGGAGTTGAGAAATTTGATAATCCTGTGGAAATGGATGCCTTGGATGGCCAAAAGGTCATCAAAAAATGGATGACCCAGTGCACTGCGTCTGGTTTTGGCTAGGGCCGGACACTCACAAAACAGATGGAACACTGTTCCACTCTTACTTGTGTCATCACAGCTACGGCAGTGGGTATTGTGGGGGATGCCAAGCTTGGCTGCGTGGGTTCCTAAAGGCCAATGACCCGTACTAATTGCCGTTAGTCTGGCAACATCTACACGCGATCTGGATAAGAGGTTGTTTGTTCGGGCATTATCGTAGGTTGGCCAGATCTTCCTGGAAATGACACAGTTCGTCAGATTCATCCAACTACTTCGTTGATGGAGTTGGTCTACTGCAACCAAATTTGTTTTTACAAATCTAATTGTCTTCGAAAGTGTCATTCCTGTTATAAAAATAACTTTTTATGGTTCATGTTTCTTCGACATCTTGGCATATTTTTTTGGTGCAGGGAGATAACTTTACGGCAATAACTTCATATGGGAAACAACTTCACATTATTTCCTAGCAATAACTTCACTTCTTCGTGGGAACTAATTTCTCTTAACATGCGACGACATAATACGAGTATATTTAGATAATCTGGACACAACCCAACTGATGGTCTAAGTGAAAGTGTGGCAAATAGCCACAAGAGCACCCATTTACCTACCTAATCTCTAAATTCATAAACAGTGGAAAATGTGTGCAAACCCCCTGCAGGGGGTCACTGTTTAAGGGTGGAAGTAGGTGCAAGGTTGGGTGAATGCAACGTTGTATTCATAATGTTAATTGAATTATGCTATAATCCTAACAAATAAATCCTTCAGGGTCCCTACTGACCTGTTGCACCAACTAATTATTTTATTTATTTATTATTTAATAATTTCACAAAATTGCTGGTGATGTAATTGCCCGTTTTAAGTGTGAAAAAAAAGTTGGTAACACTATTTTAATTGGCGGCCATTTTGTTAGCTGTCAAGTGATTTATTCTTAGTTTGGTTTGGCTTTTCAACATGATTAGACTGACGCCTGAACAACGCTTCCAAATTGTGCACATATGTATTTTGAAAATCATGGTTCTGTTCGAAATACGTATCGCGCACTACATCAATTTTCATAAGCGAATTTCGTGTAGCTATGAAGCTCGCTTTTGGTTGAATGGATACGTCAATAAATAAAACTGCCATATTAGGAGTGAGATACCTTACGAAAATACAATTTTTTTAAGCAAATCAATTTGGTTTTCATCAAACGAGTAAATCTACCGAAGATGCACTTCTACAGTTGTGTAGCAGTTTATTGTCACACCTTGATGGTAAAAACTGTTCTGCGGGATTGTTTATTGATATGACCAAAGCGTTCGATATGATCGATCATCACATTCTCCTGGAAAAACATGAAAACGCGGGAATTCGTGGCTTCATGTTAGATTGGTTTAGATCTTACCTTAAAAATATTTCAAAAAGTGTCAAGCTTGATGACATAAATAGTAATAGAATGATTATCAACTTAGGGGTACCCCACGGTTCTGTACTAGGTCCGATTCTTTTTCTTATCTGCATATAGACTCTCCTTTTACACTTGACCTTTAAGGTGTTCCAACTGCTTTTTCAGATGACGTCGGTTTCGCCTTTTAGGAATCTGGTCTTCAAAACACAACTTGGTTAATAGCTCAAAGACTAAAATTATGATATTTAGCTTGTCATCTCGACTTGATTTTAATGATAAACAAAATTCTCAAGTGTATGTTGAGACACCGTTACAACCTCAAAAACTGACTGTTTGGTGTATTTTATGGGTTGGTTGAATAATTGGTCCGTACTTCTTTAAGAACGATGCTGGCCAGAACATTACCAGTCAACGGTGACCGCTATAGAGCCATGATTACTGACTTTTTCGTTCATCAAGTGAACAACGTTATGATGTGGAGGAGCTGTGGTTTCAACAAGACGGCGCAACACGTCACACAGGTCGTGCCACAATTGATTTACTGAAGAAAACGTTTGGTAATCGCAAGGTTTCACGTTGCGGACCCGTGAATTGGCCTCCAAGATCGTGCGATTTAACGCCGCTTGACTATTTTCTGTGGGGATATGTGTACTGTGTAGTCGTTAGTCTACACCGATAAGCACGAAACGATTGCCCACTTGGAGGACAACCTCCGCCGGATTATTACCAATGAACGGCCACAAATGTTGGAAAAAGTCCTCGAAAATTGGGCCTCCAGATTAGACCATGTCCGAGCACCGAGCCAGCCGTGGCAGTCATATGTCAGAAATCATATTTAAATTATAATACCTGAAGATTATCTTTCAAACACAGGAAACTTCATGTCAATTTAAAAAAATCGTCTCTGTTTTATTGCATTTCAATTTTCTATCCCTCTAAAAAAATCCCTTTACTTTCAAGTGTCTGCCCATGTAAAGTTATTGCCCGTTAAGTTATTTCCCTGCACCTATTTCTTCTTCATTTATTTTCAAAATGCGTCGAATAGTCGCGATAAACTGCCTGCGAGATCAGGTGATGACAATTTGTTTATCTCAATTTTTGGTCCTTTCCGCACTTCCTGGCATGTCTGTTGAAATACAGTTCCTGACCTAATTCTTGTCTAGCAGAGAGTAACTTGTTGGTTTTCACTTATTTCAGGGCTCATTGGCAGTAGGTAGCTCCCAAACCAACTGTCATTGACTTATTAGTTTCGCTCCGCTGAATTAATAATTATTTCTAGTGTCTAGGCTAAATTTTTCGAACACCCATTGGCGATACTTTCCA
This sequence comes from Cheilosia vernalis, assembly GCA_949126925.1. Lineage (NCBI taxonomy): Eukaryota > Metazoa > Arthropoda > Insecta > Diptera > Syrphidae > Cheilosia > Cheilosia vernalis. The sequence goes on along the minus strand of OX421358.1, from coordinate 95,679,228 downwards.
TACAAAATTACATACTCTGACCTACAAAATATCTAGTGTGAAGGTTAAAAATGATTATTAGTAAGGCACATTGTCTATACTGTTGAAATCGCATCATGACTCTTTAGGAATGTTGTAAGTTTAGAAGGGACAAGGCTCTTGTATGTTTGGGGTGCAGTATTGTCGATCAGAGTTAACGATTCTATTAGGACTCGCAAAATAGTCAGCTTTGCTGTAACTACTTCTATATTTGACGTATCGCTTCGTCAATATTGTCCATGGGTTAGAGTACAGATAGAGTATTTTTTTTCGGACGTTCAGTTTCGGAATTATGCAGTCTCTTTTCTTGCCAAGATCAGAATATCATATTTATGGACAGGCGAAAGCAAATAGTTAGGAACCACTTGCACTTCCCTAAACATAACATATTGAACATTTTTTTGTTGGGAGATTGTGGAGAGATGTATTTCTGTGTGTAATATGTTTTCCAATATGTTGTGTATAGGCCAGTTCACAATTGGGCGAACTCTAGTATTTACACGAATTATGCAGCCATTCCACTGGAGGATAAGTGTACTGAAATATTTGAATAGGGTTTTTTCCTTTTAAGCCCAAGATAAGAATATTTTAACAAACTGCAGTTGTCATGTCAACCCTCTGAGAAACGTTCACGAATACAACCTGACCGTCCAATTCGTTGTCTAGGGCTTCTTACAATTATTCGACTGTGCGATCTCTGTGAGCTCGATTATTTTTGGAACGATTCGAAGCATGTACCTACAATTTTGTCACCGAATCCGATCGGCTATGTAAAGAAGCTTTCTCAAGACAATTACAATCTCAGATGTTTGTCAAACGTTGGTAAGTGCTGACACAGCGAAAGTCCTTCACCTTGCCCGTAATTATATCCCATACCGCGACGTCATTACAAGAGCCATTGGCAATTGACATATACCTACCCATTCGTCATCGTAAATGCATAATGTAAGCCCGCCGAAAGGTGATGCCAGATCAATCAGCAAATTATTTCACCGAATACTCGATGAAGGTTGTGCCAATGCCAAGAGCATTTGATTGACAGCGGTATTAACTGATTCCAAAAATGGTGAAGCAAAAAAAAAAAATCCACAAAAACAGCAGAAAAAAACTCTCCCAATGATAGGATGAGATGATACTGTCAGTCCCTTGTTTTATATTATTTTTTTCTTTTTTGTCTCACTGATGCCGACTAAGAGCTCGCACAGTACGTGGTGTAAGCGTAGTGTCTATACTGCAAAGCCTATTATAAAACAACCCATCTCTGCTGCGAATGTTGTCCTGTGGAGTTGATTGCCATTGCAATAGAACAACACACCACCCCGTATATAGCGACCGAGCGTATCTACCTATAATCATATTCGTTCTATGCGAAGCCCGACTGCCGCCAACAACAAAAACCAGGAAAACTGAAACAATAACAACAAAATACATGAAAGCAGATACATACACTCGTAGGTATGTATGTAAACCGAACTCAGAGAAGAGAAGGAAAAAAATGAAATTACGGCTACGAGGCTGCTGTTAGATACACTCGAACGGTATAGAGCTTCACTTTGTGATTAATGATGTTTTCCGTGGGACATATAAATACCAGGGAGAGCACGAGAGCCTATGGACTTGGAAATTGTTTTCCAAGCCGCAAATATAAAAATAAAACGTAGAAACCAGCAAAGATGTTTTACAAAATTACAAACGATGAAAAGGAGCAAGGAGACAAAACATTTTAAAAAAAAAAAAATAAGATTACGCATATACGCATTTTGAAAAGGCTTTTAAAGTGCAAGTTCAAAAAATGTATCATCACTTGGTAAGGAATTATGAAAAAAAATATTAGAAATGCCGCTGCAACTTATAGCTTGTGCGTTAATTTAAGAGAGCTACCTCTCATGCGAATGACTGTTTGTCAGACGAAAGTTAAAACTGGCTATACGACTAAGCGTTTAAGGAATCTATAAACAATTTACCGACGTCATTGCTACCGTCCACCGAGGGAGTGCTTTCCAATAATTTGTCTGAGCCTGATCCCCTTTGTATTGCATTTTTAAAACACCCTTCACATAAAATTTAACCTTACCCAATAAAACGATGCTTAAAATTTGTTCGAGGTATTTTCAAGATTTTTCAAAAGTTAATAAAGTTAGCAGTGATCTGTGATACACTATACCACTTCCCCCAATAATCTAATCTAATCTGGCAGACTTACCCGGCTTCGGTCGAGTTTTTCTTTACCGGAAATTAAGAAAAAAACTGAAACAATTATTTGTGTAGTTAATTTTATTGGTTTAATTTTATTATGCTGCATTTTCCAGGAGCAATACAAGTTGAATGTTTATAGTCTTATTCCAATTAAAGTTATGAAAACAGTTGCGGTTAAAAAAAAAAATCTTTTCACAACAGGTCCGAAAGGAAACAATTCCAATGCAACAAACAAATCAAAAATCCTCTGAACGGCTTGTATAATAAAATGTCTATAAATAACCCACCCAATTCGATTTCTTGATTTATTTGGGGAGAAATATTTTGACCGTATGGCAACGCTGTCCACGCCTGAGATTATTTCTTCGCACAGTCTGCACAAACGGGCCATATTCCATTTTGCTTCCACGGCGCCTGCTGTTCCGCAACCGCACGAATACAATGACACACCATTGTCACCATACAGCGTATGCATTTTTTTATCTATAAATCTTTCGAAATATGTTCATATTTGTAGCTGAAAAAGCTACACAATCGAAAAGAACCGATTCAACATTCAAAACACTCTGGAAAGTATTGCCTTAATTCCTTCTTACACCCACTTATATAAATCAATGAATTTAACTTTAGAGCAAAGATTGAGGGTCTTTGGGTCCCCCACGACCACGTTTTTGCCTATATTCGGTTTAATAATAATTGCTTTTAATTCTTTATTCAGGTAGTCAAGTTTTTTCGCATCTTTAAACGAAAATTCAATATGATTACAGATTTATGGCAATTTTTGAATAACAAAATATTAATTTCAAAATTAGAGGGACCGAAGTTAAATTTAAGAACATATTATTTTTATAATTATGTTTATTATGTAGAAATGGCAAATAGTCGGTTTGTCCGAGGGTCTATTGGTTCTGGCATGGGTATTACTCCCTCAAATTTGTTTAAGTTAAAGTCAATAGAATTGAAATCTTGCACTTGAAAAAACCATACGAATATTGCAAAAAAAAAGTTACTTTCATCACAAAAAAAAAACTGTTGTAGTTTTTTATGAATTTAAATAAAAATAAACTTCTGCAAAATTTCACTTCTTAATGTATTGCTGCTATTAATAATAAACAAAATAAACTTGAATATAGTTAAACCTGGGCTCTCATCGCGTAACTTTTGAAACGATCGTCGTCGAAGCGATTGAACAAAACGACGTCGTTTTTAGTTTGCTTCGTATAACATCATCGTCGCATCGTTCGATCGAATCGTTCATCGTTTTCATTTTGAACAGTTTGAAAATGACTGTAAACAAACTCTGACAACTAAAAACAACAAAAATGTGTGGAATTTGCGTTTTTTGTCTGTAGGTGATGTGGAATCGGACATTTAATGCAAGTAACAACCCTATCGAAGAAGCTAAACACAATTGTGAAAGGCGGGTGGAAAGAATTAGAAAAATATGTAAAAGCGTACGATGAGGAAATTGTGGTTATTAAAATATATATTTAGAACTAGTCTTGGCAATAAAGATCTTGGATTTCGTTGGACATTAAACATCATAAAGCATCCCAATAGAATTGGTAATTTCTAATAATTGTCGAGTTATAAAAAAAGAGTTCAATGAATGCTATTTTATGATTACATTACTGTATTTCATATTATAACACAAATACCTAAATGAAAATCATTTGAAATTCGAAAAGAAATGCAATAATTTTTTTTTTTTCCAAAGAATACATTTTTTTTCGCTCTGATAAGACTGAGTCCCCACCAATAGAACATAAGTGTATGTCTTCCTTTATTTGTTGTCTAATACTTCTCTCAGACCTAATTATACTGAAGAAATACACCAAAAACGATGAAACGATTGCAAAATAGCAATCGTTCAATCGCTCTCATCGCGTAAGACGACGATCGTCTGACGACGTCGTTTCGACGATTGTATTGCTTCGTGTAACACTAAAATGGTTGAATCGTTTGGACGACGTCGTTTTGAACGATTCACTAATGCTTCGTATAACTCAAATTCAGACGAATGAGCGATTGCGATTGAACGATTGCTATTTAGCAATCGTTTCATCGTTTTTGGTGTATTTCTTCGTATAATTAGGTCTGAGAGAAGTATTAGACAATAAATAAAGGAAGACATTCACTTATGTTCTATTTGGTGGGGACTCAGTCTTATCAGAGGGAAAAAATGTATTCTTTGCAAAAAAAAAAAAAAATATTGCATTTCTTTTCGAATTTCAAATGATTTTCATTTAGGTATTTGTGTTATAATATGAAATACAGTAATGTAATCATAAAATAGCATTCATTGAACTCTTTTTTTATAACTCGACAATTATTAGAAATACCAATTCTAATGGGATGCTTTATGATGTTTGATGTCCAACGAAATCCAAGAAATTTATTGCCAAGACTAGTTCTAATTTCCTCATGGTACACTTTTACATATTGTTCTAATTCTTTCCACCCGACTTTCACAATTCTATCTGTGATTGGCTTCTTCGATAGAGTTGTTACTTGCATTCAATTTTTGCATTAAATGTCCCATTCCACATCACCTACAGAAAAAAAAAGGCAAATTCCACACATTTTTGTTGTTTTTAGATGTCAGAGTTTGTTTACAGTCATTTTCAAACTGTTCAAAATGAAAACGATGAACGATTCGATCGAACGATGCGACCATGATGTTATACGAAGCAAACTAAAAACGACGTCGTTTTGTTCAATCGCTTCGACGACGATCGTTTCAAAAGTTACGCGATGAGAGCCCTGCCTTTAATTTGGGGGACCCCACTCCGTCTCTTGGGTCTCAATATTTGCTCGGTGCTCTAAAGGTTAAAAAGTTGAGTATAGTAAAGTTCAAATAAGAAACGAAAGCTTCCATCAAGGTTTATGTTTATTAGAGCAATAGGGGGCGATGTGAAATACCTTTGTATTGTACATGCCTATAGTAGCGCCAATCCAGTAGTACCATGTACCAGTATCCTAATTGGTGTCGCTACTCATACCAAATCGAGAAATAAATTACTCAGAGCTTTGAGCCTTTGATAATTTTATTCCTTTTAATTTTTTCGCTCCTTCATTCATTCCATAATTGTTCGTCTTTCGGTTTCGATTTGTGTTTTTTGTGTGAATTTCGTAAAAATTTAAAATATTAAAAATGTTTTGTGCATTCAGAATTGGACGCATTTCTAAGCAAGCCTAGAATCAGTTTCTGATATTAGGGGTTCAAATCTTAAGGCTCAGAAACCACGTCAAAATCAGCAACAACATCGTGTAGTTTACACTAAGAAGAAAAATATCAACTGTCGTTTATGCAAATCCCCTCATCCACTTCGTTTCTGTTCAAAGTTTTTGCAACTAGCTAATCCCAATCCCAATAGGATTGCAAAAGTTTCAACGCTTAACTATTGTGGAAATTGTCTTTCAAATATAGCTTTTGCTTTGACGAAACACCGAAAAAAAACTTAAAGCTACGTCTATATCAATTAAGGGCACAAACCAGTTTTCATTATTGAGCGACTGAAGCGCCAAAGCTTCTGTGGGATACTGGTACAACATTTTTATTAGATTTCTTGGCGCTACTATAGGAATGTATATACAAAGGAAATACCCTATGGCACCAGAGTATGTATATCAAATATACTTAAGTGAATGTTTCATCAAATTTAGTCAAGCCGTTTCCGAGTTTACTCTGACCTTAGGTCTTTAGGTTTGGTATCTGACCCAGCGAACTTACAAAAGTGAAGTAAGGCCATATTACAACAGTTGGTCTTATTTTAAACATGGACAGTCGAGTTCGTATGGACAAGTTCGGCTCCCTGTCGCTGTCGAAGTAAGGTAAAGTATGTAAGCCAAGTTCATGTGAAGATTATGCCAATCAAGTGTCTTAGTTATTTCTACAGAGCACCCAATTGCCACTATCACTATATATAATGGTACTAACTGTCTCTACAAGGGGCCTCAGTAAGGGGCTAAGAACATTAAAACATCGTCATTCAGTGTAGAGCAGAGACATCGTTATAATCGCCATAGGTATTTATTTTTATATTTTATATTATACCTCAAGCCGCGGAGAAGCATTGCGAAAGTTGATAAATGCATGCGTCTCCAGAGCAAGGCGATAAGATGCCAATATATCATACCGTAAAAGATCATCACTTGTTTGTCTCTTGTATCACTTAACAAATAATCCAAAAGCTATTATTGAGAACCATCGATTAGAACAAATTAGTATACCTCCGGTAATACTAACCAAAAGCCCAGTAGGGCCTGCATCTAGAACATCTTGAAGCTAAAGCCAAAAACCTACACAAATCACATCAATCACCAAATCCTGCATGTTTCCCTGCTGTAAGCAATACAATAACAGTCAACAAACCATACATCATCTTGCGTGTCATACACTCGTCGTAATAGCCCGAATTTCAACATAAATCCATGCCCAAATGATCACCTGTCTTCACAGCGTACAACGGGCTCAGAATAAATTATTAATCATACCCGAAATGCACAAGCCGAACATTTATCTCAGCTCGTCCATATTCTAACCATTTACGGTCATTAAAGTTAATTACAGCTTTTCGCGTCTAAACGTCTAGAATTGGATTTGATGTGCCCGTGGCAGGAGAGGGCACCTCCTATACGAGTAGTGCGCGTTCCTACCTCCCGATGTATCGTAAAGTCCTGGAAATTTTTCCCAGCCTCCGGTAACAATGAAAACATTCCTAAATACCCAAAAGTGGTAATCATCAATTAAGGTACGTTAACTAGGGTGCTATTAGAAGGCAAATGATTTACGTACTCCGCAAAAATAGTTTCGTAGCAATAGGCACGATTGGCGAAGAACTGTCACCAAACTTTCACGGCATCACTGTTCGCTCTGTCCCCTATGCCACTCGATTTTGGCCTGTACACGCATTTAATGTGCTTGCGTGGGCGAGGGACCCATGAGACTAGGGTTGTTTTTTCCTTTAAAGTTTAAGGTGATGGGTTTTTTTTTAGGAATGAAAAATTGAATAAGCAAAGTGTGGCCGTCACTCGTCACTTCGTCAGTCGTCACTTTATAATGCTGACCACCAACACTGCCATTGGTGATGACGGATCACGGATTTTCACTTGTCATGCTAAGGGTCGTCGTTTTCGAATGTAGCTCCCACCTGTGAAAGGAATATTGTACTTCCTGTGCGGAGATATTTATCCAAGGTACGAGCATGATGTACGTGAAGGAGCGGAATGATGCTCCGGTGTTACGGTGTAAGATGAACATATTTCGAAGTGAGACTGCAGTTTTTTCACGGCCGTTATGGAAGGTTATTGGCCGCCAGTAAATTGCTGCTGTCATCGACAATTTTTGCTTGCAATTGTGTGCATTAGCTTATGTATTTGTGTTTGACATCAATTTGCGAATTGAACTCAATTGTAAAGAATTTTGTGTAGGAAATACGACGCATCTGTGATTTGGAAATGAGTTCGAAGTTTATGCCAAGGAACAATACAATTTTACGCAGGCTTATACCAGTGATTGACGTATGGATTAAACGGAAACATGGTGAAACAAACTTCTATCTGACTCAGTTCTTGACGGGTCATGGCTGTTACAGAGAATATCTTTTCAAACGCGGACATGAAAACAGCCCAAATTGTCCGCGTTGCGAAAATGTTTCTGAAAACGCGGCACACGTGTTTTTCCATTGCCAATGGTGCGAAACCAAGAGGATCACCCTACGGGACCAATTCGGGGAATGGCCCACTTTCGATAACATCGTAAACTATAGGTATACTTCAGAATGACGAAAACGGTACCATTGTCTGTCACGTAGCGGTGCGTATACTCAGCGATCTTAGACGCTTCGAACGCCAACGGAAGGCTAATAGTATAGTTCCAACAATTGAGCAACAAGCTAAGTCTTTTTAAAGACCCCCGCGAAGTAATGTCTTAAGGCGGTTCCGCGGGGGAAACAAATCGGCCTGTTTGGGAAGGGAGGTGGTTTTAGCCGGTAGGAATCCGGCACTATCAATGGACGTCGGACCATTGGTGTCTCGTGCAAGACTTACACCTTCCATCGCAAAAAAAAAACCCTGTAATAGGATGTAACATCCATTTTTTGCAAGTCGACCATTTTTGTGTAATACAGAAAGCAAATTTTTTTGTTGGGTTTTTGGATGGTAACTTAAAACGATTGCTACTGTGCGAACAAGCGTTTAGCTGAAGAGACATATCTAAACGACAAGGACCGTCGCATCTATAAGAATCTGTAGCTCATGCAAAGACTCTAAACAAACATTCTGAAGGCCAAACGACTCTGAGCATTGCGGCTATAGATTCAAAGAAAAGTTGGTCTTTTCAAAGGTTTTTGAAAAGACCAACTAATTCCAAGTCGAGACTTACATCGTTTTCGTCGACTTTGAAGGTTCCTATTATTGATTTTCTTTATACTATTTACTGCGATGGGCAAATTCTGGGTCCCCGTAAAATTGATCCAACTGCGTCACTCGACGGTGGAAATATATATATGACCTGAATAAAGAATGTGACTGAGGTCTTACTCGAAAAATGTTTTAGTTGAAATTCCATCAGACATCAGAGTCTTATCGAGCATTGAAGCGTTGCTGTTTTTAAATGAAATTAACAACAATTCGTGTAAGAGCGTAGCTCGTAGCAGATTGTACCTATCCGGCATACGGAAAACTGTTTTTTAATATGCTATATATGCTCTCTACCCACGCCACACTCAGATCAATATTGACACATTGTGATGCCCATCGGTGGAAAAGGTTTCCCCTTACCCATAATAACCGTTTCTGTAAATACCTGTGATTGAGTACCTATTCACTGTGCTGTTGCATACAAAGCATCCTGCAGATTTGTTAAAGCTCATATTATCTTGTCTATGTGTGTGTTGGAAAACTCGTCTAGGTCATGGAAGAAGTGCCTCCCTATAGAAATCTGTGCCCATAGGAAGTGGGTTTGTGTCCCCTATAGCTCGCTCATCTCTGCAGTCTTTACAAAGCTCTTCTTCCGTCAAGCGTAGCTCATTCATGTGATACAGCGGATTGTTGTGTCCCCTTAATGATTCCTAAAGAGGTAGGAAAGAGATTTTCTATCCTTTCGTATGAGATTCTCGATTCTGGCTTCATTCTTCATTGATGGTTCTTGGTTTCTAGTGCAGTCCATCTAACGTTCGCCTCTCTTTCTTCTTGCATCAAGATTGTTTGGCAAGGCGGCACCCCTTGCTGCTAGATCCATTGATAAACCGATTTGAGTTGCTTTATTAACTGCAAAGATATGAGCCTAGAAAATCCCTCAAAAAGCCGACAATGTATAGATGTTACTTGTTTATACTGAGATTATTCGAGGAAATACCTAGGCTCATCTTCTTTTCTGCGCAAACTTTTTAATGTCACACCGCGGTACTAATAATCATTTTTAGTGTCCAGGTTAAGTTTTTCGGACTCACAATGGCGAAATTTTCCATACAATGATTATTGGTAAGGCCCACAGTGTATATACTAAGGAAGAGTTATTCCTGCACATCAAGTATACAGACTTTAAAGTCATTCCTTTCCGGTAGCCAGTGAGTGGCACTGGGGCGATTGAGCAAAAAAAATGGAGCTTCCAAACTTGGTTTTCGGTTAGTTTAAAGGCAAAATTGTTGGTCTTAGCTTGTTCTTCCCATCAGTTCGTTAGCAAATATAATAGACCGTATACCTACCTAATAAATGTGCGCATCTTTTTGTTTATCTGGGAAAAGCTTCCAACATAAACTCTTTTTATGGCATACAATTTTTTTCATATCTCTAGGTATACCTATAGTGATGACTGCATTCCTTAAAACTGCAAGTTAAAAGTCCTATAGGTAGTCTTTCTAAAGGTAGGTATATAAAAAAATATATAAAACAATAATTGACATTTAATCCTTTGCTAGCTTCCACTTACATGTTGGCAATTTGAAATTGATATATTCCTTTTTGTCTTTGCCAGTTAATAGAATCCGTCATGATTAGCAGTTGCTCATCCAGAAATGAAGGAGAGTTGGCAATGTGATTGGGTAGGAAAGCTTCATCCCCCGAAGGTTTTTATTTCGGAGCCGGATTTTGCATATTGGTTTATTTCTGCTCAAAACCCTTCGGTGAAAGTATATGCGTAATTTGTCGTATACCAAGTATTCTTGTACCTTGAGCCATTTAAGAATGCGCAACGAGTTCTTAACACAAAGATTACATATAGTTATGCAAATACGACGCCTCTACGATGTTGATTAGTTAAACATCGCGAAAGGACTTATGCCTGTGACACCTGACACACATATGGTTTCGAAACCATGGTTTCAATACTATGGCATCGTCAATACTATGCTAGGTGACACACTGTTCAACGTAGTATAGTTTGGCAGTTACCATCGATACCATGCTCGGGTAGACAATAAAACCCGTGACACACACCTAGTATAGACTCCATGGCAAGAATATTATAGCATTTTCTATGAAGGTGGCAGGTAGTTTAAGTAAAACTATGCTCCACTTCATGAGAGTGGCGCTGTTCTTGCTAGGGAGATGGCTATACTACGCAAAAAACCCTAGTATCGATACTACGCTTAAACCACATTGCTCGTCTGGTATTAGCGTAGTATACCCTGACAGACATGTGGTTCATCTCGATACCATGGTATCGAAACCACATGTGTGTCACAAGCATTACGTAGCCTCTACTTTGCTCTCCTTAGATTTTTATTTATAACCATTTTGTCTCGGTAACTTTACTAAACGAGATTTGTGTCTAAAAAGGTAAGAATTTCGATAAACTATTATAAAAACACAGAAATCTATTACATTTTACCCTGAAACCGACATCAGCAGTGATTATAGTTTTGTAAATGAAATCATTTTACACAATAAAAACTCAAATTTATCTAACAAAATTCCGAAATATCTTTAAAGGGACTGCTGAAATATCAAACTGGCAATCATATATCTATATGTGTCTTCCTATATCCATATTCCTGTTTCTATTCTACCAACCACCGCCAAATCCAGTGCCAGGCCATTTTTAGATAAATTCACACTTATCCTAAGACAAGCAACAAAACTGAAAAAGTAATAATATCACAAACACACAATATTTGATTATTTTTTATTTATTTCTAAATATAATTTCATAATAATTGCATAGGTATGCAAACGAAATTCTTTTTGGCAGAAATTTTGCACAGCATGCGAAATGAACGAACAAACAAAAATGAATTTCACTTTTTGTGTTTTTTTTTACAATTCGACGACGACCAATTGACATTTGATGCAAAAACACATTTACGTAAGCTCTACCCTCTACGCAGGCTCTTTATGCAAAATTTTCGCAGTTTAACTACGCAGCCCTAAAGCAACGTTGCTTAAGTTCGAAAAATCTTTATAAATTACATTTTCCTGCGTAAGGGCATTTTAGAGGGTGCGTAGAGATAAGCAGACTCTACGGTGAGTTTATAAATAAGGCTGAAATGCTTGGGGTACGTCACTGACTAGATTGCTATGGTTGACTTGACTTTCTAAGAGTATTCCTGCACAATTATGTAAATGTTGCATTCGGCTGAAGATTACTTCCTTTCTGCAACATTTTAAAGGCGGTATTCTTTTTGTTTCCCTTAATCCGTATAAGTATCAGTGATGAAGTTGTAATTAATGCTTTGGTTATATTTTAAAACAAAATCATAGGTACTCTAACACTATATGTATATAATGTTAATAGAAAACCTGCCTTTTACCATCTCTTTGGAGTCGAACAATTTTGACAAACAGTTATTTTTCCTGTTATAAACATCCCTTGAAAAGGTTAAAGGCGCCAGTATCCGTACACTTGACGTTTTTTGTGAATTTTGACTTCCTTTTATTTTTTCACTATCCAAAAAGTTTAAGTGCTTATAAAATTAGGGATGTTCCTTAATAATATTGCAATCATATATTTTCAAATATTGAATTAGGTATGAATATTTATAAAAAAACAAGCGGAACCCAGCCTGCTATGCTAGGCGTTAAAATTTAAATTTTTTAAACTATGTACCTACATATTTTTCTTCAATAAATGTTTATGAACGCGAAACGTTTATCACAATAAATTTCATAACTGTCCGAAATTTTCCAAGCTTTACAACGAATTTACTAGGTCTAAATTTCGTAGGAAATCAAATTTTAATTTTTTGCGTTTTTTCGGAATTTTCCAATTTTTTCGTTCGGAAAGCCATTCTGGAATAATTGCACACAAAATTCCATACAAAAAATTAATTTTCAATTTTTCCAATTTTCCGACATTCTCGGACCTTAGCCACTATTACGTACTGGTGCTGCCACACAACTTTTGCATAATGCAGTATGCAGCTGAAACTTTGCATTTATTTGTGTGACATATAATAGGTTATATAATTATGTGAATATTTTAGAATTTTTATGTTTGACGTGTCTATTTTTCTCAAGTAAACAACAAAGTTTTCCGACACTAACACTGTCCGGATACTGGTGACTCTACCCTATACTGACTTAATTTGTTTACAGATAAATAGTTTTCTGTCGCCTTTTAGAAAAATTTCTTAGTTATGGCCATTCTTTGATATGGTTTTAACACATCAACCTCCAACGTTTAATATCAAAAAAACACACCTATTGACATGTGTCAATAACTTACCGCACATTTGCGATTATCAATCACAATTTATCACCATCGTGCCAACATTGACTTCATTAAGATGCAAATTACTATACTGTTTGTGTACGTTTTACACGAATCATTTAACTCATTATTGAGCTTTTTTTTTTTGTTAATAAATTACAATAATTTATTATCAATAATAAATCGGACGGGATATTGACTACTCAATCGCAAATAAAAAGAATTAAAATTAAAAATGAAATCAATTAAATTGCTATATAAAGGCCAACACTGACATAATCAATTTATCACATCGCCACCTACTCGTGCTACAGTCTGGCGAACATGATCAAAAGCTAATTAGAATATGATTAAGTTTATGTAACGCATCCATTCCCACTGGGTTTGGATATGTGTTGGGGTCACACTCAACCCGATTTTGTCTGAAATTCTGTTCTCTGTTCAGATTATCTAGACTTTATGCACCAGCTTGTGGCTAAGGCTCAACCACACGCATAGTAGTTGCCACAGGACCGCACTTTGCCTGACTACCTACTCAATTAATTAGCGATATTTGAATCCAATCCCGGCCGATGATTGACTTCAATTTAATTGCCCGGCAATTAGGCCGTCATCAAAAGCCACTTACTACTCTCCCTAAGAGACAACACATCGCACTTGCCATCACATCACATCACAATCACATAACCAATCCACCACCGTGCGCCGCACCTACTCACGAATGCCTTCCATACCATTATGAGTGTGACCAGTGACCATCCATCCAGCGTAATTGGACCTACTCCTTCTGTCCACTGTTTCGTCTGCGCTGATAAAAAATTAATTGCAATCCAAAGTTGGAAAATCTGTGCCAATGCGGAGGACGCCCGAGACGAGGTCTGCCTGCCCGCCATTAATGTCTACGATGGCGGAGAGGAGAGTTCAAAGAGTTTTGCAAGTCAGTTTACGCTCGATACACACAAAACACAAGAAGGACGATGTTTTCCTTCAATCGATATGGTCGGTGTAGGATTGTAGTTTCTCTTGTTTCTTGTGGGGTCCGTCTCATCAAATGCATTATTGCCTTGAGAACGGGGTAAAAATTAAAGCCATTGACACGGTGCAATGAAGTGTCAGTCGTTTAGTTTTCTTTTCTTTTTCTTCAGGAGGCGGAGTCAATTTTTGTTTCATTCGAATCTGTGGTCCTGCGCAGTGCACTTCAAAGTGTGAGCGGGATAACAGACAACTCATAAATCAATTCATGTGAAATGTGTGTATGCATTGAGTGGCGGTGGTGAAACAACAGTCATGTTGGGATCTAGTACATTTTTTGATAAGGCACAGAGGGTGACAGTGGCGCCGGCATGAGTAGTATTTTTATACTAAATTAGGTATTAAAACTATAATTTTAAAAAAATGTTCCATCTAGAAGCAAAGAGATTTGTTAATAAAATACACTAAGCATATCGTCTTAAAACCGTTCGATTTGTAACGTAAGTTTATTTTTTTGTTACAAATTCATACTACCTCTGCGCCCTCTAGCGCAGTTTTTTTTTTTTTTTGGTTTGAAAGGTGATAGGTACATCCGATTGTTTTTTTTGGTCGAGTACTCCAAAGCAAACTTTTACTGAACACCTTCAGTTCCACAATCTACATTATGACAGCTGCATTCTACTACCGAATGGCTGTCTTTTTATTTTCCACTTTGGTCACGTTTTGTTGAACTTCTTCTCTTATTTGAATAGTGTGGAAAAATAATATTTTTTTTTTATAATCAAGCAGAATTGTTCTATTTTCGTGTGCAACTCATAAGTTTTCGATTTATTTTCGTTTCAAAGCTTCAAAGATGTAGGTATAGCTATGTTCAGAAAAAGATACAAATTAACACTGGCTTTATTTAACAGTGACCCAATACTTGATACGGAATTCTCTGGTGAACAAACGTTGAAAAACCAAAACTAAGCTGGAACATATTTGTTAATGGTCTCTAAAAGGTCTGGAAATACAATGAAGTAAAACTGCAAAAGTAATAGCTATAGGTGGGCACAGAAATTATACCGGTAAATTTGTATTCAAAAACCATCAGCCTTTAAAAATATATCATCCAAAAGATCTAAGCCATAAGGGATACTCTTCAGACAGTAGATGCACCTTTATTAAAACATTTCTTTGGCACACTACATCCATCTTGTGGCAATAAGCTACGGTTAGGAATCAAGTGTATATAATATTTTAGCGGAATACATTTTGAAATGGCGCTAGGCGTTTCAGGCCAGTTTCATTGGTTTTCAGGTTTCCGTTGAGTGGAAAAGTAATTATTCATTTGTTAGTTTGAAAGTATGTATATCTTTTCATGTTGTATCTATCTAACGAAACTGAGCTAAATACGTGGGAGTAACACATAGGTATCTGTACTTCAGGACTAATAGTTCAATTTATTTTATGATAAATTACTATCGAAATGAAGGTTTCCTGGATGCAAATTTCGCTGCCGTACCATCTGCATAAGGTGACAGGTTTATTTGTGCATTTGAAAAAAAAAAACTTGTTTGAACTGTATTACATTTTATCGCAGTTAGCTTAAGTTGTTTTATGCCATGATAGACCTGAGGTACCTACATATATGTGCACCACCAGGAACTTGTCCATGAAATTAATAAAAATGTATTTTTTTTAAGGAAAATCTCTTCTTCTATTTGTTTGTGTCTAAAGAGAGTAGGTAGATCAAAAGCACTTTAAAACGCTAAATCGATCTGAGCGTTTTTATATAGGATTGGTCTATATTTATTTAACAGAGTTTCGACCCATCTTGTGGTCGTCCGGTTGGTCTTGTCGTTGGTGGTGTCCATTTGATCCAAAGTTTTGTCCTTCTATTATCTATTATTCCAGCTCCATTTAAGTTGTTTCGTCCTTTTTGTTACATCAATGATGTCCGTTTGTCTTCTTATTTCTTCGTTCTGCACTCTTGTATTAGTCTTATATCGAGAAGTGTCCTCTCCATTTTGTCTGACAAATCCTTAGATTTGCTGTTAAGCGCAATGTTTGAAGTCCGTAGATATGTCAGAACTGGTAAAATTGCCGAGTCTATTGAAATTGTTTTTTGTGTCGTTGTTTAGTTTTGCGTTGATCTCTTTCACATTCCAGAACGCGTGATCGTCTATCTATCTCCTTTTCTTTTTGATTCTTAAATTGTCCCAAATAAATGTCATCCTCAACATAATCAATACTTACGCCATTTAGCTGTCAATAAGTGCTTTTGTTTCGTTTGAAATTTGTATTTCTTTTTTGTGTTGTTATATTATTATCCTGCAGGGGGTTGGGTTCGATATGCCGATTCTTAAAATCCCGCTTTTTAAAATCCCGACACTTATAATCCCGTTTTTTATAGGCCCGTTTTACATTCAAAAAGTGGGATAATAAGAAAATTAAAATAAACTAAGCAATGAGTGTTTTTTTAACTGAAGTTTATTTTAACATTTATTGTTTTTAGAGGAAATAACAAAATAAGAAATAAATAGTATCTATCAAAATAAATTTTTAAGTTAATATGACAATCTTCAATAATTAAAAAAAATATATTGAGTGTAAAGTAATGTTCTTCAAAGTAAATGATAAGGGTAAACCCGTTAGCAAGAGGTAGGTTTTTATGTGCATTATTATGTATTATCTACTATTTTCGCAATGCCTAAAAACAATGTAGAATAGCTATGTAGGTACCTAAGCAAAAACAAATGTTTGCTTACAGTAAAAACTAAAAACATTCGGAAAATTTCAAAAAAAAAGTCACCCTTCAGATTAGCAAAGACCGGACACAGAGTAAGAAAATTATTTTTCAAATAACTTACGGCAAGCCAAGTCTGCCTATTTAGTGTATCTATCAGTAGAAACGGACTGTTTGTTTTGATACAATTGTATAGCAAAAACAAGTTCTGTAACTGTCATACTGATGGGTGAAAAAAAGTATAAACAACAAGATACAGAAATTATTTCAAATTGGTATGATATTTCGTGCTTTTGGTGATCAGCAGCATCAATGTCAGTAGTGCGCTCTTAGAGGAAGCATTTCTATTTTAATTTATACCTTCCTCCAAAATTTGTAAAACATCGATAATGGAAAACAAATGCCAATGAAACTGATATACGGAATGCTGAATTTCCTTTACTGTTAAAAGTAATTGCGCATTAATAAAAATCGTATTTAGCGTCCACGCTATATTTTGCTAACTCACAATGGCGAACATTTTCAGATAAAACTAACCATTGTGACTTATAAAACATTAATTTTGAAGGCTAAATTGTTATTTGTCCATTAGGGCCCTATTGAGTTTTGATCCCATGTTTAACTCCCAAAATTCCTCTCATTTTCTTGTACACCACACTGTAGAAGAATGTACTAGCTCAACACGAACATCCATCACCTCGTCTTTAGGGCGGTGACTTGACAACATTTTCCACACATATAGTCCCTTTCATTCGCTCTAATGCGTAGCCATCTACCGCCACCATACTATTTAGTTGGGAAAAAATGGCGTGCTGTGTGTGCCATTCATGCTGGACTTGGGTAGACGGATGTGTTCGACTCCGTCTCGCACACAGAAATACATTTCGCTCCTCATAAACCAGATATTCCAGTTCCACAGCAAAAATGGGCAGATACATTTATCGACTGGATGCCTGTGTTTACGAGTATGATTGGCCTAAGCTGCACCAGCTGACAGGTAAACCCATGCTGTGGGGTTCACAGTAAAACACCACCAACAACTTCCAATCGCGGGCCACAACAACACAACAATAGAACGGCTCGTCACGAACGGACGTATCTTTACGTGCTGCGTGTGTTTCTGCGGTTTAATTACAAATTCAAATTCGTCAAAGACGACGGCTAGTTCGTCGCGTTCCTCGCGTTTTTTCCCTGTTTATTTTCGGTTTATTTTGCTTTTTCGTTTCTTATTGTGTTTAAATTTGAGCGGCTTATCGCTCGACAGTGGTCATCTCGAAAACTACTGGTGCCAAGTTCGTCGTTCGTCGTGTTTGTCGCCCATGGCCTTCACAGTGAATCAACGTGTGAATTAAAATTAAGTCCGATCCGAAAAAGATAAAAAAATAGGAAAAAAAAAACCGACTTGAAAAATATTTTCGGTCGTGCTTTACCAGATTTATTATATTGATACTCGCCGCTTATGTGTATTGCGCCATTGCGCGCTCGCGCCATCTTTTCCGCTCCTATTGTTCGCGTGTTCGGCTTGTCTCTATACCTGAATGGCATTGTGTGGCAGCGAGATTCTTTGTATAGTGACTCTGCGATTCTTACGGATTCGATATTGATACACAAGTTCAATTCCAATTTCGATTTCAGTTCTTAGCGCACTCGATCGAGTTGATGAAGTGTATTGTGTTTGATGTTGTGGTTAAATGTGTACACTCTGAAGGTCACTCTGGTACATATACAAAGTGAGAGTTTATTTTGGGTCGCGTAATCGCGAAGACGCGGGAAGCAACAGAGAGGCGGAAAGCACAAGTTGAATTGTGTCGGGAAAATAACCAACAATGAGCTCATTTCTTATGGGTTACCCGCATGCGCCGCACGTTCAAAACCCCATGGGTACGGGGCTTGAACCAAAGTTTCCCCCGGCCGATGACTATCATCACTACAATGGATACACGATGACAACCGGTCCGATTGGACATCACCAGACGCACATTGGCAGCGATTACATGTCGAATGCGGCGCATAGTGGTGCAGCGGGTGTCGGTGGCCTGCACCATCAGGGCTCGAACAACTTCAATTATTCTCCGCACCATCATCACCATCAGAGTATAGGCTCTGCCGCCAGCTACTACCATCATCCGCATCCACACTCGCATTCACATTCGCACCCACATGCTGGTTATACGTCACATTCGGTACATTCATCGGCAGTGGCGGCGGCGGCGGTGGCGGCCTCTGTCACGGCCAATGGAACGGAAGCGGCAATAGCGAATAATGGATACGCGAACTCCAATTCAAATGGCTACTACGGGGGATACTATGGTGCGAGTAATGGCCATCACCAGATGCTCGATTTGCCAATTCAGTGTCCCAATACAGAGCCCACAAACACCGTCCTGGGATTACAAGAACTAGGTGAGTAACTGATGGGGGTGCACTTATCTAAAACGTAGGAGACGCGCATATATGCAGATTTGTCAAGTGAGCCCCACCCGCGATGCTTTAAATAAGCATTTGGAAGCTTAAGTTCTCACCCTGTCAGGTACAACTACAGACTCGATCGATTTTTCCTTTGCTTACACGGCAATTGTCTTCTATTCTTCCGTTTGTTCGTTGCAAAGTTGCAAAAGTCCACCGGCTACTTAACCAATTCAGTTCAATTTAGAATAGGACAGCAAATATTTTTTTTTCCTGTGGATCAGCAACTTTCTTATCCGCTAGTTTGGATCCCTCACTCATGTTGGAGGCAGGATCAACTTTCATTTGACCCAACAACAAATTGGATTTTTCACTTTAACGCAACTGCACGTGTTATTTGGTTCATACGTCCTAAAAATGGGATTTGAACTAAATTTAATGATCGCATGTTCCCTGAAGATGCTATACAGTTCACTTAATTCACTATCCAGTCGTTCAGAGGACCTCGGTCAATTGCACAAAACACCTTTCGGCCCCTGTCGCAAGGGAGTCTTTGAGTTAAAGGCGACGATTTTCATACAGAAGTTGCGCCTATTTATAATTTACGTCTTATTCACGGTTCGTTCTTCAGAATGAGTTTTAACGTCCATCTGCTTTTTTGATAGTGCGATGTTGGTACTTTTGCAGTGATAAAGACCTTTCATGCCGTCCCGTTTTCTCAGGTACTCATCCATCAGGAATTTGCTACGTTTGGTTAGCTAGTTTTGACTGCATGGGGTTGAGCCTGTGATGAAGCTTGAAATTGGTCCCCAAACTCTTATACAGGTACATGTAGAATACTACAAAGTGGTCCGACTCTTATTGAGAGTGCCATTGTGTCCCTCAGAACAGTGAGCCATAATTTCGCAAGGTTGGATAAAGGACATGTATTCTTAGTTATCCCAGTTATTCACTTGAAGTTTCCGCTCTAGTCCCTCAGCAGCGCCAAATAACTTAAAACGGTTTTCTTCATTCACATAACGTTCTACAGTAAGGGCCCAAGTAGTGAGCCTTGTGGAACACCGCCGCTTACTTCATGCGCTACAGTTGACACGTTAGAATCCAAGAATATAACTGCCTTCGTAGTAATTTGTCGGAGCGATACACCGTTGGGCGCCGTGGAGCATTGGTTAGTTTGCTGAGCTACTGAGCGAGAGATCTTAGGTTAGATGCCCGGAAAATGACAAATAACACCTCAAAAGCGGAGCCAAATTGCGTTAGCTCTCGCACTGACTTTAAAAAATATAACCTTATGCCACCCAAGTTTCGTTCTGGAGTAACTTGCTCTTTCCAATTGTTTAAACAGTCCATAGTAGTAACACTGGTGGATTAGGCCTACTTAACTGCGGACAGTATTGTTGATGGCGTACTCAGTTAGTATGTCGGACAAGGGGTCATCGCAACTCATCCACAGGCAAGTCATTCAGACCCTTACAACTTGTCTATGAGAAAATGAACTCTAAGGACAACTCATCCATGGACATTTCTTCGCATTTTACCATAGCGATTGGTTTTTAAGCAAAACTTTGTGTTATTACTGTATAGGATGACGTCCGGAAATAGCGTACGATGCAATAAGCCACTCACACAGAAAGATCATTTGTCTAATAGAAAAGTAGTATGATTACGAAATGGCCATATGGATGAGTTGTACATGTAGGCGATCTATAACCGGTCGGATCGGAACAAGGTTGACCCATTCCACTTGTCCACTTGCTTGCGGTGATAATCTTTATCAACCTTCTTATGAAGGTATTATTTCCAAAAGTGAATTGAATGAAGAACTCGAAAGATGCTCAGCATGTTTCTCATTCCTTCAGGTCTACTAAAATAAAATATATACTTCTCTGGACAAATATTGTAAAAGCCTCAGCTCTAACAAGTATTTTCGTTTGACGGAAGTGACTATACAGCTGATCGTTAGATAAGTGCACTTAGTTACGCAATCAAACTTGGTTTAGTTTCCAGTCCACTAATGCCCGCCACCTCAGGCAAAGTCTTCGCATGCAGCGTTGTCCATTTGGACTGAAGTCGAAGACCCTTCGTTCTTTGGCATTTGAGTCCACTTGATCCATTTTCTAGGCCTTACTGACCAGGTCTGCGTCTTGTGGATTTAAATCTTCGAGTCGTTGCAAGGCAAACGGCCACCAAAAGCCATTTGAAGATAATATTTGCATTCGAAACAACAGGATATCTGAAAATGCGTTTCCTAATGTCCACGTCTCTTGCCACTGATATGATGACGGTCCTATATGCATTCGCCTTAGTGTTTCTTGACAACTACTTCTTACTTCTTACCAACATCGGCTAAGACAAATAGACAAAAAAAAAAGGACCTATAAAACATACCAAGTGCGATTTGAATTGCTCCTTTAGATTTGAGGCCGCAAGAGAATTTTGGTTGTTTTTGTGGTTGTTTTTGAACTTGTTAGCTTCGTAACATTCATTAAGTGTCCATCCATTGCCATAATTAGACCGACAGCCTAAAGATTGTTGTGGCGCTCCTAGGACCCTTTCCGTTTCGAAATTATCGGCCACTATGCCTCTCTTTGAAATAAATAAATAAATAGCGCCAGTGATGCCAGATTTTTGAGTTCCTAAGTATGTAGGCAGAAGATTTCTTACTTCTTCATAAAAGTTCAAAAATGTAGATTTTCTAAATCGATCAAACTAAATGAACTTTTTCTATTGAAGAAAAACGTTTTGTGTTAGTTCCATTGTTTTGTTGAACGTGAATCGAACAGAGCCCATGCACAACTTCTGCTTCACTAACGTTTCCATCACCTCATAAGTAAGGAAACTATTTGATGAAAAAAATGATGAAGGTACATAATATGTTTTTGGAAAAAACTTCGCATATTCAATTTTAAGAGATTTTATTTTCAATATTTTATCGCTCCCACATTCCTCGTTTGAGCACTGGAACAGTTGAAGTTTCAATCTATACCCAGGATTTATTGCGCTTTAATGAAGCGCATTTTATGATCTTGGTGGGTGCAATCAATGAAATTCTATGTCATAAGTAAATATGTTCCAAATTCCAAAAAGCAATAACATTAATTTATGAGCAGTCATTTTTTTTATCAAAAATAAGAATATAGGTATCGATGTACCTACCTTATAGTTTACCTGTTTTAATATTTTATCCAAAAAATTAAAACAAGTCTTATTGAAAGTAGGTAAACTTAAAAAAATATACATTTTTTTCTTCTTCTTATTTAAAAAAAAATATAATTATATCGGAAAAAACAAGATTTTAAAATTTTTCATCTGGGAACGATAACCAGCAACATAGGGACCTTAAAACCTTAGCATCTCACAACCATTCGTTTTGTGTGAGTTTCTAATTTTTGGGTCTAATTGAAGGGATCTAAAATTTTTTGCCGAGTCCAAACGGACCAGGTTCACCCCGCACTGCAGCGCAAACTAAGTAAAGTAAGTACCTACACCGCCAATTGAGAAGCTCTTTCATGACAGTTATACTTTCGGATGTTTTTCAGACCTTCGCGAGAGGTATTTCAGTAAAAAAAAACCTTAAGTTGCAATTTTGTGTTTTTTCGGGACAAGAACTGGGACCCCTCGATTAGTAATTAAACACACTAACCACTTTCCCACTATGCCGATTTCGGTTCTTTGCTCTTTGGCTCTGTTAAAATGTGTTTTTTTTATCGTCTCTCTTAAGTTGCCGATGCCATCCACGTACCTTATCAATTTGTGAAGACGCTCCTCATATCAGTGATTCTGTTTTCTATATAACAGGTAGAGATAGAACATGATATGGATAATCCAGTCATGCATTTTTTATATCAATAAATAACTGATAAGCCACAGCATAACATCGATTGCTAAGGCATTTCCTACACTCCGAGTCCCGTCACCTTTTGCTTGGAATAGGAGTTCTTTACTTACGAATTAACTTTGATTACGCCGCCTTATTGGCGTTATGCTATTTTCTAAAATTATTTCTAATACTGTGAAACAAATGCTGGCACTTCTCCAATCGAAGAAGTAATAATTCTTTGGTGGTTAAATAAATGCATATCTTTCTGGAATATGTACGTATAACAAGAGTCATAGCTCATAGTAGTCAAAACACAAAACGTATACAAGACGTTGACTTGGGTTAGAGATTTCGCCACAAGTGTTATGTAACCATATAGGTAACATCGCAATATGACAGTCCATACATGTCGCTGTTAAAAAGCTATTAACTTTTATAACAAAAACAAGGAATCATTCAAATGTCATTATCTCGTACTTATATTTCTTCGATTCATGCAGTCTCATATCCCCAAATTGATTTCCAATAATAAGTTCTACGACGCCGTTCTTAAGTAAGATGGGTGCATCAAGTCTCATATCTCTCAACGACGAGTGTTGCCCAAGACGATTTAGAAGTGGTAACTGAAGTCGACAATTATAGGTATTGAGGTTGATGATGATGTTTTTATTAGGCCCCAAATTCCAACTATCGTTTTTTTCCACTGCGCCACCTCTCGCGAACTTCTGACAAACATCCGAAAATACAACTGTGTTGAAAGAGCTTTTGAATTGTCCGTTTGGAATCGGCATAAAATTGTAGATCCCTTTCATTCGACCCAGCAATGAAAAACTCAAACAGAACGAATAGTTGTGAGAAGCTTGGTCAAAGGTCCCTATGAACCTGTGCGCCAACTGTTTATTAATTTATTTATTTTAATGATATAAATGACCCTTTTGTGTAACCTTTAAAATGCTACGCACTGTCGTTCTCCAACAAATTTGTACAACACTTTTATGGAGCTATACAAAATTTAAGAATCATATAGCCCTTATTTGGATGAGTACTTCTTGAAACTTCTCCACGATCTGGTGCAGTCTGATAATTATATAAATAAGATCAGTTGTGCTCGCCTAAAGACCGCACTGATAGGGTTCGTTGGCAAATAATGGTGTCACACAGAACGGCAGACGGGATCTTGTGCGCGATGTGAAGGCTCTATATTCAGATGATAAGGTTTCATCCATCAGGCATACTTTCATTCAAGCAAATCTTGAAAATGGCATAGCGTCGTACAAATAATAAATTTAAGCCTCGAATTTAAATTTACGAAAGTTCAAAATTGCGAAATTTGTAAGGAGAATATAGGCACTGTGAACTACCAAAATTTTAAGTCGAAACTAACAATGTTTATCGTATATTTTACAAGGATTCCTGCCAATCTGCTGATGTGACGATGCTGCAATAATTTGTAATATACCGCATTTCCCTTCTAGCCAATTTCAATCCTCTTCCCCATTTCTTGCTGTGTTTAGGTATAAAAACACCCATTCGGATGCTTCGCAGACATTCGCGAAAGGTGGAACAGTGGAAAAAACGTTAGGGTGCTCATCGGGTTGTCGATTCAGAGACCCCTATTCTATTAAAAGGTTGAGCAGTGAAACCGCATTAAGTCTAAACAAACTTATGGCGATAGAAACAATTACAATTACTGATGACCGACCTGTAAACTCAGCTACATAGAGCTGTTTAATTTAAATACTGAAAAATTGTATTTGAGTTTCATACCACCATCTAGGGGAGTGTCAACATTCTCACCCATCATTTGACTCTTTTAGCACGAAAGGAAGGTAGCTTCGTATAGTTTTGTGCGGTGTCTTTGCGGCCTCATTGAAACACTTCTTCATGATAGTCGTATCATCTCCTTCAGTATTTTTCAAGAATTGTGTGACAGTTGTCGTCTATTTTATATCCCGCTTTTTCTATACATCGAACCTCGGACCTTTAGCTCTTTCACGTCAGTTATACTCTCGGATGTTTGTCAAGCTTTCGCGAGTGGTGGCGCAGTGGGAAAAACACGTTAAGATGGAATTTGTTTTATTTTTCCACTGACAAACATCCGAGAGTATAAGAGCTTCTCAATTAGCTGTTTGATAACTTGGCATACAATTCCAGATACCTTCCATTCGTCCCAGAAATGAAAACTCTCACAAAACGAGTGGCTGTGAGGAGCAACTCCGAGGGTCCCTAAGGGCCTGTTGCGCCGACTATTTATTTCTTTTATTTATTATTTATTTGAACTGCGGACCTTCCCCTTCACTTCGCATAATTTGTACTCATAATGGTTGTGATAATATTGGCCCAGTGCCCATTTAATTGCATTTATTTAGCCAAATAAGTATACCTATGGTTGTTTGAAAACAATCGTCTATCCAAGACAGCAACGCATTTGGTTCATTTTTACTAAGCTACTTGCCACACGTCAACACTCCTATAGTGTCCTACTTTGAACCGAACGCAATTCTCCGGCTTAAATTGATAGTTCTGGCAAAGAGTGGGAAGGTAGACAATAATTTTTAAACTCTAACCAACTGCAAAAACTCCACTCCGTTAGTTAATATTTTACTGCATGCTTGGCTTGGAAATTAACTGAGCGCCGCCCCAATTAAAACTCCAACACACTACATTAGTTGATTTAAATTTGTTTGACATTTTCTTAACCAATATAAATTATCTCTGCTTCCAGATGCATACATATATATACGAAAAAGTGAATAAATTCAATTTTAATTGAAATTGTATGTCGCATATGTAACTTTCAATTTACTCCACCCACAGGCTTGAAACTGGAAAAACGCATCGAAGAAGCCGTTCCCGCAGGTCAACAACTCCAGGAATTGGGTATGCGATTGCGATGTGATGACACCAGTTCTGAGCATGTAAGTTCATTCGTTTGACACTAATCCCTACCGACTTATTGCATGAGCGCGCGCACACTGGCACTATAGCATGCACTTTATTTATCTCTAGAGATACTCCTTATAATACATAATGCATAGAATAGCGCCACATGCCTCGCACCATCATCTATCTCAGTTGGCGTAATAATATTCGTGTGCATAATTTATGCCAAGATGTTTATTGTGTATATAAATGTGGATTATCTTTGTGAAGTCGGGGACAAAATGCGGAAGCAGAGTTGCATGTTCTGGACGATTTATGAAAAATAGCAATATGCGTGCAGGATGTGTGCGCTCAGCTTGTAGAATAAATTCAGATTGTTGATTGTGTGCGTGTGTTGTTGCAGGACGATATGCTGGAAGAAGATCGCTTGATGTTGGATAGATCACCTGACGAGATCGGATCGCACGGTAATGATGATGATTTGCTCGAAACCGATTCGGACGATGATCTGAATTGTGAAACCAACGACGGCGAGCGAATAATCTACCCATGGATGAAGAAGATACATGTAGCTGGTGTCGGTAAGTTGTAACTGTTTAGTTATATGCTTTTGAAAAAATAACAATATTGTTCATCAACCGAATACGTGGTGGCCTGGTTTAATCAGGTTTAGTTAACGATTTTAGAAGGAGGGTATAAGTATGTTTCACAGTCAAACATTTGCCGTCGGTTTCCATGGTATACGCACTTTTTTCTCCTTGCCTAAAACAGGGAAGTTGCAAAGGAGCGGAACTGCTCGAAAATTTACCTCAAGTAGGATATCATCAGAGTGCACTCTCAAAAGTTGAAACTGCACCGACGAAAAACTCTGACTACTAACATAAGTTGGGTTTACCTGTGGTCTAACCCAGAGAAAACCGTGTAAGGCTCTTTCCTGCCTCTCAGGTTTAATGGGATATGAACTTATTTTATCTAAACTAGCCACCAGATGGTATATATTTTTTGTTTTATTAAATTTTAATCTCAAAGTTCATTACAATTCAAAATAATCTTGATATGAATTAGAGAAAAGTTAGTGTCATTTTAATTTTAGAAAATAAAAATTTGGGTAATATGTTTCTATCCCTCGTTTAAAGAGCCATGCATTTTATTCTACCCACCAAGGTTGTCTGATTTAGGTTGAGTAAATCGCATATTATTTCTGATGAAATAAAATTGGGGTAATTTCCAATCCAACTTATTCATATCCATCTATGTTAAGATTGTAGCCTTTTAAATAATTGGCCCGCCCGCATAGATTTTATGGCCCATTTCCAGTGTGGCGGGTCCAATCGGGCGACCAGCACAGACGACCCCGTCCTGACGTACTGATTACCACACCAAAAATGGGCCATAAAATCCACGATCTTACATTGAACAGTCGCACCGAAATTGAATAAACAACACGCACAAAAATGGACCATAACCGAGTGCAATTTTTGCTCTGCTAGAAAAAACTGGGTTAAAATTAACTAAGTCTCTGTCGAAATCAAATGAGTAGTTTTTGTCAAAAACCAAACTTGTAAAAAAGGTTACTGTGCTACACGTGTAAAGTTAACCAAACAAATACAATATTAAAATCTAACAATCTCGTCGGTAAAAACTACCCATAAATGTGACTTGAATATAACCAACGACTGGATTGTTTTTAACCCTTTTAGTTGGTTAAATGCAACCAAGGAGGTTGGGTAATTTCACCAGACCAAGTAGGTTCAATTCTACCAAGATGGTTTGGTAATTTCAAAACAAGTTGGTTAAATTCTACCAAGTGAATCGGCTAATAAGGGCCACTTGCAACTACTTACTGGATAACTAAATAAACTTCTGAAAAGCTAACCCAAGATAAACAAACAAATAGATAGCACAAGTTCAAAATTCCGTCGGCATAAGTAACCTTAGATTATATTATTATTATTATTATACACTTTATTAATAAGTAATAAATTACATTATCAACATAATAAATTTGCAGCACTAGCTACCAGGGCTTTCAGCTTAGATTATATTAATTTTGACGACAAAAATGTTGAATTGTCAAATGAAAAATAATAAAATCCTAAATTGTAGCGGTTATGCCATAAAGAGACCTAGAGCTCCAATTTCAAGCCGTCTGAAATATGTAAAATTGTAGCTTTCCCTTTTGAAACAGTTCAGCAATACTTGTATAATTGAAAAACAAAATGAAGCAACCATAAATAAAATAATACAAAAATTAAACATTCAAAAAGGTTTTTTTTCCAATGTTGCTTCGTAAAAACATAAATGAAATTTTTAACTTCTTCATTCAAATGCACTGTCGATATTGGGAAAATTAACTCTGTAAGAGTCATATTAACAGTAATGCTCAGTTGTTATTAAATGAAAGTCGGTTGATTTTAAATAAGTGATTTTTCTGCGTGCTGATGCGTGATGCTTCCAATCGCTGGTATAGAGTCCTCACCATACTTTGAAGCTGTTTCTTTGGTTTGAATGATAGTTTAATGAGCATTCAATGAGTACACGAAATACACTCTTAATCCAATTTTCGTTTGCTTAAGACAAATATATTTATCACATTTGCATGAGATTTTTCAAAAAAACGCTAAGCATTGATTAGGAACACCATTTCTGTTAGTTCAAAATTAGTGTCAAACACATACCATAACCAATGGTGTCCCCCAAGGCTCCGTTTTGTCTCCGACCCTTTTTAACATTTTCATAAATACTGCCATTTAACTTCTTCGCCGGATTTTTTTTAAACATTATTCCTGTTCGGCTCTAGATTTTGCAACTTTTATTAGATCCCATTTATTTGCGATATTGATAGACTCATACGTTTATCAGGGTCGGCATTCTGTAAGGTGAAACTTTCAAACGTTTTCGTGTGCACGAACGATTTGCTTCTGCAACTTAGGTCAAATCATTCATGCACACGAAGACGTTTCACCATTTTCCAGATTACAGAAACTGTCGCCAGGCTTTCAAAACTCGATGTATGGT
The DNA here is from genome assembly GCA_949126925.1 of Cheilosia vernalis. Lineage (NCBI taxonomy): Eukaryota > Metazoa > Arthropoda > Insecta > Diptera > Syrphidae > Cheilosia > Cheilosia vernalis. The sequence continues at coordinate 95,650,536 of OX421358.1, read as the reverse complement.
CCTTGGCAATAAATCATTTTCAATATGACTTTTGGCAAAAAATAACTTTAGGCTACATATTAAAAAAATAAAGTATATCTATTAAATTTGAGTTTAGTTGAGTGGGAGTCACCGCTGACTAAATAAAATCTAAAGTGGTGTTTGTCAAAATCTAGTCAGTTATAGTTCAGACTGGGGTGAGTTGCAAGTTGCAAGACAAATCACAAGCGTTGTTACTTTTTCGAATTTTCCCTTACTGTATCTGTCAAATCATAAAATTTGTTGTTTCACATCAACAACAACTTGAAGCTAGCCTCTGGTGAAACAAAAAAATTGAGCGACAAAACTATAGCGTTGACTTTTGTTAAATTTGTTTCATTTCTATGAAACGCTAGGTGGGATTTAGAGGTCACTATAGCAAAAGTGGACTTTAGAATCGAATTTTGTTTTTTTTTTTTCTATTTCTACCGGCCAATACTTTATGCTGTTTTTCAACAGTAGTTGGAACCCTCAGCCACTATCATTACCGAAACTAAAAGACTTTCCATTCGCGGTATGTTTGTTTATAAGGGGTCTTCGGTTTAACGACCGAATATATATATAAAGTCCTTAAAAATTGTCTATTTCTAAGTTACCTCAAACGATGAACGAAATATTTTACGCGGTCAAACTAAACGTATAATCCACGAATATGAGGAATTGTATAATTTTACTAAAATGTTATGTGGTACTGTCTAAAGTTTTTCTCCAACGAAAAGTCTTCGAACGCGCAATTGTCAGGTGCATTCTCTTACATCAACCACTTATCACACTAGAATTTTCTATCTGATCACCCTTAAACCCATTTTCTTTGGTATTTTTTTAAGTTAAAGTCTCATTTATAAAGCACGACTGTAGACATTATTGAAGCCAAAGTGCATCGGTTCCATTGTTTTTCCTTCCCAATTTTCCTAATGCCCGCACTACATTTTGAAAGTAGTCATACCCTGACTAACGCGTGTCTATTATCTATAAACAAATTTAAATTGCAGTAGAGTACGCAGTATAGTGGTGGCTGAGGGACTAGTGAAAAATGAGAAGACCACAGGAACCAAATGCTCTAAAATTCTCACAATTTATTTATCTCTCAAAATCTCCGATGCGACGTGAAAAACTGAAGTTTGCAATTTCCGAAATCCGCATACATGAGTTTCTCTTCGAATGTTACTCGTTTGTGTTTGCCACGCGGATTTGCATCTCTTATATAGGTTCGATACTTCATTTATTTTTGATTTGTGTGTGACAAAATAAGTGAGAAATTAAAATAAATTAAACAATTTAAATGAAAGCACTTATTGAATGATATCCGCTTGTATTTGTAGTATCGGCACTGTGCGATGACTATGAAATCCTATAAAACATGGAAAACTCTGTCACACTATAAAAATGTAAAATACGAAAATAAATACCGGATACTAAACTTCAGAGCAATCGGTTGCTCAATATTGGTTCTCTACAGTATTGAAATCAAGACCATAGCCAGATAAAACCTCTGTGATCCCCCCTCTTTTCGGCCTTGATTGACATAAATATGTTCATAAATAGTGGCATTCGTTCAAAGCGGTCTTGGAGCTCTCGGATAGCTCGGTAGGTATATTTCGATTTCGGCTTCATTGAGAATCGAACAAATGTTGAGCTCATAGTAGCCACTCCGAAAACCCATAAATGATACGTTGGTATTTCTTTTTTTTTTTTTTTGTCAATCGAAAACAACAATTCCCAGCCAATTTAAATTTGAATATTGTCCATTTTCACAACCAGTCCATTTTGGCATTTTACGTTTACTTTACGTGCTGCAAAAATAATTCTACCTCATTGGAAAGGTGAATATGATTTTCGCACAGGTGGATGATTTGCTCGTATGCAAATTGTGTTATGCTGGACTTGATAATTGGGCTCCAGAAACAATTTTGAACAATTTGTTCTCATCCAAATCGCCCTTAAAAAAACACACAAACAATAGAACGCCGTTGCCGATGCATCATGATGTATGTATCCCTACCGTTTTGACAAAGTTGATGTCTTGAATATGAAATCAGTCAGCTGCATAAGTCCATCATAGCAAATTGTCCTCAAAAACTGTAATATCAAGTCCGGGTCCAATTGTTGCACTTTAATTTACTGTCCAATTTCGAGTGGAACCAGCATGAACTTTAAATAAAACTCTGCTGCACCAACTCGTTCCCTTCCGACGCGCATTTATTTGCATACTCAAAGCCATTTGTACACATTTAATAACCCGTCCATTGACTCAGCTTTTGAGAAAAAGTATTACACAATCCCATGACTGCATCAATCACATACAACCGACTATCGACATTGACACAACAAAACTTGTCCCATCTATCACAATCGGTTAAAAGAATCTTTAACAAATCATTTTGCATTTAAAATTGAAAATGCGATTTCGGTTCTCATCACACATGTATACGTATAGGCGGTCGCCCAATCAAAGTGACAACAAACAAATCACATCGAATCAATCACACCGACCGGTATAGCACTTTTGAGATGCCGAACATATATGTACCTACACCTCACCTACATGTTCCTGTCGATTTGATTGTGCCCTTGAGATTTCTCAAGAATCGACAGTACCTATACTCATCATTGTCATTGTGCTCGTCGTCGACCTACTAAGGCGCAAAACCACACTGATTGACAGGACATAAACATCGCATTGTCCCCGTGAAGAGGCCTAATTAATAACAAACGAATGGAGTTCACTGTTGTATATACCCGATCGATTATAAATAGCCTCCTCATTATGAACGCACTTATGGTGCTAAAGTGTGCCGAAGAGTCACCGCCGGCATGCATCATCGTCAGTGCCAATTATACTCGTATACGCTGCGAAACAGCAACCTTGACTTTGATGGAATGTGTCCTTGTACCGGAGACAATTGTGCACCAATAAATATGCTTCGAGTGTGTATATCACTGGGATAATCCTTCTCGGTGCCTTAACTGTTAGGGTCAGCACTTTGTGTTAAGTTTCGGTTTCCAACAGTTTCAGGTCCCACTGGGATAATGTCGAAGAGATGAATTTTGAATAATGCCTTCGGGGCGATTGCCTCCGCTGACGGATGGGCCATGTCATCCAAAGTTAATGTTTTGACATTCATCACGTTACTGTGTCGTCTCTTATGTTTTTGTGCGGTCTGGCCATCTATTCCTGTCTCATTGATGTGATGTCGCTATTGGCTCCGTGTCAGGGTATAGACCAAGGGGCCAGAGTTCGACACACAGTCGTGATGAATTGCCGTCAATTTGTTTTGAATCTATTTTAAAACGTACAAGCCGTGTGAAGTGCGTGTGATCGTCGAGTGTAGTATGACAATGTAATGCCCAGAAGTCGTCAATTTGTTTACTGTGGGAATTGGAAGCTGCTTCACTTTGTTTTGGTCTTTTGTGACCACACTGCTTCGGATGGCAATTAATGAAGCGCTGGATCTTTGTGAAATAATTCTTGTATTCTTATGCTAATCGGTCTTAGTCTGCTTTGCCTGACGAAACGTGTTCCGAGTTTGTACAACATCTAATGTAAAAATAATTTCAGACATTCGCCGAATTTGTCGTAGCTATTTCAGCATTTCAGGTGTTGCCAACATTGTTCTATGTTCGTCAGTCGTGGTCTTTATTGGCAATTTGTTAATAAAACAACACGATTTTTTTTTCTCCTCAATTTCCAAGTTAGAATGTCTTACTAAAGCTGGGAATCTACAAGAGAAGTCGTGTTTTTCAAGGTGCCCGGATCATTTAGCTAAAATCCTCCTAAAAGGACTAAATGGTGCAGAAAGTCCATGTGGGACTCTAGTTCTAGTTTGTTTCTCTCAACCATTATTTTTGCGTTCGTGCAAATAATGTAAGCGTTCTCTAATATTGTACCTATGCAGTTATGAAATCTGCGTTGATTTTGAGATCTCTCCCACAGAATCGGGAGTCCACCATGCATACTAACCACTGAGCAACTCCACAGACCTTTGACTTTGATTATACCAATATGTGGTCTTGATTTCTGTTTAGAAAAGCTCAATTTTTTTTATGTTGGTGGTCTTTGTATTCCATGTGCGGTTGGCTCGTTTAAAGAAGTTTGCACAAAATACCAAATGTTAACTCGTTCCGCGAGTATATGTTGTTATGGTATTCTCGGTCATCTTGTCAGCCAGCTCATTTCCATTTACACATGTCCCCGCTTCTGAATATATAGGATGGTAAAGAATGATGTCTCAAAAGGTTTTTAAAGGCTTAGCGGAGTGTATGGCTATGGTTTGTTAATTTTTAACGACAGTTGAAGCTACATAGGTTAAACCTTAATTTTTCTAATTTACCGAAGTAATGCTCGAAAGTTCCTCCATGAAATGTGTCTTGAAAGTCGAATCTTAAAAGTCTATGACCTCATCTGGGAGTGTGTTTTGCGGTACTGTATATATAACACACGGGGAACGCCTGAGCCGACTTTCGTTGATCAGTAGGTACCGCCAAATTCTAGACGGTTGGTATAGAATTATCATATCCCATCTATGTCCAGTTCAATATCGGGCGACTTTCATAACTCTTAACCTTCGACTAAAGCCGTATTTGATCCTAACATCTCATCCGGGATTTATGTCATGGGTGTCATGTCTATTCAATTCATTGGAATGAACCTTTAAGGCAAAGCATGGACGGATAAGTTTTAAGAGAAGCTTTAAATATACTCATATGTGCTTCTTAAACGACTTTTGTGAGAGGCGAAAGTAGTACAGCTGAAGGAATTAAAGTCCGAGCAGGTCGTTCGGATTGACTTAGCTGTCTAAGCACCGACACAGCCATCATGTCAATCCCAGCACCTTTCTACGTCCACGAGTTCGAAATCGAAAAATGTAAACTCCTCGAACGGTTTCAAACTAACTCCACACACCTACAGAGTATACGTTCAATAGGCGTGCAATGACTTTAAACTTTTCCATTTCAACCTTCATCACAGCTTTAACAGATGGATACAAACCCAAAGATGAATAAATTATTTACGAAGAGCAAATGACTCCTCTCAATGTCCCGCTCAACTCGAAATGTTGTTCGGCAATAATACGCTTTAGCACCCTATAAAAGTATTGAAGAGGCAAAATGGCGAAACATTTTTAGATTTATCTCCGTTCACCTGAACACCAGCTTGGGAAGGTAATTCATTTGCCATCAAAACAGAAACATAAATGCCATATAGGTACCTCAAGAAGCTTGGTGTTTTAGAAAAAAGTTTTGCCGCAACACTTGTTCCCTTAGCTTCTCGCAACCACTCGGGGTGATGGTTCAACCTTCCCCTATACGAACGGCTGACCTGAGAAGTCCTTTCAGGATAGTTCTAGAGCGGTAGGCAGCTGTTCTGTTCTGATAGATATGGCACAGTGAAAGATCTCCATAGATGTAATTTTTGTGAGTTTTCCGGGAGATACTTCTTTCCAGACCACCAACAACTATGTAGACTGGGTAGATTAGATTTTAAGATAGGAAGAGCTTCATGGGCCTCTGGCACTGCGGGCTCTAGAGCCATCTTTTCACTTCAGATTCAGTCGGGAAGACAAGGATCTTCTCTGGGTGTATGTCAGCAAGAGTTGCTGAAGTGACCATTTGATCGCAAAATAATTTTTTTCTGAGACGACAAATCTAAGCCGAGTTTACTAAACAGGGAGTCTTAAAAGCCACATAGCCCTACGTCAGCTCAATCTCCTGTATTCGCTTTCTGAAGAGGGCCACAGCCACTGCATCAGATTGCGTCTAAACGACTAACGAAACCGGTCGGCGCTCACTTAAAGGACGATTGGGTTCCCTCTTCACCTAGACCCTTGACCATTTCCTATCGAATGTCCTTTATGTCAACGTTCAGCGAATGTTAGTTTTAAAAAGACTTCAGTAATGGCGGGCATGTGGAGCTTTAATGGCGATCCGATAACTTTTACAAGTTGTGCTCGTCTAAAAGAAGCAAATTTCAAACTTTGCAAGGAGTTTTGGAAGAGTGATGTCTTTCCTGTTGTCACGTGTGCACATTTGTTCTTTCGAACATCAGAACTGATTCAACTGCCGATAAAATAAGCATCATCGACTAGTCTCCTGTGTGACATCGGCTGTGTACTAGATGCTATAGGTCAGGACGTCCTACTTCCTATTGGTCGAACTGTTGGACTCTGTCACAATGGACTAATATGGTTTCTGGGTGATATTGCATATCATGCTAACTGCCATTCTAATCAATCCAGGTCTGTACAAACTGTCATGTAGACTAAGTGAGGTCCGAGCTCCATATATGCGAGCTTGGTCTAACATGTGCCTTTGGAAGAGGTGGGGTTATTTCGAACCGGGGTACCGTGCTGAATCTCCGATGTTAGATCTTTTATCTGGTCTGCTCACAGCAATGCCCCTCTCAATGCTCTGTTCTTGATTTAGTAACTCAGGGAAGTGCTCTATATAAAATGGCCTTCTCACCAGAAAGAGGTACGCAACCTTCTGCGGTATTTGGCTTCCTTTCTCCAAGACGGCCGCCGAATTGCCTGCCAGATCACCCTGTTTCAGCTCTATCATCATGCGTGAGACGCTCTATAACCTCAACCTACTAATTTTGTAAAATGCCCCACAGGCCCACAAGGCATCGAAATTAGTACGTTAGCTAAAGTCAGCGAAGTATATGCTTCATTTCGTGGGACTGTTGTACACCATTCATATACCATATAGTTCATATTACACAACGCCGCTTTGGGTGTAAGTTTGATGGACTTACGGCTAAAAAGAGCTCAACACTCGGCTCTTTTCTAGACCAATGAAAGAGGCCAACCTGTAGAAAACAGAGTTAGCTACACTACATACTCCATTTCATGCACAACCGCAATTTAAAGGTAAATTTTAAATTTTGCCCAGTGTAACGCTTAAGCTCACCTCCGCAACCTCGAATCTCAAGTGACTGGCTTCACTTTGTGCTGTCTCTTTTTGCTACGTGACAAACTTAAAAATATGTCCGCATGACATATAGCATCATACTCAACGTTCGGACAGTCTCATGATGTAACACAAAATGCACTTTTTCTATCCCCGAACGGCATTTAGGAAATACCGAAACTCCCACACAGTGTTGTGCACACTCAATGGAGAGGAACTCCAGCGGGACAACTCTATGAAGTTATGAGAGCACACATATGTGGAATTTTGCCTTCCCACATACCCGGCTAGATAAAGATTTTACTTTAAATTCCTAAAGCTCGTCCACGAGAACAGAATTTCCATTTCAGAGATTTACCATCGCTGTGATGGTCTGGTTGGGTTTTAAAAATATTTGCATGATGCAAGTTACGTGCGCCCCAAGTGACTGAATTGAATTCGCACCCCACGCAGATGAGTTGACTCCCTTATCGAATAGTTGTCGCAGAGTATTAATCCCATGTCTCTCTACCAAGCCCCAGTTTCAACTCTTCCAAATGCAGTGAAGTCTGTTCGATTTTTTTATATCACCACACCTTTCTTTTGCGCGCCTCTGAACCGTGGACAGATATATGCGACAGAAACGATAACATCACATTTATTTTTAACTTCCAACTTCAAGTGACGTTGAATTTTTCGTTTTGATTGTACCTGATGAGGGAGGGCCAGTCTTCAATATACAGCAGCAGACAGTTGAGCTCGCGCAGTAGCCTACAAGTACGATAGGAGTTCTTTGTCAAAAACTTATTTACTCTTATCGCTGCTAAGTAGACAGTTTGGAATCATCCACTTCATCGTCGTAATTAATTAGAAATTAAGCAAATTGCGTACATAGTTGAGGTGGAGAAAGTGAACAACTCGACTCGGGGTAATCATCAATCAAGCGGCCAATTATTATGTCACAGGCAAGAGGCAATTGGCGAACTTTTCTATCGGGGAAAGAGTTGACTTTGTTTACCGGATTCCACCTGCGGTTAGATGTATAAATGCGATACAACTATGTGACGGAAATTAGAAGTACTCGCGATATCGATATCCGGTCTGGTTCAGTGGAATAGTTTGATAAAAAAAAGTCAGCTTCACTCTGTGAAATGTGTTCAAGAAAAGTGTAAAAGAGACATGAGGAGTTGCACCCTTGTAATTTGTTGTCACGCAACAGTTTTTTACATACACTCGCATGTAGGTACCCATCTGGCTTGAAATGTTTGGGTAATAAAATATTTCGACTTGATGGCACGATGACACAGGGTGCGTCCGCTGTCCGATTTATAATTTAAAATGGGAAACAAATTACAAACTCTGTGTGGGAACGTATTTATCGTTCACGATTCTGCAGTCGGAAGAGTTTAGTAACTTTTCTATCAAGGAATTTTATTAGCAATATTAATCCAGCAACATAAAGGGACTAAAGGCCGCCAGCAAAGCGACCAATTTTAAGTCGATGACTGAAATACAAAGAATAGAATGCATTGGGACAAACAGCGCTATGTGAACCACTGGAATAGAGGCAATTCTTAATCTGACATCTCTAGACCTATATATGGAAGAATCTGCTGCCAAAAGTGCCTTAAGGATCAGCCAAGCTAACACTTTGAAACATTGCAATTTTGGGCATGCACAGATATTAGGTAAATACGTAGGGAACGTTGTCACTTCTGACTATATGTCTCCACGTCTGGACTTCGGGAGACCATTCACCTGCTCCTTTCCGAGTAGGGAAGAATGGAACACAAATTAACCCACAAAAATAAAATCAATATCCATATACACAGATGGTTCAAAGATGGACTGTGGAATCTGTGCCCGCATATTCTCTGAGGAATTAGATATACATTGCTCCATCGGACTTCCTGATAGCAGTAGTGTCTTCCAATCGGAGGTTCTGGCTATCCTGAAGCGGCCCGTAAGGCGTCAATATTCGCAGCTTTGTCATTGACAGTCAGGCAGCTATTAAAGAAGTTTCTGCTAATAAAATAAAATGCAAACTAGTTCACCGCTGCCGCGAAGAGCTCAAGGTTATTTGCTCGTATCACACAACAAATCTCTGCTGAGTCCCTGGACACAGAGACAAAACCGGCAATGAGAGGGCGGATGAACTGGCGCAAAAGGGGTCCGTAATGGATCTTGATAGAGCACTTCAATCGATCAAGCCACCACTTTGCAATCTCAGAGAGCGAGTGAAGAACAAAATTCGAATGAAAACCAACAACAGGAGGAAAGAACTCACGACTTGTGAGATGTCACGGAAGCTTTGGCCTGAATATAACAGACGTCGGACTAACAAACTTCTACAATTTGCTAGGTCATCGCTATCTAAGTTAGTGGGATCTCTGACTGGTCTTAACTTCCTAAAAAACCACTTAATGAAACGAAAAGGTACACGAGGATACAACTCGTTGAACAATAACCACCACGGCCTTTGGTCTTAGCATACCTTACCCCATGACTCTCAAAGTCTTCGTTTATATTTTTATCGCAAAAGTTCCGACTCTTCATTCCTTCAGTTGCTTGAGTTGTATGTCATTCCCCGATGACCCGACGTAAGACGTTAATGCTGGATTCTTACAGACGTCCTGTGGCAGTGCTGTTTTCTTTCGGGCTTAAACCTCCCTCCCCCAATCATAGGTTTGCTTGAAAAGTAAAACAGTAATTGTCCCTAATTCAAAGTCTATTCGAGCCGTTAGTACATGGATTGCTGGCCACAAGCTATACAATATGAAAGGTTTTGCTATAAACAATGAAAGGTTTCGTCCAAGTGGATATTTTCCACCAAATTTGGTGTGACGCCATTCAAAAAAATAGCTATTTAACAGCTGGTACATACATAGAACTTGTCTGGCAGTAACTCAGAACCGTATTTTTTGTCCCTCTATATACTGCCTCGTTTTTTTTCCACTCGTCTGCGAACAGGAATGTTATAGAGGAAATCCCATACCAATATTTAGATCGGGTATGCGTAATGGTAGGCGTTATGGCTTAGTAGTTAGTGTTTTGGCCTGCTAAGCGAGAGGTCCCAGGTTCGAATCCCGCAAAACCCCAAACTCCGACTCTGGGTTTCTTCACTGCGCCACCTCTCGCGAACGTCTGACAAACATCCGGGAGTATAACTGTCTTGAAAGAGCTTCTCAATCAGCCGTTTGGAATCGGCATAAAATAAATAAAAACTCACCCAAAACTAAAGGTTTCGAGAAGCTAGGCCCAGGGTCCCTACAGACCTGTTGAGCCAACTATTTATTTTTTTATGCGTATCTAATGGTTTAAAGATCTTGGTATCCTGATATCAAGTAATGTGGCGGCTTTTGGTTGATGGTTAGCTGGTCTGCAAACCACCAAGTTCCCTTGGCGAAAGGTGAGGTGCTCGAATTGTGTGCTGCATGCCAGTTACTCCTTCTGACTGTGTACAACTGAAATATACAGCCTTTTCCATACAGACGGCACGGCAAGTCTGGTAGTTGTCTTTCTAGTACTTATGATATGAATACTGAAGAAGATCCTAAGATGCTTCATCGGTTGCTTCTCATTCGCCTCTGTAAAGGCATGAGTACACTTTTTTTTAATGCAGACTATGACCAAACATTCTCTTACTTCTTACAATCCTTCACACCTTTCTTTTTCCAAAATTTCCGACAAAAGCCACGAACGCGCTTCACAAATAAGCGAAAGTAATGCACGGTCGCGTGTTGAGTTTTCCAAACTCAAATATCTCTCGGATATGGACATGGACACTGATTGACTACCTTAAAGCATGTGGCGGGACCGCACTATGAGAATATGTGATGGGTAAGGTGTTTTTTTTTTTTTTTTAATAAATTTTGCACAGATTGGGATCATGGGAAAAATTTCACCGCGCTTAACCATAATTGTTGCGGTTTCAGTGGAATATGCCGCACCTAAAGATGATACAATTTATCAAGTAGTTAACAAGCTGCAGTCTTTGCAGTTCGCTCGATGTTGGTATTATCATTTGAGCGTTTTGAAAGGAGCTAACCACGAAAGCCATAAGTTAATAAGTTCTTCCAGAAAACAAAATCCATGAGTTTTGATTGATTTAAGAATAATTTTGACATACGCCAACTGGAGCGGGATCAGGATAGGACCACATGTGAGTTGCCTGCAACATTGTAAAGAGTACCACCGACCTACATACGGATTGTTGCAACATAATTCAGGGCGCCTTCTCTGTCTGCGGCTTAACTTATTCAGGATAGGTGCTTCGAATTAAATGAAGATCTGTACACAATATGAGGCTGAAATTTGAGGCGCCTGGTGGTTAGGTAATCCTTAGTTCAACGTCGGAGGGGTATCACTTTCTTTTCGCACCACTTGGAATATCTGGTAGCCCATTGTATCGTACATTTAAGTGGATGACTGTCATCTCGACAAGTAAGGCAGTCGAAATCAGAGCGGGATTTTGCAAAAGGCCAATACAAAATGTTAGCAGTTGACATGTATTCACTGATAATGTTGGGTAGACAGAATGTACTGGAATGACCTTCCAATAATGGTTATACTCCTTCAAAAATGTTTTCAATCAACTTGTAAGGGCGCACTGTGGGACAGTAGGCTGGGCTACTGAGCCTCTCATTTTAGGTATAACCGCTGAAAAATCTTTGATCCTTAGAAATAGAAAAAAACGTTAACCCGGATCTAAAATCCTAATTTGCTACTGAACTCTAACTTCAACCTATTGCAATTCATAGAAATGAATTTTTTTTTTTAAAGTCAACTACTGCGAGCTATATTGTGACAAATTACAATTATTTAGATTCAAGACCAAGACTTCATTTTTTGCCAAAAGTATTTTCTAAAATATTTTATTGGTAAGGGCCATGGTTTTTGCATTGTACGCTGAAGCTCAGCACCACCCAATACAATGTCAAAAGGAGATACTTAGACAATACGATACCGCCCTAATAAAATAAAATGCATCCAGCTGACTTCATTGACAGCATTGCCAAATGTGCAAGGAAGGTATTGACCCTACTACGCTAAGCTTTAAAGGAAAAGTATAAGCTAATATTTAAGCAGTAACCTACATAAGTTCCAGAACGCACTTTAAAGCAACAACCGTGGGAGCCATTGTACCAGCCCTAAATCCAGAGTAGCAGAAAGATCTAGGTGGTTTTAGGCTTCGCTCTTCATTTATCCCACGAAGCGTTGTCATTTTTTCCCATTTTTTTTCGATTTCAACGTTCTGAAATTCCCTGAAAAGTCCCTCGATACAAAATCCAATTATTGTGAAAGTAAAATTTGCATTACACTGAAAAAAAAAACAAAATAATAATTAACCTTTATTTAAATGATTATTTTTTGGTACCTACTAGATAATTTTGTTAAAATGCGACTTACTTTAGCTGTTTTGTATTTACATTCAGTTTTTAGTAAGTGTTTTGATGAAATTTCAGCAAAATTCGTAGTTTGAATGTTTCTTGTAAGATTCCTGATATTCACACGATGTTGCTGCTTTTTCTCTTTATCCCACGGAAGTCTGTTCGGACGTGGAAATTCCCACAGAAAGGGATAGATCCCACGATACAACAACACTGAGCTCTACTGCCAACACAAGAGAAAACAAAGTAAAGGTCTTAAAGACTTCTTGAAAAGGGTATTCGGAAATTATTTTTCTACATTAACCTCTCCGTTGAAACCTTTAAAGTGCTGTAAAATCGAGATAGGCCGAGGCAGAACAGTAGACTCCATAACTTTGAGCGGGTCGTCCACTACTATAGGTACGTGCACAACTTATTGACCAATCTTATGCATCCGTTTACTCATCGTTTTAGTAATAAAAAAACCTTTTTTTGCTCATACAGATACACTATCGCAAAGACTCAAGTTGTTAATGTTGATCAAAGCAACTCCAATTAAAGTTAAACATTTAACTGTCTAACGCGGTTGTGGTCACATATGTACACCGAGTTGAACATGTCGGATTTTTGGAAGAAAAAAAAATTAGTTCCAATAATGAGTCAAAGGCGTTCCGGTTGCTCAAAGACTTGATTAACTCGTTGACACCCTCGCACACTTAACCAAGCATCATTTCTTGGGCAACCCGTTGAACAAACACGTCAGTTATTAATTCTAACTGCTAAAAATTAGAAAAAGAAATGTATTTAACACAATGAATTGTAATTGACAAACTGTCCATTAAAAAAGGCATAATCAGCAGCGGGTTTGATTGATTGCAATGGCGCAATTTGCATAGGTAAACATATGTTGGCTCACCAAACACAGCTCAAAAAATCAAAAAAATTTATAAATTCAGCAACGGTTTGAACATATAAAGCGCTATACATTATTGTGGAATCCTTGCTTAACGCGATGCAAAACCATTGCGGCGAGCACCACAAGCTATTACACTTGTTGAGCAATGCGTTGAGCGACGACCTTCGATTCTGTCAAAAGCATTGGTTGCATAGATTTAAAATGATCGTACTTAATGAGTGCTGGATGTGCTGAATTAAAAATTAATGTACGTTGCGCATATAGTGAATGATGGCCTTATGAACTGTTAAATGCAATATTCGAAACGGCGCATGTCCTAGCGTTCCCGGAACCCGGAGCTATGGCAATAATGAATGCGGAACTAAGGCCCTAGTTATAGCCATACGTAAAATGCAACCGTAAAAATGTTCTTTTGCTTTTTTAGAGCACTTAATCCTAATGGTTGAACTCAAATTTTATCTTAAAATGTTGCTTATGAATTATAAAGTTAGTTTATTAAACAAAAATATGCAAATAATCTTCAAATTTCTAAAAAAAAATGATGTATTAATTTTTCCGTACGAAAAACTTTTCAGATCTACTTCTCAGTCAATTTCACAACAAAAAACCAAATCATTCCATTGAAATATTTTATTTCTTTACTGTTCCATCTACCAGGATTTTTGTTTTTCTGATGGAATCCAATCAGTGGTGGTTGATTTGTTGTATTTGTTTTCATAGAGAAACATTTTTCTGACACAATTTTCGCTATGACCGACTAAACGAAAAAAAATCATTCTTTTACTGTTCCCACTTTTTCTGTTGCATTTTACGTATGGCTATAACTAGGGCCTAATATACTTTTTTCTTGCTTAGGCGACTCGGCTCCTGATTTTGTATGTTAGTCAGATATTTTTATTAATAATTTCTATGCCTCCTTAGGTCGAACAAAAATTAAAAAATCAGATAAAGAAGTATTCTGTCTGATTTCTGTAAACGGAGACCATTCGGTATTGCTGCGAAAGGTTTAATGGGAACTATAAGGGCGAGAAAATAACTACCCGAGGTTTAATATGGTTTATGTGAAGTTCTTCCATAACAATATAATTTTTTATATTTTACATTTACGTGCCTATCCAAAGTAAGCTCAAAATTCCATCAATATATATCTATAAACAGCAATCTCTTGGACTCGCAAAATCCACAACTGCACTTACATTCCACTCTAACCTTAAGGCAACTACTGTAAAGCAAGTATAAATTTAGTTTTCTTAAAAAAAAAACAGCCGCGCATTGAAATGCCAAAGTCATATAAATTCTTCAAGGTCTACAGCACTTTGGCGCAGCTCAAGTATACACTCTCGCTTTTGTTAATTGAAGTAAATTCAAATAAATTTTTACACAATTTATAATGCATATGCATTAACGGTGGACGATGACGACTTTATAAGCCGCGTCGATGGATACAAGTACAAGTGTATCTACCTACCTATCTGTTGGCATCATAATTCTGAGACGTATTTGCCGCACCGCTTAAGTTCGTATACTTTTGCGCGCACTACAATTGGATGACTTGCGAAAAATCACATCTTGTCGAATCGTAAAAAGTTCGCGCCAACATCCAGAAGGAGAAAAAAAAACCAACACAGAAAAAACTACAAAACTTCAAGATATAGCTGGCGTGATGCATCATGGTCAGTGTCAGTCATGTAAGTCTGATGGGGAGACTGCAGTCCAAGTTGAAGTGAATTGCCCCCGCAGCTAAAGTAATTAGCAGGCAAGCGGCGATTTATTGGAAATGCTAATTAAAGTCAACCGCTCGTCATTGATGTAATTGCAGTTCTTGGAAGATGATGAAGGACTAAAAAAGTTGTTATACCTACAAACAAAACAAAAAATGCTGAAAGGCCGTTTGGGTGCAAGTGCTTCGTCTAAACGAACTGATCGTGTCATGGCGATGGGACAGAGTAATGACTCGTTTTGGTCATCAATTATAAGTGGTGATCATTTAGAATACATTTAGATGATGGAACAATTTGACAAAGAACACGCATTTGTTAATGGTTTTCTCTTTCAATTTTCGTTCTTACGTGACGTGATTGACCAGAGCGCTCTTGAAATACTCGCTAAGCCAGAGCCAAGTAAATTATGTAGAGTACAACGTCGCAAACCACTGGGCAGCGTTGCCGTTTGGCCTCCTTTTTGAGCCTCAAAACTCTTGGCCACTAGCTTCTTAAAAACCATCAAAATGGCCCCCTTTTCAGTTTAAACAAGATTTTATTCTTTAGTGAATGAAAAAGAATGCAAACGTATGAATAGTAGTTTTTCGTAATGAATAAATTTAATTTTTGTTATAAATAAATGTCTCTGCTGATGTTTTTTTTTTTTTTTAATGTTATCTGGAGTTTGATGTGGAGGCCTCTTTTCAGTCCATTTTTGGAAATTATTAAACGAGAACGCTGCACTAGGCAAATTGGATCTTCTAGATCTAGATGGAAGTATGATGAATGCTGTAACTTGTGTTATTTGCAATTTTTAAGCCTGCCATCTCCCTCTTTATGTTTGCAAAAGGAGTGCGACACCAAGGCGTATAAAGCGGCCCATAGACAGCAGACTTGTGTGCACACCTACAGCCTACACATCTCAGCCTAACTTGAAACACAACAAGTGATGTGATATCAGAGGGCAGATCCTGTAAGGCGAAACGATCAAACGTTTTCGTGCGCACGAAGAAATTTGTTTGTGTAACATAGGGCAAATCATTCGTGAGCACGAAAACGTTTGATCGTTTCGCTTTATGGAATGCCGACCCAGGTAAGCGAGTAATTGTGTTGGGGTTTGTTTTGGAAAAGCATACGTTAAGAGCAATTTTATTACGTGGACTTTGACGATTCTTCCATCGGCATTCGCCAAGAAGTCAAATTTTAGAAACGATACATATATCGTCTTGGATTCTCAGGCAAACTCTCCGTTGAATGAAATTTTCTTTCGGAGAATTGGAAGCGAAGGAAATGCAAATCGCCTGGTTTTCTAAAAAAAAACCTTTGGTGACGGTGACTCGTAGAACTGAGTATACCAATCACGGAACGGTTGGGGCAATGTGTATAAATACAAGGATATTGTCTTTTTTGTATTATCTGTGGATACAGGTGTTATATAGATGGCGCCCAGTGAGAACAAGTAAATCACTTGCTAATTTCTTATGGGATATCGCCAGTATTGTTACTCTACTTCGGAAGTTAATGCGGGAAGCATATGGGACTTATCAGTAGACTTTCGCCTACGCTCTTCCCAAAGATTATGACAGTTGGAAGCAATACCAATGGCCCTGACTCAACATAGCAAATCTCTTTAGAAAAAGTAGGAGCTCCAGGCCTCCAGCATGGTAAGGACGAGTGGCCTTTAAAATGTAGACGACGTTGATAGTTCCATTTAAGAAATTCATCAGATTTTTGCCGGACCCAAAAGCTTTACGCTAGTGGACTGGTATTTTCTGTTTCTATCTCCAGCCGCCACCAATGGATTTTTGACGCGAACTGTTCTTAACAATGTTGAGAGTAAAAGGAGGGATTGTTATGAAAGTCGTTCTTAGCTCGATAGGCTTATCGACGAAAGGCACCACTCTTTTGATTAGATGTGAACTAATGACCGGTCTTATTTCTAGTTCCGGATCGATTTGTCAAAAGTCAAAAGCAAGTGCTGCTGATGGTCTTAGCCATGGCCTATAAGCTGTGAGTTGATGGGCATCCCTCAAAAATACGTAAGGTCTTGGGTCACCTTTGTTGGGTATAAGCCCATGTGGAACTTGTATGACCTAGGTCGTTTATAAAAAAGTCTTGATTCTAAAAACTACAATTTTACTTCTAAATGACTTCCAGTACCCCCAAGAACTAGCATGCGGCCTGATTTCTTTGGAGCACCAAGAGACAGGCTCACAGGCCTTCTCCTTATCTATTCGATTCGTTTCACAATGACAGCGAAAACGGAACTTTCGTCCTAATTAGCATTTAAGCCCAGCTTTGCTGCCGTCGCATGAATACCTAAAACCCGCCTCGTATCACTTGTGAAACTTTAACTTTTCACTGAGATTAAGTTTATATAGAAAGTCCTATAACGAGTAGGTGGCACACATAAACCGCCCGGTTTCTCCATACCATTAGGGCAATTGCTCGCCATCAAGTGTCCAACTGCGAGAGGGTGGCATCAACTTGTTTTCAAACATAAAGGCGGCGCCTTGAGAAAAATTAAAGCCCTGACTCATGGAATGAATTTCATCCAATTTTCCTTCCATTCCGCTCCGCACCCAACATCACCGCCGGCAAAGAAAAGCTGGCCAATGACTTGTATGTTGGGTATATCCCTTACCCAATCCATTCGATGTTTCAAAATCAAGGAGAAGCAACATATTGCTGACAGTGTAACAACACGTACAAAAAAAAAAGAAAAAAAAACTCCACCGTCATTCACTGCGCACGAGTATATGATCTCATGCTTCCAGCTTCAGCTTATTTTTTTTTTTTTTAATGCAAGTCATTGGGCACAGTAAGCTGCAGCAGCTGCTGGAGAACACTACTTCGGCTACGGCACTATACAAAAGAATCAGATTTGCTTGCCAATACCGCCGCCAACATCTATCTATTCATCGCACACTGTTCGACCCCTTTGTGTCCGGCGTTCGCACACACCCAAGGAAGGTGTAGGCTATTTTCAATTGAAATTTACACTTTCCGGTTCATAAAATGTGCCAAGGTGAACCGTGATCACATCACAAGAGGGCATGATATCTCTTTGTAGGGTGTTGCGTGCATAGCCCCACACTTGTTATGACTTCGTGAGCTACTTCCCGGTGTGGTGATGATGAATTCCTTTTGTCACCGCGCTGTTATCTTATCAAGGCGACCAATCGCAGGTTACAAAAATTCTTACTTAGAGAGCCGGACGGACCTCCGTGCACAATTGAATGTCTGCGCCGCCCGATGGGATGACAAACGGTGCGGTCGAAAGGTCTTCCACGGTTAGGTCTGAGCTGCATGGCTGGTTGGTTTGACAGGTCCACTCATTCAATACAGTCCTATCAGCGGATGGATTTCTGGTGCGGTGAGCACATGTCCCATTCGGCCAGCGAAATGATTTATAATTCATTTGTGACTTTTAGTTTTTCACTGTCGCGGTGTAGAGGTATAGGTAGCGCGGGCACTACTTGTGGCATCGATTAAGCCTATATACCGTCGGTGGATATCAGATTAAGAATCGTTTTCTTGTGCGGGATCTTCTCCGCTTTCTGCAGTTATATAGTTATGGTGGGCACACTGGTTTGGGAAAGCGCGTGCGCAACCACATAAATAAATCGATCCAATTGTTGCGGTGCGTGTAAACAGCTTAAACCGATCGACTTCCGGGCTTTTAGCGGCGACTTTCTGGTGATTAATTGATGTCATTATCGCTATCGTTTGAGTGTATGCAAGTAATTGACTTGTGGCTCTTTTGTGGGGCAAATCTATATCGGTTTATACACTCTCGGAGGTTTTGACATTTGCATGGGTATGTAAAATGTAAGTTGTGCCTCTGCGACTTTAAGTGACAGAAGAGCTGGTACCTCCGCACGTTACTCCTGGTGGGAGAAATTCAGGCGATCTCTGCTTAGTACGAGTACTCTAAAGCTTTTCATTTTATTTTGCAATTTGGTTGTTCAAATCCCCAGGCAAACTCACATTTTTTCTATGCCAGCGTTTATTGAATAGTCAAAGTGGCTTTCGATGTGAAGTCACTAAAGACCGATGTGACTACCACTGAGTAGAGGCTGATGGACACCTTACTGACCACTCATACAGAAAACATCTGCTCATGTCAAAGAATGTAAGTGATGCTGGTGGGTGTTCGTGAAACCATTAAAAAATATATATTTTTTCGAAAAATAAGCCTTCCAGATATTGTCAAAAGAACAGGCACAGAGTAAGAGTTTAATGGTTTCTTTTACATCCGATGCGTTGCACCTTCTGCATAAGCTATACTGCTGTACAGATCTAGTCTGCCTATAACTGCCGAACTTATGGAGACTTTAAGCCTTTCAAATTTGCGATATTTCATTGATGCTTCTGTCTCTGTGTACCGACTTCGGTAGATGAGTCTATAGGCATAGTTGCAGCATCCTAGTTGAGCATGATTCCTAAGAAATTTATGGCAGCTTTGATGCCGATGTTTATGGCATTATCCCTCTTTGATATTGTGTGAATTGGGAGGCCGCAGTTGTCAAAAAGCTGCCTTTTCGGATCCAAACACCTGAATTGGGTTGAGGTTAAGGTAACACCCCAGACGGCCAAGCACCCACTCCTTTGGAGGTTTTTTTAACCGTCTGTCTGTAGGGATAGACAAATTGTGATTGTGTGAATGACAATCTGTTTTTCCTATCGGTTCCGGTGGCTCTTTATAGAAGCCTGCCTTCGCGACGATTTTCGTAGCAGGGGGTCAACGATATTTGGAAGAAAGATCTGTCTAACAAGGTAGGTACCTACTTTGTCGTAAACATAAAAGAATTTCCATATTCAAGGAGATCATTAAAACTTTTCTGTCCTAGATTAAGGAGGGGTTGTACCGCTGTAAAGTAGTTTTTTGAGAGAGCTAGGTATATGAACCCACCATTTATACGAGTATTTTGATTCGAACGGATTTTCGATAGAACTGACAGAGTGAAGAGCAGTTTTCTGAGACTTGCGCCATCGGGGAGCCAACAAGTGATCAACAGTGTCCTCGAAATAGAGCCCGGAGGCTACTGATGGTCTTCGGTAGAGAGGACGACGGCCACCCTTTATAATTCTTTTGCCTTCCGTCGGCAAATTCATCGTTTCTCAACCAGTTAATAAGACTTAAAAGGATTTGCTTTTGATTACTGAAAAACTCTTAATATTCTTTCAGCAGTGTACTTATGCTGATCAGAAGACGATAGTTTCAGTCGTCAATCGCCTTCGGGATGGCTTTCAAAACAATGTATCTCCAAGTTTTGGTTCCCCGTTTCATCTTGAATGAAAAGAAACTGCTATTCGATCAAAAATCAAAGCCTTCATTCCAGCTCGTGTTGCATAGGACAGAATAATTCTCGATGTCGTGTACCTTCCCGCCGCAAAATATATAAAGCATTTATCTGTTCCTTCATATTTCATAAAGTTAAAAAAAAGAATAGAAAACGCAGCGCATTTCTTACTAATCGCCTGCCCGACGACTTTCTGCCATTCACTCTCGACGCCTTTAATATTTCTCTCTGGATAGAGAGTATACACATCGTCATGAAAATTGGAATGTAAATCAAATTAATTGACATCACCCTTCCAGCGAGCCGACAAACCATCTCTACTCATTTTCAGTGGCATTTAAATGAGTCTAAACTTCATTAAGATAAGACGGACAACTTTTGTCCCTAAAATATGATGTCCTGTCTGTTTTTCGCACAGAAAAATAAACTCAACCTCTGCCCCACAGCTGAATGGCATCCGCGACTATGAATAATATTAATCGCTTTCTGACAATATCCTCCGAGAACTTTTAACTCCTTGCATACTAGGTAGCTTCTTGCCCATTTAAAAACGAAAAAACGCAAGCATTACAATTAAAAGGAGAAATTGTAATCGCAATGTCAGACCGTCAATGTCATGCAGTGAGAAACACAGACGGGACTTTGTACTTTGTGTATAGCCTGCAGATGTTGCTGGCGAAGATGTTTTTGTAACGTTTTCCAACGTCCTTCGAGGGAAAGTCATCATCTCGGGGGTTCTCTTCTCTTTTTGGGCCAAGAAAAGGGTTCTCAAAATCGATTGAAATTTCGCCGTCGCCGTCGCCATCGCCGCCGCCGCCGCCGCCTTACTCGTAGTACAGCTTGCCAGGGGTGAGTCTGAGTATAAACTACTCAAAGGATAATTAATCAAAATCAAAATGAAAAAGTAGATAACCGGATGAGTGTTTATTTATCCGACGGCTCTGTTCTCTATTGAGAAAGTAAATCAAATAAAATTTCTTGGTCGCACCTGGTTTTCGGAAAACATTTCACAAGTTTTCTGTAGCCCAACTAACTAACTACAGTGGGGGGGTAGTTTATGTGCCAAAAACAAAAAAAAATCACAACCAGATTAATGGACTTCTCAAACTGATGACAGTTCACTCAGCCTGAACGACTGTGTTTCTCGGATTGTGTCAATAAAATCCACCCCCACCACTGCCACTGCCGCCCAATATTTCAATCAGTGTATAATAGAAAATTGAATCGATTCCAGTTTCGAAAGCAGGACGAACAAAACTAAATCCCACTCGGACATGTTTATCGAAATTAATGATGTTTGTGTTGTTTCTATTTGCAGCCAATGGATCGTATCAGCCGGGCATGGAGCCGAAACGTCAACGCACTGCCTACACTCGCCATCAGATCCTTGAATTGGAGAAGGAGTTCCATTACAATCGGTATTTGACACGTCGGAGGCGAATTGAAATTGCGCATACTTTAGTCCTGTCGGAGCGGCAAATCAAAATCTGGTTCCAGAATCGACGAATGAAGTGGAAAAAGGATAATAAATTGCCCAACACAAAGAATGTGCGAAAGAAAAACACTACCGATGCGAATGGTCAGCCGCCAGCAAAGAAGACAAAAAGGACGAGCAGCACTAAGAAACAACAAGCAGTGCAGAATGAGGTAAGGCTTTTCTTTTTATATAAATTTTGAATTCGTTTGGAAGTTGAATTTGACATTTGGAGTAAGACGCTTGCTGGTAGATTGTTATTTCATGATCTGATGTTGTTCGACCACAGGTTCCTGCTGCAATCCGCGACCAATAATCATTTTTAGTGTTCAGGCTAAATTTTTCAAACTTCACAATGGCGAATTTTTCCATATAAAATTGCATATTGTGACCTAGGAAATATTTAGTGTGAAGGTTAAAAATGATTATTAGTAAGGCCCAATATGTTTTACAGATTATGCAACCAACAACGAATTTAAAAAATTTCTGACTATAGGTAGGTATGTATCTATTTGGGAAGCCTTTGGTCGAGACCTAATCAGAGCCTTAACAATTAGCTCTGTCTCTGGGCTGTCACCAAGTTGTTGGTGTTGGCTTCCATTTGTGTGCGTCACCTAAGGAGAAGGTCTTTTTCTTCTGAAGACCTTTCGTATATTTTAAATAGCTATCTGGGGCGAATAACTCGAGCTCTCTATCCACGCCCATGTCACCGCTCAGCTTTATCATTCCGAGCTCTTCAAACGCAAACCTGACCGGTCACTCGGAGTATTTTAGTTCAAGAAGTCTAGGTCAAAGCCCCTAACTGTCTTGAAGCTCAAAAGCGGACTATAGTTCGAGTCGTCCATGTCCTGTGTCACCTCCTGTTGGTAGGTAGCAGACTCTACTTTTGGAGGTCATTCGCAACAAGTGCTCGATGGACACCTTACTGTACATTGGAAATAGTGAATGTCGTCAGTTAAGATTTTTGAAAAACTGAGCTTTTCATGCTAATACTAAGCAGTTAATAAGTTATTAGCCCTTAACAACATTGCAACATAAGTATTACACCTTCAAAAACAAGGCTGATGGATCATTCTTTTTCAAATAATCTACTTCTCGTCCAATGTTTAAACTTACAATTAAATGCGACTCAGAGTTTTCAAAAATTATGAAAACTTAAGGTGGCGCTACAGTCCGGGGTGGACCTGGGCCTAGAAAATTATGAAAAAGCTGCTCATAAATTACTTGGACCTCTTGGGGGAAGAATTTTTAAATATTCAGAGATATGTAGTTTATCATCAGCTCTTTATATCGCCAAGTTTCGAGTAAACCTGGTGAAGCTATTTTTTGTTTCAATAGAACCGTTTGCATCCAGCCAAGGTTTGCCCCTCCTCTGAAGCGACTATTGAGCGAAAATGAAAATCTTCTGCAATTCGTGCTGCGCTATTTTCTATTTCCAACTATTGTGTAGAGTTGCAAATCTCTATAAAGTTAACAGAAAAGATGGGGCCGATTGCCTTAAGAAAATTAAAAACTTTAAACATTGTACCCCTCAAAAAGGGGGCACTTTAAAAAATGGTGAAATACCTGACCAAAATTGTTCACTTTTCTATCAAAGTGAAAGGTTTCAAATTTATTCGACACACGATATGTGAGTTATTGTCTTTGAATAAATGATGAGAACCCACCAAGGGGGCAGTGGGGGTCTCGCTCCTTTAAACTAGAGTGACAGTTGGTACATATATTAAAACAAAAAAAGTAAATATCTGCATAGCAATATTTATTTATTTATTGCATGAAATGCTGTTAATTCATAAGAATAACAACTTGTGAGTTAACGTATTTTTAATACAGAGCTAAGCATGAATCAGTAAGGTAAAACTCTTTTCTTTTACAAAATTCTGCCAAAACTTAGATGAACGTTTGGGTCCTATGACTCATTTGAGTTGCCTGATTCACTTCCTTTGGGATATGATTTTAACTACCTACTCGTCGAGTCGATAGAAGTACTTTTTCCTAAAGCGGTGAATGATTGCGCCCAATCTATCCATATCCCGATAGATAAATCAATATTCCACGGACAGTACATCCTTAATCCTTCGCAATACAACTGCAATAACCTTATTACAATCAGAACCGTGTAAATTGTATTTACAAACACCACGTACAACAAAAATGTACGCTCTCACAATTTCAAAATTCCATGGGGAATCAATTTGCAACTATACAACATTTTCTATATACTCATACCTACACCAAAACTATTTTCTTACCTCCAATTGTTGTTGGCTTTTATTTCAGTGCATCCGTTCGGATAGTTTGGAGAGCATAGGCGACGTCAGTTCATCTCTAGGGAATCCGCCATACATACCGGCTGCTGGTGATGCTGCCAATTTAATAGCACAGCAGCAGCATTCCTATCCAGGATCTCAGCACCAAACAAATCATCCAAGCAACAATAACAACAATAACAACAGTAGTACGGCCAATAACAACAACAACAACAACAGCAACAGCACTAATGCTGCACTGCATAATCAAATGCACACGGGAATGCATCAACATCCTGTGATGACCAATCTAAACCATATAAAACAGGACTACGATCTGACGTCCCTCTAGAACGATGTAAAACTCACATAGAAGAGGTCTTGTTGTACTTTTTAGGATGTTTCTTTTTTATTTTATATCGCATCTAATTCTGTTGTAAATTTATTCGGAGAAATACGAATTTTTCATTGTGTATAAATTTGATGGCTGTTTTTTTGGGGTGGGAAGAAAACAAAAATATATAAATATACAAGTACAATGCGGAAATGGGAAGAAAAGGATGATTAATATTTAATTTTTAAAAGTAAACTCAGTATAAGCATAATGTATATCTAATGTATTGGTTTTAGTTTTTATTTTTAAGATTTGTATATCATTTTGTCCGAACTCAATTTAGTTAATAAATTAAATTGTATGACTAACTACTGTAATTTAAGGCAACCAAGTGATTTTCAGTTTAGATATGGGGTGTTAAGGATAGGTATTATTTTTTTTTTTTTTTAATTTTAAAATATAATTTTTGTACACACTTATGTTAAGTGCCATACCAAATAATTATTTTGTTCTTTTCTATTTTGTAGGGAAATGTAATTTTTAAATAAAATTTAATTTGTTTTTAAATAGTTGCACATTTGATTTTCATTTTTTTCTTTTTGGTATTATTTTGAATGCAACAGAAAAAGAGTATTGAAAAAATAAAGGAGTAAGGTAAATTTAGTGCTGAGATTTATCAAACTAGTAACCGATGCAATGTTATGTTTAGAGACCGATGGTTTAGTTACTAAGTTTCAAAGAAGTTCTACAAATTGGAGTACTAGGCCGCCAACATTTTGCTATTGAAGACGGTTGAGTTACTATAAAAACCGAGTTCGAAGTCAAAGTTAAGTAAAGACACCCAAAAGAGTATGTTGCGCAACAGTTTCTTAGACCTAGCTTCTTGTAATCAGCTTTCGTGAGAGTTTTTAGCTGCGACGAAAATGAAAGATTAATTTCTATAATTAATTTATCGATCTTTAGGTCGGTCTTCCAACTGTAACCTGCGGTCATGAGAACTGGGTACCGATCAAACGAATGGGGTTGGATAATTTCTGGCGAATTTATATTTCTTCGGTATATCGCTGGTGTGACTCGCAGGCAATGTATAAGGAACACTAAATGACAAAGTGATTTGGTAGAAAGAATATACACTCGAATTCGCTGATAAGTTCAGTCACTCGGTAGCACAGTTCGACCTGTTATTCTGGCAAGACAGATGGCGGTCTTCAAGGACTCATATAGGCTATTAGTGGTACGACATCGTGCTTTTCCTTGCGAAACTCTAACATGGGTTGAACTATTTCATCCGTAATCAAGTCCTACCTACGTAACTGAATTTTTTATTGTTTATTTTTATTCACAAAATGCAGTAACCTGTGGCTAGCTCACCGATGCGGTATTTTGACCCCAGTTCTCCTGCAACTACCTCGACTCAACCTCGCTTATTCTTGATCTCCGATTATTCCTAGGTTAGTTAAGGTTACTATGGGTTATTAAGGAGGAGTAGTCCGTTCGATAATCGGGTGGATACTGACCTATTGTGATGCCCTTGGACGAGAAAGAGTTTCTCTAGCCATAGAAACCATTTATGTTGCACTTCTTGATGTTCTGCGATTTTCAAACTGTCCGAAGGATTAGATGAAGCTCATTAATCTGTCTATAGTGCTGGAAGGATATATAGTCAAAATAAAAGAATAACCCTCTGATGGGAGATTTCGTTTCTGGTGCGTTAATGACTTGGATAGTGGTATGGAAAGCCGTCAAGATCTTCGACGTACGCAGCCTGAATTCATAGAAGGACAATCATAGCTTATTTTTTCTGATGTATTCATCGAGGTTGTTGGTTGTTACCTACTTCGAGTTTGAGTGTGCAAGGCGGGATACTTCAAGGAGTATTGGATTGTTCTGTATCACATGTTGAACAGCAAGCTTTTTAATGACCGAAATGGTTTGTTTATATTTCGACATGTGTCTGGTAACTCTTATCGTGGTTATGAGGCTTGCTACTGATGAAATTAATTCTGAGGACCGATCCAAGTTTCATTGCTCTTTGGTGTGTTCAAGCTGTGTGTGTACCCCACTCCGGTTTTAGACGTGCAATCGACCCAATAGCTAAGATCATTAGACTTTGAAAAATGTAATCTAAAGCGTTAGCGAGCTTGTTATTTAGTATTTGCCCTGCAGCTGCGCCCGAGTCTTTCCTATAAATAAGTATATATTGCTTCAAATACATTGATTTGTTTTAGTTTCCTCAGTCGTCAGTTTCCTGATGCTTTAAATATTTCCCAAATGTTATTAAATATGTCACTTATGTCACTCTGTACAGAGCTCACCTGCGAAATGTGTAAGGCGAATCTCATTAATAGCTAGCACATTCAGTGGAAGCTTTGATACGCCAATAAGAAACACAAGTGTACAAGAACTAACACATTTCTCCACATAGGTATATATATGTATGTAGTAAAACATATAAACCAAACGGCAGGTACTTTTCAATAACGAAGCTCTTTGCAGTGAAGAGCAAAAAAAAATGTGAAGACAAAAGACCAAGCTGTCTTGAATATTGGGAAATTTTTGTAACAGCTCTCAATGTGCTGTAAGTGTGTCCTGCAGAGGCAATTATGTGCCACAGTCAGAACTCTTACCAATAAAGTACCTACTGCAAACGAAAAACATCGGAAAGTCTAAAAATGTTATGAATATTTTAAGTCTGAGTGCAGACAGTCTTTTACCCCTTTTCTAAAGGACAGGCCAGATCAGTCTTCTTGGACTATCGTTTAACCGATTTTTTTCTATGGAAGGTGACATCCCCGTATGGAACACCACCAACGATTAACGTACTGCTTTGGTCAGACATTTTGCACAACAACGTTCCAAGTTTAAGGATTTTATCATTTTGAATATTTTTTGTTCAACAAGAGATGCTGCCCGAATTTTACAAAATGCAATCAATATACGTACAATTACACAATTTCAAGGCTAAAACAGTTACAAACGTCCAGATATAGGTAGTGTAATAAATGATTGTGCAACGCTCCCTAAACGCTTCGCATAAAGATTCTTAAAGACGAACACGTTGCAGACCTAGATGAAAGGAATAGTGCACACAATGACGGGACGGTAGAATGTCTGCCATTCTTTATTGCCCGGAGGTTGCAGGTTCCGCGAAGCACACGAAGCCAAAAATACGCGAATTTTCTCCATGCAATGCGGTTCCTACCCTGTTCTGGAAGCAGTAAAGTAGGCAGAAGAACTTAGCTATATTTCTCCAGCATTTGGAGCATCTTCCAAAGTGAATCGTTGGGCTTAATACTCGTATTTTTTTAGCCAAACTCCTGTCGTATAGGTCTTTATTTTGTAGGCTTCTGCTGAGCCATGGGTCTCAGGTTCGATCCTAGAGGGTGTAACCGAAAGATTGCGCTCTTTAAATTATACTCGGCATCAAATTTTAGGTCGTTACCACTCTTCCAAATAATAAAAACTCGCGCAAACCAAATGGTTGTGGGAAACTATTCCTATAGAGTCACTAACTACCTTCTTCCTTTTTAAGGTTCCGTACCCAAAGGGAAAAAACGTAACCTTATTAGTTTCGCTCGGATGTCTCTCCGTCTGTCTGTCTGTCTGTCTGTCTGTCTGTCTGTCTGTCTGTCTGTCTGTCTGTCCGAACCCACTAAGCCAATTTTGTTACCAGGTCTATCTCAAGAACCGATTGACATAGGAGGCTAAAATTTACACACAACATCCGGTGTAACCTCTAGTTAAACGACAAATACCAATGGAAGGAATACATCGATTGGTTTTGGATTAATTAGTAATCTGGTGAAAAAAATATTTTCATTCGCCCAAAAAACGGTTTATTTCTTGATTCACAAAAAAATACATAAATTCCTTTTTTGTAGATCATGTTCTTATCTATATATGTGCTGAATACTGTTTTGCCGAAAAGTTAATAGTTTACAAGATATTTTCAAAAAAGATAATTTTACCATGTAAAATACGTTGCTCTCATAAGTTTTAATCTCTACTACGCAGTTGTGCACAATTGACCCCATTCCCGCTTGCTAATTTCGTTGGAGAGTATAATACATTTTTTTGGGGAGTACAGAACAAAATAAAAGTAATATATTTTTAGTCAATAGTTTTTAATTGGGCATACAGAATGGAAAATTGGCGTGGGTTGGGTACTAGGTAATAATTAGAAAATGAGATTCATGTGCGAGTAATTTTTGAGAGTAAAAATATTAAGTAATTAAATTAAACTAAATTGTGATGAATTCATGAAGATTGAATGATATTATAGATTTCAAATAATATCTGATGTGTTGGACTTTAGCCAAATACGGAACCTTCGGTGCGCGAGTGACATTCGCACTTGGCCGGTTTTTTTTTAATTAATTTTACTTGTTTTTTCTTCACAATTTTTATTTTTTTCCAAAACGCCCTCATCTAATTGAACGCGGTTTGCCTGATTTCGGGAAAGCAGAGAATTAATTTTAAGAACTGGTATCCAAGCAGGTGTATCCCTGTCAGTACTGTACATAATTATTAAAAAAAAAAAAAGTGTTGTCAACAAGTTTACTTGACTCGAAAATTAATACTTTTTGACAATATGCTGGATTGTAGCCAACCAAAAATAAATTTCCATTGTACAAATCGAACTATCGACACCTTGCAAATTATGTAACAAAAAAAAATAACAAAAAGGATCGATCAGTAAGCACAAGCAAAACTATTATTTAACAACCACGCTTGACAAAAGTGCGTGTATGTACCTAACAAAAATATCCCATTGAAATAAAATTGTATAAAAAAAATTGTATAAGTGAATTTTAATTAAGTCAAATAAAAGCGAGAACAAATGAATGACAAGTTGTGTTGAATATTTTTGAATTTCCATCTAAGCGGGTGTTTTTTTTTTGTTTTGGTCACTGCGATCAGTCTTGGCTGTATGATAAATTGCCGGCTAAGCGCGTTTTCATGTTCACAATCCAGGCCGGGAGATTGATTGCAACTTCTATCTGTGAATGTGTCAGAAAAGTTTCTTTCATACCTGAGTTGTCTCGGTGACATGCTGCTGGTGTGCTGGCATCGGATCGCCCTCGGACCCTCCTCGTTATCAGTTCGCACATGCATTTCGCTATGCGCAGTGGCTGGAGAGACATTTTGCAAGTTAAATTGCAAATCGTTGAAGCCCACACCTTGCTGCTCCTGAGTCCCGGTGACACTTTTGTTTCATTTCTTTTTTTCTTTTTTTTCGTCCACCAGCCACCACTGTCAGCATGTAGACGTCGTCGCACCTTACAGCTAATAATGGTTGTATGGCAGAGCAAAGTGACACTTTTCGTTGGAGGTGGTTGTGAATTGGCTGCGCATTTAGTTGTTGTGTGTTGGTTGGTTGTGTGTTTCTGGGAACGCAACGATGACGAATGCGCTGGTGTAATTTGGATTCAGTGGGGTTCAGTGGAGTTTTGATGTTTAACATGTATCCAGAAGCCAACAGGTGCCAGCACTGCGCCGCGATCAATCATCGGAAATCGATTTTTAATTAAGAACTCTTGTTGGTCGCGATGACTGCACTGCGCACGTGAATGGGTTAGGTACCTATAATATATATACACGAGGTTCGTCTTTTATTCTGGGTGCTTAAATTTGTCCTAATTAGTTTGACAGAGAACGATGGATAGGGTGGAAGTTTTAATTTTGGTGGCTCATAGTTTGGATGGTGATATGTTTTTTTCCAGAATTTCGTCTGGGTATTTGAAAAGGCATGTTTGGAGATTCTATATAAGTAAAATGATTGATAGTGCGCTAGCTTTCGAAGAGTGGCTTATAACAGCGAGACAAAGGTAATTGTTTGCATGGAGCGAGGCAATTTGAATTCGTGATTGACTTGCAACACGTCATATACTCTGGTGGGCACATAACTATGCAACAACGATTAAAATTATAATTTAGTTATGCAGTATGTGGTATGTTTTTAAGGACATTTTCATACCCGTAAAAAGGTCGCAGTATAAGTTCAAAATTTAAACGACTTGAGATGGGTCAACGGTGATATATATATAGTTGCTTTTCGAAATTAAGAGAACTTTTATCCCCACATCTCATATCACTCATATGTTTTTTCAAAATCTGAATCAGACAGGTTTTCAATTCGTACTGTTCGGCGACCTTTGGAGCAGAATGAGTGGCTGGAGATTGACAATCGATGACGACAGCTTCAATGTCAGTTTCACTTTCGAAAATTGACTCATGCAAAGATGGATTTGTGTGAACTCAACTCACGGATAGCCGAAAAGGCAAATCTCTGTTTCACACTAGGTTCTGATGGCGACATTAAATACCGAATGCCGCTTCCACACCTTATTGTCACATTCGCCTTCTTAAAAAAAAAAAACATAGAATGACTACGTCTACGCATATGCTCCTTGGCATGGAATGGTTCAAATAGCTTGCCTTTTGGAGAGAATTCAATTGAGCGCCCGTGAAAGTGGACGTCAATTTCTTGCAAAAGCGGCGTTCACTTGTTCAAATTCAGCCTTTCCACTGTTGACTTCCTTGAAAGTCCACCAAGAGGTTATAATTGAACTGTATATCTTTCCTTTCCACATAATTTTTCGTGAGCATTTCGCTTAGCAACTGCGCAAGTCCCTCAATAAATCAATCACTCAGTCGCTCCTTTCTTAGTGCATATTATGCTTTTAGACTAAGTTAAGTGTCTGAAAGCATTAAACGTTCGTGGGGAAGTATTGCAGCAGGAATCGCCGGTGACAAGGTATTCTAAATTTCATCGATGACGGCCATTGTCTTAAGAAAGTACATATTAGAATTTTTGGTAACCCCTTTTAGAGAAAGTACTGCCCGGATTGCACTGAAAGCAGACGACCGACGCGACGTTCTGACAACGATATTTTTGCAAATTCATAGAACTACCCATACATCTCACATGTGCTTATCAAAAAGTGATCAGTGATCACTATGTAAATGTTTGTTAGGATTTTAGGTTCCGACAGTATGGGAGTCATTAGAACCTCTTCTAATAATACATATAAAAGAGACTAACGTCCGTGTGTGTAGTCATAATGCGGATGGTTCAATTTTTAAGATTTTTAATTTAATGAAATCGGGTTTACCACGATATCTCGAGAAAAAAAAATCTCGAAAGCAAAAATCTCGAATGTAAAAATCTCGAAAAAAAAATCTCAAAAAAAAAAACTTTCGAAAGGTTAATCTCGAATAACAAAAATCTCGAAAAAAAAATCTCGAATAAATATTAATTTTTGAGACAATGGTAACAATTTGCGCAAATTATGAAATGTGTATGGGGGGCATGCTGCCCCCCTCCAACCCCCCTGCTTGGGCTTACTGTTGGATTACGGAGTGGGTGGGAGGTTTTTCACTTATAAATTTTGTTGATTTTTTCGAGATATAGTCTTTCGAGATTTTTATACATTCGAGATTTTTGTACATTCGAGATTTTTGCATTCGAGATTAAAAAAAAAATTTCGAGATTTTTAGCCTTCGAGATTTTTGTCATTCGAGATTACGTCATGATCCCAATGAAATCGTATATTGGCCCAAGGAAGGAAGTGGAGTGTAACTTACAATACAACAAAAATTATTTCAAACTAGCTGACCAAGCGAATTAATTTAATAGTTCATTCTGTAATATGATTTAAAAAAATTTAAATAATTGTTTTTATATTTGAAGTGCCACTCTCCGTTTTTCAATCCAGTTTTTTTTTTTTAAAGTACGGTTCCTCATACAAATTTTCATCTCTATTTCTTCCCCTTTAAGCCTAGTATCCTGCTCGCGCTAAATTGTATTTCCCATACGAAAATGTCTACAAAGCTAAAATTTACCGAGGCAGTTTAGTAAAGCAGTATACTGTTCGCACGCTAAACTTCATATAGATGGGCCTATGAAAAGTCTCCACTCATTTAGCGCACGAAATAAATGCCCGGTACATTAAATCGAAGACAGAAGAAACGGAATAAACAGTTTGTTGTATGTTTGCTATTTTTTTTATAGGAAACTCAAAGAATATTTGCGTGAGAAACAAAAGGAAACGCAAATCCAAAGCAGAGATATTGTTTTGCGAGATATCGCGATACTTATTTATATCAGAATAGAGAATTTTTTAGGAGGACAGCTGCGCCTTCATTTGGCCTTGAATGTCTTTCGGGTAATAATAATTGTTTCACGACGGTAAGGAGAGATTGGAAAGTTTCAGTTCTCAGGAGTCAGGACACATATGGAAGTTGTCCTCAAAATTTCTAAAGTTGGATACCAAATTGAAGAATTATAAATACATTAACGGTTACCGAAAATTCGTTTTTTAGCTTTAAATAATCTTAGATGGTAGGTACCTACATGATATTATAATACCATAATGTAGGTTTTGCAGATCGGCCTTTTGTTTTTCTTTTATGCAAATATGGATTTACGCGACACGAAGGAAAGTTTTGTCTTCTACTTGCTACTATATAGAAATTGTTTCAGCGGATACAGCAATGATTACATCTTCTTGTTTGGATTGTGTTGCAGATATTTAAAATTGTGATGCTTATGAAGTTTAAATTTTAAATTACCTGTATAATTAAAATACGTTTACTGACAATCTATCATGAACTTATGGCTTTTGTCCCATTTATATCATATTTAAAAATTTAGCTACCATTTATCTTTGCTGTGGAGAAACGGAGTGGAGACTAGGGACGCTAAAATTTAGCGCGAGCAGGATACTTAGCTTGAGGTTTGTTTTCAGAAACCATACTGAGACGCCCAACTAGTAATCCTCATGCCGTTGGCCGCATACATATTTTTTAAAATTCGCTATTTTGTTTTCCTATAGGTAGGTGACTTATAAATTTAGAATATATAAAATAAATGCTGCCAACTGTGGGGGAATGTTATCGAGTTCGGGAATCCCACATTTTAACATTACCGAATGCTATTTTGGTTAGTTATTACAGATTTTAAAAGGCGAATAATATAATTTGTTTGGTAGATAAGACTGTCAAAATGAGATGTTTCATATACAAATAGCATATAAGGACAAACATGGTTGTGTATTCCCGCTTTTGAATACCAATTATTTCGATTTCATGTCATGAGTAAATTTTTCTTAAATAACTGAAGATAAAATTGCTGAAAATGATTTTATTTTCCCTCAACCAATCTACATTGTTGATTTCTTATAAATATTTTAAGCAAAAGTACACTAATTCCTAAAAAAAATACTATCCACACAAAACGATTAATTTCAAATTGAATAGATAAAATTCTACGAACGCTGACAGCAACTTTGCCGACGTGACATTTGTCAATACTAATTTCTATATAACAATACTAACGCACTTAGCATTTGCCATCCCATAAAAATATAGCTTTCAGGCAAGTAACGGAAAATAGGGGGCTCAGTATCGTTTCTGGTTTTGTTTTCGTGACAAAAAGTAGACTACATAATGTCGTACATTGGGCCAATACAATTGCATAAAAATCGTGGACCATTATAGGAATCAATCGTGAATCTTGAAATCGAACGCGCCGTTCTCGAGTTATGCGGACAGATACGGACGTTTTTTAAAGTTATGTTATCGAACAAATTTGGGCGGAACGAAGTTCGCTGGATCAGCTAGTTTCTAATAATAGTCTAGGTAAAAGGAGCACAATAGCGATGGTTACATTTCGTCCGACATATTTAACCTAAGATCGAGATTTTTTGGGGTTGACTTTTTGTATTATAAGGAATAAGCTTGACAATTAAAAATGAATAAATGAATATGTAGAATGACCCCAGGAAGACAAAGCCCTGTGTTAACTCGAAGCTATATCTTTCCATTGTGATTTGTGAGTCGGAATTTTATAATAGTCCTTTCTGTATTGTGCTGAATGCCAGATGCGTCGTGCAAGCGATAATATTTATATCAACAGCAACCAGCATATACACGTATACGTATAAGTAGTTAATTTGACTTTTGGCTCACCTACATGAATCGGATAATGGTTTTAAGACCCTACGCCTGGGGGTGTTTATAGACATGTTTCAACAATAATTAATTTTTGATTTTGCCTCTGAGTTTCGTACAATTGCCTCAAGAATTTGGGTAAAGAAGTTACGTGACAGTACGTCTCCTTGTCTTAAACTTTTTTGACATCAAATGGTTTGGTTGTGTTTATTTGCAGTGAGGCCTCTCGGCGAACAAATTCGACAGACAAGTCGACACGTGACATGGCCTTGCATAAACTGTCATAGGCGATTCTCAAGCGATGAATAGTGTCAATCTTGAAATTCTATCATTTGCCGGCGCACCGCGATTTTGTCGATGGTTAATTACCCTGTTGATATTGGCCGAGTGTCGAGAAGTTTTTGCATTCGCAGTATATCCGACAAGGTCTTATGCGTAACAGTTTGTACAGAGTACATCTTCGCTTGTGGAAGAGCCACACGATATTAAGATTCCATTCCAACCTGATCGCATTTTGCTGATTAGTTGGTGCATGCTCCTTAAACCGAAGCTTCTCTTGATAAGCTCGATCACTAGGTCACCCGCTGATGCTACTGCTTTGTGGAATAATCCGGGTAGACGTAAACTTTTACCTTCTTTAAGTTAAATATATCATTCTTTCCCGACGGCGGCTTGTAAGCTATCTCCGCCGTTTTACAGTTTGTATATTGTATAAGTGGTTCCTCCCAAATTCCCAATATACGGGCTTTAAATCCGTACCATGTTACCATACCTATACTCATCTCTGCAGGCTTTTAAGTTCGGAACCTGTATCCTTCGAAGAATCGAGTGCCTATCGTACTTCTTCTTTTTATTCTGAGCCGTTGATGTTTCAAGGATCTAATGCCATCATGGCTGTGTTAACCATCTAGTCTAGTGAGTGTCAGTGTGGTAGACACTCCTTCTGAAATTCACTTAGCCAGTCAATTCCGAAAGAGTTAAAATAATTGTTTTGCCAAAAACTCCGTTTTCAGCAGACGATGCTGTAAGTTTAGCAAGTCTAGTCCGGGAGGAGTCCGGGAGTTTAGACTGGGGAAGTAAAACAGTCTAGAGTACATGTTCTTCTCACGCTACAAAATTTGGTTGCTCCTCAACTTAACCAAACACAAAATATAGCCTCAAAAGGTTACTCTCAGTTCATGCTTATTTATTTCCATTTCGGTAGATGGTCATATGAAAATTTGGCGACAGGGCCTTCACCTTCAACCCCAATTCAGTGGCGGCAAATATGAATGGTGTACACCGTACCTCACTCCAGGAACTTCATTGATCTATAGGGTTTGTGCATTTTTTTTGTCTCCTTCCGAGAACTTTTAGGTACTAAATCCCAAAAGTCAAATTTTAAATCCAGCAAAATAGCCGACAATCCGGCGATCACGTTCCAGTAGCCGGCTTAGCCAATTAGTTGCGGCAATTATGAAAAGATAGAAAGGGTTTTTATTTTTCCTGCGCATCCTTCCGTGACATAGGTATTTGCGCATGCAAAGAAACGGTACCTGGCGGGAAAGTGTGCGTGGGCACGTATATGAACAATTCGTAAACAATTACAAACTATCGCCCCTTGAGACCCTTTAATGGATATGCATTTGCATACATTGTGCTCGTTGTTGGTGTATTACTTTCCGGCAGTCACCGCTAGATGTATTGTCCCTTTTGTCGTACTGGGGGTGTGGCACAGGTCGGCATGCGAAAATTGCATTTCAATGCTTTGTTTGTTTGTGCAAAATCAAGCTGTAGGTATATATGCAAAGTCATAAAACGCGTACCGCCGGCCGGCAGTCATCCTCGTCGTCCGCTCAGTAGGATCATGGTTCTTGTATAATTGGATTAGCAAGTAAAGGGTTGAATGTTTTCCAAGATTTTTCAAATATTATCTAGGATCATACGAATGCTGATCCTTTGTTTGTTGAGTGGGAGGTAACGGGACGTACACAGTAGGAATAAAATATATGCGATCATAAAAGAAGTGGGTTTTATTTAAAAGATCACGTTTGAGGAGTGCCAGTTGACTATGTAGCCACTGGTTTCAATTCTTTTGCACTGACTGAATCAGTCTGTGCCTGCGAATGTATATGAAGGAGCGAACGCTGTCGTATTCTTTTTAATAATTATTGTTCTAATTGGGGCGAACTGCGTAATAACTTGGTGAGTACCTACCTATATCTCTGTGATTTAACAGGCTGACTGTTGAATACGGAAATGTTTACGAAAGCTTTTAACGAAATAAGGTTGATAGTCGTGTGGAACTTTTTCTTCCAGTGACTTCTGCTTCAACAAAAAAAATTGTCTGCGTAGGCTGGCTGCTGCATCAAGGTCTCTTACGACATCACCGAAGCCTTTGACGTTAAAAGACTTAGAAAAGTTGACATGCTATCATCCGACTCCTTTAACATAACAAGCTTTTAATGACGGCGAAACCGGTAAACAAGGAGCTACACCCAACATCGACGAATCGGAAATCCTTAACTTAAAAAGGCCAAAGTCTGCAGTAAAGGTTACAGAATCATAAAGGTCATCAACGTGTATACAGTATTGTTACGAGAATTGCTGAGGTATCAATTCCTCGCCAAGAAGTTAAAGAAGTCGGAACTGTATTATTCAATGTAGACAAATACGAAACCTCCGTAGACCTGATCAACTATCCAAGTTAACCCCAACACACCCGCCGGGCCTGACGGCTCACCCGGAAAAGTTTTTTAGCACAACTTGAGATGACATGGTGTACACAGTATGCACCAACTCATTTTTACGATTTTTTTAGATAAATGAAATAGAGGATTCAGTTGCATATAAGGTCCCATATGTCTAACAATCGACAGGGACGACAACTACAAATTTGAGCTAGTTAGTTCTGTTATAAATTCTACTAACAACATATCAGCTGTTTAAAGCGAACTCTCCTAGTGCTGTATCTTTGGGCTGAAAAGGTTATTAATTGACTAGTGGAGCCCTATCCCGAACGTCGTGAGATTATTTACAAGTCATTGATCGCGCCGGCCGGCTTTATGGCGCCAAAGCTGGGATTCTATCTAAAGCAGATGGTGACGTCATCGGTCATTTCGAGAGTAAAAAATACTTCGTTAAATGTTTTGGAGGACCATATATTCAAGCACGATCTAGCTATACGAGCTTTAAAGTGACATCGACCCAGTTAAACAATTGCAAACACGACTAAGCATCCGGACGTTAAATTTAATATTTTTGGGGTTATATATAAAGTCAACGACGAGAAAATATTAAAATTTATTTATTTTATTTATATTCAAATTAAACAACTAATAA
Organism: Cheilosia vernalis; assembly: GCA_949126925.1. Classification (NCBI taxonomy): domain Eukaryota; kingdom Metazoa; phylum Arthropoda; class Insecta; order Diptera; family Syrphidae; genus Cheilosia; species Cheilosia vernalis. The sequence continues at coordinate 95,613,007 of OX421358.1, read as the reverse complement.
AATATTTATTTATTTTAAATAATGTCTGCTATTGAGACATATGTCTGAAATATTAAATTTTAATATAGATGTAGATGGGTTTCAATATAAAAGTATTTAAATTAAATCCTTATCCATGTTGAAAAATAATAAAATGCATTTCTATTCGAATTAAATAAACTGCAGAATAAAATTTTATATTTTGCCTCAAATTCGATTCTTCCTTTGCTTTTAAATAAACCCATGGAATATTTAAACATCATAGACCGATAGCCTTTGCAGCTAGTGATCTTTCAATTAAATATTGGCCTTATAATTTGCTGTAATTATTCTGTTAATAATACAAAATGGAAAATAATAATAAATCATAACACAGTCTTATTATATTTTAATACTTGTTTAGATTTGATTTAAATATCTACGGGATATATTTCAACACTAAAATTTTCTGTTTTAATACGAATTTTTAATAGTTTGAAATATTACACTGCACATAAAAAACGTAGCCAAACTCCCGTGGTCGGTTATCCCCTTTGAAAAAAATCCTATAAAGTGCTATAGAGCATGTATATTTTTCCAGACCCTGAAATGAATGCCTGAATTATCTTAATAATTATTCAGCCAGCTGCTTCCTTTTTTGTACGTAAAAGCTATATTTCTCAATCAATGAACTGGAATCTCTAGACCGCCCTGATCTTCAAAAGCAAATCCACTAGGAACATCTCTGCATTTCACAACTTAAAGAAACAAAAAAAATGTAACCTCGTACAAGAATACTTTGAAATTAAAGTTAGTTATATTTGTAAGAATAATATTCTGATTGCATATCACCGTAGCCCCGTTCTCAGCATGACTTTCACTTATTTGTATGTATTTTTTAAACATTTTTATTTTAAAGAAGCTTTATCCAAATCACCCACTAAGTATCTACTCAATTGAGTAGGACGATCGAACTAACTTTTAAGTTCTTAACCAAGCGACAAAATAAAATATTTAAATCTAATCACTTTGGTTTAGATCCTGTATTGAAATCAAATACAAATGTATTGGAGTTGGTGGCTTTAATAAGTTCGTAATAAAATGTAATTACAGTAGATGTTATATTTCAGGTCAACTATATATACTAAACTGTAATAAATTATATAAAATATTATTTTAATATAGTTAGATTGTAGAACGAAAATTGTAATCTTTCGAGATTAAAGTTCAGAAAATTCGTATTAAAATGAGAATTTTAATGAGACACTTATTAAATTCGAATATAAAAATATTACAGAAATAGTTTAATAAACGGGAAATATTAAAAACTATTTTTACTTGCATTGCATGGACCTGTAATACTGTGGGGGTTTTTAAAAACACCCCCACATTTTTAACCGTGAGTCAGTCGTATAAGGTCGCTAGGACATATAGAGCATATTATGGAACATCTGGTATTATAGCATTTTCGAATCTAACCCAGAATGACGCAGTAGAGAAAGACCTCGGCTTGATTGGAACGCACTTGGAAAGGTAACCTAAAACGAATTGAAGTGCTCAACTGGAGGGAGTAAGATCCGCGACTAAATGGAAAAGCTTTCTACATATCTTAAGAAAAGTGGCGGCTCATCTATGATATTCGCTGTCTCTTAGACCACAATTGTCAATCCAGAAGGCTTGTGACTTACGGAGAACGAGTTACAAAATATTTGATATCGTTTGAGGTTATTATCAGGTTCTTCTCTCGGGCTTTGATTTACTCCCGTCGAGCATACGTTTTTTTCTCCATCAGGTCTTGTCAGAGTAAGAAACCGATTAAACTGTTTCACTAAGAAAGCCACCTAGTGCAATGCTTATAACAGTCCGCTCCTAAGCATCTCTGCGAACCATTAGGCCCCCAATTTAAGGAAGGCATGTGGGTAAAACCTGCTACCAAGTGTTGTACGCATTCATACAAAGAATTTTAATACAAGCCCATAATTCCACAAGTACTTGTTGAGTCTGAGAACAAGTGAAGATAACTCAGCTTTGGACTGAAAAGATGCATGCCAATCAGCAGAAATGAGGAAGGCCGTACTGTTTTGTGAAAGTGGTCTGGAGTGGGTCGCCTTCATATGAGAACAACTCATCCATGGCCATCTCAGAGACCCACACAACTCGCCTTGAAGACAAACTAGGGCGAAATTCAACCTGCCACACTTCTCGAGCTGAATTTACGTTGTTAATACGAAGGATACTGAAGTTGAGAAGCTTTTCAGGGCACTTAGGCCCATTTTATTCACTCGAAGTTGAACACAACTTGGGGATTTTTATATTTTATTCACTCGAACACAACTTGGGGATTTTTATATGGAAAGTGAATAAAATGGGCCTTAGACATTCTGTTGGCTCCAGATGATTGGCAGACGTTGGCTGGAGATGGTGCGCAATTGAAATACACCCTGAAGCTCTCGAAAAACTGATCGATCATTGCTGCCTCTCTTGATGAATGACATTGAATCTCATGTGTTTATATTTATCCATTAAATTCAATTTATTTATGGTATATATGATATTTGATAAAAATTAACAAATTCAAGCCGCATTTCTTTAGCTGCTGATAGCAATAATATTTGTTTATGTCCTTATGATGAATAGTGTTCTCGATTGCTTGTAAACAGACCCCTCCAGCACCTACCACCCTTATTTATTAGCTAAACGCAACTTTTCACTTGCTGTAGTAAATTGATTTTTAATCAATCAACGCCACGGAGCGAACTGCTTAAGTTGGACACATTTAAGAATGTCTCCCTCTCCTCACTTTTTCCGTTTATACGCAGTCTTATTTATGTATTTTCTATCGTCAAGGAAAAAAGAAAAAACCATCGACTACCCAAAGAGTCTCCGCTGGCATGTATAATGTCAGAGCTGGGACGACATGCCAAACTTTCAGACCCGCAAAATTTATCATTTTTTACCACCTACATAGCGGACAAGCCGCCCGCCAGAGTGAGAGCTTCAAAGTTGCTTTGTTTTCGAAGAGCCAGCTGGTTTTTTTTTCTTTTTCTTCTTCTTCTTCCTCTCCTGTGGTAGGTATCATTTTTATATTTCGTTTTAAATCGATTTTCAATTCAATAGCAGAGGTCAGCGCGACGACATTCAAATGGGTATAGGTATAGGTGGGTTCTTACATTGGACGAAATTACCCGATACTGTCGAATAAAGGAAAATTCTTTCTTTGGCAGTATTTTTGTTTGATACCTGTCATTGCAGGAGTTTTTCCCCACAACAAAGCATCTGTCAAAATTCAACGATATACCCACTCTAGCTATAGGTGTGTGTCAGGCATCAATCGTGACCGAGAAATCATTTCAAAATCACTCGAAATCACATTTTTCGTCTACCGTCCGTCTGTGTGGTGTAATCGTTCACCTTCGACATCGATAATTAATGTGCAGCCATTTGTTAACTGCTCTAGATGGTCAATTTGTTATCATTAAGGGCTGGCGGTGTGGAGATTTTGTATTAAAAACCGTTTAACTTGCATATCGATTTACAATGTTTTCGAGCATTTTCCCAGTTTTTTGTTTGGATTTTCAAAAGTATCTGCAGTGATTTATTGGAACACTCTCTGGTTTGTGCGGTGAAAAATTGGACAGAGATGGGCACGGACGCATGGACGCACGGACACCTCCGGGGGCTCTAACTAATGTATTTTCAAGTGGGTCTCTGCGCGCAATCTTTTTAGGGTTACACACTGAGCATTCGATAAACCTGCAGGGTTAGGGAATTTAGCTTTCCACAGAGACACACGAGTCGAGATGGATTTGGCTTATTAATTGATTGATGTCATTTGAAGGTATCTAATAGTTTGGATGTGTCATGTAATTATAATGAAAAATTATGTAAAATTGTCCGTGATTACGGTTTGAGGCTGAAGCGATACAAATTGACTCAGCGACCGAGCAGCTCTACTAATTGCTGGAGGAGTTTCTGAATTTTGTTTTTTTTTTTTTTTTTTCTTTTCGGAATTTCTGTGCTAAAAGCTGTAATTAAATTTATTTTTCCTACGATGAATACAACAATTAAAAGAAATGTTGGCATTTAGTTAACACTAATTGAGGAACAATAGGGAAAAGGATGTAATTAGCGAGAATGCGTGTGTAACGCTTGTGAAATATGTTTTTCTGAATTGCATGACAGTTGGTTTCGTAACTGTAATGTGGACAATTATTGGCCGTTGTTTGTTTAATGATTTTTGAGTTATTTCTGAGTAAATCATTAATCTGTGGAATTCTTTGTCTTATGAAGAAATACCGAGCTAATTAATGGAGTCCAGCGATGGAAAGGTATTCCCCCATGGGCAGCAATTTCTTTTCAACAATACATCTAATTGAACTGTGTGATTGGATTGAATGTAGCCTCATTGAAGCCCGATTGGGATTGAAATAAAGTGGTTCATTTCAAATTGATTGCCATTTGAAAGTAGGTTGTACAAACGAATGGTGCCATTTCACGCCGAAAAATGCCCTTGCCAAAATTAAGAAAAACGCACCTTTCTCCACCTCATTTCAAATTTTAAATTCCAGTTTGAGAGCATCATATTCTCAGAATGCCACCTACCCTTCTACTCTATAATTAAGGAGACTGCAAATGGAAATGGACCACAGCGACTGGGAGCCTTCAATACCAAAGAGCTTCCACCAGGCATAGCAGAAATCCGTACAAATGCAGGTGAAAATGTTGCAGGCTCTGTTCGAAGGATTGTGCAGATTTTGGATTTCTAAAAGATCAATATGTTGAAGTTATTGACGAAAATAAATTTCTCCGTAAAGACCATACAGTTTGGAATATATGTTCCTCTCCTGGCATCAGGTGAATATTATTTTCAAACCTACGGCTGCCAATAGCTATGCCTTAGACCATAAACTGCTTTCGAATGGCATAGCAAATCGTATACGAAAACCCTTTCTGATGGAATATACTCCGTAAAAAAAGCGTAGGCTGTCAAATCATCGCCCTTCATAATCTGTAAAGAAATTTAAAGGGTCGATAGAGACTGATTCTGAATTACAACATTATATCGCTACATAATGCAAAGTTAGTGTACCTATGTGATGACCACCAAACTGCTCGGTAAGCAGTGCGCCTTAAATGATCGAAATGACGAAAGGACGCGCTTTTTCAAAAACAGTCGATGGTCCATACGCCTTAAATCGTCACAGGTACAGTCGGTCTTGAAATTAATAAAGATTTTTAGTTCAAATTCAGTATTAGTACATATTTTTAAGAACAAACAAAATAATATAGATTTCGAAAAACTCCCGACAGAGGGAATCTGCGTCAGATCATCCGGAGAAGATATATATGTAAGTTTTCTGAAATTTTCCAAAAAGCTACCATTATACGTGAGAACCTTTAAAACCAAAAAACAGATTCATCGTGTCCTTATTATCTTATAGAGTAGAATCAAAAGGACCTCCTTTATTTTAGTAAAAAGCACAAAGAGACAAAGAGTTTGACGCTTTTGACCCGACGTATCTGAACCAAAGCAGTTGGCTTTTGGGGGTTTCTTCATAAGATCGAGAGTTGCGCAAGGCTTACTAAAGCACTAAAGTTCCTGCAATGTAAATGACTGTTTGACTTGGCTCTCGCATTCTAGAAATGGCTTAATTCTTTTATCTTTTTAACTTCTGTCTCCCCACACCAATGTTGTAGCAAAAGCGCCAGGAATATGTTGGGGCAGTATGTTGGGTGATAGTCTTTTTAGCAGAGGACTTTCTGAAGAGAAACTTTTTTATTATTCTGTATAGAGTTGGCCTTTCGCATTAACCTTGACCTAAACGTAGCATGCGATAGCAACTTTCACGAAGAGCTGCAGGGGAGATGGAAAACAATTTTAAGGCCATCCTAGCTTATCCATAAAAGCACAGGCATTGGAATTAATTTTGACCTGGTTTTTGGACATTGGCTTCTATGCAAGCACGAAGGTATATTGCCGCGCAAGATAGACCACCCACTTCTGTGAATGTGAAGATCGGTGTAGAAACAATCACTTCGGATGGTACTACATACTTCGACGATTTATTATTATTATTATTATTATTTATTAACCAAATAAACAAAAAATGTACCAGGTTAATCTTAAAAAAACAGCATAAGCTGGAGGGCTTACGGCTGGGAATTCGACGATTTAAAAGATGATGGTTTCCCAAACGAAATCAAGACCATATTTAGTTCTGTAGGTCAAATAGGAACAGGTTCTAAGTGTCAAGGTTCCATAGTAATGGTGATGGGAGGCTTAAAACCAAAGAAAAAAAAAACATTTCCGACATTGTAAAAGAACAATGCGATAGTGCGAAAGGACTATGTACCTTGCCTTTAAATAGACAGCGGTTTTGCGAAATTTCAGAAAAGAAAATTAGTTTTGAAAAAAAAAAACAAAAGAGTTGATGTTACAACTGCGGTTTCGTTGAATCATTTAATATTTATATCAGACTGACGAGTCCTCATCCGGTTTAACTGAACGCTATTTTTCAGCAAAATCGCGTAAAAAATATAATTCTTCTACTGAAAAATCCACCACTTCCCGACGAGCGAGAAATCTCAAAATAGCAGCAAAAATCTCCCCAGACTCCGAAAGTTGCAGTTCTGGCTTGTTTACCCCCCTTGCGTATACCTCCAAGTGTCTTTGGTTACTGCCCTTTTCGTTATCTGTACAGCGTGATGTTTCAATCGATTTGATAGCCAGATAAAACATATTCCAATATACAAGAAAAAAATGTATAGTGCATTGCATTTGACTGTGATTTTCGCCATTTTCATTTCTCACCCTGAAACTACAATTCAACTTCAATGGCTTCCCAATTATGACTACAATTGAAATGGCCATACTCTTCCTGCATCCGTGCACATGTTCTATCCGCCTCAGGGGCTGTCCCTATATTACCTCAAGAAAGAAAGATGTGAACAAAAATAATCTCCTTTCAAGTGGAAGGAGAAACAAACTTTTCCTTTAATAACCTTCATTCACAGTCGACAGAGTTTTCCTTCATAGAAATGTCACTTCAATTCCAAATCCTCTGAGAAAAATTATCCCACTCATGGTGTGGATGGATCAAAAAATGGAAAAAAATGACAAATAATACTGAGAGTGAAAGAAATTCACGCACAAATACTCGTACAGCAGCCATCAACAGTGGGAAATAAGGTAGCTAGAAAAAAAGCACACACATAAATATATAGATGAGGGCAAAACATGAAAATGTGCCTTGAGAAAAACAGGGAAACGTGCTATAAAAATATGCGGGGAACAATAACAAGGGGAATGGTGAGTGTAGAGGCCCAACCGTGCACACATGAAAAGGGTGTGTGTCCTAAGAGCAAACGAACACCGCGCCGTCAGCGAAGGACTAACTATGCTCGTTCTAACAGTGCTGTCGTTTTGGCAAACGGAGGGTGAAGTCAGCCTGTCGTAGAAATGTCGTCTTTGCATCCTTTTGGACGCCAGCGTAGATTCTATTCCCATATACCCCCGATGGAAAAAAGGAAACAAACTTATACTTTCGATTACACTCTACTGAAGCGGACAAGTGATGATGGCTGAACTGTGAGTGGGATCGTTGAATGCAGCACTTTACAAGTTTTGGGTATCTTAGTGCAGAAACAAGGATCCCTACCTAGTTTACTGTCATACAGGTCATATTGAGTTTGAAATGTTGCTAAGCTATTCAAAGAATATTTTTGTCCAATTCGGCGCGGATCTCATAGTTACGTGGACTTCCGCGTTCCGCCCGAAATTCATAGTTTGGAGTTCGAGTCCGCATACAGCAATTCCCACTTCATAAATTGAGTCGCTTCCATTTTTTTGCGGGCCCTTCATATTGTTGACGCTGTTCGTGCTTACCATCGCCAACAACCATCGCCTGATAGTGACCAAAACCTTTGAAGGCATGGTCTAAGCAAAAGCCAAACAAAAAAAATATGCCCCTGTGAGCTATTTACAGACACCGACTGCATCACGCACGTGTTCATAAATCGGATTTGTCGTTACACCGACCGAAGACAATTTCCGACTTTAGTAGCGCGAATCTCATTCATTGACAGTTGTAGTCTTCAACAGCTTTCCCCTCTCAGCTCTGGCAAAGCATAAATAGCAAATTGTTTCTAAGTTCGTGGGTCTGTTCAAAAATGTCTACATAAGCCTTCCTGTGACTAACGGCAGCAGCACATTTTCCCACATGCTTGTGTAAAAAAGTGAAAACTCTTATCAACTTCACCGATTCACGCGAGTATTTTCGCCTCTTTGTATACATTTTCACAGTCGCCATCCCCATAGTCAGTGTGCTCAGTGGTTTAGATTTGATACAGTATTCCTACCGTTGAATATATGTGCAAGCGGCATATGTATGTATTTGTATGTCACTAAAAGGATATACGCTTGTTGGCAAAGTGAATTGAAGAACTATACCATGGCACAGAGCAGCGCGGCACATTGAAAAGTCTGCATTCTGCAATTTGATTAATGATCGCACGTCAATTCCTCGAGATACGTACTATACGTATACGTACGGACGTGTGTTTTTTATTCTGTTTCTTTCTTCGGGTATACATATATATATATATTTTTCCATTATTCCTCTCTGAATAAGTACACATTATACGAATCTATTTACACAGCTCCGTATGTATATATTCTGGTACATATAGCTGCACATATAGAAAATGTGTTTGTTCACCCTACATAGGGGTTTTCAACAGCACCGCGTGAATAACAAAAACGAAAGGAAGCTTCAAAGACAGCTCCCTCAGTTGTTAAGAAGGAATCATTTCGCATAATTCCACTATGATGTAGCAAAGCCCAGCGTGGCGAAGGGGGGAGTCTTGACATGCTCACTGGATTCGTGTATAAATCTGTTTGTGGATTCCGCACGTCCACCCGCACCAGAATTGCTTTCGGTCGTGTGGATACCTATTGTGTAGGTGCACAGAGGAGAAAGAAGTGAATGGTACCTAGCTGCGCTAGGTTGATATCAAATCTGCATCACTTTGATGAGCTTAATGAAGATACCATTGCATTTGGATATCATTTTACTTGAACATTTTACCTGAGACTTAAGTACGCTTCAGTAGAGTATAGATACTGTAGATTGGCGGTGGCAATTTGTTTGACAAAAAAGTAGATTTCTTTCCCTAATCTGCCTTCTATCTGAAACTGGTACTTCAGGTAGGTACTTAAGCTCACTTGAAGCGTTGTAAAGTTACTCCATTTGGAAATGATATTTTTTGTTAAGTCAACTTCGAAAACGTTTAGTGAGACTCTATCATTCTACAGCATTTTGCGAAGATATATCATCTAACTTCTTGTTTGTAGATTCTTATCTGGGAAACATAAGAAGTACCTACCTACCAAATCGCACAAAAATGCTTCACACAGAAGAGAGAAAAACTTTGTAAAATGTAATAGCCTGGCATTTACGCAGGATCAAACATTCTTAAGTTGTTTGTCATTAGATTTCAGTCAGATGTTTAAGAAGAGTCTTAGAAAATGCTGAATGTTAAAAACAAAAATTAAAAAAAAAAATAAAAAAAAACACACGCGCTTTCCCAATTTTGGTCGCGCAAGTTTAAAGTTCGTGTCTGCGGTAAAATTTATTGTAGTCAGCATTTTTCTACACATTAGCTGGCGCCCCGTTCAATCTGGATGATTTAAAGCAGAATACTGTCCACCCTACAATAGCAGTTAATGAGATATAGGACGATAGTTGTTTATACTGCTGTTTTAAAAGATTGCGAAAAAATACCAAGTTTGAGACTTTTGTTAAAAATAAGACACAAAAGGTATATCCATTAGAAACATAAAAACTAATTTGTTTTAGCAAAGAGCTTGACATATTGTCAAAGGAAGAAGATTTAGATGTTTTGCAGGAGAACAAACTATTTTATGGATCTTTATAGAAGTAAAAAGCTTGCAGAGAAAACTCGATAACAGAATCTAGTTTTTATTATAGTTGTGTTCTGAAAACAACTAATTTTACAAATAAATAAGCAACTTCGACCGACTCGGAAATAGGTGAAATGTTGATATTTAAGACAAAAATTCGTTCGGCTGCTATTCTGTTAAAAATCTGGAAATATAGACTTGAAGTTTGTTAAGAAAAAAATCAAAAGCGATTGACGGATTGGGAAGACATCTTCCCAGAATTCAATATTCAAACTGTCTCGAAGGGTAGGTATTGACATCCACTTCCGAAACTCATCACATCGGATCGATTTGTTCTAGTAACATTAAAATTAAGCTGAATGCTGTGATCTGTTAAGTTTTAGTCAAGCACCGCCTAAAGTTGCATTTTCACCCTTTTTTTCTCTCTATCCCAGACCACTATTTTAAAATTGTCAGGTTTGCCCCCCTTTTCTTTATATCCCGTTGATACTTTACCCCATTTTACAAAAACAATCACATTTTTCTATGAGACACGAAATGTTTCATAATAAATACTTCACGAAACTAGTTTACAATTAATTACCTATTTAGCCATAGCTTAGTGGTTAGTGTGTTGGACTACTAAGCGAGGGGCTCAGGTTCGAATCCCGCAAAAATCCAAATTCCAACTCAGGGTTTTTTTTTCATTGCGGCAATTCTCGCGAACGTCTGACAAACATCCGAGAGTATAACTGTCTTGAAAGAGCTTCTCAATTAGCCGTTTGGAATCGGCATAAAATTGTAGATCCCTTCCATTCGTTCCAAAAATGAAATCGCACACAAAACGAATGGTTGTGAGAAGCTAGGCCTAGGGTCGCTACGGACCTGTTGCGCCAAAACTTATTATATTATTATTATTAGCCATAGCTTCCCTGTCCAAGGAAAAATGTTTTTCTGTCTTATATTGTGTATTGCCCCTTTTTGAATATAAATACACTTATTTTGAGATGAGGTTAAAGCCGACATAAAATGGTCGACTTCATTTGAATACGACACAATATTAATATTAAAGTCACCAAGCAACACAAGATTGGAGTTCCAAACCAAACAAGACTACAGCACCGGGTGACCTGCCCTCCGATATATTGCAGTGGATAAGATAACCTGATGGATGACAAAACAAACTCGGGACACATAAAAGAACAATAATTGTCTATGATTTTATTTGGCCCTCACCAAAGCGTTTTTGGATCCAGTAAGTCCAAATTCGATCTACTTAACTAAGACAGAGCACAGGTAAAGTCGTTATCAATTGAAATTCCTGATATGGCAGCATTTTTAACGAGCTCCTACAGCAAATACTTTCGCATACCTCTGTAAAATAATAAGAGCAGTTCCATCCATATCTAGTCGTGCGTCACCCTTAATCTTGATTAAAGCATATAAATAAAGTGCACGACTGGGTCGAACGAAACTTTCTCGATACTAGATAAAGGAAAACAGAATCCACTTTTGGACAACAAAAGTTCCAAATAACAACATAAGTTTTTAAAAGTTGAAGCTCTCAGTAACAGGCAACTGTCGCAAGTTCTGGCTAGAGAGTTACAAGCGCCTACTGTACTATTTTATAAGGTATTACACCTCACAAGATTTTTGAGTGTAGGGCAAGCGTTTCTGTTTTTGAGCTAGGGTGTATTCTGAATTTTTACTGGAATATGATTAAGGTTTTCAATGATTCGATAGACCGATATCTTTAGATATACCTTTAGGTAAGAATTCAGGAATTTGGGAATTTACATTAGGAGTTATAAATTGAATATCCGGCATTATTTTAAGATGCATGTTCAATATTGTTGAAAAAAGAAGAAGTGGGTTGTATTTGCAAAAAGTAAGTTTTACGTAGTTATGGGGCCTGTTACGAAAATATACCGTAAATGTGTTAAAATACATAGACCGTGATATCGTGATATAGATTTTTTTGAGGAATAATTAAAAAACTTACGTCTTCGAATTTTTTGAGGAAAACTAAGTACGGGATCTTATTTAGAATACTTATGTTATCTTTTGTATGAACTTTGGTCAAAATCGTTAGATCGGTTTTTGTAAGATTGTGCTGACAAAACAGTAGCAAATATTGCAATGTTTAGTTTAAAAAATACTAGGTATTGCTTAACTATTTAGCTGAAAACCGATTATAAGTCATTGTTCGGGATGTAAGCATTACTTCGGTTTTAAAGTTTTATCGAAATCGAAGATGGGATTTTCGAGATATGAGCAGTTTTTTAAATGAGCGTTTTCGGTAATTCCAATTGAAAATTAAGGACCCAATAATTTTGAAAACATCAATTTGACTATAAGTTTCCATTTTGGGTTAAATCGTTATTACCGTTTGTCAAGTAAACTAAAAAAATTTATTTAAATTATGACTATTTTCAAAAGTCCATGGTACGATGACATAGAGAAAAACGGACTTTGGTTTTAAGCTGTGAATGATCCCATTACCTTAGAAATTAATTTTTGTTAAAATCGTATGGACCGTTTTCGATAAATGTATGTCGAAATTTCAAAGTACCTATGTACTGTATTCGAATTTTTAGCCAAAACCTGGGTATATATAGTCATGATAACCTCACCCACTTAAGCTTAAATAGAAATTTTAGTTGAAATTGTTAGAGCCGTTTTCGATCAAATCAAAGTGGTACGAAAATTTTATATAGGAAGTAGGTACTATTCATTTTGAGGTTACCTTGCGAAAAAAACAACGCCACCGAACTGTAAGACCACGAACTCCAAATCAGTTTGAACGAAATCCGGGCAGAAATTTAGGTTGTATTTCTGTGGAAGGACGGACAGACAGACAAACAGACGGACATACAGGGCAGAATTTCGCGACCCACTGTTTTGAGTTCCTCAATCACCGTAATGCCGTAATTGATTAACATCTCGAGTTCGAAGTTTTGTACGAAAACAATATCTTTCTCTTACTACGTAATGGAGAAAGTTAAAAAAAACAGATTCAAAATGTTCAGCAAAATAGTTACAAACAACTAAGAGATCGACTGTTGATATGCCATCGCGACGCATTAGATTAGGAAAGCCATTTGACTATTAGATCTTAAAGCGTATTCAACAAATAATAAATACTGATTATAAAGGAATTTATTTAGAGTTCAAATTTTTTTTTCCAATATTCGATATTGCTTGTATAGATCTTTTAACAAACATCTGAGTATATGGGATTTTTGTTTAAATAAATAATTCCATCGATAAATTTTTTTGCTAAAGTTGTTACTTTCGTTTCCGAAAAACGAAATGCTTTAAAAAGTACCCGCCGTTGTACGCAAATCTACTAAAAAATGTGCATCTGCAAGCACATGACTTCAAAACGAGAAGGTACGAGCTTATGTTTAATGCAATTTTTACGGTAGGTATGCAGAATTTGAATAAAAAATGACCTCTTCATTCAGTAACTATTTAAAACTTATATCCAAAATAATAACTCTTTTGACTTGAGGTCTACAATGAAAATTTTCATAATGCAAAGTGCCCTAATACTTGACCAGACTTGAAGATACCTATTTCCCGTAACTGGTCTTTTATATCATTTTTCAAATTGATGTAATAACAACTATGATGGATTTTATCGTAATTTTATTTATATTTAGCTGTAGGAACGTTTTATATATTTACTTAAACGCTAATTATTGACATAGCTACAAAATTGAAGGCGATCACATTGTACATTAAACAAAAAATGTACGCATTACGCATATATTTAAAATTGAGTGAGAGCAATGAAATGAAAAATATAAAAACAGTGTCAACAGTTGCAATAAAGTATTATATCAGCCTCGAAAGCGCAAAATCTATTTTTCTATTTCTTTTCTAAGTTCGCTTATTTTTATTAATGGTTTTGAAAAAAATTTACTTTGAAAATTAAATTTTAGTTGTTTTATGCGGATTTTTTTTTTATATTTTGAGCTTGGACAGTAAATTTTGTTCCAGTATTTACTGTCTCAATTATTTTGAGTTCTTATTTGAACATTAAAAACCAAATTGTTGGAAGACACAAGTTTTTGAGTAAATTCAGAGTTTTTTTTTTTGTATTTATTTTTTAATTATTTTCTTTTTTTAAATAAAAATGTATTATTAAATAAATTTTTGGATCCATTGCAGAAACTAATGAAGACAATTTGCACGTACTTAACCTCGCACCCAAATCCAACAGTGACCTCAAGCAAGGCTTGCATAATGACAGCAAAGCCCCAAACAAATCTCAATTATCGTACTCGTGGCCTTATCTTAGCACCGCCAAGCGATAATGGCGATTCCGTCTGTTTCAATTAGAAGCCTCATATAGGCTTTATAAAAAAGCGATCACCTGAATCTCGCCCAGAAAAAAACGCTCTTATTTGTCAACACAATACAATACAGCTCTACTGAACTCGGAATATTTCAAGCTAGCAGTATTGGATTTAGATGTTATGCGTTTAAACTTAAAAATATACCTTCATCTTGTGGTCAATTCGATTCGAAGTCGAAAGATCGGCGCTCGTTGCCAGGAGGTATTGTACACATTTTCTATATTTCCAAAACGGTCTTAAGGCTTTCTATGAGATCTTATGTTTATTTCAAACACGGACTGTATTGAAAAGTAATCCGATTCTGACGAAAGACCAAATTTGGAGAAGTAATCCCTATAACGACACTGACTTTGTAGCCTTCTTAGATATACCTATATCCAAATGAGTGTAAATATAAATTTTCATTGAAAGTCCTTCTTCGAGCAAATCGTATTATTACCAAAAGAAAAATGCTATCAATATTTCAATATTAGAATGGAAACTGTGACTAAGTAGACCACATGCACACCATCATCGAAATAATTGGTTATTATTCCGAGTTCCAAGTCTTGTAAAAAATATAAATCGCTCTTCCGCTACATAAATAGACAAGAGAGTCTAAAAAATAAAACGCCCGCTAGCATATCTACTTCCAATCGAACAAAGGAGTAACCATTCGATTTTGTGCAACACAAAACCATCCAACTAACCAACCATTTTGAAGAGCATCATCATTGTCTTTCGCTATGGCCAAGGTCTCCTCATCTTCAGCTAAACCATGTCAAATTGCTACATGTGTATATGTGCGTATGTTTCGAACGAAACAAAAAGAACCACCGAACGTCTCGCCCAAAGCCGGTCGACTATTTTGCTCGATGCGGCTTTTGTTTCTCACAAAAGACCAAAAACAAATCGAAGCCAACCATTTTCCATTATGGGACGACGACGGGCAAAATACGAAAAAAAAAAAACTAAAAAAATAAATTCGGGTGAGAACATCTTGAAAACCTGTCAGCATTTTGATGAAGGTTTTTAAAGCCGACACCTTCCACACCACCCCTGTGAACAGCGAGTGTGTGCTATATAAATGTGGATGGAGATTTTAAATACCTTTCAAATACACGCACACGCAAATGGAAATGGAAATGAAACTTGGTAGTTGGTAGTTGGTAGTGATCTCAAATTCAAATAAATCCAGACAAAATGGCTGTAGCTTTGAAAACAGAATAAAAGAGATTACGCTGTCGGAATACCATATAGCTGTAGGTAGCCTGATGAGGAATGTTTGAAGGGGAAAACAATGGAATCTCTGTTGTAAGGGAGACAACCCCATTCGGCTGTCTCTGCCTCTATTCATTCATCAAGAATCAGAATGGAGAGGGTGTCCTCCTGGCCCACTGTACATATATTAGCAATGCATTCGGATTCATTTCGTGTCCGCATGAAACAAATGGACTTTGGTCAAGTTGAAGGGGCTGGGCGGATTAGCTGAGATCCTTTTAATTACTCCAAACATCAGCACTTTGTCACACATTTTCTACCCTCGAAGTGGGGCCATAAACTTGGTACGTGTTCGGTCTCTGAGCACGCATCCCTTGCCTTTCTCGGTCGTGTGTCCTTCAATGAAGTTCAAATCAATTGTTGGCCACCGAAATGTTAATGGATGCTATGAGTTTGAGTGAATGGCTAATTAATCCTCACAGGAGCCGTATACACTTTATAAAGGGCTACAATAATTATGGTATTCAAGTCGTAATGTGGTGATAATTAGAAAGACGGTACACCTAGTGCTAAGTATTTTAGTTCCATTGTTTCTTCTCTTAGTTATTCATGATAATTGAATTTCTTTTCATCTCTTTTTTTTTTGTACTTAACTGTGAGGGATGGCACTTTACGTTAATGTGTGACCCACATTTTGGGAGAGGGGACAGGTAATTATTTTCAATGCACTTACTTAGCTATCATAGCTATCACTTAAGTCTCTAGATACTACCAATGTAGGTACCTACATTAAAAGGGTGGTCCGTCTTCCAAAATTTGAAGGATCGAAAATTAGAGGAGATCGTTTTTGCAGTAACAAAGCTTTGGGATGACATTCCACCAGAAATGCTGCAAAGACTCTTCGCAACAATTTCAAGACAATTATAGAATGTTTTTTAAGCTAAATATATGTATGTATATAAAACAATTTTATTTGTTATTTTATAATATACTAGCTTAACCCCCGCCGGTTTCGAAAAGCAAGAAAATTTATTCCAATAATTTAAATAAAATTAAAACATTTATTCCAATGTTTTTTACCATCGCTTATTGTATACACAAATAATGCAAATGGTTTTCCGAACGCACATTTGAAAAGATTGTCCTTGCGACTTGCTGAACACACCAAGTTTCCGTTCGTTAATTCATTAAGCTGGGTTTTCTGAGCGAAGTTTTTCATGCATACATATCCTAGCATTTAAGTCATTAGAAGTTAAGTTGTAAAAAGCAATGGAGCAATAAAGTCAACAATCAAAAAATGTTCCGTTTTTCTAAATGAAAATAGCAAAAAGTCTTTTGGTGATTAAAGTTATTGTGGTACAACATGAATACCACAGGGCTAACGGGGAATGCAAGTCGAATAGGGAATTGAAGACGCTTAAATTGGAATGGCACATCAGATGGAATCATTGGTATGCGAGGAATCAAAACTCGTTCGCCTTTGAATTTTCCATTCGAAATTGTCGCATCTTTAAATGTTCTCTTATTTCGCCAGGTAACATTACACAGTTTTGAATGGTGGATAAGCATAATAAACGGTACTTCAATTTTTAGCTGAGTACGTGTGGTGGTGTAGGCGCAGTGGCCTAGTGGTTATGGTAAGTGTGTTGGACTACTAAGCGAAGGGTCCCAGGTTCGAGTCCCGCAAAAACCCAAATTCCAACTCAGGGTTTTTTTCACTGCACTATCATCTCTCGCGAACGTCTGACAAACATCGGAGAATATAACTGTCTTGAAAGAGCTTCTCAATTAGCCGTTTGGAATCGGCATAAAATTGTAGATCCCTTCCTTTTGTTCCAAAAATTAAAAAACTCACACAAAACGAATGGTTGCGAAAGGCCTAGGGTCCCTACAGACCTGTTGCGCCAACTATTATTATAACGTGTGGTTGTCAAGTGCGTTAAGGAATTCTGTTGGGTGTCCACTGATTTGGTATTTCTTTTAAAATATAGCCTCATTAAGATCATTGACATCTTTGTTCTCTCCGGGCAATATTACGCGCTCGCTTAACCAAGCATGATTTTTGTACTGATGTTTTTTTTTTTTTTTTTTTTTTTTTATAATAAACACGCGCTAAAGAGGTTATGACTACTCTTATGGTGTAGTTTGAAGTACACAGCGCGGGCGTTAAGGAAATTGGGATAGAGAAGATAGGAGATTCCGATGCACATTGGTTTTAAATGTCTGCAAATTGAACCGAGGGGGAAAGACAGAGCCGGGCAAGGCGTTCCACATTCGCGTGGTACGGCTTATGAAGGAATCTCTATATTTCATAGTACGACCGAAAATAGGCTGAAGGGTAAACTGATGGGCATTCCTGGCTTGGCGAGTATTGCGGTTGAATTGTTGAAGGGGTGGAATGCAGCTGGCGATTTCGCTTGAGCACTGTTTGTAGAAATAGCGATAAAACAATGAAAGACATGTTACATTTCTGCGATGTTCGAGCGAATTTATAGAATTCGCTATATTTGTGTCTCCAATGAGTTTTAAAGCACGATTCTGTATCCTATCCAGCAGGTGCAGTGAGGTTTTGGGCGCACCAGACCAGATATGAGAGTTATACTCAAGTTTGGGGCGAATGAACGCTTTGTATATGGTAGCCAGATCAGAAGGGGTAAAATATTTCTTGCACCTTTTAAGGAAACCTAGACATTTCGCAGCGTTCTTGGCGACTTCATGTATGTGGTCATTCCAACGAAGTTTGTCATGGACACACATACCGAGAATGGAAAGTCTTTCGGTTTCGGCGATGCAAGTGCCATTCATGGATAATGGCTGAGGATTCTGGTTTCGCTTTAATGACAACAGACAGCATTGTGTTTTGGAAGCATTAAATTCCACTCTATTGGCTAAACCCCATTTTATAATGCTGTCGAGATCGGAATTTAATGAGCTTAACATACGTTGCCGTTCCAGTTCTACGGCCGAAGAGCAGGGACGTGAGTCCTGGAATGAATATGAGAAGCTGAGGGTGCTGTCATCGGCGAAGGAGTGGATTGGATTAGAGGTTGCAGACAGGAGATCATTTATGAAAATGAGAAAGAGAGTCGGAGACAAAACGGAGCCTTGGGGAACACCAGCGTTTATATGGTGAATTTCAGACTTGAAGCCATCCAATACAACTTGAATTGAACGGCCAGAGAGGTAGTTTCTAATCCATTGAAGAAGAGACGCATCGATCCCATATGCACGCATTTTCGACAAAAGAGCTTGGTGCCAAACTCTGTCAAATGCCTTTGAAATATCAAGCGCAACAATCTTCGTTTCACCAGAGTGATGTAGAGATTGGTTCCACTTTTCGGTGAGATAAGCCATCAAATCACCAGTGGATCTGTTGCCACGAAAACCGTACTGCCGGTCATTAATGAGTTTTCGTGATTCAAGATATTTCATGAGCTGACGATTTATCAGCGTTTCCATGACCTTAGAAAGAATGGATGTAAGTGCTATGGGTCGGTAGTTGGTGGGAGAAGAAGATTCGCCTTTTTTGGGGACGGGCTGGACAAATGCTGTTTTCCACCTTCTCGGGAAGAGTCCAGAAGAATAGGACAGATGGAAAAGCTTACGCAGTGGTTTTGCCAGCGTGGAAGAACACCTCTTCAGAACAATTGGGGAAATACAATCTGGACCAGCGGATTTATTTATGTTGAGATCATTAAGTACTCTTGCCACTGTACGAGTGCGAAAATGGATTTGTCCCATGGTGTATTCGACGCTCTCAAGTACAGGTAGAGGCAAAGCGCAATCTGGGAGCATTGAGCTGGCTGCAAAATGTGCAGCAAGCAGATTCGCTTTGTCTAAAGAGTTGACAGCTGGAATGTCATTGTAAATGAGCGTTGGGATCGAAGATGAGACCGAATTCTTTATATTTTTTACAAAAGACCAAAAGTTTTTACTACCCTTGGGACATTGTAGTATTTTTTGCCTCAACTTTTGGTCGTACGAGAATTTAACACGCTTGATAGTGATATTGCTGTCATTTCTGGCTCGCTTGAACTTTTTTCGGTTTTCCTCAGATGGGTTGGCCTTATATGACCGAAAACTTAACTCCTTTTGTCTGATAGCCTCTTTACAGCTCGAGTCGTACCACGCATTTTCTTTCGGTATGATACTCTTTATCCTGTTAGGAATAAAGGATTTCATACCTAAGGTGATAATACTGGACACCATATCAGCGGCGGCATCCACGTCGTTATCGAGGAAGCATAACGACCAGTTAAAACTCTTAAAGAAGCTGTTAAGTCCGCTCCAGTTGGCTTTCTCGTATTGCCATACGGTTCTTTTCGGAGATTTTTCTTTAACTGTGTGGTTGGAGTACGAGAAATTAGCTGATATGATGCAGTGGTCCGACGAGCCTAAAGGCGATAATACTTCTAGAGAGTATTTATCAGGGTGGGAGGTAAGAAACAAGTCCAGAGTGTTGGCATTCTGACCGTCAATATCTGGTACGCGTGTTGGCTCATTTACAAGCTGGGTTAATTGATTTACCTCAGCGAAGATCTGAACATAAATTCCTTCGGGTGTTGTCTGTCCAGTATGTCGAAGCCAGTTAGAATTGTGTATATTGAAATCGCCCGCAATGACAATTTCAGTATTAGGATACAGGGAGACAATTCTTGTAATGGAGTCAGACAGCGCATCAAACTCGTTAAAAGTCGAGTTGCTATCTAGATTAGGGCTTCTGTAGATAAAACAATAGTGAATGATTTGCCTACGGATGTGGAATTTCAGCCATATGAAATTAAATTCCGAATTGGAACATTGGCCATAAGAACCTGGAGTTTGGTAGGCAATATCATCACGTACGTAGATGGCGAGACCGCGGTGAAGAAAGAATAAAGGCACTAAACGATACCCAGGTAGATCAAACTCCGATTTATCAGAATTTACACCCACCTGAGTCTCGCTCAGCGCCAAAACAGCTGGTTTATATTTAGCAACGTGGACGTACACCGAGAAGAGATTCGATCGTAGCCCACGAATGTTGCACATGTCAACCCTAAAATTCCCCATCAATACAAAAAGCAGACACCAAAAAACACAACTCCGACGCTTCTAAGCAGGGCTGTGAAGTGAAAATCCAATGCTAGATTCTCAAATCAAACTGTCATAGGTGTTATGCCCGTATGACAATTTGCTTTGGTCCACCAACAAAAACTTTCACACACAACCCGCTATCCGCCAGATGTTGCTCTCACCCACTCATTGCAATTGCCGTATGTACAACAGTACAAGCACAATCGCTTGTACGTTGGCGGCCGGCGATTGCAAAGACCAAGAAAGTGCAACAGCAAACGAGTTGGAATGGGGGAGGAGGGAATCGCCCACGCTAATGGTTTTTTTTTTTCCTCTTTTTTTTTTCTTTTCCACAACACTTCACTGGCACTGCACTCAGAATGGATTTGCGCGGCAGAAGATCAGTGTTATGATCTTCGCTTTTTTTTTGTTGGTTTTTTTTGTTTTTGGGTGTTGTTTGCGCGACGAGTGGTACGGGGAGATGCGGGGAGAATGCTACGGCTGCACACACGTGTGTTCGCGACGGGTTGCAGTTCGGAACTGATGTGCTATGTTTGGGAGCACGCTAAAAATTAGTTCTTCTCTTGATTTAGTGATACGACAGAAATCGTATCATTCAATTATTCCTGTAGACGGGCATTGCACCATTCGCAATATTTTGCAACTGAATAAGCTTACGTTTGTTTTTATTGTGAGTCTGAGTATTCTTAAATTTTTATAAAGAATTGAAGATTTTAAGCATGCGTTAATTTCATCAGCAGCAGTCGACCTAGGAATGAGTGGTCTCCTTTGTCTGAAGTCTCCAGCTAACAGTATCAATTACCACTAAAAAAAAATTCTTTATTTTTTGGTTTTTAAAATTTGTAAATATTTTTCTCATTTTTTATATTATACCGGCATTTAACAAAAAAATCTACTAAATAGGTGGAAAATTACGGTCGACAGAGGGAAACTTTTCGCCACCTTGTTTTATATACTTACGAGTATATAGAGATTTTAAAATATATTTTTTAAATTATAGATTTATTTGTCAAAATAATCATGGCAAAATAAAAAGTTAATTTTATTAATTTTAATAAATTTAAACTAAAGCATTAAAGAAATAAAAATGCCATATGTTGACCTGGGTATTAATTATTTTTCATTTCTCTCTAAAATTCATAAAATTCAACTTTCAGTTTTGTCAAAATACTTCTGCCGATGAGTGTACCCACTTACACCTCTGTCGACTTTATTGATAGAAAAAGTTGGCGAAGTCAGAGTATTCCCGGCTTCGCTTAAGGCTTTGTAAACCTGTATATCTACCCAGTTTCGGAATACCTCTGCATTAGAAAGCTGACTCTGGTCTGGGTCCCAAATAACACTTTGACTGCGGAAAATAAGTTCTCCCATGAGATTCTCAAGCAAGGCTAAGTGGTAGTTTTTTTTAGTATCAATAAGGTGCTCCTGCGTCCTTGGTATGGGCCTTCATTCACGATTAAGTGCCTGACGAATGAAATTCTATCTGGCGGTCTTATGGGATGCTTGCAAGACATCTAGGTGGCCTACATGAAACCACTGTCCGACACGCTTACTTTGGGAATACTTCGGATTATTGCCTTTGCTATTATTGTCCTACCATTGCTTAGGTCAGGTGGCTGATCTTCTGTGCTGATGTGGGGAGTGAAGATATTTTTACAAAATATATGCTTTTCACACCGAGTCCAAAACCGGGTTTTCGCGAAAACTCTCGAAAACTTCTACAAAAACAGAAGTTTTCCCATACATATTTCAGTTTTCAAAACGAGTCGTTTAATGTCTAATTTTTCAATTTTCTATCCATGCTTGTTTTAGTATATCCTGAATCTGGTAATGAGTGCTGATACTGAAAGCCTATCTTCGCTGAGGTGCATTCAGGGCGTCCAGTTAACTCGGTCCTTCTAAGAGTACATACAATGGACCAGTTGCGTTCAAATGCTCCACCAGTGGAGTGTTTCCTAAGCCGCCGAGGAAATATTATTACCTCTTGGTCTATTTTTTTAAGAAATACTTAGCCATCATGCAAAACAAACCGCCAAATGTAACGATATCCCTTCATGTTTGCCGACATTTCACTCACGTCGTGTCCAATAGCATACTTTGGTTTCACTTTTAATAATTCTCGTTGTCGTTGTAGGTCTAGGTACTACGAGTATCATATAAATATTTTCATTTTTGTTAGCCATGTCTGACAAATTATACAAACTCCTCAGAATACGGTTGTTAATACATCCGCTTTGATCTAATGGAACATCTCGTACGGCCCGTATTTAACCGACGCTGAGGTCGACACAGTCAAGTATTACACCACAGCCGACAATGATTCATCAAAAAGTGCGCGCAACCAGCAACAAACAGGTTGTGAAGTTATCAATGGGTCGGATCAGGTGGTCTACTGGTAAGCAACCAGTGCGTCGTAGAAGACATAGATGACCATCTCGCATCTCGATACTCGTTATCCGTCGCGTTTGTGGTGTTAAAGTATTTGCGTTCGGTGTAATTAGGACAAGTGATAGGCAATTTTGTGATGGAGAGATTTCCTGTTTTCGGAGAATGTGTGTATCGATTGACAGTTGACGAGTTCAGTTGGCATGTAGCATCCTTATGAAAAGGTGAGATATGGGAGAAACAAATTTGTACAGATGCATTACCACATTGGAGCGAAACGCAATTTTTCAGTAGACAGGGCTATACCCACATTCTTACAGAATTTTTGATGACTTTCAATGGACTCGACGAAATGTATGCGTTTCAATATCTTTCATGACAAGAAAATTCATTTTGACGCCGACCGTAGCAATTGCTTTTTCTGAAAAGAAATGTCAAAATTGAATCATTTGCCACGTTTCGAGTTTTGAGTTAACACCAACAGCTGGCATTTTCGAAAAGTGTCTCAACTAAATTGGTACATATATTAATAAAACTAATAGCCATGGCTACAAAAATTCAAGTTCGCTATTTTGCACACTCAGACCTTTTGCTTAATATTTTGAATGAACATTGTAAGTATTCTATGTTCGTTATAAATAGTAAATTAAAATTTTGTTGTTCAGGAAAACCAACAAATACCTTTGACGTTCGTGAAGAAAACAGCAGTGTGGATTATTTTTCTAATATTCCTTTTAGATGAAATTGTTTAGACACATCATTCCGAAAGTATATAGAACATCCGGGCTTTTAGATTAACTCATACTTTTTCTTTGACCAATCGACTAGTGTGTTAACAAATATTTCCAACAAGTTCCCATCACCTGAAAAAGAAATGAAAAAACAAAAAATAAAGTGCACGACTGGGTCGTAAAAATCTAAGAAACGATACTAATATACGGGATCTTATATTTCTATCAAACCGAAGGTTCCGTATTTGGCTAAAGTCCAACACATCAGATATTATTTGAAATCTATATCATTCAATCTTTCCCCTCTTCATGAATTCATCACAATTTAGTTTAATTTAATTACTTAATATTTTTACTCTCAAAAATTAGCACATGAATCTCATTTTCTAATTATTACCTAGTACCCAACCCACGCCAATTTTCCATTCTGTATGCGACCTGTCCCAATTAAAAACTATTGACTAAAAATATATTACTTTTATTTTGTTCTGTACTCCCCAACAAAAATGTATTATACTCCCCAACGAAATTAGCAAGCGGGAACCCTGGACTCTCTTCTGTCTTTGATGGGGTCAATTGTGCACAAATGCGTAGTAGAGATTAAAACTTATGAGAGCAACGTATTTTACATGGTAAAATTATCTTTTTTGAAAATATCTTCTAAACTATTGACTTTTCGGCAAAACAGTAGCACATATATAGATAAGAACATGATCTACAAAAAAGGAATTTATGTATTTTTTTGTGAATCAAAATGTGTTTTTTGGGCGAATGAAAATATTTTTTTCACCAGATTACTAATTAATCGAAAACCAATCGATGCATTCCTTCCATTGGTATTTGTCGTTTAACTAGAGGTTATACCGGATGTTGTGTGTAAATTTTAGCCTCCTATGTCAATCGGTTCTTGAGATAGACCTGGTAACAAAATTGGCTTAGTGGGTTCGGACAGACAGACAGACAGACAGACAGACAGACAGACAGACAGACAGACAGACAGACAGACAGACGGAGAGACATCCGAGCGAAACTAATAAGGTTACGTTTTTTCCCTTTGGGTACGGAACCTTAAAAAGAGCTACAAATATTGCAATGTTTAAAAAATAATATTGCTTAACTATTCAGCTGAAAACTGAGTATACATATACATATAGATATTGTTCGGGGTGTAAGAATTACTTGGTTTTTAAAGTTTTATAGAAATCGGATTTGGGTTTTTCGAGATATGAGCAGTTTTTGAAATTAGCGTTTCGGTGATTCGTATCAAACCGGTATGAACATTTTATATGGGAAGTACCATTAGTATTGAGGTAACCTTGCAAAAAAAGAACGGACAGGAACTGTTGGCCCCAAAACTCCAAGTCCGAAGTTCGAAGCCTTTTAGGCTATAGCCCTCGGGAGCATATGGGCAGGCAGAAAGGCGGACAGAATTTTGAGGCACACTTTTTTGCTTTTCTCTATCATCGTTTTTTTCGGAATTGATTAACACCTCGAGGTCGAAATTTTGTACGAATACTCGTGCAATATCTTTCCTTACTACGTAGGTAACCGAGATAGTTAAAAATTATGTTTCCGGTTGCAATAGCTATAGATTTCACTAATGTTGCGGTTTTTTTTTCTCAATTTAATTACCTTCTTTTGTTGGATTTTCAAATAAAGTCTTTAGAATTTCAAGGAAAATTCAAAAATTCAAATTTACCTAATGGTCAGATTTGACAGGAACTGCAAGGCAAGTGAATTCTAGAAATGCTCGAATTTTCTAACTAGCATTAGCAAAGTACCTAGGTCATTATTCATACCGATTGAAATTACTTAAGGCTTTTACCTTGTTCCAACCTTTTACTGAAAGCTTTGCTAGCAAGGTGCACTGCAAGGTACACTGCATAGCCTGGCATATTAAGTTGGTTTCTCCTTAAAATTAGATAAAAATCGTTCAATATCTTTTCAGCCTTATTTTCAAGACCTGCACACTCTCGTGAATTGAATATTGGAAACAGTTACACCACAGTTCGGCTGGCACAACTTGCTGACACAATTTATAACAAACGGTCAGATTTTGATAAGCTTGTAAAGTTAAGAGCCGTATAGCAATTATGAACACCACGAATGAAGTCCTATAGTGGAAATTCTCGACTTTAAAGAAGAAGTTTGCGAACGTTAGTTCCATAAGTGAGACTTTTTGTATGATCCCTTTTAAACTTGGCCAAGTTTCCCGACTAACAGCGTCCGTCACTGGCAGTAGCCTTGTCGCAATAGTTCTTAAATCAATTGCAGTCTGTATATCTGTAAACTATAGTTGGTCAGGTCAGGATGTGGCACCACTTTTAAAGAACAGCTCAGTCATATCATAGCCAAAGTTGAATTCAGCATTTTTATAAGTCACTCTTGCTGAAAAATAATTACATTATGGGAAAAAAACAGTTGATTGTATTGCAAAAGGGGGAAAAGTGAAAAAAAAACTCGTGCCTAAGTGAATGGAGCCTTATTAAATTTTAGACGATCCACAGATAGGCAGTGTAGGTTAGTCTTCCCAAAACTGTGTGAACCTTGAAGCCAAATTTACCAACGAGTTGAGTGGCCCACACCAGTGCGGTCTTAGAACCAGTTATATTCAAACTATATTGCAAGCTTGTCTTTTCAGGTCGGATGTGAAGGATTGTCATGTCCAAAGCAGACTATGTTAACGTACAGTCTCATACTAGTTCCATTCACAAATCGAGCCCCCCTTAGCTGAAAAACACTTCTTGTAAGTTTCCAGAACTTTCTAGCTTAGAGTAGGAGAACGTACGAAGTCTACTGCAGCAGACAATGCCCAAAGTTGGTGTCACCTTTGGAGACCAAACCTGTCGATTTTAATTTCAACTCATCTGACATTTTTAGGGAGCTTTGGCTGATTTCGAAATCAGTATGGACGACTGATGTTGTCACCAGAAACACCAGCGCTCTAATCACGAAACCTTTGGAACGACTATCGTCGAAACGATAGACCTCCCAAACTAGGAACTAAGTGCAAAAATTACAAGTTTAAGAGCTTCTCCACACATATATTGAAAAATAAAAAAGTCGGCTTGAACATAAATTATTTTGATCATTAAATTTTCAAGGACTGCATCGTCTTGAGTGATCTTCCACCAAAAACTACAAAGAAGCAATTATTGTACCGCCTGGAGATAGATCTATCTAAAAATTGAGCTTTACAAAGCTATAACACCGTGAGACATGAAGTGTCAAGGATTTATCCACGATTTCGACATCATCAACTCATGCAAAATTGTTGTTATTTATGCTTTTGTGACGGTTTTATTCGTCTGTAAAGACAAATCGAAGCTAATTTGTGTTGACGTTCACAAGGACAATACTAAATATATATTCTATTAACAAACACACAACCATCTGTTAGGAAATAAGCTCATATTGAGGTTGTTAATGTTAACATCAACTCCACGTATAAAATCCTAGTTGAGATCAAAATAATACATATGAGCACGGCTGGTGGAAAGCAAGTGGTACTCTTTTGAAGGACCAAAACATGTACTGCCCCGAGTGCTGGACGATCAGAACGAAGGAGTCCTGCTTGAGGAGGAGAAGATACAACCACGAACTCTGGGAGCTGTGACAAGATTTCGATTTAGTCCAAAAAGCCAAAGCAAAGCACACACCTCAACTTCAACCGCATCGGGAGAATATACAATAATTCCGTAGTCATAGGAATTTTCTTTGAAGCCAAGTTGTTGAATACAAGGTTCGACCACACCTCCGGTTCGAAGACCGTAATCCATGCCAGACGACAGAACTTTTGGTCCGCACAACTGCAAGTTTAGTGTCCAAGGATCGCATTGAAATAAGGGAGCGCGTTTAAAAGAAGCAAAAACAAAAAACAAGAATACGGGATACTTCCAAAGGTGGAAGGTAGGTGATTGTAGTTGAGCAATTTTAAGCTTAAGTCTGGCATGACAGGGGTTAACCAATTATCTCATCGCCGATTGTTGGAAGAAAATAAATTTTAGCTTTTGGAAAGTGTCGAAAAATATCGAAATGCAGACAGATCAGACGGGACCTTTAATCAGCAGTTTGTAGCTAATAAAAAAAAATAGTTGGCGCCACAGGTCCGTATAGGGACCCTAGGCCTAGCTTCAATTTCAATTCAATTCAATTCAGCTCTATTTTCGATTCAATTTCTTCTTCTTCTCACAACCATTCGTTTTTGTGTGAGATTAAATTTTTGGAACGAATGAAAGGGATCTACAATTTTATGCCGATTCCAAACGGCTGATTTAGAAGCTCTTTCAAGACAGTTATACTCTAGGATGTTTGTCAGACGTTCGCGAGAGGTGGCGCAGTGAAAAAAACCCTGAGCTGGAATTTGGGGGAGCCCTCGCTTAGCAGTCCAACACACCAAGCACTAGGCCACTGCGCCTAATTTGCAGCTAATAGATGGCGCACTAACTAACAAACTCCTCTACGTGCCTACCAACGTCATGCAATTCG
This sequence comes from Cheilosia vernalis, assembly GCA_949126925.1. Classification (NCBI taxonomy): domain Eukaryota; kingdom Metazoa; phylum Arthropoda; class Insecta; order Diptera; family Syrphidae; genus Cheilosia; species Cheilosia vernalis. The sequence goes on along the minus strand of OX421358.1, from coordinate 95,584,904 downwards.
TTAATTATACTACAACCAAAATGTTTTTTTTTTTCGATCCGAATGAAGACATCGTCCCGTTGCAGCCCACTTGAGACGTACATGACATCCATCTTTGATAAACTCCTCATCCCTCTCCTTGATGTCTCAATCTACACTACAACTGGACGTGAGCCTGAGAGCACTTTGTTTGATTTTTTTTTCAATTGAAATTTAAAGGAAGGATACACTTTCAATTGACTGGACACACACATATCGCACTCTCTGGAGTAAAATACGAAAATTAATGAAACCCAATACTGTGGCGAAAGTAACAAACAAAAAACGATTAGTGTGCCCTTTGTGCAGTGTATTAAGTGGATAATCCGGAAAGTAGCGTAAAAGGCGACATTATTATAGGGAAAGTCTCTAGTTTTTTTTGTTTTTTTTTTTTTTTTTGTTTGAGGGATATTCTTGTGCCTCTCGCTCCACATGATCTCACATATGAATAGTTATATAGAGAAAAATGGAACGCATCGAATAGGGACCAGCACACACGTCGCTGTCTGAGAGATTCCAGATAATTAATGATCTGCTCCACATTGGTGTAGGTCTCCGACGTGCAATGTCAGTCAAACATATGCGGATTCAAAGACACAAGACTCAACATCTGCCTGCGCGCAGTATACTCGTAGATATACATCTTCGAACAGATACCTATAGCTGGGGTAGATATATGAAGGCAGCTCTCAGATCTAGGAGGACATCCTTCCACTTTGATTCGGTTTAAGTGGAATATTCTTAATGGAACTTTATAAATCCCGTTCGTTGAGTAGCGCGCCGACTGCTGCTGCTTACAGTCGATGTATGCCTACCTATATATGTGAGAACGGTGGGTGGCTGCCGTTGCCGTTGGAGTTCCTGTCACTGGTTGTGGCGATGAATAATCTGCCACGACAGTGAAGTCATCTTATCACACAAAAGAGGATGAAAAGTAAGGCTGGGTAAAATCTGAAATCCTGTCGCCATTTCTTCTTTTTTTTTGTTTGTCTTTTTTTTATTTTTGTTCCTCGACTGTAGGTACCTATGTGCAAAAGTAGAACGTTGAGTGTGTGTTTATTTGCGCAAATATGAGGCATTGTTGAAAGTTGCTGTATGTACATGTATAGATCCTTCCTATGTGTTACTCATTTCCTTCGAGGAAAACAGGAAAGAGAAAAACGAAAGGGACACGCACTGTCACATCAGAAGAAAGGACTGATTAATGGATTGTGTGTTTTATTTCTGCCTAAAATCGGTGCGGCAATGACAAGGCGAAACAAAAGTAAAAAGTAAGTCCTTCGCTGAGCGCTACGTATATTAGCACGCATCAGATTTACTTTATTTGCAAAGAGACTATTTAAATTTCGAATATGCATTGGGTACCGGCGGATGTACCTAGTTCAAGGGTTTCCCTATAGCGTATACATTGCCATCTAGTGGTGAATAGTAATAAATTTTTTCTTGGGTATGGATGCTACCTGCAGACACTGTTTATGGGTTTTGATCACGGATGGTGTGAGTCGTTACTTTTGGGACACTTGGTTGTTGTCACTAGTGTGGCACAGTTCACAATAGTGAGAGAGTTATAAGGCTACTAAATTTAAGTAGTTTACAGTGGATATTCATACAAATTTCGCAATTGTGAGCCATAAATTTAAAGTCGATACTAAAAATCTTTATTGCTAAGGCCCAAAGCATTAAGAGTCCCCGATGGATTTGTACGAAAATGTGGGCTTTCTAGTTTTTTGTTCAATTTGCTGGGTAGATAAATCATCCACGCATGGAACTTGGCGGTCTACTCATATCCAGCGATACAAATAATCTTTGAAGTGTCCAAGCTAAATTCTTCAAGCTCACAATGGCGAAATTTTCCATACTGCAGAGTTTAAAGCGTGGAGTTTTGAACAGGATTGTTTCCGATTTTCGGAAATTGATTTTCAACTTCCAATCATGTTTATTAGTAGATAAGGCCCACAGTTTTTGGTCCCCATCGTGCATTGGAACAGTGAGATGTCTGCGTTTACAATTTTGAACGGATCTTCTGTGATCCCCAGCAAACATTCCAAAATCCCTTCCCTATAGCCCCTGTCCCAGACAGGAAATCAATTGTACAATGGGTCACTGGGCCTTATACTAGTAATCATTTTTAACCTCAAAATTATAGATGCATTTTGTAGGTCACAATATGAAATTTTGTAAGGAAAATTTCGCCATTGAGCTCGAAAACTGTTGCCTGGACACTAAATATTATGATTGGTATCGCGGACAATGTGCAGACAAACCGCCTATGTAACACTACAAACTTATGGACATGGAGTCCTTCGGCTCATTAGGTCATCTGGGAAAATTTGGGCAGCGATGAGAGCTTCGATCTTGCAATCCCTACGATGTTCTGCTCGAATTTTTACTCCACATCTTGATAAATTCAACTCAGCGGACATTTGGTTTTAACAGGGCGGAGCAACTGCTCACAGTTTAAGGCATTCGATGGCTGCCTTGAGCGAAATATTTCCCGGAGCGCCACACCTCCATAAGGAGCGATTTAGATTACTAGGCAAGCTTAATTTTGAAAATTGTGGTTTTTTTTTTTTATATTAAACATCCAAAGACCCTAAAAATACCAAAAGGACAACAACCGTGCTTGAACTACCGTCATAACCACTAATGTTCCGGAGAGGGTCATACCAAACTCCAAAAACCAGCTTATGCTGTGTATAGATATGGGCAATGGGGCGCCACCTCACTGATAGGGTTGTCTATACTGTGTTGAACAAAACAAATCAAACACATCTGTATACCTAACATTATAAAAAAAAAGATAAACAAATTCAGATTCGTAGAATGGGTTTTATTGCCTTTCGGAAAAATTAAGTTATGTTTTCATATCCTCTATATAAGTAGAAGAAACGGAGACCATATTAAGCACTGGAAAACAAACATCTTTGAAGTAGGTAAGCCTTAACCTTTTCACATAGTTCATTTACTTGGGCTTTGTTCAGTCCTTTCAATTTTCAAGCCTATAAGCTATTTAAAATTACGTTAAAGCTGATGCTAAGACTACATGTCCACAAAGCAGCGCCCGTGCTAGCTTCACATTCCAAGCCCATTTATGAACTGCATTAACTTTGTCTAGGGCTGACAACAGCAGGACTGATGGCAGAATAAGCTTTCACATTGCCGATGGGAACGCACGGTAGCACATATATGTGCCTACTTACTTAGGTACTTAGGTTCTCTAACCCCTCGGGGGGGCATAGGCATTCAACCACGCCTGCGCGCCACCTTGTTCGTACTTCTGCAGTGCGTTTGAGCTGCCTTCAACTGATTCCTAGAGAACTCGATTCCTACACAACTGTCCTGCGCCACGTTTGCCTAGGTCGTCCCGCTCTTCTATCTGCTTGGTTGAGTGGATCCCATTGCATGGCGTATTTCGCAATGGAGTTGTCTTCGCGGCGTAGAGGGTGTGTCAAATCCACTGCCACTTTCTGCACCCAAGGTAAGATGGCATAGTCCAGCGAATTCCATTGTTTCCTTCCGTCAGTGCTGCATGGAGTACATCGCTGATAACCACAAAGAACAATAGGGGTGACAGTATGCATCCTTGACGTACTCCACTTTGGACATTAAATTCCTCTGACACCTTACATTGGTGTAAGGCATGACACTTACCGCCCTTGTATGTAGCCTTGATAATAAAAATAAGTTAAGTTTTTTCCGGGATGCCTCTCCTGCGCAAGGCCATCCAAATACCATCTCGATTCAAGCTGTCGAAAGCCTTTTTCAAAGTCGATATAAACAACAGATGTAGAAGAGAGCTGTATACATACTCAACGAATTGTTCAATTATGATCCGTAGGGTGTTTATGTGGTCGATGCAGGAGTAAGTTTATGTAGTTCAGTTAATATTCTACTTGCATATAGTTTTTGGCTGCCTCTTATTCTGTCTGTAATTCAAACCATTCTTCTGCCACAGGTCCTCGGTATATGACATAAGTTACCTACCTTCAAATCGTCTTTGCAGCCATCTTTTTCATCCCTCTCCCGAAGAGACTACAAAGAAATACCGTCCCTTGGAAAACAACAACAACATCGCCAGGAAAACAAGATAAACGTTTTATTTACACATTTATTTCCGTCATATTTTACATTTAGCGAAAGAATAGAGCAAAAACCTCCAAACATGAGGCATGAACATGACACATGAAATGTCAAAATACAATCATTCAGCGTGCAGAATTGATGGTGTAAAATATTAACGACATCCGTCTCAACTCTCAATGCCTCACATACGTAATAAAATGAAGGCGACGAATGCATTCGAAATTGGCTCATGCTTGTGATATGCAAACGCCCACTTTTGTAGGCCCCCCCTAACCGGTCCGGAACTCCGTTCAAGTTGGCACCCTCTCGCTATAAGAAATCACACAATAAAGAAATGGAAATCAAAAGACTATCAATATGAGGATAAATCGTATTGAGCCCCACACCAACACGGAACACAGTTGTGGAATGTAGACTCCCAAGGGTCGAGTTCAAGTCACGACGTCATCTGTTCACTTCCACAATGGTGTCCTTCTGTAGAAGAAACAAAATTGAGAAAACATCACGCAACTGCCACCCGTACGAAGCACCCATACGCCATAGGTACCCATTGTGACAATTTATACTGTGGCTATACCTCGACATTCTTCTCACTCAAACTCACCCAATCTGTGCCGGTGCGGGGTGCGCCTTTTCTGTGAGAGATGATGTCCTTATAACTTCTTCGTTCAGTTCTTCCCTTTCGCTGTCGTTCTGCTTCCGCATATTTCCCATTTTTCGTCAGTATGAGCCTTGTAATAGAATGGTGGCTGTAGTGTTTGCTGCACGCAAACTTATTTTTTTTTTTTTGTAATTGTAGTCGCGTGTAGGTGTGGACGATGAGAACCTCTCAAATGCGATGAATTATTAATGTGCGAAGCGAGAAACGCTTTTAGATACTTTGTATATTAACAGAACAGCGACGACAACCACAATGACATCTCCAGCAGGATCCAGTACACCTTGGCGTCGCCCTGTGGAAAGAAGTAAGCAGTGTAAAGTCAGGTGTGACACGGCAGGATTTTGTTTATTTTTTTTTCCTTTACACATAGGTACATACATTTGTCTCAGGAGAAATCGTCCCAGAGCTTGTTACATGCCCCATGGTGTTGTGATGGGTTAGGCTTGTGGTGGCGAAAAACGTTCAACGTTATGTAGCTACATCGGGTATTTTAGTTAAACGGCACGAAATGTATTCGGGAGAGAGATGCGGAACGACAAAGAAACAACCTAAAGGAGAAAAGTTGTCCCCTTGATCCTGATGTTAATGAGCGTGGGTATGATGCTGTTTGGTTTCCCCGGGGCGAGGAGGGAAAGATTGAATGAATTAATGGTGACACTTTTACTGCTGTAAATTTGTGAGATTTGTGAGAATAATGCTTGTTTGGGACTTGCCTTGCCAGCTTTGATATTGAGCTGGAATTGAGTTGTGCTCACTGAAGTATACCTACTCGGATTTATTGACGGGCATTTTGTTCCCCTCAATCAGATTGTTTTATGTGATCCAATATTTATTTTAAACGTGTTTTGCTTTGATGATTTCTAGCTGGGTATTTATTTTTGTATGTTGTTCATAATTTCGTATTTATTATGATATATTACAGGGTGGCTGGTGGTGCCTATTCCTCATATAAAAGTAATTTAAGTAAAATTAGTGGATGAAGGTACTTAGCAATATATTTTCACAGCAAACAAGGTAAAGTAGACCGAGAAATGCTATCCACATAGCTTTTCATAATTTTCATTGGTTGTGTATTATGGTCCTGGTCGATCCTACCTTTGAGATTATGAGTGACAACTTAAAGTCGATCAATGTTGTTAATACATAATCGTAATTATTACGACTTTGGAATGCAAATGCGAGGCCTGCGGCCTTTGCATAAATCGTCCCCATAACTACGAGTTTTCTGAATTCGAAAGCCGACTTTGAAGCAGATACATACCTACAAAAAAAAATCGTTACTAAATTCAATTCCTATATAAACAACCTCGGCGAGGAAATAACACCATTTACTTGATGAGTATACAGAAACAGATTACCGGATGACACTGTAATGTACATAAAGAATCGAACAACAGAGTTGGTGCATTATTCGGAACACATTGGATTAGTCGGATTTTACTAACCCAGTATCAGGCTTCACTTTCGCCAATTCGGTCTAGAGGTACCTATATACATATACATAGTTACTTAACTTTTTTCCATTTTGTTAATTTTTCATAGTTTTTTGCTCTAGTGTTCTTTAATGTAGATATTCACCCCTATTGCGAAGATCAACTATCAATCTGTTGACGATTGACAAAATTTATCAATAATTAAAATCGATGTTGGTATTGCGAAATACAATTGATAAAAATATAAGCTATTGTGAACATAAGCTATTGTGAACATAAGCTATTGTGAACATAACTTTATTAAAGAGACTATGTCATCAGTGGAATAATTTTTTCATGATGACCATGGCGAGACAGATTACGTGGAATTGGCTGCTATACGGAGGAGTTTGTGAGATGCATCTAGTCCTTTGGAGCTGGAAAACCGAAGGTAACTAAAATTTTCAACGAATGAATTTAAGCTTATTCTGAGCTCCATTTCAGTTTTGTACAAAACTTTCGGCTTTCCAAAGCTGCGTTCGTTGACTTGTTCCCCAACTTAAACCAGAGCAGTACCGAACATTCTGAAACTTGCAGCTCTGCTCAGATTTTGCTCACATGGGAGCTATCAACTAAGCGTCGGCAACGACTTCAACCTTGGTCCTGCGCAGCCAACCGTCTCCTTTATTCTAAGTGAACTGCTAAATGTTGTGGAAAATTACATGTGCCCAAAGTGGATAAAATTGAAAAGCAGTAAGTAAGCCCTCGAGAAAATACCACTTTACTTTGCTTTGCTGAGATCGAAGGTCAAAAAAACAGGGGTCGAATCGAGTCGTCCGTGAACGAGCATAACGAGACGGAATTTGTTTTTGTTTCACATGTAAAATCAACTTAATTCCGTGAACGTACAGCTCGTTCACGGAAGTGGCGATTCGACCCCAGGCCTATACACACAAAATGAAGTTAAATGAATCGCAAATGTTTTGTTCATAATATACTATATACATAAACTAAGTATTAAATATACCGTCAGCTCCCGCGCACCTACTCAATTCCACAGCAACATTTCTTAAATTTTAGATTTCCTATCTGTGAAAGTGTGATATGATAATCACGATCGCCACATTGGTCATTTGTTACCAAATTCGGTCATTATTTTGTTGTCTTATTAAGGTTCCGTACCCAAAGGGAAAAAACGTAACCTTATTAGTTTCGCTCGGATGTCTCTCCGTCTGTCTGTCTGTCTGTCTGTCCGAACCCACTAAGCCAATTTTGTTACCAGGTCTACCTCAAGAACCGACTGACATAGGAGGCTAAAATTTATACACATCATCCGGTCGTATAACCTCTAGTTAAACGACAAATACCAATGGAAGGAATACGTCAATTGGTTTTGGATTAATTAGTAATCTGGTGAAAAAAATATTTTCATTCGCCCAAAAAACGGTTTATTTCTTGATTCACAAAAAAATACATAAATTCCTTTTTTGTAGATCATGTTCTTATCTATATATGTGCTGAATACTGTTTTGCCGAAAAGTTAATAGTTTACAAGATATTTTCAAAAAAGATAATTTTACCATGTAAAATACGTTGCTCTCATAAGTTTTAATCTCTACTACGCAGTTGTGCACAATTGACCCCATCAAAGACAGAAGAGAGTCCAGGGTTCCCGCTTGCTAATTTCGTTGGGGAGTATAATACATTTTTGTTGGGGAGTACAGAACAAAATAAAAGTAATATTTTTAGTCAATATAGTTTTTAATTGGGACAGGTCGCAAACAGAATGGAAAATTGGCGTGGGTTGGGTACTAGATAATAATTAGAAAATGAGATTCATGTGCGAGTAATTTTTGAGAGTAGAAATATTAAGTAATTAAATTAAACTAAATTGTGATGAATTCATGAAGAGGGGAAAGATTGAATGATAGATTTCAAATAATATCTGATGTGTTGGACTTTAGCCAAATACGGAACCTTCGGTGCGCGAGTGACACTCGCACTTGGCCGTTTTTTTTTTAATTTTTGTTACGAAATAAAAAATATTATTAATAATTAAAAAAAATAATATGTGATCCGTGTTCATGAAGAATATGTTGAAATAAATAAAATGAATTATTGATTGTTCTGTGTTTTCAAATATTTCGGACCTAAATTATTTTCGTCGTTTTTAGCTACAGTTGGTCATTTTTATTTCCAATTTTGGACACATACAATGTTTACACTATAATACTATTATAACTGCAACACTCTTTGGTTGTCGACTCTCTTTCGCTGCGTCGTTTGTACGGGCGTTATGAATGAAAGAAAAGTACTTCCCTGAATCGTAGTTGTATAGATGGAATTTAATGTAGTTAAATTAAACTTTTTCAATTGTTAATACTTCATTTGCTAAGATTGGTCGCGCGTGTGAACCGCAAGAGGTAAAAGTAACTCTATAGAAACTACAGAAATAATATAGTTCGGATATCTATACAATTCTTGTAGTTATGCGACGCTTTCTTGTTCAATAATTATAATACACTAGCGAGCCCACTGCAGGGCCATCTGGGGCTGATTTGTGAATCTAAACCATCCAGGGCACCACCCAAACGTATACAAAAATATGCATTCGAATCGGTCCAGCCGTTTAGGAGGAGTTTAATGACATACAAACGTACAGTAGAATTATATATATTAAGTAGAATTATATAATTATAATTAAACTATAGATTAAACTATAGAAGGTATACTAGCTTGAAGACAATTTTTTTTCGATGCAAGAAGCAGTTCGAGGCTCGGAAAAAATTCGCTCTCGGAAACACCCGAAAATAAGTCAAGTAAGTGAAACTTAAGGAAAATAAAAATGTACTTAACGCAACAGGTCCGTTTGGGTATAGGTCCGTATAGCATAAGCCTTAGCTTCTAACAACAATTCGTTTTGTTTGAGTTTTTATTTTTAGTATAATTTTTAGGATCAAATATTTTGCTCTGTATCTTCCTTAAATTGAGTACTGTCTTATAGGCTGCTTAGATTTTGTTGTCCGCGGAATGGTATAACTAACACCGGTCTCATTAGCTGTTGCACAAACCGAGCGGTCCAGCCATTTTAGACTTGGAAATACAAGCTTCACCGCCACTAAAGGATACCACAAGCAAAATAATGTATAGGTATTAGGTACTTTACTATTTGAATGAAATTAGGGAGCAACTAAAACTGGTTGTCAATTGGTGGTCAATCAGTGTACCGAGTACGAGGACTCTGGTAAATTGTCCGGTTTCGGTATAGAGACAACCACTCTGCAGAATAGGTATATGTCGATCAAAAAGGTAGATATCGGCGAATATTAATTTGATGGTTTTCAGACCTGTGATCATGTAAGTTAGGATAGCCTTCAAACTTCACTTAAATTTTAGCGGTGTAATTGCAATGTGAAAGCTAGTCGGGCTCGTTAATCCATATTTTTGGACACATCGCCGGACTATGTCCTAAAGCTTTCCCGCAGTAGTAGGTGGTTTTGGACCCACGGCGGCATGTAAGCCTTTTCTATCGATCGAATAGACGCTATCTATTAACCCTTGTGTCCTCAAAAACCTGTAAATAAACAAATAAAAGTTGTCTTGAAAATAGTATCTTCCACCCAGTCTCTACAAAATTCAAAATCTTTGCGATTCCTTGGCATTGAATAGTTTTTTTCAGAAAGTTATGGCCAATTGGAGCAATCACCAACTTACTGAACGATGTTAAGAGTTGTATGAGTTTGTATGTCGCGTTTCTCGCCGCAGTCGAATCTTACTCTCCATTCATTTTCTCATGCAGATTGTTTCCTTTCCAGTTCGTCAGCTAAAAGCCTTGGGTTTTTCTCCTATGTTGCGAACCAGGTAAGTTTAGGTTCAGGTGGCAGACCACATCTAATGCAGCCACACTTAGACCCAAGTAGGCCCATTTTGTGATGGATCCAGGCACGTAGACAGGGGTGGGCTTGAGGGGCTGAAGTAAGTGAGCCTTATTGTACCCTAAAAACTATTCAGTTTAACGATGCCTTATTAGTTTTCCTACAGAACAAATAATTAGATTTCGTTTCTGCAATCGATTGCACAAAAAAAGTTCTGAATTCTCTTAAGAACATCAGAGAAAATGTAGACGACTCCTTCAGAGATGCTTTTCAATCCACATCCCAACTTGTCGAGTGCCTATTGGAAGTTCAATAAAGAGCTCGAAGAACTTCATTGAAATAGACAATGCGTTACAATCCAGAAACATCTTCTAATGAAGCCCGTTTTAGAGTGTCTATACTGACTCCTTGCATAGATTCGTTAAAACGAAATCTTACGGACAGATTCATGGCCAACGAAGAGGTTCTACCATCGTTTCAAGCTCTGCTCCCAGGTTTTGCTGTAGTTGAGAGAGTGAACGAAATGGAAAAGCTAACATGTTACTTTGATAATGCAATTTCGTTGTCAGCTGTAAAAGCTGAGTAGGTACATTCTTTGGTGCGAAAAAATATCCTCGAATAAATAAAGAATTCCTCGTAAGATTTCGAAGTAAGCCCTCAATGAAGCTGAAGCTAAGACTCAATTTATTTTCTCAAAAAACATAAATGTTTTTAATGGACTTATGTCAAACCAAAGTGGGACAGTTTTTAACTACATCTGTTAGACATAAGTCGATAATAGATATAATGTCTCGTGGAATTACGTCCCTGTGCCATTGTTAATTCATCCGCAGAGTGTATTTATGTATTCTTAAAAAATACAGCTAACGCCAAAGGACGAGATTACGAATATTCCCTTTCCCTTTCACCATTGACCATTGCGCGTTTGATATTGTTTTACGCAGTATTTACTTTTGTACGCCATCCAGAGAATTATATAGCAAAAATGAATAACCATATTCCAAAAGATTGTATAGCTCCTTTTATTATAACCCATTAGCACAAGCAATATCCTTCCATTTATCCGAAAGTAAGGCAGCTTAAAATAATCGCATAAGAAAATGTTATAGGTATCAAACATCTATACAATTATGATGAAGCAAACCCTTTTTTCAGCCGTTATTACCTAAATTTATGGACGTAAATAATAATTTTCTTTATTAATAATGCCTCAGCCACCTTTATCTGTATGTAGCCCATCCATCGGAGGCAGTGTGTATATCATTTCCAGGCCAACAAACGTTCAACTTTAATTAAAATACAACACAATAAACATTTGGGATTTGCCAAAACTGAGGTATGCATTTTAAACAAACATCATACTCACCTAATTTTTATAAACTCTATGCAAGGCGTCCGCCTTCGTATATATGGCGATGTAACACGAAAATCCTTTTCCATTTCTCCGCTTTGATATGGCAACTCGTTGATGGGAGATCTCCGGCCTCCGGGGGCTGTTGCTGATGGATAAAAATAATTAAATTTCCTTGTTCTGGATTATGTGATGTTCTTTTTCATTTTTCTTCCGTTTTCTGTTTGCTGGTAGGTATGTAGCATTTCCCCCCCTCTTGGATTTTTGTGAAGGAACAATTTTATATAATTAAATGAAATGGAAGTAGAAAATGTTGATTACTTCTACCCTGTGAGATACCTGTAGAGACGAGCTTCTGATAAGCGATAAATTCATATGCATATGCAAAATAAACAAAAGCCCGGAACTACAGGGTAGGTCACGGGAGCGCTTTTCACGATGCCAAGATTTTTCTCTTCTCTCTTTTGCAATGTTACTTTTGAAATGTTGGTTGAGTAATCTGTATTTCAGGTAAGTAACTGTAAAAATATAATTTTTTTTTTGGAGTGTATAAGAATATTTTAATTTCTCATTCTTTTAAGATACAAGAAAATATTGGAAACTACTCCAACACCGACCGTCGCAAAATTGACATTCACTTTGATTATGTAGTAGTCCGACCGTTTAATACTTCGTAACCCGCACTCGTAATCAACTGGTAGAGGAGTAGCAGAGCGTCTGGGACTGGGACTTATTTCTCATAAATCCTCAAACAAAATATTGTGAATAATAAATCAATATACATAAACATTTCCCTGCCTCGGCAAATATACATTTCGTATTACTTAATCTCAACCCTTTTCAGACTGACTTTGATAAATGCAATCAGGCAGGCGTGGTTGTACTAAGACTTTTCAATTTAAAATGTTCACTATATTTGGATTGATGAGTTTTGTAATAAGTAAAATAATACACAAGCTGACGCTGATGTTATGAATGATAGGAGTTTCAATGTTGCTGCAAAATTTTGAAAAAAAAATACGGCTTATTCGGCTTGATAGGATTGAAATGCAGTCGAGCCTTGTAGATAGTGGCACATCAACTTAACCGATTCGTGACTTTTTCAAGGTAGGAAACTTAAAACGAAAAAAAATATCAATGGCTTAATAGCTTTAAATCAAACATGTTGTTATTATTTAATACAGAGGAAAAGTCCAGGGGCCAGATTCTGTAAGGCGCACGAATGATTTGCCCTATGTTACACAAGCAAATTTCTTCGTGCACACGAAAACGTTTTAACGCTTCGTCTTACAGAATCTGGCCGGGCTACTCCGTTTGCAGTTATAGACTAATCTAAGTTTGTTTTATTTGACAACCAACTAAAGTGAGAAGACAAATAAATACTCAAAGAAACAATTCAGAGTGACCTACTGACAGCCTGCAGATATGCACTTTTTGTGATACCGAGCGATAAAGAGAGCGAATGGTGCTGAAAGCAGTTAAGCAGTTTACTATAGCAGTATCATGAAAACATCATACGACAAAGGTGACAATATATCCGGCTGCGATCAGGATTCAGTCAGACCTTCTTGGGATTAGCATCTAACTAGGGAAAATATCAGAAGAGTATTAAGTTGAGTGCAAGCAGCATCATAGAGAAATATGTCCGAAAAAGATAAGATATAATTTATAAATATAGGTAGGTACTTCAAAGGCATTTGATGGAAACTCCTAACTGATAAAGCAAAATATTAGTTGTTAGTTGTTTAGGTGGGTTACTAGATATGAAGAAAAACAGTGAATACTTGAGGTCACCCTAGTCATGGTGATGGTGATGATGGTGACGTTAACGTCCAGCTGTCAGTTTTCGCATTGACTTGTTTTTTAGATTGCAGTGAATGCACAAATTAAAAATCAGAGGCTAACAAGGTCCTCTTTTACTATCCTTTTATGGAACAAGCCCGACTATAGCTCTATCTCTAGTGAATGGAATGGCAGGACTAATTTACGTTGCATACTGTTTGGCGTGTGTTTTCACATTTAGGTAGGTATACATTTCACTCTCTTACCTAATAGTTTGAAATTACAAATAATGGCATACAGTCGACAAATCTTACTGTTTTTGGAACTCATCCTTGTGAATAAACCGGCTTTTAAGCTCTACACCAAAAACCATCGAAGTTGCCGTAGATGCGTACACGTACACATCAAAAACACCTGCTGGTATAGAATAGTACCTACATTCATTTATGGGTAGTAACCTTAAATAGGGCGGCTTGTAAATATTGGAAGTCCCATCTCCCATGGGAAGACAAATTTCCTACGAGCAACGTACACTGTCCCAGCTGTCAAATAATTTGCATTGGGTACTTGAGGAATTTTTTTAAATCCATCAGCGCAGGGCAGGCACATTGAAATTTCTCAGACTCAATTAGTTGCGAGAAAGAATAATCAAAACTGCTGTATACACAGTAGTTTTTCTAGTACAGCTTTGCTCGTACATTCAAAACAAAAGCCACGTGCCTCACAATAGTTTTGATCGCTAGAAATCGGGAAATTTTGCACTTTTCCAAATAATTGACAAGCAGTTTATTAAGGGTGTCCATTTCGATGAATTTGCTTTCGGAAACATCTTCAAATTATGTCCATAAAAAAAAACCATTAGCTTTTTCTTTTCCTTATACATATATGCTTCCAGGCTAACAATTTTCCTGTTTAATTTTCGCTCCTCGATTCTGTCTGCACAGTAGATTTTACATGGACTTACTTACGAAATGTCCCTTCACAAGAGAATACACGCAGAAACACATTATCATCCCCTACAGCAGTATACATTCATAAAAAGCGGATTAAAGATTTCATGACAAAAAAAAAAACACACCCTCTCGTCCCGTCAAAAGTAAATCACCGTCGATTAGAAGAATGTGGCAAGCACTTTACACAGATTGCTTCCCTTATTTTTCTTTTTTTTTTTTATCGTTTCGACTGATCTAATTTTTTTCCCCTGTATAAGTCTGTATATATATTATATCACCTACCTCAATTACCAAGCCGTACAGAACTTGACACTATTGTACGGCAATACGCGTGTTGCGGTTCAACGGGGCCGGCCACCAATTTAGCCAAAAGCAATGTTTCAATTTAACCACTTTCCAACAAACCGCTGGTATATAACAAGCAAACAAGACTTTTGGGCATTTCATTTCATAAAGCAAAGGACATTTTGCGAATGAACGATGTAATTTCCTGCCAAAATAATCGAAAAACAAACATAAATTCAGCTATTTAGCTGTTTAGCAGTTTGTCGTACCGGGGAATTCGCAAAGCATGGTATTTTTGCGTAGCGTCGTGCATTTCCTATATATGTAGTGGTGAATTTGTGGTCGGAACTGGCGGATTAACAAGACCCAAACAACTGCTACAACCGTAATGTTGTGCGATTTGACTGGAAATTTTCTTCGTCGAGCTCATAAATCCTCTTTAATGGCCCACGGTAGAATGCACTGCAAAAGCGAATACTGCACAGCTGCACAGGATATTTCGCAGCAAAATTTGATTATCTGCAATACGAAGAGTGTGTAGTTGTGTACTGGGAATTTTTTTATATTTTTTCATAAATCTTTTTGGCACCGCACATGGTTTTTCATAAAAACAAAAAAAAAAACAAGTAAGGTACCTATTACCTAGTAGGTAATAAACTTGAATACTTTAGCAGAAGAGCAAAGAAAACGACTCTAACGCTTAAGTTGTAGATGCACGAATACAAATTTTAATTCAGATATATCTGGGCTCTCTGAGTGGGAGTCGAGAGGTAGGTCTTATCTTCATTAGCGAATGATCACATTAAACACATTTAACAATTTTGTAAAATCACAGCTTTTTCCATTTAAATTGTTAATCATAACTTAGATTCTTTAGACCTATACTTCTGTATATGTATAATTAAATTATACTAAATGAGTAAATTATAAGCTCTGTAGTTTCCTTATTTCCTTATTTTTTACGTATTTGATAAATAATTCATGTGGTAATTGAACTGCAGAAAACCAAATAAAAATAAAATAAAATAAATAATGGCCGCAACAGGTCTGCAGGGACCCTGGGCCTGGGCAACAGCATTTATTTATAAACAATAATTTTCTTATCGATATTTTTATGTAAGTACATAATAGACTACCTACTATAATTTTGTCGAAAAAATAAACATACCTACGTTTTATTTAAAACAATTCAAAATTGTGTTTTATATTTCCGGGTTTTTGTATTTTCAAAAAATCTTGAAAATGTTTGTTTTTTATTTCGGAAAAACAAGATTTTCAAATTTTTCATCTGGGAAGACTGTACCCAATATGAGTGGGATAACGCCGTGTCAAGTTGACATTTTAGCCATAGTACATAGCGATGGGCTATGGCATTTTCGGAAGTCATACCTATATAGTAGCCATTTGTCCTGCAATGCATAATGGATGATCTCAGACATGACTACGAGGACGACTTTGTGTTTAAATAAAATTCAATTCCCACTTTTCTGTCTGTCTGGAATCCCATTCGATTGTGTTTACAACCTTGCAGAAATTCCTTTCTTGGTGTAGGGGAGAAGAAACCCTGATACTGGACTCCGTTTTATTGAGCGTTTATTTCAATAGAACAATATTTAAAGTAGACACTTGCTCAGTAAAACTAGCCCAAGTCACTTTTTCCGGCAGCCAGTTATTATATATTAAATAATAGGGTATCTAATACTAGTTTTTAATTTCATTTTTTTAGCTTCAAAAAATTTTATTAATAAAAGTTAAATTTAAAAAAAAAATTAACTTATTAAGTGAAATTTTAATTTATTATTATTTTTATTAGTTAAATTTATTGAAGTTTAAAAAATTTTAATGAAAAACTAGGATTAGATACCCTATTATTTGAAATATAATAATTTGTTTGGTTAACATGTTTGGTCTTCTAAAGTCTAAACAATGAACGCATCACATAAATACGTTCGTTTTATTGAACATCTAACTCAGCAAACAAAAGCAGATAAATCAATCTTACTGTACTCATCCTTAGCGATATATATATTAAGCACAAATTCGAGCCACATTCGCTTCTATTGACTCTTTAAAATTGAACATTCAATATTGCCATTTGATGCCATAAATTTTAATTGTTCATTCAGATCACACGTACCAATTGTATGCGAATATATTTCAATAGTTGTTGCTACCTCCCATGGTGCTAGTTACAAATGAAATCATAATTTATTGCTCCCACAGGAGGTGAGCATTCCGATAAACACCCGAACAAATATGCGGAGTCCTTGAATTTATTGCTGATTATGGCACAAATTAATATGCAAATAATAATTCATTTCTGGACTTTTGTTTATAAATATGATGTAAATTGCTAATTGGTAAAGTGCTGTAGCGATATTTGGTCACATTTGCTGTTTTCATTCGATTTGGCTATTAATTAAGGTTAAGTAGGAGAAATTCTCATTTACTCAACCGCTGCCAGAGATTTTGGACGTATACTAAATTATATTATGTACCCATTTGTATACATCTATCTGAGGGTAGGTGCACCATGGAATGTATTTTAGGTGAGTTATACATTCGTCTGCATCAAACTTTAAGTCGTTGGTTTGAATATAAAGCAATGGCTCTCTCCATATATTTCCTTAGATTTTCAAAAACTCTCATTTAAGTAGTTTTTAAGTGAAACCCCATAGAAACCTTGCGAACCTGGCGAACACATATTTTAAATCATTAATAGCATTCAGAAAAACTGATGGTTGTAGCTAAAGAAACTCAGACAGTAGTGACGTTTTTACTTTCCTCTTGAACTAAGCTATGAAGAGGTTTTGTTAGTTTTTTGTTTTGTTAGCAATTATTGAAAAAATGTGACATTTTTCTTTGCACTCCACTATTCAAAATTTTAAGCCGTTCTCTTCAACAAAAGGAAAATTTGTTAATGATCGAAAGGCTTCGTTTCATGTCCGTCCCACAGCATGGTTTCGTATATCTGGCCGGTCTTCTGTCACCAACTTGCACTCCTTTTCATTTTGGGTTCTAAATGATATGGGAAACAAAAGCCAAGTACATACTCGTAGATGCGATATATACCGATTTTAGTAAGGCCTTCGACTCGGTCAATCACTCAACTCTTCTGGAAAAGCTAAAAGCTTTTGGTATTCACTGTAAAGTGCTTCAAAATATTCCATCGTTCCTAATTGGTCGCTCTCAACGAGTAAAAATTGGAACATCGCTCTCGAAAAGTATTATACTCTGTCCAGGAAAAATTGTCAGTACAGGCCTTATGGAGGAGCTTTTTTTCTATAGGTGTACTTCAGGTGTTCCGCAAGGAAGTCATTTAGGTCCACTACTCTTCATTATTTTTATTAATGATATCGTTTCAACAGTCAAAAATATAGTCGATGGTCGATGCTTACTATACGCAGATGATTTTAAACTGTTTTCATGTATTTCATGGGTCTGGATAGTATAGCTTACTGTTTGGTACAATAACTTAAAACTAAATATTGAAAAATGGAATGTGACTTCTTTTTGTAGATCTCTATCTACATTTGAATATGATTACTCCATTAATTCAATTAATTTGAATAGAGTTATGAAAATCAAAGATTTGAGAGTCATGTTCGATACGACTTTTTCCTTTAAATGCCATATTACGCATAGTTTGTGGTCCGTAATCAATATGAGGCAATCAAACGTCATTTGTTCATTGGAAACATAGGTCAAAGAATAGACAAGAATTATTTCGAGGAATAGCTCTTATGTCACTGCCCTATTGCTCCAAAAACGGCATTTCTCTTGCATGAGGACGCGGATGTTAAGTATGGCCCATACTACCTATCAAAGGCAGCCCTAGCAGATCTAGGAAAAATCATTAAAAGTTCAAAATTGTTGTATTAAATAGTCACAAAGATAACCGTGTGTACTTGCTTTAAACGGTAATATATCAAGAGGCCTTCGTTGCTTCTGGGAATAGACCGCATATGATGCAAACTACCCTTCTATCCCAATTACACCTTACTTTACGCCGGCTTTCGCATTTCAAAAAGTGTTTACGTTTTAGTAGTTCTAAATATTTGGAAACAAAAACTCTATTTGCCTTCTATGCACCCGGTGCGGAGGCAAGGATGTTAACATAGGCCTAAAGTTACCGACTAGAACAGAGAATTCTACAAGCGTGAATTAAGCTTCTAATGCTGCTTAGGGAACCTACAGGGTGTGTAAGAAATGCTGCCTTTGATTCGTAAATATGGCCGCGCCTCTTTAGCAAAAAAGTGTCTCAAGCGATAAGCATCAGGTATCAAAATGTTGTCACCGGCCTTAATAATTGTTCTAAGCTCGACTTATGTAATTCTGTATGAGGTCTCTAACAGACGTAAATACATAAGCCTTCATTTTATGAACGAGGCTTACACAGTCAGAGGCATAACTTTCATGATCGAAGTGCCTTTCATACGAATCACGACTTGAAACCCATGGCCATGATCGTGTGGCCCTGGTAGCAATAGATTGCGACTGTTGAACGTTATACAGAACGGGTTTCTCTCACCTCCTCTGTTACATTTTTCAATAGTGCTAAGATGTGCAATGCTCAGTTTAGTAGTGTGAGCGGTTGGCAGGACAACACAGAAAGTGATTAAAGTCGACTTTTTCCAAATTCGAAAACAAGCCTTTCAATCTGTAGGTACATCAATTTGATCACCGAAGCATTAGAGCAATCTGTCATTTGCGGAGCAGCCTAGTACTGCGGTAATTGCAAAGCTGATGGATTGACTTGACGAGGTTTCTTCTGTATTTTAACTACAACCCGCTGCTTAAACCAAGCATAAGCACCACCAGCTTACATATTACCTTCATAGCGCAGTCTGCAAAAACATCAAGTGATGCGATAGAGAAACGTACTTTAAAGAAATGTCAAACACTCTCAAATAGGAATGGTTTTATTCCGTCCATATACCGCAAGCTCTCGCCTTTTCACACTTTATAAGAGGTACCTACGTTGCCGACCTGAAGAAAACCGTCTGTTGGACTGCCGTTTCTCCCTTTTTATTATGCCAAAGCTACACCCCTTAGGTTATAAAAACGGAACCGGCTGGTCGTCCGCTTTCCAGGACCCACAACGGTATTCGATTGTAGCTCGATAAACATCAGATACTGATTGCTCCCCTCATGCTTTACGACAGAATATTCTTTGTTTTCCGCACCCTCAACATCCGATTTTTTATTCCAACAATTTACAATTCTATTTTGATTGCTTTATATGTCATTTGAAAACACTCAAATGGCAACGCTTTCATCCATCGCATTTTCACAACACAGAAAAAAGAAAATAATTTATCTCTCTCATTTCTTTGCCCTCGAGTATGGAACAAAAACAACCAGAAAACCAGCGCACACACACACACTCCCTTATTACATTCTGAAGATAAAGTGTTGTTGCAAAACAACCGAAGCGCCATCTATCTAGCTTTATAGGTACATCTCTTCAGCACACCAGTGTTTGTCATCCACAATTGAAGGAGATAAGCGGCAGTAAAATAGCTCTGCTGATACGATTCACCAGTAGCAAAACATGGAATACACAAGAGCGCACAAGGACAAAAAATATAGAAGGATGCCAATCTGGTGTTTTTGCAGTAAGCGCTTTAAATGGAAACTTCATCAGAGGAGGGTTAGAAATACAACAGTGCACAGTGAACAGTGAACAGTGAACAGTGAACAGTGAAACCGAAATCAAATTGGTCTATGATGGGTGTGATGGGTGATGGTGCTTTCATTTTTCATCCCCACCAGTTTATATATACTCGTCGGAGAGTCGGTTCAAGGGTCAACACTGCCGGTGCTTGTACAAGGATGTCACGCAGCTATTTATATACCATACCCGCCTGGGTGCATGGAGGAGATGCATACGTACTCATCCCACGTTCAAGTAATGGCAGAGCAAATAAAACAAAAATAACGCAAATTTTATGCAAATTCTATACATCCTCCGAGTTATCTGGGAACGATGGCACAGGGAATACCTCCAAGGACATGGTAAAATGATTTCAACCGCAAAAAAGGGGTGAGGAAACAGACACACACATAGTTCAGTACCTACTTTCAAAGTATAACAGAGTATAGTCTATGAATTTGTAGACTATAGATACATGCATCGGTATACCAGCATAATGTGTAATGAAAATGAATTTCGGAATCAAGTTTCGCCAATGTAGTGGTAGTGGTGTGTGCATCGCACACGCCCTACTGAGCTCTATCGCAATGGAATAGTGGCCGTGGATCTTTTCAGGAAGGTAGAGTGAGATTTTAATTAAAAGTTCCTTAATGTTGCAGTTTATATGACGATTAATTCAATATGGGGGCAGACTTTCCGAGATCCATTCAACTTTAATTGCAATAAAAAGCATAGTTTATGTTCTGCCTTTAAGAATTACGGCTAGAACTTTTCTGAACTTCCTATATACTTGCAGTGCATGCGATATGTTAACCAGCGCCAATCGACGTATGCAGTTGGAGTGCTCGTTCAATTTAAACCTTCGAATTAAACCTTCAGATTAATCTGTGGATAGTCGTAGAAAATCCAGCTGAACGCGGCGATTTGTGTGCACTGAGTGCCTTCGCTTATTATAAAATGTTTCGTCATTCAAATCAGCTGGGTTTCGGAGAGTCGGAGGCATAGTGCCGAAGTTGGTAACATGCCAACAAATTGTCACAGAATTACTGATGGGGGGGCAAAGGCATAGGGTAATATTTTATGTGTTTCATCTAGATGGTGGAAGTGTTACTACATAGAAATGTCAGTAGCAGCGTTCTGAGCAGTGCATTCATTGGCGATATGGGGTGGCATTTTGTTACATGGTCTGCTAATGAAAGCGGGACTGCCAAATTGGCAGAGAACCAGGACGGATTTTATTGAATACCTTTATATTCTTTTGGAACATGTTGGCTGTCATAATTCAATTGTATTATATTAAAGCAGTGAAACTCGTTGGAATAATTAAAAAAAATGGTTAAAATTACCGAGCGGAGAATTTTTTAGCTATCGAGAGATGCAAACGATACGACTCTGGTCGGTAAGCACTGCAATGATTTGTCTGTTCAAGGCCGTAGCGCGTTTTGTACTCGCACTTCAATATTCGACGAGTAAGATATGGACCGAGCACGCAGCTCATCCTGTTGTACCTACATAGTTTGAAAAGATTGCACAAGAAGGGACATAAGTTAATCAAAATCCTCTGAGACAGTTAAATCAGCAGCAACGAACGTCAGAACAAAGGACTCAAGTACAAAGGATTTGAAATCCGTTTATACCGATATATGGAAGTTTGCGGTCTGTACAATGGAGTAAAAAATCAACAAAAAGAAACGAAAATTTCACCCTTAGAAATTGAAAGTCATGCAGTTTCCAAACTAAAGTTATACTTATTTCTTTTAGGAAGCCTTCACGGAAACTTTGCTGGAAATATTTCGAATAACATACAATGCTTGATGGAAAATGTATATTGTTTACTGACGAAGCACATTTCATAGCGATGCCTATACATATATGTCAAGGTGAACATACTGGCGTTCGACAACCCTAGAGAGCGCAATCAAACACGTTTACATTGTCCAAAAAATGCCAGTGACTGCAGTGCATAGTTTTTAGTACCGCAACTGCAGATGTTTTCCCGGTTGAATTACAGAGCACCATTTAAGCAAGACGCAGACACACAGCCCGATTGTCAATAATGAAGCTAAGGGTGGTTTTTCTCAGGGTGTTTTTTCTCAATAAATCTAACAGTAAGTAGGAACACCTCTGTCACCGAAACTAACTTAACATTTAAAAATCTAGTTAGTATAGGCACCCTGCCATCCGTCGTTTATTTAAAAGGACAGTCCTTTCCTTTTTATTTCGGTACTAAATTTTTTTCTTTTTAGTAAAGGACGGCTTTTGTCCTTTATTTTCGAATCTGTCCTTTTAAATAATACTGACAACAAATTACTTGCATTTATGTATATTTTATTTATGTATAACTATATTATTTTTTTTTCTTATTTTATTAAAAGGTAAATAAATTACGGTTTAATTTGATCTTACAGAACTAAGCTACTCTAAGGACTCTCTCTTCATTTATCCCACGAAGCGTAGTCATTTTCCCAATTTTTTCCCATTTCATAGTATACAAATACCCTCGTTACATTTTTGCGAAAAATTCTAATTTTAAAAGTAAAATTTGTATTACACGGAAAAAAATATTTAATTAACGTCTAACATTACTATGACTATTTTTGGTGGTACTAGGAAATTTTTATGAGAGATAATTTACATATCTAAGCAATGTTTTACTAACAGTTTTTTTGTGGTTTGTTTTGATGAAATTGCTACTAAAACTTAGTATGAATGCTTTTTGTTAGGTTCCTAAAAATCCCACGATTTCGTGCTGTTTCCCTTTATCCCACAGAAGCCATTTTAGACATCAAAAATCCCACAAAAAGGGATAAATCCAACGATACAACAACACTCCCGAATAGCACAGATTGCGATTTGCAACAAAACTTAGATTGCATTTCTGTTATATTTAAGTAATCTGTAACACAATCGTTCTATATCAGTTCTATTCATGTTATCATGTTACTATTTATAACTTTGTCATTCGAAATGTTGTAAACACGTTTTTTTAAGTTTTAATTCTGTTCACAAAAAGGGGGAGATGTTTGAAAATTGTTTTACAAAAGTTCGTAAGTTAGAGTTTTGAAATAGTTGGTAATATATTACAGTTACGTTTGGTAAAGTTTCATTTTGGGTACTTTTAACTAAAAAGTCATTGAAACTTTTGTATAGCAGAATCTTAACAACGAAGTAACTTAATTAAGACCAAAAGACGAAAAGTTTTTAATATGTAAAAATCCCTAATATTTTAACTTCATTATAACTTAACATACCCCACTACATCAGCCAGTTGTAATCAGCGTTGCCAAATCAGCTTCCCGCAATAATTCTATATTCTTCAATGCACAAAAAGAAGATAAAACCCCGAATGTAAAATCGTCGTTCAAGCAAACGATTCGCTATTAAAAAACATGTCTTAAAATTAAATCATAATTTTTATCTTCGAAAAGTTTTGATTTGTAATTTTATCATTTAAAAACTAAAAATGTAAGTCCGCAATCAAATGTAAGTTAAAAAGTTTAATGTGACTCAAATTTTTGTGAAAAATGTTGTTTACGTTGTGCTCAACTCGATAAAGACACGTAACAGACGAGGTTAATAATTTATTATAATAATTGTCACATAGCCGTGCTATATATTTTCCCTGGTAAGGTATATCTTATATTCAATTTTTTCTCGGATGAAGTTCCAAAGTTCACAATCTAATATGCAAATTATAGGAAAAGAAGCATTGTATAGTAAAAATTTTGCATTTATCGAAGGTATTTGTTAAAGCTGAAAGGCTCAAGTTTAGTAATAAGGAAAAACAAAAACTACAAAAATCAACGCCGAACATTTCTAAAATAATCTTCTGAAAATGTTTGGCAACAGTGGCTACAAAGTGTTCGACCAAATCAAAGCTAGTTATAAAGAAGTTATAATGCTATTGAAGCTTGTTTTCAATTATCATGATGTTATAATAATGTTGATTTAATGTTTTGAAAAAAATCTAAAATGTCAGATAAATACTTATTCAGTTTCAACACGTTATTGCAATTTTAGAAGTAGGTATATTGCAACTAACTCCAACTAGAATATTTTATGACATTTACGACAAAGAGAAACGTTAGTTATAAAAATGTTTAAGATCGTTTTCAGTGATAATAGTGTTATGATAGTGTTTATGTTACATTGTTAGTGAAATTGAGATACAGGAATCTTTCTTGCTTTCAGGGTTGCCGGAGGATTTTGTACTCATATAGTGACAACATCTTATTTTATGTCTATCGAATTTTTCGACTACAACGTGCCAACAGAAATATTTTCTTTATTTTTAGAGCAGTTTGAGCATGCTGATTTTTACAAAATGAATTAAATAAATCTTGGCTATTGCACTTAAATTCATTTATTTGTCTTCAAAATAAAACAAAAAATACAAAATTATTACACTGATTTTGGAATTTCTGAAAATCTCCGATATTGTAGCAAAATATGAATTCAATCGGGATGAAGACAATTTTCTGTAGTTAAGCTATCGTACTAAGCAGTGCTTTTTGAATTAATAGATCTGATCCAAAAAGCACATAGCAGCAATAACATAAGATCTAGTTCTTCACATATATTTTGCAGAGCAAACTCCATTTAGATTAGATGTGAGATGTATATTTCATAATACGAAGAAGCTAAAAATCAAAACAAATTTGTTATTTAGGCGGCAGCACTGATTATTGATAACCGAATGAAATATTCGCTTATTTGTTGTTGTCACATCCCATTAATGTTGAAATAACAGTTTCGAACATTCAGTTGCTATTTTGTTGTAACTTAATTTCAATAGCATTTCAATGAAAATTTTGTTATAATTATTATGATTCATGTTTTAATGATGTTTCATGTAACAACCGCCATATTTTCCACCATCTTTTATACATGGTTAACCATATGTTTTAAGATGTGAAAAATACATTTCCATTTTCGCAATACTTTACATAGTTTCTACAATAAATTTGTATAGAAAGTGATAAACAACGTATATAAAAATTCGTTTCTGGAAGTTTTATGGGATTTTGAAGCTTAAATACAAATTGTTATATTTTCTGATTTTCAAACGTTTCTTCTATTTAACCATTTTTTGGAGGCGCGTGAATTTTGCGGACCCAAAACATTAATGTTCATGACAAAAATAGTATGCGTTGTAAGATTTTGGTGAGAAATCACCGCAAATTCGAACTTACAATAACATATTTTATATACCTACTACCTAATACCTTTCAGATCGCATACATTTACCTTTACTTCATAATTTGTTTCTCCACATGTGCAAATCAAAAAGGATTATAATAACAACTTATTTAAAACTTCTGCAATGTTTACAGAAACATTTCTTAAACTGAATGTAACTAGCACGCTTCTCCTAATTTTGTTGCAGAATCGTTTAAAACATTTTGGTGGTAACATTGAGTTGTTACATAAACAACAGAACAACTCAAAAGTAACTTAATGGTTATATTAAATGCAACATGTTTTCGTTGAAACAACGTAATGAAAACTATCATTTAACAAAGAATAACCTAAGTAAAACACAAATACTACAAACCTGTTGCAAAATATGAGGGGAAATGCGGCTATTTTGGTTACAATGTGGGATGTGACAATGTTCTTGCAATACTTAGGAAATAACTTGATAGTTGTATTAGAGTTGCATATACCATATTAAAACCCAAGTGTGCTATTCGGGCTGCTAAGTGTACGTATTCTATTACATTTCATCTCTCGCACGAAAAGAAAAAAAAAATACCATTAGTATTACAAGTACTTTTATTAGAAATTCGTAACTAGATTCGTCCCCCTAAATAAACCACAACTAAAAAAACTGTCCAGATCACTGATACCGGGCAATTAAAACTGAGACTCATCAAGTCATACGTACTTAAGTGGAAGTCGATTGGGCTTCTTCAGATTCGCTCTCAGTATTGAGATTTCGTATATGTCTAATCGAACACGAAAACTTCACTTTGCTTTTTTTGAGTTGAAATTAAGGCGATTCAAATATGTGTAGCCTTTGACACTTTTGAATAAGTATAACTTTTTTTTGCGTCCCGATTGATTTCTAAATATTTTCACATAAATAGATTCACCCGATGCAGTGCATTCCTTTGCAGTAGAAAAACTTCACGAAAATGTAAACAAACTCTACCGTTTGTCAAACTCAAACGCTCTTATATTGGTAAATCTGAGAAAAAATCCGGATAACAGGTAGATAATTATAAAATCAAAATTATTTGACAGACCTAGGTATTCGTTGAATAGGGAGGCGGAAAATTACATTTTTTAAAAAATTATTTTACATAGGTACAAGCAAGGGTATCATTTTAGATCGGTGGGTATCAAAGTATCCAGTTCCCTGCGAGAGTATCCAAATGATACTATAGTATCCATTTCGACAGCGTTGTATGGGACACCCTCCATAAGAGTGTGTATTCTATCAACCTGCGTCAGTCGAAATCGTTGAAGCAACGGACGCGACGGATTCTATGGGTTGGGCCCTTTGCCTTTAGTCGATGACAAAATAAAGTCTTCCGCGTTGATTGGAATATACGGCCTGAAATATTTTTCCATTAGGAAAAATAGGAAACTGGCCAACTGGGTATTCTTCCAGAGCACATTTTCCACATAAATAACTGTTTGAGAAGAAATATTCAACAGCGCATATCCCCGTATTAATAAACAAATGCGCAGTATGGACAATTAAGTTAGCTATATAGTAGACATCAGATAGCATAACAAAAATTGCACGTGCCTTAACTGGTGAGTAACGACTGTAATAACTTTTAAGCCGTGTTTATTAATACGGGGAAATATTTTTAAATTAAGAATCTTTCTCAAATGGCTTGTTTTTCGTGCCCAAGTTTAGACCAAAGCTATGCCGAGTATTCAAGTTGTCGTCGAGCCGAGTAGGTATATTTTTATTAAACAAAAATTATTTTTTTATTGAAGTTAGAAAACCAGAAAGTAGATAGCAGCACTAAATTAACATGTAAATATCATAGGATAAATATGGTTGCCGTCCCTCTCTGAGAAACAAAGAGCCGACGATTAACAACCTTGTTTCACAAAAAGAAAAGAAAAAGGCAATTTCACATTTCTGTAAATAAGAATAATTCAATTTTGCAGCTAGTTCGAATCACTTTCTTGAGCTTTTTATTTAATAATCATAATAGATAATAATAATAATAATTTTATTTCATATAGTTTTAATTCAAAAAAGATGATTTTTACAAAAAAAAAATATATGAAAAGTTGAGGCATTCTGTAAATACTAAAAAAGTAGTGAAATAGTTTTGAATAAAAATCACTTCAAACAATTATTTTAATTTATTTAAGGTTTATGATGGGGTGGTCACACAACAAAAGGTAATGAAAAGTTGAAATCAATTAACAAAAAATCAGGATGAAGAAAAAAAAACTCGATTGAATTCAAAAATAGAGATCAAAGAAAACAAGAAATTTAATAAAGAGTTAAATCAGAATGTCGAAAGTTACAGATTCTAAACTGGCGTAGTTGAGGTTGAGAAGCCAATTTTTTTACACATTTTAAAAACATTACATGTGTTGTTATATTGCTTTGATAGACTGAGGAAGTTTATTAAATAGGCGAAATGACAAAACGGAATAAAAAATTACGGTATGCAGTAGTGCGAGCAAATGGAACAGATACAAGGTAAGAAGAGTTTCCTCTTAAATTTTAATTAGAAATTAATTGAAAATTTCGATTACCGGATTTCATAAAGAATATCTAACTTCAACTTTGTTAAATATCTCCTCGAAAATAATATTTTCATTGAAATCTTTGTAATTTTTTTTTATAAATGCAAAAGTTCCTGTCCATTCTCGGTTGGAACTTAAAAATTTTCTTTTAAGTTGGAACTTGTGGGTGGAATTTTAGATTGATCTTGTATAAAATCTGCGTCTCTTTGAGCTCAATCACCTTTTCGACTTGGAATTCCGAATTTTTAATCTGATAAAAGGGTTGCATACAGAGAACCGAGCTGGTTACTTTTAAGCGAATTATAACCTATTTTTTTCACTTCCAGAAGAAAACAATGCGCCGTACTAATAACAACTCTTAGTCTCGACTTTTAATTTACGAAAGCTCACAATACCGAAATTTGTATGGAAAATATAGATTTGGAGTCGAAACTAAAAATGGTTAATGGTAAGGCCCAACGAAAACTACCAAACACCTCAGTTTAACTAAACTTTATATTAACTCCTTTGGATAGGCAAGCCCAGGAATGACAACTGAAGCTTTGTTATCCCGTTTAGACAGATCCATCAAATTTTAACATCGATTTCAATGAATAGCTTTCAAAAACAATGGGCGTTATACTAACAATAATTATATTAACCTTAGTACTAAATATTTTGTAGGTCACAATATGTATGTAATTTAAAAAAAAAAGATCCCGCCACTGTGAGATACAAAAATTAGCTTGGACACTAAAAATGATTTTTAGTAGGTATCTCGGAATGCTTTCAAAGAAATATGGAAGTTTGTAAATGGGTTTACCCTGATATAAAGAAAAATATAATACAGAAAACCATAATTTAGAAAAATAAAATCTCGAAAACAAAAATGTATAATGAAAAAAATCTCGAAACCAAAATCTCGAAAAAAAAATCTCGAATAGCAAAAATCTAGAAAAAAAAAATCTCGAAAGCAAAAATCTAGAATTAATATTAATTTTTGAGACAATGGTAACAATTCGCGCGCGCGATTTGTTACCATTGTCTCAAAAATTAATATTAATTCATTAATTCAAGATTTACTCATATGCAAAACTATTTGAATTGCAACAACAATTTGATTCACTGTTCATGCAAACAAATGAGTCAGCTAAAAAACAACAGGTCTTCTTAAACCTTATTGAATTGTCAAAAAACCGCGTGGCTTAATTCAGACACTAGCTGCCTACCTATATATTTTTTCCGTGTAGGTACGTATAGAGTCAAAGAGTGGGACAAATGAAAATTTATCAAATTAAAACAAATAAGGGCTTAGTAAAAATAGAGATAATGGTTACATTTATCATCACTTTTTTTGTATAGGTATTTGTACATTATTTGTTATTGAAAAATGAGTTTGGTTACGTTTAGATAATCAGTCTAGTAAGTAAATTTATTTTCTGTTGAATAGTTAAAGTGTTAGTTTCAAAATAATATATTTTGTTATGAGTATTTGTTAAAAATTCATTATTTTCAATAAAAAAGCTATAGAATGATCATTCTAGACTTGTTTTCATTACTTTCGGACTAAATTTAAGAAATTATAAAAATCTCGAAAGCAGTTTTATTTTCTAGATTTTTTTCGAGATAGAGTCTTTCGAGATTTTTGTACTTTCTAGATTTTGACCCATTCGAGATTTTCTCATTCGAGATTTATCGAATTCATTTTCGAGATTTTAACCATTCTAGATTTTAGTCGTTCTAGGTAACGTCATGATCCCTTTGTAAATTTATTGCACACCTACTTAATCTCGACAAATAATTTCCTTCCATTCTGACACTTCATACTTTAAATGTACATTTCAATAGATTTGACACAATCACTTAAGATTTTCGTTGACAACGCTGGATAAGCTGGTGAGTAG
This sequence comes from Cheilosia vernalis, assembly GCA_949126925.1. NCBI lineage: Eukaryota > Metazoa > Arthropoda > Insecta > Diptera > Syrphidae > Cheilosia > Cheilosia vernalis. Next base: position 95,555,220 of record OX421358.1, on the reverse strand, counting down.
CAGCAGCAGAATTTCAACAGCTGATATTATACCTTACCAATTATTATACAACACCAGAAACGGCCAAGGTATAGGTAAATCGAACTATGGTGATTATATTCGTTTCGAGTTATGTATGTTTATATACGTCCACAATTTCACATCATCACGTGCTAATAAAACTTTGCCTATAACCGCCGCCGTTTTAACAAACAAATGTGCAGAATGTAGTTACGAGGAGCAGATGTCGTCTGTTAGCATACAGAAATTGGAAGTAAACGCTGCATAAGAAGTTGGTTGATAACAACAGCTCAAGATTGCATATAGTCGAACTCTGAAATAGACTATTTAGAAATGTCCTTTCGGAATAAACATTTGCTGGAAATCCCATTTTCCTGAGTACCTACGAGTACCTACCAATTCCATTATCCTCAAATAAATTGAGCGACAACCAAGTAGGCGTGACTGTTGCCTCTTTTACAGTGTAGTAAATGTAGGTAATAAAAACATAACACCACAGGCAATTTCCCTCTTGTCGCATTTCATGATCCTATTTATACGAAATCGCATTTGGGAAATTTATTACTTTTTCGAATTTTAATTCTGCGCACATTTTATAAGATTACAAGCCAATGTGCAGTCATTAACTGCTAACCAACACCGAAATCAACATTCCAAAGAAGTCTATTTAAATATTTTTATTTAAAAATAAGGCTGCGAGCACAATGTTTACAAAAATATCACCAACATCTTACCATACAGAATTTTCGATAATTTAACACTTCACTATATCACTTTTCAATGTCCAAATGTTATATTAATGTTGTAAAGGCCCCCATAGCTTGGTTGAAATCCTCACCCACACTTACTCAGAGTTAAAAAGTGAAAACGATAAACAGTGGTGGTATAGGCAGCGATGGCAACTAGCGGCGATGACAACGATGACGAACTTCTCGTAACCAGACACTGAGATTCATTTTCGGTCCATGGCTATGCCATCTCGGCCATTGCGAGCTCCAACACACGAATTTCACACACCAACGCAACTGTGTTGGGGAATCGGAAGGAAGCCAGCAGCATTCAATTGCTTGGATTAGGCATTTTAGGTCCAGGCGCTGGAGAAATTCACTCACAACCCCAAGCATCAAGTATTATCCCCTTGAAAATATTCCTGCGCACGCATCGTTTACATAAAAGGTACTCAATGCTGTCGACGACGACGAGCACCAAAGCATCATTTGGATTCTGCGGATGCAGTAAAAAGTTTTCTTTTATTTCAAGCGGGGAACACAAATACGTAACCCATACTACAGTAGTATGCAAATTATGTGCGCTACGCTACTGGGAGTCGACCGGAATTGTGTTCAGCTACATACCGGCTCTAGCTATACTCGTAGATGTAGTAAGATCGTTCACGTGGAATCAGAATTTCAGTGCTCATGCAGAATGGAAATTTATCGTCCGGATGATTCTTGAATCGAGCTGGACTTGTACAGCGAAAAGTGCAATCCTTAAGGGAGGGGTGGCATTATACTGTGTAAACGAAAAACACGTGTAAATGAGCGGCCATTTTGAATTCACACACTCATAGTTCAGAGTGGTTGTGTTTTCTTTTTTTAATAGGATAATGCCTGTGTGCATGTAGTGGCCTTATGGTGTTGAAAATCTAAGTTGCAGAAGGGGATGGAACCACCCCGACTGGTAGTGGATTATGCACTTCCCGCTTGTGACAGGGGAAAATTTAATCAATGTTGGCTGTAAGTTCTTGTTTTCAAATTTAAGTCGAGTGTAAGAATGTGTGAGTGAATGTATATGAGGGATGTTGGTGTCCCTAAATACCGGCTTCCTTCATAGCCCAACATGGTGTATTTGGATTGTCCTTTCGTTGGGTATTTTTATTTTTTTCCTGTAAAGGGAATTTTTTCTTGGCGGAAAGTTGCAGACAGAAAACATTCAGGATAACATAAAAAGACAATATACGTATGATGATGATGCGATGAGTAGGTAAGTATACTATACAATGAAATGAAAATGAAAATGGAAAATATACCTGCCTACGAAAACACCTAGTCCTTGTTTGGTTTTTATTTGATGGTGCGTTTGAGTCCTCATTTGGGGTACTCACGTCACAATATACACCATAATGAAGGTAGTTTTGACCTCTGTTAGCTCTATTTGGCTGGCCGCTACACCACCGTACGTGGATATAGCAGATAGGTGTGGGTAAATGTGTTAACGTATGGCAGTCTAACAAACGTGTAGCAAAAGGGCACCGTACACTGTGAAGGATTCAAGTCATGAATTTTTACCTAAATGGCACACATTTTTCTCAATTCCAGGCGTAGGTAGGTAGGTACGTATCCTTTGGGGGGGGGGGGGAGTGGTATTTATTGCTCCAAAATGAATGGCAAGAGATTCAATGTACACCGCAAGTTGAGTGTACGCACTTCACAGAGCACTTTATGCGAAAGAGACGCTCTAAGGGAAAATACAGACATCATGTCAAACCTGATTGAAACGTCTTTATAGGTACGATTTATCGTAGTTATCTTCTTTAAGGTATTTTTTGTTGAATTATTTTAGCACTTTTGTCATGGCAATCTAAATAAGGATTGCAGCTTAGAATGTGTTGGTACATATAGCTCTGCTCTTTTCTAATTTTCTTCCATAGAGTGGGGTCATATACATTTGGCTGGACTCCAAGTTAATGCAATTATTTTCACTCGGCTTTTCCGAAATTAAACTCGTAAAGAAGTGTCCACACAGAGGACTGTATTTATGTGTTACGGGTGCCATTTCATTAAATAGAACACGCAGTTTAGGTATTGGAGGTAGGTATGGAGCCAGCATTTTTCGCTATATATTTTAAACCATTAAACGTGTGATCACGTCATACCTACCTGTTTCAATGATATTCAGAAATATGTAAAAATACCTAGTTAAAACGGTTTTTAAAAAATTCAAAAATTTATAATAGGCAGTGTTGTCACTTTCATGTGATCGATCTACTTAAATGTCGGAATATTTGTCCAATATAGGTAGGCACCTATCGCATGTATTGGTTATAGAAAGTTTTTCTCATTCTACCTCGTTCGTCGGCGAGTGCATCTAAGAATCGTTAGCGAATTGAATATAAAAGAGCAAAATGCAGACATCTAGATGAGGTTTATGCCAAATGATAAACGACTAGCAAATTTACGAGTGTCAGGGTTGTTTAGCTATTTATTTCATTCAAAAGAAAATGCAATGCCATTTGAGTTACATTTACCTAAGAGCTCGCAATCAGCCAGAGGTTTTCTGGGATTACATACATTTTTTGCTGCTTTGATTCTGTGGCTATTTCTGCCATACCATATTTTTCTCTTCAATCTTGAATTCTTTTGTGTTCCCAATGGAAAAATATAGGCCTACCAAAGAACGTTTCCTGCACTTCTTCAACAAAGCGTTATAAGCTTAGCGCTAAGTGAGTTGTCGGTAATTTTAGCACCAGCAAAATTGAGAAGAATGTCTTTGAACATGACTCTCACCAGCTCATCAAACGGCCAAAAAAATTTATGATGTTCTGATCGATGCTCTCCTCCAGTATACTATAGATTTCCGGATATTCCGAGCAACCAACAGATGTTAAGAACCCGAATAACTCACATGGTAAAACAACAAGCAAAAACTGTGAAGAACAAGCGATTAAATACACCGTCAGAAACTTAACCAATCACATATCGAAATGTGCGATGCAACTAAGCCCATCGACATCGATGCCAAGAGACATATTAGAATTCCAGAAACGCAGGAATGCGTTTGGCTTCACCCGACCACTCGCACGAAACCTTACTGGTTAAATTTGGAATAATGATTAGTACAACGCACCTATACAAAGCGAGACTGCTGAGAAAGACTACAACAGCAGCTCATGACTTTTGCATGGAAGAAATTAGGCAGGAACATTGTCTGCCCTGGGGGAAAAAAAGAGCACTATTGAAGTCCACAAGGAACTCCATTAACAATCTTCTAATGTTTTACTAAAAATTTAAAAGAACAAAACCCGAACTGCGATCTCTATACAGGAGCAAAAAATTGCAATCTATTGTATAGGAGACCTAGTGGAGCGTGTTGTTTGCATTTACCGTCATAAGAGAGCCTATACCGACACCCAATGTTAGGGATGCAACAAAATCTAATTATTTCTTCAAAGGCCACTCAATTTCAACCATTTTATCTGGCCGATCGATGGACGCCAAAAGTGCAATCCACCAAGACTAAAATAAAGCTGTGACAAGTTCAGAAGAACAAAACCTGCCAAAACCTCTTTAGACACAGCTACATAATCTGCTTGCATTTTGTAACCCCCCTGAATGCTCCCAGGTAACACTTCCCATAAAGATCTTTGAAAGACTCGAATTTTTCCGCACAGCTCTCATTCTGGATGTCTAAAAAGTGAAATGTGTCAAAAACACGTCGAATTGCGGTTTGTGCAGCTAAATTGATATCCGACTTTGCAAATGAACATGGACAATATTTAAAAATGTGTTTGTGCTGTCAGATTACTAATTCCAAATTCAAATCTCACCTTTCAACCAAAGAAAGTCTTAAAGTACGACAGTAAGAAAAGACCAAAAAATGCTTTAATTTGGATGTCGAAACTAACAAAGAAGTTGTTGCGAGCAGCATCGAGACGTGCTGGTTTTTATGATCCAACAGCTCTTTTCTTGTTTTTGAACGCTATCAGCAAACCTAAACAAAACCGGAAGACAGACAAACGTGGGCAAGCTGGATCTACAATTCCAATCGCGAAGGATACATAAACCGAGGTCTATGCATGACTTACAAATTTCTAAACATGCGTTCTTTTAGAATGAACCAAATTGAACCATACAGTCTTCTAATAATAGTTATTTTTCAAAACAAACAACACCCATCTCTGTATCCATTCCATACCTGTATCACAACTCGACCCTTGATGTTCCCTACATCAAATAAATGCGTATCATCGTGCGCAGGCCTTAGCCAACAATACAATTAAAATGCCAAAAAAACAAACATTGACAGTGTCAAAAAAATCGTTTTCTTTTATTACAACAAATCGCATCACTTGTTAAAATGTTGTGTCAATTTTAAAAATTACTCTTTCAAAATCAAAAAATTTTTGAATAATAGGAAAACAAAATTTCAAATTAATCTATAGGTACTGGGATCACCGCCTGGAACAAGTTCAACCTCGCATCTGCATGTCCCAATTTATTGGTCGCATTACAGAAGTAATCGCCATAGTCTCGGTCATCAACTGACAGAACGCGCAGGACCGAGTTTGTTGTCTCAAATGCGGACGCCATGTTTGTGATGCGATAATTTCCACCCGACTGTAGCTGGACACCATCCTTGTACCAAAATACCGCTGGTGGGGGATATCCCTCGACACTGCACTCCATATCGGAGGCGTATGACTTCACTTGAGCGACTTTCGGTCGGAACACAGAAATTTGCGGCCGGAATTCGACCTCAATGCGAACGATTCTCTCGTCGGGCAGTCCTTCCCCATTATCAGCGATGCAGTAATAACCGCCACGGTCCAAGCGATGTGCATTCCTGATGTGAATAGTGGCTCCACGATGAGAATGTCCGCCGGCTGGCATAATAGAATTGTCCTCACGTTTCCAAGAGAAGTTTGGCTTCGGATATCCATCGGCATAGCAAGTGACTTCGATGTTGTCTCCCTCGGCCACTACGACATTTTTTGGTGTCTTCTCCTCCGAGATGATGGGTGGATGCTTCACAGATAGCTTTAAACTTTTTGTCACTTTGTCGATGGCGGACACAATTATTTGGCACTCGTACGAACCCATGTCAGATGCTTCGATATTGGTGATTCTAAAGGTGTATGTAGAGGAACCGGTGTTGGTTTTGGTCTCCTTGATGGAGTATCTCGGATCGACCAAACTTAGGATGTCACGGATGGAGAGCACCACACTGCCTGACGCCTGATCGTTGGTGTTCTTGCTCCAACCGACCGAATAGCTTCCCACATTCTCTACGGTGCAATTGAACTCGACGTCTTCGCCAACACTGACCACTTGGTCTTTGCTGATATTAGAAATAACGGGCGATTGTGTGGACACTTGCAGCACTGCCACCAAGAGGAATATTATTTTCACCAACATCATCGATAATTAGCTAAACAAAAGCTCCTCCTCGCACTCGGACTGACCTCGATGAACTGACGCGTTCTCAGTAAGAAAAACGATGCCAGCGAACTTTTCGGTTGATATGATATCTCTCCTCCCTGTCTGTTCGGACTGTGGAGTATACTGGAAACTGGAGTGTGGCGTGCGGGGGGCTGTTGCTATCGTCGTTCTATTGTTGCTGTTGTTGTTGCTAGCGGTTGCAATCAAATTGATCGGAAACCGAGAGAGAGAGTGGACTTGAAACTAAAATTCTGAGGTCACTCCATCACCAGAGCACCACAAAATAAATACTGCGGCGCGTTCCTCTCGTGTATGCTAATCTCTTCGCCGATACGGAATTGTAAACAATCTGTCTTGGGAATGCGATGGCGGACGTTTGTCGCTAATGAAAATGATAATCGCTGTCAAATGTGCACGGAGGGATGATAAGACGGGAGGAGACACTGCTTGCGATCACACTACATATGTATATACGACAACGCCAACGACGACGACGGCGGAGCGGATGATATATTTATTGAAACGAATTTGAATGCGTCATGCGGCGACTACAGCGGAAGCCGGTGTGGATAGAGAGTCAAACTTTTGGGTGCCCCAGCAGAATATTCCCACAGTTCCATAAACTTGAGTGGTATAGTGCGAATAAGTCTTTGTTTGTTTATTTATTTTTTTCAGTTCGAGTGGATGTCCCTGATAACAGGAAGACTCTTATACAACCGATCACGAGAAGCTAACACACGAACTAAACTGTTTTCAATCCAAGCAATGATGATGCTCACCAGTCAGAGTCACCACTCGTGGCCTATACACGCTATGCAATATCCTTGAAACGAAGCAGGACAATATTTATAGGTAGTGTGTGCTCACTCACCTATCCACAGGGAATTGTGTATGTGCGACAATGCAGGGGTATATAAAATTGAATGCGCGCTGGGTATCCCCGCTATGATTGATGACCTCTAAGTGAAGAACAAATGGGTAAATGGATAAAAGGTAGTTGAATAAGTGGCTATCTTGGTTGGCCTTGGCCTTAGTCTTTTGTGCGTTGATGCAGCAGAGGTAACAAATAGAGGTGAGCTATGGGTTTTCTTTATACATCCATAATTTTCCAAAAGACCTTGACTTTGAGTGATGATATGCAGCAGGGTTACCAGGTTACTCAACAAGCAGGGGTGCACAATAAAGTGTCGAATTCCGTCTGCGCTCCCTTGTTGAGCATGGGGACGTTCGGATTCCTGGTTTAGTAAGTCTGACAGCTGTCTAGCTAGATGTGTTTCAGTTTTTTTTTTTTGCCCAGAGTGGTCACGTGTATAGTTTTTGTAGTTGACGTAGATGGAGGGAAAGCCGACAAATCTAGTCAAGAAAATCCTGCCTGGCATTTGGAAAAGTCAAATTTAAAATAAACAGATTAGCCGCTGCAGAATTCTGAAGAGTCGTAATTAATTTTGAATTTTCGCACGATATTTAACAACCATTAGTTCCCATAAGACTATAATAGCGTTGTGATAGGCAACTGTGTTTCATTTTAAATGTACTAGTTTGAAAATAAGAATTTTTTTTTAAATTTATGAAGGGCCTTTTCCAAATAAAAAAATTCCAAAATCAAACAAAGGTAACGCTGACCGCGAGAATTCAAAAGCAATTCAAACTGCTAAGTCAACGCGTTCGGATTCATAGTCCCGACAAATCGAGTGTACGTTTTACATAAACTAGGTATGTCCGAACGTCCCCAATGGTTCATCTTTTGGCAGCTTGGGTTGTGGAACCTTGCACAACAAATTAAAGGAACCTCCATTTTTATGCCGATTCCAAACGGCGAGGAACGCTTTTCCAGAAGAGTTACTCTCTTTTGTTTGTCAGAAATTTTGCGAAAGCCTAACAAATCTACGAGAAATCAACCACTGTGCCAGCAGCATGAGTATAAATTTATATACAGTACAAGCTGCCAAAATGTTACTTCTCCAGGCTAACCAAAAACAAAAATGTCTAAGCCAAAGGGCCTAATTTTCTAAAGTGATTTTTCAATGTCTGTTAAACTATTGTCAATGTTTTGGAGCACTTGAACCTCCATGAAATGTTTGCCAACATTCCTATGTTAAAAATATAGGGACTATCTATTTCTCAGTTCCAATTCAAACAACTTAAGACTCCATCCATCTTAGCACTAGGAATGAGTTTGACGGCTCTCAAGTGTACATCTACAACTGCAGAAATAAGATAACACTTGACGAATTGGATTATGGAAATTGGTTCGTGAATACAAGTTGTACATCGATTTTTAATATTCTGTAGGTCGCAATGGATCATTTTGTATGGAAAATGTCAGAAGAGCTAAGTATAGACCCTTTTATTAGTAAGTTCCCTTAAAAAAATTGAATCTGTACAAATAAAAACTATCCACTACAATTTATTACTTTTTCAGATTCGGCTGCATTATTGTGAAAGAAGATGCGTTTTTAACTATTTGGAATAGAATATATAAAAACAACAAAATCTCGGTACATGGTAACACTCACAATTTCCGTGCGACTCAAATGACAAGAAAATAATTTCAATTTCAGCCAGCCAAGTGGACAAGATTGAGTACTCTTCAACTGTTCATATATGCATCCACACACAACCATATCGGAGTGGTCGCAAACGTTCATTTCGATTTCACTTACATCGTTGCACTAGAATACAAGAAAATAATAGACGAAGAGACACGTTTAGAAAATAAAGGAACAGAAAATCGTTCAAACCATACAAGTCCTTCGTCCCTTATTTTTACACGTTCTGGCGCACAAACGAAATGAAACATATCTCCCTCTGCTCGTCGACTTAAACTGTCAAATTTTGTAATTTATTACCCTGTTCCTGTTTCTGTAGGGTTGAATGTTTTTGGCCGCGCTGACTGAATGCAATTGTAGGGTTGCGTTCATCTGCTTGTGCACCATAGAATGTTATACTAGTAGGGCAACACAAATTTACCAAAATTTTTAGCCCTATTGAAGCGGGTAAGTACCTACATTTCATGGACAGAAACTCAATAATTTATAGAGTTCTCGATAAGAAGTCGAACGTATTACTTTGAAGGTGGGAATATGTTCGATATGGTTGATACAGTTTTGGACAGAAGAGGCTATAATATAGTTCAAAGATCAGGTTGAAGCAGGTGAAATATGTATGTACGAGTGGATTTTTTTTTTTTGAAAAGACTTTTTACATCCATGCAAGGATATTGTGTAAAGACACAAGGCAAATGGATTGTGGAAACACCAGTTGACAACCAATCTGAATTGATTAATAGATAGAAACAAGACACTGCTAAACTGTTAAACAGCAGTTGGTTCAAATGTCTTGAAGCGATATCCAGAGTATCTGAGTTCATCTGATAGTTACTTGTATTTCCAAAGGTAAACAAGTAACTACACCTAACATAAGTTATCGCTGGCGATAATCTTGGAACCTTGCCTGACTCTTATAACTCAGTTGGAACGAGCATTGAAGTGCCGTTTACCTCAAACCGTATAATAATAACAATAATAGAAAGTGTCTAGTGCACTGCGACCTTGTGGTATATTATGCGCCCTACTTATACCATGGAAAGGTTCTTGGCCTTTCGCTGCACCCCATCGCATCACAGTTCATTTAGAACCGTGTTTGAGGGTCTTTTCTCTGTCTATAGGTCTTGGCAAGAACTTTACACCAGAGACAATACTGAGAAAATAGAAAATTCTTAGGAAACTCGGAAAGTTCCAGAAAACACGAAAAATTTGAATTCTGTTTTTTTCGACGAAAGTTTGCATTTTATCGCATGATTTGATGATTTTGGACGCTGTAAAAGTGGAAAACTCGTTGCGAAGCTTCGAAAATTCCAGATAGTTGTGAAATTCATTGTGATAAAAGACGTTTTGAGTCCATAAATATTTATCGAAGCTCCTTGACTCAACGAAAAAAATATGTAGTTTGAAAAAATTTTAATTTTAACGCCGATAGTTTTTCATAAAATTTAAAGCAAAAGAAGAAAGAACATTTATACCTAAGACAAAATACCATCCCCTCGTAATGAATAATTTCAAATTTAACGGATCAAATTCTATGAACGCTTACAGTAACTTTTCTGAAAGCGGACGTGGTTCACATTTTTTGAGAGCTTGTTTGTGAGACGGAATTTTTTAAGTTTTGTGACATTTGTCAATACGAATTTCTATGTATCAATACTAGCTCACCAAATCTTGTAGTTGACGGTATCAGTATTTTCTCTGCTTTAGAGCACTTCATCTAGTCCGTTTATCAAACTTGAAACCTAGCTAGTCTTAATTTTGGACATTCCCCATTGGTTCTTTGTCATTTGTATTTTGGATAGCCAAGGACTATGGGTGGTTTCTCCCACAGGGGTTTATTTATTGTTTTTACAGCTTTTAGGAACTGAATTTACTGTAACTTTATGGAGAACTGCATAATCGTTTTGGTTTTTGTGCTATAGGTACCCGCATGACCAATTTCTTGTTTCCATTATTTAATGCACATTTTGTAAATTATAAATGTTTTATCGGAAACCAGACCGAAAGAGCAATTATTTCATAAACATTATTCATTCAACGTTTCATACATTTTTTTTTTATAAAAATATTTCGATTAACGATTATTTATTATGAAGGGTTAACCAAATACATAGTTTGCCTGGGCTCTCCTTAAAATGGCGGAAAAAGATGACATCGGTTCAGTTATTATAGACTTTAGAAGCAGGTTATCCCACGGCCATACCCAAAAAATCCATTTTATCACTCGCCAAAATTCCAAAAATCCCACATTTATCCCACGAAGTATTAGATTAAAAAAAAACATGCATTTCATTAAATTTAGGCTTTTTTTTATTATTAAGAAGTTACAATAATCTTGTTTATTTTGAGCTTCGATCTCAGCAAAGCAAAGTAAAGTACGATTTTCAGCACGCAATTTTTGCATACCAATAATTCACAAGATATTTTTTTACGTTAGTAGGTTTTTCAGAACTCAATTACAACAACTACGCTATATTTCACTTCGAAACTCGCTATAGTTGTTGTATTTGAGTTCTGAAAACCCTACTAACATAAAATAAATACCTTGAATTATTTGAATTGTTGGTATGCAAACAACTTTATCTCGGTTGGACAAAAGTTTGAACCGCACGCACACTGTGTTGCACGATCTCTGTTTTGCCGCAGAAGAAAATGAATGCATTCAAATATTTTGAATGACATTTTTCTAAGAAAGAAAATATTTAATTTGATCCTAGGAGGACTATTTTTTTATTCTTAGTGGAACTAGCATATTGGGAACAAAAATTTTGGTAAAATCCCCTTTTTTTTGTACTATGAGGCTTCAAAAATCCCTTTGTCCCTTTTAGCTTATTTTAAGTGAGAAAATCCCACAAAAAGGGATAAATCCCTCGACTTTGTATCACTGCATGGGTTGACAGCAACAAGAAGTGTTTCACTTTCTGCTGAGCTGGTTGTACAGAATGATATATAACAGGTGTGTGTCAAGGGTTTTTTGTTTAGAATGGTAGGCGTATTGGGTAGCCAGCGACAGTCGCTCTCAAACTGCGCCTTAGGGCCCGTTTCCGGTTAAAAAAATAAAAAGATTCTGTTTTTTTTATACCTACAATTTAAATTCAACCTACATCAATCTGTTTTCTGGTCATTCCTACATCGCACCAAGGAATCTCTACCACGACCACCGACACTGCTCGACTCGTCATCGTCACAACATAGCTCCAAACATCACATCTCCGCTGCATCTAAAGGTTGGCTTCATGCACCATCAGGATTCAGGATTCTTAAATTCAAATTATCCGAACTCAACTGTAATACTGACATTCTTAAAGCAAATACTATAAAACTAATTTTCCCAACCAAAGTCAACTCTTGAGATCTTTTATTCAACGTCGAAAGAAGAACACCAACAACATTATTATTATTATAAGTCATTTCAAAATTATATCTTATATCGTCTCATTGTTTCGATTTTGCACCAACATGAGGCACCTACTTATTGTTAACAATAATTTTTCAGTTTCTATTGTTTTCTCTTTGACTGTCTTCTTTGTTTATGGAATTTCTCTACAAAACTGTTGGCGGCCAACAATCTATTTCTCTCGCTTTGCTTGTAACGGTCAAGAGCAAGGCGAACAAAATATACGATTAGAAACGGATCTTAGCAGATAATGTAAATGTCAAAACGATAGCTGGCAATATTGTAATTAAGAACTCTTAATAATCATATAAAAGTTCGGAAAATAATTATGTTCTATAAGAATTGTTAAATTGATAACTGATGCAGACATCCTCATTTATAAGGTTTTTGCTCTGCACTATTGTGGGAATATTATTGTTCTGTACGAACATTCCTCCAAATGAAGTGGTTGGGAAAAGAAAATACTTTACCACTGCAAAACAAATGACGCGAAAACCTTGTCAAAGACTTTATCATTCGAATGCCGACGCCCCGAGCATTCAACTGCCGGACCAACATAGACATTTGGTAAGTTGGATCTATTTCGCGAAGTTCATTTATTATTATTAACTGGCTGAATGTTACTTTTAGTTAGCAGACGAACATAGTACAAGGAGATCTTACCATGTACGACCAAATGTGACCAAGCGCGTGAGCAAGGCAAGCAAGACAAGTAAGCACAGTGAATCCTTAAATTGGTTTCCACAATTTGACAGTCTAATTCACCACAAATTGCAATGGCCGTGGGTGTTTTCATAAAATTCAATTAAATTTAGTTTTGTTTAATGTATGCGACTCCGTTGGAGACTTCAGCATTCAATCAAAGAATAGAATAGGTCTGTTTGCGGACACCTAGTAGGCCCTTCGGTGTTCGAGAAGACATCTTTTTCGTTTTGAAAAGAACTAATAGATAATTTATTCAGATTTTATTTTTTCAAATTTTGCCCGTTTAAGTTACGAATTATCCATACTACATCCAAGTTATTTTTTACAGTAGGCAAATCCGCAAGCAGCCTGGTTATACGAAGAAGCCGCCGCAGTAGAACCGTCTTCACAAACGCACAAGTCGCTGAGCTGGAGTCTTGTTTTATGGAATGCAAATACGTAAACTCTGAACGGGCGGATGAGCTTGCTGCAAAACTGTCAATAGACGCTGCACCTGTCAAATACTGGTTCAAGAATCAACGTCGCAGAATCAAAGTGCAAGAAACAAGGAAACAAATAGGAGATACCTTAAAGAACGATGAAGCGTCTACAGAAGCCTTAATACCAGCTCCAAACTTCGTATGCCAAGCTCTACATATTTCATCACCATTACCCCAGCCAACACCGCCACCTTCAGCATCAGATGTTGGCACTCCGTACTCCTTCAATCCCAGCTACTACAATCCGTTAAAAAGTTACAGTACCAAACAAGCGACGGGGAATCACCTACTCCAGCAAGTGGCAACGTCAACGCCAACACACATTATTCAATATGATGCGATATCAAAGAAAATGCAAAACGCTGTAACACCATATCAGCTATCAAAACTGCAAAGCCACGCCTCGGCCTTAAATTTTAACAACATGACCCATCTCATCCCGATGACACTGCCGACGGAAGATGTCCACTCATCGACATCAACTTCCAATAGTTCGGACACCTCGGACTACTACTCCCTGATGTCGCCGATATCCGAGCCACTTACACCCAACAGTGGACTTAGTGAGGCAGAGTCTGTCTTCAACGATATTCTAGATAGTTTGAAGACGCCCAAGACCCAGCCTACAATGGAACACATATATGAAAAATTAATAAGTGCTCCGGAGCCAAACTTCAACTGTGGATTAGACACGATATTGCAGCCGTACAACAATTATCAAAGTCCAACAAGTAGCATAAAGCTATCATATTTAGAATTAGCTTAAGATTATTGTATTTCAATTTAGTTGTTAGTTTAGTTAAATTATTTCTATTTGTTAGTGGAGCTAAGAATGTTGAACCTCCTAGATGTCTAATTTCCATTAATTAGGTTAGTATAAGTTTTAGTATTAGGCTAAGATATAAAAGAGCCTTGCCTTGTAGAGTAAAAGTCTCCGCAATGGTTGACCTCTGGATCTGGACATTCCCTTTTGCCAACAAAGACCGAGCAGAGCAACTATTTCCTTTAAAGTCCTAATGGAAATTTATTTTCCATGCTATGACACTTGTGTTCGAATTTTAAAGAAAATAACTCCTAGCATTCGTCCAACCAGAGAAATTTAGACCAAAAAGCCCCTTCTACTACACAAGGCTTGGCTTTTTTTCATTTCTTATTAGTATCTAAGGAAAAGTGAATGTGTTTCAAAGTTTTTCGTAGTTCAACATCAAGCCCGATTGAACTAGGCAAGGCTTTGAGACAAGCGGGCTAAGTTCACTTCAATTTTTAGGCTTAGGTATGAGTTTCTAAGTTTTAAAAAACAACTCGTAAGAATCATTGACGAACATGTGATAAAATGAATCACACCTTCGTCAATGGTTCTTGGAAAACTGTCTCCTATATCCTGCAGAAGGAATCACAAAATTAACAGGGGAGTCCTGTCGGACCAACAAAATGTTTCTCTTTCTGAAAATTCGGAGAAGCGAATTTTTAGCGAACGATTTAACATTGAAACCTTTTCACCGATTGAGGTTCTCTTACGGCCAAGGAGCTGTATCGAAGCTTGTTGTGCAAACAAATTTCTTGAATACGCAAACTGTCGGCCTTGGAGTAGGAACTTTCGTTTCTTTTTGAAACTTAGAAATATCTCATTCTATTTATCTTATTTAGACATAAGTGTTTGGTTATGTAAGCAACTAGTATTGTAAGAAATAGTTTATGAGGTTATTATTAGTACGTAGATTAAGAAATTAGACATCTAGGATGCTACAACATTGTTCGCACTGTGCTTTTTGTGCATTTTATGTTGTTGTACTTTTTGTGATATACCTGTAATGTGAATGTTGGATTTACGAACTGATTATTTTCTAAACTTACTGTATACATAAAATAAGGAATATAAGTAAGCTGCGTTTGATGTGCGTTTACGTTTTCCCTCGGCTGAGATTTAATTCGCAGAAACAGTTTTAATAAAAAGATGTACTTCCGAAGGTGTTTTTTTTTTTAATTTTGTTATGTTGTCAGCGGGAATGACTGAGACTACAATAGGTGAGTCCATCTCGAGATCAGTTTTCTAGATCCAGTCAACAGTTCATCATTTTAAGAGAAGATATCGCTGATTATATGTGGATGAATGCTGGTAGTGGCGTTTTCGATTGAAGAAAACAATTACCCTTTCTATAAATATATAAAATAAATAAATAGAAAAAGGCCACTTTCAAGTCAATTCTTAACACGACAGAAGTGTTCGGGACAGGCACGTAGCCAGGGGGGGGGCTTGAGGGGCTGAAGCCCCCCCCGAAACCCGACATGAAAAAAAAACTAAAATCTTCTGTATAATATATATTCAAATTTATAAAAATAAGGTAGGTATAGTTAGGTATAGTTTATTGTTTTGGCCATGACGGGGCCGCAAATATGGCTGGTAATTTAAGTGGAGTACAATGCAGGATTAGGCAATAGTGTTTAAACGCTAGGTATGCACTAGGTGCGTACATTGTGCACGCCATCGCTTGAACCTCTTCTACTGAAGCCAATTTGTCTAATGCCATGTCAACTCCTGCAATTCGCAATTGCCTTGGTGTAGTTAGTGAAATAGCTAATTTCTTCCGTAACCATTCAAATGCAAATTTTAAATTTCAAAAATGTTATTAAAAGAAAACGCCTTCTCGACTTCTACGCCTTTATGAAACAAGATTCATTGAAAGGCATAAAAGTATTGTTTCCTTTGTAGAGCTCTTCAAATGCATCTCAATATAAGCTTGAAGAAATAATGTGCACAACGTGGGCGATGCTTTCGAAAGCATCAAAACTTTTGACAGAGGTCCAAAAAAGTGGTTTCCTATAGTAAGCCTGATTATATCCTACAAAACTATTCAGTTTAACGCTGCCCTTATCAGTTTTCCTGCAGAACAAATCCTTAGATTTCGTTTCTGCAGTCGACCGCACAAAAGCAGTTCAGAATTCTCTTAAGAACATCAGAGAAAATGCCGACGATTTCTTCAGAGATGCTTTTCAATCCGCATTCCAACTTGCCGAGGAGCGAGGACCTTATTGAAGTTCACTTAAGAGCTCCAAGAACTTTATTGATACAGACCATACGTTCCAATTCAGAAACGTCTTCTGCTGAAGCCCATTTTAGAGTGTCTATACTGATTCCTTGCATAGATTCATTAATACGAAATCTTACGGACAGGTTTATGGTCAACGAAGACGTTCTACCATCGTTTTAAGCTCTGCTCCCAGGTTTTGCTGTAGTTGGGCGAGTGAAGGAAATGGAAAAGCTAACATGTTACTTTGATAATGCAATTTCGTTGTCAGCTGTAAAAGCTGAGTACATTCTTTGGTGCGAAGAAATATCGTCGAGTGATCCTTCTACCGAAGTTTTGAAATTGCTTGATATATGTGAAAATACGTGAACTTTAGAGGTATAAACTTTTTGCTGTCGGTTTTGCTTGATATATGTGAAAATACGTGAACTTTAGAGGTATAAACTTTTTGCTGTCGGTTTTGGCCACGTTTCCAGTGACAACGGCTAGTGTTGAAAGAAGATTTTCAACTATGAAAAGGATTAAAACAGTGTTCCGAAGCGTTATGGGGAATGCCAGATTAAGCTCACTTGCTATGATGTTTGTTCATTTGGATGTTAATGTGGATCGATCCAGATAAGGTGCTTGATCTGTTGTCAAAAAAAATTAAAAAAATTCTGCTTTAAAAAAAAAAGTGTGTTAAAAAAATAATTTTAGTTTGTTCGTTAGAGTACATACGATTTAAAAACTAATAAAAATCATTGGATTGGAATGTACCTATATAGTTTTTCGTTTAAAGAATTCCTCATAAGATTTGGAAGCAAGCCCCCTCCGAAGCAAAATCCTAGCTACGGCACTGGTTCGGGATATTCTTCGGCCTTACTAATAATCAATCACTAATGTCGACAACTAGTTAGATGTCAGCTTTAGTAAAAATGTACAGCTTTTGTGAAATGGTACCAATAAACAATTAGACCTCCACATTTACTAGTCCTACAACTTTCTTAGAATCTATTACATTTGTTGTCATTGCAGAATTCAAATTTCATAATTTGTTTTCGTGAAAAACAAGGTCAATGGTCTCTTTCACAAGGAGGATTTTATTCTAAAAGAAGGAATACATAAATTGCAATTAAATTTGCCCAACACATATCTTTCCAATGCTCTTTAAAACTTATTATAAGCAAAAAACAAAACACAAAATAGGAAATGCACAAAATATCCGCTAATCTGTCAAATATCATATGCAAATCAGTAATGCCCTATCGTTCGATCGGACACTATTTTCAGTACTTTTATGGTACGCTTTCCATTGTTTTCTAATACTACCTCGCGATTTTTTTATGAGTGCATTTGTGTCGTAATAAAATCCCTTTCAAATTATTCAATAAACAAAGCACAGTTTATTTGAATGGTTTCATTTATTCGTAGGCTGACGATGCACATCTACACTTATTAGTGGTCTATATCAGCGTTTCCCAAATGGTGTTCCGCGGAACCCTGGGGTTCCGTGTATGGGTAAAAGGGGTTCCGTAGAAAAAACATAATCGTGCCGTCGCGGCGCACCGAAATTCATCATCAAACAAATTCATACATCTAATATTTTCCCGAGAAAAAGGACGACATCAATTGGGTACAGAATCCATTTGAAAATTATATCCAACCATCAATGCTAACTGTGCCAGAGTATGAAAATTTGATCGACATCAAAAGTTCATCCCTTCTAAAACAAAATTTTGAATCAGAAGATTCTAATTTAAATACATTGTGGGTTGGACTGACAGATGAATACCCTGCAGTGGCAGACAAAGTTCTTATGGTTCTCCTTCCATTTGTAACAACTTACCGATGCGAGGCTGGGTTTTCGGCTTACACTTACATGAAAAACAGATACAGAAACAGACTGGACGCAGCTCCAGACATTCGCATTCAGTTGTCGGACATTAAGCCTAATTTTAAGGATATTTTAAGTAAATATGTGAAAAAATTTCATTCCTCACGTTAAAAAGTTGCAGCGTATTTTTTGTTGTGCAATAAATGTTTTATAAAACTTAAAATAATTATATTTGTATCATTTATTATTTCTTTTCTTGTCAAACATAAAAATATCCAAACCGTTCTTCAAGGAACGATGTTTTCTGTTAATACCAATATGGGGGTCCGCCAAAAAAAGTTTGATCATTTAGGGTTCCGTGGCCGAAAAAAATTGGGAACCCCTGGTCTATATATCACAATTGCGTCGTTAGCAAGTGAATATTTTTGAAAATAGAAATAATAGCTGGCTCATTCGTTTTAGAAAAAATTACAATAGCACGTAGGATGCGTGTTAAGAACTTATCGCTTCCGGGTAAGAAAATAAATACATTTTTACCTATAACAAATTGTATGGCTTATAATTATATTACTTAATTCGGGAAACTTAGAAACCGACAAAAGTTGAAATTCGAACTGAAAAATATGAAACGCACATTTTTATGCACACATATTCTCGTACTACCTACTGCACTGTTACGCCTATAGAAGTTAATAAACTTGCTATTTTGCATGTATTTTCTGAGTGCTGATATTTCTATTTTTATAACTATATTTTCCGCGAAGTGAACCTTTTCACACCAACCATTGTCTCATTAGAGATCCTCATTCTCGGTAAACAAACTCCTTTTGCAAAGAGTTTTAATAGGGTTTCTACCTGATTCGCCTGAGGTACTGAGAATTGTTGAAAAATTGTATGAGCCGTCCAAACTTAGGTAAGAAGATATTTTTTTCTGTTTGCGACGACTGTCAAGAAAGTCTTGGAAATATCCCAAACTTATAATAAATTAATTTCGTTGCTCGCAAACTATTTACAAAGGAAAACCAATCAAAAAGCAAGAACTAGCGGTTAAACAAGATAAAACAGAGAAAAATATATGCTTCTCGTGTTTAGAAATAAAACAAAAAAGCAATATTTTTCAATGTTTTGCATACATTTGTACAAATTTGTGATTTTTAGACTTAAAAACCATTTGCATTGTTGTATTGCAATGAATAAAATTTGAAAACATTCACAATTTACTAAAATTTATTAATAATTGTAAACGCTCAGGCTGAACAACATCGTATTAAATTCTCTCCTATTTCGAAATTTAATACCGCGATTTTGGATGGTTGGGCAACACTTGTCTTCAAAATGACATAAGGGAGGATTTATTTAGCTAATGTCCGAGATAAACATGGCTTTCTCAACACTAACATTTAACCCTACAGTTAGCGATAGTCTGGCAACTATATTTGTTTATTGGTAAAGGGATTTTGGAAAGTGTTGAGTCTTTTCGTAAAGTGCCAGACTAAAGTTGATTATTGGTAAGGCCGAAAGAATTTCTTCAGTCGACTGTTAGTTATTAAAGATATTTTAACCCTCCAGCTAAAAAACTCTGTCTGCTGCAATTGTATTTTAGACTTTGTTTCAGGGCAGAAACAGTGACAGTTAAAGAAACACTGTTCGAGTTTCAGGTTAATCTGGAGTCCTGCATTGACACTATCGTTTTAATTATACAAGGCAAGCTACGGTTCAAGGTCAGGACATCAAATAAAACATACCCCAAGTTCTACCTAGAGGATGCCTGCTTGTTGGCATGCTTTGGAAACCGCAACATGGAAAGATGGTCCGTCGCCGGAGGAAATTAGTTACTCGACATTGAGTATTTGACATGTATTCCGGTGTTCCTAATACGATCTCTGCGGGTAGCCAGCAACACAAGGGAAGGAATTCGACCGATCATCTTATATTTCAGTCAGTAATCAAAACTCATAATCATAATACAGTTATGAGTAAAAATAAATAGCAGTCAGCAACTTAGCTTTGACAACAATTTTATTTTTACTGATAATAAAATCACCTTGCGACCTTGACCCTCTTTAACCTAAGCTATCCATAGATCAATAGAAAAATAGTAGGCGCAGTGGCTTAGTGGTTAGTGTGTTGGACTACTAAGCGAGGGGTCCCAGGTTCGAATCCCGCAAAAATCCGTATTCGAACTCAGGGTTTTTTTCACTGCGCCACCTCTCGCGAACGTCTGACAATCATCCGAGAGTATAACTGTCTTGAAAGAGCTTCTCAATCGGCCGTTTGGAATCGGCATAAAATTGTAGATCCCTTCCATTCGTTCCAAAAATAAAATCTCACACAAAACGAATGGTTGTGAGAAGCTAGGCCTAGGGTCCCTACGGACCTGTTGCGCCAAAAATTATTATTATTAACCTAATATAATCAGTTGCGCGGTTCTATTTGAAATGTGAAACATGCTTCATATGCGTTGTAGCATACTTTTCAGCATATAAAGTAACTGTTACTACAGTATAGTTCTTCCCCTGCTAAAGTGCATTTTATCAATACACCCCATACACACTACACTTCGACTCCCTTTAAAGGCAAATTACTTTGATGTGGGTTGGGATCAATATATCTCCTTTCTCACACCTTTGATACATTTGACCTATAATGACAACTTATCTTTTAATCCCAAATCATTTTAAAAGTGCGTTGATTGCTTCGCTTCCGACAAAGACTAAACAAAACTAACGATGAAATTCCATGGATGAATTGAACTTAACCCTCTACTGCATGCATTATGATTCAGTGGAGAAAACAAGAAAATTTATTTTTTATTGTTTTTATTTTAAAAAAAATTAAAAAATTTACTTTTTAAAAAAAAAATTTTTGTCCGTATAATAATCGGTATAATATTTCAGTGAATGCATGAGAAGCCATATATCGACATTTCAGAAAACGCATTGTACCATGAACTGCACATATATAACTTGGAAACATATTCAAGCATTTTACTTACAAATATGTAATATTGCAAAAAAGAATTAATATCTCCATATTGCAACCATCAACAATAGAAAATAAAATGTTTTTTATTATTTTTTATTTTTTTGCTATTTCCTAACGATGCGCGTATTGGAACGTAGAACTTGACAGCGAAAATCTATTGGGTTGTGTAAAAACGAAGAAACCAAATTCACTGTACACATCCACAAACGTTATCAAAGTCACTCAATAACGGTGTCTTTCCCGTAATTATCGTGTAGTTCTTCCAATCGACTCTGGAAAATGTAAATCTATATATGGCTTTGTATGCAGTAGAGGGTTTTAAAATTAGTTAGTAAACTGATTTTTAGCAATTTTCAGTGCCATTCACTTTTAGCAAGGAGAACCTTAAATCAAACGAGATGAAACATACAACAACTTATACCATTTTATGCCACTCAATCATAAAGGTATCGAGCTGTTTGCTGTGGCCAAAAATAATCTGGATCCCAATCGCAACATTCATATGTCCACATGTGTGTAGATTTTACACCGGAAACAAAAATAATTTGTTTCCATCAAAAACAAACAAAGCTAAAATTATTTGAACTTATTTATTATAAAACATAGTTTATCATTAGTTATTCTCTACCCATTTTGGTTATTTACAAATCCAATGTGCGGTTAATAATTTTCTACTAAAAATACAAGTTAAACAAAGGGAAAAGACTAAATAGGTATTTTATTTTTTTAAATCGAATTAATATTATTGCCTTTTGATTTTAGAAGAGTGATTTTCCTTCCATCATAGCCTTAGCACAGAAATGTGGGAATTGTAGGCCTTGCAGTAGAATATCTGTGACACCCTGTAAAAGTACAATCAATTAATAAATGAGTAAATGAAATTTTAGCAAATACACGTTTTTAATTTTCTGTAAAAATGTAGATTTTAAAATGGAAAATAATAAACAATTTGAGAAGTTAATTTTTTTAATGGGCAAAGAATTGTTGATATGAATTTGAATTCTATTTCGTTTTTCTTGTTCTTGTTCTTGACTCGCTTAGTTAGCAAGGTGACTTGCATCTCATCATGCAATCGGCACAGTAATGTGGGAATTGAACTCCCTGTAGTAACATGTCAGTGACACCCTGTCGTGAAGATAATTTTGTTTAAAAATATTGTACTTCACAAAAAAAAATGCATAAATTGCAAAATCCTCTTAAATCCTCATAATGAGTAGATACTGTCAAACTCCATTCATTATAAGTTTGCGTTTATGGTCGGGCATAAATTTGGAAATCCCTTTGGAAATAAATTGATTTCAGTTAAAAAATTAATCTGCATAATGATGTGCTGGTTCTGACTCATAATGGGAACAGTTGCAATTCATTTTAACAGAATTTTTTTTTTTAGGTAAAGCGTTAATCGAATTTAATAACAATGTCATTGGAAAATTAGAATTTAATTAACGACTTATATACTGTGTATGTTTGCGTTGTCTGTTTTTGCATCTCTGCTTAGTTTTATGTGACAGTTTTATGTAATCACGAAAAAAAATACAAAGTAAGGTATTCATATGTGAATCATAAGTTGAAGCTCAAACTGTCAAAGATAAGAAACATATGAAAAAATACATTCTTTGCATATATAAGCGGTCTCTGTTTGTTTTATTCGATAGGAACATAAGAACACTTATTGTCGATGATAAGAGCTATTTAAACCAAAAAACTTTGCTTTGTCTACCTATGTCACCGTTTTAAATATAATTTTAAACTTTAAGTTATTTCAAGAAAAAATTCCGCAATCTTCGGCTACATGGGCACGTTACGGTTTCACTATCTTTATACAGGAGATAATCTAAGCGCCTAACTCTGTTTATAGGTTTAAAAAAAGTTCTTATCATTGACTTATGTATAGAAATGAATATGAATGAAATAGTCAATGCAATGTGCTATCGAAATGGCCAAATTGAGAATTCTTATTATAGGTAGGTACATAATGTTTGTCAGAAGTAATCAAATAGTAGGAAATTGCCATCACAAGATATAATATTTTTTATTTGTAATGTAATTTTTTTTATTGTTCTGGGGTTGAACCTGCGACTCTCAGCTTAGCACTACGTCTAGGTACTTTCGACAAAAAAATTACTCCGTAGGAGAAAAAGGACAGATTTTTAATATTTAAATACTTTTGCTGCAAACGTAGGTGTTTTTAATATTTTATATAGAATAGCCAGGGGTGGAATCGCGACCGCCGTGAAACTCGTTTTCGTAAAATGTGTATTTGGCATTATCGCATACGTGAACGAACGTATAACCGGGTCCATTGAAGGCTCTAAAATTATCGCTTTATAATAATCATTCTTAGCCTTGACTTTAAGTGCTCTGTAGGTAGGTCACAAAATACACAATTTCCAATTGAACTTTGTCTTTAAGTTTGTTACTAAGCCGGGCATTAAAATAAATTATTTTTACCGCACATGTATGAAACTTCTAACAAATCGTTCAGTAAAAGCTGAAATAATGTTCATTTTCACATCACGCACTCTTTTTAACTTTTATACAGGAATGCTACTTAATGATCTTAATGATCGTTATTATAGAACTACGTGTAATCGAATAATAGCTTTTAGTGGTTTAGTAGCTATATATAATAACACTAAAAATATTTTCCTTTAGCTGGCATTCTGTTTAAATTTATTAACAAAAAAAACTGAGCTCCATTGACCATCTTAGTACCAAGCGAAACCTACATTTTCGTAGTAGGGAAAATGAGCTCCAAAATAGCCTATCCCGTATATTAAGTAAAAATTGAGCTTCAATGCTTCGCTAAAAAACAATGCGCCGTAATAATAACCAATTTTAGTGTCGACTTTAAATTTACATAAGCTCACAATTGCGAAATTTGTATGGAAAATATAGCCACTGTGAACTACTTAAATTTAAAGTCGAAACTAAAAATATTTATTGGTAAGACCCAATGGGCCTTACTAATAATCATTTTTAACCTTCACACTAAATATTTCCTAGGTCACAATATGCAATTTTGTATGGAAAATTTCGTCATTGTGAGCTGGAAAAATTTAGTCTGGACACTAAAAATGATTATTAGTACCGCAGAAGGAAAACTAAAATAACAAATAGAAGTTGGTAATTATGAACGGGGAGTTACTCGAGATAAAATCCAAAACACTGTGAATTAAAGTTAAATAAGTAATTAGTTATATTTTCCGTTTTTTAGTCATATAAATTTGAGCAAAACGAAATCAATCGTACTAAAAATAATTTTAAAACTTTAATTTTCAATATTTTGTGGGTTATAATTGATCATTTTATACATAACAGGACTCTTAAAATGATTATAAATACCTAAATATTGAGCTTATTGAGTTCCATTCCCAATAACATTTCAAAATCACACTCCCTAACTATGCAGTGGGTGGAAATATGCGCATAAGCCATTGATTCATCACGTCGATTTGAAATAATAAATCCGTTAGGTACGCTTATATTTTATTGATAAAGGTTATTTGGTGCTTTTACCAAGGAATATGAACTATGTGCTTAGTGTGATTCATCACAGACAAGGCAAAATTAGGCTAGGTAGGCATGGCTTAAATAGTTTACCTATTGTTCATGTTTACTATGTTGTACCTATAAAACTTTTAAAAGAAAGCAAAATGTCTGGTGGCGACATCCCAATATTATTTCAGTCGACGTTGTTAGATAAGAAATGTTGGGTTGGTATCACGATAACTAATTGTTGCAACATTAAATAACAAAGCAAGAACTCAAGATGATAGGATTTTGCAATTTAGCAAGGAAAAAGTACATTTCGATCTACATTTCAAAGAAAAAATTGATAACCGAGATGCGAATGATGGCATTAATCGATCTACAAAGGCGAGCAAGGTCAGTAAAAACTCGAAATTTCCAAAGTACCATGTGAGGATAGGTATGTAGCTATTTTACTACTCCCACAATATAATTTTGTACTTACCGACAGACCCGGTATGCACACCACCAGAACATACAAAAATATATACAAGAATGCAGAGATTCCAGCCACAACGAATGACACGAACCAGAGGATAATGAGCCAGAAGATAAACCATAGTGGATTCGCCATTCTGTAAACAAAAATAAACAAAAACAATTATTTTTAAGTTGTTACACAATATGAGTGAGCATTTTTTTTTTGGGCATATCTTTGCATAATCATTAACAGCATTTTATGTGTCAAGATCAGACGGATCGTAAACAGGGGAAACGCCCTGTACACCTTGCATTCCAGTGTTTTCACTCGATCGGTGGGCGAAATAATATATCACAATTAAATGCTACGAAAACAGTAACATACTTTCTTCGAGTTTAATGCACGACCAAAATAACAATTTATTGCAAGCACTCCAAAGTTGTAGCTGAGTTGGGTTGTCTTCAAGTTTGCGCTTTGCTTAGGTATGCGTTTATTTGGCTTTATTTGGAAAACTGAAGGTTGACGTATTTTTTTCAGATTTGAAGTGACATCAGCCGCTTTGAAATTAGTACAAAAATAAATAATACAAAATCACAAGTGATGATCGGACGTACGTGAATTACTATATCAGTTTGCACTATCTGTCTATGAATGCACTCGCGGTGACTATAAACAACAAATATCTAAATGTTGCGTACGAGACGAAATGTTGTTTAACTGGTTTCAAATGAAATGAAGAACACTCAACAGGTATAATCGGATAGCGTCAGTAGCAAGCGGTGCGCGTCGTTGACTGATAGAATGAGACTAGGTATATTGTGGGGAAAACATTCAAAACAACAACTGACTTGAATGTTGAATATGACACACCGATTAATGTCGTATCTAATAATAAAGCAGAGAAGAAGATACTTGCGCTTTGCGCCCCACCAACTGATATTGCGCAAGCTAGTTCAAAGACAACGTTTGATAAGGAATTTCTCGATGACGCGTCCAGCGCGTGTTGCCATCCACTGTCCATTTGTGTTTTCGTTATTTTTGATTTTTACTTTACGTCAAAGTTAGTAGCAGACAAAGCGTATTGAATTAGCTACATATGTAGCAGATCTACTACATTAGCTAAGCATTTGACAACAATTAAACTTTTGCAGTCACCGATTTTGTTCACTATTTTCAATAACGTTTTCATTGCTCTCAAAATACAAAATATTTGCCAAAAACAACCATTGTGAATTGTAAAATTTAAATAGGTTATACAGTAATTTTGAAAATAACACTGACGTGTGTTCCTTTATAACTGCTATGTGACATACTAGGTCTGTTCCCTTACTTTTGTAGTAAGAATGGAAAAGACAATTAAAATGGCAGTGGTGGGGATAAATTCTCTCACAGAGAGAGACACTTACGAAAAAGTTAGGGAACGCTTTTGTAGTAAACTTTGAAAAATGACAGATATGACAGATAAATAATTCCATAAATTGCAATGGTAAAGAAAAGTCAAAAATGTCTGATAAATGAGAAGAATTATCAAATTTAACCAATATTAGTTAATTTATTCATATAATGATGGAAGTGACTCGGAATTAATAAATATAACTTCTTTTTGATGAATCCGAATATGTGGAAGAGTTTGTACTGAGTGAACTACAAGCATTAGGGAAAAGAAAAAGCGAAACTGCAGCGTCGAGGAGATCGTGAATTCGTACAGCGAGGAAGAATTTCGTCGTCACTTTCGTATATCAAGGAGTTTGTACAAAAGACTAATGTGGTATTCGATTGGGCTTCTTCAGATTTGCCCTCAGATTTCAGATTTCGTGTGCCTAATCGAACATAAAAACGTCACTTGCTCTTTTTTGTGTTGATATTTGTGCGATTTGAATATGTGTAGTCTTGGACACTTTTCTAAGCGATTTCCATTCACTAGTTAAATTTTGTATTAAAACACTTAGAAATATCCGTCCCGATTGATTTCTAAATATTTATACATAAATAATTCACAAAAATAGATTCACCCGATGCAATACCTTTCTTTGCTGGAGAAAAAATTCACTAAAAATGTAAACAAACTCCATCAGTTGTCAAACCCAAACGCACTTGTATTGGTAAATCTGAGAAAATATCTAGATTCGCAAAAGTGCTCTGAAATCTGAAAAAGATTGCTTTTTCCTGTACCAAACGAACATAAAAATTGCTCTGAGAGCAAAAAAAGTGCTCTGAGAGCGCCCAATCGAATACCACATAAGTGAACGATTCGAACAGTGTGAAACCTATAAGAATCTACGTTCTGAAAAACGAATGACCAGTGAAAAGAATCTTTTGATTTTTCTTTGGTTTGCTGGGCATGAAGCTTGTAGCTTCCGCGATTTAGCTCACATCTTTCTTTTGTGTTTTCCCCAGTAAGGGCATTAACTCTTCGTAAAGAGAGTGAAGGATTTTGGTGGGCGCTTCCAACCAATTAGTTTTTTATTCTTCGTTTTCGAATCGAGAGTCTTGGAAAATTTGTTCCTCGTTTTCCGACGACTGCGACTGTGAGACCGTGATTTCCTCAAAATCTTCTCCCTGACTCTGCATAACCTCCTGTGTTATTTGATCTCTGTATTGTGGATCGAAATGGTTTTTATTTCATATTCTCTAATGTCTACGTACCATTTTCAATACGGTGAATGTTCGGGGAGAACATTCAATATTTATTTTGCCGCCTGTTGATACCATTAGAATGCAAGAAATCAAAACAAATTCAATCGAATTTCAAATATGACAAGAAATTTCAAATCAGCTGTTAATTGTTTGGTGACTGACAGCCCTTCAAATTTCTTACACCAAGAAATTTGTTGAGTAAAAATTCGTAAGATTCTCAGTGGAGGGGTAATATCTTGCTCTCTCGACGACGCTCTCTTTTACGAATTTTTCGAGTTAAGGAACGGCATTGAGTAAAAATTCGTAAGAATTCGTAAAAATTCGTAAGATTTAAAAGTAAAGGAACAGACCTACTTTTTGACAGCAGTGTCATAGGCATCCGGCATTCCGTCTGATGGCAGGTAATAAGTTCGCTGTGTTAAGGCGAACTCAACTGCCAAATAGTAGTAACGTTGTTAACCAAATGATCCAAAGTTGTAAGGATTTGAGAGGTTAAGATGCAAATTTTTAAAAAGTAAAAACCCTTGTGACTTGTGGCACTTCTTCGGTTTTAATACCTACATCTACATCAGGTCTGTTAATTTACTTTTGTGGTTAAAATAAAAAAGACTGTCAAAATGGAGGTGGTGGGGATAAATTCCCTCACGGAGAGAGACACTTCCGAAAAAGTTAGGGAACGCTTTTGTAGTAATCTATGAAAAATGACAGATACATAATTCTAATATTTTAAAAATGTGCTCCGAAAAGTCGTTAAAATGTCTAATAAAGTCGAGGACTTCGCTAATTATAGCAAGAAAATTATGTAGTTACATCATCTAACTAGCGATGAAAGTGATCTGAAATTAATCGAACTTCTTCTTGATGAACCCGATTATGTCGAAGAGTTTGACTGGTTGAACTACAAGCATTCGAGAAGAGGACAAAGCGACACTGCATTAAGAATTACATGGTGGAGATTACTCCTGGCAACAGTGAGGAAGAATTTCGTTGCCACTTTCGAAAACAATCTTGAGGAGAACATCCAATTTTATTTTCCCGCCTGTTGATACCATTGTAATACGCAAAAAATGAAAACAAACGCACACATTTATGCCGAATAGGGCAACAAATTTAAAATCAGTTGTTAATTGTAAGGTGACTGACAGCCTTTCCAATGCTTAGGTACACCAAGAAATTTTTTGAGTAAAAATTCATAAGATTCTCAGTGGAGTGGAACTGGGGGTGTACGTGTAATATATTGCTCTCTCGACGACGCTCTCTTTTACAAATTTGTTGAGTTAAGGAACAGCATTGAGTAAAAATTAGTGAAAATTCGTAAAATTTAGAATCAAAGGAACAGACATCATGTTCCTGCAGCTCATAAGCAACAAAAGTTGTCCCGTAGCGAAAATATTTGAAATTATCTATGGGCTGACACTAAAAAATTCTTTGACGTCAATTAAAGTTGTCTAAAATGCATACGAAAACGTCATTGTCCATTCAAGATAGAAAAGCCCACAAAACATTATTAAGGCCCGTTTGCTGATACCACTCATAGCGATTTAAGTTCCACTTAAAATCTTATGTGACAGTTTATGACATGGAAAAAGTAGCACATAAGGTATTTAAGTAGATCTTAAATCGCTATGAGTAGTAAGTATTAGCAAACGGGCCTAAATCGTACTTTTCATATGTGAAACCAAGGAATTGTATAGTTTCTGCTTTGGTTGGTTGGTTTATGTGGCTGTATTTCCCGTCGCCTGACGAGGGAGGAGAAAAACATAAATAACGCATTGAGTGCCGTTTTGAGACCACAACTAACGGAGCCTGAAAGTAAAGGGGAATGAAAGATGTTAAAGGAGCTCAAAACCAGCCTGTGAGTTGAGAAATTTGATTGATGATCTCGTTGAAAGGGATGCGTCTGGTTTTGGCTAGGGCTGGACACTCACAAAGAAGGTGGACCATTGTTTCATCAGTGGGTGTTATGGGGGATGCCAACCTGGATGCGTGAGTTCCTAAAGGCCAATGGCGCGTACTAATTGGCCGTTAGTCTTTCGACATCTGGCTAAGAGATTGTTTGTTCTGACATCGTTGTAGGTTGGCCAGATCTTCCTTTAAATGACACAGTTGGTCAGGTTCATCCATCTATAGTCTCAGCCCTTGAGGTGAAGTGAAGTCTACTTTACAAGTTTATACATAATTAAAAAAAAACTTTCAATTGATTTTATTATGTCTTTTTTTTTCCATATGTATATATATTTTTTTATAAATTTATGTCTTTATTATAATTCGTATATCTCTCTTAAATTTATTTACATCTCTTACTTACAGTTTAAAAAATATTTCATTGGGAATAGAAAAATAATACATGCGATTTGTAAACTATTTTTTTGACAGATGCAATACTTTAAAATATAGAAAAACTTATTTAACATTACATAGATTCCATAAATGTATTTTTTATGTTGTTGTCTTTAAAAACCGTCTCCGTTTTTTCCTTAATATATTATTCTTCCAATTTACATATTTCTGAATGATATGTTAAAAGTGCTACAATCATCATTTTATTGTCAGACATATTTCTGTATATCAACAATAATATGCTGGAGCAAAAACAAATTCAATTTTAAACAAACTGTACTTAACTTTATATCATTTGTTGGTTATTCTTTTAGCACCATAAATTTACATTTTCTTTTATGTGGATAGTAACCACTAAATATAAAATAAAACAAAAAAAAAGCTGTGACCCCATATTGTCAAAGTACCTACATACATTTTACGTAGTGGATGTAGAATATGTTGCTGATCCATTAATGGTGGTGAGTAGATCGGTAAATTCAGAAACATCAAATATCTACGCATTCATGTGGCATAACTGTTAGGATAGAAATCCAATAAACCTTCTATATTATTGGTACCTTTGGATGCTGTAGCCAGGAAAGAAATGAAAGATATCGCGACCTTCCCAAGAGACATCACGCTGTAATTGACGCGACGAAAGCAACTGTTACTTCGCCCAGTATGGGACAAGAAAGGTACAACTAGAGATTAAAACGAACGGTCTATTTGATTTCTACTGGGACTACTATAAAGTCAATTTTTCCGAGAGCCAGAATCAGAGGTCGACGATTTACGGAACGAGACATCTGAACCTGAACTACGTTATCCGGTAATTATGCAGAAAACTAAAGCGACAAGATTCTCGCAAAACGTATATAAACAATCCTTACCGAAAAGGAAAGAAAGGTCGAAAGCAACAGATCGTCTAGCGTCTATCCGTTCGGCCAAAAGAAATACGTAATTGTGAAATTCCGTTGATCTAAGATCGAGTCAAAAATGTATACAAAACCAATCAAATCAAAAGTAAGAAACAAAACAAAAAATTCTGATATACCATTACATTATCTATAACTACTATTTATATTCATAGAACCATTATCATCCTAAAGAACAATGATTACATTCGCTTACATGATAAATAGAACCTATTACTCTGCTTCTCCAGTCAGTAATTAATTTAAAATTATTGAACAAAACTATTTTGAAAACTGTCAGGTATATTGTACTTTTCAGAAATTTGAATCAATTAGATATTTTCTTAAATTCAAATTCCACAAAGAATAAAAATAGAAAATTTTATTTTATATACATGAACACAGTATGTACCTGATTACATGAAAATCTCATTTAAGAAAATATCTTCTTGAGGTGTAATTTACGCTATTATAGTAGAGGCCTCCTCATTTAAAGTTATGGAAACATGTTGTTTCGATAAAAATAACATTCATTTCTCTATATATATATTTATTTTTAAGACAACGCTTTAAAGATTTATTACGCTTAAGTATTTTTGTTTACTACTCTCAATAAAATATTAATCAAAGACTTGTTGAATTTGTATGATTTTTGGCACATGGCATCTGCATTTATAAGGGACACGTTA
Organism: Cheilosia vernalis; assembly: GCA_949126925.1. NCBI lineage: Eukaryota > Metazoa > Arthropoda > Insecta > Diptera > Syrphidae > Cheilosia > Cheilosia vernalis. Next base: position 95,523,597 of record OX421358.1, on the reverse strand, counting down.
TTTGCACCTCCTATTGAAAAATTTTATTTAACATTATGCAAGTTACAAAAGTAAAATTTATGTTTGCATATACATAAATATTAATCAATATATGTAAGTAGCATTTACAGCAGGTCAACTAGGAAATACTAAAACTATGCAATTGTTTGTAGCTTAAGATGCAATATGATAAAAAACAATTTAAAATTAATTTTACAAACAAAAAATTAAAATGAAAGTTTAATAAAAAATGTAAATAATACACGTTTAATTATATAATAAAATAAATAAGCTACGGCGGTAGATAAACAACTGTTTCATTCGTGCGAGAAAGATTGCTATAAAGGACAGTGTCATAAATATAAACTAATCGTTGAGTAGGATAAATAAGTACATGAATAAATAATTAGCACAACAGGCTCGTATAGGACTTGAGCCCTATCATCGCACAATCATTCGCTTTATGGGATTTTTTCTTTCTTTTAAACGAATGGAAGCGTACAACAATTTTCTATTGAATCCGAACGGCTAAAATGAAAAGATTTTGCAAGACAGTAATACTCGTGAACGTTTGTCAGACATTCGTGAAAGGTGGCGCAGTGGCAAAAATCTTAAGATGATGTAGGTACCTAATTTGGGTTTTTCTGGGATAACTGCCATAACTCGTTGTCGAGCTTCTTCAATATGAAATGCACATTCAAAAACTACGTTCCGAGGGAACTTTTGTATGAGACGGGATTTTTATCATTTCACACATTCATTAAAGTATTGGGCTACATAAATGTGACATTATGACATTTTAATCACATCAACGTTTATTTGGGAGAATGGGCTCTGCAAATATCAATTATCAATTTTAGTTATGGTTAAATTTGAAAGAATTTTTTATTCCCGGATTTCTGAAAAAATGTGTATTTTTGTTGTTTTTTTGTTTTCAAGTCCCACCTATCCACTTTATGGATGTGGGATGTTTAAGCCAAGAATCCCTAACTCTCGATCTTCTGCCACACACTATTCTAATTCTCATCCCCATTTCAGGCTTAACTGTCTGTTCTTATACTTTTTTGCAAACGTAAAATTATTTAAAATTTGCTAAGAAACTGTGCAAATGCGATCACGTACTGAGAAAATTTAAAAAAATGAGAGAGAAATCCATTTCCCCTCTTTTAATTTTTTCGTAATTTTCTACTCGCCGAATTTCGACTTACTAGGTCTGTTCCCTTACTTTTGTAGTAAGAATGGAAAAGACAATTAAAATGGCAGTGGTGGGGATAAATTCTCTCACAGAGAGAGACACTTACGAAAAAGTTAGGGAACGCTTTTGTAGTAAACTATGAAAAATGACAGATATGACAGATAAATAATTCCATAAATTGCAGTGGTAAAGAATATTTTCAATACGATGGAATGTTCGGGGAGAACATTCAATATTTATTTTGCCACCTGTTGATACCATTTTAATAGAAGGCAAGAAATCAAAACAAATTCAATCGAATGTCAAATATGACAAGAAATTTGAAATCAGCTGTTAATTGTTTGGTGACTGACAGCCCTTCAAATTTCTTACACTAAGAAATTTGTTGAGTAAAAATTGGTAAGATTCTCAGTGGAGGGGTAATATCTTGCTCTCTCGACGACGCTCTCTTTTACGAATTTTTCGAGTTAGGGAACGGCATTGAGTAAAAATTCGTAAGAATTCGTAAAAATTCGTAAGATATAAAAGTAAAGGAACAGACCTACTGAAAAATGAAAACTGCCAACTAAGTGACAGCTCAAAAGTTTGACATGTAAAACTAGTTATTTTCGTTTTCAACGACGTCAGAGGAACAAGTTATAAGTTATAACTGCATGTTCTCCTAGAATTTATCAGCGCATTCAAATGGAAAGTTTAATAGGTATGTAGTTTGAAAAAAAATTCAATTCCAACTTATTTTGTAGATGCTTTTTGTAAGAAAACCGATCAGGTACTTCTCTTGAAATTGAGAGAATTCTCTCTCGATTTTAGAGATTTGACATTTTTCATTTTTCTATGCTAAAAGTACACGAACGGACCTGATAATGCATTCGATCACATTAGCCAAATTTTGTCAAACTTCGTTCCCCTACCCAAAAGAATAGAGCCAAAAAGAGAGATGAAAATATTTCCCCTCCATAAAAAACTTGCAAATATTAGCCTAAGAAATTTTCTTGGGCTAGTTGGTTATTGTTGACAGATGGTTGTCAAATCGTTCAAATGCTTATTTGTAACTGACTTGACTTTTATTTGATTTCATATATATTTTTTGCTTGTATATTGCACTCTACAATTGATCAGGTGCATAGAATCACAGATAAAATCAAAAAAGCACAAGCTTTCGATAAAGTCTGGCACAAAGGACTGATACACAAACTACAAAAGCAACTGCCGAAGCAGTATTCGACTATTCTGGAGTCTTATATATCAGATCGATTCTTCAGAATTAAGCAAGATACAGAGTGTTCAACATTAAGGACCGTTTGCTGATACTACTCATAGCGATTTAAGTTCTACTTAAATACCTTATGGGCTACTTTTTCTATGTCATAAACTGTCACATAAGATTTTAAGTGGAACTTAAATCGCTATAAGTAGTATCAGCAAACGGTCCTAAGAGAGGTTAAAGCTTGTGTACCGCAAGGCAGTGTGCTAGGTCCAGTTTTATACCTACTCTTCACTAGCGATTTGCCTAAAAGTGTAGAAACCACCATAGCTACTTTTGCAGATGACACAGCCGTCCTTGCTGTGGGAGCAACTGTCGAAATAGCAACAAAAAAGCTTCAGACGGCAATAAACAATATTTCAGAATGGACTAAGAAATGGCAGATTAGATTAAATGACCTTAAGTCAGTCCATATTAATTTTACGTATAAAAACGTACCACACATTCCAGTCTACATTAACAACAATGTAGTAGAATTTTCTAACACAGCAAAATATCTAGGCATGACTCTAGACGCTAAACTGCGTTGGAAAGCGCACGTTAAGAAAAAAAAAGATGAGTTGAACATGCGATACAGTAAATTGTATTGGCTTATTGGGAGATACTCATCCCTGTCCAACTACAATAAGTTATTGCTATATACAAGCAAGTTCTAAAACCAGTATGGACCTAAGGGCTCCAATTGTGGGCATGCACATGCCAAACAAACTTACAAAAAATTCAGGTTTTCCAAAATAAAGTACTAAGGAACATAGTTAATGCACCTTGGTACATACGCAACGCCGGCCGATCTGCATAGGGATCTAAATGTTGAAATGGTTGAGGATGAGGTTAAGAAGGTTGCTCGGAGGCATAGAAATCGGCTTCTCAACCACGTAAACACAGAAATAACAGAACTTTTAAATAATGACAATGTAATCAGGAGACTGAGACGGATTAAACCTCTTGATCTGTAAGATTTAGCTAGGGCTAAGAAATTAGGTATTAATTTCAAACAAAACAAGTTTAAAAATCCGACAAACGGCGGATTTATCTCTTTAAATTCATTAAACTATTCAAAATATAATTTGCTGATTAGTCGTACGACTAGGTGCAATCTTTTTTCGGGATGGCTTATGGCAGTCCCCCGGGATTTTTTTTAGATGAGTTAAAGTCCATCACTATTGCAGAAGCATTCCTCGCGTATAGCTCTGCAATGTCTTTCGATGATTTTTTACTTCCAGCGAATTCCCAACACAAAAAAAAAAAAAAAAAAAAAAAATATTGCATTAAAATAGATGTAGAAATAAAAGCAATTCAAATCTTGGTCGTAAATGTAAATTTGTGCTTTGTTCTATACTGAATTTCAATATTCCCGTTCTCAAATTTGTGGTTTAACGCGTTCCTTTTCTGTTTGGTTACATTTCATTCCGGTGAGCGAATTCTCTCGCAATGAGAAAAATGTGACACACTGCCAACATTTAACCAGAAAGTAAGGGAACACTCGTCATGACAATCTTTTTACTTAAGTAGTAGAAAGCAGATTTGTAAATGTCGTCGCATTTCTAACTTAAGGCAATTAGACTCGCCCTTCCAACCTTGTTCTATTGTAAAAAATTGAAACTGCTGTTAACCTTTTTCGAAATTTAGCTTAATGGTCTTTTTGTTTCTGATGACACAACAAAACATAACACAATAAATAAATAACATTGAAGACATCACGCTGTTATTTGATCTGAGATTTAGTATAGAGATAAACCTGGAATCTAATGCTTTTAAAACATGTGTTTGAGGTGAACACTAAGCTCACCATAGGTGCTTCGCAAGGGCGTGAGTTAACAGCTGTACTTTACTGTCATTCGTGTCATTGCAAGTAATTTTCTAAATGCCAGGTCTTCGATTCTGTGTTTGCGTGGACACTTAATGTCTAATTTTTTTTTGGATTTTAACTGATTAAGGTGACTCTTATGGAAATTTTATTCCTCTTACACACAAGCTACTAATAAATAAAGCTCAGACCCATTGCGCGGTAATAGTTTTTACCGTACCTACATTTTACGACCTCACAACGGCAACATTTTCCATATGAAATTAGCGAATGGGATCTAGAAATCAATTCAATCCGGAGGTTAGAGTTGATTGTTTGTGAAGCTTATAGCTTGCAAACTGGCTATACAGAGAGACTAGCGACATGTCAAACTTCATATGAATTCTTAACCTAGCGCAAAAAGTGAACATTTGGAAGAATAAACAAAAGTGGAGGTGAAGTTTGTGGAAAGAAAGAATTAAAGTGTGAAATTATATTTTCCCATGTAAGATTCGTTTTTTTAACTTTCTCCATTACGTAGTAAGAGAAAGATATTGGTTTCGTACAAAATTTCGAACTCGAGATTTTAATCAATTCTGATATTACGATGATAGAGGAACTCAAAAAAGTGGGTCACAAAATTCTGTCCGGTCTGTCCGTCTGTCCGTCCTTCCACAGGCCTACAGCCTAAACGGCTTCCCGGATTACGTTCAAACCTCGGATTTGGAGTTTTTGGGCTTACAGCTCGGGAGGTGTTTTTTTTTTTTTTAAAGTTAACCTCAATATTAATGGTACTTCCCATATAAAATTTTCGTACCAGTTTTATTTGATCGAAAACGGCTATAACGATTTCAACCAAAATTGATATTTAAGCTTAAGTAGGTGAGGTTACCAGGACTGCGTACCCAGTTTTTGGCTAAAAATTCGAACAACGGTACTTTTGAAATTTCGACATATCTCGAAAACGCTCTATACGATTGTAACAAAAAATAATTTCTAAGGTAATGTGGTCATTTACAACTTAATAGCAAACTCAGTTTTTCTCTACATTATCGTACAATGGATTTTTGAAAAAAAGAATTTTTTAAAATTTAGTTTTTTTCAGTTTACCGGAAAACGGCGATAACGATTTTGACCAAAATGCAAAACTTAGAGTCAAATGAATATTTTCAAATCTATTGTGTCCTCAACTTTCAATTCGAAGCACCGAAAACGCTAATTTTAAAAATTGCTCATATCTCGAAAACGGATGTTTTCAAAACTATTGTGTCCTCAACTTTCGATTTGCTGAACACTCTGAAAGTCAGTCAGACTCGCACTAAACGAGAAAGTTTCGTGCGACCCAGTCGTGCACTTTATTTTTTTTTTTTTGTGGCAGTAAATCATAAATAAAATCAATTTGGGATATTATGTATCGGCTTCTTCTTCTTCTTTTAAGTACGGGTCAATTACTTTAATACGGTTCATGTCAAGCCCACGTCTCTGAATCTAACCACAAATCAAAGAAATCTAGCATTTGGTATAAACAAAATAAAACAAATAATTATTTAATTAAAATATGTAAATATGTTTTCTTTCTTTTATTAACATTAATAAAAAAAAAATTAAATTAAAAATTAATCAATAATTAATTTTTTATATAAACAAACCGAACATGAAATAATCATATATTGCTAAATTTGCGAACATCCAGTCTAGTTATAAATAATGCTGATTGACTGAACAAAAATAACAACTTTTGCGAAAAAAAAATTGCTCCCCAGCTGTGCCACGCAGAAACCAAGAATGTGAATTTTTAAAGCTGAATACAGCAATCATGTCAAATGTCACCATTTAATGTGTCTCGAGTAACTTCAATATACTAAGGCCCATTTTATTCACTTGAAGTTGAACACAACTTGGGAAGTTTTCCATATAAAAATCCCCAAGTTGTGTTTAACTTCGAGTGAATAAAATGGGCCTAAGAGTTTCGAAAAAATGCTTCAAGCGAGTACTTAGCGGAGGCAGACTGTGCGGAGCCCACAGACACGGTCACACTACAATTAACCCCTTACGCAAAAATTCCGCAAAAGAGACAACTTACGTCTGTCATTTTTAACAATTTACTACTTTTAACTACAAAAGTGTTCCCTAGCTGTTACCAAAGTTTTTCCTTCTGTGAGAGATCTTTCTACTTAGAAAACTTATCAACTAGTTTGGAATTGCTTTTGTATTAAAATGTTGGTACATTATTAAAAAGGTGATATGACACGAGATTTTCGTCATCATTACATGAACGAGTCTAGCAGGGCATTCATTAAACATTTCCATACAGAATCCACTCAAGAAGCAATTAATGCACATATTTTGTGGAAGACAACTACCAACAGCAATAGACTTATTTCTGAAGTTTCCCCAATATTATAAGCGAAGGTCGACTGCGTTGGATTTCAGAAAGAGGTAAAACCATTGTAAAAAGTTGTTTTTTAATGTTGTGTGTTTCATATATATGCGTAGCCAATAATTTACATTTTCTTATATTCACTGGTAAGATTTTGCATTTAATTATTCGAAATGTACACTCAAAATGTATAATTGTGAATTAATAAAAATAGATGCAATTTTGAAAGGAAACTCTGTTTTTTTTATAGGAAAAGATTGCTCTTTTCTGTCCAAACGGATATCACATAACTTGGACATGTACGACCGGCCTGGAGTTCCCTATAACGATGCGATAGTCAATCATTTTTCCGTCCACATAAAACGTTGGTAAAATAACTATAAACTTTTCAAAAACGATCGCAAAATAAAATGATTGTGATCTATGCTAGAACTTTGTCAAGTGTGATATTCACTGGTATACTGGAAGCGAACATTAGTCACGTCTTGCTTGGCCTGATTTTCAGTTGGTTGGTAGATGAGTTCCATGCGAATGGGATTGACAAGCATGAGTTGCATAAAGGTCTAACACTCTAAACTACCAGCACTATTTATGTCTAGACAGGCTAACACTTAAAATAAACATAAAAATTAAATTTACACAATAAAAAAATAAACAAACAAAAAAAAAAACAATACTAAGTGAGTGAGATTTAATTTAAAACTAATAAAAAGGAAAATTATTATTAACTCCATCGATTGAAGCTGCCTTACTTTGTTAAGTTAGTCCAAAAAATGCTTACGAAATTATTTAAGAAAACAGTATTATATTGGCTTTGAAACTTAATTAAAACAAAATATTCCTTTTAATGTTTTTCTGTTCTAGAAGAAACATAATTCATACATACGGTTTTTTTCTTCTTCTTCTTTTGTTTTGAACATACTGGTAACAGCAAAGTTCAATCAGTCGTATCATTAATTACAATTACACGATTAGATTGTCAACTTGAATTGTCAACAATATTATTTCTATAGCTACCTAAACTTACGCGCGTTTATTACACAAGTGGGACTTGGAAGATACAAAAATCTGTCCGTACACCAAGAACGGGTGTTAGATGATCTGAGGGTATGGATCTACTTACATGAAACTATGCGTAACAATCTTTTGCATTTTGTTTGTTTGTTTTTTTTTTTTTTGTTTTGTTTTTTTTTTTTTTTTTTGCACAAAACATCTAAAACTTGACTGGGTGTTTTGTTATGCTTTATAAACAATTCGGCGTATCTCTTATCGTGTTGTCACTATTAGTCTCTATTAAGAGTGGCATTTGCGGGTATTTGGTGATCTGAGTAAAGCGCTCCATGACGCAGGATGATGAGAGTCGCGCTTCCGCATCGTGATCCCAGCATTCTTCCATTGTGTCACAGATAACACTCAGTCCCTGAAAGAAAAGAAATTACTGTCAACATGATAAAATTCACATGCAATAAATACAAAATAGGCGGCCAGTGTATCGAGTTTGTTCGAACTTCGATAATGGACAGCATCGTGTTAGAGCGGTGGCAAATTAAGACGGATGCAGATTAATGTTAGATAACTACTGACAATGAATTCGCTTCCCATACTAATCAACTACGAACGGTACGGAGCGGTTCCGTAAAAGTAATAACGACACGAAACTTTTGGAAGTTTATCGAATGCTCCAAAAACAATTTAGTGTTTTAAATAATTTCCTTTATAGGCAATAATGTTCTTTCTGTCGAATCTAATTTAAGGACAAATAGTAAACGCTTTTGGACTTTTATTAATAACAAAAAGCAATCTAATGGTATTCCTAACTGTATGCGTCTAAATAACGTAACCTCGTCTGATCTTGCAACCATTTGTAATATGTTCGCTAACCACTTTCAGTCTGTATATTCTTGTGGTACTACCACACCTAAAGTTTCTAGTATAACCTCAAAGTCCTGCGATTTCTTTAATATCGGCAAATTAGAGTGTTCAATCCATGAAGTTCAAATTGCTCTTTCTTTATTAAAACTAGATACAAATCCTGGTATAGATGGCATTCCAGCAATTTTACTTCAAAAGTGCTCCTTCGCATTTTCTGTACCTCTGTGTTTAGTTTTTAATTTGTCTCTCCGATCTGGTAATTTTTTGAAAGATTGGAAGAGCTCATTTTTAACACCAATATATAAATCTGGATCGAGACATGATATTGCCAACTATCGTCCAATCTGTAAGATTTCTACTATTGCTAAGTTGTTTGAAAAACTAGTTTGTAACAAACTTCCACCTCTCTTAAAGAGATTCATCTCCCACTTTCAACATGGCTTTGTCGCAGGAAGATCTACTACCACAAATCTCTCAATTTTCTGTAATTCTGCCTTGAATTTCCTCGAGAATGGCTTGCAATGTGATGCAATATATACGGACTTTGCTAAAGCGTTTGATCGCGTTAATCACAATATATTGATTTCCAAACTAACTGACTTAGGACTTCACTCTAATTTCCTAAAGTGGATTCATTCCTACTTAACGGATCGTATCCAGTATGTTCGCATAGATGACACGTTCTCGTCACCAGTTTATGTTACCTCTGGAGTACCTCAAGGTAGTCATTTAGGCCCTCTGCTCTTCCTTCTATTTATTAATGATATCCCCGACTTGTTTTTGATTTCCCAGTGTATTATGTTTGCCGACGATTTGAAGGTGTTCCGACATATACGTTCAGTTCACGATTGTACTCTTCTACAAGAGGATGTTGAACGACTTTTAATATGGTGTCACAATAATGATCTTCATTTCAATGTCTCTAAGACCCGTTTTCTGATACTACTCATAGCGATTTAAGTTCCACTTTAAATCTTATGTGACAGTTTATGACTAGGAAAAAGTAGCCCATAAGGTATTTAAGTAGAACTTAAAGCACTACGAGTAGTATCAGCAAACGGGCCTAAATGTCAAAGCCTTTCTTTTTATCGTAACCTCTCTCCAATACACTTTACGTACGCAATCTATAATACCCCTCTGTCCATTATCTCATCCAAAAAAGATCTTGGAGTAATTTTTGACGCTAAACTTAGCTTTTGCAAGCAAATTGAGTCTGTGGTTGCCAAAGGTAATCAGATGTTAGGATTCATATTGCGGAACTCGAAAGACTTTCAGGATCCACATACTCTTAAATGTTTATTTTTTGCATTTGTCCGATCTCATCTTGAGTACTGCAGTATAGTATGGAATCCATTTTATGAAATACACTCTATTAGAATAGAAAAAATCCAAAAGCGTCTTACTAGAGTAGCCTTTCGTAGACTGCGATGGAACATTGCAATGCCATCTTATGAGACGAGATGTAAATTATTTGGTATCTTACCTCTTAAATGTAGGCAATATTTTTCAATTATGTTTATTCGTGATTTGATAAATGGTTATATCTTATATCGATTGCCCTTTCCTATTATCATTAGTTGGATTTTATGCTCCTTCGAGAGCTCTTAGAAATCGCCTTTTATTTTATGTACCTTATCATAGAGTTATGTAATTATGGTTACAATGAACCAGTTTCTAGATGCCTTAGGGAATCCAATAAGTATTCTAGTATATTTGACTTTCATCTTGGTAGGGATTCATTCAGAAATAAATTAATTCTGTTGATAGGCTTTGGTGGTAGTTTTTAAGTATATATTTTGTATTAAGTAATCTAGCGAGAACAGTAGATGTACTCATTTGATTGATTGAAGATCAGTGCGCCTTATAAATAATTTCCTGCAGAATCGTTACCAAAGGGTAGTGCATGATGGAAAATCATCCGAATTTAGAGCCTTATTAACAGGGGTACCACAAGGATCGATATTAGGACCAATACTATTTTGCTTGTATATTAATGATCTGCCCAGTGTTTGTTCGAATGTGTCTTTTCACCTGTATGCAGATGATGCCCAGGTTTATCTATCACGACCAATCGGACTGGTGGAGGATCTAATAGCTAGAATAAATGAGGATCTTTTGAAAATGTACAGCTGGTCCCTTTCCAATGGGTTAAACCTCAATCCAGAAAAATCTCAAATGATTTTGATATCCAAAAAATATTGTGATACCAGTGAGCTACCACCCGTGTTTTTAAACAATATGCAAACAATATGCAAGTTTGTTGACACTGTCACAAATATTGGTTTCAAAATAAATCGCTCACTCTCCGCTGTAGACCAAATAAATTGCATAGTTGGTCGAATATATGCCGGGCTGCGAAAACTCTGGAAGTCTTCCAGCTTCACCCCAGTAGATACAAAATTAAGGCTTGTCAAAACATTATTCGTTCAAATTATTGACTATTCAACTATCGTATACTGCAAACTCGATTCCCACGCTCACCACAAGTTGCTTGTCGCGTTCAACGATGCCATTAGGTATATATTTGGTCTGCGTCGCCATGACCATATATCGCACTACCACAAACTGGTAATTGGTTGTACGTTTCAACAATTTCTAGATCTTAGGTGTTGCAAGTTCATTCATAATCTCGTTAACAAAAGATCCCCTGCATATCTCTTTGAGAAACTTCAATTTGCTCAATCCACCAGGACTCAAAATCTTATAATGCCCACATCTAACTACTTAAACTCTTCGCGCCTCTTTTTCGTTCATGCGGCCAGACTATGGAACTCCCTCCCAATCGCAACTAGGCAAATAATTGGAGCTAACAAATTTAAAAATGCTGCACTGCAGTATCTTTAATCAGAATTACCTATACTTGACAACAGTAACAACTTCTTTTATTTTCTGTCTCCTTCCTTACAGCTTTTTCTTCCCCCTCTCTTTCGATTTTTCACTCCTCTACGCGTATATGTCCCTAGTTTTATATAAGTTTTATTTAAGTTTTTGTTTTCCAAAATCATGTACTATAAAAGACTATTGTTCTTATTTGTACTTTCCTTTGTAAATAAATTGAATTGAATTGAATTGAAAAAAAAAAAAAAATAAATAAATAAACAAATCGTCTGATGGATAGGTTTACCAAATATATACGACAGGAGCGTGCAACCTCAACAGCTGGTGGTGCAAGCCTCGAATTGATGATCCATCTCTGAACTTGTAAGTTCCATTGTAACACCAATAATTATCTTAACCTTACAGTCAAGGACCCTGACATGCATCTAAGTGCTGTCATCTGCTTGTCCCATTATTTTAACAAAAATCAAGATGAGACAGCGTTTCAGAAAGCGTTCCTCCTGGAAGGTCGATGATCCTCTTTAACAATTTACCCTTCCAGCAACTATTGCTGTACAAGTTGACATACATATAATAATAAACAAAGAATGGCTGGTGAACATTCTCTCCTGAGAGTATTTAGAATTAATTATATTATTCCCTTCCTGACGGCATAGGTCATATGTCTACAGACTACATAGTACCCAAACACGACTTCCATAAAAACTTCTCTGTTAGATTCCCCTCTAGATTAGAATGGGAGGAGAATGCGGTTGTTAATGAATTCGACATACCTATCTTCACAGATGGTTCCAAGATGGACTGTGGAGTAGGAGCAGGCATTTTCTCAACAGAATTAAACATCTCTAAAAGTCTTCGCCTACCCAACGTAGCCAGCGTATTTGAAGCAGAAGTACTTGCAATTAAGGAGGTGTGTAGACTACTCCACAATAGTGCGACTTCTAAAAGAAAAATAGGCATCTTCGTCGACAGTCAGGCCGCGATTAAGGCTGTCGGTTCAGCTAAGTCAACGCCCAAACTTGTTGTGGAATGCAGGGAGATACTGACCAGGGCTTGTCATCGGTTTGATATCACTCTCGTCTGGGTTCCCGGCCATAGGGACATCGAAGGGAATGAGAAGGCCGATGAACTTGCCAGATTTGGCTCAGCTCTGTGCATGTCTCAAGCGAAGGAAGTCTTCCCTCCGCTGCGATATGTAAAGAGAGAAATCCTCCTGCACTTCACCTCATGGGCTGAGACTAGATGGTTGAACCTGACGAACTGCGTCATTTCAAGGAAGATCTGGCCAACCTACGATGATGCCAGAACAAACAGCCTTTTAGCCAGAACACGTATAGATGTCGCCAGACTAACGGCAATTAGTACGGGTCATTGGCCTTTAGGAACCCACGCAGCCAAGCTTGGCATCCCCCATAATACCCACTGCTGTAGCTGTGATGACACAAATAAGAGTGAAACAGTGTTCCATCTTTTTTGTGAGTGTCCGGCCCTAGCCAAAACCAGTCATCCGTTTTTTGATGGCCTTTCGGCCATCCAAGGCATCGATTTCCACAGGATTATCAAATTTCTCAACTCCACAGGCTGGTTTTGAGCTCTTTTAACTTCCTTCACCTCCTTTTCATATCAGGTTCCGTTAGTTGTGGTTTCAAAACGGCGCTCAATGCGCTACTTGTGTTTTTCCCTCGTCGGGAAATACAGCCACCTAAACCAACCAACCAACCATGTAGAATTATGTGTTAGGTTAAGCGACGGAAACTGAATAAAACGTCACTTTGCCTAAAACGTTCTGTCACTCAACACCACAACTATGGGTTTTGTCTGAAATATGATGAGCCTTGTTTTTGGCTGCATGTGTCCGTCGGAACTCGTCATAATACCATTGAAGGCGGCGGTCTCACCCGTTGACAGTGTTGTCATTAGAGTCTGCGACGGTGCTAACTGAAAGATATATCTGTTCGTAAGTTTGGATCGATCGCACATCCAAGACATTGGTAAAATGCCGGGCATCGATCACAAAGCATTCAATTTGGTTATATGATTTTAAGACTCCCAAATCAGGGTCCCGCGTTGAATATGTCTTCACCAAACCTCTCAAATATATTGAACGAATACTTTTTCAATTACTCACTGGGTGCTTCCTCCACGCATCCAATATATGGGGACGCAGTTTCTTTCCGACAACTTTGTCTTGTACTTCTTCTAATGACGGCCGCTGGCCCAGCTGTAAAACAATAAACGCAATACTCAGTTATGCACACAAAATCAATATGGGTTTACTGTTCTTACCTCAGCTTCAAATGGCAGAGCATACTCGGCAGCTGGTCCCAGCACATCACATCTTGAAACCATCTCCCATAGAACCAAGCCACAGGCATACACATCGATGCGCAGGAAGGCGTCACGATTAAAATTAATGGCACCTTCAAGTACCTCCGGTGCCATATATCGTCGAGTTCCAACCTGACCATGGGTGTCTCCACACGATTTTCCTACAACAGTACACATTTTCAAAAAGATACCCACATGCGAACATGGTTGTTTCCACTCACCTGGCTGGAAAATCATTGCCAAGCCAAAGTCAGCGACGCATGCTGTCAAATCGCTCTTCAGTAAAACATTTTTTGATTTGAAATCTCGGTGGGCAATAGCTGGTTTTAGGCCCTCACTTTTTGTTGGTAGGATTTCCTCGTGCAAGTGCATCAGACCTCTTGCCATGGATTCGGCAATTTTGCACAGCTCCGGCCAAGTGAGCGTGTGTGCTTTCAGGTAATCACAGAGCGAACCGTTTGTATGATAAACTGTGATGAGCCACAGTTCTGGTTTGATCTGTTCGGGTTTTGTGTGTTTTTCGCCGCCCAAAAACTCCAAGATATTTGGGTGTTTCATGCGTGGCAACTAAGCAAAAATTTGCAAACTTAGTGATTGCTGGAGTGCAAGTGAGAATCGACATAATATTTACCTTGTATATTTCTATTTCCGTATTCCAAGAGTCCCTCTCTTGCATGGTGAATATCTTAACAGCTACATCTTCATTGCGCAGCTTTCCTTGATAAACATCACCGAACCTTCCCCGAGCTTTAAGCTCCAACAACTCAATTGGCCTGAGAGCTAAGCACGGCGAAGAGCTTGTCACTTCAGCCTCGATCTGAAATTTTATTGAAAGCTGTGACCACATGCGTTTGTGGTGTATTATAATTTATAACTTACGCTGGGTATTTCATTGAACATCCCCTGCTTTCTTTTCCTGTAGACATATAGCCCGGCGGTGGCGCCAATCATTATGAAAGAGATAAGCAACACGCATAGAAGTATGAACAGAAAACTTTCGTCTGATGTTTTCTCTTTTGGCACTGAAAAACAAAAACAAATGAAATATAATTTAGCAAAGTACAAGTTGCACGAACGATGGCGAATGAAATTTTAGTAATAAAGCTGAACCTCTCTCAGCTCAGACACAATGGATCTATAAACAGGAGACCAACTCGCTGAGCGTCAGTATCGCCTTTGAAACAACCACATACTCTCTGGTACCTGACATTGTGTCAGCCGACAATTAGGCAACACGCCATCTGCAGAACTACGACGACAACTGAAAATATCTCAGATACCGCCCAGGGTACAAATCATTAGAAAACACATTCAACGCCGAACAAGCAGATAAAACTACACTCCTCAGTGTTTAAAATGGAGATCACCACTTCAACAATTGTTCACCGTTTTTAAAAGCAGCCCGCTTGACATCGTCATCAAAAGTTTTGCTTAACTTCCTTTCCACAAGTAAGCTGTACTGCGCTGGTAGGGATCAATCCCTTTCTTGACCATGGACAATGGAGACTGATGCCTGCTCTCTAGTCGTCGGTTCATTTTAAGCTCCTCTTGTTTCCACTGGCAAATTTGAGATCGAAAGATCCGGTGGTATCCGAGTGAAAGGAAGTTGGGGTTTAATGCATTCTTCTGCCTGAAATTCATGTCGTATACACAACTTAAATCCGTAAGACCGGCTTTACTGTAGCCAGGCTGATGTTGACGAGTTTACTTAATGGGAATTGTCATATCATAAGCCTTCCACTCAAGCAACAAATACTTATCAATTTGTAAGAGTAAAATTAATTACCTTGCGTAGTGGCCTCTGTCGATGTAGGGATCCACTTGTAGTCTCTATTGCACAATGAACCTTTGCAACAGCAGTAATTCATATTGCTTCTTGGTTCAGAACTAGAAATGCACTCGGTTTGATTGCACTCATGACTGTCGGTGAAACATCCCTTCATTGTGATTTTGGCCTCACCTGGAAAAATAAGAAAAAAACATTCCAAATTCACAAAACTAATGCAAAGAGATATGTAACGGGTGATTTTTTAAGAGGTTTAGAACTTTTTTAAAAAAAAAAACACAAAAAATTCGAAAAAATGAATGAAATATTTATTTGAATCGATAGTTTGAACCTTGCAATTTAATGTTTAAAGATAATTTCATGCAAATGTTGACCGCGGCTGCGTCTCAGGTAGCCCATCCGCTAAGTCCAATTTTGGCATACTCTTTCACACATATCGGCCGGTATCTCACGAATGAATGCATGGATGTTGGCTTCCAGTGCGTCAATCGAAGCGGGCTTGTCCCTATACACATTAGCCTTGACATACCCCCACAAAAAATAATCTAATGGTGTCAAATCGCACGATCTAGGCGGCCAATTGACCGGCCCGAAACGTGAAATTAACTGTTCACCAAACTCGCCTCGCAATTGCGCCATTGTTTCGCGTGCTGTGTGGCATGTGGCACCGTCTTGTTGAAACCACATATCATGCAAGTCAAGAACTTCCATTTCGGGCAAAAAAAAGTTTGTTATCATCGCTCGGTAGCGTTCACCATTGACAGTAACGCTGCGATTCGCATCATCTTTGAAGAAATATGGCCCAATAATGCCGCCGGCCCATAAACCGCACCAAACAGTGGCTTTTTCGGGATGCATTGGTAGCTGTTGCAATGCTTCTGGCTGATCTTCACTCCAAATGCGGCAATTTTGCTTATTTACGTACCCATTCAACCAAAAATGAGCCTCATCGCTGAACACAATTTTTCGATAAAAAAGCGCGCGATGAACATTTCGAACCGTTATAATTAAGTATCTCTCGAGTAATAAGAGTAGTGCACATATAAATTCACTCTGTAATGTAACTAGAGCACTTATACTTAGTAAGATCGACTACGCCTTAGCCATATACGGATCCCCCCCAAAGTCTACCCTACAACTCATCAAGGCACCATACCACCAAGCCGCCAGAAGAAGCATCAACGCCTACCACACATCCCCCATCAAGAACATCCTAGCAGAAGCGGGGCTGCCATCAGTAGAAGACTGTTACTGGGAAATCTTAGCTAACCTCATTACTAAACCCTCCTTCGCAACTGGCTCTATCATCGATAAAGACATCCTCGCCATACTCAAATTAAAGAGAAAAAAAAAGAATACCCTCCGCAATGGAGCTCTCGTTGGCGCTAGGGAAACAGCTGGAAATACCTTTTTAAGTGTTCACAAAATTCTCCTCGTCACAGCCACCATGGACAATCAGCAACAACTCCGTAAGACTCGAACTCAGCAAACTACCAAAAGGAGATACCAACCGTCGGTTATACCGCTCGCTTTTCCAAGACATATCATCCGAACTAACCTCAAAAGGATGGACTTTAATCTACACAGATGGCTCTAAAACCGAACACAACACTGGATTTGCAGTCACCTTAGAGGATGGCACTCTACTCAAACAAGGGATTGTATCCGAAACCGCATCCATCTTTACAAAAGAAGCTCTTGCCCTCCTCGAAGCGCTAAAACTTACAAGCCTCCTAAACGGCAAGTTTGTTATCTGCTCCGACAGTCTCTCCGTCTTGCGTGGAATCCTCAACAACAAAAACAATGTCTCAATTGTCGCCAGAATCCGAGACAAGCTCCTCAAGGACGTAGCCAAGACACAGTTAATGTGGGTGCCAGGACATGTTGGCATACACGGCACAATGAAGCAGCCGACAATGCCGCAAACTCAGCCTGTGTCGCCCCCACCTTCTTGCGCAACACATATAGCCAAGGCGATCTTAAACGCTCGATTGAAAGGACTATTCGGTCCCATCAGCTCAACAACTGGAAACTCTACGACCACCACTACACCAAGATCAACCCAACTAAGTCTAAACCTAAGTACCCAGCCTCCGCCACCAAAGCAATGCTTAAAAATTTCGTCAGACTGCGTATAGAACACGGAGCCACTACCCACCAACACCTACTAAAAAACGAACCACCACCAATCTGCATCAAATGTAGCAACCCTTTAAATATGGAACACATAATTGGACACTGCTATCTATCATCAGATCAAGCAAAGCGTCATCTAAAAACAGACATTGTCAACATACTAAGTGAACCATCATTTGACAACATAAAGATAGTCAACAAATTACTTATAATGTACAATATTACTCTGTAACTATTATCTACTTTTACTATTTTAAATTTGAGCCGAAAGCCTCTGCAGCTAGCGCTCGTTAAATGTCGTTATTAGCAGTGTATTTTAAATCCATTGTTAATAAATTAATATTAATAATAATTTGGTCTTTCGTATCGGTACTTCGAAGGCAGTTGGTAAATGCGCTGATTAACCTCTTGCAAGTTTTAGTCATCACTAGTGGCTCTAGAGTGCCCAGGTGGAACACTTTCTTATTGAATAGTCGATAAAGGTGTTTAAGATGAATGTTATAAGTACAATGCCATCAAATCAGTGTTCAAGCGCGAACATAGTCTTTTAGTCCTGTTCTGCCAGTTTCAATAATATACCCTTCGCAGCACAAAATCGCCGATTACTGCCAAGTATGGTAAGAGGAGTCACTTGAATCGTTTTGTGCTCGACCTGGAAATTCCTATACAGCTATTGCTCAGGACAAATAACACTGAGTGCAAGTAGGCTACTTCTCCCAAGTCCTCTAGAACATTTAATGATGCCTCAAATCAGTTCTAAGGTTTGATTTCGTTCGTTTTGATTGACTAGAGCTTGAGGAATGGTCTAAACAAATTAGGCTACTTCCGCTGGTTTTTTTCAAGTTAACCATCGGTCATATGAAGCTTCTATTGGAGTCAATGTCAACCGCAAATAATTAAAAAAAAAACATAAACCCTGTTTTCAAATGGAAAATATGTAGGAGCCCATTCATTCATTCTATGAACAAGTTTAAATTCTACGCATTTCTGGTGTCCCCAATTGGCTTGGACTATATTCTGCACACTTACAAGATTTCCAACTATAGTTCATTGCAATGGCGCAGCAAAGAGAGTGGGTCGATATTCCATAACACAGCACAATGTAAGTAGGTAAAGTAAGAATGTAAGAAAAACTGCACACAACGTTACAGTAACCTGCGCGCAACTTTACAGGGACTCTCAACTGAGAATGCAAACAATCGCCATGTAATATTCATACCTGAAACGGGATCTGTTGACCAAAGGACATAACAGCTCGGCGATTTATCCGAGTCTATGTTGCATGTTTCCACCTTTGTTATACACTGCGAAGGGTTACGAGTGCAATTCTTTTCATCGTACAGCTCACATTCCACCTTGGGGATGTTGATTATTGATCCACATACTGTTTGAGCTGAAATAGATGAGAGAAGCGCGTACACACCGATTACTTCCCCAATGGCGCAATTCATGTAAGACACTACTTACCCACAAACACCAACAGGATTACAACCAAACAATCGATTTTTCCCATTTCTAGGTACGCTTATTACAATTTGGATGCAGGACGTGGATGAAGTAACGTATGATACACAAAAAAAAAGGGCAGCAGGTCAAAGCGCGGACACTGATTATGAAATTTCCGCGTACACTTTTTGAATTCTTTTAATTCACTACATAGGACACTGGAACCGAAACGTTACTTTATTTTATTTTCCTGCTTCCGCCACATATCACCTTCAAAAGCGAAGGCAAATAAAAAAAAAAAGGAGAAATTCTATTTATATTTTTTTTTTACGAACTGCAGTCATTTATGGAGTTCACTTCTTGGAGTCGCATTTTTAACATTAACATGTTGATTTGAAGGGCGGATTTGAGAATTTAATTATAAACGCAAGGTATCGAGATGATAAATAGTCAGATATATTCTTCGAAATGTTTTCTTTTGTTCTCGTTTGCAACAATAAAAACAAAAACATCTCATTTGATAGTAGGAGCACAGCAGCAGCACGAATTCGACATTTTTTTATGTTTTACACTTAAGCATCGTCTCTGGCGCACTCATATTTGATTTTGTTGGCTACTAAACAAAGTTTTAAGGACAATTCCACAAATTTTTGAATGAATTTTCTAAACTTATTTACAAAAATTAGCCGTGCGCCTACGGAACTCTTCTCCCGAATTCAGTAGACATTTTGATTTTAGATTCCTATATTTTTACAAGCGTTGGACTGCGACAGATGTACAAGTGCACGATTTGTGGGTGGATCATCGCGTTGAAGAAAAATATCAATGAAAGAAGCGATGACAACCGTCGCTCAGCGGTTGTCATTACACGCCGGCATTTTAAGGGCACGGTTTGATTGTAACCTGTACAAAGCAACATCGTTCAAAACAGTCTTTTTTAAAGGAGAATCAATATTACCTATTTTTTAAAATAAAGTTAAGAAGTGTCCTGCTGGTGTAATATTTAAGTCACTGAATTCTCCCCACAGCACAGACAAATGATTGCTAAATTGTAATACAGCATAATTTTACCGCACAGACGAATGATCGCAGACAAAAATGTTCCATTCATATTTCAGTTTTCAAAACGAGTTGTTGAAAGTTGTTTTTCACGGAAACGACTTCCAATCCTTGGTTATTGAAACAAAACACACCTTTTGCAATATTCAGTTCATTCAGCAGAAAAGCTGACAGAACAAATTAATGTCATATCTCACAACTTAAAATCATTTTCCACAATTAATTGATGGGCTAATAGTATTTTTAAATGCACTAAATTCATTTTATTTGTTAGTTAATGCGATCGAAATTTTTTAACCAAAATATAGTTTCCACCGAGGTTTACGACTAGTGTCTCACAGGTCATTGGAAAGTCCAGCGAAAATTAGTTGGTGTTCAATGTGAAAAGGGCATTCTACAAACGAAATCTGAAATCTGGGAGCAAAATCTAGTTATCTTGTCGACTAGATTGGTCTGGATAAGATGTAACTTGAACGCGAAATTATAAACGTCAACTGAAACAGCTGCCTTTATGACAAGTTTCAGCACGTAAGCCCAATCGAGTACCAAAATATTACTAAATTTGATACTAGAACATCCATAATCAGAAAGTGCAAATTCTTTGTACCTAACTGTAGCTGTGACTTTAATACTGCTGGTACCTACTGTACAGCCAATGTTTCCAACTATTGCCCCAGAGATGGCTCTGTAAGTTGTAAAGAAAATTTCAAAATGCAACTAGTTATCTCTTTCTCACTGAAACTTTTTTCTTCCTTCTTCTATATCTTTTTCTCGATTTCTTTTGTTTTCTCATAAATACTGATTTTGCATTTTGCGTCGCCATTTTCCTAGTGCATCTCGGAAGAACAGTAAGTAGTGGCGGAATTTTTTCAACAATTTTGATGTAAAAATAATTACCTATTTTGAACAGCAAAGCCACACGTTAACCGTTATTCCTTCAGCTTGAAATTAACCAATTAATCTAGACAATGACTGGTCGCGGAAAGGGTGGAAAAGGTTTGGGAAAGGGAGGTGCTAAGCGCCATAGGAAGGTTTTACGTGATAACATCCAGGGCATTACCAAGCCTGCAATTCGTCGTTTGGCTCGCCGTGGTGGAGTGAAGCGTATTTCTGGACTCATTTATGAGGAAACTCGTGGTGTCCTTAAGGTAAAATTTTTTTTTTTCCGATTTTTCATACCTAATACCATTTGCTTGTAGGTGTTTCTTGAGAACGTTATCCGCGATGCAGTTACTTACACTGAGCACGCTAAGCGTAAGACGGTCACTGCTATGGATGTCGTCTACGCCTTGAAACGTCAAGGACGCACTTTGTACGGATTCGGCGGTTAAACACCTCGAACCGTAGCAGGCGATACCCAGCACTTAAATATTTTTTTTATAGCTGGATGCAAACCTATTATATTCCATTTTAACTATTGTATTTCACACAACATTGTATGCTCGTCTTTGTCCAATAAAATTGTATTTCTGTGTCAATGTGAACATTTTTCTCGAATCAAAATACAAATTTGGAAGAGGTTAAGGCTGAGATATATGCGCCTAGAATGGCGCTATAAACTGAGGCCCAAAAACATTGATCTTGGTGTAACACATTCTCCTTTGGGGATAGGCTGTAGAGTAGTGTTTTCCTTCTTGCGGATGAACACTTTCATTGGATCCGTAGCTCGGCTTTCCTCACTTGCAGAGTATTCTGATGGGGTACTGGACGGTGAATGATTGTTGGGCCCTTCGAACGCTAACTTGGAATTCTTCTCAACCCTGGCCGTCAGCTGCTGTATGTTATTGACAGTGTTGTCACCAATGTTTTTCTCAAAAACAGTTGTGTTTGGATGGGACTGTTGAAACGAAAATAATATGTAGCTGTTAATTGTAACTTTGAGCTAATTGAAATACTCACAATATCGAATTCATAGTCGGACTTGGAAACTTTGTGAGAAGTACCATGCTGTTTGTACTTCACCTCGCTCTTGACTTTCCGGACCTTGCTGATCTTCTTCAAGTAGCACTTGGTTTTCGAAAGCTTCGCCAACGAGGCTTCTTTGTACAAATCGTTTCTTCTGAAAATGAAATGGGACACGTTGGTGAACATGAGGTCGATAAAGTTCAATTCTAAACAATGTTGGTACTATATTGTGATTTTTATTTAAACTGTAGATGCCGACCTTGAAAAATTACCGATATGCATTCCTATACTCGTATGGGTGACTAATTCATACATAGGTGTTAATGGGGAACAGAGAAAATAAATCCCCTTTTCCCTTATACGTCCAGAAATTGCGGATATGAGGATTTATGATACCGTCGCACAAAATGAGATGAGTCGCACCCGTTGAGATGGTCGGCAACTGATTGCCACCTTCTGCTTAGAAAATTGTATTTCAAGAACCAAACACTTATTTTGCCAAAGTCTAGACTTCACTAAGGTGTTGGAAACGAAATGGAGGCATTTGGTCAATGTTGGTTAAGGACGTTAAGTTTACACCTTTCACCGGGCGTTAAATTTTGTTCATTTATTTTTCATAACGACTGTGTAACAGTACAAATCGTTGCGAAGAACGTTTCGAATTGGGAAACCTATTTAAAATGCATTTACTTTTTAAAGTTGGTCCTCGTAGAACAAACTTCAGTCTACACTCGAAAACGCAGTAAATTTCAAATAATGTTAATTTCGAGGTGCCTTACTTAAAATGCTGCTTGCACACTTAATACCTACTAACATCCGTCAAATTATCACTTACTCATTTATGATCGACTCCAAGGAATCGTTCTTGATCATTACATATCCATCAGGAATTTCAGCATTTACGTTTTCAGCTAACTGGTTCTTGTACTCAACAATCTTTTTGTGTAGCTTTTCATTTAACAATTCCACCTGTTTTCTCAAAACCTTCTCGGATGCAAGTTGCTCTTCGAGAAACTTAAGTCGCTGATTAAGGTGCTCAACAGAGATTTTCGATTTTTTTAATGATGACTTGTCGTCACCTTCGTTTGAGTTGTCCTCATCTTTGCCGAGTTGCTGACGAATGTTTCTCTGAAGAAATTTACTCACCTCAACATTGTTTCGAACATTAAAGTCTACAATTGAATTATTTATCTCCAAGCAGTCCAAAATTAGATTTGCTCCAGAGTCTGTAATGCCACAGTTTTCCATATCGATTACTGTCAAAGTTACAGAGGTACAGAATTGGGTTGTTATAAAAGGCTATATAAATTGCATTATTATATACTTTTTATCCAAGCATCCTCCTTAAGTATCTCTACTATGATATTTACGCCTTCATCGGTTATTTTTGGATTTCGAGCAATTGAAATAGCACGAAGACCGGGCATTGTGTTCGGATCGACTTCGCGATATCGCAACGATTTCTGCCAACCATCAGAGTATCTACATATTTTTTGGAACTGTAATTCAAAAATTGAGCTTCGTAAGTAAAGTGATTCTGTTATTTTGTCAATTTACCTTTATCATGTCGCCTATATGGACCGCAGCTTGAACAGTCAGATTGCATTCGGAAAGATTGAGAGTGTCCACACTGGCTAAGTACTTGATTGTTGAGCAAATAGCTTCACAGCCGTTATCACCGATTGGTGAACGTTGAAAGCTGATTTGCTTCAGTTGTTCGTTACTTGAAAGCGCCTAAAATTGGTTAAAGACACAATGGAACAATTTGCATAGACTCTTACAGTAACAGTTAGTAAGTTAATGGAATGTACTACCTAACATCATAATCGCTATATCTATCTCAAGACATAGGAGTCAAAGATCCAAATGAACCTGTTATTCACGCTGACATGGGCGGTAGGTACCTAAAAGTATGTCACAATGAATTTGGCGAGCGACTAAAATCAGTGAGGAGCTTATGTCCACTCTACAGAGTGCGTCATAAGTATCGCTCATTCTGTTCGAAATATTTAAAAGCTCAAACAAATTCTGTTTCAGTATTTTGATAACTTCAATTTGTAAAATTTTTGGAAGGAAAATCTGCAATTACCTAGTTAAAATCACTTAAAAACCCTTTTTCAATTTCACATTGAAGCAAGGCATGTTACTCTACAGTTGCTCAGTATTTCTGGGATCTGGACCAGAGTAAGTGGAATCAGGTTAAACTCCTAGAAAAACAAAGAAACTATTATCAACGCCATCTCATGGGTACATCTGACAAATACATAGAGTACTATGTTAGGACCATGTGATGAACGTACTAGAGTAGAATTGTGTTCAGATTCTTCGTTAAAAAACGGTATGAAAAAGTTAAATTGATGCTTATGTTGCTATCATAAGCATAGTATGCAGATCTCGATGCAGATGATCCGAAACGAAATTTTCCGGTGGTCTCCAAAAAGACAAAGCAATTCGTAATGCAAAACGAAAAGGTTACGTTCGAATGAACCTGTTTTAAAGGTTATTCCGTTCCATCGGTTTTTGTAAAAGTAGCCTTCATATTTTAAATAAGGATCTCGCTTTATTACTTATTTTCCAAACTATACCTTCGCTATAGATACTGCATATTTTTCATCTAATGGCAGTCCTTCCAAATTAAGTACCGTGAGATTCTTATTGAATTGAATGCAATTGGCCACCGCATCAACGATCCCCTTAAATATATACTTTGTATATACGGCCGGTTTTTGTTTGAAAACCTTCGCCTTTTTCTCGTTGTCAATATGTTCTACAACTGCAAGAAAAAAGCGGAATACGATTTTTAAACGAGGGTATTATAGTTAACACTCTAAAAAGAGCCCATACCATTGCCAATGTTTTTACGTAAACGAATAGATAACTGCTGCAAAATTTGATCATAGTACAGTGACTCAATTATGAAAAGCCAGTCGTCCACCTTGATTTTATCACCAAAGAAATCCAGAACTGATGTTGCATTGTTCTTGGACTTTATCTCCGAGGTCGGACTATAGTTCTTTGCTCTACACAGCTCCAAATATCGTAAGTGAAAGCTTCTACTACGATTAATCTTCTTGATGGAAACTGCACTCGCGTTTTCTCTCATATTTAGTAGTAAATTGAAGTTCCGGTCAATAGAAGATTGCTAACGGAAAATATTAAAAATATGTAGTAAAAAAAAATATTGGTATCTATAAAATGATTAGAAACTATTTTGCATTGTTTTTGATTTATTTGTAAGTGACGAAGTGAAGGCGAGAATTTATTTTTAAATATAGAATAAATGATTGTTTGGGAGTAAAAAACTAAAGTGTATTTTAAAAGCAAGGTATTTTTTTGGACGGCCTTCCATGCAGATAATGTTAGATGAGGAAAATATCTGAACCGATCTTCAGATCCTCCGTTTTCAGTTTCATTTTCGTCGTCACGACTCTTTTTGAATGTCGATGGTAGGTACCTAAAGAAAATCAGGAGATTGAGACTCAGTATAGCTTTCATAATGTAAATCTCGTTTGCTTGTCGAAACCAAGATAAAAGTCACAACCAGCCATCAACATTAGCAATGATCCAGACGCGATAAATTGAGTGATTGTCAAATCCCTCAATCAATAGGCGTGTTTTATTGAACATCTATTCCGCCAAAGCAAAGCAATACAATACAATTCCGCTATGAATCGTAGACCAATGACAATCGAAATCGAATTTTCAACAGTGCCAAGTTTTTCCAATTGGCATTGGTATGACAATCTGTACCTATCCATAAAAAACAAAATCCGCTTGAAATTGGAACATGAAAGTAAACACATCCTTTTGTGGCTTCAAAATATTCACACATGAATGACGTGAAATAGCTGTCTGATGTATATTGGTAGGTAATAGTGACATAAATGCTTATTTTCATGTTTCCAATTCCAATGCAAATATCTACCACACCATTATTACAACCCTGTTAACATCACCCGAAGTTAGCTGCAATTAGACGGTACAAGCATTCTTCGAATTTCGAATTGCTCGAGTGAAGATTGAAGAAGCCGAATAAATAAAAATAGTGAGCAAATTTTCCTCCCAGTTGTGTGAATGCGGGACCAATAGTGCAGGAGTGAGCGAGTGCAATCCATGTTTTCGCGAGAAAAAGATCATTTTCTCCTTTTTTTCTTTTTTGTTCATTGAATTTCCAACCAAAAAAGTCTGCACGCGATTTTTCCGTTCAAAAATTTACCGATTTTTTGCGTTAATTCAATTTATAATCACCTATAAAGTAACACAGTTTATAAATACTCAACATCACTGCTTCAAAATCGCAAATTTTGTAGTAAAATATTTCATCGCACGGTTGTCACAACTCTTTAAAAATTGTCACAGCGAAAGACCCAAAAGGCAACGAAAAAAACTGAAAAAAAAAGAAAAAAAACTGAAAATATATCGCAAAAGGCAGAATCGGCCAACCTCAACTGGGACAGGACAAACTGAAAATTCCACACCTTTACGTGGAAAATATTTCTGTTTTGTACTCGTATTTAATTTTTAATTCGGCATTTCTTAAATAATACAAAAATCGCACATAGTCTTGTATTAATAGCAGAGGAATATTCTAATTAACAAAATGGACGACGACTTGACGGTGGAGGTCTGCGGCGAGAATGATGCCTACTACAAGGTTTGTATACGATCGTCTATGGATAGTTTTTCCGTTTTTTTATATATTTATTCGAGCTGCGAAACTTTCCTGTAGAGCTCTTAAGATATCTGACTTTACTCCTTTTTCAATACATTTCATTCTAATGGCGTCTCTTGATCTCGATGAAAAACCGGAAAAGTTACGATGTGCCAGAGCAGAACTTCATTTAAGAAACAAAAAAAAAAAAAGGAATCTGGACAAAACGAATAAAAAAAAACGCAAAAAACGAAAAACGCGAACCTCTACAGATTTCGCGTACATACTAAAAGAATTATGGTAATAGATGTTGTCCCGTCGTCACTCTCGTTCGTTCGACGACCTCTCTTTTGCTCGGTAGTGGCCTGCTGTTGGCCCCACTTCTGATTTATCAACATCGCGGGGGCCGAAAGGCTCCACTGCTACTAAACAGCCAGTCCAATGTAAAGAATTCAATTTTTAAATTTCCGAAAAGGTGCCCAAGGTATGCACTGCGTGCCCTGCTGCCAGCATGCATATCATCTTTGGACAGATGTCTCCCAATCTCTGGGCCACACCTGAAAATTAGTGATTTCTACTTGCAGCGGTTGATGATGCATTCTTTCTTTATTACTTCTACCAGAAAAAAGGCGATCTTTTAACAGCAGCGTCTAACTCTTCTTTTTCTTTTATTACAGGCAATCGTTATAGATGTTTTCGAAGACGGAGTGCTGGTCTGTTTGGATGAGTAAGTAGCTAGTAGTTTAGTATTTGAGTGGCAATAGCGCCTATTGAGAGTGAATGGTTAATTGAGTTCGAGCGTATAAATTGCTTGACATCTATTTTTGATATCTATTTATATCCATTAATATATTGACATTCATTTGGGAGCTAGAAGACGTGAGAGATGTAGAGAAAGAACTTCTCCATGCGGCTATAAAAAATAAATAAATAATTGTATACGATCTTCGTTCTTTTGATGATCCGTTTGTTAGACGCTCTTCGTTCTGTCATTTTTATGAGACACATATGGGGGAGAAGTTTTTGTTTCGTGTTTTTATTTCAGTTTGACAACTAGACCTACATTTGAACTTCCTATTATATTTAAAGACTCAACTCAACACAGCCTTGTGATGTCAAATAATATGATTAACGAAGAAGTAGTCTTTTGGTACAATGTTTAAATCCACTCTGTTTTGTGGGGCTAATTTTTTTGAGACAGAGACGGCCTAGGACACAAATGTTTGTAGAATACACAAATGTCATTAGTAGACGAAGTTTAAATGGAATTAGTGTATTCGATAACCAAATGAAATTTGTGTATATTTACAAACCGCATGATAGTAGCTTGACTTTCTTGCAATCGTTTACTCTAAAAAAGTGTACATCCTGTGGCGCCGGTTGTTTATTTTCCAGTGTTGCGTAACATATCCCACAAAATACTCCAGTAGGCGTCAATCTGTCGAAACTAGTGTTATTTTAATGCTAAACATGATCAATCGCCCGTCACCCAATACTGTTTGTATTTTAGAAACCCATTTTCATAAACCAAAGCCGGTATTTTATTTACGAGTTTGCCTTTTGTTTGGACATTTATAAAAGCAATTTTTGCGATGAACATAGGTACACATCTCATTTTTACGTCGGCGCATTTGCAAACAACAAATAATGGCGTTGGTTTTCTCAAATGAACCAATCAGGTTGTAAGATACCATAACTACTTGTACTGTTAAATAAAGAGTCGACCCAACGGTGTACTTTTGCTGATTGGGCAAAATTACCCCATAGCTCCAAGCAGACCCAACTGTAAGCGGCGAGTCGGTTTTTAAAGCTGAAGTAAGGCGGTCGTTTCAATACCTATAACAGTTATTACTCTTTAACGCATATTGCTGTGTTATTTGGGTGACTGCAACACGCAGCTGACTGGCCTGTCTTAATTCTTTGTAGTCTCGTTTGTTACCTAAATTGATACAGATTTCTTCGTCACAGGCGAACAGATGCCAAAACGAGAACGAGAAGTGGTTCTTAGATGCTGACATAAGCTACTTTGAAATCGACCAAAAAATGGTAGATATCGGTATATTGCTATCTTATGTTTCAGACATGTTTAAGTTTTGCTGCAGAGACTTGGTCCAAATTTCGTCCAAGTGAACTATTCCGAATAATATTATTTGCCACCTAACCTAACCTACTCGAAATGAGCTTTCGAACAATACAATGGACCAGATTTCGATAAACCAATTGCTTCCTGTCTGCGGGTACATAATATAAACTGTCAGTAGCTATATAACATAAAATACTGTATAATATAACTAGTAACAGTTAAAAATCAACCACTATGTCGTCATTCCGGCGTGAATACCATCCGAGGGGGAAGTAATCAATGTTTTTGAGTGGTCCTTGACTACAGATTTGCTACTAGTAATTGCATGCGAATTCGTTTGAATACACTGTCATACACTGAGATTCACCATGAATACGCACAGAAAAGTTCCTTGAATACACCTGATTACTTCCCCCTCGATACCATCTTATGACGATCGTTCAAGTCCAGGATGTAATTGATAAACTTTTGTATAGATTTTTGCCCAACTTCAAAGCTTTCAATGATATTACTTATGTTTTAAACGAAATTCTATTCCGTACTGGGAATCTAACACATTTACGGTAACGATCGACAATGCATAACAGAATCTCAATATTTGTATGTAATGTAAGTTGTCTATTGAAAACATACGGTATCATAATAAAGGTTATTACCGCAACCGCGGGAATAAAATAAATTTGCGGCGATGTTGGCGACCGAAAAGGAGAATTGTGGTAGTAATAGATCGCGGTACATACATGAATCTTTGGTAGAGAAAATCTGTATTGCAAAATAAATGGCTAGTTCCCCCCGGATTGAGGTTTTTCTTTTGAGTCTGAATATACACATATTCCGAGATAGCGCAAATGATACAATAAAAGACAAAAGGCAACGCAACTTCACAGAAACGTCGGCATTTATATAAAGTATTATCTGCGATTTCTGCGAACTTATCTGTTGATACGAACACGTAGTTGCCGCAGTGGCTCAGAGGTTATTATTACTAAGCTAGGGGTTGCAGGTTCACTCCCCGGAAGTACACAAATTACATTTTAAGTTTTTTTTTTCAGTGCGCGAACGTCTGACAAACAGCCAAGACTATAACTTTCTTCGAAAAGCTTCTCAATTCGGCCGCTCAGACTGAACATAACAACTGAACTCTCTTTCATTCATAAAGTCACACAAGCGAATGGCTTTGAGAGGCTAGACCTACGGTAGGGAACTGTTGCGCCAACTATGTTTATTTTTTATTTATTTTAGGACCTCGTTTAAAGTGGAATGTTCCATATTATTCAGGCTGCGTTATCTTTTATGTAAACATTGAATAACTTTGGCATTTATCAACCGATTGACTTGAGTACACATGTTTTTGAAACGTCAATTTAGTACAATTTTAACCATGAATAGCTTCACATTGAAAACAGTCGTTCAGTTGTGTTTTATTTTGTTGAGCATGGACTCCAATTGATTGATAGCTTGTTGAGAAGAATAGAAAATGTCCGGAAGATTGCCATGTTTCTGTTGCATTTACATGCAATTTTGTGCGCATGCAATTTTGTGCACGCGATGGGACAAAGAAGCATAAGAAATGAAATAAAAAATCAGACGCTGAGAATGTCATGGATGCTCTACACACTATTATAGATATTTAGTTTGCAGCCGTAAGCTCTGCAGCTAGTGCTTTAATTTTGTTAAGATTAACCTTTACATTCTTCATCTACTTTGCACATGCCCAGCTCTTGCAAAGCTGCGAAAAAGCTACTTAGGGGATTTCTTCTTCGAGGACCTCAGTTACTTGTCTCATATGGACATACGCTGTATCAGCAAATTCATAACAAAGACCAAATGGCTCGAATGATCTTCAATAAATACTTAGCGCCAGCTAACCACTGACCGCACCACCATCTCTTAGACGGGCTGTTTTGCAAATTACAATCGAGTGGTAGACTGTTTCGGTCATCCTTTACTACATTCAAAACAAACTGTCACTCGGTCAAACTCACCTTTCTTGACCAAGTCAAAACACCCTGCAATCATGCGTAGCAAACAGGTCGATTGTTACAATCACCACTACTACCATGCTCTTTTGCAACATCCGCCCTTTCCTGACAAGCTGCCAGAGGACAAAGCGAGTGTCTAACCGTTACGGTCACCATCCGCATATTCGAAGGCATACTGTCCACCGGTCACCCTTGACCAACCTTATTAGGACCTTAGTAAGGTGCATAACGTAAGGGCGGTTATACAACCATCACCGGTAATACATATCGGTTCTCCTTATTTCTACGAGATGTCGGAGGATTAAAAGTGAGGGGTTCACTGTTTCGGTCACCCGTCGCACATCCGAAAACATCTCGTCCTATGGTTATCCCCAGTCTCACTTCTTCAAGGAGTTGTCTGAGGATTACAGGCGAAGGGATGGCTGCTTCGGCCACCCTCCCCTCATCTGAGGATAAACTGCCCCCGGTTCTCTCTACGAGACATAGGAGTCATAGACAAAAGTCACACGCACAAAACAGCAACAATGCCCATTAGAACGTCCAGTCTAGATAACACTCTGGCCGTCCCCCCCTTCCCCTTTAACTCATATGGTATCACAAAGGACCTAAATCAAATTGGTCTAAGTGTGTCTTTCTAGACAGCCATCTTACCTAACCTAACCTAAACCTTTACATTTTATGTTTATTGGTTAATAAATAATAATAACAATAATATAGATGTATAAAACGGAGGTAAACAAGTTTTGGCGACCAGAATTTCTACAATCACTTGAAAACTTTTCCATTACTCATTTGAAACAACATGTCAATTGAAAGTTGTAATTAGTTTTGACAAGTGTAACCAACTACCTTTACAGCTATACATCTGTCAATTATTCGAATTATGTAAATGATTGTTGTGAACATTTCAACGAGGTTATGGTCTTTCGTGCTCTATACTCTTTAAAAACAAAGAAGCACGAAAACTGCTAATACGGATTAAAGCGTACATGTTTAACAAGGACATTTTAAAGGTTACGTTCTCGTTTAAAGTCCCGTGGATGTTTGCAGATCGACCATAGACCAAATTTTCACACTGAGGCAAATCCTGGAAAAGACCAATGAATTTCAAGTCGAGACTCACCACCTATTTATCGACTTCAAAGCCGCATATAATAGCATTCATCGTCAGGAGCTCTATATGGCGATGGCCGAATTCGGGATCCCGGCAAAACTGATCCAGCTGTGTCGCGTGACGCTGGAGAACACGCGCTGCTACGTGCAATTTGGAAGTAGCTCCTCCGAACTATTCCAAACATGCACCGGATTTCGGCAAGGAGATGCGCTATCATGTGACTTCTTCAATCTCGTGCTGGAGCAGATAGTGCGCAGGGCAGGTGTCAACACGGAAGGCACTATCTTCAACAGATCCGTTCAGCTACTGGGGTATGCGGACGATATCGACATCATCGGTCGCTCCCAGCGTGCCGTGACTGAGGCTTTTACGGCGATTGAGGAACAGGCGAAATTTGTTGGCCTTGAAGTAAACGAGGACAAGACCAAGTATATGCTATCAACAAACAAAAACGCATCTGTCCACCGCCTAGGACAAAACGTCACTATTGATAGCAACAATTTCGAGGTAGTTAAGGAGTTCATCTACCTCGGTGTAAATATGAACTCCACGAATGACACCCTAGTGGAGAATGGAGATCAGGCGAAGAATTACCCTAGGAAACTGCTGCTACTTCGGTTTGGCAAAACAATTGGGTTCAAAACTCCTAACTCGAAGGACGAAATGTACGCTCTACAAAACACTCATCCTGCCAGTTCTGCTTTATGGCGCCGAGTGCTGGACGATAAGCAGTAAGGGAGAGCTGATATTGGGCTCCTTCGAAAGAAAAATTCTTCGTCGGATTTTTGGTCCTGTGTGCGAGGAGGGCGAATGGAGGAGAAGATACAACCGCGAACTCTATGAGCTGTACCAACATGTGGATGTAGTCCAAAAAGCCAAAACACGTCGACTACATTGTCTCGGCCACATCGAGCGAATGGACAACAATGCTCCAGCTAAGAGGATCTTTGAATCCCAGCCCCCAGGTTCGAGGCGACAAGGAAGACCGAACCTCCGTTTTAAAGACCAAGCCATCGCGGATGCCAGAGCGCTTGGTCTGGCAAACTGGAAGCAGCGTGCCCGGGATCGCAGAGGATGGAAGGCTGCATTGTCTCAGGCAGAGACTCTTCACGGGTCGGGAGTCCGTTAAGTAAGTAAGTAAGGATGTTTGCCCCAACGAACATGGCTCACCAGCCTTTGCCTGTCGCTACAAAATTATCTGATTAATTCGAAAATTCACGACTATGTCTATATCGCAATATCACGTATACATACCGTATACTTTGGAAGTGTCCATGCTTTTGGATGATTGTTGTAAGATTTGTTTCTTCTGTCAAAAGAATCATCAAACCTCATTTGTCGACTAGCAGAGCTTGAAAGCTATAGCTCAAGCAGGTGGACCGTGGAAAGACAGGCTTTGGAATCGGAGATAGGTTATATTTCCCCCGAAAACATCATTGGGAAGATGATCGCAAGCGAACGTAGCTGGAAACGGGTATCAGCGCTCATCGAAACCGTGCTCAAAACCAAGTAGAGCGAAGAAAGCCAGAGCACACCCTCATAGAAGTACAGGACGTTTATGAGGTAGAAGGAAAATAACGGCCCCCCGAAGTAATACGAATAGTGGTTCCAGGAAGCTGTTGAAGAAAGCCAAGGGGAGAGGGGGAGTTTAGTCAGTAAGAGTCTGACACACCAGGAAAGTTTAAATTTCTTGACGGTGCATGATGCATTCTTCGCCCTCCCTATAGGAAAAGAAGTCTTATTGTCTTTTGCCGCAATTTTTGGATTTTTGTTTTGTTTCAATTCCCTCATAGATGGGCAAATCGAAACCAAGTACGTAAACTAGATATTGTGAATTGTGATATACCGAAGTATGCAATTGGCTAATAGGCTCTCATCATAATTAGGTCCCCAACGATAACGCATTCGAACACATTAGCCAAATTAAGTCAAACTTCGTCCCATCACGCAAAAGTTGGCCAGAAGAGAGACCAAAACATTTTAGAAGTTCGCTTGTGAACAATCTGCACAATTTCAATGAAAGCAATTTCGTGAAAACCAAATTAAACGAAATACATAAATAGCCATGTATATATAGATCAATTATTACCTTCAACGTTTTCCTCGTCATCTGAAGACTACGAATCACCAAAAATACTCGATCTATATCTACAAAACAGGGGAAACATTTTTCAAGTCGATATCCATTTGTGATTTTCGCAAAACAAATGCAATTTGAACAGCTGACATTGCTGTCAAACAACGCACTTATCCATTTACAAAAGCAGATCAATTTCGTTGCATGTACCGTGAGTCGCGTAAAATCTGAAATCTGTTCGACATAGTTACCGGTCGTTTATTACCAACAGATGTTTGTCACCACCACCTGATTGAGGTTATTTTTACGAATAATTCTCATTTACTTACCGCATATCATGTCCCTTCATCAGCTGTGCGTCACTCAATTTGCTTTGCAGTTGTACAGTTGAGGTTAAAAGTTTTCCATCGGAACAAATAATTATACATATTTATTCCAATTTTCTTGAGGTACCAACCTAAGGCAATGTATTCTGCAATGGGAGCGTTGCGAGCTGTTACTGGTATGATAAATTGCGAAGGTTGTAAAATACTCTTCTTTTTTTTTTGGTACAGGCCCCTGCTTTCAGGTTGCGTAATGCGTATGTATAACGGTGGTCGTATGGACTCTCCTCAATTTGTGATTTTTGTTGTTTTGGTAATATGTAACATAAGTCCAAAAGAACTTTGTTACTAAGGGGGCATAAGAATAACTGTAGCAATGAATCCCCAATTCACAGACTGAGCGATCACACAACAAAGTGGTACATAGATGGGTCGAGAACTGATGAGCGAACTGGGACGGGAGTATTTGGACCGGGAACCAAATATTCTGAACCAATGGCAAAAGTACCTGAATCTTTCAGGCTGATATCTATGCCATAGACAGATGTGTTCAAATTAACCTCGAAAGAAACAAAGTCAACTGTGATATATAGCTAAAACGTCAGACAGACAGGCTGCTGTTATAGGACTTACTTCCTACATCATTAAATCCAAACTTGTATGCAAATGCCTACAAAAACTTAATGAACTTGGTACGAGAAACAAAATAACCCGTGCCTGGCCACGTAGGAATAGAGGGGAGTGAAATGGCCGACTCCCTAGGAAGAAAGGGAGCATCGGAAACTTTCATAGGTCCTGAACAATTGAGCGGAATAGGGGATCACACCCTCGAAGACGAATTTAGGAAACTAAAGAAAAAAAACAGGGCAAGAAACTGCATAACACTCAGGCAAAACAAATGTCCAAGAAACTTCTGGGACAATACAACCGGAAAAGATTCCAAGCTTGCATCGGCATGAGCAAAAATAACCTCCGTATACTAATGGGCTTCCTAATGGGGCACTGTAACTGGGTTTATCTGAAGAAGGTCTCTGCAGATTCTGCGATGAGTACAGTGAAATCCCAGAACACTTTGCTGGCATCATGTGGGGCACTGACCCACAAAAGAAGGAAAATACTCTGGCACGTACCAACTATCTGATGAGGAAATGCTGTCACTGGAGCCAGCTTTCATCCTTAGATTTTTAAGGGAAACTGGACTGGAGATAGTGCTATAGGACGGATTTATTCCGCCAAGGAGAAAGAAGATTACAAGAACCTCTAAAATGATTCCGAAATGAATTATACTATGAGGGGAACTATTTTGATGGAGCAGCTCTCTCTGAGGCGTGAGCAGGGGGTACAATAGACCAAAAGGACGCAGTACAATAACCCCTTTCACACAATTATATTATTTTAGCCTTAAGCCCTGGAAGCTAGTGCTTTGGGCCTAGACTAGTAACAAGAGGGGAAGCGCAATACCTAAAGCCGACTGTGTTGCTTCTTTTGTACCAACGTCAATGTAACACATCTGACAGAAGTTTGTCATAAAAGCAAACACTAGATATGGCTCTGTACAGTTGTAACTCTTCTCTATAAATGTGATCATAATATGCAGCCTAACTATCAAGAGAAAATAAAGTAAGCGCCTTTCCTGTAAAATTTTGACAACGACATCACATAAGAAATCAAGCGAAGAATTACACTTGCCAAGCGCTGTTTCTTTGGCCTAAGAAGGCGATTGGGAAGTAACCACAAAGAACCACAAAGGAGATTCTATATAAGTCCCTCATCATCCCAGTCCTACTCTATGGCGCAGAAGCATGAACGCTATCACAGGCGGATGAAGATCTCCTTGGTCGTTTTGAACGCAAAATTCTTCGATTGATTTCCGGTGCCGTTTGCGTTGACGGGCTTTGGAGGAGGAGATTTAACAGCGAACTCTACGAGCTGTACAGCGACATCGACCTGGTCGGAAAAGTGCGCATCAATGGACTAAGATGGCTAGGACATGTATAGCGAATGGACACTAACGCTCCGGCCCGAAGAGTCTTCGACTCCAATGGGACAACGTAGTAGAGGAAGACCTCGCCTTAGGTGGCGCGCGCAAGTGGAAGGAGACCTCAACCAACTTGGAGTGCGTAACTGGAGGCAGTTAGCCAAAGATCGCGCTAACTGGAGAGGTGTATTGGTTGAGGTCCAGGTCCACCCCGGACTGTAGCGCCACCTAAGTAAAGGACTATTCACATGAGAGCAAGCGAACGAATTGCTGAAATGCGAACAAACCACTTTTGATGCATTTATAAACAGAAAATTGTACATTTTACTATTTCAAGAGGAGGATAGTTAGTTATCCCATCAAAATGTATTAAGAAAACATGTTAATAAACAGTTAAAATAACAAAATTTCGAATTTCAAACATTTTGCCGCGAACGAATACACCCTTGGCGCGAATTGTCAAAGTTTATTCACAATCCACATCATTCAATTCGCGTTCCACAAACTAACGAATAAAGCATTCGTTCGAACTTAACCTCAAACTCAAAATGTTATAGAGACAAATAACGGCGACTGTCATTGGATTCGCGGGTTTCTGCGACCAAATTAAATGTATCATGTGAATGGACTGTCAAAACTTGCGAATATTCGTTCGTTCGTAGGTAGTTGGTCGCTCTCATGTGAATGATCCTTAAGTATGTAACCGTTTCAACAAATCTTGCCTGTTGATTTCTTCAGGTTTCGGTGCTCTTCATACATTCTTTTGACATGTTGGTTAGACTTCTCAGCGTTGTTCTTTAAGCAACATCTTTCTTAATTACTTCCATTGCACCATTCGATGTACAACAGAAATTGCTTTGAAAAACTCGACTGCATGTTTATACCACATACATATTTCATATGATTTCAACTTTATCAGCCGAAAAATATTTTAAAAAATCTAAAGTTTTCGTAAGTACCTATTTTCGCACTACTGTCTGTGTTTGTTTTGCAAACGCTAAATCGCACGCTACTCATTACACAATTAAAGATAATTTAAATTGGCCTAAAAGAACAGCTCGACGGCACACGAAAAGCCACTTGTCACTCATTAGAGTTGGCTTGTTTCTGTTTAAAAATAAATTACGATCCGTATACGAGGAACGCATCTAAAATCATGTCGTTAACGCTATCCAAAGAAAGTTTAATAAAACATCAATTTGAATGGTTCATTCTATTTGTTTTCTATTTGCTATTCATTATTACTCATTATTTGGCTGGCAGCATGCCAGATACGCTGCTCATATGAAAAATGGTTTTCCGGGACTAGAAATCTAATTAGGTGAAATTGTCCCAAACGACAACAACAATGATAACAGCATATTCTAGTGATGGCGTGTTTCCTCCTTTATTTTTATTTAGTTTGTGACAAAATATGAGCGACTCATAGATATTTTTTATCTGAACCATTAATACATCTCATTGGCGCTTTGTTATAATTATCGATTTTTTATTTATTTTTTTTCCAGATGCCAAGAAGAGCAGCAATTTCCCTTCTCGCAAGTTCGTTTCCCGCCCGACGATTCAGATCAACCTGCTGTCTATGAGGAGGGCATGGAGGTGGAGGTGTTCACGAGATCGCTTGAGCGTCAAACATGCGGTTGGTGGACAGCTATCATAAAACTATTGAAGGCTGAATTTTGCGCCGTCTGCTATCTAGGTTTTGAGAATCAATACACGGAAATTGTTGAATTGAAGCGGCTAAGAGTGAAAAATCCCAATCCCCCAATTACGGCTAAGACTTTTCATAAATTCGAAATCACCGTGCCTGCTGAACTACAAGAAGAGTAAGTTTCGTTTTCAAATTTTAATCTAATAAACAAAAGTCGAGGAAACTGAGAGTTTCATAAAATATTTTACTAATGTCACCCGTGAGTAAATATCTGCAGAAAATATGTCGCTAGAGTGTTGTTTTAAAGTATTTTCATTTCAATTATATACGTACCGGGATATGGAAGCAGGAGCGTGAGATTGGACTCAAAGTAAATATTTTGGGAGTGGCAGTCAAATCTAAAAAGCAGTGTAATGCCGAGTAAGCACTTTCACTGTTGGAAATGTTGATGCAGTGAGAGAAGCGTTTATTGTTTTTGAATAAAATCAGACAAAGCAGGGGCCAGATTCTGTAAGGCGAAACGATCAAACGTTTTCGTGCGCACGAATGATTTGCCCTATGTTACACATGCATTTCTTCGTGCACACGAAAACGTTTTAACGTTTCGCCTTACAGAATGCCGACCCAGATTTAGTGGTGGAAGGGGTTTTTTTTTTTTTTTTTTTTTTTTTTTTTTTTTTTATTATTAATTTTTCTTAATATGTTAATAACCAAATTCATAATAAATATTTAGCAATTGTTAATGTATGAAATATATTAAACATTTTGAGAAATAGGTTTCATTCTGTAGCGCACTTGAGGCACTAGAGGCGAATGATCCATCGATTAAAATAATAACAATTGTGTTTTTCATGTGGGGTAGTTACTAGTTAAGACACAAAAATTCAACTTTACACAAATTTGTTTTTTTTAATTTAACTGGAACGAGCATAAGCAAAACAAGTATACCTATTACGAAATATAAGCTGAGTTTAAAAATATTTTTACCATAGAAATATCCATAGTGAAAAGCCAATTTTTAATTTTACTAAAAAATAACGCGGATTGTGCAATTATCCTAATTTCATACGGTAATTTGTTAAAGAGCCTAGGTGCCGTCGCAGTATAGAATTTTAAAAAGTGTGTTTTTTTAGCTACAGGTATGTTTACAACCGCCATTATATTTACACTCAACCCGTAAGCACTTGAGCTTCTGAGCGTGGCGCTGTAACCGCTTCGAAGGAAGAACACTTTTAGAACCTTAAAGATGTAGAGATGATTTATTGGTAGTACTCGGTGATTGTAAAATAAGGGCCAGCTATTCGCTAGTCTGTTCGCTCCACAAATAATTCTTATAAGATGTTTCTGGGCAATATTTAATACATCAATTGTGGAATTGTATATTCCACCCCAACTTGCTATACCATATTGTAATTTCGAGTGCGCAAGCCCATAGTATATCATTAAAAGATTTTTTTTTGAGCAATGTGGTTTCAAGAGATACAATTTACGCGTAACAGATAATAAATATTTTTTTAAATCCTCTACATGCGCTTTCCAGCTTAGATTTCTATCGATTAAAACCCCTAGATACTTAAAACGTTCAGCACTTTCGACGTTAAAGCAACTAGGACTACACACAGAATCTACTAAAAAATTACTTTGTCCACAGACATGAACAGCTAGAGATAGTTTTGTGCAAACAGCGGAATGGGGGATTATGTCGCTATCGTTAGGATATGGACTTTTCAAGTTACAGATCATCAGTTTAGTTTTCTTGCTAATAAGTAACTCATGTTTTGCGAACCATTGACGTAGTATTTGTAGGTCCATATGAAGCTTTACTGCTGATTCAAATAAGTTGTTGTTTGTATACGTAAATGTGATGTCATCTGCGAAAGCTGTGATACGACTACTAAAGTTTTGGCTAAACAAAGAGTTTACATATATCGAAAACAATATTGGCCCTAGGACTGATCCTTCATCGCTGTAATTTCCATCTATCAGCCCTATTATTGCTATCAAATATCAATTGTTTGATACTTGATAACATCTATCAATTCAACGATATTTTGGTATTATGAGTATCAATTGATAGTTTTTACCCCATTGTGAATGCTAATCAAAATATCATTGAGAATGGGTTCTGTTTTGAAGTTTGACGTTTCTAATTTGTATGACATAAAAAAATCAAACCAAACTACTTCATCATAATCCATTTAAAATCAAAAACTACCGTTTACATTTCGGTCTAAAGTCGTTTTTTTAACAATAAAAACAAGGAACTATTGGTTGGAATATTTGATACGTATCAACAAGAAATTTGTGGTTGATAGAATATTTAATGAATATCAATTTTTTTGACAACCGTAATACCAAGTTTATCGATAAAAATATTCACAATAGATCTTAAATCCAACAATATTCACAATTCATCAAAAATGTTGATAGGTTGATAACCAAAATACCGATTCATTCATTTTGTTGATACGTATCAATTATTATCAAATATCGTGTTGATATTTGATAGTCATAATAGGGCTGTATTTTTACTCGTTCACTTCTCCCCGACAAGTACGAAGAGAACCAGTTATAAATTACTCCTCTTAACACCGCTTTGTATAACTTGTCCAAAAGTTTATTATTGTTGACCATATCGAATGCTTTGGTCATGTCTATAAAAAGAGCAATACTAGTACTATTATTGTTAAACCCATTATTAATTTCAGTGCACAATTTAAGTATGGCATCTTCAGTGGATCTCTTCTCTCGAAAACCAAATTGGTCGTCACTAAAAAAATTTTTTTTATTTAGAAAGGAAATTATGCGCACCTTTATAAGTTTTTCCAATAATTTAGGAAAAGTTGGGAGTATAGAGATAGGCCTGTACTGCGACATTAAGCTTCTATCACCTTTTTTGAACAGGGGGATAACATTAGCAGCTTTTAGAGACTAGGGAAAGATACCACAATTGACACTTAATTGTTATTGTGTTATTCTCTCGATTTTCGTTTTCAATTGTAAAAGCTGATCTTTTGTAATTATGAGAACCGGGGAGTGGGCTTTCCGTGGAGAATGAATTTCTACGCGAAGTAGAGCACAGAGAGCACCTCCAGATATTACGGGTTTTTCTCATAAATTCAATATCCGCCGGTAATATATTCACACACTTTGCATGGAAAAACTTTTTACAGTCGTTGCACTCAATTTTAATGTCACTGCGTTCGAGTTTGATAGTTGATAGTTCAATCATAAAACATTCACCGCGGTACTAATAATCATGTCTAGAATTATAAATGCAGCTTACGAGCACATTACCGAGGATTCACCCCAAAGAAACCTTGGAAGAAATAACAGACTATCCGGAAGGCTTTTCACTCCGGATAGGGTTAAATGGACTGTCAACTCATTTAAACCATACAAGGCACCAGGTATAGACGGTATTTTTCCAGCAATCATCCAAAAAGGGCTGGAGTTCATTTTACCGACCATGATTGCCTTATTTAGGTTCAGTTTTAACTGGGGTTACATACCACGAGCTTGGAGGGAGGTAAACGTGGTATTTATCCCCAAACCAGGAAAACCTAGCGAACTACCTAAATCATATCGTCCCATAAGCTTAACCTCGTTTTTCTTGAAAACGATGGAAAGAATAATTGACAAACATATCAGAGAATACCTGAAAAACGGCACTCTTCTACACCCCTATCAATATATCAATATGCCTACCAAAAAGGCAAATCCACCGAAGGCGCTTTGTTAAATGTAACATCACATAAAAAGAGTGCCTACCAAAATAAAGACGTTGCACTATGCGCCTTCCTTGACATAGAGGGTGCTTTCGACAATACCGAATATGATTCCATATCAAACGCTCTACTTCAAAGAAATGTAGATCATCCATCTATCGAATGGATCAAAGCGATGCTTGAAAGTCGGAAAATAACCGCATCATCGGGAATAACCTCAGCATCAGTAACAGCCGTAAAGGGTTGCCCGCAGGGGGGCGTACTTTCGCCCCTACTGTGGTCGTTGGTAATCGACAATCTGTTACAAATATTAAGCAATTCAGGCTTCAACGTAGTTGGATTTGCGAATGACTTGGTCATCATCATTAGGGGTAAAGTAGCAAACGAAGTAACAACACGTTGCATGTATGGTAAAACATGGGGAATCTCTCCAAAGATCACTTATTGCATCTATACAATGATGGTTAGACCCATCATTACTTACGCTTCCATTGTATGGTGGAACAAAGTCACACAAAAAGCCGCCATCGCAAAGCTAAACAAGATACAGCGTCTAGCATGTCTAGGCATTTCCGGAGCTATGCGAACCTGTCCTACAGCTGCTATAGAAGCTCTAATAAGATTAACACCCCTCCACATTTACATCAAAAAAGTGGCAATACGCAGCTCAGCGAATCTGTTACAAACGAAGGAGGTGGACTTCGGTGATCACTCGGACCTGATGACCCTCCTTTCAGAAACTACAGAACTTGACGTGATCTGCGCGATCACAGACCGCCTCCCAAAAAGACTATGTTTTAATAGAAGATTCTCCACGGAGATCACAAATAGAGAGGCGTGGGTTAGCAAAAGCCCACCAAACTGTCAAAAAGGCATAAAGTGGTTTACGGATGGTTCCAAAATGGGCTCAGGGGTCGGAGCCGGCATTTTCGGACCAAACCAAAACATCTCAATATCAATGGGAAAAAGCCCAAGCGTATTTCAAGCAGAGCTCCATGCCATTAAGGAATGCGCAAGCCTAATCTACAACTCAGGCATCAAAGGCGCAAACATCCATTCACGGATAGTCAAGCAGCTATAAATGCCCTTAGCTCACCCACCATTGACTCCAAATCAGTCTTACACTGCTTCAATACCCTCCAAACACTATGCACCAGAAACAAAACCAAAATATGGTAGGTTCCTGGACATGAGGGAATTGAAGGAAACGAAAAAGCCGACGAATTGGCCAGAAAAGGTTCGGAAACACATTTCACAGGACCTGAACCCTACTGTGCAATCTCGAAATCAGCGGCAAATCTTGCTATAAAAAGCTGGGAACACAATAACTGTATTTCACATTGGGAGAGCATCCCAGGCCTAAGACAAGCCAAAAAAGTTATTAAACCTTTCGAAAACAATGCCAAAAAGATTCTAAATCTACGTAGGCACGATATCAAAAATCTAGTTGGCTACCTAACAGGGCAAAATGGTTTACGATATCATCTAAACAAAATATGCTAGTAGCGTCGGAGTTGTGTTTTTTTTGTGTCTGCTTTTGTACTGATGGGGAACTTCAGGGTTGACATGTGCAACATTCGTGGGCTACGATCGAATCTCTTTTCGGCGTACGTCCATGTTGCTAAATATAAACCAGCTGTTTTGGCACTGAGCGAGACCCAGGTGGGTGTAAATTCTGATAAATCGGAGTTTGATCTACCTGGTTATCGTTTAATGCCTTTATTCTTTCTCCACCACGGTCTCGCCATCTACGTACGTGATGATATTGCCTACCAAACTCCAGGTTCTTATGGCCAATGTTCCAATTCGGAATTTAATTTCATATGGCTGAAATTCCACATCCGTAGGCAAATCATTCATTATTATTTGTTTCATCTACAGAAGCCCTAATATAGATAGCAAATCGACTTTTAAAGAGTTTGATGCGCTGTCTGACTCCATTCTAGAATTGTCTCCCTGTATCCTAATACTGAAATTGTCATTGCGGGCGATTTCAATATTCACAATTCTAACTGGCTTCGACATACTGGACAGACAACACCCGAAGGAATTTATGTTCAGATCTTCGCTGAGGTAAATCAATTAACCCAGCTTGTAAATGAGCCAACACGCGTACCTGGTATTGACGGTCAGAATGCCAACACTCTGGACTTGTTTCTTACCTCCCACCCTGATAAATACTCTTTAGAAGTATTATCGCCTTTAGGCTCGTCGGACCACTGCATCATATCAGCTAATTTCTCGTACTCCACCCACACAGTTAAAGAAAAATCTCCGAAAAGAACCGTGTGGCAATACGAGAAAGCCAACTGGAGCGGACTTAACAGCTTCTTTAAGAGTTTTAACTGGTCGTTATGCTTCCTCGATAACGACGTGGATGCCGCCGCTGATATGGTGTCCAGTATTATCACCTTAGGTATGAAATCCTTTATTCCTAACAGGATAAAGAGTATCATACCGAAAGAAAATGCGTGGTACGACTCGAGCTGTAAAGAGGCTATCAGACAAAGGGAGTTAAGTTTTCGGTCATATAAGGCCAACCCATCTGAGGAAAACCGAAAAAAGTTCAAGCGAGCCAGAAATGACTGCAATACCACTATCAAGCGTGTTAAATTCTCGTATGACCAAAAGTTTAGGCAAAAAATACTACAATGTCCCAAGGGTAGTAAAAACTTTTGGTCTTTTGTAAAAAATATAAA
The DNA here is from genome assembly GCA_949126925.1 of Cheilosia vernalis. Taxonomy (NCBI): domain Eukaryota; kingdom Metazoa; phylum Arthropoda; class Insecta; order Diptera; family Syrphidae; genus Cheilosia; species Cheilosia vernalis. The sequence goes on along the minus strand of OX421358.1, from coordinate 95,479,337 downwards.
GAATTCGGCAACATCTTCGATCCCAACGCTCATTTACAATGACATTCCAGCTGTCAACTCTTTAGACAAAGCTCAATGCTCCCAGATTGCGCTTTGCCTCTACCTGTACTTGAGAGCGTCGAATACACCATGGGACAAATCCATTTTCGCACTCGTACAGTGGCAAGAGTACTTAATGATCTCAACATAAATAAATCCGCTGGTCCAGATTGTATTTCCCCAATTGTTCTGAAGAGGTGTTCTTCCACGCTTTCAAAACCACTGCGTAAGCTTTTCCATCTGTCCTATTCTTCTGGACTCTTCCCGAGAAGGTGGAAAACTGCATTTGTCCAGCCCGTCCCCAAAATAGGCGAATCTTCTTCTCCCACCAACTACCGACCCATAGCACTTACATCCATTCTTTCTAAGGTCATGGAAACGCTGATAAATCGTCAGCTCATGAAATATCTTGAATCACGAAAACTCATTAATGACCGGCAGTACGGTTTTCGTGGCAACAGATCCACTGGTGATTTGATGGCTTATCTCACCGAAAAGTGGAACCAATCGCTACATCACTCTGGTGAAACGAAGATTGTTGCGCTTGATATTTCAAATGCATTTGACAGAGTTTGGCACCAAGCTCTTTTATCGAAAATGCGTGCATATGGGATCGATGCGTCTCTTCTTCAATGGATTAGAAACTACCTTTCTGGCCGTTCAATTCAAGTTGTCTTGGACGGTTTCAAGTCTGAAACTCACCATATAAATGCTGGTGTTCCACAAGGCTCCGTTTTGTCTCCGACTCTCTTTCTCATTTTCATAAATGATCTCCTGTCTGCAACATCTAATCCAATCCACTCCTTCGCCGATGACAGCACCCTCAGCTTCTCATATTCATTCCAGGACTCACGTCCCTTCTCTTGGGCCGTAGAACTGGAACGGCAACGTATGTTTAGCCCATTAAATTCCGATCTCGACAGCATTATAAAATGGGGTTTAGCCAATAGAGTGGAATTTAATGCTTCCAAAACACAATGCTGTCTGCTGTCATTAAAGCGAAACCAGAATCCTCAGCCATTATCCATGAATGGCACTTGCATCGCCGAAACCGAAAGACTTTCCATTCTCGGTATGTGTGTCCATGACAAACTCCGTTGGAATGACCACATACACGAAATCGCCAAGAAGGCTGCGAAATGTCTAGGTTTCCTCAAACGGTGCAAGAAATATTTTACCCCTTCTGATCTGGCTGCCATATACAAGGCGTTCATTCGCCCCAAACTTGAGTATAACTCTCATATCTGGTCTGGTGCGCCCAAAACCTCATTGCACCTACTGGATAGGATACAGAATCGTGCTTTAAAACTTATTGGAGACACAAATATAGCGAATTCTATAAATTCGCTCGAACATCGCAGAAATGTAACATGTCTTTCATTGTTTTATCGCTATTTCTACAAACAGTGCTCAAGTGAAATCGCCAGCTGCATTCCACCCCTTCAACCGCAATACTCGCCAAGCCAGGAATGCCCATCAGTTTACCCTTCAGCCTATTTTCGGTCGTACTCTGAAATATAGAGATTACTTCATAAGCCGTACCACGCGAATGTGGAACGCCTTGCCCGGCTCTGTCTTTCCCCCTCGGTTCAATTTGCAGACATTTAAAACCAATGTGCATCGGAATCTCCTATCTTCTCTATCCCAATTTCCTTAACGCCCGCGCTGTGTACTTCAAACTACACCATAAGAGTAGTCATAACCTCTTTAGCGCGTGTTACTTACTTACTTAAGGTGGCGCTACAGTCCGGGGTGGACCTGGGCCTCAACCAACAAGCGTCTCCAGCCAGCGCGATCTTTAGCTAGCTGTCTCCAGTTTCGCACGCTAAGTTGGTTAAGGTCCCCTTCCACTTGCGTGCGCCACCTGAGTCGCGGTCTTCCTCTACTGCGCCTTCCCTCGGGTATTGATTCGAAGATCTTCCGGGCCGGAGCATTCGTGTCCATTCGCTCTACATGACCCAGCCACCTCAGTCGTTGGACCTTCACTCTTCTGACTAGGTCGATGTCGCTGTACAGCCCGTACAGTTCGTCGTTAAATCTCCTTCTCCATTCACCGTCAATGCAGACGGGACCAAAAATAACACGAAGAATTTTTCTCTCGAAACAACCGAGAGTTACCTCATCCGCTTTTGATAGAGTCCATGCCTCTGCGCCATATAGCAGAACTGGCGTATCGAGTAACTGGACGGACTTTTGAAAGATAGTGCCTCTGGTGTTGGCGTTTGAGTTTTGCACTATTCTTTCAAGAACAATGTTGAAGAAGTCACATGACAGCGCATCGCCTTGTCTAAATTCTTTTTTGACATCGAAGGTCTCGGTAAGTTCTTTACCGACCTTGATGGAGCAGCGTGCATTCTCCATCGTCATCCTGCACAAACGGACGAGTTTGGCAGGGATGCCAAAACTAGACATTGCTCTGTATAGTTTGTCCCTATAAATGCTGTCATAGGCGGCCTTAAAGTCGATGAAAAGGTGGTGGGTATCGATTTGAAGTTCCTGGGTTTTCTCCAAGATCTGCCGCAGTGTGAATATTTGGTCTATGGTGGACTTTCCTAGCCTGAAGCCACACTGATATGGACGAATCAGATTGTTTACGAAAGGCTTCAGGCGTTCACACAATACGGCAGATAAGATCTTGTAGGCAATGTTTAGAAGACTGATACCTCTGTAATTGGCGCAGTTCAGAGGGTCTCCTTTCTTGAGGATCGGGCAAACAATGCTGAGGTTCCATTCATCGGGCATACTTTCCTCCGACCATATTTTACAGATGAGTTGGTGCATGCTCCTAACCAAGTCGTCGCCTGCCGCTTTGAACAGCTCGGCGGCTAGGCCATCTGCTCCAGCGGCTTTGTTGGACTTCAGTTTAGATATAGCTATCTTCACCTCGTCCAGGTCGGGTGGACGGTATTGTTGATCCTCATCGTCCAGGTTGAACGGTTCATTCTGTCTGACAGCGCGTGTTAATTATAAAAAAAAAAAAAAAAACATGTAGCCCGACTCTTCAGAGTGCCGCCTATGTCTTGAAGAAGACGAAACTACTGAGCATATCTTATGCGAATGCCCAGAAGAAGTAAAGACATCTTCTGCTGAAAACGTCATCAGCTACATTAGGAAGGTAGATACTCTAATAGCCTAAACCAACTTCTGATCCTATGGCACAATAGATCTACTCAGGTCGACGTGCGCCTCTTATCGCAATGGCGAGACAGAATTAAAAAAAAAAAAAAATCATTTTTAGTGTCCAGGCTAAATTCTTCGAACTCACAATGGCGAAATGTTCCATACAAAATTGCATATTGTGACCTACAAAATTTATAAGCTGAAGGTTAAAAATGATTATTGGTAAGGCCCTCAGTGTTCAGCCTGTGGAATTATTCTCCAAAAATATTTTGCAGCTTAAGTTGAGGCAGAGAGCAACCAATATTAACTGTCTCATAACCAAAGAGCAACTGAAAAGGTATTTCGTCGGTTCCGTAAAAGCTTTTTTAATGCTGAACGAATCTGATAAATATAGCGCCTTCTGTGTTGACACCTACGCTCTCTGCTCCAGAATGAAATTAAAGTGACATCTCCTTGGCGAAATCTGGTAAATGTTTGAAGTATTTTGGATGAGACTCGCACTATGTGTTATTCAGCTATTTAGTGTCACGCGACATATTTGGCAAATCAAATTTGTCGCTACAATACCGGCAGTAGGGGCTGTTTAGGCGCTCATACATGCTTCGGAAACATCCGTGACCGCTTAAGATCGGGGTTAGGTAGACATCAAGCGATGGCTGGTTCTCTTGCCTTCTTAAAAGCATTCCAGCGTTCTTTATGAATTAACGCATTACCTGCTGTTCTGGTTATTTAATAAAAATTCGCTATTTGCCTTTCAATCGTATTTTGTTGTCCTCTCGTTACATCAGGTTTTTTTTTTTGAAATTCACAGGGCTAAGGAGGAGGGAATCCACAGAGAATTTCAACGATCAATATTAGCTGGAATTTGTCGTTACAATCCAGAACGTGGCATACTGACTGTTATTTCAAAATGTGATATCTCACAAAAAAGGGCGACTATGCTGCAGGACATGCATTTTCGGAATTTATCACAGAAGGTACGATCCGATGAAGGATTCACCTATGACCATAAACAAAACTGTTTTACGTTTTTCTTTTTACTTTTTATAGGTTATCCTTTTAAAACGAACAGAGGAAGCTGTTCGCCAGCTGGAATCAACGAAACTAAACAGTCGCGGGTATGTTTTTAATATTTGCTTGCTTTTAGTATGCTTATCTCTTATCGCAATAAGCTTAAATGCGTTCATTGCATTCAATACTTAACCACCAACAAATATTCTCGTCTTCAAGTCAAGTATATGTATTTAAATTCATATCTACTAACCCACATTGGTGAACATTATTTTATTATCTCATTTTGTTTATTTGGAAAATTCTTGGAGTATATTCATGATTGTTGCTTCTGTCCCATTTCCACTTGATAGTCGTTGACACGATTTAGTTATTCAAACAAAGAAGCTCATTATCAGCTTTTGCCTGCTTATCGCACCTCGCTTCATAAAGCATAACTTGAAGGACTACATTTCTATAGAGCATATATTGTGTCCTACGAACTAGGGGTTTTAAATCAATTTGATTACTTCAATAAATGTGCTACGGCATTTGAAATAAACCGATATCCATGGTGTTTACAAACGAGCTGTTAAATGCCAATACGAAAGTCTTCATTGTAGTGACCAACTCAAATACCAGGTGACCTACGAAGAGTACTCCGTGGTGACAGTCTCCCACATTTCCAGAAGCTCGCATGAATGCAAAAAAATTCGACCCCAAATTGCAGCCAGAGGTCCCTTAGCACCTAACAGTCTCTGAAGCTAGGGTATGTCGTTCTACTACAGACCCTTAAAGTTCTAAAATCTAGAACCATGTCGACTGGAGTCCTCTTCCGTCCTGTCTTAAGATTTTACTGTGCGGAACTCGAGGTCTTTTTTTTCAGAATTGTGTCTTACCAGTAGTCCAAGCCCCAACTGAATTTTGGCGTTCGTCGCCTTGTACTGGACCATACATTTGAAGACCTGCTTAGAGCCGTGATCGAGGCAATGAAATCAAAAACAAATCTTCTGTCATAGAAAAATCTAACCACTCATCGCCATTGCCAAAAATTAATCTATATATAATTGGTATTGCTTGCATATGGGTAACTCCTAGCTAAACGTTTGCCCTTACAAACATTTCTCTAGTTAAGATGTTACAAACAACAACAAAAACAAAATATTACCCAAAGGAAACACATTATTGATCGGCGATTAATTGTAAAAACTAAAAGGGCCACGCCGCTCTTATCTACTTCTAGATTCACAGATGAGTTCCATGTGCGCGACGACCTTATGGGTCTAGCAATTGGATCTCACGGTACTAATATACAAGCAGCCCGCGTTTTAGAAGGCGTCACAAATATCGAACTCGAAGAGAAGAGCTGTACGTTTAAAATTACCGGCGAAACAGAAGAGTCGGTACGTCGTGCTCGGTCTATGTTGGAGTATGCCGAAGAGTTCTTTCAGGTACCGCGAGAGCTGGTCGGAAAGGTGATTGGTAAAAACGGACGAATCATCCAAGAAATTGTCGATAAAAGTGGAGTGTTTCGAATCAAGGTACAATCTTTTGTTAGTTTTGCAATTGATATGAATGGTTCGTAAGATTTACAGCCAGCTACGTTTGCTTTCCAGATCGCTGGCGATAACGAACAGGATCATAATATTCCACGAGAGACTGGCAATGTACCGTTTGTATTTATAGGCACCGTCGAAAGTATTTCAAATGCTAAAGTGCTGTTGGAATATCATTTGGCTCATCTGAAGGTAGCACTGTGGTTTATTTGTTTGTTTTCTTATGTTTATTTGGCTGTTGTTTGGATGCGTTAGGAAGTGGAACAGCTGCGTCAAGAGAAACTAGAAATCGATCAACAACTGCGAGCTATACAGGAAACGAGCATGGGCTCGATGCAAAACTTTCCAGTGAATCGAAGATCTGAACGAGGTTATAGCAGTGATATTGAATCGGTGCGATCGGGACGGGGAGGGTCACGTGGTCGCGGGCGTGGCCGAGGTCGAGGTGGAGGCGGTGGCGGTAGCGGCAATCCACGCTATCATCAGGGTAAGTGATTTCTTTTTGCTACAGAGTTTGGTTTATGCTTGAGAACAAGATATTTCGTGTATATTCAAAATGTGAAATGAGCTTTCCGCTTTCCGCATGGAAGAAGTGCCAAGAGTTGGGCAGTTTTATAAGAATGCGTGCAGATGATGTTGCTCAGCAAAATGCATTGAAATGTAATACTTCTCAGGACCACAACCACTTGACACACTTGTATATACAAAAAGCTCAAAATTCCTGCTACATATTCCACATTGTGTTCGCATTTAGGTCGGCGAGACGATGACGAGTATGTTCGCGGTGATCATCCTAGGGATAGATACTCTGATCGAAGTGGTGGCGGTGGCGGTGGCTATCGAGGCAATGATAGACGCGGCAATCGACGGCCAAATCGTAATGAACAAAATGGCAGGGAGCCCTACAACAATCACGAGGACATTCGAGAGCATCGAGAAGTTAGCAGTGTCGAAAGAGGTAAAAATATTTTTAACTCTAAACACTTATTTATTTATCATCGTTTACAGACATTTTTTAGCGTCCTGTCATTTCTTTTTACTCCTATTACTGCTTAACAATTTGAACTTTAACCTTTCTGACTGTGAGCAGAAGCAAATTACGGACGGTCTTAAGTGAAATATCCTCCTTAACTTATTTTTGTAACATAATAGCCTGCCAAGCACAACTCCGTGCAAAAGTATGCTGGCAAAAGGGAGGAGAAGGCAACATTTGTCCTATCCTTCCACCCCGCTACGCAAACCTTTGATTTTAATCAGTTAGAAACAAAGACCTGTTTCAAGGGCGCCCGATATTCATGCCTTTAACATATCATTTCGAGTTCTGACCGTTTGCGCATCACAGCAAATGAACAATTTTATTCAGGGAAATGATTTTTTTCAACCAACTTTAATTTATTCACTGCTTTTCCAAGCTAAAGCTAGTTTCAGTTAGCTTTACGGTTAGGTTAGGTTAGGTTTATGGGTGGGTCCGTCAGAACGAGTCCTGCCGCACCCCACTTAGGTCCATGTGGACCCATTGTGATGCCCTTATTGGGGGGTTAGCCGATGTTGTTGGCTTTAGAGTCATTCCCTCTTGGTTACTTGACCTTGTCCAGCCATCCTGATGCATTTATGAACCTGTAAAGATTAGATAAAGATATATCTGAAAGTTCATGTATGTCATGGAAGTAGTATCTTCCAAGTGTTCTATTCCTCAAGTGACAGAGACTTGGGCATTGACAGAGGAAGTGAGGTGTGTCCTCGTGTACCTCCTCGTCGCCGCAACCCCTGCATATATCGTCATTCTTGAGTTTCAATTTCACTGTGTGGTATCTTAGGAAGTTGTGACCCGTTAGGGCTCCTACCAGTTTATACATCGACGTTCTGTCAAACCGCATAAGCTTGATAGTCCGACTTGGATTATATTCCGGCCATAGCTTCCGGGTTATTTCGCAAGTGGTTAATTCTTTCCACCTGTTGTTGGCTTTCATTCGGGTCTTATTTTCTACCCTCTCTCTGAGGTTACAGAGTGGTGGTTTGATTGAATTAATCGCCCGATCTTGGTCCATAGCAGAACCATTTCTTGCCAATTCATCAGCCATCTCATTGCCGGTTTTGTCACTGTGTCCAGGGACCCAGCAGAGACGCGTGGTGTGCTGCGAGCAGAGAACCTTAAGCTCTTCACGGCAGCGGTGAACTAGCTTTGATTTTATTTCGATAGCAGATACTGCTTTTATAGCCGCCTGGCTATCGATGAATATAGTAATATCATTATTTGGTATTGCTGACATTGACACCATATGGGCAGCTTCGGCGATTGCCAGAACCTCCGCTTGAAAGACACTACTGTAATCAGGTAGTCTGATTGAGTGGTGTATATTTAACTCTTCAGAGAAAATTCCAGCACCTGTTCCACGGTCCATCTTAGAGCCATCTGTGTAGATGGATATCGATTTTCCTTTTGTGGGTTCATCTGTGTTCCATTCCTCCCTGCTGGGGAAATAGCAGGAGAATGGTATGTCAAAGTCAAGATGTGGAGACAAGTAGTCAGAAGTGACCGCATCTCCCACATATTTATTCAGAATCTGTATGTGACCCGTTGTGTAGTGTTTCCAGCTTTTTGTTTTGCTGATCCTGAGGGCACTTTTGGCCCTCTGACACTGACGCATTCAGAACTTTTCGTTTTTCCTGTTGCAGCATTTTATATAACCTAATTTGGTATTTACTGCTTACAGCGGAAAGCCATTCATCGAATGAGGGCAGTACGAGAAGACGACGAAGGCAACGGAGCACAGCTCCAAACACTAACAATAGTGAGTATGATTAAAATCAGTCAACCTCATCACACTTGCACTTTACTGATGCCAATTATTTTTGTTATTTTATTTTTGGTAAATTTTCACAGCAAATGGTGGCGTAGCAAATAACAATAAACAGCAAAAGAATCAAAATATTGATAAAAATGCTACTTCGTTAGAACGATCGAAGCAGCATGTACCTCCACCGCAGCAGCAGCAGCAACAACAGCAGCTAAACGCTCCCAACAAGGATGCAGTAGTGGTCAATAGTGTTCCGATTAAAAATGATAAAGCTTCACAACAACAACAGCAGCTACCACCACCAACACTAGTACAGCAGTCTCCGCAGCCACAGCCCAACCAACAACATCCACCAACCCAACAGCAACAACAGCAAGCGCCAAAAGGTCGTCGCAACAAGAACAACCGCAACAACCCTGACAACATTGAATTAAAGAAGGAGGCACTGGTGAATGGAACATCCTAATTATTTTCAAAATAAACTATTCAGAGAACAATTGAAATACTGAGTCCATTAATTCATAAAAAAAATACTAGCTATTATAGAGAACAAAAAAAAAATATGAAACAAAAAAAATCAATGGAACACTGTCTACACACTAACCAATCCGCAACGGAGAAAAACATAAACAAATCAAAATTCATTGATTGATGATAGGTGTGCAAATAGGATACACATTGTTCCCCCTCCCCTCATTCACTCCCTCAAAACACACACATACACTCACACTCATATACAGTTTGATATATAGTTAGGAGCGCATCTCAACAATTCTGCATATTCAAATGCAAAGCCATTCATCGTTGTCGTCGTAGTCGCCGTCTTCGTTAACATCGTCATCGCCTTGGTCTACATTGTCCCATAAACAAAAAAAAAAAACTTCACCGTCATTGAAAATTAAAACCATCACCATGTCAATGAGCCAATCGAACGACATTAATAATATATAAATAGTAATAATAAATAATAATAATAATTTACTACTACATACAATCAATTCAGCTGCAAGCGATTTTTTTCTGTAAGAAAACGTTTGCCTTAACGATTTTCATTTTTTATATAAATATATATTTAAATGTATATGATGTTAGAAAAGAAAAAGGGTCTTTGAAAATGAAAATATAAAATTAATTAACAAAACAACCACACACACACGCTCATGCATCAATAAAATAGAAAAAGAATGTGATTCGCAGCCGAACTTATTCGTTTGGTCGGCCACCAGCTCGTCAGCAATAAGTGCGTATCGCCTTTCAGTTGTGTCCTAGTTTTCATTCTTGCAACCAAGTCATGTAGGTACCCTCCAAAATCAGTGCGACTCTTTTCTTCTTATTCTTCTTAGTTAGACGTGCACGGTTTGCTGCTGTGACTGTGACTTGTAGCAGCTGATTTTGATGGTGGTTTGTGGTGTGAGCATGGACACCATTGAGTGTCGCTAGTTCTTCTCCTTTGTCCTTATGAGTTTTCTTTTTGTTTTTGTGATTGATATGATATTTCGTTTTGGAAAATAACTTTAAAATATCTTCGTCTTTATATTTTGTTTTGCTTTGTTATTTAGTTTAAAAGAAACATATATAATATATATAGACAAAAAATCTATCTGCCTATAGATTATTAAATCATTTGTATAGATTTAATATTCGAATTTTTATTGCGAGCGAAGTGAACAGAGAAAATTATTCTACGAAAAAAAAAAAAAAAACACTCTTAAACACAAAACATATAAACAACAGACAAGAACAAAAAAAAAAAAAAACACATTTATATTATGTATACCCTTTGATTTAGCTTTTTTAATTTGATTTTATAATTACTATTACTATTATTTTTTTTTGTTAATTTTATGTAATTTATTGATTAATTTTAGTTCTTCAATTAATGCGCTTTTTCTCATTTACTATTATTATTTTGTATTGATTATGAAATAGAAAAAGAACAGAAAAATTCTATTATATTGTAAAATTATAAACAGAAAAACTAAAATCTAAAAAAAAAAATCACAAAAATAATGAAAAAAAAGCAATAAAAACTAAAATAATTGAATTATTGAGGAATAATTTATTTAAACTAACAGAAGTACGTAATCTATTCTTTAATTTGATTTGATTTTCTCCTCCTCCTGCTCTTTTGTTGATTTTGTTAATTTTTGGCGGCACACTCAAAGTCCTCACTAAATGTCTTGGAAAATTTAATTTGAACACATCCGCTGTGATGACGGTTATTTGGAGTCGAAGGGCGTGATGGAAGCTATGTGGTAGCGAAGAATGGTACTTTCATCTGAAATTTTGTTTTCGTTTTGGTTTTAGTGTATGCTAGGAGTATGTTCTAACTATGCACTTTGCCGCCTATTGAATAAAACAACAATGTTTTCGATTGATGTGTTCCTTTGGTTACACTCGGAGATTTACTCTTGTCCCAGACGAACAATAAAACTGCTGGTTGACGCATGAATTAGGGAATAATATAAAGTGATTTTCCCAAATTTCCGAGTTTTTTGATGTGGATCATAAACCCAGAAGTTGATCTGCTTCTGTAATTGGATTCGTGTGTAACTTGACAGGTCTATTAGCGTTGGTTCTACACTGTGTGCCAACTACCTACCTCTTACAAACGTACAAGGTGGGCCAGAAGAGATGCACGAGGAGCCATTACACCCGCTCAAAGTTACTGCATAGTGCGCTGTTCCCGTTGGAGGAGTCATCGAGCCATTTTTTTTCGAGAACGCCGCTGGTCAAGCGACCAGTGCTATAGGGCCAAGTTTTTTCTGCCGCAATTGGACGAATCCATACCCGAGGGAAGGCGCAGTAGAGGAAGACCGCGACTCAGGTGGCGCACGCAAGTGGAAGGGGACCTTAACCAACTTAGCGTACGAAACTGGAGACAGCTAGCTAAAGATCGCGCTGGCTGGAGACGCTTGTTGGTTGAGGCCCAGGTCCACCCCGGACTGTAGCGCCACCTTAAGTAAGTAATTGGACGAATTAGGACTGAAGGACATGTGGTTCCAACGGGACGGAGCTACGGCACACACTGTGCGAGCCACAACTGATATTCTGGAGGCGGCGTTAGCGGGTCTCGTTTTGGCGATTTGCAATGGCCCGCATGATCGCTCGATTTAACCGTTCCAGACTTTTTTTTGTGAGGTTTTTTTGAAGTCCCGTGTTTACGTGAACATGCCCGAGACCCTAGAAGCCTTCAAGGACAACGTTCGACACGAGTGCGAGAATCTGTCGCCCGAAGTGATGAAAAATGCCATAAAACGAGCCCTAAAATTCTAATGGTTCAAATAAACATTATTAAAAAACAGAATTGAATTTTTTCTTTCTTTGTATTTCTGATGGTGAATTTTTTAGAAGTCAGGGGTCAGATTCTGTATGGCAAAACGATCAAACGTTATGTTATTTGTGTTTATAAAAATGTATTAAATTTATGTTGATATGATATCCATGCAGCAGCCAAATGTAAATTTATTCTACGTCCTTTTAAACGTAAGTACCTAATAACAAACTTTACAAATTGACAAATGACAATGTTGTGGTGTTAGTGAAAGTAGGTATAAATCTCGCTAAGAAATCGAGATTCGCAAAATTGCTCTGAGTGTGAAAAAAGTGCTTTTTAGCAGCGAATGGAACACGAAACCTGACAGCCAGCTGATTTCGAGAGCAAGAAAAACGTTTTGCTGTTTCTGTCCCAAAGGAAAACGACAATAGTGTCAGTAGTCAAGTAGTGACAGATCTCAAAACCATAGACCAACCATACTGAAGCTAATGTCCTTTTCCATTGGGACCACCAGAACTTTTTCAGATCTCAGATTTCACGTGGCGAATGGAACATGCAACGAAAATGATCTGCTTTTGTAAATGGATTAGTGCGTTATTTGTCAACAATATCAGCTGTTCAAATTGCATTTGTTTTTGCGAAAATCACAAATGGATATCGACTTGAGAAATGTTTCTCCTATTGCACATACAAATGGAGTATTTTTGTTGATTCGTAGTCTTCAGATGACGAGGAAAACTATTAAGATTATTTTCTCCTGAATTATATCCATGGCTATTAATCTAGTTCGTTATTTTGGTTTTCACGAAACTACCCCCATTTGTCTTCAAAGCGAAGTATATTCGTATTGTGAGAGTGTGTGTAGATCTGAAAAAATATCGAGATCTGCAGAAAGTGCTCCGAATCGAAAAAAAGATAGATTTTTTGTCCCAATGGAACATGAAAAGTGATTTAGATTAAAAAAAAACGACATAAGATTAGACTGTATGTCAATTTTGCATATGAATGCCAAAAGGCAAATAACCAGATTAGCTGTCAAATGAACAAAATGTCACATATCAATACTCCATATTACCAATATGGTCATATTTGCCTCGATGGTCATTTAGGTTAGGTTGGGTGGGGTTGTGAGATCGTCACAAAAGACCAGGCACCATAGTGGGCCCATCGCCATCCCCAAGGAACCGTTACGGTTAAAAACCTAAACCAAATCGCCCAAACAATCAATTTCCCTACGAAATTTTATTATGGTCTCAATATTGTTTTAGGAACCAACCTCCTCTAAGTGATTAAAGAAGTACCTGCCAAGGTGCTTTTGAGACCCTGTGGCCATCTAACTGTGCTGTGACCATCTTATGGTTACTAAATGGGAAGTTTTTTCGAAAATGACCCTTCAAGCCACGGCCATTGGTGGTCTTATGCCCACAATCATGGTGTTAGGTGGGAGCTCCGCTCCTTCCTTGGCCAGAGCGTCGGCCTTTTCATTACCTGCAATATTACAATGCCCAGGTACCCAACATAATCTGACACGGCTCTGCGAACATAATGCCTTGAGCATTGTGCGGCAATTCCTTACTAGTTCAGATTTAGTGGTTTGTGACTCTAGCGCTTTAAGCGCAGCCTGACTATCAATGTAGATGGCGATATTCTTATTGGATATCGATCTCATCTCAAGTACCTCCGCAGCTTTGAGTACTGCCAGAATCTCCGCCTGGAACACACTGCATGTGTCCGGAAGTCTGAGGGCCAGATGTAAGTCCAGTTCATTGGAGAATACACCAGACCCTGTGCCCTCACTGGTTTTGGAGCCGTCAGTAAATATCGAGGTCTCATTTACCCTCGACACCAAGTTCCTATACCAATCCTCTCTGTCAGGGTACAAAAAATCATACGGTGTGTCAAAATCTAGTGTACCAAGACCTTCATCCGACTTTTCCGGTATTTCGGAGAATGATTCCTTCAAAATACTGCTATGTCCTATCCTACTGTTCTTAAAAAGCCCAATATTGGTGAGCCGTAGCGCACTATTTCCTGCAATTGATTTTATTTGTAAGTCCAGTGACAAAAGATTCATAAACGCCTCCAGTGCAGCCGTTGGTGTGGTACGTAAAGCACCCGTAACGGCAATGCAGGCTGTTCTTTGTACCCTGGTCAACATATCCCGTACATACTTCTTGTTTGTGGCTTTCCACCAGACAAGAGCCCCATATGTAATTATGGGTCTTACTACCATTTTGTATGTAGGGGCAGCTGTCGAGGTTGTGTAATGATGTAACGTTGAATATAATTGCAGGGTGCCTCGACAGTTGCCCCTACATACAAAATGGTAGTAAGACCCATAATTACATATGGGGCTCTATTTGGTCATTTTTTTACGAAATGAAAAATAATTAATAATTAAAGAAATAATATGTGATCTGTGTACATGTAGAATATGTTTAAATAAAAGATGAATTGATTGTTCCGTGTGTACAAACTTAAATTTTCCAGAGTCGATTGGAAGAACTACACAATATTTACGGGAAATACACCGTTAACGTTGTGGATGTGTAGAGTGAATTTTTTTTCTTCTTTTTTACACAAGCCAACATATTATCGCAGTCAAGTTCTACGTTCCAACGCGCGCATTCGTCGGGAAATATCAAAAAATTAAAAATAAACATTTATTTTCTATTGTTGGTGGCTATAATATTGAGATTTCTTTTTTTTTACAATAATAGATATTTGTAAGTAAAATGTTTGAATATGTTTCCCAGTTATCCATATGCATTTCAATGTACAATGCGTTTTTTGAAAGGTCAAATATTATGTCGATTATTACCTATATGGAAAAAAAAAATTTTTTTAATATCCTTTAAAATAAAAAAAAAAATAAAAAAAAAATTTTTTCTCCACTGAATCATTGTGCATGTAGTAGAGCGGGTTCAATTAGTTTGGTCATTTTTAGCTACAGTTGGTCATTTTTATTTCCAATTTTGGACACAAATTTTATTTTCAAGTGGCTACCGTGGTTCTGAGGAGGTTTATTCTGAAGCTCTGTCTAGTGATAGTGAGGACGACGAGAGAAGCGAAAGTGATACAATGACGGAAACCGCGTGCCGAATCGCCGTAAAAGATGTCGAGAATTTGGTATTAAAATTTAGCGGCGACGATTGTCTTTCAATTAAATCGTGGATAAAGAAATTTAAAGTTGTGACTGACTGCATAGCTTTTCGTCAAACCGTATCTAAAACAGATTTGCCTAACGCAGTTAAAAGATGGATTATGTATTTACAGGATTTCGATTACTCAGTGGAACATCGGCCGGGCAAAAATATAAGATTGACGGCTTCTTCTTTCCCATTTCCACGTCCCATTTCTTTCCTGCTGTTCTCCTGCATATGAAGAGAGCATTATAAGCTTTGCGGACTCTTTCCTGTACGTTAAGTTTCCAATTCAGTTTCCTGTCTAATACCGTGCCAAGATACTTTTTTAAGTATGTCATCCATGACCAGCACCCAAAGGAGGGGAGAGATAACCCCTCCTTGTGGGGTGCCTCTGGTAACAGATTTTCTTATCGAACTGTTTCCGAGAGTGGAATTGATATTTCTCGGCGAGAGCATTTCACATAGCCAGTTGGTGATGCGTTGCTCGACATTTATCTTTTCCAATGCACTTTTGATTGGATCTCTCCTGACGTTATTAAAGGCACCCTCAATGTCCAAAAAGGCAGCTAATGTAAATTCTTAATGGTGACCGCTGCCTTCTATTTTGCCTATTACCTCGTGTAGAGCCGTTTCTACCGATTTACCTTTCAAGTATGCATGCTGAGCATTACATAGAGTTCCGTTGCAACACTTGCTTCTTATACCTATGGATGTCGATAAGCCTTTCAAGTGTCTTGAGAAGAAATTACGACAGACTAATAGGTCTGAAGTCTTTCGCTGAAGTATGACTTGGTTTACCCGGCCGCTTTAGGTATAAATACCACTCGTACTTCTCTCCATGCCCTATAGGTACATAGCCTAATCGCAGGCAGTGTGTAAAAAGGTTTCCGATCATGTTCGTAACTATACCTGGGGCCCTTTGAAGCATAGCCGGCAGAATGCCATCGAGGCCAGGTGCTTTGAACGGAGCGAAGCACTTAATGGCCCTGTGCGGTTTCTTCCCATTGATGAAATTGTCAACGATGGTCATTTAAGGCATTTGTTATTTATTTCTCATAATGTTGTAGAAGGGTAATGCTGTAGAGAAAAACAAATCCAAAAAGTTGAAGTTGAACATTTATTAGTAGCACAAAACAAATAGACAAATTACGCAAACAAAATTTCACAACAGGAAAAAAGTAAATACACAACCACAATTAGGGAAAAGAACAAGACCACTAATTAAGCTTAAAAAAATTGCAAAGAAAAGACAATTAAATAATTTAAGCAAATGATAGATTCAATAATTCACAAAAAAAGAGAAAGAAAACGAAAACAAATCGAAATCCTACGAACTCATCAAACACTTGTTTCAACAAAAATGCTAGCAATGCCATAACGAAATTTCAAGAAAGTGCATATGGGCCTATAGTGCTTTATGCTGGAATGCGTGCTTATTGTCCCATTACTCTATATGCTATTACATAGGTCATTTTTATCTGTCAAAATCAGACTGGTCATACTCATATGTGGCATGAGATATGCCCATTACACTGTATGACCACATTTTGACGGGAGAAATGTCAGAAATTGGCATTTTATGACCACTTGGCATAGGTACAGTCTAAACTTACCTTGAGACCCAACACCTCGCAATCTTCTTGGCAATTTGTTTGCCTATAAGGTTTATGTCAAAATCCGTGCGACACGCAACAGCAGCATAAAATACCAAAAAAAGCTGTCAACCAAAAATTGGTACATGCGAGGTGTTAGTTTGTTGCTGTGCTGGAATTTTTGAAGTTACGTGACAATTGTGAATAAATTTGTATTTCTATGTAACAATACTAGCGCACCTGTAGCATTGGCCACCCTGTAAAAATAAAGCTTGTAGGCAAGTTACAGAAAATCGGCCGAAGTATGGTTTATCTAAACTTGAAACTCCGAATGCAGATCAAATAACCAACAGATAATAATTTTTGTTGGGACCCCAGCCTGTTCTTTGAGTTAATTTTGAGCTATAGAGGATTTTGCTTCTAATGTCGTACTTGGCAGAAGATGTAATAAAAAAACTATGCTTTCTAATTTTGCGCAGAAATAATAACTTTTTTCCACTCACCTGCTGACCTTTCCAGAGGTGGGTGGTTCCCTAGATCACAATTCTGTTCACTTCTGCATTGTGGACAATTTAAAAATCTCTTCGCTCTGGGTGGGTGCTCTTTTAACCAATCAACTACACCAGATGAAATGCTTCGATGAAAAAGAAAATACTTTCAGGTATAAGTTTTATAAATTATTATCGGGAATCAGCAAAATCAGTATGCTATTCTTTAAAAACGACTCAATTTCTCTCCCAGCGCAAAAAGATGGCTTCGAGGAGCCATTATGGATGAATGGCTATCTTAACAAGTAAAATTGCAGTATATGGGACGACTCCCACCCACACAATTTTCACTAGGTGCCAATGCATTCACGAAAAGTTATCCACTGTTAGGAGTGGATTTTGAAGGGTGACATCACTGGTCCGTACTTTTTTCAAAATTAAGTTGGCCATCAACATCAACGGAGAGTGCTACAGAACGACGATAACCGAATGTTTTGGGACAATATGGAGGAAGTCGACAAGTGGCTACAAACAGCAGACGTCACTATTGACATTCATGCTATATAGCCACAAGTAGCTACAAACAGCTAGACTTTTTCTTGTGGGGTTTCCTGAAGTCAGTAAGACGTTGTCTACGACGCCGACGCTTAAACTCCGACGAATCTCCGCAGCAGTCATTAAAAGTAGTCCGAAACATGCCATGGTGAGAAGCTGCCGCGGACATTTAAACGATCTTCATACATAGCAACATTCGATGGGTGATTGATAAGTATCCTACCCGTGTTTGAAGACACATTACGGCATTAATGAAATCTGTACGTCATTGGGGGCGTTCAAATTTATAGTTTAACTAGCTGATCCCGCGAACCATAGACATACCATACAGTATTGTCTCTGCCGCGAACTTCGTTCCGCCCAAATTCGTTAGATAATGTAATGAAAGTAATAATTTCGAGCATGCACAATGCACATGCTGTTTTATGTAGACGCTTAAATGCCAATGGCAAGTCGGTCTGAATAAGCGGAATCCGCTTAGGTTTGCAAAGTGCTTTATTTGGACGATGTCCATTATAAATTTAATTATGTAACTTTAGAAATAGCGCTTGATTTTTTTTTTGAATGGGAGGTGCCACAAATCGTTTTCCTATACCGCTTATGTTTTGCAAAGTACCACCTATAGTGTGGTATCCTATATTTCAGCGGCACCTATCGGGTCCAGAACCCAAGCAGAAGTTGATGGTTATAGTGTTAGCGCTGTTCCTACATTTCAGACATTATTTCCGTAACAAACAGTGTGTATAATGTATTTGGGAACGACTTGTAACCGAAATGCGATCGAATTTTAGTGAGCTGTTAAATTGGTTTTCATGTGTTTGTAAGTTGGTTCGCACGAAACAGAAAATGTGAAATAAAAATACTGACACCATTTTCCAACCTTCCTTCCTGGGGCTCTGAAACCTCGGCACATATGATGTCATCAACTTGGTCTGGTTGCATTCTTTCTACTAACCAAATGAGAATGTGCGCATGAGGCAAGCATCTTTTTTGCTATTCAAACGAATACATCCAACATCGAGTATAACCAAAGACACGATGCTTAACAATATAGTCCATCAGCGACCGACGAAATATTTGTAACTTTAACAGCCATGAAAAAACTAATCGCACCTATCAACTTGGTTGGTAAATGGTAAGCCTTTTCGCTTCTCTCTCTACACCGGTACCGAGGGTGTTATGGTACCTTTGAGTTGCGCTCCCCATAACCCTATATGCACTAACAACCCCTACGTGCAAACTTAAAACGCTTCACAGCTCCTGTTGCCTGTCATCATTGTCCACGTCATCTTAATCACCCCTACATTTCAACTTACTCACACATACTTATGCAAGGATCCTGAAAATACATGTGAAACAAAATTGATGGATTCAAAAACCAAGAATTAAAAAAAGTATCTACTCCATTTCAAAAAGTTCCTTAATGTAACATAGTAAACACAAACAAACTTATTGGTTTTATAATATTTAAAAAAAAAATGTCAAAATTGTTGACAACAACAATTTTCTTGGAAAATAATTCAAATAATTCACAACAACAATTGCTTTGAAAATATATTTTTTTTTTGTATTTGTGTCACTACTCGATTTCTATTCAGTTTATTTTTTTCCAAAGTGCTTTTCCCCATAAAAAAACGAATTGTGTGCCTTCAACGCCACCTGTTGAGAATTTTCCAACTTTTCTTTTTTCATAAACCATCCCTGGTTCGAGACGAATAAAACACACCAAAAATCATTGAAATCGGTTGAGCCGTTCTTGAGTTATAAAGTCACAACGCACTTGCAACAATTTTATATAAATATAGAGAAGATAAGTCTGACAGCTGTCCGACTATCTATGTTTTGATTTGTTGAAATCGGTGATATGAGCAGCTCTTTTACTTGACGTCTATGGAGGGGTAACCTATGAATCTAGTCAAGAAATGAGTACCAAGTACTTAGTTGACAGTTCGCATATTTGGCTGACGTAGGAAAATTGACATTTCCATTCCCCAATCTAGCTTTTGCGTTTAGGTTACATTTTACCCAGACCAATCTGGTCGACTTGAGATAACTAGATTCGAGGTCTGCCTTGGGACGATCCTTTTATCTTGCCACCCTATATATTCACCGGCTCAATCTCATTAACCTGAATACCCTAGAGCCTAGAGGAACGCAGAGACGCTGCAGACATTCTTTTAATTTTTCGTCTTTTCTCCGGCTCCGTCGACTGCGCCTCTCTTTACAACTCTATTTTCTTCAACACTAACCCCCGTAATTTACGTTGCCCTCGGCTCTTTTACCCACCAAACCATCGTACCTCATATGGCTCCAATGAACCGATATCCCGTATGCTGCGAAAGGTTAATTCCAACCTTTCAGTTTTCGATTTCAACCGCAGCGCTGCCCACCTGAAACTCGATCTCCTTCACCACTCTCCGTATCTTTAAGTCTTTTCATGTCTTATTTTTAAGTGTCTTAGTTTTAAGCTGTTACTTTAAGCCTAAATGTTAATTTTAGCTTGTATTAAGCCAAAGCCCCCACTAAAATTAAAAATTAAAATTAGTAGATTCTTGAATGTGCCCATTGCTTATTGAGTTTTTCATTGAGGATCCGAGAGAATTGCTATTTTCAATGAAATTTTTTGTGGCACTTTTGTAATAGAGGTTGACATCAGAGAAAATACTGAGACCACCAACTTCGGCCGATTTCCCGTTGCTTTGGGTGCATTCTATATTTTTACGGAAGTGCCTAGATTTGGTGCGCTAGTATTGAACATAGAAATTCGTATTGACAAATGCCACGAAACCTTAAAAAATTCCGGCTCACCAACATACTCTCAAAAAATATGAACCATTTCTGCAGTGGGCAAGGTTGCTGGCAGCGTTCATAGCAATTTAACCGTTAAATTTAAAAATTATTATTGCATTTTTAGGAATTGGTGTACTTTTACTTAATACTTATATATAATATGAGAAATCAACAATGTAGAGTTGAAGGAAAATAAAAACATTTTGAGCAATTTTTGTTCAGTTATTTAAGAAAAATGTATTCAAGCGTGGTCGTATATCCGTCGTGTATGAAGAGCGTCCAGATCGTCCAATTAATGTGGATACGGATAAAATAGTGAAGAAAATCCATGACATTGTGTTGGCAGACCGAAGAGTGAAGATAAGGGCGATTGTTGAGATCATAGGCGTCTCATTTGAACGTGTGCAGAATACATTGCATCACATTTATGGGCATGACACGGCTATGGGAAAGATGTCTGCCGCGTTTGCTCGTCGTCGATAACAAGCGGATTCGAATGACCACTTCACAGCTGAATTTGGAAATTATTAAGCGCAATCTGAAGGAGTTTCTACACCGTTATGTGACCGTTGATGAGACTTGGATCCATCACTATATACGGCTGAAATGATAGAACAGTCAAAACAGTTGGCTGCACGCGGAGAACTTTTACCAAAGAACTCGAAAACAGTTCTATCGGCCGGAAAGGTCATGGCCACCGTTTTTTTTTTTAATTCTCATGGCATAATCTAAATACATCAATTTTTTGCAAAAAGGGAAAACCGATAACAGGAAAAAAATATGCTGAATTATTGGGAGAATTCGACGATGCATTGAATAGAAAACGGCCCACTTGGCAGAGAAAAAAGTGTTATTCCATAACGACAATGCATCGGCTCACTCGTATCATGTGGCAGCGGCAAAATTGATGGAATTAGGCAACGAACTACTGCCGCATCCACCGTATTTTCCAGATTTGCTCCATGTGATTTCTCTTTGTTTCCAAATATGAAAAAAATACTTGGCGGAAAGAGATTCACAGCAAACGAGGAGGTCATTGTCGAAACTGATACATATTTTGCAGAGTTCGACAAAACCTATTTCTTGGAGGGTCTAAAAAAGTTGAAATATCGTTGGGCTAAGTGTGTCGATGTCAAATGAGACTATGTCGAAAAATAAAATAAAATTGTATAAAAAAAAATAGTTTTTCTTGATTAACACAGGTAGGTAGGTACTTATCAATCACCCCTCGTACACGGGACTTTCAAATAAACATTTTATTTCATTAATAGCTCATACACAAACCGCGATACTAATAATCATTTTTAGTGTCCAGACAAAATTTTTCGAGCTCACAATGGCGAAATTTTCCATACAAAATTGTGACCTAGAAAATATTTAGTGTGGAGGTTAAGAATGATTATTAGTAAGGCCCAAAGTGTTTTATTAGATTTCAACATCGACCCGTCCTTATTGAAAATCCACACCGCTAGGCTAGGTCAGCTTTACCATAAGTGCAGATTTGTCAGCAGTTTTGCATAATAAATCTACATTTCTACGTTTATCTCCCTTAGTTTTGATCAGCTGACAACATTGCAGCGTACTAATAACTAAATTTAAGTCTCGACTTTAAATTTACGGAAGTTCACAATTGCGAAATTCGTATGGAAAATATACCCACTGTGAACTACTATACAATTTAAAGTCAACACTAAAAATGGTATTGGCAAAGGCCATTTTGTTTACACACGGTTCTAAAACGAATCCAGGTTCGCTTGAGCTGTTGCGCTATCCACAAAGTTCTGAAATTTGTAAACATCACGCAGTGTTGTTAAAGCATGTCGCCGCGGCAGGGTAGATAGTGGTTGTGAATTGCAAAGCCACACAACCAGCTAACCACACTGCCAAAGCGCATAGCCAATTGAGTAGAAATAAAAAGATAAACGCCAAGTATAAAAAAAAAATACATTTGTGCTAAGCTAAAGAAATACGGTTAAAGTTTTATTTTATTAACACATTAATAGACACTAGATTTCATTAATAAAATAGCATTGTCCGATTATAACTTACATAAATTGTCAGGCACCAAGCTGGGATTGTTCGAGATACATCCTCATCAATCAAAGGAATTTTGACGTGTGTCAATTCTAAATTTACCATCGATTTATGTAAAACTGTCTTGAATAAAAAAAAAATTGTGTAGTAGAGTCTTAGGTCATATGGTCTTACTGATATTCATTTTTAACCTTCACACCAACTATTTTGTAGGTCAAAATGGGTAATTTCGCCATTGTGAGTTCGTAAGATCTAGATGTGGACACTAAATATGGTTATTAGTATCGCCCATAGTTAACAAATAAACGAATTTATTCTTAGCCATAGTAATAAAATATTTTAGTCTCGACTTTAAATTTACGGAAGCTCACAATTGCGAAATTTGTATGGAAAATATAGCCACCGTGAACTTCTAAAATTTAGAATCGAAACCAAAAATGCTTGTTGGTAAGGTTCTCTGTCTTAATGCGTATGGAACGATCTAAATGATAGAAATAGAAATGACTGTTAGTAATCAAACTGAATTCAGTAATTTCGAAAACTAATTCGGGCATTACTTAAAATAATTTTTAGATTCCCGCCCAGATAGTTCGAATATGAAATTTGTCATACACGATTAATAATAAATAACATTTTACTACATACTGTTTCAAAACTATTACATAAAGCGAATGAAATGTTTTTTCGTTTTTGTACATTTACAATGTAAGGTAAGCTCACTTTCTTCGCCAAAGTGTCATGTGTGTCCAATGGCAATCAAGCACTGAGCTTATTACCATACCTTATTTAAGAATTGAAATATTTAAGTATGTATATAGAAGTTCTGGTTCGAGACTCGAAAAATACGAATTTCACCTAAAATTTTTTTCCGTTGAACGGAATTTGTTTGTTGCAAACGTCTGACGAGGTATTTTGCGAAAGCTACTCACTTCATGGGATTGAAAGACCCTTCCAAGGTATTCCAAGGAAAATCTTCGGTTTACACCCATATGGTTTATAAACCTTATTGATGAACTTTTATGTATATATTTGAGAGAGGTTCGAATCAGACCACCATTGACGGGTCTCTTTTCGTCTCTCTGCCACTATAAATCTTAGCCAGATAGACTCTCTGGATTTCTCCAGAGTTCTTCCCTGGGTTCGATTCCTAGTGTTAACGCTAGCATCTGTTTATGTGAGATCTGTTTCATCGACTGGGTCTCCACCCAGTGATGCTCCAATATCTTCATTCTTCTGCCAGCCAATGCCGGACATTGACACAGTATATGTGCCGCTGTCTCGGATTCCTCCAGGTATAGTTTGCAGGTATCGTCCTCTCTAAGGCCCATCTTCCAAGTGATACCCGAAATTACCATGTCGTGTAGATAAAGCCACCACCCATTTTAGTGTTCCTGAACTTAGGTAGGAGATATAAAAATACTCTCTGGAATTTAGGTTCTAAATCGTCTGATTGGTCGTAGCATCTTGGTAGTCCAAATCAGCACTCTAAATCCTAAATGGCTTCAACACTCACAAGAGATTGACCAATCTTGGCTTAAAATATATAATGCAAATGCAACCATTTTGGTTTGTGAGGTTATGAAAACTTTTTCCTACATTGCACATTACGAGCAGTATTTTTACCTTGCGCCTAAAGCTAAGCACTTGTTTTCGGATTTTGGGTGCAGTTATTGCAGTTTCCTCGGTTGGTTTTGACACTAGCTACAAGATTGGTAATGGAGGTTGTAGTAGTGGATGCTTGTTTTCTCTGCACAAAAATTGTAAGATTAATTTAAAATTATTAAGAAATTTAATATTGTGTGTGTGCATTAAGGTTCAACAAGAATAAAACGAATTTGCCTTTAATTATTTCCGAAAACTACATTGCATTGCAAACGTGTTGGGCACGTTCGGATGTCTAGACCACTTAACCTCACTTTAAATGGTTAGGACTTAGGCCCATTTTATTCACTCGAAGTTGAACACAACTCGGGGAGTTTTCCATATAAAAATCCCAAAGTTGTGTGCAACTTCGAGTGAATAAAATGGGCCTTAGTCCCCTCTTATTACCTGTAAGTTAATCACAAATCTGATATAACTTCTCAAATTGAAAAGCATATTATGAGAAACTCTTTGACATTAGAACTGTCGCTATTCCTTTTCTTCTTCTAAATGGAAATTTGTTTCGAATGTTCCTCGAACAGGAAGTCATTGCGGTGTTAAGAACACAAAATCAGAACCCTTCATCATCTGTCGATTGCTTTGATAAATCATTCACAAATTTACATTAAAAGCCATAAGACTTTTCTTCTCGGGCATTGCGGCATTTAAGTTGATTGGATTTGTTTGAAATTGAGCGTATTTGTTTCAATGCTATTATAGAATTTTGACGCATTCAAGTTTCAGCTGAGTCCTCAGACTATTCTTGACTTAACATTTTGTTCACCTTTCTGATCAATCATTACAAATTTAAATGAATCGGAACCGCCAGCTGTCAGTCAGATTTAGGATGTGCGATTTAGGCAATGAGCGGTTCCATTGAAAAATAATATTTTAAGCGTTTGACCATAAAGTCACATTATGCTTGACCACTTTATAAATTAAGCGTTCCGAACGAATGCGTTTTATATGTAATTTAACTGTGTTAAAGTGCCCTGGAAGGACAATACCTTCAAAGCGAAAACAGTTATTGTATTGATAGTAGCGCTCTGATGAAAGAAAACTGTGAAATTCAGTGGTCAATCCAGAATAGTAAAAAAAAAGGAAGTGAAAATTGGCCATGTCGTAAGGCTGGGGGCAGGCTAAGAGATTTTGAAGTCCAGGTCATACCAAAGTCAAAACAAAAGACTCAGCGACCTAAAGATCGTACTAGTTATTCAATAGGGAACGGACTGGTCTAAGCATTAAAGACCATTCGACTCCTGCTGATTCTCCGAAGAGGAGGTGATGGAACACATCACATATACTTTCTAAATGTTCTGCTGCGGTAAAAAGATCAGACTATTCTGTGCGTCTTTCACAACTCGATGGAGATAGCGGGTATACAACCCCAGAAGAGACCTCAAGTTTATAAAGCGGCTCAGCATGTCATTTGTTAAATGAGTTAGAGACAGACGTAGAGCGCTTTTGTGGTTGCGAGTACAATTGAAGTGCCTTTAACTCCAGATTGGACGTACCTCCTCATAGGTGCAGTAGCTCAGGGCTCAGGGCTCAGAGAGGGGTCTAAGGTTCGACCCACTGAAACCCACTTATTACATCTTGAGGTTTTTGCTTCTTCTCTTACTCTCGCGAACAAACATCCGAGAGTAAAACTCTCCTAAGAAAACGTTTCAATTCAGGTGTAATAAGTTGGTATGGTCCTACTGATGCAGCATTTTTGTATTATAATTTTATATTTATTTAGCTATTTTGCAAGTCATACAAAATTTGCTAGATGCGCTGAGTAACGATGTCTGAAGATATATAACAAAAATTCTCCTAAAGGACAAGTAGGTGCATACTGTTGTGACGAATGAGTGTATAGACTTAGCCACAGACTTAAAGGTTGGTCGAATTTTAATTAAACTTCGTACCTTTAGGCTACAATTTTAAAGTCATCCCTTAATAAAAAGGTGCCTCCCATAGTTCGATTAAAGCAGAGCCAGTTTAGTGCAACCTTGTCATGCACATTTTATTTTAAGTTTGTAAAATAGAGTAAAAGTACAAAATCTGTTAAACGGTGCACATGATGCCACATGGTGACAAAATGTAGGTCGCACGGAACGTCGGTACAGATGACAAACGTCATTACATCGCATTTCATAAGTTATGCACAAATCTAAGCACGAGTAGGTTAGAAGTGCATTCCTGATACTTTGGCTAATTTCTTCCGTATTGCTTTTGTTATTAGTAAATGGGACTTACCTACTAATAATCATTTTTAGCCTTCACAATAAAATATGTATTTTGTAGGTGAGGTCATAATATGCAAGTTTGTATGGAAAACTTCGACGATGTGAGTTTAAAAAATTTAGCCTCGTTGCAATTCTATTCTGTTTCTCCCAAGAATTTTAATTGAAATGTTTTTTTAAACAATACAATTCAATGAAAGCTTTCTGAGATTTTCAAGCCCGAAGCTAAGTGCTTAGTACCGACCTTGTATAACCAAACTTATTTTTAATGATGCGTACTTGCAGTAATGTCTATATTGCGGTTACGAATGGCTTTGTGACGAGCGAATGTGTAAACTCATACCTATCGTACATTGTGCTTTCAACATTATTAACGTAAATAATTTCGTGTTAATTAGAATTTTGTCATCAGTAGCT
Organism: Cheilosia vernalis; assembly: GCA_949126925.1. NCBI lineage: Eukaryota > Metazoa > Arthropoda > Insecta > Diptera > Syrphidae > Cheilosia > Cheilosia vernalis. The sequence goes on along the minus strand of OX421358.1, from coordinate 95,452,666 downwards.
TGAAAAGTATATAATGGTAAACTTATCGCTGTGGGAAAACCTGTAAATTAAATTGTTTCCTATGTGTAGGTAAAGTGAAAAATTAAGACAAAACACATTTAATGATACAAACAAATAAAACCACAACTCTCAATGCTTAAAAAATGTTTATTCTTTATTTTCTTATATTGTTTTAACCTAAAATGTTTAAAACTAAAAAAAAATATAAATATATATTCTGTTTTTAAATATTCTTGTATTATTCTGCGATTAAAAAGAAACTATTTCACTTGAAAAAAATTTGATTGTCTTAAAAAAAATCTTTATTGTTGTTGTTGTTATATGGAAGATTGTGTGTCATGGAATGTCGTACCAGATAGTGCATTTACAACCTCCAAATTTTTAACAATGTAAATGCACACCTGACACGCACTCCAAAACTTCGAAATAAATTTGTCGTTTGAAGACTGCTGTTCTTTTTTTTTGGTTCTCTCCTCAAAAATTGTTGCACAACGCTTCTAGGACGTTTTAAAACTACGAACTTTGGATTTTCATTTACTAACCTTTCAACAACAGCTCTTATTTCTTTTTAGATTTTGTATGTAAACTAAAATATGTTGCAGGCAAAACAGTGAAGCATATTATTGTAGAATTTAGGAAACTTTTTTTTTTTTTTTATAAACTTGTTAACGCGAAAAAGTGCATAAAACGAAACCGATATGGAGCATAAACACGTACGAGTAAAAGAATGAAAACTTGATTAAGTTTTTAGCTTATCAATGAAAATGGTTGTGCTCCCAAAATATATGACTGCGTGCGTGAGGCAAATAAAAGAAGTGACTAGTTTTTACCGAAATAAAAAAAAAAAATTTAAATCTGCACTTAAATGGGCAAATGACAAAAACTTATCGAAGCATGGGGTGAACATTCGATGGGCGCGGTACTAGCCTTATCAAAAGCGATAAGAAAACGAAATATGAAATATGTACATTTTTATAACGAAGCTAAACATGGGCATTGAACTTTAAATGTCGCTTGTGATTGGAGGTATATCTGACGTTTCAGTTTTGTGTAGGTGTGAGTCAACCCACACGACAGGTGTCAATGTGTATTGATACGAAAATTGGAGTTTTACCATAGAATAATTTGACAATTGCATTTACTATAGAAACAAAAATAGTTTATATTTTCGCTCTAAGAGCCTTAGCAACTTCATCCGATTTTTCTCCATACAGGATTAGAAAATAGTCAAAGCATTTCCTTTCTATAGATTTATATTGCTCAACGAATAAGTGTGAAATGGTCAAAATGTCCTTCTTCTTTTGCTTTTCTGTTTACCTAACCTAATTCACAACCTTGCATCAAATTAAATTAAGAGAGATGTTCAACTAGATGGCCGCTTTGAAGCGGCATTACTAAATATTTATTAAATATTATTTAAAAATATTTAAATGTCTCGTACGTCACAATTGGTAATATTGTATGAAACATTTTGTGAGTTCGAAAAATAAAACCGTGTTTAGGATTTTTTGTTTATTTTGTTAAAGTCCAATGTTCCATTTCTGTGTTTTTTCGGGCTAAGTAATTCAGACACCAATAACTCTTAAACGCCTTCAACAGTATATAATAGAATAAACGTATCATTCTCCCCGACTCTTATCTATAGTCTTTGTATGCTTTGCTATTAATATCTTTCACGGTCTAGACTTAAAAGAGCGATAGCGACGATTTTCTTAATAATTCATCAAACATATGTACATCGCTTTTGCACGCGCGATGTAGCTAATTTTTATGAAATGATTATGGTTGCCGGAAAATTACAAAAAAAAAAAATGATGACTAAGTTACCACAGAAACTTATGTACAATAAATTATTTGTGCACGCTGACGCCTATCTGTGAACTGGACAATGAACATGCCACGATAACTGGCAGAAAGCTTATCTGTATTCAACTGAAGTGTGCCAAGTGGCCAATAAGTTAGAAATATGTATTTTGTTCTATTAATTACAAAGACCATTGTTAAACGTGTGCTATAAACCTGATAATTCTGGTTTTCTGCAGAAATTAACCCTGACATTTCAGATTAAACATTGATATACTTATTAGCAAATTATGATGATTGGCTACATTCAGTATGGCTTTGCGAAGAACCCAACTCTGATTTAAAGTGGTTCGCAAAATTCACTGTAGTTTTAGCCTTCAAGAAACAATTTTTAGATCACGAAATGTATAGTTTCGTACAGAAAAGTTGTTTGAAAAACCTTAAAAATCTATGCAAGCTTTTTAAGTTTGTAATCCTGTCAAATGATATTTACGTGCTTCGCCTTGAGGGTATTATTAGGCGTCTTTTATTTTACCCACAAGATCTATATAGATCATTGATTTCCATGGTTTACAACAACAGTTGGATCACGTATTATTGTTGTAAACCGTGGAAATCAATGATCTATATAGATCTTGTGGGTAAAATAAAAAACGGCTTTTATCTTGACTGTTATAGTGGATTACGAATTTTACTGAAAAAAAACTAACAGACCCAAACAGACTGTCACAATTGGCACATATATGTGACAGTAGATTTATTTTAATAATAATATCAAGTTATGAAACTGTAAATGGGAATACAAGAGAACTATACCGAGATTGACTTCCATGAGAATGATTGCAAGTAATCCTTTCCTGGAATAACGCAATTCATAAATTACCAATTTCTATAAATGTCATTAACGCACCCTAAAATGTAGACGTTCGAAAAACTATTTAAATCTGACAGCGGGCTAGCTTGATGTGGCTAAGTGAGTTCTGCCCTAGATGCGTGAATCTAAACGTGAATAGTTTTCTACTTGTGTTTGATCTCAATCTGTGAACAAATTGTCAACGAACTTGACAGAGCCCCACTTTATCTGCCGCATCCAGTACAAGCTGGCGTCTGCCCAGTCTTAAAAAAACGAATCCGATGAATTCAGCTGGATGGAGCCCTGAAACCGCTAATAGAAAAACACAATAAATTGTCCTTCTAATTACAAATGAGATTGATAATATAACCGCAGGGTTGAACATTTACCGGAATCAAACGAAGAGCTATTGAAATCTAGATCATACATGAGTTCATCGCATTTAACACCCAAGTGCTAAAAAGCTTAAATGTTCTTTATCTGCACTATTCGACACATATACGCATTCAATTAAAACCACGTTCAAATACAACCAACCATTGCCATTTCATGGCTTAACTAATTAAATGCCCCACGCACGCTAGACTAAACTAAGCCGCCTATATGCGGTCTACCGCTTTGCACTTCACACACAGTGTATAACTTCTGTTGATATCAAGGATGGCAATTTATTTCATCAATGAAATGCATGTATCGTACATCGCACAACCAAAGGGGAATGAAAATTAACTGTCAAGCAAAGAGTTTACTATTTATTTGACAGTTTGCTATCAAATTTCCCGTCACAACGTACAAACGAGAGCAGCACGTGTTACAGCAGTATTCACACTTTGTTTATTTTAAACATAATTCAAACGTTAACGTCAGGCGTATAATATGTGCCAACAACGTAACAACGTATTATAAAGTGTTATCCCAAGTCCAATGCCCGCATTTGAACTTTGTTGCGTTAACATACTCGTATTTCGTGCTTTTATTTTAACTTTATCTTTCTGTATGACACATACAATGATCTAGAATGTTAAACTGGGTTACTATGTGAAGAAATTTAGTGCTGCATGAATAGTCCACTGATTTTGTTGTACATACATCTATAATTATCACATTCCGTTCCTTTTTTTTTTTGTTGACCTCATGTATTTGTGATTGTATTTGTGTTGACTGAAAATTACTTTTGACGGAACGATTCGTTAAAGTTAAAGAGAAAAATTGTTGTGTTTTCGGAAACGTGGTTGAACGGATTTTACACATGACTTCAAATAGTTATGTAACTATTTGTGTGTTCAGTGACACACAAAAGTGGAATAAGATGGATAAATGTTTCTCCCGAAATTTATTGTAGATTTGAGGCTAAAATCGTTGCATTTCGGACTGGATGCCAACCTTACTCAATCTCCTATTGCTATGGGTATACTTTTAAAGAACACGTTTATAATGTAGCTTGGTATAGTAGTGATAGTGACTGGTGAGTGATGACAAACCGAGGTAATTTTTCGCGCCGACTCTTAGCTCTGACTTAATAATTGGTGTGAAAGTGACTGTAGGCAACGTCGTTCTCTGAATGAGTTCAGCAGAACTATTGGCATTAAACGAAAGGGAAATTGAAAAAAAAAACAATGAGTGCATTCGATCGGTGTGGAAGGGACTTTTGGATGCAACGACTTTTGGTTGATGTTAGGCTAGGTTATATTTTGGTATTTAAAATGAAATGAGCGTTGTCATCATTTGACAGCTAGAACCGAAGCTAATGACGAATGCTTCATAAACAAAAGAAATACAAGATTAATACTTTGTTCACCTTCGTTTTTGCTTGGATGTAAGGAACATAGTCGAAAAAGAGAACGAATGCATGTAGCATGACGGTGACTTGTGTCAAATATTACGACACAAGTGCTTTTCTTTTTTGTTTGACCAGTGAAAATACGTCACAACATAAGAACGGAATCGTGCGAATGACTAACCGGTGTGCTAGTGAAATCAGGCGCCGAACTAAAGCATCCGTGAGCGAGCCTTACGTCACCGAATTTTGTGAATTGTACAAGTAAAACAATAAAAAAGTCAAGTGTTACTCGATCACCAGTTTATATCGATTGTGGAGAGAATACGCGAATAAATAATTTTTGGTAGTTTCGACAAACAGCAATAATATCTGAAGCGCAACATTTTTAAAATGACGACAAACAATTATTGGCTTAATTATAAAACATCCTGCCAAGGGTGGACATCTTTGGAAATAAGCCGAATATTTTGCATTTCCGTACTCAGTTTTGGAACAATGAAATACTAATCGAATCTTCTAGGTGTAGGAGTAGGTAGCTTATAAAAATTGTATCCCTTGTTTTTGTTAACCAGAAATTTAACTAGCTGCAAGTTGAATCTGTATTGCGAACAGAAATGCTGTTTGCGTTTGATCCGAAAATTAAATTTCCGAATATCCGCAAATATTTTTCCTTTACAAGAAAAAGACAATATTTCGACAGTTATATAATTTGTTTCCATTTAAAACGAATGCGATGTATACAAAGCTAAAAATTAAGTTTTGAGAAACATACAAACAAAATTTACAAAAGTTTTAACCAGCGAGTGGTCCAATCATAATGCTTTCCTTTTATAGAGTTTATTCTTGCATCGTGCAAAATAGAATTAACCGTAGCTAAAATGTTTCCCACTGGATTATTTCAGCGTTTGACCCAAATTTGTTGTACCAAATTCAAAGTGTTTGTCTTGCCATTCTGTTCCTACTTAGCCATTAGTAAGTATTATCACAGATCGCCAACCAACAAGAAAGTGAGTAAAATTAAAACTGTTTATCTGTACCTATCTGTATCTATTTCGCCGTACTAATAATCAATTTTAGTCTCGACTTTAAATTTACGGAAGCTCACAATATTTCAATGATGTTTCCTCAAAAACTTTATTCATCGAGGGGTCTGCACTTTTGTTTTGTATATGAGAAAACTTTTGTTTCGAGTTCTGATGACACAAATTTAGAATAGGCCGAGTTTTTGAAACATTTTCAATATGAATTATTATTTCCTAAATACTTAGTTCACAATAATCTGATGTTTTATAAAAAGGTACTGTTCAACTTTCGGCTGCAATGATTTACTTCATTTAACTCAGCTTTTGTTTTGCAATAAATATACTCACAAAATATTGCCACACAGACTTGCAATACTTTTCGAAAATGTTTTCAAATTTAAATGTTTTGAATTTAATTGTTTTGAGACTCTGGCAAATTATTATAGTAGATACTTAAACTCACAGTCTATGAAAATTCCACTCCGCGAAAAAAATAATCAATATAAATTCTCGACACTACTTCTGAACCAGTTCATCAAAAACTGGTCAAATCAAACTGAAAATTTCCCATGAAACCAATTGTCTTATTTTGTCACCAAAACTATATAAAATTATAATACCACGTGCCAAAACGTTGTGCACAATAACAAAGAAAAATTGAAAGTTCAACATAGAATCCACAAAAGGAAATCCGAAAATAAGAATGAAATCCACAAAAGAATTTCGAACCCAAGAATAATTCTTTTGTTTAGGTAGTCTTTCTTGTTTGTTTTTTTTTTTTCTGAATTTGGCAACTTATTCGATGCATTTGTTGTAAACTGCCCTTTTTGGCACAGTCATACTGAGAATGCCATCAATTTCGTTCAAAAAGCAGTGAATAACGTCAACAGAAGGACCAAATTTAGAAAATAGTTTTCAACATTCGAATACATGTACTTTCTTCGTTGTTGGCTAAGAGCCAGGTTTTAAGTTGTCCCCCTGCCCAAGCAAACGAAGTAACATTCATTTCCGATGCAGAGCATAAGTGTAGTAACCGAAGGTTGTTGCTTAAAATACACAAATAAGTAGTAATTAAATCGATTGCGAAATAAACGAGCAAAATGTATGTTGAAAAATGAATCAACAAAAAATCAGCGGAAGGTAAAGTGATAACTTAATTTTTTATACATTCGGTATTCGGTATGTATAAATTTTAGGTACAGATACAGATTTTTCGTGTCACATGACCACCCAAAAAGCGCGATTAAAAACGCTTCAAGATAGAAAAAAATGATGACGATGATTATTATTTTGCGAGTCAGCTTTTGTTTTAAGTCGGAAAAATCTATTAATATGTATTTAGAGAATATCGAGTTGAATGATGTATTTATAGAGAATATAGCGAGTTTGTCACTGCAGTAGGCATATCGATTTATTTGAAACTTACTCGTAGTACGGATCACTTTCTTACGTGTGAATTGGAGGGTATATGGATTATTCAAAATTGAATTTTTCATCAAACACATACCAACGGAGAATGAAAGGATTTGAGTACATACTGTTGCTTATGAAACTCCACATGTGAATTTTGGTGTCACGTTGAAATAATATGCTACAGGGATATCATGTAATAGTAGACCGGCGGTATTAGCGAAAAAATAAATTAATCCAACCACATGTTAACTAATTATTTAAATACCCATTTTGTTTAGCCTATATGTCAAGAATACCTACAGATTTGCAACTGCATAATGATCTTTTCAAATAAGCGTACGAAAGCTGGATCACAAATCCTACACAGTCTGTGATTTTCAAAAATAAAATAAACAAGAAACAGTTGAAATTCCATTAAAGTAGCCCATACACAAACAACGCAGTAAATCATCGTCAAAATTGCATGAATAAGAACTAGAATATAACTTGAATCAGCATTTATTTTACAGCAAACTTGTTAAAGTCTGGCAATAAATATTATTTTGAATGTCAAGTTGTCAACTTCACAATTTGTCCAAATGCATACGAGACAGTAAACGAAAAATCAATTCCCATTTGTACCAGAGCGCAATTGACGAATTTCGATCGAAATGGCGAATTGTGGATACAGTTTCACGGTTATACAACTAGTTCATTTAGAAATGCAGGAAATTGTTCAGTCATGTATGGAACACCTAAAACGCAGTCTTAATTCTTCTTCTTCAGTGAAAATAAAGACTGTGAACAGAGTACTTTGATAGAATAACTACTTGCATGTGCAAATAATACTTTAAGGAAAAGCGAACGCCTTCAAATGTTGCTCTTTCTCTGATGGTATTAACTGATACTAAGTACTTCAAAGTTAGAACTGTGTGGAATCTATTGTAAATTTCCCACAAATCGATTATAAAAAATGGTTGCAGTTTTTCTTATTCTTTGATTCTTCGCACATATGTATGTAGTTTGGCTCACACATATCTTTGCATTTTAGTTCAAGGAACATAAATATCAATTATTTATTAGTGCAACTGGGTGATTGTAATTCCGTTTTATGTTTTAAAAATTGGTTGACCTTCTCTGTGGACTTGTACTCATGCGTCATTGCACATTTTTTCAATAAAACACAATGCCTGACCTATGAAATATAAATTCACTTAAAAAATCCATACAAAATTTCGCATGAACTTGGTGAGGAAGAGCTTCTTAGAAAATGTGCGATTCTGTTATATTAAGGTTTTGACACATGGAAATTACAAGTATAATTTGTAGAATCGACGACAATTGGGGGAAATTGCTATTTCCAAAACTGTAAGGTTATTCAATGCGGTTGTATATATGAAATTCCCTTTTCTCTCTCGACTATCTACATGCATAATTGTGAATTGAACTTGTAGTATCGACAAGATCTGTACTGTATTACCTATTATAAAAATGGGTATGATCAATATGTCGAGTACGAATAATAAGGCTACACTGTCAAATCGAACTGATGAAGCTAACAAAGTGTATAATTTTCTGATTGTGTTACTTAAAATGTGTACTCTCTTGAATGCACCATAAGTGTAATCAGACTAGCAATTGTCTTTAATGATAATAACATATTTTGACAGCGCTAAGCTTTCTGCAATACGTGAGAAAATAAGGTCATCTACTTGGCAGCATAGTAGATCACAACAGCGACGTAAGTAGCTTTTATCTTATTAGTTATTACATAATCGATGATACAACTTTGTCAAACGCGAGAGTGATGTCAATTTGACAGACCTCGTCGATCTCCTACCAGAAGAATATTTCATCGAAACTATGAAAACTTATCGCAGACAAAATACACATCTAAACCGACTGACTTGAACTAGTAACAATATTAAGAAAGCGCTACTGGTTGAATTATGACATGCTAATCATTAACATGAACAAAAACGTATAAAATAAGATGTCTGCAGTAGATCATTAATGAATATTAAATATTATTGGTGAAAATGTAAATAAGGTTTTTCAATCAATAAAATAATGACAGCTCATCGGAGTGTACCAATACGTATATGAAATGATCGATTTATTGACTCACAAATCATTAGCAGCACTGCCATTAGTGAAGTTGATAATCATGCAAGATATGTGTCATGTGCGTCATTACTAATTACTTTTGGATGCTTGGTAACAGCGTGTTTTTGTCAAAAACAAATCATAATGATAAATGCGTGTTGCATTATCCTAAATCCAGCCCAAGTGAAATTATGGAAATATTTTGCTCAGAATGTTATTATGTTGAAAACAGGATTTTTGAATGAGCGGAAAAAGTCTGAAATGTGCGTTCTTCTTGACGATTAAGTTGTTTGTACGTACATTCGCATTATGCAATGCAAACTACTCCATTTTTAAATTATACACGCAGAAAAAAATAACCGATATCATCTCCTTTTGAAAAGGTTTAAGTCGAAAATCGTATTGAATAAATCCAAAATGTCAACCATGGTAGATTTGATAGAATTGATTGATATCCAATGCTATCAGAACAAATGATAGGATTGCGTTTGCTTAAGCTAATGTCCAATACGGACGAAATACCAACTAAGTTCAGTCACACACTTCAAATGGACCAATAGTTATTTCGTTTCAACGCAAACAACTTTAGGAAGCTCGACTATAAACTAACACCAAGTAATGTTTAATTTATCTTAAAGGTTTTAGTTTTGGCAATAATTAATAAACCTTCTTGAAATTATAGAAAATCAAAATATCGTCAATGGGCCTTAGCAATAAACATTTTAACTCTCGACTTTAAATTTACGCAAGCTCACAATTGCGAAATTTGTATGGAAAATAAAGCCACTGTAAACTACTTAAATTTAGAGTCGAAACTAAAAATGTTTATTGCTAAGGCCCAATGAGATCATGCATATAAGCATAACTAATGTTCCAATCCTTACTGAAGTGAGTGTTCGCGCTACCATCAAAAGTGAACAACTAATACAATTAGAAATTTAGCCTCTTCTTGACATGTGTGCACCTTTGCTGTTTCATCGAGACTATAATTCACCGAACGCGGCACATGCAAGTGCAGTGCCTACTCTCTGTCCCTGAGTTAGAAAACGTGCGAATGCAACGGGTGGTACTTATTTATGCATATGTATATATTTCAAAGAAACAAACAGCTGTCCTTCAATAGATATATTTGTACTACTTTTCCCCAGCCGGATGACATTACATAAATCGCTCTTTGCACTTCACATTAGATCAGTTACACACTGTCAATTTCACTGACACAAATCGCATGTCTGGTCACAAAATGAACACATCAAATTATTTGCACAATCGAAACGAGTATTGAAATCCATCTGCCCCATTATTAATGTATGAATCATTGTTATGCAATCTCGCAACCAGAGGCACACAACAAATGCACCGAACGACTGCTGCATTTCATGTGTATATGAATTTCCGCAAAATTGCCAAGCTGATTGCATTCAATCAAGGTCACCCAAAGGCCTTCGCTAATAATTTATAGCAACTGCAGCACTGCTATGTGTAAATGTAAAAGGAGGACCCGTATACACCTAAGCAGGCAATAATAGTCACGAGCAGTGTGCCGAGTCACTCAATTACCCACTTTTATACTGAAACTAGCCATTAATTATTATTATCCCAGAGTATCTGTGTATTGTCGCGGCCCCACCGTTCTTGTGAATTTACCCCCCCCCCCCCCCCCAATACTGTTTGATATTATACAGAAATGCAAAAAAAAAGCTACCAATATTACACATCCTTCTAGCGACTACTATGAAACCAATGTCGTCCTAAAAAAAATACACTGACAGTAATATTAGTCATAGAAAAGTGGGTACTAAAAGCAATTTTTTCACTCTACAACATGCATGCATGTGTTTCATCCAATGTGCCCTCTTTATGCCACACTATTATTAGATGTACGATATTTTTTTTTTTTCATTTCTCCTTTACATGTATTTGCACTTGCAATTTGCGAATAGATGCACCCGCCACCCTCTCCCACCGGTGAGAGAGTCATCACAGACTGCAGTAGGTTCGAAACCGATTTTCAAATAAAAATAGAATATTTTTCACCAAACCAATTTCGCAATGCACTTTTTCGTATGTGTGTTTGTTTAAATTTAAATTGATATATATTGTTATTTCCTTTTTTGTTTTCTTATTTAAAGATGTGCGTGCGGATGACATAAAAATATCACACCGCAGCACTGCAAATCGGTTTATCGCTCTCAAGAGTTGCATAATTGCATTCGATATAGATATAGGGGAGGGTAACTAATCACAGTATCCCATGATGTAATGTCCTTCGGTTATACAATTTATATTCAAATTATGCTTCACTGTTTTATAAAAGGCTGCTTAAAACTATGTAACGGTTACCAATATTTCACACGTTTATTTTGTTTTAGACAGTAGGTATCCAGGAGGAATTAGGAATTAGTTTTTTTTTAATTTTTATTTAATCCTTTTGAGGAAAATAAAATAAATTATATCTCAAGAGCTGTTGTTGATCCAATGAATAAATTAGCACTGATGGTCGGCAACACTAGCTGTGATACAGTACATATGTTCGTGACTATAGAAGAGTAAATGTACAGAGAAGAAGAAAAAAAAAGAAAAAAACGAAATTACTCGTCTTCTAATTTATTTTCCTTGCTTGTGTGTTATTTTGCCCGATTTTGTATCTATTTTGTCAATGAAATAGAAACAAACGACAAACGAGCTCGTCGCACAGTTGTCGCGAAGAAAGGTGGAAATCAAAACACGAATCCGACACCAAGAAGATTAGGAACCGAAAAAAAAAAGAATAACACAGTTGAAATGGTATACACCGCGTTGCACTAGTCGAACAACGCGAATGACTAGCGCGCCGACCATTTGGACACGAACAGAACTGGCTATGCGAACTCTCATAATGGTTCTGGTTGTGTGAGTTGTATATATTACACCTTACACTGTTCGTTTCTCTCTTATGTGTGGTGTATGTTTTTTTTTTTTTGCTTTTCGGAATTTTTCACTCGAATTTCACTCCGATGAGCCATTTGTGCTTGGTTTCGTGCTCGCCAAATGACCATGAGGCTTATGGTAGTTGATGCGGGAAGCTTTCGCATTTGAAGGCTTTTAACTTAACACACATTTAGAAAGCAACTCATTTGGTATGAGAGAAAAAGCGTAATTGAGAAGAACCAGGGACAGTGGTGTCAGAAAGTACCTAGGTAATCATCTCGAATAGCGAAAAATGCAACGAAACACGATAATCATTTCGATTTGTCATTTCTGTGGATATTACACAATGAATGCGATTATGGCGAAAACGGATGACAGCATACTTTTGAGGAGATCAACAAATGGAAGACGCATCAAGTGAGTTGGGTTTTTCGCTGTGTAGACGACATAATTCGATACAGTTTTTGATAAATAAATTTTTCCTTTTCAATAGAGGGCAGCACAAGCAATTATTTTATATATGAGAGGACTGTTAAATCTGTGATTAATATTTTGAACGCAAAGAAGAGTCGATGCTCTTAACTCAATTAGGACTTCTTAGCAGCACTCATTTGAAAGGAAATTTGAGTATAATGCATACAAAGGGTCTTTCATTACCGACTTGACCTGTGTGTAAACACACATTGAAACCGATCACCGAACTGTCAATGTCAAAATGTCCAGTAAAACATTTTCATCATGGTCGTTTACAACTGAAATTCCGAGTCGATGGTCGCAACTTTAAGAGCCTTAACTCCAGTTTTCAATTATCAACGATGAACAAGTATTCTATTTCATGTGCTGGTGCGGTTTTCATGCCGGTGGCGTCATCGGGCCTTTTTTTTGACAATGAAAATGACCGCCACGTTACGGTAAATGGTATTCGCTACAGAGACATGTAATAATAATAATAATAATAATAATTTTTGGCGCAACAGGTCCGTAGGGACCCTAGGCCTAGCTTCTCGCAACCATTCGTTTTGTGTGAGTTTTTCATTTTTGGAACGAATGGAAGGGATCTACAAATTTATGCCGATTCCAAACGGCCGATTAAGAAGCTCTTTCATGACAGTTATACTCTCGGATGTTTGTCAGACGTTCGCGAGAGGTGGCGCAGTGACATGTAGGAACGTTAATTCTTTGAGCAATTGCATGAATTGGAGACGTCGTTCCAACAAGACGGTGCCACAAGCCACACAGGGGGTGCGACAATCGAGTTGATGAAGTGTCAGTTCGGTAAACGTGTTATCTCGAGAAAAGGACCCGTCTATTGGCCGTCGAGATCGTGTGATTTAACGCCTCTAATATTTTTTTTCACATGCCTACATTTAATCATTCTCTATGCTAACAAACCTGCGACTTAAGAGGAGCTCAGATTAAATATTGAACAAGAAAAAGCGGCTGTATCGGTCGAATTGTGCGGGGCCGAGTCATTGAAAATTGTGTTCAACGTATAGACCGCTGCATACGTTCCCGTGGTGGACATATGAACGAGATCGAATTCCATTCATAAATGTTTTGATAGTAGTTTAAGCCAATACATTTTTTTTTGGAGATATCTCAAGTAGATTGCATTTAATTTTAAAAAGAAGTTGTCCCTAATGAAAAACCTTTTGTCTCTATAAAATAATCTTCTTTTTCTACTCTATAAAAATCAATGCAGTTTGTCCGTCTATTTGTTTGTCCTTTATAATTTTGCGAATCTTTATCGGAGTTCATAGCAATACAGACATACGCATGCAAAGGTTTCGGACTAGGAGGCGTGGTGTCTGCCATAAAACAAAGTTATTTAAATTTATGCTCTGCCTATATCAGCTTGGAATACTAAATCTGAATAACATATATTTTCTATTCAACGCATTTTGCGAAATAGAAATGACATTCTTGCCGTAAGAAATGCCCCCGATCAAATCAGAACTACACCCAGTACCGTCGAGAAGTATTGAAAGGAATAGGAGAGCCAACTACTTTTAGCGTTTCCCTTAAAAAACTGCTAACTGCATAATTTCTAGTAATATTTGACCTGCATACAACAATCTACAACACCAGATAACCTCATTGTCGCCTATTCTATGGTGCACATCTTACGCATACTTGCCCTGTACTATACAGTCAGTATTCGGGAGGATAGACTAGGGCATGGCTAGATTACTACCATTACCATATAGCGCGGTTCCAGTGCCAGTCCATTTATGGGCCAGTTTTGGAAATATTAGCTAAGATATGCTATTGTTTTTGAAGGTGTCGATGTTTCATAGGTTCTCTCAATTATCAAATGTCTGTCAGTCGCAACGTTAAGTTGGTTGCTAATATGGTTGCTTGAGTACGAAGCATGCTTTAAGGTGTGCAATGATGGTAAAACACGCAGCAGATCGTTGCGCTGTTTCTATTCAATGCTTACGGCCCTTTTGCAGAAGTAGAAGGCCACTATTAGTGTATAGCGTATGCAATTGTTTACTTATTCATTCATTAATTAATTTATTTATTTATTTATTTGTTCGCCTGTTCTGGAACGTACAACTTTAAATGTAGTTGTAAAACAAATACTCCAATAAAGAACCTTGCCCTTAAAGAAGTTGAAAAATACCAACGAAATGTATGGTGGAAAATAATTAAATATTTGTTTTTAATTAAACTTGGTCAACAAAATAATCTTTTTGAAGACAACTTTTGTTAGAAAGAACAGGTAGGCCACTGTTAAAGCAATGAAGCTACCAGGAATAAAATAAAAGTTCGGACCGCAGGCAGCCCTTTAGGCGATTAGCCGCAATCTATCAATTATTGAAATAACAATAAAGTCGGCATACTAAAACCACTTCCATACCAATTTTTTTATCACTTTTTAGATGGCCGAAAATTAGCTACTTTCTATAGGCACTTATTTTTGCATGATAAAAACAGTACTCGCCGACAGCTCGGGGACAAAGCGACAACGATATTCGTGACAAGAGTAAGATTCATTGGATTTGTTAGTTGCATAAAGCAATCCTCGATGAATCAATTGATCACACCGAGACGTACTCCTGAAATCATTGCACGGAAGTGAACAAAACCTCTACCACCATTGCAGAACTCACAGGGCAACACTTTGCTTACTATGTACCTTAATAAATCTAAACATAACATTAAAACTCTTTGTCCAACGTTGCGTCAAGCTATAAATATGAAACATCTAATTCAACGCGTGATTGATTTTTCCATCGAAAACAATAAAAACAACCTTCAGCCACTGTGTCGTATACGTACTATTTTTTCACCCCACTATTTTAAATTATTGCGAAAAGTTTTGATTGACGCATTTCATCACTGTATGTCATCTTGAAAGTAATTAATTTTGAACTTAATATTCACAAAGTAAATATTGCATTAACATTCATAATGATATGTGTCGACAAGTTCATTTACAACCCCCCCCAAACGCTTGTGTACATGCACCAGTCTCCATATCGTTGGTTTCTTTTTTCTTGCATTCACCTTATGAACTCCGCGAAAGAGAAAAGGTCACAGTTTCATGTATTTTTACACAATCGAAATGCAACAATAAAACAACACGAAGAAGGAAAGAAACAAACCCAATTTTCTTGGCAACGTTTCATGTCAACGTGTTCGCTTAACTGCGCTACGACCTACATACTGATACATTATGTGTATACACTGTACAATGACTATAGATGTAAAATGCATTTTTTTTTTGTTCCCTCTATTTGAATGTGCATACATACGAAGGCGGTGGATTGAGACAATTACTTTTCAAAAATTTAAATATTCACATAGTACTTGGGGCACCTGAATATAAGATGGTAGGTAATTACGTGTGCTTATCGGGGTAGTAGTAGTAGCACAGAAATATGACGCCGATTGAGTAGGGGCGGATACTTCGGAAGATTCCAAACGCGATGCCAACAACTTCAGCTATAATTTCTTTGAGCGACATCAAGAGCGTTCAATGTTCGAAACAGAGTCGAATGACGTAAATTCTATGGCGCAATATGCTTAGGAGGATTTTCTACTGGTCTCCAAAAAAATGACTTCTAAAATATGTATGTCTATTGTCTAGTTATGTAAGTTCGATTCGATACGTAAAATTATACAAATAAATTTGTTTCTGACAGGTTTCTACTGTCTACATTGTGGCAATCTTTCGATGCGGTCTAATATAATCTACGTACGAGTAACAGTGAAAATAAATCTATTTTTGTGCCGAAAAGGTTACTACTAAAGACCAAATACATATACATACAGTTAGGTTCTGTAGAGTTGATTGCCATTTTCATTTTACAGTTTTTTCTATCTGTTATGAAATCTGCCGTCGAAAACATGCATCCATTTAAATTGAATATCATTTTTGGATCGTTTTACATAAAATTAGTGCATGGTGTGGTTGTGTCCAAAAATGAATAGCAAAGTTGTACAGCTAAGCTCCTTTAATTCCTAGAGTAACATGAGTGTACTCTGTTTAACATAAACTAAGATTTAAAAATTTTGGCCGTTGAACCAGAACCAAAGGATAAAACTGCTTTGTCACTAGCAATCCAAAAATGACTAGTATCTCATTGCTGTCAATTTTAGGAAATAGTTGGGAAAATAGGTAAAGAAATTACAGAAGACTTGGTTTTAAGTGTCTGTGTTCCTCCAACCATTTTGAACAACTCAAGAATCTCTGATCTCATTTAATTTGAATGATCTAAAGGCAACACCTTGTGTACACCTAATGGTCCACTGAGTCATACCCGAGTTTTGTTAACCTCTGTTCCAAGCTGATTAGTCAATTGGTAACAAAAATTGTCATCGACCTTAAGGTTTCCCAGAACTCTACCACAGATGTTTCAAAATTGCTGAAGGCCTTCTTAAATGTCAACAAAAATCAGCATGAGTGTATCCCGTAACTGTTAGTGTTTCCTCCACAATACTAACGATAGTATGGAGTGATTTGCGCCTTCAAATACTCAGCCCATGGTACCAACAACTTATCATTTTCTTTTAAGAGCACCACGGCTTTCGGGATCACCTTAATTAGATGAATCTACCCGACTTTCCAGATACTGCCGCCTGAAGGAGACGAATAACCTGAACATTGTAGTATGCGAAGGAAGAAAGGAAGATCTTCTTCATGCAGCGATTGGGAGCAGATGAAGTATGTAAGTCCTTTGCGAAAACCAGCGAACTTCCAAAAACGTCGACTGACCGTGAAGTCAACAATTTGGCTGGACATTCGTATTCGTTCTTAGCGGGTTCTTAGAAAAGGAGGTACACCTCAGAAAGGACTTAGCATCCACTTTATATGGAACTGGATTATTACGATATTGGCTCATACTTTTCTCGATCAATCCCAATCTAGAATATTAAGTTCTGTTCAAGGGTATGCAAACATGAGTCACTCGGACAGTGACGAATGGAAATTTTTTCCAACTTTAAGTACAATCCAATTAATAAGAAATTTACTACGCATCCATGCTATAATATCACACCATAATGCAATAAAATAAAATTGCAATGATACCCTCAAGTTTGTTATGCAAGTCCAAGCATCACTCTGCCAAATAAGAACCACCCAAATAGAAATAGAAAGCAACAAGAAAAAAGTATGCACGTGTACCACACACATACTCGTACATAAAAACATCCACACGACATATCCATTGCATTTTTCAAATTGCACATTTATCACGAAAGACATATACAACGACAACGAACATCGTAAATCTAAACTGCGATTGATTTATTATCATTAACCATAGAAATAGAAAACAAAGGAACCTCTCGTGTCATCCAAATGATAATTGGCGGTCATTTGGGGGCCAATCGGCAAACAGACAAACTGCATCCGCAGCAGCAGCCCCACCAACAGCAAACACTTAAAGGAACAGCGGTGACAAAGATATAAAATAGAAAATTCCAAAAATAAACAACATCAAGTATTTAACCGAATTAATGCCAAAATTACGTCGCCAATTTGATTGCTAGCCAATTATTTGAGAAAATGTATATTTAGATCACAGTACAAAGGTACTCGTACAAATCGACATTAAAATGTGTGAGAAATAAGGAGAACGATCTTGCACCACTTCTGTTGCGATGCTGTAGTTATCTTTATTCGGAAATCAAAACTCTACACAGATGCGGATTGTTAAAATGTATTCTGCTGGGGCAATTAACTGCAGCTCTAATTACTTATATGCCGCAACAGCAGCAACATTCATCCACAACACACAGATGCATCATGATCTGCCAATTAATTACGATTCTGCTGTATGCGATGAAATGCCTCCGAGTCTGACAGCATTAGATTGACCGAGTTTGTGTTGTTTTTCTTTTTCTTTTTTTTTTTTTTTTTCTAGTTGAAAGAATCTTTTTATTACTTTGCAACGGCATCGATTTTAAAACAGAAATTCGGAGGTGGTCTGATAAGCACTCATGATGGTTAATAACTTGTAAATTGGAACACATTTTCTCTTAATGAACAATATATGGAGCAAAACGTGGCTAGGTGTTTAGGTGATTTGAAACAGTTGCGCAAATAATGATGGCAACAGTTTTGATTCGTAAGTTGTGTGATTTCTCAAGGAAGAGGTCTCTTTGGTATAAAAAAATGTGACTATGGCGATTGTCGAGAAGTGACTACGGTATATATTTCATCAGGGGCCTTGGTACAAGGAAACCGTTCTACTAATAAATTCCATTTCGCTGCTGCGCCACCTCTAGCTAACGTCTGACTCGGCACAAAATCGTAGATCCCTTCCGATCATCCCAAAACTGAAAAACTCGCACAAAACTATTGCCTATGAGAATCTACATAGACCTAATGTCTCTAAGGAGCGGTTTGGCGAACTATTTATTTATTTATTGTTGTAGAAGATGTAGCCAATTGATTTTAAGTCGAAACCCACGACTTCTGATGAATAAGAAAGCATTCGTTGACAATACCTTTTCTAGCGATTTCTGAACGTCGGTCTGGAAAAAAAATAATTCAACCGCGTCACATATTTCTAAAAGACGAACCGTGATAGGTGCTATGAAATTCGGTCCTCAATTCAAGGGACCTCTGCAGGAAGATGTGAAGTGCAGATGGCAACATGAAAGGCGCTATCTTCAAAACATTTAAGTAAATAATATCTGCTTTGGATTAAGCGAAACTCAGGACGGACCAGAGAGATACATAATATATTTTCGATTTAAGGACTGTAAACAATTTCTTTTACTTTTGTTGATTTATAATCCAATAAGTCAATCTTGGTTTTGGACTGTGCAATCAGCTTCCAACTACAAATTTCAGCCTTCTCATTTACTTATTTTACAAAGACTTATTATCCCCTTCAGTTATCGTATTTCTCCTCGAGGTTATTGACAGACATCATGATTAACGTAAAAAAGGAGGCCATTAACATAATACAGCTTTAGAATGCTGGGGATATCAATCTAATTTAGGTAAACACACTTGATGCACACCCACGCAATACGCCTCCCGTTTTATCGAAATCAGTGAATGGACCTGAACATCCATCATAGTTAAGCAAGATTTAGCATTAAATTCAGACAATAATAATCCTAGACGAGTGGGCTTAAGTTGCATCTTCAGATTTCTGATAATAATATCACACTAATTGCTATTCATACAAAATATAAATTGGGTGGGTTTCACGAGGCATCCTATGTCCTCTGAGAATAATCTCACAGTAATTACCAACCAAATAAAAATTGCTTGTGTTGCCTACACATCATTAAAAAAAATTAAAACAAGACGAACACAAACAAATACTAAACTACTCGTGGAATGTTTCCCTCCTACGGTCGAATTTGAAATATATTCTTATTGAGCATCCGCTGAAGTTGGTACAATCTTATGTTTCTATATCTAAAATTTCTCATTTGCTTAGGATAGTTTAAATCTAAATATCACCACATTCGATTTTTAAAATATGCGTAACTCTTAATCTTTCAAATGAGATTATTGCTCAACTCCCTCCAGATCCAAATGTTAATGTTAAATGTACTTAAAAATCAACAACAACAAAAATAATGAAAGTGTAAATATTTTCCTTTTTCCTTAATCGCAGAATAATTTGAAAATTTCCTTAAAACAATTTTTTTAACTTCGTTTTATTTTTTGGTGTAAACCTTTGCCGAATTTTTGCGAATTATTTTTCTTATTTCACAGCTAAAGCTAAAATCAGAACAAAGCAATTTAAAGTGGAAACAAAAAGAAAGAAACAAAAAAAAAAACTCAATTAAAATACACACCTAGATGATTGATTTCCCTTGAATTTTGTTTCTCTTTCATCGCAAAAATGTATAAAGCAAAAGGTAATACAATTATTCATAGATATAAGCAATTATTTTTCTATTCAACAAACTTACCCGAGAAGAAGAGCTTTTCGCTTTTGCTACATCTCTGTACGGCAGCTTGAGTGTGGCCATGATGATTTGTGTGCAAATGCAACTGAGATACCACCAGCTGTGTTCACTAGAAAAATGCAAAGTGAGCACAGGGTGTATCCCGGTAGTAGATGCACTGGTTTTGATGTTGTCGTGCTGCGGTTGTTGCAATGGGTTGTGTTCTTCGAATAGAGATGAGTGGAGCTTTTTTTTGTCATAGTTTGTTGGAATGTTATTAGCGTGGAATTGAACCGATTGTTGGAAAGTCTTTGATTACACTGTCGCTTGAATGTTTTCGTGCGGTTTTATTTAAAACTGATTTAAATTTTTTGCGGGTACTTAAAGTTTTTACTTAGCATAATATTATGTGCACTAAACATAAAGTGAGTACGTATTGTAATTTTGACCCAAGGAATTATTATTTCAATCATTTTTTTTAATCGCTTTCAATAGTCACATTTATATGGTAAACTACATCACTGTGCATTCGTAAAATTTAAACTGTACGTGTAAACTTTAAACAATTATTAGTGACAATTTCCGTAAATGTACATTCGAAGTTCGATTAGAATGGAAAATAAAAATCAGTGCTATCGAAATGAGCAAACGATACCAAAAATATGTATATTATCCCATGGCTGGATAAAAAGAAAACGTTCAATTGAAATCAATTTATTTTTAAGACAACTAGAGTGGAAGATGTTAGCTATAATTAATAGCATAATAAAACAAATAGAGAACTTGAATATAGTGGTTACAGTCTATGAGTAGGCTAATAGGCTTTTCACACCGAGCCGAAAATCGTGTTTTCGTCGAAAACTCGTCGATGCATTCACACCGGCCACCAACTAGTTTTCGTTTGACGTTTCAATCAGCTGTGAGACACTAGTTGTTAAACTTCGGTGCAAACTTTTGTGGCTACAAATTTTGATCGCATTAATTAATTAACAGCATGAATTTATTGCATTTCAAAATAATATTAGCCCATCAAATAATTGTGGAAAATGATTTTAAGTTGTGAGTTGTGACATTTGTTCGGAAAGCCATTTTGCTGAATTTGCTGAATATTGCAAAAGGTGTGTTTGTTTCACAAACCCAACGATTGGAAGTCGTTTTCGTGGAAAACGACTTTAAACGATTCGTTTTGCAAACTAAAATATGTACCTATGGGGAAACTTCTGTTTTCGTAGAAGCTTTCAAGTGTTTTCGTGAAAACCCGGTTTTCGGCTCGGTGCGAAAAGGCTATAAGATTAAGAAAATTTTCAGAACAGTTTAAATTTTACATACAATGTCGAACTTTAGCTTAAATATAAGAATAGTTACTTGTTATTGGCTCACACAGCACAAGTTTTATGATTTATTCATTCTTGGTTCCAATGACAGAAAATATATCGATGGGTTTATAACTATCACATTTTCAACATTTTAAACAATTAAGTTTTAATTATTGCTTGCACTTCATACACTATACATACATTGTAGTAATTCGCTGCTGTAAAAGCAGGTTCATTGTTTGCATATCCGCAATTCGTTTCTCATCTGAATGATGCTTTAGTACCTAATTGTCAATCTGGTAGACGGCCATAAGCCAAACCTTAAAGGACTTAGTTAACATTGTTTGTAAATACAACCAAAACATTATAAAATTATATTAAATGTTAATAAAGTCGCTATACTACTACTACTACTAGTACCTAATTTGATGCGCTGACAAATAACAGGCCGTGTGGGTGACTATTTATTCCCAATTAGGCAGTCAGAACGTGTTTCCAAAAAAAACTATTTGTGAAAAATAGACGGATTTTGCGGCTGTGGCAATGAGGGTGCATGCAACTCTTGCAAAAACCTACTTTGCTGTGTCTTCCTATCTACCCAAGTTGCTGAGGTCCTTACCTTAACAATATGAATACATTTATTTCACAACAAGTAACAGACACTTTCACGCTGAGTTGATGTGTCTCAGAATATTGCTTTCATTTATGAATTGAATAATTTGGCTTTGTACTTGCTAACTGGTTGTTTCACTTATCAAACACAAAATAAAAATCTTAAGAGCAGATTCTGAATGCGTCAACAGATGAGTGTAAATACACACTTATACATTTAAAATTGCTTGTGAAATCACTAGCAAAAACAGACTTGGAATTGCAATTTGTGGGTGAAGGTACCTATACGGTTTACAATAAGATCCAGTCATTTCGATTAAGCAGGATCTTCCTACACTAAATTTGTCTGCGCCTAATCTGCAGAGTGCAACGAAGGTTGGGGAAATCAATGGTAACAGTGGACTGTTTTAAATTGGAACCAAGAATGTGTACATTTAAATCACAACAACAATAACCATTCACTTGAAAAGGTAAAAGTTTTCATTTCGCTATCAAAACATATGTTCTTCCTACACGAGCACGTACATTATCCCGGATTTTAAGAACTTACCAACACACTTTATAGATATTATATTAGATTAGATATTAGCACTGCACAGAAAATGATGAAAAAAACTTTTATTTTTTATTTTGCATTTGTTAAAACTTTTTTCTTCACGTCAATACTTTTTGGTGTATAAAGTTCTGTTTTATTTGAAATCTTTACCCGGAAGTGAGAAACTATTGTGCAGGTATAATATAGTGCAATTGAATAGTGCGACGTTAGCGATGATAGCCGATGATAACCGGGGAGAGCAACGAGCAGCTTTGTAATAAATCAACTTTGGCTGGTCGGCCTTCTGTACACCGGATCTGAGGCGGAGAAGAGACTACCATCAACCGATGTACCTGCAATGATTCTATGTTTTTTTTTTCGGTATCAATTACTTTTGTGCAATTGATTTCCATCCAGTAGCACAGGTACTCTCTCTCCAAACTCAAAGCGAACCAAACAAGCGAGCAAGCGAGTTCGAGATAGCCGAAGTAAGAGCGAGATAACTCAATAGCCAGCGATAGAGAGCAAAACCACCTACGCAATAAAAATTCTTTTTCTTATTGAAAAAAAAAAAAAAAAGTATCTTTCACTTGTTTTGCGACTCGAACCACCGTCGAACACTAGCTAGCTGAGTTCCTAGAACGAAAATATGAAAGCTTTCAGCAAAATTGGAGATATGCATATATGACATATATTCACACGGACAGAATCCGAGTCTTTTATATTTTTGCTAAAAGCTCGCTCAGCTATGGAGGTGGAGATGTTTCCACACACACTCTCGATGGAATGTATCTTTTACCTATATAAAACAAATTTTACTCTCACTTTACCATAGAGTGACAGTGGCAGTGGAGTGAGCCCGAGCATGCTACTGCTGGAGTTGGTCTAACTTTTAAACTTTTGCTTTTCAAATCACCCATTGGTGTTAGATACAGGCGCACACAAATCCAAAACCAAACTCTCTAATATTCAGCTCTGTGTGTGTGCCACGTACCCTATCGAGATCGACCAACCCAGCACCAGCAGCCATCATCATCTCATCACCATCGCTCAGCGTCAGCTGTGTGTGTTGCGCTCTTCAAACCTAATAGTATGTTTCGCTCGCCTCCAGATACCGGGACGGGAGGGATAAGTAAAAGTACGAAGTACCCAAGTTACACATACCTACATTACGATATAAAATTAAATTCTGAAAGTAAAGCGTTTTATTGATTTTAGATGTAGCGTAGCCTCACTTACCTACCACCACACATTAAGAACGGAATTTTCAAGTTCAAGTTGAATGATAGTGCGCATGAGTTCGTCCGATGAAGCACTCTGTTATTGTTGTTGCTGGTGTTGTTTTTGTTATTATTTCAGTTCGTGAAGCAACTGCGCCCTCTATTTGAAGCTGAAGTCGAGCGAGATGCGTATAATAGAAATTGAATTTTTCCGACTAGAAATGGGCACTCAACCGCCCACACCCATCTACTTCCGTTGATGCAGCGCCCGAGGCACGCGTCATGTTTTATGGTATACACATTGCAATCAGACGCATACACACTCATGCCGCACTCATTGACGTAGGTGGTGGCTGGGTTGAAGGGTAAAGGTTGCAACTGACGTTGGTTCCTGATGAAGTTGTTTTTATGCCATTTAACCTGAAAATAGATGTACAAACATAATTCTTGAATAAGTTTTGTGTTGCTAAATCGAAATAATGTGTGTAGGTGTTTTTTTTTTTTTTTTAAGAAAAGAATCGTTGAAAGGGTGGGTTACTTGGAGTAGGTATAGGTACCTACCTACATAATTAAAATGGAAAGATCAGATAATTCCCAATTATAATTGCAAATCCCTTTCAATGGTATCTTCATTCTACATATAATAAGCAAATTGATTTTTCATTATGAAAGCCCACTAATTTTACTAACACCAACGCCTTGCAGGACTTAAAAAAAAGCCTAATCAAAGTTAATCCGACAGCCTATAGCAAAGAAGTACAATTACATAATATTAAATTTACAGATTTACCAGTTTTCCCTCCAAATTTTCGTGGTGTTAAAAACCAAATAAAACTGTTTGGTTTACATCAATTTAGTAACTGGTTGATAACAACTAATAAAATGTGTTTTTTAACAGTATGCGTTTAATACTAGTTTTTTTCTTGAACGGCGACTTTTTAAAATTTTTTTTAATCTTAACCGATCATCCCTCCGATTCTATTCTTTTTTTTTCTGTTCGCAATTTCTAAATTCGTCTATTCAATTGATTTTGAAAAGGATTTAAACTTTTCGACGTCTTGATCTTTTAACTAAGTCATGGACATACGTTAAGAAATATATTGAGCCACTGGATTAGCCACGTAATTTTGACGCGTGTCGAAATTACCTTCACCCTAAGGAGTTTATCTTAAAAGGCACTACATAAGGTCTTGAATCGGGACAAAGACTTATGGGTTAATTTGACTATGAGCATATGTCAGCAAGAACATCAGCCCTTGCTTGTATTGCTTGTATTAAAGCTAGAACCTTGCTTCTCGAGGATAAACTAGAAACACCTAAAATTCAAAATAAGCAAAAAGAAGAAGAAAAAAAAAATTTACTAGAGCTCAAAAATTAAATTAATTAATAAATATGAATCACTTTAAAAAGTCAATAAATAAATAAATAGATAAAATAATATATAAGAAATAAATAAATAAATAAGTGAAATAATAAATTAATAAATAACTAAACAACAAATAGGTATCAAGGAACAAATAATAAATTATATATATATAATATTATAAGAAATTTAACAATGATTGAACGCTTAAGGAGTCAATAAAGAACATCTTAAAGAAACAAATAATAAGAATCTTATGCAACAAGAAACATTTAAAGATTTGTAGAGACAAGTGAGAAAAATGAATAGATTAAGTATTTAATTGGTTAACGAGGGGATTGCTGATTGTTGGCAAAACTGCATCTTGTGAGAAATGTGCCTTTAAGCTTTTGGATTCTATGAGCAATCAACGTTCGCCTTTTCATGCACCTCTAAAGTTGAATGTCTCCATGCTAAATTAGGTATCATTTTCAATATTTTATCTTGTGTTACTTGAAACTTCTTAATATTGCGGCCAGCAGAATCGCCCTATACTTGGCAACCGTACAATAGGATTGCCTGAAAAGTCGTTTTTTTAAATAATATTTTTTTTTGAGTCACAAGTAATTGCATCATGTGTTTGCATCAGGTGTTTGCGTATTACGCTGCAAGAAAAGACGGGACTTATAACTTTTACTCAGTTATCTTACTTATAGCCAATATCAACACGTTGGAAATCAATCCGAAAATGTTTGATCTTCATGTGTTTCCTTTTTATATTTTCGGTAGCTCGAGTCCTGCAGTAAGTTGACCTCAAAGTGAGAATAATTAAATTTAGGTGCCGTGAACGAAGCCCATATGAATTAACGCCATAATGGCGTAAATTCACTTTCAAATGCGAATTAACGCCATAATCCACTTATGGCCTTAATTCACTTTCAAACGAGAACTACAGCCATCACTTAAATGTGAACTAACGCCATACCTATTAATATTTATTTTTGAGACAATAGTAATTTGCGCAAATTATGAAATGTGTATGGGGGGGCATGCTGCCCCCCTGCAACCCCCCTGCTTGGGTTTACTGTTGGATTACGGGGTGGGTGCGAGGTTTTCTACTTATGTTTTTTGTTGAATTTTCAAATTGAGATTTTTAGACTTCGAGATTTTTGTCATTCGAGACTACGTCATGATACCCATTTGCTTCGGCTTTATTTCACAATGGCCACTTTCTAAAACGAACTAAAACCATATGACTTTAGTTCTCATTTAAAAGTGAAATAAGGCCCCAAGTGAATTATGGCGTTAATTCGCATTTGAAAATGAATTAGCACCATTATGGCGTTAGTTCATATGGCTTTAATTCATGGCACCTAAATTTAGTGGTACAACTCTTTCACATGCAGCATTTTTCCCGTGTCTCTCGAGTAATTTTATTTTTTAGGTCTTTTAGATACAGTTTTAAGAAAAGTGAGTTTTTCATTAAGGGAAAGCTGTTATTTCTTCTAGAAAATGTATAACTAAAAATACATTTTCCGACAATTAAAAATCATTTAAATTATATGACAAAGAGTCAAGTACGAATACCGGAAATACGCATCAGGCACAACTTCTTATACTAAGGTAATGTATCATGTATGTGTACTTTAGACAACATCACTTCAGCCAGATGGATCCGAAAACCAAGTAAATAAGAATTAGTATAAGTTGTACATGTATTTCTACATCCAGAAGACTACAGTTGCTATAAATTAAAAATCAAACACAGGCTCAAATCAGCCAGTTCATAAAATCTGATTTCAGATGCACATTGCACCACAAAAAGAGATCAAGTTGCAAATTGTTCATCTTGATTATTTTTATTACATAAGACGTTGTTAGATTAACCTGTTTCGCAAGCTGCATGTACCTGCCTCAAGAAACGAATGCATCTTTGCGAAATGCTAGGACTTCCCCTTCGTTAGATTCGTGTTTGTGGATATGTGAGCGTTTGATTACGAAACAGGCATCACAATCACAAACACTACAACCAGATTTATAGAAATATACTTGAATATATAACAAACTGGTTTGTGATGTCGCAAAAAACAAAGTAGATACAGAAGAAATTGTCAAACATTATGGAAGCAGTACAACTGGGTTGTATGAACTTGCTCGTGGATGCTGTTTGTTTTTAAACCATGATTGCAAACATAATCAAAGGGGTAGGCAGTTAAAAGTTACTTACGTATAATTAGGCATGAACTTTTAGGGTTATCTTTTGAATGAGGTGCTTACATGTAGATAATAGAGAAGGAATTCCGATTATGTACTTTTTATATAGGTCTGTTCGTTACTTACTAGAAACAAGCATTGTTCTCGTGATGAAGCATATTTTTGGTTTTAACACAAAATCTTGACTGCTGGAAAGTGGTAAATATTGGCCCAGTGGCTGAATGCTTAGAGTGTTGGACTACTTAGCGCTGGCTCTCGTGTTTAATCCCCGAAAAAAAAGCACAAATTACTTCATACGATTTTTTCACCGAGCCACCTCCCGCGAACGTCTGACAAACGTCCAGGATAAAAATGGTACACTCAGAAAAAAAATTTGTTGAGCGAAGAATTTTGAGATTTAAAAAAAATTGTTATAGTAAAAAGTTCTTACTTTAACAATAATTTCTTATAAAAATAACTAGTTTTTAAGTTTTCAAGAATCAAATATTCAGATTAAGAATAATATGCTTTCCGTAACTATTTTCTACTTTCTTTTTTTGAAATCGAAAATTTTGATATTTGGGTTAATTTTAACCAACGAAAATTGTTGTCATTACAATTATTTTTTTTCTAAGTGTAAGTCCCTTCCTATCAAAAATTAAAACTTTTTGAACTTAGTAAAAGGAATTGTTGTGAGAAACTAGAGCGCTAGCGTACTTTCACTACCCTGTAGCGCCTTCTATTTATTTTTGTATATGGATCACCGGTTACAGTATTGACGACATAAAAGTAGCCACATCGTGTGTAGGCATCGTTACCAATTTGAAGCACCCTGCTTCTGGACACAGATAATATCAATCAGTTCATCAGTTCTGATCTTCTTCTCTGACTCTCAAAGATCATCCGTTGTATTCTACATGTTTCTATTTCCTCTAAGCCAATACTCGCCCCTTAGAAGAACAACCCCATCAATTTATTCACAAAACGAAAAATCGCGTCCGCTGTGTTAAATAACTTCTCCTATTTGAACAAAGGCAAGCCAGCAGCCACTGAAAGCCAGCTGGTTGTAAAAAAGAAAAAAAAAACGCTCAAAAGAAATTGAATAAAAGCAGCAAGAGAGCACAAAAACCAGAAACACGTTCTGTTTCAATTTTGCCCAGCACCAGCAGAGACGCGAGGTCTTTTTCTTCACCTTGAACTTGAAACAACTTACCTACATAGTCGGTGAGTTTTTCGCGTTATTTTTTTTTTCTTCTCCTCGTTCGTTTTCACTTTTTATCCGTTTTGTTTGATCGTATCTTAGATATTGCTTATGTTTATGTTGTTGCTCTTACCTTATGCAGTTCAAGTCATTTTTGCGAATTGCGGTTTATGTAGTTGTAGCTTCTATTGAATACTGATATACATATACAGAGTTTGAAAGCAGGGGTAATTACAAACACCACTGTGAAAATTCTTTATAATGGTGCAAAAATTAGGAAAAAACGAGTTGTCAGAATAGGTTTTCTTTTTTGTTTTCAATTACATAGGCACATAATTTTCATATTAGTTTAATCGGAAATATGAAAATTGGACGGCGATGTGTTGCTTTGCTAAAGTTGAATTAAAATTAGTGTCAGTTTGTGTTTTTGCAAGCTTTATCCGAAAATTGCGTCTGGCGAATTCGCTTTCAAGTAGGTCTACCGACTTTCGTTGGTATACTTGATGGTTTTCAAATTTCGAAATTAAACTTGTGCGGATGGACTTTTTCTGTCATTTGAAATGTCATAAATATAAAACAAGGTTTTCGCTGCCATTTTTTTTTATTATTCACAACTTAAGAAAATCCATTAACTATAATGGCCGCTGAAAGATTTGTTATTTCCCATTCGAGGGACGAGGACGTCAATTATGCAGAAAAGTTGAAGCGATTGCAAAATGTACGAAAGACATCGCACTTGTTTTCTTATATAACATATTATAAATATTCAAAACCAAATAGTTATAAGAACCACTTTCAATGCCTTAAACACAACTTTTTGTTGTTTTTTTTTCGTGAAGATTGTCCAGTGATGCAGTGCTGCGTGCGGCCTTTCAGAGTGTTGGCTTTTACAAAAAATATAGGATTAAGGAGCGCGGCACCTCTCATATAACAAATGCACTTCCTTAAGGCGCTAATATTTTTACAAAAAAATAAAACCTTGCCAGCTATATCGCCTCAGTGGCGGATGGTCTTCTATTGCCTTAACGGATGCCATTACGTTGCAGTGCGTAACTTACGAGACTGTGGTCGGTTTGCTGATAATACTCATAGCCATATAAGTTCCACTTACAATCTTATGTGACAGTTTATAACCTTAAAAAAGTAGCTCATAAGGTATTTAAGTCGAACTTAAATCGCTATTAGTATTCGGCCCAAGCGAGGTATCCGTCGGAACGGAAAATTCTCCGATTTACGTTGTAGTGCGATGAAGTGCATTTTCTTGTTTAATTTTTGACAGCTAGGCTCCGATATCCTCCGAGAGAAATTGGTTGCGGAATTTGTTTACGATATCCTCCGAGTACAATGAGTCGCGGAATTTATTCACGATTTGCGGTAAAGTGTTAAATAAATTAATAATAAACAATATAGCAACGAATTTGTTTGTATTTATTGACTAAATTTGTGTTTCCAGTGCAAAATCTAGCGAAAAACCAAGCACCAAACAATACGAGGATGTGAAGTCAATGCGTCATCGCATTTCAATTATATTTTCCGAAAACGGATACCTCGAATGCGATTTGCTGTTCCGACAGAGTATGCGCTGCGGAGAATTTTCCGTTCCGACGGATACCTCGCTAGGCCGATTATCAGCAAACGGTCATGAGAGCCATAAACAAAGCGAAACCGCAGAAGTTTAAACACATATCATTCGGATGCTGTTGGTGGTACTTAAGTAGCATTGCATTATCGCAAGCATGACTTAAAGGTGGTAAAGCTGACTGTTGCGGAAGTTGCAGTTACATGGTAAGCTACCTATTACGAAAATACAGAACCCCTCCGAGTCGCATTGAAGTGTGCTTATTCGAAAGCCTAGAGCTAGACGATCTATCTAATTAAGTTTTAGCAGACTTAAAATAAATTCAACAACAGATCCCATTAGTTTAATAATTCTCAAACACAAACTGTAGAAATGAGAATTCCTTGTCGCATTGCTAGGCCGACCAGAAGAGACCGTGCAAGGAGCATCAGAATCAGAAGTTCAACCTTCTTCAACGATTCGATTCAAGGGTTCACCTTTGGTTACCCGGTACCCGGTGTCTCATTTCATGCAATCGATAGCATGCAATGAGCTGAGTAATACATTGCATGAAATTATTTTTTTCACGAAATTTGTGGTCTCCACACGAAATATTGCACGTGGAGACACCGGGTAAAGTAAAAAGCGGGTACAACTCGGATCTTAAGAGTTTGCTTTGGAATTATTGCGATCATTTATGCGGCATCAAGGTATAGGATCAAGTAACTCATCGTCACATCCCGCACAATTCCCCAACCCATAGAATCTGTTGCTCCTGTGTTAATATGTTAACGTTCATTTAAGTAGTTGAGTGAACGGTGCCACCGAATAGTTTTTGAAAAAAAAGTCCTCCCGAATGTTTCCACCATAGAATAATGGGCGTTATTTCAATGCATTGCCTTGAAACAATTTTTGAGAGCTGTCAACGGACTAAACGGCAAAAAAGCATAGTGTTGGCGACAACGACAACGATGACGGTGACGGTGTCGGTGACGCTGTGTGAGGTGGAATGCACCCATTCATCACAAAAATCCCACAAGGGAAATTACGTCATTTTTTTATACAAAACGTCAAATAATTTATAATGTTTTAACGTAAATTTTAATAAACCACTACATTTTATAACGTTGAGGAATCTTGAAGTTTTAATTCTTGCGGTCCCATTTTTACCGGTGCCAATTTCGAATAATTTCTGGAACTTTGGTTTTACAACGCTTCTTGTTCATCACCCGAACACTATAGTTTTTTCCGTCGTAACACTAATGCTTATCTGTCAACTTCGAAAATCTTACTTTTTGTTATATTCTATCCATATGTCAGTTGCAAATGTCGCCAACACGGGCCTTTATGTGGATACAAAAAAGAAAATTGACGTAAAACAATTCTCATGCACGGCCAACATTTTTCTCTTGTACGCACATTCTGCTCTTCTGTCACAAACACGCTGGTGAACGTTTCATAACCAACTCACTAAACCAGCTGTTGCATACATACAATACGAACGTACATACGTCAGCAGAATGTCATGTAATTCTATCTTTAATGCATGCTTAGTCGCACTTTCATATGCTGTGATTTATTCTACCTACGTAAGCAGTTAAAACAAACCGAAAAAAATATAATGTTTACAAGCATAATCCAAAAACAATTTCCATTACGTAAATAGAATGACTCAGATTGGTAATCAAGCTTCGAGAAAAAATTGTTCGACAATGACAGTGAAATACAGAAAGATTATAGTTGAGGGTGGAATAATACCGAAAGCTTTACTTTTGCATAACCAACCTACGTGCAACAAAACAAAGCTAGATTTTGTGTACACCCTTGGAAAGTTTATAGCTCCGCAAAGCTCTGTATACACACACAGCTTGCACAACGCTGTGTAGGCTGTCAGTGCAAAGAAAAGTGCAGAATGCACATCAAAATTTATGGGGGTTGCTAGCTTCGTTATAGTGTACTGTACACACATCTAAGTGCTAGTGCAAATATGGTGAGATATTTACGTAAGTGCAACCAACTCGCAGCACACAGTAAAATCGACCACACAGGGTGGAATTTCAATTCTAATTAAATTTTCTATACTCAGTTAAATAATACGGCGTGAATGTGCTGTTTGCGCACCCCTCGTCCCGTCATATCGGAATCGAGCGTTTGCCGTAAATAGAATGTGTTCGACAGACCGATTAGATACCAGATACGAATCATGGATCTGCACCTAGCTGTATGAACAATTTTTGCACGTAGGTAACCGCATTTGCGTCATTGGGGGATTAGGTAAGCAATATTGCACTTGCCCTACTCCAAGGATTCGGTGCCACAACTGGCACCCCGTTGACGTTGTAACTATTTCAACAATGACTCAGAGCAGCATTTGTGTTACACAAACCTCAAAATCGTGTAGACCGAGTGAAAGTTGAACGATATGGGGTATTAGTTTATCTATTTATAGCGGCCATATGGTTAGATTTGGAGTTTGACAATGGGTGCCATATTGTCATCAGTTTTCTTTGAAATCTTACATTTTGACAGCAAAAACTTGAGACTTTGTGCAACTTGGACTGTGGCTGATTGCTTGGGGCTGGATTTTAATTAACATTTTAGTCTCAATATTAACGGCAAATTCAGGAAAATTCGGCGATTGTGTATATCTATCTACTTATTTTTTTTTTCTTGATTTTCTTTTGAATAAATAAATAAATTTTTCACGAAAATCCATAGTTTCGACGTTAATGTGATTATTTTTTTTTACTAAGTACATGACAGTCCCAATTATTGATTTAGGCCCATATTCATTTGCTTAATATTCGTGTGATTGCGTACTCAGCTGTTCCTCGAAAAGGAAAGTAGAAGTTGGTTTTGCAAACATATTTTGATAAATATCTTCAAAACTAAATTTAATCAACGTAGACACTTTACAAATTAACTTCGAAGCGTTTTTAAACGGAGCCGCAGGAATGCAAATGTATAAAACTAAGCTTTAAGAAGACTGTTCAATATTTCGAGCAGTATAGAAGCCATAAAAAACTTTTTTACCTTGACCTCAAGTGCACGTTGCTTATACCTGATGTGGGACAATGTCAACTCCCATCTTATCCAATGAGCTCAAGTTAAAGCTGCAGTTAGAGGAGGTAACAAATAATTCAAGATAGTATAGACATTTTAACTAACAACCAAAACGTAATTCAACTTTGTTAGCTGCCCTATCTCTACACCATCTCTTACCTGGCAAACATCCAGGAGTTCTTTATATTTAACGAGAAAGCTTTCGTGCGAGCGAGGATTTTTTTCAACATGGAAACAGCTTTAACTATAAGCCAACATTGAGAATAGCTTGAATGAACGGCGTACACCTACGGTTTTTAAGAAGCCAGAAAAATCAGCAAAAAGTTTGACTTTTTGTGGGAAACAATTCGGATTTGACAGTACCTAGTTAAATTTTCTACAGACTTGACGATACTAGGAACTAATTAACAGACAATTTTTAGATATTACCTCGCACTCCATCTTTGGACGAAATGACCCATCTAGAAGGACGGGAAGACCCAAGGTCGGACCTTTTTGAGACAGCAGTCCGGCATCGAAATTTAAGCAAAATATCTCATTTACGACCTTGTGGAGATTCTTAGGAAGGCGTTTGCCCATTTTCCATTAAAAAAATAATTAAGTCAACATCCACTGCTTGAAAAACAGTGAAAAATCGCCGATTGAGCGTTGTACCAAAAAAGGAAAGTTTTAAAAAAAGCTTTTTTTTTTTATCTATAACGCTTGTTTTTTGTTAGAGTTATTAAATAGTTTATATTACAATAAAGGCGTCATGTTGTCAAAATTGATTTCTGAACTCAAATTGAACAGTCAAATAAAAAGCATTTTCTTCGATATGCTCATAACCTCTTATAAGGTTATAGCAGCAAACAAATTGACACTAAACTGTGTGTCTGTGCAGGTACCTATATAATATATGATATTTTTAGAAAATACCGATAAAGTTAAAAAAAAAAAAAATAAAAAATTAAAACTTGTGCACAACACTGTATACAGTGGTGCTCAAAACTATGACGCAATGTTATAGCAATTTTGGTGGAAAGTACCCAATAGGGTGGCTTAGTGCAGACAGGGCGAAAAGCCCTAACCCTATATACGCATTGTCTTTCTAGCTGCTTTGTTGCCTATTTTTCTACTCTTGTTATGGTGCGCCATCTATCTTTTGCCATAAAACGAATGAGGTTTATAGGAGTAACTCCTACTGAACCCAACCCTATCGAAACCCATCTACGCAAAACAAAACTGCAAAACCATAAATAAATTATTTACAATCTTGTATTTTGTGTACCCATTGTATTCAACTGCAGATTGCTTAAGTATGGCAAGATTTATTTTAAATTCTGCACACAAATCAGCACTTGTGTAATTACGACGTAGTAGTCGCACAAAAATGTTCGTCATCATTCAGATATATACCTACCTAGGTACCTATCTACAAAAGTAACCGAGCCGTTTGTAGATATTTCTAGAAGGTTTCACGGGAGGGTTTTCGCCCTCCCTAAAATTGCCCCCGCAATCAGATTTATAAATAAAAAAAATACATTATTATATTAGCAAGGTATACCTACCGACAAATTTGCAGTTTTTTTTTTTATATTTTTAAGGTTTCAAAACTAAACAGGTAACTCACCCTTGTATAGCTAGTTTTTTTAAAAAAAAAACTTGTTCTGCGTTTTTGGACAGAGTTCAGCACAGCCTAGCACATTTTTTAACGCAACTAGTTTCCACTTTTCACAAAAATAAAACACACACGAAAAAAAGATGTCATTCCATAACTAACTCTTGATACGATATCAAGGCCATTTTGTGTATATGCGACGATGACTAAAATTTCTCATCGATTGCGTATTCAAAATACGATTTTCAATTTTCCGCGTCGCAATTAGTGTTTTGGTATTTTTCTGCCACCGAAAAACATATCACACACACACTGCATGGAATAAAGTCGCAAAAGTACCACCATGATTATCGTCAGCATAATCTTATAAATTTAACTATCGCGAAAAACACCCAATTCTGGCAACAAAAACAACAATTAACTAAATAGTATCACAATTTGCAGAAATATACATCAAAATCTCGTCCACCTTTTGCTATCGCACCTTATTCGCATTACGAATTTAAAAAGCTGACAAAAACGTAAAACAACAACAACTCAGTGGGAAATTGTTTTGTTTGTTATTTATTCTTGAACTTGAAATAAACAGTCCCAATCAGTAGGAAAGTCACAGACGGCCTATATTCTCTAGCGAGCGACCGTCCTCGGTTGGAGCGAGCAAAAGTTTAAGTTCTCAATGCCGATGCCGATGCCCACCAAACAACGACGCACAAGGCACAACGCCATGAAATTCAAAAAGTTCTACAGCTACACCTCCAGCTTGGACGGTATGTGAGAGTGTGTTGTGTGGACTCAAAAAAGGGGCAGTGTCTTCGTAGTATTAGTGGGTTGCATCATGGCAGCGCTATATACTTACAGAAACGAAGTACCATTTGTGCAGTATAAAATTGGATAGGAGAAAAGCGAATCCACTTTCGCAGTTCGCACAGACACAATCTAATTTTATAATTGCAAAACGAGTGAATACATACAACATGATCACACGGCACACACACCAACGTATAGGGATTAAATGGAAAGTGCGACCCATATGTTTGGCGTGGTACTCAACACTCAAGTAAGGGCGGCTTCGTTTCGGCCGTTAGATATGTACCTACATAGCTACCCTCTTTTCCAAAGTCATCCAATTTGGGTTCACCCTTTCGATTCTTGACCATGGACATAAATATCTTCAACATCCCCAATAACCGAGCACCGTCTAGCTCCTACAAGTTAGAAACAAAAAACAAACCAGACAGTTTTGGATTAGAATGATCAATCAACCCCGTAATCAGCGTCAAAACCACCCATATTTTTGTTCAGCTGACGTGTCTACTACCCCACAATAGCCAGCTATTTGTACACACACAGTTAACTGATGGCATACCCTGCCTGCCTTCCTGCCCTATCCCAACCCAAACCGAACTCTAAAATTCAAAAGCAGAGAAAAAGCTTTTTTCTCCTGTTCCACACCACCATCCCCCCACCGAATTCCGCAATGGCAAGGCCCATTCATTTCGGGGTGAGATTATTCAATTAAAAAAAAAATTCCTTGTATACCTACATCCATATGAATATTGTTTATTTATTTTAAATAGAAGAAAAAAATTATAAATTATTAAATCCGGAAATAAAATCGCAAGTGAAAAAGATATTGGAGAAAACGCCTGCGGAAATGAAAATCATTTTACATCAAATTGAGATACCATTTCATCACTAGGATATGTTTTCGTTGTTTGTTTTTTTTTTTTGTTATAGGTAGGTATCAAAGTAGAATAACATGGCGGTGTGACAGCCAAGTGAATTCTAATGAGTCATTATTTTTCCGCAACGAATTGATTGAATAATAAGATTGCAAACTTTATTTTTCCATACTATATATACGACGTGGGCACTGCCATATGTTTGGATTATTTAAAAATGTCTCTACCTATCTACAACTTCTAACGTGGGTTTCGTAATGTTTGGGTGATTATTTAAGAAACCGCAACTGACTGAGACATTAAATCTTTCGAGTGCAATTTATCTAATGAAACCAAATTCGTCAGCTTTTTTTGTGCTAAGCTCAGAGGAGGGCGTGCGGTAGGAATACATGTACTTTGTAAAAACTAGTCTTTCGTAACCGTTTTTTTTATGTTACGTGAGAGTTAATTACTGGGGAATCAGCCAACCCAATTATATAATTTTTTGACGTAAAGCGATGTTTTATTTAGCTGTCATTTTTATTTTAGTTGGTATTATGACAACATTCAATCGAGTTGGAAAATATTTGGTTTACTGGCGAGTTCATATTAGAATCGCAGGCAATACGTTTATTGTATGATGGCATACCCGTTGAAAATGCCGATGAATAGGCGAAAGAAGGAAATTTTTGCGACTTGGAATTATGAACCTTAAACAAAAAAACAAAATTGACTGCCAATACTGCACAGTGGCAGTAAAAAACAGTGTTAGACTTATGATATAAAAATTCCCACGAAATTAAGAAAAATAAAAAAATAAAAAAAACACCTATACCTACGCTTTTCTCACCCTTAGGCTGCTTATGCCCATTTCCTAAAGGCACCCATTTTCGAGGTGGCACTAAAATAACTGCAAAATTTGCTCTATGTCGAATAGAACTATGACTGACAACTTTGTATCATGTGACAATGAGATAACACTCTCTCTAGACTGCGCCAGCAAAATCGATTTGGAATTTGAGAAGAATTTGTCTTTATTTTTGTAGGATAAAAATTTAAAAATTGTAAGACAAAAATTTAAATCATCCGGGGAACACCTTGGTATGTTTAGCTATTATATTGAGTCAAAAACTATGAATGTAATTTTTTGAAACGTTTTTGTTGCATTTCAAATATGGCATGATTTTAAAACCTTCGAACTCTGAATTAATACAACTCGTACATATGGGTACTTCAATTGTAACCACTTATCGCTAAGTAAATTTCGGTACACAAAAATAATTATTTGGTATTTCTAAAAGTGTATCTTAATATTACTTATTTAAATTTTTATTAGGCCGATTTTTGAATGTGTACTTTCCGTCAGAGTCGATTTTTCGACCATTTTTGGCTGGAGTTTTAAGAACTCAAGGCATGACATTTTTAAGTTCTACCAGACTTCCAGAAGATCTCTTAACGTTCCAATACTCAGCCGGGTTTTATCGGTGGACCATATTTCATATTTCCGATCTTCCCGGCAAACAGAGAATGTAATCGGCGGTTTTTGTAAAATGCTTGTAAGGAAAGCTGTTTTTTGTATTGAAAGTATTCCTTCCCTACTTGTCAGTAACAATGTTAGTTTCTTGTCATGACTGAATTTTTTTCGCCAGTTACATATATGGGCAAAAATGTAAAGTGATCGAACAATTCAATATCGGACGATAGCATGTCAAAACGATTTTTGGATGCAATGAACTTTGCGGAGGCTTCAATATTCTGGTATCATGTCCATGTGTCTAATCAACAAATTTAGATTAGGTGTG
Organism: Cheilosia vernalis; assembly: GCA_949126925.1. Taxonomy (NCBI): domain Eukaryota; kingdom Metazoa; phylum Arthropoda; class Insecta; order Diptera; family Syrphidae; genus Cheilosia; species Cheilosia vernalis. Next base: position 95,414,330 of record OX421358.1, on the reverse strand, counting down.
AGAATGTATGTGCTAAAAAAAATAGCATACTATGTACGTTTTTGTAGCATTTGTTTACGAACACCAAATATGAAGTTACAAAAACAACAACTACGCAAACAAAAGGGCTTGGAAGCCAGATGTACAAAAGATCGACACCTAGATTAAAATGTTAAAATTAATATTTACGATACCTAGAGATATAAATTGACAAGCTATCACTTTTTGCTTTCCTTTTTCCTATAACGACTTCGGTAGGCGAATTCGTCCTGCTTGGATTTCTGTATATGTATTCTTGTGCACAGCTACGTTTAGATAATTTTTTTGTATTGTAAAATTGTGAATTTGCAACTGAGGAAATTTTGACTTCCCATAAATTCTGATTATCCCTGATCAACATTTTTGAATACCAAGTCTTAATAAATAATTTATAACAGGTATCTACCATATGTCGAAATATATGAGAGCATTAAAATTCGTTTAGGAATTATTTGGTCAAATGATAGAACAGGTTTTGTGAGAAAAACTAGTTCTTCATCCAAACCTCTGGCATGTTGAGATTCGAAATAATAAAAAAAATAACAACAGATTTTGGAATCTTGGATGTATTTATAATCAAGGGTTGAAAATTCCCAGTCTTAAAAATCAGCTTTAGTTGCTCTTCTCCCATAGTAAAACTTTAGAAACGACCAACTGCATGTACGAGTAGGTTTTTTTGAAGGTTTTTATCAGAAACTCCCTCCTCTTATAAGGTCTGTAGCAGCGTCATAAGTAATTGAGTTTGATATGTCGAAATCGTGTGACTAAAAACCAAATCGTAGTGAATTATCTATATCGATATTGTTGGGGAAAATGTTTCAATGCTGCTTGACTCAACAGGAATTATTTGTCTACATCGGGTTTTCGATAACTTTCCCATAACCGTTTTTTTTTATTTATATTTTTGTTTGACAAAATAATGGATCTGCTAAAACAAACAGCAAAAAGTCTAATCTGATGTCATTTAGTCGATATTCATAGATTCGATTTCAGACCAGATTTTATCATTGAATCAGAAATTCGAAGAGTTTTCTACAAATATTTGAATACAATACCAATTCCAATGCAAAATTAAAAAAAAGCTACAAATTGAACCAATTTAAAATTGGTTTGAAAAATATTCGCCTTCAACGTTCAACCCAATTTCTTTAAAAAAGAGGTTGCTTAAAAGTTGATACATACAACAGTCACGTCAAACGTTTGTATGCTTCCTGACGTTTGCAAGTTAGTTATTTATTTATTGTTACAGGACTAGATTAGTTGGTTCACTTATATTGCGTCAAGCACACAAACAAAATGAAACCCAATCTAGACCAATAAAACTGAAACACACCCAGTTAGTCATCTGTCTTCGATTGAAGTAAAGAATTTGCCTTTCTACGAAAAGAGCCAATCTAAAAGTGCTCTTTCTGCGTTGCCTTTGTTTCATTGAATTCTTAACAAGAAAGAAGTGTCGGGGATATTTTGAAAGAATTGTACTGAACTCACCAGCACACACTAGCAAAATGTCAGATTGAAAGGTTTGTTGTTTGTTAGAAACAAATGTTGCGCTACAGGAAACCGAGACTGACACAAGGGAATTTCATAGAAAGGAGCAATTCTTAATTTCGCTGCAATTCCCTCGGATCTTCAATGAAAAAATCAATAAAAGTGAAGATAAAAACAAATAAAGGGCACGAATGGGTCGCACGAAACTTTCTCGTTGAGTGCGAGTCTGAATGACTTTCAGAGCCTTCAGCAAATCGAAAATTAAAGACACAATAGTTTTGAAAACATCCATTTGAGTCTAAGTTTGCATTTTTTTTTTCAAAATCGTTATTGCCGTTTTCCGGTAAACTGAAAAAAACTAAATTTTACAAAATTCCTTTTTTCAAAAATCCATTGTACAATAATAGAGAGAAAAACTGACTTTGCTATTAAGTTATAAAAGACCACATTACCTTAGAAATTAATTTTTGTTACAATCGTATAAAGCGTTTTCGAGATATGTCGAAATTTCAAAAGTACCGTTGTTCGAATTTTTAGCCAAAAACTGGGTACGCAGTCCTGGTAAACTTACCTACTTAAGCTTACATATCAATTTTGGCTGATATTTGGATCAAATCAAACTCGTACGAACATTTTATATGGGAAGTACCATTCATATTGAGGTTACCTTGAAAAAAAAAAACACCTTCCGAGCTGTAATCCCAAAAATTCCAAATCCGAGGTTTGAACGTAATTCGGGAAGCCGTTTAGGGTGTAGGCCGGTGGAAGGACGGACAGAATTTTGCGACCCACTTTTTTGAGTTCCTCTATCATCGTAATATCAGAATTGATTAAAATCTCGAGTTCGAAATTTTGTACGAAACCAATATCTTTCTCTTACTACGTAATGGAGAAAGTTTAAAATAGTTCAATATTGTAAGCTCAAAGAAGTCAAAACCTACAGATATTTTTTTAAATGGTCCGCAAGTCTTTTTTATATTTGATCTCGAAGCCTTTAATCGCCAAGTCAGTGACAACCCATATCCATTTTTGATAATGAACTCCTCGAATCAGAAAATTTAGCAAATAAACAATAAACATTTGGGCGATAATTTTGAATTCTTCATAGTTTTTTTTTAGTTTAAAAAAAAAATGAAACAATTACGTTTGCCATCAAGGTTTTTAAAACTACGTAATTACAGCTAGAAGACATAGTCTACCAGTGGCGAAATATTTTTCAACCATACTGTATTTCTAACATTGGTGCAAGGGAAAAGAAAACCATTGGAAAAACTAGTTAAAACCTAAACAAGAATTCAGTTTTTATTTAGCTTGTGCTTGCATGTGTACATACAATTCACATGCCATACAGACAAAATTAAAAAAAAAATACCTACAACAAGGCGAATATAAATAATAGCAGCAATGAAAACAAAAAAAAAAAAAAACATCTGGCTTCATCTCCATTGCAGCTTTCGATTACGTAACCCTACACAAGGAAGATACGCAGCAAAATGACGAAAACAATGGCTATATACATTATAAAGTACATCACATATCTATAGAGTTCTTATGTATTAGAAAATTTACCTCTTTCATATCCTTCCATGGCGGCGAGTGAAAACTCGTTTCCACATCTTCCTCAGCTCCATTATAAACAAGAAAAAAAAAAACGCAATTTCATCTAATCGCACAGATACAAAGTAGTTTTAGAATAAGTTTCCACCTATTAAATTCGAAACTATGGATGAGGTAATTTTTCTTTTCTCTACAACACACACATTAGTTTTCCATAAAAAGGAAAAATAAATAATAAAATATGAGGAGAGCTCTTCGTTGGACACACTATTGCTGCTGGGAGCCAACAAACACAGTTTGCTGTGACTGTGACTGCACCAACTGTACCACTTCAAGTTCAAGGATGTTATGTAACCAAGCAACTAACCAACCGTTCCAACCAGTCAGTCACAGTCAGTTTTTGTTTGTTTGTTTAGTTTAGTTAATTACAACACATTTACATGGGAGACTGCCATAGTGGTGGATAAAAAACGCGTTTGCACAAGTATTTGTAGTTGAATGGTACTGAGTACCTATATCCGTAATTTAATTGAATTATAAAAAAAAGGAAAATATACGAAATCGCATATTGCTATTGTGTTTATTTTGAAATTCCTTTTTTTCTTGGTAGCACTATACCGTTCTTAATAATCCACAAATAATATTCGAGGATGTACCTATTTTGTTTTATAAGACCCCTCGACTAGGCCGCACGTTTGTTTCTTGGGACCGTTGGAAACGAACTGTGATGGTTGGCTCGTCTATATGAAACCTCTTTGCTGATGAACATTGTAAGGTACTGTGCCTGCTGCTGTCAAAGTCCCGACTCGAGCGGGGAGGACCACGCCAGAGGTAGGCGCACAAAACAATTAAATAAACTGAAAGCTGATTTTTTTCTGTGCTTATGCACACGGATTATGTATTGTGGACAGAGGGCGCAGAGTAGGATGTGAATTAAAAGGCTGGAGGAATGAATTTGCTACCCTCAATAATTGTACTTTGACGCCCTGGTCTCTGTACCTATGTGCTTCTATTCCTATTCCTAGATTCCCTATAAACATTGTAGTTTCAGTTTGGTGTTTTGATATTTCTTTTGTTCGTTTTTCGCTGCCTCTTCTAATGGTTGTATGGAAGGCTAGCTAGCGCTAGTGCTATAGATATGCAATAGCTGTATAAAGAGAGGAGAACCAAGCACTACATACGAAACCATCTGTGTGCCGCCGCCCGAAAGGTGTGTATTGGGTTGGTAAATTTGTAAATAATTATTCCCTATATGTATAACGCTAAGTGGGAATCTTATACAACATTACGACATTTGTGTCATGTCTTCAATTAGAAAAGATGGCTTGAGATAGGTAAGGTAGTTGAGATAGGGGAAAACCTACAATCATGACTAAGCGTTCCACTTCTCCATGAAGAAGCCAATGAGGCTTGCTTTTTTTTCTGCTCCATCTTGAATATACTTACCTACAATCATATATTTATAAATTTGCTGTTGTCTCTTTTGTTGATTTAACATTTGGCACATAACACAGTGATATTTTATATTTGGCTATCGATTTTGATAAAATGTCAGCAAAACGCTCTCCGAACACATACCTACACAACGATGAAAATGAAAACAAGTGCGGCCGCGGCGTACTTATGCAAGTAGGTACGTCGCACGAGAAGTCGAGAAATAGTCAACATTCAACAAAACGCAAATGGAAGCAACACAAAATAAGAAAAAAAGTTTCTCTTTCGTTCTCTTTCTGCATTGCAGGGTAAGCGCATGCTAACTAAAAGCGACCTTGACAGTGAACTTGAAAATTTTCTACAAGGATTTTTCACTCGACGAGTCATATACACATTACACATTGGGATGGAGAGACATTGTGTCTGTACACGTGACCCATGTGTTGGTATATAGTAGCAACGAAAACTATTAAATCCGTATATACCGACGCGACGGTGAGAAGATGTGATCTCCTCCCCTTCCGTTCCCGGCTATATTGAATAGCTTTTGAGCTTCGACTGGGTTCTGGGGAAACATATAGATTTGCAGTTGTGTTATATACCCACATAATCCCATTGCAAGGGAGTGAGTGCAGTTTGGTGGTGCATGGCATGAGGCATGACAGTAGCTATAGCTATATTGTTATGGGCAAATCATTTATATGACATAGGTATATGAAATGAAAGCTGTTAGGAATGGAAGATGAACGATATCTACCTACCTATAGCTGAAGAGAGAACAGAGAAGACCGAATTGAATAATGAATATGCCTAGAAAATATGGTCGATCGCATATAAAGCATTTTTTTGTTTACTTCAGCGAGAAAAAAGCTCTTTTCAATAATGGCATGGCGGTTGAATCGGTGTTGCTGTGGAGCTGCTGGTGTACTTTTTAGACGAAAATCGTTCAAATGGTACTGTAAGCGAACTTAATTTTCAAGATCACTAAATTAACCGCAAAATTATTATTGAGGGGTAAGGTACCAGTTTTTTTTAATATCGGAGGAGGGAGTGGATGGCCTGTCTCCACCGTTTAGGCAGAAAGAGCAAATTAAAAAAAAATTTAAAACTGCAATATTTCATCAGTATTAAAAGCCATAAATGTGTTCTTTTATATTATAAGAGTAAGGTAGGTGACCCAAATAAGGCCCACCTTATAGTTTTTCGTTAATAACATTCAAACGCCCAAGAGAATTTTACTAAATTGATAGTAGCATAAGCCTTAGTTCAGTTATCTATATAAAAACGCAACGTTTATTTGTTAAAACCCAATTTAAAATATATTTTTATAACATTTTTAAATACCTTACCTTGGGCCTTATTACGAACACCTGTTCCGAATAAGGCCCATACATAGTTTTGATCAGTTACATTGGTTATATTGCTGAAATAATTTGAAAATTTTGTCATGAAACAAATAAAACAACGTAGTTTATTATTGATATAATGTTATAGCATTATTTGTTAATACAAAACCATTTTGACATGAAAGGAAAAAAAATCAAATTAAAAAATAAAAAATAAATAACTTCAAGACCCTTTTCATATCACCTGAAGACCATTCTGCCCACTTTCTGTTCAGTAATTTGCTCGCCTTTGACATTTTATCTAAAAAAAACGAAAAGAAAAAAATTTCTTTAATATTCCTTATAAAGCCTGTTTAATATTTTCGGTGGGCCTTTTTAGCAACATGAAAAACTTTTCTTTACAAAAATTTTAACGAAAATCTACTGAATGATTTAAAATAATACTTAAACCACACTAAACCTTAGTTTTATATGTGGTATTTTTAGTGTAAAAACTTGACTTAGCCGAATTATTATTTGCAATAAAATCAATTACAAAAACCACTAACTTGTATCTTTGAATATACAAAGCTTGTATCGACTGTAAAAAAAAACACGATTGCGTAAAACGGAAAATTCATTCGATTTTAGTGTAGCCATAGGTGGCCACAAGCACATTTAAAATATAATTCCTGTAGCTTGTCGGTTGTGACAATTTTTGCACACTGGGCACTTTGCACTTTTACTTTTTTTACTTTTAAATTAATTTTTATTTGTATTTTAATTAAACTTACATATACTAGACAAAAACGATTACATCTAATTTAAAACTAACATTGATCTTAATTCTAGCTTACTGGCTCTTGGCGAGCGCTCTAAACTTAACAATATCCTTAAAATTATTGCCTTTCGTCCTTACGCACACTGTTCCTTATTAGGTTATGGGCCTCATTTGGACCACCTACCTTATTCACTTAAACGCTTAAAACCCTCATAAACTGCGTAAACTGCAGAAACTTACCACATCGTAAATGAACTGTCAGATTTTGTATGGAGAATAGTTTATGCAGGCCTCATCATTTTATACTTTTCAACTTACTTCTGTTAATAGTTAAAAAAAACTGCTTTCAAAATTAAAAATTAAATTATGTAGAGTAACTCGGGTATTGTGGAGTGGACCCATTTTATTTGTACATGCTACACCCGCGACCATGCATAAAATTGGCCATTTTAATACATTTTGCATGTTGATCTATGAGCTAATGTTAGCAATAATCTCAAACAGCTAGGGTTATTTTTAGGATTTTTTTTTTCTTACCTATACCACCTCGAAGATCAAGATTTTAAGAATAGCAGGGTAATTTTTTATAGTAATCAAGATTACACGAATTTATGCTTTTGATGCCATTAAAATTCCCATTTCTCCATTCCTTACACATGATTACGATCCTTTGAAAATAGTTTTACTCATTCATTTCCAACTCTTAATACGTCACTATGAAATTTTAGAGCAAAACATTACGTTTTGCATAGCTGGCGTTGTTTTTCATGCAGGGCCTTAAATGATGGGCTGAAGAAAATAATGCTTTACTGAGTAATATTTTAGCTCTGCAAAACTTACGAGAGTCAGCTGTGAAAAAGAGTTTCGCGTCCAAAAAGACACAATCAAAAATTTCCTCGATTTTTTTAAAAACAAATCATAATTTTTTATTTTTAATATGAATTAAATTACCGGTTTTAAGCAGCAAGGCGGTTTTTTTTTTACTATTCTGAGGTGTTTAACTTTTTGTCTCATTTTTCGCAGCTATAATTTTTTTAATAGTTTATTGCAAAAAAAAAAAAAAAAAATAAAAGCAACAACCCAAATGTCTCCAAGTTGCTTTTATTGAGGTCGCACTGTATTTCGAAGAAATTTGTACATAATTCTCTTTACATCGAATGACCATAAGTGCACCCACTGTACCTATTGCTTACAAAGGCAATGATTTCGGCAATAACGCGGCGAATGTTGTCCCCCAACGCATGACGCATGAGCAACGCATATGATGTATGGAACGGATGAAGTAGGTTCGCTTTTTACATTTGTGTTCACTTAATTCGCTAACAGTTTTCAATTGAGAGTAAGCAATTTCATTGGTGGGAATATTGAGATTAGGCACATTCTTTGTTGGAAATTTTAAAACAACGATGTCAGTTTATTAAAGAAAAATATTCTGCGGAAAATATTTCGTGCAACTGGTATGTGATGGACTGTCACTGTACCTTCCATTGAACGGATTAACATTGAAGTAGGTATTCACCCCTATCGCGAATAATATTTCCCCCGGTTTCCTATTCAGCAATCTTATTTACATTGCTGACAAGTGAAACATTTCCATCGGAACTTATATGCGATAGCCCTAATTATCATAAGTCCTCACAATCATCACGAAAGTATGCAACCAACCATTTGTACCCTTGCTGTATTTAAAGCGTTCTATTTAAGAATTTTTTTTATAAAAATAATATAAGGGGCGCAATTTTCATTACTGGAACTACTCGATGTGAAAAATTAAGATCGCAATATGCGATGCATCCAACAGTTATGAATACATTACAGTAATTTCAGTAATGACGCTTTTATTTGTACGTACAGGTACACCGCAACTGCACCCATTTATACTAACAGGCTTATAATTCAGTTTCAGTTGACTAAATTTCTGACGTCTTGCCTGGCGTAACCAATTATTGTGGAAAATTGATTTTTTTCCGAAAGCTGTATGCATGTGCTGTTCGGATGTGGGTTGGTTCTCCTTTTATTTTTTATTTTAGACATGACCTTGAACGAATGGTTGGCAATGGCAGCAGGACTATGCAACGAAAGGAAAGCATTCGCATGACAAGAATATGTATACATATTCAACTTGGGAGTCTGCGTTAGCTAAACAAGGACCAACCATGCTCACACATACATAGTAGATGCTGAGCGACAAAGTGCATGAGATGCTCATGATACAAACGCTAAATAAGTTGTTCAAAAGTTTTATTTCAAGGCGATGATATACTTAAAGTGGTGATGGTGATGGTGATGGCGATGGTGTTTGATGGCGGTGGACCTGAAATCGATTTTTTATTGCACTCAATCTGCGTCTTACGCCGCGGGGCACTATCTGCATGCTTCACCCATGGTATTATAATATTATTTTTGCGGTCTTAAAAAAAAAATAGCAACTATAGTGGGCAACAACGTCATTGGCTTATTTCCGCGAAAGGTCAAAGGTGTTTTCCCGATATAGCTGGAGAATGTATTGCATCATATTGAAGATAGCCATTTTGAAATTGAAGGCCACAGGTTTTTCTGTTGGGAGGTAGGTGATAGGTGTGTATAAAGTTTGACAGAAAATTTTAAGATATGTTATATTTTTTGCTTGTCGGTAACTTGAGACACAAAATCTGGTCCATTATACTTGTAAATTATTAAACTTACCCGATTTCATTTGCGACGCCAAGAAAGGATTTCAGTAATGAAGGCTTAGATGTTCAGTTTGAAACCGTCTAAGAAAGGATAGTCACAAAAGAAGTGCTCCGCAGGGCCTTCCATGATTCGGCCCCTAAACCTTAAGGTACATACATTGCAAAGGATTTATAGGACTCTAATGCAGTCATTGCTCGTTAGTTCCAGCACGAAAGTAGCGGACTTGCCGCGGAAAACCACTGGACTAAATCCCACATCGGAATTAAGCCCACCCTGTGAAGTCCACTTAAAAAAGGTGTACCCACCCTGATTGGGAAATAAGTCCACTTGACAAAGGTGTACTTAGTGAGAATTGAACCCACATTTAAAATTACAAGTGAGAATGAAAATAATAATGAAAATAGGACCAAACTAACGGGTGATTTTTTAGCTGGTTTGGTTTTGGCAACACTGGTTTTGACAGCTGACGTGTGTTTAGTACTTTGTGTCACTGTCAAACAGCTTCAGTTTGGTTTGCAATTTAACCATGGATCGTCTTACAAATGAACAACGCTTGCAAATTATTGAATTTTACTATCAAAATTCGTGCTCGAAATTTTATCAATTTATCGAAAAATTGTGTTCAGCGATGAGGCTCATTTTTGGTTGAATGGGTACGTAAATAAGCAAAATTGCCGCATTTGGAGTGAAGATCAGCCAGAAGCATTGCAACAGCTACCAATGCATCCCGAAAAAGCCACTGTTTGGTGCGGTTTATGGGCCGGCGGCATTATTGGGCCATATTTCTTCAAAGATGATGCGAATCGCAGCGTTACTGTCAATGGTGAACGCTACCGAGCGATGATAACAAACTTTTTTTTGCCCGAAATGGAAGTTCTTGACTTGCATGATATGTGGTTTCAACAAGACGGTGCCACATGCCACACAGCACGCGAAACAATGGCGCAATTGAGAGGCGAGTTTGGTGAACAGTTAATTTCACGTTTCGGGCCGGTCAATTGGCCGCCTAGATCGTGCGATTTGACACCATTAGATTATTTTTTGTGGGGGTATGTCAAGGCTAATGTGTATAGGGACAAGCCCGCTTTGATTGACGCACTGGAAGCCAACATCCATGCATTCATTCGTGAGATACCGGCCGATATGTGTGAAAGAGTATGCCAAAATTGGACTCAGCGGATGGGCTACCTGAGACGCAGCCGCGGTCAACATTTGCATGAAATTATCATTAAACATTAAATTGCAAGGTTCAAACTATCGATTCAAATAAATAATTCATTCATTTTTTCGAATTTTTTGTGTTTTTTTTTAAAAAAAAGTTCTAAACCTCTTAAAAAATCACCCGTTATAAGGCAAAACAGTGCAATGTGTATGGGGGCATGTTGCCCCCTGATTGGGGCCACAATATTAGGAGATTGGTGTAGATGTGAGAAAGTGTGCATGCAAAGTTGTTTATATCCCTGTTTTGTATGAATTTAAAGAATCTTTGCATTTGCCCAATCACCAAACAGGTACCCCAAGCAAGGCGGCTGCTATGTATATATATTCGACACTTCGCTCGAATTAACTTTTTTGTTAATCATAAAGTTAAATTGTGCCTTTTATTGAGAAATACAAAGGAGCCTGAGCAACAACAACATTTCCTATCAATCAATGTGGTATCACAAGGGACCTTCGGTCTACCTTTGTCAGATTCTTATCGCCAACCATTTGGACCTAACGCTACCTAATAAGTTAATGGCCTCCTTTTTGGAGAAAAATCTATACTTACCTCTTAAGCGCTACAAAATAGGGCTGGAGAACTTTTACACTAATCGCAGCCAGGGCTTATCTTTGGACTTTGGAGTTGTTAGGATTGATTTGTTAAGGCCAAAAGGTGGAGAGAGTGGACTAACTTATGATAGGTAAGGTTAAGTGCGACTTAACTCATTGAAACAAAAGGTCTAAACACGATAAAAAAAAACCGTTTGTGTGTAGTTATGGATTAAAGGGTAAAATGTTGAAAAGGTCTCAGATAGAGGCTAGTAGGTACACCAAAGATTCTTAGGAAGTAACTCACCTCGTTCATTTGTAAGCGTGCACGATATACCATAATGGAATAATCTCTATTAGATCCCGAGGCAATACTTCCTTTTTAACCAACATAAGGCTGAGCAAATTAGGCATTTTAACAAAGCCAATTAAGCAGATCGGACGATTGTAAGGTCGGAACTATTACATTCTTACATTTTTCGGTGAAGCTCAATATACATGTTGCGGACTCATGGTGTCTGTACCTATCTGTCAAATGTAATCTTACTTGTAATGTCATTATGTCAATTGTCAATTTCTGTAAGCCAAATACAAATTGTAAGTTCTGTTTGACGGATATATGTTGTTCCCGTTTTATTAATGTAAATTTCTTGGGAAATAAAACCGCTCGTATACGAAAAATTGTGGAGCTTTTATTGCACCCTCTCCCTTTAAAAACTTCACGGAAACTACACGCATCTTCACCAGTTGTATGATTTCTTGTCATCGCCTAATTGCTTTGCATCGACGAAACTCGCAAAAAAAACTTAATAAACTCTAATTAAATTATAATTATGTAGGTATACTCACCTGAATTGGCTTATGAAAAGTCCTGCGCATCATTTTTCAATTTGGTAGCCGGCAGGAAACCATTTTTATAAAATTCCATACGGTTACCAAAGGAAACAATTTTATCCAAGTGAAATCCAGACCGACCGTACCCATCCCCATCTGCAGTCACCACCATTTCATCATTCTGCGTAGCAATTGGTTTTCTATAGCATCTTTTTGAATTGGTTGTTACTATGGCCTCCTCCGCATAACAGTGCGCCCCCAACCCTGTTTTCGTTACCGTACTGCTTTCGCATACACCACCAGCTATATAGCACAATTCCATAATGCATCATCGTCAGCGGATTCGTGTGGCACCTCCACCTAATGGCGGGCTTGGGAAAAGGGCGAGCGGTTGAGCTGTAGCTTTTCGTATGCACCAGCAATGGGGCTGCATACAAGTGCAATCATCTACAGTACACACAGGCGAACTGAGGCTCCACATCGTGTCGTGTACGGGTGAGCTTGTGCAAAAGCTGTCGTACCAAACGCAAACACATGCCACCAATGATGCACTGGTAGTGGTCGATGGAAGAATATTATGCACAATCGCTTATATACGTCGCCTGGCGTGTTCCCCTCTGCGAGGCCCAGCTTGGCTAAGTGTGTAGCCATTTATACGAGTATGTATCCAGAATTTTTGCATTTCATTTTCGAATGCAGTTCATGTTCAAGGCCAGATACAAATAACAGCTGTGATATAGCTGAAGCTATTGCTGTGTTCGCATCTATCGAATGCACAAGCAAGCGTTAGATACAAATAGGTGTATCTGCTGGTTGATTATGTATACCTATACGATTCTGCGATATAAAGCAATAAATGGTTCTATGTATAGGTTGAGCACTTTATTGTTGCTAGCTGCCGGGCAAGACTCGTCGTTATTAATAAACCCAATATGAACGAATGTTCTTTTCTTTTCTAATTGTAAACTGGCTAGAGAACTATTCATCTACAATATGAATATACTGATGATGTGCAGCGCATTATGTGTATACGTATTCTGACGCTTCTTATATAAATGTTTATCAGACTTATTGTCTAGGCAACCACAAGCTAAACGGTGCTATTTGGGGCTCACTTACTCGTTTACTAGGTAGGTACCTATATGTAGGCAGGTTGTTTGCTCAAAACTTGGGTAGGTATAGGTACCTACCTAATTTATGGGCTGGCGAACTATATTCACAAAAGATGCCTTCCAATTACCATACTTCAGTACCTTGATTTTGAAAAAATTATGAGACCATATGAGAAATATATAAACAAACAGGTAAGATTTCGTGTACCTATAACCAAAAATTTGATTCTTGGAATAAGTAGGAAGATTTCCAGTTGCTAAAGAACTAATCTGTCCACGGGTCTAACTATATAGTGCATACTTACTAGGACTTCACTGCGGGGTATTGCAATCCCGCAAAAACACAAATTCCAAATTAATTTTTTTTTCCACTGCGCCACCTCTCGCGAACTTCTGACAAACATCCGAGAGTATAACTGTCTTGAAAGAGCTTCTCAATTAGCCGTTTGGACTCGGCATAAAATTGTAGATGCCTTCTATTTCTTCCAAAAATTAAAAACTCATACAAAACGAATGGTTGCCAGAAGCTAGGCCTTTGGTCCTGCGGATTTGTCGGTGCAAACTATTTATTTTTTTTATTATTGAAATAGTTTCTTGGTAGACTGGACATGGGTGCCCTATAGCTGTCACTACATGATGGCTGTTATACTGGGGAACGCGTATTAGAGAGAAATATTTAACCCTGAGGTCCTGTAACCCTCGCTGTTTCGAAAGAACTGGTCCCTTTAAGACAGCAGCCTTGGCTTTCTATTAAAACCTTACAATGTCGTTAGCAGAGGCTTGGTGTTCTTTAAGCTAGGATGCTGTGTGGGTCGTGTTGTTCACAACGCATGGATCAGTTACTTCTTATCTCTTCCTCTAGCTGGATACTGTTCGCCATCTGCCCGCTGCAGCTTTTAACCAGATTGTAAAAAAACCCCTAGACCAAATAATACTTTAATAATTGCTCATGGTTTATGTTCTTCTGGATTATTTTGTTTAGCTAATATTACTTATGAACGATTAGGTAGTCGAAGTTTATTAATTAATAAAGGTTTATTAAATTTTATACCTTCAATAACATGATGAATTGTCGAGTCGTCTTAAGCCGACTAGATCTTTCTATACTGGACTTCTTCTAAACGGGAATGCTTTATTAGGCGGTAACGTCATTTTTAAGGTTCCGTACCCAAAGGGAAAAACGTAACCTTATTAGTTTCGCTCGGATGTCTCTCCGTCTGTCTGTCTGTCTGTCTGTCTGTCTGTCTGTCTGTCTGTCTGTCTGTCTGTCCGAACCCACTAAGCTAATTTTGTTACCAGGTCTATCTCAAGAACCGATTGACATAGGAGGTTAAAATTTACACACAACATCCGGTATAACCTCTAGTTAAACGACAAATACCAATGGAAGCAATACATCGATTGGTTTTCGATTAATTAGTAATCTGGTGAAAAAAATATTTTCGTTCGCCCAAAAAACGGTTTATTTCTTGATTCACAAAAAAATACATAAATTCCTTTTTTGTAGATCATGTTCTTATCTATATATGTGCTGAATACTGTTTTGCCGAAAAGTTAATAGTTTACAAGATATTTTCAAAAAAGATAATTTTACCATGTAAAATACGTTGCTCCCATAAGTTTTAATCTCTACTACGCAGTTGTGCACAATTGACCCCATCAAAGACAGAACCCCACCAGGGTTCCCGCCTGCTTATTTCGTTGGGGAATATAATACATTTTTTTGGGGAGTACAGAACAAAATAAAAGTAATATATTTTTAGTCAATAGTTTTTAATTGGGACAGGTCGCATACAGAATGGAAAATTGGCGTGGGTTGGGTACTATAGGTAATAATTAGAACATGAGATTCATGTGCGAGTAATTTTTGAGAGTAAAAATATTAAGTAATTAAATTAAACTAAATTGTGATGAATTCATGAAGAGGGGAAAGATTGAATGATATTATAGATTTCAAATAATATCTGACGTGTTGGACTTTAGCCAAATACGGAACCTTCGGTGCGCGGACACTCGCACTTGGCCGGTTTTTATATTTACTTCAGCCATAAGAATTAACAAATCCATTTTTTTTTTCTTTTTTTTGGCGGCTGCCCTTCTATAAACGTCATAACTGGCAAAAATAGCTCACGTGATCAAACAAGGCCAATACGAATTAAGACATACGATGCGCTGTCAGCTGTCAGGCTTAGTGAACTCGAGTTTTGAACGTCCCTACTGTCAAAGTCAGTCTGAAAACAACAAGGCGATAGACTTGTGACGACTTTCTTATCGTCCATCATTTTGAATGATTTCAAAGACGATCAACATTCTGTTACCTCTGAACGTCTGATCCCTTGCAATAATTATAATTATACGTCAAAGAGCGGAAGTTCATTGCCTAACGCAATGCTTACATTGTGGTCCCATAATTGTATCTTACAATGCTTTATATACAGATATAAATAATCGTACCTATGTATTCGGTTTACCTAAAAAGTGTTCGCAATCAATGTACGTTGTACAAGCTGTCATAACCATAATTGCTGCACACGCATTGTTTGTTTAAATTGTAGGCTATAAAAGTGTCGATAGGTAATATATGCAAATGCAATGCAACTATTTTTTTTAGTGCAGAAAAAATAAAAAGAATAATAATAATTTCCGTTAGCATTATTGTGGTAAAGTGAGCAAGAAGAATGAGAGTAACACACGAGTGTCGTAAGAGGCTTGGGCAATGACATGTGAACGCGTGGTATGCGGGGGCAATAGTACTTTTCTCCGAAATACCGGAAAAGGCGGATGAAGGTCTTGGTACACTAGATTTTGACACACCGTATGATGTGTTGTACCCTGACCGAGAGGATTGGTATAGATAGGAACTTGGTGTCGAGGGTAAATGAGACCTCGATATATACTGACGGCTCCAAAACCAGTGAGGGCACAGGGTCTGGTGTATTCTCCAATGAACTGGACTTACATCTGGCCCTGAGACTTCCGGACACATGCAGTGTGTTCCAGGCGGAGATTCTGGCAGTTCTCAAAGCTGCGGAGGTACTTGAGATGAGATCGATATCCAATAAGAATATCGCCATCTACATTGATAGTCAGGCTGCGCTTAAAGAGCTAGAGTCACATACCACTAAATCTGAACTAGTAAGGAACTGCCGCACAATGCTCAAGGCATTATGTTCGCAGAACCGTGTCAGATTATATTGGGTACCTGGGCATTGTAATATTGAAGGTAATGAAAAGGCCGACGCTCTGGCCAAGGAAGGAGCGGAGCTCCCACCATACACCATGATTAAGGGCATAAGACCACCAATGGCCGTGACTAGAAGGTCACAGCTAGATGGTAACAGGGTCTCAAAGGCACTGTGGCCCATTTTAAACCGGAAAAAGTCTGAAGAATTACTCAACTTCAGTAGAACCAAACTTAGGTTAACGGTAGGAATACTCTCTGGACATTGCCTTCTAAGGAAGCATGCCATGAGACTAGGACTTGCTAACTCGGACATATGCATGTATTGTGAGGACCTACAAGTCACGGAAGACATCTACCACATTTTATGTGAGTGTCAAGCAATAGCTCGGAGTAGAAGGAAGCACCTTGGCAGGTACTTCTTTAATCACTTAGAGGAGGTTGGTTCCTCAAACAATATTGGGACCATTATTAAATTCTGCAGGGAAATTGATTGTTTGGGCGATTTGGTTTAGGTTTTTAACCGTAACGGTTCCCTGGGGATGGCGATGGGCCCACTAAGGTGCCTGGTCTTTTTGTGATAAGCTCACAACCCCACTCAACCTAACCTGACCTAACCTAGATAAATACATTTAACAGCCTAATTTATTAACTCACCGTATGGTCTGCACCCTCTAAAATGCCCTGACGCAGGAACATGTGATTTATAAAGATTTTTCGAACTTATGCAACGTTGCTTTAGAAGTTAAACGCGAAAATTTGCGTTTAGAGTTTAATGTTTTTGCATCAAATGTCATTTTGGTAGTGGTCGAATTGTAAACAAAACCAAAAAGTGAAACTACTTTTGTTCATTCATTGCGCTTGTTATGCAAAATTTATACCAAACGAATGCAATTATAAAAAAAATATAATCTATATTTAATAAATAAAAAAATATTAAACGTTGTGCGTTTGTGAAACGATTTCTTCTACTTCAGTTTTATTGCTTCTTGCTTGTGGGGACAGTTTAAGCAAGTGTGTGAATAAGTCTACCAATTTGGCGGTGGTTGGTGCAATTGGACCAGGAACATGGATATAGGAAGACACATAGACACATGATTGCAGGTTGATATTTCAGCAGTCCATGCGAAGACATTTCAGAATTGTGCCATATAATTTTACTTTTTATGACCAAAACACATGTGCAGAATTCAATGCGCAGCAAAATTAAAAAAAGACATGTTTATATGGATATAGCCAGACGTAAATTCTGCACTCACTGCAGCACTGCAAAATGTCTCTATTTCTAGATTCGCTGCATAATTTAAGGGTACCACAACACAAATGAAAATAAATTGCAATTTCAGTATTTGCCATCATCGCCTTTTGACACTGTGTGTTTCTTTTTGTTTTGGTTGTAAACACATCAGCTGCTTAGTCGGTGAATGACAGTAAACCTATTACCAGATGCAATACATGTCAAAGAATTTTATGCACATCTGTTTTACCTGCAGCGTTGCACTTTGCGCTGCGTCCAAAATTTGTGCACACTTGTTTAGGGAATTATTGGGCAAAATGATTTCATTTACAAAGCTAATCACAGGTGATTTCGGTTTCAGAGCAAAAAGTAATAGATTTTAATGTTTTCTGTAATAGTTCATAGAAATTCTTACCTTTTTAGACACAAACCTCGTTCAGTAAAGGTAACGAGAAAAAATGTTTACAAGTAACAAACTAAGAAGAGCCAAGTAGGGGCTGCGTAAATCCTTACGTGATGTTTAGCCAAACAACATCGTAGAGGCTTTGTAAGGGAATAAATACGGCTGTAGAGTTCAGGCGAGATTATAGGAACTCAGAATGGAGACATTTTTAATATAAAATTACACCGCCAATTTTCATCCAAGTAGCATTTAGTTATTGCCACCATCTAAGCAAAGCTAATGAAAGATATTTTTTTGGTATATCTACCTCCTTTTCAGTCTGAGGAGTGAGGATGAGCAAAATCAATACAGTTCTGAAAAAAATCCAGTTGCAATATATATGTAACAATTACCATGTAAATCCCAGATAACGTGGGAATCGACCAAGAAAGTGTGTATTCTAAGTTTCATATAGAAAACGGAAGAAATGCCGGGAGCGGTTCCATTAACCTATTACTGCCCAAGAAATTTATTTTTGGAATTTTTTGTTAAAATTTATGTTTTGGCACCTCCTCGTCATTCTTTTCAAGTAAAACAGGATAATTTAAAAAAAAAATAGGAACATATGTGTTTTTGCTAACGTATGATATATCATACGCTGGGAACTAACAAGTAAAAAAATTATTTAGGTTTTCTTTGAGCTTTAATATAATAAAAACTATAGACATCAGATATATCACATTTTGTTTAAGAAATATTAGGCCAGAGGTTACGAAAGTTAACGGCGTAGATGAAAAAGAGAATTTCGTTGGGAGAAATCTTTGACTCTTGCCCCTTTTGCATGGCATATAAGTTAGTCTCCTTACAGATCTTGTCTAAAATTGAATCATCAAATATTATACGGAAGACGTCAATAGGGACATGCTTTTTTTCTCGCCATTCATGAGTTCACTTAGGTTCAATTTGTGCTTCTTCTGAAAACTTCAACGTGCTGTCAAGATCTTTAGTATCGCATAATCGTTTTTTTTGTTGTCGATACTTTTCCACGTTTTGAGGGTTTAGGAGTCGTATGAGAGCAATTCGGAATATCGCCCGTATCTTCCACAATATCCAACGTCGTTATTTCTCGAACTTTATCCGATACATTTTTAACTCAATATGTTGTCGCAAAATCCCTTTTCCTAAATCTCTTACAGTTGGGGGTTTACCCTCTTCGTCACTTCCAGCGTCATCGATATCGCTATCTGCTCCATCAACTGCACCATTAAGAATTAATTCCAATTCATCTACCTCCCTTAAATGGAATCCAACAGTATCCTCTTCATCCACTTCATTTAAAATATTTAAAATTGCCTCCATCAACTTCAGGATTAAAACTGAAAAATAATATTTTTATCACTTATTACTGCCCAACGTATGAAATTTCATACATCAATGTTCCATGACATGATATAACTTATAAAAGACATAAGTATAACTTAGAAACATATTATTAACGTGTACTTATGATTTATCAATTGATATAAATAGGTTACAAATGACTTATAAAAAGCTTAGAAAACAAATTTACATAGTTTACTCACAATCTCTTCATTTTTTTATTTAATTTTTTTAACACTTACTGTACTGGTACTCACAAATGACTGAACCCAATTGACAGGTAATAAGGATGGCAGCTAATTTCTTTGAACATTTTTCTTTCAAATAAATTCAAATTTGACCGCCTACTAAGAGAAACCGTTACAAAACCAATTAAAAATTGCAGTACAGTTCAACGTATGATAAATCATACGGTGGGCAGTAATAGGTTTTAATGTGGTTCATACATCCTACGTCATACACAAAGTTATTGCGTCTCTATGTTGGCGTTGGAGGGGGTGTAGGCGGTAGGAACACATTAGGAAAAAAAAAATTCTTTGCGTGTAGGCCATGCGCTTTCAGTCCATAAAAGAAAGAGTATATGCAGCTCTCCTCGCGCAACCGCTCGACGCGTTCATTTATATATACAAATGCATTCACGTGCCTTATAGATGTAGTTGTGACCTTGGCCTCCAAATGACTATTCCTTTTGGCATTGCATTAAAATATAAAGCTATAGATTAAGAGTGGGTTGGGTATTGATGCGGTGGGGTTAGAGTTCACAAAGGAAATGATTTTCGTTTGACAACAAAATTTCTGTTTACTGATTGCTTATGTGAGTGAGTATTCTGGCTCTTTGATTGAAGTGATTACATTTTTTATATGTAAGTGGTAGAAATTCTACCATCGTAGTGACCTGTCGTTAGCACAACATAGCTATGTATTGGAATTGGAAAACGAATTACCTCCTAACAAAAAAAAAAAAGAAGAAAGAAAAGCGAATTGGTACCAACGATTATGTTGTGTTTAAGGCAGTGAAAGTTACCAAAAACCTGGAAAGATGATAAAACACGTAAAAGTCATACATATCGTCTTGAGCCAATATGAATATGACTCATCGCTAAAAAACAAGCTTTGGCAGTTAAAAGATGTAACTACGTTTAAGATTTCTATGAAGTTCAATTCTCAAACAAATATTTCACACTGAAAAGTAAAAATTAACTTTCCACGTCAAAATTCAACTAGCCAGACCATGCTACCTACGCGGCTTCAGCTTCAAAGAGTGATTTATAGATGGCGATACTAAAATCTTTCCACAGCTTTTTCACTTGGCTTTTATTTTCAGTCGCATTACATTTTTGACATTTCGGTATGAAAAATGATTTGTGAGAAAGCATGAAGCTTAGTTGAATCTCTGAGTTTTCTTTAAGAAAAGTGTAGATATCAAATCATTTTATTTTTATTCATCTTCTTCTCCTATTTATATAAAATTGTTGCAAGTGCGTTGTGACTTTATAACTCACGAACGGCTCAACAGATTTCAATGATTTTTGGTGTGTTTTATTCGTCAGGGATGGTTTATGAAAAAAGAAAAGTTGAAAATTCTCAACAGGTGGCGTTGAAGGCATACATTTCGTTTTTCATGGGGAAAAGCAATCTGAAAAAAATAAACTGGATAGAAATCATATTTTCAAAGCAATTGTTGTTGTCATTTATTTTAATTATTTTCCAAGCAAATTGTTGTTGTCAACAATTTTGAAATTTTTTTTTAAATATAACCTAGGTACCTAATAAGTTTGTTTATGTTTACTATGTTACCTACATTGTAAGTTTTTGAAATAGAGTAGATGCTTTGATTTATTTCTTATTTTTTTAATCCATCATTTTCGTTTGACATGTATGTATTTTCAGGATCCTTACATAAGTATGTGTGAGTAAGTTGAAATGTAGGGGTTATTAAGATGACGTGGACAATGATGACAGGCAACAGGAGTTGTTGGGCGGAACGAAGTTCGCGGGGTCAGCTAGTAGAATATATTTTTAAAGCATAAGTCTATTAAATTAAATAAGGGACATTATGCAAGTATAGGGTGACCAGTTTCCAAGCCACCAAAAAGAGGATACCTTGAAATCTCAAATGAAAAAATGAAAAACAAAAAACAATAACCGAAATTACAAAATGTTTACACATTTTATTTTAATTCATTAAAAAAAAAAAAAAAACATATATTTTTAACAAATTGAAAATTGAAAGAGAATTTCGGCTGTAAAACTAGTGGGTGTATTCAGACCATTGTTGATAAAACAACAAAATATGGTGTTGTGTTAAGAAGTGAATGAGTTCAGGTACAAATACATTTCAGGTCGTGTTCACACCAGAAAGATGCAGAACATTCTGAATTAGTGTTGAAAAAAAAGTTTTGTTTGTAGTTTTGTGGTGTTGAAAAATTCCTTAAACTGAGAAATCCCAGAAAAAGAACAAATTACATATTTTTCCAAAAAAAAAAATACCGGACATTTTTTTGAGATAAAAAAAGGACTTTTACTACGGTTACTATATCAAATAAAATAAACAGCATTTTAAATAGAAAAGTACTACATTTTAAATTCTTTGCCTGACTAAACGCATCAGTGGTAACCCTAATTCAAATTATTTTATTTAAATATCATACGAGACATCCTATCGATGTGATGGCAATTTTGAATCCGTGTGACATGCAAAAACATACAAAAAATATAAAATAAATGCTGCCAACCGTGGGGGAATGTGTTGGAATTCGGGACCACCACATTTTAGCATTGCTGAATGCTATGTGATTTGTTTGGTAAGACTATGTATTTAAATGAGATGTTTTATATTACTACTAGAAACATGTTAGGACAACACGGTTGTGTATTTTCCGCTTATGAATATTATTAACTACGATTTCATGAGTAGGTACATTTTTCTTAAATAACTGAAGAAAAATTGCTAAACATGTTTTTATTTTCCCTCAAACAATCTACATTGTTGATATTTCATAAATATTTATCGCAAAAGTACACTTATTCCTAAAAAACTACTATCCCAAAACGAATAATTTCAAATTTAACAGATAAAATTCTATGAACACAGCAACTTTGCCGACAGCGGAAGGGGCGAGTGTGTGCGGAATCTTTGATGATACGTAATATATGTCCATACGAATTTTTATGTAACAATACTAACGCACTTAGCATTTGCCACCCCATAAAAATAAAGCTTGTAGGCAAGTAACGGAAAATCGGCCGAAGTTAGGGGTCTCAGTATTGTCTCTGGTTACACAATACACATTCAAGTGCCAAACGATAGCAAACTGACAAAAAAAAAACTGTCTTTAGGGATGCACTCAGGATGTTTTGGAATTTTTGAAGTACAAATTTATTTTCAGCTTTTTATAGGAATAATCGATTTATGGCAAACAAATAAAAACTTAGGATCGTGTCTAAACTCGGATGATTAAGCTTTCATTTTAGGTTGTGGTATTTGATGGGAAGAATACATCGTACAACCGAAAGCTTTCTATGTTTGATAAGTGTTCCCACCAGTGTTGCCCCCCCAACTGGTTGAAATGTAGCGTTGGGGCCGAATTCGCCAGGGTTTTCACCATTTTCCTGGTGAATTTTTGAAAACTTACGTTAATCCGGAGTTTTTTATTCTTTTTTTATTTTTTATTTTTATTGGAGGCCCCGGTTTGTTCCACTTCGATCTATGCAAAAATAAAGATCCCAACCGCTAAACCGACAGAAATATAAAATTCTGAATATGGTCCATTTTTGTTTGTTTTTGGGTATATAGGACTTAAAAACAAACTCCAATCAGCGAAAGGTGTGGCAACGTATGTCAACAACCTCCTCCGAGTCAGTCTGACATTATGGCATTGATCAAGTTGTTTTTTCTCTGTTTTGCTTTAATCTCAATTTGGGGAGATTTCTCGTGAAATCGTGTCCAAGGGCCCGGTTCTGGGACAAATATTCGGGTTTACTGGTGGAAAAGTGTAGTAAAAGTCATAGCAAATACAATATCCCGATGATACAGGTTTCATTAATCAAATACATAATGCTAATCTTACCTGTGGGTCGTAAGAAAAGTCAAAATCCAAGAACTGTGAATTGTCATTGTTTTTTTTATAATAGGTAGTTAAGTTTAATTCTGTTTGTAGTAATTCTGAAGCATTAACAAGCTGTTTGGCAAGCAAAAATCATATTTGCAGGTGCAATTGAAGCTACAGATTTAATTTAAATTTAATTTTTTAACTTAGTAAGAGAAAGATATTGGTTTCGTACAAAATTTCGAACTCGAGTTTTTAATCAATTCTGATATTACGATGATAGAGGAACTCAAAAAAGTGGGTCACAAAATTCTGTCCGGTCTGTCCGTCTGTCCGTCCTTCCACAGGCCTACAGCCAAAGCGGCTTCCCGGATTACGTTCAAACCTCGGATTTGGAGTTTTTGGGCTTACAGCTCGGGAGGTGTTTTTTTTTTCAAGGTAACCTCAATATTAATGGTACTTCCCATATAAAATTTTCGTACCAGTTTGATTTGATCGAAAATGGCTCTAACGATTTCAACCAAAATTGATATTTAAGCTTAAGTAGGTGAGGTTTCTACGACTGCGTACCCAGTTTTTGGCTAAAAATTCGATCAACGGTACTTTTGAAATTTCGAAATATCTTGAAAACGGTCTACCTATACGATTGTAACAAAAATTCATTTTTAAGGTAATGTGGTCCATTAGAACAACAGTAAACTCAGTTTTTCTCATTATTATAGTATACAAAGGATTTTTGAAAATTGTATTTTTTTAAAAATTTTCTTTTGTTTAATTTATACCTGAAAACGGCAATAACGATTCTGACCAAAATGCAGACTTAAAGTCAAATGGATGTTTTCAAAACTATTGTGTCCTTAATTTTCAATTCGAAGCACCGAAAACGCTAATTTTAAAAAAACTGCTCATATCTCGAAAACCCAATCGTTGATTTCGATAAAACTACGAAGCAATGCTTACATACCGAACAATAACTTATAATCGGTTTTCACCTAAATATTTACGCAATAGTATTTTTCAAATTAAACGTTCTGTTTTGTCTGGCAAATTTTACAAAAACCGCTCTAACGATTTTGACCAATATACATATAAAAGATAATATAAGTATTATTAATAAAACATCCCGTACTTTCTTGTTCTCAAAAAAATCGAAGATGTGAGTTTTTTTAAATTATTTATCAAAAAATACTACAGAAATCACGATCTATGTATTTTCACATATATCTACGGTATATTTTTGTAATAGGCTTAATGCCCCATATCTTGTGAGTTATAAGACCTTTCCTGAATGTAAATAGCTACGACGTTTTCCGGGAACGTAATTTTCACTACATCAGCAAGACAATCGAAATACCAACTTAATACTTCAATCTCCATAACTGATTAGTTCAACAAACCAGCAAAGAAAAAGTTCGATTGACTTAAAAACTTAAATATCATTGCAAATGATTTATATTGGTTTGGACATGATGGGAGGATGGAACTTCGAAATTTCAAATATTTATTGTTGGTCGCTCTCACCAACCACCTCTCGCGAACGTCTGACGAACATCCGAGAGTATAACGGTCTTGAAAGAGCTTCTCAATTAGCTGTTAGGAATCGGCATAAAATTGTACATCCCTTCCATTCGTTCCAAAAGTGAAAAACTCACACAAAACGAATGGTTGTGAGAAGCTAGGCCCTACGGACCTGTTGCGCCAACTATTATTATTATTATTATGTATTATTATTTTTATCAATTCTTATCCATTTGGCGTAACCAACATTCTACCACAATTTCCACATCCATTCGAATAATATTACACACTAAACCAATGCAAATTCTCAAACAAAAGTCACTTCTTTTCCATAACATGTTATTAGGCTCAACTTGCTGATATATGGAACCCACCCAGGTAGTGTAATTTAAAAATGCCAATGACATTAATTGCACTCCCTTTGTCCGATGTCCACCTGTCAGGGGAAATAAAATACTCCACATCCGGTGTGGACTGTTTGTTTTCTCTGTCAAGAAAAAACAAATACCCATACCCACGACCACTCTACGTATATCGTCTTGGAGGTTATAGACTTCAAAGGATTCGAGTGCTGGTTGAAAAAAATATGTCATTGACAATTGATATGACAAATTGCACTGTTAGACTCGAATGATGGCCGTTAGACCTATTATTTCCTCCCTCACAGTCACAGACAATCATAAATAGAAGTTTATTCCTTTTGATTGCATGTGACATTTCTGAGGCACAAAAAGCACAAACTACCTGACAGACGCGACGCAATGAAAAATTCAAAGCTAAGTTTCATAATTGACCACCGAAGATATTACTCACTTGGTTTATTTATAAATATCTTTAGCGTAGACTCAGGAATCGAATGTGTTGCGTTCACTTGCAGTATAGGTACACGACTAATTACAAAGGCGAGGTATAGGTACGTATCTGGCTAATAGAATTGTCTTCCTTGCAGTGGTTGCAGCAATTCAATAAGTTCACTAATTGTGTGAATCGAACAAATAAATAATAAATATTTTAATAACAGATAGTTCTTGTCAATAGGCTGTTTGGGTGGAAAGCGATTGCATTTAATTATTTCGTTCATGCAGTTTGATTGAGAGCAGACCGCACAGTCGTTGTTGCAGTCAAAGTTCGTACTTAGCAATTAACATTTCATTTTGCTATTGAGTTAAAATAGCCATGTAGCTGGGTAAATGAGCGTGAGAACATTAGAGTATGGGACGTGTTTGCAATTTAAATAATTTATTGAATTTTCCAATTTTACTGATTTGTTATTGAAGTAGTGAATGACACGGAAAATGAACACGGTCGCGGTCGGGGACTGACTATAGCCGGATAAAAAAAAAACTGCTTCAATTGTGGGTATATTGGTTTACCTTTTATCTGCTCTGTATTGGTGTTGTTGTTGGTTTATGTTTAGCTACTTTAAAGAATAAAGGGTGTCTACAAAATGTTGGCGGAATATAAATAGATACCTGGCAGGCAACAAAGTCCTTCGCATTGCCTTCTAGGTGCATTCACGAATTCGTCAGTGCGATTTCGAGGCCAAACCGTTTTTAAAAGTATTTGCTATTGCGGCGAAATTTAGAAAGAACTTAGGGGGCTGAACAGTCATTTTCAATACATAGGTTACTTCCGCTTTTCGTAGGTATATCTCACAATATAGCAGAAGAATAATCTTTTTGTCGATTAAAGCCATTTACTTTGTCAAAAGAAGCCCTGCGCTGCCCAGTGACGGACAGGACTTTTAAGGTTGTGGGCTCATCAATTTTCAGAGCAGCTTGCTATAAAGAATTGCTCCAAGATATTCGACCTCGCTCACGTATGGGATGGATAGGTTATGTCTCCCAACAAAGACTTTGTCAAGCAGGTCCAGGCTACTCCTCCAAAGCTAAGAATGTTAGCAGCGCTGATACAGCTTAGATCGCTAAGATCATTGAGGAAGTAGTTTCCTAGGTACGCCATTCTTAAGTTGGATAGGGCAGGGCTGCTACAGAGAAGGTATGGGTATGGCGGACTCGTCGTCCTCCTCATCCCTACAGCTTCTGCAAAACTCACTGTATGGCAGTCCAAGCCTTTGCGCGGATCTGTCCAGAATACAATGACCGGTGATAACATTAACAACTAACGAGATACCAGATCTATTGAGTTGCGGAAGCTCCCTGGATTTTTTTGTACACCAGTATCGGCCAAGTAAGCCTGGCAACATCACAATATCATAGATATTTCCATGTATGATTTGGTTTCCTTGTTGCGTCCGCATTATTGTTTTTTGCGTAGGATAGCGGTGCGTGCACGTTGTGCAGACTAACACTATCAACGCCGGAGGAGCCTAATCTTGCAAGTTCTTCAGCTGCACAGTTCCCTGGGATATCACAGAGTCCCGGAAAAGGGTGAGGCTGTACTGTCCAGCTATCTCGTTAAGAGGTGTGCGGCAATCTTCCACCGCTTTAGATCTTATTTCGCTGGATACTAGGGATCTGATGGCAGCCTGACTGGTGATGTATATTAAAATATCCCTATGTGATATCGCATTAATCGACAACCACGCTATGGCTTGACGAATAGCTGTGGTTTCGGCTTGGAAGACACTAAAGTGTTTTGGCAGGGAGAAGGATAGGCTCAAGGTCAGTTCTTCTGAGAATACCCCTGCGCCGACTCCATTTAGTGTTTTGAAGCCGTCCGTAAATATTGACAGTGCTTCTTCTTGTAGGACATTACGTGAGACCCATCGGGCTCTGTCCGGTATTTCGTCTATAAACCCTTTTTCGAAGTCAATTTTCATAGGCAGTAGTAGTTGTAGTTAAGGGCCTTGTCTCTAGGAGTATGCTGGTATGTCCAGTAGGTTGACCCCTCCAGTGCTTATCTACCTTCTCTTAGCCTGATTGCCGCGTAAGCGCCGTATTCCTTGCTGACGATGTCTAGAGGAAGAAGATTAAGCATTACTTGTAGAGCGGCAGTAGGAGATGTTCTCAGTGCACCCGTAATGCTATAGCGCATGCCAAGCGTTGAGTCTTCTGAAGGGCCTTTAAATTGGAGTTCTTGTCCACGGCCGGCCACCACACGACAGAATAATCGGTCTAATTAAAGCCAATGCATAATATTGGGTTGGAGGGCCCATCTCGAGCCGACAGCCCTTCTACAGGAGTAGAGAGCCACTAGGGATTTCCTAGAACGGTAATGTTCTCTCTCCATAAATGCTCGCTCTATCTAGTATAAGCCCCACCCCAAGTCGCCTTGCGCTCCCTTAAATACTTCGTCTGATACAGATCTAGTATACAACGGACTTTTTGGAATTGAGTTTCCATACTGCTATCCTCACTTCATTTTGATCGGATGAACGGAAAACTTGGCTTTCAAAAGTTTAAATTTAATTTTTTTAGTTATATTAATTTATTAATTAAAAATTTAGAAAAATATAAATATTTTATACTTTATTAAATTATTTAAATTATTGTTGTTATTTTTGTAATATTATTAGTCGGTCTTCTTTGATATTTTAAAATCTGCAAGGTTTTTTTTTTGTAGGTGCAGGGAAATAACTTCATATGGGACAAAACTTCACGGGTGGGAAATTGTTGCTCACTTCCAGTGGGATATAACTTCAGATAAAAAAGTGATATTATTTCCCACTGGAGGTAAGGTTGTTTCCCAAATGAAGTTGTTGCCCGTGAAGTTATTTTCCAGCTCCTCTTTTCTATATCGTCAACATGGGCTGTTGCTTTTCTATTTGTTTTTGTTTGGGTCTTCTTGGCTTGACAAGTTCTTTTTACCTTTCGGTAAAATTTCTCTACCCTGAACTAAAACATTTCTATTTCTTTGTTGGGCCGCGTCCCCTTACTTCCTTCTACAAACTACAAGTATAACGTTCTACACTAGTCGTTTGCTAACAAGCCGCGCTCAAGCTTCTCAACAGCGTCGCTTTGTCGGGGAGATGCGGGAGATGCTTTGCTGCGGTTACCTGGCCTGCTGTCATCTTTATTTCGTGGCGTGGTCGTGTGAAACCCAGAACATCGGTTGTGGCACTTTTCCCATTTTGCATCAAGGATCAAGATCATTTAGTTTTACAGAAATTCCTGAAGGGTGCAGTCGTGACCTGATTTGCAGATGAAAATTTGTTTTGTTTGCTGCTTGGTCATGTTTTTAATGAACATTTTTTTTTAACTTTTACGTTTTTAAAAATGTTAGTATGTTTCAAACAATTAACTATATTTATGATCTAATTTTTTGTTTTTAAATTTAATAAAGAGAAATTGAAAACAAAAAATGGGTGGCATATCCTCCGACTTTAGCATTTTTTTATTTTAGGTGTATTATCCGGAGTAGTTCTCATTATTACCTACTCTTTTGAAGGGTTTGCTTTGAAATCATAAATTTATTTGAAGACTTAAGAATGCAAGGTAGCTTACAATCAAAATAGAATGTCTACTGCTGACCCACGAACCTAATACCCCATTCAAATCGAGACGAAAACAGTTTTTTTTCGCGTCAGCACAGCACTCGAAAACTTCATCGAAACAGTTTTCCCATACATATTTAAGTTTTTAAAACTAGTCGTTTAGATTCGTTTTCCACGAAAACACCATGAAACACTTTTTTGAAATATTCAGCAAATTCAGCAGAACAACTGACGGAACAAATGTCACACTCACAACTTTAAATCATTTTCCACGCTTTGATTAGGTGATATAATTTTTAAATGCTATGATTTCATTTAATTTGTTAATTAATGGGATCGATATTTTTTTATAATCCAAAATAGTACAGAAGTTTCACGACTAGTGTCTCACAGCTGATAGAAACGTCAAACGGAAACTAGTTGGTGTTCGGTGTGAATAATGCATCGACGAAAGCACGGTTTTCGGTGGGGTGTGAATTGGTTATAAATTAACCAAAGCAAAGAATTGAAAGTTCAAGCCACTAAATATGTTTGTTTCGTTTGCTTCAACGGTTTTCATCTGCCTAGCTCGTATAAAAATTTTAGGTTTTGGGTTTAAGTTACGTCCATTTTCCCTTTTTCGAATGCCTTCTGGTATTTTGTAAGCATACTGCAACCGACATAAACATCCATTTCCGCCATGACTGATGTTATTCACTTAAATTTTTAAAAAGCTTTCCTACTGAAATGCGAAACAAAAACTGCACTCCATTTTTGTATTAATCTTCAACAATTTATTATATTTCTAAATATTTACAATTATACTTTTAGCAATGTTAGAATTTAATAGAGGTTTTTGATAAGCTGCCAAACCAAATTTATGGCCGTTTACTTATTTCTCTGCTCATAGGTTTGTAAACTCGACCGAAGTGCTCGTCCATAACGCATTGTTGACAGCAGCTGCTGCCGGTCGCTGAATACTGCCTGATGAGACAGCGCACATGGCTTTAGTTACAGTGCTCGTGGCGGTACTACTGCTCAGTGCTATTCTCGGCACTGGTCTCAAGATCTGTCATTTCACTGGCATTTGCATCAGCGGTGGGATCATCGGCGTCATAGGCAATCGACGAAGGTTTTGATTCTGTACATACTGGAATGCTGATGACCGATCAAGGTGATGGGATAAATAAATATCGCTAAGTACGTGAAACCGTCGATGATCGAAGTTGTTGAAAAAATTTGGAAATCGAACTCCTGGCGGCGGATTTGGGTAGTTCTTACCAGCTTGCAGTAAGTGTCCCTGTGTAGCATGTACCGGATTTATATGGTGGAATGGATAGTTCGCTGTACCA
Organism: Cheilosia vernalis; assembly: GCA_949126925.1. NCBI lineage: Eukaryota > Metazoa > Arthropoda > Insecta > Diptera > Syrphidae > Cheilosia > Cheilosia vernalis. The sequence goes on along the minus strand of OX421358.1, from coordinate 95,383,882 downwards.
TGCGGGAATGCACCAGTGGTTTGTTTGAATGAGTCCATCGTCTTGAGTTCGTTCAACATTTCATGGGAGGCGAGGTGTTTCTTAAGGTAGGCTTGCCTATAAGAAAAGTAGACAAGACTGTGTTTTAAGGATATTTTAATTCACTTAATGTAATAACTATAAAGAACAGACCAGAAAAAGGTGTTAAATTAAACAAAAAAAAAAAAAAAACAGCCCAAACAGACAATCGTATCGAGTCACGTCATAGTAAAGGTATATTTTACTAGCTGACTCCATAGCCCTAGATTTGCCGTCCCCAATATGACTCCCCTATCCCCTTTTTAAGGGATAAAATTTAAAAAAGTATTTTTTTTTTAAGGACTATAAATTTGTAAGCACTTACAACAACATAGTGCGTAGGTGGTTGAAAATAATAGTTGACGGAAAATTTTCTTGAGAATATTCTGTTTTCCCCAGTAGAAGATTTTCCGATCCGAATTATTTGAAACAGATTGAAACTTGTTCCTTCTGCAGTGTCGCACATCTATTTTCATTTTTGTTGTAGTTTCAATAGGTACCTACTTTCTTACCAATAATCAACTTTGGTCTGACAGTTTACGCACACTTTCCAAAGTACATTTACCAATTAAGAAATACAGCTGCCAGAATATCGCTACCTTTAGTGTCAAATGTTAATGTTGAGGAAGTCGTGTTTATCTCTTGCATTAGCTAAATAAATCCTCCCTTAATGTCATTTTGAAGACAAGTGTTGCCCAACCGTCCAAAATCACGGTATTAAATTTTGTAATAGGAGCACATTTAAGTACGCCGTTGTTCAGCCTGAGTAAATGTAAATGAGTAATAGTTTTCTAATGTTATTAGTTGCATTTCAACAATGGAAATGGTTTTTAAGTCGAACAAACACCTATTTGTACATGTATGGAATATTTAACTTCGCGTAAAATATAGTAATACGAATAGAATTATCACAACTCAACTTTACTGACTTCTGGAGGAATAGTACGAGAATATGGTGTGTAGAAGAGGAAACATGTCAGCTTGCGTGCATAAAAATATGCGCTTTACATTTTTCAGTGAGAATTTAAACTATGTTTCTATGTTTGCCGAATAAGGTTATATAAAAGCCATGCAATTATTTTTATTAGATTAAATTGTATTTATTTTCAAAACCGGAAGCGATAATTCCTTAACCCTTAGGAAGCTATCCTAAGTGAGATTTTAATATATTCTGAAATCAACGAACTGGCTATTTTCAAAAGTAATCACTTGCTAACGATGCAAGTGTGATATTGAGACCACCAATAAGTTTTGATTTGTATCATCCAGCCTGCGCATAAATCAAAGCACTCAAGTAAACTATGTAGTTCCGTTTATTGAATAATTTGAAAGGGATTTGATTTACACAAATGCACACAAAAAACAACCGTGAAATAGTATTAAAAAGCAATTGAAGCGTACTATAAAAAGTACTGAAAATTGTTTCCGATCGAATTACATTACTGATTTGCATATGAGATTTGACAGATCAGCGAATATTTTGTGAATTTCCTGTTTTGTGTTTTGTTTCATTCTTATAATAAGCCTAAAAAAGCCTTTGAAAGATATCTGTTTGGCAAATTTAATTGCAATTTATGTATTCCTTTTTTTAGAATAACATCCTTGTTTTAAAACAAGCCATTGACCTTGATTTTCATGAAAACAAATTATGAAATTTGATTTCTGCAACGACAACAAATGTAATAGATTCTAAGAAAGTTGTCGCACAATAATAAATGTGGAGGTCTTATTTTTTATTGGTACCGTTTCACAAATGCTGTACATTTTTACCAAAGCTGACATCCAATTAACTGTCGACATTAGTGCTTGATTGTTAGTAAAGGGCCCAGCCCATAGAATCCGTTGCGTCCGTCGCGTCGACGAATTCAGACGAATTGCCGTATTTGACGGAACGAACTGTCCCATAGAGTCCGTCGCATACGGTGGCAGGCAGTGTTTAGGTACTCTATACTTATTTGTCCCAAGAATCGTGGTAATTTATCCCTTTCTAACGTACGCAAATTCCCTTTTAAATAATTATTTTGATAGGCATTTTTTGTGAAAAAATTAACTTTTTAAAGAAAAATTTATGTTGTGCGGAAAACTAATCACATTAAATAACCTTTCGTATAAAAATCACATTTCGTTAATGTTATAATGATTACTTTTTGGTACTAGAAAATTTTGATACTCAAAAATCTTGCTAAAAGGTGATTTGAAAAAGCTCTTTTTTATGTACGTCCATGTGGTGATTATCATGGTGAAATCTAGATACTTAGTTTGATGAAATTAGAAAAGAAAATTTGTTTTCAATGTTTAGTTTTTAGATTTTTCTTTTTCCCACGGAAGGCTTTTCGGACAACAAAATTCCCAAAAAAAGGAAGAAATCGCACAATATAAGAGCACTGGTGACAGCCGATGACTGTCTCTCTCGCGCTCAATATTTTCACCAATAAAAAGGAATCCAAGGACTATTCACATGAGAGCGAGCGAACGAATTGCTGAAATGCGAACAAACCACTTTTGATGCATTTATGAACAGAAAATTGTACATTTTACTATTCCATCAAAATGTATTAAGAAAACATGTTAATAAACAGTTAAAATAACGAAATTTCGAATTGCAAACTTTTTGCCGAGAACGAATACACCCTTGGCGCGAATTGTCAAAGTTTATTCACAATCCACATCATTCAATTCGCGTTCCACAAACTAACGAATAAAGCATTCGTTCGAACTTAACCTCAAACTCAAAATGTTATAGAGACAAATAACGGCGACTGTCATTGGATTCGCGGGTTTCTGCGACCAAATTAAATGTATCATGTGAATGGACTGTCAAAACTTGCGAATATTCGTTCGTTCGTAGGTAGTTGGCCGCTCTCATGTGATCTCATGATCCTTTACTTTATCCGTCGCGTCCGGTGGCGTCCGGCACATGCGCTGCTTATGGGTCACCTACACCTTCCATAAGAGAGTGTGTATTCTATCAACTTGTCAGTCGAAAACGTTGCGGCAACGGACGCGACGGATTCTATGGGTTGGGCCCTTAAGGCCGAAAGTCGATAAGGACGATTTTAATGATTGTCTACGTTAAAAGAAAAATTGCCGTATATGGGACGACGCACGCCAACCAACAAGAATGCAATGTAATGCAATGCATCCAAAGAAGGATACTGTTTTGTATGCGGATTGGGCAATCGTCGGTCGGGATCATTGTTCCATAATTTTCTACCCGGACACAGGGGGGTTATGTGTTTCGCGCGTATCCTCTGTACGTTCAAATTAAACGATATGGAGGCAGGCGACATGTGGTTACATCAGGAAGGAGTCACATGGTACACAGCTGATACCACGATAGATATTCTGCTCGAACAATTCGATGGTTTTTATATCTCTCACAGATGTGACCTCTAATATAGGTACCGAAAGACCATCAAGATCCTGGGTTTTGACCGCGTTAGACTTTTTCTTGTGGGATTTCCTATGCCAATATGCCGCAATCGAAAAATGCAGGTATCGATGATTTGCTTATTTCTATCCCCTTTTCGATAGCTTATGAGTTATGACTGCATAATGCCTGATGTGAGATTCTGTCTAATTTTTATATAATTGTTTGGGAATTCCAATGCTTGGAGTTCAGTACTCGATGAAGCAGTGTAAATCCCTTTTTGAAAGTTGAACGACAATATTTGACATCCAAGTAAAAGTAGGCCACATCTCTTTTGTATTAGTTTTCGTTTTCAATGCAAATGCAAAGGGCATCTTAATTTTGTTCCGCAACGGAAGGACTATAACTGAAATTAGTTCTCCACTCACCTTCGAAACGTTTTCCCGCAATGATGACAACTGAAAGCACCTTCCGCTGGTGACTCCTCACTATCCGCACTCTTAGTTTCCTCGCCATCTGTTGAGCTTTGCTTCTTATGCGGTCCACCGCCTAACGAATCCGTTTTCGGCTTGTGCCATCGCTTATGGGAAGCCAAATTGGCCGGACAATTGAAAACCTATAAAAAGGACGAAAATTCTTAATCAACCATAAACTAACCACTGCAACAAACTATACCTTCTCGCACTCCGAGCATTTGTATTCGATGTGAACAATACGTGGACATCGGTGCTGGGCCAACTGAAAGGCATCTTCGTACAGCGTCCGACAAAGCTGACATAAGTACGCTCCGATTTTGTTGTCTATGCTGGCCAAAATCGCCTTTGCCTCTTCGGTAATTTCGACCACATTGAATGCCGGATCTATGTCACCTTTGCGCACTACCAGCTCCTCGTCGTCACGTAACTTTCTTATGATTGTACCCGACACGGGACTGGTATTGTCCTCGTCCAGTGGCAGTTGCTTCCGCATTTTGAATCTTTTCTTCTCCGTTTTCGAAATCTTACTGTGTGGTCTTTCATTGGCGTTCGACTCTAATGGCATGACAGGTAAGTCGCCAGTTTTAAAATCCCTCATGAAGAGCTTATCGAAACCGTCCACTGCCCTCTGATGTAATTCATCGTCCTCGTAGATCAATTTCTCCCGTGTCAGTGCCTTGGGGGGATTTATTTCGTTGTCGTCCGAATTGGGGCAGAATAGCTCCTGTGGTGTGGACTCACCATCGTCGTCTCCTAAAACGTCAACGTATTCCTCGTCGTCTAAGTCTGTGGCCGTATCCTTTTCATCTTCGGTCATAATAGATATTTCATCGTCGAAAATATTTATCGATTGGTCATCGATGTCATTGTCGGCGATTTGTGATTTATCTTGAAGACATTCGTCTTGCACCTTGGGTGAGGATGCAGTTGATGTCGCTAAAGGGATGACGTTGGTTGGATTTTCCACTCGGTGGCCCAAGAAATTCGTTCCATCGAAGTAGCCAATGGTATGAGGGCGCCAAAAGTTTTGCTCCTCGAATAATTTTGTACGCTTTCTTGGCGGTGAAGGCGTTGATGGCGGTGTAATTGGAACCGAAGACGAACGTAAGGATAAGTCAAGGGGCGACAGGATTGACATTGGCCGATTGAATTGGGGAAATGTATTAATTGCCGGTAACATTCGATATTGCATGCGGTTTTCCATTTCTTCGATTGCGTTTCTGAAATTTAATGTGGATTAAGAGTAAGTTTTAGTTGTGTTTTATTCGAGTGATTGCTAGAGAGATGAATCAAATTCGAACTTATAAGGCGGTTACTCTTTAGTGGTATATTGCTGCATAGCAATTCAGACTCAGACAATAATATATTAGAATCAGCTATCAATTACCATAAAGGTAAAAACCCACGCAATAAAACTATTTGTGAACATATAGAGGAAGAATACTTTATTAATTTGAAGCATTTTTTCAAATTGTCGGATAATACTATAGCAAAGCGAGAATCTCTTATAGTTTGCAAAATAGTACAGCCATCTAAACCACGTCAACAACTGAAATAGCAAAAAACCAAACAATCCACGAAAAGAGCCAGCAACTTTTAAAGTTCTAGGTGATTTTTTAAGTTTTTAATAAAAACATGAACAAAAAATAAAGTCCACGACTGGGTCGAAAGAGATAAAAACAGTACTTTGCTTTTAACGTTTTATCGAAATCGAAAATGAGGTTTTTGAGATATGAGCAGTTTTTAAAATTACCGTTTTCGGGGATTCCAATTGAAAATTAGGAGCACAATAATTTTGAAAATATCAATTTGAATCTAAGTTTGCATTTTGGTCAGAATACTTTTCGCCGTTTTTCGGTAAACTGCAAAAAACTAAATTTAAAACAAAAATACTTTTTTTCAAAAATCTGGACTGTAAACCCACAAACAAGCCCACGAAGTTTGAACGAAAACGGGGCAGCCGTTTATGCTGTAGGCCCGTGAAAGGACGGACAGTTAGACAGACAGGGAGAATTTTGCGACCTACTTTTTTTGGTTATCTCAAATTATCCTAATGTCAGAATTGATTAACATCTCGAGTTCGAAATTTTGTACGAAAACAATGGGCCTTACCAATAATCATTTTTAACCTCCACACTAAATATTTCCTAGGTCACAATATGCAATTTTGTATGGAAAATTTCGCCATTGTGAGTTCGAAAAACATAACCTGGACTCTAAAAATGATTATTAGTACCGCGGAATATCTCTTACTACGTACCCAATGGAGAAATTTAAAAATAGTTTCCCATCTAAATTTAAGGAGGTTGTGGATTGCTGCTTTGCACCCGCAATTGCAGAATGCCATCTTTGATACCAGACTGATAGTAAAACCAAGACCCACAACTTCGTTTGATTTCCCGTTACCTACTTAAGCTATGTTTTTACGGAGTGGCCACGATTTAGTGAGATATTATTGTTACACAGAAATAATTAATTTTGTAGGCGCAGTGGCTTAGTGGTTAGTGTGTTGGACTATTAAGCGAGGGGTTCAGGTTCGAATCAGGCAAAACACCCAATTTCCAACTCAGGGTTTTCTTACTGCGCCACCTCTCGCGAACGTCTGACAAACATCCGAGAGTATAACTGTCATGAAAGAGCTTCTCAATTAGCCGTTTGGAATCGGCATAAAATTGTAGATCCCTTCCATTCGTTCCAAAAATGAAAACTCACACAAAACGAAGGGTTGCGAGAAGCTAGGCCTAGGGTCCCTACGGACCTGTTGCGCCAAAAATTATTATTTTATAAATAAGTATTGACAAATGGCACGTATCTTCAAAAGACAACGAACGAACGAACAAAGTTTCTGTCAGCGTTCATGGAATTTTATCCGTTAGATTTGAAATTATTCGTTAAGTGTGGATAGCATTTTCTTTTAGGAATAAGTGTAATTTTGCTTAAAATATTTATGAAAAATTAGCAATGTTAATGATATTCAAAATTGGAAAATACACAACCATTTTTGTCCTCATACGTTCGTAGTACCTACATATATACAACATCTCATTTCGATACTTGTTATTATTAAAGAAAACAAATAATATTATTCGCCTTTTAAAAATATATAATAAAAAACCAAATAGCAGTAATGTTAAAATGTGGTATTCCCGAACTCTATAACATTCCCCCACGGTTGGCAGCGGTTGGCAGCATTTATTTTTTATTATTTTTTGCATGTTTTTGCATATAACACGGATTCTAAATTGACATAACACCGATAGAAAAACAAAATGGTAAATTGGAAAAACAAATTGAGATTGCCAACGGCAAGAGGATTGTGAGTTGGGGGCAGTGTCCCCTTCGAAAATATTCGGAGAGGGTACGTAAAGGTGTCCCTGGCTCTCAAAAAGGGTCCTGTATGAAATTTAAGTAAAACAAAAGTATCAAAAGTGTTTTTAGTTCATTTAAAAAAAATCATAAAACATTTCAGGTACCTACATTATACACATTATATCATATAGAATATTGTATATTGGAAAATCCATTTGACAAAAATAAAACAAAAATATTTTGTTTGTTTCTTATAAAAACTTGAATTTGAAAATGATACCTGAGCTTCCCGACTAAATCAAAGGAACTGGTAGATAACTTTAAAAATGCTTGCATGGGAAACAGAATGCACAAACTATGAGACTTTATGTATTTCCAAAGACAATTATGGATACAATATATTTTTTAGCGTAACACCAAAAATCTACAAATAGTAGCTACGTAGTCTTACTTTGCTTTGCTGAGATGGAAGCTAAAAAAAAACTAATACGTCCGATTTGAACTATTTTGGAAAAGGGGGGGCTTTAGGCTCCAGTTTGGAAGAAGTATCAATAGGACCTCAGTACTGTCTCTGCTTACGATTATCTATCGGTAAAAACAGTTTTTTTTTTAACGATAATTGCCAATCGCAAGAGGAAAAAATTTTGCCAAATTGCAAAAATATCCTAAAACCTAGAAAGTTATTGTTGTTGGGAGTTTTAAATCATAAATCCAATGATAAAACGATGTCATAATTAAAGGGATAAAAATTAGGCCAAATGACCAATCGAAACTGTTTTACATGATCTGCATCTGCTTATCTTTAATGAGTCGAATAAGAAGGGCAATAGATCGGTGCCCTAGGTGTTTTTGTCGACAAATAAAAGACACCATTCAATTATGAGATGAAACGACTGAATGTGTTTACCAGGTCCTGTAAAGAGGTGGCCCAGTCTAAAATAACTTAAGATTAAATTTGAAGTCTTTCGGTTAAGGAACCTCAGCTGGATGAAGGTTTTTACCATCATAGTAATGTCAACTCCCAGCAGAATACTAAACAAGAAAAAAGCTCCCCTAAAATGTTTCCTTTAAATTTTATTATTTTCTTAGTTTGTTCAAAGATGTAAGGCTGACAGAAAATTGAGCAAAACCGATTTGGATTGCAAAAAAAAATTTTTTTTTCTTGCCAACTATTTAGTTAATGGATTTGCTCCTTCCGGTATTTATGGTCAATTTTGTATGTATATTTTATGTGAATTTAAATTAAATTATTTGTTGTTCTAAGTGCCAAATTGGACCAACCCCAGTGATTTATTGAACTTGATTCTAACATTTTCACTGTCGTAACTGTGTATGAATTTCACGATCGCCATTTTCCAATTTTAAAAATAATATAAAATCTATGTAATTTTATGTTGTTTTGCATCTAACTAGGCTACATGTAAAAAATATTCCGTCTAACGTATAACCCTAGACCAAAATACATAAATTTATTCCTAGGACAGACAGAAAAAGTAACAGTAACGGATAAAGACATTACAGCTTCGTATAAAATAAAAACAACAATTTCGTGGATTTTACAAGCAAAACGATAACAAATTCAGTCAGCGGTAATTCAACACCAGTTTTTATTGGGTGTTGTGATTAAAATGAAACATCACAGATAGTCCAATGCCGCCAAGCTAAATATATTCAATTTGTTGTTTAAGAAAGCACATCCGTTGTCTGCAGCTATTTAGAACTACACAACTAACTCAATATCAAACTTCTTTCAGCTTTTGTTTGAACAGTTAAATTCCGGCAGTTAATTTTCGTCTTGAACAGGAAGTGAACTTTCTATTTTGACAACGACTGTCTTACATTTTAGTTGGAAATGCAATCTATCTATTTTCGATAACATCACTAACTTCTTCAGGATATTGCTTAAACAGTTGACCTTAGGCAGTCAGCTATCTGAGTTTGTACCACTTGTTGTTTCTTGAGAGTCTGTAAGCCGTATCTATGCTTTACCGTTAATTACTATAAAATGCGTCCGATATGAATCGAACAATGTTGTTATCATCTGTTTTAACGATATAAATGAATTGCATTGTTAGAACAGCAGGAATAGGTATACGATTTGGGATCATCACACATTGAACCGAAGATGACATTCAGAATCAATTTGTGGAAAATATTGCTTTTCCCTAGTTTAATGGGAGAAAAATCAAAATCTTTTCTTAATTGTTTAACAAATTCGATCTTTAAAATAAGCTTGTAAATAAAACTGAATTCAGAAAATACGATTTTCCTTCTTCGGGATTTTCGACGCTCTCCACAATCAGCTGTCAAGAAGCGACTTCCTTAAAACCATCCGGAAAGTAACTAACCTTTTTTCATGCACTCAGGATTATGTGATGAGAATTTATTTGATTTGAAATTGTAGCTTTATTCCTTAACTGTTTGTTTTACACATTACACTTATTTCATACGCGAGCAAATCCACTCAACACCCACATTTGAGACAAAATAATTTGTCAAAAAACAGCGACAAAGTTTTCACAAAACCGAGTTGAAAAAAACTTCACTTTGGCATAACTTGCACACACCGTTATGGAAAAACCGTGAGATCCTTATACACAACAGCGGTCGACCGTGAAGTTCTGCCGGCAGCTTCTGAAACGGTACTAAACCACTACACTTGTGTGAGGCACACCTGTCGCACAAGAAACGAATTCCCTTTGAATCGATGCGATGTTATCCTTAGCCAAAGTTCTTCATATCCACCCTTGCATGGAAAATGTATACCCACTGAGGCTATTTCTCTCCCTTCCACATTCGCAGAGAGACGACGATGACGAGAGTGTATGGAAATCCTTTGCATGTGCATTTTTGACGAATTGCCGCCGCCGCGCGGCATTGACATTACTTCATCCCCCTATCGAGTTGACTGTATCGGAGTGCTATAAGAGGTTTGTGCGGCCATCTAACCACTGTGTGCCACTGTTGTGATGATTTCAGAACGCAATGCGCATATTCGTCAACGCCTACAGTTATTTTGCCGAATTCCAACTGGGCTTCGGGGTTTTTGTTTTTTTTTCCCTTTTTTGTTCTTGTATTAGCCCAAAGATTTAAGATATGTATAAAGCAACAAGTCGCATTGGAATGCCCCTTAGGAACGCCCCTATGTCGGAGAACTCTTGTTTGGAGTCTGACATACCTACCTTAATTTCATAAAGCTGAACAAAAGTATAAGCAACTGCAAGTTTTCGTAGGTCCTTTTGTGGTGACTTTAGACGATGACATTTCAACAGATTGCAAGTGTGTAGTGGGGTCCTGCCTTTTATCTTTTTAATGCTCGCGTGGGTGTGATGGGATGAATATACACGGAAAGACTTTTGCTATAGTGAGAAATGGAAAAATCAATCCTTCTACATACATTGTAGAGAAGCTTTAAATGTTGTCGGTACTGAATTTAAAGTTGATCAAAATCGGATGGTTGTAACAGGGTACATATCGTTTAGGTCCAATGTCAGATTGTTGCGCTGTCAGTTGTTCGTAATTGTCAGGAGAAGGTTTTTACGAAAGGAACATTTTGAAAACCCCCGGAAATGTCAGGACATTCAAAAAATCGCTAAAGGTTATTTTTGCATGGAGTTTTGTGTGTAATTGTTCGAATGGAAAAATAGAAAAATTCTTTGTGGAAAACTCGCAAAATTCAAAAAAAAACGCGAACAATTCGACGACGAAATTTTGCATTTTATCACATGATTTCATGATTTTGAACGATGCAAAAAAATGTCGGATAATTGTGATGCCCAATGCGATAAAAAACGCTTTGCATGCATTTTGGGTGGAGAAGTTAACGAGATCAATTACAGATGGCGTTGTGGTGCGATCTATGCCAGAAGCACGCTCGCCGATGCAACTGTTTTTGCGCCATCGAAACAAATTCCTACATTCTTTGTGGTAATAGCAACATTTCATCCGTCGAACACGTTCGAATTGTGGGACAAATACAAGAATTGAATGCCGAGCAGAAGAACGTGTACGATTCGCTGATGAAGCTTGTTGACGATGGAATGGGGGGCATTTACTTGTTCCCGATCTCAAATTACGTTGGCTGTTGCTTCCTCTGGAAGGCGGTTGAAATGCACATTCCGCTTTGAGGCTGCCGATGAATCTTCTCACGGTTGACGAGCCTCCCTAGCGTGCACAGTGGCTGAGAATTCGGCGACATCGAAATTGATGCGAGAATGAAAAACCATTATTTGGAATGAATGCAAGAATGGCGCATAAACGAGCTTTGGAGGCAGTTAACCGATCGATGATGGATTTACGAGGTGATTCGAGAATTACTAGATCTGGTGGGGCTATTATATACTCTGCTCTCCGGAGGTTTCGTCAAACGCTTAGCGTCATCCCGAAATCTACTGCTGATAATGAACTTAATGCATGCTTGAAACCGTTGGTCGTCTTTGAGTCAAGAAGTTGAAATTGACCACGAACACGAGAGTCGCATTGCAGAACGACCTATCGGATGTTGAATTCTAGACCCAAACTGCTGGCGCTTGGCAATGATCAAATTCCTGTTGATGTTTGGACTGGATTGATATAGTTCCCGGCGAATTTTTGCGAGTTCACATAATCGAAGGAGAAACTCACCACCAAAGTGTTCCCACAAAATTATAATAATCTTGATTGGCTTAGAGAAAGTGCAATAATACAAGCGAATAATAAGGACATCGAAGTCGATAGCGTGAATTTCATTATTCAAAGTCAAACCGCTGGAGAACGATGAAGCGACCAATAATCCGACGGAATTTTAGAACTCGCTTGATGTGCCAGGTACTCCGCCGCATAATTAACAGCTGAAGGTGGGATCGATCAGAATCATGATGTGGAATCTGAATCATCCGAAATTGGGCAACGGTATACGCGGTTGTCCGTCAAGAAACTGATGAACAGTGTGATTCAAGTGACGATCATTAAGGGCAAAATTCAAAGAAGAGGAAGTCCTCATCCCACGAATTCCGATTATTAAAACTGATCTTCCATTCTAATTCAAGAGGATGACGATCAATAAATCGCAAGGCAAATCGTTGGAAGTCTGTGGGATTAATCAGCGAATTCCGCTGTTTTTTGCACGGTCAGCTATGTACGATGCATTTTCGCGTGTTGGCGAAACCGTCTTCGTTGCTTGTTTCTGAGCCGAGAATCGAAAAACATTGTTTTTCATATTGCTCTCTACTGATTTCAAAATAATTCGAATAAATCACATTGAAATTTGATCTATCTGTATTTTATTATTACTCTGGAGTTTATCTGAAGTCATTAAATTGGGGCGAGACGAAGTTCGCCGGGTCCGCTAGTCTTATATATAAATAGTTAAGAACCACTTTCACTACCTCAAACACAACACCATGTGCTTGATTTTTGTTTATTGGGAAAATTGTGAAGAGGTGCACTGCTGTGTGTAATTTGTTTTCAAAAATGTATAATACTGGGCGCACTCTAGTCATCTTTAATGTTAAAAAATAACTGTGAGCCTATTACGTCTGTGAGCCTATTATGGGGGTCCCTTAAGGCACAGAGCATGATCCTTTTTCAAATGTGGGTCCATTGGTCACCGGTCATTTTATCGAACCCACAAATGCGATTACCTGAGCTATGCTTAGTGTTTAGCTAGTAGGGTTATTATTCTTGGAAACAAAATTTTGTCTGACTTTGGGTGACTTCTAAAAGTGAGTAATGACAGTAGCCAATAGTAGAACAAGACAGACAGAGAGAGAGAGACACAAAAAAAAACACCCTGTTGATTTCTTAGCTGCTGTGCATATTTCCTACATTTTATTGGTTTCTACTCGCAGTTCCTCTAAGCTAAAGTAGGGAAGCTTATTCCAGAACACTAACCTGAGACGTTTACACCTCTGTCTCTATAGAATGTCTTCTTAGTAGTCATTTTCATATTATTTCTCTCTTCAACAGAGATTGTCAGCGCAATTCTGCCAACGTAAACAAATGGCCGTCCCTCGTAGTAACTGAATACCAGCTTATACTTTGCAGCAGGAACGTTAAATGGTATGTAACTAGTATCCAAGAAAATTCCATCAGCGACTAGATATCCCTATAAAAAAAAGAAAGAAAAATCAAGAAAACAAAACATAACATCTTAAGAATATTGAAATTACACATAAACCAGTTTTTCATCATACCGTTAATGGACAGGTGTGGTTAACATTTGTGTATTTCTTAAATATGTTGAAAATCGAATTCAAATAACCATTCGAGTTGCGTTGTTGTTTAAATTGTTTACAAACGTTGACGGTTACATTGATGAGAAACGGACGAAACTGATTTGTGTATTTGAAAAGTTCAAATCGTACCTGCAAATAAGTAGGTATATAATGTGCGTCCATTGAAAAAAAATCAGTTTTACTGATAAATTCAGCAGAGGTTGCACTAGATCTGCATACATATTCGCTTCAGAGTGCTCCCAGTTTTTTGCTTTTAATTTGCAGCTAATATTTCTCACAAAATCTGGATTACCAAAACAATCAAGTGCTGTCGACTTTCCGTAATACTTCGATGATGGCTAAAGGTAACAAGAAAAAATAGTTGTAGGTAGGTATATTATTAAATCTTGTTCATTGTATTTACATCAAATATTTCACTTGAATATGCGTGGAAGAAAAATAATAAAAATATGAAATACAACACTAATTCTATTATTTTCATTTTCAGACGAATTAAGCATCCACTCGCAGCAACAGTAGTAAACTTCTAACTAGAATTACAGGTGGTGTTTGAAATTAGTACAGCCTTTTAACAATGGTATACACATAATAGGTCTGATGCCATCTAAGCATAACAGCGGTTTGCTTTTTATTAATAAAACATAATTGTACAGTCCATTTAAAAAATGTTCTTTTTTTTATAATTACCTCATTTGATTACAAATCCGCGGACTATCGTGTTTTAATTTATAGCGATCTTACTTAAGCTCTGGCATTTTGCAAACAGCAAACATTTACAAAAACAGCCATGACCGAAGAGAGTAAATTCGGGCAATGGAGGAAACTGCAAACCATTTAATGTTGTTACGTATCTCTTTGTAGTTATACAGTTTGTAACTACCATCATACTTAATATATACGGCAGCATACTAAATGTAGATATATCCTGGAGCCAAGACCAGTCAGAGATAGGACTGTAAACAGCATGTTGGCCTATAGTGGGAAAGTTAAAGCCTCAACCCCACAAAATAAAATACATATTTCCAATTTAGTGACAATGTTTGGTAATTTGATTGAGCTTTACTCTCAACACATTTCTCTCAATGCCAAGCCAATTTGGCAACATTTATGAAGGTAAAAACGACAAATTGCTTGATATGTTTTTATCGTCTATGAATAGGTTTTAAAAAGCCTGCTCTCTGGTGATCCTAAGGCGGTCACATTGGGGCAACAAACAACTATCATTAAACAATACGCAACTTTTATTTTAACCTATCCTCACATTGAAGCAACAGTGTTGCCACTAATGTGGTCGAATTAAAAATAAAGAGAGACAAAATAAAAGGATATATTAACTAATTTAATAAATCATGGTGGAACTCAGAGCATACCAGAGCATACTCTACCGCCTACCCAAATCTAATATTTCTACAAGCTTCGTATTATAAACTGGTTCGTCCGACATTTTTTCCGAATTCAATAAAACGTAGTAGGTAACATGCGCATAAGTCTCTAGCGACCTGTCAGTCTGTCACTACTCGCAAATATTGACCTTCGACGCAGGGATCCTAGATTAAAGAAAAAAACATCCACCATTTTTAACACCAAAACGATTTTGTTTTACCTTTTTCAAAAACAAAAATTTCTTTTTTCCCTAAAAAACAAAAACCCTTAATTATGTTTTATTTTAACATTTTATGTTTTATTTAAATATCTTAGAATTAAACAAAAAAAATAATGGGAACAATAATAATAGGAGTTAGGTATACTTACAAATATACATATATGTACATTAAATCTCTTTATTTTCATAAATTTTATGTGTACACAATTCCAGCCAAAGATGAAGTAGACACTTTGTTCCGTGATTTTTTTTTTTAAATAGTGTAGACTGTAGTGAAGACTTTATTTAAATAGAATTTAAAATTTGTTCCCCCTTTTTAGATTGTTTTCCCAAAAAAAATGCCTGACATTTTTCCACTTTTGTTAGAAAAAATCGACAAAATCTGGGATCACTGCTACGACGCGATATTTACATCGCTTTTCGACATACACTATGTATCGCCAGCAATAATGTTGCCGCAATCAGCAACATTTTTCGTTCGACCGCTTTTGAGTTGCTTTAATGTTAGACCTCTAATTTGTTTCCATGTAAAATAATTTTAGCGATAATCGCTTGTACTATGAAAATGGTATTGGACAAATTTATTGAGATCAGCGAATAAAAATTATCGACTTGTTCGATAGTAGCTGAAAAATCATTCATACTGCTTTCGAATGGAAACAGTAATTGAACGAAAAGTTTTTAACTATTTTTTCGATAGTCAGTTTGAAAGATTCCGTTCATTCATTCAGTTTTTCGTTAAACTTCTATTTTCTTTCGATACTATAGGTTTGAATCATTTAACTCATTCAACTTTTCGTTATACTACTATTTTTGCCAGCAAGTCTGAGTCTGAAAGATTTTTTTTTTGATTTGATAGTTTGAATGAATGATTTTCAGTTTTAGTGATGTGTACAGTGTAGTTTTGTGTTTTGTAGTCAATGAAAGTAGTACCTAACTAAAGGAAGTGTGGAATTATGTCTTCTGTTTATTTTTAAAATATTTATGTTGCGAATCGGCTTAGTGGTTAGTGTGTTGGACTACTAAGCGAGGGGTGCCAGGTATGAATCCCAAGAAAAACGAATTCCAACTTAGGGTTTTTCCCCACTGCGCCACATCTCACCAACGTCTGACAAACACCCGGGAGTATAACTATCCGGAAAGAGCTTTCAAGAGCCGTTTGACTCGGCATAAAGTAGTAGATCCCTTCCTTTGGCCCCAAAATTAAAAACTCACACAAAACGAATGGTTGTGAGAAGCTAGGATCCCTACAGAACTGTTGTGCCAACTATTTTTTTTATGTGGCAACTTCCTTTAAATATTAATTTTAGCTTTTATTTATTAATACTTATAGAAAATGAGTAGTTATTGTCTGATTTCAGTATTTAGTTTTTTGTACAAATATTTTTGAATTTTTTCGTTGTTCTGGGTTTGGTTTTCCGTTTAACTTTTTTTCCATTTTTATTCGTTCGCTTATAGGCTTTACTTTTGTTTTGCTTTAATAAAAAAGACACAACGCAAAGGCCAAACCACTTCTAGCTAAATATGACGATGAGCAGTAAGAAGCAATTTTGTGAATACACTCCCTAAAATTTTTTAAGACTGATTCTTTTGTGACTATGAGCCTTTGGAGAGGTAAACAATTAATGGTATAATATAATATATAATTTTTGGCGCAACAGGTCCGTACGGACCCTAGGCCTAGCTTCTCGCAACCATTCGTTTTGTGTGAGTTTTCATTTTTGGAACGAATGGAAGGGATCTACAATTTTATGCCGATTCCAAACGGCTAATTGAGAAGCTCTCTCATGACAGTTATACTCTCGGATGTTTGTCAGACGTTCGCGAGAGGTGGCGCAGTGAAAAAAACCCTGAGTTGGAAATTGGGTTTTTTGCGGGATTCGAACCTGAACCCCTCGCTTAGTAGTCCAACACACTAACCACTAAGCCACTGCGCCTACGACAATTACAATTAATGGTATGCATAGGTATTTTACTAACAACTATATCGACCTAAGCAATGGATGAAATCACTCGACATTAAAAATCATTCAGTTACTAACTATCGATAGTAGCACTCCTTCAATAACTGCTGCGATTCTTAAGACCGCAGCTTCACATCAAAGTCTTGTATACCACTTTACGCAACAAGTCTCTGCGAACTCCCTTCTGAAGATTGTGTCCACTTGGGTTTTTACTAACAAGAGCTGGTAGCAAGTTGATGGAAGTATTTCATATAAAGTCCCATGTGTTAGTTTTAGCTTAAATTAAGTTAACATTAAGAAAAAGTTAAAATTTAAGTTATACACAAACAAAAATAATTATGAATTTTACCCAAAAGAAACAAGTGCGATCACTTGTTTTATTGGCTTGCATTCGTTAAGTTGTAAATGAATTGGCCAATTTTAAGTAAGTCAACAACATAATAACAAATCTAATGCATTCTCGTTTTGTCAATTCAACAGGAATGTCAGTAGTGTCTACGTCCTTAGCTTTGTATACTTCAACTGCCAGCCGATTGGAATTCCCTTCTATTTCAAAATAAAACCCATTCTGTGGGCTAAGCTTCACAAGATCACAAGGTATAATGTCGGGCATTAATAACATCGGTCCCCACTTCAAATACCTAGACTGGAAAAGAGGAACCACATTAAGTGATGGTAGCGAGATAAGAAAAAGATTTTTGTATGACATCGGTATTTAATATGTTTCAGTTTGCAAACTTGCCTTTCAGCTCCCATAATTAAAAACAAATTAGTTACCACACGTATGTGTATATTAATAATATCAAAATAATAGATTTAAATGTTTTTTATCGGAGAACTTTAATTATCAATTTAAACTTCACACCCTATCTTAAAAATCTGATGTAATTTCTGGATTCAAATTTTCCAAAGAACAATTTCCAGATAAATGTGCATAAATCGTCCGGTAATTTCATTCTGCTAGGCTATTATGTACTTTAACTTAAATAGTAAATATTTCAGGAACCTGATAAAGAAATATATATATCGTTTGTAATAAATTTATTTAATAACTTTAAAGTTTTTTGTCTACATAGCTAATAAAATAAAAAGCAACCAACAAAAACTGTTGGTATGAACAAGAAGATTTCCTGCAACTTTATTTATAGTAAGATATAGGTGACTTAAAAAAATATTTTATACTTTTTTTATACATTTAGGAAAGTATACCTTGTTTTAAAAAGGATTTTTTAAAATATAATATTATTCAGCCTCTAATTCTTCTTAAAAACTGAATGCTGCAGCACTTAGAGAACAGGTTTTATCGTAAATAAGAGCTTGTTAAAGAATTTCCTGTTAGTTTTAGGGACTAACTGGGGTTTGCAAGAATATAAATTAAATTGAACAACGTTTCTTGTTTCTTTTTATACCAAAGATACCCAATTTATGAATAGAAAATCAACGCCGTACCTTCCTGTTCTATGTCAAAACAACTCATAAGCCCTCCAGAACACCAATTTTGATTTCCATAAATTGTCTGCGGTTATATAGAGTTGAGGAGGGGCATAAACCGATTAAGCAAAAAGCCTCGCAACTCACCACTTTCTATTTTACCTATTAAAATAATATGATTCACTGTATCAAGTGACTGCAAAACGTTTGTGCCTTAGTTCGATTTATTTGTATGATAGGGCAGCTTTTATAATAGATAAAGTACCTCACAAACCATTTCGTTAAAAAAAAACTTCGCGATTATATTATAAAGACTTATTGCGAAGAAAAATTAATTTTATAAAAGCTGCTAAACTATTTTGAAAACCTTTTAATGCCATGCTTGGATGGTTTTGAATAATTGATACCCATTATATATGGATTAGATTAACTTTTATTTAGTATTACTGCTGTTACAACCGAGTTCAGTAGACATTAGGTTTGTCTAAAATATGAATACATTGAAGTTAGTGTGTTGTTGCATATCCTTGCTAATATTACAAAAAATACTTTACGCATATTCTGATCAAAAACTCGTTGTAAGTTGAAAATTTGCAAATTTGCTGATTATCCAGATACCCCAAATAGATTTTTTTTTTTGTATTTTATTCCTAGATGTCATCGAAATTTTACGCAAAGACAAATGCACTCGACTGCTTTGGAAATCCAGATATATTAAAAAATATTAGCTGCAAATTAAAAGCGATAAACTGGGAGCGCACTATAGCTAATATGGATGTGGACGTTGTGGTGCTTCTGAGGAATGTATCAGTAAGATGGATCTTGTTAGAGGCACTCATATTCTCATTCCTATAACTTTTTGCAGGTAAGATTCGAAGTCTTCAAGTATACGAACCAATTTCGTCCTTTCCTCGTCAATTTAACAATAAACGCATGCGATCTATTGAGCAGACGCAAATCATTTATTTATGCAAATGTGGCTTTCGACATAATTGGAAAATATTCAAACATGAATCACACTTGTCCGTATTTGGTATGAATTATTTTATTCTCTATTTTGAAAACATTTTGAACAAAATATTGATCAGTTAAATGCGGAAAAAATAACCCCAAGTGAAAATAGTTTTTACTTGCAATCGATCAGAGAATTTTATCTGTCCCAAAACTGGAAAGCCACCCAAGAAGTTAAAGAAAATGTTCACAACAATTTCAAACTTGCATTACTCAATTGGAATAGAACACCTTATGTAGGTATTTGTACCTAACAGCAGTGGACAACAAGTTGAGAAATCGACACATGTGTTTTGGTTATAAGACAGAATTTTCTAGTTGGATAGGTAACCAATAGTCTCATAAAATGTTTTTTATTTTTATTTTATTTTTAGGGGCATGTAATTGCAAGGGACATTTTCATGGACACTCGTTACATACCATTTAATATGCCTACCGGAAAGTACAAATTTGTATTTAATTTCTACGAGGGATGGCCATGGGTCTATGTAGGTACAATTGCGGCAGTAACCTCTCTTGAAGAGAGAAGAAATGTGAAAAGACCAAAAAGTCGTCCGAAACAGACAAAAACGTAAGCTTAAATTATTTCTCAAATGACAAAAACAAATCGGTCAGGTGTTTTTCTGTAGTTTGCATACAAATCGCATCGCATGTTTTATGTCATACTAAGGAGTTTATAAAAATAAAAAAACAATAAAAATTACACTTTACCGAAAAAATCGTTTATTTTTCTTTGATGAGGCAAACATAAAAATTTGGTTGACCTTTGATAGATCTTAAGATTGCTTCAGGCAGATCCTAATAATTACGCATCGAGATGCGAAATGGCACAATCGTGGTACAATTTGAGTAGGACGACCCTGGAACTTCAAAATTAATGAGCTGAACATGCATCGTATTCGATCAGATCTAAGTTAGTTTGGGAATGTTTCAATCTCCTCGAGGATCTGGCAAAGGACAACACAGTCACCGTTGCGTGGATACCAGGCCATGAGGGATTCGAAGGAAACGAACGAGCGGACTGTCTGGCGAGAAGAGGCGCATCACGCCTGCTCACTGGTCCTGAGCCCTATTTCGGGTTACCTTTGAGTTATGTACACTCAAAATTCAGGAAATGGGAAGATGATCAGATTGCCAAACACTGGACAAAATCCAAAGGACAAAGGCAGGCAAAAAGATTCATAAGCCCAGCTCGTAGTAAAACAAAAAAGTTACTTGAGCTAAGCAAAAAAGATGTAAGGATCCTAACGGGTTATCTTACTGGTCACTGGGCACTAAGATACTATCTCAAAAAAATGGGACTATCCGACGATGACTCCTGTCGACTCTGCGGAGAAGAGGAGGAGACAACGGAACACATACTCTGCGAATGCCCTGCTGAGTCCTGCAGATATAGGAAACATAGAGCTGAGGTTTATAAAGAGCCTCAACAGCTCCCTGGGTTAAATAATAAAGAACAACACAATAGATCTCTTCTGGTCGCAGTGTATAGGGCCTTTTACTTACAATACAATACAATCTCGTTACGTTAACCTCGGGAAACACACTTTCGTATTCCGCTGAGATGTTTGCATTGCTGCATGAGTTAGGCCCATTTTCTTCACTCGAAGTTGAACACAACTTGGCAGTTTTCCATATAAAAATCCCCAAGTTGTGTTAAACTTCGAGTGAATAAAATGGGCCTTAGACTACTTGCTGGAGAGTCAGGTGGAGGGAAGAAATATCCTTATAGCACTGGACAATCAGGCGGTGATCAGACGCATATCAAGCAAACATTACAACATCACTGGTACTGGAATGTGTACACAAGCTCAATAAATGTTCATCCAAAAATGAAGTAACACTGACTTGGATACGAGGACACAAAGGGATCGAAGGCAAAGAAAAGACAGACTCTCTTGCAAAACAGGGGCAACTAAAAAGTTGCTGGGGCCAGAACCATTTGCTTCAATTTGAGGTGAGAGACATTAATTTATCAAATCCAAAGCTCGGAATTCCAAAATCCTCCAAGATGCCACAAACATTCGGCTGCTATTCGGTATACAGCCGCAAGAACTGAAAAATATATCCATCATTCATTATATTAATACGTGAACATCCGAGCTTTCCATACGCTTTTTTGGTATTTAATATGAAATGATGGGAATGAAATAAGCCATAGAAGTGCACAAACACAAAATCGTGGGTATATGTCGTCATTAAGACTGATAAAATTAAGTTATGAATTCCCCCTACAAAACAGGTAGTAAAAGGATTTTGGTGACAATCAATTTTTCGCCGTCATATTACCGTAGTAACGTATTGAATCATCATAGATTAGAACCTGTTGGAGAGAACCATTTACCCATAAAGGTATGCAATTTAAGCAATAATTGGAAGAAATTTATTTAGGGGAACTATTTATTATTTGTCGCCACTATATTACCACAGTAGGCGCAGTGGCTTAGTGGTTAGTGTGTTGGACTACTAAGCGAGGGGTTCAGGTTCGAATCCCGCAAAAACCCAAATTCCAACTCAGGGTTTTTTTCACTGCGCCACCTCTCGCGAACGTCTGACAAACATCCGAGAGTATAACTGTCTTGAAAGAGCTTCTCGATTTAGCCGTTTGGAATCGGCATAAAATTGTAGATCCCTTCCATTCGTTCCAAAAATGAAATCTCACACAAAACGAATGGCTGTGAGAAGCTAGGCCTAGGGTCCCTACGGACCTGTTGCGCCAAAAATTATTATTATTATATTACCATAGTAGCGTGCCTACATATTTAAATATAAATCATTTTAGATTAGAGTCTGTTTCCGATGGAGCAGCTTACGTATTTTTTAACTTTCTCCATTACGTAGATAGTACCTAAGAGAAATATATTTTTTTTTGTACAAAATTTCGAACTCGAAATATTAATCAATTCTGATATAACGATGATAGAGGAACTCAAAAAAGTGGATTGCAAAATTCTGTAAGGTCCCTCCGTCTGTCTGTCCGTCCTTCCACAGGCTTACAGCCTAAACGGCTTCCCGGATTACGTTCAAACCTCGGATTTGGAGTTTTTGGGCTTACAGTTCGGGAGCGTTTGTATTTTTGCAAGGTAACCTCAATATTAATGATACTTCCTATTTATAAAATTTTCATACTAGTTTGATTTGATCGAAAACGGCTCTAACGATTTCAACCAAAATTGATATTTAAGCTTAAGTAGGTGAGGTTACCATGACTGTGTACCCAGTTTTTGGCTAAAAATTCGAACAATGGTACTTTTGAAATTTCGACATATCTCGAAAACGGTCTATACGATTGTAACAAAAATTAATTTCTAAGGTAATCTGGTCATTCACAACTTAATTTAAAAAAGTCATTGTTTTAAAATTTAGTTTTTTTCAGTTTACCAAATAACGGCGATAACGATTTTGACCAAATGCAAACTTAGATTTAAATGGATGTTTTCAAAACTATTGTGTCCTTAATTTTCACTTCGAAGCACCGAAAACGCTAATTTTAAAAACTGCCTGCCCATATCACCTTAAAAACGAAGTACCTACCTTATACTTACATCCAGCAATAACTTATAATCGGTTTTCAACTAAATAGTTACGCGATAGTATTTTTCAAATTAAACATTTTAATTTTTGATACTGTTTTGTCCGGCAAATTTTACAAAAACCGCTCTAACGATTTTGACCAAAATACATAAAAGATAATATAAAAATTCTTAATAGGATACCGAACTTAGTTTTTCTCAAAAAATTCTATTAGTGGCGTATTATAAATATTTCACAAAAAGTGATTGCTCTTTAGGAATTCTTCACCAGAATCGAGAAATCCCTCAAATTCTTGACATCGCAGGAGCTTTTGATAACACCAAACTTTTCCAAATGTACAGATGCATTCCTGCTATGGTTCATCGTAGTAAATGAACTGCTGAACATACCCAGAAACGAGGGATTCTATGTCCATATGTATACCCCAAACGAGAAAGTTTCGTGCGACCCAGTCGTGCCCTTCATTTTGATATAGGTATTATAGATGTCGCTCTTTTAGTTTCGTTTATAAAAAACATAAATAAATAACGAGAATAATAATTGTAGTACGTTTTTTAGTGAACATAATTATAAAAGGTATGGTCGATTTTCGACCACAAGCGATACTAGTATTTATTAAAATACTAATTTTAAGAATCTGGTAAATTGTTGTAAATTAAAAAAAAAAAAAACATTTCCAGCATTTGTTGGCACCTAACAATTGCGCTTCTCCTCATCAACAATGACAACTTTCGAAAAAACAGTTTCCCCTATGAAAACATCTTCTGGAGTTATTCGTTTCCGCTCGAATGATCAGTCAAACTCAAAGCTAACGCATTTTAATTCATAGAAAAAAAATTCAATTAACCCACCTTCACTCAATTGCGGATATTTCGCTACAGCTCTGCAACAAAATTACATTTTTAACGTCATTCTGGTCTTCATTATATTATCAGGAGCCGGAAAAATATGTATTTAAAAAAAAACTCAAACTTATTCACAACGAAAGAATTTTCATTATCATTACATCACAGCTTCTCCTGCACAACATAAAAGTTCGCCTGCTGGTGTTATTCCTGTCAGCAGGAGATGAAAAAAGAAAAACCCCCGCCCTCCCAAGGATAGGTTTCGCGATAAAATTTCATAAAGAAAATTCATCCTTACTCTCTTATTAAGACAAATTGTAAGAGGTTAAAAAGTGTTGCTAATTGGCACAAGAGGCAATTGCTGAAGCCGTACGTATTATGCTCATGATTATCCGAGAAAAGTGGGCGCGGGTGGAATATCCTTCGGGAGAGACGGTATGGTATTAAATTGTGAGTATCTATATCTTTGCTATGGTCATGCTGGGATTTCGGCGGCAGCACTCGAGGGGGGTAGCATATTTTGTTCTTGCAGATACCGTCTTTGGCTCTAATTAAGAGCGCGAGTCTATAACTAGTGCATGGATAATAAGGTGCTTTGCAGGTGAGAGTGACGTCGCATGTAAATTTTTAAACGCATAATGATGGGTATGGTTTTGACATTTTATTCTTTGCCTTTGATTAAACTGAATTTCCAACAAAAAATAGTGAGTCGGCATTTTGAGTGTTTACTTTCATTGATGACAAATCTCATTTTCATTTAAGTATTGTTTGCCACAGAATGTAAGCGCTTAGCGAATTAAAACCTAAAACAGTGAGTTACTAACAAGTTCTATTCCGCATGTCCTCTTGGAATGGTATTTGACATTAGAAACAGCGATTTTTCAATCTATAAGGCTAGGATTGGGTTAGCGTACGGGGCGGTCAATATAACCTTACTTTGACAAGAGAATTTCGACGACCACAATTCAGATTCTCTGAGCCTTATTGTGATGTACCTACGACAAAATGCATTAAATATGAAGATTTTGCTGTTCTTTAACTGAAAACTTATTCTCTTACTTAACGCGTTTAGTTCGGAACAAATTCTGAACTGTCAAAAGAAAAATGTGTCTTTCTTTTCTAGCTGGGACACACCATAGCACTGACTTTATATTTCTTTCCCTCTTTCAGAGCATCATCAGAGGGCTCAGAATAAACTTGATAAGTAAATATCTGGGCACAGTATACTCGGAGAGCTAACCAAAGACAGCTGATCCGAAAATTCTACTTTACTTTGCTTTGCCGAGATCGAAGCTAAAAACACCACGCCTAGTTGAATAACATTGAACATAGCTAAATGCAGCTTTACTAATAAATACAGAACGTAAAGGATGTTTTTTTTAGAGGTATAGAACTTTGAAATGGAATAAAACAAATATGAATTTTTCAAATTGACATGAAATTTACTTTATTCGAAAGATAATCTTCTGGCATTATAATTTAAATATTATTTCTGGCATATGACCGGCACGGCTGGCTTGAACGTAATTTAATCTGGAGGTCCAATTATTGACCACTTTTTCAAACATTTGTGGCCGTATATCGGTAATAACGCGGCGAATGTTGTCCCCCAAGTGGTCAATTGTTTCGGGCTTATCGGCGTAGACTATCGACTTCACATAACATAACTACAGAAAAAAGTTAAGCGGCGTTAAATTGCACGACCTTGGAGGCCATGCGGTTACCAAACTTTTCCTTCAATAAATGAACTACGGTTTTTTTGTTTATTGACGTATCCATTCAACCAAAAGTGAGCTTCATCTCTTTAAACAAAATTCGCTTATAGGCTTTCACACTCACCCGAAAACCGTGTTTTCGTCGAAAACTCGTCGATGCATTCACATCGACCACCAACTAGTTTTCGTTTGACGTTTCAATCAGCCGTGGGACACTAGTCGTCAAACTTCGGTGAAAACTCTTTTGGTTACAAATTTCGATCGCATTAATTAACAAACAGAATGAATTTAGTGCATTTCCAAATAAAATTAGCCCATCAATTAATTGTGGAAAATGATTTTAAGTTGTGATTTGTGACATTCGTTCGAAAAGGCTATTATGAAAATTGACGTAGTGCGCGATACGTATTTCGAACAGAACCATGATTTTCACAATAAATTTTGAACAATTTGGATGCGTTGTTAAGGCGTCAGTCTATTCACGTTGAAATGCCAAACCAAACTAGAAATAAAACACTTGACAGCTGACAAAATGACAGCCAGTTAAAATAGTATTGCCAACGTAAACTTCAATGTCTCTAAAAAAAAAACGCTCTTTATAAACGAAAACTAAGGAAAAGTCAAAAACTCAAAAAACGACGAAAGAAAAAAGAAAGAAAAATGGGGAAGTGTCAAAGCCTCTCTGAGTAAAGCTGGTAAATCTTTTAAGCATTTCTAAAATTCTTTATGAAAATGACTCATTCTTTAAGAAATTTCCATGCGCTTTACGTATAATTTTAGCAAATGTTTTTAAACATTTCGACTGCAATCAATCGGAAAAAAGTGCAACACTATATACGTACTACGCAGACAAACAAGTTTAAATGAACTTGTAAAGTTGCAAAAGTCAAATATTTTTGAGCTCATATTTTAAATCTTAAAGATTTCATATTGCCGTCGAGAGGCCGGCCCGCAAAACGAATTGCATGAGTCTGGCTCTGCTGAGGCATTAAAAAACTTTCTGAACTATGCAAGTAGTTTCCGAACATGGTTATTCACAACCACATCTTCCAAAACTTGATGGATTTATTTTCCAAAGTTTTGGGAGTTATTTTTACCTGTGAACCGAATCAATACATGACGTACAAGCAATCGGAACACCATTGTTTAAAATTCTATGAAGAGGAGTCTTGAGGCAATGTTCCATTGAAGAATTCGGTTCGAAATAAGGAAAGGATTCCATTAACAAGTCTTATCTGAGCATTGAATTCATTAGAACTGGGAGTATAAGATTATTATTTTTCCCAAACAATCAGAGCTATAAATAATCTTGAAGTAAAGAAAGGAGAGGAAACTTTCCAGTATACGTTTTTGATTAATTATTGGAACAGAACCGTGCGAACACTTGCTTATTTTTCAGATATTTCATTTGTATGTTTTTGCATTAAGTATGTTACACGTATATTTGTTATGTCCAGGTAAGAAAATATAAATGTTTGAGGGAAAAGCCACCGCAAAACCATGATTACGCTAAAACCGCTCTTGTCTGCCGTTGCTAGTCTTCAACACTTCTTTGAGTGATCTACTTAATGATGTGATAAGAGAAAGTTTTTTTTTGAACTTTACCTATTATATAAAAACGAGTCAATATTGCTGTCACCACACAACATATCTACTTCAATATTATTAATACTTGAGAGTGAAGAATAATTCATTTCGCTCAATTTAACCCTTAAATGTGTTTTTTTTTTTTTTTTTGTTTGAACGAAGGTTTTACCTTGAAAATGTTGTGGCAAATATTTCATGAAATTCAATACGATAATGGGTTTCGAGTATATATCTGTGGCTTATGGTGAATTAATTCCAGAATGAATTTTGATAATGTTTACCTACTTATGTATACGGTATACCCACGTTATAAGTATAGGAATATCATCGTCTTTAAGCTTTGCATTTAAATTAGTAGAACAGTGATTTGTGCAAACGATGGTTACGTATTTGATTACAGCAAAAGATGCGGATGTAAATAATCACACAGGCACACATTACGTATTTACAAATAAATTTGTGCGGGTTGCGCGCTTGTGGCTTCTTCTTATACCCTTACCCAACTCAGTGTTTCCGTGAAATAGTAAAAATCATCACATGGTATACTTTCGTACAGATTACGGGTTCACAATGGCAAAATTATCAGAATTTAATTATTTTTTAAATATTTTAGAATCGTCCAATGTACAAGTAGGTACACAATAAATGTTTGTGTGTTATACACTGAACACACCCAGCGCCGAAAAAATGGTTTTTCGCGAAAACAATCGATAACTTCATCGAAAACAGATGTTTTCCCATACATAATTTCAGTTTTCGAAATAAGTTTTTTTAAGTCGTTTTCCACGAAAACACCATGAAAACGACTTTCAATCGTTGGGTTGTTGAAACAAATACACCTTTTGAAATATTCACCCAATTCAGCAGAACAGCTGACCGAACAAATATCACAGCTCACAACTTAAAATCATTTTCTAAACTTAATTGATTCAAATGCTCTAAATTAATTTTATTTGTAAATTAATGCGATCGAAATTCTTAACCCAAATAGTTTACACAGAAGTTTCACGACTAGTGTCTCACAGCTCATAGAAACGTCAAACGATAACTAGTTCGTGTTCGGTGTGAATTCATCGACTAATTTTCGATAAAAACTCCGTTTTTCGCTGGATGTGAATAGACTAGATATTATACCTAACTTCTAACTTCTTTGACATAAGTTTTTGAAAGTAGTTGTGATGGGATGTTCGCTGGACAATTTGAAAGCCCGTGTTAAATCTACCCAGTTGCCGAACGACATACACAGTCCAGCAGATGTTCGAAATTTGACACCTTTTATAGATACGACTCCAAAAGATGACCTTATTTGGAAGCATTAGCCATATCCGAATAGCAAATTTCGCATATTTGCTTCTTGATAATTTGTCAGACAAGCGGTATAAATTTGTAGATATCTAGGTACTGCCTCATAAATGACTTCTCTTTAAAAGCTGCCATCTGAACGAGTTCACGAGCACTCTATTTATCCGTACTTACCAAATGCACACATTCGGCTTTGCAATTACCCCGAAAATAGTGTATTGTATGTATGATATGACGACTTTACAAACTCTTAGTCATAGACTTATTTTTGAAAAATTAAATGATATTCACAGACTTTTCGTAATCATTTAACTAAAAAAGGTTTATTTTTGTTGGCCTGTATTTTACAATGAACTTTGTTTTCGCGATTGCAATACGTAATCAGTTTATATTGCCCAGTGCTCATGTACTTTGCTGTTGATCGATTGTGGAGCACGCAATACAATCTAGTCTCAATTGCAGTAGGTATTATATACTGTAACGTATTTAAAAGGTTGACTGCTACTTGAAGTGCTCATGAACTTTAAGACGTATAACAGGAGCGAATATCTAGTAATTTTCAATTGTTTTAGAAATACATCTTGACAACTGTCCATTTGAAATGTTGCCGGGGGTAGCGATACCTAATTATTGTTTACTAGAGCGAAACTAAGGGTGTTAACGAATTAATGGTGTGAATCTGGCTCTAGAAATTAGCAAATTAACAATAAGCTGAATAAAAATAATCAGTGTCTTTTTTTAATAGTCGAAAACTGTGCCCTCAACTTCATTCGATCGTGTGAAAACAAAAAAATCCATTGTAGGTATTCTGAGTAGATTCTCCCGAGGAATTAGTTTTACTTAGAGAATACTTATACTGTGGTCGAGTTATTATTAAAAACAAAAACATCAGGCACTCCGGAAGTGCCGACAGAAGTTATTACTTGAACAATTACGTGTGTTTTTCGAATCGTCAGTAAATATTTTATTGCGCAGGAAATATTTAAAACTGTTTTGGGAGTAAAAACAGAGAACAAAAAAAATCGACAACAGCGTCACCTATCGGGTCCAAAACTATCCTATCTTTCAAGCTGCATACAATCATGCACACAAACAAAGTTTCATTGGAACGGTTGAGTTTCTCTAAAAAATTGACAACAGCGCCACCTATCGGGTTCAAAACTATCCTATCTTTCTAGCTGCATAGAACCGTGTACACAAACAAAGTTTCATTGAGATCGGTTGAGTTTCTCAGAAAATGGACAACAGCGCCACCTATTGGGTGTCGGTTTCTCGGTGACGATGACGCGGTGTCGTTTAAAAGGTTACCCATCTAAAAGTGCCCAACGCGCCTAAAGAAGTAATAACTTCAAAAACTTGCGGAAACACTTGTTATCAGATTACCCCGAGTATCTCATCACTTCATCAGCTTCCCCAGAAACACGGTCAAAAGCATTGTTCTCTTTCGATTTGTTCAGACAAAACGGCGCAGATTGCTTTCTTCCTCATCCCAGAATTTTGATCAAAAATAGAAAAAGTAAATCATTGAATTTTATTTGATCAATATCGATTTCTGTTGCTCAGCTTCTGGATAAACCAAAGACCCGAGTGCTACCTTGAAATATTTAAGTAAGTTTTTGCACCACTAAGTATTCCTTTGTTTTTTTATTGATTAAGACGAAGTTGAGTAACGGGTGGTTGAAGTCAGAAAAAGGACATTTAAGTCAAAAAAAAAAAAAAAAAAACGCTTCCGCAAAGTAGGATAGGTTAGAATAGGATAGGTAGAGTCTTTTGAAAGGTAGGAGTCTTTTGAAAGATTTCAACAAATGTTTAATCGAAATCTGTGCTGAAGTATACACGGCAACGGGTAACAGACATTTCCTACATTTTTACTATTGCTTCCTTACACAAGTACAGACTTGTTCACTTTATTTTATTACAACAGTCCTCACCTAACCTAGGTGTGTTTTTTTTTTTTATAAAAATCGTTACTCTCAATTGCAAAACGAGGAAAATGGCAATTCAAAATAAAAACTAACTGCCTAAGCACAATGAGGCCGCAGTAGTAACGGCATGCGTGTCGGTAGTACGCTCACAAATTATGTAGCACTGCACGCTGCACACACAAAAAGTGTCCACAATAGGTTTGTTCCTTTACTTTTGTAGCAAGAATGGAAAAGGCTGTCAAAATCAGTTGTGGAGAGAGATTTTCGCATAGAGAAAGACACTTACGAAAAAGTTAGGGAACGCTTTTGTAGTAATCTATGAAAAATGGCATATACACAATTCAAAAATTCAAAAAAGTGGTAAGAAAAGTCGATAAAATATTTGATAAACTCGAGGAATTTGCTAATTTACTAACAAAATTAGCCATGAAAGTGATTCGGAAATAATCGAACTTCTTTTTGATGAATCCGAGTAGGTATACAAAAGAGTTTGTACTGATTAAACTACAAGCATTCAAGAAGAGGAAAAAGCGACGCTGCATTAAAAATGACATGGAGAAGATTGTCTCTTTTTACAGCAAGGAAGAATTTCGTTGCCACTATCGAAATCGAAAATAATCTTGAGGAGACCATTCAATATTATTTTGCCGCATGTTTGTTGATAGCATTTTAATACGCAAAAAACCAAAACAAATTCACGCATACGCCAAATGTCATCACAAACCTCAAATAAGTTGTTAATTGTAAGGTGACTGACAGCTTTACCACTTCTTACAGCAATAAATATTGTGGAGTGAAAATTCATACGATTCTCAGTGGAGGGGTCATATCTTGCACTCGAAGACGCTTTCTTTTACGAATTTTTCGAGCTAGGGAACGGCAATGAGTAAAAACTGGTAAGAATTCGTAAGAATTAGTAAAAATTCGTAAGATTTAAAAGTAAAGGAACAGACCTAATGATGTAGCGCGATAAGTCAAATTCAAACAAACTGAATGTGCTTTTTTTTACAGTCGATGAAAAAGATCCCATTAAATCTGTTTTTTTTTTTTTTTTTGCTAGTTCTATTAGTTTTTCGATATCACAATCTTCAACCTGCATTTTTTCAAAGTACTTATAGCGGCGCTATATTTGTAACATAAAGCGCGACAAAAGTTAAAGGTTAATGGCCAACGTGTACTACAACCGCTACTACACGCTACAGCGACGCCGCCCATTGTGACCTCATTGTGAATAGTCAGTAACCGAAAAAATGTTGAATTGCTTTGTAGTATTGATTACATAAAAATGTAACCACCGCTTTATTTGGTCATTACGTTTCAGCGAAATGTCATTTCTGACCACTTCGTGGCTTCTGCTCATTGATTTTGATATCAGTGACGAAGCAAGCTATACAATTCTTGTTTTCACTTCAGCAAAAATGTCCGCTAGGCTCCTATCCAACGTTAGTGACAAATCGTAAGTAAATTCCTCACCAGCTTTAAGAGGACACTGGGAATTGTTGGCCAAATGTTTGCAAACGTCCGCGTAATCGTTTACAACTTCGACCGGAAATGAATCTTCATTTATATACGCAACAACTTCGGCATAGATTTTATCCACATTTTCCACTAAGAAAAAAAAAAAACAAGAAAATGTAAACTCGAAAAACACTACATCCTTTTACCTGGTGTGAATTTCATTGTAATGTTAGCCGTTGAGCCTGCGTACAAGATGCAGGGTATCCTCTCACAGTCAGTGATTTGAACATAATCGGGAGGCGGCAGGTCGTCAGTACCTAATGAAAGATTCACTTTAATTTTATTTCAATTTATTTCATTCCGTTACATCTTCTGATGGCCGTGGATCCTTGGGCAGTTCGCCAGAGAGAACAGGAAACGAAAATAACAATAAATAGCTTTTGATACATTTCAGATAGCGTAATATGTTAACACAGAATGGGGTGAAACTGTTTGTTTTTATAGCTGTACCTATTCAGATGATGAGAAATGTGGCGGTCAATCTGTTTTAATTGGCGAATTATTAAATATACGTGTACATACGTATTAGCATCATCAACTAAATACTGTTTTTAATGGACCATTTCTCTGGAATTGATATGTAAATATCATGACCAATTTACTGGGCGAAATGAAATATGAAATGTAATGTGCATGTGATTGAACTGTCCCAACTGTCTGTCTACTGTATGGCGTACGGTATACACGTGAAGTATATTCTACATTTATTTCATAGTTTCGCATTTGCGTTCAGAAAATCGCTCAAATCGATGGCAGAAGCCATAGAATCCGTCGCATCCGTTGCGGCAACGTATTCGACTGACACGTTGATAGAATACACAGACCCATAAGCAACACACGTGCCGCATGCAACGGATAAAGTAGGTTTATGTGGTATTCGATTGAACTTCTTCAGATTCGCTCTCAGATTTCAGATTTCGTGTGTCGAACATAAAAACTTGCTCCTTTTTGTGTGGATACTCGTGTGATTTGAATTTGTGTAGTCTTCGAAAATTTTCTAAGCGATATCAATTCGCTGGTTAAATTTTAAATTTAAACATTCGAAATTTCTGTCCCGAATGATTTGTAAATATGGTTACATACATAATTCCCAAAAATAGATTCATCCGATGCGATGTCATTTAAAATTCAAGAAAACCAAAACAAACTACACCAATTGTCAAACTCAAACGCATTTGTGTAAATCTGATTCGCAAAAGTGCTCCGAAATCTAAAAAAAATTGATTTTCTTATACCAAACGAACATAAAGAGTGGTTCCTTCTTTCTAGTTTTCTGTCAGTTGCACCTTGCATCCGTTGACAGGTGTCTTGTCAGTTGTCACAGGGATGAAGCACAGTTATTGGTGGAAATATGGAGAGCATGAGAGAGACTGTCATCGGCTGTTACCCAGTATTATTTATAATATCATGGGATTTTTTTTTTTTTTGGGATTTCGATGTCCGAAAAGCCTTCCGTGGGAAAAAAGAAAGAGCTGCGAATTTGTATACCAAAGGTAATTGCGATGTGATTTTCATTTCGCATAAAATAAAATTTAATTTTAAAAGTTACATATTTCTCAAAAAAAAAAAAAAAAAAATACCTATCAACGGAATTAATAAAAAGGGAATTTTGGTCCGTTTCGTACGAAAAATAAGGTTAAATTACTCAAAACACTAGCTGGCCACCGTATGCGACGGATTCTATGGGCTGGGAGCTTTTGTCCTTCCTTCATTAAAATAGACAAACAGCAGCTGGTCTATTGATTCTGACAAATCTAATCCTTATATTCCGATTTAATTTCTTGTCCAAGCAGACCATAATAGTGCTCTAGCACTTAACAATACTTGATTACTCAAATCAGGAGACTTCCTCAATATGCATAGGCAATCCAGCTTATCGCTAATTTATTATTACTCTCGACAAGGGTTAAGTCGTTAAAGCCGCTGGTGGACGGTTCTTATATTTTAGATAATAATTATATTCTAAAATTATATTTGCAAGTAGAATAGATCAGAAAACGAGATAGGAGTGCCAGTGCAGACAAACTTATGACGTCTAAGTATGCTTAATAGACGGGTTTTAATATAACCGTGATCGTTTGACAGTATTTCGGTTCTATTAAAAAGTAATCAATTCAAAAAAAAAAATAATAAGTAGTAACATTCAAATGTAAAGGGTTTTTCAACACGGACGCTACAAAAGTAGAGCGACAGGCACAGCAAACGACGCCGAATTTCTTGCCGCTCTTTTGACATTTCTTTTCAGTAAGGTTTGCCATTTCATGATGATAAGATATACGAGCCAACAACGAGTCGAAATTATTAAAATTTACTACCGAACGTTAAAAGCCCTACGTCCAATTTATGGTCGTCATAATCGTCCTAGCGATGAGGCTCATTTCTGGCTGAATGGCTTCGTCAATAAACAAAATATGCGGTACTGGTCACACAGCAATCCACACGTACTCCATGAGTCATCATTGCATCCCGAAAAAATTACGGTTTGGTGTGGATTATGGGCCGGCGGCGTCATTGGGCCGTACTTCTTCCGTGATGATCAAGACCGGCACGTTACTGTGAATGGGAATCGCTGCCGTTCAATGATAACCGAATATTTCTATATTTTTGGCCCCAATTGGATGATATGGACTTGGAGGACATGTGGTTCCAACAGGACGGCGCCACAAGCCACACAGCGAATGTCACAATCAATTTATTGGAAACCTAGCTTGGAGAACGTGCACGTTATCTCACGAAACGGTCCAGTCGCTCAGCCGCCTCGGTCGTGCGATTTGACTTCGTTAGAATATTTCCTGTGGGGCTACGTCAAGTCTATGGTCAATGCCAACAAGCCAGCCAGACGCTTTTGTAGCACTCTTATTGAAAAACCCTTTATAAGTTTTCGAACATATTTTTGAAGAAAAGATACTATCAGCTAAAAATCAAACCCACTTACTAAAAGTCAATTCTAGTTAAATGAGCTCACGACTGCGCACTATATCTAATCGTTTAAATTGCCTAGCTTAAATGTCAGCATGTTAACAACTTACAAAAGCAACTTATCAACTAAGACCTACATTATAAAAATATATATATCAGCAGTAGACTCACACAAAACGAATGGTTGTGAGAAGCTAGGCCCAGGATCCCTACAGACCTGTTGCGCCAACTATTTATTTATTTATATATCAGCAGAAAGCACTGGGTAGCTAGTTATATGAATTCTGTAATTTAATTACTTATTAATACAGCTTATAAAAAAAAAAGTAATAACAGTATTTTTAATTAATTAAATTAAATTAAATGATGAACGTCTACGGGTACGGATGCAAGTTTTCATATTCCATAATTTAAGGTTTCACTTCACCACCTCTCGCGAACGTCTGACAAACAATTTGAGGGTAGCTATTAAGGATAAATACTATTCACATGAGAGCGAATTGCGAACAAGCAAATATTCGTCGATTCTGACATTTTGATTTCATTCACATGAAAACTTTTTTAGTCGAAAGTTAAGTTCGAACGAATTTTTAATTTGTGGGTTTGTGGATCGCGACTGTTTTATGTGTATTGTCAAGAAAGATTGAATGCGATCACGTACTGAGAAAATTGCAAACAAATTTGAGAGAAATACATTTCCATTTTGTACTCGCCGAAGTGACATCTTCTAGAACATAAGTCAGCGCATTCAAAATGATAAGTTTAATAGGTATTTAGTTTATAAAAAATTCAATTTCAACTCATTTTGTAGATGCTGCATTTAAAGAGAATCTTGTCAAATGCCAAAATTATATTTCTTAAACGTTTACTTGAAATTAAGATATTTCTCTCTATTTTTGAGATTTGACACGAACTAATCTATTGTATATTTAGCTTTTTAAATCAATTGAGAGACAGATATTTTTTAGATTAGATGCTACATAGATTAATTAAATATAATGCTTTTATGGTAAGACAAAAAGGAAAAATCATAAATAGGTAGGTAAAATTAAAATTATTTGTTCACAATTCGCCTATTCCCAGTTCGCGCTCATGTGAAAGGTCCTTTACTGTCATGAAATAGCTTCTCAACTCAGCCTTTCATAAGTCCCAAAACTAAAAATCAGGCAAAACATATGCAAAACATTTACGAACCTGTTGAGGTAACTATTTACTATTAGTTTTTATTTTATTAACCTATGTACCTACTGCAAATCCAGGTATATGAGACTTTATACATTAAAAGGAAGAACATTTTTGGGTTCTAGTGTTTTCGTATATGTGAAGCTATACCGCATGTTCAAATAAAACTTATCGAGAAAAAACATATAAAAGTACTATATGTATACATTGAATAAGAAATGGAATCAGCTTAACAACTTGCACCCTATGACGCACTAAAAGAGAACCGAAACGGACCGCCTCCTTTTAAATACCCAAAATGGATTGTATTCTATAAATTTAGCATTTAATTAAATACATATTATAAAATAAACACTCTTTTTCAATATCCCCTTTTCGTTATGATTGTTAAGAGCAAAGTATTTATGCACAGTAACACACACACACACTGTCCATCAGGTTCGTTTGCACCCGAGGAAAGCAAAGTTCCCTTATTCCGATAAGATTATTTAATTTTTGTTTCCCAGTAGGTATAAAAGCCACCCGCAAACTAGATAACATCATTCCTTTTTAAATAGAGCAGTAGACTTACACCTGTGTAACAAAAAGACAACTCAACTAGAAAATGATTGCACAAGTGATAATAGTCAGTCTTAGCGTAATTTTTTTTAGTGTATTTTGCGAAGCTTCGACTCCTTTCCGAAAATGTTGGTTTTAGAATTAAAGACTTTAGCTTAAGTTTAAATTGCATTGGTTTTTGTATTTCAGGTCCAGGCGATCTTCCATTTCCTTTGAGTGTTCAAATAGAAGACTGCCATGCTTTGCCGTGCGTTATTATCAGAGGATCTACAGCGACGATGGATGTGCAGTTTGTTGCAAGTAATTAGCCGGAATTAATTTTGATCCTCTTATTAATATTTCTTAATGTTTCAGCTGCCGACGAGATGCATCAAATCGATGCCGAGGTGCACGCAACCGTGTTTGGTGTAGTGATCCCATATCCATTACCAAATGACGGTGGTAACGTTTGTGCCAACCTATTGTATGGCGCCTATTGTCCTTTATATGCCACTGAAGATGTCGTCTATCACATAGATTTTCCAGTGGAGAAAACTGTCCCCGAAGTGTCCCTGAAAGCCGAAGTAAAACTATTTGATAAGGAAAGGAGCGTTGTAACATGCTTCATTGTGGATTTGAAAGTGAGGAGATCGTAGAATGACGGCAAGTCTTATATAAAATTATGTACATTTTATATTTGGTATATTTTATATTTGAAACAAACAGAAATAAATGGTTTTACAATTTATACCTATTATTATTCTGAACTTATTGTTGCTATCTTTTTGGTGCGGAATTATTACACAACGCTGATTATTTATCGTGTGAATTAATGTATGTGCGTGTATATGTAATGTTTGCCATTAAGGTTGGTAAAATTAAGTTTAGAATTTCAGATATAAAAATCAGTTAATTGAAAGGATTTTGGTGGCTTTTAATTGGTCGCCATCTATGACCATAGTATAAGCCAGTGTTTTTCAAGATGTGAGTCGCGACTCCCTTAGGAGTACGCACTAAGCGGAATCCATCGTTTTTTCATATTGTGAATATTGAAAACTGTAGGATGCCAACCATAGTAACATTTTACTATACACCCACTGTTAGAATGGCACAAATTTATATTCAAATAGGGCGCATTTTAAAACTATCTTAGTAAAGGAAAGGGTGTTTTTTTTAGAGATATACAACTTTACGTTGGTAACACTATTTTAAGTGGCAGCCATTTTGTCAGCTGTTAAGTGATTAATTTTTAGTTTGGTTTGGCATTTCAACATGAATATAGACTGACGCCTGGACAACTCTTCCAAATTGTGCAAATTTATTTTGAAATTCATGATTCTTTTCGAAATAAGATGCTGGCCATAACGTTACAGTGGATGGTGACCACTATACCCCCATGATTACTGACTTTTTCGTTCATCAATTGAACAACCACGATGCGCAGGAGTTGTGGTTTCAACAAGTCACACAGCTCGAGCCACCATTAATTTATTGAAGGAAAAGTTTGGTAACCGCATATAGTTTCACGTTGCGGACAAGTGAATTTGCCTCGAAGATCGTGCGATTTAACGCCACTTGACCATTTTGTGGGGATATGTGAAGTCGCTAGTCTACGCCGATAAGCCCGAAACACTTGGCCACTTGGAGGACAACATTCGCCGCATAATTGCCGATATACGTCCACAAATGTTGGGAAAAGTTATCGTAAATTTGACCTCCAGACTAGACTACGTCCGAGCCAGCCGTGGCTATCATATGCAATCATATTTAAATCTTAATGCCAGAAGATTATCTTTCGAATAAAGTAAATTTCATATAAATTTAAAAAAATCATCTTTGTTTTATTACATTTCAAAGTTCTATGCCTCTAAAAGAAAACCCTTTACGTGACAATGTCCGACGTCCGAGAAGTTTTAATGCTGTGTTTCCACCGGAGATTATCTGCGAGATTTAGAAAAATTTCCGTAAATCCCGCATAAATCTCGGGATTGCAGTGCAAATAAATAATAAGAAACCTCTTAAATCCAATAAAATGTTCTTTTATTTACGAGTTCTTCTTATATGCGAATACGAACACGAACATATATAAACGTTTCTTATAACGGGTGATTTTTTAGCTGGTTTGGTTTTGGCAACACTGGTTTTGACAGCTGACGTGTGTTTAGTACCTTGTGTCACTGTCAAAGAGCTTCAGTTTGGTTTGCAATTTAACCATGGATCGTCTTACAAATGAACAACGCTTGCAAATTATTGAATTTTACTATCAAAATTCGTGCTCGGTTCGAGATGTTCATTTTCGCTTTTTTATCGAAAAATTGTGTTAAGCGATGAGGCTCATTTTTGGTTGAATGGGTACGTAAATAAGCAAAATTGCCGCATTTGGAGTGAAGATCAGCCAGAAGCATTGCAACAGCTACCAATGCATCCCGAAAAAGCCACTGTTTGGTGCGGTTTATGGGCCGGCGGCATTATTGGGCCATATTTCTTCAAAGATGATGCGAATCGCAGCGTTACTGTCAATGGTGAACGCTACCGAGCGATGATAACAAACTTTTTTTTGCCCGAAATGGAAGTTCTTGACTTGCATGATATGTGGTTTCAACAAGACGGTGCCACATGCCACACAGCACGCGAAACAATGGCGCAATTGCGAGGCGAGTTTGGTGAACAGTTAATTTCACGTTTCGGGCCGGTCAATTGGCCGCCTAGATCGTGCGATTTGACACCATTAGATTATTTTTTGTGGGGGTATGTCACTGGAAGCCAACATCCATGCATTCATTCGTGAGATACCGGCCGATATGTGTGAAAGAGTATGCCAAAATTGGACTCAGCGGATGGGCTACCTGAGACGCAGCCGCGGTCAACATTTGCATGAAATTATCTTTAAACATTAAATTGCAAGGTTCAAACTATCGATTCAAATAAATATTTCATTCATTTTTTCGAATTTTTTGTGTTTTTTTTTTTTAAAAAGTTCTAAGCCTCTTAAAAAATCACCCGTTATAAAAACAATTTATATAAGAAACGAAGTTTCTCCCATTCAAATTGCTAAAGCCTGGGGATGGGGATAAATAATTTGATATATTCACTTTCGATCGAAATCATATAACATACTAATACGCATTCAAATGATGATGGCGCAACTCTCACTCTTAATCAGATTATCGCACAATTCTTGACTTGTTGTTAATAATTCAGAAACAAAAACACAGGCAAACAGCATTAGAATCATTCACCGAGTGTATGTAATCCTGAAAGGAAATCCAATCCCCGAAACCACCACCAAACCACGCACGCGAATATAAAAGGGCCAACCGTCCTGAAACATGAATTGTACCTACACATATAAAGCACCCGTTCTCCCAATTCAAACCCACTTAACCACCCGAGCTTAATTAAATGACGCAGAAAATTACTTCATGCATTCTCCAACGCCCCCGGGCTACTCGTCAGCGTGTAGTTGTTGCCTTGCTATAAATCCGATCCCAGCTCGTGTTACACAAACAACAAATCGAACATATCGAGCGAAAGAGTGTGTCCAAACAGTGTAACCATTTATGCTTGATTACACGCATTGTGAGAATCGAGCTCTTCTACTCTACGGAATGACCCCAAGAGCGGGACGAACGGTACCATATACCGCACCGCTTCAATATGCAAATCTAGTGACGTTAATTGCTCCAATGTGTGTTAATTTGAAATTTAATAAGCGATATTGTTGCATTGCTGGCGACATTCGAATGGAGCAGCACGGCTGTGCAAGGACACCGAAGACCGAAGCACGAAATGAATGACGGAAGCCGGCAAAATTTAATTAGTCAAGTAAAAATTAAGAAACAATGTACATGCAAAATAGTACAAAGTGCAAACGAGCAAGCAACTGATTGAGTTTGAACATGGTCTGCTGTAATTAACACTGAAGTCAGTTAGGAAATTTGCCACTTTAAGGTACTACGTGTGAGATGTGAATGTATTACTACTTGTGACCCATGAAAGTGATTTAATTTTACATTCACTTTAAACGGACGGGTATATTTTTGTAATTTATTTAATAGAGTTTGGCGACGGTTATGTAAACTATTTCAAATGGAATCGCTGATATTAGTTGGGCTTGTAGGTTGACAGACAACGGCTAAGGGTGGGTGCGATTTTGACTTTTTTCGAAAGCGCAATTATTCGTATATTCGCCGATGATATTGCGAGCTGTCACTGTTGGAAATATTGGGCTTAAATTTTTGAAGTCTAAGCGGTGAACGAGAACAAAAATTAACACCGGAAATCTTCGAATCAGAGAGTATGTCACGATAGAATGATTTTATTCTAAGGTAGTAGGGCTAAGAGGCTCTGTTTACTTTGGCTCTGCTATTAAAGCTTAAAAAGAGGAAGAATTTTCACCAGAAATATCAACCGAAGAAGAACTCTTGGTCAATTTTTACCAAATAACTAATAAGACTCTGTATATGAGACCTAATTAAAACAAGTCCTACTGTATGGCACCAACTACTGGATTCTTTCTTCTTTCAAAATATGAAGACTATTCGAGAGAATAGTAGGATGATCGTGCACAAATAGCTACTATCTGTTAAATACGTGATCGGTGGTAAGCTTGAAATGCGAATCTCTTAAAAAAAGGTAAGATTATTCTGTAGACTTAAAGAGCCCGAATCTTACAATCGGCCTTACCAATAATTAATCACTAATGTCGACAACTAGTTAGATGTCAGCTTTAGTAAAAATGTACAGCATTTGTGAAATGGTACCAATAAACAATTAGACCTCCACATTTACTAGTCCGATAACTTTCTATCTATTACATTTGTTGTCATTGCAGAATTCAAATATCATAATTGGTTTTCGTGAAAAACAAGCTCAATGGTCTCTTTCACAAGGAGGATTTTATTCTAAAAGAAGGAATACATAAATAATAATTCAATTTGCCCAACACTTCTTTCCAATGCTCTTTGAGACTTATTATATTAAGCAAAAATCAAAACACAAAATACGAAATGCACAAAATATCCGCTGATCTGTCAAATATCATATGCAAATCAGTAATGCCATATCGTTCGATCGGACATAATTTTCAGTACTTTTATGGTATGCTTTACCATGTTTTCTAATACTACCTTGCGATTTCTTTATGAGTGCATTTGTGTATTTGAATGGTTTCATTTATTCGTAGGCTGACGATGCAAATCAAAACTTATTAGAGGTCTAAACATCACAATTGCATCGTTAGCAAAGTGAATATTTTTGAAAATAGAAATTATAGCTCGCTCATTCATTTCAGAATAAATAACAATCGCACGTAGGAAGCGTGTAAGAATTTTATCGCTTCCGGGTTTGAAAACAAATACAATTTAACCTACAAAAAATTGTATGGCTTATATATTACTTAATTCGGGAAACTCAGAAACCGACAAAAGTTGAAATTCTAGCTGAAAAATTTTTATGCACACATATTTTCGTGCTACCTGTTAGGATGTTAGGTACCTACTCCTCCAGAAGTTAATAAACTTGCTATTTTGCATATATTTTGCTGAATGCAAAACAAACTCCTTTTGCAAAGAGTTTTAATAGGGCTTGAATGCAACAAAATATCTACCTGATTCGCCTGAGGTACTGAGAATTGTTGAAAAATTGTATGAGCCGTCCAAACTTAGGTAAGAAGATATTTTTTTCTGTTTGCGACGACTGTCAAGAAAGTCTTGGATATATCCCAAACTTATATTAAATTAATTTCGTTGCTCGCAAACTATTTACAAAGGAAAACCAATCAAAAAGCAAGAACTAGCGGTTAAACAAAACGTGTTTAGAAATAAAACAAAAATGCAATATTTTTCAAATATTTTGCATACATTTGTACAAATTAGTGTTTGTTAGACTTAAAAACCATTTGCATTGTTGTATTGCAACGAAAAAAATTAGAAAACATTCACAATTTACTAAAATTAATTAATAATTGTAAACGCTAAGGCTGAACAACAACATTGTATTAAATTCTCACCTATTACGAAATTTAGTATCGTAATTTTGGATGGTTTGGCAACAATTGTCTTCAAAATGACATAAGGGAGGATCTATTTAGCTAATGCCCGAGATAAAAATGGCTTTCTCAACACTAAAATATAACCCTACAGTTATCGATAGTCTGGCAACTATATTTGTTTATTGGTAAAGGGATTTTGGAAAGTGTGGAGTCTTTTCGTTAAGTGCCAGACTAAAGTTGATTATTGGTAAGGCCGAATGTGTGTAATCGGGCATAAATGGTCACACTCTTTGGACACACCCTTTCGCTCGATGAGCTCGTTTTGTTGTTAAAATTGTGGTAAGATCGAATATAAAGAGCTAGACAGTACCCTCAAATTTTTAACGAAAAAAAAAAGGATCTACCAAAAGGACTACAGTAATATATGAAAGTCTGCGTGTGATCTGAAATCGTTTCTAAGTCATAAGTCTCATGGACAACTTTTCTAATGAAAACTCAAAATGTTGCTCGCAACGACAATGGGCGATTTCATTTAACGAACGATCATAAATTACCCGTAACAAAAGCAATTTATGTTAACGGACAGTTTAGTTTAAATGGCTCGGCCAAATTGCACTCATTTTATTTAGCTGTTCTCTTGTGTCGCAAAACGCTTCTCGTATACTCAGAACACTTGTATTGTAATATGTACGGCACTGGGAAAAGTACTGCGTTTACCGCAGTTGTCGGACTTTTGTCGATTTTTTTCATATCTCCTTGTAATTCAGTAATAAATGACAATACATACCTAATCTGTGATTTAACATTTTTTCTCCTAGAGCCCACATATTGAAATTCTCGATGTAAGAATAACCAGCGATAAATCATTTATCACTACCGAGGTGAACGTCAACAATCGAACAACTATTGATTTAAGCTTCACAGTAGTTCAGGAGCTAATCGGGCACACTATGTACATTAATATTCATTTGAAGAAGCAAATTAATGGCCAATTCCGAACCTTTAAACGGTGGAAAAATCTCGATGTTTGCCGTTTCTTGGACGGTCAAAACCGTGATGTACTTTTGGATTTCTTGTTCAGTGGCTTGATGTCAGGTAACGAATCTTTCAATTGCCCATTTACTGTGGGAACTTATTCTGTAAAAGATATCACCTTGGATATGAAAAAAATTCCATCTGTCATACCGAAGGGCAGGTATAGACTCTTCCTCGAAGTTTCGCAAATGGTTGGCGATGACACGAAACTGTTAAGTCTAAAAATAGATGCCA
Organism: Cheilosia vernalis; assembly: GCA_949126925.1. NCBI lineage: Eukaryota > Metazoa > Arthropoda > Insecta > Diptera > Syrphidae > Cheilosia > Cheilosia vernalis. The sequence goes on along the minus strand of OX421358.1, from coordinate 95,340,121 downwards.
ACTACAGTGCTAACTAGAAGTGTGTTGCAATACTTTTAATTGTCACTGTGTCGCAGTACACGAATCAATTAAAAAAGTGCGCACAAGGTATTTTACACAATAAAATATTTTCTCGAATATGCAAATGGAATTGTTTATAATTACATAATGTAATAATTATTGCTACATGCGAGTATGTGAAGGTACGTTACAAGGAGTCACATTTGCATATGGATTGAATTTTGTGTTGCTTAATGCGTTTAATGGGTACGTGTTGCCGATTCCTTGACAAAATTACCCAGCAATTGAATAAAATTAGAGAACGAAGTCGGTGAATTTTAATAACTGCTGATGGTGAGTAATATTGCTTAGGAAATGAGATTGCGCAAGGAATATAATACTGACCTAAAAATGAGCGATCCAATGCTGCAATTTAATAGTTGTGCGTGTGATCCGGATAGTGATGCCCCTTCTGCAGAAAAGCAATATTATGCGCAAATACATACACTTGACAACACTTTAAAAAAAATTTCGATATGTTGCATTTACACGGTCACACATTCGTAGCACGGAAGATTAAAGGGATGCTAAAAACTAAATAGCCGCGTTAGCACGCAAATAAAAAGTGAAACATATTTAGGTCAGCCATCTTGTTTACGTGGTAAGAATTATAGGAAAGCTCCATATATGTTGATATTTGTATCTGATTTGTATAGCGATGGCTATAACGAAATTCCGCTTTCCTACAAAAACGCTATGGCTTCCGGAAGTGATGAAGGGACAATACATTTACCTAATTTGTATAACTGATAGAAGAATTGTTGCTTTAATTTATTGAAACTAGTTACAACTCTAATTTCACATGTTTTTAATCAGAAATAAAAATGTTTTCAAGTAATTGCAAAAATATTGGGCCGGAAATTGTGTTTATTTCCGTTTTACGTATAAATAATTATGGGTAGAACAATAGACCAAAGGATTCAACATTAAAGTTGTATAAATTTGAAAAATAAAATCAGAGATGAGACTTGAGCTCTAAAAAAACCTATTTATTTTATTAGTATAAAGATCGAAAAATAGAGTTTAAATGTATTGAAATCCTTTAATTGTAAATTAGATTATTAAACATTGGATTCTCAAATTTATTTCTATATACTCCCATTCGTTCCGCGATATTAATAATCATTTTTAGTGTCCAGACACAATTGTTAAGACTCACTCATTTTTCATACAAAATTTCATATTGTGAGCTACAAAATATTTAGTGTAGAGGTTAAAAATGATTATTGATTGATATATGATTGTCTCTAACAATTTCATGAGAAACATGAAAGCATGTTACAAAATGCACCATTAACAAAATTGTGAGTGGGATAGAACATGCAGAGTGGCTAGGTACCTACATACTTCCAAATTTTGAAAATAGTCAGTCAGGAAAATCATGAGCAGCTCAAAGACTGTTGTCATAACCATATAGTATAAATATTTTATATTAACTGAACGCATAACGTAAATGTCAAACTTTTGAAGTAAGGTAAGAAAGAACACAGAAGAAGGTTGTGTATTACATTATGTTACAAAATCGTGCAGCTTTTTTGGAAGAATGCATACTATGAATGCATTAATGTTAATTTAATTTTTGATTTAACGAGTATGGAAGTGAAAAGTACGTCTTACGATTTGAGGATTTCTGCTTTCACCTTGCGTTTTAAGACTGCTTTAAAACTTTATAGGTATATGTAACTGCTATTGGTGTCAAGATATAGCTCTTCTCTGAAAACTTTCGAAATTTTATTTCGCGGATATAATCGATGTCATACTGAATCTAATTTAAAGACTAATATTAAACGCTTTTAGACTTTTATTAATAACAAAAAGCAATTTAATGGTATTCCTTATTGTATGCGTCTTTACAACGAATCTTAGTCTGATCTGTCAACCATCTGTAATATGTTCGCTTTCAGTCTATATATTCTTGTGGTACTACCACACCTATAGTTTCTAGTATAACCTCAATGTCCTGTGATTTATTTAATATCGGCAAATTAGAGTGTTCAATCCCTTGAAGTTCAAATGGCTCTTTCTTTATTAAATTTAAGTAAAAATCATGGCATATATGGCATTCCGCCAATTTTACCTCAAAAGTGCTCCTTCGCGTTTTCGGTACCTCTGTGTTTAGTTTTTAATTTGTCTCTCCGGTCTGGACATTTTTTGAAGAATTGGAAGAGTTAATTTTTAAAGTCTGGATCGAGACGCATTTTTCTTAGCATAATTTCATGCTCTAGCAGGAAAAATTAGCAGGATTTTGATTAAGCCAAATTATGAATTAAAATAATAATATAAAATCAAAGCAGACGAACCTTAGTTTGCTACTATCCACCAGGACAAGAAAATTATAAGGCCGATATTTTTGAGAAAGCTTTAACCGAAGCCCAGCAGTATTAATTTATTTAAAAATTAAAAATAATAACATTTATTTTTAATTAACAAACAAAGACTGAACTTAATGGTATTAAAAAGGTTTTTTATGTAATACGCGTCACGAAGTGATTTTTTTGGAATATTTTTTTTTTTTTTTTTTTTTTTTTTTTTTTCTGAAAAACAGCTTTATTGTTAGGAGGTTTGGATTTGAAATAAATATTTAGCATAAAGTGACCAGATTTATTTGAAATAAAAGTGGGACACATTTCCAAAATTTCGAAGGGAGTAGAAATTAGGTTAGGTTTGTTTTACTAAAAGAATAATACGTAAAACAAACGTCAAATGACATATTTATTTTAAAAAAAATTTGACTTCGTAACTGTATTGATGCGGCCGAGTCCATTACTTTGGACTCATGTTTTTGTCTTCCGACATCGTGAATTATGTCACTTTGTCCTCCTGCAGATATTGAAAATTCGCATTCGCAAACATTACAATAAGCAAATGTGTTGCGTTTGCTCGGTCTCAGGAATGAATATTTTTTGCTTTAGATCTTCTGAGAATTTACAATCCCTTTTGCACTTTTTGTTTGCTGCTGCTGAAGTGGATGTCATTCTATTTCTATTTATGTATAATGAAGCGATAATATTAAGTAGGTATTGTGTTAACATTTGAGTTTTTTTTTATTTACCTATATACAAATATCCCTCCAATATACTTCACTACACAGCAAATTGTTTTGTTTTCTTTTCAAAACTGAAAGACTACAAGCAACAAAACTGACAATTCATTTAAGATGGAGTATACATGAACTCATTTTCTTCCTTTAACAGCTCTTACATTTGTTTTATATGCTCCAATTTATATGCACAGGGATAATAAATAGTAATCATAAAATTGCTTTATTTTAAGAATTGTAGAAACATACACACATTTTTACAAAAGTAGTACCTATAAGCGGGACATTTTTTACAAAAGTTGGAAAAGCGGGACGTTTAGCGGGACAGCTATGGCCGCGGGACAGAGACCTCAAAAACGGACGTATGGTCACTATAATTTAGCACGTTTTTTATCGCTTTTTAGAAAAAAAAATGCTATACTGCTGAATTTAGCATGATTTCAAAAATTAAATTGGTCACACTGCACTGAACTGAGTTCGAGTATTATGAGTGCGCTCCAAACCGTGCGTGCTCAGAGCGTTCAGAGGTTGTTTTGTTTTCCCTGTTTTTTTTTTTTTTCATCAAATGTGAGTGTGACTGGAAGTGTGCATGTACATGTGTAATCAGCTTTTTACTCAGCCTGCTCAGTCAATTTCTTCTGAGCTCTTAGAGCGCGCTCTGATCATGCTCTGAACGAAAAAAGAAACAAAAATTCGAGCTCTGAAGTACCTGAGCGAAAAAAGAATCGATAACTTTTTGTAAATCATCGTATCAAGTATGTTCGCATAAATGACACGTTCTCGTCACCAATTTATGTTACCTCTGGAGTACCTCAAGGTAGCCATATGGGCCCTCTGCCCTTCCTTTTATTTAAAAATGGCATTCCTGACTTTTTTTTGAGTTACCAGTGTCTTATATTTGCCGACGATTTGAAGGTGTTTCGAGCTATACATTCAGTTCTTTTACAAGTGATATGATGTCACAATAATGATCTTCATTACATTGTCACTAGATGCCAATACACTTTACGTACGTAATCCATAATAATCCTCTGTCCATTAAATAATAATAATATAATTTTTAGCGCAACAGCCTAGGCCTAGCTTCTTACAACCATTCGTTTTGTGTGAGTTTTTAATTTTTGGAACGAATGGAAGGGATCTACAATTTTATGCCGGTTCCAAACGGGCCGATTGAGAAGCTCTTTCATGACAGTTATACTCTCGGATGTTTGTCTGACGTTCGCGAGAGGTGGCGCAGTGAAAAAACCCTGAGTTGGAATTTGGGTTTTTGCGGGATTCGAACCTGGGACCCCTCGCTTAGTAATCCAACACACTAACCACTAAGCCACTGCGCTAAATGATAACTAATTTTAATCAATCAATCCGGATTTTGACCTATAACAACAAGCAGGACAGTCTTTAAAGATTACCCTGCTTGCACCACTTTTTACGACTGTTCCAACCTACAATCTAATTAAATTCACATCTACTCGTAAATATCGTTTTATCGCGTCGGTAGCATCAGCACTAAACTGATGGTCCCAACATACATGGCTGCGTCAATTCCATTATCCTGTCCCAAAATACTCCATGTGTATAAAAATCTGCATGAAAGTTTTTCCACTTCACACAACTCATTTTGAATTTTCCTTTGTGTGGAAATCCAATTTGCCGACGTGCAAGTGCAAAATACATTTTGATTGATTCAATTTTTCCTGATTTTCTTTGCGAAAATGTCATCCAACTCGAGAAAATAGCACAGCCAATATTCCCGCACAAGAAAGAGCTCTTGGGGTGGGGCGATGGAGTGAGTTGCGGGCATGGAAGTGATTTTTTTTTTTAAATTCAGATATAAAAATGTATCGAAGAATGTACCACCTACAAGATGTATGGGATAAGCGTACTTGAGAGGCTAATAGACATTTTAGCTGATAAAAATGGTACAATCTAATTTGGAAAGGTCACACTTGATACGGCTTATGTGGTGTATTGATTTTTGCCGCCAACTATAGAGGAATTCATATTCTCAGGGTGGGGTTGTTTTTTTTTCTTGTACTGCTCAAATCCACTTCAAGTTTCAAGAATGTATTAGGTGGACAATGCTTGTAATGATAATCTATTTCTTTGTTCGAATCGTCATCGTCACAGCTTTGATGATTATTATGATGAAAGAAGCGCTAGTGAGGATAAGGAGGTAGTTACATCAGAACTGGGGTCGATCGGCATTAAGCCGATTGTGTCATGCTTAAGTGACCACCAATCGCATATTGGAAAACGATTAAAGGTGATTTTTGTTTAGTTTTCATGTGATTAAGGTAATTTCCCGCCGGACAAACGGCCAAGCGAAATCCCTTGGGGTATCGTACGAAGCCGTATTGTGATGACTGCGATGTGTGCGGTGGATTATCCGTCACGGTAGCTGAGAGAAGAAGCATTTTGTTTATGGATTCTTTTCCTAATTAATATAAAACAGTATTCGTTTCCTTTTGTCCTATTCAAAAGATGGTTATAGGTAATATTATGTAGCAGACTAATCCAGCATATTCAATTCGTGCTGGGACCGCACGATATTGGTACGTTGTAGTTGTTGGACGAATTCTTAAGTAGTTAAAGTAAAGTAGCTTCCGCATATTTCATATTTATTCTGTTATTTCTACAGCTGTAGGTAGATATACCTTTTGCAAAAATCCGAATCATCAGAAACCTTAGCAAATTAGCCCCTCCAATTAGAAATAAGCGGCCTCTTCCCGTCGGTAAAACGAATACAAAGAAATACTATTTTTAGAAACATTCATTTTACAACGCAACGATTTCCGAACCTTCTTTTGGATAACTGGAAGCAGCGTGCACGGGATCGCAGACTATGTAAAGGAGAGACTCTCCACGTTTGTCGGGAGCCAATTAAGTAAGTATATAGCAATATTTCGTTTGGCTTACACAAACAGTTTTGGATGTCAACTCCCATGTGTCATTCATTATTTTTGTAATTTTTTTGTCTCTGCTTTTCATATTTTTTTAATTCCAATTTATTTATTTTTTATTATCGAAATATTGAGAATTTAAAAACTAAGAGAAACACTAAGCACTTCTGAATACACCCACGAGGGAAATTGTTTCATACCTTTTACCTATGCTATAAAGCAGGTAATAGATTACGAGACTAAACATTACATCCTTGCACGCAGAAGATTTACTTGCTAAAGATTCGCATTTTATTCGAAATAGACCAAACAAAGAGGAAATTTAATTTACTTTTCCTCTTTCATCTACTCAATTGTATTGTGCGAAATGTCCTAAAGAGGATCTTATTCGATTTTCTTTTGTTCATCATTCGGCTGTTGAGTTGTGGCTTGTGCAACTCTGCTTGAAGGTCAGAGTTGCACTTCTTTAAAAACGCAATTATTCCATTTAATTATATTTTAAAATTTCATAATATTATGTAGGTACATCATAAAATCTCAGTTAATTAGCAATCTTCTGTTTACTGGCCCAACCCTCTAAGAACACACCCTCAGATCATCATCGTTCTTGATTCTCGCTCCTTTTCACTAATTGATTGTAAAATATTTTGCTTCCGATATATCCGGCTGGTTGACTAGTGGGGTTCGGCAACTGTTTCTAAATCAGAGGGGTGAATTAAAATTAATATCAAAATATATTTGTAGCTGCAAGGGTGGAATAGGGCTACTACTGTATGCAACGAAGTGCTGTTGATGCAAAAATATGCTAACTATACAGTAACTGGGTTTTCTATCGAGGATTCCATTAGGCTCAATTTATATTCATAGCCAATCTGTTGAAGTTTTATAGAATTTATTACGCCACTTGACTTCGCAGGTCGGGGACGAAATATTTTTAAAAAGTTTACGCGGGCTGTCTATATATACAAACCATATGGAGGACGGAAATAGGGATGATTCGGAATATGCAAAAAGAGGCGATGTCGAAAGTGCTAAGTGATTTTCAATAACATATATTTTGACAACATTTTAAAGTATTTTATATGCAAATTAACTGTATAGACCAGGGCCGTGCGGTAGGGTTGCTGAACATTTAAGTTTTAGTTAACTTGATGGTGTTAACATTCAAGTGGATTGGCTCAATTTCCATAATATACGTATACCTAGAGCATTACATGGATCAATAGATTTATAAGGGAAGCTTATTAAAATAAGTAAACTTGCTGAAGTCAAATTGCTTTTGAGACAAACACACATTTGTTTAAGTGGTGATTTTTTTTGCAGCGTTTTATCGTAAAGGTGAGGATACTTGGGTTGCATTCACTGAATTGCACTAAACTGGTTATTATTAAGCACTTGTTGTTGCAAATGTTGTTTTACAGAACGGCAATTCTAAAATTGACGTTTCGGTTGGAATTATAGTGCTTAAAAAAAAGGGACAAAAGAGCCAATTGACTCGATCTTAATTAAAAAAAAAAACAGGGTCATTACTATCTTTAGCCCTTTTTTATTATCAGCCATGATCTATATAGATCATTGATTTACATGCACTTACAACAACAGCATATGATCCTGCTTCTCATCGAGACCATGAACCATGATCTGAAAATTATTTCTACTATTGCTCGCAGCGCTGTTTGGCATTGTTTTTTTCATTCTTGAATGTTGGTGTGCCTTTAAACGATAGTCACACAGTCACGTTGCCAGACTACAAAATGTTAATACGTATTTGCTATGAAGAGCACAAAAAATCAATAAGCATTTTTTTACATCCAATAAATTTTCCGTCCTTGGAGATTTTGCTTTTTAATTCTGTAAAGGTATGACAGGCCCAGCGAAATATTCCATATTTTTTAGGTAAATGTTTCATATAGATTTATTTAACAAAAAAATGTTTCGCAGTTCTTAAAAAATTTCCCGGTAGAAAGGTGAGATTTGTTTTTTGTTTTTACATAAAGTACAAATGTCCAGAAAATCTTGGAATATCTAATGAAAAATGTAAACTAGCAGGCTGCATATGTTTAAATTATTTTCAAAACTAATTATTGCGAAAAATATTTTCTTTTATCAAAAAATATTGCATAAAATGTAACTGCAACTGTTTTCGCCTAGTTTTTTTTTGAACAAATAGCTTTAAATTTATGTGAAGTGACGATTTTATTTTAACAATCAAACTTATTTTGCGTGTGTGCAGAGAGAGAGAGCTATGGTACGATCACAACATGAGCATTATTATGAAAAGTATAATGCTTTGTCTAAGAATTCCAATCTAAGCGGACCAGATGTGCAAACTGCGGTTTTCATTATACATATTTCGAACTGAATGTAAACAAATTAATTAATTTGATTCATATGGCAACACCCCCGACAAGCAACTGAAATGTCACATCATATTGTGGCGTCACGTTGTACAGAATGCTTGCAACTTGGTCGTCTTTTGAAATTAACTTTTGCCACAACTCGAAAATAAAATTTGTCTATGATCCGTATTGTTTTATTTTCGTGATCTGATTTGGATCAGAAATGTCAGTTAAAAGAATTGTTCAAATTTTGTATAGAATTCACCGACAAGTTGATCTGAAATTAATATATTATTTTCCTATTTCGAAAATCTGGTGTATGTGGTTTGATACGAAGCGGATTGCTTTGGATTTGGTATTGGTTATTTTGTTAAAAATTGGTTACGTGTATCATACAAAACGGATATATTGATGCGATAATTGTTTGTGTTATAAACTCAACAAGAATAATCAGAGTTCAGTGTAAATATTGTTATATCCTGCGACCGCTCTGTTTTGTAAAGTTTTATGTTTTTTTTTTTAATAAATAATTTAATTTTAAATTTTTATTGGCATATTATAAATATTCTTATTGACATATTATATGTACATATGTAATATAATTTATTCCTGTCCTGCGATTCAGGATGCAGATTAAGGTTATATGAAAATTCTAGTTAGTAATACCAGGGGCCTATAACACAATACAACAAAGTGTTGTGAAACAAGGGAAATTCAACAACTGTTAAAAATTTGTGTAACACGTACTAACAAGTCTGCGAGCTATTCAACAGTAATTGTTTTAGAGCAATTTAACAAGTGGGAAATTCGATAATTCTACTGTTTTTGTAACTGCAAACAACAAGTACCATGTTATAAGTGACGTTCACGGTGTAAGCAAAATGACAGTCTGTCGGTATGTAAAAGAAGTCATTTCTGCAGTAAATGCAATTGAATTTCCGAACCAAATGTATTGACCTAACAGTATATACACCTTACCATACAGGGGTTTTTCGAGAAAAGTCTAGTGCCGGAAGTTTGCGGTGCGATTGATGGTATTTTGATCAACATTGATGCACCTTCAAACATTGAATCAACTTTCATTGTTTGAATTGTCAGTTTGTGGACTAGACCTAAGATTCTATTATATAAGTGCTAACTGGCCGGGCGGTATTCATTATGCGTGGAATAGTACGCTTTATCAAGAAATGGAAAGTGGATGGAGACCTGGGAAACGATCATAATATTAGGCGACTGCCTATTTAAAAACGTGGCTAATGCCACCTTTAAACTTAATCGCAAACACAGTATCTAATTGAATCTATTCTGAGTTCTGAAAGAAAAATTCCCATGCCTGAATCACCTGCGAGTTGCGCCCGTATTTGCTGAAAATATAATTAAATGCTGTGCTACTCTATACAATATGTCTCGTAGCATTATGACCGACATCTATACGATGCAACAAGAAAACCCTCAACAAATGAGATTGGGTTAGCTCGAATCATTACTTCCTGGTTCCTGGGTCCATAGAATCTTCAACTCCGATGCCAATTATAGCTTCTGACTCATGATATTATCGCAAGAACTCAGTTTGCAGTCTTTACCTCCTCCAGAACCGGTTTTTTCGCGTTATCTAACTTGGCCTAGCAATAGTTTTCTTTTTGCATTATGCATATTCGACTTTTTTTTGCATTGTCTGGTCTTTTCCCTTAGAACCTATATTTAAACTTTGTACCTATGTTTTTATAAAATAATAAAGGCTTTTCCAATGAGAGGTGTTATTGTGAATGACCCCCTATTTCGGTAGCTGTCAATTGTAAAGCTTTTATTCTTTGATATTTGACAAGTACAAACTACGCCATTACTAAAGATGGAAGCCGGCCGATCATCAAGAACGTCGTGTCTTTGCTGATTGGGTCCTTGAAATGAAACATCATCTTGACTGATGAGGCCCATTTCCAACTCAGTGGACGTCAACAAGCAAAATTGTCGCATCTGGGTTCTCGGAAAACCCAAGAGTTATTGTTGAGAAGCCTCTCCATCCTCAACGTGTGCCCAGCGTCGATTCAAGACCTTTAAGATAAAATTCGTGAGGCTATCGAGGACATAGGAGGGCAGCCACTTTGCGATTTGGTTATGGAAAATTTCATGAAAACAATATGGTCCTGTATGCATGCTCGTGGTGGCCATTTTTTTGATGTTGGTTTTCTTTATTAACGGCATACCTTTCTCTTTATTATGAAATAAACATCCGATCATTTATATCAAAAATGGTATTTTCCTTTGAATACCAAAATAACACCTCTTATTGGAATACCCTTTATAAAATAAATGTTTGTTTTCTCTTATTTTAGATAGGAGGTTTATCTTTTTTGCTTCACAAATTCTCCGACTCATTGCGTGTGACTGACTTGTTAAACTGATTCAACAAATCGAGGGAAATTTGTGATTTTAGCAATTTTTTACCGTTTTTATCGTGTTACAGCTTTAGTCTACACTTGTCAAATAAACATAGTTCTACAAGTGCCCGTTGACTTGTTGACTTTTTGTATCGTGTTATAGGCCCCTGCTTTTGAAATAACTAAAAATGAATTGTTTGCTGGGCTATGGCCATGGCATTGTTTCTTAAAAAGCAATTTTTGTTAACCAAATATAACAAACTAAAAAAGCATCAAACATGTAAAATATGTAACATAATCAGTAATGACCACCGTTCTTTACCTCAAAAATTGGATTCATTTAATGTCCCAAAACTTGCAAAACGTGTTCCAATGTTTTTTCTACTCTTGGGGACAACTTTGAATAAATTTAGTTTTCTTATTTTCTTCCTGGTTGGGTTAATTGAAGCCGTAATAGGAGTATACCGTTGGTAAAAATCAATAAGAACATTTAAAAAAACCGGCCAAGTGCAAGTCTCACTCGCGCACCGAAGGTTCCGTATTTGGCTAAAGTCCAACACATCAGATATTATTTGAAATCTATAACATCATTCAATCTTTCCCCTCTTCATGAATTCAGCACAATTTAGTTTAATGTAATTACTTAATATTTTTACTCTCAAAAATTACTCGCACATGAATCTAATTTTCTAATTATTACCTATAGTACCCAACCCACGCCAATTTTCCATTCTGTATGCGACCTGTCCCAATTAAAAACTATTGACTAAAAATATATTACTTTTATTTTGTTCTGTACTCCCCAAAAAAGTGTATTATACTCCCCAACGAAATAAGCAAGCGGGAACCCTGGTGGTATACCACCAGTGACTCTCTTCTGTCTTTGATGGGGTCAATTGCGCACAACTGCGTAGTAGAGATTAAAACTTATGAGAGCAACGTATTTTACATGGTAAAATTACCTTTTTTAAAAATATCTGGTAAACTATTAACTTTTCGGCAAAACAGTATTCAGCACTTATATAGATAAGAACATGATCTACAAAAAAGGAATTTATGTATTTTTTTGTGAATCAAGAAATAAACCGTTTTTTGGGCAAATGAAAATATTTTTTTCGCCAGATTACTAATTAATCCAAAACCAATCGATGTATTCCTTCCATTGGTATTTGTCGTTTAACTAGAGGTTATACCGGATGTTGTGTGCAAATTTTAGCCTCCTATGTCAATCGGTTCTTCAGATAGACCTGGTAACAAAATTGGCTTAGTGGGTTCGGACAGACAGACAGACAGACAGACAGAGAGACAGACAGACAGACGGAGAGACATCCGAGCGAAACTAATAAGGTTACGTTTTTTCCCTTTGGGTACGGAACCTTAAAAAGCACAACTGTGCCATGGAAGAAGACGCTGACATCCTAACTATAGTTCCTCTGGTGAATTTGACGACGCTAACTAGTTCAACATACTCGTTTGGAAGGGTGTGTTTTATTCACCTAAGCATCTGACAATTCTTTGCTAAACGCATAGGTACTAACATTTTTGCAAGGGTGTCCATTGATCGGGCTATAGTGTGAAAGATGATGCTTAAATAAAATTTACAAAAATGACAAGCGTAGGTATACTTTTAGCACCAGTATAAATTTAGTATAATATTAAAAGCAGTTTTACAGGTGAAGAATTCTTCGTCAACCCTAAAAAGCGGCAATATTATTCTCCCACAAACTCAGTACAATTCACAACGGAACATACTGGGACTTACTAATAATCATTTTTAACCTCCACACTAAATATTTCCTAGGTCACAATAAGCAATTTTGTATGGAAAAATTCGCCATTGTGAGATCGAAAAATTTAGCCTGGACACTAAAAATGATTATTAGTACCGCGGACTGTTTCCGTGGTATAGTTGCATTTTGCTGATATTGTGGTATTTTTCATTTACCTAATAAACGTTTCTATGAACGGACACGACAAATCATGGTGACCGACAGTGGGGAATGTATGCTCTACGGCTAATTAACGCCACACAATCAAATCGATTGTTTCGAATGCAATGGGTCAATTTCACGTAGTGTGCAATGAAACACCTACCTTATTGGAAAGTGACAAATAACATGTCAAATAAAAGACAATAGTATACGTCATACCTACCCTTTAACCTTTAACGTAGTATTCAACAATTAAGAAAGGAATTCGTTTCATCATAATGGCGGGTCAATTAATAAAGGAATGCAGAGTTCACCCTCTTCTATAGCCAACGAACAAGTCTGGGAAACTGGCTTTTGTGCTGCCAGAAGGGAGAACAAAATTGACGACAATAGTCTGAAAGTGTCAACAAGTACCTATATAGGTACATATACACATCCATATGAATTTTCAGGTTCACATGTTATAACGCTGACAAGTTAATTACCCCAAAAAGAAGGACAACGTTGAATGGCGCCTGGGACGGTCGGTAGCTGTATCACGGAACGTCAGCTCGTGTGTCGAAATTGAGAGGTTTGGTAAAAGTGGTGTGCGGTAGGGTAGCCGGTGGTCGGTGTGAGGAATTTATTAAATCAAAAGGACACACGTGGATGGGTCAGTCATGTGGTAACTTCTAATCACTCTTTGAAATTGTGCACCTCCTTTTTTGTGATTCAAAGCGAAACAATGCGTGAAACAGTAATGTAATTGTTAATATTTTGAGCAGAGAAAGTATGATGCATAAATAAATTTGTTGTTTCGAAAGAAAGTTTAGTCAAGTGTTGTCATTTTAACAATGCGGTCTTCTTGACCAGTGTACCAGCAGAATTTGTATAGGTACCCCGGAAGGGAAAAAATGTACAAAAACCAGGATAAACACGTGTAAGGAAATAATGGCTTTAGTATATAGACACGCTTTAATGTGATGAGCAAAGATATTATATAGATAGCAAAAGGAGTTTACCCAGTTTGTATTCCGGGTTGTCCGGGACATGCTTTTAGTATTTTCCCCCGATGAATATGTACTGTGTATAATGCTGTAGTTTTATAGTTAATAGAATGTTTAAGAGAAGTAATTTTTTGCTTTTACTATTAGTTGTCATTGCAACGTTTGGACAATGCATGTCGCAATGCCGCAACCTTTGAATGTGGAAAAGGGCTTATAGAGACGGCTTACTTTGATATTATCATGCTGAAACCAATTATCCGAAATTGTTTCCATTTTGAAAGGTCGATGATGATACTAAACATGTTTTTTTTCTCGTTCAGAGTAAAGCAGTGAACAGAGCTCGAGCATCAGTGACTGAATCGAGCGTCCTAAGAGCGATCTGATTTGTTTATGATTTGTAATATAAAAGTAACTATATACTAGCTGACCCAGCGAACTTCGTTCCGCCCAAATTCGTTAATGTAATGAAAACAATAATTCCGAGAATGAGCAATGCTCATGCTCTATGTAATGTAATTCGGTCAATTCAATTAAATACAATATAAATAACTGAAGTATTGCATTGTCGATGTGTTTAAATCAAACCGCAATGATTGACGTGTCTCCCAACTTTCCACTTTTTCACTCACACGTGAGCACTCCACATACGATTGACCATTTGAAAAACATGGGATAATTTATGTCACAAATATTCTGCGATTGTCCTTGCGACTTATTATTTTTCATAGTGAAAGCGATACGCATGGGAAGTTGAAGGCGCTTGAAAACCAATGGCAAATCATCGGAATCCGCAGAATTATATAATGGTTGCTTGAATTTTTAGGTCAAAATCGTCGCTTCCATGAATTGGATTTGAGATTCTTCACATTCAAAGAACCAACCATACCCATCCACAAAATTTTATTGAAATCGGTTGAGTGGTTTCGGAGATGGACAACAGCGCCACGTATCGGATAGACCGTCAGCGCACCTACCCAATTCCCACGCAAAATTTTGAAAATAAAATTCTTTCTTAGATTTCCTATCTGTATTAAGATCTACACAATGATGATCAGGCCCATCATAACATAGGCTTCTTTAATATGGCGGACTAAAACAAAACAAAAGAACGCCATTGCTAAGCTTCAAAGGGTAAAGCGACTTGCATGTCTCGGTATATCACGAGCCATGCGTAGCCGTACCTATCCTACTGCGACTATAGAAGCCTTAATAGGACTAACACCTCTACACATATACATAGACAAAGGGGAATTCGCAGCTCGGCAAGTTTAATCGAAATGAAAGAGACAATTCTCAGCGACCATCCTGAGTTAAAGGATTTTTTCTCTGAAATTACAGTACTTGGCATAATCTGCGCGGTAACAGATCGCTTTCCAAAGACTTTATGTTTCAAAAAACGGTTCTCTACGGAGATCCCTAGTAGAGAAGCATGGGCGTACAATAGCCCACATGCTTGCCAAAATGGTCGAAAGTGGTTTACGGATGGTTCCAAAATGGAAACAGGAGTGGATGCTGGGTTCCACGGACCTAACAACATATACAACACAGGTACTATAGGCATATACATCCATATATTCACGCACAGTCAAGCAGCTATAAACGCCCTTAGCGCGCCTATTATTGCCTCCAAATCAGTACTAAGCTGTTTCAACGGCCTTCAAACAGGACACAGGACATCACAACCTACGATATCAATTATATAAAATTAATTTAAACGACTCCTCACTTTGTCGGTTGTGTCTTGAAGAAGACGAAACAGCTTGGGCACATAATATGTGAGTGTCCAGCCCTATGTGGAATCAGGAGAACTATCTTCTACAAGGAGCTTCTGAGCCCTGAAGAGATGAAGAAGTCATCTGCCAGCAGCTTGATTAACTTTGTTAGAAAAGTGGAGAATCTGCTCGCCTAAATATTATTCTGGCCCTATGGCACAATAGATCTTACAGGCCGACATGCCCTTCATCACTCAGGCGTAGTCAGAAGGTTTTACTAACTCTCTTCTTCTTCTTCTACCGTCGACTCTCTTTCGTGACGTCGTTTGTAGTTTATGTGCATGAAGAACGAAAAAAAAGTATTTCCCGGAATCATAGTTTGTACACAACTGCGTATAGTTGAAATTTAATGCAGTAAAATAATTTTTTTTTAATTGTTAATATTTTAAAAAAGTAAAAATGCAAAGATAAGCACCCTAAAAATATCTTTTTTTTTGACACTTATTTTGTTAAGATTGGTTGACCGTGTGAACTGCAAAAGGGAGAAACGCACTACAAAAATTACAGAAATAATATAGAGGGGATAAGGAACTCAGAAAAGTGGGTCGCAAAATGATGCCCGTTTGTCCGTCTGTCAGTAAGCTCCGGAGGCCTACAGCCTAAACAGCGGCTTGGATTTGGTTCAAACTTCGGTAGACTTTTCATATAAAATGCTATACCTACCAGTTTAAATTTTTCGAAAACGGCTTTAACCATTTCAACCAAAATTCCTATTTCAACTTAAGTAAGTGACGTAAGGTGAACTGCATCCTCGGTTTTTCAATAAAAATAAAATCGTATAACAGTAGTTTTGAAATTTGGACATAGGTAGGTAGGTACATCTCGAAAACGTTCCATACGATTGCAACCAAACTTATTTCTAACTTAGTATGGTCATGCCTAACTTCAAAGAAAACTCTGTCTTTATCTATAATATCCTACAGTTAATTTTGAAAAAAAACTTTTTTTTTAAATTTGTTTTATTTGGTTTGCCTGAAAACGACAATAACGATTTTGACCAAAATGCACACTTAGAGTAAAATTGATGTTCTTTACATTATTGCGTCATTAATTTACAATTCGGATTACCGGAAACGCTAATTTTGGAACTGCTCATATCTCTAAAATCCCATTCTCGACAATTTTGAAAACCAATGATTATGAAAAAAAAACATAATCCCTGGGGCCAGCGACAATGTTCTTGTTTAATGATTTCGTCGCATGAACCCCGTCGTTCTGTTGCCGTTATATTTCCGCGCAGCAGTTGTTGGAGTTTAAATTTTACGGTTTATATCGTTCAATTCTTGAGGGCTTCTTCATCTAGGACCCTTTCAGGGTGTTTCCTTTTATAAAAATTTGTTCATATTTGGCTAAAAAAAAGTAAATATTTAATAAACATTAATTGAAAAATAAATAATGTTCTTTAAAAGAAACGATTAAACGAGTTATTTTAAGTTGTTAAGTCCTCCTTTGATCGCAGTTTAACTTTAAATTTCAACTTACCAAAATTTTACAGTATTTTCACTAAACAAGTCGACCAATAACAAAACAAATGGGCTGCAAGGCGGAGGTTGTGCAACCCATAACAAAGCAGGCACTGCAAATTCGGATTTGTGTTCTCTTTCGCGTTATATAATACAAGGCCTTGAAAATGACAGGCTCCTTTCGTCAAATCCTCCTCGCTGTACCCTACATAGCAAATATAATATTTCTATTTAAAATAAGATCCCGTATTTAGTTTTTCTCAAAAAAAATCGAATAGCTAGGTCAGTTTTTTTAAATTATTTCTCAAAAATTACTACCCTCCCGTTCTATGTTGGTATATTTTTGTAAAACTAATATTGGATGCATAGATGCCAGATTACAAGATATATCTTCTTTTTTTTAAGATTTGTGAGCTCCAAATTTATTCAAGACTTTTTACCTCAAATCCATCAAATTTTAAGATTTTTGAGATCAAGAATTTTCTAGATCTAACAAATTAAAGCAATCTTTTTTATTGAAAATATGTTCTATTGATTCCATTATTATGTAGGTATAATATGAGTCGAGCAGAGCCTATGCACTAATCTTCCATAAACTCTAACAGAAATTCGTATTCGTTTGATTACTGAAACAGTTGAAAGTTTAAGCTTTACAAAGGATTTCCTGCATTTTAATGAACCGAATTGTTATGATTATGACCTTCATATAAGCTATGAAATTATATTTCATCTATATCCAAAATACCTACTGCCGTAACAGATCAACAACCCAAAGCTGGATTATATTTAACACTATATTCTTATCTATTTCTTTTATCTGGCACCGCTTCTCAGATTTTTACCTACCTATCTAATAAAATAGAGAAAGTTTCGTTCGACTCAGTCGTACACTTCATTTTTCAATAACTTGACAATAATTGTGCTTTTATATAAATATAAACCTTGCTTACAATGTTGGCAGCCTCTTATCCGATTATAATCACCAATCACTTACAACAGTATTTCATTGGACTTGTAATTTTATTATTACGATGTACACGAAGAAGACTTAATCGCAATTACTATAACCTTTACTATCGGTCGCACACAACAGGCTCAACTTCTACTATCGCGCTCGTGTCAGTTGCGCTCCATTTATTAAACATTTACGATAACGATAAGCACGGGTACAGGGCATAGCCAAGTTCGGTCATGAAAATCATGGCATTGGTACTAGTTACCATAAGAGCATCAGCGAAGCCAAGCGTTTAATTGAACGGTCTCATTTCAGCTGTTCTAATGGCAACCCTAAAACGAGTTTCAAACGTCTGCGATAAGTATCGAGTTGACAAAGCAATGCACGGCCATATTTTGTGGCTGCGTAGAAAGTTACGCTGCAAACGATTTGGACTGAAGCTCATCAGGAAATCAATGCAAAAGGTAAAGGCGTTAGGTGAAATAGTTTTCTCTCATAACTGTACAAACGAGTATGCAATGCAATTGGGCGTACTTGTGGGCGTGGATTGTGTGAATCCATACTCGCTTGCTGTATTTATTTAACATTGACAAAGCAAAAGACAGACTAGAGAAAACAATTGTTGTAAAATGTCGAGCTACAAAGTTTATGCCAAATAAAAATGTTTCAAAATAAAGTCGGATGGATTTGTTACTTATAGTAATTTTGTGCAGTTAGCCATTGATGATATTTGCGAATTTGCGGTGCAAGGTAGGTCATGCGAATGATGGTCTCTCTCTCATAGCCGCACACAAAATCTACGTATCTTACAATCAGCCAATGTACAGTAAAAAAATCGCGGAAATTCTTTTTCTAACAACTCATTTCATAAGTAAAAAAATGTTCATTACAAAAAGTACCAAAGAAGGCCTATTCATCCAATCGTCCTTGTCGCTCTTGGTTGCGTCCATTAGCCGAGGGTTTGGCTCAAATTGGTTTGAGTTGGTTTAACTTTTACTATAGTGACCATGGGAAATATATCATATTACCTTGTTCTAAGAAGGATTTTGGTAAATTTTGTCCCCCACACTGAAGAAGTTTTTTTTTTTTTCAAAAAGCATGGAGAAGGGCATATTCTCAACTCAACGCGGTTAAACTACTTTAAAAAAAAAATTTCCTAGTTAATAAAGATCACACATTCTCTTACCACAGTATTCGAGACATCCTGAGGAAAATTGAAATGGTGACATTATGTATCCAACACAATTGAACTTGCCCAACGCAAACACATTCCGGACACTTGCAGCGAGCCCCGCACAAGAGTAGGTATGCGGCAAAACTGAAAGAAGAAATAAATTGAATTGTCGACAAAAATAACTGTCCACCTTCCCGTGCTCAGTTTGAGTGCAAATCCATCGACAAAGATTCCTTGCTTCCTCCTCTAAAAAGCGGCAAACAATTTCTTCTTCTAATAATAAAATCACCCTCAATGAAGCTGAAAGATTTTCTCTAATTTCTCGTGTCGATTCCTCCACAACAGACAGATACACCATATCTGCCAACCGCATCCAGTCTCAGTGCCACCAACGTCGGTGTCCTTTGTAATAAAGTTGAAAAAATCATCGGTGTGGGTAATTTGTCACATTTTTCTTTTCATTCCTCACCTGACGCCATGTCAAACGAATGGGGATTAGGTAAATTCCATTTGCACAGCCACATACACACGTATATGGATTCATATATGAATTCAGGACTCCTTATGTGTGGAGTGATGAAATCTTGTGACTTGGAACCACACTGACGTAGCAGGGCTTAGTACTGCAGATCTCTATAATATTCCAAATAGTTCGCCCTTTTGTGGTGATTAAGGAACTAATTCTGCACAAGCCTATATGCCGGCATCTATTGTCAAAATATTTGGTAGGGGAAGGGGGGGTGCTGCGAAAAATTTGCAACATGATACACAAGGACATGTACGTGTACGTGTACTTATAGCATCCCTTGCGAGAAAAAAGCAAGGATTATTGAGATGTTCACTTTCAAAATCGGATTTGCGTTGAAATCGATAATCCCTCAAAGGTTCAAATCGAATATAGAAAGGATATTTTACCCCGCAACGTGAGTTCCTGTAATTTGTCTACATATTACACGCAAAAGGCTGTGCCATAAAAATAATTCTCAAGGGTTATGCTGAGGGAGGCGAATACCGACGGGCTTCGTCGAATGCTATCTCCTTTTTTGGGAGTTGTAGTCATCAAATTTTTATCACGAGTGCTATTCATTTGAGAAGATTTTCTTCATCAGTTTTAAAAAATATGAATATTTAACTGTCTTTGAAAACATTTTCAAAGCCAAAGTTTCCATCACTCTCACCTGCAGTGACATTGAATTGTACGCAATGGACATAAGCTATGTTTTTTGCTCATTGCACAACGTAGTCCATATACTCGTACGTTGCAAAAATTACTTGGCAAAACCTGATGAGGATTCGAGGTAAATACCTCTGTAATGCTTTTAAAAGACATAAAATATTCAAATGTTTGGGGATTATGAAATGCACAGAACGCTAGCAGGTATGTCCTGTGAGCATCAGCAGTACGAAATATGAATATCCAAAGGAGCTTTGCTCGCACACAAAAATGTCGGGTTTTATCATTAAGCCAAATGGACGTTTTTGATGTAGAAGGGAGTATTTACCATAACTACGTTCAAAACCTTACCAATAAAAAGTTTGGTTAATGCGTCTCTGCGGTAGGTAAGCAAAATCTGTTGGTTAAATTTCATTTGGAAATCGTTTTGATTTAAAAATATGAGTGTGCAACAACTGGTGGTTCTTATCCACGGCACAAGCGACCAGAAATTTGAAATACCTCTTGCGGGAATGGTATCAACGGGAAAGGACCAACGTCCGAAAAGAGTTATCGCTGAAATGCTGTAAAAAATAGGAGATTTAGCACTTGCTTTGGGCGATGGGAGGGCAAACGATTTTTAGCTCCTAAAATGTTAATAGGTTGCTAATAGATTATTATTTAAATAAATCAGCGTGGTCTTGAGTGAACTGTATGGAATTAGAATGACTTTTTTTTTGTCACAAATAATGTGGTTTCGATTGGGCAGTCTCCGTGGAGTGGAATATTTTTGTTCTAGGTCAATTATTCAGGGCAATCGCAAATAAGTTGCGATGGAAGTGTTTCCCTTGTCAGCAATGTAAATATTAGATTGCTGAATAGAAAACATTCCGCGGGAAATATTATTCCCGATAGGGGTGATTATGTTGGATTGGTACGAACAAAAAACAATCTGCTTTCGATTTCACAGCACTTTGGCGAATCTGGATTATTTCACTCAAAAAATAATTAAAAAACTTATATTGTCGTTATCTTGTACAGCACTAAATTTTGTCTTTTATATACGAGCTCTTCTAATTTTCTCTGCAGAAAATTACCTACAATTACATCGAAATCAAATGATTCTATACAATATTAGCAAAAGTCCTGAAACATGATCTTTTCTGCATTATTGCTAGAGCCCTAAAGGAACATTCAGCATAAGCTACAACAGTGACCAATATCGTGCAAAAAACACGCAGAGTGAGAAACCTGCTTCAAAGTTGGGTTCGTATATATATTTAAGACTAGCTGACCCGGCGAACTTCTTTCCGCCCAAATTCGTTAATTTAATAAATTAATTCGGTGAATTCAAATTATTTATTCAAAACTTATACTCATACAATAGAAATAGGTAACTGAAGTATAGCGATTTCGATGTGTCGGTCAGCCTTCCGATTTTTCACTAAAGTTCTTCATGGTACAAAGCATAAGGATTATATCGTTGTTATTAGAGTATTTTATAAGAACAATAATTTTCTGAAATTAAAATTAAAATTAATATCAAATCAAGGTGTAGCTTATTTTTAAGTTTAAATGAGTTTCAATCACACATGACGCAGGGAACGGATTTTGTTGACCTGAAAAATCAAAAAAAAGGCAATACTAATCGGTGAAAAAGGCATAAATGCCTTTATTAAAAAGCAAAAAAAAAATTGTAAGCATTATTATAACACTGTACTACCATATACATTTTAAAATGTTCTGGCAACAAACGTCTGCGATTGCTCCTCAAAAGAGCTTTGAAAGAGCTGAAGGACGTGTCCACATGGGCAGAGACGAGTGGAGCGCAGTTAAAAGATGTCACGTCATCGACTGCATCATTTAAAGGGAGTTTGGAGTCAGCGCCATTTAGAACACAATTTAATTTTCGGATGCTGTTGAGTCCTTCGTTTGCAGAAAAGACGGCTTTGAACTTTTTCACCACAGCTTCAGCAACTGGTCCTTTTGCAGTTTCTTATCGATCCCATTCTTTCGGTGGAAAAGTCATCTTTTCCGAACTTTACCACAAATTATTATATTTTAATTAAATCTTTGCACGCGTGAAAACAAACACAGTGAAAGTTCACACACAAACGCAGTTGTAGTTGGTAAGAAATTTATCCAAAAAGCCAAACTAAACACAGGCATTTTGCCCAAAAAGAATTTTTTCCATGGTAACTCGTAAACAACAATGCGACATTCAGAGTAGGTATTCTATTGCCGAGATTAGTAATTCGTGCAAACTTCGGTGGTGTTTCAGCGATTTTATTGTTTAAAATTTTGTAGTTAAGAAGAAAGTTCACATAAACTTTCAATATGGCCAAAAAAGGCAGAAAAATACCATATTGGTAAAAAAGGCAAAAAAGGCCAATATGGGTAACAAAAGGCAAAAAAAAAGGCAAAAAAAGGCAATGTCAACAAAATCCGTTCCCTGCACATGAGCATGATTGACCATGTGAGTAACATGGGAATTCAAGAAAGGTGCCATACAATTGCCAACGATTGTCCTCACGACTTATTAATTGTCATAGCGAAAGCGAGACGCACAGGAAATTGGAGACAAATGTCAATACGTTCTGAATAAGCGGAATCCGCGGAATAAAAATATTTGCCTTTGAATTTTCCCTTCAAAATCGTTTGCTTGTATGACGTTTGATTTGAGATTCTCGCATTCCGTTGCAAACTTTCGGTGCATTGAGGTTGCGCAACAAAATTATAACTGAGCCGACTTTCAATTTCACCTGGAACATCCAAAGAATTAAAAACTTAAACTTTAAATAATTTTTGTTGTATTGGTGACACTACCCGTTTTTAAATCCAGTCTATTCGTTTCAAAGTGCGGTTCCCCTTACAGACTTCTATCCACAATCTAATCCCTTTAAAGTTTTGTTTTCACGACAAAAAGTAGCATAGCATAGTAGTATATTGAGTGTACATCCGGGCGTAGTCTCTTTTATTTATCTAGCTACCTATATACCAACCCAGCTTTGCCCGTGCCTTTCGTATTAAGTCCCGACCTCAAACTGTTTTATTTTGACAATGTCCGTTAGTAATTTTAGTTAGGTATACAACTTTAGAAATAGCAGTTTGATCGCAAAATAAGTTTGTACTAATATCATGAGAGACTATATTTTTTTCAAAGTTATGTCTTTTTTCGAACATACCCATACCGACAATATATTGACCGCCCCTCGTATACATAATGGAAGATATTCACCCTTATTGCGACGATCAACTATCAACCGAATATTTCTATTATTGTGAATGGGAATGTGCGTCTGACAGATGTATATATTTTTTTTTTTTTTTTGAGAAATATAAAAAGAAAATCATGAGAAAACAACAACATCAATTCTGCACAATTGTCTTTTGTTGCTTACTACTTTTTGAGACTTTTGGAAATAAAGAAATTACAATTTTGATCACTTATTTAACTCGAAACTCACATTATTTTAGTTATTTTTGTAATCAACACGAACTCATCAACTGCAAATTTACGATTGAAAGGAAAATTGACAGCTGACAAGAAAATCGATGAAAATTGTTGTTCGCTATACCGATTTTTTCTATTCACAATAGATTATTAAACAAAAAATGTACAATGGATCAGTAATATTGACAGTTGACAGTCACAATACGATTTAATAAAACTGATTGATAAGTATCAACTATCAATTGATAGTTGATCTTCGCAATAGGGGTGATTATAATAAGACTTCAAATATTTTTTGTGTTTGAAGTGTCACTACTCGATTTCTATCCAGTTTATTTTTTTTTCAAAGTGCATTTCCCCATACAAACTCTCATAAACTCTTTCATCCCCTCAAAGTTTTGTTTTCGCTACAAAAAGTAGCCTATGTCCTTCCTTGTTCCAAAACGAAACAATTAAGCATAAATTCGGTAAAATCGAACAATTCGATCTCGAGCTATGCGCACATACGGACTCCATTCTCTTTTATATATCCAGTCCAGCCGTCTTCGAGCTTTTACCCGACTAACGCACAGCAATCCATTTATATATAAATGTTACCCTTTTAATGTTATCGTAACCTTAAACTTACTTTTTAAAACTTTCTAAGATTTTGACATCTGTCGTACTGTCGTCTGTCACAGAAATTACTCCGAACAGATTGTTTTACTTTCCGTAACTATTTTTTCCGTACTATTTTTTCTTTGTCTTCTAAATTAAACGAATCTTAAAAATATTTTGAAATCTTAAATAATTTTAACTGGCGTAGAAAATACGTTAATATGTATACAGGTGTGTTAACTGTTTTTTTTTTCAAGTCTTCATGTACAAGTGATTTGTATTTTGCGATTAAAATCGTGGCCAGTTTCCTCTGTTGAAATTGCCATAAAAAGTAAAAGATTCAAATCAACGAAACCTACCAGAAATTTCAGCAATATTCGATTCAAATACGTAATCGCGAAGAAGTGTTTTTTTTTTTGTCAAATTTTGTTGGTTCGTTGCCTGGATTTTCTTTTAAGTTCCCCTTCAGTTGTCTTTTTCGGTGCTATGGAATGTCTCCTGATGCAGTCGCAACTGATTGGCAACAGCTTCAAATCGATGACCTTTCTGATTTTCATATTTTTATTTATTCTAAAAAAATAAAAAAATTGATACAAAATATTTTTGTTTGTTTCGAATTTCTGGGCCCTTATAAAAGCCGGTCCCGGAGTAGGTACATCCAGTGAAAACAAGATAATACGCACTAATACATTGGTTTTAATTGTTTTACTAATTATTTATTGAAAACAGAAAAGAGCAACATGCTTTTAGACATAAAAATACCAGATTTTCGAATACGAAGACCATAATATGAATTTTAAAAGCGTTTGATGCTTTTATGTAAGAACAAGCATTATTTTTACTGTGCGATTTAAAACGGAGTGTGCTTTTAACCGGTGTTCATATAATTGGTTAACGAATAGTGCTTTATTTGATGTCACATTTTCCGAGGCTCGACTGTATGTACTTGCAATTTGGAGCAACAGAAAATAAATTTGCTGCCTTCTCACTGAAGTGGTGGAAATAATTCAAGCTGGCCTGATAGCACTATAGTTCTGCTTGTAACGGATGACATAATTGTAGTCCTTTTCTTGTTTCGTCTCTCTTCAAGAGATGCTGTCATCGCAATTGCACCAGCATAGACTAACGGCCAGCCCTCGTAGAAACTGAATGCGAATTTGTATTTTCCAGTAGGTGCATTAAATGGCATGTAACTGATATCCACAAAAATGTTTTTGGCAAATACATGTCCCTGGTGAATAAAAAAATTCAAATTTAAAATAAAAATAATTTATTTTAGGCAGTGGGTCCTAGATCACGTTATCCGACCAATATGCGTCGAATTCTGAATCAGAATGGGGACGTTCGGATACCTAGTTTATGTAAAACGTCAACTAGATTGGTCGTGACTATGAATCCGAAGGCGCTCACTTAGCAAGTTGAATTGTTTTTGTATTCTCGCGGTCAGCGTTACCTTTGCTTGATTTTGCACTTTTTTATTTCTAAAGGCCCTTCATAAATTTTAAAAAAAATTGTTATTTTCAAATAAGTAGGTACATTAAAAATGTAGCACACCTGACAATCACTACACAATTATAGTGTTATGTGAACTAATGTTTGTTAAATATCGTGTGAAAATTCTTAATTACCAGAGTGGCCTTAGAAATCACACCTTTTTCTCTCATCGCGCCTTTTTTCGACTCCTCAGAATTCTGCAACGGCCACTCTGTTTATTTTAAATTTGACTCTTCGAAATGTCAACTGAGTACGCAGGCAGGATTTTCTTGACTAGATTGGTCGTCTTCCCCTCCATAAACGTCAACTGCAAAAACTATACACGTGAACACTTTGGGACAATAAAAACTGAGACGCATCTAGTCAGACAGCTGTCAGACTTACTAAACTACGAATCCGATCGTCCCCAATACACACATGCTTTTCAGGTGACTAATAATAAAAAAAAAAATAATTTATTTACGAACTCGCTAGTGCCAGTCTTGTTTTAATTTTACAGCCGAATGAAAGGCAGCTATAAAATTTTTCGTTCGGTTAAATTTGAAAAACCACCAGCAATCTAGATCACAAATTATATTTTCATGGGCGAACTCGAGTCTTCTATATTGGATATTCCGCCAGAATTTTGATTTAGGCGGACCTAAAATTCTAGGTGTGATCAGTTCGGTTTATATTCACTTTCGTAATATTTTTTGTAATTTCAATTAAGACGTACAGAATTACATAACAGAAGTGAGTGGACGAATTTAAACTCAGCATATTCAGGTGATCTGTTAGTAGATTTCAAAAGTTATAACCAATTGTGAGAAAAACAGCTGATATACGTTCCGAATTTTCAACTACTACCTATACTTTTATAAATAAAAGTTATATCTTATGATTTTTCATTATAAAGGGTTTTCCAATGAGAGGTGTTGTTATGAATGACCCGCTATTTCGGTGGCTGTCACTTTTGAAGCTTTTATTCTTTGACATTTGACAAGTAAAAACTACCTACTCCATTTGGTACTAAAAATGGAGCTATACACGCTTCAACAACGCATTGAAATTATTAAAATTGACTACAAAAATGGTGAAAATCTAGCAGTCGCATTAGTTGGTCGCCGTGAAGCAATTGGTGGAAAAAGAAGAATAAAACCCGTGCACGTCGCTCAAGAAAAACTGAGAATATTGCTGCTGTAGCCCAAAGTGTTGAAGAAAGCCCAGGTTTGTCCATTCCTCGTCGTTCTTTGGAATTGGGCATTCCACAAATGTCATTACACCGTATTTTGCATAAAGACTTTGGTCTTAAGGCTTATAAAGTTCAGTTAATACAAGAACTCAAGCCGGCCGATCATCAACAACATCGTGTCTTTGCTGATTGGGTCCTTGAAATGCATGAAAATGATCCGGAATTCCATCGAAAAATCATCTTGACTGATGAGGCCCATTTCCACCTCGGTGGCTACGTCAACAAGACAAATTGTCGCATCTGGGGCTCGGAAAACCCAAGAGTTATTCCGCTGTACTAATAATCATTTTTAGTGTCCAGACTAAATCTTTCGAACTCACAATGGAGAACTTTTCCATACAAAATTGCATATTGTGACCTAGAAAATATTAAGTGTGAAGGTTAAAACTGATTATTAGTAAGGCCCATTGTTGAGAAGCCTCTCCATCCTCAACGTGTGCCCAGCGTCGATTCAAGACCTCAAAGATAAAGATAAAATTCGTGAGGCTATCGTAGGACATAGGGCAGCCACTTTGCGATTTGGTTATGGAAAATTTCATGAAAACGATATGGTCCTGTATGCGTGCTCGTGGTGGCCATTTTTCTGATGTTGCTTTTCATTATTAACGGCATACCTTTCTCTTTATTATGAAATAAACATCCGATAATTTATCTCAAAAAATTGAATTTTTCTTTGAATACCAAAATAACACCTCTTATTGGAAAACCCTTAGTTACGGTGACCTTCCGTTCATTATATCAATATGTAGCTTTGTATATTTAAAGACGAATTATTTTGCATACAAAAATATATAAATGTTCTGTGTTTTAAAAGTTGCTCATTATTTGTTCTCTTTTTCATTTAAATTAGGTACTACAAAAAATTGTGTTATTTTAGATTATTTCTAAATTTCTTTTTATAAAGTTGATTCATAATATGAAAAAAAAGTTTATAATTTTAAATACCGTTGAAATTTGTTTCGTTTTCTATTGTTCAATATTTGGTAATATTGAATATAATGTTCTTAAAAATAAATGGAAAACGTTAAAACTTAAATGCCATAAACTATTTTTTTTCTTGTGAGGTTTATTGGTGTACGTACAGCCTTTTCGCATTAATTTTAAGTAGATAGTAGGTTTCTATGAATTTTATCTATATTTAAAATATATTTTATAGTGAATATTGTTTTTAGCACACAAAACCACAAAACTAGCATTTTATCACAATCTATTTAACATAATGCAGAATGCACCCTTTTTTTTTGTTTGTCATTTAATGGAGTTCTTTCTGCACGAATTTCTACTTTTTGAACAGGTGTTCACTTTTCTTTTGGTAAACTTCCGACCTCAACTTTTGATTTTTCATACAAAAAAGGACTAGCTGTCTAAATTTTATTCCCTATGTAGCTCCTCATTTGGCCGTCGATTTGCAACCCCAATTTTCAATAGGTCACAAACTCACTGTTATTTTTATAACCACGAACAATCATAATAACTGACGGTAGTTTTCTGATCTATTTTTTATTTTGTTCCAGTTTATATTTTTGAATGCGTCATTTCATAAGACTTTTCGCATTTAACTTATGAATTTCCTTTTAAATGTGACTAGCTTTACAGAGAGTTAATTTTTCACCTACCGAATACGGACAACTGTGATTTACATTTGAATATTTTCGAATAATCGACGCAGCCAAATTTGCATATATATATGGACTGCGTTTTTTCATGATGTCGCACCCGTTTACTGTTAAATTGACGAGGAATGGACGAAATTGGTTCGTATATTTAAAGACTTCTAATCTTACCTGCAAGAAAATAAGAGAAATGGGAATCTGTTTGTATTTCGCAACATCCTTCTTACTGACATATTCCTTATAGGCACCACAATGTCAGCATCCATATTGGCACCAGTATGTTCCCAGCTTATCGCTTTTAATTTGCAAGTAATATTTCTTATTATATCCGGATTACCAATACAGTCGATTGAGTTTGTCTTTGCGTAATATTTAGATGATAACTACAAAACAAAATAAAAAAGGAAATAATATAAAATAAGTAGCTGGCTAATCAACAAGTTGTGGTATTTTGAACTTGCGTCAAACTTTCGATCAGAATCTGCGTATAGCAATTTTTGTAATAGTAGTAGAAAGGATATCCAAAAACACGATAGTTTAAATGTATTCATATTTTTAAAAACAAAAAAAAAATTCTAGTTCAGTATGTTTAGTAGGAATACCCGTAGCTATACTAACTTTAGCTAAGAATGTGTATTCCGTTTTAATGGATATCGATTCGAAACCATCGACGCATAACATTAATTATTAATTTAAGTATTGTTAACTTATCGTCAGTTATTCTGTATTATGCGTTTATAATTGCAAAATTGTTGAAATAAATAGTTGAAAAGTACCTACACACGTAGGTAATGTATGTTACCAAAGTTACGCAATAGTATTTCGCGCAACCAGCATTGTTTCAACTTGACAGTTTCAGTTTTTAATTGATACAACGCCAAAGCCAAACTGGGTGGATTATAGATTTGACTAACAGAATCTGGTTGGTTGATTGAAATAATTATATCTAGCATCTTAGTAGGTAGTAAATACAATTACTATGTTTTTAAATGTTAAAGACCCATTGTTGTTTTTGAGGCGGTATTTCTCCTATTATGGAAGTGGCTATAGAAAATTGTATAATAACAAATGATCACACAGCGCCATCTGGTAAATAATTATGGCTATCAGACAACAGATGTGTGATCTTATCCTAAGTTGTTCTCAACAGTATTTAAATTTCAGTTTCAATTTTTGTGTGTGGTGGTAGTATAAAAATCAATTTTCAAATCATAAATACAATTAAATTCATTTATTCGCAATTCGCGCTCATGTCGTAAAAAAAAGTTTTCAAAAACGTTGATTTCAAAATGAATATGTTTAAAATATAACGCGGTATAACCCCATCAACACATAAGGCCTGTTTTTTTTAGCTTCGATCTCAGCAAAGCAAAGTAAAATAGGATTTTCAGAACGCAAATTACAACAACTATTGCTAGTCTCGAAGTGTCAAGGACATTGTAGTTGTTGTAATCAAATGCGGATCCAGGGGGGGGGGGGGCACAGGGGGCTACTATCTCAGTTTTGCCAGGCGGTGAAGTATATTATAAAGAGGATCTACCTTGTATTTTAGTTTTGAAGGGAGAGTTACAAATTTGGTAACAGATGAAAGAAAATATTCCTAAGTCACCAGCAGAAGCTTATAAAAAAGCAACGGCTCTGCCAAACAAAAGAACCCTTTGTCAATCTTTGTGCACATTTTCTATGACAACCAGCACTGCCGAAAGATTTTTCTCCACCTTACGCCGACATATCTTCGCAGCAATATGAGAGTAGATCGCCTGAATGGACTAGCCTTAACACCGCGTCTCCACGAGACATAATTTCAGTCACGACTTCAGTCACGACAACAAAGTAACTTGGCCCTTTAAGGATATGTTTTCCGTCTATCCCAGTGTATGAGCAAAGTCCCAGAATTTGTCAAAATTCTTGGCAATTTAGAACCAACCGCTTTCTATGACGGCATCTATAATTTAAACTTGTTATTTCCATACCTAAATATCCTATGCATAATGCATTGTCCCATAAAACATTTTTTAACAAATGCGCTCCAAATCGTGTAGCTCTCTCTTCTGGAGAAATGGATATACCCACAATCTGTGCTTTCTTGTTTGGTCGATTAATGCTTTCAAAGCAAGAGCCACCTTCACTTGTTTCTTCGTTGATGGCATCTTGTGAAATGAAATGTCGTAACACAATTTGCCCAACCAAAGCAATGCAAATATGGCGGACAAGACTTCTGACTTAAAAGTCTGACATAATTCAGACGGCTCCATGAAATTATGCCCCAATGAAAAATGGCCCAAAAAAAAAATTACAAAAGGCCCCAAAAAATTATATAGGAATCAACAACAACGTTTGATAGTCGGATTGGGGTGATTTTTCATTATTGTGGGGCCTCTTTTCATTAATATTTTTGAGTGAAAATTCATTTTTATTTGTGAAATTATACCCCAATGTAATATTATCAGGGTCTTTTTTAAAATGGTGGAAAAAAATAGTTTGCCATAGATGAAATATCACCCCAAAGTAATGAAAAATTACCCCCAATACAATGTACAGAGCTCCAAGTTACAACAAAAATTCGCACGAATTTTAACTATTTTTTTTTCAAAAATTTTCTAAAGTTAAAATTTAAATTTATTTGAAAACGGTAGCTGACTTTTAATTATGTTTTTTTTTTAATTTTCTAAAGCTTAAAGTCAGCTCAGGTTTTCAAATAACTTTAAATTTTAACTTTAAAAAATTTGAGAAAATAAAAGTTAAAATTCGCGCGAATTTTTAACTTTTATTTTCCCAAATTTTCTAAAGTTTTAATTATGTTCTTTTAATTTTCTAAAGCTTAAAGTCAGCTCAGGTTTTCAAATAACTTTATATTTTAAAAATAAAATTAAATAAGAGTCAGCTCAGGTTTTCCAATAACTTTAAATTTTAACTTTAGAAAATTTGAGAAAATAAAAGTTAAAATTCGCGCGAATTTTTGTAATTTTCAAAAGCTTAAAGTCAGCTCATATTCGACTTATGTATATGACGAGAAGTTGTTTTAAACATCCCTTCGGAACAATCTTAAAAGTTGCACCTATTAAAATCCGGCGCTGACCTTCAGGAATATTTTCTTTGATAAGGTTGATATTTTTAAATGAAGAAAATATACAATATTTTGTCCTTGAAACGATTGACGCCGTTGTAAAAACGGAATACTTCCGTTTCTTCTAGTAGAATTTTGTTTTGATACCAAAATAAGAAAATGAAAATTTTCCATAAAAATCTGCAAAAGACCCCAAAATAGTGAAAATACTCCCCAATTTTGTCATCGTTTTTGTTGTTGCTTGCCATGCATTATTTTGGGGTAATTTTTCATTTCTTATGCTAACAATTTGGGCCCATTCTGCATTTATTTGGGACAATATTGCATAATTTAATGGGGTCATTTTGCATATGAAATATTACCCCATTTTTTGGGGCCTTCTTTCATTTTTTTTTTTTTTTGGGCAATTTTTCACTGGGGCATAATTTCATTGAGCCAATTCAGACTCGTAGAGGCGCGGTGTAATGCATATCCATCAAGACATTGCTTCATAGATGAACCCTGAAGAAGTTCTGGATATCTTCATCAGAAAACATAAAAAAAAACTGTCATTATTAACCATATAATTTTTCATTATTAAACCATTATAAAAAGTGTTTTTTATTCTTTGTTATTTTTGTATGCCATTGATAAAGAATGAATTCCAAAGACAAATTCAAATGCAATACCTACTATGGGGTACACTCATCACCTATCTGGCCTTTGTGCCCCTCCCAGAAATAAATCCTGGATCCGCCCTTGGTTGTAATTGCGTGCTGAAAATCCTACTTTACTCTGCTTTGCTGAGATGAAAGCTCAAAAAACACGGAAAAAAAATTGCACAACGGCTACGTTGGTCACAGCGCGCGGCTCAATCACACATTCAAATCCGATGCGGAAAAAACCGTACAAAATTAAGGCACAGAAAACAAATTTCTGACAGATAGAACAGTAAAGAAATGAAATATTTAAGTGGAATGATTTGGTTTTTTGTTATGGAATTGACTGAGAAGTAGATCGGAAAAAGTTTTTTGTACGAAAAAATGGATTAAGTGCTGTAAAAAGAAAATTTTTACGGTTTTGTTTTACGTATGGGGTATGGCTATAACTAGTGCCTTAGCAATACAGCACAGGGGACAGCACTGTACTACTGAGCCCAAAGGGACCTGATGTTTCATTTGGAACTAAGGCATAGGATATGTCTTTCTTGTTGACGAAAACTGTTTATCGCAATTAACAAAGAGCGTAAGATAAAGTAAATTCTGCTGAAACAAATTAAAAGCATTCTTGAAAAGCGCATGTGCGGCTCATCAATTCCAAATTTGATAAATATAAAAATGCACCTCTACAATAATTTATTTATTAATCCGAGTGCATTTTATCTATGTTACTGATTATCACACGAATTGTTGGAAATCGGTTTGCGGCTGGAGATCTAAATGAAAACAAAGCCCCACCCCAATATAGCCATAACATACCCAAGATAGGTAAAATAAGTGTGCTTCAAAAATCAAAAAAATCATAAAAAATTGGCTTAGTGGGTTCGGACAGACAGACGGAGAGACATCCGAGCGAAACTAATAAGGTTCCGTTTTTTCCGGGATCATGACGTTACCTAGAACGACTAAAATCTAGAATGGCTAAAATCTCGAAAATGAATTTGATAAATCTCGAATGAGAAAATCTCGAATAGGTCAAAATCTAAAAAGTACAAAAATCTCGAAAGACTCTATCTCGAAAAAAATCTAGAAAATAAAACTGCTTTCGAGATTTTTATAATTTCTTAAATTAGTCCGAAAGTAATGAAAACAAGTCTAGAATGAACATTCTATAGTTTTTTTTATTGAAAATAATGAATTTTTAACAAATACTCATAACAAAATATATTATTTTGAAACTATAACTATAACTATTCAACAGAAAAGAAATTTACTTACTATAGATTGATTATCTTAACGTAACCAAACTCATTTTTCAATAACAAATAATGTACAAATACCTATACAAAAAAAAGTGATGATAAATGTAACCAATTATCTCTATTTTTACTAAGCCTTTATTTGTTTTAATTTGATTAATTTTCATTTGTCCCACTCTTTAACTCTATACGTATACACGGAAAAAATATATAGGCAGCTAGTGTCTGAATTAAGCCACGCGGTGTTTTGACAATTCAATAAGGTTTAAGAAGACCTGTTGTTTTTTAGCTGACTCATTTGTTTGCATGAACAGTGAATCAAATTGTTGTTGCAATTCAAATAGTTTTCCATATGAGTAAATCTTGAATTAATATTAATTTTTGAGACAATGGTAACAAATCGCGCGCGCGAATTGTTACCATTGTCTCAAAAATTAATATACAATATGTAGCTTAAAACTATCGACACAATTTGTTGTTAAAGCTCTATTAACAAAATCGGTACTTTAAAAAATATGGAAACTAGTATAAATAAGGCGCGAGGTTTGAATTCGTGGTAAAAATTCGCCTTAGTGATTGCGTTGGAATTGGTGGTGAGTTTGTTCCAACATGCCGCCCCCTTTGAAAGGACTCCTTTCAACAAGGCAAGTTACCGCTAGCATCTGTTTTTTATGTGAAAATCTGTTTCATCAACTGGGCCTCATCAAACCCAATGATGTCCAAGATCATTCATTCTTCCCAAGCGGTCCGCTATCTAAGTACTAACCGTACCCAACTCTGCTTGATTTCTGTGATCTGACGAGAACCGATGGAAAACGACATTAGTAATTCGGGCGCTAGTCATTCAGGTTAATCCACTTTTTGGGTGCGCATTTTTTACGTCATTTCTCCAAAGGTATTCGAAATGTTCAGTCAAGCAATTTGCCAGTTCATTGAAATGACTGGGTGTAATAAATAAAGACCAAACTGTATAATGCTGAATAGTTAAAATTTTATTTAGAAACAGGTACATATAGATTATCACCGTTAAGAAATTTGTTGTGACTCCCTGCTCCCTTTTTTGACTTTGATATCTGCTACAAAGCAAGATATGGATTCCTTGGTTTCGTCATCTTCCAGGGATACCTCGACCTTAACGCTTATTTCGGGATAATGACTGTCGATGGCAAGCTTAAAGCTGTAGAAGGCATCTTCGGTCTTATACATGGGACAAACTGCTCCGTACAATAGGTTGGCACAGACATCAGCAACATCTTCCGGCAACTCGTATGGTACAGTCACGCCTAAGGCAGTAGCTCTAACTTGCGCAGAAATCGACTTGATATTGTCCCGTGCTATTAATTAGTGAAGATTTTTTTCGAATGTCCAGTTTAGGTTTAACCGTATGCATGTAGCTATACTTACTTCCTATAAAATGAACAATCATAACAGCTGTTGTTCCTTTTACAACATTACATGGCATAGTTTCGCAACCTTCAATGTTTACAGAAAGAGCAGGAGGTCGGTTTTTTGTGCCTACAAGAATTAATAGTAAATCGTGAATGTTTAATCCGAGTACAATAATTAAAGTTAAGCTTTTTTTTTTTTTAATTTTCTATTTCAAATGGCGCTTGGAACGTTAAACTTGAGACAATTTGGCAAGCCCCTACTTACTTAACTATTTTACTCGTTATTTTATCTTACCCACATGATCTATTCTATATAGACGATGGGGATAAAAACGCCTATAATATCGGTTACTACGTCGGCACATGTCACATTGGGAGTTACGAATAATCATTTTTAATCTAAATCGAAATCTAATTTCGCCGTTGTGAGTTCGTTAAATCTAGCCAGAAAACCAAATATGAACGTTTACTTGCCTTGCAGTTCCTGTCAAACCTGACCAGTACCTAATGGATTTTTGATTTTTTTCTTAGGATTCTAACGACTTTTGCGGAAATTGAAATACCTAAAAAAAAAAAAAATTCAGAATTATAAATGCTTCAATTGTTGAAGCTTCATTTCTTCTTCAGGGGTATCGGGAATTGTATCCAATATTGTTAGAAATATATATTTGTTAACACACTAAGCAATTAGTTAAAGAAATAACTTTGAATAGTTGAGAAGTTGTTTGAACTGTCAACCTGGATGCTCCCGGATCTCCTACCTTACAAATGATTCTTTCTAAATATTTCCAATTCCATCTGAAAGAAATATTAGCCAAATAGTCCCCAGTCCATACCTACTTCGCTTCAGACAAAACAATTGCTTTCCTATAGAAACAGAACAGAAACTTAGATATTCTTCTTAGATTGTTTCATGCTAAAAACGAACCTGGGGGCTGGGATTCAAAGATCCACACTCCTCATTCACTCACGTAGAATATAATCCATATCCTGTATACATTTTTTTTTAATGAATTAAATAACTTCCTACACGACGAACATTCTTTTATTTTTTATACAATCGGCCTTACTAACAACCAAATTTAGACTCGACTTTAGGGCAAAAGTCAAAATTAAAATAAATTGCGTACCAATAATCAAGTCATCTTTGACTTTACGATAATCGAGACTGTAATTTTCGATCCGAGAAAAGTCGAGTCTAACCTAACCCCTTATTTAAGTTGAAACGTCAGTGAAGAAAGTCAATTGGCCGTTTTAAAATAAGGGTAATTTGAATTAGGTAAGTTGAATTGGTAAGTTATTTAAATATAAATATTAGAAATATAAAGCTTTTTGGTTTGTCTTGTGCATCAAATTGGACATTTCATTAATGCTGTTTCTCACTCCATTTTAATGTTATGAATATTTTCAGATCCGTGCGTACAATGGCATTATTAAATGATGGACAACAAATAAAGATAAGTCGCAGCTTAAATTGAACGCAATCAATGCGAGCACTTCTATCATTGATAGCAAAATTAACAACGCTGCAATGATACAGTCAAAAAATCAAGCATGGGACACAGTTGCTTTTGCATTTCAGTCCTCTGGATATTCCTTAACTAACAAACAGTTAAGAGAGCAGTGGAGAAACGGGTGGAGGAACACCGCCGAAAGAACCATCGGAACTGAATTTTGAGGTGTCTGAAGTTGCTTCCCTGGATTTCGAAGACGACACCGCAGAATTCGATTCCGATGCACTATATTTCACCGGAAATCTGTAAGTATTGATGCATTTATAAGTTCATGATATATTATCGCATATATATTTTACAGGGAAAATGAAACCCCAACCACAACGCAGAAACACAACACAGAAAAAATGATAAGCGATACTCCGAAAGCCATACGCACATCTAATAAAAGAATAACGCGTGTTGTCTCAACCCCAAGCACTTCGGAGCAATTGCTATTAAAAAGAATTGCCCAAGTCGAGTCCGAAAGCGCTAATAACAAAGAGTTAATAGATCTAAAGAAGCAAGTGCAAAAGAAGAAGCTGGAGGTGCAAGAGTCGAAGCTAATATTAGCCCGGCTGAAAATTAGAGCTGAAGAACAAAAATTATTTGATTATTCGTAATAAGTATTCTTTTAGTAGGTAGCTATAATTGTAATGAGATGCATACTAAACGCACCCATCAAAAGTAAAGTACTGAACTTGCCCATTGAAGACGAGGACAGAGACATATATTGGATATACATTGTAATTGTAGCAGGCCAAGCAAGATAACGCTTTGTAAATTAGTCTAGTTAATAAAATAAAGATTCTTAATAATATAAATTATTACAATAATCACCTTATGTTATTATTATTAAGTACCTGAATTAACTTATGTAAGGACTGATCTTCTTTTTTGAGTTTAAATTTCACGAAATATGTTTAGTCCGCTTCTCTTGTTACCACATAGACCAAAGTGCCAAAGAAACTTGAATACAGTGCGTCCTAAAGATATGCAAGTATTCTTAGCTTGGATGTTGATTGAAATCAAGCGAATTGCGAATGGCGGCTATTTATGTGGTATTCTATTGGGCGCTCTGAGCAAATGTTGTTTTTGGTAAAAGATTTGCGAATTTAGATTTTTTTCTCAGATTTTCCAATGCAAGTGCAACAATTGATTTTGACAACTGGTGGAGTTTGTTTAGGTTTTCGCGATTTTTTATATAAATGAGTAAGATGTGAGAGAAGAATGTAAAAGCCCAATGACAAACATCATAGGATAGCAGCGGTTAACAAACCTAATGTGATTCTATTTCCTCGGCTCAAGTGGTAAACGCTTTTTTGACACTTTTATAATCGCGATTTAAAATTTTTGATTAGATAAAGCCAATTTTAACAAAAGTCACTTTGACATTTATAAAGCATGTTGAGAACAAATGCAGCGTGGATTTGTCCTGATACCTACTCGTATGTATCGATGTTTTTTGTCAAAAAAAGATCTGCAATCGTTACTCTTACCCGTTAACCGCGGCTATCAGTAAGAATCACGCAATATGAGCAGTGTTATTTCTATAAAGTATAGCCACTGTTGATACTTATCGTTAATACACGTAATAGGTACTTTTGTTAAATGCTAGCCTATCAGCAAGAAACGAATGAAGTTTTTGCTTTAAATTTATACATTTTTCTAGATAAGCAAATAAGACATACAAAATTGTACCATTGACCGATTGCTTCAAAGATATTCAGTAAGCAGTTAATTTACGATATGAGCTTTTTTTTTAGTTTGACTTTGAAATAGTTGCGTTGACAGGGTAATAGTTGCTTCTCAACTGGTAGCACCGTAGCTACATTTACATCCGGTAATGGAATAGATTTATAATCTGAAGTTAGTTATCTAACGAACTTGTGCTAGGTAATTATTTTAAACCTCGAATAGATACGCATGGGCTCAGTGTCTGAAAGGTTAGTGTACTTAACTAGCTACTGGAGAAACACATTTGAAGGAATATTTCTTTTTTTAATAATCCATCCAAGAATACCATGATAACTATTCTATAAAAGCTTCCTCTTTGAATCGCTGGGATGTGGCAATAAAATTGTAAGTCGCCTCCATTTGTAGTAAAAATAAAATCGCATAAACGGAACTGTTGCGATAGCTGTTTATTTAATACCGCGGGTTAGACTGCATAGTTCTTAAATTTGTAATTTTATTTCCTATTTTCCTATCAATGTGGGAACACTTTTTAAACATAATCGTCAAATTGCACATCACTGTAATTTATTGCACATTCACGAAGACCAATGTTTTAATCGAATAACTATTAAAGTAAATTGTATTATGGAACAAATGAGAATATTTTAATAACAAGTGCCACTAATTTAAGTTATTTTACTGTAGTATAGCTTACAATCTCTGACATTTGTTGATGCAACAGAGGCAACAAAGAAAACAGCGAGTAAAACTATTTTTCGAAACATTATTCTTAAGGTAATGAAAAAGAACACTGCGAGCGCTATAGTCAAAAGGAAAACCACAAGTGAAGTCTAAAGTTGGAAAAAATGTCTTATATAGTAAGTTTCTTGGAAATCTATGTTGATTTCAGATTCAGATAATCTCACACACTTGACTGCCAGGTGGTCTACACAGGTGTTTGCTCCATATTTTCGTATCATAGCAGCTGTGCAAGCAAACTAAGGACTGATAACGAAAACGAGCTGCGATCTTAATTTAATCATCATTCAATCGTTGACACTATAACTCGAAATCATTGTCTTTGTCAGTTTATAAAATTAATTTTTAAATCAGGTTAATTTTATCGCAAGCGTTATACACCTCTATATACGAACGTATTAAGAGTCACGACACAGGTCTCAGAATTTCCTTTTAATTTTTGACATAAAACCTAGTTTCTGGGTTTTTGCCGGCTACGGAAGTTACTTGTAGGTATCTGATTGAGAGTGAAATGTATATTGAAAAAAAAAAATATTATATAATCATTAAAAGCAAAAGTAGATAAAATTTTAAGAAAAAAAATTGTATTGCTAGTAGGTACATTGTCCTATATAAATCACACTGTTTCCTATTTAAATCAAAAAGGAATGTACAAAATTCGGTAAATCCTTGGTTTTATGATACAGAACGATAGTCCCCACAATCTGATAGTCGAAAGTTAGTTGTAGATATCTAAAAACATAGCAGTAAGATTCAACGTCAAAATTCAAAACTGGTCAATTTTATGGCAGTTGACGGTAGAGTGTAGGTAGGTATACATAAGGCGTTTTTCTTTTTTAGTTCAGAGCACAACCTGAACTGTTATACAAAAAGTTCGTGTTTCTTTTTTAGCTCAGACACTTCAGAGCTCGAATTTGTGTTTCTTTTTTCGCTCAGAGCATGATCAGAGCGCGCTCTATGAGCTCAGAATAAATTGACTGAGCATCCTGAGTAAAAAGCTGAGCACACATGTACATGCACACTTCCAGTCACATTTGAAGGGCAAAAAAAACAGGAAAAACGCCGCGGTGAGATTATTTTACGCGGCGGTAAAATTATTTGACTGCGACACGTTCCAACCGCCGCGTTAGAGGACGTCAAACAGAATTCTAGCTGCCGTCATCACTTTTCGGAATATTTTTTTTAATTGCTGCGCTACGTAATTCAGGGAAAAGAAAAAGAATTTGGGTGCATGAAATTAACAAAAACAAAAATGAAGTCGGAGAATACAACCTTTTGAAGAAGAAATGAATCGTGAAAATCCAGTATTTTGCGTTACCTCTATACATATTTAAATAGGTAGTAGGTACCTACCTATCTGCAAATACAAAAACAAAACTTTGTATGCTTACCGTCCTCATTCATTTCTATTGAAATTGTATCCCATATTTCTCGTTATTCGACAACATTTTTGTACATTTCATCACCCATATTGTATAGACATAGGTAATTTCGCACACATTCAATTCATTTTCCATTATGACGCCGCGTCAGTAAAAATAATCTGTAATTTTTCACAACACCGCGTTTCACTTCACCGCCGCGTTTCAACGCCGCGGTGAATTTGACGCGACGTTAAAAACGCGCTCTGTGTGACAGGGGATACGTATTGCAGTATATTACATCACAACTGTCAAACGCGGCGGTGAAACGCGACGTTAAAACGCGCTCTGTTTGACGGAGCCTTAACACGGTGTATCCGCGTGCAATTTCCATTGTTTGAAATTTTTCATGTGGAGACCACAAATTTCACAAAGAAACCAATTTCATGAAAAGTATTGCACAGCTCATTTCATGGTATCGATTTCATGAAATGGGCTGCAATTTCTTTGCAGTTTGACACTTGTTTTTCATTTGCACGATGGCTGAGTGGCGAATGGTCGCTTGTAGAGCTGAAACTACGTATTGGAGTAAAAGAGACAAGTATAGTCATGGCAAGAATATGGTAGATGGGAAAAAGAGAAAGGATTATGGCCTAATGCGAGAACGCAACGAAGTGCTCTGCTCAACGACATTTCAACGAATGAAATTTCATGATATGAAATGCCCACCTTACATTTCTTTGGATGGTCGTTCTTGCAACGCGACCAAATTTGACAGATTTCATGAAAGAAAATTTGCACGTGGAGACACCGTGTTATCTTTGACCAAAATCATAAACATCCCTGGACTCTGGAGTGCCCCTGGTCGACTGAGCTGCTTTGAATTGTTGAATGTTGATGTCAACGATTTTGTATTTTGTTTGGAAAAGAACCGAAAGAAAGTCGTTTGTTATTATTTATTATTTGTATTTTATGGCAGCGTCAAGGTACGTGACCGGCTGGTACTTATGAATATAGACGATCATACAGAATGAGTTTACAAGAGCATACCGTACTAAAAGAGTTACTTTTGAAGTATTCTGGTCTTGTGCAATCAACAGACAACAAATTTAAAATATTCGGAAGCATTAATATCCAAGTAAGTCTGTATTGAATATTTAAGAAGTGCAGATTCACTAATAAGCCGTCATTTATTACAGAACAAGTGGTATCGTATACAAATGGTATGTCCTCATTTCCCATCTACAAAACAGATAAAGCTCTCCGTGTCAACAGGACTTTTCATAACCACATTTGAATGCAAACACTTTGATCCCGAATGGACCATTTATAAAGTATTCGAGGAACTACCAAACATTCTTACTACCGAAAATAATTTAAAAACAATAGACCCCATTCCACACCTGAATGAGGCGCGCAATGAAATCGTGCAACTTAAATCGCCATCGTACACAATCCATACAGACTCCCATTGCAAGTACATTAGATTCTCGAAATTCGATCGCTTTAAAGGGCATTTTTTGGAACTTAAATTGAACAGAAGTCATAAATATGTCGTCTCTGATCATAGTCTTCCTTCTGGTGTCCAATGGGAGGTACTTTTTCGCACATCCAACTCAATTGAATACACTTTGAATCAATTTCGCAAGTTCCTCGAAGAACTGCGAGATTTCTACACAAATCTAACCGATATTGATGAACTCTGCTATGTAGTTCAGCCTCTGTGTCCAAGCACAAAAGATAACTGGCGAATATTTCAACTAAAGGATAAAGTCTTTGTGAAATTGGTTCTTGATCCGTTTACATCCTCACCAGCAATGATAAATGTTCTTGGACCTAGCTATGAAGTCGAATCGTTACGAAATGTTCTCGGTGATGGTCTTAAGAATTGGGACTCGGACATGGATGTACATGCGAATTTACTGAGAACCTTCGAGTTGACCTACTTTCCAATGCCTGGCGACAATGCCGAACACTTTTGCAATATTTGTTACTGCTATCAGCTGGATGGACATGTTCCCTATATATCGTGTGACAATAAACGTTGCAGTTTGATTTTTCATACGATATGCTTGAAGGAATGGTTCAATACACTGACAGATGGAAAGATGTTTTTGGACGTGGCATTCTGCGTTTGTCCATTTTGCAAAGAGGTAGGTAGTAGTAGTGTTTTATCGTAGTAGCTATAAATCGAACCTTGCAATTTAAATTTGTTAATTGTAGAGCTGAGGTCGATTTGTTGGTGTTTATGGGTTGACTCAAAATGTTGGCTCAAGCCAGTTAATGGATAATATCGGCTGTATTTTTGGGACGAGTTTAATGCCCTTTTCTAATAGTAACTTCATCTATGCTGTAGTAAGAAGAAAAACAAACAACTTTATTTGTTTACTCGTTTCAGAAACTTTCTACATCGTTCGTTGAGCTATTGAAATAACAGTCCGGTGGGCGTGTTATTTTAAATACAAAAATTGGGCTACATCTTTATTTGGCGGCAGTGACTACGAAGCTAGATCTCCCGATTCTTGAAGATCAGGTACAGCTTCAACTTCCAAATTGCGACATCCGCGAACAAGATATACGTTCACTGAATCAAGGCGATTTTAGATACAAAAACAAACTGCGTCACGTATTGCGCGTTCACCAATAAACAAAACGCTTGAACTAACTGAAATAAATCGCATTTCCCATTAGTACACTAGTTTCCAAAGCTTTCCATAAAAATTCACCGCCGCCGGTCGATCTATTTCACTAAACCCGCAGATATTACGACAACAATTAAGTCACCTTTTTTATGAATATAATACGTACATGTTGTGGAATCGTTATCCTGTTTTATTTGATTCACCCCTATCAGGAATCGCATTTACCCCGGAATATTTCCCTTTTTCACAAAATGCTTATCGTGAATCATTTTCGAAATTGAACAAAAAATTCCGTCGGAAAAAATAGGTATTGTGAATAATTTCGAAAGGGGAAAAAAATCCTACGGAAAAATAGCTATCGAGAATAAATTTCCGATGGAAATATTACCGTAATTTTACCCAAAATATTCCGCTGATTAGTATTTTTCTGTGAAATATGTACAAAAATATTGAATATTGTCGGTTTTAATGAAGGTCGAACGCAAAAAATACAAAACAAATGCAGATAATTGTAAATCATATGGAAAAATGTCCAGATATAGCAAATGGATTTACACAAAGACAAAAAGAAGAAGTTAACAGTTTTTGGAGAACATTGGAGAAAGAAGTCAACATGGTAGGGCCACCCATGAAGTCCATATTTGAGTGGAAAAAAGTAAGTTAATCCCGACATGCACCAGGATGAGATGCATCAACGAACCGAATTCGCATTTGGTCATCGCAAACCTGCAATGTTTAAATTGAGATCATGTTAAGTACACAACATAGTAAGAGTCTACTTACAAGTAGAATATTTAAGCTATAGAATCCTTTTCGGTTGTAGTAAGAATGTTTATTTTTTGGCGGAGCAATAATTTTAACATGGGTGCCATCAATGCACCCTATTACTCCTGGCAAATTATGCCTTTCATAGAAATGAGTATTTGTACGCATTTTCTCTTCCGCCGTCATTTGCACATTTATCCAAATTGGACAAAGTTTACTTTCGAATATGTTTAGGACACTTGAAAGCACTTCGGAAAAAGATGGTTGGGCTAATCCAACTTCGTGATCCTTTCCCACACCTACTTGGTATCCGCCTTCTGGAAAAAAACGCAAGCATGCGCTTAGCTTCAATAGTGAGGAAACTCCAAATGATTTTTTTAGTTTGCGGCAAAGAATCTTCGAGTACTTCCAACAAGTATTTAAACATCGGCTTATTTACTCGGTAGTATTTATGGAATCTAAGAAAATTGGTTAAAGATGCAGGAAGAAAAGTTTTTACTTTCTACTTACAATACTTCTGGTAGATCTAAAGGATTAGCTGCATCCCTCAAACTTCTTCTTATTGATCTTTGCCGAGCCCTCTCCATTTGCTCATGTTCTTCTATCGCTAATAAAAAATGCGCACTTCTAAACATTTTAAAATAATTACTTTTACTTTTTTAAATTCAATAATCTCTACGGATATGTTAGGTCTGTTCCTTTACATTTTCGAAAGCACTTTTACGAATCTTAATGTTGGTAAAACTGTTTCCCCGGGGAAAAACATTCCGATGGAAATTCACAATGGGTAGATTTAGTTCCCGGGAACAAAAATTATCCGGGGGAAACATTTTTCCCTCGGAATTCCCGATAGGGGTGATTATTTACTCCGAAATGTTTTGAAGATCAAAGTCAGCTTGAACTCTCTTCACCACATTGAAATCAGAGACAATAGTATCAGTATGGTTTGTCTATGATTGAAATAAGAAAACAATTAT
This sequence comes from Cheilosia vernalis, assembly GCA_949126925.1. Taxonomy (NCBI): domain Eukaryota; kingdom Metazoa; phylum Arthropoda; class Insecta; order Diptera; family Syrphidae; genus Cheilosia; species Cheilosia vernalis. The sequence continues at coordinate 95,295,573 of OX421358.1, read as the reverse complement.
TGAGTAAGAGGTTCACGCCTCGCCATTATATTTATATATGTACTGTTATGTAGATATATACAAGGTTTTATTTCAACACATTCAACACATATTACTAGTTTCATTTCCAGTAGCCGACATCTATGGATATAATAATTCTAAATGTTTATTTCATTCTATGTACAAATATGAAGCAATGTCATAAATTAGTGAAATTTTGTTTGTTACAATAATAATTATTGTAGTAATTATATAATAATGTATACATAAATTATTATTGAAATAATGGTGCCGTGAAATAAGGCCAAATCTGAAAATCTGGCCTTTTCTCACTTTACAAAAGTGAAATAAAGCCATATTTCAACAGTTGGCCTTATTTCACTCCGACAAAGTGCAATAACGCCAAATTGGTGTTATCCTCCCCCCGCCTCCAACCACCCTACCTTGGTTTACTATTGGATTACGGGGTGGGTACAATTTCGGCTTTGTTACTCAAATTTTGTTGGCGTTATTGCACTTTGTCGGAGTGATATTCAGACCAGCTGTTGGAAGTTGGCCTTATTACACTATCTAAAAACACTTACACTTGGCCTGATTTCACGGCACCGAAATAATTATTATTACATCAAAAGCATGTAATGGCGTAGACATTAGGACATGTCTACGTTCTGTATGTTCTATAAGTCACTTAATCGTATTAAGTTGTTAAATAGATGGTCTCGGAGTGTGCGCCGTTTGTTATCTCTGTCTATTCGAACACTGGCTCCAGCAATGCCATAGAAAAGAAATGGAGTTAGATTGGGAACATTTGCTCGGAATTGCCATCCGATATGGCGATTGCACATTCTGCATACGATTATATGCCACTCGTACCTGAAATGAAAAAAAGGAAGGACAGGAATTAGCAGGTATTTCTCGTCAGCAGTTTGATCAAGTTTGTAACAATGAACACTTGACGTGGAAAGGGATGTCAATAGTTTGCGTAAATGAACATATTGCAAAGCATCATGAGCATCATGATGCCTGTGATGCGTAACTGAATTTACACTAGATTTTGCAAATAAGCGATCTTCCCTTTAATGGGTCGGACAGCCTTCCATTTGTGCGTATACTTTGTAGGCTAGTCACTTGGGCAAATATTTTAGATCTGTGGTTTGGCGTAGAGTGCTTTAGCTCACTCAAGTATTTAGTTTGCATTTTTGTTTAGTATCTCCTTGGTGTAAAGTGTACAGTAAGAAGTAGGAGGTGTATTTTCCTCCTCGTTTCGGGCTTGGACTACGTCGGATTGTGTTTGGGCCTCGTAATATTCCTCGGCGTCACCGTCTTCCATGCGGCAGCTCTGCAGCTTTGTTTATCTCTCTGTCTCGTTTATGCTGTCCGAAGACCACAGTAAACTTTGAACAGGCAGGCAAACAAAGGGAAAAACAAACGCGAAGTAAGTTGTAAAACAACAACAAGCGGAGGAGTTAAAACAAACCGAAACCAAAAAAAAAAAAAAAAACACGGCTTTTTATAATTGAAAACAAGAGAATATTTTATTTAGAAGTAACACCTTCTTACTTTACACTTAATTTTTGATGTGTAAACATCTAAGCGCGCGTTGTTGGAATCTGGTAGAGTAATTCCACACATTTAACTTGCGGGGACGGAAATTGCGTCCCGGTGTTTTATCATTGCATACATTTATGAGCTGGGGCATATTAATTTTAGCTTTTTGTTGATGTAAAGTATGTTTTTTCATATATGATGGTCTCACATTTCTTCCCTGTGACGGACATCTCGAGGAAATTCGGTGCCAAATCTTTCGTGAATTACCAGGCACGCAGAAATCACAGCTGGACAACAACTAACAAAAATGTCGTAGACCAGCACCTCTACAATATGCAATGCAAACTGAATGAAATAAGATAAATTTAATCTTCAAATGAACTCTAACCGGAAAATTTCAACATCACGATATGGAACAACCATCTATGCTGTCTTCCAGCGTAATCTAGATAGATTACAGTCTCGAATGTACTTACTTCAGCTACCACAATCCGATTGTATCTATTCTACCGAAACTAGCACAGAACGAATAAATTATTGTTATTTCATAATATATCAAGAATACGGTTATTACAACTCCCTCTCTTTTCAATGACGTGTATCAAGCCACACACATACCGCACGCACAGTGTTTCGTGAATGTTGGATACAGTCGCACAATTTTGTTTTTTTATGTAGCAAAACACTTCTGAGTGACTAAGATCATATTTGGCACTAGAGCATAGCGCTAAATATCAAATATTTTTGCGGGGAATTCCAAATGTTCAGACTTCTATTGCCACTAAGACAAACGTATAACTCTCTCTTAAATTTTTGCTATACTATAGAAGTATGATGTGCAAACCGAACTTTTTATAGAGAACAAAGCTGTGAATTGTTCAGATCCCATTATGAGAATTAAATTTTTTCGGTGATTCCGGAAAATTTATTGCTGTTTAGAAGCTCTGTCCGGGTTGCACTATTTTTTTTATGAAGGATAGACTGGGTAGTAATTTAGAATATAGAGTGAAATAGAGAAAATTCATTTCAACCGTGCTGAAATTGAACTATGTTTTGTAAATCTTTAGACACTTTTCATATGGATGAAAGACGCCCCTAGGGCGGTTAGGGTCGTTTGCTATATCTAAGATGACGCGATAACTTGGAAGCAATATTTTCGTGTAATCCTACAATAAATTAATGATGAAGATGTTTAGTTACATTATTTATGTTTACAAATGTGCATCTGTAAAGCTTATATTAATAGAAATCTTCGACTCACCCAGGAAACCAACTGAATTCACTCGACGGCTCTCCACTGAAGCTCACAGAGTTTTTAAAGATCTTATACACAGTATTTGTTTCGTGAATATATCCCGCTAAAGTAGTAAAAAAGAGGTAGTAAAAGATGACAAGAAAATTGCATCACAATCGCTTACCCGAATTACAATATTGCGATTGCACACCATGCTTGGACATTGCAAACAGATCGCGACAGTAGGCTATTTGATTCCGACAAAATCTGCAAATGAATATACCACCCTGGAAAAAGAAAACTTGTTAATTTGTTGACACTCATCTGTCGCTACATACATCATTAAAGCTGTCAGCGATTATTCTCATCCGAAGATTAACCGAATCTGTTGTGAAAATGCTCTTTAGTTGCTCCTCGGAAAAGTGCGAATTGCGACTCAACCAAAACGATAGACGCACAGGATCGGTTGGCATTGTTTCAACTTTGTATGCCTCCAGTGATTTGAGTACTTTCTCGATCATACTGTTGATGTTGTACTGATTGAAGATATATTTGGGCCATATAGTTGTTGTGGCTTGGAAATTCCGTAGTTGGTTCTCCATTTGGGGAAGATCACGAAATCTATTCATGCTGCCAAGGTTTATAGTGGACAATGGATCTGGTAGATAGATTTCGGGAAGGATTTTAATATGACCGAATGTTTTTAGTTCCGGTGCTGCTGTTATATACTCCAAGTGTCTGTAGAAAAATAAAATACGATTCATTTAGTCATGGCGTTTGAAAAACGAATGTACATGTCTTTTATGGAGTGAACATTTTTGCAGGCCTGACAGTGATTAGCTGGGAATTAGTCTGAAGGTATGCAGTGTCGACGTTTTGGCGTCTGCTTCAGATTAACATTTAAACAAATTTTATTACAATGTAGGGATAGCAGACGAATCTAGCATTCATGTAGTCCAGGCCTATTTAATCGACTAAATTAACTTGATTTTTGAATGTGCCCATAATGTAATTGCGTACTGAAGATTTTGAAATGCTAAATCTAACAGAGCTAATATACACACCGCGTAGTCTGGGCCTGCGCTAGGAACCCTATGTGAAGAAGCTGGTTATTGTGTGCAAAAAGAATACAATTCCATATGTTCAACACAAAACGCCAAACTCTCTGACGACAAAGGGTAATTTTTTGATTCTGATTCTCTGTATTCAAAACAAAATGTATTGTATTGTATTGTATTGTATTGTTTTTTATTCATCCATCTTAGATACTATATTAAAACAACAAATTAATTCAATAATAAGGAAGAAGAATAGTAATCATTCCGTAACTATTTAAAGTTAGTGTGGAATGACTCGCAGGAGTAAAATTTAACAATTAAGTAAACTGATATGGGGTATATAACAATAAAATAATTAATTAAATGGAATATACATACAAGCTTATAGGAAATGTAATTATGAGTACTATTACGACACAAAGCGAAAGTATGATTCAATATTATTGTATTCGATAGTAAATAGCCAATCTTTTACTTTATTTGAAAATGAATGAAATTGAACATTTTTGGGTCGGTTGTAGTAAAAAAGTGCGTAAATTTGGTTCTACGTGTAATAGGAACATTAACTAGTGCTAGGTTATTAACGCGTAAGCTGTAGTCTTGAGTTTCTATTAGGGGTGTTGCCACTTTGCTTAAAGAACTCTCTGAGAACTTTAAAAACATAAAGCTGTCTTAAAGGCGGAATTCGCAGCTCCCTGAACAAAGGAAAACTATGAGCAAATCGATTTTTTCCACAGAGTAATCTAATTAAATGTTTTTGAGCCTTAAGTAAAGGGCAAAAACTGTTCGCATAAGAACCTCCCCAACTCGTAATACCATATTGCAACTTAGAGTTTGCAAGACCATAATAAATCATAGTTAATACTTTTTTTGAACAGAAAGACCTTAGAAGATACATTTTGCGTGCTACCCTCATCATTTGAGATTTTACTGATTGCGTATGACTTTTCCAGTTCAAATTGAAGTCAATAATCACCCCTAGATATTTATATTGATTGACAGATTCTATTTTAAAGCATCTACTAGAACATGAAATATTTTCATTGAAATTTGTACAGCCGCAAGTATGTATAGGTAACGAAAACCTTTTACAGTCGTGAGAATGAAAAAAACACATTGAAATCGGTAAGAACGTTTCCCGACAATTGGAAAGCCATTAATTTAGTTTTCTCACTTACAATCAGTTTGTGATATGCAAACCAATGCCTTAGTTTTTGCAGATCTTCCTCAATTTTTATAATAGAATCGAACTGTGATAATCCTTGATAGGAGAAAGCTATGTCATCAGCGAACGCAGTAGGTAATCCGTTGAAATTCTGACTGAAGAGGGAGTTAATATAGATTAAAAACAAAAGTGGACCCAGAACAGAGCCCTGGGGAACACCATTTTTAATTGTACGAGAACTGCTAAAACATCCATTACTTATACAATGATTAAATAAATAACATAGTATATCACTTATATTAAAGACGACTTTTTTTAAAACCACATTCGTAATACCATCACTTGTACAAGAGCTTTTGTTTTTTAGAGACATAATAAGCTTAAATATTTCTTCGGATGAAATAGTATTAAAAACAAAACTGTTGACCTGACTTCTTACTGTGGGAGTTTCCTGTGAAGTACTACAGTTGCAAATATTATTTGATTCTGCAGAAGGCTTTAGATTCTCTGAGATTTCAATGAAGTACTCATTGAACTTGTTAGCAATGCTATTATTATCAGATAAAACCACACCATTTACTTCTAAAACATCAACTGATTTAGAACTATTACCTTTTCCTAAAATAGAATCAACAATTTTCCACTCGTCTTTAATACTACCTCTAGCGTTTTGAAATTGATTGATATAGTAACGGTCACGCGTTTCTGCTACTTCTTTTTTTACCTCTTTACACAATTTACCATAGTATTTCTTTAGTTTATGATTAAGTGGATGTTTACTATATTTTAGTGCAAACTTTTTTTTCCTTTTCACTTTCTTTAAGAGTGCAGTAGTCATCCAAGGTTTTATTCTGATTTTGCGATTCGAAGCATGCATACACGAGAATGTGCAGTTTTCTATATATTTTCTTAAAATCTCTATAAACAAGTCATAAGCAATGTCAAACAACATTATCATTCGTGATTCCGATTCCTGTTTTTTTTATAGAAAGCACTGCTTATAATAAAGCAAAAACAACATTGTTTGTGCAAGGAAAATGGCTGCCGCGTTAAAAATAACCCAACTATAAAAATCCGAACAGTTCTAAGTGCAAACTTTCCCATAATTGTGAACAGGTCCATAATTTTAAAGCTCATTTCGAAACGCCAAGTCAGCAGGAACAGAAACAAAAACGTATCAGTGAAAAACCCAAAAATAGAAAGTGCAAAAATAAATCAACGACAATGGCAAAGGTAAGAAATATTGAAGTTTTTCCATCATCTCGTTTTGTAAAAAAGTAATTTCGTCTTAGGGGCCACACAGAAAACTATTTGAATATGAGATTGAATGGTGCAAATTCTATCTCGAGTTGCTGGGAACTTATAAAGAGATTCTTGAAAAGTCCGCATCGAATCCGGCAACCACGGATGGAGCTGAGCTTGAACCAATTCTAACTGGTCTTATAACTATTTGTATTTTCCTGCAAGTACTTGAAAAATAAGAATTACATGTAAATACCATTTTTATTTGTCGTTAATAAATGGTGTAGAATGGTGTTGTGTATATTATTTTATATGCACACATACATTCGATAACACGTCTGATGACATGCACAATCATGGGTTCGATATTTCTTTGTTATGTACTGCGTAGTACCGTAGAAATGGAATGGTCATGGAATCCATTAACTGCGTGCTCTTTAGATGTAAATTCTATTCTATACGTGGCTCTTTTACATTTGAAATCAGTTTGAAATTCACTCGCAGATGAAGAAGTTTAAAATGTGTACGATATGTAGCTGCACAAAAAAAAATGTTAAAGCTTGTAAAAATCAATACTCACTCTCTCCTTGTGTCATTTGTTGTGATGAATCTCTGAAGGGCTCTCGATTTGATGAGCGTGTTGCCGCGTCCATCGTTGCCCTTCTCGTAAATTTGGCACGTAACACCGTACATTGCATCGGTTTTGGGACATCGCACGTGAGGAAATGCCACACCAAACAATAAACCATTAGTGGCGTCAATCTCTTCATCGTTGAGTACAGTGTGCATCATAAATGGGATAACTTCGCCGGGATAGACGATATGTTGATGCAAGAACAACATCAGACGATGTTCACGGCCAGTTTCCATATACTCAACTCCGCACACACGATCCATATTTGCTCCAAGATAAGAGTGTTCGGCTGGCAGATTTGTATCAAACTGTATTTCACTTGACACTTCATTATCATCGATTTCAGGAATAGGAGCGCTTACTGCATTTAGTTCTCGATTCAATTCTAAGAGAAAAAAAGAACAAATTCCGTAATTGTACCTGTTAGTTGTTGTAAAGCAATAATCAATAGAAAATACTACCTGAAGCAATTTGGAAAGCATCAACGGACGAGATGTCGGATAATGTTTCTTCATCTTCAGGTGGCCATCGAATATTTTCCACATAATAATAGTTCAATATGGCTGTGTAAATCAATGAAAATGTTTACGTATGCATTGAATTGGGTACTCACCTTCATCTTCTTCATCTTCTGATCCACTTAATTGCAATTGCTCATCCCGGACATTATTCTCGTTCGGTTGAGCTGCAGTTGAGGCGGATGCAACTGCATCTTCCGGTGCAGCTTCATCTTCAAGTTCAGCTTCATCTTCAGTTCCGAGTTCATGGACGTTTCTCGCATTTTCATCTCTATTGTTATCGACTTAAATGAGAAGCATATTTGAGATATTGATAGATGTTTTATTGGAGCTTAAGGAGGTTTCAAATTCTATACACACCTTCTTCACCGATGTCCATTGTGTTTTTTATTGTGTTGGTTTTTTTCCAATTAAATATATTTCTTGTAAGATTTGGGTTTGGGTTTGTTAACGAAAAGACGTAAAATGTTTTTATTTTGACTGTAGGCGAGACGGGAACATCAGCAAAATACCAGCGTTGCCAACTGAAGCGATTAACTATATTACATCGTTTAGCTTAGCTAGCGCAAACTAGATTAGTTATCGAACGCAATACGTCGCTAGGTGGTAGGTGTATGTATATAGCAGAGAGAATATATTAGCCGTGTTTTTTTGAGCTCCAATCTCAGCAAAGCAAAGTAAAGTAGGATTTTCAGCACTTAATTACAAAAACTATTGCGGGTCGCGAAGTGTCAAGTATAACGTTTGTTGTAATTAGCGGTATGAAAATCCTACTTTATTTTGCTTTGCTGAGATCGAAGCTCAAAAAAACACAGCTGTTGTCTATGGTATCAGTCTGGTATATAGCATCATTTTTAGTCTGTCTCTATTTGGATACATAACGAATGATCTTTCTAGCCAATCGCCAAAATACTACTAAAAGCACGTTTAAGTTTGACAATAAGTGGAGTTTATTTATGGTTTCATAACATTTTTCAGCAGCACAGCATACACCCATGATTTTGAAAAATGTATAAATTAATAATTCGATGAATACATACATATTCCAAAAACGCGATTCCCAATAAAAATAACAATTTGTAGTTATTAATATCAGTACGTAGTACAAGAAGCTGATCTTAAGGATCATTCACATGAGAGCGACCATCAACTACCTACGAACGAACGAATATTCGCAAGTTTTGACAATCCATTCAAATGATACATTTAATTTGGTCGCAGAAACCCGCGAATCCAATGACAGTCGCCGTTATTTGTCTCTATAACATTTTGAGTTTGAGGTTAAGTTCGAACGAATGCTTTATTCGTTAGTTTGTGGAACGCGAATTGAATGATGTGGATTGTGAATAAACTTTGACAGTTCGCGCCAAGGGTGTACCTATTCGTTCGCGGCAAAAAATTTGCAATTCGAAATTTTGTTATTTAAACTGTTTCTTAATACATTTTGATGGGATAATTAACTATCCTCCTCTTGGAATAGTAAAATGTACAATTTTCTGTTCATAAATGCATCAAAAGTGGTTTGTTCGCATTTCAGCAATTCGTTCGCTCGCTCTCATGTGAATAGTCCGTTAGTCTGTCTCTATTTGGATACATAACAAATGATCTTTCTAGTCAATCGCCAAAATACTACTAAAAGCAAGTTTAAGTTTGACAATTAAATATAAGTGGAGTTTATTTATGGTTTCATAACATTTTTCAGCAGCACAGAATACACCCATGATTTTGAAAAATGTATAAATTAATAATTCGAAGAATACATAATTCTATTTTGCCTCATTAAACGCTTTAAATTGCCATTCTCTGTCATGTTCCATCAGTATCTTTCTGTTAACAAACGCGAGGTGCTGTAGTTCAGGCAATGGATACCTGAATAGTGAATGCATCCAGTGTGTCACACAGCTGACTTGAAATGAAAAAAAAAGAAACAAAAAAAAAAAAAATATTATCTGAAAGATGAAGCTGACTGAAACTTCAAGCCCCATAAATGTATAATTTGTACCTACCCTTTTTAAGCATGTTCTTTTAATTCTTGAATAAAATGTGCTTATTCCCTTAATAGTCTTGTATATATAATTCATGTAAACCGATGCTAAAATGGGTAGAATACAGTGGCGTTTTCGAGGACTCCATAAAAACTTGATGTAAATAAACAACTTTGTAGTTTGCGCTAACGTTTCACTTATAAAAATCTGTTTAGATCTCGATTTGCTCAAAGATGGAACTACATGAAGACGTGCTTTCAATCCATGACTTACAATCATCACATGAATGCCAGCTATGCTAGTGATGTGTTTATGGAACCAATATTTTGGTTCGTCGACAACTATACGTATTTGTTGGGGCCGGTAAATGATAAACAAATCAAATTGTATCAATTTGTGAATGAATATTTATGTTTGTATCATTCCAGTTCTTCGTTGTAGGAGTGGCGCTATTAACATCTGCTGTGGTATTCATAGCTTATTGGATTGGTTTGCCCTTCTGGTGGGAGAAGAATCAACATTTCACAATAGCAGTTGTAGTTATAGGAAATTGGTTGTTAGTCAATGTTGTATTTCACTATGTCATGGCTGTGATCACACCAGCTGGGAATCCGCCAGAGGTAAGAAAACGTTAAGAATATAGAAACAAACCGATTGGTGAAAATGTTTTTTTTTTTAGGGCTCTGTTTTGGTGGAGTCCGTTAGTATGTGCAAGAAATGCATCGCACCAAAGCCACCTAGAGCTCATCATTGTTCTGTATGTAAAAAATGCGTCCTGAAAATGGATCATCATTGCCGTAAGTGGAACAAATTGTTTTTAATCCTATGTTCGTTCCTAGTTTAGTTTGTAGAAAACGAGTAAGGCAGTGGATTCTTTCATAGACAAATGGTGAACTATAAGTTTGAGATATATTGGTGATCTTAAATCTGCATTCCAATAAAAAAAATGTTTAACTTTTCAGTGGCTCAATGATTGTCCATTGTAGAGAATACGACCATAACATTAATTATATCTTTTTTACTTCAGCGGCAAATGAATTTTACATGTTTTGATTGCAAATCTCACAAATGTACAAGTACATCCATGTCGTTGGTTACTGTGACCACTCTGACTTATACGAACTGAGGATGGCGATGTCCAAAGTCCAAACATAAGTTCAGCAAGGATGTGGAGCGGAAGGGATACCGGCTTTGTTAAGGCAGTTGGAGATGATTTGGCAAGGAGTATGCAAGTCATCTTCAGAATGTATGAATGAATGTATGTATGAACAATAAATGAAACCACATCATCGTTTGTCCCATCCACAAGAAGGAATACAATGAAATGCGTCAATTTGAGAGGAATTTCTGAATAGCTTTATTTATGTACCATTTTACTTTTCTTCTGCTAATACCAAAAAATCCTAAAAGTGTTCTGCAACAAATGTTCGATCGTCCCATCTTTTTTCCGGTTTCCCGCCCAACTATTAATAGAAAATAAAGTGTCAGAAGACTATAGACAATTGTGTTCAAAATAGAATCTTTACCGTATAAATCAGTAATAAGATAAATTATATGTTTTAACTCAAATTCACAAAATTCCTTAAAATTACCCCTACTATATCAAAAGTTCATTAAACTCATTATTCTCCTCGGACCCGTTATTACCTCATAATGTAGGCATATTTTTTTATTTGTAAATAACGTATTTGTGCAGCATTTGCATTTCTCTACTAAATTTACGAGCTCTTCAATTGAATTAGGTTGTGTCGACGAGTAACATTTGAGGAATTTATTTGGCTACCATACTTTGCCTACCTACCTATCGTATAAGGTCATGAGGAAGTGACATCATTTACAGTTTTACTAGTCAAAGTTGACCTTCGTGACAATGACCAAATGCCAAAAAAAAAAAAACGAAAACAATATTTAAAAAAACAAGATTTTGGCCAGTTAGCCTTGCTCCTTGCACAATTATGTGTACTGCGATAAAAACTTGCCAAAAGCGACAATTTTTAAGGTACCATTGCTAAAGAGCGGAGATATAGTTAGCTCTGGACATATTATTTGCAAACCACACTCCTCATGCAATAAAAAAAACTTTATATACCTATGACCGCCAAAATTTCTGTTACACAATTAGCAGCTCCCATGTCTTAAAACGTCCGCTTGGAATAGACCAGTTCGTTTTTTTTTCTAAACAAGTGCATTGTTTACTAAAGAATAGAAACCAGTTTGGTGTCACCTTGCAATCTATTAACACGGAGTGGGGTACTAAAGAATATAGAGTCCCGGTAATAGCACTGCATAAGTGCAGAAAGAGTGCTGGCCACATTTTTATCTATCTAAAACTTTTTGGAATATCGAGAATGTTCGATTGTCGGGCTAGTGGTCACTTGAGTGAATTGTCGAGGACATGCACACACGTACGAGTACTGTAATAAAAGCTGTGCGTGAACGAATTCGGAGAAATCCCCTTCGGAAGCAGAAGATCATGCGCAGGGAGTTAAACATATCGACCAGTTTAATATCTAGGCTGGTTCGGGATGATCTTAAAATGAAAGCCTATCGTCGATCAACAGGTCATCAATGAAAAAAAAAATAGGGCGGAGAGATGCTAAGATACTTTTGCTGTGACACGCGAACAATGGTCATGAAAACATTCTGTTTACAGATGAAAAAATTTTTACCCTAGAAGAAGTTTTGAACAAACAAAATGATAAAGTTTATGCTTATGTCATGAAAGGGAGCGAAAAGAGTTGTTCCAAGGGTTCAGCGTACATTGACAAAGCCATTCGAAGATATAGCACTTCTCAAGCTATGTCATTTGTCATACGATTGCGTTACCATTGCAAACAAGTTTAACGAATTCTTCGTAGAAATATCAGAAAAATTAAAGCCAAGTTATACACCAAACAACAACTGCAACTGTAATATGTCTTCCAGTCTTTTTACTGACCCTATGATTATAAATAGCTTTGTTTTTGAAGATATCTCCTCTAGGGAACTATATATGCTTATTTCGTCCTTGCCAAATAAAAGTTCTTGTACAAGCGATTCCATTTCAAATATGTTTGTCAAAAAAATTTCTTTGTAACGGGTGATTTTTTAGCTGGTTTGGTTTTGGCAACACTGGTTTTGACAGCTGACGTGTGTTTAGTACCTTGTGTCACTGTCAAACAGCTTCAGTTTGGTTTGCAATTTAACCATGGATCGTCTTACAAATGAACAACGCTTGCAAATTATTGAATTTTACTATCAAAATTCGTGCTCGGTTCGAAATGTTCATCGCGCGCTGCTTATCGAAAAATTGTGTTCAGCGATGAGGCTAATTTTTGGTTGAATGGGTACGTAAATAAGCAAAATTGCCGCATTTGGAGTGAAGATCAGCCAGAAGCATTGCAACAGCTACCAATGCATCCCGAAAAAGCCACTGTTTGGTGCGGTTTATGGGCCGGCATCATTATTGGGCCATATTTCTTCAAAGATGATGCGAATCGCAGCGTTACTGTCAATGGTGAACGCTACCGAGCGATGATAACAAACTTTTTTTTGCCCGAAATGGAAGTTCTTGACTTGCATGATATGTGGTTTCAACAAGACGGTGCCACATGCCACACAGCACGCGAAACAATGGCGCAATTGCGAGGCGAGTTTGGTGAACAGTTAATTTCACGTTTCGGGCCGGTCAATTGGCCGCATAGATCGTGCGATTTGACACCATTAGATTATTTTTTGTGGGGGTATGTCAAGGCTAATGTGTATAGGGACAAGCCCGCTTCGATTGACGCACTGGAAGCCAACATCCATGCATTCATTCGTGAGATACCGGCCGATATGTGTGAAAGAGTATGCCAAAATTGGACTCAGCGGATGGACTACCTGAGACGCAGCCGCGGTAAACATTTGCATGAAATTATCTTTAAACATTAAATTGCAAGGTTCAAACTATCGATTCAAATAAATATTTCATTCATTTTTTCGAATTTTTTGTGTTTTTTTTTTTTTAAAAAAGTTCTAAACCTCTTAAAAAATCACTCGTTATATCGTCGATGTTGTTAGTTATTTGTATAACCAAAGTGTAAACAGTGGTATTTTCCTAAATTCTTTGAAATGCGCTGAAGTGATTCCTGTTTTTAAAAAAGGAAACCGTAGTAGTTTATGTGACTATAGACCTATTTCCCTGCTTCCTACCTTTTCCAAACTTTTTGGAAAATTAATAAAGTCTCGAATGGTCTCATTTTTGGAGAAAAGTAAATTCTTTAACAACAATCAATACGGTTTCCGATCAGCCAAATCAACGGAAGATGCTATTTTAAAAGTATGTTGTCAATTATATGAAGGTATAAATAATGACAAGTTAACGATGGCAGTCTTCGTAGACAGGACAAAAGCTTTCGATATGGTAGATCATGATATACTAATAGATAAACTGTACAATGCTGGCTTTAGGGTAGTTATTCTTAACTGGTTTATTTCATACCTAAAGAATAGACAGCAGAAAGTAATTATAAATGAAAAATTCAGCAGGTCGTTTATATTAAAAAATGGCGTTCCCCAAGGATCTGTCCTAGGACCGCTTCTGTTTTTAATTTACATAAATTCTCTGTTTATTCAAAAATTCAATGGCAAGTCAACTACTTTTGCTGATGACATTGCATTTACTTATGTTGGCAACTCTATTGCCGATTGCATCATTTTTATAAATGAGGACCTACAAACATTAAGATCTTGGTTTGCATTTCACAAGCTAATTATAAGTGAAAAAACGAAATTGATTAATTTTAATTTATCGGGTGATGCTCCGGCAGATCTTAGTATCTTTTTCCACTCGCATGACTGCAAAAGATATTCTCTACCTGTGCATAGCTGCGGTAGAAACAATTTTGAAAAAACAGAGAAATGTTTCTCTTTTTTATATTGAATCAGTTCAAAACTTCAAATATTTAGGAGTATTGATTGACTGCAAGTTGAATTGCAAAGATCACATTCAAACAATCAATTCACATATGATGCTAGTGTCACGTAAGATGTTTATGCTAAGAGCCTATTGCTCAAAAACGTTACTTACTATGATTTATCATGGGCTTGCTAACTCAAAATTACAATATGGTATAACTTGTTGGGGTGGAGTCTACTTCAACAGTTTTCGAACACTTTTAGTATCACAAAAATGTTTGATTCGACTTATTTGTGGTAAAACAAAATCTACTTCTAGCTGGCCTCTTTTTTGTGAATTGCTAGTTCTTCCGCTAAGGCATCTTTATGTATTTAAAGTCCTGGAGGAGTTCTTTAAGCAAAGTGGTAACATCGCAACAAGAAACTCCAGTCTCTATAACTTACGTGTAAACAATCTGGCTCTTGTTGATGTACCTATTGCACACAGGACTCATTTTTTGCGTTTTTATTATGTGACTGCACCTAGGCTGTTTAATAACCTTCCTTTTTGTATTAGAACAATCCACAATCTTTCTTTATTTATTCAAAAATTAAAAGCTTGGCTCTTCACTAAGAATAATGATGAAATTGAGTTGCTGTTTAGAGTTATTGTATAATCAATGTCAAGAGCAGGATAATTTTTCAAATTGGTTGGTGATTACTTTTGTTTTCCTTTTTACTTCTTTATTTATTTATTTTTTGTAGTAATTGTTGCTTCATTTGTTTCAATTATGCACATTTTTAGCTCCATGAATTTTCTTTACTCGTTATAATAATACTTTTGTTATTGGGACTATTTTCAATTCCTACCTGATGGTTCCCCCACATCAGATCTTGATTTTGAAATTTTTTTGTAAGGTCGTTCGCCACTAACTGTTAAAGTTACAGAACGATCATTGAATTTATTCGTTCCACTTACATAACGTCGAAACTAAACACATATTTTCTAATTTTGTAATTAGTGTGAAATGAATAAAAAATTAAATGAAATGAAAAATGAAAATGAAATCTTTGACAGAAGTGTGTTAGTACCCGACAGGACACAGAGAGGGTAATGTTTTTATTTGTTTGTTGACAGCCAGCGGCAATTTATGCTGAGGCCAGCAACTCGCGGTCATCCTGCGGATGGTCCACTACATTTTTCTCAGCATCGGCCATCTTGCTTTCTTTTTTAAGATTTGTAGGAAGAGAGGCAAGAAAATGTAAAGTCACAATCCAACTATGCTCGGGATGGAGTAATCGAATCAAGTTCGGCATCCTTACTTTATCCATGTCCCCGATTTTGAATCGAGTATGGTGGAGGGTCTACTTAATCATTGCACCAGATGTAAACTTCAAAATCATAACTAAAAAAAGGAAACCATGATTTGTGCTGATTTGTAACGCGATTATTCGATTCTATACTGTTAAAATATATTTATAATAACTAAGCGCATTCCAATTTTCAGTTTTGAAGTACTTTTACCTTTCATACTCATAGTGCTACGGTGCTACCTCTCGGGCCACATATGCATAAGGTCGTACATAAGTATTCCTCTCGACGGCGTTAAATGGCTGCTGAGTCAGGTGGCGTATGGTTCCCCAGAATTGAAAAAGCCACTAATGAGCCCACTAAGGAAAACTGGTTTACACAGATACCCTCCTCTAACTATCTAACTTTTAGATACTCTACTCGCAAAAAAAAAATTGTAACCTCTCCTTGCAGCATTATTATTGTTTAATATTACAAATCTGCACAAATAATTGTATGTCTTGCAATCATTTCCAAAAAACAATTACAGCTTGGTTAAACAATTGCGTCGGATATGCAAATCACCGGTATTTCTTCCTCTACATGGTGTACACCACAATCGGCTGTCTATTTATAATTTTGCTTGGCCTGGAAATCGCCTACAAGTACGTATGGCTGGACCAGGAGGAAAGTTGGTCTGAAGTTGAGCCCCTACTTGGTCAGCCAGTGAAATTCAACTTGAGTGGTCACATAATTCCGATTGTAAGTATCAATACAAGTGGTCAATATAAATAAATAAACTCGTTATGGGTATTTTTTATACATCCATAACAGACTCACATAAACGAGTACGATGACGGCATTGATGGACTGAGGCCAGCTAAACACAATCTTCCCACACCGCCGCCAAATTCCGATGGTTTGAGTAAAAGACGGGGGGTGATATTCATGGCATTCATCAATGTGGCCGTTGTAATCGCGTTGGGCTCGTTAACCGTGTGGCATGCGAAATTGGTTACGAAAGGCGAGACAAGCATCGAGTCACATATTAACCAATCGGAAAGGAAACGTTTCCTAAAGGAAAACAAAATCTATGTGAATCCTTATGATTTTGGAACCAAAAAGAATTGGAAACTGTTTCTTGGTCTAGTTCGGGGAAGGTACGAGTAAATTTTATTTTAATTAATGTAAATGAAGTCATGCATTTCTTTAAAAGGTCCTTTTGGAGAAATGTCCTTTTGCCATCGATTCATAAACCTGAAGGAAATGGTCTAGCTTTTCACACTGTAAAAGATGAATTCATGTTGCACGACGAATGGCCATAAAACTTAGCACCGCTTAGTCAATTTTTAGTCTTTCCAATGTCCTGTACACATAAACTTTTTATTTAAGCTCGTAGCTAATAGCATTAAGACTTATTTATTGAAAGTTTATTTTAGTTCAATAAAAGACAACTTTAATTCAGCTGGAGGAGTTTCAATGAACGAATTTGTATGTAACTTATTAATTAACGAACGAAAACTAATCTATGCCACAAAAGAAGGGCCTCGTGTTAAACAAATCACAGCAGGAGCAGCGCAAGGGTCAATCCTTGGACCCGACCTTTGGAACATATTTTATGACGAGATTCTTCGTATCGAAATGCCTAGCGACACCTTTTTGATAGGGTACGCAGACGACATCGGCGCGGTGATAACTGCGAGGTACACTGAGGAAGCACGAAGAAAGTTGAACCAAATAATGAGATGGGTCTATTTCTGGTTAGAAACCCATGGTCTTAGCCTTGCACCCGAAAAGACCGAGATTGTTCTGCTAACCAGAAAACATATCCCGACGCAAATTGAATTCCATATAGGCCCAGACGTAATCACTAGCAAAAACGCCGTAAAGTATCTTGGAGATTGACTCGAAACTCACCTTCTGGAGTCATATTAAATCAGCTTCCGAACGAGCTGCTAAAGTGACTACATTCCTTAGCAGACTCATGGCAAACGTTGGAGGACCAAGAGAGAGCAAACGAAGGCTCCTCATGACAATCACACATGCGATACTTCTATATGGATGCGAAATATGGGCAGATGCACTCAAACAGGAGAAGTACAGGAAACAGATGGCAGCAGTACAGAGACGCGGAGCCCTTCGCATCGCAAGTTCTTACCGCACTGTATCAGAACCAGCCGCGCTAGTCGTTGTAGGAGTGACACCCATTGACCTCTTAGCCGCAGAGAGAAGGCTTGACTGAAGCAAAACAGACCACCAAGCTTTTATGGCAGCAAAGGTGGAACTCCGAAACAAGAGGTAGATGGAAATGGAAATGGAAATGGAAATTTTAATGCATACCTGCACAGGATGCGGAAAATTGAACATCCGAGATGCCAGTACGGCGACTCACTGGTAGACGACGCTTTTCATACCTTCTTCACGTGCAGCAGGTGGACCGTGGAAAGACAGGCTTTGGAATCGGAGATAGGTTATATTTCCCCCGAAAACATCATTGGGAAGATGATCGCAAGCGAACGTAGCTGGAAACGGGTATCAGCGTTCATCGAAACCGTGCTCAAAACCAAGAAGAGAGAAGAAAGCCAGAGCACACCCTCATAGAAGAACAGGACGTTTATGAGGTAGAAGTAAACTAACGGCCCCACGAAGTAATACGAATAGTGGTTCCAGGGAGCTGTTGAAGAAAGCCAAAGGGAGAGGGGGAGTTTAGTCAGTAAGAGTCTGACGCACCAGAAAAGTTTAAATTTCTTGACGGTGCATGATGCATTCTTCGCCCTCCCTATAGGAAACAAAAAAAAAAAAAAAATTTATTAACGTTCTAAAGAGGAACTTTTGAAATCACAATTCAAAATTCAACTTGTCCTCTACATCATTAAGTGAATGCCTTAGAACCTGCAAACAGGGAATAACCCGAAACAGCGTACGTAGGACTCATCCATCAGTTCGTTGACAAATAACAGTTTCAGGCGTTTACACAGTAATGGCATCTTGCATGCAAGTTTGGAGATTGGTGCCTCTTAAGTTCGCGCATTTATAGGGGTTCCTTATTTCTTGTGTATCGGGCAGACTGTGTGATGGTTTTCCATTAATCAAGTGTACAATTTCTTTCGATCACGGAGATGAGCTGGTGTATTCTCTCCACTAATTAGTCTCCAGTGCACACCTGCCTTAAATAGTTCCTCTTGCAGACCTTTTGGGTTTTGCGCAGCCGCCATTTTGTTTCTCAGTTTAGATTTATCTCTGTCCTTACATCGTATTGGTCGGACAGAGGATAACAAAGTTTGCTACCTTCTTATTGGCAGTATTAAAATTCTCCGCTTTGTTGGTGCAGACACAAAAGAAGCAAACAAGAAACAAGCTTCAAGTGCTAATGCCTTCATTTCGTTACAAATAACGTAACTAACTGCCTACCTTGGCATTTTTATTGCAGACAGCTATGATGTGTTCAAAATCTCAATATAAAATATTAAGAAATGTAGTTGCAGTACATTCATTGCATCCAAGCTCATAAAATCCAAAACTAGTGTGAAGCTATACCGAAGCGATTTCAAATAACATCCATTCAAACAAAAATACGACACCTGCACTTGAAAAAATTACATTATTACAACTCAAAGTGCCCGCTTAATGGGCTCAAGTTAAGAAGAACTATATAAAGCACATTCAACTAAACAAATAAAACTCTACACACAATCCCTCACCAAAGGTCGTAGCTTGCCAAATACTCGGCAAATGCGAATATAAAAAAAGCAACTAGCTCTATGACGTAGATAAGGTAATGAGATACCAGTTCGTATACTTAACACACACCGCTTATCCAGTCATGGTAATGACATTGACTTAAAGCTACACCAATCACCTACCAGAGGCGCGCTACATCGCAAAAGCTTATCAAAGTTTACATAATATCCAATATCCTAATGCGAAATATCTTAAAACTGTCCATGTGCTAACGGCGAGAATAAGCAAATCGTTGATCTAAAACTTTTTCGTCTGCCAAAGAGAGCAAAAGTGCATACAACATTATAAGCGCAGCTTCGAGTGCAGGAAAGTACCAACTCTTGGTCTTGTGCGCTCAAACATTCACGTACAGTGGAGGGAATGACCGGTGAGTTCAAAACCATCATGAACATACCCGCGGAGCTGCAAATTACTTCTTCAGTCAATCGATAACTGCCAAACGCAACCGACTTGCCACTTACTCTCGCGCAACGCAATTTTGAAAGTCAGCAGCCGCGATTTTAAAAGTTCGCGTAAAATCAGTTGAGTCCGCCCCAGGCCGTGTCACGCATAATTGATTTGCAATAAAAAAAAATTGTTTTACTGTGAGATTTGATTTTGACGATAGTTTCGTTGTTGTTATTTTTGGAAAATTTCACTTTTCGTTTACATAATTTGACAGACAAAGAGGTCACTGTTTTACTCTCCATTCTCACATCTTATTGTCTTAAGTGTCAACGCAAAAGCGTTTTAACTTTTAACATAATTGATCCACTTTTTGCCTTTTGCCTTTTCCCTTTTGAGTGTGGGTCTCGTTTTTGTTTACATATTTGTTATCCAATCGAAAGGAAAACCGTGAGTGAGTAGAGTAAACTCGCGCGCCGGTTACATATTCATAACTGCTACAAACCTTTTTTGCCATATTGATTAGAGATATATATCGACTACGACAGTTCACTTACATAATGATCTACTACTTTCTATTTCATCTCAGTGGAGTAACAGAAAAGTTAATATGTGACAGCTCTCTTACAGCAGTTGTGTCACTCACTTATGGACATTGGGGAAGTGATATAAACGCTTTTAAGTTGTACCGACTGAAGATGAGTGTACTATATTTTTTTAATTTTAAGATTAACTGTTTGTAAGGGCTTTATAATTTGTGGCGATAAGCAAATTGTATAAAATAAAAACCCAAATTGGTATCTTTCTACCGCGAACGTATACATTTACGAGTGTGACTATAATGGCAGTTTTAATGTCTTCCAAGTACCTGTCATTTGATACAGTTTTTCATAATTTGTTGAGGTCGTGGATCTGGATTAAGCAGTTCAGAGGTTGCAACATTTTAGTGTGCGTTTGATGACAAAAGAGCAATTTGACGCTTTTAAATGTTTACTTTTCGTGATGCATTGATGCAATAGTGAGGGTCTACCGGTCGACGCTGTGCTCTTTTAAAACGATTTTTTTTTAGTTTTAGCTATTTCGAATTTGAATTTAAATGTTTCAGCTGTTTTTTAGTTGTTTTATTAGCCTTATAGTTGTTGCCTAATTTGTTGAAGTCTATTAATTTGCAACACACTTGATTTCGAATAATATTAGTAATATGCATATTGACCAACAATTGGGAATGCAGTATAAATGATGCTGCTAAATCTGTCATGCTAACTGGGTGACATGTTGTCATTCTGCGAGGCTAAGCGTTTTCATGACGGTGTCAATGTATTCAATTTTATTCACATGGGTAGTTAAGTAGTTCAAATCGAATACTTTTTTCACGGTCCTCACTTGCTAGTGCGGTTACCTTTCAATATTGGTAATTACGAAAGCAAGTATAGAGCAAGGGGTTTTATTTTGACGTTTGTGGATGAAATCTGGTCCTTATTGTGCGCTTGATAGATGGCTGAAATGTTCGCCTATTTTTGGGCACTATTTGCAAATTCGAAGCCACAATTAATTGATTTGACACAATTGGATGAGCTGAGTGCACAACTAAGAAGTTTGGTCTATAGTTCCGTAGGAAAAACTTATTGATCACTTAGTCGCATCAGCCATATATTTGAGTTTGTTTCCAGATTTCTTTGTTGGTTAACCTAAAACCCATAATAAAATGCAGAGAGTTACTGCAAGTTTGCTGCAATTCCAAATTCTTCGATTGCGATTTTGGTCGTCTGTTATTGGCGTCGGTGAAAAATGGATGTCTGAAATTAAATCGCAGTCTGAATCTCTGAATCCCCTAAGGTTGCGGAGATTTTTTTTTTTCAAAGTTAAGTGACTGCGTTGTTCGAAATTTCTCAGACTGTTTCCGAGTGTTTGTTACATTATCAGGTATCCGGGAAGTGGGAATCCCACAGGCTGAGTAAGTTTGCAGCCACCAACGCCATCAAAATCAGCTCGTTCCTCTGCTTCACATGTTCTACTGCAATACCATTCTCAATTCCTGCTGTGCGCATTGAAGTCGCCTACAACTGTAACTTATTGACAGTTGAGTGGTAAATTCTGAAGATTTAAAGACTATTTTTTTTATTAATCTCAGGAAGCGGCTCATGCCTTTTCTGTCCCAACCATGTCGATCCGTCTGCCAAACTTCGAAATGTACTCAATTCTGCTTTACAGACCCTGTTCCATGATGAGCTGGAATTTCATTCGAAAAAAGGTGTGTTACTCTTTACCGCGTCGCTTGGAATTGATTACTTGAAAAATTACTGAAAAAATGGGGGGCGTATACGTAATATTTTTTTTTATTACATTTTGTTCGAAAGTATTAAGTACTTAAATCATTTTTAATAATAATACTTCATTATGCAAAGCATGCAACGATCCTTTAACGTAAGAAAAATGTCTACAGAACTGATTTAAGTCATAACTTAGTTATCGTTTCCAGTTTACAAGCACAAATTCTTAGTTTCCCTAGCCAAATCTCAACATTACTGTCTGACCGTCCCAAGTTTATACGAAATTTGAGAAAAACCTCCACGTAAACAGTATTTTCCCTTGCAATGATCAGCAATGATTATTGACTCTTTTTTTTCTGTGTTTTACAAATTTTAATTTATGCACTGGGCGATTTATTGCATTACTCGTATGTACATCGTGTTTGTTGAACAAAGATTGCCCAAGCGATCGTAAAACGCTGCACTAATTAATCAGACGGCTCTGTGAACATAACGTACATGTTGAATGCAAACATACTTGTCTTTTTGTCCTTCAAATTATATTTATCATTCATATTTATCCAAAAGATATCCATACAAAACTAGACAACTCACATTTATCTAGTTTATCATAATCCAGCCATTTGTGTCAATCTTGTTAAATAGGTGATAAAAGAACCAGTGAATTCGTAAACGTAACTCATTAATTTTAAGAAAGTCCAGAGTGACTATGCTTGCGCTTAAAGTGTTATTGACGATTTTCGGAGTGTTTATCGCAAATAGTTATTGTATAGCAATTGCCCCATCAACATTGGGAGGAGCTGTTGCTAGAGCTGGAAAAATATCCAACACCTTAAAAGTAAGTACCAACACTTTTGTTTAATTTTATTTTATGCAAAACTGAGCTCAGCTCGTTGACATTGGCCCACATTGTGACCATAATGTTGATGCTGTCTATTACCCAGTAACATAGTTATGAGCTTTTTTGGATTTTGTTTGAAGAAGGACAAATCGCAAATTTCGTTCCGGTAAAATAAATATTGTTTTGATTGTTTACTACAAACAATTGACATCATCGCAAATACACATTGATCACGTTTTAAACTGTTATTGCATGTATTTTGTATTGAGTTTTTGAGAGTATGGTTTATTATTGAGTGAGCAATTTGGTAGAACGTAATTATATAAAGCATTAATCTTTTAGCCGAACTGAAGGGAAAAAAGTGCGTGCCGTTCTTTCAATTGTTTCTTTTATTAGAAATACAATTAATTCATAATTCGAGGAGAAAAATACTTATGGGAATTGTTTTACTACAGTATTATATATACGTATGTATTGTATAGGTATATTATGTATTATATTCTCCACCCGTTTGTGTTGATTTGCACTCTTTGTGCAGATATGAATTACAATATACGAAGTTACGTTTTAATTCTGTAAGTATTTTTTTTTCGAAATAGCAACACTTTTTGACAGCTGACAGCTTATTTCCAATTTACCATCAGTATAGACGTTCGATATACGACTTCAGCTATTATGCAAAAAGTAGTCAAAAGTTAGATTTTCAGTAACCAATGTTGAAAACGAAATCGGAGTTTACTTAAAATCTAACACAAGAATTAATCACCAGCGTTCATCACAAAACTGCAAGTCTTGTACAACAGGCGAATTTTAACAATTAACAATTGCACAAGCAAACCATAAGAAGTGGGAAGTCCTAAATTTTCCCACTTTCTGTACCACAAGTGTAGACAAAAATTTAACAAACGATTGTTATAAAGATAAAAAAGTTTAACGTGCGATTTGAAAATTAAGTGATTATAAGACCGGTTTTATGTGGTTTAAAATTGGAATTTATTTATTTATTTATTTAGATCTACGAAATTTTAATATCAACAGATCTAGGAAAATAATTAAAAAAACAAAAAAATTTACAAACTTAAAAATATAATTGTCTTAAATTTAACAATACTAGTTCCTTAAATCTAGATCTTGGCAATACTAAATCAAGCTGCTCATAAACGATATTAAATAACTTACAACAAAGCGTAACTGGCTCATTGGCCCCATATAAAGTGGAGTGATGAACTTCAAATAACAAAGATCTGGACCTAAGAGCCCTTTGGGGGGCATATAAACAAATTATTGAAAGTAAATTACCACAGTCAATAGACGAACAAAGTAAATCTCGGACGAACATAACACATTGCATTTTACGGCTAACATCGAGAGAATCTTATCCCAACAGCAAACATTTCGAACGGTAAGAATGGTGGGCATTATCGCTCAAAAAGAAGAAAATATTAACTAAACTACTCTAGTATCATAGAAGCAATAATTGTGTAAGTAAATCTTTATTTACACCTCAGTAAATCAACGAGAGCGAGAGCGGCATGTACTGTAAAAATACTGTTAACATTTTGTTTTAACTTATAAGTCAGTAAAATTCGCATCGCGTGCATCAAGTGCAGACTATTTAAAAATATTTTTTTTTTAAATCTTTTTCGATTCAGATGAAAGTGATGATGATGAACAACAACATTGCGTTTTTAAAGTTTATAGACCCCGTGCTAATTTCGAAACTTATGAAAATATATTTCTCAAAAATTCCTCGTTTCAATAATAGTGTTGGATAATTACATATAAATTAATGTCACCAACAAACGGAAACAAGGTTCTTAGTGTTCGACAAACAATTTTAATATATCTGCATTTGGTTTGGTTCTGGAGCTCAATACCACACTATAGTTGATATAGGTACATGGCGTTGGTAAGAATACTGATGTTTGTCGTTGAGTAGAGGCTTAGAGGCAGATTATGAACACGTTCCCAAGCTTCTATTTATTTTTTGTTACGCTTTCATTTAAAGCATTAATAAGCACCGTTTTATTTTCGTGGATTCTTATTATAACGCTTTGCTTAAGCCAAACTAATTTGCCTGCGCATCGTCCAGCCGTCACGGAAGCACTTGTACGATTGACTTGTACAAAAAATGGAAATTTGCATATATAACAAATAAAGCGGTTTTCTTTTGTGGCACAGTAATTATAGTGACTTGTTAGATCGGCATATTTAACAAATGTCTGTAGAATTGATAAATTGTAATTTTGTGGCAAAGGCCCTGGTTAAAACCCTGTTTTTCGCCAAAACACACGAAAACTTCATCGAAAACAGAAGTTTTCCCATACATATTTCAGTTTTCAAAACGAGTCGTTTGCACGACTTCCAATCGTTGGGTTGTTGGAACAAAACACACCTTCTGCAATATCCAATGACCGCACAAATGTCACAACTCACAAATTAAAATCATTTTCCACACTTAATTGATGGGCTAATATTATTTGGAAATGCACTAAATTCATTTTGTTTGTTAATTAATGCGATCGAAATTTGTAACCACAAAAGTTTGCACCGAAGTTTAACGACTAGTGTCTAACAGCTGATTGAAACGTCAAATGAAAACGACCGACCACCAACGGTGTGAATGCATCGACGAGTTTTCGAGCAAAACGCGGTTTTGGGCTTGGTTTGAAAAGCCTATTAGCTTTCAGGGTTATTTTAGTAGAGGTTAAATCTCTGATCTTATGCTTCAGGGTATGTTTCTTACAATATGATTTTACTCGTATAAGAACTCCCATCTTAAACACTTCCTGGTAATGTAATAAATCATATGCGGAAGACAAAAGGGCTAAATGTTTCTAGGCCGCAGCGTGTGTGTTTTTTTTTTTTTCTTGGTTATCCGGCAAGGGAGCACTGACAAGCTTCACCGTCATCATCATAACTTTTTATATAAATAATAAGTATCTTCAGGAAAAAACCGGCTAAATAAATACTAAGCTCGCTACACACCGCACATGCTAACTTTATACTTACTCACTCCTCATAACGGTTTTAATGAAATACTCCTTAAAATAAGAAAAGTTAATGTGCAAGAAATGAAAAGATTCATAGATACATATAAAATACCTACATATAAATGACATACGTTTATTACAAGTATTCAAGAGTCGTATGAACAAATACACTAGAAGAAAAAATTGCTTCCAATGATCGACTTCATAAAACCAATAATGAAGAGTCTCATTCATTTAATGTTACCATACGTAAAATGTCACAATCAAGACTAGTGTACTACAAAAACGCTTTTAAGATTCGTTCATACACTTATTAACCATTTCAATGAAATTCGGACACATAATTTTCCAATTACAATTTAGAATATTAACGAATCCAGTTTCTGAAGGGAATCGAATTATTCAAGAATTCTTAAAATGCATTAATGAACATTTCATTAAATGTAAGAATTTCAGCTCTATGAATGGCATTCGTTTATATTATGGACGAGAATTTTTTGTCATTGTACTAGTCACTGGATGTACTGATGGCTTTTATGACCTATTGATAAAGAGGTGAATGAAATGAACCTACCATCGTATGCCATATAGAAACGACTGTTTTGCGAAAATATGTTCTCAGGATACATCTCAGACTTTAGCAAGTGTTGAAATGGACAGGAAAAGCACATGATAACTAACTGTTTTTTTATTGTTTCCCACATTACCAACTTTTTGAAATGGAAACGGTATCATACTCCAATTTCAGCTCTTTAGGCAATACTGACATCATTTAGTTATTTCAATTTCAATACTGGTTATGGCCCTAGTTAAATACACACGTAAAACGAAACCGCAAACATTTTTTTTTCACTTTTTTAGACCACTTAATCCTAATGGTTGAACTCTATCTTGGTCTTAAAATGTTGCTTATGAACTATATTAAGTTAGTTTATCAAAAAAATAAACAAATATTCTTTAAATTTTCTAGACAAATTATTTATTCATTTTTCTGCACGAACAACTTTTTCCGAACTACCTACTTCGCATTCAATTCCACAGCAAAAAACCAAATCATTCCATTGAATTATTTCATTTCTTTTCTGTTCCATCTGTCAGGAACTTTTTTTTCTAGTGGAATCCAATCAATGGTGGTTGATTTGTTGTAATATTGTTACCGTAGGGAAAAAATGTTCTGACAGAATATTCGCTATGACCGCCTAAACACTAAATAAAAACTCATTTTCATACTGTTCCAACTTGTTCTGTTGCATTTTACGTGAGGCATTTTTGTATTCCATGAGGCAAATAAATAATCCCAATAATTTTTAGTGTCTAGGCTAGATTTTTCTAACTCACAATGGCGAAATTTTCCGTATAAAATTGCATAAACCTACAAAATATTTAATGTCAAGGTTAAAAATGATTATTACGATTTGGGCCTTACTCCGTTCGGTTCACATTTTTCTTTTACTTATACATACCAGAAGTAATAGTCGATAGGAGTAGCTTCTTATTGACGTTTTTTGGCTTTAACAATTCCGCCACTTGTTATTTTCTCCTACGCAAACACGTCACAATTTATGAAACAAACACGTAAAAATGTAATTTACGATAGCTAAGTATCCTGCTCGCGCTAAATTTTATCTCCCATACAAAAATGTCTACAAAGATAAAATTTAGCGAGACAGTTTAGCAAAGTAGTATCCTGTTCGCACGCTAAATTCTTAACTTTATGTAGATGGGCCGATGAAAAGTCTAAAGATGTTATAGGAAAACGCAAAAAATATTTGCGAGAGAAACAAAAGGAAACGCAAATCCAAAGCAGAGTTATTGTTTTGCGAGATATCGAGATATTTATTTATATCAGAATTGAGAATCATTTGGCCTCGAATGTTTTTCGGGTAATAATAATTGTTTCACGAGATTTTGGAAAGTTTTGTCTTCTACTTGCTGCTATAGAAATTGTTTCAAATGATGCAGCAATGATAACATCTTCTTAAATTTGTGTTGTATGCATTATTTTCAATATTGCGATGCTTTTGATGTTTGAATTTAAAATAACGTGTATAACTTGAATCGCGTTTACCGACATTCTGTCATGAACTTATGGCTTTTGTCCCATCTATATCATATTTAAGAATTTAGCTACCATTTATCTTTGCTGTGGAGAAACGGATTGGAGACTAGGGACGCTAAAATTTAGCGCGAGCAGGATACTTAGCTTAAGGAAACTAGTTGTAAAAGAAAATTATGCAGCATTTTTGAAATTTTTAAGCCGCCACTTTTTTTCTATACTTATCCTGGCTGCTCAAGAATATCAAAATTTTCTGCCGAAAATTGCTTTCTAAACTGTCATCTCGTAGCTTCGTACTAACTACAAATCTGTCCATCTTGCTTAGGTAGCGATGCAAAGCGCAGAGATTCTAAGTTGGCTGCTTGATTTGTACACATGCTAACACCTTCGTTCTAATGTATTAGTAGCATTTTTTTTTTTTGCAAAATAGTATCCAAGTTGTGAGCAACAACATTTGACACCATTTGATCTACAGCGTGCAGCAGCGTTCCTATATGGCTCCTTTTTGAGCTCCAAGACCCTTGGTCCCCACTTTCTTAAAAATGAGCAAAGTTTCTCCTTTCTCAGTTTAAGTACCTACGTGTTTTATTGAATGAAAAATAATGGACATTTTTTTTTGTTATGCTGCTGTTTTTCTTCTTTCTTTTTTTTTTTGCTATATTTGTATTTTACGTGAAGGCCCCTTTTTTGGCTCCGGGCACCTTTTTGAAATTTTTAAGCAGCAACGCAGCCATGCAGGAAGTAAAGTGAACTCTATTTGGATTCGGCATCAATAAGGAAAAAAAAAAAGCCTTCTAATCCAATTAACATGGCTGCACGTAAGTTTCTTGATACGGTCATACGAGTATGTGTTCATTGCCGTCATCTTCACATTGCCAACGATTTTGGTCAATATAATAGCAATGCCAATGGCTCAGAAACTTGAAATTCGTTCCAGCCAATATTAGGCTTGTTGTTCATTATCAGTAAATCATCCACCCACCTTACACCAAACAGTCACTTAATTTCGTGCACTATCGTAAGCATGTGCGAAGTTATTTGGGAGTTGCGGAAATCTATCATTTATAGGCAGTGTCCTTCTCCAGGGTTATAAACCCGGAATACAATACCTGATCAAATGATGTATTGCAACCATCGATAAAACGTAAAAATAATTAACACTTTTTAATTGTAACTAACATCATTAGTTTAAATAGACTTTAGTGACCATTTGTGCCTTTTGTAGCCAATAGGTCACTGACCCACTTGTATATACATACATCCAATCATTTATTAACATACTATTCTCTATTGAAATCCTTGATAGTTGAAAAAACTAATTGACACTATCGATTATTTAAATTGCTGCAAAATATAAATTAAATAACTATCCCAAGCGAGAGGCAAAAAAAAAAGAAAACAAAAACTACAACTCTACGACGCATATTTAAATGATTGAAATAATGATCTCAGTCTGACACGAAGCACGTAAAATGATCTTGTTAATAGATTTTTTTTGCAAAATTTAATTATCCATGAGCGTGCGATTGATATAATAATAGGAGCTCATCTTTCAGCTAAACAAACATATTGCCGTGTCTATAAACATGACGATTGTTAATATTTTTTTTGTTGTTTTAATTACCGCTATGAATTATCTCGGGCTGTTTAATAACTATTCCGAATAATATGACATACATTGAAACTATAGTTGTACCTAATCGGTTTAAGAGTCCTCTCTCATCACACAGTGTTCGTTGGAAGTAATTAACTCAGCAAAATAAATCTATTTCGTAGATAGTGAGATATTCATGATCACTACAAGTTAGAGAACTTTAACTTGCATTGGCGAATAGAGGAAACACGATCTAAAAGATCCATTTGAAGTTGATGAGAGCTGGGTCTATTCTCTAAAGGGGGTTATGCCTAGAATTTGGTTTCCCAACCATGATTTGTGAGCTGGTTTTAGAGCCACAGCTTCTAAGGGAATTTAAGCATGCAAAGAGTTTGTATACAAGTAATAATAATAATAGTTGGCGCAACAAGTCTGTAGGGACCCTGGGTCTAGCTTCTCGAAACCATTCGTTTTGTGTGAGTTTTTAATTTTGAAACGAATGGAAGGGATCTACAATTTTATGCCGTTTCCAAGCGGCCGATTGAGAAGCTCTTTCAAGAAAGTTATACTCTCGGATGTTTGTCAGACGTTCGCGAGAGGTGGCGCTGTGAAAAAACCCTGAGTTGGAACTTGTGTTTTTGCGGGATTCGAACCTGGGACCCCTCGCTTAGAAGTCCAACATACTAACCACAAAGCCACTGCGCCTACTTTCCGAGTTTGTATACGCAAAGTATAAGAAAACAAAACGTCGTAAACGAATTTTATTCTATTTCCAAAAACACCCGAAAACTTCATCGCAAACAGAAGTTTTCCCATATAGGTACATATTTCAGCTTTCGAAAACCACCACGAAAACGACTTCAAATCGTTGGGTTGTTGAACCAGACACACCTTTTGCAATATTCAGCAAAATTGAGCGGAACAGCTGACCGAATAAATGTCGCACTCACAACTTAAAATCACTTTCAACACCTAATTGATGGGATAAATCGTCTAAATTAATTTTATTTGTTAATTAGTGCGATCAAAACTTGTAATCAAAAAAGTTTACACGTTAGTTTCACGACTAGTGTCGCACAACTGATTGAAACGTAAAACGAAAACTAGTTGGTGTTCGGTGTAAATGCATCGACGAGTTTTCGACGAAAATACGGTTTCCGGTGCGATGTGAATAGGGTATTACTCGTTTAGATTAGCAATTATTATTATTTTTTTAATTAAACAACTTAAATCCGATTTCTTCACATTGGATTAACGCTATTCGTATTGCGTTGTCAGCTTAATGTCCGATTGAAGATTTAAATCGATGTTGTTGCAATTAAAAACAAAATTGCTTAAGCTAAGATTAGACTGTATGCCAATTATGCATATGAATGCCAAAAGGCAAATGACCAGATAAGCTGTCAAATGAACAAAATGTTATCAAAACTGTGTATTAGACTATATGACCATTGGCGTATTGGTTTCGACTTCATTAATTCTTTAATCCACAAAAAAAGAGAAAGAAAATGAAAACAAAACCCAATTCTACGAATTCATCAAACGCCGATGACAACAAAATAATTCTTGTTCCATCAATAAAGTCAGCAATGCCATAACGAAATTTCAATAAAGTGCATATGAGGATATAGGGCTTTATGGTGGCATCCGTGCTTATTTTGACAGGAGAACTGTCAGAAATTGGCATTTTATTTAGTTCCAATTGTAATGGCGGCTCAGCATGGAGAACTTTGCGGTAATCTGTCAGTCTGTAATGTTAAGTTGATACAAAGTTCATCTCTCTCTTTGTACAATCTGTTTACAAATGGGTATATCTTTAACGATAGTATTGGAGCAGAAGCAGTCCTGTCAGCCTAAAATATAGATTTTAAATTTAAGTGATATCCAGATCTGACACGACTTTGACTGATTGAAGATGTATGCGCAAGTGACCAAAAAAATTGGGCTGTCAAATTTTCTTTTCCATTCTTCCTTGACTACCACATTCTTATATAGTGAATAGCAGGATTGGTTGTAATTTTGCTTAAACATTTTGTTTTGTGCGATTCTAGCAGAAACAATTGTCACGCAAGTTTTCTAATTTACGTTCATCACTGAAAAACGTATACACCAATTGACAAGGGACCAATGTCATTCATTTCCGTGTTTTGATCGCATTTCTAAGAAAAATTACTTTCCCCTGTCAGAGTACTTGCAAGTTGAATATCCTTTCACACCAAACGCTTCACAAAACATCAAATACTAAACAGTGGAGACTAAAGGGCCCACATACAATTTGCTGTCATTTCCATCGATCCGAACAAGCCGACATTTTAAATCACCCCAAGTAATTCAATTAAATCTACGGACTATTCTTTAAATTGGGCACCCTTGCTATGTATGTAATGTATGTTGCTTACGATTTTACATCAATAGCGACAAATGGCATAATTTATTGCATAGCTTACAACATTTTTGCATCGAAGGTTAAGTGCATTATTGACACATCTCAATTCTTACTTCACCCAACTGAGTTAAGTAACACGATTACCTACATCTTTCGATGGACAATCGACATGACGTTTCTTTGTATACCAGATACCTGTTCCACTCACTGGCCATTTAGTTCCTTTGTCCCTCGTATCGCTGCAAGTGCATCAATTATCCGATTGTCTACCTCTCATTCTCGCAATTACAATAAGTATCAAATTTGCGATCAAACAGTAAATGAAAAAATTCCCCGTCAAGCATCTACTTTTAAAATTTTACTTTGAATCTGTAGCGCGTCGGTTAAACTATGCAAAAATGTTTTGTTGACTGCCTCGGCAAATTGGCTTAGACGCGGCATTCATTACATCAATGCAGAAGAGAGTTTTTTTTTTTTTTGCATTTCCGGAAGAGACAAAAGTGCAACAGCGCTTGCGTAATTCCACACAAAAAAATTATAGTAAAAAAATCAAAATCAAGTTAGTAGTGGCTCTGGTGTGGCAAACCAGTTAAAACGTAAAACGCTGTCATTACCAGACCAGTCGAAAGTAGATAGACCGCACTCACTGAGCACTGACTTTATTTAGTCGTTCGTTGGGGAAAAGTTTTTTTTTTTACCGGTATCTGGTCGTGACCAGAAATTTACCACAAAACCAAAACAAAAAATAAACAATTTTCTTGCAAACAATAATAAATCAGCGAAATGGGACGAATTGTAATCTGTTGCACTCTAGCTTCCATGATACTTATTGGGATTATTGTTTTTGTAATATCACTACACTATTATCATGAGAGAAAGTATGCTTCGGAACATGAAGCTGTCACAGTGGGCGAAGTTGTAACATCAATTGAACATTCCGAATCGGAAGAGGTATGCAATCATGAGTTGAAAAGATTATATAATATTCATTTAGAGTTCATTCAATCAGTCGGCAATTTTCATACATGAAACTCGTATCCGCTGTTTATGCAGTGTCGGCTTAGACAATTGGAGTGCAAATTGAGTTATCTTCGACGGGTTGTTTGTGATTATTCATTATTTCGGTTTAGGACGGTTGGAAACAAAGAATTTGTGTATTTAAAACAGATTCAAAGCTCAGTTTACAGTTTGCTTTCATGTTTCAACGCTGACAGGCTTAAGTAAAGATATAGGTAGAATTCCGGGTTAAAATCAGGTAGCAATATTTGGATTGCGCCATGCACTGAGTTCTCTATAATATTGTTTCCTAAATAAATATTAAGCGAAATAGGTGTGTGTAAGGAGCCTAGGCGTAGCCTCTCACAACCTTTCGATTTATTTGAAATTTTTATTCATTTTTGCCACGAATGGACCGGATCCACAATTTTAAGCCGAGTCAAAACGGTTAATTAAAAAGCTCTTTCGTGGCAGTTATACTCTCGGATGTTTGTCAGACGTTCGTGTGAGGTGGCGCACTGGATAAAAACCTTAAGTTGTAATTTTTTGTTGTTCCGGGGACCTCGATTCGAACTTATAATATGTAGTCCAAATATCTGTAACAAATTTGGTCATTGTTCTTTTTTATATGTTTTTTTTTTCAGTAATGCACAGGGTGGCCCAGACACATAGCATGGACTTCAAATTATTAAAACCGAAGTTTGCAACTGATAAATGGGTAAAAAGCACGACAGCTAATGGAAGTCGCCCATATACGTGTAAAGTGAGGTTAACGTCAAACTGATGCTTCCGTTCTGTCCGAAATAAATTTCCAAAAAACAATACACCCACTGTTGGTGTATTTAGCTTTGACAGCTCGGGACAGCACATTCAAGCGACCATTCAACTAGCAATTCTGGCGAGAAGAAAAATTTCCCTTTTCGATTGCAAGTCGGAATCCGCTCAAGCACAACTTCATTTCTTTTCCAACAGGCAACATCCATAGATTATTTTTTGACATTTCCCCAATCCATGAGTAAAGTCGAAAACCTGCAGTTTTCTTGTTCCATTTCTTTTTTTTTTTCGCATTTTGTATTCCAGTGATGTGTTTTTACAAGTTCTGTTCAAATATGAACGAGCTATGCTTTCAATGAACTAAGTTGATATTACATCTGAACCAAAAAAAAAAAAAATACGTCACGCAATGCTCTTTCACGGATGTCATAAATCGACCCCAGGTAAAATATTTACACTGCTTCGAAAAAAGCATAATAAAAATATCAGAATCAGTATTGTAACCAAGGGTACACCCGGTGTATTTCTCTAAAGAAGTATATACATACAAGCAGCATATTGTACCTAGTTTATAAATCAAACAGAAGCAAAATCACTGGCTCATTGAAGTAAAAAAAGCAATTAACAATACCTGAGCAGGCCTTGAAAAGATTCCGTCCGGTCAACATTGTCCAGATAACACTACAAGAAAATAATTACGAATTTTAACACCGACCACTGAATAGCCAGCTATAGTGAGGCTAACACGCGAATGTTGTGTAAATTGTATAATTTTGAAAATGTAAACAATCGCCAAATAAACACCGCCAAGAGCTACAGTTATTGTTCGCAAGTACTCGTAGTAGTACAGTTGCACAAGAATTGGGCAAAATTAAGTTTTCTGAACCGGTAGCGTCATTGACCCTCAATATTCGAAATGAAGGTCAAGTTGTTTACTAAATAAAATGAAAAAAAAAAAAAAAACGCGGTAACGTCTTAGCGGAACCTGCCCACAAACAGGGCTATATGTCAGTGTCAATCAGTGCGCTTGAGTTGATTGATACGTAAGTGACATTTTTGATGAAAAAGTAGGTACAACTTGACAATGGAATTTGCTGTTGGGGCAAAAATCACTTTGAGATAATTTTTGAAAATGCCTTAATAGAAATTGAAAAATAAAAGTTAATAACAAAACAAATATTTATTTAAGCGGAAGGAGTAGATAAACTAAAACTCTCATAGAACAGATGCGAATTTTCAAATTAGGTCAAGTCCACTTGATGCTAACGAAGGCCGCAGACTCCGCGTCCTTTCAGCTTGTTTATTTATTTTATTTTTTTTACCTTAATTAGTATTTACAACAGTTAAACAATCATCGTATTCGCATGTCATCACGTCTAAACACTTTTATTTTATTGCAGGAAACAACAGCATGGAAAACATTAACATCACACCCCAATTCCATTGTCCAAACCTTCCCAGCACGTGCCATGCAAGTTGTACAAGAAGTTGTCCGGTCACTACGTGTAAGTAGACACAATATGCAAAAATAAAACAAAAATACGAGCACATAAAAAAGCAATGATTTGTTTTAAAAGTATTTTTGTTCTCGCTGTTTTTATGATTGTTGAATACCTCGTTAAGCGGCATTAAATTAATATTTTCTCTTTTAATTGCGTGTGAAAAGTACTTCCAATATAGCATAGATGCATTTATTACCAATCAGGGTCACTTATATCTCCACAAATATACGAGTATGTAGGTACTCGTAACATTTCGTTTTTCCTCACAAAAGGTTTCAGTTTTCGATTCTGAAATAGATTACGCAATTTGAAGCGGCGGTAGTCAATAAAATGATGTGCGTATGTAGGTAGGTACTCATTCACTAAGCACCAGCTGCTGAAAGTGTGTGCTCTTTCGGTTAGCACCCACTATCACGCAGTTACTTTGCAAGGCAAATCAGTAGCGATTTCGTTAATTCGGTCTTTATCGTTGGCCATCGTTTTTACGAAATTAAAGCAGCTCCAAGGTTAGCGCACTTACATATGATGCAAAATAATTAAAAATAGCTAGGTTCATTGGACCGTAAGACTAGCCTCTCACATTCAGTATACCTTTTACTCAAGCTTCATCTTTGAATCGAAAGGTTCTACAGTTTCGGAGAGCCTCAAAATAAAAAGCTTTTAAAATGCCGTTGCTTTAATCTGGATTTAGGTAAATCATCTAATAAATTACGTGATTTACCATACATTTTTGTGATTAATAATTACATAATTTATACGTGTTTAAATTTTAATTAATGTCGTTTTCGATTTGACAAAAAATCAATTTTTTTTTGATCGAGATTGCTTTTCATGTTCGATTTGCCACACCAAAATCAATCTTTTTTTTTTGATCTCAGATCACTTTTGAGAAATCTCAATTTTTCCTCAGATTTTACACATACTTACACTAACACCAATGTTTATGACACACAGTGTCGGTTACGAATTGTTTATCGTTGGAAGGATTTGCTTTTTTAACTGAATTATTTTTATAACGCGTATGGGATCGAGTTTTTATATTAAATGATTTCGAAATGCAGTACTATAAATGTGTGAAAATCAATTGAAATGGATTTCGAGTGCAAGTGCAAAAATGTTTTATTTTTTTTGCCGCCAACTCAATACACACAAATACCAATACAATTCAGATTTCATGTTCGATTTTGCAGCAGAAATCTGAAATCTCAGATCAAAATCTGAAAAGCCAAATCGAAAACGACGTAAGTATCTGCCAACGCAAATCCACACAAAATAAAATCGAACATACCTGTTATTGTGTCAATCCAATTCAATTCAATTCAATTTTATTTAACAAACAAAAAAAAATCAAAACAATGTCAAAAAATTATTTTAAATCCAATATTCTTCGTGTTTCGGTGAGTTTTGGTATTTTTATTAAGTACATGCAATCATAAATTGTTTTATTTGCGGCAGGTATGGGAACAAAACAAAAACAATCCAAAAAAAACTACCTGGTCCGAAGGGGATGAACTCTTTCTACTGGATGTCAAATTAAATCACGAAAGGCGTCTCCACCGAACTTTACGTGCTTTATACCATGTTCCCACCAACGTGATTTAGCTCATATGATTTATAAATCACGAAAGGCGTCTCCACCGAATTTTACGTGATTTAGTTTGACATCCAGCAGAAAGAATTTTTCCACTTCGGAGAGGGTAGTTTTTTTTTGTTGTTGTTTTTCTTTTGTTATCACACATCTGCCAAAAATAAAACAATTTATGATTGTTGTACTTAATAAAAATACCAAAATACACCGAAACACGAGGAAAATTGAATTTGGGATAATATTTTTGACATTTGTGTTGTTTTTTTTTTTGTTTGTTGAATAACATTGAATTGAATTGAAAGCGCTGCAGGTATGTTCGATTTTATTTTGTGTGGATTTGCGATGAAAGATACGTAATTAAAAATTAAACACGTCTAAATCACGTAATTAGTAATCACGAAAATGTATGGTAAATCACGTAATTTATGAGATGATTTAGCTAAATCAAGTGGATTTAGCTAAATCACGTTGGTGGGAACATGGTATTACATGACCTAAATCACGTTGGTGGGAACATGGTATCAGTAACCCATCTGTTACACTTGCGAAACTATATTTTTGAACATCCCCAACCCTAGACTTCTGCAAATCAGACATAACTCATCTAATGGAAGTCCGCATAAATGCTTGCAAACATTCGCCTAATATATACGTTCATCCTTGTATAGGATGCCAACAAAATTTAGTTTCGACGAACTCTTTGATCAGACCTAGGAGCTAGGAGCAATATCCTAAACATAAGCGTAGTATGCAGATGATCCGAAACGAAATTTTCCGGTGGTCTCCAAAAGGACAACGAAACGTCTGCAAAAAGGCAGCGGAAAATAATTTGTGGAGGTTTTCATCAGCTGCTACACAAGTAGCAGTGTTACCATCACTGTCAATTTATCTACGATTTGGATACTCGAACTTTTCGCTGGCTCCTTAAAATTTTCATTTGGTAATTGTCCTATTTTAGAATATTTACTTTAAAGTTTCGTGATTTTTTGGCTAGTTAGGTATTTTTTAAAAAAAATACATAGGTACTTCAATAACAAATGTATTCTTTTCGTATGACGAAACCGTAAACATTTTTTTTTTTGCTTTTTTTGACCACTTAAACTTGATGGCTGAACTCATTCTTGGTCTTCAAATGTTGCTTATGAATTATAAAGTTATTTTATCAAAAAAATATTGGCAAATTACATATAAATTAGCTAGAAAAAGATTTTAGATTTTCAGTATGAACAATTTTTTCCGATCAACTTCTTAGTTAATTCCACAAAAAACATAAACAAATCATTCCAATGAAATATTTAATTTCTTAACTGTTCCATCTGTCTGAATTTGTGCTATGACCGCCTATTTTTCATTAATCGTCGTCCTTAAACAATTCAATAAGTCTGAGTTTAGGTATTTTTGGCGCCAAAATTTTCCAACTTGTTCCATACCTCTTATAAAATCTGGCAACACTGTAGTACAAATGTCAAATTTTCGCAAGCAAATAATGTCCCGGACAATAAACGTGTGCGAAAAGAGAGTGGTGAATTGTACCAAGCAATCTACTACAACTAACCACTTTTCCGCCATCATTTCGCAGCATCTGCGTACCAGCTGCGTACTGCAAAACGAAAAGGAGAGCGAAATTTTTCGTTCATGATTTCGTTGTGTCACTTTTGTATGGGATTTTCCGTTTCGGGTCATCTGCGTACTGAGCTATAGCATTGAAATTGTATTGGGCGAGTTCAGCTCCAGAAATTATACAGAAAACTTTCTTTATTTTTGCTCTAGGTTTTTCTGTTTGATTGACAAGAAGAAAATCATTCCTTTTCCAATCTCAGAGCACTTTTGAGAATCTCGATATTTTCTCAGATTTGCTTCAGATTAACCAATTAAAGTGCGTTTGAGTTTGACAATAACTG
The DNA here is from genome assembly GCA_949126925.1 of Cheilosia vernalis. NCBI lineage: Eukaryota > Metazoa > Arthropoda > Insecta > Diptera > Syrphidae > Cheilosia > Cheilosia vernalis. The sequence goes on along the minus strand of OX421358.1, from coordinate 95,257,036 downwards.
TTACAGCTTGTTTACGCTTTCGTGAAGTTTTTTTTACTGCAAAGAAAGACATTGGGTCGTATGAATAAAAACTAGCATTTGCTTTGAGCAAAAGGTTGTAGCAAAGTAAAAGCCCTTAGCAAATGCTTTGAATCGGTATGAATAAAAATATACTTTGCTAAAGTAAAGTCGAAAATTCGAACATAGCATTTACTTCGCTGTACGTGTACTTGCCTTGCAGTTCCTGTCAAACCTGACCAGTAAATTTGAATTTTTGAATTTTTTTTAAGATTCTAACGACTTTTGTGGAAATTGAAATTAAAAAAAATAAATACAGAAATATAAATGCAATTTTTATCTTCAATTTCACCTGAAAATATGATTTTTGTTTGCCGAATAGCTTGTTGATGCTTCCGTTCTACTTCAGGTGCCGGGAATCGTTGGAAATATTTATTTGTTAACAAACTAGGCAAATAGTTAAAAAAGGACTATGAATTGCCGAGAGGTTTGAACTGTCGACCTAGATCTCCGCTATATACCTACCTTACAAATGATTCTGTCTAAATATTTTCATCTGAAAGAAATATTAGCTTCGCTTGAGACGAAAAAACTGCTGCTTTTTCCGTACAAACAGAATTAAACTTAACTATTAACAATATTTAGATTGTTTTATGTTAAAAAATGTGCGTACAAAATATTTAGCAAAAGGTCTGAGTCAACAAAATAGCAGACTCAGAATTTGCATAGCATTTGCTTTGACTGATAAGTTTTATTCATAGCGATCTGAGTAAAAGGTCAGTGCCGCCGCCTTTCGAACATGTCAAAAGTTGGAACTAACTCAAATTGGTTTTTATTCATACGAAACGTAGCAAATGCTTCGATTTTGACATTTCTCTTGAGTAAAAGCAATTGCTACGTTTTATTCATACGACCCATTGCATCGGGTGAATCTATTTTTGTAAATTTTGTATGTATAAATAATATTTCGTAATCAAGGACCATATTTTTAGGCCCATTTTATTCACTCGAAGTTGAACACAACTTGGGAAGTTTCCCATATAAAAATCCCCAAGTTGTGTTCAACTTCGAGTGAATAAAATGGGCCTTAATGTTTTAATATAAAATTTAACCAGTGAATGGAGAAGTATCAAAGGCTACACATATTCCAATCGCACGAATATCAACAAAAAAGAAGTGCAGGTGACGTTCTTATATTCGATTATAGGTACACACCAAATCTGAGAGCGAATGTTTAACCTCAGATTCAAGTTTTCCGTTTAAAATCTATACGAGTTTTTAATATGCAGTGGCAATATCTCGTTATTGTCATTGATCTATGTGAACTTGTGAATATGTCCAGCAAACATTCACAATAAATAGAAAAAAATAGATAGGTTAGGTACGTTAGTGTACAAAAGATAAAAATTCATTCTTTCATTTGACAACTTCAAGCTTTCAGTGTGAATGCACTCTTATGTGGTATTCGATTGGGCGCTCTCAGAGCACTTTGTTTACTCTCAGAGCAATTTTTATGTTCGTTTGGTACAGGAAAAAGCAATCTTTTTCAGATTTCAGAGCACTTTTGCGAATCTGTTTATTTTCTCAGATTTACCAATAGAAGTGCGTTTGAGTTTGACAACTGATGGAGTTTGTTTACATTTTTAGTGAATTTTTTCTCCAGCAAAGAAAGGCATATTGCATCGGGTGAATCTATTTTTGTAAATTATTTATGTATAAATATTTAGAAATCAATCGGGACAGATATTTCTAATGTTTTAATACAAAATTTAACCAGTGAATGGAAATCGCTTAGAAAAGTGTCGAAGACTACACATATTCAAATCGCACAAATATCAACACAAAAAAGAGCAAGTGACTTTTTTATGTTCGATTAGCCACACGAAATCTGGAATATGAGGGCAAATTTGAAGAAGCCCAAACGAATACGACATTAAACTTAAACCGATTACCGAGCTGTCAATGTCAAAATATTCAGTAAAATCAACATTTTCATCACGGTGAAGTACATGAAGGAACAACGTTTACAAATAATAAAAATTTACTACCGAAATTCCGAGTTGGTTGTGGCAACTTTAAGAGCGTTAACGCCAATTTTTAACTTACAGCGATCAAGAGCATTTTTGGTTAAACGGCTTCGTCAATAATCAAGATGGTAGTATTTCAAAATCACTGTTTGGTGCGGTTTTCACGCCGGTCATTGGACCGTTTTATTCGTGATTTAACGCCTCTAAACTTTTTTTTTTACTTCAAATGATTGGTCTATGCCAAAAAGCCGACAAAGTTAGAGGATCTCAGAGCCAATATTAAAAGTATAGTTCGAAATGTGCGGGGCCGAGTCATCGAAAATTGGGCTCAACGTATCCACAGCTACATACGTTAGCATGGTGGACGGACATATGAACGAAGTCGTTTGATAGTAATTCAAGCCAATACATTTTTTTATATGTCTCAAATAGTTTGCATTTTATTTAAAAAATAAGTTGTCAAGTCTTTAATAAAATACCATTGATATGGAACTTGCTAAGAATTACTTAACTTGTTGTAAGTTGTAGTCCTCTGGAAGTATTTTTTCCATGGAGGAGCTCTGAATTCTGATTATCCGGTAGAGCCCACCTCGTATTGCGTCTACATTGTAGCATTAATTAAATGAATGTATCGTCACTATAGCTGTTTTTAATTGTTAAAAGTATGGCACAATATATAGGAAAACCTAGTAGCGTTAAACAGGCTTTTATATTTTAGCACATAGCAACCAAGTCCCAGCACATTAAATATTAAACACCACTTAATACAAGTTATTTGAGCAACACTCTTTTTTATAAGCCATTCATTTACTCATATCTCGTCTAGCACACAAGCTCGCTAATTCTACTTTTTGACGCAAACGATCTAAGTCTAAGGTCTAAATCTATGTCAATGACTTTGCACCCAAGTAGAACAACGACTTTACTAGTTGCAATTGCAACACGAATTAGACTTATAGGTACTATCCTAGCTGTCTAAAAACTGGTCATGCTGCAAAAATACCATCGATAAAAAACATGCAATGAATGTGACAACACTTTGGCGTTGGTCATTGACTGCAAACTTGTGCTTTGAGTAAATTGCTGCCAAAATCAGCTTTTTCGAGATCACGATCGCGGTACAAACTCCTAACTTGAAAGTTATTTCACATGGTTAGGTACATGCGAAGAGTACGATTCGGTTTTGCCTATATAATGAATCGAGTAGTTACATAGTTCTTAGCCAAAACGATGATGGGGCCGGAATGAACGAAACGGTGTCACGGCTAAGAAGAGTATGTCGAAATGCCTGCTTATCGTGAGTAGTGTATTGGCACCTGCCACCTGGATGCAAAATTCTTAAGCATGAAAAATAACAATATGTCATTTCGCTCGTTAAATTTTGTTTTTTTGTTTTATGGTAGTAAACGCCGCTAGGTTAGGCATCCGCTGTGCAACAAGTGGCCTTTAAAATTAGCAGTTCTTTACACTTTGTGTTGAAATGTCTTATTGCACATAAAGATGCCATCATAAGTGTTTAAAGGTTCATATTTAAGTAATTGTTAAGGTGAGTGTTTGGGTTTTTTTTAGTAGGTACCGAGTATGTATGAGGACGTTTTGCTAATTGAATTTTCAGAAATTATTAAAATTATTTTTATGTCGTTTTCCATTGGGATTTTCAGATTTTGCTCTCAAATTTCAGATTTTTCGTGTTCCTTTACTTTTGTAGTAAAAATGGAAAAAAAACTGTCAAAGTGGAAGTGGTGGGAATAAATTATCTTACAGAGAGAGAATTAGGGAATGTTTTTGTAGTAATGTATGAAAAGTGACAGATACATAATTCATATATAAAAAAAATGTGGTACGAAAAGTCCTTAAAATGTGTGATAAGCTCGAGGACTTTTGCTAATTTACTAAGAAAATTAGTTAGGTACATCATCTAATATCGTTTTCCATTGGGACCACCAGAAATCTTTTTCAGATCTCAGATTTTACGTGGCGACGTGGAACATGCAACAAAATTGATCTGCTTTTGTAAATGAATTAGTGCGTTATTTGACAACAATATCAGCTGTTCAAATTGCATTTGTTTTTGCGAAAATCACAAATGGATATCGACTTGAAAAATGTTTCCCCTATTGCACATACAAATGAAGTATTTTTGGTGACTTTAGATGACGAGGAAAACTGTATAATAGTTCCTCCTAAATTATATTATATCCATGGATCATTTGGTTTTCACGAAACTTCGCCTATTTGTCTTGAAAGGAAACTTCTTTAAATGACGTAAAACAGCTGTGCGAAATATGTTGGTATTGTGACAGTAGGTCTGTTCCTTTAATTTTAAATCTTACGAATTTTTACTCAATGCCGTTCCTTAACTCGAAAAATTCGTAAAAGAGAGCATCGTCGAGAGAGCGAGATATTACCCCTCCACTGAGAATCTTACGAATTTTTACTCAACAAATTTCTTGGTGTAAGAAATTTGAAGGGCTGTCAGTCACCCAAAAATTAACAGCTGATTTGAAATTTCTTGTCATATTTGACATTCGTTCGAATTTGTTTTGATTTCTTGCGTTCTATTAAAATGGTATCAACAGGTGGCAAAATAAATATTGAATGTTCTCCCCGAATATTCCATCGTATTGAAAATATTCTTTACCACTGCAATTTATGGAATTATTTATCTGTCATTTTTCATAGTTTATTACAAAAGCGTTCCCTAACTCTTTCGAAAGTGTCTCTCTCTCTGAGAGAATTTATCCCCACCACTGCCATTTTAATTGTCTTTTCCATTCTTACTACAAAAGTAAGGGAACAGACCTAGTGTGTGTAGATCTGAAAAAATATCGAGATCTGCAAAAAGTGCTCCGAATCCAAAAAAAAAAAATGATTTTTTGTCCCAAAATATAAATTTTTGCTCCCAATGGAAAACGACATAAGTAGCGATGAAAGTGATCTAAATTAATCGATCTTCTTCTTTGATGAATCCGAGTATGTGGAAGAGTTTGATTGATTGAAATACAAGCATTCGAGAAGAGGAGCGAAGAGAAAAAAGCGATACCTAGGTACCTACTGCATTAAGAATTACACTGTGGAGATAACTCCTTGCTACAGCGAGGAACAATTTCGTTTGCCACTTTCGAAAAGAATCTTGAGGAGAACATTTAATTTTACATCGATTGGGCGCTCTCAGAGCACTTTTTTTGCTCTCAGAGCATTTTTTATGTTCGTTTGGTACAGGAAAAAGCAATCTTTTTCAGATTTCAGAGCACTTTTGCGAATCTAGATATTTTCTCAGATTTACCAATACAATGCGTTTGGGTTTGACAACTGATGGAGTTTGTTTACATTTTTAGTGAATTTTTTCTCCAGCAAAGAAAGGCATTGCATCGGGTGAATCTATTTTTGTGATTTATCTTCTAATATATAAAATTCTCGTGTCACGGGTTTATGTATAAATATTTAGAAATCAATCGGGACGGATATTTCTAATGTTTTAATACAAAATTTAGCTGGTGAATGGAAATCGTTTTGAAAAGTGTCCAAGGCTACACATATTCAAATCGCACAAATATCAACACAAAAAAGAGCAAGTGACGTTTTTATGTTCGATTAAGCACTCGAAATCTGAAATCTGAGTACAAATCTGAAGAAGCCCAAACGAATACCACATTTTGCCGACTGTTGACACCAGAGACAATAGTTGATAAAAATCAAAACAAAATGCACGTATTAATGTCATAGGACAACAAATTTTAAGTCAGCTGTTAATTGTAAGGTGTCTGACAGCCTTTCGGTGTAATATCGGTGGTCTCCATCCTCCACCTTTGTGGTTATCTGACGCTGTCTAGCCATCCCGATTTCCTCAGAAACCTGCAAAGATCAGACAGTGAGACATCAGCAAGTTCATGTACGTCATGGAAGTAATAACTTCCAAGTGTTCTGTTCCTCAAGTGACAGAGAGACGGCAGACGGGCAGTAACAAAAGAAGTGAGGTGTGTCCTCGTGGACCTCCTCGTCTTCGCAGCCTCTACATATGTCTTCATCTTTGAGATTTAATTTCATTAAGTGGTTTCTAAGGTAGTTATGGCCAGTCAGAGCTCCCACTAACTTAGTTAGCGATGACCTATCAAACTGTAGAAGTATATTGGTCCGACCTCTATTGTATTCTGGCCAAAGCTTCCTTGATATTTCACAGCTAGTGAGTTCTTTCCACTTGTTGTTGGTTTTCATTCGAATTTTGTTCTCCACTCTCTCTCTCTGAGATTGCAAAGTGGCGGCTTGATCGATTCAAGTGCTATATCAAGATCCATTTCGGATTCCTGTCTCGCCAGTTCATCCGCCCTCTCATTGCCGTTTTTGTCAATGTGTCCAGGGACCCAGCAGAGATTGGTGGTCTGCTGCGAGCAAAGAACTTCGAGCTCCTAGCGGCAGCGGTGGACTAATTTGGATTTTATTTCATTGGCAGAAACTGCTTTTATTGCCGCCTGACTGTCAATGAAGATGGTAATACCGCTACCTGGTATTGCCAATATTGACGCCCTACGGGCCGCTTCTGCGATTGTCAGAACCTCCGCTTGGAAGACACTACTGCTATCAGGAAGTATGATGGAGCAATGTATATTTAGTTCCTCAGAGAATATGCCGGCACCAGTTCCACATTCCATCTTTGACCCATCTGTGTAGATGGATATTGATTTCCTTTTTGTGGGTTCATTTGTGTTCCATTCTTCCCTACTCGGAAAGGAGCAGATGAATGGCCTGTCAAAGTCTAGTCGGGGAGGCAAATAGTCAGATGTGACGACGCTCCCTACGTATTTACCTAATATCTGTGCATGCCCAAAATTGCACGGGTTCCAAGTGTTAGTTTGGTTAATGTAAGTTAACGTAGGTCTGAATCTAGCTCATAAATCGAGATTCGTAAAATTGCTTTGACTCTGAAAAAATGTGTTTTTTTTTTGCGATCAATGAAACATGAAATCTGACAGCCAACTGATTTCGAGAGCACAAAAAACTGCTCTGAATCTGTCCTAACGAAAAACGACATTTTTCGAGCGAATGTGGTCTTGAAACGTGACCAACATTTTTGAATAAGAAGAACAGCTTATTTTGTAAAACCTTTGAGCCGTCAGTTTTGCAGTTTTTCAAATGCTTATATAGGTATATGTACAATTTATCTTTTTCATTCACAGAAAGAATCTCAAATAGTTGTTGAGACGACGCAGGGCAAACTGCGTGGAAGATTCCAACGTTATCGCTCTGGCGACCGAGGTGGTTATTTCAGCTTTAAAGGCATTCGTTACGGACAGCCACCAGTTGGCAATCGACGGTATGAGCTCTAAAACACCTGTTCAATACAGCTATTGAGAAAGTATCTTTCTTTTTACAGTTTTCGTTCGGCAGTTCCTGAAAGATCATGGTACGGTGTACGGGATGCTCTGCGCGAAGGAAATAGCTGCCCACACAAGAACATGATATTGGACACATACAAGGGCAACGAAGACTGTTTGTTTTTAAACGTGTTCACAACCAAGCTGCCGCGAGACGATGGGTAAGAAATTCTCTAATTTGCTTGCACTTTACTAGAGAAATTCATAATTCGTTTCTAGTAATCCAAAGCTGCCGGTCATGGTATGGCTGCACGGAGGTGGATTTGCATTTGGGTCCGGCAATACCTTCCTGTACGGACCGGACTTCTTAGTAGCCGAAGATGTTATCTTGATTACTCTTAACTACCGGCTTGGACCGTTAGGCTTTTTAGCTGTTGGGCCCGATGCACCTGGAAATGTTGGTTTAAAGGTACAGCATTGTCTCAGTAATTGAGTATAGGCTTGATAACCCATTCTAACTTTAGGATCAGGTCTTGGCGCTGCAATGGATTCGTGATAATATCGAGGCATTCGGTGGCGATTCCAGTTCGGTAACAGTGTTTGGTGAGTCGGCAGGTGCCGCGTCAGTCCAATTTTTGCTACTATCACCTCTTGCGAATGGACTTTTCCATCGGGCCATATCTGAGAGTGGATCTGCGCTGAATCCTTGGTCAATGGCTTATAACACCTCTGCAAGGGCATTACGACTCGCAGAAGTACTCGGTTACACAGGTGGCGAGAATGTTGATGAAATTATAGCCTTTTTAAGACGGGTGCCTGCAATGAAACTTGTTGAGGCCGCTCCGCTCACCCTAAACGAGAATGACTTCCGAAATAACATTGGGCTGCCGTTTGTGCCAAGTATTGAAGGATTCTGGAACGAGAATACTGGAGGTAACGTCACTTTTTTGGAGGAGCCTATAATCACGGAACTACCCGAGGTCCTCTATCACAAAGGACGATTCAATAATGTTCCTTACATCGTCGGGTATAACACCCATGAAGCCATGCTTTTCATTCGAAGTAAGCTCCCATAAAACCTTACAAATTTCAAGTTATAAATTATATATTTTCAGGACTCCGTAAAAATCCAAATCTTCTCGAAATAATCGATCAAGACTTTGTACGACTGGTACCACCGAATCTAAACGTAACGGGTTTATCCGAAGAGGCTTTTCTCGTCTCTGATCAGATAAGGCAGTTTTATCTGGGCTCATTATCTGTTGGTCCAGAGTCTGTTGATCAGATGATATATGTACGTAGAAATAACAAATCAATTTGCTAGAATCCTGCCTAATCCTTATTATGCTTTTAGTTACTTACAGACTTAATGTTCCTTCAAGGAATTGCGAAATCAGCCAGGAGTCATGCAACATTTGGAACCGCTCCAGTGTACTTTTATAGGTTCGCCTTCGACGGTGAACTGGGTCTGTACAAGCGAATGCTGGGCATATCACGGCCTGGAGTCTGTCATGGCGATGAGTTGGGATACCTGTTTAAATTTGGGTTTTTCAATCTAAGCCTGGATCCATTGTCGATGGAGGATTTGGTAAAGAACCGAATGGTCAAAATGTGGACGAATTTCGCTAAATATGGGTAAGTACCTACTGTACGTAAAGCAATGTTCGTAGAGGGCGTTCATATACCGACAAGTCGAAGGGTTCGTACCGAACATTGGCCGCTGAATGTCGGGCGAAGTAGAACTTAAATCGCTATGAGTAGTATCAACAAACGGGCCCTAATGCATAATAGGTGCGTGCCCTTACCTCCTGATTCAATTTTGTCACATTTCTCTCAGTGCGAGAGAATTTGGTCACCGAAATGAAATATAACCAAAAAGAAAAATAATGCGTTGAACCAAAAATTTGAAAAATGTGAATTTTTTCTAGGCGGGAATATTAAAGTGCCTATTATGGAAGACAACTCAACTTATTTCGTTTTCTATTGGTTGCACTCGGGGATCCAATCATTCTGTAGTCCAATGGAACAAGAAAACTGCTTCTGGTTGAATCGACAAGAGTATTGGTGAAATGCCAAAAAATAATCTACGGCATCTGTCAGTTGACTTGTATAAAATACACAAACTACACTTGTGTGAGTGCTTCTTGAGTGGATTCTGACTTCAAATCCAGAAGTGAAATTCTCTCGTCAGAATCACCAGAAGAGTATTTTTTGTGCCAATGGAACGGTTTCAGAAGTGATTGGCCGCGTTCCTCTGCCCGCTAGTCTTCTAGCACAAAATATCCCTGATGAAGGAACGCTCGGGCAGCGGCAGCGGCAGCGGCAAAATGACATTTGACTTGTTGGCATCAAAAACATATGACTTTCCTTCATAAATAATTTCGTGTCGCATAATTATTTCCAAACTGCATTTAAAAAGAAATGGTACATGTTATAGAAACCATAATAATATCGGAATTGCTATTTTACTTACCTTATTACCAATTTCATCACAATTGCAGCTCGGCTTCGTATTTTTGTTTTTATTTTGTAGACGTTCGAACGATTTCCATTGACAGCTGTTTTTTTGTTTTTTTTTCTCTCAAAGCAGCGGGTAGTTTTGCGCTAGATTGAGAAATTTCCCTGAAAGGGATATTTCACAAAAAGTGCTAGACGACTAGCGCAAATGGTAAAATGTCAATTTTTTTTATATGGAGTTTGACATGCCGCTGCTCATCTAGCGGGCAGTGGAACGCGGCCATTTTTTCGATTCTGGACTGGACTCTCCCGGACGCTTCTTTTTGCCCAATGGAAAACGACATTATATTATAATACGTACACACAACTGAAAAGGCAACCAATTTATTAGTTGTCTACTCACAGGATGATGGTTGTCCTTTGACAGACAACTAGTTGTAATCGATAATCCCAATTGGAGAAAGACAACCTAGTTTTGGTTGTAGTTGTCTTCCATAATAGGGGCTTAAAATAACAGAACAAAGCACACATTTTTATTTGATTGTATGCCTTTTATTGTAGAAACTAAAAACTTCAATTCATTTGCTTCTTACATCTATTTTATGCTATACAATACAAGCACAAACTATAAATGAAAACAATTAAGAAGTCAGTTACAAATAAGCATTTGAACGATTTGACAACCTTCTGCCAGCAATAACCAACTAGTCCAAAGAAATTTCTTTCTTGGAGGGAAAATGTTTTGTCCTCTCTTTTTGGCTTTCTTCTGCCCAACTTCTGCGTAAGGGAACGAAGTTTGACTAAATTTGGCAAATGTGTTCGAATGAATCGTCGTAAAGGAACAGAACTAATAGGTCTGTTCACTTACTTTTGTAGTAAGAATGGAAAAGACAATTAAAATGGCAGTGGTGGGGATAAATTCTCTCACAGAGAGAGACACTTACGAAAAAGTTAGGGAACGCTTTTGTAGTAAAGCCTAGTATGCTGCTCGCGCTTAAATTAAGCCCCCATAAAAAAATATCTCCAAAGATAAAATTAAGCAAAGCAGTTAAGCCGAGCAGGGGGTCAATTCCCGTTCCGTGATACTGTGAAATGATAAATAATTTATCATTTCAGTTTTCATAGCAGTTTATCATTTTATCACTTCACGATTACACCTAATGCGATTCTCGAACTTATCATCATAAAAAGTAGTCTAAATGTGTACTAAAATGCACTAAATGATAAATGCTGTCAACTATCTTTGAAGCTCTTTGTCCCCGTAATTTTTGTGTATCCATCACGTTTTCACACTTCTTCACAAATGAAATGGCTGTGATAAAAAACTTATCATATGAAAAAATTCTGACATTTGTTTTCATTTTTTCATAGATCGAGAATCGAGTTCAGCGTGAACTTGTGAAAACTCTTTTCATTTCACAGTATCACGGATGTTGAGATGTTAACAACAAATCGGAAATCAACTTTATCTAAAATATCTAGTAGCACTGTAATTATAAATCGTTGTTATTTATATCAATTGAACTTTTATATATTCATTCCTTTTAATATTTCATCCAATAAACATCTATTAAATTAACAGGTTATGGGCCCAGGATGCGGAATAAAATATAATTATATAACTTGAATATAATAACATTTTTTTTTAGTAAATACGTTAACAGAAGAAGAAATTATAAAAAAAAAGAAGAAAATAATTATCAAAATGGCAACAGCAAGCAATATTGTTTCAATTGAGAAATTATTGGGTCGTGAGAATTTTTCAAGCTGGAAATTTGCCATGCAAGCATGTCTGGAACTTGAAGATCTTTGGGGATGTGTAGAAGGCACGGAAACCAATGTTTTGAAAAATACGAAAGCGAAATCAAGAATAATTCTTGCCGTCGATCCAATAAACTATGTCCATATTCAGGATGCAAAGATTGCAAAAGATGCATGGACAAAATTGCAAACAGCATTTGAAGATTCTGGGTTATCCAGAAAAGTGGGTCTTTTAAGAATGTTAATCACAACTCATCTGGAAAATTGTAAGAGTGTAGATGAGTACGTAAATAAGATAATAAGTACCGCTTACAAATTAAATAATTTGAATTTCGAAGTAAAGGATGAGTGGGTTGGGACTCTCCTACTTGCTGGACTTCCAGAACATTATAAACCAATGATTATGGGTTTAGAAAGTTCTGGAGCGGCTATTACGGCTGATTTTGTTAAGACCAAATTACTGCAAGATATACCATCACATATTAACCGTCCAGAAGCAGATTTAGCCCTTCTCACAAGAAAACCAAGATACTCAACAGTCAGATGCTATAACTGGAATAATCTCGGCCACATCAGTAAAAATTGTAGGTTCGAATTGCGTAAAAAAATGAACCAAACCGAAGAAAATAAAAATGCTCTCATCAGTAGTTTTGCAACGAATGCAGCAGATAAAAATGCATGGTATTTAGATTCGTGCGCATCCTCACACATGACAATGCATAAAGAATGGCTTTCAAAAGATGTACGGGATTGTAGCATAGATATATCTACTGCCGATGGTGGAAAATTAAAAGCGCAATTGATTGGAAAAGCTAAAATCAAAGTTACTGGTGATTATCAATGTGATGAAGTTGGAGTAAAAGATGTTTTATATGTGCCAAATTTATCTGCAAATTTGTTATCTGTGAGTAAAATAATCCAAAAAGGGAATACAGTTCACTTCGATATGTTTGGTTGCCGTATAACTAATCAAAACGGAAAAGTTTTCGCTACAGCTCGTGAAGAGAATGGAATTTATAAACTGACTGAAGCCAATGATACAGTTTAATTAACGCAACAAATTAATGGGAGTGACATATGGCATCGTAGACTAGGACACATGAATGAAAATCATATGAAACTTTTGAGCAACGGATTAGCAACTGGTTTTGAAATGAGAGACTGTAATTCGAGTCCATGCACGAGTTGTATAATGGGAAAGCAGCATCGAAATATGTTTAAACAATCGGGAAAGCGTGCCGATAATATTTTGGATTTAGTACATACTGATTTATGCGGACCAATGGAAGTAGAATCACTTGGAGGCTGTAAATACTTTTTGACTATGATTGACGATTGCTCTAAAAAGGTTTTTGTTTATTTCTTAAAAGCAAAAAGCCAAGTTTTCGAATACATAAAAGAATTTAAGGCACTTGTCGAAAATCAAAAGGATAGGAAAATTAAAATTTTGCGCTCCGATAACGGGAAAGAATATATAAACAATGATGTCAAACATTTATTGAAGGAATCCGGTATAAAACATCAATTAACAATGATATATACACCGCAGCAAAATGGAGTTGCAGAGCGCATGAATCGAACGATCGTTGAAAAGGCTAGATCGATGCTCAATGACGCCAATTTACCGAAACATTTTTGGGCTGAAGCTGTAAAAACAGCTGTGTATTTAATAAATCGTACGCCGGCAAATAATATTGAACATAAAACCCCTGTTGAAGCATGGACAAAGAGTATTCCAGATGTTAGTCATTTGCGAATTTTCGGGTGCAAAGCAATGATGCACATACCAAAAGAAAAGAGACTTAAATGGGATAATAAATCTGAAGAAATGATTTTTCTAGGATACTGTGAAAATTCAAAGGGTTATCGTCTTATTAATCCAAAAACGCATAAAGTACATGTAAGTCGTGATGTGATTTTCTTAGAAAACCAAAAATCATTCATATATCCCTATAAGCAAGAAAACAATATTGTGAATTTCGGATTGAAGTATTCAGGAAAAGAACAGGAAAATGCTATAACTGAAAAAGAAATAGAAGTCGAAACTGAAAAACAATTAAATGATACCAGTGAAACATACAGACCGGATTCTGGTAACAACTCAGAAGTCGACAAAGAAACTGAAAAACAAATAAATGATACCAGCGCATCATACAGAACGGATTCTGATAACGATTCATCAACTGAATTAGGATCTTCGCAACGAAATCGTGAATCACAAACAGGGAAAATTCGTCGTTCATCAAGAATTCGTAAACCTAGGGTATTTCATGATTGTGTTACATATATTGCAAAAGCTGATATTAATCCCGAACCAGAAACTGTTGATGAAGCATTGAATCGTTCAGATGCAGCATTATGGAAGGAAGCAATGCAGGAGGAATATAATGCAATGTTGGAAAATAATACATGGGATTTAGTTGACCCCCCATTAAATAAAAAGATTTTAAGCACTCGATGGGTATTCAAAATTAAATCAAGTGACGAAAAAGGAAATTTAAAATATAAAGCTCGTTTAGTAGCACGGGGATGTGCTCAAGCTAAGGGGATTGATTATGATGAAATTTATTCGCCTGTAGTTAGAATGAACACAATTAGATTCTTATTTTCATTAGCTGTAAAGCATGATTTCGAAATTCACCATATGGACGTAAAAAATGCATTTTTACAAGGAGATTTAGAAGATGAAATATACATACATCAACCAGAAGGTTTTGAGTTATATGGAAGCAAAAATAAAGTTTGTAAACTTAACAAGGCTATGTATGGACTTAAACAAGGAAGTTAGCAGTGGAACCGAAAAATAGACGCAACACTTAAATCTATTCATTTTCAACAATCAAAAACGGACCAATGTATATATATTAAATCAGTTAAAGATGAATTTCAGATTATTGCAGTTTACGTTGACGACTTCATAATTTTATCTAACGGAAGAGATGTTATGCAAAATACGAAAGATATCTTACAAAACACTTTTAAAATGAAAGACCTTGGACCAATATCCAAATGTCTTGGCATGAGAATAACCAGAGATCGAAATAGAGGAAAACTTTGGATAGATCAAAAAGATTATGTTGAAAGCATTTTAGCTAAATTTAATATGACAAATTCAAAAGCGATCAAAACACCACTGGATATAAATCAAAAACTTTGTGCAGATATGTCTCCAAAGAATGACACCGAAAGGTTAACAATGGAAAACGTACCATATCGAGAAGCTATTGGAAGTCTTTTATATGCTGCTCAAATATCAAGACCTGATATAGCTTACGCCGTAGGACTATTGAGCCGATTTAATTCAAACCCTGGTCAGGCTCATTGGACAGCAGCTAAGAGAGTTTTACGATACCTAAAGGGAACGTTAAATTACAAACTCGAATTTAATAAAACGGGTTCATCTAAGATATCGGCATATAGTGATGCAGATTGGGCAAGTAGTACTGATGATCGCCGATCTACTACAGGATATATAATAACTCTGCAAGATGGACCGATTTCGTGGGTGAGCAAACGCCAAAAAACAGTTGCTCTCTCCACAACAGAAGCGGAATATATGGCATTATCATCCGTATGTCAGGAAGTTTTGTGGCTTCGTAGTTTAGCAGCAGAAGTTGAAAATTTAATAGTTTTAGAACCAACAACAGTATATTGCGATAACAAAGGAGCAATCGACTTGGCTAATACTGAGGGTTATCGCCAGAGAACCAAACACATTGACATAAGATATCATTTCCTGCGGCAACATATTGAAAATGGAAATATTGTGGTCAAGTTCATTTCTACTGAAGAAATGCTTGCAGATTCTTTAACAAAAGCTTTACCTATTCAAAAATTTAATCAATGCAATCAAAAATTTATGAAATTTGTTGTTTAAGAGAGGGTGTTGAGATGTTAACAACAAATCGGAAATCAACTTTATCTAAAATATCTAGTAGCACTGTAATTATAAATCGTTGTTATTTATATCAATTGAACTTTTATATATTCATTCCTTTTAATATTTCATCCAATAAACATCTATTAAATTAACAACGGAACGGGAATTGACCCCCAGTACGCAGTTCAAGCTAAATATCTGAGCCGCTGTACGAAAACTCTCTACAGAATTTAAGCAAGCAAATTAATGCAAAATACATTTTTCCACAGCGAAATTTTGACAGATCAGAGAAAATATCGGCATTCGCAATAAATTTTCAAACGAAACAGTACCAATGGAGAATGGTTAGTTCAACACAAAGAAATTCGTTGTTATTAATATAATTTCTTTTAAAAAGTAGAAATTTCTGTAGAAAGTTGACGGAACTTACACTGTCAAAATTAAGTGAGCATTAAGCGAAGTGGTGGAGAGAAACATTGGAGAGGCGCTTAATTTTAGCTTTCCTGGAACAGCATACTAGGCTTAAACTATGAAAAATGACAGATATGGCAGATAAATAATTCCATAAAATGCAGTGGTAAAGAATATTTTCAATACGATGGAATGTTCGGCGAGAACATTCAATAGTAGAGTCGCCAGTGGCCGGCCCCTTAAGGATTGTTCGTCACAAAATATAGCACAGTAACCACAAATATCAACATTTTCGAATAATTCTTGAAATAAATTATTGTTTATTGATTTCTTTATCGGTAAAATTAACTGAACATTAAATGGTTTTCGCAACAAAACATTTATTTAGATTTTTGTAAAAAAGTGCATTTTTTCCAGTGGCCGGCCCCTTGTTTCCTATTTCCGACCAGCTGGTGTCCCATCTTCGGCCACCCCTTAATAAAGTTCTTTAATTATTTAAAAAAAAATTATTTAAAAGCTTTTTATAAAAAAGTTTTAAAAAAGTAATTTATATCAATATAAATAAAAAAAAATAAAAATTTAAATTAGTTAAATCCTTAAATTTAATTCAGGTAGGAACTTTTTTTAAGGTAGGTAATAGAAATTATAGGTAGGAATAATAATTTAATACATGGGTTGTTTTCAAAATGTTGCAATAATTGAATTTTTTATTTTTCTTTAAATGAATCTCAATGTTGTAATAAAACATTTTTTTTTATCAATGAACTAACAAGTAAAATCTGTTAGCGGCAGTGTAGTTTTCCTAATATTTTGGATTATATAACTTGAAATGTCGCTCAAACTCGGAAATCCTGTCATTTTTGAAACGAACTTAATAATTGAAAATTGCCAAAGAGTGGTGAAAATGACAAGAAAGGGACACAGTGGACAATATTTGCCGAAATGAATTTATTTCACAATGAAAACGTTAAGGAGATTTATTAAAACATATGAATTCATTTAAAAAAAGATTAAAAACAACGAAAATCATTCAAAAGTAACGTTTTATGTAAAAACTTAATTTTTTCATAAACATTTATAGCTTTTGAAAAAACATAGAAAACCCGTCTTCCTTTCATTTTGAAATTGGGATTTGAAAGCTTTTTAACCCTTAAAAACTACCCATACCTGAAGAAACACTATTACTACCCTGGGGTCGACAAAACCCGAATATAGTTTTATTATTTATTATAAAGCAAAAATACGTTTTAATACAAACTATTTTTTAATAAGATCACACAAGTAGTTTTAAAAATATCTTAAAGTTTAGAATCAAGGCATTCTTCGCACACAGACCGGCTATGTTCGCCGAAAAAGGGGGTTTCGGCACCTGTCGCATCTAATTTTCGTCGGAAAGCCTCATTTTGCTGGATTAATAAGCCAGTTTCTAAGCTTATTTTCCTCTTCTGCAAAGAGCACACGGCAGGGTCCAAATTTCCCAAGGTTATCTGCGGTTCTTTTGTGGAATCCCAAATCTTCTTGCCGCTGCCCTGATTGCGGCAGTTTATTTTAACGTATTTCAAATAGGGCTTGTTCTAAATCTATTCCTTTATATAGAATATCTCGCTTAGCATGCTTCTCATTTCCCGGGGTCATATTTAAGTCGATTAAGACAAGAATTTAGATATTTTAGAATTAAAAAGTAAATGGGAAACTTATAAAAATTTGTTTTAGACCTAAGAAAAAAGAAGGGGCCGGAGTTAGGATACGTATGCCCTATATCCGGCCACCAAGAGTTCGCGTTGAAAAGGGGCGGCCGAACACTGGCAAACTTTGAATTTTAACGACTTTTTTTGCTACAAGGTAATCAGGGTAGGCTTAGCCATCATTTGGCGTACTCAGTAAAAAAAATAAAAATTAATCGAGTTGCCTATGTCCGGCCGGGGCCGGCCGACAATAGGCAACCGCGTTTATTTTTGTGTCCTATCCCCGGCCCCCTTAAAATCAACAATAAATACAGAAATTTTTCGCATTTTGAAGCTAATTTTGATTAAAAATAATATATTTTATTAGAAAAACAATATTTGAAAACACTTACCTACACAATTTTCACACAAAACACTAATTCCGACAGCAATTTCACTAGCCCTTAGGACAGCAAATTCACGCAAAACCTTCACCAATGCAACACGAAGCAAATGAGTTAATTTCTTGACTGCGACAGAGCAAAGGCAACAAGAATTGTGACAGATTAAGAGAGAAGTTTAAGAGAACAATATAAGACAAAAAATCGGAAAGAGAACTACATACGAATTCACTAGCTACAACGACTTTTCTGAGAGGTGGCCGGCCACTGGGGGGGGCCGCAATTAGGATACTCTACCTATTTATTTTGCCGTCTGTTTTAATAGAACGCAAGAAATCAAAACAAATTCAATCGAATGTCAAATATGACAAGAAATTTCAAATCAGCTGTTAATTGTTTGGTGACTGACAGCCCTTCAAATTTCTTACACCAAGAAATTTGTTGAGTAAAAATTCGTAAGATTCTCAGTGGAGGGGTAATATCTCGCTCTCTCGACGATGCTCTCTTTTACGAATTTTTCGAGTTAAGGAACGGCATTGAGTAAAAATTCGTAAGAATTCGTAAAAATTCGTAAAATTTAAAAGTAAAGGAACAGACCTAATATGTCGTAAGCGCGAATATATATAAACCACACTGACAGGGGCTAAGCAAGTTGATTACGAAGTGTTCAGACTTTCAGAAAATATGTCAATTCAACTCATGTCGGTTTTCAAAACTAAATTCAGTTTATTACTGTCAGGTATAAAGCATATTGTTCTCTTTTCCAGCAATCCAACTCCGTCGATTTCAAATTCAACGCTGTTATCAACATGGGAACCCATTGACAAAGCTAACGCGCTTCAAGATCTCCGATATTTAGACATATCGTCAACACTGCAGATGCGATCCAATCCCGAAACAGAGAGGCTATCGTTTTGGGATAAAATGTACACGCATTACAATGGACGCGTGATGTAAATAGTCTACGCATATACCTTGATGTACCATCACTTAACTTAAAGTTCGCTCATCGTTACCACATTAAATAGATCATCCTACATCACTGTTGCTATTTGTCCGTCGATACAGACAGATGACACAGCATAAGCCATTTATAATATCTAATATTTAAATTTTATAGTTGTTGCATTGTTATATCGTGTTGTAGTTAACCAAAAACCAAAAGAAGAGAAGAATGTATTTGTTTTTTTTTGATTTTAGCACTGTGTGTTTTTTTGTTTTTAATTGTAAGAACCTCTATAAAGTCAGATCTGAGATCCGATTACGTTGCATTTAATTTACATGCATTATTACGATAATATAGTTTGTATTTCCTATAAATTAATAATACTACCCATTTGTATAATTATTGAATTAAAAACTGTTATAAAAATTAGGTATGTAAAATGTTTTTATTTAGGTTTTGTGTATACTGGAGCAGTGGAGTGAAACAGATACATTTGAAGGAGGAAGATGGTGTCGTCCAGGGCTAGTTCTGCATTTGACAGGGTCTTAATGCGAGCTTTCACTTTCTCGAGTATTTCACGTTCCGGGGGCGTTAGGGTTTCCAGAATCTGTAATGAATACAAGAATAAATAATTAAAAAAAGACTATGAATAGAGCCTAGACTCAAATACTTAAAAAGCTATCTGAATTTACACAAAATCCGGACATGGAAGCGCTTAGTCGGAAGTGGGGATAAAAAAACTATTGGCACAATCAGTTGAGAAACTAGGTAGGTAGGGTAGGTAGGAGTGGCGGTTTAACTAAAAACCCAAGTAGCATCATGTGCCGTTTTGTTACCACAACTCATTTGACCCGGTTGTTTAAGATTATCAATAGGAGGTTTTAGATCCAGCCTGTGGAATTCAAGAAGGTTATCAATTCTCTAATACCACATTTCGAGACCTGTTCAAGGGAGTCGAAGAAGGGTCTACCAAGAGATCTTTGTCTGTGAGTGTTTCCTTTTCGGCTGCGTCATTACAGCTACGGCAATGTGTATTATGTGGGATGTCAAGTCTTGATGCATGTTCCCCTATTGGCCAATGGCCTGTGATTATCGCTGTTATTCTATGAAAAAACTAAAAATGTCTATCTTTTGCCTCGGAAATATGTTTGTCTGAAGTTTGATTTGACGACAGGCTTCGCGGATGGCCAGTAATTCCGCCTGAAACACACTGGCCGTATCCGGTAGCCTAAAGGATTTTGCGATGTTAAGAGACTCAGAAAAAACACCTGCACCTACTCCACAGTCCATTTTTGAACCGTCTGTGTTGAGAAACTACTACCTACAACATTTAGATGATTATGACATTGTGAATAAACGTCTAAATACAATTCGCATTAAGGTTAACTATGGCTGCCGGAGCTGGCGTGCATATATACCTAATCAAGACTGTTATCTATGCTCAGGAATATTCTGACCATGTTGTCATTGTCTCATGGATTATGTATTAGGTTGTAGTCGTAAGTGTGCATCCCTGTGATAGGAGTAGTTTCAAGCCAAAGCGGGGGACCAAAAGTAACACTTTTTGAGCTGATGCACCATGTCTCAGCTTGGTAGTAAGATTAACAGTACCAAAAATGTTGCATCTCAGGTCTGATAGTGGACTAGAACACGTCTTACGAACGAAAGTGCATTACTCAACTTTATGCGTAGAATAAAGATATCAGCAACCAATTACACAAGATCTCCTTTTCATAGATTTGTAGGAAATGCGAGCTAAGGCGACGAAAATGTGCTAGACGACAATTGATACCTTAGAACAAACTCTACACATACCTCAGCGATATATTCTTCGGATTCACCTCGCTCTTTCATTGTTTCCACAATGCTGTCCAACTTCTGTGACTTTTCCATTAGCCTCTTGTTTTCGGTTTTCTCGTAGTTGGATCGTGTTATCGCATTGTACAAAGCTTTGAAGCAGATATCAAGGAGCATCTTAACAACCTGTAAAACAAAACACCAATGAAACCCAGGTCTAGTCCCTCTGAACAACCACACTACCTGCTTGTGCTTGACGTGAAAAAGGTAGAAAGCTTTTGCTGGACCAGCTCCTCCTCCGCCGGCCTTACGAATTGTCTTTATCTGGATGAATTGTTCCTGGAAAAGATTGTAAGCCAAGAGTTTGGCTTCCTTTGCCGGAATCATCGCTTCCTTTTGAATCTCCTCCTGTTCGATGAATTTCTTCATTCTAATGACACGAAAAATTCTGGACGCTTTTGAACCGAAGCGCTCGGTTATGACATTTTCAATGCATGCGAATGCCATTTGTTCAAAGGCGTGCTCCATTTCGACGACATACTGGCCAGCACCCATTTCACCGATTCTTCGTATGAAACCCAAACTGTCATCAGCTGAACATATTCGATGGATTAACACATGGATATCACAGATGTGATGTTGCCTTACCTATCAGCATAACGTATTGATCGAGGAACTTTATCAAATCCAAGTTATTAGATTTCTTTTCTATTGCCTGTTTGATCTCCACGAACGTAAACGGATTGGAAGAATGCTATGGCGAGAGATGTTAGTTCGAAGCAAGCAGTTGGAATTATTAGCTCTTACCTGTTGCCATGGATCAGTTCGTTCGTACATTTGCTTTAAAATATACCGAAAGCATTCACTGGCGCTTTTGCCGAGCTTTCGTTCAATGGCGGACACCATGATGGTGTCCCGAAAGTCCTGATGAAAACGAGCAAAGTTCACCTGCCAAAACATACCGGCATCCTTTGGTTGCACAGGTTTTCCCTCGTGCATTTGATGAATGATTTGCAAATCAATATCCGGTGGAACGAACACATCGTATGGCTCGATGTGCAACTTGGGAATTCCCTCTGATTCACCCGTCGCTACCAGCATTGGCAATTTAACCAAGTAGTTGTCACTAATCATGGTGATGAACGTGTCACGATAAGCTTCAAGCTTGTCTTTGTTGTCTGCACTAAAAAAGCATCGCAGCATAACGTGTGATCCAGTCTGGCTGCCTGATTGGAGCAGTTCTTCCACTATAGATGCTCCGATTGTACCG
The DNA here is from genome assembly GCA_949126925.1 of Cheilosia vernalis. Classification (NCBI taxonomy): domain Eukaryota; kingdom Metazoa; phylum Arthropoda; class Insecta; order Diptera; family Syrphidae; genus Cheilosia; species Cheilosia vernalis. Next base: position 95,235,113 of record OX421358.1, on the reverse strand, counting down.
TATTTGGTCTGCGCCAAGTGTACATACCTGTGAGGATTTCGAATTAATAGTCAATCAATATGTAAGGGAAAACACTACCTAGAATATCTCAAGATGTAGATAATGGCATCGCGTTGCAAAAGGTACTCAGCAATACCAGCATTTGTATCCGATGGCTTATACGTCACGAGTTGAAACTTAATTAGGACAGCCAAAGCATTTGTTACCTAAAGAATACAATTCCCAAATAATTTTGGTGGGACAAATAAAGACTATTTATGAGTGCACCTCTCTGCGGGTTAGATTTGTTGACTTGGTTATATTAGGCAGACTTCTACAAATGGCCTCAAATAAACAGTCGAACACTTTTTGTACAGTTTCCCCGAAGCACTGCTTGATTATTACCGAGCATAGTTTGCTATAATTAATTGACATTTTATTAAATAAAAGTAGTAAAGTGTTCACAAATTATGTAAACAAATACGTATGATTTGTTTTTAGTGGTTCTCGTTGCACGTGAGGCGGTTGACATTAGACATTTGGTTGTTGACAGTTGGTTTTGGATGTGGAGGCAGCTTAATATCGGACTCGTACAGTGTGTTATAATTATTGCTTCTCATACACGTCCTTTTCGAAAAAAAAAGTATTCGAACCAAATAATTATTTGTTCAGTTGAAAAAAATACATTAAAAAAATATTTCCGTTTAAAAGCTCCGTCAAACAGAATGTTATTTTACGCTGCGGTAATATTATTTTAACTCGAAGACCAGCGTCGACAGAATAATTGTAGCTGTCATAATTTTTTCCAAATTGGCAAGTAGGAAAAAGATATACAGCCGTATTTATTAGATTCGCTTACGACGCCTCCAAGACGTTGTTTAGTTAAACATCGCGTAAAGATTTACGCAACCTTTACGTGGTTTTCATGAAATTGTGATTTATAAACATTTTTCCTCGGTAATTTTGCAAACGAGGTATCGTAGAAAACACAGAAATCTATTACTTTTTTCCCTAAAACTGACATCAACTGTGATTAGCTTTGCAAATGAAATCATTTTACACAATAAAAAGTCAAATTATCTAATGCTGCATTTACATGCGGTCACATATTCCTATCACGCAAAATTAAAGGGATGCTAAATACTTAATAGCCGTGTGACCGAAAGGGACAGCATTACCTAACACGCAAAAAAACGTGACACGTATTTAGGTCGGCCATCTTGTTTGCGTGATAGGAATTATAGGAAAGCTCTGCATGTTGATATTTTTAAAGCGATGACTAAAAAATTCCACATTCCTATAAAACAATATGTCTTCCGGAAATGATGAACGGACAATTATTTATTTTTTTCGTGTAACTAATTGATAAATTGTTGGTTTATTTTACTGAAACTAATAACCAATCTCATTTCACATGTTCCAAATCAGAAATATTAATGTTTTCAAGCAATTGCAGAAATGTTGGTGAGCGGAACCTGTGTCTATTTCCGTTTTACGTATCTATAATTATGGGCAGATTATGGGTAGAGCATCCATGACACCGTAGGCGTCTGATTTGTGATCTCATTCTTACGCCTTTAATAGTATTGACTGCGGATGAACGGATCTCTCTTTTCGGTTTTTGCGCGTGCGTGATGATGTAAATGCGGTTTAAAACAATTCCGTAAAGTCTTCGAAGGGACTGCTGAAATATCAAACTGGAATCATTATATCTATGTCTAACTGTCTACCTATATCCATATTCCTATTTATATTCTACCAACAACCGCCAAATCCAATGCCAGGCCATTTGTAGACATATTCACACACATCCTTAGACATTCCCCACAAGCAACAAAACTGAAGTAGAAGAAATAATATCACTAACGCACAATGTTTTATATATTTTCATTTATTAAATTAAAATTGCTTTGGCAGAAATTTGCACAGCATTCGAAATGAATGAATAAACAAAAATGAATTTCACTTTTTGGTTTTGTACACAATTCGACGACGACCAAATGACATTTGATGCAAAAACACATTTACGTAAGCTCTACATTTATGCTCTAAACGGAAATTTTCGCGTTTAACTTACGCAGCCCTTAAGTTCAAAAAATCTTTATAAATAACATTTTCCTGCGTAAGGACATTTTAGAGGGTGCGTAGAGATAATCAGACTCTACGATGTGTTTATAGATAAGGCTGATAATATTTTTTAATGAAGCGCTAAGTAATTCGTGAAAAATAAAAAAGATTATAAGTAAATACGGATATAAATTGCGGGACTCGTGAGAATCCTGTATTTTGCTTTATTACCTCTACAAAAATTTAAATGGTAATAATTTATAACAAAAAATAGTGCTTACCTTCCTCATTCAATTCTTTTAAAATAGTTTCCCATATTTCACCCGTTATAACGATGTTCTTGTACATTTATTGACATAATAATAATAATATAAATAATAGTTGGCGCAACAGGTCTGTAGGGACCCAGGGCCTAGCTTCTCGCAACTATTCGTTTTGTGTGAGTTTTTAATTTTTGGAACGAATGGAAGGGATCTACAATTTTATGCCGGTTCCTAACGGGCCGATTGAGAAGCTCTTTCATGACAGTTATACTCTCGGATGTTTGTCAGACGTTCGCGAGAGGTGGCGCAGTGAAAAAAACCCTGAGTTGGAATTTGGGTTTTTGCGGGATTCGAACCTGGACCCCTCGCTTAGTAGTCCAACACACTAACCACTAAGCTACTGCAACAATTTATTGACATACACATATTCAATAAACTTTTCCATATCACAATTTTAAAATTCTTCCTAAAGCGCCACGTCAATGAAAATAATCTGTAATTTTTCACAACACCGTGTTTCAGCGCCACGGTGAATTTGGGGCCGCTTTAAAAACGCGCTCTTTGTGGCAGGGTATATGTATTGCAGTGGGGACGTTCGGATACCTAGTTTATGTAAAACGTCAACTAGATTGGTCGTGACTATGAATCCGAACGCGCTCACTTAGCAAATTGAATTGTTTTCGTTTTCGTATTCTCGCGGTCAGCGTTACCTTTGCTTGATTTTGCACTTTTTTATTTGGAAAGGCCCTTCACAAATCTTTAAAAAATTGTTATTTTAAATAAGTACATTAAAAATGTAGCACACCTGACAATCACTACACTATTATAGTGTTATGCGAACTAATGTTTGTTAAATAATATGGTATGAAAATTCTAAATTACCAGAGTGGCCTTAGAAATCACACCTTTTTCTCTCATCGCGCCTTTTTTCGACTCCTCAGAAGTCTGCAACGGCCACTCTGTTTATTTTAAATTTACCTCTTCGAAATATCAACTGAGTACGCAGGCAGGATTTTCTTGACTAGATTGATCGGCTTCCCCTCCATAAACGTCAACTGCAAAAACTATACACGTGAACACTCTGGGCCAATAAAAACTGAAACGCATCTAGTCAGACAGCTGTCAGACTTACTAAACTACGAATCCGAACGTCCCCAGTATTTTACATTGCAACTGTCAAACGCAGCGGTAACACGACAAATTTCGTGTTTCAGTTAAAAAAAGTTTTTTTTTTGGAAAAAACTAAGTTCAATGTTACCATCATTGTTCTTGACTGTGTACTTGACGCTGTATAAAAGAATTCTAGATAATAGGTATCTATATACCTAACCTATGAATCAAATAGAATGGCTAGTTGTATCAAAGCACACTTGTTATATCTTATATGTTATATTTTCGACAGCCTCTCAAAAAACATTTTTTTAGTCTCAATTTCTACTTAATCATTTTAATTGCTATTGTACCTATAGGTATTTTACAAAATTAAAACTTAACAAAATTTGAAAATGCATATTACCTAACTCATTAAGGCCTGTTTGCGGTGCCGTGAAATAACGCCGAGCGAAATAACGCCGAATTCTAAAACTCGGCGTTATTTTTTCACTTTGTGAAAACGAAATAACACCGAATTTAAATGTTCGGTTTTATTTCACTTTGCTAGAGTCGGCCTTTTTTCTCTTTGTATTTATAATTACATTCTTGAACTATTATTTCTAAATGCTGAAATAAATAGAATGGTCGAGAACTTAACCAGTATTTTAACTATGTATTATAAGTAAAAATTAAAAAAAAAAAATAGTTCGAAATTCAATGCCGAATTGTGGAAACGCTTCGGCTTTATTTCACAAGCAATGTTCGGCGTTATTTCACTTTGCCAATGTGAAATAATGCCGAATTCTGAAATTCCGCATTATTTCACTATGTGAAAGCGCAATAACGTCGAGTTTTGCAATTCGGCGTTATATCGCTCGGCGTTATTTTCACGGCACCCCCGTTTGCTGATACTATGTATCTGCTCAAAAAATCTTAGGTGACAGTTTATGACATACCTAGAAAAAGTAGCCCATAATGTATTTAAAGTAGAATTTAAATCGCTATGACTAGTATCAGCAAACGGGCCTAGATTTTTGAGTTCGGATTTCATTGTCTCTACCTACCTACCTTCGTAAACTCGATTGTACAAATAAGCCCTACTAATACAAGTCTGTAGGAAATGCTACATATGAGAATGAGATCTTTTGTGAGAGGCTATATTATTCTTATTCAAAAAACAGCAAATTCCACGTAGCAGAAAACATATGCTCACTTTCATTTTAAAAGGTGATGCCTACGGCTTTATGCCTACTATCATACAGAATTATAAATTATATCTTAGCCGAGTTTTTTTGAGCTTCGATCTCAGCAAAGCAAAGTAAAGTAGGCTTTTCAGCACGCTAATTACAACAACTATTGCGAGTCCCGAAGTGTCAATTGGAATGTAGTTGTTGTAATTGCGTGCTGAAAATCCTACTTTGCTTTGCTTTGCAGAGATCGAAGCTCAAAAAAAACTCGGCTCTTATATGCAAACTAGAGTCTTTGGCCGTTGTGTGCTATTTGAGAGAACAACAACTTGTTTACAATCAGTTTGGATGAAAATTGGACTTTGGCTATATGTAACCTATATGTTTCGGTTTTTAAAGAAGTCGAGATCCAATTAACTGGTGTATCTCAGAGAAATAATGTGCGTTGTGCGTAGTTTGGATTTGGTTTGGATCTCTATGTCGTGCTCTAATGTGTTCAGCAGTTTAAGTTGATAGAATCGCAGTCAATGTTCGCTCATGTTTGGCGTCTTAGCATAACACTTATATACCTTACTCTCACCGCAAACAATTTTGTATACCTATTTCCAGAATGCGCCCAGTAAATGTATGCGTCGATAAAAGCAATTGCTGAGCTTGTGTTTATCTGAGAGAGCATTAAAAGTTTATTTTGAAGCTAACCTTCTTCGGAGAAACTCATCTTTCCCACATATTGGATTTATTTATTCTACTAAATAGTAACTTACAAAAAACTTACAAAATAAATATAATAAGTAAAGCATAAGGTTCGAATCCACGTTTCAAATCTGGACGCACCTATAACTTAAATGTATGTAAATGAAACGTAAACGTGGTCTTTGACGTCTATAGGCTATACCAGCCATACTATTTAACGAGCATAATTTTTTTACAATAGTCCGCAATTTAAGGTAATACATAAGTACCATTAAGAAGAAAAAAATCTTTGAGTCTGTACAAGTCTTACGGGGTTAAATCACAATATTATTATTTCTGTTGATTTAACACGGTAATCGACACGTTTTCATTTTAATTTATCTGCGTGATCACGGTCGACAAATATGGTAAATTTGTCCCCACAAATGCGCAGAAGAAAGAATAAAGTAGACAAAGTGGCACCAAATAGAATAATTTATAATTACTACTTGTAAAAAATGTTAACAATCAACCAGTAAGATGTGAAGAAGTTAAGTCAATCCGCCAGAAGATTTGAATATAAAATGAAAGATCGGTGGCACTGAGAGCATTTTTATATTGCTCGTGTTGATTGCCAACACGTCCGTCATACGTATGTATGCCATAGGTAATTAAATGCTCCTATATACGCGTACCTACCAACCACTCAAATAGAAATAAGTAGATACCTGTACATAAGTTTCGTTCGGCTTTTATTTTTTAAGAATAATAGAATAGATGGAAACGGAAACAATTCAATTAAAGTATAATCTGTGTCTGAGTTTCCATTGCTTTCATATCTATACACATGACACGTATAGGTTGGGCAGGTATGGTAGCCTTTTGGAACTCTGCGTGGTCACTCCAAATTTCTGTTTACTTCTAGCAGAAAAGGAAAATTAATTAATTCCAAATCCATACCAGTTCTTGAGGCCAAAAATGTATTTTTTTTTTTTCTTTGTTTGTATCTGTTTGATAAAAAAAAAATCCACCTGTAAATCTGACAACAGTAGAGTCGAAAAAAGATAGACTTGATAGACGTAGAAGCAATTAAGGATTGTAGGTAAAATAGGTAATCATTTTGTTATTTATAAAAATATAATTCTTGGGCCGAATTTCAGTCATGGTAATAATATTATAAACTCGATGAATGTGTACTTTGCAAACTGTGTGATATTCACAGACAAACAAGTTAAAAGCACGCGTGAGAGAATTTTGTTTTAAAATCGGTGGTGGAAATGGGGTAGGAGCGGAAAGCTGATGGTTTTATTATTTATATTTTGGGTTGTGATATCTACCGCATTCACATGATAATAATAATAATTTTAGGCGCAACATGTCCGTAGGGACCCTACCCCTAGCTTCTCAAAACCATTCGTTTTGTGTGAGATTTCATTTTTGGAACGAATGGAAGGGATCTACAATTTTATGCCGATTCCAAGCGGCTAATTGAGAAGCTCATTCATGACATTTATACTCTCGGATGTTTGTCAGACGTTCGCGAGAGGTAGCGCAGTGAAAAAACCCTGAGTTGGAATTTGGGTTTTTGCGGGATTCGAACCTGGACCCCTCGCATAGTAGTCCAACACACTTTTTTTTTTTTTTAAATTCATTTTTTATTTATTCATTCATTAAACTTATATACTAGACAAAAACGATTAAATCTAATTTAGAACTAACATTTATCTTAATTCTAGCTTACTGGCTCTTAGCGAGCGCTCTAAACTTAACTATATCCTTAAAATTACTGCCTTTCGGCCTTAAATCTATCTATATTTAATTTTTATTGTTTTTTATTCTTTATTATTCTTATTTTACCTACATACTACTTAAAACTACCTAAGCTACTTAGCCTAAATTAATTATAATCAGGGTGGTGAGCAATCTTAAGGATTGGTCACCATCCTGATTGCATCCATGGGCGCCTGACAGCAGCCGACAAGGGTTCACCCGTGCCGCCGAGACTCGGTAGCACATACATGTCGGCTAGCCCAGTCCCTCCCAAAGACCCCCTAATCTATCCTAACTTAATATCTATCTTAAAACTAAGGAGGATGCTACGTCAGTAGCGCACCGGCCCGGGAGAGCGTATCAACCCTCACCTCTTCTTTAAGCCACCAATATTCGGTGTACTGCTTTAACGTATCGACCTTGTCCCGATCCGCAATTTCGGTGCTAAAACGGAGGAGCTCCTAAGCATTGGCGGCGGACCCGTCGTGGATAAGCCGCTTATCCCTCGCGTACTCTCATGGTACATTAAATTGGGGTAGTCAGCCCCTGAGATCAGGCTATTATCACTGGCCATCGCATTCGCAACGTGCCTCCGTATCACCTTAATAAGGAAATTGTCAGCCCTATTCAGTCGAGCCCCATTGTATAGGGTCCTGTTGGGATAGTATTTTGTGTACTCAGATTCGGAAGTTCTAAACAACCCTAGACAGGCCCTGAGACATTGTCTCTCAAACACCCGAATCTTTTCCATATAGAACGGCACTATATTGAACCACAAAGGACAGCCATAAGCGATGATGGGCCTTATGAGGGCCACGTAGCAAATGACCTTCACCCTGGAGTCAAGTTGACTGCTGCGAAACAGTCTCCTTGTCAGAGCGTAGGCCCGCTTAGCCCCAGCAAGACAAGCATCTATATGTTTGTCAAAATACAGATACTGGTCAAGCCAGATGCCAAGATACCGGACCACGTTTTTCACCACCAACGGCCGTCCCTGCTGTCCAATAATTGTTAATTTTCTCCATAGTTTTTTCTGGTATCCCTAGGGGCCCCAGCCAATGGAGTTCTGAACAGGATTGTTTCCGATTTTTGGAAATTGATTTTCAACTTCCAATCATCGCAATACCTCTTAATTTGCTCGAAGTCACGCTGCAGAAGGATTCTGATGACCTCGATTTTTGGTCCCGATCTGTACGCCACTAAATCGTCTGCGTACGCTATAGCATGTCTGAGGGAACCCACCAGATCAACACACTAACCACTAAGCCACTGCGCCTACGCATTCACATGATATGTCAGGAAAATAGAAAGGAAAAATGCTTCAACCCGTATCTCATTCTTAAGTCCTTTAGACTATGCAGAAAGATAAAATGTGAATTATGACGCTTGAGTTAAGACAGTGATCGAAGACTTAATCTAGACACCGTCGCCCAAGTTTATGAGATTATATATAAACGGCGATTTTGTACAATTTGGACTGGATGGGTCGGTTCACTAGCGTCAACTCCCAGAATATCATATTTAGCACATTGTGCTGTACGATTGGGATAATTTGGATGTAGTTCAACGGCTATACCGTGCGGACTAAATTCACTGGTGGTAGTTCGAAGTGGGACTAGACCACTTAAATAAATAGATGAAGCAACTGTATACGACCTTGGGCTTAGCTTCTCACACTCCAATTGCATATGGTTGATCATTTAGTTCCAGCTGAACATTCACGTCTATCACAGAATCCGTCGTATTCGGAATTTTGTTACGAACCCTGAAAGAAGTATCATAAAATTCGTCGTAGAGGAAAATCTTTGCTACGAATTTCGTCGTAGGGGAAATTGCTTGCTATGAATTTCGATTTCGTAGCAAACATTTTCTCTACGATGGATCTTATGATAGTTCTTTCAGGGTTCGTAACAAAATTCCGAATACGACGGATTCTGTGATAGACGTGATTATATTATTTTAAGACCCTTTCTCCTTGCTTTCTTCTTTGGTCATAATAGCAAGCAAATCGTTTAAGGCGTGCCTTTGAACTCCTTACTATACGCTACTATACCTCAAGTAATTGTTCTGCAAATTGTCATTCGCTTTTTAACACTAAAATATTGTCCCTAGCATTATGCCAGTAGTTATATTGCGCAAAGCACTACTTTAGCTCAATTTAGAATGTGCCTACCACAGGTATCTCGCTATAACAACTCAGTGGGAAAACCACTGTTGTGCTATCCGAGCCGTGGAAAATAGTTAATTCAATAAAAAAAAATTTCCATGCGATCATGCCGCAGTTTGTCCAAATATTGTGCAACAAGTGCTTCAACAAGCATATATGTATGTGTAATAAAACAACTTGGTCGTTGACTTTGATCTTTGGGGACATTACAATTCGTTACCGCAGCAAGATATACAGCTCTCCGACTCGGTATATAGAATCAGATAGAGCCAGACTTACAGTGGTAAGATGCAAACGGCGGAATCTGTGCCAAGCCTTAATCATCGCCGCAACCAAAGGAAACGCGTTGTATTTCACATTTGTGTCGTTCCGTGTGCGGTTTTTCTTGTTTTTTTTTTTTTTCTTAAAAAATTGCCCAATAACTGAAGTTTGTAGAACCGACTGGTTGGTATAGCAATTATTATGGTTTGGCCGATTAAAAAACGCCGTTAGTATTTCAGATGCCATGGAGTGTTGGTGGATAAGTTTTCAAAGTGCATCCGAATTTGGTAATAGGAATGTGACTCGGTGCAAATGTGAATTCTAGAACAAGGTCGCTGTGGTGTCTTGGGCAAGAATAACTAGTGATTTTCACGAGAAACTTAGAAAGGAATTGTGAATATAAATACTTTTGAAACTGAGACGGTAGCTGTGAGATCGGTTATGTATGAGGTGAAAAGTAATCGTATCTAAGGCTGTTAGCTAGATAGCTACCGCTTTAGGTACTGCCAATGCCAAAGTCACCTTGTGGTCAATACACCACATTATTCAGGCACTGTAAATTGCTCCAAGAAAAAGAGTTTGACGGAATAGAATCACTTTTTCTCTCTTTCTGATTAATGTCGTTTTCGATTTGGCAAAAGATCAATTTTTTTTTTGATCGAGATTGCTTTTCATGTTCGATTTGCCACAAAAATCAATCTTTTTTTTGATCTCAGATCACTTTTGAGAAATCTCAATTTTTCCTCAGATTTTACACATACTTTCACTAACACCAATGATTATGACACACAGCGTCGGTTACGAATTGTTTATCGTTGGAAGGGTTGTTTTTTTAACTGAATTATTTATTTTACGCATATGGGATCGAGTTTTTATATTGAATTATTTCGAAATGCAGTACTATAAATGTGTGAAAATCAATTGAAATGGATTTCGAGTGCAAGTGCAAAAATGTTTTATTTTGCCGCCAACTCAATACACACACATACCAATATAATTCAGATTTCATGTTCGTTTTGGCAGCAGAAATCTGAAATCTCAGATCAAAATCTGAAAAGCCAAATCGAAAACGACATAAGTTAATTGCTGTTTTCCAGTGTTGACATTTTTAATTTTAACTTTAATTATCGGATCAGTCAAACAACTTTTTTTTTTTTTTGGGGAAAGTTTTCTCTTCAAACTTTTTCTTAGGCTCAGTACGCAAATCGATACTTTCTGGTGATCTCCAGACGGCAAAATTTATAGGGAAAGATAGTTGTTATTCGTGGAGAGTTTGACAGTTAATAAGTTTTAAATTTCAATTTTATTAATTCTCACTTTTTAAGTGAAATTTTTGAAATTTTTCAGCGGCAACACTACTAAAAAAAAATATAGTAGAGAAAAGCGGATAAGAAAAAATATCCCCTTAAGGAAATTGCTACTGCGCATCGTGGGTAATTTCAACTCTTTTTGGATGGCCTATACCACCATAGAACAATACTCGTAGTCAATCAATTGATCAACGCAGTTTTCATTCTTCATGGTTACTTCCCAATTTTCTAGAATTTCTTAATTGGTAGAACTACGAGTTTACGAGATGTTTCTCACTTAACAAATATGTTGCTAAATGGTCAATTATTATTTTTGCTATGAAGCCATTTAATATTTATTCAAATTCTGTAAGTATTAAGCTTGTATCTTTTTTTCATTGAAATAAAGAATTAAATTAAATTAATTTATATTACAACTGAATTTGCTTGGAGGGAAGATTAAGTGAAAGGGAGGGACAGAAATTATTATTATTTGTCAGATTATTGCTACCGCCAGGCTTTGAGTTTACACATTGTACATTTTTCTAGTTTAACACCTTCGTCATAAAACCAAATTTTTGAAAAATCAAAAAAGCTACCCACGTTACAATTATAATTACAATTTCTTTATTTGAGTCTTAAATCTATATAAATATAATAAAACTGTAGCCGTTTTCATATGTTCGCGGTTGGCGTGAAAACTACTGTACAGATTTTGATGAAACTTTTTTTGAAATGTTAGTTAAGATTTTGAGCAACACATAGGCTATTCCTTTCATTGTCAAGTCAATTTTTTGGGAACGTTTTTGACCAAAATGTGTTTTTTTTACTAACTTTACTGCCTTCATCTCGCCATTACTCAAACAATTCTTAATCAATGCAAACAAAATAAAATCCTTAGAAGAGCCAACACTTTCACAGTTATTTCAAGCCATCAATCAGCTTTCTATGTCCTCTAGAAGCTGAGCTACAACCTAAAATCTAACACGAAAAAAATAAATTTATTTTCTCAAATCGAACTTTATCAGCAGCCGCGGTTCTCGATCGTTGTTCTGCTTTGGGGTGGTTGGGTGGCGCACATCGCACAAGCACGTTCATGTAAAAAAAAAACTGCGTGGTGTTTTCTCCGAATTAAGTGAAACGAAAGAGAAGTATGCGACGTGAATGGGTATGTAAAATGTAATCAACAACGACAATGTGTTTCTGAGGAAATGCGCAGGTGGCTGTGCTGATGACGTGCGCTGATGGACGTACAATCGTACATATGGTGGTGGTGGTGTATATAGAAATTGAGTTATTACTTCTTTAGGCGCATTGGACACTTTTAGATGGGAAGAAATAAATGAATTTGGGTTACTTCTAAAACGACACCGCGTCATCGACACCGAGAAACCGACACCCGATAGGTGGCGCTGTTGTCCATTTTCTGAGAAACTCAACCGATCTCAATGAAACTTTGTATGTGAGCATGGTTGGATGCAGCTAGAAAGATAGGATAGTTTTGGACCCGATAGGTGGCGCTGTTGTCGATTTTTTTCGAGAAACTCTGCCGATCTCAATGAAAATTTGTTTGTGTGCATGGTTGTATGCAGCTAGAAAGATAGGATAGTTTTGGACCCGATAGGTGGCGCAGTTGTCGCTTTTTTTGAGAAACTCAACCGATTTCAATGAAACTTTGTATGTGAGCATGGTTGGATGCAGTAAGAAAGATAGGATAGTTTTGGACCCGATAGGTGGCGCTGTTGTCCATTTTCTGAGAAACTCAGCCGATCTCAATGAAACTTTGTATGTGAGCATGGTTGGATGCAGCTAGAAAGATAGGATAGTTTTGGACCCGATAGGTGGCGCTGTTGTCCATTTTCTGAGAAACTCAGCCGATCTCAATGAAACTTTGTATGTGTGCATGGTTGGATGCAGCTAGAAAGATAGGATAGTTTTGGACCCGATAGGTGGCGCAGTTGTCGCTTTTTTGAGAAACTCAACCGATTTCAATGAAACTTTGGATGTGAGTATAGTTGGATGCAGCTAGAAAGATAGGATAGTTTTGGACCCGATAGGTGGCGCAGTTGTCGCTTTTTTTGAGAAACTCAACCGATTTCAATGAAACTTTGTATGTAAGCATGGTTGGATGCAGCTAGAAAGATAGGATAGTTTTGGATCCGATAGGTGGCGCTGTTGTCGATTTTTTTGTTAGCTGTTTTTACTCCCAAAACAGTTTTAAATATTTCCTGTGCAGTAAAATTCCTGACAATTCGAAAAATACACACGTAAATGTTCAAGTAATAGTCTGCACTCCCGGAGTGCCTGATATATATATTTTTTTTTTTTGTTTTAACGGTTGTTATAGTACCTACGGTGAAGGTGATACCTACCTTACAGTAAAGAATTGAAGAATTCAAGAAGTAAAGACGATATAGGTGAATTATGTTGTTTGATTTATTGTTGGTGTGGGTACAAATTTGTGTATGATCCAGGCAACAGAACTTCAAATACATATTGTATTTCGTATTTCAAGAAGCTTTGTAAAAAAATTATCATAAAAAGTATAATTATCTCATGTAGGTATTGAAACTTAACTATTAGTATCTCTTTTATTGGAAATTACACAGTCTCACGTCGCGTACGAAGTTGCGGGCACAGCTAGTAATTAATACATTTGCTCTTGTACATAAGGAGTACCTATACCATTATTATGCCTGGCTAACTAGCTGTATTGTGCTTGAAGGCTTGAAATTGCCAACTTCATAAATTTTTTAATTTTTCTATTTTAAACAAATCCTACAAAATGCCAAGTTCTGTGAATCTCTTAATATTTTTGCGAGTGAAAATAAATAAAAAGGAGTGAAAATCGATTCTTTCAAATGGGATATTCGAATTTTAAGTTTACTCATTCTGACAGTAGTCTGACAGCATATTTATAATAGGTCCGTTCGTGTACTTTCAGCATAGAAAAATGAAAAATGTCAAATCTCTAAAGTGAGAGAGAAGTCTCTCAATTTTAAGAGAAGTGTCTGACCGGTTTTCTTACAAAAATTTTAAGAAATGTCATTTTGACACTATCGTAAAATGGAGCATCAACAAAATAAGTTGGAATTGATTTTTTTTACAAGCTAAATACCTATTAAATTTTCCATTTTGAATGCGCTGATATGTTCTAGGGGAACATTTAATTCAATTATAACTTGTTCCTCTGATATCGTTGAAGACGAAAATAAATAGATATTTATTTGTCAAACTTTTGAGCTGTCACAGCTGACAGTTTTCATTTTTCAGTAAGTCGAAATTCGGCGAGTAGAAAATTACGAAAAAATAAAAAAAGGGGAAATGGATTTCTCTCAAATTTTTTTTTTATATTTTCTCAGTACGTGGTCGCATTCGCACAGTTTCTTAGCAAATGTTAAATAATTTTATGTCTGCAAAAAAGTACCCAAACGAACCTAAATGTCATCAATTCTCCAATAGACGTTGACAGCGGGGCCGGCTGCAAATTGAATTAAAAATTCCCTTCAAAAAACGAAATTATGTCGTCGAAATCAGCATTTAAGTTTTTGCTGCAGCTACAAATATATGTGGTTTTGTATTGTACAAGTTGGTATTTAGCTGGAAGTAGCATATAATAACTGGAAGTGTATACACGTGCTTTTGAGTACATTTTCTGCCCTCTGAGGCCGTTTCTCTAAATTTGTTGTGTTTGACAGATTTTTAGCACTTGGTTTGGAGAAGTACGCGAATGGGCTAATATTGTGTAAACCATCCAGTTATTTGATATAAATGAAATAATAAAATTTGTATCTTACTTACGTACAACGTAAATTGACAGCGCCAAGAAAATCCTTTTTCGTCCTGTACAACAATTTAAATAAAACGATATCACTGCTCTTGTGTATCATAATTAATATTTAATTGTTTATTTTGGTTTACAAAAAAATTAAAGGTATATAGTTTTTCATTTTATGAGAGTAAAATAATACAATGTAGTGTAACAAAACGGTTTAGTACCTCTTCTATACACGGTTACAAACACAAAATAAAGGAAGCACAAAAAAGGGTGAAAAAAGGATGTTTTCATAATAATAATAGCCTAATGTGATTTTTTTTTTTAACCTATAATGTTGCGTATACGCAAAGCTGATATGTGATGTACCTTTCGACTTTTACGCTAACTTATTCGAAGACTCTTCTGTGGGTGGCCGCACCCATCCACCATACCGCCGTTCCATTTCACGTGCCACAGCTAAACACAGATGATCCTGACCAGGGTTGGCAACAACCTGTATACCCATGGGTAGATTGCGACGATCCAACCCAATCATACAGTTGGTCACAGGCAGGCCTAGTGTGTTGAAGATGGCCATGTACATAGGCTCAAGCAGTTTATGGTAGATTTGATAGTGCTGATGAGCGGTATTGGGGAATGTGGGATAGATGAAAACACCATCCGTTCCCAAGAGTTCTTTGAATTCAGTCTTAAGAGCTTCGATAATGGTGGCCAGATGCTTGTGTCTGGAATTGGGAATGATTTTCATGAAATTCTGCAAATGGCCAAAAATGACCGACGGCAAAATGCTGTCCGAGCAGCCGAAGAAATACTTCACAGTTTCGGTGCAAACGGTCTTTGGCCGTTCGCCTTCTTCGGTCTTGTGATAGATTGTTTCGATGTTTTTCATGGTCAGCATAGCGGACAGTGATATGTCCAAGGACCATTTCATTTTTCGAATGTTTACACGTTTTGCATTGAAATCGGTTGCGACGCGATTGATGGCCGCGTGTAGATCTCGGCTTAGGGGGCGCATCATGCCGGATGGGCCATCGTTGTCCATGAAAAAGAAGCGAATACTGCTGATATTGACTTCCTTGTCTAACGTCAGTTTGGGACCTGTTGGATCTGCCATACATTTCAAAAGGAGCGGCAAATCCTTGGCGTAACGTGTCATGGGAGCGATGGTGAAAAAGTCGCCCCATTTCGGAAAATCACTGGTTGGGTGATGACCTTTGAATGAAACGGCATACGGCGTGGGCTTGTGTCCCCATATTCCACTGAACATTGCTGGCAGACGCGATGATCCACCAATGTCTGATGTAAGACCGAGTAGAGATGCACCGCTTGCTAATAACGCCGCTTCACCTCCCGACGAACCACCTGGTGTGCGTTTCAAGTCATATGGATTTTTTGTTTGTCCAGTGACTTTGTTATAAGTTTCCCACAGTAGACAAAGCTCTGGTGTATTGCTCACCAGCAAAATGATGCCGCCGAATTTCTTAATCTGTTCAACAACGGGCGCATCGGATTTTGCGATTTGGGGCGTCTTGAAAACTCGACCCGCTTGATTGGTTAGACCTTTGACGGCGATGCTTTCTTTGACCGTTACCGGAACACCCAACAAGGGAGTCAGTTCTTCCATAACCTCAACCGTATTGATGCCCATCGCAATGACTCGATCAACTTCTCGCGCTTCCTCGAGAGCCTCCTCGAAACGATCTTGAACGATGGCATTTATGAGCGGGTTCACCTGCTGGCAACGTTCGATATACGCCTCCACGACCTCTTCGCTTTTAATCTGTAAAAAGAATGAAAGAAAATGGAGTTATTATAGTTAAAGATCGGTGTTGCCCTATCACTCATTTAGCTTTAATTTTCAGTACTTTTTCCAGTGCCTTCTTATACATCTAAATACCTTATCTATATTTATATAAAAATGGTTTGAAAAATGGTTTGAAAAATGTATAGTAATTCATAAATTGAGAACGGGTGTGCCGATTTGGCTCAATTTTGGGAAAACCCTCCGGAGAACTCGGGAAATTGGAAAAATCCAAAATTCATTTTTTGTATGGAATTTTGTGTGCAATTGTTCCGGAATGGCTTTTCGAATGGAAAAATAAAAATAAAAAAATTTATTTATTTAGTGGAAAACTCGGAAAATTCCTGATAATTTTGATTTTTCTTTTCGACGAAATTTTGCATTTTATCGCATATGTTTTGCTGTAAGGTGGAATTTTTGCTGTGAAGGTTGGAAAATTTCGGGTAATTATGAAATTCATTCATTCATTCATTCCTCGACTATTTTCAAATAAATTTCGTGAATTGTGAATTACAATTTCTTTCTGATCACAAAATAATAGGATAAGTTTTTGAACTACTCGTAGGACAATCATGCGAAACGAAATTTTGCCATTTGTCATACATATGTAAATATTTTTGGCAGCTGCTTTTGGGAATTGTTCAAATAATTGGTTAATAGTTTTGGTTTCCTCAAATAATTAAAGGACACTCGATATATTTTACACTGTTGTTATTAAAGTCCACCTTCATATAGCAATTCCAGCCGGCTGACTCCCAATTCATCAATAAAATCATTCAAGGATACGATTGTGTAGGAAGGGATAGGATGGGTTTAAGGGTTCACAATTGAGTGGACAGGAGAGAGTTGAGTGATAATCAGCAGGGTTGCCTTACAATAGGTTGATACCATGCAGGCTAAACCCAAGTTTTCACTAGGCCAAAAGCGATTTTTTTTTTTAATTATTCCCGAAAATTGCATACCTACATTTCTATTACGCTTGGTGGGTGTTTTCAACTTCGTTTATTTAGCACCATATTTGTACAAAATCAAGTAAAAATGTAAATTATTTAAAAAAATATATTATTCTCGGAAAGCAATTTCATAAAAATGAGTACAAACATCCCAACAAAGAAACAATATAATGTCGTATTGGATTCTGCGATTTGATCCATTTTTAAAATGCGTTTTCCATAGAATGTGAGAATCTAAATTGTTTTGTTAGTTGTTAGTATTTGCATGTTCTATTTTGTTTTCCGGAGATATATTCTTTTGCTAATTTCATAACATTGTATTCTGAAATGACCATTTGTTGAAATATTTATATTATCCAACTATTCTACTTTTTTTTGCACACATTGGTAACACTGAAACAAATTTAATATAACTATGTACCTACAATAGATTTAAGAGTCAGTTGCCGAAATAAACTGATACATTAAAAGTCGAGATTTTTTTTTCGTGCTATCATCCCTAGGTTAGGTTAGGTTAGGTTGGGAGGACAGTTTTGCAACTGATGCAAATTTCACCCAGAAGCCATGAAGGCCCATTGTGAGTACCCTGTTTGTACATCCCTAACACCATTTGCATTTCTGTAAGCCTCTCTAAATTATTAATTATCAAAAACAAGTGCATTCTATGCGTTTTTGAAATACAAAAAATTAAACTGTATACTTCACTGTGCATTTCACATAAATAAATAAATGCATACATAGTTTAATTTGAGAGCAATAGGAAAAAAAATATCGAATTAATTTTTCGCATTTAACAAACCCATACTTCATGCGTTATTGTGCAAGTCTGCATTTTACATAACATTTTAGAACAAAAATTATGCTGAAACTAAAATATCTTTTTCCTTACAACAAAAAACAAAAACCTTTCCCCAAGCTGTGTTAAAATGAAAAGCATTATTTATTTTATTTACAAAATACGCTAACCCCTGATACACTGCCCCATAACCCTGACCTGAAGAGAGAATCATAAAATCGTACCTATAATATTAAAGCCTAACAACTTCCCTCTGACCACCTTTAAAAACGAGTTATTTCAAATAGTACATGTGCACTTAAGTGTCTAATAAAATAATTATGCAAAAGAACACCACCTCGGAGTCTCACCCCGAATAGCACGCTTATTATGAAAGTATGCTCATTAACGAACTGAATGTGTAACTGCGAGCCATTAGGTTAAGGACAAGGGTATATTACTTCATTAATGCTTTGTGCGTATCGCAGCACATTGACTGCGGGCATTAGTACCTAGTCACTATAGTATCGTGCTTCTTAATTATAACATTTTAAGTTCGTTTCAATTTTAGTTGCTTACAATAGGTTAGTTTAACGTGCTGGTATTTTATTGCGTTTTGAAATGTATTTAAGAAGGACACGGTAGGTAATTAAAATGTTGAAACTTTTCTTTTTGAGCAATAGACCGGAAATTCTTCATAATAATCGCATAAAATGTGCAGATAAATATATTCTTGGTGTTAGCGTTGTTTGAGTAATTAACCAGGTGCAGGGAAAAATTGATGTAGCGCCAAGTGCATTTTAATATTTAATTGCTATTTCTGCAAACACATTATTTAACACGTTATACTTATAACATGTATATTTAGAAGAAACCAGCGGACTGCAGCCTGCTTTGCTAGGCGTCAAGACCTAAATTTATTCAACCTTCAGGAGCTTCGATAAATGTTTAGGGATGTAATTTTTCAAATCATGCGATAAAATGCAAAATTTCGTAGAAAAAAAAAAGTTCCACTAATAAATCAATTTTCGATTTTTTCGGAGTGCTTTCCAAAAATGTTCTTCCGTAAAACCTTCTCCTGACAATTACGGACAACAGAAAAAAAATTTGGTCCAAATCGGCCCAGCCGTTCTCAATTGATGAATTACTATACATTTTTTACACCATTTTTATAATACTCGTATATAGATAAAAAAAAATGTTAATATATCGTCTCCGTGGACTTTTGCAGCAAATTCTCGAAATGATACAAATGAGTGAATATTTTTCACAGTTTCCAGTAAAATTAATGCACCGAAAGCTGAATATTGCATGTATACATGTATTTGTCTTCTTTTTCGTTTTAATTGGTGCATTTTTATTTCCATATTCAGGAATTGGTGTACTTATAGTTATTTTGGACGACAGGCATATTATGTTCCAAGGTATATTAGGAAAAAATGCGATTCGGCTGACTGCCATGTGCCATATTTATAATGAAGACATTGGGCCCTACTAATAACAATTTTTAACCTTCACACTTAATATTTTCTAGGGTCACAATATGTAATTTTGTATCGAAATTTTCACCATTGCAAGCTTGAACAATTTTGTCTGGACACTAGAAATGATTATTAGTATACCTAGCGGAATGATTAATCATTTAACTATATAAATATATCGACTTAATTATGCCGCATTTTTTGTTATTTTTGACTCATTTACTAAACAAATTTTAAGAACAACCAAAAAATTATAATTTTCGAAAAACTAATTTTCACCCATCGAATAAAAAAATTCTTAATGCATTAAAATTTTGGATGTGATCCATTTTTAGACGGAGTAGGACCGAAAATCAATATGCTTCGTTTTTAAACTAGGCTCTCACATTGATATTTATTCATGATTTTTTTGCGTCCATATTATGAAGGTGAATACTTAGAATCATAGAATGACTTTAAAATTCTTACAGATATATCTTCAATCAAAAAATAAAAAAACCGGCCAAGTGCGAGTGTCACTCGCGCACCGAAGGTTCCGTATTTGGCTAAAGTCCAACACATCAGATATTATTTGAAATCTATATCATTCAATCTTTCCCCTCTTCATGAATTCATCACAATTTAGTTTAATTTAATTACTTAATATTTTTACTCTCAAAAATTACTCGCACATGAATCTCATTTTCTAATTATTACCTATAGTACCCAACCCACGCCAATTTTCCATTCTGTATGCGACCTGTCCCAATTAAAACTATTGACTAAAAATATATTAGTTTTATTTTGTTCTGTACTCCCCAAAAAATGTATTATATCCCCAACGAAATTAGCAAGCGGGAACCCTGGTCTGTCTGTCTTTGATGGGGTCAATATTGTGCACAACTGCGTAGTAGAGATTAAAACTTATGAGAGCAACGTATTTTACATGGTAAAATTATCTTATTTGAAAATATCTTGTAAACTATTAACTTTTCGGCAAAACAGTATTCAGCGCATATATAGATAAGAACATGATCTACAAAAAAGGAATTTATGTATTTTTTTGTGAATCAAGAAATAAACCGTTTTTTGGGCGAATGAAAATATTTTGTTCACCAGATTACTAATTAATCCAAAACCAATCGATGTATTCCTTCCATTGGTATTTGTCGTTTAACTAGAGGTTATACTGGATGTTGTGTGTAAATCTTAGCCTCCTATGTCGATCGGTTCTTGAGATAGACCTGGTAACAAAATTGGCTTAGTGGGTTCGGACAGACAGACAGACAGACAGACGGAGAGACATCCGAGCGAAACTAATAAGGTTACGTTTTTTCCCTTTGGGTACGGAACCTTAAAAACGGTGTAAATTTTAATTCAAACTTTTTCCGATTGAAAAAATTGAATTCGGTGGAAATTTTAAACCAGAATAAATTCTGTGTTTCGGATTTTAATACGCTGATGGTGTTTTTTGTCCATCGAGTTATCGTGTACTTTTCACACTCAAGGGAATAGTTTTTCACCAAAATGTGGTGTGAACTGTTTACCATTTTTTTTGTATAATTTGGAATATATCATGTCCTAGTAACCAGAACAATTTATGTATTGAAAATGGCGCAGGGTCATAAGTCCATAGGCCAAAAGTCCACAATGGACTTTTTACCCACTTAGGTGGGTTATGAGTCCACAAATCAATATAACCCACCCAGGTGAGCCAAAAGTTCACACAAAATTCTTGTGAATTTTTGACTCACTGATTGTGGTCTTATGGCTCACGGATGAAGAAGGTGAAGAAGAGGACAACGAGCTTGAAAGCGAAGCTAAAAATTCTAGTTATGACCTCATTTGCGGTGTTTGCCTCCAAAACCCACAAGACACACTTCTCCAGCATTGCATTCATTTTAAGATTGCGCTTTCAAACTATGAATTTTGTATGGGGGCGGGGGGGCATGCTACCCCCCTGCAACCCCCCTGCTTAGGTTTACTGATGGATTACAGGGTGGGTGCAAGGTTCTACTTATTACTCAAATTTTGTTGGCGTTATTGCACTTTGAGGGAGTGAAATAAGACCAACTGTTGGAAGTTATCCTTATTACTCTATTTAAGAGCGAAATAAGGTACATTTTTAGAAGTTGGTCTTATTTCACGGCATCTATCAAACATTCCCATACTTTTTGAGTTGTTAAAACAACTCTTTTTGTCATATGAATAATTGTGGACTTATGGCCTACTTCCATTTTAAAATTGTGAACCTATGGCCCAAATTATTGTGAACTTTTGGCTCATCTGGGTGGGTTATAAGTCCACAATTGATTTGTTGTATTTTAGACTTTTGCACACCTTGAGTCGCAGGCGAACGAAATACGAATCAACA
Source organism: Cheilosia vernalis (assembly GCA_949126925.1). NCBI lineage: Eukaryota > Metazoa > Arthropoda > Insecta > Diptera > Syrphidae > Cheilosia > Cheilosia vernalis. The sequence goes on along the minus strand of OX421358.1, from coordinate 95,213,225 downwards.
GGGGTCAGATTCTGTAAGGCGCAACGATCAAACGTTTCCGCGTGCACGAATGAATTGCCCTAAGTTAGGCCCCAGTTATAGCCATACGTAAAATGTAATAGAGAAAATAGGAACAGTGTAAAAATTAGTGTTTTTACAAAAACAATTAGGCCTCAGATAGCCATACGTAAAAATGCAACCCAAAAAGTTGGAACAGTGTGAAAATTAGTTTTTTTACGTTTAGGTGGTCATAGCGAAAATTCTGTCAGAAAACTGTTTCTCTACGAAAACAATTACAACCAATTAACCACCCCTGATTGAATTCCAATAGAAAAAAAATTCCTGACAAATGGAACAGTAAAGAAATGAAATATTTCAGTGGAATGATATGGTTTTTTTTTGTTGTGGAACTGACTGAGAAGTAGATCGGAAAAGTTTTTGGTATAGAAAAACTAACAAATCGTTTAATATATAATTTTAGTTTTTAGACTGATAAATAATTTTTCTGTAAAATTTTAAGATTATTTGCTTTTTTTTTTTTGATAGACTGACTTCATAATCAACATTTTACGACCAAGATTGAGTTCAAATAGAAAACTATCTCCAGTCAGAAAATATTTACGGTTTCGTTTTACGTATGGCTATAACTGGGGCCTTACAAAAGCAAATTTCTTCATGCACACGAATGCCGACCCTGTTTTTCTAGGGACAAATTTGTCTCACACTGAGATGTTTTTTCCTTATTCTTCATGGATAAAAATGCCACGTTTAATCGTATCGTAATGAAGGCATTTATTCTACGACTTCAATTTTTTTTGTTTTTCAGAAATTTAAAACCATTTGAATGACAATGCAATTTAAGTTGCAATGCTTATTTTCATCAAGGAATGTTTACTAGAATTTTCATGTATATAATTGCAACGACGTACTATGAGCACGCATATTACGACAAAATAGTTTCCATAAATTATCGTATTATTTGTAATTATCAGTAGGTACAATTCGTAACAATACGACAATCAGTTTAAATGGCTCAGGAAAAGAAACGCGACTTTTATTTTTGCAAAAACCACACAAGCTATTATTTCTATGCACCTACCGTACCTACTCGTAATTACTTTGTAATTGGTGTATGATAGTTTGTTTTTGTTTTTAGAATGATTTTGGCAAGTCATGCAAGAGAGATGTTCTGAATTAAGGACAAACGCAATTAGATTGTGGGGTGGAGGTGGTGTAATGGTTCCCAAAAAACTGCCGGTCTAACGATAAAAAGTCCGACTTAGTTTTGTCAAGCAACAAAACCAAAACTAAACGATACACATTTACCCGTATGACTCCAAATGAATGCTCACTTCTTTATTTTAACTTCTTTGATTTAACTCTGTAAATCTCAGATGCTTATGATACTGGCGTTATCATCCAACTTGTCAGTCTTTATATACCGACGAACAAGCAGGACAAAAGTAAAACACAGCGCAAAATAAAAGGTGATTGGGAAACAGTACTAGTTACAGCAATTAATCGACTTTTTGCGAAAACTTCTACGAAAACAGAAGTTTTCCCATACAAATTATAGTTTTCAAAACGAGTCGTTTAAACTCGTTTCCACGTAAAAACTACAAAAACGACTTCCAATCGTTGGGTTGTTGAAACAAACACATCTTTTTTTAATATTCAGCAAATTCAGCAAAATGGCTGACCGAAGAAATGTCACAACTCACGACTTAAAATCATTTTCCACACGAACGACTAGTGTCTCACAGCTGATTGAGACGTCAAACGGAAACTAGTTGGTGGTCGGTGTGAATGGGGACGTTCGGATACCTAGTTTATGTAAAACGTCAACTAGATTGGTCGTGACTATGAATCCGAACGCGTTGACTAAGCAAGTTGAATTGTTTTGCTTGATTTTGCACTTTTTTATTTAGAAAGGCTCTTCATAAATCTTTAAAAAATTGTTATTTTCAAATAAGTATACATTAAAAATCTAGCACACCTGACAATCACTACAATATTATAGTGTTATGGGAACTAATGTTTGTTAAATATCGTGTGAAAATTCTAAATTACCAGAGTGGCCTTAGAAATCACACCTTTTTCTCTCATCGCGCTTTTTTTCGACTCCTTGGAATTCTGCAACGGCCACTCTGTTTATTTTAAATTTGACTCTTCGAAATGTCAACTGTGTACACAGGCAGGATTTTCTTGACTAGATTGGTCGGCTTCCCCTCCATAAACGTCAACTGCAAAAACTATACACGTGAACACTCTGGGATAATAAAAACTGAGACGCATCTAGTCAGACAGCTGTCAGACTTACTAAACTACGAATCCGAACGTCCCCAATGAATTGACGAGTTTTCGAGGAAAACACGCGGATTTGGGCTTGATGTGAAAAGCCTATAAGATGGAATGTGCTCGAACCCTGTGTCAAAGCTAAAGAAATAAGGTCTCTACAACCAACGAAAAACCGGAGAACTCACAAAAACACACCACTTCAACGTTTTTATCTAGTCCTTCACGTGGAAATGTCAAAAGAAAATTGCGTTCTATCATTCTGACTCCCTCTCTTAGCTCGCTTGTACTTCAGCTAATAAACAATCGTTTAAGTTAAATCCGTTTCAAATGGGCAGTTCAATTAAAAGCTTAAAAGTGCTTACAACATATACTCGAATATTGCAGTTATATCGACAACAATCTATTTATCTATTCGATGCATATTAATTTATTTAATTTGTACAGTTCTGCTTGAACGAGTCAGAGAAATCAAAGGTTAGGAAACTTAAAAATCAAGCTAATACGTTTCCTTACGTCTTACAAATTGCATGTTATTATTTTTTATGTATAAATTGCAACTAAAATTTAATTATTACTCAAATCAACAGAATAACAAGATAATTAAGAATGCCTCTAGTACAAAGACAGTAGGCATATAGCACCAACTTATTACAACTTTGCTAATAACGGTTTGTAATACGATGTTGTTGATGGCCTTAAGGTCTTGTGCTTGATCGTATTACGTTGCCGTAAACAAATTAATTACGGTAGCTATCATAAAATTAATAAATAGTTTTCTTCTACGACTCCATGCCTAGCTTCTCACAGCCATTTCTTTTATTTTATGGCAGTTGAGAAGCCTTTGACTACAATTATATTATATAGAAAAATAAGTGTTCGTAAGCGATCATCTAAGAGTCGCAAGCGACACATATTGTATAAAAATCACCAACTTCGCGTCACATCTCTGTGGAAGAATCGGATTAGACTCGACAAAGACCATAAGGGAAAAATCGGTAAAAATCGATTTAAAATTGACTTTTAGAATTTCCACTACTTTTGAAATCTGACACACAAGTTGTTATCGCGGATTTCTACTATACGCTGAATTGCACACAAACTCGGTTTTGCAAAAAACAATATTGTTTCCCCTGCAGAACATGACTTTCATTTTAAATGTTTATAGAAACATATCTTTTAAGTAAATATGTTCCAAAAAGAATCACTCCGTTGTGACACAAAAAAGTCCTTATTAGCATAAACAACACAACTCTACGTTCGTTCGGTACTTTTTTGCAATCGTAAAACCATTAAAAATTTGCTAAGAAACTGTGCGAATGCGACCACGTACCGAGAAAATTGAAAAAAAATTATAGAGAATCCATTTCCATTCTTATAATTTTTTCGTAATTTTCTACTCGCCATATTTTGACTTACTGAAAAATGAAAACTGACAACTAAGTGACACGTAAAACTCTATTTAATTTCGTCTTCAACGATGTCGGAAGAAGAATCTGTAATTGAATGTTTTCCTAGAACATACCTACCTATCAGCGCAAAAAAAAAAATAGTTTCAACTTATTTTGTAGAAGCTGCATTTAAAGAGAGCCTTATCAAATGTAAAGCCGTTCGTTTACTTCTCTTGAAATTGCGAGATTTCCCTCTCGATTTTTGAGATTTGTAATTTTTAATTTGTTTATGCTTAAAGTACACGAACGAACCTTCTGCGCCATATAAATAAATTGTATTTTTTTAGCAGCTGATACAAAAATAAGTCTATTCGCAAACTTTCCCTAGCCAAGGATTAGAAATCTGTCCAGCTAAGCAAAATTAGGCGAAACGCTCCCGGAAAGTGGGAAATATACTCTAAAGAACGTGTATAAACTTTGGGCTACCTACTTTGACCCACTTACTCCCTTGTATCTACTAGTGTCGAATATAAAACTACAGAGGTCAAATCGCGTCCTCCCCAAACGTCATACGAACGAATGCTCACGGAACGTATTTTTTTTAGTAATTGTAATAGACTAAAATTAAAATGGTCAAATAAATTCATTCAGAAGTAAAATTCCGCAAAATAAAACTTTATGTTTCAAAGAGATAATTTTAGAGCCTTCAACAAGCCCGACGTTGTTATTTTACTTAAGTTCTTTAGATGAAATTAGTGACAACTTTTAAAAAATTGATAACAGCAATCCGCTTTCATTACAAAGCAAATGGTGAATTCAATTGAAAACTATTTGTGAATTTATGCACGCGGTTTCGTTTAAACAAAAAAGCATTTCAATATGTTTTCACTTCTGTGCCCGATTATCAACGGCAGTACCTCCTGTTTTGCAATGGGCATGTATTCTGCCAAGACGATTTTCTGTGTGGTGGTTATTTTGTTGCAATTTGCCCTAAAAATACGTTTTTTTTTTTTTTAAGTGCATATTTATGAATTAACATTTAAAAAGATTTATTGTTATTAAAGTAAGATTTTTCTTTTCTATTTGCCCCACAACACAAATTATGAACACTAAAAACCAATCAAATGACTAAGATTGAACGCATTCGTTTAGGCATCCGTTCAGCCCAGGTGGTGATGCCAAATTACGTTTACGGATATACGGTCACGGTCACGTACAGTGCGGTTCATTTGAATAGACGCACCAGAGTTACGTTTTTAATTTTGATTTCTTTTCGTCTGATGTTGAACAAAGAGAAAAAAAACGTATTCAGGAGAGAGGTACAGTTATATTGAGTAAAAGAAACATAAATTTAAATTTAACAAGAGTCCCATAACGGTAGTCTTACTCTCCTTTTCCTATATCATGCAAAACTCCACGCATTTTTTCGGTTCATTTGAATAGTCGCACCCATAAGAAAGTTAAAAAACAACAAAACACTAAATTTTTTCGCAATATTTTTGTTTCTTTTATTTATTTTAATTCATTTTGTGCCATTTTAATAGCGTGTACTGCCTCCACCGTTAGAAATAACCTCAAAAATTCTGTTTTTCAAAGAGTCATACAAACTTTGAAGATAATTCAAGGAAATCTTGGCCCAAGAAGCTTTAATCGCCCCAATCAGCTCTTGATTGTCTTGATATTGCTTGCCTCCTCTGTAAATTTCACGGACAAGCCATCCCCAAACATTTTCAATGATATTAAGATCAGGCGAATAGGGAGGCCAGCCCAATATCTGTACATTCTCATTGGCAATCCATTCTTTAACAACACGGGAATTGTGTATAGGCGCGTTATCCTGTTGGAATATCCATGAAATAGGTCCGAAAAGTTCCTTTATTTCCACAAAAGCCGTTTCTAAAAGAGCTTTGTAAGAAACCCCAGTCATTTTGTTGGAAACGATCACCAATTTAAAAGCACCATAGTACGAAATCGAACCCCATACCATTACTCCTCCTTGTCTTGAATGATGACGGTCTAAAAACATATTTTCTTTCCGGAGATCATGAAAGTAATAGTTGTAGCCATCAGGACCATCTAAGTTAAATTTCTTTTCATCCGAAAAGACAACTTTGCTCCAGTTTCTTGAGACCGCTTCAACGTCCAAATCCCAGGTCATATGCAATCTTGCAAATTCAAGGCGCTGTTGCTTGCGTGCTCCATTAAGCGGTGGTTTTTTTTGTAGTTTTGTAAGCTTTAAGTGTGGAGCACTCACAATTACACGACGAACAGTGGATTTGCTACAAGAAACCCCCGCTAGTTCCCTGATTTTGTTTGTGGATTGAGCGGAATTAGATGCTAGTCTTTGAATTTTCCGCTTGTCTTGCGGTGTTATAACTTTTTGGATCCTTCCTTTGTAACTATTTCCATAGGATTCACCATTCTTGACAAAGTTTCTTATAACGTGTTCACTTCTGCCAATTTTACGGGCTATTTCGCGATTTGAAAAGTTCACCGAAAGGTAAGCTTTAACTTGAGCTCTTTCTTCCAAATTTAACACTTTTTTTCTTCCCATTTTAATGAAATTAGTAAAAAAACAATTTGCCTCACTTTCTAATTAACTTTTTACTGCTCTTTGTCCAAGTACTTGATGCTAACTAATCAGTTTAACCGGTGCGACTATTCAAATGAACCGAAAAAATGCTTGGAGTTTTGCATGATATAGGAAAAGGAGAGTAAGACTACCGTTATGGGACTCTTGTTAAATTTTAATTTATGTTTCTTTTACTCAATATAACTGTACCTCTCTCCTGAATACGTTTTTTTTCTCTTTGATCAACATCAGACGAAAAGAAATCAAAATTAAAAACGTAACTCTGGTGCGTCTATTTAAATGAACCGCACTGTATGTGATAATGCCAAATACAGATTTTACGAAAACGAGTTACTCGTTTACGGAGGTCCCGATTCCATTACAGATTTATATTAGGTGAAAAAAAAATTTATTTTTCTTTTAAATTGGATTTTAAGACGGGTTTTAAAATTTCTTCTTTTCAACTTTCTACATTTTACATAATATTTATCTCTGAGCTGTTTCCTGCTGCTCGTTACTCGTTATTTTGCTAATTTTCTCTTTTTCTGTCATTTTTGATGAGAACGTGTATAGACTTTGTGCGATTGTGATCGATTTATATCGATTGCCTTCGATTTAAACCGTGTACGCGAATGAACCTGATTATATTATGAAAGTATAAAGAAATCTGTCAGCTGTTTTTTGAAAATATTTCGCTACTCTTTTGGAAACAAGACAATTTCGATCGCAAAATCCGAGAAACCGACACCCGATAGGTGGCGCGGTGCCGTTAAATAACGCCGAGAGAAATAACGCCGAATTGGAAAACTCGGCGTTATTGCGCTTTCACAAATTTCAGAATTCGGCATTATTTCACATTAACCAAGTGAAATAACACCGAACATTGTTTGTGAAATAAAGCCGAAGCAAATGGGGATCATGACGTAATCTCGAATGACAAAAATCTCGAAGGCTAAAAATCTCAATTTGAAAATTCAACAAAAAATATAAGTAGAAAACCTCGCACCCACCCCGTAATCCAACAGTAAACCCAAGCAGGGGGGTTGCAGGGGGGCAGCATGGCCCCCCATACACATTTCATAATTTGAGCAAATTACCATTGTCTCATAAATTAATATTAATTTAAGAATGTATTTATAAATGCAAAGTGAAATAAGGCCGACTCGGCTTTATTTCACTTTAGCAAAGTGAAATAAGACCGAACATTTAAATTCGGTGTTATTTCGCTTTCACAAAGTGAAATAACGCCGAATTTTAGAATTCGGCGTTATTTCGCTCGGCGTTATTTCACGGCACCAGGTGGCGCTGTTGTCCATTTTCTGAGAAACTCAACCGATCTCAATGAAACTTTGTATGTGTGCATGGTTCTATGCAGCTAGAAAGATAGGATAGTTTTGTACCCGATAGGTGGCGTTGTTGTCGATGTTTTTGTTCGCTGTTTTTACTCCCAAAACAGTTTTAAGTATTTCCTGCGCAATAAAATATGTCCTGACGATTCGAAAAATACACACGTAATTGTTCAAGTAATAACTTCTGTCGGCACTCCCGGAGTGCCTGATGTTTTTTTTTTATTTATGACGCGATTTATTTATTTCTTTAGTTGACTTAGGGCAGGTCATGTTATGTGCGTTGACAACGAAAGCAACCACACTGGAGTCGTACACAAATGTACGTTAGTTTACTAATTCTGACAGCTGTTTGACTTGACGTGTTTCATTTTTTTTTTGTCTCGATTTGTCACTTTGACGTTTAGGATGAGTAGCCGACGAATCTAGCCAAGAACTTCATGACTCAGTTCTAAATTGACTGTTCGCATAGGTATGTGGCAGACGCAGGTAAAATGGCGTTACTATTCAATCTAATTTGTGCCTTCAGTCTATGCATTTAGTTCAGACCAAAATAGTCGACCTAAGATAACTAGATTTCTTATGTCGTTTACCATTGGGACCACCAGAAATCTTTTTCAGATCTCAGATTTTACGTGGCGAATGGAACATGCAACGAAATTGATCTGCTATTGTAAATGGATTCGTGCGTTATTTGACAACAAAATCAGATGTTCAAATTGCATTTGTTTTTGCAAAAATCACAAATGGATATAGACTTGAAAATTTTTTTCCCTATTGCACATAAAAATGGAGTATTTTTGTTGATTCAGATGACGAGGAAAACTATTAAGATAATATTTCCTCCTGAATTATATCCATGGCTATTAATTTATTTCGTTATTTTGGTTTTCAAGAAACTACCCCCATTTGTCTTCTCAGCAAACTTCTTAAAATGACATAAAACAGCTGTGCGAAGTAGATTGGTATTGTGAGAGTGTGTGTAGATCTGAAAAAATATCGAGATCTGCAAAAAGTTCTCCGAATCGAAAAAAATAGTGATTTTTTGTCCCAATGGAACATAAAAAGTGATTTAGATCAAAAAAAAAGATTAATTTTTGGTTCCAATGGAAAACGACATTAATGTTTGAACTTTTACGATAATGTCAATGCTGTCGTGGATTAAGTTACTGTTCTTTTAAGAACCGAAGAGTTTCCAAAAGGAACTTAGTATATCGCTGGCAGAGACAAGGCAAAGATTCTCGGATAAAGGACTGGTTTCTCAGACCAAGGCAAGATTGTACCAAGTTCAAACTGTTAGAAGCTACGTTAAAAAACGGCAAAATAAAACGACTTATTTGCAACACGTTATAAAAAATAATAATTTCTTTCTTTATTTGAGAATTAACAACTTGTTTTGTTTTGTTTAAATTTTGACATTTGGGAATTGATGTTACTCCTTGCTGCATTCAGTACCTACTCTTTGGAATTATTGACTTGTCGGTGAAAATTCTACCTCTGGAAGGTGGCGCGCTTAATTCCAGCATGAACTCAATAATCTTGGCTGAAGCTTGTAATGTACCGAACTATCTTGAATGACCACTGTAAGGTAGGACCTTAGTACCGCCATCCATTATTTGGTAAAAAAAAACCGCAGTTTTCGATTAATAGCATTCAAACAAAGGATAGTTTTCCAAAGAAAAAGAGATTTAATCACCTTAATCGATCATTCCAATCTTTAAACATGCATACCTAGTACGAGGCTCTTGCGTATTATTTCATAGAACTTTCATCATAATTTGACAAGAAGCATAAACAAAGACAATAAAAAACACAACTGCAGTGCTTCCGATTTTCTTCGAGTGAAGAAAAAAGACCTACACAACAATAGAAGCAATTGAACTAATGAAATTTCATGGTTCAACTCTATGATCTTTACGACCGTTTGTTGAGTTATGAACGAGCGCAACTTGCTTATTGCTCGTTTCAACAATTGCGATTTCTCCTGCAATTACAAAGACAATTTAAATGATTTATGAGTCGGTGTATGACCTCAAGCTCTTATTTGGGCCACCGACCGAAAACGAGCATCAGAGCAACCGCTAAGCGATATCCACACGATACACGACCAGATATGTCACAACTCACTCTTTCGTCTCTGCGCACAGTGTACACTGCCAACATGCTTCAATGAGCATCCAAAGATTGCCATCAATTGGCGCTGGCATACGTATCGGCAGCTCCGCCATCGCATCTACAAACTAAGTGACTATACCTATGCTACAAGTAATTACATCGCAAATATGAAATAATGTGGCAATTTTTAATTTTTTCCAAATGTAATAGATTTCAACAAACAAACACCGTGTTCTACAGTAAAATAAAAAATAAATTGAAAATGGTATGCACTAGTCACAAAACTAGTTGCACGGTAGCTTTTCTTGTTATATATGGTTACCCAACACTCATAGTGCAACCAATGTTTATGCAACATTTTGCTGCATTGCGCACCATGCAATATATGCATCTGTGCATCTATGTCTGACTGTTTAGCAAAAGAAAAGTCAACTCAATAATAATTCCATTCATAACAAACTCTCACTCACCTTTCTTGTGCGAATCAGTTTGGCCAAATCCACGGCAGGTATTTCCAGCAGATGACTCTTGATGGGCGGCAGTTTCTGGCGGGTGGTTTTCATGTTGGTGAAGCGGCTATAGGGCACCACAAACCAACTGAAGACGATCATGGCCGATCTCAGAAATCTGCGCATGATGTACCCCACAATCCTGGAACAAAGTAAGACCGCTATTTTGACGGATTTTTTTTCACACAGTACACAAAAAAAAAATATTAACAACTATCTACTATAGTGAAGCAAAAACCACTCCAAAATTTATTGCACAACGTATATAACTATCTTTGGGACAGGTTGTGCTCTCAACTCGTATTCCTCACACAGAGTACACCCATTTCGAAATCAAAACTAACAAATTGAAAACCATGTAACACAAAGAAGCAGATACACCTCTCTCTCTCGGAAAGTGAGATGTTTCACGACGCGAGTCCGAATCGAACTGATCCGATTTTTTATTTGTTTTTTATTTACAAAAACACTAACCGTGCGCTGACTCTGAAACGACTTGCCATACGCACAGTACCAACCAAGTCATGCAATGATATACAGTACTGAAGCAGCAGCTGATCGTACAGTCAACTGGTTAAAGTAGAAAACATCCGAATCGTACTGAGTTTGAGCTAAGACAAAACCGAAACTTTTTGCGCAATAGCCTGGTGGTGGCACTAAACTTTTCGCATCTGTCCGCTGCTGGTGCTGGCCAAATGATTGTAGTTGTTGAACTGGTAAAGTATATGTACGATCGTCATTGTTATGTGGACATAAAAGTTTAGCACGCTAGTTAGCCACAGCCGTATATCGCGATGGAATGTTGGACTTTGTGCGGACGTTGTATGATTTGGACTTGGCGCAGCAGCAATGGTTGCACTAGACTAGCGAATGGGGTATGAGTTGTCTATCGGTTGTCAATTTGAATTGCGCCGAGGAGCTTTCAGAATTGGCCCAGCATCAATCAGTGCAACTATTGTTACTGTGTCTGTGTCTGTGTGCTGTAGATAAATGACACGTGAAATTTAACGATAATTGCAATGAGAAGTTGAGTATAGTCAGCGGCAATTTCATTAATGCAATAAGACATATTTTTCAGCTTTATCTTTGGGTTAAAAAAAGTACGCATACGACACAGTGAACAAAAATAGAAGCATATATGCCACAGTGAAGAATTAAATTCAGCAGTGGAAAAAAGTTAAGGCGGTAACCTAGTGAGAGCGCGGTGTACACATTTAAAAGAAAGCATTTTTGATTTTGCATTTGGAAGCTTCTTTAGCTGTGATCGCGACTAAAACACGAACCAATGCTGTTTTCTGTTGTTATTTTCCCCTTTCCGACTTCGAATGTGGACGAAAAGGAAACAAAAAAACAGCGAAAATAACGCGATACTCTTTTACCACTGCTCCATGTACAAACGTTTACCAACGATAGATTTCATAAACGTAAATCCAAACGGATTGGGTGAGTTTTCATCATGTGATACAATATGTAGACAGATTCTGAAGTTTTGATTTAACCTGAATATTTGAATATCTGTTTACTGGCCTTGTCAAATGGCAAATGTGGTTAAAGTAAGAGTTTATGCCATTTTACCACAAATGCTTGTAGACTATGCGGCTGATTCGCTCTGGTTCAGAAAATGTTACTGGGGATAGTTTTGTATCTACTAGGCTTTGTTTAAAAATAATCTTCATTAAAACAAGGCAAACGATAGAAAAAAATACGAACAAGTGGAAGACTTTCAGTTAGTTGTTGGTATTCTTAAAAAAAAGTTTGTTTGAAAACGCTGTCATTTTTGTAAAAACATACATACGACTTATGGTGAACTATGTATGTGCGAAATGAATTGTTGGACAGATTTCACATTTGCTATAGTTTTTTTTTTTTCAAATATTTAGCAACTGACATTACAACGGGCATAGATAACCCGAACATTGGCAGACCGTTGGGCTTAATTACAAAACTAATGAAAGCAAACCCCATTCTTTCAGAAATAAAAAAAAATCTAGTTTTTCCAAGAAAAATCCTATACACACTCTTATAGGACCAAGTAAAAATCTATTTTGCAAGGAACCAATGTCCCTCAAGGATTAAAAATTTTCTGATTTTTTCTGAAAATTTGTTTGCATTATTTTATTTAAAGAATTATGCAATTTATAAATTTTGCACATTAAACCGCGAGTCCCATTCCCCCGGGTTCAATCAAATGACTACAGTGATCTAATCAACTCGTCGCGGACAGTTAAAAATCGTTCATATAAGACATAAACTCGTCTGCGGTGGTGTTCAAAACTGTATACATAAAATTGAAGGGGACTACATTTTTCGTTGTAGCTTTTGTCAGACAAACCAGTTTTGATGTAGTTTACTGGGTTTTTCGTGATATGCTTTTGTTTATTTTGTTTTCAATGCATTAAACTGTGCAGAGATTTATCTTTACAGCAGAATGCTACTGCCACTTACATATTTGTTAACTATGAAGAATTATTTTTATGAGCGGGCCAAATTCACGATAAAAATGTCATAAGGAAGTGACATTCGGTTGCATATAAAATAATATTCAAATGTTCTTACTACGAGTATAAACACGCACACAGTTCAATTAACTTCAAATGCGACGAGACCAGCGATTATGAATCATTTTATTGCGAATTCTTCAACAGAATGTTGTCGGAGATTTTGTTTTCGATTACCTACATACATGGTTATGTAAGAGTATTCATCGTTAATATTATTTTGCTCGTATAGCATTTTCGTTTGGTTGCACAGCAGGGAGGTTAATATCAACGTTCTGCAATGACCTTGACCTCGATGCAGTACAAATCGTAGGTATGTGTTATGTTAAATTTCTGCAGTCGTTTCGCAATAGGTTAGTAAGATTGTGAACTTTGCAAGCGGGCACGTAATGGTATTAATGCGTGGTACTGTCTAACTCAACAGAAATATTTGCGGAGTTTATTTTTTAATTGATAAACATTAGGCGATAGCAAAGCTAGGCAAAGCTATATAAATTCCGTGGTAGATCTGAGCTTTATGTATTAGGAAAGACTGTAGATGAAACGCAAGACTAGAAATCATCACACACAGAAATATTTCCAACGTTTTCGAGAACAATATTTCTGGACTTGAGCAACCTTTATCGGTGTAGACATTAGACACACGACACACCCCATCCCTTCTCTATTTCTTCTCTTTCTCTGTGAATATGCACATAATAAAATTGTTTGTCTGCTTTTATGAGGATTTTCTAACACATCATGTTAAAACTACTCACCCAATTCGTATAATTATATTTCTCGGCCATAGGGCTTAATGCAGCAGCAGTTTGTTCTTATTTCAATGCAGCCAGGCCATAATCATTCAGAAGCTACACAAATGTAAGGTTTTCTGAAAGGTGAACGATTTCATTTATGGTCAAGCAGTGTATATACAGTGGAGACTAAAACCAGGCCAGTTTTGCTAACTTTACATCCATCACTCGTTATTTTGGAAATGATATCTTTTCCAGTAATTTTTTCATGAGAAAGTAATAAATGTGGACAAGACTTTAGTTTAAAACCATCGCCAAACGTTTGTTATATTCTAGAACGTCATCGTAGTTGAACACCAGCCAGTGGAGAACGGGACACTTTTGAGATTTTACGTAATTAAATAAAGGTATCTGTTTAGTTGTTTAAATTGTGTGTTAATCAAGACATATTACACAAAACGTCATAAACTGTATGATTGTAATAGATTGATATATACTGCGTTCGACTTAAACCGAGTAATCGAATTAAACTTTAAATTTATCGACTGCAAAAAGTTAGCAGATACACAACATAAGAAAAAGTGTTGTTAGCTAAAAAGAATAACGGATGTAGAAAGAATTAAAATTAAAAAGTGAAAATATCTTCAATTAAAGACCACTAGCTGGCGTTGAAGCAGAAATAAATTACTATGCAAGATGTTCAATTTTACCAAAGTTGTTTGAGCTTAGCCCTTGCTTTTCAATTAATTTTCTTCTCAATGTTTTTCAAACAGCAAACAATTTTATTATGGTTTAAATTTGATAGGCCCAGAAATATACAAAAAAAAGCTTTGGTCACCACACTAGGTATGTAGAATAAAAGTAACAAATCAAATGGGACAATAAAGACAGCTGGCAAAAAACATTTTTTGAACTTAACTAAACATACTTCTAATTTAAATATAAAAATTATTTCATTTGCAATGATAATTGTAGTAGATCACTACAATAAGTATTGTTAATTAACTTAAATTTTAAATTAGCTTCATACCGAACGAAATTTATGAAGGATGAAAATTGTAAGCAGACTTTTAATCGAATCACATCACATTTTATATTATATACATTTTATACTATGATCAAAAATGTTATGTTATAATATCTGTTATTGGGTACATTCAAGAATCTAGTCATCTTAAGTCGACTTGATTGGTCTCGTTAAGATATAACCTAAACACAGAAACAAGATTGGTCCATCCACATATCCGAACTGTCAACTTAGTACTCAGTTACGAATTTCTTGCCTAGATTGATGCTCACGTGACAAAATTTCAGCCAATCAAAACCGAGATGCATCTAGTCGGACAGCTGTCAGACCTACTAAAGAACGTCCCCATTATTTGTCATATTTTGAAAACAACTCACTCAAAAATAATAAGTTTACTTTATTTTTATAACCTGACTTCGGTAATGGAATAGGTCCCAACCGAATAATAAATACACATAAAGAAAACGAATTCAAACACATTCAGCTAAGAATAACGAAACAATACTCACTTCTAGTATAATAAATAAACTGTACGATTGGATCGCACGAAACTGAGTCAATTGCTGCGAGTTTCTGCGTTTTTATACTTTTATACCAATCGTTGTACTTTTTATTTAAAATAACTTCAATTTATACAAATAAATATGTATATAAGTAGTAGGTGCCCAAGGTCAGTATTTGTCGTTTTAATTTTATTTTTTGTAGAATATGAAGATACCTACAATTTTATTTTAAGTACGAGTCCGAGGAATTGAGTAACATTTAGCTAAGCTTAAACAAAATCTTTCCCATACAAACCGTACGAGATAATTAAACGTGGTGTAGATCAGCAAAGGTGTTCTCTGTACCTATATATAATACATTCTTACCGTACAATAAAATAACAATTCATTCGCTCGGTCGATTAAAATAAAATTAAGAATAAGACTAGCAAATTGGCCAAAAGAATTAAAAATTGTATGAAGCGAGAGAAACCTATTTCCAATTAATGCTGCATTTACAATATCACAAATCACACTCATTCCTAAGACAGCATTATTAATGGGATGTCCAACTGAAAGGGACCACCTAACACTCAAAAATATTTGAAAATAATTTTGGGTCGGCCATCTTGTAGGAATTATGGTAGAGTTCAGCATGTTGATATTTTTATAGCTTTGGCTTTCCTATAAAACAAAATGGCATTCGGAATTTATTTCAATTTATGTAGCTATAATTATGGCTAGAACATTCGGATTTGTGGTCTCATTCTTACGTCTTTATTAGAGTTGAACTCGTTTGCGTAATGTTGTAAATGCAATATAATAAGAATAACTAACGAAAAGTACATACTGTTGTTCCTTATTATAGATGCATAGTTATTCGGTACTTTATTGTACTGACGTAAGCGCGTATGAATAATACTTTATACATACATATTTAACTTGTCAAGAGAATTTCCTTAATGTGATTCTGATGGATAATTAAAACAAGTTCACCTTAAAGTTCAAACAACAAACGCTAATTATTTCTAATGTCGCATTCAAACTATATTCATACTATAATAATCATTTATATAAACACAGTATACCTACGAGTACATTCACTGGAACTGACTTGTGTTGGAAATTTTATAGAAAAGATTAACGCTGCGAATTAAAAACTGTCATTAGTTACAGTCAATTTTTAGGTCTGACTTAAATATTTTTAGACAAGTCAATCGCTCGAGGAAGGTACACAAATGGGACTTCAGAGTCCATGAGTTGTTCAGTAAAAATATGATATGATATCTAAATATTTTTTTCCGATATTGTATCATGACTTTGCAGTAATTGGGGTATTTAGGAAAATGTCACATCTAGTTGGAGAATTGACATTTGTTCTAAACATTTTTTTTCTGAAACTGAAAAAGTTGCTGTCAACGAAAAAAGCGAAAAAGAAAAAATACTTCAATATTATTTATTGGAAGATGATGCAGACGAAATTATGGATCTACTTTCTGGTAGATTATAATAAAATCTTTTTTTTGATCTGGACGAGGATATTATTTTCTTCCGAGAGCTACACACAGGAATTTACAATTTGGCGAACTGTCAACTTGACAGATTTGTTCGGATTTTGCTCTCTGATTCTAGATTTTTCCTGCCTAGCGAGTGTTTTAAAAGTCAACTGTTCTTAAATTGTAATTTATGCTTATAAAAATCCACTCAATTTATGTTGGTATCCATTGCGGCGACCAAATGTAAATTTGTCTCTATTTCTCACAGACTTCTAAATACGTACATAATTAAAAACACACTTTTAAGTTTGACAACTCTGACTCTCAAAAAAATGGAACATGAAATCTGGCAGCCAGCTGATTTCGAGAGCAGAAAAACTGCTCTGAATTCGAGAAAAAAGCTTTTTCTGTCCCAATGAAAAATGAAACGCTTCGTTTGATTACATTTTAGCTTTGACTTTAACGAAAAAATCGAACAGATTTTGGAAATGTTTACTGAAGATGATTTACATGAGATTAGCTTTCAAATTGCGACGTATTTATAATCAAGCAGACGATTTTGATTTTTTGCTTCTCTTCCTGATAACTGGAAAGAAAAGAAAGAGGCAACACGAATCATCACAATATACAATAGTACGATGCGAAACAAGCAGCTAGATGACAGATGCAGAAAAATCCAAACAAATACCCCCACCCCCTACTATAAATTGGAATTTATGTTGCTGGGAGCAACAGAAACAATCAAAATAGGTAGACTTGTTTACGTTCGGTCGTGAAACAGCCATTTTTCTGTCACTAAATTTTGCTGCTAAAAAAAATCTTTTTGTTCCTAATTCTCTTTCTGTTGTAAATGTGTGGGATTCTGGAAATGCTCAATGTACCTTACTAATAATCATTTTTAACCTTCACTCTTAATATTTTTTAGGTCACAATTGGTCATTTTCTTACACCATTATAGTTTGTAAAATCTAGCCGGGACACTTAATGTGATTATTTATATCGCACAATAACTTAACCTAGATATTGGACACGTCTTGTTAATTGGCAGAAAGCGCACATTTGAGTTTGTTCAATGCGTTGAATAAATGGTCCGAATAAATTTACAACTTTCGAATGTTTCTTCGGTTCTTTATAAGAGGACACAAGAGGACTTTGGCCATACATATACTCGTAGCAATATTCTTTTATGCGAAATCTGTGACAGCCATTAACTACCATTCGGGAAAGCTAAAACAGGTGTCTTTTTTTGAAAACCCGTTCGGTAAACCCCAAGCACCATACTCAGTGAGTAAGTGAAGGACTTTTAGTTTTGTGTAATCCAAGTCGATGAACTCACAAAAACATAGGAAGGTCTACAGGTTTTGATGGTTTTTTTTTTTTTTTGTACATCTTGCAGCTGAATCAAATACTGATGTTCCTTGTTGCTAATGGGTGATTGCAATCATATTTATTTGGCGCGTAGTGGCTTGTGGCTGTATCGGATAATCGATTTGGCTTGAACTGCGATGCATTTTGACGGAAAGTTGTAGACTTTAGGCGCAGTCGGCAGTGATGCGTAATGGGAAAAGGGAATAAGTATCTACTCAAGCTTGAAGGTTACATTATATTGGAAAATCCACGTTTATTCTGATGTGGTCAATAAAATGAAGAAGCAATTAATGTTTCCTTACAATCCATGCGCATGACAGCGGAACAATTGGGAGAAAAGTACCAGCAAATATTAAATAATATAGCTTCCACGTAAACTAACAAAACTTTGCTTGATTGAGAGACAATTGTTTTATAAATAAACAACAATTAAACACTATTACCATACTATAGATATTTTGATTTCAAGACATATTCATTCATCTTCAAACTGAACTTTGTTTATGTTTTTTTTTTTTTTTTGTGAGAATAGAATTTATTTCGGGAAAGTGCTTTCTTACTTTTTACTAATATGTTGGAGCGCCGTTGCGTCATAGTGTATAGCGAGCAAATTAACTATATAACGTTTTTACCTGGAGCGCACATTTTCCCCACATTACTAACTATTTTGCAACCTAACCTATTAAAAGAAGCAGTCATAGCTACCTACATTTTCTTTAAGTTTTCTATTCATTCATTTTCATTAAATAAATTACGAATTTAAGTTTAAGTTTTTTTTTTTTTAAGTTTAAGTTTAAGTTTATTAATTCCATAAATTTCTATATATATACATAATTCAAAAACAAATTTTAAAGTTATTTAACATTAATTAATAGTAATAAAATCAATAATAGAAATTCATTTGACATTCTGTATTTTCTATACGAAAGTATTGAAAATAGTGTTGAATGCCTTCACACTGTAAATCATATTCATTACAAGGTTAGATTATAATATGGGTGGGGTGACCCTTTAAAAAAATCACAATTTTACTTAATTATTTCAAAGCTTAAATAGTTTCAAGAGAGAACAATTTACTCTAAAGTAAAAATCAAACAATCAACTTATACATAAAATACTTATTTCTAATGTTACACCAGATAGTCAAAGAGAACAGATTCGACACTGGCGAAATTTAAATTGAGAAGCCAATTTTTTACAAGTTTGAGAAACAATTCAGGTATAGAGATTGACCTGAATGACTTAGGAAGTTTATTGAATATACGAATAGATGAAATATTATAAAAATTACGATAAGCAGAAGTATGGAACTGAGGAACAGATACTGAGTACGAAAAGTTTCCACGTAAATTATAATTAGAAATCAGTCGGAAATTGCGGTTGCCAGACTTCATAAAGAAAGTTTTTAAGACTTTAAAGCAGTACAAGTGACGCACAGGAAAAATTTTTAAGTCACAGAACAAAGGATAAGAAGGATGTCTAACAGGCTTGCGGCATAATTTTCGTATGATATATTTCTGTATAATCAATAGTGGTTGTATTTTATTCTTATAACCGCCGCCCCAACAAGTAATACCGTATTGTAGTTTCGATTGGACAATACCATAGTAAATCATTTTTAATAACGTAGTTGAACAGATATTACGCAGATAGAAAAAATGCCTAAGGGCACAACGAAAATATTTCCTCAAAGTTTCTATATGATTCGAAAAGCTAAACCTTGAATCTAAGGTAAGACCCAGGTATTTGAATTCACTAACATTTTCGATCTGGAAACATTTATCACTGCAGTTCAGATTATCATAAAAAGTAGGATAAGAAGAACTAGATCGACAGTTGCAATATGTAAATTGGAATCTTTGACACTCAGATGAATGAAAGTAAATGTTCACATCAAGATCAGGAATAGCCGACAAACTAAAAATCTTAATTTTAGTTTTGGAGCTAATAACCAAGTATTGTTTGGCAAACCAGATCCTTAAAAGATTAAGGTCTTACAGCTTCTAAGACAACTTTACTCTACCTCTGCAGAAAATCTTACCACCATCCTAGAATATTGTTATTGACCAAAAAATAGCCTAGCAACGTTTACCAGGAGCAAAACCTCGCATATGCGTCTAAGATTCCATTAAAAGCATTTCCAATTTCATGAATTAATTATAAAAACTTCAACACAGTTTGTTCATCGAATCCAAATATTTTTAAATACAATTGCTTTCAATTTATTATTATTAACTGTAAAGCCAACTTTGTTGGCAACGTTTCTAAAATATCATATTCTTAGGTTCAATTTTTAATTACTGTATAACCCCTTGAAGTCGAAGTTTCTCAACTTTCTGCTTGGAGTAGCTAAGAAGATTTAACAAAACCTCATCCGTATGCTGTCCTAAAATCGGCGGAGCTGTACGTGCGTCATTCTTAGCTTCACTGAACTTAACCGGAGGCCCGACTACTTTGACGGTGCCATCGATCACATGCGGCAGTGTCTTCACCAAATCAATATCTTTAATATGTTCGTCGGCAAAAACTTCTGGTATGCTATTGACAGGTCCGACGGGAAAAGGTGCGCCCTCGAACTTGCCCATCCAATAATCGGAAGAATTTCGAACAAACTCTGCCGAAAGTAATGCGATCAGTTCATCTCGATTTTGTACACGATCCTTGTTGGTCGTGAATTTTTGATTAGCGATAAGCTCCTCTAATGACATAAATCGACAGAGTGCTTTAAATTGGTCATCGCTACCCGCACAGAGGGTGAGATATCCAGTGGAGGTTTTAAATGCTTGATAAGGAACAATGCTCGCATGAGCCGTTCCCCATCGACCTGCATTTGTACCAGCATTCAAATAGTTGCTCGCTACATTTATCAGCATTGCGACTTGAGTTGAAAACAGGTTCACATCGATTTTCTGTCCCCGCCCAGTTCGATGGCGCTGCAAAAGAGCGGCCAATATTGCTCCGTGTGCATAGAGCCCGGTAGCGACATCTGTCACGGCGACGCCTACTTTACTCGGCGGACCGTCTTGCTCACCCGTTATATGTAAGAGTCCACCCATGGATGCTGCGATCACATCGTAACCCGGCCGTTGGGCGTATGGTCCGTCCGATCCATAGCCGGTGAGGGAGCAATACACCAAGTGCGGTGCGATTTTCTTCAATGAATTGTAATCAAGGCCGTACTCCGACAGCTTGCCGGGAACATAATTCTCAACTAGAACATCACACTTAACGGCCAGGTCTTGAATGATGCTGGCACCTTTCTTTATGTCTATGCAAGCGCTTTTCTTATTTCGGTTCGCTGCTAAAAAGTAGACAGCATCTTTGGAATTGGCCAGAAATGGTGGGCCCCATTTGCGTGATTCATCTCCCATACCTGGTCTTTCGATTTTGATCACATCCGCACCGAGATCGGCTAGAACCATCGTACAAAATGGACCGGCAACAATTCGCGTCAAATCCAGTATGCGAACACCCTTTAGAGGGTGTGCCTCTGTTGTGTCGCCGCTTAGACTGGAGACCGATTGAAAGTGGCGATACAAATTGAAAAACCGCGACGGGAAAAAGTTTCCCACGCGCGCTGCCAACGTTATCATAATGGAATTTTAACGAATTTGTACGCGACAGCAATATGCTATAAATAGAAACGTTCACTGATACTGTGCACACCCGTCCATTGGCAAGTTCTTGAGATCACTAAACATAGGTGACACGCGTCGTCGTTGTTGTGAGAAATGAGAATATGGGATCGCTGGAATGGACAGCAATTATGCCTATCGCTTCGATAATAATATTATCTTCTCTATCACTTCTGTTTAAATAAACGCTGCTGAGTGGGATTACTTTCTCGCAAAGAAGCACATTTTAATTTTAGGTTGCAAACAAGTGCTCTGGACTGTAAAGAGTTTTCAAATGATACGGCCTTGACATCGTTACTAAAAGCCTACAACAAATTTTGTCGGAGTGTTGAAAATATTTTAGCGACGGGTTTTTTATGTGTAAACATCTAAGCGCGCGTTGTTGGAATTTGGTGGAGTAATTCCAAACATAGAACTTGCTGTAACGGATATGCGTCACGGTGTTTTATTTTATCATTGCATACGTTTTTATCATTGCATACATTTATGAGCTGAAATAAAGCATGTTTTTGAAGTTATTACTTCTTTAGGCGCGTTGGGCACTTTGGATGGGAAGAAACCAATAAACTCATTTCACTATTAAGGCTGGTACGCTGATCGAGTGAAGTGAAATTTTCACTCCTCTCCAAAAAGTGCTGTGAAATAGAAAGTGAAATATTTTGTTGGAGATTTTAGTTGGAGAAATTTATGCAGGGTGCCTGAGCTCAAAAGTTTTTTTTTTTTTGTGGCAGTTCAAGAAGATTTTAGGTTACCTCTATTAAATAAAGAATACTCCAATATTCAACTCTCGCACTTTTATTTTACTAGACAAGAAAACAGCTGAAAGAAACAAATTGGAAACTTCACTTTTTGCGAATCATGTGATACAGTAAAATGTATTGACTTATGGAAGATATTTATCCGTGTTCAACCACAATAACAATAAGTTATTGCTATAAAACCAAATTCTACAACCATTATGGACCTACGGGCACCAGTTCCTAACGTATTTCTAAAAAATTAAGGTCTTTCAAAAATATTAAAAAGGAACACAGCCATAGCCAATGCACTTTGGTACACGCACAACGCTGATCTACATACGGAATTAGATATTGAAACCTGATTGAAACAGTGGAGAAAGAAGTCAAACAATTTGCTTGGATGCACAGAGCTTCTCAACCGCACGTTAGCTTAGAAACAATCGAGTTATTAAAAATATAGGCAGTGTAATAAGGAGATTAAGGCGGATAAAACATGTTGATCTATAAAAATTAGCTAAGTTAATGTACTTTTTAACAAAAAAGTTCAGAAATTCTACAAACGAGGGATCTTTCGATTAGTCGAACGGCTAGGCGCACTCACATTCGGTTGTCAAAAGTCAGTGCCCTCGGGAGGTGTTTTAGATGGTCTGAAAGGCCCTCCCTATTATCGAAGCATATTTCGCGTACCTACTAGCTCTCGAATGACTTTCGATGATTTTCTCTTCCAGCAACACACAAAAAAAAATGTTTCCTATTTTGTTAATGACAATTTTAACAGTTTTTAATTTGGCAAATGTCTGATTTGTAAAATAAAACGGACAGTCGTCAAATTTAAACAATTAACAGTGCAAAGGAAATTATACACATTTTCGAAGATCATCTGCTGGTATTGCTTGAACAAAACTGGGTAGAAAAATATTCTTGAGGCACCCTGCTTATGGAAAAGGTCATCCATGCCACCAAATATTTGTACACCTAACATCATTGCACTATATTCAATGAAAAAAACAATTTTATAAGTGCGAAACACTTATTATTCTCTTAAGGAAACATCTGAAATTCCAATAAATTTCTAAACCGCATCCTACAAATCATTTTTCACGCTGAAATGTCAAAAAATTAATGCGACGGACAATAAAAACCAAGTGAAATAGCTGCGGAGGGATTTTGGTATCGCCACCTACGACTCAGTTTTGGAAGCGATATTTTCCACTCGCACTGCGTACCGCCTAGTGAAATTTTCATTTGGAAAATTCATTTTGACATTTCGCGGTGAAAAATTTGTATGAAAAATTGGATTTCACTTGAACTGCGTACCAGCCTTTACCGTCACTGTAACCGTCACTGTAACCGTCACCGTCACCGTCACCGTCACCGATCCCAATGAAACTTTGCATGGCATATTAATTGTTATTTCATAATATATCAAGAAAACGGTTATTACAATTCCCTCTTTTCTCAATGACGTGTATCAAGCCACACACATACCGCACGCACGATGTTTACACATACATATTTCGGGACTGTTTGGATAACGTCGCACATTTTTTTGTGGGAACCTATGCAGTGTCAGATTTTTTTTTACGATAAGCTTTGCTGCGAGGAAAATCACCAAAAGATCATCTTACGTAATAGTACATTTACACCGCTCCTAAATTCAACATTTCGGAAAAAAAATTTCGAAATCCAGTTTGCTGTTCAACATTTCAGAATTGATTACGTACTGATCTTTTTTTCTGTTTAGAATCTAAGGAACTTGTTTTTTAGCTATATGTTATTTTAAACATGAATTTAAATGATAATTCAGATACATTAAATATATTGTTGACTCAATATAGAAGTATGGAGTTCGCGATGAATCTTATGTCCACTTAAAGCTTTCATCTAATGAGAAAACGGCGGCGTTTTCTATTAAACATATTACGTCTTATGAAGAGAAGACTTATAATTGCAAAAGCAATTGTTTTTCATAGGCAACCAAGAATTTTATCTTCCCACAGCTCAACAAACAATGCTTCGTCTGTGTTGGTCCACTTTCAGTCTTCCTGTTTTGTACATTTTTCTCTCCATGCTTACAATTGAATGAAATACCTTCACCACGAAAAATTATGGATTTATTGTCAGTACCTACTTTTTTGTCAGCGGGCTGAAAAGCCAATAAATGACGAGCGGAATTTGTAAAGAGATTTGTTCGATTTGACAAACTTACAAATGCAACTGACGAAATGCTGAACATTTGGAATGAAATGTTAAATTTACCCGAAAATATGAATTAAGGTGCGGTGTAAATGTACTATAAAACACCGAATTCGGCATTTGAATACAAAGAAAAGCTATAAATATGAACAAAAATAACCAAAACTCAGATGTTTTTACTCCTCTTGTCATTTAAGAATTTGTAATCGACAATAATCGGCGTTTTATGAGTCGCTTTGTGCAACTAAAACGACTGCGAGAATGCGAAAAACTGTATTCACCATCCTTCCATCGATTTCTAAGCCACCTAAGGCAAGCTACATTGAGCTATGTGTAATTGTGTTGTCTCAGCGCCACTGCAAAACTTGTCGGTAGGATTTTCGTTTGGGGTTTGGGACGAATAGAATTGTGTACCTTATTTCGGAATTATAAGAAACTTCGTAAGGAAAGAACCTTGATCGTAGATATTTTTCGGTTGAATCTGGAACTCTTCGATCAGTAGATCAAAATTCTCACCACTAAGCCACTGCCTATGCTTTAGTTCAATTTCTAGGATTGAATATCTATTTCTTACGTTCATTAAGGCACCATCCGCCGAACTTCGATTTATTCAAACATTTTTTGTTTATACGCAAATATTTAGTTTTATATTTCCCTTGACCCGTCATTTTTTAACTTTTGTAAAAAAAAACTAGTAGGTATCCAATTTCTTAAAAAATGTAAATTTTTACCTTTCCGTACACGAGTACATACAGTTTTCGAATCACTTTTCAGTTTGGCCTCTTTTAATCACTCCGAAATATACAATTAAACAAATAATTTTTAGAAGAACAACAACAATTAGCAATGTGCCTCCAATGATTTTCGCTTTTTCCATGGTTGTCCTTACGTTCCATGGGATGCTGGGCTGACTGTTAAAAAGTTTGCATTTTTATTGTACACATACTTCAAATTTAAAAGTCTGTTCATATTTACTCGTTTGAAATGTTCATATTATTAGGTAGGTATATTTAAACAGAATGAATTATTTCAGCTTTGAAAACTTTTGGATTTTATGTATTTTATTTGACAACAATTTTGAAGTTTCTAAAATGTATACTTCTGAAGTGCAAGGTAGCTATATTATTTCAGGCGAGACATGTTGGTACGAATACTTTAAAACATAGAATGCTATAAATATTACAATTTAATGCGAGTATTGTCAACATCCTTTTTATGGTTTTTAAGGCTCTGAAATGCATTCGCAAGGCAACGTCAAATTGCGTGTAGCAAAGGAAAGTAGACAAATGCTTAATATAGCAGTCGTTTCTTCTGATGCAAGGGCTATATAATGACATACGAGTATACCGTTATACTTATTAAAATTGCAGCGTTCGGTCATATAGAACGAGTCAATTTGAGTTGGAAACAATTTTATATTTTTTTATTTCCAAACAGTTAACACTACGTATAAAATTCTTGTTTAGATATAGTTTATTGGGCAAATGTGTCTACATTCTGCTATTTACATTATACATATATTCTGTGGCAATAAGTTGAAGTAGCTTATGTCAATTTTGGTAGTTTTTCAGTGTGAGCAAAAGAAATTTATCTTAATTTTTTCAAATCTATTGTATTACATAGTCCAAGTAAATTAAAGCTGTTAAATTTTCTTCATATTTAACGGTTCTTAATTGTCGTAGAGTAATGGGACCTGGACTAAAAGAAAGCGAAGGAAAACGAGAACTTTGTAATGTAAAAAACTCGAATATGGCTTATGTTGACATAAGCTACTTCAACTTATTGCCACAGTATTACTGACATTTAAACACGTCGCCTTGACTAAGCAACTTGAATTGTTTATTTCGAAAAGGCCCTTCACATATTTTCCAAAAATTTGTATTTTCGAATAAGTACAATGTTGGTGCGTGTCGACGAATTAAATAAAAGATGTGATTCAAAATTAGTTTTCTTTATATTATACAAAATTAACTGCGATAGCCAAAAGGGAAAAATTCAATTTCGGTTTTAGAAAAATCTGGAACACGCTTGACGAAAGGAATGGAATGACTTCTCGATTGCTGGACTGTCAAAAGGAAAAGAAAACGTCTGACACAATATGCAAAATGGTTGGTTGGCTTTGTGTCGTCCTCTTGTGGTCGATCCGGGAAGTTGATGTTATTTTTAGTTTCAATGTTTGAATAATAAAAATAACGGTCGGTTGAATGTAGATTCCTACAACAACTTAAATGTAACACTGCATGTTGCCTATCGCAAAACTATTATAGTGTTATAATGCGACCTAATGATTGTTTAATATCGCGCGAGAATTAAAATATGTGCTAGGTAGCTTTAGAAATGACACCTTTTCCTCCCGCCGGTCCTTTTTTCGACTCTTCAGTATTCGGCAGCGCCCACTCTGTTTATTTTAAATTTGACTCTTCGAAATGTCAACTGAGTGTGCAGGTAAGATTTTCTTGAATAGATTTATCGGCTTTCACACCATAAACGTCAACTGCAAAAACTATTCACGTGACCACTCACGGCCAATAAAAACTGAAATACATCTAATCAGTCAGCTGTCAGACTTACTACACAAGGAATCCGAACGTCCCCAATTTCACCCATTACCTACTTGTGTCTTAAATGTCAAATTTTTAGCCAAATTCCGAATATGTACGTTGGTTGGTTGGTTTAGGTGGCTGTATTTCCCGACGAGGGAAAGGCACAAGTAGCGCATTGAGCGCCGTTTTGAAACCACAACTAACGGAACCTGAAATGGAAGGGGGTGATGGGAGTTAAGAGAGCTCAAAACCAGCCTGTGGAGTTGAGAAATTTGATGATCTTGTGAAAATGGATGCTTTGAATGGCCGAAAGGTCATCAAAAAAGAGATGACCTAGTGTACTGCGTCTGGTTTTAGCTAGGGCCGGACACTCACAGAAAAGATGGAACACTGTTTCACTCTTGTTTGTGTCAGCACAGCTACGGCAATGGGTATTGTGGGGGATGCCAAGCTTGGCTGCGTGAATATTGACGTACATATCAAGGAAACTTTTTTCTCGGTTTAAATGTTATCAATGCTAGATAAATTTAGGAAATCTCATAAAAAAATTTATTCAGGGTATAATTCACACTATACAGATAAAGTGCGTAACACGGAAGTATTTCTATTTTTTAGTTATAGAAATTGAGTCCTTATAAATTTATTGTCAACTCATGTTGAAGGGTTTAACTTTAAGCTATTACTAAAAAGCTTGCTCTCATTCTCTCATTTTTATTATAGACATTTTCTTAACTACTGCTAACTAATGTCTATTACCTACACATAGTACATTTAAAAAATGTTGGTCAAACAAATAATGTAAAAACATGTAAATTGAAGACAATTGTAAATTTTATTTTTTAATTCCATTTTTCTTTTTTTTGTTATTTTGCTGAACTTTGAAATTTTTTTCTCTTTTGTGAAGCGAAGAATGATCTATTTAATCGTAGAATTTCTTTAGGATATTAAATATAAAACGTAACTATTTATAGCAGTGGGCGAACTCTGTTGACCACGTTCCATTGACAGCTAGATCTAGATCTAAACATTTGGACTAGAGCTCCATTCATTTGTGCAACTGCGAGATGCCAGTTTTTCATATGTGTTCGGTCAATGGAAACTCAGACAATACCGCTGTTAAAATCCATACAATTGCGTATACGTATCTGCTTATATAGCTTGTCTGTATGTATTTGCAAGTATTTATTTAATTCACTCTTTTGCATATGCAATAAAAGGAAATACTGCATAATTTAATTATACTAAAAATCGTGCTCATTGCCGGTAAATTCACATTAATTGATATCCAAAAATAGATTTTACTAACAAGCGGTGACGTTGTCATTCTTATGCAACCCAAAACTTAATAAACAATTTACCTATTAGAATTGCTATTTGCACTTTCGAACTTTGAAACTTTGGTATTTAACAATTATAATTGACCATACAGGTAGTATTTGCATATCTCCCTGTGCCCGTTAGCAAATATACAGACTATTTTTGAAGGGGTTTTTGCTTTATATTACTTTTTATATAAATAATTTATTTTTAATACGATATACTCACGGAAACAGTAGCTGCTCCAGTTCCCTGAGAAAGAACGAGAATATCGATTTTATCACATCCATTGAAGAGGCAATTTGACGTCCAAGGTAAAAGACCACAAGTAATGTCAAATATAGATTTTAAAAATCTACTATTAGTATTATCACAGAATTTTAAAGAATTAAGGCACCGTTTAGATTAATGTGAAAGGAAAACACTGACAAACGACAACATTAACAACACAACTATCGTAAACCTATCGTCTTCATGCAGCAAAATGTCAGACGGTTCTTGCAAGTTTCACAGCTTTAACTGATAGTTTATCCACCATGCGCTTGAAACTGTGTCAGCTGGTGTTGGCTGCGTTTGTTTGTGGTGTTACCAACTTACTATGCACCGGTTGTTTGTACATACCAATCATATTGCTATTTACAGCTGTATAGGTATATTGGCTGGCGGATGGACAAATGCTGTTGCACCTCTGCCTACACTTATACAACCGGCTAATCACACAAACTGATGGGATAGACTTTTATGTGTTTGGATTTAGTGTTAAAGATGCTTCAACAGTGATTTGTTTGCTTTAGAAATTCTAGATTCAAGTTCAACCTTAAAAGGTTCTCATGTTACAAAGTACCTATACGAATTGCACTGAAGCATCAAGGTCATGAATGAGTAAATAATGACAATGAATGGTTTCCATTTCTAGGTGAATGATATAGGTCACTAAACGAATGAAAATGTAAACATAACAAAAGCTGTACAACCAACAGTTAGCCTATCTGAAAGAAAGTGTTTTTGATGATGTTATGCAAATTGCACATTATAGGTACTCTATGTACTGACTTGTATAAATTGAGACTGTAGTTGCATTGCTCGACTGCCGTCAGTTTGAGTGACTGAAGGTGTGCCTTCAACATTAATGTGCAGCATATTGAAACTAAAGACGAACGCAAATAAATACCGCAATTCGCAAGGTCAGTTGAGAGAAGGTGCGTTTTGTTTATCATCTTTCCTCTTTATTATATAAGCCATTGTAAATTATGATTTCCCGCAGAAGGTAAGGCAGATTGCGAATGAAATAAATGTGGAATGGGATTTGTATTTTTTTTTTTTTCGTTGAATCCTATACAGCAAAGTGTAGAACAAGTGCTAAAAGCATAATGTTTGCTGATTTTGTAATTTTCCAGGAAATAGGCAAATCTTTTGCGGTTTTGTTTAAATATTTAATAAATATATACGGAGAGAAATGTTTCTTAATTTTCAGAAAAGTACACTTACGGTTTGTTATATATACACCCTGTAACCAAGAGTGACACTGCTACCAACACCAACTGAATGACAGCAGCTTTGACAGCTGTCTCTCCACCGAGCCGAAAAGGAAGACACGTGGATCTAGCCTGAGTTGTGCGGCATAATTCTTAACCTTGCTAACCTATATTTCATTATTAAATTTGTAACAACTAAGTAAATTGAATTAACAATAAAGGAATTAAAATTATAACGTTGAATACAAATAGTACTTTATTAAAACATAAAAGTGGCGACGAGGATGTTGGAGTATGAGCGATGAACAGACCTTCGAGTTAGACCAACAAATTAAGAACGAAACTACTACAATCAATTCACCAACTACAGGGCAAAATTCTAATACTACGAATTCAACAAAAATGTCGAGGGAAGTCTCCATTTCGATCGGACACATGGAAGCGTTCGATATCACAAGGCAAGGTACTTGGGGATCTTACAAGAGACGGTTCGACATTTTTCTGGAAGCAAATGGAATTACGACGGCCAGTTTACAACGAGCAACATTCCTTACTGTGTGTGGAGCAGCATTATTCGACCTTCTCGAATCTTTAATTTCGCCAAAAAAGGTAACCGAACTTGATTATGACTCAATTTGTAAAACTCTTTCTGACCATTTCTCTCCACCCCCGTCTGAAATCGCCTCATTCTACAATTTCTTCAAGAGAGATCAACTACCTGATGAGAAAACTACAGACTACGTTGCAGAACTTCGAAAAATTGCAAGCCATTGCAATTTTGGAAACTCATTAGACCGTATGCTACGGGATCGATTCGTTTGTGGACTGCGTGATGGCCGGTTGCAGCAGGAGCTTATCGCAACACCAACACTTTCATTTCAAGGAGCTCAGGAGAAAGCAGCAGCAGCGGAAGCAGCCATCCGTAGTTTACAAATGATTAAGGCAAACGCGCCCACTACAATCACATCTGAGGATCAAATCAACGCAGTACAAAGAGGATTCAGCAAGGAAAAACAAAGCAATGTAAAAACTACGAAAAATGAATTCATTGGTTCGGGTTTTCGTCCGGGTGCATGCTACAGCTGTGGAGGACCACACCAGCGTACTTCTTGCAAATTTCGCAAAGCTGCCTGCAACAATTGTGGCAAGATAGGACACATTAAAAAGGTATGTAGGGGTGGTAAGAGGGATGGTCAGGGACGGATAAATTTCAAGACGACTTCAAATGCAATCATTAATCAAATCTCCTGCGCACCAAATTTAAAGCAACGAACGAATATAATTCTAAATGGACGCACGTGCGAGTTTGAAGTTGACTCTGGATCCAATTACACAATCATTTCTGAGTTTAGCTTTGATAGGTTATGGCCACAATTTAAGCCGAAATTATCCAAAGTAGAGACAAAAATAATGGATTTTCAAGGAAATGCGATTACATTCAGAGGAGAGTTTTTAGTAAATATTCAGTATAAAGGCCGAGATATCCGCAATTTAACACTCCTTATTGCAGCGGGTACGCGCACGAATATCTTAGGTTGCAACTGGTTTGCACCATTAGGAATATCCATTCAAGGGGTTCATTATGTAAATTCTTCGATTGTCCACGAAGTAGTGAACGATTATCTTGATTTATTTTCAAATCAACTGGGTGTGTATAAGGGGCCACCCATAACTCTTGCTTTGAACCCAGAAATAACACCAATTCACTTACCTGCCAGGAAGATTCCATTTGCGATTCGACCTAAGGTGGAAGCGGAGCTAGAGCGCATGGTTGCACAGGGCGTTATTGAACCCGTTGATTATACGAGGTGGGCCACACCAATCGTTCCAGTGCCAAAACCGAATGGAACCATTCGCATTTGCGGTGACTATAAGGCAACTGTAAACAAGGCCTTGCAGCCTCACTGCTATCCAATTCCTTCGATGCATGAGCTGATTGCAAACATGCCAAAGGGGGCTGTATTTGCCAAATTAGATTTAGCACAGGCATATCAACAACTGACTGTGGATGAGGAAACGGCACAGGCGCAAACAATCATTACGCACAAAGGCGCCTTTAAGGTGAAAAGACTTCAATATGGAATCTCTTGCGCACCTGGAGAATTTCAGAAGTGTATGTCAGGTTTGCTGCATGGTATTGATGGTGTCATATGTTATTTGGATGACTTTGTTGTTATTGGGGATAATTCTAACGGCTTAGCTAGAAAACTGCGAATGGTTTTTGATCGCATACGTACAGCTGGCCTGAAATTGCGTAAAGAAAAATGTATGTTCGACGTTCCGTCAATTAATTTCTTGGGGTTTACTATTGATGCTGAAGGAATTCATCCCTTGAAGGAAAAACTTTTGTCAATACAAAATACACCCCCTCCGAAGAACAAGAGCGAGCTCCAAGCGTTTCTAGGACTTCTAAATTTCTACCACTCGTTTCTTCGTTCGAAGGCTACATTAGCCGAACCCCTCCATCGACTATTAGATAAGAATTCTGCTTGGCAGTGGACTAAGATTCACCAAACGTCATTCCTTAATCTCAAGAACCTTTTATCATCAGACAGCGTGTTGATGCCCTACGATGACAAGTTACCGGTCGTATTAACTTGCGACGCTTCACCTTACGGAGTTGGTTCGGTTTTAGCTCACTTACTGCCAAATGGATCTGAACGGCCAATTGCGTATTATTCAAGAACCCTGTCACCAACAGAACGCAATTATGCGCAGATCGATAAGGAAGCGTTGGCAATTATTGCGAGCATAAAGAAATTTCATGACTACTTATATGGTAGGCACTTCGTTATTAATACAGATCACAAACCGTTGTTGGGTTTGTTCTCACCTTTCAAGCTTACACCCAATACTCTTTCTGAGAGGATGCTACGTTACATTATTTTTTTAAATGCCTACAACTACAAGCTTCAACACAAAGCGGGGAAAGACATTGCTCATGCCGACGCGTTTAGCCGCCTACCAGCCAACAGTTCCAGCAAGGCGGAAGAAGACGAGGGAGAATCAGTTTTGATGATTGATCTACTAGATTCGCCGTTAATACAGGCGAAGGATATTGCAAACGACACCAAAAAGGACAAAATGCTTTCACGCGTTTTTCACTGGACATTGAGGGGATGGCCAACTGTGGCGGAACAAGAATATAAAGCCTTTTTCGATCGGAGAAACGAGATTTCATCTATCAAAGGATGTTTAGTTTGGGGTCAACGAGTAATAGTTCCCGAAATCCATCGAAATAAGCTTCTTGCAGCACTTCACGCCAACCATCCGGGAATAGTTCGTATGAAGGCGTTGGCCAGGAGTTACGTTTGGTGGCCAAGAATTGACGGCGATATCGAACAAACCGTAAAGCGTTGTAAAATTTGCCAACAGACGCGCCCCGATAATCCTCCTATTAAGGGATATACTTGGGAGGAAGAGAAGAACCCTTGGTGCAGGATTCACGTAGATTTCGCGGGTCCATTTAAGGGAAATCTATTCTTTTTGGTTGTGGATTCATACTCCAAATGGTTGGAGGTACATCCAGTTTCTTCGACATCCACATCCTGTGCGTTGTCAGTCCTTAGACAACTGTTTGCTACTCATGGCCTACCCGATGTTATTGTTTCTGACAATGGGACGGCTTTCACATCTCATGATTTTAAAACATTTTGTGGGAATAATTTAAT
Organism: Cheilosia vernalis; assembly: GCA_949126925.1. Lineage (NCBI taxonomy): Eukaryota > Metazoa > Arthropoda > Insecta > Diptera > Syrphidae > Cheilosia > Cheilosia vernalis. Next base: position 95,179,836 of record OX421358.1, on the reverse strand, counting down.
CAAACATATCTTTTCAGCTCCATTTCATCCATCTACAAATGGCCAAGTGGAGCGAATGGTGCGCACGACGAAAGACTACTTAAAGAAGACTCCGAACGGAGATATCAGATTACGTCTAGCTAGATTTTTGTTGGATCAACATGTAACACCACATACATCGACTGGACGTTCACCTGCGGAGTTACTGTTTAATCGCAGACCTCACACATATTTTGACAAACTTCATCCGGAATCGATGTCGACGCAAGTGAGAGTTCCACAGCAGCGAGTCCCGAAAGAAAGCAACTACGATTGCGGAGAACCAGTATGGTATCGAAACTACGCGGAAGGACCAAGATGGGTGCCTGGCTGTATAGCAGAGACCAAGGGTCCAGTTTCGGTGGTCATAGAGTCTCCAGGTGGTCTTCAAGAGGTTCATCGCCATGCGGATCAGGTCCGTCGAAGATCAGTTGAACAGAGAATAGCCGATACTGGAGAAACTGTAGAGATTTCGACGCCACCTATTTCCGAGTCAACAACAAGTCAACCTGAAGTTCGTCGATCGGAAAGGCTGAGAAACAAGGCTCAGAATTCCGAAAAAGTTTCATCTTTGGGTGAAGGAGTGTTATATATACACCCTGTAACCAAGAGTGACACTGCTACCAACACCAACTGAATGACAGCAGCTTTGACAGCTGTCTCTCCACCGAGCCGAAAAGGAAGACACGTGGATCTAGCCTGAGTTGTGCGGCATAATTCTTAACCTTGCTAACCTATATTTCATTATTAAATTTGTAACAACTAAGTAAATTGAATTAACAATAAAGGAATTAAAATTATAACGTTGAATACAAATAGTACTTTATTAAAACATAAAACGGTTACTTCAAACAAAGGAAGGAGATTCTTTTTTTGACACAGTGCGTCAGAGAAAAGTCAAACTTAAAAGCAGTAAAATGTTTTGACACCCGACTTGGTGTCTCAAATCAGCAAGAAAAAAAAATGTAAGGTATTTTGTTGCTCTTCAATATTACTGGTATGATATGACGTATGACTAATTGGAGATTGGACACATTCAAAAAACTAGTTATTTTAAGTCGACTATCTGTATCTTGAACGTAAGAACTAGACTTGTCGGTAACTCTTTTTCTACGTCTGCCACAAACTTTGTAGGTAATCAGTCACGAAATTCTTGGCGAGAATCGTCGGCTTCCATAGACGTCAATTCAAAACTGACACTCATAAAATCAGGCAGCTGTCAGACTTACTAAACTAGATACTTGAACGTTCCCATTAGGGGTTTTTCTTTTTTAGTTCAGAACTGAGAACTGAACTGAGCTCGAGAATTATGAGCATGAGCGTGCTCTGAACCGAACGTGCTCAGATCGTTTTGGTGTTGTTTTGTTTTCCCTGTTTTTTTTTTCTGTCTTTAAGTGTGCATCTGCATATATATGTGTAATCAGCCTTTTGCTCAGCCTACTCAGTCAATATATTCCGAGCTAATAGAGCGCGCTCTGATCATGCTCTGAACGAAAAAAAAACGAGCTGAGCTCAAAAAGAAACACAAACTTCAGGTTCTGCTCTTAACTAAAAAAGAAAAACGCCTAATCTAGCGAGTATAGTTTTCGAAGTTGGGTACAAACTACATAGTCGTAAGACGAATAAGTAAAGAATAATTATTCATGTGCACGAGAGAAAGTCCATTCAAGTCTGGGCTCTTAACTAAGGAACGTATATTTTTTTTTTATATAATGCTGTCAAAGTCTGAATTTAATAATGCTAATCAGAGTTGTCATTCCAGTTCCCGTGGAACAAATATTAGAACCTGAACCTGAACGGGTTCTGCCATCGGCACGGAAAATAGAAAAAAATATAGAATATTGTGTGGAAATTATTTTTAGTAGAATGAGGTATAAGGTTCATTCGTGTAGGGGTTTAAATTGAACGCAATCGATAGGTATAAGTCGATCACAATCGCACTCAAACGTTCTCATCATCAAAATAACGAATTACGAATCGAGTAGTTCCTCTGTTGGCTCGAAACAGCTTAGAGGTTTTGTCAAATAATGCACAAGTTGACAAGGAACAAATTCAAAATCTGTCTTAAAAATCAATTGAGCACAACAAAAGATCTCTGAAAATAGAGAAAACGTTTCATATGTTGGAAAAGGGTAAGGTATATATTTTTCTCGAATCAACTAGCTACTATCCATCCACCTACTTTTGAGTATATTTTCAGCTCAGAGAGTTTATTCGCAACATTTTTTGAGCTGACAGATTTTTAGTGTTTGATTGGGATTCGGAAAAGTACCTATAGAGTTGTTGGAAACAGCGAGTCTATGAGTTTCAGACTTGAATTGAACGCTTATGTATATTCGATTGAGAGCTCTTAGAGCAATTTTTATGTTCGTTTGGTACAATCTATAAAGCAATCTTTTTCAGATTTCAGAGCACATTTTCTTAGATTTGCTTCAGATATACCAACACAACTGAATTCGAGTTGGATTTTGTTTACGTTTACGTGAATTTTTTTTACAGCTAAGAAAGTCATTGCATCGGGTGAATCTATTTTTGTAAATTATTTATGTATTTAGAAATCAATCGGGACGGAAATTTGTTGAAATGTTTTAATACAAAATTTAACCAGTGAATGGAAACCGCTTAGAAAATTGTCGATGGCTACATACATTCAAATCGCATGAATATCAATACAAAGGGGGCAAGTGACGTTTTTATGTTTTTTTAGCCACACGAAATCAGAAATGTGAGAGCAAATCTGAAGAAGCCCAATCGAATACCATATTTATTAGTGGTCTGGATCGGTTGATGTAGCGAAAAAAAAAGGTTTTCCTGTCTTTAAACACTATCGCTAGGCGTCCAAAAGATTATTTAGGACAGATTGTCCCTTTTTCGTTCAAAGTGACTCTGTCCCCTTAAATTAAAAATACGAAATGGACACAGAAAAGTCTATGTTGTTCGTCCCAGTGTAAAAAATGTCCTCCTTTTCTCGTTTTCCAATCTGATAATCCTACTAGTGCAAAAACAGCTCATTAGAACGATGAGCCAATGGATTTAATTATTACACATGAGACATGACACATGATGACATGAGGCATGCGCATGACACATGAGGTACTAGATTTGTTTGACGTGGACCCGAGGTTAACCCTAATGTGTTCGATATAGCACTCAACTCGCCCTAGTACTGAAAACCTGAGGTGGGATTCTGTAAATAACGAAACGAAAACCACTTTCGCGTTTCAAAAAACGAAATAAATCACGCTTCATGTAACTCCTAACGTTTTTTTGTTCACATTCGTTTAGGTTGGAAACTGTGTAACAACAAAATTATAGTTTGGCAGTCACAGTATGTAGCTTTATTTTCGTTAAGTTGTTTTGACGGTGAGGAAAGCTTTAAAATAGGAGGCACGTATGTATTTCGTGTACCTACCTGTATGCAAATGAAAGGCAGCTATGTTTAACCTAAAACGTTGAACAAAACTAAAAGAAAAAAATAAATTTCTAACTAATAACCAATCGAACAATCCCGCAGATTTTTTCTATTTTTTTTTTAAGTTTACGTGTTAATTTTCCATTTCACTAGCATTTCTAGTAAAATATTCAGCACAATCTTAAAAGTTAAAATCACCAAACTCAAAGAGAAAAAATAGGAACATGATAAACGTCAACAAAATAGCTTTCGTTTGTTTTCTTTCGTGGAGACGATAAAATCTGTTAGTTTTTAAGGTTACATGAAGCAAGAAAAGCGAAAACGTCAAAGAAAATGTGTTCGTTCGTTTTTTTCGCGCCCACGAGAATTTCTTTCGCTTTTGATGTTACATGAAGCAAACTGTTCGTGTGCACGAAAACGTTTAAACGTTTTCACCTTACAGAATGCCGGCCCTGTGTTTGACATGACTTCTAGGGCACTATAGTTGTGCCCCGAACTGGCCCCAGTTTATTTTTTAGGTTCAACTATTCAGTGCTCAGTTTTGCTGTCATTTCGCATGCTGTTATTCGTTTGTTGAGATATCGCCATAAAGATAAATACATTAAATATGATATTCGAAAGGGAATTGTTTGATGAACTAAAACTTTATATTATATGTAAATTAAATGGGAAAAAGCGAGAATCGAAGCTGCATACATTTTTTAAATCATCGCCTATATTGCAATGCAAACAGTTTTAACAACTTCGCTCATTTTTAACAATAAACAGAAAAAATCATCTTCATACTTCGTTCACCAAAACATAAGTATTTTTCAATTTCAAAAACTGACAGACTTCAGTGCAGTTTATTTTGCGTTCGATATGAAAATCGAATTTTCAGGGTTGTGCAGGGTTTTGGACAGGGTTGAAAATTAGCTGACATTAGTGCTAGCCACGTCAAATGTCCAGCATTAAACTTTGTCAGTCTTTCGTTAATGGAATATACCTTATGCCGTTCTCCGTTTTTCAGTTTTTGATTTCAAATTTTTGCGCCCAATGGAACATGAAATCTGACAGCCAGCTGATTTCGAGAGCAGAAAAACTGGTCTGTTTTTTTCTGTTCCAATGGAAAACGACATAAATCTGCTTCAAACTGGTAGACCCGTCGGCGTCGTTAAGACTTTGTAAGAGAAGTTATACAGATAGCTATTTCTGCAAACCTTCCTGAGTTGAGATTGACTTGCTCAATTATAGGCGTTCTTTAAAAACTCCCATTACCTCCAACGTCCTCCAACGTATATTTTAGAGCGCTGTCGCGAGTAATTTTCCTCGCTGTATTAGGGAAAAATTCTTGGTTCACAAAGCAACTGCACCAGTCCTATCATAGTTTTCAGCAGGAAAGAGATTAGACTTATAGGCCTCAGAAGTTTCGTTATAATCACCACCCACGTTCAGGTTAGTTAGGGAGTAGCTGGCTTATACCATGTTGAAGTACAGCCATAACAGTTGTAGGCTTAGAGTTATACCACATCCAAATCTAAACAGCATTGCTGAGTGGATTCCTTATAAAAGTCGTAAATGCTCTGGATACTTCTTAGATGACCGACGTGAGCGTTTTGTGGGATCGAACAAGAAACCTCCCCCTACAAATTAGCTATTATTAAGCTTCTTGCCTATGCTTTCTTTTACTTTAAACGTATGATTATCTGAAGAATAATTACTCATCGGAATGGAGGGAAAGTGTTTCTCTACCTATATTTAAACTTTCAAGTATTATTTATAATACTATCAAAGTTCTTCCGGTTAAATACTAGCACCTACACCTTGCTCAAACTCTAAAATGGAAAATACACTTCCGATGGGTCTATACTCTATACTAATGAAGTACGCAATAGCGATTCCAAAGATAGCCTAATTGCTACACCTGTCTGGAACGTGATAAGGTACTCTATCAGATAAAATAGAGGGGTTGGGTCACATGTTCGGCTATTCGTTTCAACAGTTTGACATGGAGCATAGGTATTCAATGAAGTTCTTTCAAGCTAGTTGCATATTTCTTGTGGTTGTCCTGCAAACAGCTGCTTCAGACACCAAATGCCCGAGTGAGTTTTTAAATCCCTATCAAAGGCTTTAATTAGTTCTATTCCATTTCTATTTCCAGAAAGCAAGTATGTAGTTTGCTATTGGGCAAGTTGGTCCGGCTATCGTCCAGCAGATGGAAATCAAAAAATTGGACACATCATTCCAGAATATTGCACCCACATTGTTTACTCGTTTGCTGGTTTGAATATCGACGGAGAGATCATGAGTTTAGATCCCGGGTTGGATATTCAAAACAGTAAGGATGGTTCTTTTTTTTTTAACAAATAGCATTAAATTTGTCTCTTTACAAAGATGGCTATAAGGAGTTGATAGCTTTGAAAGAACGAGATGCATCCGGTTGCCTAAAGATCCTTCTGGCAATAGGCGGATGGGATGAGGGTTCTGAAAAATATTCGCTGGTAAGTTTAGCAGACTCTCCCTTTAATTGGCTTACATTTCATTGGTCGACAACAGATGGCCGAATCCGCAGCTAATCGAGAAAAATTCGCTGAAAGCGTATTGCGATTTTTGGTCTTCTATGAATTTGACGGAATTGACATTGATTGGGAGTACCCCACCCAGCGCAGAGGTCTACCAGCTGATCGAAGAAACTTTACAGAGCTACTAATGGTCTTGCTGGACAAATTGACACCTAGAAATCGAACAGTTTCAGCAGCAGTGACTGCAACACTCGACGTGACCAAAACAGCTTACGAAATCAGCGGTATATGCCATCTGTTGGATTTTGTATCTATAATGGGCTATGATTTCCACGAGCACAACATAACAAGTATTCACTCGCCCTTGGAAGCAGAGTTGGGAGATAACCGCCCGACTATATCGGATACCGTGAACTACTACAAGCGAAACGGATGTCCAGCTAGGAAGATTATCTTAGGAGTGCCAGCATATGGCAGGACATATACCCTAAAGGATGCGCGTGTTGCGAAATTGGGCGCACCCATTTCTGGAGCGGGAAAGGCAGGTGAATATACGCGCGAAAGTGGCTTCCTGGGGTATAATGAAATTTGTGAAATGCAGAACAAGCAATCGGGTTGGAAGAAAGAATATCTAGATAAGAATGCTGCTGTATACGCGCACAATGGCAAGCTGTGGGTGAGCTATGACGATGACGTAACATTAGCACTGAAGGCACAATATGTTGTGAACGAAGGGCTGGGCGGAATAATGATGTGGTCCATTGATACGGATGATTTTCGAGGAATTTGTACCAATGGAAGTGCATATCCGTTATTATATGTTATTAACAAATATTTGGGTCGGGAAGTCAATATATCTAAACGATAAAATTAAATGTACTTGAAATGAAACGCTTTTGTCTTTCAGTTACTTATAGAAATATTGGGCTTCCGCTTGGGGAAGCTAAGAAAAGTCAACCATCATGACATGAAAGGGAAGAGAAGGGATAATGTTTGTAGGGTGTTGGACTTTGTTCATAGCACCAGTTTGTTGACCGTTTTTTTGTAATTGGCTGTATTTTAACGGCTATTTAAAGTAGGCTTTGATAATTATTGTAGAGCGTTGTAGCATAGCAATCAGTAAAATTATGCCTATAGCTCTGTTCAGACGATTGACAGCTCTGACAATATTGTCAGGTCTACAAATGAAAAAAAAAATTGTCCCAAATGTCTGCCAAGCGTGTGAACTGGCAATTTTGTCTGCCAATATTTGCAGAAAAGTTATTGTCAGATATTTTCCAGACCGCCATCTGACAACGAATTTGTCAGGTATCTGTCAATCGTATGAACACCCAATTTTATTATTGCCAGACGCTTAGGACATTTTGCAGACTCATTTTCTATTGGCAGATGTGCTGTGGTTGCGACATCTGCAAATTTCTCTATAAACTGTATTATATAGGATGTTGATGTATGAACTACTGAGCACAAGATCAGCAGAGACTCACACATCAGAAGGTATTATCAAGGTTAACACAGCAAGAGGCTGTTCTAGGAGGAGTTCTATCCCCCCTAATGTGGAGTCTTGTAGTGGACGAGTTACTTGAGAAATTGACGAACCAGGGCATCAATTGTCCAGCATATGCTGATGACATTGTAATTATTCCCAGGGGTAAATATTAGGGAACCCTATGTGACATTATACAAAGGGGACTCAAAATAACTCGAGATTGGTGCGTAACGGCTGGGCTTAGCCTTAATCCGGCAAAAACAACAATAGTACCATTCACGAGGAAAAGAAAACTTGAACGACTAAGGCCGATAAGGCTATCAGGTACGACACTGACAACAGTCAATGAAGTTAAATATCTGGGACTAAACCTAGACAGTAAACTTATCTGGAAAAAACACACAGAAGAGATAACCAGGAAAGCAACGCGTGCTTTAATGATTTGCCGGAGCCTAGCTGGCAAATCCTGGGGATGTAGCCCGACCATCCTCAGATGGATGTATATTGCTATTGTGAGACCAATGATCACGTATGGAGCGATTGCATGGGCAAAAAGAACCAGTCTTTCCACCACAAGGAAGACACTCAATAAAGTGCAAAGACTGGCGTGCCTGTGTATTACAGGGGCTATGAGAACTTGCCCAACCGCAGCTATGGAAGTGCTATTGGAATTAACTCCATTGCACCTTATGGTTGAGGTATGTGCAAGTAAAACGATCCTAAGAATGGCCAAAGAAGGAATAGGAAGAGGAAAGTGCATCACCCTGAGACAGTTTGACGTACTACTCAAAAAACAACCACAATTGGCCTTTCCTAGAGACGACATCATCAAAAGATTTGATTTTCAAAAGAACTTTGTTACTAAACTCAGCAATAAGAAGAACTGGAGCAATGAATCCACAATTCACAGACTGAGCAATCACACAACAAAGTGGTACACAGATGGGTCGAGAACTGACCGACTCCCTAGCAAGAAAGGGAACATAAGAAACTTTCATAGGTCCTGAACCATTCTGCGGAATAGGGGATCACACCCTCAAAGAAGAATTTAGGAAACTAGAGAAAGAAAACAGGGCAAGAACCTGGCATATTTTTTTTTTTTTTTTTTAAACCTTCTGACTATGCCTAAGCAATGAAGGCACGTCGACCAAAAAAAGATCTATTGTGCCATAGGGCCAGAATATTGTTTAGTCTAGCAGGTCCTCTACTTTCCTGATAAAGTTAATTAAGCTGCCAGCAGATGACTTCTTCATCTCTTCAGGGCTGAGAAGCTCCTTGTAGAAGATAGTTCTTCTGATTCCACATAGGGCTGGACACATACATATTATGTGCTCAGCTGTTTCGTCTTCTTCAAGACATAACCGACAGAGTGAGGAGTCAGTTAAATTTATTTTATTTAGGTGATATCGTAGGTGGTGATGTCCTGTGAGGAAACCAGTGAGATTTTTGATATCATGCCTGTTTAGATTTAAAATTTTATTGGCTTGGCCTGTCTTAGACCTGGGATGCTCTCCCAATATGAAATACATTTTGTGTGTTCCCATCTTTTGATGGCTAGATTTATAGACGATTTGGGAGCATAACAGAAGGGTTCAGGTCCTGTGAAAGGAGTTGCAGAGCCCAATCTGCCCATTTCGTCGGCTTTCTCGTTTCCCTCAAAACCCTCATGGCCCGGAATCCACCATAATTTGGTTTTATTCCTGAGTCCAAGCGTTCGAAGGGCGTTGAAACAGCTTAGTACCGATTTGGAGTCAATAATGTGCGAGCTTAGGGCGTTAATAGCTGCTTGACTGTCCGTGAATATATGGATGTGAATGCCTTTAATACCAGTGTTGTATATGTGACTGGCACGCTCTTGGATGGCTTGGAGTTCAGCCTGGAACACGCTTGGATTTGCCCCCATCGGTATTGAGACATTATGGTTAGGTCCGTGGAACCCAGCTCCCACTCCTGTTTCCATTTTGGAACCATCCGTATACCACTTTAGACCATTTTGGCAAGTAGGTGGGCTATTACTCGCCCATGCTTCTCTACTTGGGATCTCTGTAGAGAACCGCTTATCGAAGCGTAAGGTCTTTGGGAGGCGGTCTGTTACCGCGCAGATCATGTCAAGTTCTGGAATTTCAGAGAACAATTCGTTTAACTCAGGACGTTCACTGAGACTTGTTTCTTTCATTTGGATCAAACTTGCCGAACTGCGGATCGCCACTTTATTTATGTATGTAAATGTGGAGAGGTGTTAGTCCTATCAAGGCTTCTATAGCCGCGGTAGGACAGGTACGCATGGCTCCGGATATACCGAGACATGCAAGTCGTTGTACCCTGTTTAGTTTAGCAATGGCGGTCTTTTGTTTTGTTTTAGTCCACCATACTAAAGAAGCGTATGTAACTATGGGCCTGATCATCATTGTGTATATCCATTGGGTTATCTTTGGAGAGATACCCCAAGTTTTGCCATACATGCGACGACATGCCCATAAAGCGTTTGTTGCTTTTGTGATTTTGTTTTTGATGTGGGAGTTCCAATTTAGTGTATTGTCCAGGATTACTCCCAGATACTTAACTTCGTTGGAATACTCAATGATCGTATCATTTATTGAAATTTGACCTAAGTTTATATTTCTTCTTTTGGTAAAGGGAACTATGACAGCCTTACTGGGGTTAATGGATAAACCTTCTTTGGTACACCAGTCTAGGACTGTCTTAAGAACCTGGCATAACACTCAGGGCATGAGGCAGGCCAAGAAACTTCTGGGGCAATACAACCGGAAGAGATTCCAAGCTTGCATCGGCATGAGCAAAAATAACCTTCGTATCCTAACGGGCTTCCTAACGGGGCACTGCAGACTCAAGGAACACCTCAGGAAACTGGGTATATCTGAAGAAGGTCTCTACAGATTCTGCGATGAGTCCAGTGAAATCCCAGAACACTTGCTGGGATCATGTGGGGCACTGACCCACAAAAGACTGAAATACTTGGGCAAGTACCAACTATCTGATTAGGTCACTAGAGCCAGCTCTCATCCTTAGATTCTTAAAGGAAACTGGACTGGAGAGAGTGCTATAGGACGAATTTCTTCCGCCAAGGAGAAAGAAGAGTACTAAAACCTCTAAAATGATTTCGAAAGGAATTATACTATGAGGGGAACTCTTTTGAGGGAATAAACCACTCTGAGGCGTAAGCAGGGGGTACAATAGACCAAAAGGTCGCAGTACAATAACCCCTCTCAAATAATAATAATAATTATATAGTTGGCGCAAGAGTATGTTTATAATCCTTCTTAATTACTTTTGTTTTGTCATTTGTATTCTTCCTTTTATGACCCTTGACCCTAGGATCTAGAAATATTTATGATCCTTTGTCCAATGCAGTTTGGAAACTGTCAAAGTTCGTAAATTTGGTAGCAACTTAATTCCAAGCCTCTGGTGTTCTAGGCGTCTAGAACTCAAATTGTGCTTTGTGTACATTGAATCATTTAATGGAATAATATCTCTGAAGATATTCATCCACGAGGCACTTTTTAGATTGCATCCAGAACTCCGGGAATGTATGATGGACGAGCTCGTCGGCGGAATACGGAGCACATATTACAGGGACCGAAAATGTTCCCCGGTAGCTAGGTATCGTAGAGTCAACATAAGCCTCTCAGCCGCTGAAGTGCTCGCTCGCATTTTTATTTCTTACTTTTGGATATGCGGAGTCACTAAAGCAAGACGATCATCGAATTGTTGTGAACCCATACTCAAACAATTACTTACTTACTTAAGGTGGCGCTACAGTCCGGGGTGGACCTGGGCCTCAACCAACAAGCGTCTCCAGCCGGCACGATCTTTGGCCAGCTGTCTCCAGATTCGCACGCTAAGTTGGTTGAAATCCCTCTCCACTTGCGTGCGCCACCTGAGTCACGGTCTTCCTCTACTTCGCCGTCCCTCGGGTGTGGATTCGAAGATCTTCTGGGCCAGAGCATTTTATTCGCTCTACATGACCCAGCCACCGCAGTCGTTGGACCCTCACTCTTCTGGCTAGGTCGATGTCGCTGTACAGCCCGTACAGTTCGTCGTTGTATCTTCTCCTGCATTCACCGTCTATGCAGACGGGACCGAAAATTACTCGAAGCAACCAAGAGTAACCCCATCCGCTTTTGATATAGTCCGTGCCTACTCAAACAATTGCCATACAATAATTGGGTCTCCTCAGTTCTCAATTCCATCAGCAATTTTGCGTTAAGTCCCTCCTGCTGTTGGTCGGGCCACTCTATCCTTCGTGCAAACACGCCGACGTTTATGTGGCAATTCATCCTCCTCTCTGCTCTCAAATACGTTTGGGACAAAACCTGGGCTGGAATCGGCTAAGATGATAGTTGATTGTCGCTTATTTGATTGTAGTTTTTGATTAACTCTTCTTTGCTCTATGTAAAGCGATCACTGGTAGATTGGTGGAACATGCATTGACCTTATTTCATTTCGTAAATCAAGCGGTCCCAAAACAAACATACCTATTCTTTTTTCACGAAAGAATTTAATCTGTTTGGGACTGAAGCCGAGGTGCATAGGCATACCCATGAAAATTACACAAATGTATGAAAGCGACAACTAAATAGCTGTCACATGAAATTGATCGCAAAAAAGCGATTGTCAATTTTCTTGGACGTAAAGCTTTGATTTTGACTGTCAACTATCAACTATCACCTTAGCCGATTCCACCCCTGGTAACCGTGTGAACTGGCAATTTGGTATTGTAAGGTAGTTTACTTTTGTCAGATCATTTGTAGACCTGACAATCATGCTTATTTTGAGATTCGAACGAATAGTCAATTCTAACGAATGTCTCTATTCGTTCGAATGAACTTTGTGTATTTTGAGATTCGAACGAATAATTCACTATCGAGAATGTCATCAAATGAATTCAAGTGAATTTTACTCTCGAAGTCGGCTGTCTGATGTCATTTGACATTTCTATTTATTGTAGGTATACAAAACACATATTTTGTCCGCGAAATTCGTTGAAAGTGAAAACAAATCATGGCAATTGTTCCAAACACGTTTAATTTTCTTAATATTTTCATTTGTTTAAAGATTTGTAAGGAATTTTCGCCTTAACAAAAATCCATTTAAATATGTTCTGGATGAGTTACTTTTTTCCACGTAGCTCCGTAACTATTCAGCTTGTCGGCGGCATCCTTCCAAAATCGTCCTATATCTACACGGTTCGTTGAGAACCCTTTTGCAACTTCATGATTCTCCTTCTGATCAACATTTATTTTTGCTCCCGGTTTGTCCAATTGGAATGCGTCCTATATAAAGGAAGTCTATGTTTTCTTACTTTAAACAGCAAATTTAAACTTACATTTTTGTAAATAAACCGTCAGAAAAATGTTGACATTTGTTTCGAATGATTAGAATGTCAAAATACGATAAACATTCGAAAGACAAATGAACTTTCGATTGATAGGATGAACTTCTTATCTGTTCGAATGTCAAAATACAGATTTCGAAGAACACTTTCGAACGAAATCGAATCTCAAAATAAGCGTGAATATCTGCAGATCTGGCAATCGTCTGAACATAGCTTAAGCACTTTAGCACTGACAGATAACTGTATTTATCAATTAAATCCAACGCTTCTTTATTAGGTAGTGCTTGAAACTTCTTTGTAGTAATGAATATGAAAACCCTCAGGGATCACTTTGTCAGCTCTTTAATTCAATGAGTGAGTAAATATCTCCAAAGCAAAACAAAACGTTTTACAAATTTCTGCTTCAAATCTTTAGCTGAGCTCATCCAATTTCGGACAAATATTGACGGAAACACAGCTCCTTCGTCGAAGAAAACCACTAAGCACAAATGCTACCATCTGAAATGAGCGAACAATACTTATTTAAGATTTATTCTCATTTTATTGGCCATATTGACAAGAATTGTTTATGTAATATTTATAAGCTGTAACATTGACATTCATTTTCGTTATAATATAATTAATGGTTGTGCTACATTTAATGATAAAAAAAGACGAGTTTACTTCTCTTTCTTACTTACATAGTAAACATTCCTGATTTTTAAGTTTTCAGTTTTTATATTTATTTTTTTTATTAATAAAAACAAAATAAAAATACATATTTAGATATAACAAAATATTGTAAAAATATAAAAATACAAGCTCGTTTTCTCCATACATTCCTATTATAAAATAAGACTAACCAATTAAATGTTTTGTTTGTATTTATTTTCAAATAATAAAATTATACAAACAAACAAAAATCGCAGCAATCGATGCTTTAACTCAAATTCAATAGTTCAATAGAATTAAATTTTTTTCAAACAATTTTGTTAAACAGAATGGAAGCCTAGTTAATCAAAGTAAAGTATAAACATTTTTCTTCTCTTTATTGCAGTTACATTTCTGTGTAAACATTATATATCTCTTTTCATACAATAAAAAAAAAATAAAAAAAAAAAACATGTAGATAATCTATGAATGTATTTTAAAAATATTGTTATTTTTCTTTAATCACATTTTAATGTGAAAGAAATCGAACATAATAGTTATATAGATTTTGAAATATAAAATATTCACTAGCTCTAAAATTTACATAAAAAAAATTAATAAGACCGTTGAACAGAAATGTATTTTACTTTTGTTCAACAAGATCATCTTACATGCAAAGTTATACATAAAACAAAAAAAAAAAAAAAAAACATGTAATGTACTAAAAGAGAACGTAAATATATTTATAAATCGACACACCCAAGTCAATAAAATGTTCTATTGCCATTCGTGCAGAAAGTAAATTGTTCCTAAGGAAAGGAAAGCTGAAAATGCATTAAAAATATTATAAATATTGAAAAACATTCATGGAAAGAAAAATAAAAACAGTTTAGTTTTACAAACAAAAATGAGAAATTGAAACCTGCCTATTATAACTGGCACCTCGGTGTTACATTTGTGCACAAGCACTATTACAGTGGGATTATAGGCTTTTCACACCAAGCCCAAAACCGGGTTTTCGCTAAAACACAGGAAAACTTAATCGAAAACAGAAGTTTTCCCATACATATTTCAGTTTTCAAAACGAGTCACTCGTTTTCCACGAAAACGACTTCCAATCGTTGGGTTGTTGGAACAAACACACCTTTGGCAATATCCAGCAAAATGGCTGACCGAACAAATGTCACAACTCACAAATTAAAAAATGTTCCACAATTAATAGATGGGCTAATATTGTTTTTAAACGCTCTAAATTTATTTTGTTTGTTAATTAATGCGATCGAAATTTGTAACCAAAAAAGTTTGCACTTTTTGATTGAAACGAAACGTCAAACGAAAACGAGTTGGTGGTCGGTGTGAATGCATCGACGAGTTTTCGAGGAAAACACGGTTTTGGACTTGGTGTGAAAAGCATATTAGACCGTATTCCAGTTATGCGTTTATACGTGCACACACACATGTAAATGACTGGATGGCCTCTGTTTTTGTTTTGACAGCTTGTCATAATTTGACTACTTGGCCAGTCTAACTATAAATGCTAGAAATCAAGTTTTCAAAGTTTTCTATTTTTGGAACACATTCCACTTTTCTGATATGGGACGAATATTGGCGAAACCGTAGACCAAAAACCAACAACTCTGTACTAAAGTTAAGGGTTTAGAGTTTACTTAAGTCCCCAAAAATATAGCACAAGTTCCCGTCGTTTTAAAAACGCTATCGTGACGATTATCATCGCCGAAAAGTCCCTATCACCCCTATCGGGAATAATATTTCCCGGGGAATGTTCCCTTGTCAGCAATCTAATTTACATTGCTGACAAGGGAACATTCCCGGGGATATATTATTCCCGATAGGGGTGTATGTCTCTTATTCTGGTCTCTTGATATTGCCACGGGAGAAAACTCACGCCTTGAGTTGACTAGTTTTTCGAGGAAGGCTAGTGAGCAGATCACCATACATTACACAGTTTGGACTATTTATTATTTCGTCAATAGCTGTGTTTCAAATCAAAGCTTTTCGCTTTAAGGGACATATTTCGTTTTAGAAATGATCCCTTGATTGCTTAGTCCTTAGTCAATAAATAACTGACAAGATTCGTTAAAGCAATAAAGGTAAAAAATGTTATCGGTACAGCTTCAGACAAAGTGGATGATCATTTCGTTTTCCTTCAAGCCTCGGACCTTCTGCAGGACCATCGCAGATCCAGGCAAAACCTTTGTGCATGTCTGGCTAAGACGGATACCCCAATATTGTCATTAAGACGTTGAGCCTTTTACAATTTGTATCATTTTTGTGGATCCCTTCGGAGGCCAGGGGCCAGATTCTGTAAGGCGAAACGATCAAACGTTTTCGTGCGCACGAATGATTGGCCATATGTTACACAAGCAAATTTCTTCGTGCACACGAAAACGTTTGAACGTTTCGCCTTACAGAATGCCGACCCAGAATTGGTCTAACTTTGTCGAAGTATTGCAGATATGCCCATGCAGATGGTTAGGTTGATCAATAGATTTACCTACCGTTTCAGCACGACCATATAAATGTAGTACGGACTTTTGGTAATAACGGCGGAGGAGACCAGTCTATCACGTGACTAATTTAACGAAATAAATTAAACTACAATGAAAATATTCACAACATGAACGAAGTTAAATTTGAAATCATATTGGGCCTTACCAATACACATTTTTAGCTTCGACTCTCAGTTTTAGTAGTTCACAGTGGCTATATTTTCCATACAAATTTCGCAATTGTAAGCTTTCGTAAATTTAAAGTCGAGGCTAAAATTTGTTATTAGTACGGTCTTATATCTTAATCATGCTCACATAATAGTCATACACAAAAGAGAGGTAGAAACATTTAAAAATATGATTTTAAAGAAAAACGTACAATACATTTTGGAAATCAATAATTTCATTCGATTATAATATTGTCTAGTTCACGGACTGTACCCATCCATGCACACAATGTAAATTTTCGTTATCTTAAAACAAAGATTCATACTAAATGTGTTTGTTTTCGTATTTGCTTTTACTATAATTGTATTGCCTATATTATAATTTGCTACATGTAGATATAATTTAACTAATTAACTAACATATGGACCGTGCATTTACACCAAGTATATAGTATATTTCAGTACAACAATCACAACATATAGTTTTCTTTTTATTGATAGGTAATTGTAAATATAATTGTTTTCTGTTTCCTAATATATATAAATTGTATATCAATATGTGTATGTAAATCTATTTGAAATAGTAACAAATCGCCCATCAATTGAATTGACAGAGAGTTGTAAAATAAATTCGATTTTTCTTCTTTCTTCTTTGTCTTGAATTGCATGCAGTATTATCTAGATTTTCAACTTTTAAATATAACTTTTATAAACCGAAAGCAAAACATTTATCTTTCTATGGTAGTTATGGAATAGGGTGATGGGGTTTTTCGATTCAATCGAAACATTTACCAACTATGTAACTACCTATTTTTTTTTTAAGGGAGAACAATGTTTTCGACTGAAAACTTGACTACAACTATTTCTATCGGTTTTCTTGGATCAGTTGAACTAACTGTAGCAATTTGTAAAGAAATATGTTATCAATATCATATCGCTAAGTTTACGTTAGACAGTCATTTTTATTTTATTTTTTAATTTCTTTTTAGGAAGCGGTATTGGACATACGTTTTTCCTAACATAAATCACTCACAACCACATTAGTAACTTAATGTACTTTATTTAAAAAAAAAAACACGACAACTTCAAGTTGTAATTTTTAATAAACTCTTTGGTGCAATTATTTATTTATTCGATATAGACATTGTAAATATTATTTATTTTATTTTTTACTAAAATCAAAGAATAAATCAGTAGAAAAAAGTTGAATGGAATATAGAACCCTGTTTGAAGATACCTGTTTCCCAATACCGGATTCTCGGGAATCACTTAAGAAGAAGCAACTTCTTAAAAAAATATTTTTATAACCGAAATACAGTAAAATCTCCCATTGGGGACACAGGACACTTCTCTTGTGTGGACATGGACAGTCTTCCGTTAAAATTAAAGCAGCAGGAAGTGTATTCTATATTTCTACTGGCTGACTAATCGGCATAGATAGGGAACAAAAGAACCCAGCTAATCCTTTACCTTATCAAAGGGAACCAATATTCTATACATTTAGCAAGGAATCCTAGTTAGAAAACTCATTGTAGAGTGAAAACGGCGGACACAGTTAAAGGTAGAGGTAAAAATGTTTCCCTAAAATCTACCATTGTTTCAATTTAAGGCCTAACTAACCTTGGAGTCATAATTTCAGAAAGAAAAGTATAGGACCGTCCCGTCACTCTCCGCCTTGGAAGGCTTTACTGCGTTCTTATTAATTTTTTCAGGGCTTTATGAATGTTGATTTAACGGCTTTTAGATTCCAGTCCACTTTAAGATGCTGTGATTCAATTTATGGTCTTTTGTACAACCGGGCTGAAATATTTCGGTTAAAACACTGTCAAAGGGTTTTACAACGTATAATAACAGCAACGATCGACCAAAATGAGCAGCCATTAAGTAAAACGTTGGAACGTGCAGCAAGCTGAGCTTCTCTGACATATCTGGTGCTAGGCCAGAAAGGTTTTGTGGCAGCTTTCCCATTTTTAACAAATTGAAATGTTTCTGAAATGCCTTGCCGGCAAGGGAGTATCTGCCGTTTGATGTGTTCTGGTATAATAAGTAGAAACATTTTTGAAATCTACTACAGCTGCTGTAATTGAGCGCATGTTACGAATGTGATAATCTTCGTGTTGAATTATTGAATTATTGACGCAAAATTCAAATATGTAAACGTCTTTTAAAAAAGGTTACAGTAAAAGCACTTCGACTTTAAGGGCGGATACTTTTTGTCAAACAAATCCAAAAATGTATAGTTTAAGAAACCGAGTACAGTGCCCATGTTCTGTAATTCATGAGATAAATTTTCGCATCGAAAACATAGTAACATGTTTTTCAATTTATATCGTAGGGGAAGGTCATGTACCTTGGTCCGGATTTCAGTTTTTTGCCGATATTTTAGGTAACGTTTTTTCATTAGTTTTTATTTGTTTTTTTAGTTATTACCTGAAGTCTTATCTATGATAATGCGAAACTATCAAAAGGATATTGCTCACCATTCCAAAGAAAACTTATCTTTTAGATGCTAGCCTCAAACGGTCCAAGGTACAAGACGTGATTGTACCTTGGTCCACAGAGTATTGTACCTTGGACCGAAAATATTATTGAAGGTTTTTCTATAGTTTAAAGGTGAAAACTTTATTTTTTTTTTTTCAATAAATAGTAAAAATGGTACCATTCTTATTTCATTTCAAGAAAGCAGCAGGAAAACAAACCATTGTCTTAAAGTTTGTTTGCTTGACAACATTTTTTTATTTCAAATAATAGTTTTAAATAAAAAATACTCTTGTTAACGAAAAAAATGCCTAACAAAGGACTTTAATATTATTTACCGAATTTGCATCTTGGCATATTGTCCTGAGACATAAAAAAAAACAATTTTGTTTAAAAAAATCTAATAACGTGTAACTTTGAACGGACCAAGGTACAAGCGCTATGATAGTTCCAAGGTACACGAACACCACTTTAACCAAAAAATAATAATTTTGACGTTGTATTTAAAGCACACGCGTACAACAATTTGTTCCTACCAAAAGATAATCAACATACTTAGCGAAATCGATAAAAGTATCGGAAAATAGACATCAAATTAAGCACTACACAACTTCAGAAAATAGATACAAAAAATACTTTTTTCACTGAAAACTATGTTTATTTTTTTTTTGCCGACTAGTACAGCTGTACAAGTTCAAAAAGAAACTGAGAAGAGAAATGAACAGAAGAGTAACATTTCACAGAAGAACCGGTTTTTGTGTGGTTTGTACTTTTCTGAAAATTGGCACAATTGGACCAAGGTACACGACCTTCCCCTATTAGTGATAAATATATCGATGTGATAATTACAGAACATGGGCCCAGTTCAAGGAATTCTATTCAGATATTTAAATGAATGTAATAGATCCGTATTAGATCCACTATAAAAATACAAGTCACTAAAGAGTTTTATTATGAAGAAGAAGTTTTATGCCTTTTGGAGCACAGCTTGTTCGGAACAAAATGACAAAGTTGTGCTCGAAAAGTTCAATGCTAGAATATGAAAAAAAACATTTCCGGCGGGGTAAGTTCACCTACATAGAACACTTCAGGACTTCAGCCGAGTTTGTGACAGATATATTTTTGATGGCAAAAAACGGGGCGCAATAAATTCCTGTACTGTTATGACAACATTCCGCTCAAAGTATTTGTTAACGAAGTATTTGTAAACACAGTTCTCAACGATTTAGGCCCATTTTATTCACTCAAAGTTGAACATAAATCGGGGAGTTTTCCATATAAAAATACCCAAGTTGTGTTCAACTTCGAGTGAATAAAATGGACCTTAGACTTTTTATTTTTTATTGAGAAACAAACCACGTCTGACAAAAAGATTTATTAGTAATAAAACAAATTTACTTTAGATTACGTTTAAATATACTTGTATACAATAGAAACCATACTAACCTTTATTAGTGTTTTTAAAGCTCCTTCTATAAAAGGTGATTTAAGTTTACGGTTCGATTACTCCTCCTCATCGTCGACATAATATTATAAAGTCCTCATAAATTACTCTCTCACAACAATGCAATTTCATATATATATCACCACTGAAAGTATCTATTTAAATATTTCTCACTTTTGATCCACGGCCGTTCAATCGTTGTCTCAATTTTGGGTTTCTTCCTTCTTGAATATATTATGTTAAAAATGTACTTTTCAAAAATAGTAGTATATATACAAATCTAAAATATTGTAGTATATACGCCGTGGTGAAATGATTTCAACTCTTCTTTTTTTTTATTTATTTAATTTGGACGTCTATTTTATGTATATCTTTAATTTTTTGTTTGTTGCATCTAAATTGCACCTGCATAACCGTTTTGAACGAATTGAGTTAGAATATCTTCCATATTACTGGACTCTTCCATACTGTTTTCCGTTGGGAATAACAAGTTACTTCTAAAAAAAAAAACACGTAGACAGCAAAAAGAAACAAAGAAAAAAAATATAATAAATAAAAATATGAAAATCTCTATAGAAAAGTGAAAGTTTAAAGTTAAATAAACGAAAACATAAATAAATTCATGCATACAAAACAAACTAAGCAACTAGTTTCACTATGTTGCAACAAGAGTGAGAGAACAAAAAACACCAAAAACGAAACGCACACAACAACATGCAACACATTTTTGTTTGGACGTGCACTTAGATTAATATTTGGTAGACAGATACGATAAAAATTGATCGCCAGTTATTTTGTTTCTTACAAAATGACGATAAACAAACAACAATTCACTGTGAAAATTACAATATTCAAGTAGTAGTATCGTGAAATGAGTTAATGTTTGTGTTTGTTACTTTTCAAATGAATTCAATTATTTTAGTGAGACATTTTTTTTTTGGCAAAAAACACATTTGTTAGACTTGTTGGCTTTTGTTTGTTTTGTTCAGAATCTTTTCTTATCATCACTATTCGTATACAATCAAAAAACGTATTTGTACTAAAAATTTACAGATGCATAAGGGTGCTATTCTGGAAGCTGCAATTTAAAAAAGAAAAAAATACTGCATGTGATTAGGCAACAGTTTTCCAAAAGAAGTTCTTCGCAATCATTAGTACACTTTTCATGAGATTAGGGCGATGAGTATGTTGGTGATGTTCTGATGATCTTATGGTTTATAATTTTGTAATTTCATGTCTTCCGACACATTTGTGAACAGGACCATCAGAAGGTAAATGTATTCCAATACTTTGGTGAGTTATTGTGGGAAATGCTTGCTTTTTAGTGCGATTTCATTGAAGCATCTTGCCATTGCGTTCAATTTAATTCAATGCGAACAACAGTGTTATTTTGTGAATGATATTTTGGCAATAGAACTGGTGATGGTGATGAGGATGACGATTAAGAATCCAAGCATAAATCTTCATCTTATAATTGTTTTTATGATGTAAAAACTACTTTTTTTTTCATAAAATTTAAATTGAATTTTAATTATGCGCAGCTATTAGATATTCATTTCTGGAATTCCGTAATTTTAGTTCAAAGGTTTTGTTTCTACACGTGTAAAATTTAGCCTGGCATTTTGTGTTGTGTGGAACGTACACTAGTCGGCATAAGTATTTTGACAAAAGAAAAATAGCGAATTTTTGCGTTTAACTTTTGAACGGCTTTGTAAAGAATTCCTCCTAATTTTTTCCTTTTTATATATAACTAATTCAAACTTGAAAATAAAAAAACCAAGATTTTTTCATAGCAACGTAAAAAGATATAAATTAATTTGTAATTTCATGTGTTGGCATAAGTATTTTGACAAGAATATAAAACTAAGAAAACATTGTTTAAACTTAACAAAAGTAAAGAAATAAAGACTAAGTTAGTAAAATTATATCCTCCTTTGGCTACAATAACTTTTTGAAGGCGCCTTGGTACCGAATCCACTAAATTTTGGAGAATCTCTGGAGATATCTCTTCCCAAAGAGAAGTGATCTCAGAAATTGTCTCCTCCCTTGTTTTTTTTTAACGAAACTGTTCTTTTGCGTTTCAAAAGAGATCAGACGTTTTCTATAATATTTAAAGCCGGACTTTGAGGTGGCCAGTCCAAAGTGTTAACCCCAACATCTTTCAAAAATGTAGAAATCTTTCGCGCTTTGGGGCACGGGGCGTTATCCTGTTGCAGGATAAATGATTCCCCAATAAGCCTTTCTCGAGAAGTAAAGGCATTATCATTTAGGATCATTAAATATTGGTTTTGGTTCATCGAGCCGGTGATAGGAACCAAGTCAACCAGTCCATTATACGCCACACATCCCCAGAACATGACAGAGCCTCCGCCATGGCTCATTTTTTGACAAACGGGTCGTTTCTTGTGCCCAACTACCTTTGGCAATCTTACAAAAAAGTTGTTTTTTGAAGTGTTATACTCAAAGGATCTTTCGTCTATCCATAAAACGTTTCCCCAAAACTCCTTTGGCTTGTGCAGATGTTCCTTTGCGAAGGCCAGTCTTTAAAGCTTGTTTACCTTCGATATATATGGCACTTCTTAGCTTTAATTGTCTTAAAATCTCCTTTCTTCAAACGTCGTCGGACAGTGCACTCACTGATTGGGTTCTTGGCCGTCAAATTCCATTGATCTTGAGCAGATTGAGGCTTCAGAAAAATGTTTTTCTTAAATTCCCGTAGAAGGACTCGGTCTTGAGCGGGCGTTGTTTTGCGCTTAGCTCCTGATCTCGTTAAGTTACTTATGTCGTCATGTTTTTTAAACTTATTACACATTAAACTCTTTTACAATGTCTTTTAATGCCGTTCCAGCGTTAAACTTTGCTACCATCGAAGATCTGGTAACGAAACTCAACACTGCCTTTTTACCTATGGTTTATAACACCTTTTAATCAATACGTGCTTTTTTTATCAGCGTTTATGATCAATTAAAGTTAAATACAAAAGTTGGTTGGCTTTAACGTGCTCAAAAGTGCGAACATGTTTGCTCAAAGGTTCCGTCAAAATACTTATGCCGCGCAAAAGTTTGATGTCTCCACGAATTCTTATCAGCAGAAAGAGAATGGAAAAGGTAAACGGTACAAAATTTGGCATGCATAGAGCTAAAAATAGATTATTTCTTTTGTGCATCATTTTCGCCCCGTTATTTAACGATACTAAGCTAAGCTTCATTCAATAGCCAGAAAACGGTTTCGTCAAAATACTTATGCCGACTAGTGTAGATTTTATTCTACAAACGTCATTCCAGGGGTTTAAGTTTTGAAAAAGCGATCTATAAAAGACAGTAGTAGACAAATGGTCATAATGTAAGTATTGAACCGAATTCCAATCGGTGACTTTGAGGTCAACAGGCTAGTAGCTAGTTGATGAGGACACAGTTGTAAAAAATATTCACTCTGTTTCGCAGCTTGAGTTTAGAAGGACTGTGAAAGAAGGAACGATAAGGCGAGCGAGTAACAGAGAAAAAGGAAAACCAATGCAACAGTGTACTCAGCTCCCTCGGTAGACAAACGATTTTTTTTCACCACATTAAACGTCTCGCGGCATCGCGTGTAACGATGCATTCAAATACATCGTTACATAACGGGACACCGCCCCACTGTACCTTCAGCCACACAACTTGGTCTATGCCCTACTGTGCTGTATCAACTGCACTCCGGCACACCGCTCACCCGCGCATTCATTTTCGCACGAAAGCGCCAATACAGTGCATGCATACACAACATCCATCATCTGCTCCGTCCCCCCACACTGATACACACGACACACCCCCGCGGTGGTCCAGTGAGTGTAATTCTTGGTATTCGACGCACTTGCGCCCACCAACAATTACCAGTGCCGCCCCTCTCTCTTTACAATTGGGTGTACTAGGTACCCCTTGCACCAGTTAGAGTATTATTAATAACAAATTAGAAATTTTCACAACCGGGATAAAATTCACACCCGTTCACTGGTTGGCTTTTTATTAGACCACCAGCAAGATCTCAAACAAATCGAGAAAACATCAGAGTTGACTAGTACCAATCTCATGTACTGCTGAGTTTGATCCTTAAGTAGGTAACCGACCACTTGAACTTTTTGCTGCTGGTAGGCCTGCGGGTAACCAGCAAATTGCCGAGTCCACCGCAAGGGAGACTTGAAGACCGCCGAGACTGTCGAAAGACAGACTTGAAGACTGCCGAGACTGTCGCGAAAGACAGACTTGAAGACTGCCGAGACTGTCGAAAGACGGACTCGAAGACCGCCGGGGCCAGAACTATCGCCCACCAGAGCTGCAACCGAGGACCGAATCGCTGACATCGCTGCTGCCGTTAACCGTGGGTTATATTTACAAGCCATTTATAATCATTGTAAAAGTATTGTAAACGTTAAATATAAATTGTTGGAAATATCGATTGTAAATTCTAATATCCCCTACGACTAAATTCGTAGCAAAAATTTTCCCCTTCGACGGATTCTATGATAGTTCTTTCGGGGTTCGTAACAAAATTCCGAATACGACGGATTCTGTGATAGCCCAGAGTGTTTCTTTAGGAAGGACTTTGGCGATCCGGCGAGCTAACCTCAGCCATAGACAAAAAGCACCCTCACACGCGTGAATTGATCAGGTCGGGAGACGGAGAGTGAGTTTTTTCGTATGTATGTGTATGTATCGACTGCGAAACCGGTGTAGCACAAGTGGAGTTATAGGAGATCACGTCATCATACATGTACATCTGCTGAATGGAGAAAATTTGTCCTTTTGTTCCGAATATAGAGGTGGGGTCCACTAAAATGATTTACAGCATTTGGCAATCGGAATACGGAAATACAGTAAGCAATGTGCCAAGTGATTCCGGCCGGTGTTGGTAAGTGCTTTGAGCCCAACAAGACAGACAGCCATTGCGCACCACTTTTCCAAAACTGCTTTGACTAGAGGCTAACAGATCAAACCTGCAATCTACCAACCTATATGGTCTGATTACTAGAGACAGAGTGCTTTGGGCGCTACATAGCTTCAAACCATACAAATCCTCGGGACTAGACGGCATAATACCAGCCGAGCTACAAAACACCTCGGATATCATCTTGCCAGTGCTAATGATAATCCTAAGAGGCTGTTTGGAGCTGGTGTACATCCCATTGCTATGGAGAGAAGTGAAAGTGGTTTTCATACCCAAAGCAGGCAAGTGCTCTAATGTAAGTCCAAAAGATCTCAGACCTATTAGTCTTTTATAATTTCTTCTAAAAACTTTAGAACGACTGATTGAAATCCATCTACGGAAAAGCATTGACAAAAAATTTCTGTCAACGGCGCAACATGCCTATTCTAAGGGTAAATCAGTAGAAACGGCTCTACACACGCTAACGCGCTCTATAGAGGAGTACTTCCGCCATAAGGAGTATACAATGGTTGCATTCCTAGACATAGAAGGCGCTTTCAACAACGTCGACTCATCTGCGATCGCCGGTGCCCTGGCAGCTCTGAACGGCTCAATAGCCGAATTATCAAATCAAGTCTGGGTGGGATATCTACAAGAAGATCTGTCAGCAGAGGAACCCCGCAAGGTGGTGTCCTATCTCCCCTTCTCTGGAATTTAGTGGTGAATGAACTACTGATATGCCAGGAAGCGGGAGGTCTCAATGTGATTGCCTATGCGGACGACGTTGCTATTGCTGTGTCAGGAAGGTATGTAAATACTCTAAAAGAACTCCTACGACACGCTCTCAATAAGCTAGTAAAATGGGCGAACAAATGTGGGTTGGATGTAAACCCTCACAAAACGGTACTTGTCCTTTTTTCTAGGAAATACAAGATTCCACACATTGACCCTCCATCTATAAATGGCACTAGGTTAACATTCTCAAATGAAGCTAAATACTTGGGCCTTATTTTTGATAGAAAGTTAACTTGGAAGCCTAACATCCAAGAAAGAGTTAAAAAAGCCACTGTGGCACTTTTCTCTGGCAAAAAAGCAATAGGAAACAAATGGGGTTTACAGCCTCGTATCACTCACTGGCTATACGTCTCCGTCATAAGACCGATACTCACGTACGGTGTGGTTGTCTGGTGGACTGCTTTGGACAAATAGATCAATCGCGATAAACTAAGCAAAGTCCAAAGAACGGCTTGTTTGTGCATTGGCGGGGCTCTTCGTACTACCCCCTCTGCTGCACTTGACATCCTGTTTCATCTGGCACCCATTGACATCTTCAGCAGGCAAACGGCAGCTTCTGCAGCCGTACGCCTCAAAGCTACCTCACAATGGTCCAGTAGAACAACTGGCCATGCCGCTATCCTGAACGACTTTAAGGACCTCCCTGGAAATATCGACTACACCACACCAGAACTACAGTTCGATAAGAATTTCCAGGTCTCCATTCCCACCAGATCATTCTGGGAAGAGGGAGCATTCCTGGATGATGAATCGATCCATTTCTTCACAGATGGTTCGAAGACTGTGGAAGGTGTTGGTGGTGGTGTTTTCTCCGACAAACTAAATCTTAGTCTCTCCTTCCGTCTTCCTGATCACTGTAGCGTTTTTCAGGCGGAAATAATGGCGATCAAAGAAGTCTTATCTTGGCTGAAAGAAAACGTGATATCTGCCAAAGATATCTGTATCTTCTCGGATAGTCAAGTTGCTATCAAGTGCCTGGAATCAGTCTCTACAAATTCCATAACAGCCCAAAACTGTCGCTCGTCTCTCAGAGAGATGGCAGTTCAATATTCACCTCTGCTGAGTGCCGGGGCGCAGGGCCATCCCAGGTAAGGCTGATGAACTCGCCAAACACGGAACTACACTACCTATGCTTCCATTTACGGATTCCTTAGGTATTCCGATCGCTACCTGTAAACTCATAATAAAGCTGGATGCTATCAATAGAACAAGTCTTAGGTGGACAACCGGCTCGACATGTCTAGCGACAAAACAGATCTGGCCAAAGCTGGATCAAAAACGTTCTAGACACTTGATCTCCTTTGATAGGAAGCACATCAGTGCTACAATAGGTGTCATCACAGGGCACTGTCTCATAGGCAGGCATGTAACAAGGCCTGGCGTATTCTCTAACGATTTTTGCAGAAGCTGTCTTGACGAGGAGGAAGAAGAAACCATACTCCATCTCCTCTGCACCTGTCCGGCTCTCTCACAAAGACAAAAACTCCATTTGGGAGCGTTCTACTATAACGATCTGAACGATCTAAAAAAACATAAGACATTCGTAATCTCCTTCGCTTCATCAGAAGCTCCAATTGGTTCAACGAGTAGGAAGAATTGAATTTTAGATTCATGTGGTATCACAAGGGACCTTATAATGGTCTAAGTGTGGCGGCTTGCCGGCAGCCACTTCAACCTAACCTAACCTAACCAGAGGCTAAGCAAACTTTGGCGCTGGCCTTATCAAGAATTACTAGAAGACTATATCACTATAAATCAAAACCCGGATAATATGGATCTTACTTCTAGAAGACTCTGGCGTTGAGACGGGGGGTGACACACGAGTTTTCAACAGGGTATTGTCTTCTAGAGACAGTAGTGAGAACTTAGGTCGGTTTGCTGACGAAGTCTTCAGAAGACGAAGACTGGTGCAGAGCGTAGGTGTTGATTAGGTGATTTTAATAGCTGTTGTTTCTGTTGTTGTCTTAAAGTAGGAAGCATTGTTGGATGAGGCTGCCAGGCCTCGGGCTATAAGGAGTCCATCTGGAAGTGGCCTTTACGGTTGCCAAGCTCCACCGGAAGCTATATTCTTGTACCACGGGAGACAGGAGCCCCTGTGCCAAGTTGATTCTCTGATGACTAGTCACCAGTTCGGCTTAGTGCAGCCTGTCTAAGAGGTAGGCCCCCTGGTGGGAGCATCGTGGTGGCTGTGGTTGCCCAAAATCGCGGGAGCATAAGTGTTCTTGAACACAAGAGGTGTTAGATAGGCCTCGCTCTTTAGCAAGGAGTGTAGCTCATGCCTTATACATGACTACAAATTTGTACTGGGGTAGTACTTGTACTACTCTGGGGCGTGGTCAACGCTTTTCTTTTGACCCCTTCTGTGGGAAGGCCCACCGTGTTATTAAGCCGTCAAGGCAGGTGCACACGTTAAGCCCTACTTTTCATTTTTCTAGAAGACTCTCCACTTAGCGGGTTGCCGCCTTGACGGGGCTAAGTGGCTGAGTAGTCAGGGAGATGAACGGTAGGACATAGCACGGTGTCCTATACTAGTAATCACTCTAGTAAGCTTCTTGATGAAACTAAAAGCAATCCCAACGGGTACAACGGTGACTGTTGATACCTGTCCTGTTGAAATGGAGGTAGACCTTTTCCTCAGATTGGGGTGCACAATCTAAATTGGTAGTAATCCTTGGGGCAACTCTTGGGTTATGAATTTTGAACGCAAAGTAGTCAGGGAAAACAAACGTCGTCTAGATGAAAATTGAAAGCAGTTCAACCTGTTGAAATAGTTGTTAGTTGTTACTATTGGTACTTGTTGAGTTGTTTTGAGGTAGACCTATTCCTCGGACTGGGTTTTGGAAAAGTCCAAATTGGTAGTGACCTTCGGGTTGCGAAAGCTCCCACCATTAGCTATATAATGGTACCACGGGTGATGGGGGTAGCCCTGTACCTTCGGGTGCAGCCAGATCAGAGAGGTCGGCCTCGTGGGTGCTGTGTGTTTATCCAAATGCGGAGTCAAAAAGCGTTCTTTAAGAACGAAGAAGTGTCTGGATGGGCTTCGCTCATATCAATGAGTTTGACTGTTACCAACAACCTAACAGCCAAGGATTGTACCAGGGTGGGTTTTGTTTGCCATGGGGCGTTTGGTCAACGTCTTTCCTCAAGGACTCTAATGTGGGTATGCCCACCGTGAGATTAAGCCGTCAAGACAGGTGTTCACGTAAAGCATAACTTTTCATTTCTAGAAGACTCTATAGGTATATAAAAATTCGGGTAATATGGATCTTAATCCACGGTGCAGAAGCTTTTAGCAAAATGAGTTTGTTTCTTCGAATCCACTCTGCTATTTAGTGCCGCAGATTGTCATCAATAGATTTGTTGAGTACCGCACATTATGATGCGTAGCCGCATTTCAGGCGCAAATTGTTCACAAAATTTTTATGGAATAAACGCCTCTTAATCAACGTTGATGGAAATATTTATACCAAAAAACCGCGTGCATTAAGCGAACCCTTTTCAGATCTGTACAACGTTTGACCATGGCAAATAATTACGAAGGGGAAAACTTGAAAGGGAGTTATTACAAACATCTGTACATAAAACAAACAATTCTATTCCTAGATAGTGGACACAACAGTTCAAAGCACATAAACGCACAATACTATTTCACAGTCACAGCTGTTTAGAAGAAAGAGTTTTGTTTGAGTTTTGATTGAAAATATGTACCCTATAAAAATGTGTGAGTCATGAAAAGTATGATTGCAATTTCCTTCAGTTAGCTCAGAATCTTGGTAGCACGTGTTTGTTTTGTAGCGAATCAAAAAGTGGGTAATTTATTATATCGAAAGCATAGGTTATCCTTCTTCTTACCCTGGCCCCATGTGTATGTCATGTGGATTCGGTGAGTGTGCATGATTAGGTGTTGTATTCGAAGCCGGTTGCCTCATTTCGGGGACAGTCGTTATAATGACATTTCGAACATAGCCGTCTCTGGTTCCTTGTTCTTCTGGAAGAAAAATTTTATGTTAAAAAGAACGAGAGAGAGAGAGAAAAAGAAATACGATGAATATGGTCAGTAAAAGATGCAGTTTGATGGATTAGATTTCAAAGAAAATATGTTACCTGTGCGGGAAAAGAATTCACCAAAACTTTCCTCCTTATGTTTGTTGCTGGGGTAGCCATATTTCAACCAATCCAGGTCTTGGATACGATCTGATAGGCCGCGAACGTTTAAATCCTTAGCCGTCCATGGCGACAGCATGTAAACAATTCCGTCTTCCCGCAGAACCGCCACAGTTATGCCCCCTTTAAAAATTTATAGCATATTTAATTGAATTACAATAACTGTGTGTACAGGAGACATACCCAATTCGCTGTCTGAAAACCTCAAGAGGAAAGTTCCAGGGGTGCGTGTTCTTAATAGAACATCCTCGGCGGTTCGCTTGTTTATAAAACCAACAATCAAATCTGCCTTCCATGGTCCAACCAAATGGTCTTTGGTCAGCTTCATGGTTGAGAAGAACCAATCCCAAAATGTGAACGTACGATCTGGTAGGGGCTCCTTGCAGAATTGTGTCCAAGAAATGTGATCATTTGTTTCCATCATGTATTCATGGCGAAATAGTTTTTCATCTGCAAAGGAAATCTAGAGTAAATATGGTGTGGGATGAACGGCGAATGTTTTCATCTGATTTTAAAGAATTTCTTTACGCGCTAAGATAAAACATGCGTGCTGAAATTCCTAGAGGCTTGTTCTGAGCATCTGGCAAACAGAAAACAATGCAAGGGACTCTTACGACTCAAAAAACTTAACGTCTCAAAAACGTTTAATGTCATAATTGAACACTGCATTTTAGGCAGACATGCGCGAAGAATTGCTGCCAACTTGGAGGAATAAATCATCATCCACTTTGTGCGCCTTTATAAATCTGAGTGACCTTGGTAGCACCACCACCAAATGGTTTACATTCGCAGCCAGCAAGGTGTTAAGATGCAGCAGCAAATACTCTCATTTCAAATTTTCAACCAAGACTACTGTTCGTTTTACTTACAGAGAAAATGCTTATTTTCTTCGGTCGGTCCACGTCCCGTTGCAGACAGGTACTTGGTATAGAGCGCCTCCGATAGTCTTGCCCATGAAACTCTATCGGGAACTTGAAATGGTTCGCGTAAAATTGCCGAAAAAGCATTGTCCCAGGTTATAGTTGCCCACGACTGTGGTTCTTGGTTTCCATGAACAATAACAACAACCGGTAGCGACAGGGTCCAAACCTGCAAAATATTGTACAAATTAACAGGCCAACCTAAAACATCCAACATCGATCTACTACTTACACGAATACGATAGTCATTGACAATAACCGATGTGTAGAAGAGGAGAGCAAATTTTTCGTCCATTACACTTTCGGTGCCCTTCTTCTCGGCCCTCTTTATCTTCTTCAATTGCATGTTTCTGTTTGGAATTGATTTGTATAGTAAAAAAAAAAAAACACTCAAGTCAATTCAATTGAAAGCATACCTGAAACTTGCAGAAAAATGACGACTCTGTTGCTGGTACTCCATGGTTCCAACATTATTAAGGATTTCACCCGACGAGTGGGGTGTGGCCTCGCTCATCTGCCTTTGTGAACAATGACGCTGAGCTTGTGCCTCTGGAAGAAAGAAATTTTATTGAATATTAGGTACATAAGCTCTACTGGAATACACTGTTGATTCTTGCAAATTTACATGAATGTATACAAGTTGCAGCTGTATATTTTCGTAGATATACATTTGTGGTATTCATAAGTGGAGCTAAATTTTTGTTCAATTTCTCAACACACGTTGTGGGGTGAAAATATTGATTTAAGTTCCTACAAACGGGGGATCTCATAAGTTTTAACCTTTGTTGAGAGTATGACGAAGAAAAACCGAATGTGCTTATTTTACCTCCCCGTGGTAGCCACCGGATACTGGTCTCGTCCACCCGGGCTTGACTTGCTAAACTTATAAGCGCGAGTGTTGAACACGAAGAAAATAGCAACACTATAATGCTCTGTCGGAATGACTGCCTGATCGAGTCTCAGAGGTCTTACATGAGCCAATCAGAAAGAGGACATACAGCGAATGAATCCACAAGGTTGGATCAACGGTGGTGTCAACAGTCAAGATGGCAGATACCTTGCCTGAGCTACTCTGACATATTTGGGGCGTGGGGCTAACTACCCAACCACGGAAAAGAACAAATGGTTACGAAGCAACCAAGAGCCTCGGATAAGGATGGAATCACTGTTGACGACCCTGGAAAACGAAAAAAAGACAACGACGTTCGTATCTGCACGTGGAATGTTCGAACCCCGAACCGGCAGCCGAACAATTAGCGGAGGCCCTAGACTGCTACAAAGCAGATATCACCGCCATCCAGGAAGTGCGGTGGGACGGGCCGGGCAAAAGAAGGATGAAAACCTGTGACATTTACTACGGTGATTGCTATAGGGAACGAAAGCAGCGTCTATTTGGATGCGGATTTGTTGTAAGCGGCAGACTTAGGCAAGAAGTCTTGAGCTTCCGACACGTTAGTGAACGCCTTGCAACAATCCGCATCAAGGCTAAATTCACCAACATCAGCCTAATATGCGCTCACGCCCCCACAGAAGAAAAAGACGATGCTGCCAAAGAGTGTTTCTACGAGCTCCTCGACAAAACATATGAGCAATGTCCTAAGTATGACGTTAAGATTGCCTTAGGTGATTTTAACGCCAAAATAGGAAAGGAGGACATCTTTGGTAGCACAATCGGGAAGCACAGCCTACACGACATCACGTCTGGGAACGGACTTAGGCTAATTGACTTTGCTGCGGGGCGTAATGTTTCTATAGCTAGCACACGGTTTCCTCACCTCAATATCCACAAAGGAACATGGCGGTCGCCAGATCATCAAACCGTCAACCAAATTGATCATGTTGCGATCGACGTAAGGCACTCCTCCAGTGTTCTAGATGTCCGAACTTTCCGAGCGGCCAACATAGACTCGGACCACTACCTTGTTGTAGCCAAGGTGCGTGTGCGGATATCTCAAACGCCACAACAACGGGGAAATACTGTGAGGAGATTTAACGTTGAACGGCTACAATCGCAACAAACCGCCAGAATCTTTGCTGATCGCGTATCCTTTAACCTCTCGAGAAGTCCTATGCAGCCAGCATCAAGTGCTGAAGACCAGTGGCATAGATGCCAAGAAGCCATCAGAAAGGCCGCAACCGATGTGCTGGGTTTCACACGACCACCCTCACGAAACCCCTGGTTCGATGAAGAATGCCGGCAAGCACATGCAGCAAAACAAAGCGCATACAAAGCGGCGCTGCACAGAAGGACGAGAGCAGCTCGTGAGCTCTACGAGCAAAAGAGGAGGGAAGAACACCGGCTTCTCCGGAAGAAAAAGAAAGAGCACGAGAAGCGCGCGATCGAGGAAATAGAGAGGTGCTACTCCAGGAACAATGTTCGGAAGTTTTACCAAAGGGTAAAAAGAACGTGTCAACCCAACAAAACCCGAACAGAGACCTGTAGAGACGAACAAGGAAACCTTGTGGTAGAGTCACAGTCGGTGCTGAGGATATGGAAAAACCATTTCTGCAAACTGTTAAACGACGAAGACGACCCAAATCCCGCTGTCAGGCAGAACGAACCATTCAGCTTAGACGATGAAAGCCAAGACTTCCGTCCATCCGACCAAAACGA
Source organism: Cheilosia vernalis (assembly GCA_949126925.1). Lineage (NCBI taxonomy): Eukaryota > Metazoa > Arthropoda > Insecta > Diptera > Syrphidae > Cheilosia > Cheilosia vernalis. The sequence continues at coordinate 95,146,439 of OX421358.1, read as the reverse complement.
AGTGAGGATAGCAATATCCAAGCTTAAGACGGAAAAGGCTGCTGGACCAGATGGCTTGTCTGCCGAGCTTTTTAAGGCAGCGGGAGATGACTTGGTAGAGAGCATACACCAACTCGTCTCCAAGATTTGGTCGGAGGAAAGTATGCCTGATGAATGGAACCTCAGCATCGTTTGCCCGATCCATAAGAAAGGAGACCCTCTAAATTGCGCCAACTATAGAGGCATCAGTCTTCTTAACATCGCATACAAGATCCTGTCTGCCATACTGTGTGAACGCCTGAAACCTTTTGTAAACGATCTGGTTGGTCCCTACCAGTGCGGTTTTAGGCCCGGTAAGTCCACAACCGACCAAATATTCACACTGCGGCAGATCCTGGAGAAAACCCAAGAAGTTCAGATCGATACTCACCATCTTTTCATCGATTTTAAGGCCGCATACGACAGCATTTATAGAGACGAGCTATATAGAGCCATGTCTAGTTTTGACATCCCTGCCAAACTCGTCCGATTGTGCAGAATGACTGAGAATGCTCGCTGCTCCATAAAGATCGGAAACAATCTCACCGAGACCTTTGATGTCAAAAAAGGATTTAGACAAGGTGACTTCTTCAACATCGTTCTTGAGAAGATTGTGCGAAACTCGCAAGCCAACACCAGAGGCACAATCTTCCAGAAGTCTATGCAACTACTTGCATACGCTGACGACATCGACATCATTGGCAGAACACAGCGAGCTGTCACTGGTGCGTTTGCAAGTATCAGTACAGAAGCGGCTAAAATGGGTTTAGTGGTGAATGAGGGCAAAACAAAATATATGCTGTCAACAAGAAGGGACACACAACACCGTCGAATCGGACAGAACGTCACGATAGACAGCTATAACTTTGAGGTAGTTCGGGACTTTGTCTACCTCGGCTCCGCTATTAATTCTGAAAATGATATCACCTCAGAAATCAAGCGAAGAATCACACTTGCCAACCGCTGTTACTTTGGCCTAAGAAGGCAATTGATTAGTAAGGCCTTGTCGAGAAATACTAAGGAGACTCTATATAAGACTCTTATCATCCCAGTCCTACTTTATGGTGCAGAAGCATGGACGCTATCAAAGGCGGATGAAGATCTCCTTGGTCGTTTTGAACGCAAAATTCTTAGATTGATTTTCGGTCCCGTTTGCGTTGGCGGGCTTTGGAGGAGGAGATTTAACAGCGAGCTCTACGAGCTGTACAGCGACATCGACCTGGTCAGAAAAGTGCGCATCAGTCGACTAAGATGGCTAGGACATGTAGAGCGAATGGACACCAACGCTCCGGCCCGGAGAGTCTTCGACTCTAACCCGGAGGGATAACGCAGTAGAGGAAGACCTCGCCTTAGGTGGCGCGCGCAAGTGGAAGGGGACCTGAACCAACTTGGAGTGCGCAACTGGAGCCAGTTAGCCAAAGATCGCGCTAACTGGAAAGGCGTATTGGTTGAGGCCCAGGTCCACCCCGGACTGTAGCGCCACCTAAGTAAGTAAGTATTACCGACATCACAAATGCTTTGTGGAAAGCACGATACTATACAGCATCGAGGCTGCAACCGGGACGTCTAATACCTTGGTTCCGGAACAGGAACAAAATCAAACGTCGCAGTTTAAAATCGATGTAAACAAGTTTTAGCTTATATAACAATGACTACTCTCGACCTTACCTGATAGAATTATGCATTCAACATTTGGAGTGTTCATATTCATTCCCAGTTGTGGGCCCACTAGCCACCTTACAGCAGCAGCAAACCTAAAACAACAACAAACTGTAAGAAGTTCGTTCAGTCAAAGATTATAATATAGAGCAACGCACCTAGTATTTGTTTTCATCACTTGCGGTGGTTGCTTTTCAACAATGAATGCCGATAGTATCAAATACTCCTGCAACAATCGAACCTTCTGGGCCAATTCGTCGAGACCACCCTCTGACCCTGTTGACTTGCGCGTAATATCAACCAATTGTGCAATTCTGCAAACACTGTCTACCAAAAGTTCCACACAACTTTGGATTTGATTAAGATTATCGTTCAAGGGAGCACCATTGCCAGCTAACGCTTGTTGCCTCTGCCAGTTCTTCAGTTCCACATCAATGACTGACTTGTGCAAATTATCGTATTCGTCCACAATCTTCTTCAACTGTAATACGATGCAGTTCCTTTGGTAATATATTGCAGCATAGCGTTCCTCGAAATTCTGCTTTATATCAGTGCCAGGTTGCACTGTGCTCAAATATGTTCGAATCTGATCGAATTCATTGCAAGTCGTTTGTATGTTTGGTTTGATAATTTCTATTGACTTGATTACATCTTGTATACGATTGCATAGCTCATCGATTTGGTCAACAGCTCCGGCTGGTGTGAAACTGTTGGTTGGCACTGGAATTAGTGAGATCAATTCCATTTCTTTGGTTATGCCTTTGTGTAGATACGAATAGAATTCGACGGGCGTAACCTGAGTCATTTTGTTGATAATGTCAGTGATTTGAAATTCATTGAGAACAGTACGTGCAGAGTCCATTATATGTTTCTGCAGATCCTTGTAGAATAGAATGGCCGTTTGTTCGGTTGGGTTTTTTTCATTTCTGTAACGAAAAAATGAGTAAAAAATTGAGTTGAAAATTCATATAGACCTGACCTGGTAAACAAAGCAAATAGAATAAAAATGTTAGCTGCTATTGACATGTAGCATGCAAGTTAATAATACACAATAGACACAATAGGAGCCTATCATATGTTTCAGCCTTTCGAAGCAGAGAAACGTATGTATTCTGCTATAAAAGAAAGGAGCCTAAGAGTCTGAGTCTATGTTCATACAAAGCTACGATGGACACTTCTTGAGAAGTCTGAAACACCAAAGTAGGAAACATTTTAAACCATTGCCAATGTGTCTGATGATGATGAGTCACCGAGAACACTTCTTGTAATACGAACCTTTTAAAATGAAACAAACATTCCATCGAAGTTGCATACACACCAGAATTTGATTTTTAAGAAGAGCAACAGAGGCTATTCATGAGCCAAATTCAAGATATCGTGTCAGCATATTTTCGGGTCGGACTTTTGTACTTTTGAATGAGTATAGCGAACTTTGCGAATTCGCGTGAACCGGAACCGTAGGTTAGGTTAGGTAGGCGGGTTGGCGTGGAGTACTCCGTGCCACACTCAGGTCAATTTGACCCATTGGGGGAAAGGGTTGTCCCTTACCCATGTTGACCCTATCCATAAATATTTGTGATCAATTACTCACTGTACCGTTGGATACAAACCATCCTGTGGATTTGATGAAGCTCATTATCTTGTCTACTGGTGTGCTAGACAGCTCGTCTATGTCGTGAAAGAAGTGTCTCTCTAGGAATCTGTGCCTATTGTGTTGGAGGCTCGGGCAGTGGCATAGGAAGTGGGTTGTGTCCTCAAGAGTTTCCTCATCACCGCAGCCTCTACAAAGTTCTTCTTCCGTCAAGCGTAGTTTCTTCATGTGATACCGCAGAGTGTTGTGCCCCGTTAGGATTCCTACGAGGATGGAGAGGGATTTCCTATCCTTTCGTATTATACTCTCGGTTCTTGCTTCATTGAAGCTTGGCCATAGCATTCCACCTAGCGTTCGCCTCCCTTGTGGCTTTTCTCCCTGCTTCAAGCTTGAGTGAGCAAGGCGGGATATTCATAGAGGGATCGGCTTGTTCTAGTACAGCTGCTGAACCTTGTCTGGCTAATTCGTCTGCTTTCTCGTTGCCTGGAATACCTTCATGTCCCGGAACCCAGCAGAGCAATACCTTATGCTGGGCGCCAAGAGCCCTGAGCTCTTCTCGACAGCATTTCACAAGCTTTGATTTAATTAAAGTTGCAGTTAATGCTTTTATTGCTGCCTGGCTGTCGATAAAGAAGGTAATACCTTCAGGCGGTATTGCCCTTACCACAGACTCACGGGCTGCTGTAGTCACTGCAAGGACCTCTGCTTGGAAGACACTGCTGTGGTCGGGAAGGCGTATCGATTTTGAGATACCCAATGACTCGGAGAAGACACCTGACCCCACCCCGGTTTCCATTTTAGATCCGTCCGTAAAAACGGCTATGGATTGCGTGTTAGGCACTATTCCGTCTCTCCATTCTTCCCTGCTGGGATAGGCGCTCGAGAATGGTCTTGTGAACTCTAAGTATCGTGTGATGTAGTCCGTGTTAGGTACATAGCCAAAATATTTCTTAAGAATCGACGAATGACCCGTTTCATTCAGTTTCCAGTTAACGGATTGGCTTATTCTTAAGGCACTAATGGCGGCTGAAAGTTGTATAAAAATGTCCAGCGGCAGCAGATTAAGGATAGCCTCAAGACCTGCTGTAGGAGTTGTCCTCATTGCACTGGTGGTACCAATACACTCTAGTCTTTGTACTTTCGTAATGGCCTTTAGGTAGGTGGATTTGTTTGTTGCCGGCCACCATACAAGGCTGCCATAGGACAATATAGGTCTTACTATAGCCGTGTACAACCACAGTTTAATTTTGGAGGATGGTCCCCAAGTTTTTCCAAAAATTCTGCTGCAGGAGTAGTAGGCTACTGTGGCCTTTTTGATTCGTTCGTATGTGTTCAATTTCCAGTTGTTTTTTATCCAGTATAAGTCCCAAGTTGAGGGATATACCGTGACAAACTGTGGTATTTTCCTTTTGTTTGTGAATATAACCAGTTCAGTTTTCTGGGGATTTTAAGTTAGGCCGCAGCTCCGGACCCACATGTCGAGGGTTTTGAGAGCGCCACCAATTTGTTCAGTGAGTGTTGGAAGGAATTTACCTGTCGGCATAAGCCGTTGTCCTGACGCCACTGTTCCTAAGCTGCATAAGCGCCTCGTTTAGAACTATGACCCACAGTAGCGGGGATATAACCCCGCCCTGAGGGGTTCCTCTAGAGGCGTAGGCTTCTAGCTTAGAGCCCCCAAGTTCTGCTATGATATGTCTTTCTTCGAGAATGCTAACAATCCAGTTGATAATGAATCTATCAATGTTAAGCTTATTCAACGTTCTGCGTACGGCATCCGTTTTAACATTATTAAAATCTCCTTCAATGTCTAAGAAGGCCGCAAGGGTGTAGCCTTATGCACTTAAAGACTTTATAGTGGCAGATCATTGTAGTAGCAAGCACGCGTCTACTCCATTACGACATTCACAAGGCAATTGTGAAAACGGAAAGAACCAGAGTCAAGGTATTCCGCTTTTTAAGAGCACAGTGTCGATCACCCGGATAAATAAAATTCCAGCAGATTTAAGTGTAGAGAACAAGTGTCAGCATTGCCAGGACGATATCAGAAAAGCCGCATTTGATGTGCTTGCTTTTACCAGATGACCATGATTTGACAATTAGTGCTTGCAACTTAGCAAGAGCCATATCTCACAAAACTGCAGACAAGCACCACAGATGAGTTGTACATGTGGCAACAGCGGAAGAAGAATAATTCGGGAAGATAAATAAAGAAATATCACACCAAAATTACGATCGTAAATGTATGACAAATAAATTAACATTGTGGGCCGGTCACAGTCCGTATTAATAGGCAATTACACAATCAAAGGTGGGGACTCATTTTCTGGGATACAACATCCCAACTATCGAACTCGACTTCATTTTCGGCCGATGAATTCGTTTCCTCTGAACTGGTTTCGCTCTAAAACATATTAAAAAAGAAAAAGTTTCCATTTTATCATCGAATTTTCATTCCCTTCAGAGTTTCCACTGGGTAATTTTCTTTCGACATTGAGCGAAATTTGTTTTATGTTATATTTCCTGCTCAAAACAAAAACTAACGCACGAATATGTGCTTGGGAATCTCGCTCTAACCACAATCTATATAAAATAAATCGTTGGCCGAGAGCAAAAGTGGGAAATTTTCCGAAAAGCTGGCTTTCAAAAATAATGGAATATGGAATTACAGTGGAAAAGTGGAAAAGCCGTTGCCGAGTTTGTATTCTGTCAACCGGGATTTTTGAAGCGAATATAGCTTTTTTACGGACGGTCGGTGGGTCACGCATATAAATTATTCAAAAAGATGGGGAGTAAACCGAAAAAAATCGTCACCGTAGCGTTAACTTCCCCCTCCATGGCGCACTTGGAAGATGAAAACTCTAGAACGGCTCCACCGATTTGGATGATTTTTGTTTTGTGTTGTTCGTCTTGATTCAGGGATGGTTTAGGAAAAAAGAAAAGTCGAAAAATTCTTAAATATATGTGTGTAGAGAGCGAAAGAGGAACAGAGAGAGTAATCTAAACTAACTGGCACTATGGGCGCACTTGGAAGATGGGGAGCGAACCGAGAAAAGGTGAAAGCGGTAGCGTATATATCTTTTCTCTCTCTCCCTCTCATCCGCGTTGCGCGCGCACGTTCTATACGTAGCTAGCTCTCTCTCTCTCTCTCTGTCGCTCAGCGTAGAAGCATTAGATGCGTTGCATGCTAACAAACGTTTGCTAACGTAACACGGGCCAATACTTTACGTCCAATGATTCGCTTCTTTCGGCCGTCCCACGACAGCTCGATTTTTTTTTTTTCTTGTTTTTTTGTTTGTTTCCTATAGGGAGGGCGAAGAATGCATCATGCACCGTCAAGAAATTTAAACTTTCCTAGTGTGTCAGACTCTTACTGACTAAACTCCCCCTCTCCCTTTGGCTTTCTTCAACAGCTCCCTGGAACCACTATTCGTATTACTTCGTGGGGCCGTTATTTTTCTTCTACCTCATAAACGTCCTGTTCTTCTATGAGGGTGTGCTCTGGCTTTCTTCTCTCTTCTTGGTTTTGAGCACGGTTTCGACGAACGCTGATTCCCGTTTCCAGCTACGTTCGCTTGCGATCATCTTCCCAATGATGTTTTCGGGGGAAATATAACCTATCTCCGATTCCAAAGCCTGTCTTTCCACGGTCCACCTGCTGCACGTGAAGAAGGTATGAAAAGCGTCGTCTACCAGTGAGTCGCCGTACTGGCATCTCGGATGTTCAATTTTCCGCATCCTGTGCAGGTATGCATTAAAATTTCCATGTCCGGTTAGAAACTGCGTGGTATAATAGTTTATTTCTCCGTGTTTTCGCGTTGTCCATTCAGCGACGTCTCTGATCAGCCTGGCGGTCCATCTACCTCTCGTTTCGGAGTTCCACCTTTGCTGCCATAAAAGCTTGGTGGTCTGTTTTGCTTCAGTCGTTGCCGCTTCTGCTCCTACTTCCGCTCTCTTCTCATATACAAGCCTTCTCTCTGCGGCTAAGAGGTCAATGGGTGTCACTCCTGCAACGACTAGCGCGGCTGGTTCTGATACAGTGCGGTAAGAGCTTGCGATGCGAAGGGTTCCGCGTCTCTGTACTGCTGCCATCTGTTTCCTGTACTTCTCCTGTTTGAGTGCATCTGCCCATATTTCGCATCCATATAGAAGTATCGCGTGTGTGATTGTCATGAGGAGCCTTCGTTTGCTCTCTCTTGGTCCTCCAACGTTTGCCATGAGTCTGCTAAGGAATGTAGTCACTTTAGCAGCTCGTTCGGAAGCTGATTTAATATGACTCCAGAAGGTGAGTTTCGAGTCAATCTCCAAGATACTTTACGGCGTTTTTGCTGGTGATTACGTCTGGGCCTATATGGAATTCAATTTGCGTCGGGATATGTTTTCTGGTTAGCAGAACAATCTCGGTCTTTTCAGGTGCAAGGCTAAGACCATGGGTTTCTAACCAGAAATAGACCCGTCTCATTATTTGGTTCAACTTTCTTCGTGCTTCCTCAGTGTCCCTCGCAGTTACCACCGCGCCGATGTCGTCTGCGTACCCTATCAAAAAGGTGTCGCTAGGCATTTCGATACGAAGAATCTCGTCATAAAATATGTTCTAAAGGTCGGGTCCAAGGATTGACCCTTGCGCTGCTCCTGCTGTGATTTGTTTAACACGAGGCCCTTCTTTTGTGGAATAGATTAGTTTTCGTTCGCTGAAGTAGTCTTTGATTATACGAAGTAGGTACTGCGGTATCCTATAGACCTCCTCGAGCGATTTCAGCATGTCTATCCATCTGGCTGTGTTGAAAGCGTTTCTCACGTCTAGGGTTACCAGAACGGCGATCTTTTTCGAGCTATGTCCTCCTCGATGAGCGGCTTTCGCAGTTTTGATCACCTCCTCAACTGCTCCGATCGTTGAGTGTCTTTTTCTGAAACCGTGTTATCTTTCGGATAGGTCTCCTGCATTCTGGATTGCAGTTGTGAGCCGGGGTTTCAACAGCTTTTCTAGTAGTTTGCCTGCCGTATCTAACATGCAAAGCGGTCTATAGGCTGCAGGAGAGTTTGGGTCCCCTTTTCCTTTGCTGATTAAAGCTAGGCGTTGTATTTTCCGTTTCTTAAAGAAAATCCCTTCTTCCAAACAGCTGTTGTACATATTCAGAAGAATTTGCGGACAGGTTTGAGCGATGGCTTTTAGCACTTCCGCTGGATTAGATTAGAGGCGGTAGATCCTTCAAGGGGCTCTAGCACTGCGGCTTCTTAAATGAGCCTATATTACCTTCCCTTTCAGTTCCTAGAGCCAACTTTTTACTCCAGAGGCAGTCAGGAAGACAAATATCTTCTCTGGGTGTATGTCAGCAAGGGATGCAGGAGTGACGAATTCATGCCCGAGGATGTTTTTCCTAAGACGATAAAGAGCCGGACAGTCAGTGAGTATGTGAAGAGAGGATTCGTCACTTTCAAGAGAAAGTCTACAGGTTGGATCCGGTGAGACACCAATGCGGTAGAGGTGTTTTTTTTTTCACGAGGCAGTAGCCACTTATTATTCTTGTTAGGATTCTCTGGTTATTTTTGTCCAGATTAATCAGAAAAAGCAAATTTCTGGGGGGAGTATTTAGGGAAAAATTTGTTGGTGGAATTCTGCCCAACTGTGATTTGCCAGATTTCGTTTGAATCGGTGTGAAAACGGTTCCTAGTATAGTTCCTGAAGGTTTCAACCGGGCGTGGTCAAGTTTTTAGCTTTCTTATAAAACCTACAAAAATTGTATGCACCGCCAGAGTATTTCATCTCCTGAACTTGAAAAGTTGTTTTTTTCCTAGTTTTTATATAAAGGATCTTGTTTTCACTTCTTTTGGGGCGCTCATTTTGATCAGATTATGAACAACATTTATGTTGCTCTGCGCGAACTCGTCAAGCGCCCTTGAAAGTCAGATACGAACTGCGATCTTAACTCAATACGTTTGATTCACTTGGCGAGCTGCATTGTGCAGTCCTATACTAATACTACGACACCTTTGACCAGAAGGGATTTTTCTGATCAATAAAGCTGTACCTACTTTACAGGTTAACATGATGAACTTGTTTCATGTTTCAGTCTCTAAGCTTGTGCGTCTTCTGTCACCTTTTTCCGGTGAAAACACATTCTTAACCATAGCACGTATACTTTCTTTGATGGGGATGCTGGAACCGTTAAATGTTGTCTTCTGTGCCGTTTGCTCTGACTACTACAACAGGTGGTGTGCAAAGTCAAAACAGTATCTTCCTTCATATAGGCGTTTAGAAGCTTCAGAGCTGAAATTTAAGTCCACTCGGAACAGGAGAATGTGCCGACATTTTGCCGACCAATATTTTTATTTTTTTTTTGATCATACCACGCTGGAAAATCGGTTCTCGTCAGATCACCCAAATCAAACAGAGTTGGGTGCGGTTAGTACTTAGATGGGGGACCACTTTGGGAACACCGCGTGTCGTTGGCGTTACACCAGGCTAAGATGATTGCATTGTGCTGCATGCGTTGGACTGCTTGCTTTGAGGGTCAGGTGGAGGAAGAAATATCCTTGCACTGGACAATCACGCGGTGATCAGACGCATGAAAACATTACAACATCATTGGCACTGGGATTGGCTGGCAGAAGAATGAAGATCTTGGGACATTCACTGGGACTGGGTGGAGACCCAGTCGATAAAACAGAATTTCACAGATGCTAGCGGTAACACTAGGAATCGAACCCAGGGAAGAACTCTAGAGAAATCCAGAGAGTCTAGCTGGGTAAGATTTACAGTGGTAGAGAGACAAAAAGAGACCCGTCAATGGTGGTCTGATTCGAATATCTCTCGAAAAAAAAATATATATATATAAATTGAAGTGACGATGTTTTCTTTTCCAATTCTGGCACTTATATCCCTGAGCACAACATACAGGCTTCTACCTTGTGGTCATTAAACTTCTTATTGATAAAGTTTTTATCCCTCGCTTTGATGGGAGCATTTCAGTATATAAGGCTATGGTGCAGCAAAACTCTGTTCGATACAAGTCACTCACGTCTTCAAATAAGTAGTCCCCTAATATAAAATTGCACAAAGGCAAATGGTTTCTTTTTCTTTTTTTTGTCTCCCTTTTTGTTCACTAGCTCAAAAAAACTAAAGTAGCAAAATACCTATCACCACTACAGACGTTACTTCAAAATGGCACTCCTAAAAACAATTATCTTCCCGACTATCAAGCTGCAATTCAGCGTCAAATGAAAAGATAAAATATGGATGCATAAAGTTAAAATCAACTCACGTTATTCTGTTTTCAATCCACGGTGCAAAGTAGACACGCATCTCAAACATGCCTTTTTGGTCGTAGTACAACTTCATATTATACGCCTCCTGTTCGGGCGAACTGTTTATCCTTGCCCATATACTCATGTTGAGCTGTTTCTACACTCGGTCCGTATAACAATGCTCCAAGTGTGTGTATCGTCGTCCGCTATAAAATGGAATAGGGAACAATTAGATTTCAATTTTATTTGCGACACTTAGCAACTACATACTTAATTGTGAAGGAGTGCATGAAACAGAGGAGACACGATGAAACAAGACGCCACGAATGCCATAAATCATAATACAACCTTTGTAAATTGGTTTAATCGTAAGAACGTTACAAGAAGAGAGATAAATCTTGAGTGTATCGCGCGGTTTTCGCATAATTAAAAAGTTAAATATGCACCATATCATCAGACTGGAAAGCACACAAGATACCAGTGAAAGAATGGAAAATCATACACGACGAAAGCCGTGAGGGAATAAAGAAAATTCTAAAATCCTATAAAAGGTGAATGAAACAATTGCCCGGAATTGTTGTTGGTTAACTGGTTGTTGGACTCTACCTGCTGCTGAAGCGCATTTCAAATCAACCGGCACATGACACACAGCAAGCCGAAGACTGTGGCTGTTGTTGCTTGCGCACAAATAAACCATGTTGTCGTTTGTTGGACACTTCGTTTCATTTTTATCGTCTCGCTACTGGTGCCGTCGCATGTAGGGGGAGCGATAATAATCTAATGCCAGCGAACAATCAAGTGCTTAACAGGATATCGCATAGTTTCATTTATGTATATTTTTGCCATGTCCTTTATGTGCTTGAAAATTTCACTTTAATCTCTTTTTATTCGGAATATCTTACGCAGTGCCTGAAGAGATTGTTGATACACGTGAATAACAATAGTGATAATCACAATCATGGTTACATTCTTCATGCATTCATCCCTACTACGATAATCGTTTTATACATATTGCTTGATTGAAGACGAGAGCAGAGCAGAACCAGAGAGTCGGTGTCTTGCAGAATGTATCATTTGGATTCTCAGGAATAGAAGAATTCGAGTAGTTTTATGAGATCAATTGCATTGCAATAATGCATAGACGACAATTTAACCACACTTTTCCACTTGGTTGTAAGCGTTTTGTAAATATCTCTATATATAGGTATAACCTATGCTTAGTTACAGGGTTAGGTAGGTAGGCAGGTAAAAGGGTGCTCTTGTGGCAGTTTGCCACAGCTTCACTTAGACCATCAGTTGGGTCCATTGTGTCCAGTTACGGGAACCATCCAGTGTGAGAGTTGCAGGGTTAACTATCACGTTTTTTCTAAACTACAATACGCGACAATGATGATTACCAAAGAGATCAGGGAACTTTAAACATTAGCAATATGCCTGCGCAGATTATTGTTCAACTTATTGGAAGAGAACAACCACAAAGTTGTAGCATTGAAGACAAAATGTATTGAGCTTCAGAAAAGTAAATGGAAGGACGAGTAACAACTATAATCATACGAGACACGGTGGAAGCAAGTAAAGTTAAACGCTTTGTATTTTATAAGATGCTTTTGATGCTGCTGTACAACTGCTAAAAAGTTAGTAGACAGTCTTTATAGGTATATCAATGATTCAAAGATGAATCCACCAAATTCAATGGGGCAACACAATAATCGGTAAAGAAACTATTGTGCCGAGCTAAGTTGTTACTAGAATCTATACAGAAAAAGGAGGTTATACCACTCCCAACAATTCACTCCAAAAACATGAAATCTAACTTTAGCCGTATTGAGTTTCAATTTCACTTGAAAGTGTTTATACAACTGTTAAATGCATAAATAAACAAACTCAACAAACCCATTCTCATCTACTATATCACATCTCTGCGAAATTTAAAGAATTTGCATAGTAGGTACATATATTGCATACGTCACGAGAAGCACCTATTAAAACGGAAAAGAAAACCAAACCAAAAAGAAAAAAAACAGGCAATCGATGTTTACTTTAACGACAGTAATTTTCTGAATAGCCGCCCTGTGCGTTTCTGCTTGAGGAAGGCGCACAATCCAATCCAAACAAATATATGTACCGACATCAAATCTGTTGCATTCAGCAGAGAAGTCAAATATTGTTATAGAAACTTGTTTTTCACTGTTGCGCCAGCACACATTCATAACATTTTGTTGTACACACCTAAGCAAGTTCTAAGGTCAAAGGATTTGCAAATTTTTAATTAGTTTCTTGCCGCAATCGCATGCAATGATAATGTCTGAACAACAAAATAAGAAAACAAAATGCAGTTTCAGTTGCAGTATAGTAATTTGCTCCAGCAAATGCAAAGCAAGAGAAAGGAATAACAACGTTCATAGAAAGAACTTCAATCTAAAATAGATATGTAGGTAGGTACCGCACTACTGAATGGGGGTGAAGGCGAAGGTGATACCGTGAAAATAGGTACATGTAATTTACAATGTAATTCTGTTCGCACGAGTTAATTTGTTTTTTTTTAGGCAAATACAATTTGATAGTGATATAGATTTTTAGAATCTTAAAAAATGATCATCGTCTTCGTCGTTATTCTCTGTCATTAGCCTAACATCAATTAAAATTATTATTTTTTTCTGTATTTACTTATTTCTTTCATTTTCACCTTTTCTTTTTTTGTTTGGGGTTTCGGAACACTAATAGTGGAGGCGATTAGGTTCGCTTCTGGATATGAGTAGGTGTTCTTATCACTTTTCCGTCAACTTCGGTATGAAATGTTCATATAAAATCTCGCTCTCGCCAATTCAAAGAAAAGAACGTAAATATTCGTAGAGTAGAATACGAATTCCGATACACCACGGCTGCTTTGCCAGCAATAATTTAAGGATTACACATTCCACTCAAAACAACACACAACTGTTAGACGAATAGAACACACTTTTCGTTTTACTAGCACTTGATGAAAATATGTACATAATCTTTGACTGAGTCAAACGCAGCAGAGGAAATTATATTACTTTTTGTAAAAAAAAAAAAAAAAAAAAGTTCTGATTAAAATGTACTTTTCGAAAATATGTTGAACTCTTTCACTCTTTTGGCAAAAGTATGAAAGTGGCTGTACGGTGTTCTTTTTCTGACACAAAGTGGATTCGCAAATTCTCGGCTGAAGTAACTCTTCTGTTTGGGTAAAAATAAAAATGTAAATTCCTACCTTTTAGAATTGTTGATCCAAGCGCGTAGTTGATGAATTCGAATTATCTATTAGTTGGGGAGCACAATTCACTAGTATCACTTTCGGAAATATGTCGGCTTTATTAAGTTTTACTCTTTTTAAAAAAAAACACAGCACACATGAAAAAATCACGGCACCCTTGCTCAATGTAAGTGAAAAAATTCAGTCGTGGGCGGCCATTTACAAACTGCGTTCGATTAGTGCGATGCACTGCGATGATGGCGCATGTTGTCAATTTGGGCGCACCATTGGGCAACTGTGTGCGGCTGCATTCAGCGCTTAACTTGAACGAAATTGAGAAATGGAGGATGTACCCTAGCGGCTATAATTTGAACCCTACTAGAGATACAAGATTGACAGTCAGCGTAAATATCTACGTAAAAAAAGCTAAACGAGATTAAATATTGAAATATTGTGAAAAATAAATACATTTGTAAATTAAAAATATGCAAATAATTTTCTAAATAGTTTACAGTAATGGAAAATAAAGAAAAAGTGTTGAATCGAGCGTCTGATTGTGGTGTACCCCAGTGCAAGTCATATAGACAAAATGGTATAACCATAAACAGAATTCCAAAGGAAGTTTTAAACACTGGATTCCTTTTTAAAAAAAAGTGATCAATTGTTCTTCGCATGGGAAAATCATTTTATTAATTCTTTAAAATATGTAGTTTACATTTTAAAAAAATGTGATATATTAAAGCCAATTGCAAGATATAATAAAAGATAGGTACTGCACGCGTTTGGTCAAAAGAGCATTTCCAAGCAAAAACCTTCCAAAGTTATATCGAGAAAGTCTGAGATAAATCTCGGTTAGTTGGGTACGCCATTGGTATTTGGGATAATGCTGCAGAATAAATAGAACATTAACAACAATTTAAAGAACTTCAAAAAGAGTCTAATCAAAAAAAAAAAAAAAAATTGTTTACACGACACCAACGCTAATTTTTCATTCCACTTTTAAACGATTCATAAACAATATTTGAATTTTGGACCGACAAGACATTTATATCATTTAAAATAGTTTTTCATTTATAAAATAAATAAATTACCTCTACAAAAATACACGTACTGCTTACCGATGACAGGTTCCTGTATGTCTGATAGGGTTCTTTTCTTTGCCACCAGATTTCGCAGGCCAACTTAACAAAAAATGTTTCTGTGCGGGTACCTTGTTTATTAAAACAAAAACATAGCACGCCCACATAGTCGAATATGAAACAGTTAAAATTACCTACAAAATATCTGACATAATGTTATTTATAAAAAGTCATCTTGCAATAAAATCAGCAGCTCTCATTAGGAAATTACAAATAAAATGGCCATATCACCCTTGGAGTATGCACTACCAAACCAGAGGTAAGAAGTGAGTGCCGAACGCAAATTTTATAGTAGTTTTATAGTATCTACAGTGGTGTGTTGTTGGCAACCGTGGCATGTTTTATCCGGGAAGAAAAACAAATAATCGGTTATGTCCTCTCAGATTAGTATGTACTTGGAACTTGGTATAATATCGTCGTGATAAATTGTAGAATGTATAGGTGCGCCTTATGTATGGTATTAAAGTATTAAAGAACGAATGACAATTTTTAATGTATTGGTCCCAATGATTTATTATATAAGCATCCTGCTTTATAAATCTGGATATTGATGAATCTCAGGATTAATACAAAGATTTAGCAGATCCTCGTACTCGTTTGGCAAACCATTTCCGACTGATCTTTGTAGTGTTAGGGTAGGGGTCTTTTTCTGTACCTACACTCGCGCTTATGCAATTATAAACTTCTTTTCAATGCGGTTAACACTAACCCAAACACACATTAATGTGGCTCTACACGGCGATAATAAGACCGGTACTAACTTATGGTAACCTTGTTTGGTGGCAGGCGCTATCTAAAGCCACCAACCTGAAAACTATGACGAAGATCCAAAGATTGGATTGTATTGGTACTACGGGTGTAATAAGAACCAACCCCACAGCGGGACTTGAGGCCATATTAAATCTAAAACCCCTCGACCTTCTCGTACAGCAATCGGCTGCAAACAGCGCCCTTCTACTAAGCCAGACTAAGAGCTGGAAACACAGCCATAAAACAGGTCATGCACAGATCCTCAACAAGTATGCGGGTAACAATAGTATATGCACAGGCTATACAACTACCCGCCTAGACTTCGAACGACCATTTGCCACTTACTTCCCCAGTAGAGAGGAATGGCATAACTTACAACCGCTCTCAAACGAACCAACTATACACATCTCTACACAGATGGTTCCAAGATGGATGTCGGAGTCGGAGCAGGTTTCTACTCCGAAAAACTTGGTCTATCCAGTTCAATCAGACTTCCTGACTACAGCAGCGTGTTCCTGCTTCCAGGCTGAGGTTCTGGCAGTGACAAGAGCTGCAAAACAAGTTGTAATGATGGCTATCACTTTCTTCATTGACAGCCAAGCGGCAATAAAAGCCATCTCTGCCGTGGAAATAAAATCAAAGCTTGTAAGTCGCTGTCGCGAAGAGCTAAAGGTTCTTGGCGCTCAGCACAATGTAAGAATCTGCTGGGTCCCCGGACACAAAGGAGTGCCCGGTATAATGAAAAAGCTGATGAGCTGACAAGAAAATGTTCACTACTTGATCTCAATCAAGCCGACACCACGGTATTAACTCCTCCCTGCAACCTAAAACAGAAATTCGAGAACAAAATACTGGCAGCGACGAATTATAGATGGAGTAAACTCGAATCCTGTGTCATAACCAGGAAAATGTGGCCAATCTACAACAAAAAGACAGAAAAAATCCTACAAATGAGGAAACAATCGTTATCCTCTCTTGTAGGCATTATTACAGGACACAACATGCTGAAATATCACAGCAAGAAAATGGGAATCAACACTGATGACCTGTGCAGAGGATGCGGCGATGAGGATGTGCATGAGGACACACCGCACTTTCTTTGCCACTGCCCGGCACTCTGTCACATCAGATACAGCATTCTTGGACAACACTTTTTCAAAGACCTGGAAGACCTCTCTGAAAAGTCTATAAAAGATATACACAGATTTATATCATCCTCGAGATGGCTCGACTACCCGGTTTCATAGGTTTCCACTGTATGAGGGTCATTAATACCCCAAGGGCATCACAACGGATCTACATTGATCTAAGTGTGGCGGGCTCAGGTTCCCCCTGTCTCGCCTACCCGCAAACCTAACCTAACCTAACCCAAACACATTTCTGTTAAGATTCGTCAAGTGAATTTAATTTTTAATCTCACCATCTTAAAACATCCTATACAATCTGAAATATCATATAGTACATATTTTACCTTATATTAAAGAGAAGATGTAATCCTCTGCTTCACCCTTTAAATAACTAATTTGAATTTTTATTTAAGGCTAAGCAGCACATCGTAGGCACAACCCCATGACACTAATTTTTACCTACAATCTAGTGGCTATCACCTAATTAAACCTTATATAAATTACGTCGATTTTAACTGCTTGCCTAATTGAACATAATCACCAACGTTTATTACCTATAGTTTTCGATAAAATCTTCAGTAAATGAAACCTCAAATGACTTGCTGTCATATAAAAGAAAAAATCGCTGTTGCAACTTTAATGAATGTATCTAGTGTCACCTGAAAAGATCGTTTGAAATTCTTGTTGATCGCATTTCGCAATGACCGCTATAAAGTTTATTAGTTCGGTATTCCTTGTCTTATCATTAACAGGTAGGTACTTCTTTAATTCCTTTCGAACTCAAATACATATTTAAAAAAATATGATAAAAATAATAACTATACACACGTTTAAGTGCACAATGAATCTAACAAACACTAAAGAATGAAGAAACTACTGCCAACCGTCACTAAGAATTAGAAGAAGTCACAATAGCGTTAATTTTCATTCGAATTTTGATACTGCACGATACTAACAGTTATATTTTACGAATTGCGAAATTTCGTATAAAATATAACCCAATTTGATCTAGGAAACATTAAGTGTGAAGATTAAAAATTAAACTATAACTAAAGATTGTTATTAACTTTCGTGTAATTTTTGTGGTGACTTCTTTCCCGTTTAATGAATGTTGGTTTAATTTTGTAACCGGAAGAATCTTCAACCACGCATTTCGGAAAAATTCTAAGAATTTTGAATACTTTCGGACCTCATTATATGCTAAACCGCCTACCTAGTGTCAAATATGTACTATTTTCTTCTTTCAAACTGTAGTAAATGCTACCTTAGTCCTATGTTATCAACTCGTTTAAAATAAGTATCAAATTCAAATAGTGATTTATTTATTCCATACAATGTGTTATAATTAAACCTTAAATACAACAACCATTTTGCTTGAGCGACTCGATGAGAAGTGAAATATTACATACAAATCTGTCGTCTAGTAGCTGTCAGTGGTTTGAAGACAGTGCTGCCAAGTGCATACACTACACTAAGCTAAGCCTCCGTTCTCCGGATATATGAAAAAGGTATCCAAATACGTACTAAATTTTGAGGATTTTACAAGCAAAATAGTAACAAATTCATTCGCGTATTACTCGATCACGTAGACGGTAATCCAACCCCAGATCGAAAAGTATTTTCTATATCTATTTACTGCGCTGCATTTCCAATGTAATTCCATATTGGGTCGTATGAATAAAAACTAGCATTTTCTTTGAGCAAAAGGTTGTAGCAAAGTAAAAGCCCTTAGCAAATGCCTTGAATCGGTATGAATAAAAACCTAGTTTGCTAAAGTAAGTTCGAAAATTCGAACATAGCATTTACTTCGCTGTACGTGTACTTGCCTTGCAATTTCTGTCAAACTTCACAAGTGACAACTGTCTGGTGGTTTGTTTATTTTGAATTTATTTTTAAATTTTTGTGGGAAAATTGTCAAAAGTGAACAAAACTTAAAAGAAAAACAAGAACACCAAGATCTTCTCCAACACCAACCTAAATACATACATTTTTCACTTGTTATTAAGCCATGAATTTTGAAATGTTTACCTGAAACCCCGGATCTCCTAAATAGGTACCTTAGGAAAGATTTCATTTTCTGGATATTTTAAAGAGCACCACCACGCGTCTCAAATCTATCATCTAAGAAAGTATTAGCAAAATGTCCACATTTTCACGCGTGAAACGGAACAATTGCTTAAAGTTATTGTAGTCACCAATTCTTTATAATGTTTTTTATTAGCACAAACGTTAACAACAAGATGTAAAACAGGTATAATGTGAAAACTTATCGCATCCATGTTTGGTCTGGTTTCCTGCACGAACAAAACTTAATTTATAAACAAAACATCAAAAATTCACAACGCTTAGATTTGCCTTATGTTAAAAACTTTCGTACAAAATATTTAGCAAAAGGTCTGAGTCAACTTAATAGCAGACTCAGAATTTGCATAACATTTGCTTTGTCTGACAAGTTTTATTCATACCGATCTGAGTAAAAGGTCAGTGCCGCCGCTTTTCGAACATGTCAAAAGTGGAAACTAACTCAAATTGGTTTTTATTCATACGAGCCGTAGCAAATTCTTCGCTTTTGACATTTATCTTGAGTAAAAGCAATTGCTACGTTTTATTCATTCGACCCATTGACTTTAGTTAAATGACTGTCAAACAATGCGATACTTTGGTTCTTCCTTACAAGTAAAATATTTAACTGACTGACAGTTGATGATTTAGAATTTAAAAGCATTTTCTCGGAACTACAAACTACAAAAAAGTTGACCATACCTGGGACATTTCGACTATATTCCAAAAGATTCTACTGTTCTTATAGGTCTTTTTTATTTATCACCTATCTCAGTAAGGCAAAGCAAACGATTGCTCAAAAAAAGAAGTTATGTACTTTGACATGTCTTGACTTCTTCTTCTGTTTCCCGCTCACTGTATGCAGCCTACTTTTGCGTATTTCTAAACAGATCACCAGAGAGTTGCCAACACAATCTGTTTCTTCTGTCAAGTCACTTCTGCTCTGGATAGATACCTTTTGCTAATCTTGGAAGTGTCAAGTGGAGTGAAATTGACGTGATTGCATGCAGAAGATTTAACCTTAATTTTCGTAAAAAAAAAAAACATACATAATATTATTCTATTAAACAAGGACAGAAAAGATATGCCTTAACAAAAGTCTTTCGGGATGTTTCAGCAGACGGTTTCAACTATGACGATCCCGCACAATGGGCTGTCGACTTTCCACAATGCGCCGGTGAGAGCCAGTCTCCAATAGCACTATCTGAGGACACAGTGAGTACATGTCATTTGTTTATAAAAGTTATAATTATTCAACCAGTTAATCTAGTCAATTCATTTTATGTATATACCTATATGAAAATATAATAACGTTTACTGATCTGCCAGAATTTATTACAAGAGTTTAAAAAGAGCTGAGAGATTTTTGGATGCGAAATACGTATACTGATCGGCTAAAATGCTTTGCTTGATTCAAGCTTTTTGTACGGGAGCCTAATTAAGCAGCCATTTAGTAAATTCATGGAGAGAATATTCGTATTTAGCTTTGTTTAATTTTAGCTTTAGCTAGGTCCGTACCAAACTTAATCCGAGCTCACCAGCTTTTGAATGGAAAATGGTTCTTAATTCAATCACTTTTAATTGATTTTGAAATAGGGTTATAAAACACTTTAATAATTTATTTTCAGGCATTGCGCGCCAACATACCACCACTAAAATTCAGAAACTATTTTACACCCATAAATTCGGTTGAAGCGGTTAACACTGGTTATACAAGTTAGTATTTGATTTATTATAAACAAAAGCTATATTCCATGTAGATGGTAAGAGGTATCAACAATAAAATTGTGTCTAGTTTAAGTTCCAAGCTTCCCGATTTTGTACAGCCAGCTTAAGTTCTTAATTAATTTGTGTTTGTTGATCTCTTTAAGTTTCAGTTGGCATTCCAGTAACCAGTACGGGAACGAAAGCTTCAATTTCTGGCGGTGGGCTTCAATCCGTCTACGAAGTAGAAGGCTTTCACTTTCATTGGGGATCTCCCATCGAACCACCAGGAACGGAACATACAATAAATGACGTTAGACTCGATATGGAATTACACATTGTGCACAAAAACGTAAAGTACCCAAACCTTTCAGAAGCAATTGAAAATGATGATGGCCTCGTTGTTTTGGGGCTGTTATTTGAGGGTGCTGTAAGTATTGAAATCGTTTGCCAAAATACAGTTGAAAGCTTTATAGTATTTTCCCTTATAGAATACAGCTATCCAGTCTGGATTAAATGCGGTTTATGATGCTTTGCCAAATTTAATAGAGTATAGATCAAGGCAGGCTTTAAGTACACCGATCACGATGCAATCAATTTCAGGCAGCTTGAGAACTAAAGGATTCTTCAAATATCAAGGTAAGCCGTGATAAAGCCGAAAATAGTTAGAAAGCGAAAAAAAAAAGCAATTATACGTTTGTTGATAGGTTCTCTGACAACTCCTAATTGTTCGGAGTCCGTCACGTGGTTTGTATTTATGGAGCCTTTCAAAATTGAATATGAATATGTAAGTCATTATTGCATAAATTGTTCAGTATCATAATATTCTTTGTATATGGCATAATTTAGTTGCAAAGGTTCTGGGAAATAAAGGATTCCCGAGGCCAACCATTACTAGATAACTACCGACCAATACAGGACACTAATGATCGAAAAGTTTACTTCAGTAAAGCTCGCTGGATATAACGGATTATGCAGATGTATTTGCTCGTATTTGTATATATTGATTATAAATTGTCAGTAATAATTAAATGAATTTTTATTACAGTTTTATTTTATTTTTCAAACTATGGGCCTTACTAATAATCATTTTTTACCTTCACACTAAATATTTACTAGGTCACAATATGCAATTTTGTATGGAAAATTTCGCCATTGTGAGCTCGAAAAATTTAGAATGGACACTAAAAAAACTTTGTGCTGTCGGCAGTTTGTTTTTTAATTTGTTTGGTTGGTTGGTTTTGGATGTATACAACGTTTCCTAACGAGAGAAAAACGCAAATAACGCATTGAGCGAAGTTTGAAGGCCACAGCTAACGGAACCTGAAGATAAAGGGGGAGAAGGATGCTAAGGGAACTCAAGATCAGCCAGTGGTATGGGGTCCTGGGTGCGTGAGTTCCTCATGACCTATTACTAATTGCCGTTAGTCTGGCGCCATCTGCACGCATTATGCCGCTTTGATCATGCCCTAAACGAAAAAAAAGAAAAATGATTTCTGAGCTCTGATATGTATAACAATTCAGGTTCTGCTCTGAACTAAAAAAATAAAATCGCCAAATGGGGACGTTCGGATACCTATAGTTGTAAAACGTCAACTAGATTTGCTCGGACTACGTATACGAATTGTTTTTCTATTCTCGAGGTACATTTTGAATTTTGACAGTTCGAAATGTTTACTAAGCATGCAGACAAGATTTTCTTTACTAAATTTGTCGCCTACCCCTCCATATAAACGTTAGGTGAAAAAAAAAACTGTTCGTGAAGTTCGGTCGCATGTGTTGTATAATAAACGAAAAAATGACCCTCAACGCGTTTGTCCTCATTTTATTCATTTCTTGTCGTTATCTTTCTGCATGTTTTTTTTCGCCTGTCAGATATCAAATGGGGACTTTTAAGTATCTAGTTCAGTAACTGACAGCTGTCTCAATAGATGTATCTCGGTTTTGATTGGCTGAAATCGATCATGTGATCAGCTGTTTCAGTTGACGTTTATGGAGGGGTAGTCTAGTCAAGAAATTCGTGACTGAGTACTTAGTTGACAGTTCGGATACGTGGATGACGTAGGAAAAGTGACGTTTCCGACCAATCTAGTTTTTAGGTTCAGGTTACATCTCATCCAGACCAGTCTAGTCGACTAAAAATTACTAGATTCTTGAACGTGCCCAATCTTAATTTATGTGAGTGTGAGATGAAAATGTCATTTATGTTTTTTTTTAAGTCGGGCTGATTTCAAAAAAAAAATGCATGACAGTAGGTTGAAATAAAAATAAACAAATATCGCTTTTGGCCTCTGCCTATGTATATTAAAATAATATAAACGATTTTAGCGATAAGTACATTCATCTAAGAGAACGCATTCGTTCAGTTGTCTACAGGCTAACATAGTGGATGCCGCAAGTCTAATTGCAGAAAACCCAGATCAGAATTAGATCGAAATAAAAGAAACAAAATAAATATTGGGGTTATCAGAGCAAATAAATTCATTCAGAGTATTAATTTAAATGTTAAGCGGCGCTATCACTTCTATTGTTTGGCTATAATTAAGTCACCAAAATTGGTGTATGTTTACCAATTATGTTCGGCAAAAAAACAATAATTTATTTAATAATAAGCAAAAAGTCGTTACATAACTCAGTAATGGTTGGATCTCTGCCCAAATAATCAACCCTGAGATAATATTCACTTAACTAAAAAAAAATGATCACGTGCTTACTGTCTGTACATTTTGTAGAAGATACATACCTACAACCTACATCAATAGATATTTTGTGATTGTCATCTCTTTGACATAGATAGCAATAAATACCTACGTCTTATGAAGTAGATATTAACAATTTATAGAATAGATGTGAACTAAACTAATTTGGGATCAAATGACGAGTATAATAGACATTCAGTGTGATTATACCTACATAATTATTTTGAATATATACCTAGAACGGCAGCGGCAAAATAGAAAATCCTCTGTTCCTCACGAAACTATTTGACTTTGACACAGTTTATATTCATTGTAGTTATTCTATGTTTTTGTTATGCAATAAGTTGCAAAGGTTAGCCCAACAAGTGGCGTTGACACTGTGCCGTACTAATAACAAATTTTAGTCTCGATATTAAATTTACGGAAGCTCACAGTTGCAAAATTTCTATGGAAAATATGGCCACTGTCAACTTCAAAATCTTCAAGATCTTCGAGGCGCAGTAGAGGAAGACTGCGACTCAGGTGGCGCACGCAAGTGGAAGGGGACCTAAACCAACTTAGCGTGCGAAACTGGAGACAGCTAGCTAAAGATCGCGCTGGCTGGAGACGCTTGTTGGTTGAGGCCCAGGTCCACCCCGGAGTGTAGCGCCACCTTAAGTAAGTAAGTAAGTCAACTTCAAAAACTTAAAGTCCTCACTCCTTATAGTTCCTAAGAACAGCCAAGCATTTACTAGTACAAGCTGGTGTTAAACTGCAGTGAATTTTTCATGCGAAGGGTACCTCAAAATTTTTATTAAAAAAGAAAATTTAATTTATTGCTCATGTTTTGTGTTCTTCTGGATTATTTGATCGAGAAAAAAGAATGTGGTTTTGATCCCATATCTTCTTCTCGATTGCCATTTTCATTAAAAAATTTCATAATTACAATATATTTAGCAAACTGACAGCAATTGTAATTGTTTGATAAAAATTCCAAGCAAACTTTGACCGTATACGAAGGCGAATTGGTCATCATTTATGTTTCGGAATTTCTCATATTAATTGTATACTTTTTTACTCATATTATTTGCAGCCCTTAATCCCGGCTGTTTATATAACAGTTTTCATGTCACGGAAAACAATTATTGTTATAAAAACATTAAAATATTATGAGCTGTGATTAGGCAAGTTTAGAATGGTTCACACATTACTTATTGTGGTTCTTAAGGCTATATGAACTAGAAACAACTGAGACAAACAAACAAGACTTTAGAACATGATATTTATGTCAAGTAACCAGTGCATATGTGTGACTCAATTGTGGACAAATTCAGCTTCCCTATTACTTTTACTGTGATAAGCCACCTGTATTTATACACTGTACAGTGTACAATGTACATTGTACTTGTACAATTGTACATGTCTCAATTGTATATTATGGATTTTTGGCTACATCAGGTTTGACGTATCCGCAACAAAGTCGGAGCTATCAAAGACCCAAAAGAGCTTTAATTTTGATGCGTCACGGGAATTTATTTTCGTCACTTTATGCAGAGCCAATGTAACGAATTAAAATTGTCCCAGTCGCTAGAGATAAAATCTTTCGGTAGAGAGCTTGAATGGAAACTGAAAGCAGATTGCATTTAACAGAGATGAAGGTGATATATTGTATCTATAGATGCTTGGTTTTAGAAAAGCAGCCGGTGTATTATTCACAGCTTAAGCCCTTGCTCTTGTGCCCTATTCATATTTTACACAACAGCATATCGTTGGGCATGATCGGAATGCCTTGGATTCAAGGTAAGTACTCCCTGCTTAGCCGTTCCTTGTAATTATTATTATTGGCAGTACTTGGAGAACTTGCAAGTTGCTCTTGTGATATTGTTTTTATTTTTATTTTTATTAAGTAAATGTGGGAACACTACTGAGCCACTATTAAATTAATTAACTTTATAGAACAAGTTACTACGGACAGTAACTTAAATGGCTTTTTGGTCTGTGCTGTTTAAAGTCAACATTAGGGCCACTAATATGATCCTAATTGTTATTAGCCAAAAACCTTTTCAAATCTAGAGCTCCCCGTATTGCAAAAATCAATGGAGAGTAATATTCAACTTCTGGGCAACTTCTCTTTAAGTTTGGGGTCTATACCAGATTATGGGCGAGAGATTTATTCGGTTGTTTTGAAATTTGGTGACTGATTGGCATTTGCAGGTTGGCAAACTTTGCTTAGATGAAAAGAGTCCCTTTTGGTTCTCTATTGCGTATTTATGGGCACACCGTTACCGTACAATTCGAAACCAACTTTAGTGAACGTTGATAAATGAAATTGGGGTAAAAAATATTATTTGTAAATTTAACCAAAATATTTAAATAGAAAAACCTATTGGGCTTAATCACGCGGCCAATTTTGTGGGTTCTGCCACGATCTAAAAGGAATGAACAAAGAGAAGTTTTATTTAAAACCGTTTCCTTCAATAAATCAATAAATTGTGGCACGAGCTGTGTTACATGTTGCGCCGTCTTGTTGAAACCACAGCTCCTGCACATCATGGTTGTTCAATCAATGAACGAAAAGTCAGTAATCGTGGCTATATAGCGGTCATCATTGACTGCACCGTTCTGGGCAGCATCGTTTATAAAGAAGTACGGACCAATTATTCCAACCCATAAAGCACACCAAGCAGTCAGCTTTTTATGGATGTAACGGTGTCTCAACATACACTTGAGGATTATCATCACTCCAAATACGGCAGTTTTGTTTATATTGACGTATCCATTCAACCAAAAGTGAGCTTGATCGCTAAACAAATTCGCTTATGAAAATTGACGTACTCGTAGTGCACGATACGTATTTCGAACAGAACCATGATTTTTAAAATAAATTTGCACAATTTGGAAGCGCTGTTCAGGCGTCAGTCTAAATTCATGTTGAAATGCCCAACCAAACTAAAAATAAATCACTTGACAGCTGTTAAAATGGCCGCCAGTAAAAATAGTGTTGCCAATTTCAAGTTCTAATACATCTAAAAAAATAAAACCCTTATTTATTTTGAGCGGTCTTGTCATTTGTACTTGTGATGAACACTTAATTTAAACCACGATGCTAGATTCTACGAGCTCACAATGGCGAAATTTTCTATATAAAATCAACCATTTTGACCTACGAAATATTTAGTTGGATGATTATAAGTGTTTTTAGTAAGGGCGCCGTCGACAATAACACCTCTGTCCATTTATTATAATTTTTTGACATGGTAATCTAAAGCACGCAATAAATAATGAATACATAAACCAAAAATGTTAGGTTGTGCCACTTTTTGAGAAATGATTGCAGGCTTTCTTTCTTATTTTCAGGAGAAATTGGTTTGGAAACAGCTCGAAAACACTAACCTTATATGTATAATCATAATCAATGCTGCTAAATTCTTTTGAATTTATGGAAACTTCTACAGACTTATGAAGACATCCTGTTTGACTGTTACGACTTCTAATGGAAGTAACGAGAATGATCTTTATGGAAATTTTTAATTTTTATGTATTGCACGAACAATAAGCAAACTGATGCCCCAACTGTTGTTAATACTCCCCCGAATGCTTTTAAATTCTTCACGGGAAACAAACTTATATCCGTCCGAACCAGACACAACTAAATGTATACAATGCAATATAGGCAGTCGTATACTATAATAATATACCTCGCCAAATTAACCATCTAAATTAATAATGCCAATTTGCTGACTACTCTGTTTACTGATTTAAAATTAATCATCTATTTGTTGTATTCATAATCCACGAATCTTCTGTAACCGAATTCAAACGCCCTATTACATGAGCCTATTCAAATCAACCATCAGTGTCCAGCTTTGGTGGTAGGTGGTACTGATTTTCATATAAAAGACAAAATCGCTATTCGGCCACTACATTTGGTGTGTGTCGCTTGAGAAGATCACTCGAAATTTTTTGACCGCGCAGTACCATGATCGCGTTTAGATTCTTACGTACTTGGTTCTTTCTCTTACCATTGGCAGGTATTTGCTGTTTTGAATATTCTGAAATTTGGTTTAGTTGAAATTATGTAAACACTATTACAAAAATGTCTAATCTATTGCATGATGCGCTTAAAAAGTGAATACGGTTACGATTACTTTTGTGTTAATTCACAAGTAAATTGATTTTGTGCAAATGTAACAGTTAAAGTGAACGTGCATATTGACAACAGTGACCGTTAGGAAGATGTCTCATTTCAAAGACAAATCGGTACATATCACCACCCGCGCACACGACCGAAGTCAGTGATGGGCGAGCACATTGGCTAACAAAACAAAGTGATATCAGTGAGAAGGTTGAAGGCGGTCTTATGGCAGTGAACCCAATCTTATATTTCCTAAGAATGCAATTTATCTTTAGAGTAGCTACTTACACTTTTCGACACACAACATTGCCTTTTTGTAATTAAATTTCTTCACAGCCGAGCTGATTAAATGATTGGATTAGTTTATTGTTCGCCTATTGACATAGGAGTATGGTTGAAGGCAGATTGGGTAAACATTTATACGCTTTTGACTTTGAAAGTTTTCTCGAATTCTATAAAATGATTGACCAAACTGTTGGTGCAACAAATAATGGTTATGTTGTGTCTTTAGAAGGTCTGTCTGATTTGTTCACAGAGCTCCATAGTGTTTTTAAGTTCTTCCAACCGATTAAAATATATTTTAGCACAATACTATTGGTGATGGCGTTGGTTCATTTGCAAAACACTCGTATACCATTTCAAATTATATTTAATGTTTTTTTTTATGTTTGCATTGATTTAATAAAAATGTTTGGTGCGTAAACGAAGAGGTTCTGACGATTCGCCGTAACCTACCCAGAAGAACAAAATGCGAATATATGCAAATACACACGGCCTGGGCCATATCGCGTAATTTACGAAACGATCGCCGTTGAAAACTGGCAGCGTTTTTAAATTGATTCATATAACATCATCAGCGCATCGTTCATCGTTTTAATTTTCAACATTTTGAACATGACTGTAAACAATCTCTGACACCTAAAAAATCCAAAAATGTATGGAAATTAGTTTTTCTTGAATTTGTTTATTTTTCTTTATATTCATCAGCGTTGCCACAAGTGCAGATTTGTCTGCATTTTGCAGATTTTCCCTAGCTGAAGACTTTTTTTTTTTTGTTATAGTAAGATTTTTCCATAGAAATTTAATTTTTGCCATAATTGCAGATTTGTCCGAATATTTTTATGGCAACCCTGGTTGTAATTAATTGAAACGAAAATTACCATTTACCTAATGCAAAAAATTATATTTAGTAGAATTTTTGTTGCGGGCGAATTGTTAAAAGAAATCAGTGAATGTCATTTTATGATTGCATAAAAAATATTATGCAATTATTAAACAAAAAAATGAAATTCA
This sequence comes from Cheilosia vernalis, assembly GCA_949126925.1. Taxonomy (NCBI): domain Eukaryota; kingdom Metazoa; phylum Arthropoda; class Insecta; order Diptera; family Syrphidae; genus Cheilosia; species Cheilosia vernalis. The sequence goes on along the minus strand of OX421358.1, from coordinate 95,117,828 downwards.
TTTGATATTCAAGAAAAGTGAAACAACCATTTCTTTTTTGCAAATGATGTCTTCTTTTACAACTTGAATAAGAGCGAAGAGCCTCCTAAGGGAACATAAGTGTGTGCTTTCCTTAAAATATTTTTTTAAACTTCTCTCAGACCTAATTAATATTTAAAAAATGTACCAAAAACGATGAAACGATGAAACGATTGCAAAATAGCCAGCGTTCAATCGAATCGTTTCGACAATAGTTTTTGGCACTTGAATTATTAACTTCAGGCAACAAAAAACAATGGTCGCCCAATCGTTTCGACGATTATTGCTTTGTGGTTGTCACACAAAGTAGAAGTCGAGTCGATGGCGATCAGTAGTTTGTGCTTATGCGATTAGAGTCCTGATTCATTAGCATATCGCTTATAAAAGTAAGGCTAAATATAATTGTTTTTGAATTTGTAGGTCTTCATAGACCTAAAGTCACAACTCCTTATAACAACCTTATAGGCTTTTCACACCAATCCCAAAACCGGGATTTCGCCAAAACACACGAAAACTTCATCGAAAACAGAAGTTTTCCCATACAGATTTCCGTTTTCAAAACGAGTCGTTTGCACGCGTTCTCCACGAAAACACCACGAAAACGACTTCCAATCGTTGAGTTGTTGGAACAAACACAACTTTTGCAATATCGAACAAAATGGCTGACCGAACAAATGTCACAGCTCACAAATTAAAATCATTTTCCACAATTAATTGACGGGCCAATATTGTTTTTAAATGCACTAAATTCATTTTGTTAATTAATAAAGCCGTCGGAATTATGTAACCAAATAAGTTTGCACCGAAGTTTAACGACTAGTGTCTCACAGCAGATTGAAACGTCAAACGAAAACGAGTTGGTGGTCGGTGTGAATGCATCGACGAGTTTTCGAGGAAAACGCGGTTTTGGGCTTGGTGTGAAAAACCTATTAAAACGTATCGTTCGTATGATAAGTTCTATGAATACAAAATTTTAAAAGATAACTAACGCTTCGTAACTTTCACATAACTAACTAACTGTAGGAGGTCTGTTAGCGAGTCAATGGGGACGTTCGGATACCTAGTTTATGTAAAACGTCAACTAGATTGGTCGTGACTTCTGAAGAGTCGTAAAAGGCACGGTGAGAGAAAAAGGTGTTGTAAAAGGCTACTCTGGTAATTTAGAATTTTCGCACGATATTTAACAGCAATTAGTTCACATAAGACAACAAAAGTGTTGTGATAGGCAACCGTGTTACATTTTAAATGTACCTACTTTTTTGAAAATAAAAATAAAAAAATTTTAATTATAAAGGGCCTTTTCCAAACTAGGTATCCGAACGTCCCCAATGTTTACACATAAAACTTTCAAAAATAAATAAAAAAATTCAGTTGTTTTGCTTAATTTTCTTTTTCTTTTTTCTTCTTTCTCATTTATCACACCTGAAATTTACTAGCCAACCGTGTTGACAGCCAATATGTAATTGCTTTTAGTACAATTTGGTTAGGTGATGCCAGCTCTAAGTAGCTATTTTAGAGAAAACATCAGTTAGTTCTTATATGAGTTATTTTCATTTATTAATAGGAAAATTTAGCTAATGTGTTTTTTATTTATCTAGGTGCTAGGTAACATACGAGTTGGAGAGAAGTTGCGTTATAATTTATCACCATTTTCAGCAGCATATCGTATTATGGAAATTTCATAACTTGTTTTGCTGCCCTTTGTGGAATAGTAATAAAAACTTGTAATCATTGGTTTGAAAATTTAGCTTGTGAATTATAAAGCTCTAAAACTAAACATTTTCTGGAAAAAAAAAGCATTTACTCGGTTTTCTGTAGGTACAACAAAGTTTTTCTTTCACTGATCTATCCATAAGACTAAATTGTAAAATTGACAACACAAGTTTGCCGAGATATAAAACAACTTTCTTTGTTGGCTTTTAGATTATTTTTCTGAGCTATGCAAACTCCAGCCCAGCATATACTTGCATGCGGCTCTGTGGCGCAAGCATTGGGAATTTGCAGGCGAATCGCATCGACATTCGCCGCTTGGAATTCTCAAGCGAAAAGCTTATAATTTTCTTTAAGCAATAAAAAGCCTACATATAACTTTCTACTAGTTAAAAGCAGGTTGCATAGATATGGTGCAAGAGAAGTTATAAAAACCTATTCAAGTTATTTGTTTATATTATTTTTGAATTTGTGATATGTATTTAAATTAAATAAATTGCTTTTATTTTTTTCAATAAATCGCTGAAAGGTTTTCGATAACAAATAATAAAAATAGTGCAACCTACATAATGTGATGCACCTACGCAGTTTTTGTCAGTATGCCGAAGCAGGTAGCATTAATTCGGTAACTAAAATACGCATAATAAGCTTTTCACACCAAGCCCAAAACCGGGTTTTCGCCAAAACACACGAAAACTTCATCGAAAACAGAAGTTTTCCCATACATATTTCAGTTTTCAAAACGAGTCGTTTGCACTCGTTTTCCGCGAAAACACCACGAAAACAACTTCCAATCGTTGGGTTGTAGGAACAAACACACCTTTTGCAATGTTCAGAAAAATGGCTGACCGAACAACTGTCACAATTCACATCTTAAAATCATTTCCACAATTAATTGATGGGTTAATATTGTTTTTAAATGCACTAAATTAATTTTGTGTGTTAATTAATGCGATCGAAATTTGTAACCACAAAAGTTTGCACCGAAGTTTAACGACTAGAGTGTCTCACAGCTGATTGAAATGTCAAACGAAAACGAGTTGGTGGTCAGTGTGAATGCATCGACGAGTTTTCGAGGAAAACCCGGTTTTGGGCTTGGTGTGAAAAGCATATAACCCAATCAGTTCAGCACCACAAAACTTTCATTGAAATATTCACAGTTATAATGGTTTCAGTTAATTTTTTCTTTCAAAGACAAAAAAAAATGGAATCCGACCTCCACTCAACGATATCCTCTGGGTGAATATTTTTGTAAGTTTTTTTTTTTGTAATCAATTTGAAATCTTTGAAGTTGGTACAATGTTGAATAAATGTTGACCAAGTATTTTACTAATGGTTTTCATTATGTCATCATTTGTTTGTATTCCATGCTTTTTTGTTGTTTTGTGCGTCTTTAGCAAAATATGCTCTATTCAGGGTTATGCCCATCTGAATAAAAAGTTAAATTGCCCATAGCAGAAGAGATACATAGAATGCAATGTAGGTAAGGGTTTTTTTTTTGTTCTCTAAAATCATCAATTTAGATCATTGATTTTCATGGTACACAACACCAGTGGAAAAATAAAAACCACCTTAAATGATCGTCTAAATGGGGCTTTAAAGAAATCAAAATTTAGTTTCAATCGCTAAGAAGAAATAGTAAAAAAATTAGATAGGGATGTGGTTTTCCAAAATACAGACAGCAGACAGCCGTTAGAATAGGCTCAGATTTTCTGAGCACTATGAGAAATGTAAACATTTGAGGTTGACATACATTTCTGATGAGATGTCACATTTATTCAAATACACTAATAAAAAGTTGGCGAAACAGAAACGTATAGTTATCCTTGCCTAAGCTTCACACAACCAATCATTTTGCGTGAATTTTTATCTGTGGGATGACCTTTAATTTTACGCCGAAACCGAATGAACGGCTGAATTGAGAAGCTTTTCATGACAGTAACGCCCTCTCTGATGTTTCGCGAGAGGTATAGTGCAGTGGGAAAAAATGTAAGATTTTAAAATTTCATCGAGACGTTACAAGAAGAACTCTAAATTGAATAAAAAATGAAGATAGCTACATGAAAACTATACCATTTATAGAACCTTATTATAAATGCTGAATGGTTTCATTACTTCTTCAAGTTGGAATATTTTATTGAACATAGTTTTAGAGTTTGATAGAACCCCAGGTAGATTTTTGTCCTCTTATGATTTGTGACATGTAATTCTATTTGTTTGTGTTTTATGACACTTCAATCATATATCTGTGATTTTCCACTAAACCCTACAAAAATTATTGTAAAGAAACTCGAAAATACAATGATGCCCCTGGGATATTCCCTAACCAATTTAAATTTGTTCTACCCGCCTCTGTATTATACAGCTAGTATTAGTCATAAATTTGAAGGAAATATGCTTGTGGCACAACGCCCACTAACGGGGTATTGTTGCAGCAAATGATTTCCGGAAGGAGGAGGTCCAAAAATATTGTTTTATAAGCTGTCACGTGACGAATATCGACGGGAAAAACGGCGGCAATGAGACTGAACTCACACGCAAGAAATAAATCCGAACAAGAGTTCCTTATCCTTTTGCCAATGCATATACACAATTTCCTAGGGAACAGTATTGAAATTTGAGCGCGTTGATTTTGCGAGGGATATGCCAATAATAGACATTTATTTTCTAAGGAAGTTTAGCTTAATAATGAATAAAATATATCATTTTTTAAATAACAATTCATGCATTTAACAACGGACAGAAAAGTTATACATTAACAACAGTCTTATGCAATGTTTCAGGGCAGGAGTTCAACTATGACAATCCCATGCAATGGATCTTGAAGAACCCACAGTGCGCCGGTTATAGACAGTCTCCAATAGCTCTCAACTTTGGAAAAGTAAGTATTTTAATAAAGAAGCTGTGACGCAAAACTTTGAATAACTTATAGCTTGTTTATTTCCAAAAAAAAAATACTTACCTATATTTTCATTCTGCGACAGTTAGTTAATAAATTGATTGGTTGTTATTGATTTGCCTTAGATTTTTTTTGTGGGAAATCAGCCCTTATTATTACCTTGTTTTAAATAGGCACATCGCGCTAGTATACCCCCGCTGTCTTTTCAATACTACGATGTTCCGGTCGCTCAACCTGTTGAAGTAACTAACAGTGGACATACGGGTTAGTGTCTAGTTTTACTAAATTTGAATTTTTTCAGTATTTTCACAATCTTTCATAATAGTTTCGGTTGATATTCAAAAAACGATTGACGGAAATATCCCCTCAATTTCTGGCGGTGGTCTTGATGCTGTGTACGAAGTGGTTGGCTTTCATTTCCATTGGGGATCCCCCCAACGACGATACGGCTCGGAGCATATAATCAATGGCAAGAGATATGATTTAGAAATGCACATCGTGCATAAGAACATGAAGTATGCCACCGTAGAAAATTCCACTAGTAACTCTGACGGTCTTGCTGTTTTGTCTGTGTTATTCAAAGGAACTCAGGTATGTTGAAGGAGAACTGTTGAATGATCATATTACTAAGTGTTTCACCCAAGGATCGAAATGTCGGTGGTGGTGGATTAAATGCGGTTTTCGGCGCCCTTTGTAATCTGACAAAACCTCAATCAAAGCAAGAACTGTATCGACCGATTACAATGAGATCCATTTTAGGCAACTTGAAAACTAAACAGTTCTTCAAATATTCAGGTAATGTTTTAAAGGAATTTTCGTAGAAGAAAAAATTAAATAATGAAGTTCTTTTAACAGGATCTCTAACAACCCCGCCATGTTCTGAGGCAGTCACATGGTTTATTTTTACGGATATTGTTCCTATTGAAATAAGAAACGTGAGTTTCTAGAGATTCTATGCACAAAATTAACCTGAATGTATTATATTTTTTTTTTAATTTTTTTAATTCAGTTGAAAAGGTTTTGGACGTTATTTGATAATCGGGGTGTTCCGCTGCTGGATAACTACAGACCAATACAGCTGATTAGGAATCGTAAAGTATACCTAAGCAAGGCTCATTGATAATGTGCAGCAGAAAACAGGAAAACATTCAGCCATTGAATGATGTATTGATCTCCTTAAAATTACTTAAAAATCGTGTATTTGAATATTGTTTTACTATTAACAATTAATTAGACTGTATAACTTAATAACTAAAAATAGACTAAGATTGACTATGACTATGTACCTAATAAAGATGTAATACCTTTTGAAATTAAGCAAAATCAGTTCAACTAAGGGCGGTATTCATCAAGCGCTCTTAAATCGATTATTAGTTTCTGAGGCTCATAACAGCAAGTTTTTTCGATGTATTCACCAAGCACTCTTAGGTTTGTATCCATGCTATTTCGAATATGCGAAAAAATAAGATTCGAATGTCTTAACGCGTTCTAAAATGAGTTTCTGAACTGTTATTCGAAAATGTTAATTGCCAAAATCAATTCGTTTAATTTAAATTAGACTAATATATTGTATTCTTTTATTCAATTTATTGTGCGAATATGAGCGATCTTCCTGATACTTCGTCCAGCATTGGAAGTATGCTTTTAATTGCTTCGAACTTATTTTTAACGAAGTGCTGGAAGCATTAAACTCATCCGTTAATTGCTACCAGCACTTCTTTTTTTCCACGGTGCTGATGCAGTCAGTTTTTCTGCAATTTATTATGCTGGCATATTTAAGCACATGACTAATTATTTGTTCTTTTTCTTTATCGGAAAGAGTTGGCTTCCTTCCCTTCCCTTCCATTTTGTAAACAAACGACAGCTGATTTCGAATTTCGAAGTTATTACTGCTCTCAACTTAAGAGTGTTCGGGACCACTCTCAAGTCTTATGAGCGCTCGTAAATATGCACTAATAACCATTGGTGAATAGGTTTACGAAGCTCTTAGTTTAATATTGGTCGATGAATACCGCCCTTAATGCGACAATACTTTGGAATGTCAGTACTCCGTATAGACGTGTATACACGTGACCACTCTGGGCCAATAAAAAACTGAAACTCATCTAGTCAGACAGCTGTCAGACTTACTAAACTAGGAATTCGAACGTCCCCAATTACAACAACTGTACTCTACTTGATACTTTGAAAATTCATACTAAAGGCACCAAGTGACAAAGAACAGAAACAGGAACAGAAACTGAAGAAGAACGGAATGTTTCTTCGTTCTGTAGTAAATTCTGGTTCTGTTTACGGTGCTCGATCAGCTTCACAAAACTGAAATAGAATCAGATCCATAAAAAATGGCTGCCGCCTATTCTATCAAATTGTGTTTCGTTTGATCTCATTTTAGCTTTGGATTAGATTTTGTAAATGTTTAGTGAAGACGATTTACATGAAGTTAATTGTCGAATTGCGGTGTATAATCCAGCAGAAAAAAGTCCAAACGAAAATCTTTTTCGGATCTACTTCTCAGTCAATTCCACAACAAAAAACCAAATCATTCCACTGAAATATTTTATTTCTTTACTGTTCCATCTGTCAGGAATTTTTTTTCTGATGGAATCCAATCAGTGCTGGTTGGTTTGTTGCAGTTGTTTTCGCAGGGCACAATTTTTCTTACAAAATTTTCGTCAAAACGTAAGAAAACTCCTTTCCACACTGTTCCAACTTTATTTGTTGCATTTTACGTGTGGCTATAACTGACACCAACATTTTTTTTCAAGGGTAACCCCCTTCGCAACGGTATTAAGTAAAAATTAGTAAGAGTTAGTAAAAATTTGTACAATGTTAAAGTAATGGAACAGAGAACAAACCTAATGTGATCGTAAACTGGCTTCAGTTAGATGTCTCACAAGCTACCTTATTACGACTCTTATGGGAGTCTTTGCTAATTGCCAGCTTTAAAAATTCGAATGAACCTTAGTAATCGAACAAATACCTAGTGATCCAATTTTGAAAATATTATAGTGTATACTACATGACCTTATCCAAATTGCACTTATTGTTCTTAGGTTCAAGGAATCCGTCATTTATTGTCAGAGAATGAACTGATTGCCTAATTATTTCCTGCTAACGCACATCCGTCAAGGGATCAATGTTCGCCGATAGCGAGTAGTAATAGTATACACAAAAAAGTAAGCGTTGACAAATGATCAATTTTTATATGTATTATCAAACACACAGTGAAAACTATTTCAATTAACCTGGTAAATGTGTGTCACTTTACATAAATTCAAATATAGGTTTAAACCGATCCGAAATTGTTTGTCTAATAGATGGTTATCGAGCCGAAAAATTATCACTGACCTACAATTTAATTTGCTGTAGGTCAGTAGTGGTTATGATTAGTTCATTTCCAAATTTTCCGCATTTCGGACGCTTATTTCGTAAGCAATATTTATTTGTAAGTTCCAAAGCAAAGATGTCGATCAAAGGACACTGTCATAAAAATAAAAAGGTAAGCAATGTTGGCTTTTTTTAATAATAAGCACCCGCTTAAGATGTTTTGACCATCCTGTGTGTTGTACGAGCTTGTAAATGTGTCTCTATATATTCGTAACTGCAATCCAGTAAGTGCAATGTAGTTTTTGGCGCACCAGACAAAAAACGTATGTGGAGTTTAATGAATCTTAACAAGTGAGGTGGCGAATGAAATTAAAATGTATTTAATATTCATATAACGCGACTTGCGTTAGATTAAAATTATTTATTTTGCAATTAATTGGTATGTCAAATAAGTTAAAATAAAAATAAGTTTGTGAAAATTTCAAACCCCCAGATATACCCTGTACGATCAACAACGCCAACTACTACTCAAATCAACTACTCGGAGTTCATAATTGCAACATTGCTGCACATGCCAATTATGAACAGAAACACTGCTGCGAGTTTGCAGTAGTTTTGCGTTTCCAAAAAGGAGTTCATATATGCAGTAGGCAGTAACAAGAAATGACAGAAATTTTTAATTTATCTTTCTTCTTTCAGTGACAGATGGTTGTTATTTATAAAAACTTGAATTATGTCAATTAGAAGAATCGTTTTAGGATTAAAGGATCATTCACATGAGAGCGACCAACTACCTACGAACGAACGAATATTCGCAAGTTTTGACAGTCCATTCACATGATACACTGAATTTGGTCGCAGAAACCCGCGAATCCAATGACAGTCGCCGTAATTTGTCTCTATAACATTTTGAGTTTGAGGTTAAGTTCGAACGAATGCTTTATTCGTTAGTTTGTGGAACGCGAATTGAATGATGTGGATTGTGAATAAACTTTGACAATTCGCGCCAAGGGTGTATTCGTTCGCGGCAAAAAGTTTGCAATTCGAAATTTCGTTATTTTAACTGTTTATTAACATGTTTTCTTAATACATTTTGATGGGATAATTAACTATCCTCCTCTTGGAATAGTAAAATGTACAATTTTCTGTTCATAAATGCATCAAAAGTGGTTTGTTCGCATTTCAGCAATTCGTTCGCTCGCTCTCATGTGAATAGTCCTTAAGAATCGTTCACTTAAATGGATCTAATTTTGAAAGTGTTCAGGCAAAAGTTTCTGAAACATATAGAAGCAAAATTCAAAGAAAAAGGAAGATTCTTTTGATAAAAATTAACAGGATTTCAACAAACATTCCAAAAACTAAGAGCTTTCTTAAAACCATAGGACAATTTCCAGATGATGTTTTCAGAAACCATTTTCGTATGAAAAAGAACAGATTTTTTTTGGCCTGCTGTAAGTTCGGACTCAATGCCTAAACGGATCGAAATCAGCAATTTGGTGTTAGCATCCGACCAGAATTTTGGTTCACTTTCAGTCCTATAAAACACAAATAAATATATTTAAATTTTTTAATAAAAAAAAAAACCTTAATTTATTGGATATAAGTATAGTAGAAATCGGTTATAACGATATCGAAGGGACCTCGGGATTTCATCGTTCTTATAACCGATTCATCGTTATATCCGGTACAATGAAAATAATGAAAAAAGGAAACTTTATTAAAAAAATTGCTTCAAATGGAAAATGATTTTCGCTTTATTGTCACTATCTTAACAATTCTACATTCAACTTGTTTCAAAGAAAAATTAATGTGTACTGAACTCTTGGGAGATATGGAAATCGAACAGGGCATGCCATGAAATTACATGTACAGACCAGTCACTGCAGTGGCTACAGGAAATTTAAAAATTTGTTTATAACTATGTATGTATGTATGTATAGTATGTGCATACAAAATATCGATATGTACATATTTAGAAGCAGAATGAAAATAACAGGCAGTAGGCATGTAAGAACACGTTTTTTACCATCGCTATAAACAGTTTTTAGACTAAAATATGATAAATTTTCATCGCTATAACCGATTTCATCGTTATATCCGGAATCGTTATAACCGATAGCAAATTACCTTGAGTTAAACGGAGTTTTGCCGGGACTTTGAAAATATATTGTTATATCCGGTTCATCGCTATATCAGGTATTGTTATAACCGATTTCTACTGTATCTATTTAATTTTCATTTATTTTATATACTTACATATTTGTTCCTGCCATCTTCCTGCAACTCCAACTGGGCAACAAAATAAATTTCAAAGCAGAGTTGATCGCAATTAAAATAAAACTGCTGTCATACAAATATAATGCAGGTTTTTTACATTAACGAACGCAAAAATTTCAGTACTGACGCATTTTTACTTTTATGAATACTTATCCATATTCTTCAACCACATAAATCTATTATATATTTACATTGAGCCTTACTAATTATCGGTTTTAAGTTTCCCTTTTAACATTTTGTAGGTCACAATATGCAATTTTGAATAGAAAATTTCACCACTGTTAGTTACAAAAGTTTAGCCTGGATACTCTGAAAATGATTTTAAGTACCGCGGATTGAGCCTGATAATTATTTTTAGTAGTCACAATGAGTAATTTCGTATAGAAAATTTCTCGATTATAATTTCGTAAATCTAGCCTGGCTACACCTCTTATAAATTATAATTACAATATCCACTCAAAATGGTTTAGTGTTGTTCTTGTTCCTGGGTTGACAATGAATGATGACTTTTATGGCGCCGTCATGTCCGTAGCGAGCAGTGTCAAATGCTTTTGCCGTCTCTTTTATGTCAAAGTGATGGGTAACTAATCGTTTGACATCAACTTTACCAGAAGCTACCAAAGCTAGGGCTGTTGAATAGCTACCAAAAAGAAACACATTCATAATTTTGAGTACAAAATTTTATATTTTAGTATTTAAATGACTTACTCATTGCAGTAACGGAAAACCCCACGAATGTCCACTTCCCGGGCGCACGCACTAACCAAGGGAATTTTTGATTCAGGAGCACCCATACCAACGATTACAACGCATCCTCCAGGCCGGGTGCTCTAAAAATTCAACAGTGCATATGCACGCATTATTTTCTCCCAACTGAATTTAAGTACTTGTGCTCACCAAAATTGCCAATCGGGTTGTTGAATCTGCTCCGCAGCAATCAATTGCTTTATGTGGGGCACTTTTCATCAATTTATAAACTTCTTTTGATATTTCCTCTTCAGTTTTATCCTTTGCAATCAAGAGAGTATGCGTAGCGCCGAGTGATTTTGCGACATCTAAGCGATTTTGGAACACATCCGTTATCATAATATTCGATGCACCCATAGATTGCGCAACCAATAGAGTTACTAGGCCAATCGGGCCCGCACCCAGAATAAGTACTTCAGAGCCAAGACGAACGTCAGCTCTACGACAAGCATGAACACCGACCGATAGAGGCTCTAGAAGTGCACCCTCCTCCATTGAAACATGTGGCGGTAGCTTAAAGCAGAAATCGGCCGCGTGCCGGTAGAATTTTGTAAGATTTCCATCGTAAGGTGGAGTTGCACAGAAAACCATTTCAGGACAGAGATTATAACTGCCTGCCTTGCAATATTCACAAATTCTACATGGTACTCCGGGCTCAACGGCGACTCTGTCGCCAACCACCAAATGTTTGACATTCTTTCCCACTTTTGCCACAACACCTGAAGATTCGTGGCCTATTATCATCGGTTTTGTTAGAACGAAATCACCAATGCGGCCATGGGTTAGATAATGCACATCGGAACCACAAATGCCAACCGAATCCATTTCCAATAAGACATCTACGAAAAAAAAAAAAACATTATGTTTGGCCTGTTTGGCTGATATTTGAAGGATCTCATTTGAATACCATTATCGCTGATATCAGGGATTGGACGTTGTTCCTTTACCAAAAGAAAGTATACAATTTTCGGTTAGTTCCTGGTTTATATAATTTTAAATAGTTCAAATTGAAAAAGGTTCCTACAGTAAATATTTTTCGCTATACAGAAAATAAGTATGAATTAAACTTTTTACTTCTTTTTTTTTTATTAATTCGCGGCGGCAAAAATTGTGATGTTGCAGCATGGCATGGAAGAAACCAATAAACTCGCGTTACTGTTACCATCACCGTCACTGTTACCGTTAAAGTCACCGTCACCGAACTCAATGGAACTTTGTATGTGTGCATGGTTGTACGCAGCTAGAAAGATAGGATAGTTTTGGATCCAATAGATGGCGCTGTTGTCGATTTTTTTGAGAAACTCAACCGATCTCAACGAAACGTTGTATGTGTGCATGGTTGTATGCAGCTAGAAATTAGGATAGTTTTTGACCCGATAGGTGGCGCTGTTGTCGATTTTTTGGTATTTCATAATATATTAAGAATACGATTATTACAATTCCCTCTTTTCTCAATGACGTGTATCGAGCCACACACATACCGCACGCACGGTGTTTACACATACATATTTCGGGACTGTTGGATACAGTCGCACAATTTTTTTTTTAAATTGCTAATATGCCACAGAGAAGGTCTTCCTTTTGATAGTTAATTTGAATTTGATACAAAATGTAGAGCAACAGTTCCTAGGTCTTACCTTTCACAACCATTCGTTTGAGTGAAATTTTATTTTTTGAACAATTGGAAGGGAACTATAATTACAAAATTTAGACCAATCACTTAATGACGGAGTGCTCTAATTATGCTATAAAAGGCAAAAGACTTGCATAGTCAACTATTCAATAGAGTTTTCAATTTGGTAGAATTGCTGGGACTGTCCGTGAAATAATTTTGGAATACGATATTTTTTAATAATTATTAAATTGAACTTATGTGCGTATTGGCTTTTTGATAAATCAAGATTTGCATTACGACAATTGCTACAAGTAGTGTCATCTAACCATCAATACATAAAATTAACTCCTAACCAATAAAGTCGTTTACATCCTACTTGTATCGAATCCAACTAACTATTGATATTTAATCCGATTGCTTGAGACAAATAAAAATGGAAGCACGTCATATTAATATAATCAAACAGCGTTGCAAGTGGATTCCCACTGTACGCAATCATATAGTCACTATTTACAGCTAGTTTCAAAAAGTATTACATCATACTTTAAATGCACCAAGTAGAAAAGGTAATTCTAATTAGCTTACACAATCATAGTAGCTATATATGAGTATCACGTTGTTTGTTTACATTGCTTGGGCGATGTTAACTCTTCACAAGATTTTTTTCAGATTATTTATTATAACCGCCCAAGTGGGGGTCCTATAAAAACAATATTACATGTACAATGTACATGTATTACTACTCAACCAATACAATCTGATTCCAGGTTCCTTTTCTACGAGTACTGTTTTTATGCATTCAATAATTTTATTTAAAGTGCTTTTCTTATCAATAAGTTTACTTTCAAGACGTAAATCCTCAATTCCATATAAAACGGCGGTGAGATTATCCTCAACCATTTTGAATTCCTTTAGTTTTTATAGTGTGTATTCGTATTAATAACAGCACCAGGAATGGCTATTCTATTGCAATCAGTTTATTTTCGTCACAGATAAAATGCAATTGCGAAAAAACACGTCTATCTAAATAAACTGTTAAATGCCAAATGATGCATTTGAGTTGCAAAACTTGATTATATTAGATTATATTGTGCAGTAAAGACTGTAAAGATAATCCCTATCAGTGTAGCAGCACGTGATTCAGCAACTTGCTTTGAAAGCGGATAATTCTTCATTGTTTAATATTTATATGTTATAATACTGGGCTGGAATATCGATAGTTTGTCTTCCATGACCTTTTCGAATTAATGTGGCTTAGTTTCGTTATCACAGCGGTACATTTGTTGGTATAATTCTATGACTTTTTTAAGACAATCACTTAAGTGGCTGAAGGTAAAATGGTTATATAACAAGAACTAACACTATAATATTTCTACTGCAAACTGTGTCTATAAGTTTTAATTGTGGTTCATTTCAACAATAATTCCTACACTGAAGTTGACAACAATTTTCCAATTCAATTGTCAAAGGACGTCCAATTCGAGCGTTCATATAAAAAACCTTTTATGTACCAATTGGACCACTAGGCGTATACGTACTATTTATTTGAAAGGAATAATTGCTGTTTCTCCGACAATATTATAATATGCCTGTTTTTTTTTAGCTTCGATCTCAGCAAAGTAAAGTAAAGTAGGATTTTCAGCACGCAAATTACAATTGATACTTCGAGACTAGCAATAGTTGTTGTAATTGAGTGCTGAAAATCCTACTTTACTTTGCTTTGCTGAGATCGAAGCTCAAAAAAACACGGCTATTGTTATAGTTATTAACACGGTTGGGAAAGGAACGAAAAACTGTATTAAAAAAGAAATAGAAAATTTAATTTTTATATAAATGTTGGAGGGAAAAACATAGGAAAGATGTGCACATTTTAAACTGTGAACATTGTTTGATGCTCAAATGTAGGTGGAACGTGGAATAAATGACCTTCTGCGATAAGTAAAGGTTCAAAGGCCAAAATGGGTAAGAGAGTACCTATATCAGATATACGAATTTTACTGCATCAAACAAAGATTTTAAAGAAATGATACTGTTGACCTTCGTGTCATTGAATCAAAACTTAAACTATCATCAACGTATGAATTGATTGAAGTATAAATAAAGTTTCGGCTAAAAAAACTTTCACACCGAGCCGAAAACAAAAGTTTTCCCATTCCTACATAATTCAGTTTTCAAAACGAGTCGTTTAAAGTTATTTTCCATGAAAACACCATAAGAATGACTTAAAATCGTTGGGTTATTGAATCAAACACACCTCTTGCAATATTCAGCATAAGCCGAGTTTTTTTGAGCTTCGATCTCAGCAAAGCAAAGTAAAGTAGGCTTTTCAGCACGCTAATTACAACAACTATTTCGAGTACCGAAGTGTCAATTGGAATGTAGTTGTTGTAATTGCGTGCTGAAAATCCTACTTTGCTTTGCTTTGTTGATATCGAAGCTCAAAAAAACTCGGCTATAGACAAAAACGTGTCTCTGATATTCAGCAGAGGACAGCTGACCGAACAAATGTCACAACTAAAAACTTAAAATCATTCATATTCCACAATAATGATCTAATTGGTGAGCTAATACTATTTTTAAAGCAGTAAATTAATTTTATTTGTTAAATAATTCGATCGAAATTTATAACCAACAAATTTAACGTCAAACGAAAACTACTAGTTGGTGTTCGGTGTTAGTGCAGTGACGAGTTTTCGGTGCGGTGTGAAAAGGTATAAGAACCATATTTGCTCAAACAAAAACTCCGAATTCAACCCAACCATACCAATTAGTTCAACGCAAAAATAAGGCAACAGTCAAATGCTACCGAAAAAGTTGGAACAGTGTGAAAATGAGTTTTTTACGGTTAGGCGATCATAGCGAAAATTCTGTCAACAAATTCTACGCAAACAATTACAACAAATCAACAATCCCTGATTGGATTCCATCAGAAAAACAATTCCTGACAGATGGAACAGTAAAGAAATCAAATATTTCAGTCGAATGTTTTTTTTTTTTTTTTGTTTTGGAACTGACTGAATATAGATCGGAAAATGGTTTCTCGTACGAAAAATGCAATTTCCTTATTTATTTATTTTTTACATAAACTAACTTTGGCAGGTGTCTCCACGTGCAATTTTTCACTCCATAAAATATTTCATACAATGGAAATTGCACGTGGAGACCACAAATTTCACGATGAAACCAATTTCATGAAATGTATTGCTCAGCTCATTACATGGTATCGATTGAATGAAATAAGCTGCAATTTCTGTGCAGTTTGACACTTGTTGATGGCTGAGTGGCGAATGGTCGCTTGTAGCGCTGAAACTATTAGTACGTATATTAGAATAAAAGAGGCAAGTATAGTCATGACAAGAATATGGTAGATTGGTAGATGGGAAAAGAGAAAGGATTTCATGACCTAATGCGAGAACGCAACGATGTGCTCTGCTCAGCGACATTTCAACGAATGAAATTGTATGATATAAAATGCCCACCCTACATTATATTGCATACTGTCGTTCTTTCAATACAATAAAAATTGACAGATAAGCAAAATTTCGCTCACAGACTTCAGATTTCGTGTGCCTTATCGAACATAAAAACATCACTTGGTTTTTTTTTTGTGTTGATACTTAATATTTATACATAAATAATTTGTTAAATGCCTTTCTTTGCTGCAGAAAAAAAGAATTACAAAAACCTAAAGAAACTCCACCAGTTGTCAAAATCAAGCGCACTTGTATTGATAAATCTGAGAAAAAATACCGATTCGCAAAAGTGCTCTGATATCTGCAAAATATTGCTTTTTTTTTTTTTGTACCAAACGAACATAAACATTGCACTGAGAGCAACAAAACTGCTCTGAGAGCGCCCAATCGAATACCTAGGTACCACATAAGGCGTTTTTCTTTTTTAGTTCAGAGCACAACCTGAACTGTTATACAAATAGTTCGTGTTTCTTTTTTAGCTCAGACACTTCAGAGCTCGAATTTGTATTTCTTTTTTCGCTCAGAGCATGATCAGAGCGCGCTCTATGAGCTCAGAATAAATTGACTGAGCATCCTGAGTAAAAAGTTGAGTACACATGTACATGCACACTTCCAGTCACATTTGAAGGACAAAAAAAAAAACAGGAAAAACAAAACATCCTCTGAACGCTCTGAGCACGCATGGTTCAGAGCGCGCTCATAAAGCTCGAACTCTGTTCAGTGCTCAGCTCTGAACTAAAAAAGAAAAACGCCTATAAGTTAATGGCGCTAAAAGGAGGTTACTACAAACAGAACTAAAACTGCAAAACAGTTTTTCGCAAACTATTTCACTAACAACCAACAGGGGGCAGGCAGATATCTTTTTGACATTTTCCACCGACCTTGAAAAAATTTGATGCCGCCAAATGTCAAATGGTAAACAACAACAGCACGTGTCACTTGTCGTTTTCTTTGTAGTTTTGTTCCAGGTCTCAAACTCTGAAATGTTCTACTTAATTGGACTTGGTCTTGGTGATCCAAAGGACATTACAGTCAAAGGACTTGAAATTGTTCGTAAATGTCAGAGGGTATTTCTCGAATCATACACATCGATCCTCGGTTGTCCAAAGGAGGAGCTGGTAAGCGTTTTCAATTTCACCACACATAAGGTCACAAACATTTTGTCTTCTTCCATTGTTTTTTGTTTCTGTTATTTTTTTAAGGAAGAATTCTACGGACGACCACTAATAATTGCTGATCGCGACCTTGTTGAACAAGAAGCCGATCAAATTTTAGAAGGAGCCGAAAACGAAGATGTTGCCCTATTGGTTGTGGGCGATCCATTTGGGGCAACTACGCACACTGATTTTATTTTACGAGCCAAAGAGAAGAAAATCAACTACAAGGTCGTTCATAATGCATCAATAATGAACGCCATCGGTTGCTGCGGTCTGCAGCTGTACAAATTCGGTGAGACTGTCTCAATTCCCTATTGGGATGAAACCTGGAAGCCTGATAGCTTTTACGATAAAATTAAACTAAATCGATTGAACAATATGCACACGCTATGTCTGTTGGATATAAAAGTCAAAGAGCCCACTTTGGAGTCATTAATGAAAAAGCGAAAGGAGTATTTGCCACCACGCTTTATGAGCGTTCAAGAGGCAGCCGCCCAGCTGTTGACAATTGTTGAGAAGAAAGACGCACTGGAAAAGAATACCGTACTGAATGATAAATCGTTGTGCGTCGGTTTGGCTAGGGTTGGTCATGATAGTCAGCAAATTATAGTCTGCACTTTGAAGCAGATGAGCAACACAGACATGGGAGGACCCTTGCATTCGATGGTGATACCAGCAAAGGATATGCATCCGTTGGAAGTTGAATTCCTACAGCAGTACGCAATGATCAAATTGGATGAGTACAATAATTGAATGTTTGTATTAATTGTGAAATTCCACCGAGATAAATATGTATAATTATTTTTATATAAACGTTTGCTGTTTCTTGTGAGTAGAGAATTAGGGAACTACCTGCATTGTTTTAATGTTGTGCGCAATCGATGTATGTAAGCAAGTACGTTGTTTCACTGACGGATTTGAAGAAATGTTTCCAATTGACTGTCAGTCTACGAATAATGTTGTTTTTTGTAATGTCAAATTCACATTGTATGCATTTTGTCACTATGGTTTCAAAGGAAACGGTTTACAAGTCGTCTCAGTGGCTAATGGCAAAGAACCTCCGTCTTCTGGCAAGTGTATGTGTCCAAATATATGGAAATATGGCATGTAACAATTCGGTAAAGAAAATAATTTTTTTATGAGACATCGCTCGAGAATGATTCAAAATAGTCTTTCTGGTGGACAATTTATTTTCGAAAAGAAATATGTATTTCACAACAGTTGTGGGACTTTCGAACCGATCAGATTCTTTTCCAAACTCATGACAGATAGAAACGACTTATCCTTCACGAAGGGCGAATATAGTAGGTATACTGAATCCTTACAATGTTAAAGAGTTATTGGTACTTACCGTAAAGCATATCTACAGCATCAGAATTGTTACGTCATTCTTCAAATAAAACTTTGTACCAACGCTAAGAGGGAATTTAAAATTATTTATTGACAAAGCTTAGCAGTTAATTCAGATTACAATCGACATTTAAAATTATAAGTACAGCAGCAGATTTTAATAAAATAGGCCGCGCATTCTTCTACCAGAGCCATAGCGATCGTACAAGACATTAAATTTATTCACGAAATGATTCATGTCGTTGCATCCCTTTGTTAGTGCACCCAAATATGTTATCAACCCGACATCGTTGCACTGAGTATAGAACTCCTCTTTAAATCCTGGTCCTTGCATAACCGGTAGCCGATGGCTAAGTGAATATGATTCCCTTAAGATTTCCTGATTTGGTTCAAGTTTGCCAGCTTCCACATCCTTAATATACTTGAGAACAATCTTTATGCGAGTGTTTAACATTTTGATGGCACTATCCTGAGCTACTAGATGCTCAGCTACTACCGATTTCTCACCAGTCTCGTTTGTTGACATTCTAGCGACATGATCGACTCCAATACGTTCGGCTTCCTCTGTTGCTAGAGTGTAAACTAAGGGCACCAGAAGCATGGTTGCCTCGCCCTGAACAATATCGATAACCGATTCATACAGCTTAAGGGGCAACTGATCAACACTCCGTGAAACAGGATTAAGTTGTAGCATAATTGGACATTCGTTAATATCTGCAATTTGCTTTTGAATTTTGATCTCCTTTTCAGTAGGAAACTCTCCTGTGGTATACCAACCAATAAAGTCCAATTCACTGAATACCTGTTTGTACTGTTGCTCCTTAGTGTTGTAGTAATCCAAGTTAATAATGACATCTTCGCCTACTTCGTCTGTCTTCAGTTCGAATGAATTCATTACCTCGATATTGCGGCCTTTTTGCTTGCCAATTAAAGCTCCGTACACTTGACGATGCTCAGCAGCTTGAGCTCGAATACGTGTCCAGTGTTCAGATATATTCATTATTACCAAGGGATGTAGAGAAATTGTTACCGATGGTACTGTACCTGGACCGGCCATTATATTAGAAGCTCCAACAACCGGCTTACCTACAGCTTTGTCCGATGTTGATGTTGATGGTGCCTCTGAGTCGACGTCCATTTTCTCCATTGCGGGTGATTGATTATAAACGAAAACTTTATAAATAAATAGGGATAATTTTGTTCGCGAAATGCAAAGCAGCAAAGCGATTCCAGATTTCTGCAAAATGTTATCTGTCTTTGTGACATTTTTTTATTAGGGCCGAGACACATTCATATCTGGTTTACAGGAAGGTAGGTAAGGCAGTGCAAGATATTAAACGACAGGAAAAAATTCATGAATTCACACACACTTGCTCATCTAGTCTATGAGTTCATGAATTGGACTTTAAAGCAAAAATTCGGTACTGTGTGTGTATTTTAATATTTTACTTAATTTAATCAATGCCTTCAGAAGCGGTCAGCCATTAGCAACTTTCTTTTTTTTTGGTTACACTTACACGTCGTATGCTCAGAAGTCGGGTTGAATTACAAAAACAACAATGCAAACAAAAATGAATTTGGGGGGTTTAAAGGTACGAAAAATATCCGTCTCCTTTAATTATTTCATCTCCGATATTAACCAAGTTGCATGTTTAAACAATTGAAATTAAATGATTCAGTAGTATCTACAAAGGACAGGTTTTCCAGATTTGTGTATGCTATCCAGCGTGCGACATTTAACCAGCTGTAGATAGGGATATTAATATATTTGTTTTACGCAAAGAAAAAATACTAAGGGTCACTTATAATTTTATGCAGTTCGTAAATGTCATTGCATAATTTGCTGCAAATAACGATAAAGCAATAATTACTATCTATTTCAATTATTTTTTACCGTCATTGCTGCAAAGCTGAAAACATGTAAAGCAATTCACATAACCGCTTATCACAGTTCGACATTTGTACATTTGCGTAACCTTCCGCAGTCGATTTCCGAGCCTAATTGGTCGCTGAAAATTATGAGACCTGCGTAAAATATTCTCCATACAAAATCTGACAGTTCATTTACGAGAAGGTAAATTTACTGGCACTGACATCAGCAAAAAAGTGTCAATACGAATTGCCGTCAAATAACTACTACTAACTTGAAATAATTGCATAATAAAGAATAATTATTTATGAAATTGAATGCTAATTTGTTTCAATAAAGTACCTACTCCTTCTCCTATCTATTAATAGCTGCTATCTCCTTCACAGTCTATGAACTGGGTTTTCTAATGCCTAACGGTATTAAAAATACATGCTCAATAATACGTTCTCCGAACCAACTCCGAACAATAAATGATAGTTATATTCTGTGAGGTATGTTGCAATAGTTTACGCTAAAATTTGTTTTAATGCTGTTCTACGCTCCACCAATCCCACAGTATAAGAAAATTGACAATTAACAACACATTATCTCATTGTACTTTCCCTGCTATTGCACTTTTCTTCTAATTATACGATTGCTCATCAAGAAGGAAAATCCACTTTTGCTATGAATAAAACAAAATATAAATTCGGAATTCCCTGCAATTCATCTTCTAAAATGAACAGCGCTTGTATCATGCAATTTTAAGTTCTCTCACAACATTATGTCGTATCTCTCATCACATTCAAGCAAATTGTCAAAAGAGGAATCAGCTGAGGGTGGTATTTTTCTCTTCTCGCATAGTTCTGTTTCTGTGCTTTTCGCCTTTGATTAGTAAATATTTATTAGCAAACACACAAACTGATTACG
Organism: Cheilosia vernalis; assembly: GCA_949126925.1. NCBI lineage: Eukaryota > Metazoa > Arthropoda > Insecta > Diptera > Syrphidae > Cheilosia > Cheilosia vernalis. Next base: position 95,096,476 of record OX421358.1, on the reverse strand, counting down.
AAGATAAGGATTATCAAAATTCAACTCAACGGTTCGTAGCTTAAGCACATTCACACTCCAGTGCTCTGTAATCATTCGATTTATTCGCAGATGAGCTATGATGGATTACTACCCCAGTTAACTGAACAAAAACTGAATTTCTACCCATCAACATCTGCGGAAGAATCAAGACTTCAACAACCTGCACAGTCTACTGACTCACATGACGTTCCAACTTCAACATCCACAACAAATTTCTCTCATCCACGAGGAACCAAGTCTGAAGCTTCCACTCCTTTGCGGAAGGTGTCAACGTCGCGTTTTATGAGCGCTTTCAGTCAGTTCTACGCCGGTAGTTGTAGTGGCAGTGCGGCAGCACACTCAACCTCAGCCACTCCTCCTCCAGCTCTGATTGCAACTGATGACGATCCATCACCTAGTAATTCCGCTGGACGGACACCAACAAAAGGCATGGAATCGAAACTGCTCTCAATGTGGCACAATGTAAAGTACGGCTGGAGTAGTAAGATTCGTTCAAATTTCTCCAAGGAACAACCTGTTTGGCTTCTTGGGCGGTGCTACCATCGAAAGTACACCCCACCGATATCGATGGAGAGCTCAGCTGAATTGACACCGAATCTGGAGACATCAAAAGCCGGTGCAACGGCAGTGAATCAAATTGAAATTCAAGTGGACGAAAGTTTGATGGCTCAAGAACTTGGCATGGATGCCATTGAGAATCAGGCTGCTGAAACGCCTTGGGAAGAGGGAATCGAGGGATTCAAGAAAGATTTTTACAGTCGCCTGTGGATGACCTATCGTCGAGAGTTTCCCATTATGAACGGTTCAAACTACACCTCCGACTGTGGTTGGGGCTGTATGCTGCGCAGTGGTCAAATGCTACTGGCACAAGGATTAATTTGCCATTTCCTGGGAAGAAGTGAGTAATATTGTAGTTGTGGCCGTACATTGCGTAATATTAAATGCCTTTTTAGGCTGGCGTTGGGATCCTGAGACTCAACTGCACTCAACCTATGAGGATAACATGCATAAAAAGATAATAAAGTGGTTCGGTGACAGCTCTTCAAAGAACAGTCCATTTTCGATTCATGCTTTAGTCAGTTTGGGCCAGGAAATGGGCAAAAGGCCAGGTGATTGGTATGGCCCCGCTTCAGTTTCTTATCTTTTAAGGTATAAAAAATATGTTATGAATGACTAACAGGTGTATAATGAATCATTTTTTAGGCTAGCAGTAAAGAACGCGGCACAAGAAAATGCTGATTTCGATAATATCGTTATCTATGTGGCGCAGGATTGTACAAGTATAAACGAGAAGATTTTACAAAATTTTCTCTTACCAGATTCTTTTTCTAGTTTACATTCAAGACATACACGATGAATGTTGCATACCAGATAAAACTGTAAAGCATGTTCCATGGCAGACAAATCGGAAACAACACGATGATTCTCAAAAAGATTCACCCCAGCAGCAGGTGCATTGGAAATCGCTTATCATTCTCATACCGCTACATTTGGGAACGGAAAAATTGAATCCAGTCTACGCGCATTGTCTGAAACTGCTTCTGAGTACAGAGTATTGCATTGGCGTCATCGGGGGCAGGCCGAAACATTCCCTATACTTTGTTGGTTTTCAAGGTAAGACAAATTATTTGCATTCGCATTTTCTTTATCACATGTTTGCAGGTTATTTACTATTTAGTGTGCCGAAAATAGCAATAACTTTAGATTAGGTGTAAAGTTCTTAATTGGTTGGCCGTTGGTAATACAATTGTAGCCGTAAGGCTAAAATGTTTTTTGTTTACCAAAGCACTTTAAACGGGGTGACATTGAGTAATGTGTTGTACTTTGGAATTTTCTGATTATGTTGTGTTTATTTATTACTTCCTGAAATTTGTGTTTTTTTCGACGGCGACATTTGCATAGGTTTAATGCTTGTTAACATGTAGCTGCAAAATTATGCAATCGGGACAGTTTTTGGCTATATGATTCCATACCATTTATCTTGGGTGCCGAAAACAAACACCGTGATTATGTACATAGCTAAGCCTCAATGACAGTTCGAAATATAACTGTATAGCCTCACCACTCTACTGTTCGTTATCATTAGCGGCAAACGATGAAAAACGCTTGGTAACCTGTCCGATAATTTTCAAAGATGAAGATAGGTTATGTTATGGGTTAGAATTGTTATCGGCTTAATCAATAACCCTTGACCCGATTTCTTTTGAATTGCTCAGTTCATTTACTAGCATCGTCAGCGAACTCGTAATCGCTTCGAAAAAGAAAGTTGCAATGGAGCTCATCATGATGTTTAGCCTTGAAATTGAATTTATTAAAATATGTTGGTATTACTTGTATTTATTGTTTAAATTAAAATAATTTTCCTATGCGAAATTGCTTGCATACAGAATCCTAGTTGTATATTTATGAGTATTGGGCTATTCATCAACTTATAGATTTCTCCTCTCTTACTGATGCTCTTGCTCTTCACATCTTGATCAAGTCACAAAGAAGGCGACAAAGGCAATTTATATGTGCCAGCGTCTTTACGGCAAAACCTGGGGCTTACAACCAAAAATGATCTATTGGTCATACAACACGATCATCAAACCAATGATCACCTATGCAGCGATATCATGGTGGCCAAAAACTGAACAAACAACGGCCCAACAAAAACTAAACAAGATATATCGCTTAGCTTGTGTTGGTATAACGGGGGCAATGAAAACTTGTCCAACTGCAGCCATAGGGGCAATGCTCAGCCTGTTGCCTTTACATATCTCTGTAAAGAAAGAAGCAGGTCTTAGTGCCCTAAGGCTCCCTGATATATCAAATCTTAAAGCAGGAAACCTGACAGGACACCTTCGGGTACTACAAATGCTTCAAGAAGATCCTGTGATCAAGGTATCTGACACCATGCTTAAACGGCTTCGCTTCTCCAGAAAATTCAAGATACTCATATCTGACAGGAATACCTGGATAACCAACCAATTCGTAATACCATCGGGATCACAAATCTGGTACACCGACGGCTCAAAGATGGAAGATGATGCAACCGGTGCTGGGGTCTATGGGCCCAGGTTCCAACGAGCCATAGCACTGGGAAAATCACCAGACATCTTTCAGGCGGAGGTACACGCCATAGAGATATGTGTCCGAGAATGCTTACGAAGGCGCACTAAAGGTGCCCGCATCTTCATCCTCTCAGACAGCCAGGCATCTCTTAAAGCCCTGAGATCGTACTCGATCAAATCTAAGCTAGTTTGGGAATGTTTCAACCTCCTCGAAGATTTGGCCAAGGACAATACAGTCACCTTTGCGTGGATACCAGGCCACGAGGGATTCGAAGGAAACGAACGAGCGGACTGTCTAGCGAGAAGAGGCGCATCACGCCTCCTCACTGGTCCTGAGCCCTATTTGGGGTTACCTTTGAGTTATGTACACTCAAAATTCAGGAAATGGGAAGATGACCACCTTGCCGAACACTGGACAAAATCCAAAGGACAGAGGCTGGCAAAAAGATTCATAAGCCCAGCTCGTAGTAAAACAAAATAGTTACTTGAGCTAAGCAAAGAAGATCTAAGGATCCTAACGGGTTATCTTACTGGTCACTGGCCACTAAGATACCATCTCAAAAAAATGGTACTATCCGACGATGACTCCTGTCGACTCTGCGGAGAAGAGGAGAACAACGGAACACATACTCTGCGAATGCCCTGCTGTGGCAAGGAGCAGAATGTTCCACATGCAAGGGGCGTTTATTAGTCCTGCAGATATAGGAAACATGGAACCAAGAAGGGTACTGACGTTTATAAAGAGCCTCAACAGCTCCCTGGGTTAAACAATAAAGGCCAACACAATAGATCTCTTCTGGTCGCAGTGTACAGGGCCTATTACTTACAATTACAATTACTGATGCTCCATGTCTATACCATAGCAACATATAATTTCAAAACATTCTTCAAATTTCAGAGGACAAACTTATACATCTGGATCCTCATTATTGCCAGGAAATGGTGGATGTTAATCAAGAAAACTTCCCCGTAAACTCGTTTCATTGCAAATCACCGCGTAAATTGAAAACCGCTAAAATGGATCCAAGCTGCTGCATTGGATTCTACTGTCAAACAAAAACTGACTTTGATAATTTTGTCGAAAGTGTTCAAATGGTAAGTGTTTCTCATTCACTAGAAATCGCTCTTTACTCACGCGTGTATAATTTTAGTACTTACATCCGATTCGATTCGCTACGCCGCAAACAAACCACGAAGGCATTTCTTCAATTTGTCCCGAGATGAATTACCCAATGTTCACATTCTCACGCGGCAGCTGTGCCGATCAGGAAAAGGCTCATCAATCTATCTACACGCCATTACTGAGCCAATTGACACAATTACAACATGAATTATGTGGAGGTCGTGACCACTCTGCTGCTATTGCTGATGACGATGATGGTGAAACCGAAGAGTTTGTGATTCTATAATATGCTTGCCTGTGTGTGTCTGATGTCGTTTTACCCTTTTCCCATCTATAATCGACTTAGGCCCATTTTATTCACTTAAAGTTGAACACAACTCGGGGAGTTTTCCATATAAAAATCCCCAAGTTGTGCTCAACTTCGAGTGAATAAAATGGGCCTTACTCTACCTACCTAAGCGCAGCCGAAACTGAAAACAAACATATTCATAGCAGTCTTTAAGTTGCGGTTATCTCCCTTGAATTATTTAAGTTTAACTCTAGCTTCTCATATTCATCTCATTTATTTCGAATTGATTTTAAGGAAACCATCATCAATCTTTGCTGACAGTTTATTTTTTTTTTTTATAATTATTGTTCTCACGTAGGTATATATTTTTCTCGCGTTTTCGTTTTGTACTTTTGTTGCGAATATTTACACATGTAAGTTGCGTTGTTTTTAAGTTCATCAAGTTGCATACATATATATATATTTTCATTGTATAAATTTACTTAGAGCTCGTATTTTTTATTGCTCGGCGAAGTACGTAATAATTATTAGATTTATTTTATTTTATTATATACTTTCAATAACAATGATTTGAAAATGTTTTACAATTAATATAATAAAATATTTATGTGTATATCAATATTTAAACCGATACACTTTTGTATGCTGTTGCTGTCTGGGAGTAATCTTAGATTCCAAGCTCAGCTGGAAGGAAAACATAGAGGATCGCGTCAAAAAGGCATACGTGGCACTATATGAATGCAGAAGAGCATTCGGCAACACATGGGGATTCAGGCCACACGTGGTGCACTGGTTGTACACAGCTATAGTGCGGCCTATTGACAAGAAATACCATCTCTCAAGCTTAACTAAAGTTCAAAGGGCAGCATGCATCGGGATTACGGGTTCCCTACGGACCACTCCTACCGCAGCTATGGAGGTGATACTAGGCCTCACTCCTCTGGACATCTACTGCAGCAGCAAGGCGGTCAAAACCGCAATCAGGTTGAGGGAATCTGGATTGTGATCATCTAAACCCTACGGTCACGCCGCCATTGAAAGCCATTGGGACGCGGCGAAGGAGAGGGTGACTACGGACTACATTCCCTCCACCCTCGTTATTGGAAGGAGATTCACTACCAGAATTCCAAACAGAAGCGAATGGGTGAATAAAGAAGTAACAAAGGAAGAGGAGCTAGCCTTTACACCGACGGTTCTAAGATGGATATCGGTACAGGCACGGGCATCTTCAGCGAACCACTGGACCTGCGAGAATCATTCAGAATCAACGGTGATTGCAGTGTATTTCAAGCAGAGGTAGCCGCTATCACCCAAGCGGCGATGGACCTTAAGAGACGGCACATTGTCGGTAAACAAATCACTATTTACTCTGATAGCCAAGCGGCCATAAAGGCCATGGAATCAGTCGTGGTGAAATCAAGGGCAGTAAGTAGCTGCAAGAAATATCTGGACGAAATATCACAAGCCAATGCGGTGACCCTATGCTGGGTACCAGGGCATATGGATATTGCAGGCAATGAACATGCGGACGAGCTTGCAAGAGACGTGTCGAAGATGCAAGCATGTATGGCCCTAAAATCAGTAAGAACTCCGCTAAGCACGCTCACAAGGAAGATTGACATTGAATCCTGGAGTAGAACTAACCTACGCTGGACCAATGTCACCACCTGCAGGCATACAAATGAACTTTGGCCAGACGTGAGCAAAAAGAGATCTAAATACATGATCGGATTAAACCGCAAAGAGATTCGCATACTCACGGGGGTCATTACTGGACACTGTGCGATAGGCGTACATGCGGAAAGGCTGGAGATACTGCATACTAATTTTTGCAGAAGCTGTAGGGATGTTGAAGAAATAGAATCCGTTCGCCACCTACTTTGCGAATGCCCAGCCCTAAAAAACAGCAGACAGAGGATTCTCAATAGTTACTTCTTCGACGACCTAGATGATTTGAAGAATGTTGATCCCAAAGTACTCCTGAGATTCATACTCAAATCTGGGTGGTTCTAGTAGATAAACAGACTTCATATCATTGGCTAGTCGTAGGACGAACTAGCGGATCATGTTACAACTGAGCTTTAAGAGCCCATGAGATTAATACCAATCTATGTGGCTCCAAATGAAAGCGGTTTATTTTCTTGTCTTCAACCGGTCACACTGGATGGTTCCCGTAAATGGACACAATGGACCCAACTGATGGTCTAAGTGAAGCTGTGGCAGACTGTCACAAGAGCACCCTTTTACCTATCTACCTACCTGCTGTCTGCCGCGTGTGGAAATTATTACGAATGGTAATCATTTCTGAACTATTAGAGAAAGTTCAAGTTCATTAATTTACCAGATCATTTTAGGCAATCCAAAAATTAAAATAATTCATTTCCCATAGGTATTCGAATTTTTCAAGACGCAAAATAAAAGTAGTTGTGCTGCGAATTACACAGTTTGTAGTTTTTGAATGTTTTCTGGTTTTTGGGGCTATTAGGTTTTACTAGGTTTGTCGCTTTCTGACAGACTTTCTCTCAAATACAACCAACAAAAAGGATTTCGGAAAAGTGACTTCTTTAAATCCGACTTCAAATTCACGTATATATCTGCATTTGTTACATCGTATTGAAAAGTAAAAGAACTGTCTTTGACAGCACCATTTCCTGAAAAGCGAACTACATAGATAAAACAATCTCATCAATTACATACACACTATTTATTTGCATAAACACTTATAAAATGCGTTTATTTAATAATTTACTAAGATTATCGCCTGCAGTCTTTCCCTTTGGATCTATTTTAATGGCATTTTGATAGCTATTAATCGCAGAATTAGTTTTCCCCCAACGATGGTAGAGAACGCCCAAATTAGTATGATACAGTGCATTAAGCGGTTCCGTATAAATTACTTGCTTGTACAACTCTTCTGCTTCCACGTAGTGTTTCATTTTGCCATACACATTGGCGCGGATGAACATTATCGATGCTTCATTTGGTAAATATTGCAATGCTCGATTCGATAATCGAATGGCATCATCATACAACCCCTGATTGTCTAAAAGTGTTAAAATATTGGCCCATGCCTTTGGTTGGTTAGGATTCAATGCAACTGACTCCTGCCAATGTTTGATCGCCTCCGAGTACTTATGAATTTCCAGAAACAAATTGCCCATATTGTAGTAGCACACCGGATAGTGTTTGCGATATTTCAGAGCATTTCGATAACTCTGCAACGCTTCAGTGTATTTCTTGCGAGATGCCTGAACAATGCCCAGATTCATCCAAGCTGCGGGGAACTCCTCCAGTACATCGATTGACTTCTTGATAAACAACTCAGCAGTTTGGTAGTCACCGATTTCGCGATACAGATTTCCCAGATTCATCAAAGCAGCTTCGTAGTCAGCATATAAGCTAATTGCTTTGTGGTAGTGGTGAAAGGCTTTCTTTTTGTCACCCTTGTCAGTTGATAGACGTGCAATGTTGTAGTGTACTTTTGCATTGTCCGGACAAACCGATAGCGCTGAGGAAAACAAACGATCCTCAGTCATCCATTCTGAGGCTCTTTGCCTTGTACGAAGTATGAATAGTACAATAAGTGCTACAAGTGTCAAGTGAAATACTTTTCTGTATTCAAATACTTTTTGTGAAGCACTGTGGTATGCTTCAGCTAGTATAAGGCACAGACCAACCGAAGGTACATACAGCACTCGCTCAGCGATAACAAATCCCACTGTGAGAATCCCACTGGCCGGGAGATATGTAATAACCATCATACCAAGTCCAATCAGCAGTGGTTTTGACTTTCTCTCAACTATTTTGAAGAAAAATATGTACATTAGAAGAATGCCAGTAATACGTTGGTCTGTTAACGAGGATACAAGCCTAACTGAACCCAGCGCCCAATCAAAACTCAGCCACTGGGGACAGATTAAAATCCAACAGTTCATCGCATAAAGAAAGTTCTGCGAGAGAATTCGTGTTAAAATATTTCCACTAGAAGCTATTGGGTTATCCATCGCTTTAAACTTCGGACTCTCAAAGTTCTGTATCCAAAGCCGAAAGTACAGTAGACATCCAGTTAGTGCAGCAAAGGCTAAATAACTTCCTCGCAAAAGACTACTTAACTCTATTTGAAATCGTCTCTTGTAACATCTTCTTTTCACAAAGTCGTAGAATACACAGCTTGGCAGTATGGTTATAGCGTTCTCTTTGCACAAAAGACCCACCGTTGAGAGAATAGCAATTCCAAGAAGCTTGAATCCATTCGAGACCTCATCTCCAGTTGAATCCATTAGAAGGATTGCGAGCAAAAAGCATAAACAAAAAAGTAACTCTGCCCTTCCAACCACACCACATACTGCTTCGGTATGAACTGGATGTATAGAAAAGATCAACGCTCCGATTAATGATGTAGTTGCGTCGCAAGTAATTTTATTGAACAGTCTAAGCACTAGCAAACTATTAACGATATGCAGTAGCAAATTCACGATTTTCATGTGATAGCTTCGAAAATAAAGAGTGCTGTATTCAAAATGAAATAATAGAATTGTTATAGGTCGATATGACTTGTGACTATCAGGATCGGTAAGATTGGCTCCCCAGAAGTCGTGGGTAAATATAGAATATATGGAAAGTGGCGATTTGACCACATCTTTGTTTTTAACTATAGCTACTGTGTCATCGAAAACAAATGTTCCACGCAAGGAGTGATAGTATGATATTATGCAGCAAAATATAACCAGACTTGCGATTGGTATTAGCCCTCTTTCCATTTCTATGCTTTATTCATTTGAATTTGATATTTTTTAATCAACTTGATAAAAAAAACACGGCAGCGGATAAAGTAAACAAAATTTTGCAAAAACAAAAATAAAAATCGATTGCTAAACAAAACGTTCGCTGTGTTTGTTTTGCCGATTCAATTTTGTGTTCTGTACTGAGTTCGAGCTGTATTTGTTGTAGGCTGGTGGTAGGTATAGGAATAGGTACCTAGTAGTAGACATGGTAGTGAGTGGTAGTGATCAGGTAGTGACTAGTGAGTTGCCAAATAGTACCCCCAGCTACTTATTTTTGTTCTAACTTCGGACAATTTCTTAAACGTTAACTGCTCGTCCTCTTTTTTCTACGAGTCGAATGTTGTCATCCTTCCTTGTTAAATAATCAAAAAAATATGTAGGTTTGAAAAATTTAAGAAAGGAAAAAAAACTTCAGCGTTTAGCTGTTCGTTTTTAATACATTCAGCCGATATTATACCATGTTACCACCAACGTGATTTAGCTAAATCCACTTGATTTAGCTAAATCATCTCATAAATTACGTGATTTACCATACATTTTCGTGATTACTAATTACGTGATTTAGACGTGTTTAATTTTTAATTACGTATCTGCCATCGCAAATCCACACAAAATAAAATCGAACATACCCGCAGCGGTTTCAATCCAATTCAATGTTATTCAACAAACAAAAAAAAAACAACACAAATGTCAAAAATATTATCCCAAATTCAATTTTCTTCGTGTTTCGGTGTATTTTGGTATTTTTATTAAGTATACAACAATCATAAATTGTTTCATTTTTGGCAGAGGTGTGATAACAAAAGAAAAACAACGAAAAAAAAACTACCCTCTCCGAAGTGGACGAATTCTTTCTGCTGGATGTCAAACTAAATCACGAAAAATTCGGTGGAGACGCCTTTCGTGATTTATAAATCATATGAGCTAAATCACGTTGGTGGGAACATGGTATTAAACTGCCCTAAAAATTTGAGTCCCACTGTTCACCCACTCGAATAAACGATAACCCAACTTGCACTGCAGTCCAGGATTTTACAATCAAACAGAGCCAAGTAATGTCAAAGGAGAAGGAGAACTGTCATTAAAATTTGTTTTGCAGGGTTTTTATAGGTGGAAAACGACTAATCTCAAATAAAGTTTAACAAAATATAAAAGTAATTGATTGATTACTTGCAATGTCTGAGGAAATCATATTCGATTGCTTACATTCCGAAATTGTGAACTATTGCCTACAGGATAACAAAGTAATACTATTTACCGTCTTCTCCCATCTCCTATAAAAATCACGATCTTATCCTGTAGGAAAATGATTTCTCCACATTAGAATATATTGGATATTCAACTGGGTATCGCCTTATTGAGCGATTAACCCGCGAATGGCCTCGCTTCAAAGATGAATTAGAAACAATGAAGTTTATTTGCACAGATTTTTGGACTCTTATTTACAAGAAACAAGTGGACAACTTACGAACAAATCATCAAGGCGTTTACGTATTGCAAGATAAGGCATTTCGCTTTCTAACCCGGATATCACCTGGTACCAAACAATTGGAACATGCTCCCAAGGTAATAATAAAAGTGTTAATCCTCTCATCTCATTTAATCATTGAATTTTGTATTTCAGTTTGTTGCCTTTACCTGTGGACTTGTGAGAGGTGCTTTAGCGAATTTAGGTATAAATAGCACAGTCACTGCGGAGGTGCAGTCCATTCCGTCGTGTAAATTTCACGTACAAGTAAAGTTAAACTAGAACTTAGATACCACTATTCCAATAAAAACTAATAACATTAAAAGTGTATAATCTGATATTTCAGGTAATCGTATAAAAGGCTATTACGTCATTGTTGGATATGTTAAAGTACTTCGATAACTTCCACTTGGAATCACAAAAACCTGGTGTCAGAGGAGCCGGATCGGTGTGAATACCAACACCTGGCGCCGGCCCAATTATTATCACATTTGTTCCTTTGTACAGTCGCATGTATTCTTGGAAAGCTTTTCCATTGTTAAAGAAGCAGAACAGTAGCGCAAAATCCCACTCTTTAGTATCGCAGCACTCTTGTAAGAAGTTCGATTTCATACAGCCGTTGTCCATGAAATTCAATTTTATAAAACTTGTCGGTGAATAACTGCTCTCCCACCATGATCTATCGATTTCAAGTCCAAAAATTGAGATCCCTTTGTTATGGAAACCGGAAACCATTTAGCATGTAAGACAGAAAGAAAATCATTTAGACTTACCTATGCTCTCCTGGATGATCCATTCGAGGAGGCCTGTTCCACAGCCAATACTCAGCACGTTCGCTATATCTAACTCTTGTAGAGTTGATTTTAGATTATTTAAAGCGCATCCTGTTGGCCATGTCCAGAGGTATTTGTTCTTCTTCTCTAATGGTAGCGATTCACTTAGCTTAAGAATTTCTTTCCATTTTCTTGCGGCTGTCAGAATACGCAGTTCCTCCTCGAATGAGTCTTTAAACATTGTTAACGTAATTTGTGTCTAGATTCGATGATGGTCAAGAACACAAGACCCAACACCCAAGAGGAATTGGCTCATCGCCAAAGATATTACGTTCAGGTTTTTTTAAATTGATTTTTTTTTCTGCATCCCTTGATGGGGCTGGCAGCTGACGTACTTGTGATATTATTTGTCGCGTTATTCTATAAATAGTACTGGGAAAGGGGAAACGTTTTTCGGAGCAAGCATAACTTCGGTAATCTATGTAGGTCTTAGCATTGTATAATAACAATTGAGTCAGGTGCGCTGAGGCAAAACATTTAAATTTAGATTATGTCGTAGGTACTCAAGGGCATGGCGACGGTCGATCTGTGCTCGTTTTTGTACAAAGCACTTCCTTAATCAAGAGAGCATTGTTCAGCTATAGATGTTGTAGCTCTACTGAAGCAATACGTTTACATCCTCAATAACATCGTTGGAGACACATTATCTTGTATTATACGAGGACATGTGGCAGGAACAAAACTTTGTTGGCTGGTTGTAGGAGAGATCAAAAAGTGTAATGCAAACTTGGTGTGTGTAGGTCTACTTCAATTCAAACCAATGTGCCCCAAAAAAAAGCTTAACGTTTCACAATTGCTACTATTTTAAACTTCGGTTTCGTACGCTCACAATATATGCATGGTCTTGGGCAGTGCTGTGTGCGTGAAGAAATTTGAATCTTTAAAATTGTTTCAATACCTAAAGGCAAAATCGAAAAGTATTTGAAAACATATTCAGACTTTAATTAGGAAGTGGTTTATTAATGAGTCACAAGACAAATTAATCGAATTGTATCTGATAAGTGTACTTAAAGTTTTTCCGCCAATGTGTTTCAGAGAAGTTCGACTGCTGTCCATTGCTAAAGGAGATATTCGTCTCTGGTACCTGTTTTGTTTGACCATTCGATGGGATTGTGGGATCGATTATGCTATTCGTATCATTCTCCTGCATGCTGTCATCGTCCAAGAGAATTTTCCTATAAATTTCGCATGGATCGTATTTCTTTTTCAGCTTCTTGTGTACCGTTGCTGCTGGAATTACTTGGGCAGTTTCTTTTACATTCGTCGTAGTATTAGCTTCCAATTGCTTTTCTTTGGGAATTATCACAGGTTGAACGTTTCCAATGCATCTGATTACAGAACTATTGGCCACTGTTTTGGGAACATCAGTTGTATTCACATTTATTGTGCAACTATTTGAGTGCGAGGAACTCTGTTCAGGAGCTTCATTCTCTGTGTACTTTAGGCTGTTATCTAGGCTAAGCGGGTCATCTTTTTCTTCGGGGAGTACTTCGATACAATTTTTGGTCGTGTTATTTGGATGCATATTTTTTAAATGTCTAATAATGTTATCCTTTCGAATACTGGTAGTGTCACAAAGACTACATTTATATTTTGAATTCGTTGCTATACGAAAATTTAAATCATTAACTTGTAGCGGTAACATCAGTTGAAGATCATTCTTACCTATATGTATCTTGCTATGCCGCATTAAAGATTTGTTATCGACAAACTTCTTGTAGCATTCGGGACAATTGTGTTTTTTCTGCTTAGAGTGCCGCAGTATATGCAACTTTAGAGTAGAGTTTCTGTCGAATTTTTTGTCGCATTGATTGCATTTGAATGATTTAATACCTAAAAACATAAGTAGAAGAAGCGTAAGATAGAATTATGTGCAAAAGAATTTCGCTGGGAATAAGATTCGAAACCTCAGACATACCACTATGAACAATTTGATGCATTCGCAGCGTTGATTTCAAAGAAAATCTCTTTTCACATTTGTTACAACTATATGGAAAAATATTGTTGTGTCTATGCATGTGAGCAATAAAAGACACATTATCCTTTAGTTTAAGACCACATTCTGTGCATTGTTGAATAACTGCTGTATGCAATTTTTCATGTTTTCGTAAAATTTGCACTTTCGTAAATGCTTTACCACATATGGAGCACGAGAATGACTTCTGTGAATGACCATCCATGTGATATTTTAAGTGGGAGGACGTTGAAAATGTCTGAAAATAATAACATTGCATTAAAACAAAAGTTCCATATTTGAATCACGTTTTTTACCTTAGGACATTGTTCACATTTGTATGGTTTATTAGAAGTATTATTACAAAACATGTGATAATATTGTTGGGTTCGACTATTGAATCGCTTTTCGCAAACTGTGCATCGGTAAACCACTCTGTCGTCACGATGTTCTTTTACTATGTGCTCAGGAAATGATACTCTTCTGGTTTTTGAATGCACTGAAAGATGTGCATTTTCCGATTTTTTACTTGTGGACAAGTATTTGTCTTCAATAATGTGAATTTTTGTTTTATTCATATCTGTGATCAAAGGCTGTTTGCAATCCTGGCAACCATTTTCTTCGGATATTAAACATTGGCGACATTTGGAATGACCACAATTTTCAACTACAAGACGACTTTGGTTGGTTAATTTAATTCCACACTTTGGACATATAACAGGTTCAGCCATAGCTTTATAATTTAAAATTAAATACTTAAAAAGGAAACAAAGAACTGCAAGTAGCTCAAGACAAATGGATGTCAATTTTTAAATAAACAAATTTGACAAGAAATCAGCTGAAAGTATGGTTGACCCGTTTGATTTGTGGAACTGGATAGCCAATGGGAGCTTTGTCACATTTTTTTAAGTTTAATCGCAATTTTACAGAACTGTCAAATATTTAAACACAATTCCAGCAGAATTCGAAATCTGGATTTCTTTTCACAGGAGTTATAATATATTTGCCTATAAAATTGTATTTGAGTTTGAAAATTATAGGTAAGATTAAACTGTATGCCAAGTGGTCATAAAATACCAATTTCTGACAGTTCTCCTGTCAAAATATGGTCATACAGTGTAATGGGCATGTCTCATATGTTCTCTCTCTTGACAGATAAAAATGCCGAAATAGAATATAGTGTATAATGGGACAATAAGCACGAAGGCCAGCATAAAGCCCTATATGCCCATATGCACTTTCATGAAATTTCGTTATGGCATTGCTGGCATTTTTTATTTTTAATGGAACAAAGTATTATTTTGTTGTCATCGGTGTTTGATGAGTTCGGAGGATTGGGATTTGTTTTCTTTATTTGCGTAAATTATTTAATTGTCTTTTCATTGTAATATTTTTAAGTTTAATAAGTGGTCTTGTTCTAGTCCCTCATTGTGGTTGTGTAGGTATATACTTTTTTCCTGTAAAAATTGTTTGCTTTCTGTTTGTTTTGTGCTAAATAAATTTCCAACTTCAACTTTTTTGATTTGTTTTTCTCTACATCATTACCGCCTTCTACAACATTGGGTAATAAATAACAAATGCCTTAAATGACCATCGAGGCAAATACGACCATATTGGTAATTTCGGTCATATAGTCTAATATATAGTTTTGATAACTGTGGCATTTTGTTTATTTTTGTTTATACTAGAACCCTAATTTATTCGCTTTCTCAAAATGGAAAACACGTACTCATCATAAGAAAACAAATACTGAGACCACTGAGACCCCCAACTCCGTATCGTTTGTCCATGGTTTTAAGTTATGTTAAGCAATATTATGACATAAAAGTCAAACCCAACTCCGAGAGCAAGAGCTATCTCTCAATACTATAAATGACAGCCATGTGGCAGAATAATTTACTTACGTAATCCTAATGTGCACTGTGCAGGCAATACTTTACAGCCGCGTATACTATCTGTATAATCGTTTAAGAATTGTTACCTTTGTAATTTACTCATAAAAGTCTCAATAAAATCGATTCAATTCAATTCCTTGTTTCGGAAGCTGGTTTTTACTGTATTTTTTTCTAATTGATTATGAACGTCTTCCTGTTGGTACTACAAAATGCTACAAAATACTTAATTCTTTATTCATCTACCGAGCTCAACTCTTAACAGATTAGGATTAAATATTTAAATAGTTCAAGCCAAATTATATAAAATATTCAGTAGTATTATCATTTAGGACATATTTATATTCAACAAAGATAATTTAAATTTCAATCTATCATCACATAAATCTATTTCAGTACATAGAGAATTAAATTTTGTTATACACTTCGTTATCGGCTCTTTAAGACCATAATTGTAAGAATGTTTAGGACTCGAAAACTCTAGCCCACTTAAAATAAAACAAAGATATCTTTGTACTAATAATTCATTTATTCTGACCTATTTAACACATTCCCATTCTATTTAAAGAGAAATTTCTTGTAGTATCTCATTTCTTCAATGCTCTCCTTGATGTCGTCTACACTCCTGTGAACAATTTTCTTTTTTGGAGCACCAGCAGCGATATTTGGATGCCATCGTCTGCAAAGTTCTTTAATAGTCGAAACATCAATTATTCTATAATGCATAAAGTTGTCCAGCCTGGGCATGTGCTGATGTATGAACAATCGATCCATATACACAGAATTACCTGCCAAAGGGCACTTTCCTTTTGGTATATGGGTTTCTAAAAATGTTATTATCATATCTTCAGCATTTTCAATAGTAATAGTTGAGTTCTTACATCTCGCAACGAGTTGGCTCTCTGTATGGTGTTTGATGCACCATTCGTTCATGTTATCCAGTACCTCGTCGGGTTGATATATTACAATGCTAGGGCCTTCAGCAATTATATTAAGGTTCTTGTCGGTTATTATAAAACACAGTTCTAATATTTTATCATGGTTTACGTCTAATCCAGTCATTTCTAAATCCGCCCAAACTATTGATGTTTCTCTATTCATCGTCGATGCAGCTCTTGCCAAAAATTGCGTTTTCTGATTGCAAATTTGATTTTTCACAGACAATAGTCTTAAACTTCTCGAGATTGGTAGTATGAATGATTTCAACATTTGTGGTTTTATTCTTTAATTAAATTATTTAATAAGTGCTTTCACGAAACCAACTATGCACATTTTTTCAAATGACACTATTGTCTTATGACACAAACGTCGGATTATAGTTCTGTTTCATTCAACTTACAATTCTGTACCAAGATATATGACGTTTTCGATTTTTCTTTTCAGGGCTCTCATCGCGTAAAGGTAAGATTAGACTGTATGCCAAGTGGTCATAAAATGCCAATTTCTGACAGTTCTCCTGTCAAAATATGGTCATACAGTGTAATGGGCATATCTCATATGCTCTAATGACCTGAATGCCACAAACGACCAGGCTGATTTTGACAGATAAAAATGCCAAAATAGCATATAGTGTAATGGGACAATAAGCACGAATGCCAGCATAAAGCCCTATATGCCCATATGCACTTTTTCGAAATTTCGTTATGGCATTGCTGGCATTTTTTATTTTTGATGGAACAAGTATTATTTTGTTGTCATCGGTGTTTGATGAGTTCGTAGCCCAAGTAACAATTTGACTTCGGTAAGGTTCAAATTGGTAATTTCTGTAGGCAACCATTTCGATAGGGTCTCTATAGGATTTGTTTACCGAAGTAGTCCGATTTCGAAGCAATTGTTTCCAAAATAACTTTTGTACGTCCTTTGCGAAGCATACACGCAGGCTTTATAGAGGGATATGAAATTAAGTTTCGTTAAGATCTCTATAAGACCTCTAAAAATTAGTGAGGAGATGATGGAAAGTGTATTGCATCGGTAAAGCTTGTGGTTGGAAGTAGAAGCTTCGTTAGAGCTTCTCACAGAAGGCATTATAGAAGCAATGAAATGTCATGCAATTAACGACTTGCGATTGGAAGTCTTAACGAAATTTTGAAGTGTATCAAGTAGTTGAGATTTACCACAGCAACATTATTATGACGAATTAGCCTAGGGGTAGTGTATTGGAGTACTACGCAGCAGGACTCATGTTCGATTCTCAGTGCGACCCGTTGTAAGTAAAATATAAATTAATATACGGGGAGTATTCACTGAACGAAAATTGCAAAGAGTCAATTATAGTAGATAGATAATGTTTATTAATACGAAAAACAAAATAAGAAATTGAAAAAGTTGAAGAATAAAAAAAAATTATTTTTCTTTTCATATTTTGTGCTTTTGTAAAGCTTCTATAAGATTTCTATAAGGTTTCTATAAAGTTTCTATAAGGCCTCTATAAGGTTTCGGTAGTGACCTACCTGTATAAAGTGCGCCAAATTTGTTTCTTATAGGTCTTATGCAGTTAATATTGCGGGAGGGGAAATAGCTTCGATAGCGCCTTACCGAAGTAAAATTGTTACTTGGGAGGATTGGGATTTGTTTTCTTTATCTTTTTTTGTGGATTATTGAATCTATATCATTTGCGTAAATTATTTAATTGTCTTCATCGCAATTTTTTTAAGATTAATTAGTGGTCTTGTTCTTGTCCCTCATTGTGGTTGTGTATATACTTTTTTCCTGTTGTGAAATTTTGTTTGTGTAACAATTGTTTGCTTTCTGTTTGTTTTGTGCTAAATAAATTTCCAACTTCAACTTTTTTGATTTGTTTTTCTCTACATCATTACCCTTCTACAACATTGGGTAATAAATAACAAATGCCTTAAATGACAATCGAGGCAAATATGACCGTATTGGTAATTTTAGTCATATAGTCTAATATAGATTTTTGATAATTGTGGCATTTTGTTTATTTGACAGCTAATCTGGTCATTTGACTTTTGGCATTCATATGCTTAATTGGCATACAGTCTAATCTTAGCTTAACTTTTGAAACGATAGTCGTCGAAACGATTGAACACAACGATATCGTTTTTAGTTTGCTTCATATAACATCATCGTCGGATCGTTCAATCGAATCGTTCATCGTTTTCATTTTGAACAGTTTGAACATGACTGTAAACAAACTCTGACAGCAAAAAAATCAAAAAAATGTATGGAAATAGTTTTTTTTCTTGAATTTGTTTATTTTTCTGTGTTTTTTTATTGATTGACATTGATTTTGGCCCATTTTATTCACTTCGAGTGAATAAGGCATTTAATGCAGATGGAGAGGTAGTAAGGAATAAGGCAAGTGAAATGTGAAGTGAAAGTGTACGCGTATACGCAGATAGCCAAAAGTGTGTAGGAACCAACCATAGCCCAATGGAATATGCTAAAGTGTGCACAGGTGTGGTAGGCCAGAAGAATTATTGTTTTTCGAAATATAGATTTGCATTTATTAAATCAATCAAAACGCCAATAAATTTCTTGCAAGACAAAAAATACAAAACAAAACTCAACCCATTTCTTTTTTTTGCAAGGATTTCATTCTTTCACAACTCGGATAAGAGCGAGTCACCTCCAAAGAGAACATAAGTTTGTTTTCCTTTAAATATTTTGCTATACTTTTCTCCAAAACTGAAATTCCCTATTTAAAACTGAAAATATGCACCAAAAACGATGAAGCGATTGCAAAATAGCTGTCGTTCAATCGAATCGTTTCGACGAGGGTATTTGACGCTTGAATTAGTAACGTGAAGCAACAAAAAACGATGATCGTCCAATCGTTAGGACGATTATCGTTGTTTGGTTGTTACACGAAGTTGAAGTATCGTCGAGACGATGTCGTTCGATCGTTTTGTGCTTACGCGATTAGAGCCCTGACTTTCATGAATGAGGGAGTATTTATCGATGAACTTATACATTCTATCAACGATCACATCTTCCTATAACTGGCAATATAGATATTGGACGATAATTATTTAAATCGCTTTTTACACCTCCTTTATAAATTGGTCTCACAACGGCAGTTTTTAGGGTTTCAGGAATTTTTCCCTGTACAAGACTTAAATTTATGAATTTGCACAAAATGGGGGCAAAAATAGCAGCGTGTCGTTTTATGTCAATCACCCTAATACCATCCACTCCAGGAGATTTATTTTCACCCATACACATGATGATGTTATAAACCTCAGCAATATCGGTTTCTTCCGGGTATATTGTATTGACAATGGTGAAGTTGTCGTGAATCGATGTAGTAGACCCACATCGATGTATTATTTTCTGAGTTTGCTGAGAGAAATTTTGTGCACATTCATTAGTTATATTAAACAAAGATTTGTTCGAAAAATTCTTTACTATTGCTTCATCTACGCTGAGTTTATTTCTTCCCATTATTTCATTTATTAACTTCCATGTTTTCCGAGGATCTGCTCTAATTTCATTGAACTTACTTTTGTAGTAACTTGATTTCTGCACCATTATTTCTTTATTTAATTTGTTTCGATAGCATTTGTATTCAGTCTCATAGGATGTATTGAGTCTGTTATTTCTCCATTTTCTGTAAAGATCATCTCTTATTTTACATTTTGATATGAGTGAACTGGACATCCACTGTTTTTCCTTATATTTGATTTTTATTGATTTCAGGCACGTCGATTTTGAATATATGTCTTCAAATTTGAGAACTAATTTCTCATAGAGACTATTTGCATCACATTCCTTCAATACATCATCCAAGTTTGCTTCAGATATGAGCGCGTTAGCTTTGCTAGAACAGATGTAAGACATAGATACCGATTGTCCTACATTTGATTCACATTCTCCACTGCAATACATGATAGGGTAGTGATCAGTTAAGCCACTTTCAATTACGAAGGAATTAATTCGATTATTTATTTGTCTTACTAAAATGTGGTCAATTACAGACTTAGTTCCTCTTTTCACATCTATTCTTGTGTATTTTGTAATGACATTTATTAGGCCCAGTGATGATATCATTTCAAGATAATTTTTTGCAGAACTTGATTTGGGTTCACATAGGTTAATGTTAGTACCTATCCCCCATAACGATAATTTCTTCATTACTTCTTATTTCGGAAAGATTAGACTCAGTTTCGGCAATAAATGCATTTTGGCTTAATCCGGGTGGTCTATATACACCAAATATATACTTCTTCTCATCGTTAAGATAAATTTTTATGCTTTCATATGATACACTTTCCAATGGTAAACGTTCATATTGGATATCATTGCGAATAAAAATTAAGATCCCTCCACCTCTTCGCTTATTTCTGTTATTGAATTCTGGTATATGGAATCCACCCAGCTTATAAAATTTAACTTCATCGTCCTCTATATTAGTTTCAACGAGAACTATTATTTTCAAGGCATTTTTAAAGTGGCTTATATTTAAACAAAAAATATTCCAATTCAGACGTAATGATCTTATATTAAAACATAAGTAGCAAGATTTATAATTTTTTAATCCATTCACATTGACGCTGGCAAAACCCTCCATTACCCTACAGTCAATGTCAACAAGTAAATTATCGATATTATTTGTATTTTCCATTTTTATTAGTATAATACTGTGTTTCTAAGTATTCACATGCAATGAGACATCTATATTATGGAAACCCATTTCAATTGATTTTCACACATTTATAATAATGCATTTCGAAATAATTTAACATGGTGCGCTGGAGCTGACAGCCTATTTAATACTTAACAACTTACTGGACCCCAATTCTCGAATTCCGCATAACATAATTCGTATACGTGCAAATCCGCCTGAAATTTTCGCATACGGAAAAAATTATTATTGTCAAAGCTGTTCGGCTTTCTTTTCCACCTATGCGAAATTTATATTCACCTCTCGAATGAGGTAGAATTTTTGAGTACCTAGGTCAAGTAAACGATATTTGGCAGGTTGTGAAAAAAATTCCCATCAATTCAAAGAGCAATATTCAAATTTAAATTGGTTTTCTATTAATATTTTTTGATTGACAAAAACAAGAGTTATAATAAAATACTTGTATGTTTACCCCCGTATTAATAAAAAAACGCTATCCGCTCTCTAGCACGTGTTTTAGCTGGCAGACGGATAGTGGCCCTATCCGTTTGTTAACTTTTCTTATTAATAAACATATTCCATCTACATATTAGCTATTCGCTCTTTATCACCTAACGCACGGCAGCACTACACGGAATTGTACTAAACATTCTAGTACATCTGTCATATTTCGTTTTTCAATCGGTTGTTGCGCTCAGAAATTCACCGATTCTCTCTCAGATTCTCTCTTGTAGAATGTTCAGATGTCAAGCGTCATTCAAATATTGATGTCTTGTCATTTGAAAATTATTTATGTTCCCAGGATATATTTTATATATAATTATTATTCAAAATGTGGACCCAAATTTATCTACACAAATTTGCAAACCCAATATAAACAAAAACCTTAACTTTTGGTATTCGTATCACCGAAAAGGATTCGAGATTTTGTAAATTCCCTCACCCTCTCTGAGTTAAAAAGTTATCCGCTCTCTATACGCCGAATTCGGTGAGTTAAGTTATCCGCTCGTTTTCAAATGTCAGTGAAACCAAACACACGTTTATTAATAGGAATTTGAAGCTAACATGTGTGTTAGTGCTAACTCGCCGCTGCTCATCGTTTATTAATACGGGGGTTAGTGAACATTTATGTGTTTTTATAATGGATTCTTTGGGTGATTTGGGCTTAACATTTGTTGATTTGGCAATGGAGCGCAATGGAAATATACATAATTCAAAACACAAACCGTTATTTGAAGTATTGAAGGGTCAAACTTACAATTCCGTATGCGAGGGGCAAATCCGCATGGAAAATGCAGACGAGTACAATTCGAATAGAAATTCTCGTGTGCGGATTTCGAGAATTGCAAATTTCAGTTTTTCGCATAGCATCGGAGATTTTGACAGACACGATTCAATCACTTAAATATATCTTCCCAAATAAAAGAATCCTATGTTGTTTGTCTGGATATGTTTTTTTTTTTAAGCTCATTACATATTGTACATATTACATACATTACACTACTTCCATGTCATCTTTCAAGACTTTTTAGAAAACTGTGAATGTCATTCCTTAAATTAACAGCTCTGAAACGATAGATTTAAAATAGGTAACAAAACTTTAATTATGAGCAAATTGTTATCTGTTATTAACTCACTCGTTTCCTGTTAATGTTAAAATTATTGCCGATCCCATTTGATTGAGAAGATGTGGTTGAAAAGCATACATATGTGCTAGATAACCAGCGGGTAAGAGTATGTACAGTCGATGTAATGGCATTTTTTTTAGTGTTGCGAACAATTTTTTCGCATGTTTGTCTTCACGCCGTTTAAACAGTTCCCAAGCTGTTTCTATGCAAACGGAAACGCCATAGCACAGAATTGTCAACCTTGGCAAAAAATAGAAAGAAGATCCTCCTAAAAATGCAGCTGCAATATGTTTAAACTGATGATCAGCCTCCCAAGTTCGATTAAGTAGACATGACGTAGACTATGATATATGGAAAGGCTTAGAACAAACAATGCAATATCATTTTCTGGGTAACTTACCCTGTAAATAGCGGTATATGTGGAAAGAAAAAACGTTGTCGGAAAGTCCAGGGTAAGCATCATTCTTTTTAAATTACTTCCAAAGCTGCTACCTCTGGTGTTACCAGAAAATGCCTTATACATATCAAAAGGAATACCAACTAATATTTTTTTTGCCAACTCCTTTAAACAGAATATCAAACACGATTCGTTATGGGCACATTTCTTGTCGGAACCTTCCTCAGGACGGTGAATAGGTTTTACCATCCAAAACGTCTTGACGGCATGTCCTTGAAGCGTGTGTAACACAAAAGCGCTGCATATCATAAAGAGAAGTGTCTGTATAACTTTAGAATGACCTATCGTGCGGGAGACGGGATTTCTCGCACTTCGTAGAACTGCCTCGAATGTCTAAAAAAAATTAAAAAAAATATGTAGGCAAAAAAATACACTAATAAAGCCTAGAAGCCATAATTATGACTCTGTTAAAGTTGTGTTGTGCCCAAGTATTGTTATATAGGGAATTTCGTTTTGACAACTCTGTCGACTAAAACGAACATTCTTTCTCCGTAACACATTCAAAAAAGTACTCATGTCTAGCGGCTGCTCGTTTAACTGATATCAAACTTCTATAACTATAGTTAATAAAATTAGCAAAAATGTGTAGAACTCTGCTGCTAAAAAATGAAAAAGACTTCTCTTACCACTTGAAACATTGTTGCTGTAAAAAGCCGAGCAACTCTGTCAGATGTGAACAACACCGACCAACTTGCTATCATGTTCGGTATGTACACAATGGAATGTTTACTGAATCGTCCACAAATTAGTCTGAAAATAACACGCATTCAATTAAACACTGATTAGTATAGCTGACCTAAAGAATAAAATCAAAATAATGTATTCACCTCGTTCCGCATAATGACATTGGAAAGCTTTGTGAAATTATGAATCCAGTCAGAACTAATTCAGAATAATATATAAGCGCGTCCCAAAGGTGTAACCTCTGGATACTCCTTCCCTTCATAACCAACGGCAGCTTAAAATACAAACCAAACGGTAAAAAAACATTTGTGTTTCGTTTCCGTAGGCTCCGGATATAGTGATCAGGAACAGATTTTTCTAATCAATATACTCTTAGCGGGGTCAAAGACAACGTCTTGTGGCTGATCAGCAAAATTAATATAAATATATATATATTCACCCCTATCGGGAATAATATTTCCACCGGAATGTTTCCTATTCAGCAATCTTATTTACATTGCTGACAACGGAAACTAATTGTATATTGTTCTGTACTTTTTTCGTCCTGATGGCTATAACCGTTGCCTAAGCGTCACGTCGTGCTTACTCCAGCGACTGGAGCAAAGTATTTCATGCATGTAATCACATATGCAAACGTGTTTTCGAAATGAAATTGATTGCAAGTGCGTCCCGGATGGAAAATGTCCTGACACTTTGCGTCTCTGAGTCCTTTATCGAAAAGCTTACTAAACGAAACCATTCCGTACAACACTCTCGGCTTGACAAGCAGCGCTCGCAACACCTAAATTCGAACTGCTGCGAATCCAGCGGTAAAAATACTGCAAACACAATGTGCCTCGAGTTATTCATTTGAAATTTGAATTCATAATAAATCTATTTGTTGCAGTATGCTATTTGTGCGTCGCGTTTGTATATTATGCTAATTGTGTTTATATACAGCAAATGAAAACATTAGCTTAGCTCGTTATTACACGTTCTCTTGCACACCAACACGTATTAGAAAGATGTACTGTATTAGTTAGAAACTCGACAGTATAATGCTATACAGCATTATAGTCGCTTGTCACCCCTTTAACCTAAGCTTTGACCCTCTACCTCAGATAAGAAAGAAAGTATGCAATTTCTATTGAGGGACTTTATTTATATTTTTATTAAAAACCCAAAATAAAAAAAACTATTAACGAAGGCACTAGAATCAGGTCAACTTTTAGATAATCGGGCAGCTGAACACATGGCTGACACAGGGGCTTAAAAAAGTCTTTTGTATCGGAGGGTATTCACCTTTAGAAATTTAGCTACTCATTTTTTGAAGGTTATCTTTTGAATATTGTTTGGAATCTAATTTTAATCACAGAGAAGTCATATATAATGACTTTTACAGGCGGTAGAGAAAGATAGACTTAAAAAAACTGTGTATATGCATTTGACAAATGGAATAAAATACTTAGGCCCGTTTACTGATACTACTCATAGCGATTTAAGTTCTACTTAAATACCTTATGGGATATGGGTAGTATCAGAAAACTGACCTTAGACCATTAAACTAACTAGTTGTATAGTGTGAGATGCGTCAACTCATCTTACTAATACTTTCCTAACCGAAGAATAAAGATTTTATGGTAGTAATTAGGTTTTGGTAAACTTTTTGGTTAAGCTGGCTGTAATAAGTTGGTCGCCCTCGATCAGAATCCCAATCTTCTAAGCTCTAGTTAATCCATCATCGGATCTGTGCCCAACAAAGATAAATATTGTCTTTGTTTTTAGGCTAATTGATCGTTTCTTTTCAAATGCGAATACCATAAACATTGTCATGGCTGGTTAGAAATTGCCAAGAATCGTAGGAGCATTTCACTATCATTTATAGAGTCCGCATCGAATTGAATGATAGTTATAGTTGAGATGTTGCTCTGAAAAACAGAGTTTCATAAAACAGATCTTGCTTATTGAAAAATACAGCCAAGAAGACACAGAAGTATGTGTAACTTTATACCCATGACAGATGGGATGAAACGCGGCGGTAAAACGCGCTTTGTGTGACGGAGCCTAAGTTCAGAAATTTTGTGCATTTGTCTGGTGTCAAACTGTCAACACGACCTTAAATATATTTCAGATATCATCTGAACGCACCCACTTCACAGCTCAATTTCTTTCGCAATTTTATTGAATTTGTTTAAATTAATAATTTTTGTTTGTTGTAATGAACTAGAAAGAATATTATATATTTTGTTATTTTGGATCTGGTCACCCTTGACTGAGGGGAATTAATACAAATTCAGTCACAAGGACAAGAATATGGTGATATTGGCAACTTTAACAGAAATGCTGCTTAAGAATTTATATTTTGGTTGGTCCAATAGTATAATATTTAATAATATTTTGAAAAAGTCTCCCCAACCATAAAAAGACGCTGTATCGCAAACTAAAATTGCATTTACACCATCAGGCACGCGTATTTTTACACGAGACTTTACCCGCAGTCAATGCTATTAAACTCGTACGTAAGAATGAGATCACAAATCAGACGCCCGAAGTGTCATGCATGTTCTACCCATAATTATATGTACGTAAAACGGAAATAGACACAGGTTCCGCCCACCAACATTTCTGCAATTGCTTGAAAACATTTCTATTTCCGATTTGAAACACGTGAAATGGGAGTGGCAATAAGTTTCAGTAAAGGAAGCCAACAATTCATCAATCAGTTATACGAAAAAAATAAATAACTGTCGTTCATCACTTCCGGACGCCATATTGTTATATATTAACGCGGAATTTCGTTAGCCATCGCTATACGAATATCAACATGCGGAGTTTTCGTATAATTCCTACCACGTAAACAAGATGGCCGACCTAAATACGTGTCAGGTTTTTTTGCGTGTTAGGTACTGCTGTCCCTTTCAATCACACGGCTAATTGGTATATAGCATTCCATTAATTTTCCATGTTAGGAATGCGTGACCGTGTAAATGCAGCATAAAGAAGACCTGCATAAAAATGAGTTCCGTAGGCTCTTTGTAGTCATCGAAGTTCAAGAATGGCACCTCCGCAGCAGGCGCCACTTTAATAAGAATATGAACCAGGTTGGGGTAGCTATAAGAAAAGCTTAAGTACAAAATTCCCCTAAAGGTAGGTTAACTTGAGAAGTATTGTTTCTCTTGCTAAGTAAATAGTAAATTAACCAGGGAATAATGCACCGTAGTTATCATTTAATTTTTTATTGGTTACCCACTTTGCAACAGCATCAGTTGCATGTTTTCGGTCCGAAACTGCGCATTGTAAACTTGTGTGCTAGAATGTCCCACGGTTAAATAATAGATTTTTGTGATTACATTATTATCTTGATAAGTTTGTTTTTAACATGAATGATTCAACTATAATTATTGTAAAGGTAAGTATGCCAATAACATTGTGACGCCACTCATATGAAGTTGTGTAAGCTGTTAAAATAAAACACATTTTTCCAAAACACCAACGAAATCATTTACTCGACTGCATAGTATGTTGCTTCTCTTTCAGCTAACTGTTTTGATAGAAAAATCCGAGACACATTCGGCCCTAGCAAGGTTTCCTGTGGAACGGAAAATTGAACAATTTTTTTTTACTATTCCGATTTTTGCTGGCGTGTATTCTTTGAAACAACTGTTCCGACATTTTGTAACGCATATCTGCGAATTACGTTGAAGTGCGATGAAGTACAAACCAAATAAATTTAGTGCATTTCGAAATAATATTAGCTCATTATTTTAATGTCGTTTTCCATTGGGACAGAAAAAGCAGTTTTTCTGCTCTCGAAATCAGCTGGCTGTCAGATTTCATGTTCCATGGGCCGCCAAAAAAACCCTTTTTTCAGAGTCAGAGCAGTTTTGCGGATCTCGATATCTGAGCGGGATTCACACCTACTTTCACTAATACCAAAACATTTGTCTTTTGTCAAACTTTAAAATGTGTTATTAGTTACGTAGGTATTTAGAAGACAAGACTGACTAGAGAAAAAAATTTGGCTGCCGCAATGGATGTCAACATAAATTGAGTGGATTTTCATAAGCATAAATACCAATTTAAGAACAGCTGACTTTTGAAACACGCACTACCAGAAATGTGAAGGAAGAAGAATCTCGTTTTATGTTCCATTGGGTGGGCACGAAAAATCTGAAATCTGAGAGCAAAATCCGAAAATCCCAATGTAAAACGACATAAGTTGTCACAAACATTTGTTCTGTCAGCCATTTTGCTGAATTTGCTGAATATAGCAAAAGGTGTGTTTGTTTCAACAACCCAACGATTGGAAATCGTTTTCGTGGTGTTTTCGTGGAAAACAAGTTTAAACGCTTCCTTTTAGAAAATTCTGCTTTCTTATAAGTTTTCGAGAGTTTTCGCGAAAACCCGGTTTTCGGCTCGGTGTGAAAATCATATTATGTATTTCAGAGCTGAGCTCTGAGCGTTCTGAAGTTTTTTTCTGTCAAATATGACTGCAAGTTTGCATGTACATGCGTAATCCGCTTTTTACTCAGCCTGCTCAGTCCATTTTGTTCTGAGCTCATAGAGCATACTCTGATCATGCTCTGAACGAAAAAAAGAAACACAAATTCGAGTTCTTAAGTGTCTGAGCTAAAAAAGAAACACGAACTTTTTGTGTAACAGTTCAGGTTCTGCTCCGAACTAAACAAGAAAAACGCCTAATGTAACCATCAACTATTCAATTGTGCATTCATCTACTTGCACTTTGTTGAGATAAGTGTTCAATAAAACATACAAAATATATATAGATTGGAAAAAACGCCACTAAAATTAATTATTACAATTTATTATTTAACTGAAATATAATACAAATTTTAAAACAAACTTCAAGAGAATAATCTAGTCAACTTCCTCTACAGTGGGGCCGGTAGCACCACCGCGCCCACTCTGTTGAGCGTTACCAGATCCCCCTGCCGCCTGTCCATGCATCTTGGCCATTATTGGTCCGCAAACACGTTGACAATCTTTCAAATGATCATCGTATTCGTCTTTTTCTGCGAGTGCATTCCGGTCCAACCAGGCTATTTCGGATGAACACTTGTCGCGAACAGTGGTCTTGTCGGCGTCTGTCAGCTTATCAGCTGCTGCATCTTCAGCTGCCTATAACATGAAAACGATATGAGAATTTCTGCGTTTTTTTCATAATACTCAAGAACTTGCCTGTTTGCAACCAAATATATAGCTCTCGAGCGCATTCCTGGAGCTGATCCTTTCCTTCTGCCGTTCATCTTCTTCCTTGTACTTTTCTGCCTCCGATAACATTTTGTCGATTTCTGCCTTTGTCAGTCGACCCTTGTCATTGGTGATTGTTATCTTCTCTGACTTTCCAGTGCTGTTATCCTTGGCGGAGACGTGTAGGATACCATCGGCGTTCAAATCGAAAGTAACTTCGATTTTCGGTACACCTCTTGGTGCTGGTGGTATTCCGGTCAAGTTGAATGTTCCAAGTAAGTTGTTGTCCTTAGTCATGGCACGCTCACCTTCGTAAACCTGAATAGTGACAGCATTTTGATTGTCGCTGTACGTTGTGAAGGTTTGCTGCTGCTTGCATGGAATTCTGGCATTCCTTTCGATCAGTTTCGTCATGACACCTCCAGCGGTTTCAATACCCAGCGATAGCGGTGTGACATCCACCAAAAGAACGTCCTGAATCTGCGAGCTTCCCACACCGGTTAAAATGGCAGCTTGTACAGCGGCACCATATGCCACAGCTTCATCAGGATTAATAGATAAATTAAGCTGTTTACCACCAAAGAAGTCCTGCAAGAGTTTTTGGATTTTTGGAATACGTGTTGAGCCTCCAACGAGAACCACATCATTGATGGCCCCTTTATCCATTTTGGCGTCAGTAAGTGCCTTTTCGACTGGCTGCAAGGTGGACCGGAATAGGTCCATGTTCATCTCCTCAAAACGAGCTCGGCTGATCTTTGAATAAAAGTCAATGCCATCATGAAGAGCGTCGATCTCAATGGAAGCTTCAGTGCTCGACGACAGTGTTCGCTTAGCCCGCTCGCAGGCTGTTCGCAATCTACGAAGAGCACGAATATTTTCATGTAAATCACGCTTGTGCTTTCGTTTGAACTCTTCAACAAAATGATTAACCAGACGATTGTCGAAATCTTCGCCGCCCAGATGTGTATCGCCTGCAGTCGATTTGACTTCGAACAGCGAACCCTCGTCAATTGTCAGAATGGACACATCAAATGTGCCACCACCCAAATCGAAGATTAGTACATTTTTCTCTCCTTTCAAGTTCTTGTCTAAGCCGTAGGCTAGTGCAGCTGCAGTTGGCTCATTAATAATGCGCAGAACATTTAGGCCAGCAATGGAACCGGCGTCTTTCGTGGCTTGTCGCTGTGAATCATTGAAATAGGCTGGCACAGTAATTACTGCGTCAACAACCTTACCGCCCAAGTACACCTCGGCTATTTCCTTCATTTTAAGTAGGACCATCGAACTGATCTCCTCTGGGGCGAATCTCTTCTTTTCGCCTTTGAATTCGACCTCGATTTTGGGCTTACCCGAGTCGCTGACAACCTTAAATGGCCAGTGCTTCATATCCTCTTGGATCTTCTGATCATCAAACTTACGACCGATCAGACGTTTTGCATCGAAGACAGTGTTTCTGGCATTCATTGCTACCTGTAAGTAAAAGTTGTTGTGTTGTTATTAAGTGGCAGTTATATGGGTATACGTACAGGAGCAATAAGAAAATTTGACAGCTATCATGTATAAGTTAATATGCTAACCAACTAGTCATATAAAACAGCACAACATTTTTCATGGCGAGACCTTTCCTCTGGAAACAAACCTGTCACTCACATAACTATACTGAAAATGTTCTCAATTGGGGAAAATTCCCACGAGTAGCTTTCACTTCTGGGTATAGTACCGATGACAAGAGAATTGAAACTAGATCCGCGATTGCCAAAAGGTTGTTAAACTTTACAATCCACATCTCTACGGCTTTGAGGTTGTAATGAACTTATTCTATTTCGGCTTTGATATTTTCTTATAATATCTCAACAGAGATTAAGGAAATTTTAGCCAATGAAGGCAATCGGGTAGTCGCTAGAGATCTATCCCGTAGCTTAAAGCTTGCACTCTATAAGCCAATTTAAATTTCTCGTATAATTGTCGGCCCCATATTTGGACTTGGAGAAGGAGTTTAAAAGATGAACTACTCTACATGAGCTGTACAGTAAAAAGCTTGTTTATGATGTATTTGCCTATATGGAATTAAAAAAAGAATATTTTAATTTTGGACTACTCTCTTCCACAGCACAAGTATATGCACATTGTTTATTTTTTTTTAGGGTGTTCCGATTTTTCACTTTGTTCCCATAGTTTCTAAACAAAGATCCCATAATGTCATACTTGCTGTAATATTTAAATGTTACTTATTTAATCAAAGAGTAAAGCTTGATACCTGTCGGGAGAACACTGGTCGAATTGCCACGGCGGAATTTAGTTGATTTTACATGTGAAACACAAACAAATTCCATCACGTATTGCTTGTTCACGGACAACACAATTCTACCCCAATGATGTTAGGAGAATTGACCACCAGAACAAAATTCTTCCAATGAAATATTTATAATTCCAACTTAATTATTTGTAAACATGATGTTCTTTTAAACAACCCATCAATTGATTCATCAGAATGTATGGGGTCGAATACGTAACATTTTTTTTATTATTTTGGAAAATTATTATTGGAAAAAATGAGTTTTAAAAAATTGTCAAGTTCTAACCCAGGGGTCGGTAAGTAATTTTAAGTGGGGCCCAGATACGATCGCAAAATTTCATTGAGGTCCGGAAAAAAAGCTCATAATTGTTCCTTTTTTTATTTTGCCTCTAAGTATAAGAGTATAGAACACAGAATTATAGTGGGAGAAATTACAACGATGGTCTTGCGTCAGTTTTTTATAATTTGGTCCATTCTGCCGTTGCAATAACTTGAAAAGGAAATAAAATCGGCCTGTTGCCGACCCCTGCTATAACCAATATTCAACTTAAACTGTTGAAGGACAGAGTCT
Source organism: Cheilosia vernalis (assembly GCA_949126925.1). NCBI lineage: Eukaryota > Metazoa > Arthropoda > Insecta > Diptera > Syrphidae > Cheilosia > Cheilosia vernalis. Next base: position 95,064,649 of record OX421358.1, on the reverse strand, counting down.
GTAATTGATGAAAAAATATTAATACATGTTTTACACATCAAGAATGAGAGTTTCATTTTGAAAAAAATAAAATTGCTTCGGAAAGAGACTTAGTTAGAAAATTTACAAATTTCACATATGCCAATGGCAAACTGATTTTCTGATCATGTTTTATTTTCTTACAATTTCATTTTGATGAGTGAATATGAACGGACTTAGCATATCAAATTGTAAACGCTTGTTATTGACTACATATCCTTGTAACGGTCTTCTTATTCAGCACAAAGGATTTATATAACTTCATCTGTGAGATTATTATTTCATATTTAAAGGTGCATTTCTATTTTTAGTAATTTAATTAACTTGTATGCTACCATCTGTCTAATGGTATCTACACAAATAAGATGCCAGAAAAAATTCACGATGAATGAATCATTTTCATTTCATACACCCACGACCTTTCAAACATGAGATGATGCTATTTTATAAATATACAGAATATGAAAACAAAACCACAAATGTAGGTATATATGAGAATGGTTCTATGTTTCAAGTCTAATGCCAGCCTGATTTATTGATCCGTTTATTGTCGTTGACATTATTAATTTCAATTGCCAAGACTTGTAACGATAGCTATGCTTCCATTTTTGGGTAACAGGGTGTTGTTTGCAGCAACTCATAATTTTCGCATATTTGGCTTTGTAGTTCCATAAGTGCACTGTTGACAAAAAAAGGCACTTGGAGCAACCAACTCGATGCATTGCGCCAAAAGAGATACGTTGTAATGTCAGCTTGATTATTAGGTACAGAAGCAGCGTAGTGTAAATGCATGTACATATTTTTAAAGACTTTTTTTCGCTACTCCATTTTGGGTAAAGTGTAAATGTTTCTCCAATTAACATTTTAGTTCTTGTCGATTCAACTGCGGAGAATTTTGTTTGTAGCATTCGTGAGATTATGAAAATGTTGATCATTTTCATTGGCTTTATGTGGCGCGACAGTTGAAATTTATTACGTTCAATTAAAAACTGGAAAATCGAATTGGAATTCGAATTGGAATTCGATTTTGGAAGCTCTGATTGGTTTGTGGAATTAGGAGCGAATCTTGATTCCATTGAGTACGTGTGAAAACGGTTTCAGTGTTAATTCATTCAAATAAGTAGAACGTCATATTGGTCGCTTATGTATTATTGATGACAAGAAAATTGTTGTGACATTTATTTTGTGTTGTTTTCTGTATTTTTGCAATGAAAACTATTTTTGTTATTGTGTTAGTTTCTAGGGAAATAAATAAGAAGAGCTTTTTTTTTAAATATTCTCCACCTCAACTTGATGTCAGCGATCCAATTGCAATAAGTGGCTGCGTTTCATTGAAGCTTAACTGACAAGTGGTGCGTCAAACTCCATAATAAGAAGTTTAGATTTGTAACATTTTTCTGTGCAGAGCTTTTGCAAAATTCCTTTAAGTGACCGATCTCTCCATTGAAAAAAAAAATGTATATAAGTATATAAATAAACTAACTCAGCTGCCAACGTCATTCGATTAAAAGTAATAATTATTATCGAAACTTATATATGGATTCCATCGATAAGGCGCAGTGGCTTAGTGGTTAGTGTGGTGGACTACTAAGCGAGGGTCCAGGTTCGAATCCCGCAAAAAACTCAAATTCCAACTCAGGGTTTTTTTCACTGCGCCACCTCTCGCGAACGTCTGACAAACATCCGAGAGTATAACTGTCATGAAAGAGCTTCTCAATCGGCCCGTTTGGAATCGGCATAAAATTGAAGATCCCTTCCATTCGTTCCAAAAAATGAAATCTCAAACAAAACGAATGGTTGTGAGAAGCTAGGCCTAGGGTCCCTACGGACCTGTTGCGCCAAAAATTATTATTATTATTTATCGATAAGAAACGATAGGTGAAGGCCCCGAAGACTGACCTTGGGATAAGCTAATGCCGCGTTCCTCTGCCCGCTAGATGAGCAGCGACATGTCAAACTCCATATAAAAAAATTGGCATTTCACCATTGCGCTGGACGTCTAGAACTTTTTGTGAGAATCCCTTTCAGGGAAATTTCTCAATCTAGCGCAAAACTACCAGTTCGATTGAGAGAGAGAAAAAAAAGAACGACCTGCCAAAGGAAATCCTTCAAACGTTTACAAAAAAATACGGAGCTGAGCTAAAATTGTGATAAAATTGGTAAAAAGGTAAGTAAAATAGCAATTCAGTGCCCATGTTCTGTAACTCATGCGATAAATTTTCGCATCGAAAATATAGTAACATGTTTTTCAATTTATATCGTTTTAGTGATAAATATATCGATGTGATAATTACAGAACATGGGCCCAGTTACTTAGATCTCCAGATATGATTATATGATATACGCCGACAAGCCGCAGACCATTATGATGAACTTAAGACAAACATTCGTGTCGAATAATCGCCCGAGATGCTTGAAAAAGTGATGGAAAATGCAACAAAAAGGGCACACCTTGCTTTGGTCAATATTGGCAGCCTCTTGATCCACATAGAAACAGAAAAAATCCACAGTTTTATTATAGATTAATAATATCTATATCATGAGCTGTTGCACACGACTTTCTCGACATCGAGAGTATAACTCGACCAAACGAATTATTTTTTGAGCAACTTTATGTATACTTGCAATAAAAATAGTACAATAGAAATCAAAAAAAAAAAAAAAGAAGAATAATCCAGATGGTAAATCGTAGCATAACTAATTTTTCCATTTTTTTATAAAAAGATAAGTAATTACCAAACTTAGACCTTGGAAAATATTCAGCCCATAAATATTTTCCTACGCTATAAAAACTATATTGAAACCTTTTTCACCAGAAATGTATTACAAAATAAGAAAAATGTTCAAACTCATCCAGCAAGTATTTGTTTTACCTGATTTTTAGCAGCATCACCAATCAAACGTTCGGTATCATTAAATGCCACATAACTCGGAGTGGTGCGATTTCCCTGATCATTGGCAATGATCTCCACCTTGCTGTGCTGCCACACTCCAACGCACGAGTAAGTGGTGCCCAAATCAATACCAATAGCTGGAGTTTTTGCCATTTTGGTATCTCACAAATTAATCACTTGACAGAATCAAAAAGAGTTAATTTTTATTTCGAAATTCAATCGATTTGTGTTTCCTCGCCAACTTATTGAAGAAGCCGATTCCTGTAATTCCCGGCAGTATATTATATTATAGTTCTTGAAACGAAACACCGGATTAGGAAAAAAAAAATTAAAACCACTTAAGATACAGTAGCTGATCTGATTAACGAATATCACCGAGAGCACCGTTCGTTCGCCTGCAATGGCTAGCTAAACTCGACTAAGTATCCACTCAGGCGTAAATGTGTATTTTATGTTTGGAAAAGCGTTTTCTTAGGTGGGACAGAAAATCGCGGGCCAAAAGGGGTTGATTGTTTGGACTCGCGTTCACGAATAACGATATCGTATCTGACATGGAATATTAAACATACTGTCAGTTAGCCTCTTATGTATGCGAGACAGTCATATATTTTCTTCTACCATAAATTTAAAGCAGAAAATTCTTCTCGAATATACAGATTCTCAACACTGCGCTTCTTCTTCTTGCTCTCCTAGTAAAAATGGGTTATTATTAATAAAATGGAATATGCGAGAAAAGTGCTGAGATTCCATGATGTCATAAATGTGAGATTGTTCGCATAACGGTGGCGGTAGGTATTTTTGTCTGTTTATTGAATTTGTTTCTATACATAGATGATGCGGTCTATTTTTAAAAATATCCGACGCCCGCTATAGGAACTCTGAATAACAACGTGATTAAAATGCTTATAAAGTTTCTTTAAATGGTAATTATGACCATCTGACACATCATGCCAGATAATAGTTTGAAGTCGAGAAAATTTAATATTTTTTAAGACCGTGCAACCGAAATGCTATTGCGATTTTTTGTTACTACTAGACTACGATTTAAACTTTGTTGTAGAACAAGGATGTTTTAGATTATTCGACTTAAGAGCTCCCTAAAGAACGGCACGGACATAACCTTCTGTTGCTGTTCTGCGAAATCAGGGCTGAACTCCAAGTTCCAATGCTCTAATTCAAGCTTCAATCATGAAGCTTCGAAGCAATTCAAATACTGTGGTTAATATTCTCCCTAAACACTCCATCAACTATACTTTACTCCATATTGCGTTTATTATTATTTTTTTATTTAATCACACATACTTTGCACACCAAGCTGTTATGTGTCAAAATGCTACAAACTTGAATCAACAAAATTCCAGAAAATCATGGGTTAAATAACGTTAACCGGCCATCGATTTCTCAGGTTAACTAGGTTGGATTGGATTAGAGGCGGTAGAGCTTTCAAGGGGCTCGCTGGCACTGTGGCTTCTTAAAGGAGCCTATTGTGCCTTCCCTTTTAGTTCCTAGAGCCATTTTTTTTACACCCGAGGCAGTCAGGAAGACAAGTATCTTCTCTGAGTGTATGTCAGCAAGGGATGTTGCATTGACGAATTCATCCCCGAGGATGTCTTTCCTAAGACAATGAAGAGGCGGACAGTCAGTGAGTATGTGAAGAGAGAATTCGTCACTCTCACAAAAAAGTCTGCAGACTGGATCCGGTGAGACACCAACGCGGTGGAGGTGTTTTTTTCATGAGACTGTTGGTGCGTGTCGACGAATTAAATAAAAGACGTGATTCAAAATTAGTTTTCTTTATATTTTACAAAATTAACTGCGATAGCCAAAAGGGAAAAATTCAATTTCGGTTTTAGAAAAATCTGGAACACGCTTGACGAAAGGAATGGAAAATGACTTCTCGATTGCTGGACTGTCAAAAGGAAAAAGAAAACGTCTGACACAATATGCAAAATGGTTGGTTGGCTTTGTGTCGTCCTCTTGTGGTCGATCCGGGAAGTTGATGTTATTTTTAGTTTCAATGTTTGAATAATAAAAATAACAGTCGGTTGAATGTAGATTCCTACATCACTCCCCCTCCAGTGACTCTGTTGCGATATGATAAGTGTTAGTCCTCCTATATCCCCAGTCTCTCTGGAACTCGAACGGACCTCCCTGACCGTGTCTTTCTAGTGGTGATGTCATCAGATGTTGCTGGAAGGACTGACGCAGATGATGGTTGTTCAGAGCCGTGAAGATTTTCGTCCTTGTCAGCTGAAAGTAGAAAAGCCGGTTTTAAACGATCGATCGAAACTGTTACATTTTTTTCTCAAATTCTTAGAACAAAAATTCACCGGGGAGTCTGATGGATTCTCCGTATAACATTTCGGCTACTGTAGCTTGTAGGTCTTCCTTGAAACATGCTCTAAGTCCGAGCAGTACAACAGGGAGTTCATCGACCCACGATGGTGATTCGTGGCATTTTATGGCGGCTTTCAGTTGGCGATGAAACCTTTCGACCATGCCATTAGCTGCGGGGTGGTAAGCAGTTGTCGTCAGATGGTTGATGCCAAATGATTTGTTTAAGGCCTGGAAGAGATCGGACAAAAATTGTCTGCCACGGTCCGATGTTATTTTGAGTGGTAGTCCAAAACGTGCTATCCAATTTGCGAATAGGGTTCTTGCAAGCGTTTCAGCAGTCGAATCTTCTAGCGGATAAGCTTCAGGCCAGCGGGAATACCGGTCAACAACAGTGAGACAATATCTGAATCCTCGCGAGTATGGAAGAGGTCCGACGAAGTCGATGTGAATATGCTCGAACCTCGAAGATGTTTGCTCGAAATCTCCAATGGGGGATGACGTATGACGTGTTATCTTCGACCGTTGGCACGGAATGCATGCCTTTGCCCATGCTCTGCAGTCTTTGCGAATTGAAGGCCAGACAAATTTTGATGAGACCAGTTTAACTGATGAGTTGGTACCTGGGTGGCTCAAGCTGTGCAGCGACTCGAAAACTTGACGGCGGAAGGGTTTCGTAACAAAGGGTCTAGCAACTCCCTTAGACACGTCACAAAATATTTGCAGCTGGGAGTTTGACAGTGGAACTTTTACAACCTGTAATACAGAAGCAGATTTAATAATGTTTTCAAGTTCTATATCACCTTTTTGCGACGCTGCGAGTTCTTCAAAGTTCACTGACTTGCTGATGCCTTCGACTCGTGACAACGTATCTGCCACTACGTTTTCCGTTCCCGCAATGTGTTTGATGTCGGTGGAAAATTGACCAATGAAATCGAGACATCGAAACTGTCGGGGTGACGCCTTTTCGGGCTTTTGTTTGAAAGCAAACACCAAGGGTTTGTGGTCCGTAAAAATGGTAAAATTTCGGCCTTCCAACATAAACTTGAAATATTGAATGGCTGAGTAGATTGCTAAAAGTTCCCTGTCATACGTGCTGTATTTATGTTGAGTGTTGCTGAAATTTTTGGTGAAGTATGATAGTGGCTGCCAACCAATTGGTGTTTTCTGTTGCAGGACTGCGCCCATGGCACAGTCTGACGCGTCGGTGAAAAGTCCCCACTCGAGTGTTGGATCGGGATGTGCGAGCAAAGCGGCTTTAATTAGTCCCTCTTTACAGGCACTAAAGGCTTGTTGAAGTGGTTGAGTCCAAGTGACGGTTTTACTTCCTTTGACGTTCGTTCCTTTGAGGCACTCATTCAGTGGGGCTTGTAGCTTGGCCGCGTTTTGAATGAAGCGCCTGTAAAAGTTAAGGGAACCCAGGAATCTTCTGAGTTGCCTAACCGTAGTCGGGGGTTTGCAATCAATGATGGCCTGGATTCGGTCTCCGGGTGGTTGCATTCCATCGCTCGAGATTAAATAACCTAGGAACGTGATTTTAGATTTGCCAAACTCGCACTTAGCCACGTTAACGACAACGCCAAATTTGTTGAGCCGTTCAAAAAGAGTTTTGAGGTGATGATAATGTTGCCACTAAAATGTCATCTACGTATGGGAACTGTGGCCAGAGTTGAGTAAAAAGAGATCTAAAACCATGATCGGACTAAGCCGCAAAGATATTCGCATACTCACGGGGGTCATTACTGGACACTGTGCAATAGGCGTACATGCGGAACGGCTGGGGATACTGCATAATGATTTTTGCAGAAGCTGTAGGGACGTCGAAGAAATCGAATCTGTTCGTCACCTACTTTGCGAATGCCCAGCCCTTAAAAACAGCAGACAGAAGATTCTCAACAGTTACTTCTTCGATGACCTAGATGATTTGAAGAATGTTGATCTCAATGCGCTCCTGAGATTCATACTCAAATCTGGGTGGTTCTAGTAGACAAACAGACTTCATATCATTGGTTACTCGCAGGACATACTTTAGAATTATGTACGGCGGAGCTTTAGGAACCCATGAGATTCATACCAATCTATGTGGATCCAAAATAAAAAGCGGTTTATTTTTTCTCTTTGAACAGGTCACACTGGATGGTTCCCGTAATTGGACACAATGGACCCAACTGATGGTCTAAGTGAAGCTGTGGCAAATTGCCACAAGAGCACCCATTTACCTACCTACGTATGGGAAACAAAAGTCAAGACCATTTGTGACTTCGTCGATGAACCTCTGAAAGGTTTGGGCGGCGTTTCGGAGTCCAAACGTCATAAACATGAACTCGAAAAGTCCAAATGGTGTAACGATGGCCGTCTTCTTGATGTCTTTTGGTGCGATCGGGATCTGATTGAATGCTCGTACCAGATCAATCTTGGAGAACATTTTCTTGCCTGCGAGATTAGCTGAACAATCTTGTAAGTTTCGCGGAGGGTAGTTGTCTGGAATAGTGCGGTCGTTCAATCCGCGGTAATCTCCGCACGGACGCCAATCGCCAGATTTCTTGGGGACGAGGTGAAGTGGAGATGACCAGCAGCTTTCGGAACGGCGAGCTATTCCCATTTTGAGCATTGTTTCGAACTCACTTTTTGCTATCCTCAACTTGTCAGGCGCCAATCGTCGTGCCTTGCAGCTAACTGGGGGGCCTTCTGTTGTATTGATGTGATGGAAGGTAGAATGACGAATTTCCTTGAAACTTCCATCTGGTCGACTCAGACTGGGATACTCTTTGAGCAGCTCGATGTACTTTGAAACTCCAGAGACCGATTTGACGTGTGATGAGACCTCGTGTGCGTGGCAACCTAGTGTGGAGAGTCCAGTGATTCCGTCAAGCAATCTGCTGTGAGATACGTCAACAAGAAGTTGAAAGTAAGCTAAAAAATCAGCACCTATGATAGGTTTACTGACTTCAGCTACCACAAATCGCCACGTGAAGTCACGGCGCAGTCCTAAGTTCAACTGCAAAACGCGAAAACCGTAGGTTGGTATCGGGGTTCCATTGGCGGCAAAGAGGGTGTAGTCGGATGGCGTAGACTTTCGACGTGGACTGGTGTGTGGAAACACCGAAACGTCCGAGCCCGTATCTACCAGAAACTGCACCTTCGATGTCTTGTCCGTGACGAAAAGACGGCTGGACGTTTGGCTGTCATTTACCGTCATCAATGAAGCCCGTTCTCGTTTCCCGCCTGCAAGTTGAAATTGCACGGTTGGCGGCAATTCCTTGCGTTTGTTCCCCATTGGCGATGGAAATAGCAAAGAGTAGTTTGATTGTCGTTGGAAGTATTGTTTTTCTTCTCATTCGAACCCGGTGTGACGTTTCTGTACTGTCTGCCACGAGAGCGCGACCTCGATCTATTCGGCCTGCGATTTTGGTTTCTGCACTTCATGGACAATTCCTCAATTTGCCTAGTCAACTGTTCCACCTTTTGAGTTAGGGTTGATATCGCGGATTCTGGCTTGGAAGACGTGCTGGCGACTTGGTGCTGAGGGATGACGTCATTGATTCTGTCTGCGATGAGGCCAAGATTGTCAAGATTTGTAGGATTCTCGGTTGTACCTGGAGGATGTGCAGCAAGTATGGATTGAGTTTGAACGGGCAATCTGTCAATCCAAATTGCCTTTAACGCATCGTCGGTCATGGTGCCTCCCGCCAAATCCTTCAAACGTCGAAGAAATTGAGATGGTTTCCTGTCCCCGAGCTGTTCTCGGTCTAACATTTGCCTGATCTGTTTGTCTCTAGATGGGGCCAAACGAGAAATCAATTCTTCTTTTAATCGTACATATGCATTACCTGTTGGTGGATCAATGATGACGTCTTGTACCTCCGTGGCTGTGGTCTGGTCGAGATTTGCAATGACGATGTTGAATTTTCGAGCATCAGATCGTAAATTTACAAGTGTAAACTGCGCCTCGAGTTGTGCGAACCATAGCTTAACATTTTCTCGCCAAAACGGTGGTGGTCGCACGCGCGCGTGGCTTGCTTCGACCTCTGCACCTGCCACAACTTGTGCTTGCTGGGAAATTAGTTGTTGCTGTAGCTCTTGCAATCGATTCAATTGTACTTCCACTGAATTGTCTTGCGATCGCTTGGTTGGAGCGTCAAATTTAGCTGCAGCTGAAGAACGTGGTTGCTCGTCGTCTTCGAGCATCTTATTGATGAAAAAAAAAATCACGCGATAATGTATTTAATTATTAGTCGGCGTACGCGTCGGGGTCACCACTGTTGGTGCGTGTCGACGAATTAAATAAAAGACGTGATTCAAAATTAGTTTTCTTTATATTTTACAAAATTAACTGCGATAGCCAAAAGGGAAAAATTCAATTTCGGTTTTAGAAAAATCTGGAACACGCTTGACGAAAGGAATGGAAAATGACTTCTCGATTGCTGGACTGTCAAAAGGAAAAAGAAAACGTCTGACACAATATGCAAAATGGTTGGTTGGCTTTGTGTCGTCCTCTTGTGGTCGATCCGGGAAGTTGATGTTATTTTTAGTTTCAATGTTTGAATAATAAAAATAACAGTCGGTTGAATGTAGATTCCTACAAGACAGTGGCCACTTATTATTCCTGTTAGGATTCTCAGGTTATTTTTGTCCAGATTAATCAGAAAAAGCGTTTTTCTGGGGGAGTATTTAGGGAAACATTTTTTGGTGCAATTCTGCCCAATTGTGTTTTGCCAGATCTCATTTGATTTGGTGTGAGATAGGTTCCTAGTATAGTTCCTGAAGAGGTTTTTACTGACTCCGCAGAAGGGTTCAGGTCCGATGAGTGGAGAGGATGCTCCGAGTCGCCCAGTGAGTCGGCTGATTCGTTGCCTTCAAATCATCTATGGGCTGGGATTCAGTGGAGGATGACTAGGTTTTTCTTAGAAAGTTCATTGATGATAGTGAATGTTTCGGATTACCGAACCAAACCATGGATTCTCTGATTAATATTTTGCTGAGCAAACACATTCAATGGTCACCAGCTGGAATAACCGATGATTAAAGATAACCAAGATTGAACAAACCGGGCCTTAGCGACAAAAAGCCTCAAAGTAGTTAATAGGTTACATTATTATCTAGTTCTCGAGGAATGATAGTTTCAGAAAATTCTGCTTTTTATAGCTATTCCATTTATTTATTTATTTATTTCTGTTATACAGATTACAAGTATATATAGCTATATTTATAATTAAATTAAAAAAAAAAATAACTGAAGCGATTGCGAGAAAAATGTAAATCAAGATAATTAAAAACCTCATTGAATGAAACTATAGCTCTGGATAAAGGCTCATTATATCCGTAGTTAGTTCTGTGAACAGGTCGAAAGCGGAGATATCTTTCCCTTAAAGGTTTAGCCGGGGCATAGATTAGTACTTGTGCTAGAAGAGATGGACACTGAAGATGATAGCAATAATAAGTCCCTTACAAACATGATATCATGAGCATTTTTTCTTGTTCTCAAAGTTGAAATCCCCAAACTTTGACAACGAGTTTGGTAAGGAATTTTAAAGTCCCAGCACATTTTCCGAAAAATATTTTTTTGTCACTGCGCCACCTCTCGCGAACGTCTGACAAACATTTGAGAGTATAACTGTCATGAAAGAGCTTCTCAATCGGCCGTTTGGAACCGGGATAAAATTGTAGATCCCTTCCATTCGTTCCCTTCCATTTGCGCCAGCTATTATTATTATTATTATTAAACTCTGGATTATAATAATGGTGACCTGCTAATAGTCAAGATGGGAGAAAAATAGGTTTCACTAGTTGACCACACAAAACCACCTATTATGAGTGCCGGCATATTATGCAGCCAAAACACCTTTCCAACGTTAAGTGAGGTTATAGACAATTTAAAGTCGAACTGTTTCTCAGAGCAGCGGCCGATTACTTGGCAATTTGAATGCACCAACTTATTTCCATACATCGACCGAGTGATGCCAAGTTCTGAACTGCTCAAACTGGAGAATAAAGCGGCTTAAGCACATGTTAACGCTTTCACGAACCTGTCGTCGATAATGCCTCATTGATCAAGGAAATCAGCCACCGAAAAATATCTTCAGTGCCTTGATTTTGTGCGGTTTTTGAGGCGATGTCGCTAGGGAACGTTCCGAATGCGATTTGAGTGTGTGAGTGAGCCGCGCGCTGTGACCAACGTGACCGTATTTGTTGCTACTTTTTCCCTTTTTTTTAGTTTGAAAACTCACTTTGGAAATTTTAGAAACGCTGTGACTGTGATTTCCAAATTAATTTCTATAAAATATAACGCTGCTGTCCCTCAGAACACGATTATAGTGTTAGGAGAGCCAATAATTGTTAAATATTGTGCGAAAATTCTTAAATTGCAGAGTACCTTTAGAAATGACACTTTTTTCTTTCACCGCTCTTTTTTTTTGTTACTTTTCAGAATTTCGCAACAATCTCCCGGGTTGTTAGAGAAAGGTTATAAATTTTGGTTTTAGTTTCACAATACAATATAGACTGTAAAAAGATCACTCTCTCACAACGTTTCTTTTATAAATAAATCCAAAACAACCAAATAACATTAGAATTAGATGTCTTTAAGGTTGTTCTGCGGGTAAGCTAGACAGTACTTTAGATGCAATTCGTTTTCAAATGACAAATTTTAATGAAAACCTTTTAGCTTTGATTTTATTTATAAACATATAAAAAATTAATTGAATTTTGTTTAGAAATTATATCAACTCAATTTTATATCTACTTTTAAGATCTCTTTCAATTTAGTTTTGTGTGCCTTTTTCTGACGCTGTTACATAAATTCAGTATTTTCTCCCAATATTTTACAAGTATTAGCCGGCTTTACACTATTTACGCGTTATTTTTTTAAACATATTCATTTTGAAATCACAGTTTTTGAAAACTTTTTTAAGTACTATTCACATGAGCGCGAATTGCGAACAAATGAATTTAATTGTATTTATGAATTGAAAATTAATTTGTATACTATTTACCAACAAAGCCTTATATTAAATTAATCTTAAGTCTAGTCTAAAAAAAAAAATCGGACTCTCAATCGATTTAAATAGCTCAATTTACAATTATTACAGCAATTGAAAATTCTTGCAGCTAATCACTTTATTCACAATCCACATATAACATTCGCGGATCCACAAACCCACGAATGAAAAAATTCTATCGCATTTAACATTAAACAATGATTGAAGTGTAAAAAAATTCGCTTGTTCGTAGTTCGTTCGCCATTGGCTCTCATGCGAATAGTCCTAAAATGTGAATTTTCCAAATAATAAGAAGGAACAAAGGAACAACAAATTGTATTAGTGTCCTGTATTGTCAGTTCGCGACATCACTCACACATTTATAGAATCCGCCTATATGTGAACCCTTTCGGACACCGCCATTGCGGAAAAAACCGCACAAAATCAAGGCACAGAGAAGGGTGAATCTCAAAAAAAGTTTCAGCATTCATTGTGTTGAGAACGTATATATCAAGTTGTTTGTTTCACGTTGTTAGCAATGCCTCATAAAATGGCATCGGCGCCGCGATGGAAAATAACAATAAGCCACTGAAACCATGGATATTGAAATGCAATTTGTTTGGTCAATCAGCCTGCAAAGCTGCGACTTTATTTTTTCCTCCTTCAAGATAACAGTTTTTCGTGACAATAATGGCTGGAAAAGGTAAGAAGAAGCGAAACAGCAAAGATTCTACGGTTCAAGCGAATGGAAATGGAGAGCCCAAGAAAAAAGGCAGCAAAAAGAAAGCCGCTTCCAAAGGCAAGTCGTTTCAGTGTGATATATTTAATGATGCGGCTATGGAGAATGCTTACTATGTGTGTCACAATGTTCAAGTAAGTAATGTTAATATAAAACACGTAAATATAGAATTCTGCGAAATATAGGTGTACATATTCTACTTTATTTTAGGATGTGCTTAAATCTCGGGGATTTGCATGGCCTGAGGGTCAAAAGAAGAAGAAGAAGGGAAAACGTTAGAATCGGAAACTGTCAAAATTATTTGTTACCTACTAAAGTTTGAATTGTATAACAAATGCTGACCAAAATAAATGAATCAAGTTAAAATTGAGCTTTTCCGGGTTTTTAAAAGGCGTATTTGTAAAATATGAAGCGTATTGGTTCCATTGACGGCTAGATGATTATGGCGGCATGTCAAACTCTGTTGTGTTCCGTGTGAGAAATAGACCCAGCTATTATCTAAGAAAAGAATCCAACTAGAAGACAATGCGCTTACTCTCTCCCAAAAGAACACCTCTCCCTGCCTCCTGATGGCGTACTTCCTTTCTTTAACTCCCTTTCGCTAGAAAATGGAGCCGATACTTCAAAGTAATAGCGTTGCCTGATTTTGTTGTCTGATTTTATCCATTGCGCTGGATATTTTTTATGGGAAAATTTTGAAGTCTTTGAATAAAATGTAAAACGTTAATAAAACCAAATGGCAGCGCATAGCTAGCTCTAGCTAAGCTACTGTGTCTAATAATATCCGGAATATAAGAGATCTGTTCCTTTACTTTTAAATCTTACGAATTTTGACTAATTCTTACGAATTTTCACTCACCAAATTGCTAGGTGTAAAGGCACCAAGTGACAAAGAACAGAAACTGAAACCGAAACAGAATCTCATACATTTGCAACAGAAACAGAATTAGGAACGAACGTTTTTTTCTAGCAACAGAATTATAGCGACAGAAAAATGCCTGCTTGACGACAGAACGTAAACAAGTCTATATTGATTGTTTCTGTATCTGTCATTTGGCTGTTTTTTCCGCATCGTACATATTGTGATGACCCATGAATTACAAATTATTCGCCGCAATTCGGTAGTTAGCTTCATGCAAATCATCTTTACTAAACATTTTCCAAATCTGTTCCACGTTTTTCATTGAAGTCAAAGCTAAAATTTCATCTAACGAAACACAATTTGATAGAATAGGCGGTAGCCATTTTTTATGGATCTGTTTCTGTTTCAGTTTTGTGTAGCTGATCGAACAACGTTAACAGGACCAGAATTTACTACAGAACGAAAAAACTTTCTGTTCTGTTTCAGTTTCTGTTCCTGTTTCTGTTATTTGCCACTTGGTGCCTTAAGAATTGGAATGGCTGTCAGTGTCAGTCACGTTACAATTAACAGCTGATTTGAAATTTAATGCCCTATCAACAAGTGGCAAAATAAAATTGCATGTTCTCCCCAGACTCAAGATTATTTTCGAAAATGGCAACGAAATTGTTCCTCGCTGTTGCAATTAGCAATCTCCACCATGTAATTCTTAATACAGTGTCGCGTTTACCTCTTCTCGAATCTGTTCAAGATGCTTTGATTCATGATGTAGAAGTTCGATTAATTTCAGATCACTTTTATCGCTACTTAGATGATGTTATTACTAATTTACTCAGTAGATAAGCAAATTCTTCGAGTTTATCAGATTTTCGCACTTTGTTTATGAATACTTGAGTTTGTGTCATTTTTCATAGATTACTACGAAAGCGTTACTTAACTTTTTCATAAATGTCTCTCTCGGTGAGAGAATTTATCCCCACCACTTCCATTTTAACGGTCTTTTCTATTTTTACTACAAAAATAAAAGAACAGGAACTAAGTGCCAGATGTCTAGCTGTCAATAGAACGCATTAGTTCGTATATTCGTAGTGCTTTAAATTATATGTTCGGGAAAAAAACTGACAGTTTTGTTGGAGGAAATTATAAATAATTCCTAATCAAATCGAAAGGAATGCCTTACTCGTTTTCACAAAGAGTCATGTTGCTCACCTTTTGTTATCAAAGTCGATGGCTGAGTATGGCAAACAGGGCTCACTTCTAAAGGCTGGTACGCAGTTCAAGTGAAATCCAATTTTTCATACAAATTTTTCACTGCGAAATGTCAAAATGAATTTTCCAAATGAAAATTTCACTAGGCGGTACGCAGTTCGAGTGGAAAATATCGCTTCCAAAACTGAGTCGTAGGTGGCGATACTAAAATCTCTCCGCAGCTATTTCACTTGGTTTTTATTGTCCGTCGCATTAATTTTTTGACAATTCAGCGTGAAAAATGATTTGTAGGATGCGGTTTAGAAATTTATTGGAATTTCAGATGTTTCCTTAAGAGAATAATAAGTGTTTCGCACTTATAAAATAGTTTTTTTTATTGAATATAGTGCAATAATGTTAGGTGTACAAATATTTGGTGGCATGGATGACCTTTTCCATAAGCAGGGTGCCTCAAGAATATTTTTCTACCCAGTTTTGTTCAAGCAATACCAGCAGATGATCTTTGAAAATATGTGTTATTTCCATGCACTGTTCATTATTTAAATTTAACGACTGTCCTGTCTATTTTACAAATCAGGCATTATTTGCCAAATTGAAAACTATTAAAATTGTCATGAACAAAATACGAACCATTTTTTTTTGGTGTTTTTGGAGGTTCGCTGGAAGGGAAAATTATCGAAAGTCATTCAAGAACTAGTAGGTACGCTAGAGATGCTTCGACAATAGGGAAGGCCTTTCAGCCAATCTAAAATACCTCCCGAAAGCAATGACTTTTGCCAACCGAATGTGAATGTGCCTAGCCATTCGACTAATCGAAAGATCCCTCGTTTGTAGAATTTCTGGACTTTTTTGTTAGAAAATATATTGACTTAGCTAATTTTTATAGATCAACATATTTTATCCGCCTTAATATCCTGATTACACTGCCTGTATTTATAAATTCGGTTGTTTCTAAGCTAACGTGGTTGAGAAGCGTTGTGCATTTAAGGAACTTGTTCGACTTCTTTCTATAGCGTTGTGCATTGGACTTTGTTCCTTTGTGATATTTTTGAAAGACCTTAATTTTTTAGAAATAAGTTTGGAGCGGTCATACCCACAACTGGTGCCGTAGGTCCATAATGGTTGTAGAATTTGGTTTTTTAGCAATAACTTATTGTTATTGTGGTTGAACACGGATAAATATCTTCCATGAGTCAATACAATTTACTGCATCACGATTCGCAAAAAGTGAAGTTTCCAATTTGTTTCTTCCAGCTGTTTTCTTGTCTAGTAGGTAAAATAAAAGTGCGAGAGTTGAATATTGGAGTATTCTTTATTTAATAGGTAACCTAAGATCTTCTTGAACTGCCACAAAAAAAAACTTTTGAGCTCAGGCACCCTGCATAAATTTCTCCAACTAAAATCTCCAACAAAATATTTCACTCTCTATTTCACAGCACTTTTTGGAGAGGAGTGAAAATTTCACTTCACTTGATCAGCGTACCAGCCTTAAGTTGTCTCTATCTTGAAGGGAAATTCTCGAAACCATCAAGTATATTGCATGTTGCTCTAAAAATGGTCAAAATTTCTAATTTCAAATTCTTATCGGGCTAGCCTCTATTGCCATTTCGACTCGACAGTAGACATGTAAACAGATTTCCATTGGCAAATCGCAATCTTTGGTGGTTTTTTTTTTTTTTATCGCCCGCCAATCAAGAGAGGGGTGTTTTATTGAGGGAAATTTTCAAGGAATTCTTGACTAGATTTCTTGGTTAATTTGTTCACTTCGCGTTTACGGTGGCTCGTTCGATGTTTGAGTTCGCAAATTTCTTCGAAGACATGTCAAACAAATCTCGTCCGCAATCTGCCAGCCTAAAAATAATAAATCTGATTAATATTTACTTTACTCCAAATTGAGTTAAGGACTGTTTAGGATATTTATTTGAACAAAATTGTATAGCTTTTCCCTATGTGGATACACATTTGTGACTCGCTGTACATATTGTTGTTTACAGCCATTTATCATTTCTTACTGTATGTTCTGCAATAATCTTTGCTCTTGACAGCAGTAAACAAAATAAGTTAATTTTTACATAAAGTGCATAAATACTTCGTTTGTAAATTTTTTTTTAATACCAAATGCTTGCTGTAAATAATTTCGAAACGCGCCAGAGAAAATGATAAATCATGAATATGTTTTTAAGGATTGAATTGATGTGTATTTTGCTTAACTCATTGTGTTGTCAGTATTCCACATTCTGCAGTTCGTACGCCTTATGTGAGTTGAATTTTCTTTTCTTTTATAAGACTTTGATTTTACTCAATTGTTTTATAGTGAAACTAATTCTTTCAAATATATTGTTTCAATGACTTTCAATCTGATTTAATTAGGAATGCATATACAAATTGTGGCATTGTATCATTTTCAATCTTGTACGTCAAAAGAAAGATTTATTGCCTTAAGAAAAATATTCTGTTTGTTTGTTTGAGGCGGAATTACAGAACTGATTCGTGTAAAATTGTGTGCATGTAGTCACATCTCGGCGTTGTGTTTTTTGTTATTCTGTACCAAAGAGACGTCAACAAATTTATACATATTGTACAATAACCCTAGGAGCCCGATTATATGCCGAGAACAATCAGCTGAATTGGGAAGCCTTTTCAGGGATGCTAGGTCTAGGTCTAGGTCGTTTGCAAAAGATGGCGCAGTGAAAAAAGAACTAAAATGTAGGTAATTTGTGCATTTGCTGAAAGATTAACCCAACTCGCTCAGCAGTGGAGACTCCAGCCACCAACCCCCCACAATAATCTAGTTTTTATGTAACAACTGAATATTTGATCTAGTTTAGTTTAGGTCAGCGCCGTAGTCTTGATACTAGTCGGCAAAGAAAAGTGACCAGAAATAAAACTAGAAGGCTAATGGTGCCGTCGACTTAACAATTCTACTTTCTTTCTAGGTTTGCTCTGATAATATGCATTGTTTCGTCTTTCCAAATTTTTTTTCCAGCACGAGATTTCAGCCAATTGATCCAGTATTATCAAACAACAAAGTTCACAGTACCGAAGTGGGTTGGAAAGCACATTGCAAGTAAACCCTTAAATCCAAAGTTCCATGTCATTCCGAATGCATTGTTCAACAATTTTCAAGAGCAGCCTATAGGATCACCAGAAATACAGTCAGCAGGCGCTATGGGTGGGACACTCAAAGAGGAAGGATCATTTTGCCGTCGTAGCTTCGATAACAGAAGTGGATACTGTCTTCTGGCTTATCAATGCTTGCACGTTATTCGCGAGTATCGCTTACATGGCACGAAAATTGACATTTGCACTTATCGTAAGAACATTCCAATCATCTGCTGTCCACTAGCTGCCAAGGACATTGAGGACCCAAACTCCAGAAGAATAAGTGCACGAAGTAAGATTCAGTGCTGGTGTCTTGGGTATTTCTAGTGGAATCATTTATTTCGTTTTAGAATGTGAAGAGTATCATGGGGCGGCGAGGGGTACCAAGTTCGGAACGATGCGAAAGTTCTCGGGCAAATTTTGCGTATCAAGTATCCCAATGATTGTAGGCGGAGAGATCACGCATACTAAGGAGTATCCACATATGGTATACAAACATATAAATTGTGGTCATATAAAATGAATTATGCCTTTTCTTGTAGGCGGCTTTAGGCTGGTCGCAAGAGAATGGGGAACCCAAGTGGGCATGTGGAGGCTCCCTTATCAGTGAACAATATATCCTTACTGCTGCGCATTGTACTGAATCCGGTGGGTAGGTACCAGAACAGTGAATAGAAAATAAACTCTGATACATAAACATAACAACCCTAGGAAACCTCCGGATATTGTCCGACTTGGTGCTCATAATCTTAACAATGCATCTTCTGAAACACAGGATATCAAAATCGCAATCATAATCCTACATCCAAAATATAGAGCATCGCTGTACTATCACGACATTGCATTGGTGAAGCTTTCTGGTCCGGTTGTATTCACGGAACAAGTACAACCAGCTTGTCTGTGGCAACTGCCGACCTTAGAGATCTATCGGTCAACGGCAGCCGGTTGGGGTCGTACCGAATTCATGGGCTCTAAGTCTGACGATCTGCAGAAGGTCGATCTCAGTATTATCGATCAAAATGTTTGCCGAGATATTTATCGTACAGAAAGAAGATTACCCAAAGGTTTAATTGACGAACAATTTTGTGCCGGATATATGGATGGTGGAAAGGACACATGTCAGGGAGATTCGGGAGGACCACTGCATGCTGAGGTTCCAGAATTCAATTGTGTAAAGTTTGTCATTGGGATAACTTCATTTGGAAAATTTTGTGCTGCT
Organism: Cheilosia vernalis; assembly: GCA_949126925.1. Classification (NCBI taxonomy): domain Eukaryota; kingdom Metazoa; phylum Arthropoda; class Insecta; order Diptera; family Syrphidae; genus Cheilosia; species Cheilosia vernalis. The sequence goes on along the minus strand of OX421358.1, from coordinate 95,045,298 downwards.
CCAAATGCACCTGGGGTATACACTAAAGTCCATGCGTACTTGGACTGGATAGAAAAGATTGTATTCAAATGACTAATGGATGGAATGTAAATATTGTTTTTTTTTTATAGTTTGAGTAAATTAATAGTTTGACGAAATCAAAGCAAATTATTGATTTTATTTTTTACCTTCGGTTTAATTTTTCAGTCAGTATTCAATACAGCCTTTTGCGGTGCTGATAGGCATTCATCTGGACGGTTTAGCTGAACTGAGCTCGTGCTCGAGTCGAGCACTATCAGCGCGCTCTGAACCGAACATGCTCAGATCGTTCTGATGCTTTTTTAACTTTCTCCATTACGTAGTAAGAGAAAGATATTGGTTTCGTACAAAATTTCGAACTCGAGATTTTAATCAATTCTGATATTACGATGATAGAGAAACTCAAAAAAGTGGGTCACAAAATTCTGTCCGGTCTGTCCGTCTGTCCGTCTGTCCGTCTGTCCGTCCTTCCACGGGCCTACAGCCTAAACGGCTTACCGGATTACGTTCAAACCTCGGATTTAGAGTTTTTGAGCTTACAGTTCAGGAGGTGTTTTTTTTTTTGCAAGGTAACCTCAATATTAATGGTACTTCCCATACAAAATTTTTGTACCAGTTTAATTTGATCGAAAACGGCTCTAACGATTTCAACCAAAATTGATATTTAAGCTTCAGTAGGTAAGGTTACTATGACTGCGTACCCAGTTTTTGGCTAAAAATTCGAACAACGGAATTTTTGAAATTTCGACATATCTCGAAAACGGTCTATACGATTGTAATAAAAATTAATTTCTAAGGTAATGTGTTCTTTTATAACTTAATAGTAACCTCAGTTTTTCTCAATATTATCGTACAATGGATTTTTGAAAGAATTTTTTAAAATTTAGTTTTCTTCAGTTTACCGGAAAACGACAATAACGATTTTGACCAAAATGCAAACTTATAGTCAAATTGATGTTTTCAAAACTATTGTGTCCTTAATTTTCAATTCGAAACACCGAAAACGCTAATTTTAGAAACTGCTCAAATCTCGAAAACCCCATCTTCGATTTCGATAAAATGTCAAAAACGAAGTATTTCTTATATCCGGAACAATATCATACAGTCAGTTTTCAGTTTAATAGTTACGCAATAGTATTTTTCCAACTAAACATTGCAATATTTGCAACTGTTAGATATGTCTGGATAATTGTACAAAAACTTCATTTGCACCGCACTCACGAGCGTCGTCAATTTATAACTACTAATGCAAATTCACAAATGCCTGAATTACGCAATCTATCTAAAAATATGGGTCTGTCACGAGCAATACTTCCAATAATTGAAAACATAAATCATATTCCAATCAAAACGAAAAACTCAAAAATCGAGTGAGGAGTAAAGCTGCGATTACACGGCCATTTTTTCGAGTCATTTAAATGGCGCTCTGACGTCCCCAAAAAATGTCGTATTAGAGTGCCATTCAAGCTACGATTCGTCATTGGTCATTTGCGAAAAAAATGGCGATCACACGAAATGACTATGAGCGTCATTTTTGTCCCAAAATCAAATGACAGACAGTGCGAGTCATTTAGAATTCTCCATTGGGATGACATTTAAATGATGAGCGAAAAAATGGCGATCACATGGCAATGACTTGCCTCATTTAAATGACAAATGACACCAATGACCAATGAGAAAAATATAGCTACTGTCATTTAGTGTTTTTTTTTCGGCAAAGACACATGCGTGCCACCTTTTTAATCAATTTAAATTGCATAGAAAACAAAAAAAAAAGATAATAAATAAAAAAATATCAAAAAGAACTTTGTCGATGATGGTGGAAATTGCGGAGATGGGAGTAGCTGATGATGACTACAAATTGTTGTATGTCGATGTAGATCGCAACGAACGGTTCTCGGATGGTGTGGTGGTGTCTTTAGGCCCATTTTATTCACTCGAAGTTGAACACAACTCGGGGAATTTTCCATATAAAAATCCCCAAGAATAAAATGGGCCTTAATCGCTTTACATTCGGTTAAGCATTGGATAGCAAACAGCTGCACCTCAAAAGCACTGCCTGAGAGAAACACTCCCGTTTTGATATTCTGCAGTTTGTATTGGGGAACTGCAGTATCCCAAAGTGCACCTCCAGAATAAAACGCGAATTCTCCTCGTCACTCCACGAATGGCTAATTTTTCTGTTCCGCTTCCCTACTGCTTTTTTGGTCTTGGAATTCATAACATAGTTCACTGAACAGTCCATATTGTCGGCACTTGAGAGCGACGCCGACGGTTCGTTTTCCATTACGCTCAATAGGTAGGTACCGAACAACACAATTACAAAAAATAAAATTTAAACCGGGTTATTAATTTCACGTCCTTTCGCCACGAGACAAAATTCAAATTTCAAATGAAAGCAAGCGTCATTTCGTCGGCTTACAAGCAAAACTGCCTATCTTATATTTTACCTTTAAATTATTGGTTGACTATCTGACGTGCACAAAAAATTCAGGAAGAACTGAGAAACTTCAGATAGTCAATTTTCCCAATTTTGCAGTTTCCTTAAACTGACTCGGCTATTTTTAATCCACTTAACTTTGTATGAGCTATATTAACAGTTATCACTTGGTAGTTTTTCAGTTGGTTGATTTTAAGTAATTTTTCTGCGTGTATTAATTTTTACCAAAATAGCAACCACAAATGCGACTCATCCCTTCGCTACAAAAAAAAAAACAAATCTTTCATTATATATCATATTAAATGCTGCTTCATTTGTCATTTGCGTAGAAAATGGCATAGCATGAATTTCGTGCCTAGTCATTTTTTTGAGGCTGCCATTTAAATGACGCAACAGCCGAAAAGTTTAGTCATTTGTCCTAGGCGTCATTGAAGAGCGATCACACGGCCATTTTTTTCCGTCATTTAAATGGCACAAAATTCATGTCATTTGCTCTGCCATTTTCCTAGTCATTTAAATGACGCCGAAAATGTTGTCCCAAAAATGGCGATCACACGGAACGACATTTAAATGACGGCTTTGTGACGAGATTTTTACGTCAGAGCGCCATTTAAATGACTCGAAAAAATGGCCGTGTAATCGCAGCTTAAGACCTTATAAAATAGTACAGTAGACGCTTGCGACATTGCCAGTTACTGAGGGCTTTAATCTTTAAAAACTTATATTGTTTTTTTATGTAACTCTGCCATATGAGATGAATATCCAAAAGAGGATTTTGTTTTCTTTTGTCTAGTATCGAGAAAGTTTCGTTCGACCCAGTCGTGCACTTTATTTTTCCTGTTTTTGTTTTCTGTTAAATGTAAGTAGCATGTACAGGGTCATTAATTTTATGGCTTCAAGTTGGTAGCGTTGGCATTAGACACCTGTCAAACTCAACTGTCATTTGAAGTGTCATAATACTAGTTGAATGTTTGCCATTTACTATAGGCGTTTTTCTTTTTTAGTTCAGAGCACAACCTGAACTGTTATACAAAAAGTTCGTGCTCGAATTTGTGTTTCTTTTTTCGCTCAGAGCATGATCAGAGCGCGCTCTGTGAGCTCAGAATAAAATGACTGAGCATCCTGCGTAAAAAGCTGAGTACACATGTACATGCACACTTCCAGTCTCATTTGAAGGTCAAAACAAAAACAGGAAAAACAAAACATCCTCTGAACGCTCTGAGCACGCATGGCTCGCGGTTGAAGATCATGACTTGACGGGTCTATACTTCCGAAACCGAATTATTAATGACCTTTTACATATGAAATCAGCCTGCTAAATCAATTTATAGAGCAAACTCTGATCATGCCCTGAACGAAAAATAAAAATTAAGTTCTGAGCGCTGATGTGTCTGACTAAAAAATAAATATGTACCAATTTTTGTTATTTTTTTTTTGTATAACAGTTCAGGTTCTGCTCTGAACTAAAAAAGAAATCGCCCATTAAGATGTTTTCTTCTTGCTTATCCTGTTTTTCTTTTTTTTTTCTGTCAAGGCGTGTATGTATATGTGTTATCAGCTTTTTACTCAGCCCGCTCAGCCAATTTCTTCTGAGTTCATATAGCGCACACTGATCATGCTCTGAGTTAAAAAAAAAAACACGAACTTTTTATATAACAGTTTAGCTCTACACTTAAAAAGAAACACGCCAAATGAAGTGGAATTCGAATACACCTAAGCCAACTCGATTATTTTTAAAGGAAACAGAACTCCAAGAAATACTTATCGCTTTACCGACATCAGCGCCACCATTCCAAGTAAAATGCAACAAAAGATTTCGCTTTCGCTCCATTCTCCATTTCGCTCCGGTGAAAAGGAAAACTGAAGAAACGCGAAAAGTTTGTTGTTCTCGTTCGTCTTCGCCGATTATCATCAAAATATTCTCGTCAGTGAAATAACATTATAATTTAATATAATTCAGAATAATATATGCTATCGTTTGGTGAGCTAGAAGTGCCCAAAAAACACCCATCACATCGATGTAAAAGAGGAAGAAAACCTATACGAACTCGTTCACAAGTGTCGAGTTTTTTTGCACAACCACTACTTTATTACAAAAGGAAAATATATTCGAATTTGACGAAGAAACCTTGTGGCGTATAGTTTATTTATCTGCAACAGTGATATTTGAATGGTAAATTTCTATTCATTTGCGAAATTCAACATTCCATTGGATGTTTTAGAAAAAAAAAAAAAAAATTCACCATAACCTAGCAAAGCAAAGCTTAACCTTTTTTTTTTTTTGTATTTTCTTATGTGGAGATTCAGCGAAGACAAGCAGGGGACAAGGTACCATTTAAATCTGAATTAAGGTGTTTGCAAATATGCTGAGGGATCACTTGCTGAGCTCGTATACAAAGTATGTTAAGACCACTTGTTGAATTTGTACATAATCCTATTTGGGTTTCAAAACATGTTTTCTTAATTTTTTTTTTTGTTAACAGTGGTGATAGCAGTCATTATGAGAATTTATCGCCGATGGTATCTTTGCCGGATTTGGAATCGTAAGTACATAGTTACCTGCATGTATCCCGTTTTGTATGATGTAATTATTTGAATGATTACCTCTTGAGAGAAACGTCTATTGACATGCAATTGATCTATTTTCTTTTTTGTTTACATAATTTTCCGTTCTTTATAATAGGCAGCCTCATGAGTATCCTGACTTATACCAGATAAATGTATGTATTTTTTAATATAAACACTTATGTGCTAAAGCATTGAACTATGTTATATTTTTGTTTTGCAGACGGAAGATTTAATGCCGCTCTGTGCAGAACAGGTATGCATATTGAATAACTTGTATAAATATGATTTAATTTAACAAAACTTGTCCCCGAAATCTGGCGGTAATGATTCGTGCTTATTTACCGAGTTCAAGGAGGTTCCTTTTGGACTCGTCCTTCGTTTTGAGTGCCTCTCTTTTTGTGCGCCTTTTTATTCATGCCAAAACTTTTGGGCTCCAAAGAATCGTCTCAACTCATAAAAAGCTTAATTTGCACACAAGTTGAACATACGTCAGTGCAAATGAACCCATTTAAAATTTGTTTGAACAGCTGTGGTCAATCCAGTGCGGTTTATGTTTATGTTTGTCGAATTTATTGCTGTTACAAAAAAATCATCAAGCTTTATTTGCACAAGAAAATACACCTTTTGAAAACAGTTAGTGATACATATTACTACACTTACATATTGAAGAGGGAGCGTAATCGCTAAAGGTGTTTGCTGCAAAGTTAGCTGTGAATTTGTGCACAATTAGTGTCGTCGACTTTACAACAAGAATCTCTTCGATAAATCCGATTGAATAAGTATTAAAAGAAAGCCAATCACAGTGGAAAACACCTGAAAATATGTAACAAAAAAAGAAAACACTTATATACTTATTCAGGAAATTTCAAAGGCAAATATGTTCCTCTCAGATTTGTCATGCTTAACTTCGCCTTCTAATAGACATTTGCAATTTTAGAATAATCAAATCATCAGGGCAAAATCTATCCTTGTCCAACAAACCCCAAGAACAAGCGACAAATCAACTTCAAAAAGACCCAACGGCTTGACTTTGTAGTCCCTCTGCAGAATACATAAGGAAAAAAAATCCATAGACTGCTTCAGTCTGATGTCGGCTTTAATCAAATCGGCCTCTTGTAGAACCACGCCAGTTCGATGAACCTATAAAAACCGGATGAATGATACGGGCACTAAACTCTACCTGCATTGCTCTTACTTCTTCGATATTGGCTGAACAAGCATTTGCTTGCGTGTATATTTCGAGGAATGCGATTACCCAGAATGCAGAATCTGTCAATACGTTATAGAAGTCGAACTCGTTTCCACTGAACAGGGAGTCAGCAAAACTCTTGTATTGCATGTAGAATCCGAACATGATAGCAGTTACATTGCACAACATTGAACACAGCCACGGCAATGCAGAACAATCGAGCAATTCGTTAGTCAGCTGAATAATGGCTGTGTACTTGCCATTCAGCACATCGACTTCATCGCTTAGCTCACAGTATCTTTGCATTCGTTGGTACGGCGTCTTCAAAAGCCATTCCTTATGCGTACGCATTTGATTCACTTCATCGACTATCAGCTGAAGGCGCGAGTTGATGGACTGTATTAAAGCAGTACAAACAATAGTTGCACCATAAACACTAGTCGCCGGTGTTCTACGGATCAAATATGGAACTAGTGCGTATAAAGTCCACAAAACGCTTCTATCCGTTTCAAAATTTAAAATCCATGCAACCAGTGTGATTTCAAATAGGACTGGAAACATCAACGCTTTTATGCCTACTTTTGTAATTTGGGGAGCGTAAGCTTGCCCGTCGTCCAAGTAGTGCCATACGTCGTAGAAATTGGCGATAACGTTGTTCAAGAAAGCAATTTGCCGTTTAGCATATACGGCATATGAAATGTAGTTGACTACTCCGCCAATAATGTCCAAGTAGGAGTTCACTTTTGCAATATTATCGAGCGCGAAACTTCCCGAGTTAAAGTCGCGAAAGATATCTCCGATGTAGAGCCAGCAATATAAGGTTATCACTGTTAGGCTGTACACTTTAATGACTGTGTATGTTTGGACTTTTTTGTGCTTCAATGAGTAGCCATACGATCCCATGCCGCTGAGGATAAGTCCAAACATAACTACAACTATAGTTCGCGTAAGGGAATCCATTCCAGTAGAGTAAATTCCTGGGACTAAACGTAAAAGTTTGCGTGCGTCGTCGAACCAGTGTATAAATTGGTATCAGAAAATCTCCCCCAACTGATTGATTAAGGTAGATAAATGCATTTAATTTGATTGGCATTTAAGGGCTATTATTTTTTTTAGGGTATTTATGGAAGCGACACGATATTTTATCTAAAGAACATCCCTCGAACATTTGAAATTTGAATGAAACCAAATTTGAAACAAAATTCACTGTCGCATAGAGTTTGTTTGCTCTTTGGTTGTGCTTTTCTTTGGGACTTTTACAAATAATCAAGCAATGCATTGCTCCTAATAATGGAATAGATTAGCTGAAAATGGTAATCAGAATTGATTTTGAAAAGGAAACATTAGGTCTGTTCCCTGCTCACCGAAATGAAATATGACCAAAAAGAAAAGGAAATCGTTGAACCACAAAAATGGAAATGCGTTTGTTTTCTAGTCATATATATTTCTATAGTCACGAGCTGACCCGGCGAACTTCGTACCGCCTAAATTCGTTAATATAATGAAAATAATAATGTGCATAATGCACATGCTGCTTTATATAATTCGGTGAACTAAAATTCTTCATTCAAAACTTATACTCATACAAAAGAAATAGAGCACGCCACATACAATTGACCATGCGAGTAACATGGGAATTCAAGATTGGAGCAACAAATTTCCAGCGAATGTCCTTGTGACTTATTAATTGTCATAGGGAAAGTGTGACGCTCGGGAAATTGAAGACGCTTAAATACGAATGGCAAATCGTTCTGAATAAGCGGAATTCCCACTTTCGCAGAAAGACATTGTTTGTTTTGAATTTGTTTTTTTTCCTCAAGATCTTTTGCTTGCATGACATTTGACGGACTTCCAATTTCACCCGGAACATACACAGAATTAAAAAATTAAGGCCCGTTTGCTGATACTACTCATAGCGATTTAAGTTCTACTTAAATACCTTTTTTTAAGTGGAACTTAAATCGCTATGAATAGTATCAGAAAACGGGTCTAAATGTTTTAAATAATATTTGTTGTATTGGTGATAGGTACTAACCCCCGTATTAATAAAAAAAAACGCTATCCGCTCTCTAGCACGTGTTTTAGCTGGCAGACGGATAGTGACCCTATCCGTTTGTTAACTTTTCTTATTAATAAACATATTCCATCTACATATTAACTATTCGCTCTTTATCACCTAACGCACGGCAGCACTACATAGAATTGTACTAAACATTCTAGTACATCTGTCATATTTCGTTTTTCAATCGGTTGTTGCGCTCAGAAATTCACCGATTCTCTCTCAGATTCTCTCTTGTAGAATGTTCAGATGTCAAGCGTCATTCAAATATTGATGTCTTGTCATTTGAAAATTATTTATGTTCCCAGGATATATTTTATATTGAATTATTATTCAAAATGTTGACCCAAATTTATCTACATAAATTTGCAAACCCAATATAAACAAAAACCTTAACTTTTGGTATTCGTATCACCGAAAAGGATTCGAGATTTTGTAAAGTCCCTAACCCTCTCTGAGTTAAAAAGTTATCCGCTCTCTATACGCCGAATTCGGTGAGTTAAGTTATCCGCTCGTTTTTAAATGTCAGTGAAACCAAACACACGTTTATTAATAGGAATTTGAAGCTAACATGTGTGTTAGTGCTAACTCGCCGCTGCTCGTCGTTTATTAATACGGGGGTAAACGTTTTTCTATTCAGTCTATAGGTTTTAAATTGTGGTTCTCTCCCCAATCTAATTCCTTAATTTTTTTTAGGACAAAAAGCAGCATAGTCCTTACAAATCCACTAAGCCCAAAATCTTAGAAATCTATCAATCCGTTCCAGAGTTTTGAGTGCACAAATGGACGTAGTCTCTTTTATTTATATAGCTGTACCCTGGGTTGGCATGTAGATTACTCGAATGTAATATACGTGAGTTTTCTACGTAGATTAAATGAGGTAGATTACTCGGTCTGATTCGCCATGTATAATACATAATGTAGAATACATATACACGTTTTTAAAATATTTACAAAAATAAGAATGAAATTATATTTCTTCACGTTCATCGTTATTATCGTCCGATTTTTTAGATGTTTCAACGGACAACCTATTTCGCGCCTCACTATGAACAAACAACCAGTGGGAAAATAAACGCTCCAACTGCGCAGTATGCCGGTATCAACAGCAGTTTTGTCGCGAGCCCTACAAGTTCCAATGAAGAGAACATTTTTTCGCCTGAATTAAACAAACAGAAAGACTCCAAGCCATCCGAGTTAAGTAACTCAAAAAGATATTCGTGTACTTCGCCTTTGTGCAGATCTATCAATTTTTGGCCGTGATAAACTGGATGCAAAAATTACACTGCCGTTGTAACGTTGTTGAAGACGTTACTTTTCATGCAGCGAGTTTGGGCGAATTTTCGAAGCTCTCTAGTCGCTTTGTCGAGTAGATCAAGCCATTCTTTGATAGCTTCTGCAGCTGAAGGTTCACTTTATTGACACAAATTGATGAGTTTGCCGATTGGATCCAAATTTTGATGCATTTTAGAATCGTAAGATTCTAGCAAAAATGTTTGGTCTTCCGATGTCGCCAGCGTAGTGACCACGTTGTGTCGATTTGAGTGCGAATTGGTCCATAAATCGATCAGCAATGTTGTCTAACGGTTAATTTTCGCAATAGATCCCGCGTTTCGCTGGTCAATTTTGTGGTGAACTTTGTCAAACAACTTCGTAGGCATTTTTTTTGCGATTCGATGGTGAATATGCTGGACGTAATGCTTTGAAGAATTTCTTGAAGTACCTTATCGGAATCACATGCAACAAATGGTACATTGCAGCCGTAACCAAATTCGGCAAGAATGCAGGTGGGTCTAATTCGGGCGGTCCGACAGTGGAGAGCTTGTAACATTTACAGAGGCTTGGAATAATGCAAGTTGACTAGCAAAATTAATGTTGTGAAGCATAAGAAATACAAATACAGCTGATATATTGATCACTATCAGCACAGTGGTTTGTAGAACCTTTAAATTACATAAACTTTTTTAAAACCTTGCCAATTTGTGTGCATTGGTCGTCCACCCGATTATGATGTCGTTCTCAAAATATCCCAGCCCGACATTAAATATATTTTTTTAACAAAGACAAAAAAGGATAAATGCGATCGCGTGCTTGTATAACACAAATGAAAATGAATATTCTTTCGTTCGTTCCTATTAGTAAAGTAAAAACAGTAGGTATATTAATCCTAGGTGACGCAATGCAAGGGATTTGTTGACATAGAAACAAAAATAAAATGCACTAAGAAACTGCGGGAAAAGTTTTTACAAGCGCAGTGATAATGTAGGTAAGTCCCCTACAAGCTAACGTGGGAGCATTTACAAAAATTCACTATTATGGTTTTCTACATGTAGAATACATGTAATCTACATGGTTTATGTAGATTACATCGGCCGACTAAAAATCATGTAGTTTTGCCAACCCAGGCTGTACCCATCCGGATTTGCCAGTGCCTTTCGTATTAAGTCCCTTAATAAACAGTAAATGGTCTACTTTGTTAGCGGGGTGTCCATTTTTTTGTTTGAGTCCATGTGAAATAGTGTGGTACTTCTGAGTAGAGTAATGTCCATGCAAAGGCACCAAAAGCATTCGCACGATTACACGATTCAAAAAATTCGGTGAGTGCAGTTTTTTGATGAATTTATAGCGGTCGTGAAATATACGCGCCGGCCGGTTTTTAAAGATGGACGGTTAAATGAATAACGGTTGGATCCCGTTCATGAATTGGAAAACCAAAGATACGCCAAACAGCTTCATTGGAGCTGATGTACCTTCCAAATTGGTACAGCGTTATTTCATCGTTGTTATTCACTGGAGGAGCAGTCACATTGATATTTTCAACACCAAATACCGCCATATCACTGCCTTTATTCACATACTTGCAAATATATTTGATGCTTTTCACTGAACTACAAAACTCTACATTAATATGAGCTTGGAATGTTTTGCTCAGTAGAGCTGAATAAGGTACCACCCAACGATTGTCAATGTCAATGTCGATGTTTTTGATTTTTTTAATAATGACGATGTATTGCATTTTGTCCGGCCAATAGCAAAGATGTAATCTCTGGCCATTTTGGATTACACGTGAACGTGATAAATAAATGGAAACATTTTAAAATTGAGAGTATTAAAGGAATAGGAAGAAAATAGGGAAAGGATTAACTCTAAACGAAATATTTGTAACTTTAATAGCCAAGAAGAAAACTATCCACACCTATCAACTTGGTTGGTAAGCCTTCTCCCTTCTATCTCCACACCGGTACCGAAGGTGTTATGGTACCTTTGAGCTGCCCTCCCCATAACCCTACCACGATTGTTACTCGCTCATTTTTCGTAACAACCCCTACGTTAAAACTCAAAACGCTCAACAGCTCCTGTCCTCTCGCTCTCAATCACCCCTACATTTCAACTTACTTCTTACTCACACATGCTAATGCAAGAATCCTGAAAATCTTAGGGGTATAAAAATTAGTTTAAAACCGATTCTCATACCTACTGAATTTACATATAAAATTTCATCCAAATCGGTTGAGCCGTTTCGGAGGAGTATAACCACTAAAACTGTGACACGAGATTTTTATATATTAGATATTATGTATATTCAAATATCAGTTGAACAAAGCCCAAATTAATGTAAGAGTTGAATTGCTTTTATTGCAGACATTAAAAAGTTCAATTCTTGTCTTATTTAAATATTTTAATATTTTAATGCTAGCCTAGTATGCTGCTCGCGCTTAAATTAAGCCCCCACCCCCATACAAAAATGTCTCCGAAGATAAAATTAAGCAAAACAACTAAGCTAAGCTAAGCAGTACGCAGTTCAAGCTTAATTTCTGAGCCGCTGTACGAAAACTCTCTACAGAATTTAAGTAAGCGAAATAATGCAAAATACATTTTTCCACAGCTAAATTTTGACAATGAAAATCTCGGCATTCGCAACAAAATTTCAAACGAAACAGAACCAATGGAGAATGGTTAGTTCAACACAAAGAAATTCGTTGTTGTTAATTTAATTTCTTTTAAAATGTAGAAATTTCTTAAGAAAGTACCAAGTACCAAGTGACGAAACAGAGCAAGTCAATCAGCTGTGCCAACACATTTCTTTTTTTTTTGACGGAAAATACACTGTCAAAATTAAGCGAGCATTTACAAGCACAAAATATAAAAGAAATCAAATAAAAAATCCGTCACCAACTATCATTTGAACGATTTGACAACCATCTGTCAGCAACAACAAGTTTTTTTTACGGAGGGGCAATGTTTTCTTCTTACTTTTTGGCTTTCTTCTGCCCAACTTTTGCATAAGGGGACGAAGTTTGATTAAACTTGGCTAATGTGTTCGAATGATTATCGTTAGGAAACAGGGGTCGAATCGCGTCGTCCGTGAACGAGCATTACGAGACGGAATTTGTTTTTGTTTCACACGTAAAATCAACATAATTCCGTGAACGTACAGCTCGTTCACGGAAGTGTCGATTCGACCCCAGATCTAGTGACATACTGGGAACCAAAACGAAACTTTTGCATATTGTTGCTGCTATATGAGGAAGTGGTAAAAAATTAAATTCATACCCCATGAACAAGGGACATATCCACTTCGAACATGCCCAACGGTTTGATCTTGTAGTCTCTCTGTAGAACGCGAAGGGAGAAAAACTCCATGGACTGTCTCAGCCTTATGTCAGCCCCATTCAAATCGGCCTTTTGAAGAATTTTACCCGTCAAACGAACCTGTGAATGGGAGAAATAAAATCAGTCTTAGTCACGTGTCTCGATTACAAAAATATTCTTACTTCTTCAACATTTTCTGTGCAAGCCTGTGACTGTTTGTAAATTTCAAGAAATGAGATTAACCAAAAGGCTGAATCTGTCATCACATTGTAATAGTCATACTCTTTTCCATTGAAAAATGTTTCAGCAGTACTCTTGTATTGAGTGTAGAACCCCAACATGATACCAGTCACATTGCATACTATTGAACACAGCCACGACAACCCAGCAAATTCCATCACTTCGCTTGTCAGCTCTATGGTGTCTATGTAAATGCCATTTAGCGCATCGATGCTATCACTTAACTCACAGTACCGTTGCATTCGATGGTATGGCGTCTTCAAAAGCCATTCCTTATGTGTACGCATTTGATTCACTTCATCGACTATGATCTGAATGCGTAAGTTGATCTCCTGCATGAAAGCCGTGCACATAATCGTAGTGCCATACATACTTGTCGACGGTGCTGTACGGATAACATATGGGAGGAGCGCATAAAAAGTCCACAAAACGCTTCTGTCCGGTTCAAAGTGAAGTGATCGTACAGCCAATGTTATTTCCAGTAAAGCTGGGAACATCACCGCCTTCACGAATACTTGAGTGACTTGGTTCATGTAAATGTCCCCACCTTTCAAAAAATTAATGATAGTAAGGAAACAAACCTTGCCGTCGTTCAGGAAAAGAATCTGTCGTCGAGTGCCCAAGAAAAACGTTACATAGGTGACCAATCCGCCCATGACGTTCAAGTAGGAGTTGAGTTTTCCAACATTATCGAGCGCAAAATTTCCCGATTCAAAGTCGCGAATAATTTTTCCTATATAGAACACGCAATAAATGACTATTGTTGCAACTGTGTGCAGAGTAATGAGGGTGTACTCTTGAAACTGTTTTTTCTTAAATGAATAACCATATGATCCCAGGCCAATAAATACAAGTCCAAACAACAGTAAAACCAATGTTCGCACCAACAGATCCATTTCGTTGTAGCTGATTTCTAAGACTAAGGGCGGAGGTCTAACATTGCGTGGAACAAAGGTATTGTGGAACATCAGCAATGGTGCTGATACAAATCGTTGATCGATTGTACAGATATGATGCATTAATTGATTCACATTAAATGGCTATTAGTTAGCGGTGTATATGAAAACAATTAGAATACCATCGACAAACGTCGCGACGCGTCGGTGCAAAAGCGGAGAAAAGGTTTTAGATATGAGTACGAAACCAAAAATATGCTGCCAACAAGAAGGGACACACAAAATCTACAAATCGCACGGAACGTCATATAAGACTGTTTTAGCTTTAAGGTAGCAAGAGACTTTAACCCCTATTGCGAAGATCAACTATCAATTGATAGTTGATACTTATCAATCAGTTTTATTCAATGGTATTGTGACTGTCAATTAACTATCAATATTGTTGATCCATTGCGATTTTTGTTTAATAATAGGTTCGTTCGGGTTAAAATTAACGTAAAATTATTTAAAATTTGCTAAGAAAATTTAACAAAATGATAGAGAAATCCATTTTTCCTCTTTTAATTTTTTCGTAATTTTCTACCCGCCGAATTTCGACTTACTGCAAAATTAAAACTGGTCAAAAGTGTGACAAGTAAAACTCTTTTTATTTACGTCTTCAACGACAAGTTATGACTGAATGTTCTCCTTGAACATATCAGCGCATTCAAAATTGAAAGTTTAATAGGTATTTAGCTTGTAAAAAATTCAATTCCAACTTATTTTGTAGATTCTGCATTTTACGACAATATCAAAATGACATTTCTTAAACTTTTTGTAAGAAAACCGGTCAGGTACTTCTCTTGAAACTGAGAGACTTCTCTCTCGATTTTAGAGATTTGACATTTTTCATTTTTCTGTGCTGAAAGTGCATGAACGGACCTAATCTATTGTGAATGGAAAAAATCGGTATTGCGAACAACAATTTTCATCGATTTTCTTGTCAGTTCTTGTTCGTGTTCGTGTTGATTACAAAAATAACTAAAATAATGTGAGTTTCGAGTTAAATAAGTGATCAAATTTGTAATTTCTTTATTTCCAAAGGTCTCAAAAAGTAGTAAGCAACAAAAGACAGTTGTGCAGATTGGTACAGTTGATGGAAGAGAACGTTGAACTCGCCAAAGGATTTTGCTCTAAAGCTGTAGCTAATGCAAAGTGGAGAATAATTTCTGTAGAATTGATTTTATTGTTTTCTGATGATTTCCTTTTTATTTTTCTAAAAAAAAAAAATAGACATCTGTCAGCCGCACATCCCCATTCACAATAATAGAAATATTTTGAAGGTATTCACAATAGCACAATATATTATCAATTCATTTTCACAATACCGAATTTTTATTCAATTGATAAATTCTATCAACCGTCAATCGGTTGATAGTTGATCTTCGCAATAAGGGTGTTTATCTATCTCTGCTCCGCTTTAAACGCTCGACGCATTATAAATCAAAAGTGAAAAACGAGGCTATGATGATGACTTGTTCCCTTTTTTTACACAATGTATGTCTGCTTTCTTATGCCAAATACTTGTAGCTTAGAACATTACATAATCAGACTGCACGAAGGCAAGAAACCAGTCGTTTGCTTTCCTTAAGCTACTTCGAAAAAATAACACCCTTGTTATTAAACGGTTTTATGCGGAAGCGAATAAAGACTTTAAAAGCACATGCCAAACAAAAAGAACAGAGTTCGAGCAGCAGAATATTGCGAAGATTAGCACCGCCCGATCTTCTGCGGACTTCTGGAAAGCAGTCAAAGTCTTGAACCAAAGAAAAAGCCGGATTTCCACAGGACACCAAGCACGCAATTTTCATACGCACTTCAGAACACTTTTAAACACCACACAGACTTCTCCAAGATTTCAGTATGCAGAGTCTCGCTTTGCTGGTGACTACATAGAGGCACCATTCAACCTCGCAGAAACAATCCAAGTCATCAAAAATGCTAAAAACAACAAAGCACCAGGAGAAGATGGAATTCCTTGTGAATTCTACAAAAACTGTACCACGGAATTTGCACAAGCCCTCACAAATGAGTTTAACCGAATATTTGAACATGAAGACATTCCACAAAGTTTCAGAAAAGCCATAATATTTCCGATTCACAAGAAAGGTGACTATACAAACCCAGTAAACTATAGAGGCATATCCTTCCTAAACACTGCATCCAAATTATTTACTGCGCTCATTTTTAACAGACATACGAAATGGATTCAAAGCAAAAACATCCTGCATGAATTCCAAGCTGGATTTAGAGAAAAATATTCTACGGTAGACCAAATTTTTACGCTGCTAAGCATCGCGCAAATATACAAGCGCAAACATAAAATACTTTACGCCATATTTGTAGACTTCAAATCAGCTTTTGATTCCTTGTTTGTTTGTTTGTTTCCTTGGACTTGTTTTGTCAGAAGAGTTTCCAACGACGATGGGCGTGAAACAAGGGCACTTTACTCTTTATACTGTATATTAATGATATAACGGACGATATGGCGGGTGGCGTTGAGGTAAACCAAGTACCAGTACCAGGTCTTATGTATGCTGACGATATTGTCTTCCTAGCAGACTCAGTTAATAGTATGCAACTTAAGATCAATGAACTTGAAAAGTACTGCAAAACCTGGAATCGTAAACCTTGAAAAGACAAAAATGTTAGTATTTAGAAATGGTGGTGGGCGATTCTCAAGAAATGAAACGTGAACATACCAAAGACAACCAGTAGAAGTTGTACGCGAGTACAAGTATCTGGGGGTTCTATGTATTTACTGCAAACCCTAATATTGAAAAGCGTTTAAAAACTAAACTGGCCGAAGCAAAACGAGCAATCATTTCAATTTGGAGTACTTGTATGCTAAGCAAATATGTAACTCATAGCTCTGAACAAAAAATCATCCGATCGACTGCACAGACTATTCTTCTGTACGCTGAGCAAGCTTGGGGATATACTAACTCAAACACAGTAGAGAAGTTCCAAAGATTATGTATAAAGCGCAGATTGCCTTACAGCGCGCCAAACTATATGATACACAGTCACCGACTAACTCTCGAGCCGATAGCATCGAACCTCAGTGTACTGTGTGATTTTTCTCCCGCCAAGCGCGCAAACCGGTTTCTCCCGTTAAACCGTATTATTCCTCCTATCTCTAATTCTTATTCATCTTCTATTCTTAACTCAAGTGAGTGTACCCATCAAAGTGCCAAAATGGCCCACGGGCCAAAGCAAGGTGGTCGTTTTGGAATCCTTGATCCAGACCCTGACCCTGACCTCCAACCAAGAAAAAAACCAAAACATAACACGTTGCCCCTAAACATCTTCCCAGACCTCCCTTCACACGTCAACTCAAAAAATCCTCGATTTATTATCATGTCTCCGAAAAATAGTGAAAATCCCATCTCGGCCCTTAGCCCATTCCTTCTCAAAAAAGCTATTGATAATATTAGCAAAGATTATGAAAATATAAGCCAACTTCGTGACGGTAGTCTATTAATCTTTGTGAAGTCACAAAAAACAGCTGACCTCTTCCTTAAAGCTAAAGACCTTGCCGGTGTGTGTCCAATCATAGTAAAACTGCACGATCGCCTTAATCAATCGAAAGGAATAGCATTCGCACCATGCCTAATAAACGTCGCCGAAACAGAAATTGTTAGTGAAATGAAGTCCCAAGGCGTGACGGAAATTTACAAATTCGAAAAAAAATGTGACGATGGAAAACAAAGAGCAACAGGTCTCATGCTCTTTACATTTGACCTCTATCAAGTCCCCAAAACAGTTGATATCGGCTTTTACACTGCCAAAATAACCGAGTATATACCAAACCCCATGCGCTGCCGCAACTGCCAGCGACTTGGTCACACAATCAAGCGCTGCAATAACAGCACAATATGTGAATCGTGTAACCTACCACCGCATACACCAGAACCATGCACTCGGGTTATGTGCGCTAACTGCTCCCTCCCCCACTCATCGTCCTCCAAATCTTGTCCTCCCTACAAACAAGCGAAAGAGATTATCACGATCAAAACATCAAAAAAATGCACAATGATGGAAGCTAAGCGAATCTATAGCCAACAGAACTCAGCTCAAACCCCTCCGCTGACCGAGTCCTTCGCCGAAAAGATTAAGAAAACTACAAACTCAACAAAGAATGTCCCGCTAACCTTGCCTACTCTGCCCATATCAGACGCAAACAACGATGCAAAAGAAAATAACATAACACCACACACAAACAACCCTGAAGTAAATATAAATACCAACACAATAAGAAAAGTCAGAAACATAAATAAACCCGAACTCACATCATACTCAAACTTAAAAATAAACACCTCCAAACCCAATCCAACTCCAACTAAAACTCAATCTGCCATCACAGTATCAAACCCAAACTCATCACCCACTCATTCCGAATCATACTCTTCTACTACTACTACTGCTGCAACAGCGCAAGCCCCCATCACATCAAACTCTAACATTACCTCCTCTAAATCCTCTCAGGCCACCTCAAACTCTCCACAACCTCTCGCAGATACCAACATAAATAATAATTTTTCGCCTACTCGAACCATCAACAATAAATCTAAATCCCCCCCCGCACTCACCTATTCACCTTTATCGAATGTCACCCAAACACTTTTGGACAACAACGATTACTATATTACAAATAACAAAGAAACACATGATGTCGACATGCAATTGTAAAAATACTAAGCAAAATCTTGACTCTGTAGAGAGCCCGACTGCTCCAGCTCCCGTATCGCAGAGTCACAGCTCTGAACAACCTACTTCCACCTACCTCTATAATTTACAACAGAAAACAAACAGCGCAACCCAAAAACAAAACCAACGCACGGTGAGCTACACTTCTCTTACCTCAGGTAAAACAAGCTCGTGGGTCCAGTGCAACTCTAACGGAACTCTCAATATTCTGCAATGGAATATGAATGGGTTCACCAATAACCTTGATGAACTTAACATCATAATCAAACAACACCACCCCAGCATTATATCTGTTCAAGAAACACGCTGCCCTTTCAATTACACCCCACTCTACCCAAGAGCCTTTAAAGGCTATTTTCACAATCTACCAATTAATGACACCCACAATCAAGGTGTAGCACTGCTGATTAGAAGAAACATACCCCATAAAATCGTACCTCTAAACTCAAACCTACAAGTCCTAGCAGTCGAGATACAACTCATAACAAAGTTCACGTACGTAAACTTATACCTCCCACCAAAAGGTATAATCAATAATAACGACTTGGTTAATATCATAAACCAAATCCATTCCCCTATCATATTCGGAGGCGATATCAATGCATGGAGTACACTATGGGGCTCCACTAACACTAATAAAAGGGGACATGTACTAGAAAACTTCTTTCTGAGCGCAAACTTTGTCATCTTGAACGATGGATCCCCTACCCACCTTTCAACGCACAATACACTTACTCACATTGACGTAACATGTTGCTCGCCTGAGCTGTTTCCAAAAATAACTTGGAGGACCTTAGATGATCTCCATAACAGTGACCATTTCCCGATACTTACGGCCTTGAACATTGCACACCTTAACAAATCACAAACATTTAATCCTAAATTTAAAACAGACTTGTCCAACTGGAAGCTATTTAGTAAAAAAACTACTGAGTACCTGTCCGACAAAGCCGTATCCCCAAACAATAACAAAGAAGCCGCGCTGCTGCAAAAAGCTATCAGAACTGCCGCAAATGCTTCCATCCCTCAAACGACCCCAATAAAACGTAGTCACACCATGCCTTGGTGGAACTCCGAGTTAACAGCACTACGGAAAGAAAAAATGGTTGCCTTAAAATACTTCCAAAAGAATTCCACCACGCAAAATCTCATAAATTACAAAAAATCAAATGCTAAATTTCGAAGATTGCTCAAGGAATCTAAAGCAAACAGTTTTTACGAATTCACCTCAACTATAAGCCCCAGCTCCACCCCTGCTAAGATATGGCAAAATATTCGTCGTCTGACTGGAAACGCCACTTCACTCTCAATTAATAGTATCAAATCCACAAATGGCACCATAACAGATCCCGCTGAAATATGCCATTTTATTGCACAAACCTGGTCTAAGATTTCCGAAAACAAGAATTTCTCCGATAAATTTATTGATCAAAAATCCAAGATACTCAACAGTACCCCACCCCAACACTCAACCAACCCGACTGCCCGACGGATTGATCAAAAAATATCTTTTCTTGAATTTGAAACTTCATTAAACAAAATGAAAGGGAAAACTCCAAGCAGAGATAGGATATCCTACCCTATGCTGAAAAATCTTCCCCTAGATACTAAACAAAGAATTATATCTTTATACAAAAATATCCTAAGTACTGGCATTATCCCCCAAACCTGGAAAACAGCTACAATATTACCTATCCCAAAACCAAACAAAGAAAAGACCTCAATTGAAGGATATCGCCCAATCTCTCTTATTCCATGTCTGTCGAAAATCCTGGAAAAAATTATCGCTAAACGCCTACTATGGTATGCTGAAACAAATAAGCTTATCAGCCCCAACCAGGTAGCATTTAAAGCCAACAGAGGATGCATCGATGCCCTGCTGCACATTGACTTCGCTACTTCGAAAGCATTATCAACCAAAAAGCACATCTCAATCCTCACCCTTGACTTCGAAAAAGCTTTCGATAGAATAGGCCTTCACATTATCCTAAAAAAACTGACTAAATGGGGCATTGGGGAAAAAATATATAGTTACGTTAAATCATTCCTAACCAATAGAAAATTCTGCATCAAATCAAATAACACCTACTCTCGGAACTACCCTCTGCATAACGGCATCCCCCAGGGATCACCTCTGTCGGTGGTCCTATTTATAATTGCTTTTGACGACATTAACACAATTTTATCAAAGCACCAATTACTAGATCACTGCATTTATGCGGATGATATATATATATTATGTAAAGTTAATGAGATAAATAGGAGCAAAATTGCATTTAAACTGGCAATTGAAGACATCTTGAAATGGTCAATAAGATCAGGTGCCAAACTTTCAATCCAGAAATGCAAATTGCTTCATATTTGTCGAAAACAGAACTGTCCTCGACTTAACATAGATGTAAACGACATACTAATAGAAAATGTTAATAACTTAAAAATCCTGGGACTTATTTTTAATAACAAGTACTCTTGGAAACAACACTGTTTGGAACTAAAAAAATCCCTAGCTGCTAGAACCAATATCATAAGTTATTTAGCGTGCAAAAAAAGCAATGTACATATTAATACTCTAACAAAAATGTTAGTTTTAAGTAAAATTGACTATGGGCTATATATATACGGGTATTGTCCAAAATCAACACTAAAAATAATAAAACCCTTATACCACCAAGCCGCCAGAAGAAGCATAAACGCCTTCCC
The DNA here is from genome assembly GCA_949126925.1 of Cheilosia vernalis. Lineage (NCBI taxonomy): Eukaryota > Metazoa > Arthropoda > Insecta > Diptera > Syrphidae > Cheilosia > Cheilosia vernalis. The sequence continues at coordinate 95,023,846 of OX421358.1, read as the reverse complement.
CACTACACCAATAAAAAACATTTTAGCAGAAGCAGGACTAATGAGCATTGAGGATCGAAGAGAAAATATCACTTTAAAACTATCTGCAAAACTATGTTTCTCTAAAAACTCTGTAATTGATCTTGACGTTAAGAGGGCAAAGGAATATAAGCTTATAAAGAGGATACCATCCGCCATAGCTACCATACTTGAAAAAGCATCTCTGCTAGACATCCCAATTAGGCTAAAACATATTGCAGCTCCACGATATCCCCCATGGCTAATGAACCCAGAATCTATTATACTGACCCTAGCCAACTACAAAAAAGCAAATACCAGCAACTCAGCCTACCGTCAACTTTACGCCAGCATCTCCGCAGAGTTAAAAGCAGATGGGTGGAACCTTATTTTCACGGATGGATCAAAGACTACAGAACACACATCATTTGCTGTCTCACTTGAAAATGGATCCATTATCTCCATTGGCAACCTACCCGAATTTGCATCAATATTTACAGCAGAAGCTTTTGCTATCCTACAAGCCACAAATATAGCAACGAAACGCAAAGGAAAACATATTATATGCTCCGATAGCATATCGGCACTGAAGGCGATCAATAACCCTAACAACAACACTGAGCTCATATCAAAAATCCGACTCCAACTTATCAAATCATCAAATAAGATCAAGCTAATGTGGACTCCTGGGCATGTCGGGATCCAAGGAAACGAAAACGCAGATATGGCAGCGAACTCTGCCAAAAACGCCCCGATATACAGATTTGACATATACAGCAAACTAGATTTGTTAAAGCTTATCCAAGGAGCCACAAAAACTCGAACCATAAATGACTGGAGTCTATACCACCATCACTACAAAAAAGTAAACCCTGAGAGAGTAAACCCGGTATATCCCACAAAAATTCCTAAACATAAAATTTCAAACTATGTGCGATTACGACTCGGACACACTTCAGCTACCCATAAGCACCTCCTGACCAAAAACACCCCTCCAACCTGTACCACCTGCAACACTGCATTGAACTTAAAGCATATATTGGAGAACTGCACAGAATTGAGACCCACACTCAATAATATATTCAAAGACAACTCAATATACGAAATACTTAGTAACCATAGTCCTTCCAATATTGAAATGATATCAAACTTTGTAACTAGAGCTAACCTTTCCATATAAACACTAACTAACTTTAGAGCCAATAGTCTTCGCAGCTAGGCTCAGTAACTTTAATATTACCATGTAATTTTAATTACCTGATAATAAATAATAATAATAATAAATATATGATACATCTCGAGACAGGTTGTTCACCCCTAATACTAGTAACCCTAAAGCTTCACTTTGACTATATTTTGAAAGTTATGGATATGAAGGAAGAACGCTTACCAAAAATTGTCCTGAAACACATGATAGCTACTAACGGATATTGTGTCAAAGAATGGCAAGAGTTGGCGAACTATCCTAGTGAAGGAGTTGCTTCGCTGAAAAATAAATTCTTCAACATCATCGCGTTGTATATTGTATAGGTAAGGTGCTGCTTCCTATGTCAGTCAGCTTCTTAGCACAGGATGTACTAAAGCACGAAAATACTAAAGCACAAAATACGATCTGCAGGAAAATACATACTTTCTAGATAGAAATAAGTCGGAAATGATAAGAATCATCTTCATGGTAAAAGGCGAATTGCTGGAGTTAAATTACGTTCCACATAGACCTGAGCTTCCCATAATTTGTGATCTCTGCAACCGAAATAAAAGGGAGGATATATATATCATCTTGTTGCTGTGTGTCCCATATTCAGCGAATTTCGAAGAATGCACTTTGGAGCAAGAACACTGGAAGCAGATGAGTTGTAGCGTATTCTAAATGGTTAACGTGGTTGGAGTGTTCTTTATATGTATACTAAAGCCGTTCTTGAGTACAGGAAGCGAATCAGAGAAGAGAGTTTTTAAATTTTATTCAAACTTTATAAAGTAATCTCAACCATGTTAATTAATTACAAAACATGTCAATCTAGTAGACGGCTTTTAATCAAACTATACGACTTTGTTTTTTAAATTACATTGAAACATTGTACTACTACGTTTTTTTCTAATATATAGATATACATATTTCAATAAAAGTCTTAAAACTGACTAACTAAACTAATCTCACTGTGAGATAAAATAAAATTTATGATGATGATGGTGTTTTGATTCCGCAATGGCGAAAGTGAAAAACATTTACCACCAGTAAAAACACATTTGTATAGAGCAGTGCCATCTTTTGCAGAAATGCTGCAATCGCTTACAGTTCGTTTGATATAACAGTGCTTCCCAAGCTGTTTTTATTTGATATTTGCCTCCTCTTTAAACCCATTCTTTCTTTTACTCGATCGCGTTCATCATAACAAAACACATTCCGACCTCTGGTGTTCTTGATTTTATTCTGCTCCAGTATATACGTATGTACGCCGGATCTTTGTGGTCACTTTCGCTCAAATGGGACAACCAGACAACTGAAATCTATTCCTCTTGTTTTCGTTTCACTCGTCGGATCGATAGTGCAAAATGAATCCTGTATCAGTTGTCTTATCGGATGACTAGCAATTGTTCAACTATTTCCTAGACTAATTACAACCTGCGAACAAAGACTAAGAAGCAGGCTACGACGTGTTAAATCATTTGTCATCCCACCCCTTGCAATTCGACGTCATAACTGAATTTGATTGTGAAATTAACACAACCACCCTTGAATCCAACGCACCAAGCACACCAAACAGTATTAAAGTGTTAATCATGGTGGTTGGTCGAACTCAATGGGTAGGTAACTTTCTCTGGCTGGCTTTTCATTTACGATGCTTTTCTCTGTTCTTTTCAGTCACAACCCCTAAGTCCGCTGATCAGTCAACAATGTAATGTTGAACAAGTAGTAAGTGCAATCTTATAAGTTTATATATCCAACTAACTTACCTTTAATCAAATATTTTTACTTTCTCAGCCACCAAAATTTCATGAAGTGCTACCCGATTTATCAGAGCACGACAAGGCTGGGCTAAACTTTGAATTAAATTTAGCGTCGCAGCGAAAGGGCAAAGTAAATTGGTTCTATTCGAAGGATTCGAATAAAGTTTACATAAAGTTAAACGAAACGTTCAACATTGAAGCCGTCTACTGTCCCAGGTCAAATATCGATATGCACAACAAATTCTTTATACGCGCCATGATGGTGTTCAATACCGAAGTCAGTGAGCCAGTTGTCCGATGTGAGAATCACAGCAGCAAGGACACAGGTAATATCTATACCCTTAACACATTGTTGTCGCATAAATAATACAATTGTAATTTCATCACAGCTATAGAGAAGAACATTAAACACAGTGTGCTGCGGTGTGAGAACCCTAACGTCATCTATTTGGGTTCGGTTGATGGGAAAAACGTAAGCGATCGCTTATCGGTACGAATTCCTTTAGGCGGTGTAGCTCCCAATGAAGAGAATGTAGTTAAGCAGACAGTAGCATTGAAGTTTGTCTGCCAGAATTCGTGTGTCGGCCGTAAAGATACTTCCATCATTTTCTATCTAGAAAATGCAAAGTGAGTCGTTGTCTCACCTGTTATCTCTTACTAGTAAATTAAATTGGTATATTTTCAGTGGTGAGGTGCTTGCAAAGAGAACAACTGCTGTTAAGATATGCAGCTGTCCAAAGCGTGACATGAACAAGGACCAATCTTCCGAGTCCTCAAAGAAGAGATCCAGAAAAGGTAAACAAGCAAAACTGAACTTGAAACAGCGTGACAGCATTTATTTTTGTTCGTGTTTATTATTGTGAAATCTTTTTTTTTTTTTTTTCAGACAACTGCCCAGTGGGAAAGAAAGTCATGAAGCTAGAGACTGATATTAAAGTCGAAGATCAACAAGAGAATTACGAGGAAGACGAAACTATTTCTAGTGCAGCGGATACCAATGATGTGGAGATCACACCATCTGGTGGCGTTCGATTAATGTTGGACTTGCCAGATATCGAAGCAGCTTGTCATGTAATGAAATGTGCTTTTAATCAAGTTGCTGGACAAATCGCGTTGAATCCTGACAATGCCGCTTTGCAGTCGAGTTTTCGTACGTTAAAGAAGAATCTTGGTAAGAATAAAGTTTGTACTCGTAGTGCAGTTTTGAAGACGTGCTGTTTTACGATTGAGAAAAAGTGTTCTCTTCTAACTGCGTCAAGTGCATACCGAGCACTTGAGTTGCTCGCCTTTCACAAAATGAGGTAAGCTCATTTGAACGCAAAGTCCACGGACAAAATACTTGTCCACGCACTTGGAATTGATTTCTTATCCATTTTTTACCAAACAGTAGCCGCTTTTTGTTTTCTTCAAAAAGCTCACCACTCGAGCCGCAAATAGCACTGCAATCCAACACAACATGCTATAAACTCTGCCTACACTTAATTCAGATGTGATTTTTCACTCCTCCACCTATTGGTTGCTCAGACGTTTATAACAGTGTCCGTTCGAAGTCAATTGAAATAAGAAAATACAAGAGAAAAGTAGGCGTAAAGTGGCTCGGAGCGACCTACACCGATTTTTTTAGCTATTAGGTAGCGTAACTTTGCCTTTGGCAATAGATCCATGTGATCCTACAAAATAGCATTCTGTCGTCTGTCTGCGGTTTTTTTTTTGTAGCCAGCTACCTTAGCTACACATCTGTGTCTACCCATACTTTAGCCCAATCACATTTTATCTCTTTTGTTGTGGATAAACAGCGCGATGGACAGACTTCGATTTCCTCTAAACGGAGGAGACCCATCAAATGCTAGATTTAGTGCTATTAGCTTATTAACTGCCCTCTCTTTTCTCAAAATCAGTGCATAAAGCTATAGCTACTGGCGTTATAATCTAAGAATGTGCATCACAAAATCATTTTTTTTGCTTTGTATCAAAATATGCCTTTAATTATGCTTGTGTTTCTTTTGCAGTTAAACTTCAAAGCCGTCGTGGACAGAAGTGAAGATGAATCCCAGATCAAATCTGTTTAATAGTTTCCTTCACTTTGATTATTTTTTTTTATTATTGTATTAGCCTAATTGGCGCAATTAATGTCAGCTTCCACTAGATCGTATATTAGTTTCCCGGCGAAACCTTATTCTTTTTCATAAATGCAATTTGTTTTTTTTTTGTCAAATTTATAAATATTATTTTATTATCTATTATTTACCACAATCAATATGGTTGGTTGTTGTTTTTTTTCTGCCAATGGTAGTAGTAGAGAGCGCGTGTCTCAGGACAAACACCAAACTTAATCAAAAGAAAAATTAATATAAAACGATGGTCAACTTAATCACGTTGCATTGGAGGTTAGAATGACACGCGCCTACGTGGTTTCCCAGCAATCATTTGAGCTTTTGTTTTTTTTTTGTCTGTTTTGCATTATTTGTTGTTACAGATTCCTATGTTAGTTTTCAAGGAAAAAAAGGCATCTTCTGCCCCCGTTAATTGAATTGTTAATAATTTCCTCCGATAGAGCGTTCTTTTTATATTGACCATCGATGTAGGAGTACAAATTTTTTTTTTAACTATACAACATTACAAATTTTTGCAAGTAACGAAAAAACCAATTAAAATTCTATGTGCCTTTGAGTTTGTATGGTGTTAAGAACAAAAACACTCAGATAAAACAAAAAATTAAATACCTGGGATAGTTACAATCGGGGAAATTAGATGATCTTGAAATTGCAATAAAACAAGGCAATTTATTAAATTGAAGAGAGGATAGGAAAAATAAAGGTTACTGTACTTTTGTTTACTGTAAGACTCAAACCGTTTTTGTTTCTTCTATTCCTTTACTGTTCTTAATGTTGTAAGTAACTATTACATATTCATACATACCATGTCTATTTTTACTAAGCAAATAAATAAAACTTGTATGCATTTGCATATTATACAAGGACAATGTTTCTTTATTTTTTTGTTAATTTGTTGTAGATTATAGCATCAGTAAAGATATGCTAATAATGGAGGCATACCAAAATGAGAAAGCGATTAAGTGTTGCCGAATCTGTGTCGGAATGTTTTTCCTTGGGATAGCAAAGCTGAACTCCTAGCCATCAATAGCTACGAGATAACATCTAAACTAGTATGGGACTGCTTGCAATTACTCACATCACTAGCCAGCACAAACAGAGTACATCTCATTTGGGTGCCAGGACACAGTGGACATGTGGGCAATGAAATAGCAGACATATTAGCCAGAAAACGATCAGCATCGACCTTCACGATGCCAAGACCATTCTGTGGATTACCTATTAGCACTGCTAAATTCTACATCAAAAAATGGCTAACAAACAAGGCAAAACATTACTGGACCAACATTTAAGGTAACAGACAAGCCAAAATGTTCATGCCAACTATTTGCCCAACAAGAACAAAACAACTCCTAAACAAAACAAGGAGTCAGATCCGCACAGTCACAGGGTTCCTCACTGGAATGTCTAGTCAGATTACGTCAACACCATCTAGGAGGCAGAGGACATATCTGACAGTACACTCAAAGACATACTAGGACTCATCACTAAGGCCCATTTTATTCACTCGAAGTTGAACACAACTTGGGAAGTTTCCCATATAAAAATCCCCAAGTTATGTTCAACTTCGAGTGAATAAAATGGGCCTAAGTCCGGTATCATGAGTGAGCTATAAATGGAGGAAATCACAATAGGCCCACTCGTGGCCGCAGTGATATGGCAACCTGTTTCCACCTCCGCCAATTAATCTAATCTTATCTAATCCTTGGGATGACAAAACGAATGGCATGGGGATAAATCGACCGACCTAGAAGATGTTTCATCTACCATCGAACAGGACGGATTACATAAAAGCAGGTATATCATTACTATTTATTACAACGCTTAGGCGGCAGTTCGATTGCATACTAATGTGAAGCATGCTCAGACTCACACAACACACAATCGAATAGCAGTATCATTATTATACCTCGCTAAAGAAAATTGGATATTAAAAAGTATTTGACATATGGTATTTTTTTGGAATTAATATAGGTATAAAAAGCTTGCAACCAAAATTCCACGGGTAAAAGAAAAGATCAAAAACGAACTTATATAAAAATATTTTCACGGTGAGCACACCACTCACGTAAAAGCGAGGGATTAAAAAATGGAAGAGAAGAGCTCTTGGGATTAAATTATAAACTAAACATCATGGATGATTCACCATTGATCTGCATTATGGTCAGTCTGTGAAAAAAAGGATAACTTCCATTTTGTTGGCAAGTGGCCAATATTGCGAAAAACGAGGAGTTTCATTATTTCTGTATCGAATCAAGGAAGGTTCTTAACCGAATAAATGTGTCATTCTTTACTAAGTAGACTGCAATACTGCGCCCACAGTATATAAGGAAAACATGACCGATTTAAAATTTTTTTAATTCGGTCAAAAGTTAAAATAAGAATTTTTGACCAGAAGTCCGGTCAAACATAGAATACAGTAATAGATATATTTTTACTCAAAAAAAAAAAAAAAAAAAAATAACTAATGTTACAGGATATAGGTACATTATATAGTTTATTTATTTTCCGAAACTAGTCTTAAGCGTAATGAAACAATATACAACAAACTATTCATTCATTCATTGAAATGATTTGCAGAAAAAGGAACTCAATCTAATTCAGTTTTCTAAAATATTGCTAAATGTATAGGTACATATTACCTATTGTTGGAAAAGAAATGTGTATTTATAAATTATTAATAAATTCTTCGTCTTCAGCTATTGGAATCACTAGAATTACAATTTTTATACAGGTACCTACCTCGTTTGGCGCAGGGACATAAGTCCCCGGGACATAAGTCCCAATTTTTACGTTTGGGACTTATGTCCCACTTAAGTGAGACAAAAGTCCCAAATTCAATTTGGGACTTATATCCCACACCATCGGGACATAAGTTCCAAAATATTTTGACAAAGATGGGACATAAGTCCCAATTTTTTTGGAGAGGTGATGTACAGCAAAACGGCGCCGTGAAATAAGGCCAAATCTGAAAATTTGGCCTTTTTTCACTTTACAAAAGTGAAATAAAGCCATATTTCAACAGTTATTCTTATTTCACTCCGACAAAGTGCAATAACGCCAAACTGGTGTTATTGCGCTTTCAAACTATGAAATCTGTATGCAACCCCCCTGCTTGGATTTACTGTTGGATTACGGGGCGGGTGCAAGGTTGGTCTTATTACGCAAATTTTGTTGGCGTTATTGCACTTTGTCGGAGTGAAATTAGACCAGCTGTTGAAATATGGCTTTATTTCACTTTTGTAAAGTGACAACATTCTTGTTGCGTGCTCTGAAAATTCTCTAAGCTTATCAAAAAAATATATTTGGTGGGACATAAGTCCCAAATTTTACTTTTGGAACTTATGTCCCGATGGTGTGGGACATAAGTCCCAAATCGATTTTGGGACTTATGTCTCACTTAAGAGGGACATAAGTCCCAAAAGTAAAAATTGGGACTTATGTCCCGGGGACTTATGTCCCTGCGCCACCTCGTTTGCCATTTTTAACTTTATTCATTACGTTGTAAGAGAAAGATATTGATTTCGTATAAAATTTCGAACTCGAGATGTTAATCGATTCTTACATTACGATGATAAAAGTGGGTCGCAAAATTCTGTCGCCTGTTTTTCTCTCTGTCTGTCCGTTTCACCCGCTTTTGGCGGGTAGTTGTATCGATGTTTATAAAATACTAAAATCACATCCAGACATTCTCCGACAAATATCCGAGAAACAATAAAAGAATCCAATTTTTAAATTATTTAATAATTTAAAGAACTATACGTAAAAGAAAAACAAAAAAACCGTTTGCACGAAATTTTACAGGTAAGTATCTACTTTTGGGAAACCCGCCAAACCCGCCGAAACACGTCCGCTTTTAGCTTGAAAAAACCCGCCGCTTTTTGAAAAAAAAAAAAATAAATGGTCACGTTAAGTATTCTAAATAAGATCGCGTACTTAGGTACTTATGTCGTTTTCCATTGGAACATGCAACGAAATTGATCTGCTTTTGTAAATGGATTAGTGCGTTATTTGAAAACAATATCAGCTGTTTAAGTTGCATTTGTTTTTGCAGAAATCACAAATGGATATCGACTTCAAAAATTTTTCCCCTATTGCACATACAAATGGAGTATTTTTGGTGACTTGTAGTCTTTAGATGACGAGGAAAACTATGAAGATCCTCCTAAATTATATCCATGGCTATTAATGTAATTTGTTATTTTGGTTTTCACGAAACTACCCCCATTTGTCTTCAAAGCTAACTTTTTAAAATGACGTCAAACAGCTGTGCAAAGTAGATTGGTATTGTGAGAGTGTGTGCAGATCTGAACAAATATCGAGATCTGCAAATAGTGCTCTGTATCGAAAAAAGGATCGATTTTTGGTCCCAATGGAAAACGACATTAGTTTTCCTCAAAAAATTCGAAGACGGCAGTTTTTTAATTTATGTATTTTCGCAGATCGATGGTATATTTTTGTAATAGGCTTAATGCCCCATAGCTACGCTAAACTTATTTTTAGCAAATGCAACCCACTTCTTCTTTTTTCAACAATATTGAATATGCCTCTTAAGATAATGCCAACCATTTGGGGCTTACACAATCAGAAAATTAAACTCCATTTGCACCCCACACATGAGCATCGGGATATTCAATTTATAACTCCTAATGCAAATCTACAAATGCAATTCTTATACTTATAGGTATATCTATGTAAATCGGTCGATATCGGTCTATCACGAGCAATCCTTCCAAAATTAAAAAAAAAAAACATATCCTTGTAGCTCAAAAACAGAAACTCCTACTAGGTACGCTTATCCTGTACCTACTCGAACATTTTGTGAGTTGTAAGACCTAAAAAAATAGTAAAGGTAGGGTAGGTGCTTATAACTTTCTGGCCAAAAGTGGATTTTGTTTTCTTTTGTCTAGTATCGAGAAAGTTTCGTTCGACCCAGTCGTGCACTTTATTTTTATTTTCATATCGTTTATTTTCTTCTTCTCTTCTCTCTTCAATGCACATCAAATAGTGACAAAAACTAGACTTCAGAAAGTTCTAAATTTCAAAAATCTTGTATGGTACATAGGTAACTCTAACAAACTAACTCATTTCACTTCAGTCAGCCAGTTTTGGTGGGAGCATTCAAATGAGATATGAGACTGCCGCATTGACGTTTAGCCCCTGTATATAATTTACATTTAATATGGTGTCTATACGAAATTGTGTGCGTGTTCAGTAAGTATGACCATACAACGATATTATTTTTCCGCCCAAAAAAGGTTTTTTTTCCGTTAAACAAATTTTTCATATTTCGGTTAAATATCAGTTAGACCGCATTTCAAATTTTTCTCCTGTCAGAGTGAAGAAATTTCGCTCAGATACGACCGGAATCCGCTCAGAATGGTAGCACTGCTTTTTGATATATTAACTAGGTACCTACCTACCTATTGCCCAAGTGCTCCGCCAGCGAATGCTAAAACTAACAAAGCTAATTTTGTAGGAAATTAATTAATCAACGCAGTTTTTGGTATCATAGTCATAGCTCACTGTGACCCAGGTCCCCAGGTGCACTAACATAATGGTCGCTTTCCGTTCACGTTCACCGTTAGGTCTAACATAAGTCAGACACATAATGTTCTTACATTACCTATTATAGAGCTCTAGTGCAAGCGCAGCGGTTCAAAATATATGCGTTTTTTGCATGAACGAATAACTACCTACCGTTTTTGCTTTTACTCGTAATTCACTCCATCCCGAGTTTTATTACGTATCTTCCCCACCACTGCTTTTTGATTTTTCAATCTTATTCACTTTTGATTTGATTTACAGCTTTCTCTTAACTTTTTCAATCTACGAATATCTACGAATTTCAGTCGTCAATGGGAAGCGGCCAATGGCCTATTGATTCCGATTGAGTAGAACTTATTTAGCATCCCTAAACATAAAACAAAAAAACCACTAACTAACGACAATCTCCACATATGGTACACATCTAACAATGCTAATGACCTTTCCAATTTGCACTGCAACGCTTGCAAGGAACAACACTCCTTCCAGATGCAGTTGTAAACTAACATCTAACAGTGTACTCCACCAGCCGCAGGAGAATCATAACATGTCACAAATGTTGCCACACAGAAATTCAAATGCCATGCGAAAGCAATTCGCACATGCGCTCCAGTCAATGAACTCATTTATAATAGATTCCCTCGGGATTCTGGACCGCAAAAAATCCATAAATACAGTGAAACGCAAGCGCACGCAAAAAATTGGCTACATGCTACGCAAAACGGAAAACCAATTTGCATGCGCGCATTTTGCGCCCATCAACGTCACCAGCGACAAAACAGATGCTGCAACAGCACAGCTATGCCGAAGATCCGCTCTTCCATCGTTGCGGCCGAATGCTTCTGGGAGCTCGCATCCATACATGTTTCTGGACCATGTTGTGTCACACGAAGAGATGCACGAACAGCACGGTGCATATTTCCTAACCATGCCCTATCCCAATGGAGAACATCTTGGATCCTATGCGTTCGAATAGCCCTTCTGTCATTTCTACACGATATTATCTGAAGTGAGATCTGGTTCCATTAAATTCGCAATAATGTTGTGCGATCCGGACGAAGTACAAATTAAAGCAAAAACAAAACCTTTCATCGACAAGATGCTATCCAGATTCTGGATATGGGTGTTATAGCACATGTGCCTGATGCCCAGAGAGACGTACTCGTACCAAATGCGAATTAAAATCACGGGTGAGATATCATATTAATGAGATTGCATTGCATAGCAAACACGTGTTGCGAAGTTCGCTTTTATGCACTTTCCCAAAGGCCATTAGCAATAGCGACTAATGGTTGAAAGGTCGATACGGTAGTAAGTAGATTGTGTTGTTCTTTGCTGTTGCATTTCCGATTTAAATTATAATCTATATATACATATACTCGTATTTATCGCACATTACCTACACTTATAGGTTGGAGTCTGCTGAAAGGCGAAATGGAATTGAAAAACAGAAATTATTTCATTTTGATTGCTTGTGGTTCCTTGCCCTGTTGAAGGGTGCATTAGTCAAAATAAATAGGTAGGTAGGTACCTACTCTTTTTTAAAAGTTTTTTTTTTTAAGGCTCCATCTTCAACTTCAACGATCGGCCCACCCTTATACTATCTATCGTTTTCAATTGGGCAAAAAGAGTCCGCAATCGAAAAAATCACTTCAGAAACGGTTCCATTGGCAGAAAAATACTCATATGGAGGAGAATTTCGATTCTCAATTTGAAGTCAGAATCCACTCATGTGCTTTAAGGACTATTCACATAAGAGCGAATTGCGAACTGCTGACAAGCGAATATTCGTCGATTCTGACATTTTTTAGTCGCAGTTCACCAGGTACCCACCCGCAAATTAGTTTCATTGTTGAAGGTTTAGTTCTAACGAATTTTTCATTGGTAAGTTTGTGGATCGTGACTGTTTTATGTGGATTGTGAATAATGTGTGACAGCAAGAATTTTCAATTCGGGGAAAAATTGCTGTACAGTTAAGGGCTATTCACATGAGAGCGAATTGCGAACCACGAACTGGCGAATATTCGTAGATTCTGACACTTCATTTACATGAAAACTTTTTTTAGTCGCAAGTGCCCGCGAATCATTTGTATTGTTGAAGGTTAAGTTCGAGCGAATTTTTCATTCGCAAGTTTGTGGATCGCGACTGTTTTATGTGGATTGTGAATAGAGTGTGACAGTTTGCGGCAAGAATTTTCAAATCGCGGGAGAATTGTTGTAATTGTAAATTTCGTTATTGATGTGTAAACGATCCGAATTACTCTACCAGATTCCAATAACGCGCGCATTGGAATCTGGTAGAGTAATTCCAAACATAGGACTTGATGCAACGGATATGCGTCACGGATATACATTGCGCGCTGTTGGAATCTGTTGGAGTAATTCCAAACATTTAACTTGCCGTCACGGAAATGCTCCATTGCATATATTTTGTCATTGCATATGTTTTTATCATTGCATACGTTTTTATCATTGCATACATTTATGAGCTGAAATAAAGCATGTTTTTGAAGTTATTACTTCTTTAGGCGCGGCGCATTGGGCACTTTGGATGGTAAGAAACCAATAAACTCGCGTCACTGTTACCATCACCGTCACTGTTACCGTTACCGTCACCGTCACCGATCCCAATGAAACGTTGTATGTGTGCATGGTTGTATGCAGCTAGAAAGATAGGATAGTTTTGGACCCGATAGGTGGCGCTGTTGTCCGTTTTATATTAATTGAATATAATGCTTTTGTGGTAATTGATTTATTTGCTATTCGCCTATTCGCAGTTCGTGCTCATGGGAATGGTCCTTTATTTATTTTATACAGAAGTCAACTGACGTCAGATGTAGATTATTTTGTTGGCATTTCACCAATAATTTTGTGGACTCAACCGGAAGCAGTTTGCTTGTACCATTTGATTACAGACAAAATCAGTGCGGATCCCCAAAGAAAACCAATAAAAAACGACATTATTCTGTAAGCGGCATTCGTAATCGTGAAATCACTTACACTAAATGAACTTTATATAGAGAACCTTCGTTTCTGCATCTGCATGCTTCATTGCACCAGGAAATCAATTTCTAACCAAAGTTTCTGCGGAAGCTAGATACTCTACAGAGACGCCTGTCAATAAAACAAGAAAATTGTAGCCTTCATTCAAACTGATATAATATCGATGGCACCCAATCCACTCCACGCTGAGGCTGTCATTGAAGTTGGGTGAATAATTTCCATAACCCTCCCAAATTGGAATCAAGAATAATTAAACATTTAGCAGGCACAGTAAGGCCATATTTTTAGAACTTTTTTTTGAGTGTACATGTACATATACAATTATACATGTATGGATGTTGCGCTGAAGAAGAAGAAAAAAAGCAAAGAAAAAGTATAATATTGGCAGTGCCTTGTGAATATAAATTGACAGATTTAATAGTTTGTGCCTTTTTCTTGCCATATAGCCTTTGACAACAGTTTTAATGGCAAGTCGTAAAGCGGATGTTATGTAAGTACTTTATTGTATTATGCCGGTTTAATGTAATTTTTGAATGAATTCAAAATATTGGATTATGCAAATAATTGTCAGTGTGCCAAATCGGTACATTCTTTGATAATGCCGAATTGCATTCGCTATTTGCATGGCTGCATAAGAAACTAGGTTTGTGAAATGTCAAATCTCAAATATCGAGAGAGAAATTTCTCAATTTCCAAAACCTGACCGGTTTTCTTACAAGTTTAAGAAATGTCATTTTGGCAAAATAAGTTGGAATTGAATTTTTTATAACCTAAATACCTATTAAACTTACCATTTTGAATGCGCTGATAGGTTCTAGGACAACATTCAATTACAACTTCTCGCTCCGACGTTGTTGAAGACGAAATTAAATCGAGTTTTACTTGTCAAAACTTTTGAGCTGTCACTTAGTTGACAGTTTTCATTTTTCAGTAAGTTGAATTTCGGCGAGTAGCAAAAATTACGAAAAAATTATAAGAGGGGAAATGGATTTCTCTCTCATTTTTTTAAATTTTCGCAGTACGTGCTCGCATTCACACAGTTTAGCAAATTTTAAATAAATGTAGGTTTGCAAAAAAGTACCCGAACGAACCTACTATTAACTGCAAACAGCTCCCAAATTATTTCACCTGTCATTTAATAAGTGCCATGGAGTTTTTATGCGCTTAGTATGTGACGCCTGTAGGTGAACTGTATAGGGTAGTTCCCGAGCTGGAAAAGAAGAACGCAACTCCATAGATCAGATCGTCAATCGACAAGCAGTCAGTGCAATAGAGCGGCAAAATAAAGGTTCTGAAGACCGTACACTATGCGGTTGTGTCTTTTTTTCATCAATTTAAACTACTCATACTAACAAACACAACCCCTGACTAAGTTTTCTGTATCGGAGAGCATACTTTTCGGTCCCATAGCCTGATGCTGTCAGTTTGCTTGGTAAATTTACCAAAGGCTCTTGGCTGCTTCGTAATCGTAGCTTGAGCTTAACAAATGCCCTACCTCTAACATGCTTCGACCGTAGGACAGCAAGTCAGACTAGTAGGACATTTTGTGAATGTAAGAGCTGTCGCTTATTCGGTACAGTTCAGCTTGGACACATGAGGTTCGTTCGGGTACGTTTTTGCAAACGTACATAAAATTATTTAAAATTTGCTAAGAAACTGTGCAAATGCGACCACGTACTGAGAAAATTTTAAAAAATGATAGAGAAATCCATTTCCCCTCTTTTCATTTTTTCGTAATTTTCTACTCGCCGAATTTCGACTTACTGAAAAATGAAAACTGCCAACTAAGTGACAGATCAAAAGTTTGACAACTAAAACTATTAATTTTCGTCTTCAACGACGTCAGAGGAACAAGTTATAACTGAATGTTCTCCTAGAACATATCAGCGCATTCAAATGGAAAGTTTAATAGGTATTTAGCTTGCAAAAAATTCAATTCCAACTTATTTTGTAGATGCTGCATTTTACGATTATGTCAAAATGACATTTCTTAAAGTTTTTGTAAGAAAACCGATCTCGATTTTAGAGATTTGACGTTTTTCATTTTTCTATGCTGAAAGTACACGAACGGACCTATGATCACTAACTTCAGTTCAAAATATGTATACGTTGACAAATTCATATCTGTACATTTAACAGCAAAATTTGACAACGTGTTGTCAACTTGCTGTAAATTTTACAACAAAATATTGCGACAATTTCTACAAGCCAACTGTTTAAAACTTACAATTATTAATTGTGAATATGAACGCATCTTGTGTTGATTATACAACAATATTATGTTTTTGTTAAATTGACAGTCACATATTGTGAAATGTACCTACTGTGGAATTTTGTTGTTTGTATCTGACATCTGACGGTACATTGATTCAGTTTATTCATATACCTTATATACATATACATATACGTACTGTACGACCCGTCTTTCTGAAGGGCTAATGTTAAGCCTCAACGATTCACATATCATTATTATGGACGAGAAGAGTTTCCAGTAACATCAGCCAGTTGAGAGATTGGGAATTGTCATTTCTTTAAAATCACGACAATGGTTTTTGTATTTATATATTTCAAAGAATAAGTTCACAGTAGGTACGATTGCCGGCCCGTGAGGTATGAGATATGAGTGCAAGAGTTTGACTGTCAGAGACGAAAATCTAAATTCTTACCACCTTGTCAAACGCTTTCGAGAAGTCCAGCAACGTCAGGAACGTGGGACAGTATCCAGGCCATTGCGGATCTCGTCGACAACAAGTAAGAGTGCAGTTTTGCAACTACCCTTCGCGCGAAATCCGGACTGAGCGGAAGTCAAAAGCTTGTTGGCGCTTAGGTGCGCTTGGATCTGCTCGAGCGTGGTTTTCTCGAATACTTTGGATAAAAATGGTAAGATTGCGATTGGTCTCTATATACCCAGTCAGTGTTAGTCCGACTAACATGTTTCTGTTTTGTATTGGGTAGTCTGGTGAGAACAGTAGGTGTGCTCATGTGATCAGTAAAAAAAGCTCTCTTACTTCATGAATTCCATCTCTGGCTAGCACTTAGGACTCAAACCTCATAAACGAGAATCTCTATCTGTCTTTTAGTAGCTGCCATACACCTGAGATGTCGATTTTTGAGATTCCTATCTTGACTGAAAATATAACTAAATACTTTGCAACTATCTACCGCTTTTCTTTATGAAAAGCCAATAACCCTTCACGGGTTTGACTGAACTAATACGATTTGGATAGCTTCTACCACAGACCGACTAACAACAAATCCACACTCACCTTCATGACAAAAATAAACACTCCACTGCTTGAGTATAGCTTGCAACTGCATTAAAAAACGATCATGATCATGATGAATTCATTTAATTGTGTTAACAATGCCCAACAAGTTCTCAACACTCGATCACTATCTATCTATCTCCTCCCCATTAGATACACATTTATCTCATCTCAGAGAATAAAAGCAAAAAAGCCCACAAAGCTCTCGAGCATCCATAACTTAATTACGATCGGAATTTAAAATTTTATCGTTTCTCTCAAAAGTAAATAAACCACTGTGCGAGTCTCGATGAAATATTTACATGGCCTATCCCCTCGTGCTGCGCGTTCCCGCTTGTGCATCTAATTTGTAAGTTGCGCTGCGTGCTACGAATCTTCAAGTATTTTTGTTCCCCATTCAGAGTTCTAATGTGCTGGGGCTGGCCTCCATACCTTGCCGCTGCCAAAACTGGCTTCTCCCCGCTTTCATGTTATTAACTAGCCGAGCAGTTGAATTTGCGCGTCTCCCAAGTCAAACGTCGATCAAGTCAGCGTTTTCTCCGATCAGTTGGTTTCCGTGTGTAGTATTGAACGAACGAACAAAAAATCGACACCTGCGATCTCCGAGTGTTGTCGGTCTAAATAAAAAATTTAATAAAGAACATTAGCAATGGTTGAAGCGCAACCCACAGAAAATCGTCAAAGATTGATCTTCAACTTGAAGATATTACTGTGTCTGCTACTGCTGCCAATTATTCTATTTGCTGTTGCATTGAAACATCTCCTGGACTTCTTGTTTGGGGTCAAGGAGAAGGATGTTAAGGGTAAAGTTGTTTTGGTGAGTCGTCGTTTGTTGTTCTTATTTTTTTTTTGTATTTGTTGTTAAAGTGTGAAAAACATGATATGATCAGCATTTGCTGTGATTGTAACCATGTTTTTTTTTTTTTTTGTTGTGTTTGATGTGTTCAAATAACTTTTGGTGTTGTTCTAAAAAGCATTTCAGTGTAGAATGGAATATTGGTGACTTGAGTGGCGTCATGTATTTTATCTGCGGAATGCATTCTCACATAATTTTCCGGTTTTATAAGTTTCTCGGTGCGTAAAACCGATCTATAGGTATACATACATATATACAGCGTGTGGCGTCATTAAAATTTGTTTCTTAAGATTTCTATATCAACGCAACTCGTATTACCATTTCTAGGTAGATATGTTGTTCCCGATACCATTGTGCCAAATCGCATTGGTGTGTGACTGCGAGTCTTCTCATTTCTGCTTACCTATACCTACCTAATTGGGTCATTGATTTCTGGAAGTGCGACGTGATCTTTTAACGGTATTCAGACGGGCTTCAGATTTATTTCAACTTTGAGCAGCAACGCTTACATACATCAAGGTCATTATTTGAAAAGCAATCGCGTGCAGTGATGTACATATGTAGGAGTAGGTGTACACTACGTAGTGTTCGAATGTACCTATGTGACATAATGTAAGAGCTTTGAGAAATCTCTGTAAATTAATATTCAATACGCAGATTGTAATGGGTAGGTGCGGCTTTTGCAGTAATTAACGAATATTTTAGCAGTTATGATGGAACCCAAGGAGTGAAGCTTATAATTGAAGAGTTTCCACCGCAAAAGCTGGGTTGCCCAAATCCAGCTAACTACTCAGGCAGTTATTGCAAGGAATTCGAAGATTACTTTCTGGCACATTAAACTCGTGTCATTAGGGACGTTTGGATCCCTAGTTCATATATAAAACGTCAACTAGATTTGTCGGGACTATAGTTAGGTTAGGGTATGTGGGACTATAGTTAAACGAACGCGTTGATTTTTTTGTTTTCTCGTGGTTTGTTTTGAATTTTGACACTTCGAAACGTAAACTGAGTATGCGCTATCAGGACTTTCTTAAATAGATTTGTCGGCTACCTACCCTACTTCTCCAACAGAAGAAAAGGGTCCACAAAATCGGTAAAATGATAGCCATGGAGGTAACACTAGTAGGTGGGTACCAGTGTTACCTCTGAACATTTTCAGAAAGAGTAAACAAAAGAGTCCCATTCCCATCTTATCTTGTTTCTTATATTTTAACAGCACTTTAATAATAAACCCGCAACTACTCTCCAACTCGTATGTTACCTAGCACCTATAGCTAAATAAATAACATATTTGTTAAATAGTCTTATTATTAATAACTCTAACTCATATAATACATAACTAGCTGATGTTTTCTCTAAAATACGAGGGGAGTTCAATATATTCGCGGTATGGGGGGGATACTCCAAAGATGTGAAAAAAATATTTCGTGATTTTAGTAGCCCCGTTATTCAAGTGTTTTACTGTAAAATTTCATTTGGCTGTGATTACAAGTTTGCTTTATATTTTGCGTTGAACGAAGGTGAAATGGCTGGTGTCGCGATGATCACTTAAATTGAGAACCGCGCTGTGATAAAATTTCTTACTAAACAAGGAAAAAGTCAAAAAAATTATTCACGAAGAGATGATGGCTGTTTTTCGAGATTCTGTGCCTTCGTCGTCAACTGTTCAAAAGTGATCAAGTTTATTTCAAAGGGGCAGGGAGAGCATTGAAGACGACCCTCGCTCAGGCTGCCCACTAACTGACTGCACCGGAGAAAACATTACACTAGTCGAGAAACTTGTACTTGAGGATGCCCGCGTAAAGGTTCAAACGATAGCTGCGAAGATTAACCTTTCTATTGGTACCATACACACCATTCTTTATGACCGTCTAGATCTTTCAAAAGTCAGTGCAAGATGTGTGCCTCGAATGCTCACTTCAGTCACAATGCTCCGGTGCACACATCACGGATTTCTAAGGATACTGTACGGGATTGTGGTTTCGAAGATATTCAACATCCACCCTATAGTTCGGACCTTGCCCCTAGTGATTATTTTTTGTCTCCAGATTTAAAAAAAACTTTCGTGGTAAGCGATTTACCGATGATGAGGAACTCAAAACTGCAATAAATGAACATTTTGGAGAGAAGGATGAAAACTATTTTTTTGAGGGTATAGAAAAGTTAATCTCAAGATGTAATAAATGCATTAATGTAATAGGAGATTATATTGAAAAATTTAAATATTTTTAATTTAATTCGTGTTTTCCTTCATGTCGATACCGCGAATATATTGAACTCCCCTCGTAGCTACATAGAGCTGGCATCACCTAACCAAATTGTACTGAAAACTCTGCTGAAAACAGCTGAAAACTATGACCTATTGGCTGTCATCACGGCTGGCTAGTAAATTTCAGTTTACGGACTAAGTCAATTAATGGGGTTTCACAAGTTTATGATTAAATTACAGAAAAATCGTCCGACATTTGATAAAAGGGTATAATTTCACCCATTTTCAAAAAGACGAGTCTGGAGTCCGGGCTATCAAAAAGGAGCCGAAATGACTTTAAAGCGTCCCGAAGGTAACGCTGGTAGGTCCGACTCAAGGTCTTGAAGTTGCTCTAATCGATATGAAATTGAGACGTTTTTGAATCACATTTTTCGAAATCCTTCATAGTCCGCCGAATGTAGAGAGTTTAAACATACTTCGTCAAACAGAACTCGGGGGCAAACTATTTTCAAAAGTGGCCTATCAAAGCAACTGAATGAACTTTTCTATCAGAAACACCATGTAGATAATTCGCTTTAGGTACTAATATTAATTTTTGGTGTCCAGGCTAAATGTTTTGAACTCACAATGGCGAAGTTTTCCATGCAAAATTGCATATTGTGACCTAGAGAACATTAAGTGTGAAGGTTAAAAATTATTATAAGTACGGCCCAATGTCTGTTTAACTTCAATTTCACTAGGATACGGATACTAAGTCTAGGGCATACATTGGATAGCTGCTCAAGTGACAAGTTCTACCAAAACTAAGCAAATGATGTAACTGACGCACAACTGCAACTTATTAAATTCTGTGACAATTCCATTCCATGGCAAATTTATTTAATCTTCTGATCACACTTTAAACTTAGAGTGATATACCGACTCATTATAATTAGCATCGCCATCAATTTAATTAGTCCCTTAAACAAAAGTTCTATCTGATTCTGCACATCTCAACCAAATACGTATACCTACGCACATTATATAAACGTACTTCCCAGTTCCCATTCCCACACCCCATAGGCTATGCTGTTGTGATATGAATATGACATCATTGTTGATGTTGCTAACAAAATGCAAACGTAAAATCCCACAACATCATTAATAGCCGACGAACACGATTTGTTTATTTTCCTTTGCCATATGTTTTCAATCAATTAGCGTTCGAATTCGGAAATTGATGAAAGTCTGCTATCTGCTTCTAGTTTGTACGTTCCTCATACGCATATTTTGCTGGACGAGCTAAAATTATTAACGTCCGCTTTATTTGTGGTAGGTACGACTATGTATTGGGTTTCCAAAGTTGCGAAAAAAGTGCCTAAACAAGTTGGGATACCTTTTAAATACAGCGGGCCTTACTAATTATCATTTATAACCTTCACACTACATAAATGTGGAAGAAAAACAATTCAATTTTCAAGACTCTGGAAATAATCAAAGAAAAATCGGGGCGATTTTTCGAAAGGAGTATTTTGCCCTTGTTCTGTAACTCATGCGATAACGTTTCGCATCGAAAAGTCAGGAACAAAACATTCCGCAGTTTAGCGCATCTGGAAAATAATGGAGTTCTCTAACTACATGCGAAAAACTAACCCCTAGTAGATTTTAATTTCATGGGAATTTTGGAAAGATTTACATAAGTTGTCAAGATACTGGAAAACCAAGCAATAAAAATTTATTAAAATTATTTAACAGGCACTTTTAGTGGTGTACACAACGTACACAAAGGATAATGGTTTTTTTACATTTTGATACGCTTTGTGCTTAACTAATCCTTTATAACAAGGATGATGTAACACGGTGAAATTTATTTAAAACTTGTTGGCAAATATGACATCAAATAGGACTGAATTTATGATTTTGCTGCTATGAAGGATGGAAATATTTTTACGGATGTATTTTGTTTAATTGATGTTAAGAGTTTTATACTTGGGAGGATTATGGACAGAATGACCACTTGTGCCTCGCATCATTGGTTGAGGGGCAGACACTACTTAATCCGTTAACTGAAACTATTAAATCTCTTGTGATTTTTATATATAAAGCACTAAAGACATTGACTTATTATATATGGACTGCTAGTAGCCAACTTCACGCATGTTCCAAAAATACTGACGCGCCACAGTTTGCTAGCGGAAAATAAAGTAAACTTCAAACGACCTAATTTATGTCGTTTTCCATTGGGATTTTCGGATTTTGCTCTCTGATTTCAGATTTTTCGTGCCCAATGGAACATAAAACGAGATTTTTCTTTCTTCGCATTTGTGGTAGTGCGTGTTTTAAAAGTCAGCTGTTCTTAAATTGTAATTTACGCTTATAGAAATCCACTCAATTTATGTTGATATCCATTGCAGCGGCCAAATGTACATTTTTCTCTATTTTTCGCAGACTTGTCTTCTAAATACGTGATTAATAACACACTTTAAAATTTGACAAATGTTCTGGTTGGTTTTGGTGTTAGTGTAAGTAGGTATGAATGTCGCTCATGTCGTTTTCCATTGGGACAGAAAAAGCACTAATTTTCCACTCCCACGATATAAGTATTAGTTCGATTGAACGATATAATATGGAAGATACCTGTAGGCATTTTTGTTTTCAGTTTATGGGTTAATAAGTAAATAAATTGTTATTTTCGTTTTCTTTACAACATTTTCGTACCAGTTCGATTTGATCGAAAAAGGCTCTAACGATTTCAACCAAAATCGATATTTAAGCTTAAGTAGCTGAGGTTACCATGACTGCGTACCCAGTTTTTGGCTAAAAATTCGAACAACGGAACTTTTGAAATTTCGACATATCTCGAAAACGGTCTATACGATTGTAGCAAAAATTAATTTCTAAGGCTATGTGGTCATTTATAACTTATTAGCAACCTCAGTTTTTCTCTATATTATCGTACAACGGATTTATGAAAAGAGTATTTTTTTAAAAATATAGTTTTGTCTAGTTAACTTAAAACGGCAATAACGATTGTGACCAAAATGCAAACTTAGAGTCAAATTGATGTTTTCAAAACTATTGTGTCCTTAATTTTCAATTCGAAGCAACGAAAACGCTAATTTTAGAAACTGCTCATATCTCGAAAACCCCATCTTCGATTTCGATTCAAAAACGAAGTATTTCTATAATCCGGAAAAATATCATACAGTCAGTTTTCAGCTTAATAGTTACGCAATAGTATTTGCAACTGTTATGTCTGGATAATTTTACAAAAACTACATTTGCACCGCACACACGAGCATCGGGATATTCAATTTATAACTACTAATGCAAATTTACAAATTCCTGAATTATTACATAATCTATCTAAAGATATCGGTCTATCACGAGCAATACTTCCAATAATTGAAAACTTAAATCATATTCCAATCAAAATTAAAAACATATCCTTAGGTCAAAAACAGAAACTGCTACTAGGTACGCTTGTCCTGTACTCAAAAATCAAGTGAGGAGACCTTACAAAATAGTACAGTAGACGCTTGCGACATTGCCAGTTAAGTTACTGAGAGCTTTAACCTTTAAAAACTTATATTGTTTTTTTATATAACTGCCATATGAGATGAATATCCAAAAGAGAATTTTGTTTTCTTTTTTCTAGTATCGAGAAAGTTTCGTTCGACCCAGTCGTGCACTTTATTTTCTTTTTATTTACTACACTTATCGTTTTGGTTGGCTAATTGCAAGATTACATCAGTTAATTTTATGATATCACATTTTTTTTATCAAATACAACTACTAGTTGACTTTTATATAATTAAAATTAAAATATAAATATGTAGTTGAATTCTTATTTCAATATATTATAACGGCCATTGGGAAGTTAACATTTTTTGAATTAAAAAAATAACTCTAAAGAGGCTCAGAAATGCCTACCGCTATCACCTCTTTCACAGCAAAAACAGTAATTAACGAAGAGTGAAGTTTGATGCAGTTTATTGTTTAGAAATGTGAGACTGGACTTATATGAAAGAGTGTAAAACATTTTTTTAATATTTTTTTTTGGAAGTAGATCTAAGGTATTTTTTATTAAAATTGAATTTAAATTTTTTTCAAAATTGAAGTAGATCATTTCAATTGTAGTAAAGTGGTGTCGCTGCTAAAGACCTCTGGACGTTGAGGCCATTTCCGATGATAATAGTAACGACCATCCGACCATTTTACTAAAATAACTCCCGCAAATCTACACGAAAGGAATATCTGTCTACAATGTGATTTAGAACCCAAAATGTGATTTCAGATATATATCAGGGTGTGACCAAGAAGTTCTATGTATAGATTGCAGCCTTAATATCATATGAAAAATAATTCTGAAATAATAAAATATATATTAAAAATCAAGCTGCCGAATTTTGATCCCAAATAAGTTCTAAAGTTCTATTCTATAGTTGCGCACTCCAAGATGGGTGAGGTCCCCTTTAGCTTTCCCATGTAGAGCATCTGTAATGCTTCCATCCACCGTCTTGTTCATAAAATGTCTACAGAGATTAATTTGTTTCTTGGTAGAAGTTTTTGAGCCATTGGTCATTGCACAATCAGCCAAGCTGCTAGCTTTTACATTTTGTAAACTTTTAATCTAGTCAAAAAACTCATACCTATACATTCTTCTATGTAGTTTTTTTATTATTATTTCTTATACGTCTTTTATCGTCACAAGCTCTGTGTATTGTGATAAATTTAGACAGTTGAAAAATTTATTTTTCCGCTCTCATAGTTACAGAACCTAAATATATCAAAGAATAAAAATTGAAAAAAAGTTCAAATTCTATATGTTGGAAGTTAGTTCCCTCTTCTTATTTTTGAATGTGTACTTAAGAAAGTCTACTTATTTCCCACTTTACAAAGGAACTAAGTCCTCTTCACGAAAGTATTTTTATTTTTTATTTCCTTGGACTTATTTGCCTGCACCTGTATCCACAGATAGGAAATTTAAGAGATAAATTGATTTAAAACAATTTGCCATTGAATCGGGTTGGTGGGCGGGAGCTGACAACTGACAGTCTTAGTTTATTTCCCATTATATGAGAAAAGGCTGACATTTTAAATTATTTTCCTAAAATTAGACATTTTAAGCCCAAGTTACGCCAATGCATTTTTTTAGCACTCAGTTTGCTAGCTTGTCTCAACTGTTACTAGTACAATTCAAGTGGTATCCGATTTGCCCCTTTGTAGAATGTATATGCAGTTCATAGTTCAGTGAGTGAATTACTTCAATTTTCAAGATCACAGACTAACAAAGCAACAAAAGACTTATTGTCTAGTCTAGATGATAAGTGCCGTTCTTCAGAATTAAAATCAGCTTTCGTCGACCCACATTGAGCGACCAACATACGAGCAGTAACAGTCCCCCCTTCGGCGTTCTTCATTAATTCAGAATCACAGGTCAAAAGGGTTAATTATGAGTAAATGTGGTTGGCCGGAATGTCCCCCACATTTTGTCATTCCATCTGTAGATACATTTAATTTCATGACACTGTGTAGATGTAGATGTCAGAGGTTCCGCATGTATGCAATCGAATTTAATGTGATTACACAAAAAATGCCGGGTACATCACGGTCGGTGGTGGTATTCAATAGCCTTTACGCCTCACTTCAATGAGGCTAATAAATTATTTTCGATCCGTTTCATACGTACCACATCCATACGCTGTTCTTTTGTTTTTTTTATAGATAACCGGAGGTGGTAGCGGCCTGGGCAAGGAGATGGCCCTTCTGTTGGCCAAGAAAGGCTGTAAAATCGCTGTCGTCGATGTGAACAGTAAAGCAGGCAATGACACCGTCGAAATAATATCAAAAATTCCCGGCGCCATAGCCAAGACCTACAGGGTAAGTGTGTGTGAGCCGGCACAAAGCTCCTATAATACTATTTCAGTGTAATTTCCGACATTACTCGACAGTTATTCGTTTAATCTTCAGACCGACGTCTCTTCCTATAGGGAAATTCAAGTGTTGGCGGTTAAAATTGAAAAGGATCTCGGTCCAGTGGACATACTAATTAACAATGCGGCCCTGATGAGTTTGAATTCGACTCCGAACCTAAAAGCAGAGGAAATCGAAAGGATTATAATGGTGAATTTGGGATCATACATATTGGTGAGTATGATGCGGGTGATGAACACCCTTTGAATTGGTTATACTTTATACACCCTCAGCCTGATCGATCTATATGGATTTATGTTATTTTTTGCATTCTTTGCCTTTGCCTCGATTTATAGACAACAAAGGAGTTTCTGCCAAAGATGATTACAAGGAAGTCGGGGCATATTGTTGCGATTTCTTCATTGGCTGGTATGAATATTTAATTTGGAGATTATGTTGCGGTAATACCGGCCTAACTGATTTCGTTTGAAAAAAAATTCTCTTATTTTTCCGTAGGACTAATCGCCTTGCCAGGAGCTGGTATATACTCGGCAACGAAATACGCAATTATTGGATTTATGGATTGCCTGAGAGCTGAATTGAGATTGTCCGATTGTGATTTCATACGAACAACAACAGCTCATCCGTATTTTATGAAGACAAATGCGGAGGTTTATGAGACGCTTAACGATTTGGGGTGAGTTGGAAAATATTTTCAGAATTAATTATGAATAGACGAAAGATGGAATTGTAATATTTCCGGAATGATAGACCACGCCGGATGCTCTGTTTGATTTAATTTCTTGGGGAAACGCTGTGAGTGGGTATAGGTATGGGTATAACGTAAAAATAATCCTGAGCTCTATATCGATCATGTTGGATTAGAAGACTCGTGGAAGGAAGCATTTTAGTTTACTTAATTAGTTCGCTGGTGCAACACTTCCTATCGCTCTTTAGGTAGAGAGTGGTCTTTGGGTAACTGCCCCCTCTTAGCAAGTTGAGGTTCACTTCGACCTCATCACGCGTGAGGATGATGTGGTTTTAATTGACATTGTTCACAAATGGTGAGATCTATATATAGTACAAATGGTATAGGTTTCAACAGAATTTGAATTCGATTTGACAAACGTTAGTTGATGGAACAACTTCTACATCAGCATCAGTGCTGACTTTTAAGAAGTTCCACTGCAGGTATTGGATTTTAGGTTTCTCACACTTTTCTCGAGTACGATTTTAAAGAGTCCCAAAGTAGAGCGTCTCCCTAAGACATTTTTTGACTTTAAAGGCTTCCGTGGGGCTCTTGCCGGCATTGTGCACAGGTGAGCGAGCGGGTTCCGGGAGGATGACAACCAACAACCTACATACATAGTCTAGCCTTGGTAACTTTTGGGTTGCTAAGGAGGTGATTTGCGTTGTTCTCGAGGACTATGTGATTTTTATGCATCCGCACGTTTTACCCAACAAAAGCTTTTGCGCGACATTTGCTGTATACTTTGTTGGTTGTCGCACTTATAGCGTACCCGACAGACGTTGTCCTGCATACATACCTATACAAAATTAATGAAATGAATGAATGCATACACAAACTTTCATTCAATTCGATCCAGCCGGTTAGTTGCTAGATAAATAACCTAGATACCGACTGCAGCACCGTCTGCCGGGCTAATTTGCGAATCTAAACCATCCAGAGCGTCACCCAAGCGCATACCCAAAAATTCATTTAACCCTTCAATGCATGATTTTTTTTTTTGGGTCGAAAAAAATATATTTGATGTAAATAAACGATCTAAGCTCAAAAGCTCAAAAAAAAAATATAAAAAAAAATCCGGTTAACCGATTTTCCGGAAAATCGGATTTTCTATATGATGCATATCTGCAACGCCATGCATAAGCGGTATGTAATTCATAAAAAAAAACGTTGACGCAAAAAAAATTTTCTGTGAACTTATTTTTATTTTTTTAAATAAATAGCTAGCTTAAAAAACAAGAATTGAACAAATTGTGTAAACAAAACAATAAAAAATATTTCATTTTATATGAAACTAACAGGAACATAAAAAATCACATAAATTTAATTGCGTGCTCATTGTATAGAATTCAGTTCGAGCTCTTTTGCAACTGTTACTTAATAATAATAATAATTTTTGGCGCAACAGGTCCGTAGGGACCCTAGGCCTAGCTTCTCGCAACCATTCGTTTTTGTGTGAGTTTTCATTTTTGGAACGAATGAAAGGGATCTACAATTTTATGCCGATTCCAAACGGCTAATTGAGAAGCTCTTTCATGACAGTTATACTCTCGGATGTTTGTCAGACGTTCGCAACTGTTACTTATATTCGTTAAAAAAATGGATAAATATTAAAATGTAAGTAGTAGGGCTATGGGGATCCTGGCCCACGAAAATGACTTTCAAGGTCATCATTCAAGGTCAATATTCAAGGTTATGTATAGTGTGTGTGTTTTGGTTTCAAGGTCAATATTCAAGGCTATAATAGTGTATATATATATATGTGTTTGTGTGTATGTATGCGTTCTTCAAGGTCAATATAAGGCTTTTATGCATGCGAGAAATCAAGGTCAAATACAACTTCCCTTCCCCTCCCACCTACACATTTTGATATCGATACTGTTCAAGGTCAACAGTAGAGTGTATGTATGCATATGAGATCTCAATCATGAAGACAACTTCTCCTGCCCTCCCACCTACACATTTTGATATCGGTACTGTTCAAGGTCAAGATAAGGCTTGTATGCATGCGAAAAATCAAGGTCAAAAGCTCCTAAATATTGATACTGCTTCTCATGCCCAACGACATAATAAACACACCCTAAATGCATGGTGTTGCAGATATGCATCATAGGCAAAATATGAAAAAAACATCTGTTCTTTGCAAAATTTTAAAATTATTTTTGCACATATATTAGGACGAACATGTAAAAAACAATAAAAAAAATACTTACGTGCATTAAAACACTTTATTATTTATATTTACATTAAATTAAACACACCCTTTCTATAGATTATGAGAGCACATGGTCTTGTGACTTCAAGCTCCATTTTATTGCGTTCATACACTTACCAACACATTTGTGAAAATAAAGTATCATCGCGGAACTAACTGGAAATGGAAAACCAAACAAATCGAAGAGATATCGGCTGCCACTCTCTTATGACAGCTTTTTTGAATGTATGATGCAGATATGCTACAGTATGCATTGAAGGGTTAAATCAGTCCAGCCGTTTAGGAGGAGTTCAGAGACATACTCATACTCACGTACAGTAGAATTGTATATAATATATATTAAGGCCCATTTTATTCACTGTTGAACACAACTCGGGGAGTTTCCCATATAAAAATCTCCAAGTTGTGTTCAACTTTGAGTGAATAAAATGGGCCTAAGATACCCCTTCGGTTGATACCAAATACGGGTAGTTTGCTTACTAGCAGCAGCCTGGTGGGCATAGGGTTTTTATCAAGATGAATTAAATGAGGCAGGGAATTTAGAACGCAGGTAAAAGGATTCTCTTTCCAAATTTGCGGCGAAATCAGGTAGGTCTATTTTATTTATGCAAGAATTTGGTATTTCCTGTCTGAAAATGGGCCACACGATGGTAAAGTGTACTTCCATCTGATTATATTTGACTGGTATGTCGAAGTCCGAAATTGCCGCAGTTTTAAGAACCGCGCTTCAGAAGCTTAATGTTGGACTTAAAATTGGGTATCGTCATTTTTACTTAATGTTGATCGATCAGACGGAAGTTGAACGGAATAATTGACCGTCTATAATTCTCTGTGTGTATATTTTTTTTTAAATCTTCAACTTCGACTCTGAATCTGTCACTGTGTTTCAAATGCTAATTTCTCTAAGCTTTTGAACTTCCGAAGAACTTTCGAAGAACATTAGACCACCTACCCCTTATTCTTTTTTTTTCCGTCTGAGAAATCAAAGTTCCTTTATCTTTCTTATCCATAGTACTCCTCAAGGGCAACTTTATCAGCAACTTCGATTTCGGTCTGCAGTATTGATTAATAGAACCCGTTTTTCATATTCCTATTTTTCAACTCAAACCTATACCTATATTTAATTATGTGAAATCATTTGAGCACACATTGAACGACTGTAAAGCTAACAAACTTGCATTCATTTAACAGTGTCCTGAGTCGATATCCTTGTATGGCGGGATCCTACACAGCTGAGCAAATCGTTAAGGGGATATTACGGAACGAACGAATGGTTTATGTGCCAAAAATGTTCGCACTCGTTGTATGGCTGCACAGGTAAGCGTTTTCCAATTTATTTCCATTGTTTGTTTAACACTGCACCGAACTATTTTTGTACAGATTGTTACCAGTGAAGTGGCAGGATTACACTCTATTGCAGTTTTATGACAGCACTTCAAATAAGTTGGCACAATTCTACTGGAAGTGATGTGTTACTGTCGAAGTGTAATTTAGTTTAAGTTCATCAAACATTTACCTTACAATATAAATACAAAAATTACTTATTTTCTAAAAAAGAAAAGTACTAAAATTAAATACATTCTGTAGTTGGTTTACATTTATTAAGAAACAATCGCCGGTAGGTACGAACGGGGCAGTTACATTTTTGAACTGATAAACATCTTTCAAGATATTTGCTTAAAAGTTGAAGCTGAAAAAAAAACTGATTATTTGTCAAAATGAAAACAAAAGAATTGTATGAAAAGTTATACGAGTCGAAATAAAAACACTAAATTATAGGTTGTTGCAGGAAAATCTGATACTTTAGCTAAAAAGTGGATTGTTGAAGAAGACGGAAATAATATTGCTAAACTTGAGTATCCTTTTCTTTACTTACACACCAACCTAATGTAATGTCAAAAATAAAAAATGCATTTAAAATGTTTTCAATTTACATTTTTAAGCTGCTGCTATCTTTTTTTGAGGTTATTACTTCTTTAGGCGCGTTGGGCACTTTTAGATGGGAAGAAATTAATGAATTCGGGTTACTTTAAAAACGACACCGCGTCATCGACACCGAGAAACCGACACCCGATAGGTGGCGCTGTTGTCGATTTTCTGAGAAACTCAACCGATCTCAATGAAACTTTGTATGTGTGCGTGGTTGTATGCAGCTAGAAAGATAGGATTTTTCATTTACAAATTAAATGGAAATTGTAATATGTAGGTATGTATAATTTTTGTAGATGAAAATTCATAAATTTCATTGGTATTCATTTCAAAGAACAACAATTAATTATTAAATTCAATATTTCATGTATGCATTTGGAAATGTACGTTTTAAGCAATAGATAGCAATATTTTTATGTAAAATAATATGCATTATTTTTCATGTAGGTACAACAGCGCTTGAAATGAAAGTGAAAATTGTAATATAATATTTGTAGTAGTACACATTTCCTGGCGATTCGAAAAATGCACAAGTGATTGTTCAAGTAATAACTTCTGTCGGCACTCCCGGAATGCCTGTCTTTTTTATTTTTTTACTTCTCAACATTATATGACATTTGCCTCCCGTCACTTTGAAGTTTGTGGTTATTTGACATTTTGTTTTTACGTTACTTTTTTGAAAATAAATTCGTTTGAATATTTGTGGTTGCTTTTCCAAAAAAAAAAATGCTCCCAATTCGTAATAAACATTTGGTCTCTTTTACTGCTGTTTGAAATGTCAACATGATTAAATGTGATAAAAATGAGGTCAAAAATGAAGTGTCATAGGGGCAGTAGACGTATAGCTATAACGATAGTGAATAGTCCATGAAAAATATGATGCACTGAACTGTTAGCACAAGTATTGCAATGAACCTATAATAAAGCAGATGAATTCACTTATTCACTTTGTTGTGAATGAATTCGGATAGAAACAAAATTTATGGCAGTTGAAATGATTGAATTATTGAATAAAGCAATACAGATGCGGTTCGTAGTGTTTCCAAATTTTTCGTAGTGACAACGTAGCGATTTTGCCAAGCAACTGGAAAATCGAAGTGAAACACTACGATCGTAGTGAAATTGGGAACTCTGATTGTGACGTGTTAAAATGTAAATAAATTATTAGTTAAATTATTTTCAAAGGGGGATACTTTTGCGATATTTACATGTTAGTTTCTCGTTTATAAAAAAGCAACAATAAAATATCGAAAATTGTGCCACTTTAGTATTACATACTTGGGAAAGGTTAGGGCCGATTTTTAAGCACAAAGCGAGACTAGAATAAAAGTAATGTGAGAATAGTCGGAAACAAAAATCAACCACTACAAATTAGATGTCGCAAGTCAAGCGAATGTAGTAGATCTGCTAATTATGTATGAAAGAAATTTAATAACAACAAGAACTTAATGGAACATGCCCAAAAAAACATGTGTGTTATCTTAAGTCAAATAATAATATTTCGACCTTTTTTTTAAAGGGAAATAATTTAGATCAGTGAATCACAGTAAGCAAATGTGTACGTCGAATTTGGTGCAGGGAAATAAGTCCACGGGAACTAAGTCCACTGAGGGACTTAGTACCCAGCAAGGGGGAAATAAAACCATTTTCGTGAAGTGGACTTAGTTCCCATATAAGGTGGGAAATAAATTCCGAAAACTCAGAGTGGTTTTATTTCCCTTTTAACGTCAAGTTGGTGTTATTGCGCTCTCAAACTATGAAATCTGTATGAGGGGGCATGCTGCCCCCTGCAACCCCCCTGCTTGGATTTACTGTTGGATTACGGGGTGGGTGCAAGGTTGGTCTTATTACTCAAATTTTGTCGAAGTTACTCCAATAAAAGATCGTGAGTTTGTTGTCCAATTTAGTTTGGACGTAAGTTCCCCCTTCTTATTTTTGAGTGTGTACTAAGTTCCCATCAGAAAGTGGACATAGTTCCCACCCTACATGGGAACTTAGTCCACTTCACGAAAGTGGTTTTATTTCCCATTAGGTGGGAACCTAGTCCCTCGGTGGACTTAGTTCCCGTGGACTTATTTCCCTGCACCGTCGAATTTTATGTCTGTTTTCAGTTTTTTGCATATCTCAATTAGGTAACTTGCAGCGATTATCATTGGGATTTATGGTTTATCGCCGATAAGAAAAAGTGTAACGCTATAATATTGATTAATGCAACTGTCACTATCAATTTTGGTACGTCTACCAGTCCCAACATCGATCAAAATAGAAGAACAGATAAAAGCAAGGTTGCCAACTTTAAACATAGCTTCGGACAAATATACCGAAAGAATGGAACAGAGAAATCAACATTGGGACAAAGATTTAATTTTCCAACTGAAAAAACAAACTTTACACACATTATTCGGTTTAGAAAGTACATATTAAAAAAAAAATAAAATAACTACTTGAAAAACCCGGAGTTGGAATTTGGTTTTTTTTGCGGGATTCGAACCTGGACCCCTTGCTTATGCTTAGTAGTCCAACACACTAACCACTGAGCCTACAATATCGGAGAACATAATCGGAAAAATATTTTCCAGCTTAATTGTATACATTCCCAATGTAGGTTTTTTAGTTTTTTGTTCAATTAATTTTTTGTTTTATAAATTAAGTTTGGGGTTGAGAAATTGTCGGGAAGGAAGGACAAAGGGTAAAGAATCGTTTTGGAATATATAGACTTTGTCCCAAATGTACCGTGCTGGCAACCGTGGATAAAAGTAGGTAAGTGAATTTACATTTATGTTTTGCACTTACAAATGCCAGACTCAAGAAAAATCGTCAAATTCGAGTTACAAACTCTTGATGTCCGTTCCGAAGCGTATTTTCACACCCTTTTTTAAAGCGTTTTTTAAGCTTTTCTTCAACCCTTTTTGGAGTCTATTTTTTTAAAAAACTCTGCATATTTATTTGAGACCTACAACATGGTCCAATATAGTGTTATAAGATAGACACATTCTGTTAATGTATTAACTTTCCTTTCGACGCACTTTTTACCATCAGTATGTATATCAAGTTTCCGTGTTTCAATAATTTCCCTATACCTCCGTGTAGGTGTTTAATTGAAACACCGCCCATAACCATACGCTTGACGTCTGTCTAAAGTGTGTGTACCAGCATGTCTCCGAAATATCGTATTCCCACGGCACCATCTAGACGAAACACAAATAAGAAATCGGTTTTTTTTTTTGTTTTTAAATCTGTAACATGTGTTCGCCTTAGCATAGCACATTTCTTGGTATCTTGTCATAGAAAATCAAAATGACAAACACCCTTTTTCTACTTTTATGGCATTTTGACACGAGATGCCCCCACCTCCTCTTCCATAATTATTGTGAGCACAAGAAAAATACCCCTTATGGAGCAGAACAACTCCACTCGTTTCGATGCACACATTTAGGTCCTATTTCAGTATGCATCACGATGCAATTATCCAGAATTAAAAGGTAGCGAACACAACCGATGGCACTTGTCAGAATCTCCGCTACTCCTCCACTGTACATTCATAATAAGCGAAACCGAAAAACAAGATCAACACGACAAATGTCATCATCATGCGCGCATAAAGCCATAAACACGGATCGTAAATTATCTGACAGATAAGAACTATATTCGAATCCTTTACTCTTAGAGCAATGTAAATAGCTGCATATTCTGCTTTCTGGTTTCTCCAACTCTATAACGGAGAGTCAGAGAGAAATCTAATTACGGTGATTCTCGGGCGTAGAATATGTCAAATGAAGCATCCATTCTATTGCGTCAGAAGGACCCCCAGCACCTATTGCCAGCATTCAGTGCTATAGTGCACTAAAAATAGATCCTCACTCTTATGTGTTCGGTTTGACCCCAAATAAAATTGAATGAACTAGCGAATGACGAACGCACATACCGCAAACCAAAAAGGGGAAAGAATGCACCCCAAGGGTGCTGTGTTTTTGTTTAACATCAAGTCGAGGCGTTACTTCGGTTTGAGTTTTTTTCTATAAATATTTCCAACCTACTCTGTATCCAGTTTAATGTAAACAAATCCGTTGTAGGTTGACTTGGAAGGATTTAGAGGAGACCAAGCTGACTATCTGGAGAATAGGCATCTGGTTGATAGAAAAAGAGGTAGGTAATAAAATGATAATCGTTTACAATTTATAATTAATAATATACAACGAGAACTATTTAATTGTGTACAAGGACAACTTGCACTATGAAAAACATTGCCAATTTAGAATATCTGCCCAAACTTGAGCAAACCAGTTAATCCGCTATTGCTCGCATTGAGTTCATGGGAAGAACATTACCTACACGAAACATTTCGATATGAAACCCCTGGAAATATGTGACATATATTCAAGTTCTGTAGGTAACTATGAAAGCGATGAAATATTCACTTCAACTTTCGAATTTTATCACGAAACACAAAACTTGCGGTAAAAAGTATTAGAAACCAAAATTAAAATGGCTGAAAATCAAAAATTAAGAAATAATAATATAGTCGGGACAGGAACAATAATGTATTCCTTTGCCCGTTACACAAATGTGGACTTAGCTCGTCAATAAGTATCCGAGCTGAACCAGGGGAAAAACGATACAAATCCCGTAATCCTGCTTTCGGCATTTCAAATGGGTTTTGTCTATCTCTTAGTTCATGCCTTTGAACCCTTAACATGTTACGCCGGTCGTATTCTTCACCCAAAATTAGTGCAATAATAATTTTCAATAAATTTTGACATCTTTGGAAAATCTTTCAAACATTTCCATGAAATTAAAAGTTGCTACAGAATAGTTTTCGCATAGAGTTAGAGAACACCAATGTTTTCCATTTTCCAGATGCGATAAATAGCGGAATGTTTGGTTCCTAGATGAAGAGGGTGGTGAGGTTTTCTAACTCTAGTTTATCGAGCCTATCTTGCCACTGGGAGGGTGTCCAATAAGCCTACGTGAAGCGACGGCGGGAGGAAGTGGCAATGTAACGGGTGCAGAAGATTCTTACGATGTGGACGATAATGGAATGGGTACTGGAGGTGATATTTTAGGTGTTGCTATAGTGGTAGTTGTTGTTGTTGTTGTTGTTGATGTAGTCGCTATTGCTGTTGGTTGAGGATTGCGTGTAGATGGTGATGCAGCGCAGGCGGGTAAATCAATTGTGTGCAGATTGTGGTCGGAACGACGTAGTTCAAACAGAATTGACGTATTATAGACTGAATGATTGGGTATGGCCATGGGTGCTATCAGATAAAGTTTCGATTTTTGTTGCTACTGACTTCAGTTCCTCCATAATGCATCCGACCGTTTGCCGAATGACGGACTGGCCCTCGCTGACTGCATCAATTTTATTAAGTGCTATGTTGATTATTGGCGAAAAATCAGGAACCGAATAATTTGGGGAAGTGGCTGGTTTAGAGCCGCTTTGAAGTAAGAGATCAATATCGGTAAGTAGAGAGTTTATTGACTCAGGTATCTTCTCATTTGTGGTTGATTTCCGAAAGGCTGAAAGTAGGTCGTTTTTGGGGTCAGTATTGTTTATAGGGGACGCGTCTTTACAATTTATTGCGATCTTCAGCTGTGTTTCGATGCTACGGAGTTTAATTTGTAGAACGCGTCTGATAAATCAATCACTGTACTGAGATCATCAACACATTTAACAACCAAATCGAACTTCGAAATTTGATCTGCCATTTCGTTTTTCATGGAAATGTCTTGGAATTTCGAGTTAAAAGAATCGCTATGGTATTTGATGGCGATCATAATATGGAAAAGATTTCTTTGCACTCGTCACATAGGTATTATGAAAAACACTTGCATATTCTTTGAGGTAGGTCGCGGATCGTTTTTTTAGGCCAATGCATGTTGGGTGGAAAGAATTAGATCAAATTCCACTGCAGGTGACCCATTCGGTTTCGTCGGAAACAAAGTTGGCGTAACACTTAAACATTGTTGGCAATAAAGTGCAAATAAATCACGACACAGTTAAACGTAATATTATGATATCGGCGAACTTACGGAAAAGGTGGGAAACGAATGCTGAGTAACACGAAAGACGACCTTACTGGGCGGAGGTTCGAATGCGACTGATTTGGGGAGTACCTAACGGGGACGGGGAGTACAGAACTGAAATTAAGAAATTTATTTCTAGCTTAACATATTTCAATGGGGACGGTTTCGATATCAGAAGACTGTGGCGGCCATGTTGTTTTGGTAGAGTTGTCCAATCTCGTATTTATTATTCAATCACTGACTTTAGTATCAAAACAAGTGTTCGTTAGTGAAAACATTGCTCCCATTTTATGGCAGACGTGCTACCCTGCAAAGTCGACTCTTCACAGTTTGGTGACCAAATTCGAGACAACCGGTTTGGTAAAACTTCTATTACTCGGTTTCGTGTCATAGCGAAAAGGCGCGACGGACATTATACGACGTTATAATTTCCTATATAAGAGCATGAATTTCATTTTCAAATTAAAAATTTACTTCAAACACAGCTTGTTTCATTCCATTTCAAATCTTTAAATAGTGATGATCAAAAAATGTTGAAGAAATATGCAGAAGCTACAATTTGTCATGCAATTTACTAGGTAGAGAAATGTCAAGACAAAATAAAAATAATAGTATCTACAATTTGTCATTGGGGAGTACCGGAATACGGCTGACGAAAAAGGAGTACAATACTCCTATTATAGTACTTTCGGCAGCTCTGCTCTCAATCTCTTATTTTACAAGTGACACATAGACAAACGTCAAAATGAGGCTAAACATTTTTCACAAACCTAATTTCTCTCCTGTATAGAACACAATGAGAGGCAAACGCGCTGAAGCCAATACAGGCACCGTCCCCTCCGCTGGCACAACTCACGAGATTGTGCGGAATTATCGAAGGCAATGTAATCTTTTAAAAGTTCGTCTTCACTGTCCGCCGGTCTTTGAAGTCCTCCTTTTATTTATGGGACATCTAGTATGAAGATGGATTTTGAGAACACACCATCAGCAAAGAAGCTTAAAAATCTCTGCGAATATATTATTATTAACCACATCTTAATTAATGTAAATTTGGGACCCTTAAATGAAGACTTAAAATTGTGTTCGTATCCTTATACTGACCGATTCATATTCATTATTGTCCATTACGGAACAAAAGTCAAACAGAACCAAAATGGCGAAGAACATTTCTCATATATTTCGGTTAAACAGAAAATATAACAGCAAAAAATATTAAAAATATTTGACCACACTGTTGGACGGCTTGAGTCATCAATTAGCAGGATCGATGGGAAGGAGGCTCCGATAAGCATATTAATGGGGCTCATTTATTCGCAGCCATAAAGTTCAATTAACATAACTCGATGTCCAGTAGTTAATCCAATTGCCATACGAAAACCACATAAGGATATTTTAATTTTTGAAATTTAAGGATATAGCGTATGCATCATTGCACCTATGTAGTAGGTATTTTCAATAAACAGTTTTTATTGACAATTTTACTGTGACTTGTATGGCTTTATTTATTTTTATTGCACTTGTCCTGGAGGGCAATTTAAATTAACAAAAAAAAATATTTACGCATAGCATGATTCATCTGTGTTTATATTAATCAAAGGTTTACATTTTCAATTTCATCACTCTTTGTCCGTTTTGGGTCGCAACTCGTACAGTTTCCAACCCCCGAATATATAAAAATGTTCAAACACCAAATACCATAGAATTCACTGAAAATTGTCATTTGAAGCAAGGCCGAGAGTTCAATATTTATGTAGCTGATATCCTTAAAACCGCTTAAATTCTCAGAATTCCCATAGCCTTCACAAGTAGTGGTTAGTATACCATCTTTGCCGTCGAAGTACGTCCAAGCATATTATTTAGTATTTTTGCCTGCCAATCTATCGGAAGAATACTGCAATAAGTCGCATGTAAGGGACGGTCTTAAATTCCTATACCGCAACTACTTACTATAAAAGTCGGTAGGCCAGTGCTAAAAATCCTGGTACAAAAACTTCCACTTCATTGGTTAGTATGCCTTCGACAACTGCTTTAGCCGCGTCACCGCCAGAAATGCTGGGATATATGCTATTTATTCTGAAATGCGAAAAAAATAAAAAATGGTCTTATCAGCTGCGGTCCAAGTGAGCTTGTCAGTTACCCTGATTTTTTGATTAGGTCATCAACCTTTTGATTTGTTTTTAAGAAAAACGGAAGCACTGTTGTTGTTTTAATGAAATCACAATTAAGAGCATAAATTTCTGTCCGTAGAGCTCCCATAAGGCCCCGAACTCCGAACTTTGTGGCAGTGTATTCCATTTGTCGGTGACAAGGTAAGACCGCTGGAAAAGACAAAGTAAAAATGAAACAAAAAACACACGAAAGCTCGCTCCTATACGCTTATAAGCATAATATATACGTTTTTTTTTACGAAGTTTAAATGTTGCAGATAATTATATGAACTGCAACAGCAAAAGGTCAACATTTTTCCAATTATTTTGAAGTGAAGTAGGTACTACATTAATGCATTGCAAGGTACGGCTATTTTTAAGAATAGTTTTAGCAGCAGCAGTAATTTGTCTTATCCCCTCTATATTATTTCTGTAATTTCTGTAGTGTGTTTCTCCCTTTTGCAGTTCACACGGTCAACCAATCTTAACAAAAGAAGTGTCAAAAAAGAGATATTTTTAGGGTGCTTATCTTTGCATTTTTACTTTTTTAAAATATTAACAATTAAAAAAAAATTATTTTTCTGCATTAAATTTCAACTACGCAGTTGTGTACAAACTATGATTCCGGGAAATACTTTTCTTTCGTTCTTCATGCACGGTAGAAGAGAGTTACAGTAAAGATTTATGTAAAACCTCTGCCTGAGCGATGAAGGGCACGTCGACCTATAACCTATAAGATCTATTGTACCATAGGGCCAGAATGGCGTTCTTTTGTTTTGTTTTAGTCCGCCATACTAAAGAAGCGTATGCTATGATGGGCCTGATCATCATTGTGTAGATCTTAACGCAGATAGGAAATCTAAGAAATAATTTTATTTTCAAAATTTTGAAACAAATTAGACTGGATAGATAAACGGTTAGTGCTACTTCCAATACAACCAAACTTATTTCAAATGTTTAATTTTTAAATTCGTTGGATGTTCGCGGCTCATCGCTACACAATTTGAATTATCGTATGATTTAGATTTTTTAATGATGTAAGGTGGAAAATTCGTTTTGAAGATTGAACAATTTCGGATAATTCTGAAATGTGCATGCTCACGTGCGGTAGTCTGCTGTCGAAATCGGGAATGCCAGCGCCAAATCGTTCGATGCACGATCCATTCAATCGCGAATCGCAACGGGAACAAAACTAATATCGAGATGAGCTGGTCGAAAGAGTTCGTACAAATGCGCCGCTGTTGAGTGCCGAGCAGAAGAACATATGTACGATTCGCTGATGGAGGTTGTTGACCATGCAACGGGAGGCATTTACATTCTTACATTTCAAAGTGTTCCCCACCACTGCCCAAATTTATAAAAATCTCGATTGGATTAGTGAACGTGCAATACTATGAGCGAAGAATAAGGGCGTTGATAGTTTGACTTTCATTATCCAAAGATGAAAATGAAGCCAAATTGAAAATGAAGCGACAAACTATCCGACGGAATTTTCGAACTTGCTTGATGTGTCAGGAACTCCGCCGCTTTTTACAGCTGAAGGTGTTCGCGTGTTGGCAAAGCGTAGTTTGTTTTTGCGATGGAAAACAAATCGAAAAACATTGTTTATCATATCGCTCTCTACTGATTTCAATTCCCTTCAAATTAATCACATTGAAATTTGAACTATGTATCTGTGTTTTATTATCACTCTGGAGCTTATTGAAGGCGTTAAAATGGGGCGAGACGAAGTTCGCCGGGTCCGCTAGTTTTATTAAATTCTTGTCATTTCTCGACTCATTCCTTGCTGGTTTTCAATTGGTTTATGTTCTTGTGGTTTGCTTTCTTTTCGATTTTTCTTTCGCCATTTGTTGACTCGATTTTCTTTTCTATTTCAATGATGGTAGCACGTTTTTCGTCAACTCTTTTACTATTCATACTCGTATCTTGGTGAATCAAAGTTTTTTCAATTTTTTTTCGTGTGTTTTTTTTTTCTTTCCTTTTGACACTTTACAAATAATCTTAAGCACAAATTTCTTTAGCACTTTTTTAACCATCTTTGCATGGGTCCTTAAACGTTTTTTCATGACTTCTCACAAGGTTCTTGTCCTATATGTTGGCTCTGTATTTCACACGTCTTCCTCTTATTGCCGTAAGTTTTTGAGTACCTAATCTTTTATTCGTTTTATGTTAGTAATTTCCGCGTGCTTTTATAATTATAGCAATGTTTGCTGCGTTTGTCATATTTTTTTAAGGATCGTGCAGCTTTTGCAAACGGCTGCTCCTTTCCGTTTTGTCTTTTACCTTTATGGGCTTTATATTGGCTAAAGGTCAGTTTTTGTTTGACTTTTTTCTGTAATAAAAACTGAGGCCCCTAGTTCCAAAAGATGTTTATATAAAATTTGTTCCGACGTTATTCCACTGATTTCAAGCAACGTTCAGCTAAGTTTTCCTGATCTTAACTTCAATTTCTTTGTGGAACGAATGGAATGGAACTTCAATTTTATGTGATGTCTGATTGCTACCTTAATGTCGTTTTCCATTGGTTTCACTCGGGGATCCACTCATTCTGTAGTCCAATGGAACAAGAAAACTGCTTCTGATTGAATCCACAAGAGTATTGGTGAAATGCCAAAAAATAATCTACGGCATCTGTCAGTTGACTTGTATAAAATACATAAACTACACTTGTGTGAGTGCTTCTTGAGTGGATTCTGACTTCAATCTTCAAATCCAGAAGCGAAATTCTCTCCTCAGAATCACCAGAAGAGTATTTTTTGTGCCAATAGAACGGTTTCAGAAGTGATTTTTTCGATTCCGGACTCTCCCGGACGCTTCATTTCTCCAATGGAAAACGACATAATAGAGAAACTCTTATGTTGGCAAATATACCTTCAGATGTCAGCCAAAGTGACAGACTGTAACGGGCAGTAGACAAAATCTTGAGTAGCAAGAATTGTATTCTCTGGGGTTTGACTCTGAAATCTCTAACTGTACAACATTATAATTATTAGTGAACTGTTACTGTTTGTTGAAAACAGCTTCAAAGGGATCTTAATGAATTTGACAGAGAGTCTCAATAGTCAGATTTTGTATAGGTGTCTTTTAATATATCCGGAAGTGGTAGGACATTCATAAGCCGAGGTCTAATTGAAACCATTTTACGGGCTTCATGTACCTTCCCTTATCTTAAAGCGATTTGTGACCAGTTCTGTGTTGGGAGTAGGTACACTTACTTACTATTTTTTTTGCGAGCTTTGCATTTACGGAAGTCTTTTTTTGAAAATAATGTTCCTGCCGGGAATGGAAGAGAATTTCGACCTCATTACCGATCTTCATATATTACTCACCTGCTAAGGACGATATAGCTACAATGTGTCCCTTTCCAAGTTGCCTCATCTTTTCCATAA
Organism: Cheilosia vernalis; assembly: GCA_949126925.1. NCBI lineage: Eukaryota > Metazoa > Arthropoda > Insecta > Diptera > Syrphidae > Cheilosia > Cheilosia vernalis. The sequence goes on along the minus strand of OX421358.1, from coordinate 94,981,558 downwards.
AAACTCGTGATGTCTACAAAGCAAAATAATTATCTATACCTTTACATAGCCTTTTAAGGACTGATTTAAATACACCCTCACCCAGATATGTGCCGTCAAATTTGTATTAATCATGTTTTGGATCTCGGACGGTGGAGGATTAGTAGACGATGAAAATGTCATTATACCAGCATTATTGACCAATATTGTCACTGCACCCAATTGCTCTTCAACGTTTTGGGAAAGCAGTTCAACTTCATCGAACTGAGTAATGTCTATCTGAAATTAACGACCTGTTAATATAGGCCCTCTAAATATACGAGTATCTGATGGTTCATACCTTGAAAGCTCGGGACTTTACGTTGTATGTTTGACGTATAAATTCGGCTGTCAGTTCTGCTGCCTCTTCATTGATATCTGCGATGGCAATATGACAACCATTTGATGCAAGCTGAATTGCGATCTCCTTGCCCAAACCATTGGCACTGCCAGTAACCTAGAAGTAGTTTTGTATTAATGTAATGGGTTTTAATAACCGACTTTTGACAGGCCCTGGAGAAATTAATGCTTACTAACTATGCAAAATACTAGGAGGTTTTGTGAGTGTAGAAAATGCGTATAAATGAATGGACCATTATGAGTTTTCTAAAACCAGCACAGAGAGGTTCGAAGATTTTGAGTCTTCCCTCTTAAAGCAGCCAAAGAACAGTCTTTCAACGAATTCGCCGAAAAGTTTTAACTCTGTCTCTTAAATTCAAGTTGTAAATGCAAAATTGAAATATTTAAATAAATAGAGGTAGAAACTGGGACACAATTAGAGGGGATGACTTTTTTCGAGCACTTCTATGCGTAGCTCAATCCTTAAAAAGCCACTAAAAAAATATCTCACGGTAGAGAAAGTAAAGCGGTTATGTTCTGTTTACCCCAAACCATAGCTACCGAATGTTCAGTTATAAACTAATTATTGTAATATAATCACGAGAATTATGAATTTAGGAATAAAAAAAGCCATATAGCATGGTTTCGCAGATACGACGCTGGAACGGCCACATGTATGAAATGTATTGAAATTACATAGCAAAATTCCTCGCACTTGAAAAGGTACAAATGCACACATTTTTACTGTTTCTATGATTATTTATCAAATAAGCGTATTACAAAAGTTGATATTGCTATCGAACGTAACCTGATTAATAAATAATTCATAAAAGCACTTATCTACAAAGAAACAAGTAAGCTCATCTGGTCATTGTTTGTGCATACTTTGTACTGTAATCTTGTTGCTGCACTTTACAAAATGTCATATTCCTATAAATAATCTCAGATAAGTAAAGAAATTCGCTTGCATGTTTTCTGTTCACCGGAATAATTTGAATTATTTACATTACCAGGGCAACTTCTCCAGTGATACTTTTTCGCGTCTTGTTGATAGATTTCCAGATTAGGTATATGAAAGAAAAAAGTAACACAGTGGGATACAAAATAACTACCAACACGAAAATAGAAAAAGCGCGAATTTTTGTAAGGCGTTCACTCAGCATCTTATATTATACTAATATGTTTTATCTAGGAACGTTCGCGCTGAAGTGCTTCTTTAACCGGCAGTAGTCAAGGGGAGACTGTGCCAAGCTTATGTGGGGCTGACTTACCCACTGCTGTTGAGCAAATGCAATCAAAAAAAAATAAAGTGCACGACTGGGTCGAACGAAACTTTCTCGATACTAGACAAAAGGAAACAAAATTCTCTTTTGGATATTCATCTCATATGGCAGTTATATAAAATAACAATATAAGTTTTTAAAGGTTAAAGCTCTCCTCTCAGTAACTGGCAATGTCGCAAGCGTCTATACTGTAGTATCTTATAAGGTCTTACTCCTCACTTGATTTTTGAATACAGGACAAGCGTACCTAAGGATATGTTTTTAATTTTGATGGGATATTCAATTATTGGAAGTATTGCTCGTGATAGACCGATATCTTTAGAAAGATTATGTAATAATTCAGGCGTTTGTGAATTTGCATTAGTAGCTATAAATTGAATATCCCGATGCTCGTGTGTGCGGTGCAAATGAAGTTTTTGTTTTTGTAAAACTATCCAGACATAACAGTTCAAATATTGCAATGTTTATTTGGAAAAATACAACTGACTGTATGATATTGTTCCGGATTATAGAAATACTTCGTTTTTGACATTTTATCGAAATCGAAGATGGGGTTTTCGAGATATGAGCAGTTTCTAAAGTTAGCGTTTTTGGTGTTTCGAATTGAAAATTAAGGGCACAATAGTTTTGAAAACATCAATTTGACTCTAAGTTTGCATTTTTGTCAAAATCGTTATTGCCGTTTTAAGTTAACTAGACAAAACTATATTTTTAAATAATTACTCTTTTCATAAATCCATTGTAAGATAATATAGAGAAAAACTGAGGTTGCTATTAAGTTATAAATGACCACATAACCTTAGAAATTAATTTTTGCTACAATCGTATAGACCGTTTTCGAGATATGTCGAAATTTCAAAAGTTCCGTTGTTCGAATTTTTAGCAAAAAACTGGGTACGCAGTCAAGGTAACCTCACCTACTTAAGCTTAAATATCGATTTTGGTTGAAATCGTTAGAGCCGTTTTCGATCAAATCAATCTGGTACGAAAATGTTGTATGGGAAGTACCATTAATATTGAGGTTACATTGAAAAAAAAAAAACTCCTCCCGAACTGTTAGCCCAAAAACTCCAAATCCGAGGTTTGAACGTAATCCGGGATGCCGTTTAGACTGTAGGCCCGTGGAAGGACGGACAGACGGACAGACCGGACAGAATTTTGCGACCCACTTTTTTGAGTTCCTCTATCATCGTAATATCAGAATTGATTAAAATCTCGAGTTCGAAATTTTGTACGAAACCAATATCTTTCTCTTAGGTACTACGTAATGGAGAAAGTTAAAAAACAGAGACGTTATAAACTTTTTCAAAACTTCACTTAAATGGCCATATCATTCACTGGTGCAAAACTAACGATGCTTGAGTGGTCGCAAAAACATAGGTATACGTGGAAAGTTCAATGTGTAAATTATAAAATGGAATTGAACCAACAATAAATTTATAGCTCCCTGACCGGCGATTAAAGTTGAGTTAATAAAGAATTTCAGCCTTCTTTATTAACCCAGTGTAGAATTTGCTTATTATTACACACCCCCTAAAATGCGCTTACACAGGAAAATGTGTTTTATAAAGATTTTTCGAACTTAAGCAACGTTGCTTTAGGGCTGCGTAAGTTAAACACAAAAATTTGCGTTTGGAGCCTGCGTAGAGCTTACGTAAATATGTTTTTGCATCGAATGGCATTTGGTCGTCGTCGAATTGTAAACAAAACCAAAAAGTGAAACTAATTTTTGATTGTTCATTCATTTCGCATATTGTGGAAATTTCTGACAAACGAATTTTGTTTGCATATGCAATTATAAGATTGAAATTATAACTATTTAATAAATAAAAATATATAAAATATTGTGCGTTTGTGATATTATTTCTTCTACTTCAGTTTTGTTGCTTGTGGGGAATTTCTTAGGCGGCTCTCCCACTAGGCAACAAGAAATAAGCAATAAGCAACTTTTGTTTTAACCTATTCTCATTCTCACATTGAAGCAACAGTGTTGCCAGAAATTTCTAGCTGTCATGTCATCCGACTGGACTCCGATAATACGATTTTGCTAATGTGGTGGAATTTAAGAAAAAAGAGACAAAATAGAAGGAAATATTGGGTGCACCCCTCATTTACGAATTTAATAAATCATGGTGGAAATATTTGCGCAAAGGAACTCAGAGCACACCCCACCCAATTTCAAAATTGTCATTTCACTACACTACTCGCAAATGTTGATACTACGACTACGACGCGATATGTATATTGTATATCGCTTTTCAACATGCCCTGTGTATCGCCAGCAATAATGTTGCCGCAATCAGCAACATTTTTTCGTTCGACCGATATTGAGTTGCTTTAATGTGAAACGTCTAATTTCATTCAATGTGAAATAACTGTTAGCGAAAATATCGCATGTTTCCTATTGCCAGTTGATTGTTGCTTGTTGCCTCAGTGGGAGAGCTGCCTTAGGATTGTGTGTGAATATGTCTACAAATATCCTGGCATTGGATTTGGTGGTGGTTGGTAGAATAGAAATAGGAATATGGATACAGGAAGACACATAGAAATATGATTGCAGTTTCATATTTCAGAGAGAATTTTTAGAGAATTTGACTTTTTATTGTGTAAAATGATTTCATTCACAATTCTAATCAGAGCTGATGTCGGTTTCAGGGCAAAAGGTAATAGATTTTTATACAAAAACCTCATACAAAAAATGCCCCATAAATTCATTTAACAAAAAAACATATTTAACATTTTAAGTTAAGAAAAGAAACAAGATAAATAAATTGTCAATGTCATGATGATATGATAATCATAAAATGAACATGCTTTCAGGACCTTCACTTGCACTTCACAGATTCACTTACACTATTTTTAATGATAGGTAATTGTTTTTGTATTAAATTAAGAACTCGAGATGTTAGCCAATTCTGACATTATGATAATAGAGGAACTTAAAAGAGTGGGTCGCTAAGTTCAGTCCGTCTGTCCGTCCTTCCACAGGCCTACATCCTAAACGGCTGCCCGGATTTCGTTCAAACTTTCGGATTTGGAGTATGTGGGCTTACAGTTCGGGACAGTTTTTTTTTATTTCTGCAAAGGTAACTTCAAAATGAATGATACTTACCTACTTTCCATATAAAATTTTCGTACCAGTTTCATTTGACCGAAAACGGCTTTAACGATTTCAAAATTGATATTTAAACTTAAGTAGGTGAGGTTACCATTAACATTCGAATAACGGTAAGTACTTTTGAAATTTCGACATATCGAAAACGGTCCACACGATTGTAACCAAAATTCATTTCAAAATTATTCTGTCCTTAATTTTCAATTCGAACTACCGAAAACGCTAATTTGAAAAACTGCTCATATCTCGAAAACCCCATCTTCGATTTCGATAAATCTTTAAAAACGAAGTAATACTTACATCCCAAACAATAAACTAATTAGTTAATTATAAGCAATAGTATTTTTCAAACTAAACATTGCAACATTTGGTACTGTTTTTTCTGCCAAATTTAACAAAAACCGCTCTAACGACCAGTCGTGCACCAAATTTTTTTTTTGGTAAACCACTCTTATCCTGCACTTAGTAAAACTGTACGCAGACTTATATTTTGTACGCACGAAGTAGCACCTGGATTCTGTCAATTTTTGCAACTGAGAGTTATATTTTTTTAGTCAGAGGCTGACTACTGGAGGGGGATGCACTTACGAGCCATCACCCATCGCCCTTCAAAATCGGTTAAGCCGCTTATTACGCATTACGCTCTTTCTGCTTCCAGTCGGGTAAAAAGAAAGGTAGCTTTGTTTTGACTCGTTCGATCATTCACAAGTCAGCACTACTTAAATACCTTACCATAATTAGTAAGTTGTCACCACACCACTTTCTTATAACCAAACATTGATTACTGATTTTTTTAAAAATTAAACTTGCTTTACCGCCCTCATTATGTTTGCAGTTGTTATTCTTATTATTATTATATCTTATATCATTAAGTAATTAATTACATAAACAATAAATAAGTAAAGCACTAGCTACCATGGCTATCGGCTAGTGTTTACAGTTAAACTTGCCCTTTTATCTCGAAATGACGCATCAATCGAAATTGATTCCATGCAAAAAAAAAAAAAACCAAACCATTTTTCCATCAACAACGACCAAAATATCAGGACACGTGTCCGTGTTTCATGCTTTGGGCGCGTAAATATATACCCGCTAAACTCTTTCAATCACAACACGTGCAAGAAGTGTGTCCATGAAAAAATTCAATTTTGTATTTATATCTGTCGAAAAAAAAAAAATAAATAAAAAGTCAACGCCACAAAATAATGCCAGTAAAAGAAAATCCTAGCGGTGGCATGCAGTTTTTTGTTTCGTTGTGTGCCCTCCTCTTTCCTGTGCACATTCATTTAACGCTCAATTCAGCATTCGATTTAAAGCTGCCAGTTCATAATTCAGCCGATCTGGAAAAACAAGAGACCGGCTATTGCTACCTATAACAACAACAGCACCGAGGACCATAAAAATTGCTGCTGCAAGCAAATGCAGAAGATGACACAGCATAATTTGTTGTCACTTTGTTGAGGGTTTATTTTTATTTAACCCAAGAGGAGCAATAAATTAAAACAAAACCAAAATATGAAAGGGAGGAAAACTGTTGAAAATTATTATCGAAAACTCAAACGGAGAAACTGTGGCTAATTAAATCGAATTTTGATATACCCTGTTCGGTAGGAACATCATTTTCGGTGAAGCAGTATCAGCGGTTGCATGTATAGGGCTTTGCTGAGAATGTGTCTCAATGGCGAAATGATAATCGGCTTTGATAGACCACAAAGTGATTGCTCTAAATGCACCATCAAAATCTTGAGCCATCAAAGAAGCTAGATTCTCTTTGTGAAACAAAGTCGCTTAATTCTTACGTACCGTACAATGCACTCTCACTCTCGTTCCAATGCATGCGAACGTACCAGCAAAAAAAAAAAAAAAAAAAAGAAAAAAGGAAACACTTGCAAGTTGCAAGACAAAAACCTCAATGATAACGACTCCGCTAGAAACTCTTACATCCTTTGATTCTTTTTTTTTTCGTATCCATGTTGTCATCTGGGCCTGATACGATTTTATTATGATAGGCTGCAGGAGGTGAGTTTTTATAGAGAACGACATGGCAGCACTTTAATGTTTATTTTTATAAAAATGCGATCGGCTGCCTCTTTATATTATTAATCTTTTTTTCTGATTCACTTATCATGGTTTTTCAATCGGGTGTGCACCGACTACGGCCGTACGGCGATGGCGACCGACGATGACGACGACGCGACGTTGTGCTTGTGACAAGTTGTTCTATACATAGAAATGTGTATGGCGTAAGTAGGTATGTATAATTGTAATATAATTTATAGCAAGTTGATATGGTTGCTACGGGTACTTGGTGAAGTTTGTTTCTTCCAAACGATTGAAGATGCACTTTGAGAGTATATGTACATGTGCTTCGCTTTTAATGGTGAATTACAGTGAATGGAGGTTGAACATTAGTTTTCGAGCCATAACTCAATAAAGGTCGTAGTTTTAGAGATGCTTTTGAAGAGGGACATGTTTTTTTTAGGGTAAGTAAGTCCAGTTTCTAAGTGCAACATTTTCGGTAGGTACCGATGAAAGCGCGCTTTCACTTCAGCCCTTCAAATTATATACTGATTCCAAGTCGATGATGGTCTTCAGGCTGATACACCTACGAATGACGGTGGACATATAGGTACATAATATTTGAATGCCACTATGTCATATTCGAAAATCAAACGGACCTCGAACTGTCAACTTTTTTTTTTGTTCATAATATTGACACTACCTAATTCTAAAGTAAAAGTCAAATAGATTCGTAAGTAATCAATCGTATGCAAATGTACTTGCGAGCAGGCTGCGTAAATGGCTTCAAAAATGTAAGCAAAAACTTTATTCATATTTTATTTAATACTAGCTGACCCCGCGAACTTCGTTCCGCCTAAATTCGTTAATGTAATGTAAATAAATATTCCGAGCATGCACAATGCACAAGCTACTTTATTTAATTCGGTCAATTCAAATTCTTTATTCTAAACTCAAAATCGTCGCTTGCATGACCTTTGATTTGAGATTCTTCACGATCAAATCAAACACGATCTGTTGAAAAGTCTCGGTGCATTGAGGTTCCCGCAACAAAATTATAACTGAACCGACTTTCAATATAAAGTTGTGTAGCGGTAAGCCCGGAACATCCAAAGAATTAAAAAGTTAAAAATTTCAAATAAATTTTGTTGTATTGGAAGTGACATTTTTCAATCCAGTCTATTTTTTGCTTTCAAAACGCGGTTCTATTAGGTTTGAAGACAAATCTGCGATCGTTGGAGTCCATTTTCCCCATCGTCGTCTTAAACATCGTAATGAAATTATGGAATGAGGTTTTTTGTCACTCCTGTTTCGCCTCTACACCAACTAGGACTTGATCATCCTCCGACGAAATTAAGTACATCTGCCGATATTTCAGTGCGTCTTTATTAACTGGCAAAAATGCATCCATCCGATGATAAATTTGTCCTTGAATCTGTTAATCCAAATTGTGCAGTGTAGAAAAAATAAAAAAAGGTGAATTGTTAGAACAGGTGTTTTTCCATGATGTATAAAGTATAACAAATGATGTTGCAAGTCGGCATGAAATCAGTTTCAAATGATTTTGTTCCGTTTTTGTACTGGGCACGGCGATTTTAATGGCTCCGGAGCAGTGATCCCAGATTGGGCAAAAGTCGGAAATTTGGTCGATTTTTTCTAACAAAAAGCGGGAAACAATCTAAAAAGGGGAAAAAAAACTTATAAAATTTTATTTAAATTAAGTCCTCGAAAGACTACACTATTTTTAAGTTAAACAAAAACAGGAAAAAAATGGTCTACTTTGGCTAGAATTTTGTACACAAAAAAAAATTGTTTAAAAAAAGAAGATTATTATGACTTTTTAGTAGGAAATTGGCTGCTTTAAACTTCAGAATATTTCAATGTATAGGTACACACCTGAAGGTAGGGTAAACTGTCCATCAGTGGACCAATTTGCGTTTGACTATAGATTTAGTTTATAAATTATTTGTTTAATCTTTAAACGGTTTGAAGGTGCTTATTATATGCTTTATTAGCTTCGTATTTAACCACATCCAGTTTTAGAAAGATCGTAGAAAATACTAAATTTTGAGTTTTTTAAAACGCGCCTCAACTGGTTCCCTCTGCACTAGAGGGTGGACAAGGTGAACCTATAGTGTTTATTTTTTATTCCATAAGAAAAATAAAGAAAAAAACAAGTAATTTGTACAAATCAGTTTTTATTTAATTTTTACATTAAACAAACAAAACAATACAAAAACATAAGTAATAAAAGCGACGAAAAGTAATAACAACAATAAACAATAGCAAAACATTAACAAAAATAACTTTCAAGGACTTCAGTAATATCACAAAACTTATAAATAAAGAAAAATAATAGTAACGAATGTTAAATGGCTGTAAGGTCGTTGCTAAATGCTTAATAAAAATCTAGAATTCTGAAGCTGGGAAGTGCTACCGTATTTACCATTGTTCACTGTGTACCACTAGGAGCTGGTTCACTGTTGGATAAGTGCCTTTTTTGGAGAAAATATATTTATAAAAAAAAAAAACATTTCACAATTTTGATTGACATACTAAAATTAATTAATAATAATAATTAACATTTTAAATTGTAACCCACAAATATCATAAAGCACAATACTTTTTTAAATGGAGCAAAAATAAGAAGCACAATTTCTAATTTACTTATAAGTAAAACCACTTTATCTTGAGCCCAACTTACACAGACGTGCATACTACTTCAACTCCCAGGTAAATTCACAAAGGATCGTAACGCGGTTTATTTTCTCTTTACTTCGTTTTTTCTCTTATAAGTAGAGATTAAGTAAATTTAAAAGGTTCACTGTGGGACGTGAGCCACTGTGGGACTGTTTACCCTACATATATATTTTTAAATATAATTCCTATTATTTTTGTATTTGCTTAATTTTAAGATATTTAAATAAAACATGAAATGGTAAAATTAAACTTAAATAAGGGTTTTTGTTTTTGGGGGAAAAAACGATTTTTGAAAAAGGGGAAAAAATATCGTTTTTGTGTTCAAAAAGGGGGATTTATTTTTCTTTAATCTGGCATCCATGCTTGTGCCTCTCTCGTATTGGCATCAGTGCTTCCAGCCTTTGAATCAGGAATACATTTAGATTCTATATTAAAAAAAAAACCCTCTTCTACCCTAAGTGAAATCTGCAATTGTTTTCATAAACCTTAAAAATTATAACTTTTTTTTTAACAAGCTAAAATGAGCATATAACATAAAAATACACCATATAATAAATACAATAATTTCCTTTCTACTGGACATGATATAAAAATTAGTGAATGCATTCAGATGCACACATAGTCCTACGCAGACGTTCGATGGACTTTTTTCTTTCGTGTTTCATATGAAAATTCATTGTTTAAAATTGTTTCGTAATGAAAATATGTACGTTTTAATTTTATTTTTAAACTTTTTTCAAAGAGAGCTTGTATTTTCAACTTCCTTTTCTTTTTTCCCCTTTTTAACTTTCTCCATTACGTAGTAAGAGAAAGATATTGGTTTCGTACAAAATTTCAAACTCGAGATTTTAATCAATTCTGATATTACGATGATAGAGGAACTCAAAAAAGTCGGTCGCAAAATTCTGTCCGGTCTGTCCGTCTGTCCGTCCTTCCACGGGCCTACAGTCTAAACGACTTCTCGGATTACGTTCAAACCTCGGATTTGGAGTTTTTGGGCTTACAGTTCGGGAGGTGTATTTTTTTTTCAATGTAACCTCAATATTAATGGTACTTCCCATACAACATTTTCGTACCAGTTTGATTTGATCGAAAACGGCTCTAACGATTTCAACCAAAATCAATATTTAAGCTTAAGTAGGTGAGGTTACCATGACTGCATACCCAGTTTTTGACGAAAAATTCGAACAACGGAACTTTTGAAATTTCGACATATCTCGAAAACGGTCTATACGATCATAGCAAAAATTTATTTCTAAGGTTATGTGGTCATTTATAACTTAATAGCAACCTCAGTTTTTCTCTATATTGTCGTAATTAATTTTTTAAAAATATGGTTTTGTCTAGTTAACTTAAAACGGCAATAACGATTTTGACCAAAATGCAAACTTAGAGTCAAATTGATGTTTTCAAATCTATTGTGTCCTTAATTTTCAATTCGAAACACCGAAAACGCTAATTTTAGAAACTGCTCATATCTCGAAAACCCCATCTTCGATTTCAATAAAATGTCAAAAACGAAGTATTTATTTTATCCGGAATAATATCAGACAGTCAGTATTCAGCTTAATAGTTACGCAATAGTTTTTGTCCAAATAAACATTGCAATATTTGCAACTGTTATGTCTGGATAATTTTACAAAAACAAAAACTTCATTTGCGCCGCACACACGAGCATCGGGATATTCAATTTACAGCTACCAATGCAAATTCACAAACGTCTGAATTATTACATAATCTTTCTAAAGATATCGGTCTATCACGAGCAATACTTCCAATAATTGAATATCCAATCAAAATTAAAAAACATATCCTTAGGTCAAAAACAGAAACTGCTACTAGGTACGCTTGTCCTGTACTCAAAAATCAAGTGAGGAGTAAGACCTTATAAAAGAGTACAGTAGACGCTTGCGACATTGCCAGTTACTGAGAGCTTTAACCTTTAAAAACTTATATTGTTATTTTATATAACTGCCATATGAGATGAATATCCAAAAGAGAATTTTGTTTTCTTTTGTCTTAGTATCGAGAAAGTTTCGTTCGACCCAGTCGTGCACTTTATTTTATTTTTAAAGCACCAAAATTGGAACTTATATAATGGCCCGTTGAATATAGAAGTACCTCCTCACGTCAGTATAGGGTATTTATCTGGCAATGCTTTCCTATTATATCCACTGCTAAGAACTTTCTCCTTACCTATTCTAGTGACGACTTTAACGTCTCTCTGAATGGACATTGTTCAAATATTTTGTAGCTGGCTTGGTGGAAAAAGGAGGACAATATTTTCCTATCGATTTCTCCGGTCAACTAACCCAATCACTGATTCTCTGGTTAATATTTTCCTGAACAAACACATTCGCTGGTTACCAGCTGGAATAAAAAATTATTAAAGCTAACCAAGATTGAACAAACCGGACTTAATGCCGCCCCTAATCGCTCGTTTGTTTGCTGCCTGATCTGGGTTTTATTCCGCGCTGTTATCGACATTAACATCTATCATTATGCGTTGCTATTGATTGCTTAGTAATCGTTCCGCCACCCGCAACATATTTTTTGCCTATAAGCCCCACCCTTATCTAACGTATCCTGATCTAAACTTGTGCTGAAATGGGCACAAGTCACTAATGTGCTTAAAAAAACTACATGCATGAACGAAGAACCGTCTATATGCGTGTATTTGCACGCTCTTCCAGCGTTGTACCGAGACAGCAGTTATGACCTCTAGTCAAGAACTATAGGATGTGTAAGAAGTAGGTATACCTACCAATAAATCTAGCTCGCATACTTTACATATTCCATTACTTCAATACATACCCATCCATACCCACTTTCAGTGCATTCAATAAATCACATTCAACCTCTTAAAACTAACTCTAACGGAATTCTTTCAAATATTTCCCAAAACTAATTTAATCCAGATATGATCATAATTTGTAACAGACATATTTGAAAACATGTTTTCCATTATCCTCGACTAGTAGTGATGAGAGAGAGAGAGAGAGAGACACAACAAATCCTTCGGGAATTCCTAACTACCTACAAGGAGCTAATCAATATATAGAGCGAAAGAATCTAGGACATTGAACTTGTTACAACCATAACCCTCTGCCATACGATACCAACTGTTGCACATAACCGTGTCTACCACCGACAAGAAAACCACAAATTCCTCCTTCTTGGTTCTTGTGTTCACATCAACCAGTAGTTGGTAGGAAAAGGAATGACACCGAACAACCACGTTCATAAAAAGTGTCATCTTGCCTATATATACTGGTGCTGGGATGTCATCGTGTTTATGACATTTAACATGTCACTTCGAATCGAACGCATCCTTCGAAAACTGTGGGAAAATGTTCAGAAACTAACCACCTTAGCTACTGGCACATAGAGTCCTTGTATATCGATGCAGTACAAAAAAGTGAAGTATGATTAACACATGAACATGAGTGTAACGTCAGCTCAGTCAGTAGTTACAGTTCCTCAACCTGTAACTAAAATGTCGATTATGGGAGCCCAAGGATACTTGTTCCTTTTTTTCTCATATTTCTTTTTCTGTGCTCTCTGTACACATTTCATAACCATCACTTTGTTCACCATCTGGACACAATCGATTCCATTAGGCGATTGTCCGCCTCAAGTGCGTTGCAGCGTTATTAAGAGCTGGTGCCTGCTCTGCTACTGCTTTTGCTGAAATCACTTAGGCTGTGTGATGACAGATTAATGAAAAATGACAAAAAATGAAATTGACTCTGGGATGAAATTGGAAAACCATAAAAAAAAACCAACAACTACACCGTTGAGTTGGTGGGAATTTCTATGTGTGCCTCGCTGTCTATGAGGCAAGAAACGGATTAAACTGGGATTGCAAGAAGCCGATGTAGGTATACGCTATAGGTCCTGATGTGTTAGGCATCTAATGTCGTTGCGTAATATGCTGTGAAGATGATTGATTGCCGCACTGAGGCAGCTACTGTGATTTAGGACACATATAGGATCTTTAGGTATTCGAAGATGGACTTGCACAGATGTGAGAAGACTTTCGTCGAGTTAATTTATGACAGATTGATGGATCCGGGCAAATCAAGTGTTTTCCATAAGTCTCTGTGCCATTTCTGGTGCAAATAGTTTTGGTAAAATCTATCTTTTACACCGATACGATGTGTGAACAGCTTTTGGGGAAATTTGATAGATTAGCATGTAGATTCTGGATTCGGAGATACAAATGAACTGTAGAAACTTCAGTGGGTTTTGCCTATCCATCTGAAATATGATTTTTCACGATTAATCTTAATTGTTATTATTTGAGGTATAAGAAAAACAACAGTGAGAGAGTTTCTTTTTTTTGTACAAATAAATTACCAGTCTCGCTTGAGGTGACCTCGAGTTCCACGACAACACTTTATATATATGCGTGGCGTTTGAGCTCAGTTGTCACTTGCACGATTCTCGATTGGCAAGTGACTGAGATCCGCTTATCACGTGTACTGGAATCTGTACGCATTGTGAAAAGCTTTTTCTAAAAAAAACCGTAGTAAAGGTACTTTTTCAAACACAATGTTTGTACCATAAACTTCTGGTAAAGTACTTACACACTCTTAAGCTACACCAACTATCGGACGGACTTTTTTAACTCTCTTGATGTGCCAGGAACTCCTCCACATAATTTACAGCTGAAGGTGGGATCGATCATAATCGTGTTTCGGAATCTGAATCGTCCGAAATTGTGCAACGGTACGTACGCGGTTGTACTTCGAGAAACTGATGAACAATGTTATTCAAGTGACGATCATCAAGGGCGAATTCAAAGGAAAGGAAGTCCTTATCCCACGAATTCCGATTATTCCATTTGATCTTCCATTTCAATTCAAGCAGATACAGTTCCCCGTTTAATCGGCTTTTGCGATGACAATCGCAATCTTGACAGAAATGAAATTAGAAAGGGTGGAATTTTATAAGTTAGTTATTTTCAAAGAAAAGCTGTTTTTTTGTGACATTTATCCACAGCACTCTCTATGTCAATATTTAGCTAGGACTTTAGCTGATGTTTGAAGAGAAAATTTTGAGACCAGATAAAATTAAGTGTAGCTCGAGCAGCGTACTAAGCTTAAGCTTAGCTCGAGCTAAATTTTCGCTGCCATACAAAATTCTCTCCAAAATTTAGCTCAGCTAAATTTTAGCGAACCCATTTAGCTGAGTGGTGGTTTCAGAATGTACTTCATGTATTTCTGTCAAAATTTAGAGCGCCTATTTAATGGGTCGGGACATTTTTTCGAGCTAAATTTTGACAGCTGGAGTCATTTATCGAATTGGAATAGAAATCCACTAAGAAAAAAAGAAAACGAACAAATAAAACAATTTTTAGTGTGGAGGAGAAAAAAAAAATTGACGATGCTGGAATCCCTATAAAAGGAACAAAAGAAGCCTTAAAAATACATATTTAATGTCATTTTCAAAGGACTCACTTTATAATTGTAGAACATGTTGACATTTTATGGCAACATGCTTCCCATCAATTGCCCCTACGCAATTCGGAAGATTCCACTGACCATTGAATCCATTGGAAATTTTTAGCATTTCAGCTGTATTGAATATGTCAAAATTTAGCTAGGACATTAGCTGATGTTAGGAGAGAAAAGTTGGAGACCAGATAAAATTTAGTTTAGCTCGAGCAGCGTACTAAGCTTTAAAGTACATATTTGTATGCTTAAAACTAAACACTTATAATTGGGACAAATACGAAATCAAATTTTTTTAAGGAGCCGCTAAAAAGTTCGACTACACAAATCGGCGACAAATAGCCAGTCCGGATAACACTGCAATATCGTTTTCGTTTTCCGTTGGGGTTTTCAGATTTTCCTCTCAGATTTCAGAATTTTCGTGCCCAATGGAACATAAAACGAGAATGTTCTTTATTGGCATTTGTGGTGGTATTAAATTGCAATTAATGGTTATAAAAATTTATTTAGTTTTTGCTAATATCCATTGCATCCTCCAAATTTCAATATTTTTCGCTTTTGTTCACAGACTTGTAGTCTCTATAAGAAATTAAAATAACACACTCTAAAGTTTGACAAATAGCAAAGAAGGTGTCAATCTCGCTCAGAAATCGAGATGCGCAAAACTTGATATCTGACAGCCCAGCTGATTTCGAGAGCAGAAAAAATTAAGTGCGACAGTAGCAAATATTTGTCTTAACGCAAGACAGAACACAAAGCAAGCTCTTTGCGATATCTCTCTCAAAGCACAACAACAAGTGTTATTTATAAAACTTATATAAACTTCCCTATTCATATTCTAACAATGAGCTCAATGAAACAAGGAAACGGGAAGTTTCCATGCGGAATGCAACCTCCACTCAACCACTTGACAGTAACATAACAAGTAACACGATGGTCATTTGACCAAAGTATACTACAAGAGTGTTGTCGACAGTAGGTATAGTTACATATTCTGGTACGCCTCCAATCCTTTTAACAATTTGGTCATTACTTAAATATGGTTTTATGCTGTTCGAATGCCCGTGTTGTTTACCATGTGAATATAAACAAATATTAAGCACAAAAGAGTTTTGTCCTACATTTTGTGCGCATTTTCACTTTGTACACGGACGTGGAATACTTTTTATGTATACAGTTCAATACGCGCTTCTATTTTCACGAAATTTTAAAACTTAAAACTTTAACTCCTCCCTGCAACCTAAAACAGGAAATCGAGAACAAAATACTGGCAGCGACGAATGATAGATGGAGTAAACCCGAATCCTGTGTGATAACCAGGAAAATGTGGCCAATCTACAACAAACAAAAGACAGAAAAAATCCTACAAATGAGGAAACAATCGTTATCCTCTCTTGTAGGCATTATTACAGGACACAACATGCTGAAATATCACAGCAAGAAAATGGGAATCAACACTGATGACCTGTGCAGAGGATGCGGCGATGAGGATGTGCATGAGGACACACCACACTTTCTTTGCCACTGCCCGGCACTCTGTCACGTCAGATACAGCATTCTTGGACAACACTTTTTCAAATACCTGGAAGACCTCTCTGAGAAGTCTATAAAAGACATACACAGATTTATATCATCCTCGAGATGGCTCGACCACCCGGTTTCATAGGTTTCCACAGTATGAGGGTCATTAGAACCCCAAGGGCATCACAACGGATCTACATCGATCTAAGTGTGGCGGGCTCAGGTTCCCCCTGTGTCGCCTACCCGCAAACCTAACCTAACCTAAGACTTAAAACTGAATGCTTGTCAACTTGATAGAGCTCTATAGCATTTTTAGGCATTTATTATTAGGTCATATCTTCATCGCCGTCAAAATTATTCCAGGCAGTCTCAAAATCCGGCCTAGCTCCTAGGTATGTTTCAAAGTAAATTCTCGCTCCATATCATCCTGCAGTTAATTAATAATTGGACTGGAGGTTCTTAAACCGGTATTTCTGAGCAGATCCGAAATTGAAAACAGTTTTGCAGAAACCTAGCGAGCGTGAGGTATGCTCCCCAGTCTGACGCCCTCCATTAAATGAGGTTAGAGTATCCACATCGAATAAAACTCGATGTCACAAAGGATTGTTGTAAGTACCTACGTTTTTGAAGAACGTAATAAAAAAGGGAAAATTTATTTAAGTGGTGCAATCTCATCCTTTGTGATATGGGAGAGTTGTTCTGAAGACAATCGATAATCGCTCGTAAGTGGCCGCAAACAATTTCCCCCCTTTGACACTGGTGGTGGCTCCGCAAGTTACATATGTATGCACATGTACAGTTCATAGCCTTTACTCTGCACTTAAAAAACGAAAAGGGTTTTTGATACTTTTCTTTGAGTTCACACTGCTTTGAATGACTATGCTGCAGCGCACTCTACAGTGCATGGTTCAGTGATAATGGAAGTACCACTTAATTTCCCATTTGGATAAAAAAAAAATATTTAAATATCTAACGGGAGCAACGATGAAAATGGCTTTTAAATGACTCAAACGAGACGTGAAACGTGACATTCTGAGATGTGCGGCGTTAATTCGTTGATCTGCATCACTGGCAAGTTGTTCGGTTTAAAGCGAAACGAAAACATTTTTTGAAAGATTGCGTCTTGTCGATGCTACTCCCCCGTTCGAGTTTGGTTTCCGAAATTTCACACGGTATCGAAATTAGTTTCTCAAAAACTGCGTTCATATCCTCATTTCATCAAACGCGCTACAGATGGGGCTGGGCTGTCGAATGAGGTACCTATCATCAAAAGTGCAGAGAAAAACACACACATGTGATGCATTATTAGACAGCTCCTTGTCGTTTCTATTTATTATTGGTGGGCTTATTATAAACCCATCATCATTGTCATCATCAAAAAGTCATCTCGTTCATCTATATCTATATCATGTGTGCCTCCTCCTGGCGTTGATGCACTATTGGGAAACCCTTTATACATATGCCCGAGATGGTGTTCTGAACTATTTACGATCGATTTGGTTGGAACAAGTGCATGAACTTCTAGCAAATAGTGGATGATTACGGAATCCTTGTATGGGGTGAAAATGAGTATTTTTAGGATTTAATTTTTTAGAACGTTTCACAGTTTATTTTGTTGCCTCGACTATAATACTAACGAGTGATCATAAATTTATTTCATTTCGGCCTTTGACAAGTTGAAAGGAAATTATAGGAATTATGAGGAAAGAATACAACAAAAAAATAAGAAAAAAAAAAAAAAAACAGATCACTGTGATATTTTTAAACATATTTTTTAAAGCATTTGAACACTTGGACGTCGTTAAAAAAAACGCGACACTCAGCAGAAGGGATGCGAGTCAAATTAATGAGCTTGCAACATAATGATTCATTTTAATAGGTGGTATTGTGGTACACTATTTTTGGTAGGAAAGTGACAGTTGTGGTGTCACAGAAGAAGTTCGGAGAAAGGATTGTGTTTTGGGAAATTTAAAAAGCGTTGCGCAATCAATTGAATGTTCCGCTGATGGGCAGTTTGAAAAATTTAGAAGTTCGTGTGCACGAACGATATACTTCCGCAACTTAGACAGAGCAAATAATTCGTGCGCACGAATACGATTCAACGTTCTCGACTTACAGATTCTGACGCTAGACGCTGTCCCCTGACTTTTTGTGCACTGTTAGGAATTGACTGCCTCTGGTTCTTCTGTTCACTTTCAAGGACCGCCGCAATGTTTTCCGCCGATCTAACGTTCCCTTGACGTACGGGTATTGGCTGATTGATTACCGAACCGGTTGGCGAATTTCGCCACCAAACATTGGAGATAGTCGTCTTTGTATCCGCGTCTTCGTAAAATATGCGCAACCCTCGTTTGCATTGACCAACACTTATCTGGCTTAAAAGCTTTATCATTATGAAAGTGCTGCTCAATCGTGTTATGTGGCATCAGTGACTGTACAGTGTGTCCGCCGGAAAGGTATACTACTTTGTTTATAATTTTTGATGAAATGAAAGAGAATGGATCATTATATTGATAAAGGTTTCGAAAGGGGGACAAAAAGGGGGCCCGAGCCGAAAAAATGGGACTGTACTTAAAATAGTAAGATAGCAAAAAAAAGAAGAAGGAAAACAGAGCAAAGACATTTATTTTTAACAAAAAAAAAATATTTATTCATTTCGAAGCACTTCTTTTTATATGTTTGCGTACTTTTTCGTTCAATAAAGAATAAAATCTTAGTTAAACTGAATAAGGGGCCATTTTGATCATTTTTCAAAAAGTGGGGGCCAAGGGTCCCGAAGGAGCCAAACGGCAATCCTGATGTCCGCCTCTGTTAGTCTCACAAATGCGAGCCCTTTTGAGTAGGTACATTCTCACACATTTCACGCGGTATTTCATTAATTTCATCACGAATATTTTGTTTGAGTTTCTCAAGCGTTTTTGGTTTATTTGCATAAACCTTGCTTTTCAGAAATCCCCACAAAAAGAAGTCCGGAGCAGTCAAATCAGGCGACCGGGGAGGCCACTCAACATCACCATTTCTCGAAATAACTTGTTGTGGAAAGAGGTCTCGCAGTAATTCCATTGTAATCCTGGCTGTATGCGATCTGGCACGGTCTTGTTGATCCTACATGTTATTCAAGCCCAAAGCAGGAAGTTGTGGTGTTAAAAAGTTTTCAATCATATCACGATATCGCTCCCCATTCACAGTTACCGTTACACAATTTTCATTTTCAAAGAAGTAAGGTCCAATGACTCCTCCTGACCAAATTGCACAAAAAACAAATCGACACTACTCAGCACTCACGCTTAAGAATTTCCTGTAACTGAGTGAAATGTTTGCTCGGCTAAAAAAGTTGGTTTAAATCTAGAGACTCTGTTGAAAAACGAGCATTCCTTGTTAAAAACTACCGAGATAAAAGGTTAAGTACGTTCTGTTAAAAAAGCTGACTTTATCATTTGTTATCAACAAATTTTCTGGATTAATATCAAACAAAACAGTTCTATTTTGGTTGCTAAGCTCTAGAAAATTTGCCTATTTTTAACCGAGTTTTCTCTATGTCAGAAGATTAAAAAAGATTAAAATACAACAGATGGTAATGAGAAAATAAAGGATTTTGAGAACATTATATTAGTAAATGCATTAAATATTATAGGTATACGTATGTGTAACAATAATTACAGAAAAATTTAATTATTATAGCCTTTTTCAAAATTACTTTTGTTTCGATTACTTTCACGTAATTGAAATACAAATAATTTGTAATTAGTAATTTTTGTTACAATTCCATGTAATTGTAATTAAATTTGTTTGCAAAAATTATTTCCCAACTATGCACAGCACTTACCCTCATACGCAAAGTTCGCTAATGAGAATAAAAAACCAAGCAACGTTTACTGACACCCCACCTGATATCTATTACATTTCATTAGAAATAGGAAAACAAAATTATATATATGTGAGTTTTGTGCAGCCCCAGCATTGCCCCGCTATAAAGTTGGAACGCCACCTGTTATTAAAAAAAAAGAATTTACACCATCTATCTGATGGAGATTCCGAAAGCAAATATGAAATTTAATTTTTGCAACACAATAGAAAACCCGAAATTGAGATTCTCTTCAATGTGAAGTCTACATAGTTCAAGTTTTGTTTTATTAAAAGCTGCTCTTTGCCATGAAGAAGATACTACGTAAATATTATCTGAAACCGCACAACTGAATTTTTTTTCTTGTTCTTATTTTCCGTTTTAGCTTCGTTGGTACTCGTACTTTTCATTCCTGTATTATTCAGCAAATTATTTTAAATGTTTCATATAAACGTGTATATAGGTAGGTGTGTATGCATGAGGGCTAGTATACTCATATTTGAAAAGGATATGCAAACAATGGCGGTTAGCGTGAGCGTTGCACCACCGCAGCACATCAGAAATGCTGCACGAAAAACAATTTCAGGGATGCCCTTTCGTCGTACACAAAAACTATATGAAAAGTTGATGAAACCAAAGCTGGATGGATAGATGAGGCTAGCAGTAGCATGCGATTAAAACTTTTATTATTTTTGGCGTCTTTTCGGTGCGCTACGGTTCAACAGATGAGACTTAATGAAATTTTAGATCCGCGACCCATAAAAATATCCTCGACGAGTAGAACTACGAAGCGGTTTTGGTCATTGTTTTTTTTAATTAAAATGAAAATAGTTCTAGAGAAATCTTCGTCGGCGGTCTAGTTGCCGCCATTGTTATAATACAGTGAGAGAAACATGAAAAATTAAAAACAATAGTGGTATACTCTGATCTCTGGAACGAAATGTGATTCTCATTCTTGCGTAAGCTATTTCGTTCACTTCTAACTTAGATGAAGAAATTCGGATGTGCAAGCAGAGGCAATTAGACCAGGTAAGGGGGAAAAAAATGATGAACTTTCAATTCGCAGACACAGCATTTC
The DNA here is from genome assembly GCA_949126925.1 of Cheilosia vernalis. Taxonomy (NCBI): domain Eukaryota; kingdom Metazoa; phylum Arthropoda; class Insecta; order Diptera; family Syrphidae; genus Cheilosia; species Cheilosia vernalis. Next base: position 94,960,185 of record OX421358.1, on the reverse strand, counting down.
ATGCAAAACCCAAACCAAGGATTGCATTACAACGTCTTACGGAGTTAGCAACTTTTAAAACTACTAATGGAATGGCTTTCTACAATAGGCGAAAGAAATTTAAAGGATGATGGTGTCTTTTGTGTTAGCCTGGGCCAGTGTTTTTTATTGGAACGGGTCGATGTTGGCCGCCCTCACGCAGAAAAACCAACCAACCAACTTTCGGTTAAAAACTAGCAAGTAACTCTGTTACTATAGAATGTCCCCACAAGATTAGTGGATTAAAAATAACCAAAGTCAACATGTAATAGGTATTGCATATATCTCGTTAAGCTAAAGTCTTAGGAAGTCTAATCATCTTTTCTTCTTATTATGTTTGAAGTTTGCACCGGTAGCACACACATTGCAGTTGTTAACTGGTGTTTGCATTTGAGCTTGACAAAAAAACGCAGATAATGCAAATAGTTAATTTGTTTATGTGGCTTCATTAAACACGTTTCAGAGTAGGTAATAAGTACAAGTAAAAGTTTGGTTTTAAATAGTAACTAGCTCCTTCGACTTGCGCGCCACCTAAGGCGAGGTCTTTCTCTACTTCGTTGTCCCTCCGGGTTGGAATTGAGGACTCTTCGGGCCGGAGAGTTTCTGTCCGCTTTGATTCGGGCCTTATTTCGTTTGGCTTTAATTCACGTCACCAGTCTGTCTCGGTGATGTCAAATATCCTTTTTGTAAATATCCTATTAAATATTTCATTTTATTTCCATTTTTAACTTTGAACTCGAGATATTAATAAATTCTGCCATTGCGGTGATAAAGGAACTCAAAAAAGTGGGTCTCGAAATTCTAACCGTCTATCCCGAGGCCTACAGTTTAAATGACCGCCCGCATTTTGCGTTTTTTGCTAGGTAGGGGGAAAGCGGGAGACTTGAACATATGGGAGACTTGAGACACTCTCAATAATTTGCTCAAATGCCATTGAAATCCAACAAGTGTAAGTGTATGCGATGCAGACAGCAGTGTTGCCATAAAAATATTTGGACAAATCTGCAGTTATGACAAAAAAGAAATCTGAAATGCAGACTTCTATGGAAAGATATTACTTCACAAAATGTTTTTTTATTTAAATAACAATACAAAAAAAATAAAGTGCACGACTGGGTCGAACGAAACTTTCTCGATACTAGACAAAAGAAAACAAAATCCTCTTTTGGATATTCATCTCATATGGCAGTTATATAAAATAACAATATAAGTTTTTAAAGGTTAAAGCTCTCAGTAACTGGCAATGTCGGAAGCGTCTAGTGTGTACTATTTTATAAGGTCTTACTCCTCACTTGATTTTTGAGTACAGGACAAGCGTATCAAGTAGCAGTTTCTGTTTTTGCCCTAAGGATATGACTTTAATTTTCATTGGAATATGATTTATATTTTCAATTATTGGAAGTATTGCTCGTGATAGACCGATATCTTTAGAAAGATTATGTAATAATTCAGGCGTTTGTGAATTTGCATTAGTATCTATAAATTGAATATCCCGATGCTCGTGTGTGCGGTGCAAATGAAGTTTTTGTAAAACTATCCAGACATAACAGTTGCAAATATTGCAATGTTTATTTGGAAAAATACAACTGACTGTATGATATTGTTCCGGATTATAGAAATACTTCGTTTTTGACATTTTATCGAAATCGAAGATGAGGTTTTCGAGATATGAGCAGTTTTTAAAATTAGCGTTTTCGGTGCTTCGAATTGAAAATTAAGGACACAATAGTTTCGAAAACATCCATTTGACTCTATGTTTGCATTTTGGTCAAAATCGTTATTGCCGTTTTAAGTTAACTAGACAAAACTATACTTTTAAAAAATTCCTTTTTTCAAAAATCCATTGTACGATAATATAGAATAGAGAAAAACTGAGTTTGGTATTAAGTTATAAATGACCACATTACCTTAGAAATTAATTTAAAAAAATAATCGTATAGACCGTTTTCGAGATATGTCGAAATTTCAAAAGTTCCGTTGTTCGAATTTTTAGCCAAAAACTGGGTAGGTACGCAGTCATGGTAACCTCACCTACTTAAGCTTAAATATCAATTTTGGTTGAAATCGTTAGAGCAGTTTTCGATCAAATCAAACTGGTACGAAAATGTTATATGGGAAGTACCATTAATATTGAGGTTACCTTAAAAAAAAAAACACCTCCCGAGCTGTAAGCCCAAAAACTAAAAATCCGAGGTTTGAACGTAATCCGGGAAGCCGTTTAGGCTGTAGGCCCGTGGAAGGACGGACAGACGGACAGACCGGACAGAATTTTGCGACCCACTTTTTTGAGTTCCTCCATCATCGTAATATCAGAATTGATTAAAATCTCGAGTTCGAAATTTTGTACGAAACCAATATCTTTCTCTTACTACGTAATGGAGAAAGTTAAAAAAAGAGTTGAATAGGAAATTGACAGCATACAGCATACAGCGAAAGCAAGTGTACAAAAAATATTAACATGTTTTTTTAAGGACCAAAAGTATATTATTTCAAATGCAGACCAAATCAGAAGTGCAGATTTATGAAGAAAGCTGATTGTTAAAAGTCTGCAGCGCGGTTGGAAATCTGCAAAACGCAGACAAATCTGCACTTATAGCAACATTGGCAGACAGCTAATTGCACACAAAAAGAATTCTAAATCATCAGCTGTCTCTGGTTGGTGGAAGAGAAAAGGTTTTTTGCAGTGCCAATAGTAAAAAAAATGTTTTTTCTTTTTTCTCTATAAAATGGATCTGTAAAGCGGTAAATAAATCAATTTGATGTTACCTAACAATATCTACATTGTAAATATAAGTATGATATAAATTTGTTAAAAAATGCGAACGGGAGACTTGAGACAGTTTCTAAAGGGAGAGTTGATCAGTGGCTCAAATCTCCATTTGCTCTGATGAAATGTTATGTAAGTGTTTTAAGGCCTTGTATTTAATTTTAATAATAAAAAAAAATAATTTAGTTAAAAAACTCAAAGAAATAAACCTTGTAATAGGTTATTTAAGTTATTGATTTATTTTCGTTATGTTTCTGAAGTTTAGTTTTTGTTTACCTTTTTTTTACTTTGTTAATACTAAGAAACTGAAGTACCTAAACCACTAAAACAATAAAAATAAATTATAATCACAATGGAAGTGGATAAATTATTCGTTTGTATTGATTTTCTCGTAGGATTTCAGAATGTGCAACTCTCCCCGAAGGGGGGTGTTCAAGTGGTGCGGGAGAATTATAAGTTTAAGAGACCGTTCTTAAAATAAATAAATGTAGCTATAAAAAAACCCATTTAACAGGTGGCTGTGATTGATAAACAAATTTTTATTAACGATCTAACAAAAAGTGGCTCAAGTCTCCCGCTTTCCCCCTAACCTCAAAATATTAATGGTACTTCCCATCAATCCCATGCAACATTTTCATACCAGTTTAATTTGTTCGAAAACGGCTCCAACGATTGCAATCAAAATTTATATTTCAGCCTGAGTGGATGGGGTTACCATGACTGCAGTTTTTGACAAAAAAATCGAAACGGTACTTTTGAAATTTGGACATATCTCGAAAACGGTTCATACGATTATAACAAACAATTTTAAGAATTAAAAAAAAAAAGAATTAATATGTAAAAAATGTTGTTTTCTTTGGTTTACCGGAAAAGAGTAGATAGGTCCGATTTCGACCAAAATAAATAGGTACCTAGTTTTATTTATATTTTATTTATTTAATTAGGATACAATTTATGTTGTCAAAATTATTGCGTCCTTAACTTTCAATTCGAGACACCGAAAACTCTAATTAAAAAAAAAATGCTTATATCTCGTAAGCCCCATTTTCGGTTTCGATAGATCTTTTAAAACCAAGTAACGCTTACATCCCGAACAATGTCTAATACGCAGTTTTGACCAAAATAGTTATAAGCAATAGTATTTTTCAAACTAAACATTTCAATATTTGTTTTGCCTGCATAATTTCACAATACCGCTGTAACGATTTTGATCAAAACACATGTTTTGAATAATCAAATAATAGGTTATAGGTTGAGTGGGGTTGTGAGATAGTCACAAAAGACCAGGCACCATAGCGGGCCCATCGCCATCGCCAAATAATCAAATAATGATAATTTAGATCCTATCTACTTTTGAAAAAAAAATTGGAATAAATCAGTTTTTTTAGTTATTCTGTGCTTATATATTTTTTAAAGCTCAATACCGCACTCCCGTTAAAAATGCAATAACAGAGACGTAACACGTAAAACGTATTTTTAACAACTTCTTTTTTTTTCAACCATGCTCGTAGGTATTGACTATGTACCTTAAAATAATTCATACCACTTGGACCTTACACAATCAGAAACTCCAACTTCATTTGCACCCCACACAAGTTCATCGGCATATTCGAACTACTAATGCAAATTCAAAAACAAATCTAGCTTTGCTTCTCAGATCTTTACCTACCTATCTAATAAAATAAGAAAACAACCAACCAAATTTTGATCAGCGGGAAAGTGTAGTTCGATCTAGTCACGCTCAGTGCCCACTTCACTGACCCACTTTAAAAAGTTGTATTTGTTATCATAACTAGCTCGTTCACCTGTTTTGCGGTTATTCCCTGACATGAAGATTGAAAATCTGGTATAAGGAGGAGTTCATTAAAAAAATCGCAATACTAACTACTACTCTATGTTTGTGTAGTGAATGTGAAAGAAACTCACATGTGGGTCGACCGACATAATAAAAAAGGATAAAACAATAAAAGAAAATTATACTACCCACAACTGACAGCGGACCAAGATACAATACACTACCACCAAATATAAAAGGAACCATCTTTCACATTCTACCTCATTAAATTCTACTGTCCACAAGATATACAACAACAACCCACCGTAACGACCAATCCAGCAGTAACTTTACGACTTACAGAAGTCCTCCCACCCCAATCCACATCCAGCTACAGAAATAATTTTGCTCCATAAAAAGGACAAACAACACAACAAAAAAAAAAACAGACCCTACCATACTAAACGACTTCGCCAGACAGGCTGTCAATTTAAATTGATGTCTGCTATGTGTCAAAAGTCATACCCCTGGACCCTTTACAAAAAAAATCCCAAATTGTCAAAATTACTTCTCCAAACTGACAAACATGAGGCGAGCGAAATTCTTCACATAAAAAATAAAATTATTAAAAAAAAAACCATTGAAGTGTCCCATCCCTGAATATGTTGCACTCATGTGTACAAGGATATTTCAACAGATTCAATTTTTGTCATGCCCACTTTTCGCTCGTCTGTCGTACGTCGACATCCTCGATCCTGACAGGACACCATAACCGGCATAGGAGTTTCAAATTACAAAATCACAAAAATTTAGGAAAGAATCGAAATGGATTCGAATGTTTGGGTTTCGGTCGTTGATTGCCATGTGAGTAAACAATCTACATGGTGCATCACTTCATGCGTTTTGGCTGCACCTAATGTTGGATTTATTCGTTTTGGTGGTTTTTAGTATTTTCTATCTGTGAGCTGTGACGTTGAAGCTACTTAATTATTTGTTATTTCAAGGATCACAGCTACTTCAGGAGTTGAACTAAAAACGACTAGGAGTGGCAATGGCATCGTATTTGTTTTCATTTAGTTTTTGTCTGTTATTTGAGTGTTGGCTGGGGTGGGTCCTATATAGCATAAATTGTTAACGATTGACATGGTGTGGTGTTTTATTGAGTTAAGGTGTCAGTTCGATGTGCTTTGTTAGTGCTGCATGACTTTTCCCACGCTTCTCAATCAGTAACGACTTTGTTAATTGTAACCACTCTCGGTTTTTTTTTGGGTTAAACCAAAACTGGGGTGGAATCGGCTAAGGTGATAGTTGATAGTTGACAATCAAAATCATAGCTTCACGTCCACGTAAGGTGTTTATAAAATTTGCAATCGCTTTTTTGCGATCAATTTCATGTGACAGCTATTTAGGTGTCGCTTTCATGCATTTGTGAAATTTTAAAATTCTTGAAGTACAATGTTTACTTCATTGGAACTTTTCTACAGAAATGAAGAAAATAATTAGGTACAACAGAGTCCAGCTATTAACAACAAAGATGTGAAATAAATCAAATCTCTTGGAACTTCCAAACCCGATGTAAGAATGCATTGCACATACATAATTATAAATATTCATTGTTGATTGGTGGGATTTATTGTTTATCTTAGATTTTTGTAAAACTTTGTTTGTTTTGAGACTGGTTGATTTACCAACTCTAGTAAGGTCAACGCTTGTTCCACCCATCCTTCAATTGGCTGAAACTTTAAATCTTCTTTGGGGGTGGTGGCTTTTTTAAATCCCTTAACATTTTGCAGTTACAGAGTTGATGGAACTCATATCATGATTATGAGGCCAATGGAAAATGAGAACATGTTATTCAATCGGAATGGGAGGCATAGTATAAATGCATAAATGTGGAAAGGATCCGTATTTGATCTTTATTAGCTTGTGACCTTGAAATAAATAAACAAATTTATTGTAATTTGTGACCATATTATTATTCTCAATAATACTATTCACTTACAATTTTAACAATAAAAAAGAAACACTTCGAATATGTACCTATCAGCTGCTCGGAATGACAGCGTCGGAAAGGAAGTAATGTCTCTAAGTGCTGCCAATAATCAATCATTTTTTAGTGATCGTTTTACGCATCACAAAAAAGAGTTGATAATCAAAAACGACAATCAAAAAAGTGACAATCAACCATCACCATAGCCGATTCCAGCCCTGTATTATTTAGTAACAAAATTAAGAAAGATTCGAGTTTACGACGAACGTCTTATTCGCACAAGAATCGATGTAGATTTTTCTCAGAAGAAATTTAGTAAAATTTAGGAGATGCAAACTTAGCTCGGCTTTAAGCTTTAGTTACTGGTTGAGCATCTTCTTCATTTACCAACTTTACAGAAACAGTAAAACAGTACATACAGTTGGTTGGTGAATTATACGAATTTTTAACTATGCTGCGATGGTCTGTAGTGTGTTTTCTTTTTTAGAGGTATACAACTTTGAAATGGATTAAAATAAAGATGATTCTTTCTTTGACAAGAAATTTACTTTAATCGAAAGATAATCTTCTAGCATTATAATTGAAATATGATTTCTGGCATATGACAGCCACGGCTGGTTCGGACGTAGTCTAATCTAAAGGTCCAATTTTCTATGACTTTTCCCAACATTTGTGGCCGTGTATCGGCAATAACCCGGCGAATGTTGTCCTCCAAGTGGTCAATCGTTTCGGGATTATATGAGTAGACTAGCGACTTTACAGGAAATATTCAAGCGGCGTTAAATCGCACGATCTTTGAAGCTAATTCAAGAGTCTGCAACCTGAAAATATACGGCTACCAAATGTTGCCTTCAATAAATCAATTTTGACAGGAGCTGTGTGACATGTTTTGCCGTCTTGTTGAAACCGTAGCTCCTCCACATCATGGTTGTTTAATTGATAAACGAAGAAGTCAATAATCATGGCTCTATAGCGGTCACCATTGACTGAAACGTTCTGGCCAGCATCGTTTTAAATCAGTTCGGACCAATTATTCCACCAACCCATAAAGCACACCAAACAGTCAGTTTTTATGGATGTAACGGTGACTCAACATACACTTGAGGATTATCATCACTAAAAATACTGCAGTTTTGTTTATATTGACGTATCCATTCAACCGAAAGTGAGCTAGATCGCTAAAAAAAATTAGCTTATGAAAACTGACGTATAGATACTCGAAGTGCACGATACGTATTTCGAACAGAACCATGATTTTCAAAATAAATTTGCACTATTTGGAAGCGTTGTTCAGGCGTCAGTAGTCTATTTATGTTGAAATGACAAACCAAAATAAAAAGAAATCACTTGACAGCTGAGAAAATGGCCGGCAGTAAAAATAGTGTTGCCAATTTAAAGTTCTATACATCTAAAAAAACATCCTTTATAAAGAAATGCAAGTCGTAGAGTAAAAAACCTTTTCAGATTGGTCCATAGCGTAAAAGTATTAATTTTCCTCCTACTACAAATTTCAATAGAGCCAAATTAGTACAATTTTAATTAAATCAAATTTAAAATGTATTTATTTGGATTTACAATTTACAAAAAGAAAAAAATGATTTCAAACCCCATCCATACACTACGAGATTAGAGCTAAAATGTCTAAAGTCGCCAATGCATTGCAAATTTATCAAAGTGCCTAATTAAAGACAATGGAATACTCCGAATTAAATTGAAAGCTAAACTCCTACTTATGGAGACGGAGAATTTTTTCCTAAATGTGCTTGCACTTTGTGTGGGTAATGAGAGTTTTTCCACAGTTTTGAATACTTTTACGAGTATGGCCCAAAAAGAGGCCCGTCGGTGACGCTGCTTCCAACATACTCGTAATATGGTTCATTCTCTGATTCTATCAATGAGTGTATTTTGTAATGTTTACACTTATTTATATTCATAATCCTTTTCACCGAACAACCTATTGGAAGAATTTTTTTGTCCTTGTGTCAAAATTTTTCATTTCACAAAGTGCGCCCCAAGCTGAATTGGAATTCTCTATGCTCATCCAAAAGGGGTGTTACATATATTTTTTTTTTTTTGTCATATTTCAGCAATATTTACTAAGAACTTTTATACCTATTGCCTTTGCATTTCATCGAAACCCAGTACGAGCACCTGGGTGAATGGAAGCTATATTTTAATTTCAAAGAAATTTATACGATCGATATTTTTTTTTTAAATTTGCTACTTTTTTATTTATGCCTTTGGCGGCTAAGCAGTGAGGTGTGTCAACCTTCCCTATACACGTTTTAATAACAACCGACGGAATACTCATTCAATTTTATAAAAACGCTATTCGAAAACCTTTTAAGTTCCATTACAGTCACCGTTCCAGTACCTACTAAATCGGTCTCTTCTATTGATGAAATCTCGGGGGCTAATAAGTGAGCGGTACACTGTTTTCGGGTTAATTGTACCATTTATACTTAAGGCTTTCATTGTCAAGAAAGAGTTCTAAAACACAGGATCGGGTTATGTTTTTGGGTAGCAGATTGAGTATTTGTCAGTTTGATAGACAAGAAGCATATTCTTTTGACCAATTCAAATCGGGGTCGACATTTAAGGCGATACGTTCAAATGTTTTTGTGTGCACGAACGAACTACTTCTGGCTTCTGAGTTCTGAGGAAATCATTCGTACGCACGAAAATATTTCGACGTTTTCGCCTAACAAAATCCGACCCCAGTGTTTTAAACAGTCAAATGGATGGCAGCACGGCTTTGTCTACCGACTTTTTGACTTTACCAGCCATTTGGTGTTTGTCGTTGCCGGTTATTGAATCGGTGGTGTATTGTTTCAAACTGATGGTGGATTTTAAGTTCAATTATTTTTGGCAAAATGGCGGTGGACATTTCGACAAGTTATGTAGCAGGCAGATGTCAATGGGCCCATAATTATTTTACATCACTGCAGTGATAGAGTTTACGAAGCCTGATGTGTTGTTTTGTTATACATTATTTTAAAAAAAATACATAATTGTATAATTAAAATTTATTGTGTAAATAGGTCCAAGTTGTTTCCACCTAAGACGGAAATTTGCCCAAAAATAGTCCATTCACCCAGTGATGCCAGAAGGTTGTGATGGAATATTCCAGATTGATCATTAAAAAAATTTGTTACCCCTTTTGTTAACCCCTTCTGTTTGAAAACTACAAACCCCCTCACAAAAAAAAAAAAAACTAGAAAATTAAAAACAAAAATTACATAAGTAGTAACATAATGACTTAAAGAAACGTTTAGAAGATGGAGAGCTTAAGCGACATTTGCAAATAAAGGGCTTAAGTGCGTTTAACACCTTCTTCCATTAAGTTTATGGACAAAATGGTTGCATATAACACCTTCATCCTTTGCTAAATCATAATATAGGGGCATTAGAGAAGCCACATGAAAGAAAATCTTACATCCGTAAGAAAAAAGGCAAAATTTTAAAAAATGTCACTAAGGACCTTCATCTTCTAAACTCTTGTTTCTTTTCAGGCTATACGACTATAATACAATACAGTCTTATTTTTTAAAATTTGCTAAAATGACCCTAAACACGTGTATATGCAGTGCTTAAATATTTTTAAATCCTTTATACACCATCCCAAAAATTATTATTTATTAAACATTTTCCAATGCATATATTAGTTATACAGGGCCAGGGCTTTTTGTCAGAAAATGAAATAAAAATGATAAAAAATAAGATAAAATGATAAAAATAAAGCTTAGTAGGTAGCTTGTGAAAAATACAAATTCAATTCGAAATGAATGGAATTCAATTCGAAAGAAATGGATTTTAATTTAAAAACGTTCGGCGAATTAATCCCCCTTTGAAAAGGTATTCAGTATTCATACTGTACATGCTTACAAGCATAATGTGAACTAAATTAAACAACACGTTTAAGCACATTATCGAGGATAAAATCGAAATAATTTAATTTGAAAACGTCGGCAATAATGCGTCCAAATTAATAAGGGAAGCTTTTTTATTCGATAATGTGAAGTCAAAATCAGAGACAATACTTAGACCAACCAGCGTTACCAAGTTACCGCTTTCAGCGTCAGTTTTAGTGCCTTAAATTTAATTTTAGTGCCGACAAAGTAGATTTAGCGCTTGGGCGTTTTTTTTTTGTGCTTTAGAAAATTCTTTAGTGCTTTCTTAACTCTGCCGCTGAACACTGAATTTTTTGCCTTACTTCCAGCCAGACACAGGGAAATTTAAAAAAATAAGTTACTGAAGTATTTATTTATTATTATTTTTTTACTGTGCATTGTGCAATCATCATATGAATGAATATGAATAAGCTTTCGTTGTTATTTTCTTACTTTTATTTTTCTTATCTACTTCGGAGCTGTTTTAACAAAAAACAAAAACTACAGTATTGCCCAAGTCAATATTAAAGCTGACAAGCTTAAAAACGCCAGAAAGACTTGGCAACGCTGCCTCCAACTCGCAGTCCTATTGACGCGGGCCACCTCAATTATTTTCAAATTCCCAATTATGTTTCGCTATCGGTGTTATGTCAATTTAGAATCCGTGTGAATTGTGACATGCAAAAACATAAAAATAAATATAAAATAAATGCTGTTCGGGAATGCCACGCATTTTTTTAAGGGTTAGTCATTATATACATTTTTTAAAAGAGGAATGATATAATTTGTTTGTTTAATATAACTATCTAAATGAGATGTTTTATAAAGTGGAAACATATTACGAAAAACATGGTTGTGTATTTTCCACTTTTGAAAATTATTAACTTCGATTTAATGAGTAAATTTTTCTTAAATAGGTAACTGAAGAAAGATTTCTTAAAATGTTTTTGTTTTCCCTCAACCAATCTACATTGTTAATCTTAATATATATAGTTCAACTGTACATGTGTATGTCACTGAACTCCTCTTAAACCACTGGACCGATTTGAATGAATTTTTTGGTATACGTTTGGGTGTCGTCCTGGATGGTGTTGATTCACAAATCAGCCCGGCAGATGGCACTGCAGTGGGTTCACTATTTTTTTTTTTTATAGATTTTGTTAGCAGGCACACTTATTTAAAAAAAAAAAATACTGTCAACACGTAAAGAATAATTTTAAATTTAATGGATACAATTCTATGAACGCTGACAGCAACTGTGTCGACTAACCCACTTAGCACTTGCCACCGCATAAAAATATATAGCTTGTAGGCAAGTAGCCTTAAGTCTTCGCTAATATTATGTAAAAAAAGTGGTTATGAGTAGGTAATTCTAATACCGTTCGTTGGCCTGTTGTCATTTATTAACTACTAACTTCACATTTATATCAAAACAAAACAGACAGTTCTGTCATCTTCCGATTGAGTGATACATTTTGGGTAATCCTGTATTACACAAATTAAAAGAAAAATAACAACATTCTGGAAGGTTAAATTAAATATGTAATTAGTTGGCACGACAGGTTTTTTTTAAACACCCTAATTAGTTTTGTGTGCTCTTAATATTTTTTTAACAACCCTATTCTATAACCGGACAGTGAGTTCACGTTTGAATCGTAGTTCAGTGCACTTATCGAGAGTACAAATAACAAACAGACATAGGTCAAGGTACTGTACTCCTCTTGAAATCAATATCATCTGTCGGAAGAATGACAACCCAGCACTATTTTTTGAACTTTTGCCAAGTGTCCCTCCCCGCCCCTCTGACACTTGATGTGACGACAAAACACGCACAAGGCACTTCCAACTCACACTTTTGGCCATCGAAAATCTGTTTATCGTCGACAACAACACCAAACAATGTTGGAAATTGTAAACACATGCATCGGACCGTGCGTCGCGCCGGCCGCATATGGTGCATGTACATTGTACGCCTCCTGTAGAACACGGAATTATGATATTTTCAAATGAGGATCAAGTGTCCTCCACAACCATACCTACAACCATTTTTAATTAAAATCCACTAAAAACCCTACGCACATCTGTGTGGTATGTGTTATGCGAAGGTCCTGACTGTCATTTTGTTTCCTCATTTTCGAACTGTAATGACATTTTGTGATGCCGCCAACAATAGTAAAAGTGCAAGTTGCTGATGAATATACCTCCGCTCTCGCTGATGTTGCCTTGGATTTATCTCCCAATAAGTACACACAGCGGAATTGGGACATCTGATGGAATACGGCATAGATTTCGGGAGACTCTTTGTTTACGTGTACATCGTGGATTCAAATTAACGTCGGCACTCGTTTTGTTTAATTAAACCTAACGGATGCGCTGATGATGATGATGCCGCACTGGCGGTGATACATTTTTATTTGATTTTACGAGATGCTGTGCTGTGTGTCATGACATTTAGTGCATGGAATCGCTTGGGAAAAAAACACTGTCACTACGAGGTGCGAAGCGAAATGCGTCAGGCCCCGTTTCATTTGGGCCAATCTGTATAGCGCATTTGGTCTACTTGTATATACTGTATACACAAAAATTTGAATTAGAAAACATTGTCAAGTGACAAACTGCCGAGTGTGTAAATATGTATGCACCCATGCGAGAGCATGCTCCTGCTCGGACTAGGTTTGGTTTTATGAAATTAATTTTTAATTTAAATTAGACATGTGTGCGGAGTTGTGTGGAATAGGATTTCACACTGTCATTAATTGAAGTTGATAAATATTTTATTTGAGCTTGCATTGGTGGCACGTAGCAGCATGCAACAATGGCAGTCGGAAGCCGTCTGCCGGTCTGCGGCAGATGCGAATGGTGTGTTACAATTTGTTTTCGAAAGCTATAAACAAATTAGATCGATAATTAATGGTACCACTATACGCCAGCGTGTTTCCCCATCGGGATGTATGTGCGGTTCCATTGAAAAATCTGTTTGGCTGGTTATAATTTAGCAGTGCGGTTCTGTGATTAGAACAGAGATATTATTTTATTTTTAATTGTTGACTTAAATATTAAATCAATTAGAGTGGCAAACAAATTGCTACCGGAAAACGTGTTCCAGTTTCGAGTAGTTATCAATATGTATACCAAATGCAACTTGAACAGTAACAGGGAGAGACCAATTAGCTATTCCCAGCAAACGCCAAACCCGCGTGCACCATTAGCGCCCAGCATTACAGAAACCGATGGACTTTGGACAACTCTATTGATTGACGATTAATATTAGTTTCGTAACCCAATACATTCATGCGGCTTTGTAATCGTAGTTGGTTTGCAAACTGTGCAGGGCTTTTTTTTTGAGGTTTTTAGTGTGGTTTCGTCAAAGAGTACTAGTTTCTGGTTAGTGGGGTCATACCTCACACGCGGCACCTAACGCGAGGCCTTCTTCAAATGTATTGCCCGTTCGAGATGCAATTGAAGACTCTTAGGCAGTAGAATTAGTATTTAGTCGATCAAAATGCTATAGGCGGCTAGGCGAAATAAAACGCCAGTAAATACGGCCCTAAAAGCAAAAAATAAATAAGGGCCCAATATTGAGATTTTCATAGTAAAATCTGTGGTAATAAGTTAAAGTAGCTTATGCCAATTTTGGTAATTTTTCAGTGTGAGCAAAACAAAATTATATTATGATTTCTAAATCTATTGCATTTGGTCCAAATAAACTTAGGTTGATAAGTTTTCTTTAAATTTAACGATTTTTAATGGTTGTAGTAATATGACCAGGACTTACAGAAAGCTAAGGAAAATTAAAGCTTTGTAATGTAAAAAATTCAAATTTGGCTTATGTCGCCATAAGCTACTTCAACTTAGAAAATAATTGCAAATTTTTAAATTAGAAATTATGTACCAAAAGTACAAATTAAATAAGGGCCCAAAAATGAGGTATACATTTTTAAAGTGAAGTTATGGAACATTTTTAAAATTAAAATTAGGAGACGGTTATTTTTCGATTTATATTTTTCATCGCTCGATTTTTTCAGTTATTCTAGTAGATACCTACTCGCTTACTGTTGGTACGATTTAATACCAACCGGCAGAAAACTGTCGTAAGCTTCCACGACGCAAAAGACTGTAAGCCTCGTGGTCAAGTTACAACCTTTATTCATAATATACGTATATATAGCAGTGATGCCAGATCAAACTTCTGTCCAAACGAGATAAAGTTGTTTTGCATACCAATAATTCAAATAATTCATAAGGTATTTATTTTACGTTCAGAATTTAAATACAACAACTATAGCGAGTTGCGAAGTTTTAAATATAGCGTAGTTGTTATAATTGAATTCTGAAAAACCTACTCACGTAAAATAAATATCTTATGAATTATTTGAATTATTGGTAAGCAAAAATTGCTTGCTGAAAATCCTACTTCACTTTGCTTTGTTGAGATCGAAGCTCAAAATAAACTCGATTAGTGGAACTTCTTAATAATAAAAACAGCCTAAATTTAATGAAATACATGTTTTTTTTTTAGTTTAATACTTCGTGGGATAAATATTTTTGAAATTTTGGCGAGGGATAAAAGGGATTTTTTGCGTACGGCGGCCGTGGGATAACCTGAGAAGTTCATACGAAAGAGCATTTTGGAAAAAACCCTCCGTAAAATTGGGAAATTGGGAAAATTTTGAATGGAATTTTGTGTTCAATTGTTCGGGAATGGTTTTTCTAATGGAAAAATAGAAAACTCTTAGTTAAAAACCGGAAAAATGCGAAAAGTTAGGTTTTTATGTTGATTTTGGACCATGAATAGGTGGAAAATTCGTTGTGAGGCTTGGAAAATTTCGGATAATTTTGGAATTCATTGTGATAAAAGACGTTTTGTGTACATTTTGGGTGTAGAAGTAGACGAGATAAATAATTGAATGCCGAGCAGAAGAAAGACTCGCTGATGAAGATTGTTAACGATTAAAAGGGTGGCATTTACTTTCTCGATGCTCCCTGTGGTACAGGTAAAACATTCGTCATTTAGTTGATTCTGGGAACAATTCGGTCATGATCTCAATTTCGTTAGCTGTTGCATCCTCTGGCATTTCTGCCGCATTGTTGGAATGCGGTCCAACTGGACATTTCGTTTTGAAGCTGAACCATATGAATCTTCTTACGGTTGACAAGCCAACATGCACAATGGCAAATAATTCGGCCACAGAGAAATTGATGCGAGAATGCAAAATCATTATTTGGGATGAATGCACGAAGGCGCACAAACAAGCTTTGGAGGCCGTTTACCTAACGATGAAGAATTTACGGGGTGATTCGAAACGATTCGGTGGGGCTATGATATTGCTTTCCGGAGATTTTCGTCAAACGCTTCCCGTCATCTTGAAATATACTGCTGCCGACGAACTTAAAAAGTGCCTGAAATCGTCGCTTTTTTGGCGTCATGTCAAGAGGTTAAATTCGACCACGAACATGAGAGTCGCATTGTATAGAACCCCCTATCGGCTGCTGAATTCTCTAGAGTATAGACAACTGCTGGCGCTTAGCAATAACCATATTCCTGTTGATGTATCGACTGGATTGAAATCGTTCCCGACAAAATGTTTGCCAGTTGACATCTTCGAAGGAGGAACTCATCACCATAGTGTCCGCGGCATTGCACAAAATTATAAAAATCTCGATTGGATTAGTGAATGGGCAATACCAGCAGCGAAGAATAAGGACGTGCGTCGATAGCTTGAAGTTAATTATTCAAAGTCCAATCGCTGGAGAACTGCATTCGTATACAAATCCGTTGACAGCGTGACCGACGAGGATGAAGAGCCCAACTATCCGACAGTGGGATCGATCATAATCATTTTGCGGAATCGGAATCATCCGAAATTGTGCAACGGTACGCGGTTATCCGTCCAGAAACGGATGAAAAATTCAAGCGACGACCATCAAGGGCGAATTCAAAGGAGAGGAAGTCCGTATCCCTTGCAATAATTCAACTGATCTTCAATTCTAATTCAAGCGGATTCAGTTCCCTGTTCGATTGGTTTTTGCGATGGGAATCAATAAATAACAAGGCCAATCTTTTGGAAGTCTGTGGGTTTAATCTTTAACTTCCCTGTTTTTAGCACGGTCAGCTGTACGTTGCCTATTCTCGTATTTAGGAGCGCATCCACTCTAGAAAGTTTGAATGATATCCAATTCCTTTTGAAAATTAAAGCATGGTGACTAACGCTGTCAAAAGCTTTGTCAAAGTCAGTCTATGCTACATCACATTGTAAGCCTTTGTCAAGGTCATTCAGCACTGTGTTGCAAAAGATTGCGAGATTTGTAGAGGTGGATCTACCATCTACAAATCCATTTTGCAAATGAGAGATTGCTCCCTTTACGGGAGGTGTAACGTGTAAGTTTCTCATACATTTTTTTTCACGTAGCTTTGGTATAGGCCAAATTTTAGAAATTGGGCGATAATTGGTAAAAATAATCTTGTTAAAAATTGGAGTTATAAACGAGTTCTTCCAAATTTCCCAAAAAAAAAATCCTGCCCGCAGTGACAACTAAACATCATACAAAGAGGCACGGAAAGCGCATAAGAACATTTGAAGTAAAATTGGCGGGATGCCCTGGAAACAAGGATTTGCATCTAGTTTTAAGAAAGAAATAACATTATGAACTTCCGGAATTGAACACTCTAGGCTACCAATATTTAAAGAATCACAAGACATTGAGGTTTCATTCGAGCCAATAGCTGGGGTAGTACTACTCGAATATACAGATTGAAAGTTGTTTGCGAGTATATTACAAATGGTCAAAAGGTCAGAATAAAATACATTGTTATGAAGCTCCAAAAACGATTACTATTTGTCTTTAAATTAGATTCACCAGAAATAACATACTGTCCATAAAGAAATTTACAAAGAATATCAAACTCTTTCTGAAGCTTTCGATAAACTAACAAAACTTCCGGATCACTATATCTTTTTCGGAAAGCCCGCCTTTTTATTTTTTAACACCCATATCGTAGAAGCATATTTTTGAAGCACGCTCCAAAGTCATCAGTCCGAAAGGGGGAACATCATCTAAACAAAAAACAATTGCACAAATGCACACCCCATAACCCGTCCTATTCTATGCAAATCACTCTTCCTTCACGCACATATAAATTTTACACTAAATTAAAAACACATTGTCACTCTCAATTATACAAAATTAAAAATAGCCAACAATAATAACAAAACTCCAACAACAAAAACAAACACAATAAAAAAGAAGAAATGCAAAAATCGGAAAATCCTATTCGTCTGATCTCCTCTAACCTCAAGCCACATCCATAGATACGAAAAAAAAAAAACACTAGAAAGAACTGCAGTAGCATCAGGCAGTTTTTTCATCTGTTCAAAAACTCCGTATAGTTCGTACACACCGTAACGCACTGAAAATTTGTTGAGTACAACACACTTGGACCATGTGTGCTCCTTGAGCAACCGAAACGGAAAATCCACACAACACGACGAAAATGCCCGTTTTGAAGAATCTCTTTTTCACTTTTTGTAATTTCAGTTGAAAAGTATCTTCCTCCTTAGTTTAAATACTGTGCATCGTCATCTCGTATAGTTTATTATAAGTAGAACTGTTGTGCGTACAACAACGCAGCACCCTCAATTTGAACGCAGCTCTAGTGCGATCTCAAGACGGTCCAAGTGTATCTTTCGAATTCGTAGTGTGACACATAGGTTCAAAAATAAGTAGAGAGATATTGTAAAAACCAACAAAAAAAAAAGAGTAAACAAACGCACATCCCAAACAGTTTAGTGAATTTTGTGCAAAGAGGACGTGGATGACACTCTTGTTGGATCCCGTCCTAGTGGAGTGCTCCATCAGATAGAAAGATACATCAATTAACGGACCTAAAATAGATGACTTTTTGAGTCATAGGGTTTTCCCGCGTGTACGACTTTCGTCTTAAAATTCGCGTAAACTGTTCGCTTGTGCTTTATAGTGTTGTGTGTTTTTGTAATACGGACGCTTGTTTATATTTTGGGACGCAGCACATCCCATTCAGATAATTTGCCAACCGAGCATGGGTTGCCAGTAATCCGGCGCGTGTTTGAATGGTAGTGAAATGTCACATCTAGTCACGATTTCATCAGTGTCACCTATAAATAACCATCACAGCAACATTCCCGTCAAGCAAGTCGAAATGTTTGGACAGACGCCCACGACTGTCCAGTCGTCTGTTGTACCACCGCTGACCCAGTCGTCTAGTATTCTTACGCCGACATCACCGTACACAAGTTTCCACTACAACAGCAACAACAATTCCATATACCCCTTGAACAGTCAGGACCTGGTAACTGACCTCGATATGAAGACCTACACCAGTCCGTATTCGGACTACACCGATCCATTCCCATCGTGCGCCGAGACACCGAACTCAGTGTTCAGCGACGTTTGCACCCCCAGTGGCTACCACACGAATGATGTTGTCTTCCGGGAGGACGTCTTCCGTTTCGAGCCCGAAGATATTGAGCGATTAACCAAGACGTGTCACTACAACGAAACGGCAGTCAACCAGACGTCATCGACGACAGCCGCAAGTCTAAACTTCGACATCGAGTACTTCAATTATGACGAAATCAATTGCCAATCAAAGAACCAGTCACCGTGCTCATCGCCACAACTGATGGATCCTTGGATGACGCTGAATTTGCGTGACACCTACACAGTGCCGGCAGCGTCACCGAAAATCACCAATAACAACAACAGCCAGCACCCGGATTTCACGTACAGTTTCAGCCATCAGCAGGTGAATCAGGCGGATCTGAGTTTTCAAACTGCACAATGTCCGCCTCCCTCGTCCTCGTCGTCTGTCGATTGCATGCGGCTGAAGGACGAACCACCCTCCTCTGTCACTGTCACCGAAGAAGCCAGCAGCAGCAGTAGCAGCAACAGCAGCCGGGTGAAACGAGAAGACAAATTTATTCTTCACTCGTACAACAAATTGCCATCGATGAATGGCACGTTTGGAACGTCACCCACAACACCTAGACACTCCTCCTGCCCCACATCGGGGCAACAGCTCTACGTGGAAACTATTGCTTATGATAAATTGACATCGCCGCATCAGCAGCTGCACCTTCACCCGCACGACTACAGTCCCAAAAGTGACGAATGCAATGATTCCTATGAACACCTGCCCGAGAACTACAACAGCAGCGAACTGATGATGCACGAGAAGCCAAATCGAGAGCATAAGGACATTTGGACAATTGAGGAGATCAAGGGGGAGGACGAGCTCGAGGAGGTTGTCATCACCTCATTTTCATCGTCATCAACGACGGCATGCGAGTACGATAACAATGAAGCGCTCGATTGTGACGATGATAATACTCCCAAAGCCGGTGTACTTGTCACTGCAACAGTAGATGACGAGGACGATGGTGGTGGTGGTGGTGGTGGTGGTGCTGGTCATCATCACGGTACAACTGAAGATATTGATGATGATGACGATTCGGTGTTTATGGAAATCCAAGAAACGCCTTTCAATTCAACAGAAATTGTATTCGGATCGGGCAGTCCGACGGCGGACGATGGACAATCATCGCCATTGTCGTCATCGGTGAATCAATTGGAATGCCAGTGGACCGATTGCAATGAGGTGTTTCCCAATCAAGAGCAGTTTGTGGCACATATCGAGAAGCGACATGTCGACGTGAAGAAGGGCGAGGATTTCTCATGCTTCTGGGTGGATTGTCCGAGACGATATAAGCCGTTTAATGCCCGGTACAAATTGCTGATACATATGCGAGTCCACAGTGGAGAGAAACCGAATAAATGTCCGGTGAGTTTTTGTAATCCTGGTATTTATTTTTCCTTTTAACTTACTTGTGCTTGATTTTGTGGGGTTCCATCGAACAATGGAGACGGCAATTGATGGCTAATTGTGAGTTGATAGAAGTGGAGATTGTCATCGATTCTGTTTTTAGGAGATTCTTGCTACTGGTGTGCTCCAAGAGCTCCCTCGGTTCGGTTCATAATCTGCTTTCGACAGATTTTTTCTACATAATATTTCAAATATTTTCTTCTGTTAAGTCGGTTTGAATAATGTTTGTGATTTAACAAACAAATTCAAAAATTAATGTGTTAAGAAAAAAGCTTGCAAACTAACACAGCTTCGAATTTGCGTGTCTCTTTCCCTTTTTTTTAAACTGACCTTCGTAAAAGATGGGTCTTTATTTGAATGCCATATATAGTTGATTGAGTGCCCCGTTTAGTTTTAGTATTTGAGCATTTCAATATTGTGAATGTCATTCCAGTACAGCAATAAATATCTACGTGCATAAATTGGAACAAACTTAAAGTTGTTTTCATTGATTTTGAAAGATAATAGGTAGTGGATATGAACTCCCAAAAAAAGTGTCAATGTCTAACTCATTTAAGTCTTTCCCAGGTACTTGAAATTCACACCACATTGAGATTTTGTAGAAATCTATACTATAGTATTTGGTTCTCTTTATATGTCTTAGGAAAAACGAAAGTCTCTTTTTATAGAAATAAAAACGCAGAATTGCTATTTTCAGGATGTTCCAGTTTGATTTCATGGACGTTCTCATGTTAAAAAAATCATTGAACAAAAATAAGAATGACGACTCTTATCGATTCGCGTTGTCAACGAATTGTACCTACACTCAAAAACAAACATTTTTTAATACCACAAAATTTCGTTGGTTGAAATAAACTCAAGTATCAAAATGTTTGATTTAAGAATGAAATTGTTGGTAATAATTTAAAAAAAATTCTTTTTAAAACTTGATTCTTGATAACTTCAAAACTATTTCTTGTTATCTAAAATAATATTTTAAGCTTGCAAATTTTTTAAAAATTTCAAAATTCTTCGCTTAACAGTCGTTTTTTTTTTTTCTGAGTGTAGCTCTGTCTTTTGCTGTTAGTACATTAAAAAGTCAGAAAATACCTGCCAACAATAATAAAGGTGTAATCAATATCCCTTATCTCGTTCGATTATAAACTTAAAGATAAAGATAAATGCAATAAATAATGCTTTGTAACCATTGGTAAATTTATTTATTTAAAATTAAGTTTCTTTGTTCCCAAAGTCTTGCATCTACCTCAAATAGTTGACGCCGTCTGTACTGAATTAAGTTTTTTTTCAACTATATATGGGAAACTTGAGCATAATAAAAATTATATGACGAGCATTAAAAATTAAAAACTTAAAAAAGAAGAAGTTAAAAGACTGCTTAAATTGCACCCGCTTATCAAGGTTATTTCACTTTATCTTGACTTTTTATGCAATCTAGACATGTACACAGGTTCCACAAACGGATCTGTTTCTATTTAATTCCTTGCGTAAGAGAAGACATAACATTATATAAATTACATTCAGTCTGATCAGGGCAGCGGGACTTCTCGTATGTTCGAAGTTTCGAGCTTTCGGAGCTTAGTCAATTTATTTTGCTGAATGGTTGAAGGTGACCGAAATATTTTTCAAACAAATTTAATTAGGCTTATTAATTCTGCAAACTGTATGATAAGCATGCCAAATTTACATCTGTCGTTACAAACAACTTTATGGAAAAATGTTATAAATTGTTAAGCCCAACCGGTTTCACTGTCAGATTTGCAAAGCATTTTGTAATAACAATCCATTTTTACCTAGTTCATGTAAATCGTCAAAGTATTGACTAGTCAACTTAAAGTTTTTGCATTTTCGCAGTATGTTTTGAATTTTGACACTTTGTAATGTCAACTATGTATGCTTACAAGATTTTCTTGACTAAATTGTCGGCTACTGAAATAAATCGAGTCAGTCACACTCACTAAATTAGAAATAGCAACGGCCCCAAAAAGTTACCAACTGACAGTTCAAAATCGCTATTGTATACGTTCGGGTACTTTTTTGCAAATTATTAAACATTTTAAACAAGAAACTGTGCATATGCGACCTCGTACTAAGAAAATTGAAAAAAAAAATCCTTTTTCTTTTATTTTTTTCGTAATTTTCTACTCGCCGAATTTCGACTTATTGAAAAATTAAAAATGAAAACTGACAACTAAGTGACAGCTCGAACGTTTGGCATGTAAAACTCTATTTAATTTCGTCTTCAACGATGTCGAAGGAAGAAGTTGTTTTTGAATATTGTCCTAGAACATATCAGCGCATTAAAAATTTGTATTTAGCTTATAAAAAATTAATTTCCAACTTATTTTGTAGATGCTGAATTTAGAACCTTGTCAAATATCAAAATGACATTTCCTAAAATTTTTGTAAAAAACCGGTCTTTTGCTTCTCATGAAATTGAGAGATTTGTCTCTCGATTGTTGAGATTTGACATTTTTCACTTTTTCTTTGTTTTGTTTGCTGAAAGTACACGAACGAACCTTATTTCTGCGATAAAAAAATTAAGAAATGTCAAAAAGTTTCCTTCTTATGCGAATAAAGCTTTATAAATAGTTTAATAGAGTTTTGCAAAGTACCGGTATTATGATATTTCTTCTCAGAGCATGTCGAACAGCTTTTCTCATGAGCTCTGGGGGTCATTTGTCGTTCAGTGAAAAAGTGAAAAGAAAATGTTTTCTCCCTTTCACCGCAATTTCGATTCTCATTCTACGAAAATGTGATACCAAACTTAAAAAATGCTCATAGGAATCATTTTGTTTTCATGTTCTCATTTGTAAGTGAATGCTTTTAGTGAGAGTTTGAAAATTGAGACATTGAATTCACCACGATAGTTTCACTTATTGAGAGATTCGAAAAAATTAAAGCAACGTGAAAATGATTTATTCCATTCAATCTTTCACAGAACCATAATTGACCTTCTGCTCCTGGTCTCAAGTTCAGTTGAAACTGTTGAACTGAATTAACCGTACCTACTCGCAAATATACAAGATACTTGGTTTACACGGTATTAAAATGTGAAGGTAGCTAACTTGAAATCGTGGCCGCAAAAATAAAACTTACACCCACGACTGCTTACGAGAGCCTGGTACAATATTTATGCACTTACATCAAAGATTCCTATAACGACACGTATATTTTGCCAACTTATTCTTCTGCTTCTCCTTAAATCTGTAGGTATCTACATACTTATACAGCATTCTCGATAATTAGTTTAGCCTATTACGAGGGTCTTCATTATTTTAATGTACGGAAACAATTAAAATAAGCCGCTGAATGACCTTGTGTTAGTGTCCTTATCAAAACGAAATAGCAATGAGAAGAGTAATCACTGTTAAGACGGACAAAAGGCGACTATACTTACCTGAAGCTTTCGTCCTTATTGTTTAAATATTTCCCTTTACAACAGACTTCTATACAAATCATCTCATCCCTCCAAAATAAAACGAATTCCAGGAAGAGCATCCTTTTAGTGTTAATTATTACCTTCCACCTAGTCATTCCATTTGAAATGGAAGATTTCAAAACTATTCCATCCATAGGAAAAATTCCTACACTTACACAAATTATAAATTAAAATAACAATAAAAAAAAAAAAACATAACAAAATGCTAATTACGGGAAAAGTTTACTAGGTTACTCTGCCATTTCTTATACAAAATACGATCCTTCAAAATGGCATTGTGCAAACGAAGCATGCAAATTTGCTATTGTTTCGTTTACAGTTATGTGCATACTTGAACAGAGCTGAAAGGATGATTTGATTAGAGATAGCAAGCCGTGCAAAACGAGCCAAGTAGATTGTAAAAAGAAGATATTTTCAACGAAGTACCAGTGGGTGTTGAGGGCGTAACGAAGGCAACGAAAAGTACTCGCCGTTACGAACTTGATGCTGCAGGAAATAATAATCCTTCAGCAACAGGAATTACCTCCTTTCCGCCTCACTTTCAATGGTATGATACTAAAAGAAGATGTGGACGAACAACAACGAAAAATTATTCCGAAAATACAAAAAAAAAATTGAGAATGAGAAATTACTCATTAAAAGGTCTGCGAATGTTGCCCTCCAACCTTTCAAGTCGTCGTCTTGCATTCATTCAAGGGGGAGTGTATATATTTCTCGCCCCACAGTCAAGCATTTGTATAGCTTGCGGTTCCCCCCAATTATAAGCATCATCTCCCTGTATATACCACATTTTGGGCATTTTTGATTCATGTCGTTGCGTATTTTATTTTTCATTTCAGTTCTCCGGCTGCAATAAGGCGTTTTCGCGTTTGGAAAACCTAAAAATTCACCAGCGATCGCATACCGGCGAACGACCTTACGGATGCCAGTACAAGGGCTGCATGAAAGCGTTCAGCAACAGCTCTGATCGAGCGAAACATCAAAGGACACATTATGATACGGTAAGTACTGTGCACCCAGTTCCATAGCTGTAGTCTCTCGTATATTCGTCCCACATTACCCAGCCGAAGAGTGTGCGTAATTATCCTTGAAGTTCATCCTAAATGGATTCGAAAATTGAAGATGCCAAGTGTGCGCGATAAGCGGAGTGCATGTATTTTGTAATATATATCCGCACATGTGCCATTGTATAGCATGCACTTGAATCGAGGTGTCCAGCTGTCCGCCCCGTTCAAGTGGCGCACGATACGGTTCGACGAGAAAGAAGAACAAGTGCGTGTGCTGTTGCATGTACTATTTAGTATTATACACGTTGCTCTGCTAGCAAAATGTGACACTTTAGCAGCCACATGTTCACCGCAATAAATCAGTCAGAAGGAGAATGTGCGCGCTTTATACTCATGTCCGCATGTGATGTGGCGGAGAGATAGCGCACTGGGAACGAACATTTATCTGCTAAAATGCGAAACAATAAAAAACAAGCTAAAGAAACGATTTTACATGTTTTTCGTTTCCATTTCACGCTGCATAAAATTACATATTCCATGAATAAAATGGAAAACATTAAAAGTGAGAAGGGAAAAAAACAAATTGGGCTCCGTCAAGCGTTTTCCGGTTCTGCAGAGGACATTGATTTGTCTTCTCTTTTTGTAGGTACTCTATTTTTTATTTTATTTTTTTTTGTCTCGGAAAGAAGGAAGTGGCATACATTTTTGGTTGTTGGAAGTAACTTACTGTAATGATTATGACACATCTGGGTTGAAAATTAAGATTTGCGGTCACCGAGCACCAACCACCAATTAGCATTAAACGGTTTTCGTGCGAAACTTGAATCGTGCAAAACATTCAACATTTCGAATGTGTTTTTATAGTTCGAGTTGTAGAAACGTAGATTATGTTTAAGTTTTAAATAGTTAGAAATTATTTACCCAATTTAATGCTTGTAAAACGATTCGATTAAGTACGAGCAAAGAAATATCGAGTCCTTATAAAATTTATTTGAATCAAAATCTGAATAGAGGGTCCAGGGGCGAACACAGGTAGAGGTTTTGGGGTTTGAAATATCTGGAATTAAAAAATTACGAATGTTCGTTTTTCCTTAGATGGAAGTAATAAAAGTATTTTTTTTTTAAGTTGATGAAAAGACGTTGACTGCCGACTTGTAATTAGTTCGTCTTTTACATGATTTGCTTCAGTGCAAAAATTCGGTCTAGCAGGAGGGAAAAATCGATACAATTAATTGTATCGAATTCAAAATTTTCGATATTTTTTTTTTGCAGCACAAAATTTTCGCTTAGCCTTACCTACGGCCCCTTGGTTTTGAGAAAAATATTTATTACTGATATGGATGGTATTTTCCCATTAAACAAAATTAATGCGTGTGAAAACCTGAAAACTTAAAAACGAAAACTGTAAAATTAACCTCAAACTTATAAAGACCGTGGGCTGGGCCGCACAATTATTCGTAGTGGGCCGCGAGTTTTACATTCGCATTTAGCTCACTCGCATTGGTTTTATTAATTCGTCAGCGATTCTTCCTTCGAAACCCGCAGCAATGCCCACTACTTATTTTACATGAAATGAAATAAAGATATAATAATAATAATAATAATAATAATAATGAAATGCTCCTCGCTGCTGTTAAAAGAATAGACTCGAATAATTTGTACAAAAGTAGATACAGTAAAAGAAGAGTTTTATTTATCTCAGTAAAAATTGGATCAGTAAAAATTAAAGCTTATTTTTAAACGCTTGACGTTTCTGTCCGCATTCTCAATTTTCTGTTTTCTGTTTCCTTTTCCCTGTATAGTTTTGCTTTAGTTTCAGACACTTTTCCAAAATAGATAATTTTGATCTGAAAGCTAGATGCTATTTTTGCTTAAATCCTATTATTTTCTACTTTTGGATAAACATTTATTATTGCAAAAGTATTTAGTATTGATATTTAAATTCGAAAGTTTCGGCAAGTTGAATTGTTTTCCATAAATCTCTTACCGCCCAGCCAATTTTTTAGGTTTGGAAACAGGAAATAGTCGCAAGGGGCTAAATCTGCAGAATATGCTGGTTGGAGTAGCAGTTCATAGCGTAATTTGTGGAATTTTTCCATGCTGACAATCCTTTGAAATGGACACTCGGTTGTGTTTATGGTCGATTGTGAGCAATCGCGCGGATAGCTTTCGCTTGTCCAAATTTTCATGTAAAATATGATATACCCGCTTATTTGAGATGCCTGATGCATCTACCATCTCACGAATTTTAATTTTCCGATCGTCCAATATCATTCCATGGATTTTGTCGACGAGATCTGGCGTAACGACCTCTTTGGGGCGTCCTGAACGTTCGGCGTCATTTGTGCTGGTACGACCACAACGGAACTCAGTAAACCACTTTTTACCCATTGAAATTGATGGTGCAGATGCCCCATAGTATTTAACATTTTTACTAAAGAACGCAAATGAAACCTTTTATGTTTGTCCCTTCCCATATCTTCAGAATTTGCTGTTTTTTTATTAAATTTACTGATAAAATTCTGGGAATGACAAAAAATACAGTAGATGAAGAATATGAAGCAATCGCATATAAGAAAAACTCTATAAGAAGCTTCTTTTAATATGAAATTATATTCTTATACAAAATGATGCGACGTTCAGCAAGAGGCAAGGTATAACCTGTCGAAAAAATGTTTATTTTAATTTTACGCTCCAACCGAAAAACCTGTTGACGGGACCAATCTGAATTAGTAAAATTATGTTTCTTAATCACCTGCAAAATAACAAATAAGAATAAAATTTGTTTGTATGGGAAAAGCTACTAACTAACAAACAAAATATTGAGATCCATTTGGAACATCTTGTTAAAGCTTTAAAATAATGACAAGCTTTAATGCGCAAGTCGTAAGTAAGTACCTTTCAAAGTCTTGAAATATTTTGTTCTATATACGTTTAAAATGCTGAAATTAAAAAGAGTGCTTAAAGAAATCTGTTGCTTTTGCATATAGCTCTTTCGAATTAAAAACCTCTGTCTAACGTCGACGTTGAATTTGCTGCTCTAATGTGTTTAAAATCAATTAAACAGTAGTCAACGGCGGCTGTCAAAGCTGCTTTCTATTTTGCTGTACCATTCTGTCTCGCACCAACAACCACCAGACCCGCCTCGAATTTTCCTTACATCGTTAGCTTATAGGTGCCGTGAATTAAGGCCAAGCGAAATAAGGCCAAATCTGACAATTTGGCCTTTTTCACTATACAAAAGTGAAATAACGCCAAATTTCACCAGTTGGTCTTATTTCACTCGGACAAAGTGCAATAATGCCAACAAAATTTGAGTAATAAGACCAAACTTGCATTTCATAGTTTGAAAGCGCAATAACACCAATTTGGCGTTATTCCACTTTTTCGGAGTGAAATAAGACCAACTGTTGAAAAATGGCTTTATTTCACATTTGTAAAGTGAAAAAAAGGCCAAATTGTCAGATTTGGCCTTTTTTCGCTTTGCCTTATTTCACGGAACCTTAGCTTATGTTATGTAGTTCGCTTTATGCAAACAACAGTAATACGGCAATAATGAATCGACGTTTCCCAAACAGCGTCAGCCTCTCTTTTTTTCTCACTACACCCGTTTATCGCCTCAAGTTTTTTTACTTTTGTTTTTTGAATTATAATTGCGCATTCTCAAATTTGTACAACCGCCCGTTGAATGATCTCCCGCAATGATACCTACTAACATCTTGCGTTCTTTTTTCCTTTCCAGAAACCATATGCTTGTCAAATAGCCGGCTGCACCAAACGCTACACGGATCCGTCGAGTTTGCGAAAACACGTAAAAAATCACTCACTGCGAAATGGTAACATCAACGGTCGCCGGAAATCCTCTAGTGCGTCCATCAACAATTCAATAACCACAACATCAGAGCGCCTTCAGTCGAAAATACGCCGTCATTCAGAGTCATCGCTAACAGCGGGCGCTACCAAAGTGCTGACAACACGAACACCGACGAAGCCATCTACCACGCACAACACAAACTCCGTCACCACACCAATGATCTCATCAAACATTCAATACAATAAGCTGACCAGTAATCAGCACCAACATCAGCAGCAGACAGAACACCGCCAAGCGCATTTCGATCATCAACAGGGCAACCGACGCCACCACCATCACCTCCACCATCATCATCATCATCAGCAGCAGCTGCACCCAATGAACCCATTACAAGAACCAGATGATTTTTTCCAAAGTGATTACCTGCTCTTCGAGGATTCATTTGCCTTGGGCAAGAGCAACAAATCCACAGAATCGTCCAAAACCACCAAAGCGACTGACAGCGGCAGCCACAGTGATTATGCAACAGCCATTAGTGAGCATTATGCGATTGGGCACATTAAATTACATACACCTTACAGTCATCACGAAAAGCATTCGCATCAGTATGATGGTGGTGTCCCGCCAACAACTCAGATATCATTTTCATCATCACCGTCATCCATGACAATGACCACAAGTATCCTAAACAATGGTACGTCACCGGAGTCAGCAGTGGCCTCCAACGAATTGCATTTGACTGTCGCAACGGACAACAATTCAATGAACTTTAATGAGCTGTCTAATTGCATCGTTACAATCGAAAATAATCAGAATGGCAACTCGGTCGACGAATGCCATATGGAATCAGCTTATGTTGCCATGTACCAAACTGACACGGATGATGCCAGCGCCAACTGCAGTAATGGCCAATCATCACCAGCAGGAATGGGTGAGCACACAACCACCGCCGGCGATAGTGTCGACATCGATTGCAATGAATTCGTTTCATTTGAATATGTCAAAAAGCTCTTGTCAGACACATTCGATTATGTTGATAATGGCGAAGTACAGCAGAGCGGTAGCTCTACTTCCGCTGGCATTGGTGCCGCTAGCGTCGATGATGATGTGAGTCTGGAGAACAACTTTGATATGGAATATTTGAATAACTTTATTTGAACGAAACGGAGGGGGGTTTGGTTCGTAATCATTGTGCAATTTAAAACCAGAACATTTTACTTAGTTTGTAGTTGTGCTCGTCCTGCGAAAATGTGTACATAAAGGGACGAGACGAGACTATTTCCAAAATACATAGGAACAAGATGTGTGGGGATCCTTCAAGCTTTTATTGTAACGTTAGATATTAGTTGTAGGAAGTATCTTTAAAAGACGGTTAGCTATAAGTCTTTTGTATATTTGTACTTAGCGTTAAGATCGATTGTCTTCAATAGTCCTGTAAGGATGTCCAATATTTTGTTTATAATTTTTTAATGCCCTGACTTAAGAATTTTTAAATAAAAGCAATTTCAATCTAATGATGAATGATGACTATTTTCGTATATCGAATTTTCTATACTCTACAGGTCGGAGACTAAAAACTGGGCTAAAACCAGATTATTCGGTAACATGATTTTTCCTTAGGCGAACTGTCAACTTAGTACTAATATACTAAGTCACGAATTCCTTGAAACAGATTCGTCGGCTACCTGTCCATAAACGTCAACGGAAAGACCTGTTCATGTGACTCATCTAGGCCAATCAAAACTGAGACACATCAAGTCAAAAAAAAAATTGAACAGAATTCAGCTGTCAGCTGTCAAAATTGTTTGTTGCTGGAAAAAAGTCGGAAATTATTACTTTTGAAATGAGTTCATTTCAATACAATTTATTTATGCAATCTAAAATATTTCCAAAATATATTTTTCATCATTTACTTGAATTATGTAAATACATTTCACCCATGTGAATGACCAACTATTTTAACGCACCTATGAACAATTGAAAAACAAAGCTGCGAGGGATTAAAATTCGTTTCTAATTGGAATGACAATACGCAGTTATTTAAAACAGCATTTAGGAAGCCTTTGAAATTAATATGGCTCCGAATGAACGGTGCTATAAACATCAACAATTTCTAGTAAATTTAGATGCAGAAAATTATTCAATTTCATAACCAAAAGCAGTGCTGTTGTATTCCAACAAAAAAAAAAAACGAAGCAACAAAAAAAATATAAATAGGTAGGTATTTATATTTTCTGTAATAAATTATAATAAACAACAATCCAAAAAAGCAAAATTACAAAATAAATTACTAATATGAAAATTTTAGTATATAAATACTAAGCAAAAATTCCCTAAATAAAGGGCAAGATTTTAATTTTGCAACAATCGTGTGGTAAAGTGCGAAAAATAGAATTGTGTTCAATATAGCACTGAACTCGCCCTGTTACCTGTGTTTGACATGACTTCTAGGGCACCATAGCTGTGCATTGAACTGACTCCAGTTAATTCGTCGGGACAAATAATTCAGTGCTGAGTTTCGCTGTCATTTAGCTTGCTGTCATTCATTTGTTGAGATATCTGACGGACGGACTTCAGGACAACATATTTTGCTTTCGATATAGTAGCTGAATTTTCAGGACTATGCAACTCATTCTTGCTTACATCTACCATTCTCCGCAGTACAAAAACGCAACGGAAAAAAACGTCACAACGATCTGTCAAGATTTAGCTTGGCCGCCCCATTAAATGGGCACCCTAAATTTTGACAGATACACGATGTACATTGTGAAACAAAAGTTTGATTTTTAAGCTCGAGCCGCTGCTTAGCTAAATGGTTTCGCTAAAATTTCGCTCCAGGCAACGTATACAGCTGATCGTACGAACAAAAGGGAAATTCGAGATTAATCCTGCAGACTTTCAACGATTGGCCTTGCGATTTGATTGCCATCGCAAAAGCCGATTAAACGGGGAACTGTATCTGCTTGAATTGGAATGGAAGATCAAATGGAATAATCGGAATTCGTGGGATAAGGACTTCCTTTCCTTTGAATTCGCCCTTGATGATCGTCACTTGAATTACATTGTTCATCAGTTTCTCGAAGGACAACCGCGTACGTGCCGTTGCACAATTTCGGACGATTCAGATTCCGAAACATGATTGTGATCGATCCCACCTTCAGCTGTAAATTATGTGGAGGAGTTCCTGGCACATCAAGAGAGTTAAAAAAGTCCGTCCGATAGATGTTGTAGCTTAAGAGTGTGTAAGTACTTTACCAGAGGTATATGGTACACACATTCGGCCTTACCAATAATCAACTTTAGTCTGGCACTTTACGAAAAGACTCCACACTTTCCAAAATCCCTTTACCAATAAACAAATGTATGTAGTTGCCAGACTTTCGCTAACTGTAGGGTGAAATGTAAATGTTGAGAAAGCCATGTTTATCTCGGGCTTTAGCTAAATAAATCCTCCCTTAATGTCAATTTGAAGACAAGTGTTCCCCAACCGTCCAAAATCACGGTATTGAATTTTGTAACAGGAGAGAATTTAAGTACTTACGCTGTTGTTCAACCTGAAACTTTTCAATTATAAATTAATTTTAGTTAATAGTAAATGTTTTCTAATTTTATTCGTTGCAATACAACAATGCAAATGGTTTTCAAGCCTAACAAACACAAATTTGTACGAATGTAAGCAAACAAATTTAAAATTATTGCATTTTCGTTTATTTTTTTAAACTTGAAGCATATCTATATTTCTCATATTCGGCTGCAACCAAAAACTTATCAAACACTGCAAAAGGAGTTTGGAATATTGGTTGGTGTGAAAAGGTTCACTTCACGGAAAATGTAGTTAAAATAATATATTTATCAGCACTGAGCAAAATACACGCGAAACAGCTAATTTATTAACCTTTAAAAGAACAGTACGAGAATTATGTGTGAGTTCATAGAAGAGGAAACATGACAGCTTTTGTGCATAAAAATGTGCGCTTTATATTTTTTCAGCGAGAATTTAAACTTTTGTCGGGTTCTAAGTTTCCCGAATTAAGTAAAATATAATCCATACAATTTTTGAATAAAAAGTGTTTTTTCTACAGAACCCTGGCAACACTAATTTAACTGGCGGTCATTTTGTCAGCTGTCAAGTGATTTATTTTTAGTTCGGTTTGGCATTTCAACATGAATATAGACTGACGCCTGAACATTGAACAACGCTTCGAAATTGTGTAAATTTATTTTGAAAATCATGGTTCTGTTCGAAATACGAATCAATTTTTATAAGCGAATTTTGTTTAGCGATAAAGCTCACTTTCGGTTGAACGGATACGTCAATAAACAAAACTGCCGTATTTGGAGTGATGATAATCATCAAGTGTGTGTTGAGACACCGTACATCCTCAAACGCTGACTGAAGTGTGCTTTATGGTTTGGTGGAATAATAGGTCCGTGCTTATTTAAAAACGATGCTGGCCAGAACGTGACAGTCAATGGTGACCGCTAGTCTACAACACTGATAAGCCCGAAACGATTGACCACTTGGAGGATAATGTGGAGGTCTAATTGTTTATTGGTGCCGTTTCACAAAAGCTGTACATTTTTACTAAAGCTGACATCCAACTAACTGTTGACATTAGTGATTGATTATTAGTAAGGCTGAATATCACTTCCTGCCGCGGAAAAGTTTGGGTTTTTTTTCAATGCCTTAACTTCTCGCAAACCTTCTACGGCGGGTGAAATCGAGTTGGATTCTTGCCGATTAAGGATGTTCTAAAGTCCTATATTTGTACAATATATAGAAGCTACTTACTAGAGATATACAGCCTAAGCTCTTCCCTGTAAAATGGCAAACTCGTGACGTCGTAGTTGTAAAATTCATAGCTCCGGCAAGTTTTTCTGCTTCCTGTTACTTTCCTCTCAAAGAGATGTTTTCCATGTTCCATATTCCTTTTTTAATCTTTCAACGAATGACCGCCTGGCTAGTTTATACAGAAAGCTGGTTCTTAACTGGGAAAGTCTCAGGCAACACACAGCTATCTGAATAAGCCAATAAGACATTGTGGTTTCCTCTGATACTAAAATAAGCTGTTTGCGCTGTAAACACCTGTTCCAAATAATAATAACATAGCCTCAAGAAACCTTATCTATATATTTTTCTGGGTTGTCCATTTTGGTAAGGGCACAATTTATCAAATATTCCACACACGACCTGACAAGAAAATCAATTAAATTAACTCAACCCCTACAATCTACATGCAACATGTTTACTTATCCGAAAGAAACATCTTCTCGACGACATCCGAACTATGCATATCGCTCATCCGACAACCAGTTGAATAACAGCAATTAACAACTCTCTCTATTTAGAACCCGCATACATTCCCATAGAATGAGGAATTCAGAAATGTGCATAAGGCATAACCCCACTCGTATACAACAAATAAAACATTTATTGGATAGGGCTGAGCAAAAGTTTTTCTAATTCCGCACTCATGGCTAGCTATGACATTGATCAACAAATTCCATGAAATCGTTGTAGTATTGCCTCGAGGCGCCACTACAAAAAATAAAAAAAAAAGATGAAAGAAAAAAGCTCCAACAATAGCCGCCATATAGCTTAGCCATACTTAGCCTTTCTTCATACTCCTGTGATGTTTGCAGCGCACACCCATGTTCCATTGTTGGGAATTTGTCAGTCACGGTAAGGTACCATAGAAGCGAAGGGACATCACTTCTCCGTTTGACTTTTGTCCGACGAGGACGACGGCGACAACGAATAAGCCGCTCCATTCATCTACCCCACTCTCATCCGAGTGTATATATGCAAGCGAACAAATTGCTCCCAACCGCCCATAAATTTCCGACAATTGTTATAAATCAAGACGATGAACTTCTTGCTGCTATCACGTTGAGCTTTAGCCACTTTTTCACTCTTCCGGATCGTTGTCGGCACAAGGATGTGTGTGCGAGGCACGCGGCGAATATGTGTGTTAACATGACTGAAGAAGAAGTAGAAAAGACCTGCTATATCCTGTGTCACAGATGATGGACGATAATGCGCCCTTTTCGCTTCCGGAACTCAGCTTAGTTACACCATGTCGTTGGTGAAATGTGATGCACATGATAAAAAAAAGGGTAACATTTCGGAAAATTGGACAAAGAACTGAGTGACTGATTCGCTATCGCAGGAATCGGTGACAAATGATTGAGTCACGTGAATGGTTTTTCGACCGGACTTAATTTCAGGTAATATGCAGTGCATGTCTTTGGCGAGCTTCTGATGGGAGTGCTTTTCGCCCTTTGGGCTTTGGCTTTTGGTTGCTGCTACGAGTACTAGGATGTAATTAAGGTCTGCCTTGAAATGGAATGAGTAATTAACTATTCCTGTGAGAGGCAGAGATGTGCAAGGAACCTACTTTGACGGATGGGCTCTTTGAAAA
Source organism: Cheilosia vernalis (assembly GCA_949126925.1). Classification (NCBI taxonomy): domain Eukaryota; kingdom Metazoa; phylum Arthropoda; class Insecta; order Diptera; family Syrphidae; genus Cheilosia; species Cheilosia vernalis. The sequence goes on along the minus strand of OX421358.1, from coordinate 94,925,205 downwards.
AGGGGAACTCTTTCGTTATATCAAGCCTCGCAGATTTCATATTCATATAGTAGACTATATACGGAAGATCATAAGGATAGGTTCGGTAAGGTGGTGGTTTGCTTAAAACCATATCTATCTCCAATGTTGAGTGCTCTTCGGTTTGGACAGCAGAACCAGGTTAAGCTTTTAAGATGATTGAGTAGTAGCAAAAGGTTGCATCTCGGGTGTAGGTGGAGGTTTATTACAATGTTTTTTTTTGAGTGCAATCTAGCAAAGGCCACAATACTGGAAGTGAATATTACTCGGGGCAAGGCCCTTTTCTCAAATCATGTGGTTCAGTTGTTATGCTCCGATCGTAAGCTTTGCAGGGGGAATCGGGTAGGTGCGCGGAAGCAGACGGTCTATTTAATACTTTGTTTATGGTTCCGATGCAGACCTTTCTAGAAAAATCTTCGTATTTTTTTCTGTGCCTATGTTGGCAACCTTATCGCCAATGAATCTATAACTGCTTTACTTTTCGCAATAGATTTGCTAGAGAATGACCATTTGCCCAATGTTCGGGTGTTATAAGGTTATACCTTGTGAGATCGAGGAGATTTATAATAAATAGTGGGTACAAAAGAGTCCATAGGTCCATAGGTAAAAGACACTAGAAATAACTTCCCGTAACACATAGAACTGTTTCAGTACCAAATTTTGCAGAGTAGGTACATGCAACCTACAAAGTTATGACACTGGTCAATCCGTCAGTTTCGCAGACTTCCTAGATTTTAATCTTGAAATGTGGGTGCCCTCACTTCATACCGAGAGTCTTGTCTATATCGTCAATTTCAACCGAATCAGATCGGTGTCTTGTACGTCATCAGTAGGTAGCCAGGTAAGTTCGGTTAATATTTATATTTTTTTTAATTTTTCGATACTTACTGCGACATTAGTCTAATTTTTCACTTTTCGTTATTGCAGGCTGTGGCCATCTTTACCAATTTCAGTACCTTTTTCGAAGGTCAATCTTTCTGTATGAGTCTTTATCGCCTTAACCGATATTGGCGCATAATTATGTTCTTCTGTGACTGAAAATCTTGTGTTAGCCTTTTCAACTTTGATCGCAGCTTTCGTTAGCAATGTTGCGTATGATTCAGGTCTCGGATCGACATTGCTTGTAGCGCAGCTTGGTTGCTATACCTATACTTGGTTACTTGTTAAAGTCTAATCAGATTTGACCGAATGCGACTTTTTTGGGAAAACGCCAGAATTTTGTAATTCCAACTCGTTCAACTTATAACTTTTCGACAACATTTATTTGGCGCTAGGCTTAACGATAGATATCCGCATTTGTATCGATTCTTTGGGTTTTTACATTTTTTGGAAAAAAATTGAATTTCTTACAGACAATCCCCCCCCCCCCCCCCCACAGTGTATCTCGTTCCGAAGTAACATTTTTCGAAAACAAACGTTTTTTTTACACTTTATTACGAAAGCGGAATGAAATCTATTACTCTCGGATCTACAATTCAAAAAATGCAATTTTGGTAGGTACCTAGCAAAACGTGTCCGAATGTCAAAATCATTCGAATACGGAAAATGCGTTTCTTCAACAAATCCGTTAACAGAAACATTCAAAAATATAGTAAAATTTAAGATTTTGCTTAAAATTCTAAGTGACAGTTTTATTTTAAGAATCTTCAATATAAAATTTGCATGCCAAACAGAAACAGTTTGAAATGTTGGTAGGTACCTAGATCATGCACATTAAATTGAAACAACGAATTCATTATATTTTTGAAGTTCTTCCATTCGTTTGCAAGTTCTTCACGTAGAAACGTGCATTAGCTTATTTTTTTTGTTGAGACAGATCACGAAATAAATAGAAAAATGAATTTTTTTTTATCATTCTCATCGTTTATTTCTTCATACGTGCATAATTTAACATAATTTTGTCTGTAGCATTTTCCTATAAACATTGAAGAATTTATATTTTATTCGGCATAAAAAATTAAAAACAAATTTTCAGTTTCAGAATTTTTTTAAGAACAAAAATTTCAATTGTCAAACTGGATCAGACACTTCAGAGCTTTTTTTTGTTTAGGGCATGATAAGAGCGCGCTCTATGAGCTCAGAATAAATTGACTGAGCAGGCTGAGTAACAAGCTGACTGACACGTGCACTTTTGTAGTCACATTTACAAAAAAAAAAAAAAAAACAGGAAAAACAAAAAACCTTCAGAACGCTCTGAGCACGCTCAGAGCTCATTCATAATGCTCGAACTTGGTTCAGTGCTCAACCAGCGTTGCCAGACGGTCAAAAAACCCCACTCCCCCCAGATAACTGTGAAAAAAGCACAGATTTGGCTTTTTTTTTAATAAAATCCTCAACTTTTTGTCATTACATTTTAAACTTGTTTTTGTACGGCTTAAAAAGAACGAATTTCGAATTTGAGACGCCGACAAGTAAGTTTGGTTTTCCGAATGCAAAATTGTGCACCAAATAAATACAACACAAAATGTTAACGCATGTTGCCTACGTAATCGACTGCATTTCAAAATAGCACACGCATTTTAAGGTTACCAAAAAGGATATTACAACCAAATACAAATAAAACTGAATTTTAAAAAATAAATCCTCCTAAATAATTTCTCTCCCAGATTACCCCCGTCGACCAAAAAGTATACCTACCCTAAATCTGGGGGGAAAACCTCCAAACTGGCAACACTGTCCTCAGCTCTGAACTAAAAAAGAAAAACGCCTATAGAAAAAATCATTCGTGCACATGAAAGCTTTTGTACCCGTCCCTAGCTTCCGATATTTTTTTGAGACTGGTCCATATCACACTAATTATTGTATTTGATTACATGAACGAAGTTCGGCCAAATAGAATTTACGACATTCCGGCTAACTGGAGGAGGAAACATTAGGTCGATTCCCAAACGATAATGCCTTCGAACCCATTAGCCAAATTCGGCTAAATTTCGTTCCCTTTCGCAAAAGGGCAGAAGTGATCCAAGAACAAAACATTTCCCCTCCATAAAAAAAAACCTGCTAATATTAGCTCAAGAAATTTCTTGGTGCTTGTTGGTTATTGCTGACAGATGGTTGTCAAATCGGTCAAATGAGTGACATTACTGAGACCTAGACCCCCAACTTGCAATCCTCTTGCCGTTGGCCCCCTCAATTCTTTTTTTTTTCAAATTCGGCATTATGTTTTCCTATCAGTGTTATGTCAGTTAAGAATCCGTGTGGGTGTGACACGCAAAAACATACGAAAATATAAAATAAATGCTGCCAACCGTGGGGAATGTTGTAGAGTTCGGGAATATACCACATTTTAGCATTACTGAATGCTATTGGTGAGTTATTTTATATCTTTAAAGGGCGAATAATATAATTATTGGTTTGGTTAATGAAACTATGTAAATGTGATGTTTTCTATACTAGAAATTTGCTAGACAAACATGGTGGTTAGGTATTTTCCGCTTTTGAATATCCCAAGTAAGCGGTCTCAGTACCTATTGTCTCGAGTTCCAATGCTTATTTGTAACTGGCTTCTTATTTGATTTGACTTATATTTTGAACTTGTGTAGCTTTAAAATTCATAGATGTAAGAGCAAAATAATTGAACTTTCTAGTTTTTGCTACAAAAGCAAAATAATTCAAATCTTGGCCATATAAATTTGTGTCTTGTTCTACTGATTTTTTAATATTCCCGATTCGAAAAAATGCACATTCCGCGGTACTTATAATCATTTTTACTGTCCAGGCTAAATTTTTCGAACTCAGAATGGCGAAATTTTCCATACAAAATTGCATATTGTGACCTAGGAAGTATTTAGTATTTAGTGCTAAGGTTAAAAATGATTATTATAGTAAGGCCCATAGCTATTAAAATTGCTGGTTCAACGCGTTCCTTTTCTTTTGGGTTTTCTTTCATTTCGGTGAGCGAACTCTCTCGCAATGAGAGAAATGTGACATATTACGCTTACGCTTACCTACTTAAATTCTGTAGAGAGTTTTCGACCAGCGGCTCAGAAACTTAGCTTGAACTGCGTACTGTTTGGTTTAACTGCTTTGCTAAATTTGGAAAGGGATAAATTACCACATTTCTTGGGACAAATAAGTATAGAGTAGTTAAACACTCTGCCTGCCACCGTATACGTTTATAAATATAATTCTATTCTATGGGACAGTACGTTCCGTCAAATACGGCAATTCGTCGACGCGACGGATTCTATGGGTTGGGCCCTTAACACGTAAAATTTAACTTAAAAGAAAACAAATCAGTTACCAAGACTAGTTATGGCAAATTGCAATAAGAATGTCACCTCAATTTTTTTATTCTCCATCACTTCTAAAAAACTTTAAACATTAACATGATGCTAGACATATCCAAGAAATTACTAATTAAAATCTTACTCATTGTCTAGTAACAGTCGTCCAAGTAACGTTTGTCAAGCTGAAAATGAAAACCCCACTGGGGCACTGGGAGGTTACAATCTTTAAATAAACCATCGGTTTGAATTTTATCCAATTAGACCTTGTGCAAATACAAAATAAGGAGACAATAAAATACTGAACAGTTCATGAGAATCTATCCAATTTTAATGATTCCTTATCAGAGACCCGCTTGCAACGACTTCGTCCTGATGGCATCCTCGACGTTTAATGATAATTTTCAGCAAAAGATTCCGATAATCAATTGATTCGCCAAAAGCCATTCGAATATTTTCTCGATTATACAAAACACCGCTGCGTTTCTGTTTCTCTCGTGCAACGTTGCTGGCAGGATTCGTCGTATAGTCCCATGTTGTCACCATCATTGAACGAACAATTGACCTCGTTATCAGTTCTCGCTCAAGTATGGTATCATCATCATCATCATCATCATCATCATCTTTGTTGACAACGACGAAGACGACATCGTTGTCATCTCGGTCTACACCAATTCGATTCCTTAATCGAGTTTCCATCATAAAATCTGCACTTTCATCTTCAGGTCCTTGAAGAAGCGCTGAGGCGGTAATGTTTCCCTCACTGCAGACGCACAAAAAGAGAAAGAATCGAAAATGCTGTCATAAAAAAAAAATTAACCAAAGGGAGTTGTACGAGTATTAAAAAAAAAAAACAGTCCTTTAGTCGCTTAAGGATAAAGGAGGATCATTCTTTGACTACCAACATGCACTCCTTCTCAATCATTTTCGGAGAATGTACTCGTACCACCCACACACACAAGAACACACAAACATTTAATGCAAAAGCGAAGAAAAGAAAGCATAATCGAATCAAGGAGCAAAAGTCATTACCCATGTGTCCTTAATTTTATCCAGAAATCCTTGCCATCGCACATCAGAAGTACTGACGCTTCATCGAGTGGAGCTCTCAAAGGCAAAGATAGTTCGGCACTTGAATTGCCATAGCATAAAATTGGTGCACAGTGATCCACTTTGACATGCTTGTGTAGTGTTGATCCTGTAATGGTAATGAGGATATCAATCGATATTGTTCCGCGCCTTAAGAGGAGTTTCTTGTCAATGTGTGTACGAGTACTCACCGGTGAATTGATTGCCACAATTGCACGGACAGAGGTAGAAGACGTTATCGACCTCCTGTTCCAAGCAACAGGATAATCGTATACTCGGCACGGGTGCACGTACTGCCGGATGTAGCTCCAATCTATCATCCCGATGGATGGCAGTTGCAACGCATTCAATTGAGGTACCCAACGAAGCACAAGTTCTTTTTGGACTCAAGCCCAATTCGGGTGCAGGCGTAGGCGGCGGTGGTGGCTGTTGCAATGCCATGTGTGGCTGTGTAGTACCCGGTTGCAGAGAATTCCGTTTGGACCGAAGGTAATACTGTAGCCGATTCATCGACGGACTGTTTTCGATGGCTATTAGCCCGTCGTTATTCTGAACTGATAAATCGTATGCCGATAAGGAAAACTGCTTTGAAATGTTAGTGGGTGGTGCCTTGTTACTCGTGGTGAGTAAATTTCCAGGTTTCGACTGGTTATCGTTGCTCCTGTTGGTGCTGGGCTCGCCATCGTAATCGTCGTCGTCGCCGTCGTCCTCACCAAGGGTTTCACCAATGTGATTTGTTACGGTTTTCATGGACGTTAGAAACGCAGGCGGCAGAGATCGAGATGCACTCGTACTCAGGTTGTCCATAGAATAAGCTTTGCCCAGCAATTTGGCGAGGAATTTATGGGGCGGCAGTGAGGGATGCAACTTATTGACTTCACTGCGAACTGGCTTCAGACTGCCGCCATTTTGCTGTTGCTTTTCACGCCACTGCTGGTCCTTTGTTGACCTTTTGTATTTGGCTCCAAAGAGCTTCTCTCGCAATTTGTCCTGGTTGCGTAAATTAAATGTGTCCGTGATGGAATTGTAAATCTGCTCGGCTATTAACGATCGGCCCGGATAGAAGCGTTGCCTGCAAACTGGACAGTGCTGCGAAAGGATGCGACACTTTACGCATAGGATATGGCCATTTTGGCATTGCAGAGTCGGTGGTGCTATTGTGTCCAAACAGACGGGGCATTCGATTATTGACAGTACTGTTTGCATACACGCCGAGAGCCGTTCTAAATTCGAAGGCATCGGTCCGCAACACAGGCTCTGTGAATGGATATTATTACAGCTTACATTGAACACGCTTTAGGGACTACCACCGTTGGCGGAGTACAATCTCGATACAGTCAATCGGAGCCGAGAACCGTAACATTTTATGAGACCTTGATATACATACCTCTGGATTACATTTGGTGTCGCATCCAGCACTCCACAGGAGTAGAGAGACACAGTCGATAGTCTCGTCTCTGACCAGCTTGGCTATATCGGATATTCGCATGCCAAGGATATCTTGTTCGTTAACCTGTAGGTAAGGAGAGAAATTTTATTGAAATATAATTGGTTTGCGTAAGCATTTAACAGGATCAAATGAAAGGCAGTCATACCTAGACCATACCGGGACCTTTGGGGACATACTAATTTGAGGCCCTATTGGGAAGTAAAAAAAAGGGAATGAAAAAGCTGTTTGACCGACTGTTTAATTGTCATTTTTTAATTTCCCTCAAACACTAATTGTACTTCGTCTAGCGGTAAGGGAGTCCGACATAAATTTATTATAATGCCTCTATGATTTTAAATAAGTAAGTTAAAATTAAAATAAGTTAAAACAAACCATAATTTTTTATTAAATTGTATGGCCTTCAAATACTGTTTTAGGATTATTTAGAGTAGGTAAACATACAAAATAATTTCTGGCTGTTAACAAAAGCATGAAAGAAAGTACCTAGAGTTTCTAGGTTTAAAAATAATTTAAAAATTTTGGCCCGGGTAATTATTTTCTTTCCAGGTACTTCGATATTTAAACAAAAATAACAGAAGTACCTAATCTGGTGTCTGATTGATACGGAGCTATATAGTTATTTCCTACCTAACAATGTCACATTTTTTGTTGAACTCGGCGTCGGCATTGTCATTGCGTCATCTAGATTTAAATATCATTTTACGCTACGTCTTCCAAAATAGCAAACAAAAATATTGTGTTTAAATGAATATCAAATATTTGGGGCAATATTGAACGTAGGGCGAAAATTAAAAAAAAATGTTCTCCTTCTTCTCGTAAATATTTCCACAAATTTAAATAAATGATAAATAAATACAGAAGCAAATATATCTGAAATGTGCAAAGGAAGAAGAAATAACGAACGAAGGAAAAAATAATAAAAATACTGGAATCTAAATTTTATTTTGGAAAAAACAGCAGGGGTTCACCGACAAAAACATGTTTTTCTGTCTTGCTTTGTTTTCTATTTTTCATTTCAATTGTTTTGTGTTGTGCCATAAGAAAGTATGCAACAATGGACTTCATTCGGTTTGTGTTGCTCTTCAACAATGGCATACATTTTCGGCACTACTACTGAGACACTTCAAAACAAAATCTTTATTTTTCGTTTGATTGTTCCCTTGTTCTATTTATGAAACAAAACAAAAGGTTTTTTTTTTTTTGATCCACGTGTTTTCAGCCTGAGGCATCACGCTTAAACTAATGAACAAATGACCAACCCCTTATGCATTTGTTACACATAATATTGGGCCTTAGCAATAAACATTTTTAGTCTCGACTTTAAATTTACGGAAGCTCACAATTGCGAAATTTGTATAGAAAATATAGCCACTGTAAACTACTTAGATTTAGAGTCGAAACTAAAAATCTTTATTGCTAAGGCCCATTGAGTTTAAGGGAGCAAGATTTAAGTTTTAATAAGAACAATTTAAAGTTTTCTAAAAGACTGCAGATTTTATCAGTGCTCATCCACTAAAAACACCCAACACAGCCAACTGGAATGTTGCTCATGGAAGAAATTTCTATCGTTTTGAAATTTTGAAAAGAGTGTAGCTACAAATATTAAAAAAAAAAAAAAAAAAAACAGAGACTGGTACCTTTATTGATTTCGAAATATGAAGCAAGTGTTTTTAAATATAAAAAAAAAATCCTGTGAATAAAAAAGCTACTAATATCATTCGAAAATAGAAAACCAATACGAAAAGTATGGCGCGTTCTTGAAGGTGATATATAAGACCATAGAAGTCATTTCCACACCATTACTTTCGTTATTTGTTTTATGCTTGTAAAAATAAGCTTAATTTTGTTTAAACAAAGTCGTATAATGTATACATTTATCAGTTAACCGAAGATCGGCTTGTTAATTGATCGTTCAGCTTAGCATATATGAATATGCAAGTATAATAGATATACGTATTTTGCTCTTCTGAGGTTAATGTGATTAAAAAGAAATATCTACTTTATTTTTGGAAATGTTGGAAAACAACAAATTAGCATAAATATTCGTATTCTAGTTATTTCACGTTTTAACTGAGATTATGAAAATTATTATACGGCCATTTGAGACCTGAGACCTGATCGATACACATTTATCGCAGGCAAAAAGACAATCAGCGACCCATTTTTTTTTTAACAGACACAACAATAGATACTACCTACTTATCAATGTTCTTTCTGCACGAAATTGAAGAGCAACACAACATTTCAACCTCTAACTGAATTCAGATGATGTCATACCGTTGTCATACAGTGTCGTGCAAGAGTCACTTTTTAAAACTCACCCAAAACGAATGGCTGTCAGAAGCTAGGCCTATGCTACACATTTTTACATCCGACTTTCATTTTCTGTACAAGCATTTCCATTCCAAATCAACATTAATATGGTTAAACACGCTGTCCTGTTATCCAGACTCATAAAAGTCTCTGATCATGCTCCGAAGGAAAAATTAAACTCAAAATCCGCTGCGAATAAGAAACTCGAATTTGTTTTTGACAGTTCAGGGGTCAGATTCTGTAAGGGGCAAAGTTCAAACGTTTTCGAACAGAATGCCGACCCAGGTTTTGATCTGAACTAAAAAGCGCAAAACGGTTAATTGACGAGCGGAGAGAGATTTACTAAAGTATTTATAGGCAGATTGTAGAAAGTACAACCAAAATACTACTTGCTTCTCAAACGTGGTCCGCAGCTGTTCAGGAACGAAAAATTTCCTACAAAAGTGACACAACGAAATCGTGATCGAAATATTTCGCATACGAAGCTGCTGCGAAATGTTGGCGGAAAAGAGGATAATTATAGAAGATTGCTTGGTACAATTCTCCATTCACCTTTATTGTCCGGGACATTATTTGCTTGCGAAAATTTGACGTTTGTACTACAGTGTTGCCAGCTTTTATAAGAGGTAAGGAGCCAAATTGGAAAATCTTGGCACCTAAAATACCCAAACTCAAATCCAAAATCAAAAATGCACATTTTTTTTTGTAATAATTCATTGGCACACTAATTCTCATTAAATCGTTTTTAATGATGACAATATAAAATTAAAAAAAAAACAACACAAAAAAGTGATTGAGAGACTTTACTAGTTTTTATTTTTCAATGTTCTAAAAAAAAACATTTTGCTGGAAGGTGACATACTTTTCATATTCATTCATCAGTCCTCAGTTATAGCCATATAAAAATGCCATGTAAAATGCAACCGTAAAAGTTGGAACATCGAGAAAACCAGTTTTTTTTACGTTAGGTGCTCATACAAAAATTCTGTCAGAAATAAATGTCCCCACATACGAAAATAATTACAACAAATCAACAAAAAAAAATTCCTGACAGATGGAATTGTAAGGAAATGACATATTCGACTGAAATGATTTGGTTCTGTGGAATCAACTGAAAAGTTGATCGGAATAAGTTGTTCGTACGGAAAAATGTATAGATAAATTCTTTTTGTTCAAAATTTTAAGATTACCTATTTGTTTATTTATTTTTGTTTGATAAACAAACTTTATAATTCATGAACGACATTCGAAGACCAAGATTGCGTTCAACCATCAAATTTAAGAGGTCTCTACCCTTAAATCGAGCAAAACTGCTAAAAATTACATTTTGCTCCTCTGACTGATAAATTATTACTGGAGCGATTGAATTGAAACTGAATGCATTTGAAAGAGCCTAAAAATTGCCAAACTTTAAAGTAAATAGTCCAAAACTATCCTATCTTTCTCGCTGCATACAACCATGCACACAATCAAAGTTTCATTGAGATCGGTTAAGTTTCTCAAAAAAATCGATAACAGCGCCACCTAACGGGTCCAAAACTATCCTATCTTTCTAGCTGCATACAACGCGCCTAAAGAAGTAATAACTTCAAAAAATACCTACACATGTTATTTAAAATTCGTGTCCCTCCACACTTAAAGCTTTATGGAAACATTTTACCAGACAACAGCTTGTAGATATGTATTTCCCAATTTACCAACAAAACCGCTGCAGCCTTCGTAAACAAATTATGTTACAAATATTTTAGTTTGAAGCTTCGCCAACTTATAGATTGTGAAGCTTGAAAAAACAGGTAAGAATCATTAAAAACATCATCATTATAAGTTCATTTGTGCGTATTTTAACAATGTTCGAATTAGCATACATTTCACTTGAGGAATTGGATCTAGTTCCACAGTAGGCAAGCTCGCGGCTATACGTGATAATTATCTAATTTGTGAGCAAATTAAAGTCATTCGTGCTGTACGTGTACATACGTGTATTTAAATTTTCATTCCGTAGACATAAGCGAGCTGTTTTATTTTGTTTACCTATGGGGTGTCTGCGGCTTGAATTCAAATAAATTTTGGAGGTACGCAACTATTTATACTCGCACCTCTAACACATGTGTTTGTAGAAGCAACAAGTGTTCTGTACAGCCGGTAGTAATATACTTGCAAATTGGTAATTTTCAGTAAGTGTGGTCTTGGAAATTTTGACGCAAATGCCACGCAAAACTATCAAATTGATTGATCATACACTCACAATATCTCTAGTATAGTCTAACACTTTTACTTTAACTGCTGCCCTGACGTCATTGTTTACGAGAGGGACAAGTGGTCGAATTGCACTAGCACTATTACTATTTTGTTGTTAGCAATTAGAAGATACATTTGAAGAAACAGCAAGATGGCAATTGTTTGCCCTTTTTATTTATGCATCTCGCTAATGGGCCAATGGTGCGATTTAATTTTTTTATTGCGCCTGTAAGTTCAATGTCTAAAGAGTGATTTAGCTACCAGTAATCATTTTTTAGTGTTTACTTCAAATTGAAAAATTGAAGTTTCAAAAATAGCTGTATATACCATGCTCTATATTTATGTGAGCAACGCCTTATTCAAAGTTGACGATAAAGCAGAAATGTTTGTTTTGATTACTGGTTACCTATTGAGGGACACTTCCAAAGAATAGGGCAAATGTGCTTACAACTTTATGTTAGAGCACGCTGTAGGTATAAGTCGTCTTAATAAATAATAAAGGCAGATTTAAATTCAATACAACTACAAGTTGCTAATAAAAATATTTCATAGTGCTGACTTTGCTTGTTGCAACAAGGACCACATAGTACCAAGGCCTTTCGACAATGAAGGACCAATAATTTTAAGTCTTACTACTGAGCTACTGCGCGTGCCCATGTCCGGAGTAGATGTCAAAATCACGCTTGAGGACGATAGCTTAAGTCGGTAAGTATATGAAAACATCGAGAAGAGAAGGATCCTGTATATTAAAAAAAACTACGGTCTACAAAGTGGTAAGCTAAGGGAGCAAGGTATTCAGCAGACGCTGCTCATCCGGAACATGTACCGGATCTCTGCAAGGAGCGATCACCACAGCCCCAAAGACATGTCTTGTCGGAATCAAAGATTCTCTTACTGTTCTTACATAATTGTCCATTCTGTGATTACGTGTAAAATGCAAATTTAACCAAAATTTCCACTAGAGACGTGATTTCCGATATCAGGGGTAACATGTTCAATCTTACGTAAGACTTCATATTGTTCTGTTTATTGCCTTAATAAATTGTTGATTAACAAGATCAGTTGCACTGTACGAATAGCATTTAAAATACCAAAATTATCAAAACAATTTAGTAATTTACTTTCAAAGGGTTATCTAAATACGAGTTCTGTATTATTGAAAAGGAGCATTATTATGGAAAAAAAAAACTCACTGAGAGTCTGTGTTGATCCAACTGAAATCCAACAGACATATTTCTGAATTTTGTTTATTGTAACATTATATAGGAAATGACAATGTCATCAGGAGACTGAGACGGATTAAACCTCTTGATCTGTAAGATGTAGCTAGGGCTATGAAATTAGGTATTAATTTCAAACAAAACAAGTCTCTTTAAATTCATTAAATAATCTCTATATATAAAATTGTTGCAAGTGCGTTGTGACTTTATAACTCACGAACGGCTCAACCGATTTCAATGATTTTTGGTGTGTTTTATTCGGCTTGAATCAGGGATGGTTTATGAAAAAAGAAAAGTTGGAAAATTCTCAACAGTTGGCGTTGAAGGCACACATTTCGTTTTTCATGGGGAAAAGCACTTTGAAAAAAAATAAACTGGATTGCAATCGAGTAGTGACACTTCAAATACAAAAAAAAAATATTTTATATTTTCAAAGCAATTGTTGTTGTCAATTATTTTAATTATTTTCCAAGCAAATTGTTGTTTTCAAAAATTTAGATTTTTTTTTAAATTACCTACATACGTACCTAATAAGTTTGCTTATGCTTACTATGTTACATTAAGTAACTTTTTGAAATGGAGTAGATACTCTGATTTATTTCATGGTTTTTGAATCCATCATTTTTGTTTGACATGTATTTTCAGGATCCTTGCATAAGTATGTGTGAGTAAGTTGAAATGTAGGGGTGATTAAGATGACGTGTACAATGATTACAGGCAACAGGAGTTGTGAAGCGTTTTGAGTTTGCACGTAGGGGTAGTTACGAAAAATGAGCAAGTAACAATAGTGGTATTCTGCTCATTCGTGAGTAGGGTTTTGGGGAGGCCAACTCCAAGGTACCATAACACCTTCGGTATCAGTGTAGAGAGAGAAGGGAAAAGGCTTACCATTTACCAACTAAGTTGATAGGTGCGGTTAGTTTTCTTCATGGATTTTAAAGTTACAAATATTTCGTCGGTTGCTGATGGACTATATTGTTAAGCATCGTGTCTTTGGTTATACTCGATTTTGGATGTATTCGATTGAATGGCAAAAAAGAGGCTTGCCTCATGCGCACATTCTTATTTGGTCAGTCGAAAGAATGCAAGTTGATGGCATCATATGTGCCGAGGTTCCAGATCCCGAAACAGATACAGACCTGCATGATGTCATAATTACCAACATTATTCATGGGAAGGTTTGAAAATGGTGTCATTATATTATTATTTCACATTTTCTGTTTCGTGCGAACCAACTTACAAACACATGAAAACCAATTTAACAGCTAACTAAAATTCGATCACATTTCGGTTACAAGTCATTCCCAAATACATTATACACGCTGTTACTGTTACGGAAATATGTCTGAAATGTAGGAACAGCGCTTACACTATAACCATCAATGTCTACTTGAGTTCTGGGCCCGATAGGTGGTGCTGAAAGATAGGATACCACACTATAGGTGATACTTTGCAAAATATAAGCGGTATAGGAAAACGATTTGTGGCACCTCCCATTCAAAAATAAAATCAAGCGCTATTTCTAAAGTTGCATACTTAAAGTTATAACGGACATTGTCCAAATAAAGCACTTTGCAAACCTAAGCGGATTCCGCTTATTCAGAACGGCTTGCCATTCGTATTTAAGCGTCTACATAAAATAGCAAGTGCATGCTCGAAATTATTACTTTAATTACATTAACGAATTTGGGCGAAACGAAGTTCGCGGGGTCAGCTAGTTCAAAATATAAATTGCTGATTAGTCGTACGACTAGGTGCAATCTTTTTCGGGATGGCTAATGTCAGTCCCCCGGGAGTTTTTTTTAGATGAGTTAAAGTCCATCACTATTGCAGAAGCATCCCTCGCGTATAGCTCTGCAATGTCTTTCGATGATTTTTTTACTTCCAACGAACTCCCAACAAAAAAAAAAAAAAATTAAATAAAAAATATAGGAAATTCGATAGGTAGGTAAGTTGAAATCGAATGTAGATATTTTTCTTTGCTTATCGTTGCATCCTCACTATAGTTGAAAATCAATAGCGTAAAGGTTCTGAGTAAGAATTTAATTTAAGAATAAAAAAAAATGTTTTCCCTAAATTGTGTTAAAAATGTTTGTTTCAATATGACTTCAAAATTAAAAGCATCATTGAATTTTCTTGTAAATGCAGTCAAACAAATAAAAAAAATATATAAAAACAAGATCAGTTGCACTGTACGAATAGCATTTAAAATACCAAAATTATCAAAACAATTTAGTAATTTACTTTCAAAGGGTTATCTAAATACGAGTTCTGTATTATTGAAAAGGAGCATTATTATGGAAAAAAAAAACTCACTGAGAGTCTGTGTTGATCCAACTGAAATCCAACAGACATATTTCTGAATTTTGTTTATTGTAACATTATATAGGAAATGACAATGTCATCAGGAGACTGAGACGGATTAAACCTCTTGATCTGTAAGATGTAGCTAGGGCTATGAAATTAGGTATTAATTTCAAACAAAACAAGTCTCTTTAAATTCATTAAATAATCTCTATATATAAAATTGTTGCAAGTGCGTTGTGACTTTATAACTCACGAACGGCTCAACCGATTTCAATGATTTTTGGTGTGTTTTATTCGGCTTGAATCAGGGATGGTTTATGAAAAAAGAAAAGTTGGAAAATTCTCAACAGTTGGCGTTGAAGGCACACATTTCGTTTTTCATGGGGAAAAGCACTTTGAAAAAAAATAAACTGGATTGCAATCGAGTAGTGACACTTCAAATACAAAAAAAAAATATTTTATATTTTCAAAGCAATTGTTGTTGTCAATTATTTTAATTATTTTCCAAGCAAATTGTTGTTTTCAAAAATTTAGATTTTTTTTTAAATTACCTACATACGTACCTAATAAGTTTGCTTATGCTTACTATGTTACATTAAGTAACTTTTTGAAATGGAGTAGATACTCTGATTTATTTCATGGTTTTTGAATCCATCATTTTTGTTTGACATGTATTTTCAGGATCCTTGCATAAGTATGTGTGAGTAAGTTGAAATGTAGGGGTGATTAAGATGACGTGTACAATGATTACAGGCAACAGGAGTTGTGAAGCGTTTTGAGTTTGCACGTAGGGGTAGTTACGAAAAATGAGCAAGTAACAATAGTGGTATTCTGCTCATTCGTGAGTAGGGTTTTGGGGAGGCCAACTCCAAGGTACCATAACACCTTCGGTATCAGTGTAGAGAGAGAAGGGAAAAGGCTTACCATTTACCAACTAAGTTGATAGGTGCGGTTAGTTTTCTTCATGGATTTTAAAGTTACAAATATTTCGTCGGTTGCTGATGGACTATATTGTTAAGCATCGTGTCTTTGGTTATACTCGATTTTGGATGTATTCGATTGAATGGCAAAAAAGAGGCTTGCCTCATGCGCACATTCTTATTTGGTCAGTCGAAAGAATGCAAGTTGATGGCATCATATGTGCCGAGGTTCCAGATCCCGAAACAGATACAGACCTGCATGATGTCATAATTACCAACATTATTCATGGGAAGGTTTGAAAATGGTGTCATTATATTATTATTTCACATTTTCTGTTTCGTGCGAACCAACTTACAAACACATGAAAACCAATTTAACAGCTAACTAAAATTCGATCACATTTCGGTTACAAGTCATTCCCAAATACATTATACACGCTGTTACTGTTACGGAAATATGTCTGAAATGTAGGAACAGCGCTTACACTATAACCATCAATGTCTACTTGAGTTCTGGGCCCGATAGGTGGTGCTGAAAGATAGGATACCACACTATAGGTGATACTTTGCAAAATATAAGCGGTATAGGAAAACGATTTGTGGCACCTCCCATTCAAAAATAAAATCAAGCGCTATTTCTAAAGTTGCATACTTAAAGTTATAACGGACATTGTCCAAATAAAGCACTTTGCAAACCTAAGCGGATTCCGCTTATTCAGAACGGCTTGCCATTCGTATTTAAGCGTCTACATAAAATAGCAAGTGCATTGTGCATGCTCGAAATTATTACTTTAATTACATTAACGAATTTGGGCGAAACGAAGTTCGCGGGGTCAGCTAGTTCAAAATATAAATTGCTGATTAGTCGTACGACTAGGTGCAATCTTTTTCGGGATGGCTAATGTCAGTCCCCCGGGAGTTTTTTTTAGATGAGTTAAAGTCCATCACTATTGCAGAAGCATCCCTCGCGTATAGCTCTGCAATGTCTTTCGATGATTTTTTTACTTCCAACGAACTCCCAACAAAAAAAAAAAAAAATTAAATAAAAAATATAGGAAATTCGATAGGTAGGTAAGTTGAAATCGAATGTAGATATTTTTCTTTGCTTATCGTTGCATCCTCACTATAGTTGAAAATCAATAGCGTAAAGGTTCTGAGTAAGAATTTAATTTAAGAATAAAAAAAAATGTTTTCCCTAAATTGTGTTAAAAATGTTTGTTTCAATATGACTTCAAAATTAAAAGCATCATTGAATTTTCTTGTAAATGCAGTCAAACAAATAAAAAAAATATATAAAAACAAGATCAGTTGCACTGTACGAATAGCATTTAAAATACCAAAATTATCAAAACAATTTAGTAATTTACTTTCAAAGGGTTATCTAAATACGAGTTCTGTATTATTGAAAAGGAGCATTATTATGGAAAAAAAAAACTCACTGAGAGTCTGTGTTGATCCAACTGAAATCCAACAGACATATTTCTGAATTTTGTTTATTGTAACATTATATAGGAAATGACAATGTCATCAGGAGACTGAGACGGATTAAACCTCTTGATCTGTAAGATGTAGCTAGGGCTATGAAATTAGGTATTAATTTCAAACAAAACAAGTCTCTTTAAATTCATTAAATAATCTCTATATATAAAATTGTTGCAAGTGCGTTGTGACTTTATAACTCACGAACGGCTCAACCGATTTCAATGATTTTTGGTGTGTTTTATTCGGCTTGAATCAGGGATGGTTTATGAAAAAAGAAAAGTTGGAAAATTCTCAACAGTTGGCGTTGAAGGCACACATTTCGTTTTTCATGGGGAAAAGCACTTTGAAAAAAAATAAACTGGATTGCAATCGAGTAGTGACACTTCAAATACAAAAAAAAAATATTTTATATTTTCAAAGCAATTGTTGTTGTCAATTATTTTAATTATTTTCCAAGCAAATTGTTGTTTTCAAAAATTTAGATTTTTTTTTAAATTACCTACATACGTACCTAATAAGTTTGCTTATGCTTACTATGTTACATTAAGTAACTTTTTGAAATGGAGTAGATACTCTGATTTATTTCATGGTTTTTGAATCCATCATTTTTGTTTGACATGTATTTTCAGGATCCTTGCATAAGTATGTGTGAGTAAGTTGAAATGTAGGGGTGATTAAGATGACGTGTACAATGATTACAGGCAACAGGAGTTGTGAAGCGTTTTGAGTTTGCACGTAGGGGTAGTTACGAAAAATGAGCAAGTAACAATAGTGGTATTCTGCTCATTCGTGAGTAGGGTTTTGGGGAGGCCAACTCCAAGGTACCATAACACCTTCGGTATCAGTGTAGAGAGAGAAGGGAAAAGGCTTACCATTTACCAACTAAGTTGATAGGTGCGGTTAGTTTTCTTCATGGATTTTAAAGTTACAAATATTTCGTCGGTTGCTGATGGACTATATTGTTAAGCATCGTGTCTTTGGTTATACTCGATTTTGGATGTATTCGATTGAATGGCAAAAAAGAGGCTTGCCTCATGCGCACATTCTTATTTGGTCAGTCGAAAGAATGCAAGTTGATGGCATCATATGTGCCGAGGTTCCAGATCCCGAAACAGATACAGACCTGCATGATGTCATAATTACCAACATTATTCATGGGAAGGTTTGAAAATGGTGTCATTATATTATTATTTCACATTTTCTGTTTCGTGCGAACCAACTTACAAACACATGAAAACCAATTTAACAGCTAACTAAAATTCGATCACATTTCGGTTACAAGTCATTCCCAAATACATTATACACGCTGTTACTGTTACGGAAATATGTCTGAAATGTAGGAACAGCGCTTACACTATAACCATCAATGTCTACTTGAGTTCTGGGCCCGATAGGTGGTGCTGAAAGATAGGATACCACACTATAGGTGATACTTTGCAAAATATAAGCGGTATAGGAAAACGATTTGTGGCACCTCCCATTCAAAAATAAAATCAAGCGCTATTTCTAAAGTTGCATACTTAAAGTTATAACGGACATTGTCCAAATAAAGCACTTTGCAAACCTAAGCGGATTCCGCTTATTCAGAACGGCTTGCCATTCGTATTTAAGCGTCTACATAAAATAGCAAGTGCATTGTGCATGCTCGAAATTATTACTTTAATTACATTAACGAATTTGGGCGAAACGAAGTTCGCGGGGTCAGCTAGTTCAAAATATAAATTGCTGATTAGTCGTACGACTAGGTGCAATCTTTTTCGGGATGGCTAATGTCAGTCCCCCGGGAGTTTTTTTTAGATGAGTTAAAGTCCATCACTATTGCAGAAGCATCCCTCGCGTATAGCTCTGCAATGTCTTTCGATGATTTTTTTACTTCCAACGAACTCCCAACAAAAAAAAAAAAAAATTAAATAAAAAATATAGGAAATTCGATAGGTAGGTAAGTTGAAATCGAATGTAGATATTTTTCTTTGCTTATCGTTGCATCCTCACTATAGTTGAAAATCAATAGCGTAAAGGTTCTGAGTAAGAATTTAATTTAAGAATAAAAAAAAATGTTTTCCCTAAATTGTGTTAAAAATGTTTGTTTCAATATGACTTCAAAATTAAAAGCATCATTGAATTTTCTTGTAAATGCAGTCAAACAAATAAAAAAAATATATAAAAACAATTTTTTAACAAAACTGCAAATAAAACGTGTTCTCATGCCTTTTTTCTCATCGCTCAGTTTATATTGTAGCCTTGTTTGATCTAGGTATATATGGCCAATAGTTTTTATTTCCGAAATTTTGAATTAGCTTTAAATTTGTTTTTTCCGACGAGGTTTATACTTTTTAATGCCACCTTATCTTAAGTTAAAACGTATAAAAGATAAAAAATTAGCAGTAGGGGAGAGGGGGGCACCTTTGAACGTGGGGTACCTTTGAACAGCTTTAATAAAACCCTATTAAAAAATATATGTGAGCGTATATAAAATTTTTATACTGGCGATATTGTTTTCTTTAAACGTCAATAGCTTTCGGTCATCTTTTCAGAAAGAAAGAGATAGAACTGTTGACTCACAGTAGAGGCACCTTTGAACATAAGGACCTGTTACACTCAAAAGATAATAATAAATCGAAATCTTCATAAAACGGAAAGAAATATGCATTTAAACTAAAGCCGAGTTCCATTTCTAAAAGTTAAAAGAATTTACAGGTCAATAATTCAAAAACATAGGTTTTTATGAGACTTGGAAGCAAAAAGTGTTCAAAGGTGCCCCCTCTCCCCTAGACACTAACATATAGTTTTAATTATATAGGTACCTAAAGTTTGCGTTTTACAGACTTGCGATTGAAATATTTTGCATATAAAATGTAGTGACCTAATAAATTTAAGGTAATGTCTAAAAACTATATGCCCATAGGTTACTCTATGTTTTAAGAAGTTAAAAAGACATATCCAGTATCGATGTCCTAATTTTAATAGACAAATTCTGTATACACATTTTTCATTTTTTCTGTTTTTTTTTTTTTTTTACTACTTAAAAATATCTACAAAAAAAAAAATCCAGTTACCACACCCCACTCTTAGAACTAACAGATACCTCTTAACAAAAATGTCGGGTGGTTGCTGAAAGCTTAAATTCCCTTGAAATAACAACAGGCGGTTTCATAAAATATGAAACAAATATTATTTAGTACAAATGAGCAGCCACAGTGATGTCAACACCCATGACTATGCTTGGCCAGAGCATGGTATAGTTTCGGGACATTTAAAACTATGGCAATTTCCATGATTCCCACTCAACATATTAACACGTCCATCGGATGATGGTGATAATTACATATTTATATTTGCGTTTGGCATTTAGTGAATCATTATCAGTTTCATCTTTCGATCACGAACGGTTTTAATTTTTGCAAAACCCGGAACAGCATCACTGTTTGCTGCATCAATTGGGACTCCAGGTTCTAGCACCAGTCTGCAAACACTCCCCCTTAATGTATCTCTCACGATCATTGTAAAACACACGTGTTGATTCATCACTATTAAATTGATCGCAATTAAATCACGAATCGATTGAAACGACATTCATCTATACAGAGATGTCAATATGTAGTGATTCAATTAGACAGCGAGGAAAATGACCTTTCGCCACACCCATCTATACACAACCACTGTACAAAGGTTCACCAATCACTTTCGTATCAAGAACTTGGAATTTTCACAACGCATTTATTGACAACACCAATTCGTGAGGTGCTAACTTGTAAAAAATAAAAATTCTAAAGAAAATGTATACGTATTTTGTAAAACATTTATTTGGCGACGCCACTGACCTCTAGAACACAGTCGCCAGCCTTCAAACCACTGTACTTGGCCGAAGTATTTACATCAACCGCACTGACCTGAAACAAAAACGTACACATGATTTATAGAGAGCACTGATCACTGACTAGACGCAAGATATCCACCCATGGATAGGGATCCCATTTGCTGCGTGTCAAATGAAAGCCCAACGCGCCGCTCGACGATCTCGGTATTCGCAGCAAACGCAGCGTGGGATTGTAATGATCTGGAGATGGAGTGCCGTCTTCATTGGAACCGGAACTGGCATCTTGGCTACCGAGTGCCGCCACAGACGTTGTACTTCCAATCGATTCGCGACGCTCGTAGAACGTTTCACAATCAACTCTTCGCTTATACATCGCGGCGTGTATTGAGCCGAACAAGTTTGCGCACCAACTGAAAGCCGTCTTTTCCATTTTCAAAATCGGTCTGTTTCTTGATCTAGCGAGATGTACTCTGTTGAAGCTTTTCAATGTTGCGACTGACCTTCACCCAAATTTGCTACGCCCGGTGATGGAGCGAGAGAGAGATGAAGTTGAGCTTATGCCTAGTCACAGGCAAGAAATATACCCCAGGTATTGCTTAACACCTCATGCAGTTGACTTCAGTTCGGCGTTACTATTGCAGGTGTCTCAAAGCTAGCAGTGTACTGTATTGGGACAAGGTATAACGTGGTGACAGTAGGGGGCTCGTAAAATGGTTTTCCGTTTAAACGAAGCGTTCTAACGTATATTGGTAGAGAAATCAATTTGTCACCGATATCAAGTAGAGGACTCTTTTGACTCAAACGATCTTCTTGCTTTATATTGACAACGCAGAATGTGCACGGCCGGGTCGCAAAAGACGGAACACCTTCTCAGGTCTTTTTAATTTTATAGAGAACAGCTGTTTCGATAGGCGCAGGATGATTTCTTAAGACGCTGTTCAACCTAACTAAATTTACAAGAAATGCTCTACTAATATGAAAGATGCATAACATATTTCTTTCTGCAGATTTGTTCCATCCGGTGGGAAATCTTTTATGGACGTTCCTACAAATATTGTCAAAACCTCTGACTCTTTTCAGTAGAAAGACATATATTTGCCATATCTCCGTACTTATTTAAATTATGTAAACTATACTATAAAACATTGCAAATGTTAACCGAAATAAAATCTATCTATATCTTGTCTTTCAGTTTTAAGCCTTCCAAGGTTGAGGCCAATTGTCGGAAAAATATTTCTATTATTATTACTTCCTTGCATATTTCATTCTTTCGATGTGCGAAAGCAAAACTCTTTCTAACACATTTTTAAATCTTATATCTTATCCTGCAGAACATTGATTTCAGCTTAAACTATGTATACGTAAGTAGCATTGGTGTCCCGAACTATAATTTCTTTTGCAATGGTGAAGAATTACTTTGAGTGATGTTCACCTAAGGGCCATTACGTCAGCAAAATACTGTGTTTCGGTCGAAAACGTTTACACAAAGGAACTTTTTAAGAAATAGCAACCCAATAATCTCCTCGGATTGAGCATCATTTCTAAAAAACGTTTCATCGTAACCTGTATATTTTTTTGTGTGTTAACCGCGAAGAAACCGAGAGCCCCTACAATTTTCCTATATAGCTGGTTAAATTTAACAATAGATTAGATGAGTTTCGCATTCACTTATGTGTGACACCTAAGGCAAGGGCTTCCGTTACTAGGTCGGCCCAGTTGGAGTTGGAATCGGAGACTTGATTTTATTTTGACAAGTTGTCATTTTTGAAGATTGTCCAAGATTAACAATGGGTGATATGAATAACAAGTAGCAATTTCTACTACTCAAAAGAAATAATAATATAAAAAGGATTCTATAAATAAAAACTGATATTAACGTGCTTTTCTACGCCAATTAAAAATGATTC
Organism: Cheilosia vernalis; assembly: GCA_949126925.1. NCBI lineage: Eukaryota > Metazoa > Arthropoda > Insecta > Diptera > Syrphidae > Cheilosia > Cheilosia vernalis. The sequence goes on along the minus strand of OX421358.1, from coordinate 94,902,218 downwards.
TTGATTTAAAAGCCATTTAAAGATTCGTTTATTAAAAAAGGAAATTCAGAAAAAAAATAAGAAAGGTAAAATGTAGTGACTAGTGAGGTTACCAAAGAAACAACAACCTGTTTGGCGTAATTTTGTGACAGCTGACAGATGTCAAAATGTTAGATAGTTCTAAAAATATGTTTAAGGTTACTATAACATTTAATAGGGTAACACTGATTTGAGTAACCTACAACTTTTGCTATCGTCAAACGTCAAAACCAATTACATTTAAATTAGATTAACAAAACGTAGCAATTGCTAGGAAAATCCAAGTTTGCTATTTGGCTGACTCAGACCTATTGCCAAACATTTTTTACACTGATTTTTTTTACCATTAATCGATCTAAGCATAGCGAGTTTTCAAAATTTTTTTTTGTTATAAAAGCTAAGTTCACAGACCGATTCTGTTAACCTCACTGATAGGTAAGTACCTCACAAGGCAGGGAGAGTTTTATATAAAAATCACAATAGAGTTATTATTTTTGGTTAATGGATTAAGTAGTGTTTGCCCCTCAACCAATGATGCAAGGCACAAGTTGTCATTCTTTCACAGCTAAACACTGCCTATAATCCTTAAGCCCTCTAAGTATAAAACTCTTAACATCAATTAAACAAAATACGCCTGTAAAAATATTTCCATCCTTCATAGCAGCAAAATCATAGGTTCAGTCCTATTTGATGTCATATTTGCCAATAAGTTTTAAATGCATTTCACTGTGCTACATCATCCTTATTATAAAGGATTAGTTTAGCACAAAGCGTGCTAAAATTTATAAAAGCATTATCCTTCGGGTACGTTGTGTACACCACTAAAAGTACCTACCTGTTAAATAATTTTAATAAATTAATCTTTCTAAAATTCCCATGAAATTAAAAGCTACTAGAGTATAGTTTTTGGCATGTACTAAGGGATCTTTATTATTTTCCAAATGCGGTAAACGGCGGAATGATTTGTTCCTGAGGTTTCGATGCGAAAAGAACATGGGCACTGGTTTCCTATACCGGAAAAAGTACATATTTACATAACAAAATTACGGTGGGGAATTTGATTTGTGAGTGAGTGTGACAAATGTCATTAATCATTTTTATCCCTCAGTTCTAAAACATTTCTGTGTTTATATTTCGCGTATTTCACCCGAAAAATTAGTTACTTTTCTATATTTTTCTAACTTCGTATAGAAGTCAGAATTTTTTTGAACATTTTGTGCCAATTTGAAAGTTACCATGCTAAGGTGAATTTTTTGTGAGTTTTGTTGTGAAAAATTCGAAAAAATTTATCGAATCAAAAACAAACCTCACAAGAGCTTGTGACTTGTGAGGGCTCATCGGTCTGTAAATTTTATTCTTTAATGCAAGACCAACGAACGAACGTATTTATAGAAAAATAGAAACAATAATGGCTTTCTTTTTTGAAAATGTTGAGACATAATCTTTCTTTTATTAATTGGCTTGCGTGTAAACAAATTTTTACCACAAAAGCCGATGATCGGATGCACTTCCCAGTACCTGAAAAGGAAATGAGACTATTTTGGCAAACAAATGAAAACTTCCGGTGAAATTTAAGTTATAGATTGTACCCATATTGCAGTATTATTTTTAACTTTCTCTTTTATATTTAAGCGTACCCAGTTTTTGTCTAAAAATTCGAACAACGGTACTATTGAAATTTCGACATATCTCGAAAACGCTCTATACGATTGTAATATAAATTATTTCTAAGGTAATGTGGTCAGTTATAACTTAATAGCAAACTAATTTTTTCTCTATATTATCGTACAATGGATTTTTGAAAAGAGGAATTTTTTAAAATTTAGTTTTTTTCAGTTTACCGGAAAACAGCTATAACGATTTCAACCAAAATTGATATTTTAGCTTAAGTAGGTGAGGTTACCAGAACTGCGTACCCAGTTTTTGGCTAAAAATTCGAACAACGGTACCTACTTTTGAAATTTAGAAATATCTCGAAAACGGTCTACCTATACGATTGTAGCACAAATTCATTTTTAAGGTAATGTGGTCCATTATAACAACAGAAAACTCAGTTTTTCTCATTATTATCGTACAAAGGATTTTTGAAAATTGTACTTTTTTCAAAATTTTGTTTTGTTTAGTTTACCTGAAAACGGCAACAACGATTGTGACCAAAATGCGGACTTAATGTCAAATGGATGTTTTCAAAACCATTGTGTCCTTAATTTTCAATTCGAAGCACCGAAAACGCTCATTTTAAAAACTGCTCATATCTCGAAAACCCCATCGTTAATTTCGATAAAACTACGAAGCAATGCTTACATACCGAACAATAACTTATAATCGGTTTTCACCTAAATATTTACGCAATAGTATTTTTCAAATTAAACACTGCAATATTTGGTACTGTTTTGTCTGGCAAATTTTTCAAAAACCGCTCCAACGTTTTTGACCAATATACATACATACCTATACAAGATCCCGTACCTACTTTCTTTTTCTCAAAAAATTCGAAGATGTGAGTTTTTTAAATTACTTACAAAAAAATACTACAGAAATCACGATCTATGTATTTTCACATATATCTACGGTATATTTTTGTAATAGCCTTAATGCCCCATATGTTGTGAGTTTTTAAAAACTAACATTGTTATTTTATATAACTGGCATTTGAGATAGATATCCAATTTTTTGTTTTCTTTAATATAGTATTCTAGTATCGAGAAAATTTCGTTCGACCCAGTCGTGCACACCTACGTGAAGTTAGCCCGCACTTTTTCTAGAATGAAAAACTGAGTTTGCAGTTCTATAGGCATTCGTTTGTAGTTGTTTGTAGTAAAATTTTTTTCGTTTGTAGTTCAACCGTTAGAAAGTTAGAAGCATTAGAAAAAAAAAATTTCAATCCCTTAAAACCTTGTTATCTCCGAAACCGTTGCAAGCAGAGCGATGAAATTTTCTGTGTCGAAAGTGTTTGCCATTACTAATCTAACAGAATTCAAATTATACCAATCGGCCTAACGGTTTATGATTTGTTTGAAATTTAAGCAAAATTTGGGCTTCTAACTTAAGGTCCCCATAACTCAAAAACTGTTGAACTACAAACGATGAAACTTTGCATTTCTATTCTCTGAACCCTTTTTTACCTATGATATCAAATAGAAGACAGCCCGCATTACTGAACACTTTTTATTCGCAATTTAAGGGGAGGGTATAATGGTCTAAATTGACCCATTTTTAAGCGATCCGATATTTCCACTCCTAACGAGTTATGAAGGGTGAATTATGTTTTTTTTTCTAATGCAACAACCCACCCTCTTCTAAGAAAATGATCCAAAATCGTTTTCCACTGAACTGCAATTGAAATATCGGATCGCTTAAAAATGGGTCAATTTAGACCATTATATTCACTGTTCATGCAAACAAATGAGTCAGCTAAAAAACAACAGGTCTTCTTAAACCTTATTGAATTGTCAAAAAACCGCGTGGCTTAATTCAGACACTAGCTGCCTATATATATTTTTCCCTGTAGGTACGTATAGAGTCAAAGAGTGGGACAAATGAAAATTTATCAAATTAAAACAAATAAGGGCTTAGTAAAAATAGAGATAATGGTTACATTTATCATCACTTTTTTTGTATAGGTATTTGTACATTATATGTTATTGAAAAATGAGTTTGGTTACGTTTAGATAATCAGTCTAGTAAGTAAATTTATTTTCTGTTGAATAGTTAAAGTGTTAGTTTCAAAATAATATATTTTGTTATGAGTATTTGTTAAAAATTCATTATTTTCAATAAAAAAGCTATAGAATGTTCATTCTAGATTTGTTTTCATTACTTTCGGACTAAATTTAAGAAATTATAAAAATCTCGAAAGCAGTTTTATTTTCTAGATTTTTTTCGAGATAGAGTCTTTCGAGATTTTTGTACTTTCTAGATTTTGACCCATTCGAGATTTTCTCATTCGAGATTTATCGAATTCATTTTCGAGATTTTAACCATTCTAGATTTTAGTCGTTCTAGGTAACGTCATGATCCCGTTTTTTGATTGGTTGTTGTTGCTAATTGACAGGTAGTGACTCATGTCGATGGGCACAGATGAGTGCTTTGCGAAAATGTGTTTACCGTTGTTTTGTTGTTGTTGGGAAGCCCATATATGGATGCAACTCTAAAGGGATGCGTTTTTTGAGTTTAATTGCTTTTTATTAAGTAACGCTTAAGTGAATTAAAAAATTTTAAATGCACTTATTTCAGTTAGGATATGCTTTATGCACCAGTGGTTTTAGATTATTTCTCTCTTTTGTAAATTCGGAGTTACAGGTGCAAACACAAATGTCCTTATATCTCGGAAATAAGACATTTCTGTTAAAAAATAATTTCACTACAAACAACTACAAACGATTTCGAATGCAACTGGCTAGTTTTTATTTCAAAAAGCCAAAAGTGCGGGCTGAAATTTTTTTCTAATGCTTCTAACTTTCTAACGGTTGTACTACAAACGAAAAAAATTTCACTACAAACAACTACAAACGAATGTCTATCGAACTGCATTTCACGTTTTTCATTCTAGAAAAAGTGCGGGCTAACTTCACGTAGGTGTCGTGCACTTTATTTTTTTTTCAATTTGTTTCACTTCTCAGCAAAAATCGTTAAACTCTCAAGGCAAATTCAACAATTAAAATTTGCTTGTCCAATTTGAGAGGAAAAATAGGTATACGTATATAATCGACCAAAATTGATCGAAATGTTCACAGAGTCATTTTACTTTGCTATAACCTTTTGCCCAAATCAAATGCTATTTTTTATTCATACGACACGATATCCTTATACCAACATATATACCTAATATCAATTATCATCCAAATTGTGTCTATCTATTTCCAAACAATTGTACATATGCAAACGTTTCCATGACAGTCAATGTCACCCGAAAATACTTGTATAGAGGCTCGTGAAAAACTGTGCGGTTGCTTGTGAGTTGTGCGAAATTAGTATAACTGAAAATTATTGTACCGCAACCACATAAAATGTGTGCAAATATTTCCTTTTAGCAACGGCTTACTTTAGAACTCTGTTGATAGCTTGTGTTGATAGTAGAAACTCAACGCCGAACGCTCTCTGAAAGGACATTCTATTGTGCGAAATAAACTATAAACATCACAAAGGCGCACCAGCAGCGTAAACTTTCATTTCCGTATGCTAATGACAGATGGACGTGGACTCCGTTTTCGATCCCATATGCATACACTTGTATAAATACAATTCATCCTAAGCAAGCAGTAACTGCAGCAAAATTACAGTGCTACGGCTACGGCTGTGCATTTGCTAGTTAACACACCCACCTGATGGCAGGGCAAACAAAACTGAAAATCAATGGATATTTGCTTTGAAAGCTTACTCGGCAGTCGGCACTTACCAAAACCCACCACCGAACTCAGCTTCTCTGATGGTGTGCCGTGGAATATTGTCATTTGGATGAATTAATGCCCAAGCAAATGTGTGGACCGGTTGCTGGTCAGTAGCTGCTCTCCGTCTCCATTTCCATCAGCCGTATGAACGAACAGATTCGAGAACCAGTAATTTTCAAATGAATGACACTTTGCGGTTCGCCTGTTTTCAATTTGCAGGGTATAATTTATGCCAGAAGCTTTATTTTAAAATATTTACCTTCCACTTGGAGTTTTAATTTCCTGGCTGTCTTTTAGGGGTGTGAATCCTTGGTTTCGGCAGCGAGAGTTAATTAATTACGCTTTGACTGGTTTCGTCAATGCTGTACCGATGTGATGGATGATGGACATGAAGCCAGAACATTGAATGGTTGAGTGCAGCCTTTGTCTGTGACTGTGCTCCATTAGTGGGAAAACATGCATCAGAAAAACGACAATGACAGTTCCGTCCATTATCAGATCCAGATGTATACGCTTCGCATTTCGTCCATTCAACTTGGAACGTCCTTTAAGACTGAAATTTGTCGGGCCGGGTAGTAGATTCGCTGTAGGATAGGCGAGAGTGCCGCTTGAATAGACACGTGCATACATACCGTCTGGTGAAACACGTTCGATATCATCATTACCATCGTGTATGGTGGAGGGACTGGCGCTGTATTTGATATCTGCATAATTTAGCAGGCCGGGCGACAAGGGTGCTGGTTTTGCGTACCTTCGCCCGTTTTAATCGCATTCTCACCTTTGTGCAAACATTATACCTACACCGACTGTGCTAGGAAACAATGAGCTGGTGGTGGGAGGCAGGAGGAATGGATCAACAGATACGCGTTTGCAATTTTCCCCGGAATTCACCCATTCATGAGAGTGAATAAGGCATGCAGCACTAGGAGTACCCAGAAGCCAACTGAATCCGAAAAGTCAACTAAAATTGAAAGGATCCCCATTGTGGGTGTTATCCGATATTCAGTTTATGAATTAACGCTCGTGGACGTGGCAAAAGGTGCTGAAGTTTTATGCATGATTCCGTTTACTAGAGCACCTTCATAAATGGATTCAATTTCGATTGCTATTATTTTGCTTGGGTAACAGCACTTGTCAAAATGGTATCACAATTGCTTGGAACGGATTGGCTGGCATTTAACTGAAGGACTATTTCACGACTCGCACTGATTCCGGATAGCAAGAAGGAACAGCTTAACGTAAAGACGCAGCTATCAAAGGAGTTCCAAAAAATCAATTGGCAGGCGATAAAAAGCGCTTTCAAAGGATATACACACAGTACTCTCCGGCTAAAAGCAAATTACGCATTGGTACAAAGTTATAGTGGGGTTTTCAATTAAACTCCTACTAAGCGGGTACCTTTGTAATGCATGTGATTGATTTCGTGGCGAGAGCTACGGATACCTCGGTACCGCTAATTCCCCTTCGGCATGAAACAGCTCTAACACAAATGAACAGCAAATGGTTTCAGTGCCCCGGAAACTAATTTTTGAGATTTTGACTTTTATAGCCAGTTTCACGCAGAAATTTTAAACTTAACCGAGTGGAATTTTTGCTCGGTTAAAAAAAATGTGTTAAAATCAACTAAGTCTCTGTAGAAAATGAACTAGTATTTGTTGTTGAAAACTAGCGAGTTTAGAAGGTTAAATCATACTGTTAAAAATAACACACTTTATCAGTTGGTATCAACCATGTTACTCTGTTGTTATTAGTTATAGTTTGTTATTCACGACCGAGAAAATTTGGAGAAGAAATCGATAAATCGGTTATTTTTAACCGAGTTTCGTTAAACAAGTTGACTCGGTTATTTTTAATCCACTAACTCTGTAAGAGCTATATTAACAGTATCACTTGGTAGTTTTTAACCGAAAGTTGGTTGACTTTTCTGTGTGTTTCGACGGGAAGGCACAATTAGTCAACTGTTCTACAAGGGGAGTAGAATGCGCCTTTAGCTCTTTTTGATATTTGATTTTTGATATTTATTGATATATGAAACGCTGTAGGTACATCAAGATAGACTTATAATTAGTACAGGATATGACAGAGCAATGTGCAAAGAAAGGTAAATAATAGTAAACAATAAAAGAAAATATTATTTTAAATTAAAACAATTTTTTTAAATTTAAAATTTAACATTATGCGCAACTAAGGACAAGAAGTAGGCGCAGTGGCTTAGTGGTTAGTGTGTTGGACTACAAAGCGAGAGCTCCAGGTTCGAATCCTACAAAAACTCAAATTATAACTCAGGGTTTTTTCACTGCGCCACCGAGTGTATAACCAGTGTTGCCAGAATTTCAAAATGAAAAATGCTAGACTGCAAAAAAAAATGCTAGAATGTATGAAGGCAGCAAAAAAAAAATGCTAGACAAAACAAAATTTGTTTTCATCAGCTTTTTAAAAAAAAAATTATAATTAGTTGTCTTTTATACTACACAATCATCTAAATGCCTGCGTACCTCTGTATGGAATCGAAATCACTCATTAAGTGTGCTTACCCCGAATGGAACAGACAAACAAAACTGCTTTTCTCGTTTTGTTTTGCCTTATTCAGTGTGGGCGCGTATTAAAATGTGGGTTAATTAAACTCCAAAAAAACACAGAAAAACAGATTTGTTTGTCTAGGGCGTTTTGTTCCATCCGGTGTGGAAGCTCCCTAAGTGGATAACATATGCGCCGAGTACTGAGAGTAAGAGGGACTTTCGACTTTAATATTATAAAACTGAAGTCGAAAAACTAAACTACCATGAAATATACTGAGAAAATGATTCCAGTTTTATTATTAAAATATCAGTCTTCGGAACAAACAGAACAAACAAAATATCAATAGTACCAATTTTTTAAATTCTATATACCTATCTATGGTAGGTACCTACTCAAAAATAAAAGTCTTCGGTATTTCATTGTTCTTAATAAACTTCAAGTGTAAAACTCACTAAGCAAACCCTAGTACCAAAACTATCTGCGCGGACTCGAACTCGGGAAGACGCCCTTCCTGGTCAGATGCAAAAAGTGATCTGATCCGAACCCAATTTGACTCTCACTCTCACTCACACTTCCCCGCTCACGTTTCACATTCATTCTGATATATGGGAAAGTGAAGGAAAACATCCTGAAACTTCGTTGCAGTACAATCATATCAGCTTTGTACACTAACGACCCTAATTCCAGTAAAAAGAAAGTTAAAAATCTAAAAATACAAAAAATGCTAGAAAAGCATTATTTGGCATTTTTCTGTTTTAAAAAAATGCTTTCTACTTTTCGAAAATGCTAGAAAAGCATTTGGCATTTTTCTGTTTTAAAAAAATGCTTTCTAGTTTTCGAAAATGCTAGATCTAGCATCAAAAATGCCAGAATGGCATCACTGTGTATAACTGTATTGAAAAAGCTTCTCAATAGCCGTTTGGAATCGGCATAAAATTCTAGATCCCTTCCATTTGTTCCAAAAATGTAAATCTCACACAAAAAGAATGATTGTGAGAATCGACGTCTAGGGTCCCTACGGACCCGTTGAACCAAAATTATTATTATAAGGACAAGTAGGAAGTTAATAAAATAAAAAAAAATAAAAACAAAAATAAAAAAGAAGGTAAATCAGTTCAAGTTGGAAGGATGTTCAAGGCAGACAGTAAGGAATTGGGTAGATTGTTCCACAGTTTGAAAGCATAAATGAAAAATTGCTTGCGTGATGTTAAGCAGGAGTATGTGGCAGGTCGCAATACTACATATCGATTAGACGAACATAAATTCATTTTATGAAATAAATGGTTTGGTTCCTTCTTCTGTGGATAAGCTTAAAGAGTAAAGAACAGCACCGATGCTTGAAAAAACAAAAAAAAAAAAAACATCCAGGCTACATCCAAGAAGTTGACGAGCTTACGATGAAATATGATCAAACCGTGGAAGATTAAATACAAATCGTGCAATAATAGAGTTGAAAGCTACCTTCAGTTGTTGAAATGAGACGGAATCAAGATCCGCAAACAGCTCACAGCCATATGACAATATTCGGATTATTAACGCTTTAACCAGTTTTAGTGGGTAAAATTGTTCTTGCAATCGATAATCCTCTTAGCGATGCGTAGACTTTATTTATAATAGAATTAATGTGTGCATTCCATGTTAATAAAATAAAATTCAATTTTATTAATGACGTCAAATCAACAAAAGTTACCCAATGGTTCTTTGGGAGATGTTGCTTTTTTGGTGGCTGCTAAACGAAAGAGAACGAGTCAAGTTTGGATAACCTATTTCGACCTATTCCCTATTCTTCTTTGTGGTCCTCTTCTTCTCTTCGACGATTTGATCATATTGACTTTATTAGCGGATTACACAACAAAAATGTAACGTTGGTTATGTACCGAAAAATGCAACCAAAGTTCTTTGAAAAGCAAAAACCGAAAAGCTCAATGAACCATAGGGTACGTGTACAAATATTCTATTAATTCATGTTACGTTAGGTAAATTAGGTGAGGTGAATATCTAAGTATAAAAAAAACCGGCCAGGTGCGAGTGTTACTCGCGCACCGAAGGTTCCGTATTTGGCTAAAGTCCAACACATCAGATATTATTTGAAATCTATATCATTCAATCTTTCGCCTCTTCATGAATTCATCACAATTTAGTTTAATTTAATTACTTAATATTTTTACTCTCGAAAATTACTCGCACATGAATCTCATTTTCTGTATGCGACCTGTCCCAATTAAAAACTATTGACTAAAAATATATTACTTTTATTTTGTTCTGTACTCCCCGAAAAAATGTATTATACTCCCCAACGAAATTAGCAAGCGGGAACCCTGGTGGTATACCACCAGTGACTCTCTTCTGTCTTTGATGGTGTCAATTGTGCACAACTGCGTAGTAGAGATTAAAACTTTGAGAGCAACGTATTTTACATAGTAAAATTATCTTTTTTGAAAATATCTTGTAAACTATTAACTTTTCGGCAAAACAGTATTCAGCACATATATAGATAAGAACATGATCTACAAAAAAGGAATTTATGTATTTTTTTGTGAATCAAGAAATAAACCGTTTTTTGGGCGAATGAAAATATTTTTTTCACCAGATTACTAATTAATCGAAAACCAAGCGATGTATTCCTTCCATTGGTATTTGTCGTTTAACTAGAGGTTATACCGGATGTTGTGTGTAAATTTTAGCCTCCTATGTCAATCGGTTCTTGAGATAGACCTGGTAACAAAATTGGCTTAGTGGGTTCGGACAGACAGACAGACGGAGAGACATCCGAGCGAAACTAATAAGGTTACGTTTTTTCCCTTTGGGTACGGAACCTTAAAAATGAACGTGCGATTACTTATTTATTAAGAAAAAATTGATTTGGTATTCTTAAACACGGCAGGTAGGTCATTGATGAACAGAGAAAACAGTAATGGACCAAGAATAGATCCTTGAGGCACACCATTGTTAATAGAGTCTGACCAAAAGTCTCAATTGAATTTTTAAATAGGTATCTGATTCGTGATGTTTTATGCGATTTCGGATTGACCACCATTTATTTGTCTGTTCATGTATATAAAAGTCTTAAAAGGGCATTTGCATTATATTTCTAACTATATTTCTAGTTTTTATAGACTAAAAGAAACCAGCTTTAAGTACAAAGACAGTGCATAGATAAATCTGGAATTAATAGTTCGTTTCGCAACTCACCAATTCTATTAAACATTTGGAAAGCAATTAAAATGTAGTATTGTCTCGCGTTTGTGCATTGATCGTCCAGAAGTTCGCTTTGTTTTACCCACATCGCAGTTAGACTCTAAGCTGCTGGAGCTACTAGCTGAACACGAGTTGAAATTAGAAAAAAGTTTTCTTTTCTACCAACAAAGAACCTCTTTTTGTGACAAAAGATAGATAGGTATTTAAGAGCTAATGTTTTTAGAAACGACTCTTTCAGTTCAATATACTCTTTCAGTTCAAAAGGCACTCCTGCTAGTACAATCGGTACAAAACCTGTAAAGAATTTCGCGCCCGGCGTTGGGCGCCATTTTTAGGTGGTCAGGTCAGGCCACAGAGGCATCTTTGACATGTCGGAGAAGGACGGAGGCACGCTCTAAGTTGCACGGCTAAACTCGTCGTTTTACTTAATTAAACAACAGATTAAGGTAGCAGATTTCAGTCTCAGTCACATGTGTTCTGGCAGTTAAGTTACCTATAGCAATCGAACATCCGCCAAACAACCATTCACAGCCAAACTGCATGGGATATTGGTTTCAAATAGGCAATTAATGGCAGCCTAGATTTGCAAGTCTTAAAAGTCTCGACACCTGGATCGACGATTTGTCTATGATCCTGCACCCATGATACTCCTCTTCACAAAAACTTATTATATTAACTTTCAACTGACACTAATAAGAGCAAGTTGTTTGATTTTCTGTAAAATCGACTGAGTACTTTTTGAAACTATAAGAGAGATGCCAATAAAGCTCTTACGAAAGGTAGATTCGTTAGTTAACAGTTTATTTATTGACTAGGTGTAGATATATCCCGCAGTTCTTAGACACGTTTATCTTGGAATAGATTTCCACAATGAAAACCAGTCACCCCATCAAAAAGGATTGTGCCTCGTCCCTGGCAAAACGGTGAAAAAGAACATTTCTAGATGAACCTAGATCTTTGAAGTGACTTGCATAGAGTTCAAAAGTGTTGCCCTTACAATAACGTAAAAGATAAAAGTCCCCCACTCCCTAAAGCTACACTTTGAAAGAGAAGGAACTGTAAAAATAAAACCCAACCCTCACACATTTCTCGGGTACAAAGTTAAATTCACAAGAAATCTGAATTTCGCAAACCTCAAATAAAATTATGGCATTTTCAAAGTTTTTCTTGAAATGAACACTAATGCTGCATTTACACATGCTGGTCACACATTCCTATCACGCAAAATTAAAGGGATGCTAAATACTAAATAGCCGTGTGACCGAAAGGGACAGCATTACCTAACACGCAAAAAACGTGACACGTATTTAGGTCGGCCATCTTGTTTGCGTGATAGGCATTATAGGAAAGCTGTGCATGTTTATATTTTTATAGCGATGACTAAAGAAATTCCGCATTCCTATAAAACAATATGGCTTCCGGAAATGATGAACGGACAATTATTTATTTTTTTCGTGTAACCGATTGATGAATTGTTGGTTTATTTTCCTGAAACTAATAACCAATCTCATTTCACATGTTCCAATTCAGAAATATTAATGTTTTCAAGCAATTGCAGAAATGTTGGTGAGCGGAACCTGTGTCTATTTCCGTTTTACGTATCTTTAATTATGGGTAGAGCATCCATGACACCGTAAGCGTCATATTATAGTTTTGACTGCGGATAAACGGATCTCTCTTTTCGGTTTTGTTGTAAATGGGGTTTAAACGTGTTTGCGACTTACCAACCCCGGTCCCGACTATAAAGCGACCGAACTGGGCAGGGCTCTAATCGCGTAAGCACAAAACGATCGAACGCTATCGTCTCGACGATACTTCTACTTCGTGTAACAACCAAAAATGATAATCGTCGAAACGATTGGACGATCATCGTTTTTTGTTGATTCACGCTACTAATTCAAACGACGTCAAATACCCTCGTCGAAACGATTCGATTGAACGATGCCTATTTTGCAATCGTTTCATCGTTTTTGGGCCATATTTTCAGTTGGAGAATTTCAGTTTTAGAGAGAAGTATAAAAAATATTTCTTGGAAAGCGAACTTTTGTTCTCTTTGAAGGCGACTCAATCCTATCCGAGTTGTAAAAGAAATGGTTATTGCACTTTAGTTTCATTTGTTTTATTTTTTGTTTACAATAAATTGAGCAAATAAAAATTCTCCTACATCTGCATACACTTTGGCTTATTGTTTTAATCCTTCCTAGCCGTTCGTCGACAGCACCTTATCCAATAGAATGGTTTTGATAATTCACTTTCACTCTGCTTGGGCGATTAGTATTTACTTGCATTGATGTGTAGATTCCTTATTCCTAATCATTTCTGCAATGACACCTAAAAAAAATACACAAATTCAAGAAAAAAAAAAAAAACAATTTCCATACATTTTTTGATTGTTTAGGTGTCAGAGTTTGTTTACAGTCATGTTCAAACTGTTCAAAATGAAAACGATGAACGATTCGATTAAACGATCTGACGATGATGTTATATGAAGCAAACTAAAAACGATATCGTTGTGTTCAATCGTTTCGACGACTATCGTTTCAAAAGTTACGCGATGAGAGCCCAGTGCCTTGATTTTGTGCGGTTTTTTCCGCAATGGCGGTGTCGGAAAGGGTTCACGTATAGGCGGATTCTATAAATGTGTGAGTGATGTCGCGAACTGACAACTTCCAATTTTTCCTGTTTTTATATCGCTTTGTTCCTGCAAATTCCAGGCGAGCTTTCCCACACGCGACCTTTTTAGGTAGCGAGAAGGATGTCGGATGAGAAGAAATGACAACAGCGTGGCCGTTGTGCGACAATTTGGTACCTTTTTCGAGGACACTAATACAATTTGTTGTTCCTTTGTTCCTTTTTATTATTTGGAAAATTCACATTTTAGGACTATTCGCATGAGAGCCAATGGCGAACGAACTACGAACTAGCGAATTTTTTTACACTTCAATCACTTCAATCATTGTTTAATGTTAAATATGGGATAGAATTTTTTCATTCGTGGGTTTGTGGATCCGCGAATGTTTTATGTGGATTGTGAATAAAGTGTGACAATTCGCTGCAAGAATTTTCAATTGCTGTAATAATTGTAAATTGAGCTATTTAAATCGATTGAGAGTCCGATTTTTTTTTAGATTAGGCTTAAGATTAATTTAATATAAGGCTTTGGCGGTAAATAGTATACAAATCAATTTTCAATTTATATGTAAATACAATTAAATTCATTTGTTCCCAATTCGCGCTCATGTAAATAGTACTTAAAAAAGTTTTCAAAAACTGTGATTTCAAAATGAATATGTTTAAAAAAAATAACGCGTAAATAGTGTAAAGCCGGCTAATACTTGTTAAATATTGGGAGAAAATACTGAATTTATGTAACAGCGTCAGAAAAAGGCACACAAAACTAAATTAAAAGAGATCTTAAAAGTAGATATAAAAATGAGTTGATATAATTTATAAACAAAATTCAATTATTTTTTTTATAATTTATAAATAAAAATCAGAGCTAAAAGGTTTTCATTTTAAAATTTGTCATTTGAAAACGAATTGCATCTAAAGTACTGTCTTACCCGCAGAACAACCTTAAAGACATCTAATTCTAATGTTATTTGGTTGTTTTGGGTTTATTTATAAAAGAAACGTTGTGAGAGAGTGATCTTTTTACAGTCTATATTGTATTGTGAAACTAAAACCAAAATTTATAACCTTTTTCTAACAATCCGGGAGATCGTTGCGAAATTGTGAAAAGCAACAAAAAAAAAAAGAGCGGTGAAAGAAAAAAGTGCCATTTCTAAAGCTACTCTGCAATCTAAGAATTTTCGCACAATATTTAACAATTGTTGGCTCTCCTAACACTATAATCGTGTTCTGAGAGACAGCAGCGTTATATTTTATAGAAATTCATTTGGAAATCACAGCGTTTCTAAAATTCCCAAAGTGAATTTTCATACTAAAAAAAGGGAAAAAGTAGCAACAAATAGTATGAGGGTCCTCGAAAAAGTGCCAAATTATTGCACTACGGTCACGTTGGTCACAGCGCGCGGCTCACTCACACACTCAAATCCGATTCGGAACGTTCCCTAGCGACATCGCCTCAAAAACCGCACAAAATCAAGGCACAGGTTTGCTTTTAAAATCTTACTCTTGAATTCTTTCGACAAAGTATCGACTTTATTAATTTAACCTATTTGCAGAAGTTTCGTCAAAACTAAGGATAGACAAAATGATCTTTTGAAATTATAAGGCAACCTCGGGCTAAACAAATTTTAAAACGACAGCCAACTTTTGACCGTGTACCTGGTGTACCAAAGATTAAAATCTCTACCCCAGCATCTGAAAGTATGCAATATATTTTGCAAAACTGTGTAACATGATTGTGAAAGCTCACTAACCCACTGACCGAACTAACCACGTTTCAATTTCACTCGAAATGTGTTTCACTATTCCAAGCTCAGTGTGAGCCTGTGAGCTAATCAGTCCAAAACACTGATTGTGCTTGCGAATATTTGTTTAGCTTGTGCTGTTTTCTTAGTAGCTCTAACCAGCCAAGACGAATGCTGATGCAGACTCATAAGAAAAGTAAAGTGTCTATCTGGCGCAGCGCTCAGGCGAATTTCAAAACTCATGGGATACGGGTGCAGCAGCCACACACTTTCGGCATAGTCTTGTTCGTAAAATAAATAAAACGCTCGCAGCTAATAGATCACGCAACGAGCAGTGAAGCGACCGCGGGCTTAAAGCGGAATTAAAATCTAGTGAAGTTACATGTGAATGAGACGACAGTGCGGTTGCCGTTGCGGCTTGCGGGTGTGTTTGATTCAGGTTATTGCTGGCGGTAGTGATAGTGACGAAACAAACAAGATACACGGTCTGTAGACCACAGCAGCACAGCCGTATCATAAATTCATAAGTCGGTCCGGGTTTCTTTCGTTTGTGTCCGCATGCCGAACTGGACCTGCGGTCGTTGTGTCTCTTTTTTATTTGTGTTTTGGATTTTCTCGTGGCTTGTCGGTTTTTGCTTGGCTTTGTGATGCAATCGGTGTTGTTGCTGAAATCGAAAGCCTTGTCTGTATGGGTTGTGTTGGTTTGGGCTTTCTGTGGTTTTTCGCATTTGTAACTGAAAACTAGTCATCGCAGTTATGTTCAGATCTTAAACGGTGCTCGGTCGTAAGAGTGCTTTCGCGAGTGATTATCTATTTGCGGGTCATCGTTGAGGTGGTGATATTTAAAAAAAAAAATTCTGTAACAGCTGGTCAACCCTGGAAAGGATTGCCTCAAAGGAAATCGACAGCATTATTGTTGAAGGGTAAGTCTACCCATATTTTAATTGTAGATCTTAAATTGAACGAATCCTTGTGCTATTACTTCCGGTGAAGGGTATATGTGCACCTCCAAACAGGTTGCAATTATTTTCAATTATAATTATTGAGTGTTGACGGCTACGTTAGTCATTAAATATGAGCGTGTACCTATACCATTATTGGACCGGAATAAGATAGATTTAGAACAAAGAAACTGCGGTTGCCGTTGTACGTTAGATAATTTCGGAATACCTACCTATGATTGTGTCAGATAAAACCGATTTGTGAGGTAAAACTCATTATTTGAGTTAGTTATTATAGTTTCTTGTGGAGACCTACAAATGTCCTCGCGTAATCAATTTAGAAAACAAACAAGATTAACTGATAAGTTATAATTGATATAATTTCGTTGGAAATGGGTAGCCTACATCTTCCGTTTGTTTAAGATCACCAATCTGTCGTTATTGCCAATGATTTGGTGGCCATTTGAAGAAAATAATTTTAAAATAATAAATTACACAATCACTCCTGGATCGTGTTGTTTCCTTGTAACTAGTACCCGTGCAGGAGTATGTCGATAAAGCCTACTTGTCGAAATATATCAAATATCACCAATATCACTGTCCAAGATAGAAATTTCATAGAATTAATAGAATTTTCATTTTGTCAGTCTCTTATAATGCCCGATTGTTCCCAGAGAGCTACACTTATTTGTGGCAGCCCAATTACGTACTTTTATACAGGTGAGTGGGAAGACGTCGTGTGTGCATAAAATCTGCAATGGCAAACGAGCACATAAACAATGAAAAATTCTGACCCTGATGAGCTCTGTTCCACGCCATCAAGCAATGGAAGGTTTGACAGCCATTGAGTTTCAAGTTCTACGAAGAATTTATATAGGTAGCAAAACCACTAGATAAAACGAAAGAAAAAAACAGCCGCAATAAGAATGCTGGCGAAATTTGGAACCGTGCCGGTGAATAAACATTTGAAAAAATTGTACATCTAATGTTGGCTTATGAGTTTCGTATGTCATGAAGAATATCCACATCGCAGCTCTTGAAGTCCTAGCTCAAACCATTTTGCAATTTGAAGTCGAATTTTAACTGGCAATAAGGGTTGCCAGTTCGAAATCAGTACATATCTGGACATTATGTTGAATTTCCGGGACTCGTCTGGACATTTTTTTTTCAAATTTCAACTATTTTATTTTTGTTTATGTAGTAGTATTTGTACGAGTCAAGCATGCGACTCACATTGTCATTTGTATTTATCTACCCATATATGTATAATGTATATATGTCTATGATTGCCGTTTACACCAACAGTGTTAAATTACATTTAAGTTTGTAAAATGTGTTATATATGTGTGCCCTCGAGGGCACGCATACGTAGGTAAGGCATGTAGAAGAAAAGAAAGAAGAATAAAGAGCGGCAGTTTTATCGTCGCATTTACTAGTGGTTGGACGTGTTTCATTTGGCGAAGTAAACTTAAAATCTATAGCGTGGACTATAATTTCTCGCAAAGTAAACTTAAAATCTATAGTGTGGACTACAATTTCTCAGAAGTGGGATAAAGTGAAAAAAAAAACAACCCTAAAACTGACTTTGAAGTGTTTTTTTTTTCCCTACGCTACGCAGTGATTCAAATTTGAACACACGAGTTGTTCCCCCTACCCAAATTTTTTTTTTCCTTTCTTTCTCTCCTTTTAACCATGGAAGAAGAAACGGTGAATCCAGACGACTACACGGTAGCGGGACTAAGAAGTTGGCTGCAACAGCTAGGCATGCCAAGCGACGGAAACAAAGCCACTCTGGTTGTTCGCCTAAATAACGTTCCAATAGAAGAACGAGGGGAACGGCCAAACAATATTCCAGCAGAGGGAAAAGAGCGACAACGAGAAGAACAACAACGAGAAGACGAGACCGAACAGCAATCGACGAGCGGTGCAGCTGCAGTTGACGTGAACACATGGACAAACAAGACAGTCGATAGGAATGCCAATGATAAGAATATGGATAGACAACAGATAGAATGGATGACGCGAGAGATTGAGCTACTGAGGAGAAAGAAGGAATTCATGAAGAAAGAAAACGAGTTTTTACGACGGATCGCAAAGCCGAATGATAGAGGTGAAACTGATGAAAAACAAACAGATGGTGTAGCAGCGACAGGAGAGTTCACACTGACGCAACAGTTTGGGTTGTGGAAGGAAATGTTGCCGGAATTCGACGGTGTATCCAATATTGACGTTTGGCTGGCGCAATTAAGAAATCTGGAAGAAGTTTACAGCGTGGGAAAGAATAACCTACACACACTTTTTGTGGCAAAATTAAAAGGAAAAGCCCAAGAATGGTTGCACGCACAGCCAAATTTCTTAAAAGATGACGTCGGTGTGCTGGTAGACGGATTAAAAGAGGTGTTTGGCACGAAGCAGAACAAAATGGAAACGAGGAAAAAGTTCGAAAGCCGAAAGTGGAAGACGAATGAATCGTTTGCAGAATACTTCCACGACAAAGTTAGACTGGCGGCCGGACTAGAAATGGACGAAGAGGAGTTCACGGAATATGCAATCGAAGGTTTCACCGACGACAACATGAAGCTGTATGCCCATGTCCAGGGATTTACAACAAAGGCAGGACTACTTCGAGCGTTCACCAAGGTCGTTCAAAGGAAGGAGCAGACAGGATCGATTGTGAGCACATCCAGCAGCAGAGAGACGGGATCGACAACAGATAGTACAACGAGGGGAAGACAAACAGATAGTACAACGAGGGGAAGACAAACTGGAGGACGCGCGGTTGCAGTTAGGTGCTACAATTGCAACTCGTTGGGACACGTAGCAAGTGTGTGCTCCAAACCAAAAAGGGAATACGGGGCATGTTATGCTTGTGGCGCCATGGGACATGTGGTTGCAACCTGTCCCGAACGGAAGTCCGCAGTACACCAGCTGTCAGAAGATGACAAATCAGAAGATTATGTAAGACGTTTATATTTTAAATTCACGATTGTTAATGATAATATTCCTTTAGATTGCCTCATAGATTCCGGAAGTCCAATTAGCTTGATCAGGAAGTCGTGTATACCCGCTAACGAATACATTTGTCAATGTAATATAAAAAAAAAATACTTTGGATTAAATAAAAGTTTGATTAAAATATATGGAATGTTGTCGTGTGTCGTATTTTATAAAGAGGTCGGGATAAAAGTAAACCTTGTGGTAATGGACGACGAGTCGACGAGCTATGAGGCAATCTTGGGGAGGGATTTTTTAAAGTTAGGGAAATTCAAATTAGTTTCGCAACTCGAGGATAGTACACCTAAAGCGTGTGTTGTAGATAAAGATAATGAAAAATTTGAAAGACAACTGATGTTCATAGACTGTAGAGATAATGATAGCTTAAAATTAGATTTAGAGGTTGGTGATAACGTAAGTTACATGCATAAAGAAAAACTTGAAACGCTGTATAAGACAAATTATTTATATGCCGAACGCCCCCCGGAACCGATAGTTAAAACTCAAATGAACTTAACACTGAGTGACGTGAGACCGTTTCATTGTCGACCGCGTCGTTTGTCGTATGCCGAGAAAGGTGAACTTAGTTCGTTGCTAGAGGAATATGTGAGTAAAGGGTACATTAGAGAAAGCGAGTCTGAATATGTTTCGCCGATAGTTTTGGTAAAGAAGAAGACAGGGGAGCTTAGAATGTGCATAGACTTTCGTACCTTAAACAAAGCAACCGCAAAAGATAGCTATCCAATCCCGTTGATCGACGATTTGCTAGACAGATTAGTAAACAAGACTATTTTTTCTAAGTTAGACCTTAAAAATGGATTTTTCCACGTATATATGCACGAAGATGCGGTAAAATATACGTCTTTTATAACGCCATTGGGGCAATATGAGTTTTTGAGAATGCCGTTTGGCTTAAAAAATGCACCGTCAACATTTCAGAGACACATAAATAAAATATTTGCGGACATGATCAGAAATGAAGAGGTTATTGTATACCTAGACGATATAATGATAGCCACGACGACATACGAAGATCATTTTAGGATACTTTCTGAAGTGTGGAAAAGGATGGTAGAAAACAGATTGGAACTGAGAATAGACAAGTGCAAATTTTTACAAAAGAAGATTAAATATTTAGGCTTCACAATTACGGGAGAGGGCATACAGGCAGACGATAGGGGTATCGAAGCTATAAAAAACTTTCCGGTACCACAAAAAACTCATGCGGTACAAAGTTTTTTGGGCCTGTGTTCTTATTTTCGCAGGTTCGTTAAAGATTTTTCAACTATAGCGAAACCATTGTACGATCTGACCAGAAAAGATAGAGAATTCAAGTTTGGTGAAAAAGAACTAAAGGCCTTTGAAAGTTTAAAAAATAAACTGATAGAATCACCGGTGTTGGCACTGTATAGTCCGAAAGACGAAACAGAGCTGCATTGCGATGCGAGCGCATTGGGATTTGGAGCAATCCTTTTACAAAGAAAGCAAGACGGAAAGTTGCATCCAATATTCTATTTTTCAAAAAGAACGACCGATGCTGAGTCAAAACTTCACAGTTTCGAGTTGGAGACACTGGCAATAATAAGTGCTTTGGTCCGTTTCAGGGTCTATCTACAAGGCAAAAGGTTCAAGATAGTTACTGATTGTAACTCACTAACTTTAACTTTAAACAAGAAGGAACTCAATCCCAGAATTGCCAGGTGGGCGCTGGAATTACAAAATTATGATTATACCTTGGAACATAGAGCGGGCACTCGCATGCAACATGTAGACGCGTTAAGCAGGTCGACAAATATTTTGACAATAGAAGCGAACACTCTCGAGGAAAATCTAATGATATGTCAAGGAAGGGACGAAAGGATAGTTAAGATTAAGGAGTTATTAGAAAGATCGGAACATACTTTATATGAAATGAGAAACGGAGTGGTATATAAAAAGAAAAATGATGGTAGCGTTGTGTTTTTTGTACCAGAAGAGATGGAAAGTCATATTTTGTATAAATACCATGATGAA
This sequence comes from Cheilosia vernalis, assembly GCA_949126925.1. Lineage (NCBI taxonomy): Eukaryota > Metazoa > Arthropoda > Insecta > Diptera > Syrphidae > Cheilosia > Cheilosia vernalis. Next base: position 94,880,768 of record OX421358.1, on the reverse strand, counting down.
GTAGGTCACGTAGGTACAGATAAGGTGTTAGAATTAGTTTCGAAAAGTTATTGGTTTCCCAAGATGAGAGAAAAGATAGGATTGCACATTAAAAACTGTTTAAAATGTATTGTTTTTTCGGCTAAACAAGGTCGTGAAGAGGGTTTCCTCCACAACATCCCTAAAGAAGGAAAACCATTCGAAGTAGTGCACGTAGACCATTATGGTCCAATAGACAACTCAAGGACGGCAAAAAAATACATACTAGTAATAATAGATGCTTTTACAAAGTTCGTAAGACTCTATCCGACCAAAACTACAAATGCTAAAGAAGTAAATCGAGCGTTAGTAGACTATTTTAGGGCGTATAGTAGACCGAGGTACGTTGTGTCAGATAGGGGTAGTTGTTTTACTTCTGTGGAGTTTAAAGAATTTTTGTCCGAGCAAGGTGTTCAACACATAAAGGTCGCGACAGGCTCTCCCCGAGCCAACGGACAAGTGGAGAGAGTAAACAGAAGTTTAGGACCAATGATAGCGAAACTAGTAAAACCGGAAGAAGGGATATTTTGGGATCACATAATAGAGGTAGTCGAACATACACTTAATAACACGGTAGGTAGGACTATAAAAGAACATCCGAGTGTAATGTTGTTTGGAGTAAATCAAAAGGGCAAATGGTCAGATAAACTCAAAGAAAACTTGATAGAGCTAGAGTCAAAAAATGAAAGAGATCTTGCGAGGACACGCAGTAAAGCAGTTATAGAACAAAAAAATTCTCAGGCATACAACAAGCGATACGTGGATAAGAAACGGTGCAGGCCCACAAAATATGAGGTAGGAGACTATGCTATGGTAAAAAATTTTGACTCGCACCCGGGTGCATCTAAAAAACTGATACCAAAATTTAGAGGACCATATCAGATTGTGAAAGTCCTACGCAATGACAGATATTTACTTAAAGACGTTGACGGTTTTCAACAGTCACGGCTACCTTATCAAGGCGTGTGGGCGGTCGGCAATATGAAACCTTGGTTGAACAAAAATAGATAGGAAAAATGATTGTAAGTCCGAAAGATCAGGTGATCTTTATGGTCAGGATGGCCGAATTGTAGTAGTATTTGTACGAGTCAAGCATGCGACTCACATTGTCATTTGTATTTATCTACCCATATATGTATAATGTATATATGTCTATGATTGCCGTTTACACCAACAGTGTTAAATTACATTTAAGTTTGTAAAATGTGTTATATATGTGTGCCCTCGAGGGCACGCATACGTAGGTAAGGCATGTAGAAGAAAAGAAAGAAGAATAAAGAGCGGCAGTTTTATCGTCGCATTTACTAGTGGTTGGACGTGTTTCATTTGGCGAAGTAAACTTAAAATCTATAGCGTGGACTATAATTTCTCGCAAAGTAAACTTAAAATCTATAGTGTGGACTACATTTATTAATAAAAAAAAAACAAAAAAAGAATTACAAAAACAAAAAAAAAAAAACAAAGATTTCAATCACATTTCTCTTCATATTCATATTATGTTATAGTCAAACATCGAAGTGCAGTCGCTACTAGGGTCTAAAAATACATCTGCCAAAGGCCGAAATAAAACCCACCAATTTCGACCTTTGATTGAAGTATTTATTATCAAACCTAGGAGCGCCTGAGCTTCGGTCTTTGACTACAACAATAAACAATAAATTACAAGCGTTTTTATGTTTATAGATGAATTAATAGCTCGGCCTTTATTAAGTCAAATGACATTCGGTTTCATTCCTTAGTACCTGTAGGTATATGTCGTTCATTAAACTGGAAACTCTTTCGCAAAACGCATTACTACTGATCGACTTTTTTTTATTTTTTAATTTGATGAAATTGGAAATACATACCCTTTTTTCAATAAATGATGGAATTTGAAAAATAAGTTTCGTCAAGACTTTTGACTGGACAATTCATTTTTCACCGGGACTCTGGACATCGCTTAGAATATCTGGACAATCCCGGCGAGTTCCGGCCGTCTGGCAAACTTAACTACAATTGCGGATGATATTGGCATTGACGACAGTGGTCTGCCGAGTCTGGCTGCAAAGCAGGACAAACCGATGTATATAAGAAAGGACTCAGAAATATCAAGATGGACAGCAGCATAGGTATGGCTTTGTATGCACTCCTTGACATGGCTATAACCTTGACATTGACTAAGAGACAAAAGCAGAATACCTCATATCAATCGCTGCCTATTCACTCTAAGAAGGTGTCTAAGGTATGAGGCTCTCTATTTCGAACCAGCGAAATATACTGTTCGAGACATTTCGAAAGCCGATGAGCAACTCTTGGGAAGTTTTGATCGATGGAGTATGGAAAAGGGAATTTAAAGAAAAACTTTAAAGGGCTAAGAAGCGTGGACAAAGCTAGACGAATCCTAGAGTTCATTAAATATGAGATGCGTTTGATACATCCAAATAAATTGGGTACATAAAATTCATATTACCCAGGCAGACTATACTCATTGGAAATCTTCACATTCCTGTTTACGTTTTTTTTGCTTTTGTCAACGCTAGAAATCTGTTTCATTCAGCTAGTCTAAACCCATGAATGGGGATTCAAGATCGTCTCGTCACTCTTCCGCCACCTAGTGCCGAACATAACATTTCTCGCAGTCATGTAAGAATTGCCAAGCCTCTTTCGATCTTTCGCTCATTTTTAAGTATATATTAGAACCGTCTTAAAACCACAAGCACTTTAACCCGCTCAAACAAAAAACTTAAAACTCGGAAAACAATAATCCGAAAGAAGTAACGAACAAGGCATATAAGTGATGAGGATTTTGTTGGTCTACCTTCAATATACCTTCATTTCGAAACAAGTCTTAAAAGCCTCCAAACGCCGAACGACTTTAGTCAAATCTATGGGCCTTACCAATAATCATTTTTAACCTTCAGCTTATATATTTTGTAGGTCACAATATGCAATTGTGAGTTCGAAGAATTTAGCCTGGACACTAAAAACGATTATTAATATCGCGGTATGTATATAATCTGGTTCGCCTTATTCTTCCGGTTTCGGCTGTCTTCTTATTGAGCTTGGACAGCTACTTGAGCCAAGCGACCCAAGTGAATGGTTGGGGCTCACATGAAAAGTAATGCGAGCTAAATGTACAGATGTCTGTTCTGACGTAGCCTTGGCACAAAATTTAGTTTTGTGACTAAAAATAAACCAGCGCTTTCAGCCGAAAGCCATACCTGTAATAAAAATAATTATATAATAATTGTAATAAACCAGCACCGCAGAAAGTGTTGTTGATGGCGAGTTCCTCTGTTATTGCTGCTACTTATTACTAATGGTTAGTTAATTTTAGGGCATTCGGAACGTTTATGCCTCTGAGGAGAACTTTTTCAGTCGACTGACCTTCGCTGTAGTTTTACACCCGTTCCAAAGAGTGGCTTTCATGTAATTATAACAGTTATAACCTTTAGAACACGGTTTATATTCGTTTGCTTATATACCTTACTTTGACCTTCGGTTAACCGACAAGCATTTTGTTTTTATATCGCAACACCATTAGCTTTAATTACACAAATCACCTCGTCCATAAAAGGAACTGCGCTGATGCTATTTATTTTCCACCAAATGTATTCATTTTGCGCATGAACATGAAAACTCAAAACGCCGTAAGTAAATGCGAATGGTAACCGAAAATGCAACTATAAGTACAAACTGAGAACTTTGTAAATAGGCAAACCTTATCTTTTACCTCCACTCACCACTGACCCTTTGAAATACTGTGCTAGTGTGCGATAAGTAAAATTCCCGTATAAATTCCAGTAGAAAATGCTTAACATGAAAAAATAAAAATTAACTCATCAAAGCGTTACCACTTTTACTGCACAACATGCATTCATCTTATATGTTTTATCTAGCCGCATGGTGGTTAACTTACCATACGGACAAGGATACTACGTGTATGGGATTGCAATCAGTTTGGATAAAGAAAGTTGGTATAAATTGTATTTTCAATGAAAGGGTTTTTTGAGGGATTTTTGCCGAAAGACCTTTTCAATTTTGCTTGAGCGATTTTGTTTGTGCGATAGCCAGTTAGGTTTGCTCAGAACTGCGATTAGATTATGACTGGATGTGGATTGGTGCAAAATTATAGACATCGTGTATTAGGAGAGATTAGTACCTAAATACTTACTAGAACCACTCTAACTTCAAAGCCCATGCCTAACTTTTGATTAAATCATAAACACTTTGTAACCTGCATACAACAACTAGTACCAACATTAGGGAGCTTCCACACCGGATGGAACAAAACAAACAAACAAACAAATCTGTTTATCTGTGCGTTTTTTTGGAGTTTAGATACCCACATTTTAATACGCGCGCCCACACTGAATAAGGCAAAACGAAACAAGAAAAGCAGTTTTGCTTGTCTGTTCCATCCGGTGTGGAAGCTCCCTTAGAGCGGGCGCCACGCAAACTTTTGTCAAATGTACAGTTTGAGAAACTACTAAACACCGTTCGGGGAATTCTCTTTAAGCAAATTTCAATGAAATGACAGCAAAAGAGAAAAAAAAAATAAGAAATTAAAGACGCAGGAATGGAATGAACAGTTTTTTTTATTGAATCTGTAGCGAGTAGGTAATCTTCCGAATCAAAATCTTAAAAAGGATTTGCTCGGACTTTATTTTGTTTTTCTTAGCAATATATTTGAACATTTCGAGATCGTAAAAAATATAAATATGCTGGGAGCAGTTCTAAACATTTTCAAAAAAAAATTAGAAATTTAAATTTTTCAATAGAAATGACAGATGGGAGAGGATTGAGAGTCCATACTAAAGGTAAGATTAGATTGTATGCCAAGTGGTCATAAAATGCCAATTTCTGACAGTTGTTGTTCTGTCAAAATATGGTCATACAGTGTAATGGGCATATCTCATATGCTCTAATGACCTGAATGCCACACATGACCATGCTGATTTTGACAGATAAAAATGCCCAAATAGCATATACAATACATAGTGTAATGGGACAATAAGCACGAATGCCAGCATAAAGCATTAATGCCCATATGCACTTCCTTGAAATTTCGTTATGGCATTGCTGACATTTTTGATGGAACAAGTATTATTTTTGGGATTTGTTTTCTTGTTCTTTCTCTTTTTTTTGTTGATTGTTGAATTTAATTGTCTTGTCTTTATTTTTTTTGGTGAGTTTAATTTGTGGTCTTGTTCTTGTCCCTAATTGTGGTTGTGCATTTACATTTTTCCTGTTGTGAAATTTTATTTGTGTAGAAATTGTTTGCTTTCTATTTTTTGTGCTACTAATAAATTTCCAACTTCAACTTTTTTGATTTGTTTTTCTCTACAGCATTACCCTTCTACAAGACTGGGTTACCTATAAATAACAAATGCCTTAAATGACCATTAAGGCAAATATGACCGTATTGGTAATTTTGGTCATATAGTCTAATATAGAGTTTTGATAATTGTGGCATTTTGTTCATTTGACAGCTAACGTGGTCATTTGCCTTTTGGCATTCATATGCATAATTGGCATACGCAGTCTAATCTAAGCTTAAGGGAAAAATTCCCTTTTATTGGTGGTTTCAAATTTAATACCAGGTAATAACTATAAAGTGGGTATTTCGTCGACCATAATTAGAAAAATACTAATACAGACATTGTCACATACTAAAATAATTATAAAGTGGGTTTTGTCCGACAATAATTTTGCGCCAATATTTTTAAGCATTTTGATAAGTTCAGAGCGATCGCTGAGAGCCAGTTAGCTAGAATAAGATAAATGTCAGTGTTAAATTACATTTATTCGTTTTTGTCCAGTACCTACCAATAAAAATGAATTTAAAACGATTTAAATGCACTTTGGCAACCTATATTAGTCTGAGGCATTTTTATCCAATTTAGCAAGTCGAACCTCACCTCAATCTGGGGTAGAGCGCAGCCCATAAGTAGGAGTTCCCGTTCAGAAATCCTTCGATACAATGAAATTGCATGACCCACTGAAATAATCGACTTAATTTCATACATACCTACGCACTTTGGTAACATGCCCGATATCACGTAATCGTTATGTAATTGCTTCCACAGGGCCCTGATAAGTATAAACACGTACATGCAAATTACAAATACACCAGCACCTGCAACGCGATCACCAACAAACATTACATCGCAGACGGAAACGATAAAACTTGTTCCGACTTTGTTGCCTAATAACGGCCGGTCACAAAGATGCTAGCCAAACCTGTTTCCAGACACACAACACCTACCTTGTGTCTAGCGCACACCGATCACAGTCACAAATAATATCGTATGTATTTTCGCCGTGTTGATCTGATCATGATCATTACCTGCCTCGCGGAACACCATTGGCAATATTCATGAAACAAAGTTGAGTGCCCTAAGGCTTGAGGAAGCCATCAGGCCGACAACCACAACCAAAGCCAATTACCTACCCAACCTCATTGGTGCTTGGTACACCCCGGCTCTTAGTGAACAGAATCAATTGCATATCTTATCAATACAGAAAAAAAAAACAAAAAAAAAAAAACTACACGTCAGAAGCTCTAAACAACCCACGGCAATCTATCTGGAATGGAATGTATGTAATTCCAATTGAATCGTCAGCTTCACATTCTCATCTCATACTATGTACTTGGTGCGAGAATAGAGAATGAAAAGCATAACAAAACAAGATGTTAAAACATAAAAAAAAACTTTAGCTCTTGCTCTTGCTATAGTGTGAATCACATCACAGTGAACGTGAACACCATCTGGGGAGAGACTTGAGGAAGGTGCTTGTGCTTGCACACAATGAACGTCTCGTTGGCAAGGCCACGTCTCGTTGTCGGTCCGGTTCGTAGGCGACAACAAAAGTGGTTTCCCAATTCTTATCTTATTTGCATTCTATGCGGATGTTAAACATTCTCGAGTGGGTGACGTGATGACGTTAACATGTTCTACTCCACACTCGAACTCCTTTAAATGTTAATTAAAATGTTGAACACTTTGGCCTCGTATTCATTGTCGAAAAGTCGGCCGCCACACTTGTTCGGCTCCGAATACGTCTCGTCATAAGTTACTCCACATTAACATTGATGGGAAACTTTCAAGTTCTTGGCCATAAGGAGGTTGCCGTCGTTCGTCGTACCGATGACAGATGTTTTGACAAAATCGCAGTGACGATGGTAATGTCGATATTAATGATGATGGGCTGGTGCTGCTGTCATCATGATAGCGAAACTTATTGAATGTTAGCGTTATGCTTGGAGTGGTATACGGTTTGTGTTCGTTTTCCTCGGCGAGTAGGAGGCACAGACAGACCGATTGAGATGTTTGTTAGTTATCTGATAAAATTTGAAGTCCTTGATGGGCGTATCGAACTTTTAGAGTGAATCGAATGGGGAGGATGCCCCGCCGTTGGACTGGGCGAATAGACAGGGCGGCATCTTCAGAAGCTGGACGTATGTACATTTGAGTGATGGAATGGTCGAAAATATAGTGAATACCATTAAGTAGACTACCTACATATGTTTTGTAATTTTTGTTGAAGTGATGACGGTGTTATTTTAAAATCGATTTTTACGAAATATGGAGCAAGTCAAAGATGGATGCTTGTAGGTATATTTCAGCATGTGCTGCTTTATCAAAAACTATGAAAATCACCAATGTTGTTGATTTCCTTTTATATTTTGTAAGGAAAATGTCCTTCTCGTGCTGACACGGCTTGTAGTGGTGCAATTTTTAAAGACTCTGCCGCATTGATTATGTTCGATTTACAGGCGTCGGTTGATTGTGGCTTACTATAGCGTCAATTCAGGGAACCCCAAAATTAGTACTAACTCACATCACCTCTGCGAGAGATAACCATACCCTCAACTCGTTCATGTAGAATATCCATAGCGGGACGGTACTGCCGTCCTGCTGCAACATGTAGCCTACCTTCATATTGTTCAATTTGGTCCAAAATAATTCTTTTAGCATCGTTTTGTTGCCGATGATGGCCATGGCCTTACGAACTTCATCTTCAAAGAAAGTTGAAGGCGAATTTTTATAAATTTTTATTATTTTGTTTTCCACATTGGGGAAATATTTCAAAAATTCGTATAAAATTGAAAGCTACGACTACGAGTTACAGAACATGGGCAAAATACCCACTCCTTTTGAAAAATCGCCGCCATTTTTCACTGATTTTTAACTTTTATCTATTTAAATTTGACATAAGTTAATTTCTCTTTTGTTAATAAAAATTGCGAGGTACCTACCTACTTGACTATTCAAATTTGCTTTGATCTTAGTCGACAGTCGACAATTTACTACACATTTAAGGGGAAATAATAACAGTTGCTAAATTTATTCAAAATTCACCAGCATTATTCGGTTTAAAAACAATTTTTGTATGAAAAAATTAGGTACCTACTCAATTTTTTTAGTTTTTTTGAATGAAACATTTTTTTTATATAAATTAAATTTCGGACTGAGAAATCGTCGGAAAGGGCAAAGAATAATATTAGGAAATACATAAAAGGAAAAAAACATACCTACATAGTTCGATCCTAATAACTCTAAATTCCACCTAGCATTTTATAGAAATGAAACTAATTTAACAAAAAATGTCAACCTCTGCTAGTCAAGCTATTGTTGATGTGAACCAAATAACCAATAATTGTTATGATTTGACAGATAATGCATGGGGAAATTAGAAAAAACAAAAACGACTTGAAACTGATTGGATTTGATAAATGCCACTTTAAATTTGACTTAATTACTGTTCACATGAGAGCGAATTGCGAACAAGCGAATACTTGAGATTCTGACATGTCATTCACATTAAAACTTTTTTTAGTCGCAGGTACCCACGAGTTTGTTTCATTGTTGAAGGTTAAGTTCGAACGAATTTGCATTCGTGGGCTTGTCTTTTAAGAGGGCGTGTCCTCTTTTTATCTAAAAAAAATGTTCGGCATATATTTGGAGAAATTTGCAATTTGTCCTCTTTCTGGGATTTCTGAGTTTCAGGAATTTTTCGACACCACAAAACTACAAACAAGCCGAGAAATCTAGTCAAGAAAATCCTGCCTGCATGGGTACTCAGTTGACATTTCAAAGAGTCAAATTTAAAATTATCGGAGTGGCCGCTGCAGAATTCTGAAGAGTCCGAACGTCCTAAACTCATTTGAAAGCTCAAATTCTTGTGCATTTTTTTGAATTTTCTAAAATTGATAATTCTTTTCTTTGTTTCAACGAATAAAATAAAATAGATATAGCTATGTATATATGTTTTGTTAGTTTGTTCTTAATTTTTTCATTTGAGATTTTTTAAGGCATATTATACTCTTCTTGCTGGGCTAGGATCTGGTGACCCTACCTACAATTTGAAATTGTTATTTTCTATAGTATTATATTGTTTTTAAAATGCAAAAATTCAACAGTAGGTACTTAAATTGTTTTGTGAATTTTTTTTTTTTCCAATCAAGTCCAATCCAACAGGTACGACTGTAACACACATTTCATCCCAATAAACAAAACAGTCAACTCATATACACAATACACATACTAAATTGTACTCGTATTCTCACACTCTTTTTTTTTCATAGCGAACGATATGCCTTTGTTGTTTGTTGATTCAAACAGCGTGAGCTGGAAAATAACAGTAGAGTAACTTCGTTAAATTTAATCATGTGGGTTAGCTAACAAAAAAACAGAGTAACTTGGTTAAATTCTACAGTGTTAGTTTTTTATTTACGACCGAGAAAATTTGGAAGGAAAATGGATAAATCGATTATTTTTACACGAGTTTCCTTAAACAAGCCGACTCGGTTATACGAGTATGTAATCCACTATACCTCTGTTGGAGCTATATTAACAAGATTACTATAGTTTTTTAGCCGAAAGTTGATTGAATTTAAATAAGTGAATTTCCCACAACGGCTAAATGTGTTGATTGACAGGTAGGTGTGTGCGTATTTTATATTTTCGTTCCTTGGTTGTTTGCGATCAACGACATTTGAAGTCCACTCTGCCCGGTAGCACGACAGTAAGTTAAACAAAGATTAATCTTAAACCATTTTTGTTTCTCTGTATATGAGTAGTACATATAAGCAAACTTAAAAGAGGTGAACATACTGCATGGGTGATTTCGTCAAAAGGTCACTAAAACCCGTCTGCACAGTCTCGTATCTACGACCAATCTAAATGCGCGCTTTGCTTATTTTGGTTTGATTTTGGTTCGCGATTAATTAATATTCGAAAGCAGAAGACGAATTAACGGCAATTTGTGTGGTCATGCTAATGTCATGTTATATGCGGTAACACCAGCAATCCCAAATTCAAGTGTTAATGAACTGGTTGACATTCAAGGGCAGTTTTTTGTTTGTATGACAAACAAGCTGAGTATTTGAGGAATGTCATTTATGTGTCATTTTGTGGATATTTAAGTTTCGTTAGGAGGGTCAACAAGTGTCCTACACTGTTGACTGTTTGAAGTCCCCTTTTGTATAAAATGATGCAAGTCCGCTTGGTGAGTGTTTACTCATTTTGATTTTATTATTTGCAATACAGTAATCGTTTCACTGAGACTCAACATCCCCGAAATTGAACCTTTTAACAGCACAAGGATATCGCACCACATACATAAAGTTCAGGCGAAAGTCATCAATTTTAATGTACTTGATGCCATCGATCAGCTTCACCAATCGGACGTTCCCAAATGGCCTTAGTAGCTGCCCTATATGGCAAAGGCTAATACAAAGGCTGGCACAATGACCAACATCGACGGTCGCCCCTGGCCTAAGCACAGATATTAGGGACAGACAATCACGACAAACAAACTGGCGGTTGTAGTACTTAATCATAACCATCTGCAGGGGTTCCCACGAGGTGGTTGTTTAAATCAAGTCGGGAAAAGGACATTTCGACTGTGGAAGCAGGATCAGTCTTTTGGGAATTGGCACCGGGAAGTATCGAAAATAAATAAATACAAAAGTTTCGTAGCAAGTCAGTCCGTCGGTGTATATAGCTAAAAGGCTATATAGCTGCAGTACATGTCATAAACTGATATTCTTACAAAACAGACGAGGCACGGAAGAAAGTTGAAGACTCGCGAGGCGCGAATCCATATAATCCAACATTGCACCACAAAACGTATCGAGAGACGTACTCTTGAATATATCAAAAGACTTTTGACGGATCTGACATTGTACCTCGACAAAATAAATACCTTGAGAGACAACTGTTGGAATGGATGCAAATCTCTCTCTTCTGGGCGGATCTCAAGTTCAAGTTGCAGTAGATGTTGTATCATCGGAATCGGAATGTCAACACATCCATTCCAAGGAATCCAAGCACCTTTTCGGAGTCACATTAAATTCGGGAATATCATCAATTGAGAACATGAATGAGACTTTCTTTTTTGAAGAACTATGAAGCTCGCTATCTGCCGACATATTTCCAGAGGCATAATGCCACAATAAGAGTGAAAGACTTCAACCTTTTCGAAAGCCTATTGGGATATAGGTTTGCCCTTCGGAGAAACCCCAACCAGCATTTGTGAATCAAGCCCTTCTACTCGAAAATGCTATAGGTACCTACCCCATAAGTTCCCATAATCCGTTGCATTCAAATTCCCATCCGTCACCCGAATAGGTAAGGGAGAAAAACCATTTTTAATAATTATTCCATAACACATCATAATGGCTGTACACCGTCAAGTTAAATCCACTAATCTCCCGACGTCAATCATCAACACCCTTAACCTGGATCCATTTCAAACACTATAACCCAGATTAACTCACTTTAGCACACCTAATTCATCACATCAAGCAAACTGTATATTTCACTGGGGTTTCGACCTTTCTCATCCCATATAAGCCATAACCCATAAGGTATAATAAACTGCCTCTACCTGCTGAACTGTTGAAACATAGCTCTCGCCAAGGTTACCGCCAGCCATAAAATCCGGGCTGCTTGCCAAATTGCTTACATTACAAAACCATTAGTATGCCATGGCGGTAGTTTCGCATCCATATATACCCTTCACCCACCCATGACACTGTCTGCTCGTAAACTACGAGAGAACCTAAGTACCTCAACACTATCTGCAAAGTTCCATGCGTAATGACGGCGGTGGCGTCGGCGGCGGCGTAGTCATAGTCACGTCTCACGTTTGACTACCTTAGATATAAATTATCCGTCTTGCCATGGCATGGAATGCTGTTCGTTCGTGTTGCAGGCCAAAGTTTTTGAACACCGAATTACCTACAAATAATTATAGGCTGGTTGATGTTGAAGGCTTCTTACAGGCGATAGCACAACTTGGGTAGTTTTGTTGTCATTGCATTAAGTTGCATTTAATTAATTAATTCGTATTTTTTTTTTTTTTTTTTTCTTTTTAGGCTATAAACTGTGTGCTGCAACTACTGTGCGGCTTTCCATATGCGCATTCAACGGCCGTGAGGGAGAGGAAGCGACGTGAAATGCTCAAGTTGTGTAAGATAAATGCTTGCCCGAACGGAACACTTGGTCTACATCTGAGTCGCGCTCCATGGGACCCGTATCCTTGGGTTAGTGAAGTGCAAGACGGCTCGAATGCATACCATGCTGGCGTGCGGAGCGGCGATTCGGTTTTGGAACTGAATGGCTCAGATGTGCTGGGACAGAAAATATCCGAAATGGCGAAGAAGATTCAAAGCCATTGGGTTGGCGGCGGCAGTTTTGTAACCATTCTGATCTGGCGGAATAAGACTGAAAATAATGTGAGTGTCTACTGTCTAGGTGATTAAAGGAAGACAACTCTAGCTGACTTAAGTGCCATTCTCCCTTACCAAGAAACTGGTAACATTGGCTACGATTTCCGATATGTATATGCTCGGAGATAAGGCAGGCTTCCCGAGCAATGTTCTTCTGCAGAAAAAGCCGTTGCCGTTTCTTGTTGAGTGGAAGGCTACGTGAAAAATGCCATTAGTAAAATAAATATGGAAGTAAATTCGTCTTTGTGAATAAAACGTCTGTGAATAACAAATATCCCCTTTTAAGATTCCGTTAGGAACCAGACTGCACCAACATCTTCTATTGAATGAGCTTTTTCGGGTTCCAACCCCAGAAGAGCACCCCTCAACGTTTGAGAAACATCGGAGACCATAAGCTCTTAAATTAAGTCAATCGAATTCGGCATAAAATGATAGGTACCTGGAACCTGGCCTTCCCATCGTCTCAGTCTCACAAATAAAAATGTAAGCTTATGAGAAGCGTCCTTTGCGAACGTGCTTCTACAATAAGTTTTTTATAAATATTTAAAGACACACCATAAAGTGCAAAATTGAACCATCAGACCTACAGTTTGATGAGGATTCTAATCTGTACTATTGAGGAACTCTTTCATTACAGCCGGCTAGCGTTCATGAGATGTTGCGCATCAGTGAAAAATAAACTTTAAACCTGTGTTTCGGGGTTGATCCTGAGACCCCTCATTCAGTAGATAGCCCAGTATATTAAACGCTGAGTCAATACTTCGATTTCGAACTTCCAGCTTTCAAGAACGACTTTTTTTCCTAAAGCCTAGTATGCTGTTCCAGGAAAGCTAAAATTAAGCGCCTCTCCAATGTTTCTCTCCACCACTTCGCTTAACGTTCGCTTAATTTTGACAGTGTAAGCTCCGTAAAAAAAAACTGTGTTGGCACAGCTGATTGACTTGCTCTGTTTATTCACTTGGTACTTTCTAAAGAAATTTCTACATTTTAAGAGAAATTAAATTAACAACAACGAATTTCTTTGTGTTGAACTAACCATTCTCCATTGGTACTGTTTCGTTTGAAATTTTGTTGCGAATGCCGATCTGATCTGTCAAAATTTAGCTGTGGAAAAATGTATTTTGAATTAATACGCTTACTTAAATTCTGTAGAGAGTTTTCGTACAGCGGCTCAGAAATTGATCTTGAACTGCGTACTGCTTGGATTAACTACTTTGCTTAATTTTATCTTTGGAGACATTTTTGCATGGGGGCTTAATTTAAGCGCAAGCAACGTACTAGGCTTAAACAGTGAACCCGTGTTTTCGTACTCGCACATTTCAAGATAAACAGATGTTGACGGCACACCCCATGAGCTGAACGGATCTGTTGAAGATAGTGCATTCTATGTTGACACTTGACACCTATACAGCGAATTACATGTTTCAGAAAGCGAAAGTTGTAGTAATAACACTTTTTAAGTTTATTAATTATTACCATCCATTCACTTGACTTTTTTCTACCTAGCAAGATGCCTGTTTGTTTATAGGGGCGGTGTCAACTGGGGTTAATACGATCCTCTGGTGTATCAATAAAAATCTGTATGTGGAACCCAATAAGGCTGTCATAATTCCCTTTACAAAAACAAGAAATGTAGATTCAAATTATTAACAATACGATCGTTCAGAGTTCAGTTAGGTGTAACATAAAACTCAAAGGAGTACTTTATTCTAGCGCCTAAAATTATACTACATTCTGCTATTTCGTTGTTGCTCGTGCTATCTGTGATTGATTTTCACATAATAGGTACTAGTATTGGAATTGCAACCAGTTAACTTGACTGTTGAGTGTTGACTGGCGGCTTTAAATACAAAGTGGAATGTGACTACCTTCCGCTCAATACCTGTCATTCAATATGAATACGAAATTTTATGAATAATGAATGATAAAGCTTCTGATAATTGGAAAAAATATTTGCTCAGCATAGTTTTGTTTTATTCTCTGTCATTTATGGTGATAACAATGCGTCGGTCAGCTGTCAAAGTCATAAAGCTTTGTTTATGTGTCGTAAAAAGTCCACCCGATATATAAGAAAGAAGTTTAATAACTCCGAATTGATGAAAAGGAAAAGTTTGAAAACTCCATCTGGCAGAAAAAGGTGTACACTCAAGCAAATATATAGACAGTCTGACAGTTGACGGGAGAAGATTCGCAAATGAAGGATGAAGAAATTTGTGTTTCTGATTGTTATTGCGTAAATGAAAATGATGCCAGACTTTATTGTTTGAACATCTATCTGAGCAAGAGCAAAACAATGAGTCTACTTGTCAGCTGACACTTTCGAAATTCCCATTAGGTATTTATGCCGATGCCGAGTAAAGTTACTTGACAGATGACAGTACCTATCTAGAAGTTCATGTGCGAACTTTAGAAGATGCTGGTATATTTCTTTCACCTTCATCCACTTTCAGCGAGAGGGAACTAGAAGAACGTTAAATAGTGAATAGGAATGCAATAGAATACCTATTGAAGTGAATTGTTTTATAGGTATAGGTTAAACCAGTTTCACATCATGTTTAAGGTTACTAGGCAGGTATAAGGATCTGAACCGCCGCGATGGCTGCACACTAAAAATAGCTGTTTAAATAATTTTTTTTCGTTGCTGGGTCTATAAATATAGACTCCTTTGAAATTCTGTAGTGCTGAACCCATCTAGCTACTAATGATTAAATCTCTAAACCAGTTTTTCCCTAATACACACTTTACACTTAAACTTGTTTTGCTTGTCTAGTATTTTCTGGAATTATTTCCACACTTGCTCTTTTCTGGTTATTTCTGTTCAAATTGCGCCGTATTAATAACAAATTTTAGTATCGACTTTAAATCGACGAAAGCTCACATTTGTGAAATTTGTTTGGAAAATATATCTATCTCCCGTAAACTACTAAAATTTAGAGGCGAAGCTTAAAGTGTTAATTGGTAAGGCCCATTTTTTGTTTAATTCTCGGAACAACTTCCGTTTTATCCTGTTGACTGACTCAGTATTAGTAATTCCCTGTTAAGTTAAAAAAAAATTTGCAGTGAATTTTCAGCCTCAAGTTGTCAGTAAAGGTTGTGCCTTGGGTCAATTTGTTTTTCTCCACATTTGGCGTCCCAATCCCAACAACTAGAGGGGGAAATTGGTGCTTTAATGTTCGTTTATCATTATACACTTTTTTCACAATCCCTTTTATTCTTGATTATGTATATTACTTTAAGGAACAGTGTCTCGGACTAAAGGCTTCGTCAAACAGAGTGCGTACTACCGTCGCGTTTCACCGCCGCGTTTGACAGTTGCAATGTAATATACTGCAATACATAACATATCCCCTGTCACACAGAGCGGCGTTGAAACGCGGTGTTGTGAAAAATTACAGATTATTTTCATTGACGCGGCGCTTCATAATAGAAATTGAATTGAATGCATGCGAAACCACCTATGTCTATACAAGATGGGTGATGAAATGTACAAAAACGTTGTCAAAAAGGGAGAAATATTGGGAGACAATTTCAATAAAAATGAATGAGGACGGTAAGCATACAAATTTTTGTTTTTGTATTTGCAGATACTACCTATTTAAAAAATACAGGATTTTCACGATTAATTTTCTTAATTTATTTACAAACTGTAATTGTTAAAATAAGGTACAAATAATTTTTCCCGTGTTTGAAACGCAGCAGCGGTAGGTCTTCTTCAAAAGTTGGTATTCTCCAACTTCATTTCTCTTCTTGTTAATTTCATGCACACAAATTCTTTTTCTTTTCTGTGAATTACGTAGGACGTAGCGCAGCAATTAAAAATATTCCGAGCTGCTTCACATTTTGCAAAAAGTGATTACAGCTATACGGCAGCTAGAGTACTCTAACGCGGCGGTTGGAACGTCGCAGTCAAATAATCTTACCACCACATAAAATAATCTCACCGCAGCGAAACGCGTTCTGTTTGACGAAGCCTTAAGACAGCGAAAATTATGTCTTACTTTTAACGTCAATGTACGATCATTGTCATTATTTTCTTTATTACAGTCATCTCGACACCGCACGTTAGTTATTAAGAAACACCTGCATAGTATCATCCTTGTTAACCGGTATATCCTTTGTTTTTATTTCAGCCTGTCAATCAGCAGTCATTGCAAAAGTTTGCCAAATGCCTCCAGCAAATTGCACAATTATTGGAGTGCCCTATCTGCCTCGAGGTAAAAAATTCTATCCGCACAAATTTATGTTTACGTTTACTTTCATATTCATGTCATGACAAGTTGCCGCCTGGCGTGGCCACACAAAGTAGCTAGTATTATCATCTCATCGTCAAAGTTGCAATCACGTTTTATTCCATCACCCCTCGTCTAAAGTTCGTAAAATTAACCTCACAACTTCATCAGCAAATGTTGCCAGACCACCCAAAAGGTTTTTATCCTAAATTCTCGCTGCCTGGTTATGCTGTCGTGCTATTCTTGCACCAAGACCAACTGCTGCAACAACGGATGTCGGCGAATTCGCCGAAGGGCACTATACTGTGCTCATTGTAACAAAGTTGTATTACTCTCCATCTCCAATATAGACTTGCGTATATATATAATATATATCAAGTGCTGAGCAGATTGTGCAGCGGTTTGGTTGAGACTGAGAGCCAAGGAATCAAGTATCAGTTTCATTATCATTACAAGCCACGCAGCCTGGGGGATGTGAGAATTTGCTCAAATTTGTGGGAGCGTGTGCTTTTCGTGAAATTGTGAAGAAAACATTTAATGGATTTAATTAGGTTTCTATTTACAATTGTCATGGTCTGGATGTGATGCCTAGAGGGAAGTAGCTGTAACTTAAAAAGGGTTGCGCCTTGGGGGAGAATCTTTTGGACATCTACAATCAGTCTTGAGCGGAGGAAATGTTATATCAATGTTAACTTATGAATACTGAGACGTACAAAGGAGTTCTATTTAATTTCCTTGCTTCATCTAGAGAGAAAATTAACAAATTTATAGTAGGCTAAGGGCTGGCGCAATAGTGAGTGCATAACGAAGAATTTGGATGAAATAAAAAAAAAGTAAGTTTATGGATCAGTGGATATAGGTCTAAGGTCTTAAATCAAAGTGACGCCATGTTCGGAAGTTTTATTTATGACCCCGAAAGGACCAACTCTGGATTTGAATCGATGACAGTATTCACCCACGCTTTGGGTTTGATAAATCGAAACACAAAAAAAAAAACGCTCACCTCGATCGATGACAGTCTAAGCTTTTTAAGACTCGAATTACATAAAAAGAGGACAAAAATATAAATATCTATACATACTGGAAAGGGTTTCCAGACAGCATTTTTTCCATTTGACATGTTTCAGCAGTTGTACAAGTTCTCATTGACATCCAGCTGTCAAAATATTCACTGAAGTTCGCATGCCATCATCCATCGTTTGACGCTTGCCGACTTTGCGCAAATTATAAAAAAAAAATTAACGGAATTCTACAATCGATCAAGCATCAATGCATCCAATAAGATTAACTGTTTGGTGCGGGTTTTGACATGGCGCCATCATCGGACGTTATTTTTTCAATTTTTTAAATTTTTTCATTTTTTTCCAATTTTATTATCTTTACTAATACATTGTGTACAAAACACTAAAACAGGTTAAAAAAGCTACATTAATAAGATTAACACAATGAATAAATAAAGAAACTGCAATCTATAGTTCATAAGGAACTAGAGGCGAAAGCAGCAAGAATAACAATCATATTAAAAAAAAAACATATTTTAAAAGTAGTGAAGTGGGGTTACGACAAGAATAATTGTTCAATAAATAAGACATTTTTTACAAGTTAAATAATAAATTAAATTTTTACAATGAAATAGTGTTACAAATAGAGCGCAAAAATTGAGAAAAAAGAAAAATAAAGTACCTAACTAATTAAATGGTAACCAATAGTAAGTCATTAATATTTTTATAATCCAACTCAAAGAGCCAACATTTTACTTTTTTGAGAAAAGTGGATTCATTTCTAATAACTCTAATGCAGTTAGGTAGGTTATTAAAAAGTCTTGGAGCAGTTGACGTATAAAAATTTAAAAAAAATTGCAAATTGTGATGTGGTACTAAAGCGAGATGTTGGTTGTTTACTCTAAGGTTATAGTTAGAAGAGCAACGGTTTAATAAATAACCAGATCTGGCGAAAAAAATTTTTAATACTTTATAGAAATACAAATGTTTCAGAGGTAGGACTTTGATGTTTCTGAAAATTACTAAACTATCACATAAGACGAATAATGTGTTATTTCGAAATGAGGAGGAACCCACAGTTATCTACCGTCGATGATATCACGTAGAGCAGCGGTTCCCAAACTTTTTCAGCTGCGGAGCACTTTTTAGGTGAAAAATTCCTCGAGGAGCACTTCGTTGCACTCATGCTATTTTACGCAGTTATGTATGTGTAGAAAACGCAATAACTGTTTTTTTTTATTAAAAAACAATAACAATGTTAATTTAAGAACATAAGAAATTCATTAATATGTTTGGTTTTGCATAATGCTGGTATATCTGGTTGAATTTGGGACAACTGCAACCGGATATCTGGCTCTGCATCGAGACGGGATCTATATTTTGTTTTGGTTCCAACGTAGACGGAGAATCCTGATTCGCACATGTATGTTGTTGCAAAGCAAAATATAGATTAAATACACCGCGCTACGATTCCTTTTAACCTGTATGAATACCGACCAAAAAAAACGTATCTATTAGTTATAGCGTTAGTGGATATGGTTGTCTCTGGAAACCATAATTTTCATTTGTCGGGGATTCCCCTTTTACACGAACTAGTTTTTAGTTTGTGTTTGTTTGTATTGATTTCTTATAAATGGGCATTTTAAATTCGATTGCTGCGATTAAAAATGACAAGTTCAGAAGCGCAAAATTAAGTCGCTTGTGGAATGGAATTTTGTTATTTATTTTTCTTTTTATTTTTCCGCGGAGCACTTGGAAATCCTTGGCGGAGCACCAAGTGCTCCGCGGAGCACACTTTGGGAAATGCTGACGTAGAGAATAATGCTAACTGCCTCTCTCAATATCAATATATCCGAGCTGTGGTTCCAACAAGACGGCGCCACTTATCATACAAGCCACGCAACGCTCAAAGTCGTGAAGGAGAAATTTGCCGACTGCCGGCAATTTAAGAATATTCGCACAATGTTTAACAATTATTGGCTCTCCTAATACTATAATCATGTTCTGATAGACAGCCGCTTCATATTATTAAAAATGTTTATTTAGAAATCACAGCTTTTCTAAAATTACGCGAAGAGCATTTTCAAATTAAAAAAAGGGAAAAAAGTAGCCACAAATTGTATCAGGGTCCTCGAAAAAAGCGCCAAATTATAGCACAACAGGCACGTTGATTAAAGCGCGCCGCTCACTAACACATTCAAATCTAAATATCCCAAGCCCAACATTCCGAGCGCTGGAACAACTTTGACTGATACGGGTTCAGCTCGGTATGACGCACGACGCAGGGTTATTCCTAGTTTCTCGGATCCATTCATTTTGTGTCCGTTTTTAGTTTTTAGGTCAAAGGGAATCGATCTACAATTGAGAAGCTCTTTCATGACAGTTTGTCAGACATTCGCGAGAAGTGATGCAGTGGAAAAAGAAGATGTTATTTGTTTTCTTTCTCGTCCAACACAATAACCAATTAGCAACTGCGGCTAGTATGCTACATCTAAAAAACAAAAAGAGAGTGCGCTTGTGACCACACATCATCACAAGTAAAACTCCGAAGCTATACCTTAGTTTCTCACTACGTTACAAAAATCATCTCTCTGGTTGACTGAAATTCTTCAAAACGCTTACATGGAATTGAAATTTCACTGCCTCCTAAGAAGATCTACTTAAAAAAAAGCCTTACTTTTTTGATAGGTATGGAAGAAGTAAAACGAACCCTTGAGCTTGTGAAGAGATTTAACGTTTCTCTTCGCTGATAGAGTATCCTTCAACCTATCTGGAGCCACTCTACACCCAGCATTACCGATGCTAGCTATAACGTTTAATGTTGGTGTTAGATATGCTGCGACGTCCAAGAGGCCTTCTTGTCTACAATTTTAGGGACGAGCGACTGGGACTTGACATACACCAATTTGGCTTAAGCATGACTAATTTTTAAAACACGCAGTGGCATACTATAAACTGCGCCGAATATAGAGGAATCAGTCTTCTTAATACTAAATACGAAATCCTGTCGACCATACTGCTTGAAAATCTGAAACCATTTTTGACCAGTGAGGTTTTGGTCCCACTTACTCCATACCTACAACAGAAGCTGACTAATAATTATGCTGGACTACTGAGCGGAAAGTAACGTTTTTAAACAATCATCACAATGCTTTCACTTTGACATTTCGACGTGAAAGAAAAATAAATAGTTGGCGCAACTGGTCGGTGTAGGTATACCCTAGGCATAACTTCTCAAAACTATTCGATTTTGTATGATTTTCTAATTTTTGTAGCAAAATAAATGGACCTCCAATTTTGCAAGCATTCCGAAGTCGAGCATTCTGAATACAAGAATAAAAAGCAGACGTGGAACCAGTGTTGTAATAGGTACATCGTGCGATTTATTCCTTTTTGTGGGAATTTCGATTTCAAGTTTTTATGCTAAGTTTTAATTGAGTGTGTAATACAAATTGTACTTTTAACAACTGGATTTTGACACAAAAAAGAAGTGGGTTTTTAAAAGCGAATTGGAGTATACGGTGAAAATGGTAATTTACCACTCTTCGTGGGATAAATGAGCAGAGAGTGCTAACAACACTCTAAGGAGCCGCTTTTCGAATATCATCTCTGAGAAATCTTTTTACACTTCACTCTAAATGCAGTCCCTATGTGGTCGAACCAAAATTTCTAAAATGTCGCCAGATATTATCACTACGCAGACGGATCACTGGCTGATTGGAGTTTACAAAGCACCTCCAACTGTTCAGTTTAAAAGGAGTGTTAAAACGAGCCAATACGAAATATTTTAATTGTTGAGGTTATATGTTATAAATACAATTGTTATTTTTGAGGGAAACATGAGAAAACCCACAATTTAAGAGAAAAGAAAAAATAAATAAATAAATAAATTAAAAATAAATAAATCAATAAATAAAATATGAGAGACTGGAAAATGTTATTCAAAATTTAGGAAATAGATAATTTGACAAATCAATAATTTAACAAATCAATAATTTAACGCATAAATTCACAAATAAATAAATTAACAGATAAATAAATTAACAAGTAACTAAAATAACAAGCAAGGCCGCATCAGAGTCAAGCCCGTCACATACAGACACCCAGCTGCACAAATGCACTCGTAGATGCGAGTAATACGACAAAAGTTGTAAACTTTGCAATCCTGTTCCAGATAAAGGATGTGCTGTGTGGGCATTGTTTAACCAATCAACCATCGTATGCCATTTTAACCTGCACCAAAAGATCTGCGTTAGCATAAAATTTTACTGTAATTAACTTATGTCCAGGGAATAATACAACAACATTTTGTGAGAATTATTTTTTCTGTGTGTAATTTTTTTGTTTTGTCTTTTACATTTACAACCAAATAGATCGTTAAACCACCCGGATGGCAGTGCTGTAATGGACACGTACTCTGCAATAGTTGTCGAGGTCGTACAGTCAAATGTCCCATTTGTCGAGTCACACTTGGACCACGAGGAAGATGTCTGCTCTCAGATAAATTGTTCACATTACTGGCCGAAAGCTTTCCCTGTGATGGAGGTACGTATATATCCATACATTTAGTACGGCGTAGTTGTATGAAAATGAAAACCACACAAATATCGTCGCATATCTCGTATTTAAGGATTGCCCCTTTAACGTTATCTCTGGCACAGCTTAAAGTGTGTATGTGTGCTCTTTATGGTGAGCACAATGCTATATTGCATGAGCTATGCGATGTCATGTTCTCGATAGTAAACACGTAGTTCGGACTTTATAGGTACCGAACCGACTATGAGCTCGGCATGTTTCTGGTTTTATTCGATATGTAACACACAGCTCAAACCGGTAGCAATAAAAATGTCCTGTGGGATTTCAATCATTAATTTATATCTCTTTCGGTGAAATAACACTATAGAAGACACAGATACCGAATGGCACGGCTCTATGTCGGAGCCTGTCCCTGTATCTCTGTTCTGTGAATTTGAATTGATGTGAGAAAGTGTGTGGAAATCTCTTTTTACCGTACCAAGTCAAAGGTAGTGAAGCACAGTGGTACGAAAAAGCTTTTAGGATCTGTAATTCGACCAAAAGGTTTTTGCAACCCAGTCCATGCCGAGAGATAGAGGAAGAAGAGAAGCAGCACCCAATAGAGTATACACGGCATGAAAGATATTGAAGCTAATGTCTGTGTTTCGATGGAAAATCTGATTTGTCCTTAACTCTTCCACTCAGTTGTTGAAGTGGAGATATAAAAAGAGCCAGGGTTATTCCGTAGCCTCGTACAAATGGGCTTATGCACTTAACTAATGGAGTGCGCAAAATGGACTCCTTTCGGGGTATCAATGTCGTTGTCTGTTGAAATATTGTTCGAGAGGGTAAGCCCTACTTGGGAGGATTTCTCAAAAGTTCGATTATCTATACTGAAATTGAAATAAAATCTACTGTGACCATACTTAGCAAAAGCAGATGGTCCGGAGGATGGGCAATGGCTGAAAATGATTGTTTTAAATTTTATAAGTGTCGTCATATAAAACTGCATATGAGGCACGTCTTTTGGGCCACTGAGAAGAAGTAGTGGCGGTGAGATTAATAAACGTCCCTTTCTGAACCGCATTTAAATCACCATACCCTTAACTTGTTCTACAAATTGCTGGGACTATTGCGATGTGATTTCATCGGGCTTGAGTGATTCAAAATGACTGAGTCAATTTATGGATTTTTATGGTTTCGTAATAAAAACGCCCCCAAAAAGTGGGCGTTGCTTTCAGCATTTTTGATCCGCACTACCTTAGCCAATTGTTTTGAATCAGCTGGAATAGGTTCTCATTGCTGTACAGTTCTTCATTAACATTTCCTCTTGCAAAACCCCTTGGACTTGAGAAGACTTCGTTCAAAGGAACTTTTGGCAGGATCCCTGCTTCTGCCCCACATTAGTGGACGGCAATTATAAGCGAGATGTACAGCAATTTTGTAGTTGCTTGTGAGGGCTTTGCCACTAAATTGACTCCAGAAACAGCCGTGTTGTCGCTGGAGTTCACAGAATAAGCCTAGGGATATCTTAACCTCAAAATCGGATCTTTTGTCAAAGGTGCCACAGTTCAATGTCCTCTATTGTCAGTTGGGGGAAAAGCTATGAGAAGCACTTTGTCACTACTGCCTCGAAGCACACAAAAGCAAAACAGATAGATCGCCGGGTTCTCTCGGTAGCCAAGGTCTCCTGCGTTGAACCTCCGGTGTTGCCGAGTAAGTTTCTGACGGACACATGATAGCGCGTTATTTTAATTTAAAAGGTTTGGCGGTGTTCTTACCGGTCTTTGTGCAAAAGCGGGAGATCAAAACAAAACAGCTCATCTTTATCAAGTCAATTGTGGAACCTCTGAAATGGTAGCCGTTGTCAATTTAGACGTTTTTGATAAACATTTTCAATGTTTTTGAAGTCATTTTAAGGCCTAAAACCGATGGGAGGCCAATCAGGTTGCTGACGATCGACAAAGGACACTGCCTTTTTAGTTTCCGCAGATGAAAACATCTTCTTAGTGAAGACAAGCCAAACGATGTTGTGATTCCAATCTTCGGGCATATTTTTAAACGGCGATATTTTAAAGCTGAGCTGGTGCATAGACAGCCCTTTTCTCTAGTTTTGAAAAGATCAAGCCGTCGTCGGAACAGGAGATTTTTTTAGATTTAAGTTCAGGCAATACTGACCTCGGCCTCACTGCATATTAGTCAGGTTGACAGGATTCTTATCTGTCATCGGCAATGTCCTCATTACGGGACCGGTCAAGATATATGCAGGCCTCTCTGGTAGTAGGTACGATTTTGTTTACCTCGGAGTACGCCGAAATCTAAGTTAATCTTCTAGTTTGGTTCAGAAATCCACGTTGCCTTGCGTCCGAAAGGATATTATACATATACATACCTCATTTCGGCATGTAACCATTTCCAATTGCGGTAGCCCCCAGTGTCTGGCAGTTTCCCGATTTTGTTGAGTTACATAACGAAAATGGTAAAAAAATTCGTAAAAGAAGAAAAAATCGTAAAATTTAAAAATAAATGAACAGACCTAATAACTTTGACGAATCTTCGTTATCCAGGATCAATTCAGAAAGGATTCCGCGAAATAAAGCCCCACCAAATGAGACCCCAAAGTGAAAAATAAATCTCCAAAAATGCGCATACGAAACAACGACAACAAAAATTGTCAAAATTTGGGTTGCTATATTAATTTCTGCTGCCTTATTTGTTTTTTTCAACTTCACAATAAAATTATTCCCCCATAGATTAACAGTTTAGACCCCCAACATTATTTTTGGGTCCCAATTTAATTTTTATTTAAAAAATAAAACATGGCTAAAAATTGCATAACAGAAAGCTGAAAAACCTGATCACTTCAGCTCTGATGGCTTTCAGTCACAGAGAAACTTACATTAATAATAATAATAATAGTTGGCGCAACAGGTCTGTAGGGACCCTGGGCCTAGCTTCTCGCAACCATTCGTTTTGTGTGAGTTTTTAATTTTTGGAACGAATGGAAGGGATCTACAATTTTATGCCGGTTCCAAACGGGCCGATTGAGAAGCTCTTTCATGACAGTTATACTCTCGGATGTTTGTCAGACGTTCGCGAGAGGTGGCGCAGTGAAAAAACCCCTGAGTTGGAATTTGGGTTTTTGCGGGATTCGAACCTGGGCCCCTCGCTTAGTAGTCCAACACACCAACCACTAAGCCACTGCGACCACTTACATTAATGTAGAAAAAAATCGAGCTTGAAAACCATTAATTAAAAACATAAACCCCCTTTAATTGGGGCTTAATTTTCATTTAAAAAATATCACATTATATCATTGTGAAAATTTATTCCAATTGCCTTGTATGTATGTATGCATGTATTCTGCCATAGCAGAACACGCCTGAATGATTCCCCTCAGCGTGTAGATAACTTTATTCCCTTTCCAAGGACAAGATTAATTATTTCGCCATTCGTTTATTTTCAGTCAAAAACGGCAACTCACCACCCGACTACAATGACTGTCAGGAAAAACCACTCATCAGTGTCAAAATCGACAGGCCCCCATCCAGTGAATTGTCATCAGCAATATTGGACAAAGTCCATCACCGGAAGCAGATAGCCGGGCATACAGTTTTAGGACATCTCAAGAAATCAGACGACGACAATAGTCAACTTGCTGCCGACGACGACAACAGTACCTCACCCGACGACAACATTGTCGTTCTTAAACGCAATCTAAAGTCACAAAAGAAAAGCGATTTCATGGAGCATGGTTCGTGCCATCATCGCCATCATCATCATCAACAACATCAACACCAACAACAGCAACTTTACCACCACCATCGCTCTCACAGCCATCACGGACGGCAACTGCTTGGACAACAGCAGCATCAGAGAACTTTTCATTGTCCTACAGGGAAATCATCATGCCTCTTGCTGCACAACGCCACCGATGGCATCAGTTCAAGCAATAACTTCGGACCTGACCCCGACACCAAGACGTTGAATCGTATCTGGACACAAGAAGTCCCATTCCGCAAGTCAAAAGGTGACCAACAGATTGAAACTCTGGCAAAGTTGATCACCGAATGGGATGTCCTGTCCCATCTGACTCAGGTCCATCAAATTTCTGTAGCACAGCATTATACGACATTCGGGCAGCCGGTCCGGCTGCAGTTCGCCGTGAATACTAAGTCGATGCCGTGCATTACAATTCAATCGCAACGTACCTGTATTCAGAATAAAGAGAACTTTAAGAATAATATTAATGTGTCAGTCGGTGGAGTTTTCCTTCCAAGTGAGGGCATCGAGAAAAACCAAGGACACACTTTGGATAGGCGACATAAAAACGCCAGAATGACGAGCGTTCCCAAGGATGTCCATCGGCCAGCAACAGAACTTTTCTTCGTCGCATGCATGCCGTTGGACAGCGACGAGGACATGGAGGTGTGTGTACACCAGGAAGGGCTGCGAAATGAAATGAACGTCGTGTGTGCTGATACAAGGGGCGATCTGCCCCCACCACCCTCATGTCTGACACATGAATTTGATGATGCTGCAGTAGATTTGCCCGTTTTTGTTGGCCTCCCCAATGGACCAAGCGCTGGCGCTGGGGTCATCAAAACGCCAACGAAATCAAAATCTACCAGAGAAAGCACCTATAATCAAACCACCGGCCATTTAATTCAGGATCCCGGATCAGAGCTCCCTTCCACCACTTGCCAATCACGGGTCAATGTGGAGCGTTCGCCCATAAGCTCTCGCTGCGTATGCACGAACAGCTCGAAGGTTGATGCTTGTACATGGTGCACGTCGTCGTCGTCGTCCTCGTCGTCGACATCCTCTTCCTGTTCGTCGTCCTTGGCATCCTTTTCGATGTGCAGTTCCAGCTATCGGTGTTGTTCCAACACGACGACCCTACAGCATGCAATTTTCATTTGGTATTTCGGCAGCGAAAGCGACGTGAAAAACTTCCAAACTGTGATCGAATGCAAACGTACCGGACTCAAATGGACAGGTTGCGTTCACCCGCTGACGAAGAGCTGGTCGTCGATACGAAGCGTAGCGCACATGCAGCAATTTCTTGTACTGAACTCGATGCCAGATGGCGGCGACAATTTTTTCGATATTGTCATCAAAATTAAATAGCTTCTCTCCGAATTGGAAATCACCTTTAGTGCTTGGTGCTGGCCGTACTTCAGATACGAGTTGTGTGTCAGGAAAGAACCAAAAAAATGAAAAAAAAAAAAAAAAAAATGTATCCCAAACACAATACCGGACCGTCCTTCGAAATGATAAAAACGGAAGCGAATGAGAACAAGGGTCCTAGTTGTACATCCCCAGAAGATACTCCTTGTGAAGAGTGGCCGCCCATCTGGTTGGCGCCCACTTTCAATCAACACTGGCACAGAAAAGGACATGGAACAAGGAACTATTTGCTTTTTTTTCTTCCTGTTTTGTTGTAGGTGTATCTTCTCACGTGTAGCGATTCTTTTTTTAGATTTCCACCTTCCACCTCTCCAACCCGGAGGTTGGCTTCCTTTTTACAATTGGGATTGAATTCAGAATTGCAATTGGGAATTTTTTTTTCCATATCATGGACAAGCAGCGAGCAGTAGTCTTCTGCTCTGATAGACAATTGATCATAGTAGGATATTTCCCGAAGGACCTTGTGTGTAGTGTACAAAGTGCGGGGTGGAATTGGTTTGTTGGGGGGTTGGCACCAGTTGTTTTCATTATTGGCTTAGTTATTAGTTAGTTGTTTTAGGTTAATTGAGAGTATACCTTCGATTTTTAGAAAAACGAATGAATGTGGGCCTAGGTACATTTTGAAATGCCTCGAGGAGCTGTATTTAAATTGGATTTAAAATTTAAAACTCTTTGTAGTGACGAACGCTTGAATAAAGTTTTGCCAAAGAAAACACTAATTTGTTTGGACTTATTTTTAGCGGGCCGGGAATAACCGTCAGCTGTAAAAGAAATTGTGAGTATGAAATGACATATCGTCGCTTGATCGGCAGACAGCATCTTTCAAGGACCATTTGCTTGTGTTTCTTAATAGGTACCTAACCTGATTTTAGTAAAGAAGTGCAGTGTTCCACACTCAAATGCAGTAAGTACCTTATATTGCAGTGACCAAGCTAGCGAAAGGAAAGCGTTTTAGCTGCAAACAACCAAGTTGATGGGGATTCGCCAACTCTATAGCACTAGCGGGCCCGGCGAACTTAGTCTCGCCCAAATTTAACGCCTTCAGATAAACTCCAGAGTGATAAAAAAAAAAACAGATAGTTCAAATGTCAATGTGATTTATTTGAATGGCATCGAAATCGGTAGAGAGCGTCGACGTCCTTATTTTTCGTTAGTATTGCACGTTCACTAATCCAATTGAGATTCTTATAATTTTGGGCAGTGGCGGGGAACACTTTGATGGTGATGATTTCCTAGTTCGACGATGTTAACTCGCAAAAATTTGCCGTGAACGATATCAATCCAGTCGAAACATCAACAGGAATTTGGCCAAGCGTCAGAAGTTGTCTCGAGAATTCAGCAGCCGATGGGTCGTTCTGCAATGCAACTCTCATGTTCGTGGTCGAATTCAACTGCTTGACATGCCGTCACAAAGCCGATGATTTCAGGCATGCATTAAGTTCATCGGCAGCAGAAGATTTCAAGATTACGGAAAGCGTTGGACGAAAATCTCAGGAGAGCAATATCATAGCCCCACCAAATTGTCTCAAATCACCTCGTAGATCCTTCATCGTTCGGTCAAATCTGCCTCCAAAACTCGTTTAAGCGCTAAGTGCATTCATCCCGGATTCAAAGCGGAATGTGCAGTTCGACCGAGGATGCAACAGCCAACGCAATTTAAGTTCTTGACCGAATTGTTGAAAAAATCAACGAAATGACGAATGTCTTGCCGGTCCCAACTGGAGCATCGAGAAAGTAAATGCCTCCCGTTGCTAGTCAACAACCTTCATCAGCGAATCGTACACGTTCTTCTGCTCGGCACTCAGCAGCAGCGTATTTGTTTGGACTCTTTCGGCCAGCTCTTATCGATCATAGTCTTTCTCCCGTTGCAATTCGCTAAAGAATACATCGTGCAACGAATGATCTGGCAGTGGCATTCCCAGTGCCGACAGGAGACTGCCGCACATGAGCACGCACATGTCACAATTATCCGAAATTTTCCAAGCTTCACATCGTCCAAAATCCAAATCATGGGAACATTTTTTTTCGCGTTTTTCCGAGTTTTCCACAAAAAATTTCCATTCGAACAATCCACATAAAGTTACATACAAAAATGAACTTTCTTTTTTCCAGCTTAACGACTTTTCCGGAGAGTTTTCCCAAAATTTTCTTTCGGAAAAACCTCTCAATTCATGTATAACTGTACAATTTTCACACCATTTTTAAGGTTCCGTACCCAAAGAGATAAAACGGAACCTTATTAGTTTCGTTCGGATGTCTCTCCGTCTGTCTGTCTGCCTGTCCGATCCCACGGAGCCAATTTTCTTATATATATAGATTTGACAGAAACATGGGGAAATTTCAGGTATAACCTAGATAAGCAAAAGTTGATGTTGAAAGGGTATTGAAATGAATAAATGAGAAAACTGAAAAGGCGATTATGTTGATACAAACGCGTAGAAAAATGTCTTCAAAACACGTCGAAAAACTTGTACAAGAACACTTCAAAACAAATTAAAAAAAAAATTATTGAAAATGCTGTCCAGTAAACAAATACCACGCAGTTCAAAAAACTATCCAAAAATACGTAAAAGATCAAGTCCAAGAACGCAACGAAAGATGCACGAAAAATCATCATAGCCCGGTTTTGGCTTTGGTGTGAAAAGCATAAATAGAACTAGTCCAGAAACACGTCGAAGACGAAGAGCAAGGCATCAGAAAACGATCAAAAACGAGTTCAAAAACTCGCCAATTATAAAAATGCATACAAAAATGCATTGCTCGATTAGGCAACATGTATTTGACCGTCTAAAAAATCTGTCTGTCTGAGCTAAATTCATAAGCTTTTAAATGATTTTGATCAACTTGGAAATTACCCTTTGGCTTACTGCGGTTCGGGTTGAACACCGTCCTTCAATAATTTCACATAGCTTATTGAAATGCATACCCTGCACATCCAATGCACATTCTTGGAGTCCCAGTCAATTCGCGAACAACAAGGGCACATATCAAACTTGGTTAGTATGACACACAAATTTCATTTAGTATGACACACAAACCAACTCCTTCTGCTCCAGGACCACAGCTTCACATACCTCACAGCTTATGTGTACAATACATACACCGGAAAGCGGCTCCTGCACTAATGTCGCACCCATAGCCGCTGCCGATCATGATTCAATTGGCTGACCAGCGGTCCTCAATTTAATTGGAAACCACTTGTTTTAAAACAAACTTTAGTACCTTGCCTGGGGAAGCATAACGTAGACAATCATGTCCTTTCTGACATGCTGCCGCTGGGCTTTCATTAAAAATGCCTCCATGTATTTCATGTCGATAAAAAAATTGCTTTCATCAGCACAAATTTATATAAAAGCTCAACGTTAATATGATTGCATGAAAATGAGAACAACAGGACAACGCTGACTCACGATTAATTTGCGGGTTCTGCGAAAAATACCAATTTCATAAAAAACACGCAGCGATGTCGTTTGTTAAATTGTTTTCCAATCAATATAAGGAAAGGAACCTGCAAAAGCGCAGCTACTATCCCGCAATTTAAACGGGATGAATGGGAGGGGATAGGCACAGATCGATTACAAACAATACCACCACACATTCAGATTTTTAAACTAAATATTTTGCCCTGTAGGTACATCCGTAAATATAGCGGAAAAGGACTTGTGTTTTGATGAGGGACACTCCTCAAGCCGTCTTTGCTTTGATACCCCAACTTAAACTACGTACACGCAGTACCTATGTATATCGCCAACGCTTAAACTAAAGCGAGTACGGGTTGTCACCACTACACCATGTACGGCGCAAATTGATGTTGCAGGGATAAACCCCTACTTGCACTTTGACAGAGAATATTGAAATGTCTTTCTTTCGCAAAATGTCATCCGATGGAAATCTATTTATTTTCTCCTTACTCCGTATTCCTTCAAAGTGAAATGATTAAGTCGCGGGAATCCTGATTCTGATATTTTCTTCACTACCACAGCACACCCTAGATGGGAGTGGGCGAAACCGCAACGCACAGACGGTGTCCTTTCGATAAGCATATAACAGCGCAGAACTGACAGAACTTTTTAGTTTCTCGGAATTTTTATTTTTTTTATCGCAACGAAAACTTCTTTTCGAAATTAATTCCGCGCACTTGCACGCTTGGCGGTGGGGCATATTTAATGGCATGTCAATAGAATGCTATCAGTTCACTTGCTTTTCTCTTTGCGAAATGAATTCCAGTGGTTTTCCAAATTGAAAAATTGCATTTCATTTCCGATTTTCTTTTTGTACGTTGATGTCACATTCAAAAGGAGATTTTTCGAATCCATTTTGCTGAAAAATGGCGTTCGCTGTGTATGGGGGCTTGCCACCGCACTTGATGGTCTCTGAAGGAAAACCTGAACTGCAAATGATTCGGATCGATTGAGGAGGGCAGGCTCGGGCGTATGAGTAACTTTATCGTCTTGGGGAAAAGTTGAAAACAAAAAAGTCAATTCCTTGCTTAAAATTGTTCCCATCGGTTATTTTTTTTTTGTTTTAATTTTTCATTTTAATAATTTAGTTTGGATATGGAAATAAGTTTCATTTCATAGTATCACCATCTGCGTGCACTAATTAGAATTCTTTTCAATTTGTAACTTTCGATGGAGTTTTCACATCAATGAGATTGGTTGAATAGAATTCTGAGGCGTATTTTCGTGACACGATTTTTGTTAAATTTTTTTTGGGTGGAGTTTTATTGGAAAAGTTCGCAAAGGTGGCAGGACTTGTGATTGATAAATTATTTTTTAATTAAAATCGAATGGCGCCCTGGTGGCAAATCGAAGTCAAGATTGTTACAATTTATGGGCTTCCTGGAAAAAGGGTACAATTAATAAAAATCCCAAAAGCGAACACTTGTGTCCTGGTTTAAGGAATGAAATGTCAAAAGAGGTGATGGGAAGGTAGCATTCACGTGCAGCTTAATAATCCGATAAGTTCTAAACGTAATCATACTTTTTGTTGAAATGTGAATTTTGAATGTGTATTGCCACGCTTGGAGTAAATCACATTCGATAAATGGGAATAAAATTAATTGATCAAAATTCGGTTTAGGCAACAATCAAGTTTATTAACGAGTATCTGCTCTTGTTCAACTTTAAGTTTGAAGGAAAATTAGATAGATATACTTTAGGGAATTGTAGAAGTTCGAAAACAGGATTAGAAAATATGTAGAACGTAAAAGTTCTCCATCGCATCGAAACTTACTGTCTGCGATAATGAGGGGTCCGTCAATCTCTACATACTTTCTTAAAACAGCCTATGGAAAGCTTGGTCATTTGCAAAGGTCGTGGGTGGATATCCCAAGCCCAAAATAGTAAGCCACTTCTTGGAACTTGTTGACCTTAATGTCACCCGGACACCGGTACCTGTTTTTAAGTACCTCCGTCTTCTCCATATCCTCTGTTTAAGGAGGAAGCTTCACGTCAGAACTGGGAGACACAAAAACAAAGCAAAAGAACAAAGAAATTGATGGACTGCGAGTCTTACAAGGTGTCCATCAAAATGTAAAATAAAGAATTCAGGGAATACACTTTTGTGGCAAATTAAAGAATATTCTAACAAAAAATTACAGGTACTAGGTAAAATAGACCTGTCCACATCTCACCCATAACAATGTCACCTACTCATCATTTCAAATTGTTAAATTAAAATTTCCTTCACAATTTAAATACCCAGAAAATATATTTCCAGACAGCTACCTATTGGTATACCTAGACACATTTTTCTCCAAAAGCAATCGGAAACTAATTTTCCCTTTCTTCTTTGGGGTTACCTAGGTACACCCCGAAAACATTCTGCCAAAGGTAGAAGGTTCCTTCATATTTTATCGATCATATGAAGATAGCTCGTTAAAGCCAATAACTTCTCAATTTCACTCCCACTGCCAACAACAATGCACACACAGTCATCCGACAAAGAAACCGACCATAAAGACCTTCCTCCGATAACCATTAATATTCGAAAATTTTATGGTGTCGAATTCGGAGAAGATAAAGTCATGCACAGGACTCCTTTCTTCCTGGCACGAGGATAGGATTGCAGATTGTGATGAGTACGGTTCACCAGTACTTCACATCGGTATTGAATATGAAGCTCTTACTCCCCCATACCCCGGCAGAGGGGGGATGTGATATCTTTTAATTAATTCCTATTCTATTCATCTTAACAGAATCCAAAGACTCACAGAGGATGTGGAATAGAAGGCGACTATACACACACACGAATCCAGTTCCATTTTTATTTTCGCTGAGGGATATTCCATCCTGATTGTGATTTTCGTCCTTTTCCTGGAGTCGAATTCATAACGGATGGAAAGAAGATGTCTGCCACGAACTTCCAGACACAGGGTTCGGCCGGACTTATGTGCCGCTCTAATTTCTAATGCAATCTAAGTTTTTGTCGTACGTAGAATGCAAACGTGTCTCGAAATCGATGCCTTGGCTGTTGCTGCAGAAAGGACTCTCTTCTAATGGATTCAAATGAATTACTTAAGCTGCACAACTACGGGCTTATCAATGAAAAACTTTATCCATCGGTCTAATTTTGGTCCCTGTGGACTCACACAGAGCATACGTCTACATATAGATATAGATGGACACGGAATCGAGTCATCTAGGTTGCTGGACATTGATAGTTTTGAATTCTTAATTTCTTCCTAAGTAATTTCATTATTTACGTTCCAAATGTTTGCGGATAAAATTTATTCCGACAAACGAGAGTAGAGTGACCGGATGTTCGTTTTGGGAATTTTTGTTTTATTCTACCTCCGTTTGGATAAAGTTGGTATCTACTAGTAGTTCATTCGACTTCATTTGTCTATTCTTGGCGATGCATATTAAATAGTATATCTAATGGAATTCGACTGTGATGGCATGAGGTTAAGGATACTTTGCTTTTCCTTTTAATGTTGTACCAGCTTGTGAGTACAACCTTGTTACCAATTAGCATCGTTTATTTATATGGACTTCTTGTGCGCTTAAGTTGATTATTTTCTTATGCCTGGCGAGACATGTTTTGAAGGATATAAAAAATAATTTACGATAATCCCCCATACTCGTTTGTTTTTGTTCAAATACAGTGATTTTAAAATTCTTAGAAGCTTTTTTAGAAGCGTAACTAAATAGTTGGTGCAACATGCATCCATCTGGATCTAGGACTAACTGTCTACAATAACTTGTCTCTGTGAGTTCTTATTTTTAGGATCAATGGAAGGGATGGTATTGTATTGATGATCCATAATCGTCGAACTTATACTTCAGCTTATCGAGTGCGGCATTATTTTTATTTATTTATTTATTTGTGGACATTAGTTTATATAGCAATTGGTATTGTTGGTACTGAACATTATATGTATCATCAATTGTTGGAACCACATATATTCAGTAATTCAGGAATTGGAGTTAAATGGCTCTACAGCAATCGCAGTTAACAGTTACGTCTTTTTCTTATCCATTTTGGAAACCACAGGTAGGTGCTAAGAGTTTTTAACTATTCCATGCAAATGTACAAGTATTATATTTTG
Organism: Cheilosia vernalis; assembly: GCA_949126925.1. Classification (NCBI taxonomy): domain Eukaryota; kingdom Metazoa; phylum Arthropoda; class Insecta; order Diptera; family Syrphidae; genus Cheilosia; species Cheilosia vernalis. The sequence continues at coordinate 94,845,542 of OX421358.1, read as the reverse complement.
AAAAATGCTTAAAATCTAGTCAATGCATTTTTTATGAGGTTGTTAGTGTCTTCTTCTACCTTGTTATAGTAAATGCCATTGCTAGAATATTATCCCTCCAGTCGTTTTCTGAGATAGTAATTACAGATATAAACACGAATTCAGTTGTCTCTATTTTTGCAGATGATTATAGAAATTTTTAAGATCATCATTGCATCAGCGACGTCAGACGTTCGCGAGAGGTGGCGCAGTGAAACGAGTTGGAATTCGGGTTTTTGCGGGATTCGCACCTGGGATCCCTCGCTTAGTAGTCCAACACACTAACCATTAAGCCACTGCGCCCACAAAAATATGTTAAAACTAGTACTATAAAATTTTAACATGTTATTGCAAACAAGTTCCTCCCTCCAACAATCGAGATCCGTAATCTGAGGTTTTCATGCGAGAACGACATACAGAGTTGACGGTAGGTACTGCCCCTCGAAATGAATCTCTAGAGTTGTAGTTGCAGTCCATACAGAATTCTGTATACCTACCCAACCTGGATTGTTCTACTAATTGTTCCTTCATTCAGAAAAAAATAAATTGTTGAGTGAAGAATTTTGAGATTTTTAAAAAAATTAAAAGCAAAAAGTTCTCGCTTGTACAATCATTTCTTATAAGAAAAACTCGTTTTTAAGTTTTCAAGAATCAAATATTCAGATTAAGAATAATATGATTGCCATAACTATTTTCTAAGAATATTGCCAACAACATAATTCTTAAATCGAAAATTTTGATACCTATTTGGGTTCATTTTAACCAGCGAAAATTCTTGGCATTACATTTTTTAATAGTTTCTGATTGGTGAGTATTTTCCTAAAAACTTTACCTACTGTAGCTCAAGTCAGTCTTATTTTGGACTGTTTACTTTTAAAAATATTTCGCCGCCCAGTACAAGAAGTATACCTACTTAATTGACATTATCTAGAGATGAAACAACTTTTTCAGCTTAAAATTCAACAATACCATTCACACCGTACCAAAAACCGTGTTTTCATCGAAAATTCGTCGATGCATTCACACCGAAAACCAACTAGTTTTCGTTTGACGTTTCAAATACGTTACAAATTTCGATAGCTTTAATTTACAAATTATATTATTTCAGAGCATTAAAAAATAATATAAGCCCATCAATTAAGTTTTTTTTATTATTTATTTTTATTTATGATCATTGTTATAAAAAACAAAAAATTTACAACCAAGTTACAATTAAATATAGGTAGTGACATTTATATTTGGAAATAAAAGTAGTGATAATGTCACATCGTGAAAAATAATATTTAGAAGTGGGGTGAACATTATTAAATTCAAGTATACTGCAAATAAAGTTAACAATTAAATAAAAGTGAGAAAACTAAATACGTAAAGAGAAGAAGAAAGAGAAAGAGGATAAATATAAATGTAAATGAGGAGAAATAAAATAAAACAAATAACATGGCGCAACAAAACTTTGATTTCTTCATGATCGAAACCGAGGAACCAATTTTTGACTTTAATATATAAAATTGGGCAAAGAACTAATTACACGAATATTCGAAGGAGGGCTATTAAACAGTTTACTAGATACAACACAGTAGAAGTTTTTGAACAAAGTTGTGCGAAAAGAAGGTAAAACGACATAATTACATGAATTACTACGCAAAGCACGGGTGTTATAAATTGGACTCTGCATATAGCCACCTCTTACAAAAAAAATCTTTAGAACTTTAAAGTAATACAAATGTTTACGCGGTAGAATTTTCAATGTTCTGAATAAGACCATGGAACGAGCCAAGCGATTTGACCCAGAAACTATCCTAATAGCGCATTTTTGTAAGACAATCAATGGCTGCAATTTCGTTTGATAGGCCCCCCACCAGCAACTTATTCCATACTGCAATTTTGATTGGAATGATTCAAAATAAACTTTTTTTAAAGTATTATGATTACAGTACTTTTTCAGACGATAAAAGCTTCGGACAGTAGAACGAAAATAATGCTTCAAATTGGAAATACAATCAAACCAGGTCATAATTTGATCAAAAGTAACACCCAAATATTTAAACTGATTGACTATTTCAATTTTGAAACAATTTAACCCACATGATATTTCATCATTGAGAAATGTTCTTGCAGATTCACAAACACAATTAGCCAAGACTGATCTACTACAATTCTGTTCATGAAAATAAAATGTATTTCATAGTCAGGGAACTCTTGCATACTTAAACTAGTTCATAAATTGAGTTTTGTTATTTATATCTGCCTCTAAGGTTAAACGGTTATCTGACTGATATGCAATGCCTAGGTCATCTGCAAAGGCTGTTACTTTCCCAACAAACGGTTGACTAAATAGGAAATAAATATACACTAAGACTAGAATTGGACCAAGAACAGAACCTTGCGGCACACCTAAGTTTATTATCTTCGAGCTGCTCTCAAAGTTAACTATTTTAACTTTTTGAATTCTGTCTTTCAAATATGACTCAAACCAATCATAAATAAATCCACGAAATCCCGCGCAGTACAATTTGTGAAGGATTATATTGTGGTTAACCATGTTAAATGCTTTAGTGATATCTACGAAGAGACCAGCGCAGCATTTCTTATTATCTAGAGATTTATATATAGGTAGTTGAGCAAAACTCCCAGAGGGCATCTTCTGTAGAGAAATTTTTTCTAAACCCGAACTGAGAATGGTGAAGAAAATTAATTTTTGCAAAATAGTCCAGTAGGTATTCTACTCTTAACAGCCTTTTTAAAAACTTTTGAAATTGAGGACAATAAAGAAATAGGCCTATAATTATTTTGTGTGATTATATTTGTTCAGTAAGTTTCAACAACCTAACGATTCGGAGTCGTTTTCGTGGAAAATCGGGTCGTTTTGAAAACTGAAATATGAATGGGAACCAACTTCTGTTTTCGACGAAGTTTCCGAGTGTTGTCGCGAAAGCCCGGTTTAAATCGAAAGTCACTTGAATATTCACTTTCCCCTCGATACCAATGGCACTCCATTTCTTTATAGAATTAGCAATAAAGACAAATTTAAACGAACTTCAATCTATTAAAGAACTTCAAAGAAGATCTTCTGACAAATTGAAAAGTCACGATTCTCCTACCATAATTTGACAACAATTTCACTGCACTCAACAATCAAAACAATATCTTATGAGGAGAATGCAATTGTGCATTATTGAATGTACAATAAATCGTAGATGCGAATTGCATGTGCTATTAATAAAATTCTTCTTCGCTTCCACTTGCGTTGTGTATAATCAAGGGTCAGCCTCAGCCGATAGGCGAACGTCACGCTACTTAATCGTTTTCCATTACGTAAACTGCGTATATCTACAACTGCAGCAGCAACAAACAAATGTTCAATCAGTCGGCTTCGAGTGGCAATTAGCTGCGATCCACATAAACAATTGAAGTCGTTTAAGGACTACAAAAGCAAACGGCTGTGTAAATAGTAACACTCTTTTTACAAATTTAAGTTAACCAATTGCTCTGCCCATTCAAACAATGAACAAGAACTCAAATTCCAATCGAACAGGTAAATGGAGCATTGAAGTGAAGTGTGCTTCTGTTTTGTTTTGTTGATTTGTGGCGCTTGGCGCCGCGTTCTACCATTTCAACTTTGCAAGTCAATAGCAATACTCGACGAAATGTCAAAGTGACTAAGGCGGAATCAATAGCTCGCTTCTTTGTGTTTTCATAATTTTTCCATTCAGTTGTTGATGGGAGTGGGAGTGGTATTCTGGTATTGGTATTGGTGGTGCTAGTGGTATAAACGGTGACAGCATTGACTTTTCCGACTCTGGAGAAATAAAGATGGAAGGCACAAGGCACTCGAGTGGAAGAGAAGCTCTTGCCGGCGAAGTGTTTGAGCGGCTATTAAAGGGGCAACAACAACAAGCACAACACTTTGGCGTTAATTTCGAAAAGCAGCAGCAACAGGGTGAGTGTTTTTTTTTTTTTGTTGTTGATGTTTACAGAGGTAGGTATCGAATTCTTTTCAAGTCTGTTGGTTTTGTTGAATTTGAATGAGCCACCGAGAAAAGGACTAGACCAATTTTGTTTAGGTTAACAATCAAGCGGTTGTCACGTAAATTGAAAGTGGGTTAGAGGCAAAACAGTAAAGAACGGGTGGTTGCTAGATTCTTAGTTAATGACTTAGTTAATGACAAGTCACCGTAAATTGATTTGATTTTTTGAAAATCGATTAACCCCCTCGTGCATCGTTTGCAAACATCCAGGAGAGCTTAAGCATATCCATTTCAAATTCAATACATTCAACTCGAGTGCATGCAACCAACACGTTTATGCAGTTGCAGGGGCCTAACTCTGTAATTCGATTCTAAAGTTAAATCGTTCGAATTTGGAAAATTTATGAACTTTGCTATTTGAAAATCGAAAATTGAAATCCGAATTTCATTTTATCTAGATATTTTTGTTCGAAAATCGGAAATGTCGTATACTTAACAACTCTATATTCGTTGTTATATACATTCGAATTTCAGAAATTTCATTTGATATCTAATAACCATACGGAAAAGTTTTGCTGAAAGCTAAAATGTGAGTATTTATTTAACAAAAAATACACAAGTTATATTTTTTGATAAGATGCTCTCTAAATTGAAGAAAAGATAATAAATATTAATATGATGAAATTTTTCACAATTTTATTTTATTTTTAAGGGAAACCACGAATAAAAATATTAATTAAGATGCTCCACCGTATCGTCCATTAACAGCTCGAATAATTAAAAGAAATCAGGAACTAGATTTTTAAGTGAACTTACCACCATTTCATTTATGCTGTGCTTCAGTTTCCGATTGAAAGATAAACTCTCATTCTTCCTCGGTCTAAGCATTTGTATGTGCGTTCCATCCACGACTGCAACTATTCCCGGTGTACCAGATTTGAAATGGGAATATTTTTGGGATTCTATCTTTTCTTCATTAGTCATATTAAAATTTTGGAGACAGCTGTTTTTCGAAAGCTTACAGACTTCCGAAATAACCGTTGAAACCGTCTGCAGCGCCAGACCAGTGAATCGATTTTGACCTTTTTGTTGCTGGTATCCACCTTGCGCAAGAAATTTAAAGGTTGCACCTATTTTTATCATTGTGGGCATTGAAGACGATCTTTTCCTTTCATCACTTCTGATGCTGTTCAAAACATACATAAATGCATATTTTGAAAGGCGATATTTTTTTTACAAAACTAGAAGAAATATTAAGTACCTATAGGTAAATAAATTATTTCGTCATTAAATTTTGCCCATATTTCTTTGAATTCTGTCTTCAGCACAAATTTCTTCATCAAGCTACAATGCAACTGAATCCATATCCATTGTGAAATTCAATTGTTAAGGAATAAATAATCAAAAACAAACTATTAGACTTTTTGTTGAATTTAAAATGTAATTTTTGACAAAAACAAAAATAGCTCGAGTATCGGAACATTTATTCGAAAGTTGCAAAGATTTATTTACAACACATCCTTTCGATTCGAAAGTTGTACAGAGTAACGTTTGAAATTACAATCGGAAACAGCTTTCGAACAGTTTTTACTTTCGAATCGAATTACAGAGTTAAGCCAGAGGTTGTTGCTAAAATACGATAATATGAGTAGAAGAGGAGTAAGTACTTGTTATTCCTGTTCGTTGATCATGGTGGCGCATTGCGGTTAGCATTAATTGTGAAATAATATGGTGCAAAATATCTGTTCGACGAGCATTGCTCAACTTTTTGAATTTTTTGTCGACTTGAGCTGTGCGAAAACGGAGATGTCTTTTAACACTATTTCAATTTTATTTTTTGAAATGATGTGTGGAACATAAACAACTTGAGTTTGTGCACCACTGTGTATGAGACAACTAATTTGTTTGACTTATGAGTTTAACAAAAATTGGCTGACGTGTCGCACACGCAGTGGACGGCCGGCATTAGGTTCGAAACTCTTTCGGTAAACAGATATGACATCACGGTTTTCTTTATTTCTCGGTGTATTCTCTAATTCTCCTATTGAATGGATAACGGTATTACGATTGTTAAACAACCGGAAGTAACAGTGTATGCTGCTTTCCATGCCCCACATCAGTGCAGCTGCCAATAGCCACACTTAAACCGTATATAGATCCGCTTTAACTCATAAGACTTGAATAGAATTTCAAACTATTAACGCATTTGCCAAATAGTTTTCTCATATAATTGCATCCCTTTTCAACAAAGACCATGGCATGCTATTTCCATTCCCCTCCATTTATTTTCTTTATACTCGCCGTCATTTCTGAAGGATTATTTACTCAACCAAAACGCATTGTTGCTTGGTTGCACAAAAATTTTCGCAGTGACGACGCGCACAGTAAAAGGGCCAGTTGTTAACTATACTACCCGTACCCGGTCTTTAGTGCGTTTATTCCCCCAAACAACCGCATCGCATTCGGAGAACTCCATGCTAAGTACGATCGTAAAATTTCCGTCTCAGACTTCAGACATGTTCATACGGAAATGACGTTCGAATAACAAGGAAAACATTTCCGATTGAAAAATCCGGCGAAATGGAATCTGCAATTCAACGGCGAGCATAAAGGGAGGCAGGCAGTGGCAGACCACTGTCAAAGGAAAATACGTAATTTTTGTGCTCCCGAAATCGACGTTGTTGTTTCGGTATACAAATATACAAATGCTATGCAAATCCTTAATATTCCTTGTATTTTTGAATTATTTTGAAGTTTTTTCACCCATTCCGCTGGGTGGTTTCTGTTTGAAAGCGAAAAAAATATGAAGTGCGATGTATGTGAAAACAAGTTGTTGCAGCAATATAAACGCATGAAAGCAGCCCTTTGTGGTATAGCTCTTTACCTACATACAAATATTTCTAAAGCACACGTAACACAAACGGTTTACACATTTTTAATTTTTCAAAGAGCTCAGCATAATATGTTTTATAACAAAAATACCGAAAGTCATCATTTGTACTTAATGGGCCTTACCAATAATCATTTTTAACCTCCACACTATATATTTCCTAGGTCACAATATGCAATTTTGTATGGAAAATTTCGCCATTGTGAGTTCGAAAAAAATAACCTGGACACTAAAAATGATTATTAGTACCGCGGAATATGTACATACAAATAATGATTTTCGGTATAGACCCAGATTTAACAGAGAGCTCTACTTGGACTGGAATTTTGTCAGAAAAGTCCGGTGTCTAAGACGACTATGGCACGCAATGTTGTCCATTGTGTAACCGCAGTTAAATATGTCGTGGAATGGAATTTCTCCTTCAAATTGAGGGCCAAGTGGTGGGGCCAGGGGTCGTCAACGCAAATCTTATAACGAGTAAGCAGTGAAAAATTTGTAAAATTGTAAAAAAATATAATTGGGAAGTTTGGTTTCCATAAATTGTTTTCAGCATTATTATTGACGAATCTACAAACCTTACATTAGGTAGGTACATGTATACACTTGTTTTTAAGCACTATGAATTTTAGTTATGTCTGTTTTGTTGTGATATTATTTATAAATTTATTTTTATTTCTTCTTAAGTTTTTATTTTATTTTAGGGTTTTATTGAATAAGCTTACTGGTCCTTGCATAACATGTATATTTTTATGTTATAGCTTGTTAATCTAATATATAAAATTCTCGTGTCACGGGGTGCGTAATTGAACTCCTCCGAAACGGCTCGACCGATTTTCGTGAATCTTTGCAAGGATATCGGCTAGGGTGGAGAATCGAACAACGTCTATTTTTCATTCCCCTAAATGTTAAGGGTGGTCCACCCTTAAATTTTTTTTTTATGTATGGGGAAATGCACTTTGAAAAAAAATAAACGGGGTGGAAATCGAGTAGTGATACAAAACATTTTTTTTTTAATTTTAACGCCAATTGTTGTTGTCAATTATTTTAATTATTTTGCAAGCAAATTGTTGTTGCAAACAATTTTGAAATTTCTTTTTTTTTAAATACACCTAATAAGATTGCTTATGTTTACTATGTCACATTAAGTAGCTTTTTGAAATGGAGTAGATACTTCGATTTGTTTGATGGTGTTTGAATGCATCATTTTTATTTGCCAAGTAGTTTCAGGATCATTGCATTAGTATGAGTGAGTAAGTTGAAATGTAGGGGTGATTAAGATGACGTGGACAATATTGACAGAGAGACAGGCAGGAGTTTTTGAGCGTTTTAAGCTTGCACGTAGGGGTTGTTACGAAAAATGAACGAGTAACAATCGTGGTACTCTCCTCATTCGTGAGTAGGGTTATGGGGAGGGCAGCTCAAAGGTACCATAACCCCTTCGGTACCGGTGTGGAGAGAGAAGGGAGAAGGCTTACCAACCAAGTTGATAGGTGTGGTTAGTTTTCTTCTTGGCTGTTAAAGTTACAAATATTTCGTTTAGAGTTAATCCTTTCCCTATTTCCTTCCTATCCCTTTAATACTCTCAATTTTAAAATTTTCCCATTTATTTATCACGTTCACGTGTAATCCAAAATAGCCAGAAATTACATCTTTGCTATTGGCCGGGCAAAATGCAATACATCGTCATTATTAAAAAAATCAAAAACATCGACATTGACATTGACAATCGTTGGGTGGTATGCCCTATTCACCTCTACTGAGCAAAATATTCCAAGCTCATATTAATGTAGAATTGTAGAGTTTTGTAGTTCAGTGAAGAGCATCAAATATATTTGCAAGTATGTGAATAAAGGCAGTGATATGGCGGTATTTCGAGTTGAAAATACCAATGTAAATTGAAGTACATCAGCTCCAATGAAGCACTTTGACGTATCTTTGGTTTTCCAATTCATGAACGGGATCCAACCGTTATTCATTTAGCCGTCCATCTTGAAAACGGTCGGCGCGTATATGTCACGACCGCTATAAATTCATCAAAAACTACACTATGCTTTTGGTGCCTTTGCACGGACATTATTCTACTCAGAAGTACCACACTATTTCACATGGACTCAAACAGAATAATGGACACGCAAACAAAGTAAGTAAATGCGTTACTATTTAGCAAGACTTAAAAGTTAAAATTCTTTTGGACCCGATAGGTGGCGATGTTGTCGAAATCGGATGGGTATGGTTGATTCCAGTTTAAAATATAGGATAGTTTTGGACCCTACAGGTGCCAATTTACAAAAGAGTAGAGGTATAGGAAAACAGGTTGTGGCACCTCCCATTAAAAAATAAAAATAAAATTCAAACGCTATTTATAAAGTTGTATAATTAGAATACGAAAGGCACTGGCAAGTCCGGATGGTAACAGCATTTGTGCACTCAAAACTCTGGAACGGATTGTTAGATTTTTACGATTTTGGGCTTAATGGATTCGTAAGGACTATGCTGCTTTTTGTTCTTAAAACAAAATTAAGGATTAGGGATAGAAATATTATTTAAAACGTTTAGTTTTTTTTTAATTCTTTGTTAGTTCCGGGTGAAATTGGAAGTCCAAATGTCATGCAAGCAAAAGATTTTGAGGGAAAATTCAAAACAAAAAACATTGTCATTTTGCTTATTCAAAACGATTTGCCATTCGTATTTAAGTGTCTTCAATTTCCCAGCATGTGCATTGTGCATGCTCGGAATTATTATTTTCATTATATTAACGAATTTGGGCGGTACGAAGTTCGCCGGGTCAGCTAGTAAAGTTATAAAACGATTTACGGGAAAAAAGGGGAACTTTTTTTTCGAATTTAGGGGAAAAGTATTGAATTTGCTGATAAAAAAATGGGGAAAACATAGTCTGGGAAATTTTAATTAAGCTATCTGCGATATCCTCAATCTTCGGCTAAAAACAGTTCAAGTTGGTAGTTACAGTCCCTGTGTTTACTGCTTGTCTTGGCAACATTTGGGCTATAACTGATTCCGCGGGATGTTGCACAGAACGAGCTTGTTGTCACGGTGTAAAGCAAGTACACTTCATATGGATCTGGTGAGAACTTTTGAAAAATCCCTGACATCGACAAAAGCTATATAACTTAATAGTGCTGAAATGTTTTTGTTTTTAACAGCAGCAAATCGGTGTTAAGAACAAACTATCGTACCTGGTTCATTTTATCGTGAGCTAAATTCCTATATCTATTAAAATGAGAAAAAGATGAAGAAAACAACTAGAAGAATACTGTAAATAATCAAGGGTGATATTCGTGCAACCCAATAGTTGCCTTATTTGTTCAGAAAAGTGTGACTTGTGGAAAAATCCTTGAAAAAAAAAGTAAAGTCTCAACATCTTTGCTATGTGACCCGATTTTCTTGTCGGAATTTGTGGGGGCACTTTTAAAAGCACTTCCAACCACACTTTTCTGTCTTTGTATTCAGTAAACTTTGCGTGCTTTTTTGACCAAAGAAGATCCGATTTTTTTTTAATCATGGGAGTTATCGCATCGGTGTGCGCAGTAACTCCACCACCGACATTTTATCTTGGTAAAAACTCATCAAATAAAATCCACTACACGTAACTCTCGCTTCATTGCTAAACGAATTCAAAGGCTTAGACAAAGGCGTTTTTTTTTAAACCATGCAACTTCTCTCTTTTAGGTCCTGATTCCATGTATGGATATGTATGACTTTAAAATGGGAACATTGAATACCACAGAGGGAATGTTTCCATTTCAATTCACTGCGAAGGGAGAGGGAGTCTAGAATGAAATAAAAAACAAAACAAGCTTTCACGATAAAATGAAAAGGAAATGGAAAAGTTTTTAACAGCATCAAGTAGAGGTTGCCACACAGTCACACACACACACACACATGCACCCATCCACAAACGCTGAGTGCATCCTGAACGATGACTCTAGCCATGGTGTATGCATTCTCCAAAGCACTCATTTATATCCGTTTTAATATTCGTAATCTCGTGAACTCATTTCATGTGACTTTTTTTTTATTTACCACCCTAACTGTATGCGCTGCTGTGCGGTTTGCCTATGCAAATACGAATTTGATTCACAGAAGGGATGCGGTGCGATGTATGGCATAACTGTTAAGCCTCACAATTCGAGCATATCTACTCAATTGACACAACCCATTCAAATATGGAGAATGGAAAATGTGTTTACACGTTTCGAGGCTAATACCGAAACCGCTCTTTAGATATACCCTACCGTTACCGTAGCCTATAGCATTGAGGTGAAGAGGTTTGTATCTAGCATAGTGTTGTCGTTTTATAATTCATTGGACCGTCTACCGAGTTCAGTTGAGATGTTTGAGTTTTGTCTCCATCGAGGACGGGGAGGGCTTGTATAGAAATTCTCGCAGAATCTATGAAAAGAGTGTGGCAACCAGAGGTGAAGCACGTAAACGAATGGAAGCTATCTAGATACTGTAAACAGTTTATTTGCACACAGGCAAGTCGTATTTGCTTTTCTATGCACAGCCATTCAGCGTGAACTCTCGAAAGCATCTGAGCAAAGTGATCATTTAAGGGCATGGCATCATTTCGAATGGGAATTCCTTCGAATAGAAAGACTTACTGAGGTTTCTCCTTAAAGTGAGTATTTTATGTATGTTTTCGACCAAAGGCTTCAAGTCTTACGTATATATGCAAAAGACAAAGGCGTTAAAAGGAATCTCTGCGACAAATGGGAGCAGGGCTTAAAGTTGAATGGCAGTTGGATTGTTGGAATGGAAATACTGCCAAACATGTATTATCATCAATGCAGAAAGGCTTTTAAGTTTTAGGAAACATAAACTAGAGTCCCGCGAAATGAGCTGGTTTCCTTTCTAGGAAGGTGGGTCCTCGTGACTTTTAAATAAATAAAATCGTCTAAGGAAATTCTACATTAAAGAATGATGACGAAAATTTGGGTGGTTGTCTTTGCTAAGTAAAGACATCATAGGAAGTGATACCAAAAAATGAGCGTTACCTAGGGGTTTGATGCACACTTTCGGGGGAATGATATGACCACCGCATATTTTTATTACAACATTTAGAACTAGAAGGAGGGTCAAGCTGGAGGTGAGCGATATAATTCATTTGTCCTTAGGAAGACGAAGGGCAGGGCAACTGAAATAGTTTTCCACTAGTTGCAGAGTTCTACAAATGTTTCTGGCCGCCCGTCAGTGGATCAATTCGTCGCATGGGGAATACTTCGTCTTTTCCTACTATACCCTTTGTGGGAGTAGAAGACTGATACCAATGAAGCATATGCCACAGCGTCGTGACTAAAATTATAGGCGCTACTTACATTCTTGCATCGAAAATTTAATGTATTATCATTCCTTAAAGACAATCCGCGGTAGTATACTAATAATCATTTTTAGTGTCCAGGCTAAATTTTTCGAGCCCACAATGGCGAAATTTTCCATACAAAATTGCATATTTAGTGTGAAGGTTAAAAATGATTATTAGTAAGGCCGAATTAAAATTTGTACCGAATTTTCAACTCGGCTTGTCTCGACTCAGATCTTCAAGGAAGTACCTTTATAGTTTATAGCAAAGCATTTCTATAGTTTTATTGGATTTCCATTTTACGGGCGTACCCATCAAACAGTGATTCGATACTGCTCCCGCAACGGAGTGGACTCTATTTCTACGGGTTGGGTTGGGAATTGGGATGAAAATTATGGATGGTTGATTTATTTTGCTTTACACAACTCAGGCAGAAACAATGTTTGCAGAATTTTGTAAGGCAGAGATGGAGAGAACATTTCCCTATTTTTTTATTTGTTTATATTTTTAATTTAAACTCCTCTTCTCTTAATACATTCTTTTTCGTAATAAATTGCGCATTAGGTATTTCGAATTTTTCTATTTTTTTACCCGTATCCTATATACGTTCCTACGGGGCGTCCTGTAGCCCAAACGGCTGGACCGATGGGGTGTCATTAAATTGGTATTCTTCCCCGGAGTGTAATAGGCTAAACATATTATAAAAATATTAATTAAACAAAATGTCTGATAGAATGTAAAGATATGCAGTACACTGAACTGTGAAATAAATTACCTTCTGATGTACCTATTCACAATTGTGGTCTTGTGGACAGTCTGCATTAAGTCATGAATTCATTTATTTTTAATTAAATATTATTATTTTAATTACATAAGCATATCGAACACTACACTTGCGATCGACATGAAATAGAAGTGCTTTATAGATTAAAGATAAAGTGCTACAGCCACACTCCTACAACGCTAACAAGTAAATATAATGCACACCATTCACAAAAGAAATGGTTTTATACTTTTTATGTAATTCTACATACATTTTACACATTCCATACAATTTTTAATTGTTTTATGGAAATTTAACTTTGTAAATATGTTTAATCATTTGAAAAAATTGTAGTTTGCGTCGTACTTGACTTACTACTAAGAAATTTTAAACTTGAAATCTATTGCGGAATTTGTATGGAAATATATTTTCTCCAAAAACTTATTTAAATAAAAAAGTTAATTTAAAAAAATCCAAAAAAACCCGACTAACTGCAAAAAAGATTAAAACAAGATACACCTAACTAATTGGCAGTCGGAGACTGCGCATATTTTTGTCAGATTGTACTACTAGCAAACACTGTTGCCGTTTTAGTGACTTTGTCGCTATATCTAGTGGAATTTTCAAAAGTTTAGTGACAAAAATTTATTTTTTGTCACTAAAAAATTCTAGTTATTTTTCTAGTGACTTTTTGCAAAAACATGTGTTTTCTAAATTATTACACCCCTCGTGATGTTACATCCCTGGTATTCGAGTTTGACACTTGCAAATTGCAATATTCAATTTGATTTTTTGCGTGTTGTTGTTGATTGTTTTGTTTCGGCTGGGGTGGAGATTTTGGCTTTGCGAAGAAATAAATTTTTGCTTAACTTGGTAAGGTTGCGTTTTTAATTCGTTTTCCTTTCTTTTAAATGTGAATCTTATATTGCAGATTTTCTAAGGAAATTAATATTTTGCGAGCTAACTGCCAAATAAACAAAAAAGGTAGACATGCAACTATGTAGGTAGTTACTTACAATATTTGACTAGATATTAATATTATTTCCAGTCCCGATGGATCTACCTTTAAAAAAGAAATTTTATGTGCAAAAGTACAGGCCAATATGGGAAAATGAGTTTGAGTTTAGGTCATGGATAAAACCTGTTGCTGACGATCAAACAAAAGCCTTTTGTTCTTTTTGTAAAATCCAGATTTATGCAAGACTTGCAGATTTGAAGAAGCACTGCTCCACTAAAAAACATAAAAACCACGAAGAACTTATTTCGACAAACCAGCTTATCCGATTTCCAAAAAAAATCGAATACCTTTCAACTCTGCGAGCAGAAGGTATGCTGGCACTTTTTATAGCATCATCATCATAAGTTATTTATTGATCAAAATAAAAATGTTGTTAAAATTGAATATTTATTTGTTTTTTTATTGGTAGGTAGTGAAAATTTTTTTCTAGTGACTTTTTTTTAAATTTTAGCATATCTAGTGGATTTTTAGGTTCGAGTTAGTGACTTTTTTTTTAAGTTAACGGCAACCCTGCTAGCAAACTAAACCAGTCACCGCACGTAACTACGAATTTTAACAATTGAGATTGGTCTGGCCAATCTCGTACAAGTTACTCCGTGACCAGGTAAGATTCAAAGTGGTCATTAGGTTCGCTTTGACTTTCCAACTTCATTATAGCTTTGCCTTTTAGACGCCTTCGTCGATGTATGATGAAAATATATTTGCTGAAGAGGAGTTTTGCAAAAGAAAATCAAGACAATCTGAAATATTGGGCCTGAACTCGCGATGAACAAGATCTTATACAGCCAGGGGGTGAGCTCCTAGTTCACTTTATTATTTGTTAAAGCAAGTCACTTATGGAATACGAACACATCAAATTCGTTACCTTATTGTGCCGTACAATCAACATTGCAGTTCATACATAAAAGGTCGAAAGACAGTCAGCATTTACTCAATTTTTTTCCTGTTTTTATTTTATATTTTCATTTTATTTTTGAATTTTGAATTTTTTTATAATTTTAAAATAGTTTTATAAAATATTTTTTTCGGAATCGAAGTCAGCTTTCCGTCGCAAAAACAAACAACGATGGCAAGATGCGAACAGTCAACATGTAAATTCAAAATTAATCCCACAGACCTCTAACGATTGGTCTTGCGATTTATTCATTTTCATCGCAAAAGCTAATCGAATGGTTAACTGAACCCGCTTGAATTAGAATGGAATATCAGTTGGAATAATCTGAATTCATGGGATAAGGACTTGGAATTTGGACTGGATGATCGTCGCTTTAATGACATTGTTCATCCGTTCTTGACGGAAAACAGCATACCGTTGCATAATTTCGGCTTCAGATTCCGCAACATGATTATGATCGATCCCACCGTCGCACATTGGGGCAAAACGACCAAAAAGTGCCGATAATCACAACATTTTTTTTTTGCGGGAAAGCTTTATATACTACTTACATAGAGTACTAACTAGGGCACAGTTGGACACTATTTAAAACATTCGCAACAAAACCGGTTCGTTACAACGGTAGATTATACTCACGTCTTGCAGGTCAAGCAATTCTTATAAGTGAATTACGTTCATTTTCAGATTAGTTTTTTCGGTAAAGTTAATTATTTTTTGGTGTTATTTAGGTATGGAACCTTCTTCTTCAGGTATGTAACTGTGTTTAAGTGATTTTTTTTTCTTCATTACATAAATAGTTTTTTGTACATAAGACAAAATTTGATCTACAGTAATTTCTTAAGAAAATTGATTAACAATAGATATTTCAATTAGGTTTTAAGCACTATTAAGCAATGAAAATTACACGAAAATAAACGTTATTGTTTAAGGTCTTAAAAGCAATTGAAATTTCCTGCTCCTTTTTGCTCCTTCACGAAGTAGACCAACTTTAAGGTACTTCGCGAAAAGATAAAAATTGTACTAAAACGTCATTGTTAATCAAAA
The DNA here is from genome assembly GCA_949126925.1 of Cheilosia vernalis. Classification (NCBI taxonomy): domain Eukaryota; kingdom Metazoa; phylum Arthropoda; class Insecta; order Diptera; family Syrphidae; genus Cheilosia; species Cheilosia vernalis. The sequence continues at coordinate 94,829,626 of OX421358.1, read as the reverse complement.
TTTATTATATTTTTTTTAGGAATGTATTCTAATATTTTATTTTTGTAGCAGAGAAAAATCTAATAGGGATATTTTTAACTTTTTTTTATTGAGCTCCGATCCTGTTATCACCAGTAAGGAAAAGCCAGTCAAAAACAAAGTCAAAAATAATCCTAAAGAAGCTCTTTTTATGTTGAAAGCTCCACCCCTCAGCTCATGTAGATATTGATGACGACAGTCATAATGACGACGACGACGATTCTTTATTCTATCTTGAATAAATTATAATGAAAAAAAAATTGCGTTTTTTTTTAATAAAAAAAAATTTTTTTTCTAAATTTTGTTTTTTTAAATATAGCATATACCAATAAAAAAGATAGATCCACTTAAAAAAATCTCACAGCTTTAGTTGATTTGATGGCAGTTTTAAGGCTATTCTGCCCCAGTGTGGCGTCGGATAGTTGGGCTCTACATCCTCGTCGGTCACGCTGTCAACGGATTTGTACGAATGCAGCTCTCCAGCGACACATCGTCCAAAATCCAAATCATGCGATGAAATGCAAAATTTCGTCAAAAAAAAATCCGAGTTTCCCACTAAGAATTTTCTAATTTTTCATTCGAAATGCCATTCGGGAACAATCGCACATACAATTCCATACAAAAAATCAATTTTCGTTTTTTCCAATTTCCCGACTTTTATGGATGGTTTTTCCAAAATTTTCTTTCGTAAAGACCTTGTTCTTATATTAACGAACCGCTGAAATATTTCAGCCAAATCGGCCCAGCAGTTTTTTACACCATTTTTATATATAAAAAATAATATCGAGGATTATGTAGATTTGGTGTACACCCTATAAATCGTGAAAGGGCAAATTATGGTGGATTTCATCATTCATATCCAAATCTTCGCAGATTTCCAGATCGGTTTTTTTAATATTGTTGTATGTCAGTACCATCTTTTGCTTTGCTGTCGGACTGGATGGCTTTGGACAGCTGAAATTGAACTTTTTGTGTTTTTTTTGTCCATCTCAATACCTTGTCGCTCAGCGATCGACTGAAAAATTAAAACAGATTTGAATGCAGAGCGACGTCGCTCTGTCGCTTAAAAAATCACTCAGTCGCTCAGGGCTTACGTGGCCACCTCCATACAATTTCATGTGTTTTCATTTTTTTGCGTCGCTCAGTCACTCGTCGCTCATTGCGTGGCCGTATAGCCTTACGTACGAGTCCCATCCCAAAGATTGTTAGAGAATGTTCTAGGTCAAACGAAACCGGAGGTCAACCCCACACAATGTCCCATCATAAAATATTAAACACTACAGCTAAAACGTGGAGTGGCACTGCGCGGTTAAGATTTTTTCTCGCTCAGTCCTTAAATTGTAAAACTTACAATTTGTCGACAACTTCTCATAAATGTGTAGAAATTCACTTTAAATCTCTAACTAAAAAATCGAAACTCCGTCGCCTAGGTATATAACGCCACATCACCTGGTACCTAAAGCAATGCGACGAGTATACCTACTGCATAAACTCTAACATACATTGTATGTGCCGTTGGCGGCAATAATTAAATTAAAAAAATATTTTGAAAATTGCCACTTTATTTGAAATTTATTGCACAAGTTTCAACTGTCATAACAATATTGCGCCCAGCGAGCAAATTCCAGATACGACGTTGTATACGCTGTTGTCTTTGAGCTACACCAAACCGCACGGTCTACCCGTTGCATTCAATGTACTCGTATCCTTCTCTGTCTGCAACACTAACAACTATCTGGCAGCCGCAACAAAACTAAATTTCGGTTGTCGGAATTTGTTTTAATGAAACCGGCAATTTAACTTTGCAAACATCGGGTGGCGGGTGATGAACGGTCCCGAAGGCCAAAGAACTACAACCAAGACCAAGTTGCGGCAACTTTTCGCAAATTTTATTTTATTTATTCCATCGCTACACACACACCCACACAAAGATGTACGAATAAGGCATTGCCATTAAAACACATGCACATGCATGTACATCATCCGAGGACTACTGAGTTCGTGCACTAAAAGTTGCTTAATTGAAATGAACTTAGACGAATCCCCATGTGTTACAGCTGAGTCTGAGTCTGTCTACGACGGGAGTAGAATCTGCATCTGGGTATGAATATCTGTTTCCTAGGCCAGAGTTTGCTACTACCCACATGTTTGGGGGAAGTCGTCATCATCGCCATCATCATGAACAACAGCAGAGAACATTTGTCGGCATCATTATTTTGACTTTCATCCACACGTTATGCCTAGACTAAGGATAGATTTGATAAAGAAAGACATCCTACTGAATGAATATTTCCCTATAGACAGAGAGGAGTGCATCAGATGGATGAGCAACTGAAGCACTTGTCAGAAGGTGATTCTCTACCGCAGATTTCTTTAAGGCTCGACAAAAATAAACCAAGAGCTGAAGAGAAATACCAGCAAGCAGCCTCTGCAGGATGTGTCTGTGAAAATAGAAGGTATAATGCAAGTGCACGCAATTACTTGTGTTACGAAGAAACACAGTTATGGCAAAATCAAAAAAGTACATTTCTCCGACAGTTGGTAAAAGATGGTACGGTCCACTGTCCGCTTTCTAATTGAATATGTCTGAGCACTTTGTTGGGTTATGTTGTGTTTGGTTTTGTACCAATCCTTGTGCATTGACTCGGGTTGTTGAAATGAATAAAATTATATTGCACGTGAGAGGATTTTGATTTAATCTTTACAGAAAGACCGACTCTGATGATTGCTGTGATATCAGTTTTTGATGCAATTTGAAAAGTAGATTGGGAATTGCTATATAAGGGAGACTTTTCTTTTCAATCATTATTTGCCTTGCTCTTAGTGGGTTAGTAAATGGGCGCAGGGACGTAAGGCCCAGGTCCATGCTATGTTGAAATCAGTTCTTGTGTCGATCGTCGATCAATACACACATTTTCTGAAGCAGGGGTAAACAAAATTTTTTTTTGAGCTTGGCTTGTTGTCGCGACGCAACTCGCAAGACTCTTTTTGTGTCGCAAAGAGAGCAAAATATCTCATGTAAAGAGACCTACGCGTGAAAATTTTAATTAAGTTTGGACGGACTTTAACTTTTATCATGCTTCTTTGTGAAAGTTAACCCAAATAGGTTTAGATATACCACCACGGACCGGAATATTGTGGAGACAATTTAACTTTTAGTAGACTCAAAGGGTTGATCTGCAAATCAGAAAGAGTGTCTACTCCAGGTCCTTCAATTACCAAACGGGTGTTCAGAACACTCTTTGGCTTAGAAGTAATAGAAACCCACTCACAACAGAAAGGGGCGTGGAATCCAATACAGTAAAATGCGTTTTGCTTAAATAACAAGACTATAAATCTGACATTTTTATAATAATAATATTTTTTGGCGCAACAGGTCCGTAAAGACCCTAGGCCTAGCTTCTCACAACCATTCGTTTTGTGTGAGATGTCATTTTTGGAAAGAATGGAAGGGATCTACAATTTTATGCCGATTCCCAATGGCTAATTTATAAGCTCTTTCAAGAGTCAGACGTTCGCGAGAGGTGGCGCAGTGAAAAAAAACCTTGATTTGGAATTTGGGTTTTTGCGGGATTCGAACATGGACACAACACACTAACCACTAAGCCACTGCGCCTACATCTGAAATTCTTAGCTTTAAAAAAAACTCCATTAAAAACCCATTAGTAAATCTGTTTTAAAGACCAGAATTCAATTTAGTGCACTGTTTATTGAATAACTTGTTCAAATCCTGACGCCCTGGAACTATCAAGACATTTTAAAAAGAATTTTCGATGTAATATGGCATACATAGTTGCAAAAAAAAAGAGAACAAACTTTAAAGAGCTCCATAAATCCAACCAATTACCAGAATTATTTTTTGCTTGCTGTTTTTTAAACTATATGGTTTTTATTCCTGTTTAAGTCAATAACACAATAGTCAGCATAGGAACATCGAATTTTTGAAACGACTTTTGACATTTCTAACCGCAGTGCGACTTCAAATAAAGCCTTTGGCTATGGTATTGAAAGCTTAAGTAATTGATATAGAAAAATCAGGGCCGTCTGAGCCATGCGCACTGCGCAGTGAAGAGCCATAGTTTTGGGGAAAGATTGAAAGCATCAAAACGAACGTTTAGTTAATGACTTTACTGTCTTGAGGCGTCTTGTGAAAATGCTGGCGTTTGTATAAAGATGCACATTTGGTTTCATGCAATTACGAAACGTGATTTATTAAGCTCCTTTGCATTCAATTTCTAAAAGCCACTTTTTTTGTTGATGTTTAAAAATACATTTTAAAAGTCAACTTTAACTTTAAATTTAGCTGTTGGAGTGAGTCGGAAAGTGGTTCAGATTGTTCTACTGAAGGGGCAAATTGAAATTCTAAGTGAAACTGGTTTTATTTTAAAAAATGAATTTAGGTAAGGCTAGGTTCGGTGTCTTTCTCAACATCGTGAAGACACATTTGGCAAAATATAATAGGTTGAAAGGAATGGCGTAAATACTATGCCGTATCTACGGGTGACAACATATACCGACCTTATTTCGGAAGTGAGTGAAAAATGATAAATACAAAGTTAGTTCGGACCTCTCGGTATCGGTTCGCACGAGCACAAATAGAGAAGGTGACTGTAAAAGTTTTTCATATTAAAACCGCGCTATGGAGAAGCAGTTTTTTTTATAATTTCTTAAGAAAAAAATGACTTCGTTCAGTCGACTAAATTCTCATTTTCTGATTAGGTTTTTATTTTCCAATTTTTTTTTTTTTATTAAGAATATCTTTGTTTAAGTTTTGAGACAAATGTAAGCCAATTCTCTTTGGCTCGGAGCGTTGATCCAAAGCTGAAACACTTGAGCGAAAAGAGAAAATTGGATTTAAGTACCGTAAACTGGGGTTACTTTGTGCCATGTTTTGTTGTTTTTGTAAAAAAACTTTTATTTCTTTATAAAAGAGACAAAGTAATGTATACCATTTTGATCATAAGCACAAAGCAAATAAGGAAACATTCTCAAACTTACGAAAGGATTTACCATTTTAAAGATGTGAGCCTTCAAAGTGTGGCACAAAGTTACCCCACGTTTGGGTATTCGGTCAAAATGTAGGTTTGGTTGAATTTTACCCCATATAAAATTAAAACACATACTAGCAACACTTTTTCAAAAAACAAGTAAGGGAATTTTGTTAACGAAAAACAACTAAAAGCATTAAAAATAAAATTTTTAATAAGATATTTCGGAGATGCCATATAGACTCCTTTTAGATACCAAATTGGGTTTATTAATAGCAACAATAACGTTTTTGATATCATACCAAATTTCATCCTTATGGTGTGGCCATTTCCAAAAATTACCACTTTTAGTCATTGTGCTAACCAAGAAAGTGTTACCATCAATTTCATTGATTTTGCCTGGATATTGATGTCCATCATATAGAACAATGATGTAATCAGTCACATTGAAAGAACAAGGTTCTGCAGTTGGATTGTCACGAGTTTCTTTCCTCCCTGATTTGTCTAAATAGCTTTTGACAATTCGTCTTAAATCAAGGGGAGTGACAGGAAAACCATAAGTGGATGTAGCAATAACGTGCCTAATAAAACCTGACTCTTCTTCGTCACTAAAAACGGTTTGACGTCCAGGAACATTTCAATGCGTATCTTTTAATTTATTCATTAGAGTATTCCTATGTATACCGTACTTTTCGCTAGCTTTCCGAATTAAAATTCGTCCACTTCGGACTTCCAGCATGGCGTTTTTCAATACTTCCGCACTGAAATTGCAGTTGGGCCGCCGTCTTATTAATATACTTTCGAGGAATTTCGGCTCAATTCTCGAACTTTCAAATTTTAAATTAAAAAGTAAGGAATAACTTTGGACCAAGAACGTTGCATATGAAAAATAAATTCGATACACAAGGGGTAACTTTGTGCCAAATGAAACAAAAATGACGGTGGTGCAAAGTTACCCCATAAACTTCCGGCATTATTGAAAAGGACACGTAAGAAAAAAAAAAAACAAAAGGTTTTACTTAAATTAACTTTAATTTTATTAATCACAACTAAATCATTAAAAAAAAAAATCAACCTTCAATTCCGTAGCGATTTTAGTTTTTTAGTTGGAGATTAAATTTCTCGCACTAGCACTTTTCCGCCAAAGAATGCAATTTTGAATGGCATGTCATTATTCAAAAACATAAAAACAAAGAAATCAGTACATTCCAGATTATCACTGGGAATCTTTTCAAGCAGTCTTGCAGAGTGAAAAAATGTGAATAATCTTTGTCAAAGTGTTGGTTAAGTGAAATTTAATGGAAAAAAGCACGGTTGGCACAAAGTAACCCCAGCTTACGGTACACATTTCGTTCTAGAAGAGGCAAGATTCCCCTTTTCCCCTTTCATCCAATTTGTTGATTGATGTCCTTGGACCTGTATAAGTTTATGTATCAACATACGAGTTGTGTGCAACGGTCTGCACAATAAAAAGCATCCCCGTTGGTGTGGCTGCGGTTGACCCCCCTTAGTGCACACCTAAAATGTAGTCAGCAAAATTATGACAAATTACCGACATTCTTACCTTCGATAGGAAGTCACACTATGACAAACAGTATATCGGACAAAAAGCTAGTCCGAATTACCTACATAAAAAGCCAAACATTCACCAGCCTCCCTAAATCAAAACCCATCGCCCTAAAACCACCCGCCTTGTGTTAGGCAGCAACTTTTCCATCAGTTTCCACATTCGATGAAATCCGCTAATTATCCGCAATTAGTATATATGAATGGGAGTATATATGTACCGCGCAGATACCTACACACTTTTAGCAGCAGCCTTTATAGAAACCCTTTAATAAGTTTGTGCGCCCAAGGGCTGGCAACGAATGTTGCCCATTGTGTGTGTGTGTATAACAGAAGACAACACGATACGCACACGCAACCAGTCCAACGGCAGCAAATTTTCCAAGTTACCGGCATATTTATCTTTGTAAATATTTTACAGTGTTTGAGTTTGGAAAATTCAATTACCGAGTACTGACATTGGAATTAGTTAGATGCGGAGCATCAGTGCAGGTGGTGTGTATAAGAGGATGTCTATTTAATGAAGCCGCCTAATTAAAATTGCCACGGTCCCCTTCTAGGCGTACCGCCGAACAAATTGAGTTAATCCAAAACGATAAACGGCTGACTGTGCGTTTGTAAAACTGGCTAAGCGGATCGGCAGGATGCGGCATCTTGGAGGTTGGAGGTGTTGCTGCATTAATTTAAATTTAACTTATGTTCCCCATGTACAAATTTTAAATTATGTTTACTTATAACTTTACAACCATAAATTTTGAATAAATCTTCAGAGCGGTGGGACTTAACGTTCGAAGAGAAACTCTTTCGGGTAATTAACAATATCCACAGTTAGACTCGTATGCAGAGTATGCAGGGAACGGAGTCTTGTCGGGTTTGCTTGCGGGGATCTTTCCTGGCTAATTTCGAAGCCTAAAATTTATTTATCAGAAGTTGCTAAAAAAAAACCGTTTGTTGGCTAAGCGAATACAAAACTTTGACGTTATGGATGGTGTATTGATTTCGGAAATGCAGGCATTTTACCAGCTGGGTGAACATGAACAGGCTTTGGGATGTTTACCTTTACATACTAAGTGATGAGAGAACGTTAAAGTTACAACGTTACAGAAAGTTAGCTGTAAACGTTGTAATGGGATGGATTATTAACTTAAATGATGTCCGCAATTCGAATGTGGTCTTCTGTTTTTCTCGAAACGAGTGCTGCTTGGTGGGCTAAAAAGCTGAGATTGGAGTTTAGTGGCTCTTATGTTTGACATTTGGAAAGCTGTTTCATATGGTTATAAGGGGCTCGTCAGAAATTTCAGAGTTGCCTTTTGTCGTAAAATGTGTAAAATTAGATGTCATCGTTAATTAGATGTCGAAGTTTACCAACGCATATGGAAACGTGCTTTTCTCGAGGAACATTGTTAACCTTACCTTATGCCATAGACAATACTTTATATGAAACCAAGTTCATAGGTTAGAACTTCACTGAGCACGGTCGCACAAAAGATTAGAACATATTTGTAACAATTTTTAATTTTGCATGCAATCGAGAGAACTTTGTCCAACTTATACGGCGTGTATGAGTAAGAGGTGGAAATACGACAAACATAAATGTGCCATCGGTCTTGGGCAACCAATTTAAAAGCGAAAGCCTTTGACTTCCCCTTATATTCAGCGTTTACCTAAATTAAATTCCTCGTCGAAAACCACGTAGCAAATTCGTAAGTGCTGTCCAAAAAGATTTTGGAGCAAAATTGCTTAAACTGTCAGAACACGCTACTGAACAGGTTTGAGTTTGAACTCATTCCCACTGTTATATTGCTAAAGCGAGTCATTCGCAAAATGTATGTGTCAACCTTTTTTATCGACAGAATGCTAATCAGATGAAATGAATTAACTCAGACCTTCACACTAGCTTCACTAAGTCCATTTCTAATTAAATCTCAAAACAATAAGCCGGCTATGCTAATGTTGTATGTGCATCACGGCAGGACAATAACTTTCTGCCCTCACTCGCAAATTAACTTCAACCAAAAATGTTGGCCTCGTTTTTCACTTCACCACCATGGCGCATTTCAAACTTACATTAGACGTTAAAAGTTAAAAAAAAAAACATCTCTGCACAAATGTGAAATATTGCCACCACACAAACACACACACCAACCAAAGGGAGAATCTTATCTCATTTCTTATAGCTTTGAGAAGTTTTGCTGGTCTGTCTTGCCTCCTCCACTGTTATGTATGATGAACTTCCGTTTCCTTAGGAGCCCGGCTCCATCGCATGCAATAACTTTTAGGAAATTCTGTACCCACAAGAACTTGAAATATTTTTGTTAATAATTTATATCACCTGAAACTTGGATAGTATTTCAATTTAGTGTGTGTTGCATTTTACTATCAATGCAGGTCATCCGTTGCACGCCATTAGACCGGGCGCACCATCACTTCCGTTCGAAGGTGGGAAAGGATTCCGCTTGAGTGTAGAGTTTTTGATTTATCAACAAATTATGTGTAAGCTCAAGAATGAGTTTGCGAGAATCCAGGATAAGCTCGTTACAGGAGGTACAGGTCGGGTTATTTATAATGCAGTCAACCGCATAGCCCATTTGTTGGTAGCTTTTACTGCATATTGTAAATTGGATCTGCTGCATTTGGTAAATGCAAGCAATGATTTGTTTTGATTAAATTTTGCTTGATTATTTTTGCTTGATGACTCGATATTTTTCATTGAGATCGTTCGTCCAAAGACCGAACAAGGATTAATGGTTTGGGGCACAGGTTCGCCGCGGACTGTAAATGCAGCGACACCTTAGTAAGCATATTTAAAAAATAAATCATTTTCCTATATAGCGATGAAGCTCTTAAACATTTTTTACACTGAATATGGAAAACTTCAGCCATTAAATTTCAGAAAGCTTGCGTTGATGCCTGTTGGTTACTTGAAAATGTCTTAATTTGAAAGAAAAAATATCTGGGCCTAGATATATAAAAATAGAATCTCTTAAAAGTCTCACTTCTGAATGTGGCAATTTTTAATGAAAAAATTCAAAACAGGCGCTGGCAAAAACTGCCAAGAGCTGCAGCTGCTGCTGATTTTTTAAGGCTAGAAAGATACACTTTGGCCAGAGCTGTAGAAAGAGCTGTAGACGTTTTTGAATGAACGAAAATAAAACAGTTCCTCTTTAGGAAGGAAGTAATGGATTTGCTAATTGAAAAAGGCTCGCTCCGTCGACAATTGAAATAGAAAGAGCTTTATACATAACGAACCTATCTGCTTCTACCTGGGAGAGAGACTTTCGACCCCCTTAGCAGCATTTGAGCAATATGATTATTTTAAGAGTAGTGTTCGTTCGCCTTTGCCCTTTCTTGGACTTTGGCAGGAATATTTAGTTTATGATAATGAGTAGCGAGCTCATGATTATCATGGGTTTACGGCGCTCTCGTCGCTTCATCAAGTACTTCATTTGATATATATTTGCCACTGATGTTGCCTGACATTTCATTGCCCCTGTGGGAGGTCGGTTAGGGCTTCAAGATTATTCTTAGCCTGACACTTGCTAGGACATATATTAAGTTTAAGGTTATTTGAAAGCCTGTTTGAGACATTATGGGTCAAAAAGTTGCGATTTACTTCAAAAGCATCCAATTTCTATGGCTCTTCACTTTGAAAGCCCTCGGACAAATTTCCATCTATATAGCACGCGTACCCCAACAGGCACTCAATACAACGTCAGCTCCTGTGCTACTAGTCGAACGGCTCACCCGACTGTTCTCAAAAACTAACAGAAAAGACATCGTGGTCAGAACTAATTGTTAGGTACATTTGCTAAATATACCAACTCTTAGATCTTATGACACTATGGGGAAAGCTTGTAGCCAATAACTCTTTTATTGCTTTTAGCTGGCGGTCTATTTACTACCAGTTTGTGACTTATGGATTAGTGTATCTCTCACCCTGACAGACTTTTAAAAGATTTTTTTGCAGTCGACTTGTTGCAACATTAGTTGTAAGTGAAAACCCCACATTTCCCAGTAACCAAACTCAATTTTCAAGTCAAAACTTCATAAATAATTTCCCCTGAGCAATCTACTCAGGAAATTAATTCCAAAGTGTGCATTGCACAATCAAGTACATATACCTATACAAAATTTCCATAAACCACACGGCACTATCATAGCTCCAAGCTGCTTGGAAGCGCGCTAATATTAAATCAACGTTTTCCTCAGAAACAGCTATATCAGTGCTCAAATAGACTAACGCGTTTGCCGACTCTCAAATCCAGCAAGTAGTCGGTCACAAATGTCAAGTAAAATCAACTGAGTTGTTTGGTTATCGTTAAATTGGTGCGGTTTCTTGTGTTTGCTTAAGTCTCTCCTCATGACAAAGTATAACCCTTGCGTGGACAGTGACAACACATCCAACCAAAAAAATCAAAAAGAGGTAAAGGTGAGCAACGAGAAACCGCGATGTGAAAAGATAATAAACATCATGACGTCATGTTGGTGTACAAGGAACACCGATACTTCACGTTCGGCTTCTGTATAACATGTTGACATTCAACAAACAGTGATAGTGAATAGCTTATAGCTCTAGTGCAAACAACACCGATAAGGCGGTTTCATTTTCACAGATTCCTCTTATCGCATAGGGTAGGTGGTGCAGGTGCAGTGTATGCGGAAGACTAATTAATGTTAGATTAGCAGCGTGCGTGAAGGGTTTGGTCTCGACCATATCACGACTATTTGTTTAAATGTTTTATCTCAGCTTCATCTTAATTAGAAGCAGAATCGACAAATTATTGTAAAGAAATCTCCGCACGTGAGCACAGGAGCACATGTATTTAATTAACTCGATTTCGCCAGTGTCAGTGGATTGTTTTTTTTTTTAGCTGCAGGTTGACTTTTGACAAGTCAACATCAACACCAACACCACAAAAGAAACCAGACAATCAATACAAAAGTAGAGGCAACTGTTCATAACAAAAACAGAGGTTACTGTTCCACGCCAGAGGTGCTAACATTGCGACCAACATTCGAACGTTCTGTGTTTATCCATTGGATTTCGATAGAGTTTGCTTAATTCATTGTGTTTATTAGCACCGCAAATTGAATTCTTCCATGCGATGGCTATCGTGCGAGAAAATGAGCTTGATGTTCTGGAAAATTTTATTGTTATCCGTTTGCAGTTGCAAATAGGAGTGAATCGCGAACGTATTATGAGTTTTTGTTTGCATTGATTGTAGGTAGGTTTTGTGATTTTTTTGCTTAAAACTTAAATGGAGTAAAGAACGGTATAGGTATGTGCTGTTTATTTAAAAAAAATAGTGCGACGGAAATTTTTTTGTTTTAATTTACCTAAGAGTTTAGTTGAAATTTATGCGTGTAAGGGGTGAATGATAGAAAATCCAGTACAATTTAGCATGCAGTTCTGGATTTTGATAAACATATTAGGAAGTAAGTGCGTTAAGACGTATGCTTTAGTGCTAGTGTTATCCCTGTTTTGTCAGCATTCATTTCCATTCCATTTTATAATTCAACAATTGATATTGAATTATTTTACTCTGGTGTTTTTTTTTTTTTGTGACTAATCCGGCTTTTACCAACCCATGGATTTAGTACGAAGAGCAGTCACGTTTATTAATATTTTTCTGCGAATTTTGATTTGCAAAAACACCATTTAACACAATAAAACATACGATAACATAACATATTTACTTGGTATTTGTAATATTAAAAACAGCTCAACGAAAGCTACGTACAATAATTCGGTAGCAGAAAGGGCAACACACTTCTGACTCGGTAATGGCTTCGAAACTGCTGCAGCTGCAATTACTAACTCCAATGTGTAAAGCAATATTTTTGAAGATTAGTTTTATCATATACCTATAGCACCCACGGATAAGACCACGATCAATAGTTTCACGACTGTCAATGTTTTTTTTTCCCCTGTTCTCACTTAAATCTCCAACTATTTATTTTTTTTTGAACATCTTAATGATAACCAACTTAATCACTGTAATATATTTGATATCCGAACTTAAACAAGAAGATTCGCTTAAGTATAGAGTTCGCATACTTGACTCTTGACCTTCAGGTTATCCAACTTTGATTGTATACAATTTTAAACTCAGATTAAAACTGATATCTACTTTCAGAAATGCCAAATTTAAAGATCCAGTTAAATACCAAATAAAATAAATTACCTACCTATTTTAAATAAAACAAATTTAGAATCCAAAAATTTAAAAAATTAATTGTTCATAAATGTATATATCGATACCTTCACGGAAGAATGTATTAGGTAAGCCACAATTTTTCAGAAAATGGCTTTTTGGCATGCCTTACAAATTGTGCCAAGCGCCACGTTTTGATCTTGGTTTGACGTTTCTACCATTGATACAAACGACACTAGAGAGAAATACGAATTGTAGTATCCGCCAAATTTGCTGGGTAGATATTTGTTATACCCTGTTGTTTGTTGTAACCACCAAAATTTGTATGCTAAGCGCCATTACATAAAAAATAATTGTAAGTACTATGCGACACATCCCACGAGAAAATAATTTTGCAAATGGCGTTTAGCTTAACTGATATTGTCGCTTAGAACATAGTGCCACCGAAAAGTTGTTCCATTTGCAGTCGCTTGAAACATTTTTGTCTAGACATTATTAACGTTATTTGGAAATAAAATTAACAAAAGATGATTTTCGTGACTTGGAAAAAGAATCTTTAAAATATTTTCCAACGCAGGGAGTTAAAACTATTGCTTGCGAGAAGCAAGATATTTTACCAGAGACTAACGAAGAAGACAACTTATCGGAAAAATATATGTGTTTATTTGAAGATTTTCTCAAATACTTTTTTGATAAAAAACTATTTTAACTTTGTTTATAGTAAAAACTGAATAAATAAAAAGGAATTAAACGACAATTTTTTGGCATCTTGTATTAAATCCTACCATGTCAATGATTTAAGCGCCATTTACTTTTGTATCAAGCGACAATCTTTAGACCACAAAATACATATTCTAAGCGACAAAAACCTATGTATCAAGCGACAATCTTTAGACCATAAAAATGTTCTAAGCAACAAAAACTTTTTATCTAGAAAACATTTTCGTTCATAGAATAATTTAAAATAATTTGTGGTGCAAATCCCAATCGAAATATGCTTATAACTACAAAATACGCAAATAATTACCTTCACAGTAAGTTTTATTTGTCTCCTGTAAAATTTAAAAAAATTAATACATTCTTCCGGGAAGGTGTCGATATGTATATGTAGGTACTATGTAGGTACAAAAAACTTCTGGAGGCAAGTTTGGAACTTACCTACTATCTGTCTGATATGCTTCTTTTGATGCCTAAAACCTATAGAGTCTGGAGAATTTTTTTTGAAATTTCGTATAGTAGGCAACCGAACAGTATGGGCTTAAATCTTGAAAAAAAAAAAAAATATAAAAATTATACTGTAGAAACTCAAAAAGTAGTACAAAAAAGGGGGCGCATATGTCCGCATGAAGTCAATGTGGTCAAATGATGTTTTCAAAATTATTGTGTCATTAATTTTCAATTCGAAGCACCGAAAACGATTATTTTGAAAACTGTTCATATCTCGAAACCTCATCCTTTCAGATAAATATCATCGGTTTTCAGATAAATAGTAATAGTATTTTTCAAACTAAAGATTGCAATATTTGGTACTACATATTTTGTCAGCCAAATTTTACAAAAACCGCTCTACCGATTTTGATCAAAATACATATTTGGGATTATCAAATGCCACTAATTAAGCTTGAGAAGCTTTTCCCCTACTTATATATAGTTTTTCTATAAAAGTCTAATATACAAGTTTTGTAATTATTTCTCAAAAATTACTACTCAAACACGGATCTGTGTTCATATTTCCATTAAAAATGCAATAAAAGCGACGCAAACCTTATTTTTAGCAAATATAACGCACTTCTTCTTTTCAACCATATTGGTTATGCTATGCACCTTAGAATAATTCCGCCACTTGGTGCCTTACACAATCAGAAACTTCCACTGTTCAACTAATATTTTCTGTCGATAGTAGGTTTGAATGATTTCACTCGTTCAACTTTTCGTTCATCTACTATATTTTATTAGTAAGCCTGAACGATTATGTTTCATTCGATAGTTCGAGTTAATGATTTTGGATTTTAGAGTGTAGTTTTGAGTTTTGTATTCAATGAAAGTAGGACCTACGCTGATTGTGGGATTATTTCTTCTGCGTATTTCTTATACGTTGCGACTTCTTTTATTTTTTTTTATTGTACGAGCCTGTTTCATAAAAATAGTCATAACCTTTTTAGCGCGTGTTTATTATAAGAAAAAAAAGTACTTGGTTTATTCTAGAATTTTTGTCTTGTTTTCTGGTTGGATTTCCACTTATTTTTTTGAACGGTGCTATCTTTATACATCATAAGGACAGACAACAGGGCAAACCACTAATCGTATATTCGTGAGATTTTTAGCGCATATTCCAAGAAATATTCCGCTTTTAACTCATGACATGAGCCCCTTTTGAAAATAAAATTATTTAGGTATTTTAGAAACAACTTTAATTTATTACTATAGTGAGCTGCGACCTTACACCCTAATAGGCCTACTAGTGGATAGAAAATAATTGGCCACGTTTATAAAATAAAAAAAGATGTAAATAAATAAAAAAAATATTTGTATAAATTATCTGATTTTTAATGTTGGTATGGTTTACCAGTCGACTAAGTACCTCAAGAAAAAATCTCAATTATAAATAACAGAATGAATGAAATCATTCGACAGTTGAAATCATTCAGTTACTAACTACTATCGATAGGCGAATTCATTCGATAGTGCCCATCACTAATAAAAACATGCCCTTGCAGATAAGAAAACGAAAACTCCGACTGCACTTTGCCTTGTACTCAAAAATCTTATAAACTGTAAGAGCATAAAAAAGTACAGTAGACGCTTATAACTCTCTAACCAGAAAATGCGAGAGAGCTTCAACTTTTAAAAACTCACATCGTTATTTGATAAACTATACTGCCATATTAGGTGAGTAACGTTTTTAGTATTCCTTTTTCTGTATTTGATGAACCGTTACTTTTATCTAGCATTGCTTTCACAATCTTACCAACAACAGGGTTCTCCCTGCTCTACTTACCTGTTTACATAACCTACCTACATAGTAAAGTAAGAAAACAACCAATAAAACTGTTGATCAACGAGAAAGTTTCGTTCGACCCAGTCGTGCACTTTATTTAATTTTATGACGAATGAAAGCGACCAACAATAATATGCCGAATCCGAAACATATAAATTAAGAAGATTTTTCAGGACACTTAAACCCTCGGTGACACTGAACTTAAAACAATAGACATGTAATAACCTATACGATTTATTTAAGTTCCTTTTAGTTTTTGTTTTCATTAAATTAAGTATTATTTATCATAACATTTATAAAGATTAATATTTGTAGGTAAATGTATAGCGTAGCAGATATGGATCATACGGAAAATCTGGTTTTCCGGAAAAATGGTTGAGCGGAAATTCGTTTTATATTTTTTTTTTTCCAATTTAAACGCAGAAAATTTACTTATTTAGAATCAAACAACTTTCGGTTAAGTAATACTGTTAATATAGCACCTACAGAGTTAGTGGATTAAAAGTAACCGAGTCAACGTGTTTAACGAAACTCGGTTAAAAATAACCGACTTATCAACTTCCCATCTTAATTTTCTCGGTCGTAAATAACAAACTAACTTAGTAGAATTTAACCAAGTTACTCTGTTTTTATTAGCCAACCCACTTGGTTGAATTTAACCATGTTAAAAACAACACAGTGGTTTGTTATATTAAAACAAGACTTATTGATTGTTTTTAACAGAGAGGTTGTTAGGTTTTAACTAACATTAAATGGGTTAAAAATTGACAAGAAGAACGGTTATTAACCAATCGTTGTGTTAAAACTTCAAATTGACTATGTTGTTTTCAACTTATTTACTCATTAGATTTTAACAAAAACCAATATATAACAGCTTGGTTTATATTAATCTAGTGTTTTCCAATAAGAGGTGTTAATTTGGTATTCAAAGATAATTGATCGGATGTTTATTTCATAATATAGAGGAAGGTATGCCGTTAATAATGAAAAACAACATCAGCCAAATGGCCACCACGAGCACGCATGCAGGACCATATCCTTTTCATGAAATTTTCCATAACCAAATCGCAAAGTGGCTGCCACATGTTCTCGATATCGATAGCCTCGCGAATTTTATCTTTGAGGCTGGGCTGTTGGCGTAGACCTTATCTTTCACGTGCCCCCAAAGGAAGAAGTCGCAAGGTGTTAATTCATCTCGGTGGCCAATTGACATCACCTCTTCGAGAGATAACACGGTTCGGAAACTTTTCCCGTAAAAGATCAATGGTTCCGTTGTTTGTGCGTGGCACGTAGCGCCGTCTTGTTGAAAGTAAACGCTATCCAGATCAATACCATCCAACTCCGACCATAAAATATCATTAATCATCTCTCAATTCCCAAGAACGACGAGGAATGGACAAACCTGGGTTTTCTTCAACACTTTGGACTACAGCAGCAATATTCTCAATTGTTCTTGAGCGACGTGCACGCCTGCACGGGTTTTATTCTTCACATCACTAACTTGACCCAACAGCTCGAATTTTTCCACCAATTTCTGTATTGCGGTCCGACAAGGTGCTTCACGACGACCAAAAAATGCTTTAGTTTTGCGAACTGTGACTGCAAGATTTTTACCATTTTTGTAGTGAATTTCAATAATTTCAATGCGTTGTTGAAGCGTGTATCGTTCCATTTTTAGCAATAGCGTAGTTCAAAATAGATAGATGCATGGACTAGAGTTGATGTTTTCAAAATGTCTTCGTCTTTGATTTTCCACTGCTGCTATCACGCAGCCCATACTGTTGATTTCAACAAAAGTCTACCAGCGAGGTAGACGAGGAAAAGTTGTATTCAGCGTTTATGTAAGCTTTTCGCACCAGTGATTGCATGATTTGCTTGCATGATTTTTTAAAAACTACTGTTACGCTTTTGACTAAAATACACAAGATGAAACATAAGTGTTGCTATTAACTGTGGATCATATTCATAAAAGCTGACTTGCCAAATCCCGCTCTGTCTTCAGTCTTCACAAATTGTTTATTTTTATAAAGCTCGAAACGCCAGTATCAATACAAATGCAATAAAACGCACTACCGCATTACCGCAACAAGCACAAAGTGTCTCGAACATAATAACTTCCACATCGTTCCCACTGCTTTAGACTTTCTTGCCTAAAGAGATTCAAAGAAATCGATGAAATCTGAAGATTGCACATTATATTTTTAATCAGGCTTATTATACCTTTGTTTCTTAGAAAAACGTTAACCTTAAGAAATCCCCTGAAGTCTGAAGCCCTTACAGATAAATTTCGACGAAATTTGCTTGGAAAATTCACAATTTGGAACCGTACATACACTTTCCTCATTACGGTTACTAAAATTGTGTGCTACATTATCTTGTTACAATTTGTCGTAATGTTCGTGGATGTAGGTTGAAATAGGAGACATATGCCATGAAAACGTAATAAATATATACCGTCAACTGGTTAACGATTTTGAGACCATTCTCCGACAATATTTTAACTTCAGCATATTTGTGTGTCTCCATACGAACTTGGTCAAAAGTATTATTATATTGGAAAAATTGTCTCGATAATCATTTATTTAGCTTTATAAAACTTCGATCAGTGTGTCTGAAATATGCGCTGAATGAACAGGGTGGCTGCTATATCCAAATTAGGTTTTCAAAAAAAAAAAAAAAAAACGTTTGTGCCTTAAATTTTATTCGCTATAGCAATCTTTAGAGTAGGTACTTTTTCTGTGGACTGTATTTTGATAACATAACTGATGCATCTAGTACAAAAAATTACCCGCCTGGGGGTTTACTTTACAGTATTCGCATCAACTGTGTTGTCCTTACGCAATTCAAATCGATTGTTCCTTACCAAGTTGAAACATTTGTCGACAGTACAGTGAGATGAGAACAGATTCATCTTTCGATTTGCAGCAAAATATACAATAAACTAGAAAACTTTGATACTAATGTTTACCATTGGATGATTCAACTACCATCATCCGTCGTCGGTTTTCTTCGGTTTGGATGGTCAATATAGCTCATCCTTTTGCGCCGTCGATCTACGCCTGTTTAATTATTTTTAGCCAAGCCGCAACTTAAAATCTCAACAAATAAAAACAAATTGCTAATCACACATGAATGGTTTTGAAATAATTACAGCCCACGTGACTGGGCCACATTTTCCGTCATCATTTCAACAATATTGTTAATCAACAGATTTCGTGACATACAAAGTACAAATAATACAAAAAAAAAAAAAAATTCCCTCGAACGATGTATGTTCGCATGTAGCTACATAACAATTGTTTCAGTAAACATTTGTCCATCAGTGCGATAATCGATTTTGGTTTGAATGTCAACCATCAGTTATCACCTAGATAATTGATAGCAAGCGTCGCAGTGATGCCAAATAAGAACCTAATTCCGTGCACCTACCGCTACTCGTCGCGTCGCTCAGTACCTATATAAAATTCTAACGAGTTAAGGTCCATTTAACACCTTATTTCCGCTCCAAGGAAACGTTCTATAGATACCCACACCCAGAAACCTAGCTACGACCACCCCATCGGCGGCGGCGGAATTAGTTTAGCCAATTTGAGTTTTCATTTCAATTTATTCCGTCAAGCAGGAGTCATTCGAAATTCTGCGCTTTTCCCAGCGACAATTACCATCTTGTTGAGTGTGTGTGTATTTTTTTCTGTCAATTTCCCTTCTTTCCAGATAATAGTGATTGTGAAATGACAACGTACAGCCCTCACAAGACTCAGTACGAAAAGTCGGGCTTCCAATTAGGTGCGCTAAGGTCTTCCGACCAAATGCAGAGTACTACCTCGTCGAGCAGCGACGGTGGCGAACAAACGACCGGTGTCAATGGAGGAGCGAACGAGGAGCACAAGACGTTCACTGATCCAAATGGCAAGACTACAATCACTCTGACGTCACCTTCATTAAATCCAACCTCACACCACACCGAGACCGAAGTGTATAAAGGACCAGCGATGTAAGTATATACGTATAGCATAAGAAAGTGACTGTGATGCCAATGACAAAGCGAAGCTGAGTGTGGATGCCACGGATACCAAATACGAGTAGTGCGAAATGAGACGCTATAAAGTGGTCGTTTCTTTGGTACAATCCTTTGGTGGGCACAACTACCTCTAAGGCTACATCTCGATGAATCCTTGCATTGCTGTGTAAGAAAAACACCATGAAAAGCACTGCCACAGGGAATGCACGGGTGTACATACTCTTTCTTCGCTTTGTTCGGGATTCATAGAACAACATGCATCCGTGGCTTCATTCAATTTAATTGTATTATCACCTGCTTACGTCTTTTCTTTATCCTTCGTACTCGTACCGCGGCTCGCAACAGATGGAGAAATTTCGTTAGGAATTGGCCAATTAGTTCACAGCCCCTGGCAGTTCTGGTTATATTTCTGCTCCTTTGGATCATAGTATACTCGCATGCACCCGACTACGCGCTACCCGAGACGACAATCATGAGGATTGCATTCCTGTTTGTCGGCGCAGAGATCTCTGGCATTTTGGTGACATTTATACATTTGCCCGATATGCTCGGAATGCTGTTCTTTGGTGTGCTCTACACTAATTTGGGTCTGGCAAATTTTAGTGGATACGCCGACCTGGAGGCTTTTTTGAGGTGAAGCACGGAACAAGTGTATTTTTGTGTTTATATGGTTTTAATAAAAAAAAAATCTTTTTAGAGAATTGGCTGTAATAAATATTATGCTGCTGGCTGGCTTTGGCCTGGATGGCGGATCGTTTAAAAAGCTTTGGTTTGTGATTCTGCGGCTTGCATTGGTGCCGACAATTGCAGAAGTTTCGATTATCTGTGTGCTGGCGCATTTTCTCTTAGCGATGCCATGGTTCTGGGGGCTATTATTGGGGTGAGTATTAGCGTTTTACTGTCGGCTGAAAATAAGTCATGGAAGCACTATATACGAAAAGGATAGAATAAGTGGTTTCTTGGTTTGTTTTTCGACTTAGCAACACTTTTCTAGCGACAACCAATTTGGCAGCTGACAGCTGATTTGCGTCATTCATCCATTTCCATTTAGAACTGTGCTTCATTCTTCTAACCAACCGATGCCCTATAAAGTATCGGTGTTCGGGTTTGAGTTCTACATGACTCGTATGTCCTAGGCAAAGAATGTCGCACTTAAAGGTGGAATGTTGATTGATATATGCTCTTGTAGCTACTCACAAATATTACATCCTTGCAATGTACCTACAAGTATCAGCAACATTTAAAACTCTCTTCAAGGATCCTAACTAATTTTTCCCAAAACTATATGCAACTAACTGGTGTCATTGTCAATTGAGCGAGCTGCCACAGTCGAAGTTTGCAAATATTGGGACACTGTAGGAGAGTCTCACAAGACGATCTGAACTTTAACCAATCTAACCACGAGGCGGTTATCGAATGACTCCACCGACTGAAACTCGTTGACAGCGTTAGTCATTTGTTTTCGAATCTTTGTTTCGCGGCGATAGTGACGCTTATAGATATAGCTCATTATTCTCAATCACAATCAATTTCCTTATTGACTCAGCAATTCTCAAGTTCCCAATGTCTACACTGCTCTGTATTCATTATTTTACTTTTGGCAAGCTCACGCACAAATTTTCAGAGAATATGTAATTGTTAAAAAAAATTACTTGCAGAGAAAACTAAAATAATAAATGCCGATGAAATATTCATTTATAAAACTGGTTAACGGAAATTAAACTGCACTATTACCGAGAAACACACAAATTGCAGAAAAATGAAATAAAAAACTATAAGTAACTTTCCTAATTTAAACAAAAAGTTTAGCAATATTTTTTGGTCGATTTGAGCTGCGAATGTGCTGTGACAGTAATAGTACAGGAATACCATTGAGTTCGAATTTTCCCGCCCTAAATCACACACAAAATGTAAAAAATAGAATATTGCACTGCGAGAAATATTTTACACATCAATAATATAAATCAATCAAAGATTTCCTGTCCACGGTTATAATTTTTGTTCCTTGCAACTCGATATTGCACAGTTTTTTTCTTCTATGGATCGTAGTCTAGGGCTGAAGATGTCTATTCAATTGTCTATTGTGGATATAAAAGAACTGGCTCCATAGGCCAATAGAGCTACAACCGTTCGTTTGTGAGAGGTATTATTTTTGGAACGAATGGAAATGACCTACTTACAATTTTATGTGGATTTTAAACGGCTGAATTGAGAAGATCTTTCATTTTTTTTGTAGCCCTTCCGATCAGGTTTGGGTTGGAATTTTGATTGCTGTCGAATGTTTTTAAAATGTTAAATTTTTAACGTTGGCATTATGATACGCTACGAAATATTTATTTTACCTGATGGGTAGATGTCACGGGCGAACGCAGAAAAATATTTCGGGGGGTTTTGAAAAAAGTGTCTACCTATTTTCATAAGCTATCGGAAACGAAACACGTTTTTTTGTTCTGCTTGGTGTTTCCATATGCGGTGTGGTCTGCCCCAGATGTCCGTTATACATTTTAAACTTATAGGGATTTTTGCATAAAATAGTGGAGTACCTACAATCAGTCATGATGACATGATGCGAACAGCGTTGTTATGTGATCGTATTTATCGTAAAAGTGACGATTTCCGAAGGTTAATACGACGTTCCGATTTTTGTTCTTTTTCGCCCTAATTTCGACGATTTCGTAAATAGTTTAACGATTTTTTCCGATATTTTACAAACATAAATACGATGGGTAAAATGACATAAGAGTCGATAGATGAAATCCAACGAGTTTCAGAAGCAGAAACTAAAATATATGACTTTACCTTGCCAACACGTCCCTTTGCAACTAGCCAGCATCCATTATCGAACGTACCTACTCCTGTGTTTATGCGTGAGGCCCTAGTTATAGCCGTATGTAAAACGGAACAGTACAAATTTTCGTTTGCTATTTTTGACCTCTTAAACGTTAAACCTAATGGTTTAACTTAATCTTGGCATTATAATGTTGCTTATGAATTATACAGTTAGTTTAAAAAAAAAAAAAAAAAAATAATCTTTAAATTTGTAGGAAAAGTAATTTTTATACATTTTTCCGTAAGAAAAACTTGTTCCGATCTACTTTTCAGTCAATTCTACAACAAAAAACCAAATCATTCCACTGAAATATTTAATTTTTTTACTGTACCATCTGCCAGGCATTTTTTTCTGATGGAATCCAATGGGGTAGTTGATTTGTTGTAATTGTTTTCGTAGGAAAACATTTTTCTGACAGAATTTACGCTGTTTTTACAGTTTTTTTTCGAGATTCTTACCCGAATACCCTTTGGTTGCTTTAATTTTAAACATTGCGGATTGGTTGATAAATAAATTAGATAGAAGCATTTACTTTTCTTAGGAGACATAAATTCTTAACCGCTTTTCATAGGGATGTGCAGTTTTACAAGGTATATTTATAAAAAGGAAATATTTCATTAGATTCAATAGAGTTCGGACTTAGTCCAATAACTTGTTTGAGGGTGTAACCCCTAAGAAGGTATAAATATTGTTGGTAAAGACTAGTATAGGTACTGCTCGCGCTAAATTTTATCTCCCATACAAAAATGTCTACAAATATAAAATTTAGCGAGGCAGTTTAGCAAAGCAGTATACTGTTCGCACGCTAAATTCTTAACTTCATATAGATGGGCCGATGAAAAGTCTCAACTCATTTAGCTCGCGAAATAAATGTCAGGCACATTATATCGTAGATACATTTTGACAGAAGAAACGGAATAAAAAGTTTGCTGTGTGTTTGCTATTTTTTTATAGGAAAACGCAAAGAATATTTGCGTGAGAAATAAAAGGAAACGCAAATCCAAAGCAGAGATATTGTTTTGCAATATATCGAGATATTTATTTATATCAGAATAGAGTTTTTTTTAGGAGGACTTCTGCTTTCATTTGGCCTCGAAAAGGCATAACTATGGAAGTTCTCGTTATAATTTCTAGGGTTGGAAACTAAATCCACATTGATGTTTATCGAAAATTTGTTTTTTAGCTTTAAATATAATCTTAGATGGTATATGATATTTGATATAACACCATAATATAATGGTGTTTTGCTGATTGGCCTTTTGTTTTTCTTTTTTGCAAATATGCAACTCGCTACTATAGAAATTGTTTCAGCTGATGCAGCAATGATGCTTTTAAAGTTTGAATTTCAAATTACGTGTATAATTAAATTCACGTTTGCCGACGTCTGTCATGAACTTATGGCTTTTGTCCCATTTATATCATAGTTAAAAATGAAGCTACCATTTATCTTTGCTGTGTAGAAACGGAGTGGAGACTAGGGGCGCTAAAATTTTGCGCGAAAGCAAATACTTTGAGGTTAAATTTGCTTGAAACTTAGAAAAAGTTACAAATCTAATAATGGGAAGGTATAATATTAAAGTTCATTCTGTCCGATTTCTCACGAGCGATACAAAATAACATTCAAACTAAGTGCAATATGACATCTACGCTCTTAAACGCATTTTTTTTTTACCCGTGCCATTAGAAAATACGACAAATACGATTTTGACCGTGAAAATATACGATTCGCAAACAATATACATAACAACACTGGATGCGAATAAGCGAAAGTACATATGAAATCATATGTATGTTAGAACTTAGAAGTAGACAATTTATGGCGGAATTATTTTAAAATTTAATTCAAATATAAAGAAAAAGAATTTAAAAAGAACGAAACAAGAAAGAAAATCCAAACAAAATACTAGATAGGACAACGGGTATGAACAAAATGATAAAAAGAAAGTAGCCATTTTTTAACACCAAACATGAACACAGTCTTATATCTCTCACATGTCACATCTGAGGTTATCAGGTAACATTTAAGGCGCAGGGTCATAAGTCCACAGGCCAAAAGTCCACAATGGACTTTTGACCCATCTATTGATTTGTGGACTTATAACCCACCCAGATAAGCCAAAAGTTCACAATTTTAAAATGGAAGTAGGCCATAAGTCCACAATTATCCATATGACAAAAAGAGTTGTTTTGACAACTCAAAAAGTATGGGAATGTTTGATAGATGCCGTGAAATAAGACCAACTTCTAAAAATGTACCTTATTTCACTCTTAAATAGTGTAATAAGGATAACTTCCAACAGTTGGTCTTATTTCACTCCCACAAAGTGCAATAACGCCAACAAAATTTGGGTAATAAGAATAACCTTGCACCCACCCCGTAATCCATCAGTAAACCTAAGCAGGGGGTTGCAGGGGGGCAGCATGCCCCCCCATACAGAATTCATAGTTTGAAAGCGCAATCTTAAAATGATTGCAATGCTGGAGAAGTGTGTCTTGTGGGTTTTGGAGGCAAACACCGCAAATGAGGTCATTACTAGAATTTTTAGCTTCGCTTTGAAGCTCGTTGTCCTCTTTTTCACCTTCTTCATCCGTGAGCCATAAGACCACAATCAGTGAGTCAAAAATTCACAATAATTTTGTGTGAACTTTAGGCTCACCTAGTGGGTAAAAAGTCCATTGTGGACTTTTGGCCTGTGGACTTATGACCCTGCGCCAACATTTAACTGACGAGGTGCAGTGATATTGTAAAACCGTGAAAAACGCGTTTTATATCCTGTTGACAGAGCTAGAAAATGTCGGCTGTTGACTCTTAAATTGTAAATCTTGAAATTTTCCCTATTGTGGTATCTTTACTTGTATAAATTATAATTAAATATTTTTTTTTTTTTAAATTCGGGTTTTTATGATGTTAGGCTTTATTCAACAAATTATTTGAATTACATGTTTTTCTTAGCTAGTTGGATATTCCATACCGTAGTTTTGATTTCATTTAGCCATTGTAGATGAACTTTAAGATAGTTAGACGACAATAGAGGCTTAGATAATGTAGTTGCCTCTCCACCCTAGTTAGATATTGCTTCGGATAGAAGCTATAAAAGACATTAAGTCTTATTTGTACTCTGTAAAAATAAATGAAAAATGAAAAAATGAAATAGTTTCCTTCCAGCTGAGCTTACAATCTATATATTATTACTTTTTTACTTTCATATATAAAAATCAATTGCTGTGCGTTAGTCGGGTAAAGGCTCGAGAACTGCTAAACCGATTTGAATGGTTTTTGTTTAATTTTTTTCGTCTTGAATCAGGGATGGTTTAGGAAAAAAGAAAAGTCGGAAAATTCTCAACAGGTGGCGTTGTAGGCACACATTTCGTTTTTTTTATGGGGAAAAGCACTTTGAAAAAAAAAAAAAAAAAAAAATAAACTGGAGAAATCCTTAGTGAAACTTCCAAAACAAAAAAAAATATATTTTAAATTTTAAAAGCAATTGTTGTTGTCAAATATATGTTAGTTACTTTCCTAGCGAATTGTTGTTGTCAACAATTTTGATTTTTTTTTTAAATGTAGGTACTGTACATAATAAGTAGTTTGTTTATGATTAGGTACTATGTTACATTAAGTGACTTTTGGAAATGGAGTAGATACGTTTTTGTTTGTCAAGATTGAGATGACGTGTACTGTACAATGATGACAAGCAGGAGTTGTTGAGCGTTTTGAGTTTTCACGTAGGGTTTGTTATGAAAAATAAGCGATAGAAAGTCATAGTAGGTACTCTGCTCATTCGTGAGTAGGGTTATGGAGAGGTCAGCTCAAAGGTACCATAACACCTTCGGTACCGGTGTGGAGATAGAAGGCTTGCCAACCAAGTTGATAGGTGAAAAAAAGAAAAATCTAAAAACAAAACATTGAAAAAAATTCGGATTTTCTAGTTTCATCAAAATAAGTATCTAATATAGATTTAACAGTGATAATCACCACATGAATGTACAAGATTTTTGAATATCAAGATTTTCTAGTAGGTACCAAAAAGTACTCATTTTAATATTAAAAAATGCGATTTTTAAACGAAAGGCTTTTCAATGTGATTATTTGTCCGTACCTACAACATAAATTTTACTTTTAAAAGTTAATTTTTTCACAAAAAAAATGCCTATCTAAAAAGGGAATTTGAGTACGTTGGAAAGGGACAAATTACCACGTTTCTCGGGACAAATAAGTATAGAGTTCTTAAACAATCTGCCTGTCACCGTATGTTAAATGACCCGGATTCTATGGGACAGCTCGTTCCGTCAAGTACGGCAATTCGTCGACGCGACGGACGCAATGCAATGCAATGGCAAATCGTTCTGAATAAGCGATTCTCCATTGAATTTTCCAATCATAAAACCGTTGCTTGCGTGACATTTAGTTTGAAATTTTTTACGATCAAATCAAACACAATATGTTAAAAAGTTTCGGTGCATTGAGGCTAGCGTTGCCAGATGTCCCGGTTTACCCGGGACGTCCCGGATTCCAAACATAAATTCAACTGTCCCGCCGGGACAGCTTATTTCCCGGTTTTTTAACGAAACTCAGAGAAAAATATTCAGTGAGAAAATTTCTTAAATATTCGCAAAACAACTACTGCATTGTTGTTTAACCTTAACGAGTTTTCATTGAAATTTTAATCAAACGCACCTTATTTTGTTGAACGTCATGTTGTCAACCTGACAGCTGTCATTAAATTCGCATAATAGTATCCAAATAACAACTCATCAATTACAAATTTGTTTTCTTGGAGCCGTGACATTGGACTTTGGAAGTAGATAGGTATGTAAGGGTCTCTTTTAACTCTGCGTGCTTACACCTAGAAAATTTTTTAATATGTAGGTAAGTGTAGCCAAAATGAGTGAGATATGGAATGAGATATTGGGAAGTATCTCAATTGAGGAAATACCCAATATTTTCAAATTAATTTCATTTATCTTTAGTATCCCAAGTTCTAATTGAGAGAGTTTTTTTTTGCAAATGGCGTTAAAATGGGCGGATGTGCGAAATAAATGCCAACCGGATTTAATTAAAGCCGAAGAATATAATAAGAGTTCCACTAAATATACAAAATAATTCTAATATCAAAACAAGATTTTTGATACACGAAGTTACGAAAAGACTGTTCATTTTCCTATTTTCTTATTTCATTGTTCATAAACTTAGTCACAGAAAGACTGTTTTTGTTTTCTCATTTTTATATTTAAAATGATAGATATTATTATTTATTTAATAGTTACATTAATTTAGTCACGAATAGACTGTCTGTTTTCTTTTAAAATAAAAATAGTATTTATACCTACACAATGTATACTTGTTTTTATAAACATTAAAAAAAGCTTGTTATGACAATGTCATTATATGGACTGATTAAAATAACAACTAACTATTTACTTGTTAATGAAATAATTATACAGTTTTTTGATTTATTGAGTTTTTAATTTGTCCCGGATAAAATTTTGAAATCCCGGGGTTTTTCAATATTTTTGTCAATTGTCCCGCTAAGCTTCGGAAAAAATCTGGCAACCCTAATTGAGGCCCTGCTATCGGGTTACAACATCATCGAGTTTCACCCCGAAAGAATTATATAAAAACATTTTTTATATATATATATCTGTTCCCTTTTAATTCAGGGTGAAATGTATATGTTTTGATGGGTGTCAATTCATACCCGAACAATTCATCCTCTGCCAAATTTCCCACCTGTATACCATCGGATGTACACTGTACAGCATCACACAGAGCATGGTTTAGAATAATTTAAAACTCCAGGATTTATTCCAAAGCTGCCAGTCTGCTCCTTCGAATATACCAAGTTCCGTTTTATTGGTTTTGATTTTCATTACTGCAACAACAAAAGCATGTACACATTCATTAAATATGTCAGCCACAAATTGATGATGCATTTACAATTTACATGGACTCAACTCTCTCCTAAATTTGCATACAAAACAAAGAACTCAAATGTCCATCCGTTTATTTTCGTAAAATTGTCGAAACTTTTGTCTCAGTGCACCACTGTCGAATCAATTTGCATGGTATTTCAAAGAAATTATGAACAATTGATGTGTAGCACAATCAGAGCTGTTCGCTTCGTTAAGTGTAATATAGTTTCCCATGGAACACGAAGGACATCAGCTAATATATACTTCGTTTTGAGTTGGGCTCTTGCTGTGCAGCCTGCAGCTCCGCAAAAAGGATTCGAGGAAAAATAGGAAGCTCAACTGACGCCGATGAAATACTCAAAAACTTCAACGATCTGTGTGTCGGTGTGTGTGCAATGTGCATAAAGCATAAAGGTGCATAAATCAGCATAAAATTTCAAACTTGAAAATTCTATTCAAAATATGTACATGCAAACATACGCATACCGATGTCATTATTTGGTCCTTTCCTTTGCCGTGTGTACTTTATAGTGTAGTGCACAGTACAAATGTGTACAGGATATACATTTTGATTTTAAGTTATAAAGAGAAAACAGAAATTTACCCCACTAGGTGGGGTGGGGAGCTTTAAATCTGCAAACCTCAAACGAACTCACGAGCTCGTTATAGGGTAAAGGGATATTCTACAGTCAGCAGCGTCCGGAGAATAAAAGCAAGTGCCAAAACCGTGTGCAGGCGGTGAACAATTTTCTGATTTTGCCTTCGTCCTCGCATTTCCTTTTGCGGAACTTTGTGCATTTTTTTTTTGTCTCGTTTAAATTAAGCTATTATTGTGGCCCCCTAGTGGACAGGATGTCCACTTGTACAATGTACATCGTTCACAAGTCCTAAACTGGGCCAGCAATGTGTTGGTGCGGATTTTCACCGCACTATTATTAATGCACACATATGCAACACTTTAAACAGATTCATTAGTTGGCGCTGCAGGTAGCTTGCACCAAGCGTGTAATTAAATGCACGATGCCAAATGAGAATTTCTATGTGGCAGCAACACCACCGAGAGCGAGAAGAGTCCTAATGGCAGTCGACCGGGGGTCGAGCTTAAGCAGTTTTTTCGTCGGTTTTCCTTCAGTTTGGGTTCTTGAAAACTTTCTACTGTCTGCGTTGCGGTTAAGTCGTTGGTATAGCAATTTCGCACTGGTATTGCATATTTTGTTTTCTATTCGTTTTGTTCACTCTTTTGTAGGGAGCCAGGACGATTCTTCATCTCTGAAGAACTTTCGTTTTGTTTTTTTTTTCTCGGTCCCATTAAAGTGGGAGCCAAATACGAAAAGACTGCGCGCAGCAATGACATGTGAATAGTGGTCGGTCGAAGGGTCGGGACGGGCATATGGCACGATGAGAGCTGTTGCAATGCTTAATGCCTTCGCTGGGGAGTGCTTTAATTCCTGTGGCAGGGGAACGGCGAACGGCACCATGTGTGAGAATAGTTTTGTAAATTATTCAATTAAAATGTAAGCTCAAGTCTGCAAGGATCTACTTAATTGTGGTTTATCGTGAGTGCTTTCCGGAAGGTTTTACTTTATAGTTTCCTTTAGAGCTTTGTTCTCGAGTGTTATATTGTTTTCTGGGTATGAACGGCTTAAGGACTTTTTTTCTCTCGCTGTTTTAGACGCATATGGATAAGCAGCGAGTCGCTTAAGGGGCTATAATTTATTCTCAAAATGAAATACGGTGTTGAGCTGAATTTTTTTAGGGAGGGCGGAACCGATGGGCCTTGTAACATTTCACCAGCCACACGCGATGCTGTTGATAGTGTGCCCATGTGAATGGCAGCTCCAGTGCTATATAGATTCGGAACGACTGAACTGAAAAGCTTTTTCTCGGAGGGGTGGCGCGTTATTTAAGTTGTTTCCTAGTGATCGAACCTAAGTCCGATTAGATCAGTACCTACTCCAGAAGTCCAGAAGTTCAGTTTTTTCTTTACAGGTTGTTTCTCAGGCTTGGAGTTCTAGACCCAAAGCGTTGTACGTTGCAGTCCAAAACAAAAAATAGATTTTTCTTAAATTTGTTTTTGACAAAGCCTTACTACTTTCAGCTTCAAAATATCAAAAATTTGTAGCAGGAGCTCAAAAAAGTGCCAAATTGAAACTTAAGTCAAGTGATGATACACGGAGCTGAAAATCACTACGCGGGAAAGTATTTTCGAATAAGAAATTACTCCGTAGGGGAAAAAGGACAGATTTTTGTATACGCATTTTTTAGATCTTGTAAAAAAAGGACTGATAAATAAGAGAAGAGTATGTTTTTTCTTGCTTCCAAAGTTTTCTTATCAATTTATTGTAATAAGATTTGAGATCCTCTTCTTACCCTGAATTCAGAATTCCATTTCTACCTTAATTTTTTTTTTAAATAAAATAATATAGGTACCTATACAATAAAAATTATATAAAGTAAATACAGCAATATTACCATTCGAACACGAGCAGGCAGATTTGTAGGGGAAATCTTACTAAAGGGGGTGTAAACATTTTGGGCTCGAGTTCATACTTGCCATTTTTGCTACACAAAACATTTTTATTTGAATCTCTTTTTTTTGTTGAACCGAACAGTTCTCCTCCTGCCTGAGTACCTACTACCTATACCTACCTATCCGATTTCCACTGCACAGAAGCAATATTTTCCGAATGGCATCTTCCCAATAATAAGCAGAACGGAATTTAACTTCTGTGCGAAATTTCGCAAGTCAACAAAATGCAGCGTGCTCTTTCAAAGTATGAATGTATTATCCGCCAGTCGCATACAACTTGCCACTGACATTCGCATTTAAATACCCAGAAAATAACTCGAAAAACAACTTAACTTTCAACAACCTTGCAATAAGCTGCGACTACGTCCTGTGTAATTGCTAGCGTGCGGATAGCAGCATATACTCATCAGCACCACCTAACTTTAGCTTGGCTCTTTTATACACCAAGGTACGAACGAAAAAAAAAACTTAAACTAAAAAAACAATTACGAACAACTTTACAACTTTCCTACCACTGATGTTGCCTTAGTATGTCACACAGAAGCGTAGGTACCTATAACTTTTCCATAAAAGATAAACTCATTAAGCAACAAAACGCCTAAAATTGTGTTTTGGTAGCGCTGTGTCTTGAATGCTGAACCACCATCAGGCATATAGTCTGTGCTTTAGTGCTGACGACTTCTTATGTTGTTCTTAAACTTTCAGCCTCGTGATTACAGCCGTCTCACCCAATGTCGTTGTCACTGTGATGCTCAAGCTGAAGGAGGAGAAACTTGGCCTCAACAATGGCATACACACTTTAATCTACGGAATGACTACCTCCAACGATGTGGTTTCGATATTTACATATGGCGTCATACTGGGAGTCATCTTCAACCCGGGTAGGTAGTGGGTACAGTGAAATTGATTGAAACTAACTTACAATTGGTATTTGTGTTGCGCAGGTAAATTCTCGGATCAAGTACTGCAAGGACCTGTTGGTATTGTCGTTGGCATTGTGTATGGTTATGTCTTTGGACTGATGCTGGTGTATTTGCCGTCACGGAAATCGGTAAGTCGAATGTTTTCCCCTGTTCTAGGGACATTATGTACTTGTTCGCTCTGTTAGTGGAATTATTGTCACAAGCGAACAGTCGGATAGACGGATAGACCCGACTATGTTGAGTTCCTCTATCAGTAATTTCAGAATTGATTAAAACCTCGTGTACGAATAGAATCCGCGATACAAATAATTATTTTGTGTTCAGGCAATATTTTTTGGAACTCACAATGACGAAATTTTCCATACAAAATTGCATTTTGTGATCTAGGAAATATTTAGTGTGAAGGTTAAAAATGATGACAAATTTCACGTAACTTAGAAAATTCTGGCTCACCAACACACTCGCAAAAACTATGAGCCACTTCCGCTGTGGGCAAAGTTGCTGGCAGCGTTCACAGAATTTTATCCGTTACATTTGAAATTATTCCCTACGTGTGGATGGCATTTTTTGTTGGTAAAAGTTTTCCTAATATGTAATTTAGATTGGTTGAGAAGAAATAATAACATTTTGGGCAATTTTTCTTCAGTTATTTTTGTAATGATGACGACATCCAAAAGCGGAAAAAACACAACCGTGTTTGTCCTAATCTGTTTCTACTTTCTGGTACATAAAACATCTCATTTAGAAAATCTTATTAACCAAACAAATTGAACTATTCGCATTTTAAAAATATATAATAACTAACCAATAGCATTCAGTATAATGTTAAAATGTGGCATTCCCGAACTCTATCACATTCCCCCAAGGTTGGCAGCATTTATTTTATATTTTTTGTATGCTTTTGCATCTTACACGGATTCTAAATTGACATAACACCGATAGGAAAACAAAATGGCGAAATTGAAAACAAATTGAGGGACCAGCGGGCAGTGGCGTAGCGTGGGTTGGTGCCGCCCGGGGCAGACCTAATTTATGCCGCCCCAAGTAGTTTTTTTCACATACTAAAAAAGCTTTGTCTACGGTTTCAACCAGTTTTACCTACACATATATGTACCTATGTCAAAAACTTGGTAAAATTTCTAGATAGATTTTACCAAGTTTCTACTAAATTTATTTTTGCAGTGCTTTTTTAAATAAGAGGAAGCGGAAGGGCACAGGTGAAAACATATTATTTGTTTTTTTATTTCGAAGGTGTTTATATATTTTCGAGAGATATTCGAATCAGACCGCCATTGACGGGTCTCTTTTCGTATCTCTACCACTATAAATCTTTACCCAGATAGACTCTCTGAATTTCTCCAGAGTTCTTCCCTGGGTTCGATACCTAGTGTTATCGCTAGCATCTGGTTTTTATGTTAAAATCTGTTTCATCGACTGATGGGTCTCCACCCAACGATGTCCCAAGATCTTCATTCTTCGCCAGCCAATCCCAGTGCCAATGATGTTGTAATGTTTGCTTCATGCGTCTGATCACCGCCTGATTGTCCAGTGCAAGGATATTTCTTACCTCCACCTGACCCTCAAAGCAAGTAGTTCAACGCATAGAAGGTGTAATCGGGTAATTTTTGGTAATGCATAGGTACCCACATAATTTAAATAAGATATTCTTGAACTATAAGCATTCGAGAAGAGGAAAAAAACTACTCTGCATCAGCATTAACAATTACATGGTGGAGTTTGCTCCTTGCTACAGCGAGGAAGAATTTCGATGCCACTTTCGAAAATAATCTTGAGGAGAACTTATAGTCTTGAGTAAACATTCGTAAGAATTAGTAAAAATTTGTAAGATTTAAAACTAAAGGATAACAAACCTTTGTGAGAAAATGTTGAAGATTTTTTTTTTTTCTTAGGTAGGTACCTCGGTAATTAATTTTCAATAATAAAGAGCATGGCAACAAGACAAGGTTGCAACTTCTATTGCCAACTAGAATGTTTGCGTATGTTTGCAAACTTGACTTCGTTTGAGAAAAATAAAACAAAATTACACGAACTCAACAGAGAAGTATATATCTGCAATGTAATAAAATGTAGTTGCTTACTAGGGAGTAGCGTTCTTTGGATTTTGTTGCTAAGCATTACAAGGAATATCTAAGTAATGACTTACTGTGAAGCAGTGTTAATGCTGTTTAACGTAGTAAATAAATTCGTTGAACAGGAATAAGAATCCGTTTCATAGATTTTATATATTCAAAAATTGTAGCAGCTCCAAATTGCCGCCCCTACTAAAGTGCCGCAAGGGGGCATGTTACCACCTTGCCCTCCCCCCCCTCGCTACGCCACTGCCAGCGGGAAGAGGAGTCGTCCCTGTATTGTCTCTGGTTTTAAGCGGGCCTAGGTATAAACCTAGTCGATTTTGAAAGCTATACGTACGACTTACCAAAATGACTGTCTCCTATAGTTCCGCTCTTGTGATTGTCAATCAATTTTGTGACGGATTAGCCTTGGCCAGCCCCTTTCCAAGCCATAACTGAGATTCCGTCTGCGCAAGGAATCTGTACCATGTCGAGGTGATTTATATTCAATGCACACACACACACATTCACTGACACCTTCGAGCTATATTAACATGTGCATTGCATTCTTTATCTCTGCTCTTTTAGTCGCGTCATTATTGCTCAAGCCCGTGCTGACCTTTCAATCCTTTTTTTCAGCCACTAAAATGGAAAATTTACACTTAGCACTCAATTTCATAGGTAACAAGCGTCGATTCATCAAGCGTTTTGTAGAAAACCGCTTTGATATCATCCTCAAAAGCGGAATAGATCCCTTATTTTGCTCTATGCATACCTCACAAAATATGCAAATGGATTTTCCTCTGTCGACTGCATAATTTATGTAAACTACACCTCTTCCATTTCACCTACATTTAACTGTTCAGTAAACCTAGGGAGTAGGGACCTCCTGCTAAAACACCTCCACTTAACTATATACAGTTACACTTGTACAGTGTGAAGTGAAGGATCTCGCACCTTGCACAGAGCAGTGCATCATCTGCAATCACCCCCTTAGTCCTCATTTATGCAGCAGAAGATAGCAACGACGTCGACGTGGGACGTGGACGAATGGATGTTTGCCATAGAGATTCGCTTGATAGAGCGCACCAGTATTTATTAGTCAGTTCACAGAGAGCGGTATAGTTATGCCATTGCGAATATATCCCCAAAGGGGGTGCTACGGTAGCCTCTTATTAAAAATTATTTATTATGCACTGGTTAACTGGTGTAGAGAGTGGCACTGCACTGCCACCCAAACAACAGCAGCAATGTCCTTCTTGGCACATATTGTCCTGAAGCTATTTTCGGTGTAATAAATAAAATCCATAAAATATGCGAACAAAAGAGACGACCGAAAGATCAGCACGATAGAGTGGAGATGGCAAATTCTATTGTAGTGCAAGTTGCACAGATTGTAATAAACAGCAGCGCAGCGGGAGATGTTGATTTTATCCTTCGTCGCTCAAGTTGTTTTGAGGTTAAAAGCAATTTAACCGAACAATACCTCAGAACCACCACCGTCGTCGTCGTGACAGTCGCTTGGGTGAATCGTGATTCTTTTGTAGAACAACATCAAGTGGAATACCTTTGGAGGGGTGTGAACTTTTTCCAGAATTCTTTGTGCGCGACTTGGATAACTTTTTGATATGATGAGTAGGTAACTTATATACCTACATAAATTGTCTGAGATGGTTTGTTTGATGATTTTCGTGAAATTTCAAGGGGATGCAAAAGGACACGGCATTCATTTGGGTGGTACTTTTTCGTGCGTCTGCAAAGTTTCTTCATTGGTAATAGGAAGGTTATTGACTTTATTGGAAGGACAATTTCACGCCATTTACTAGGTATGATTTTGGACACATAGATCGAATGTACGGCAATATGAAAGTCCAACATCTGACAGTATTTTTCGAGCAGCTATTCATGGCGAAATGGGTTCGATTAGCTGGTAATTGAATTACTTTTATACTCCTTTTTACTATATCTACTCCAAGTTCATTTAAATCACAAAATGGCAACCATTTGCCTCTTTCCTTGTTTCAGAAATTCGCAACAGGACTGCGATTCACAATGACAGTGTTGGGCGGTTGTGTTTCGGTTATGGGCAGCAGAGCGATGGGGTATCCTTCGGCTGGTGCTCTGGGCTGTGTGACAGTCGCATTTACTGCTGGAACTCTTTGGAGAAAACAGAAGAATGACAACAAGAATATGAATGTAAGTGTTATATATCTCGACAACTATTAGGTATTGTGCGAGCACCTTTATTAGGCGTTTTTTTTCTTTTTTAGTTCAGAGCAGAACCTGAACTGCTATACAAAAAGTTTGTGTCTCTCAGACACTTCAGAGCTCGAATTTGTGTTTCTATTTCCTTTCAGAGCATGATCAGAGCGCGCTCTATGAGCTCAGAATAAATTGACTGAGCAGGCTGAGTAAAAAGGTGATTACACATGTAAAAAGAGGAAAAAACAAAAAAACTTCGGAATAAATATTGAGGTCTGAGCATCCTCGGTTCAGAGCGCGCTCATAATGCTCGAACTCAGTTCATTGCTCAGCTCAGCTCTGAAGTCTGAACTAAAAAAGAAAAACGCCTATTGTACATTGGTTCGAGCTCTCTTTTTGCTTAACCTCCGACCATAGAACTTGTGCGTTAATGAGTTAAATAATTTATACTAAACTGCTTGATTTTATTTAGATATAGAATCACACAGAAAAAAAAATTGTAAGGCCAACAATTTTCGTTGGTTAAAATGAACCCAAATATCAAAATTTTTGATTTAAGAATTATATTGTTGGCAATATTCTTAGAAAATAGTTAAGGCAAGTATATTATTCTTAATCTGAATATTTGATTCTTGAAAACTTAAAAACGAGTTCTTCTTATAAGAAATGATTGTTAAGCAAGAACTTTTTGCTTTTAATTTTTTTAAAAATCTCAAAATTCTTCGCCCAACAACTTTTTTTTTCTGAGTGATATTATTAAGTGGAAAGAAGTTTCTTAAAAACGTATTCACTAGCAATTCTCCAGCAGAATGGATTGTCCAGACGGACGGCTGACTAGGCATTTGAACTTAAAAAATTAAACAGACGACGTGATTGTTCGAAAATGGGCTGTGGAGTTGGCGTAGAGGCTTCCGAAAATGGCCAGAGCTTTCAGGTGTAGTCAAATCGGACTATACAGACCAAACACAACACTGAACCAGAAATCAGAAATCAGAAATACTTATTGACAACCAAGCTGTCTCAGTCCATATATAACTTCATGGGAGGAAACCTAAGATAGAGAAAGGGAATGAAGTGTGTTTTGCTTGGTGGATGTGGCCAGAGAACCAGAAGCAACAAAAGCAACCCACCTTTTAGTCACAGCGCGAAAATATATCGCCAGAATAACAGCGGTCTCCGCAGTTCACTGGTGATCAAACAGTCACTCCTCATCGTCCTCTTTCTATTTGCGACATCATCGCCGGGCTGGAATTGCTTTCATCTACTCATAGTTTTGATGTAATTGTAATGTGATTGTAAACAACTGCACCATATATAAAATTCATATTTGCTCTTCTGCAGTGCTTCCACTTTAGCAAACAAAAAAACAGCAATATTTGTCAAAAAAAAAACACAAATAATTTCCTCTCGCAAATAATTCGTTGTCGGCACACACGTTTGCTGTATGAAAGTCATAGTCCTGTACTTAATGTTGTGTCCGCTCTCTGGAAAAAAGAATACAAGTTCTCTACAAGGACTAGTATTTCATCTTTGAATAACAGCGTTCTAAACAAACTTCCTATATTTTCAGGTCAGTGTTACTGAACGTCTGGATTTAATGTGGACATTTTTGAGACCAGTGTCGTTTGCACTCATTGGAAAGGAAATTAATTTCTCGGTATTAGACGCTAAAACCGTTGGATATGGTCTCATAATAATTGCCGTCGGATGTTTGGTATGTGTACAACAATTCGGAAATTGTTTCTTTGTGCTGGCAAAGTGTTTAAATTACTTTCTATTTTCATAATTGTAGTTCCGCCTGGGTACGGCGTACTTGTCAACTGCTGGAGCTCAACTTACACCTAGAGAGCGAGGATATATAACAATAGCGGGCTTCCCCAAGGCAACAGTACAAGTAAGTTTTGCATTTTGTTTCTATTCACAACTCAGTTCATTTAAATAAACAGCATAAATCAGAAAATATTCTATCCATACGTAAGTTCTAAAAACTAACTGTCGAAAGCAAGGGAATTATAATGCATTCAGTTTGCAAAAAAGTCGATAACAGAAATCAGAGGTGGAAAGGTGAGTGTCTTTTTTATTTTTATTTCACCGAAAGCTAAGCCAACGTATAGTTGGAACGATAGTTAAACTTAGCCCGCGGCATCAATTGAACAAATTATAACAGATAATTGAAAATGTCACTTTATGTTATTGAAACTTGGTATTGTTTGAACAACGTGCCACAAGCTATAATTAAATTAAAATAGTTTATTGTCTTTCCCAGACCTGAATGCTGAATCCTTGCAAAAGATTATTCTACACTGGTTGCTTGCATACTTTGTTGATTAAGAACAAGAAAGAAAATAAATGGCGTAGGTAGTGTTTTACTATTTTCACGTTGGTTTGCTGTTGTTGAAGCACACATGCAATGTGTACAGTTTGTGTTGAAAGTTTGGTGTCATAAAATAAAATACAAAAAATTGAAACAACCTACTCTTCAAATGCTGAATTGATTTTTTCGTTAAGAATCTAATTGATTGCTATTGCGTAGACACTGTAAAAAGTCTCAGCAGGGTTTTTAAATGTAAGCTTGTTCCTTTTCATACTAAGTGGAGTTACATTGCGACCGACGGAAAAATGGAATTCCCTTGAGGACTTATTAGTATTCGTGGTATTTTTCCTGTATGAAAGACCCATCAACGCCAAGTTATGCTTCATAATTCGGTGTTTCTGCCAGCTCTTAAATAAGGTCATAATATTCGGGTAGTGACTGTAGCAATGGAATTGCGGATAGGAACATAAGGATTCTTTGGTTTAATTGCTTACATTAACACAATTTTTATTTCTAAGATAAGTTCACAGCTAAAAACTAACTTTGGTTAACGTTGGTATACCAGAATCGTAGTTTTACATCAGCTGGATGACAATGAAATGTCAATGTTTCCAGCGAAACTTATTTCAGCAAATGCGCCTGAAATGATAGCAACAATAATTATTTTTCGAACTGATTGTGGTACCAACATATTTTTGAAAAAGTTTTACAGCCGTATTTATTAGATTCCCTTACGACGCTTCTACGATGTTGTTAAACATCGCGTAAAAATGTACGCAGCCTCTACGTGGCTTTCCTGAAATTGTGATTTATAAACATTTTTCCGCGGTAATTTTACTAAACGAGGTTTGTGTCTAAATAGGTAAGAATTTCGATAAACTACTACAGAAAACACAGAAATCTATTACCTTTTTGCCCTGAATTGATTAATCGTCTTAAAATCGTAAATCAAAATTTTCAATGATGCATTTCAATGAAAGCTATAACCGGGGCCTTACAGACGGATGGTCAAGCATTTAGATAATAAAAAACAAGCAAAAATATAAAGAAAAGATATATTAAGAGCGGATAACGCCAATGTCATTTTCACAACATTTTCCCTCCATAAAAAAAAACTGCAAATATTAGTCCTAGAAATTCCTTGTGTATGGTTATTGCTGACATGGTGCGATGGCTGTCAAATCGTTCAAACGCTAATTCATAACTGACTTTTTATTTGATTTCATTGAAGTAAATTTTGTGTTTGTATAGCAATCAAATAGATGTATATAATAAGAAGCAAAAGAAATTAACTTTTTAATTTCTAAAATAAAAGCAACTCAAATCTTGGTCTTGAATGTAAATTATGAGCTTTTTTGTAATGATATTTGAATATTCCCGCCTTGAAAAAACTCACATTTTTAAGGTTCCGTACCCAAAGGGAAAAAACGTAACCTTATTAGTTTCGCTCGGATGTCTCTCCGTCTGTCTGTCTGTCTGTCTGTCTGTCTGTCTGTCCGAACCCATTAAGCCAATTTTGTTACCAGGTCTATCTCAAGAACCGATTGACATAGGAGGCTAAAATTTACACACAACATCCGGTATAACCTCTAGTTAAACGACAAATACCAATGGAAGGAATACATCGATTGGTTTTCGATTAATTAGTAATCTGGTGAAAAAAATATTTTCATTCGCCCAAAAAACGGTTTATTTCTTGATTCACAAAAAAATACATAAATTCCTTTTTTGTAGATCATGTTCTTATCTATATATGCGCTGAATACTGTTTTGCCGAAAAGTTAATAGTTTACAAGATATTTTCAAAAAAAGATAATTTTACCATATAAAATACGTTGTTCTCATAAGTTTTAATCTATACTACGTAGTTGTGCACAATTGACCCCATCAAAGACAGAACCCCACCAGGGTTCCCGCCTGCTAATTTCGTTGGGGAATATAATACATTTTTTTTGGGGAGTACAGAACAAAATAAAAGTAATATATTTTTAGTCAATATGTAGTTTTTAATTGGGACAGGTCGCATACAGAATGGAAAATTGGCGTGGGTTGGGTACTATAGGTAATAATTAGAAAATGAGATTCATGTGCGAGTAATTTTTGAGAGTAAAAATATTAAGTAATTAAATTAAACTAAATTGTGATGAATTCATGAAGAGGGGAAAGATTGAATGATATAGATTTCAAATAATATCTGATGTGTTGGACTTTAGCCAAACACGGAACCTTCGGTGCGCGAGTGACACTCGCACTTGGCCGGTTTTTTTTCATATTTGTGGTTCCTTTTCTTTTTGGTTATACGTATTTCAATTCTGTTGGCGAATTCTCGCGCAATGAGAGAAATGTGACATATTGCCACAATTTAACCAGAAATTAAAGGAACAGGACTATTGTCATATTAAGGTACTCATGGAAAAAAAGTGCACTGATATCTATTCAATTTTCAATTGGCTATTGTTCGAAGCGCCACATTCTGTCTAACTGTAGATTGCTTAATCGTGTCGCTTCAGCAAAACAAAATAAAAACTGCATTTATGACAAAATTAAGTAAAAGTCCCATTAAATTAATGATGAGAAGTTAACAAAACCGGTATTGTATATAGGTCGCATTAAGAAGCCACTTAAAGGACTTACAAGGAGTTGCGGAGAGGGTAATGTTAATCTAGCCTAAATCCTCTGCCTGTCATTGATTGAATACCATCCCCTATATTATTCAAATCATCGTATCAATACTCTCTGCCTCTGCTTAACATAAATTCCATCCGAAACTAGATAAATGTCAATTGTACAACAGCACAAGGATATATTTCATTTTAATCTACAAAGAAACACTAAACTATTTCTACGACTATTTTTATCACTCTTCCTTCCTGTTTAAGCTATTATTTACTCTCCTCGAACTCACTCCTTGTCCTTTTGCTCTTTTTCA
The DNA here is from genome assembly GCA_949126925.1 of Cheilosia vernalis. Lineage (NCBI taxonomy): Eukaryota > Metazoa > Arthropoda > Insecta > Diptera > Syrphidae > Cheilosia > Cheilosia vernalis. The sequence goes on along the minus strand of OX421358.1, from coordinate 94,788,170 downwards.
GGCAGCACTTGGACCTATCGCTCTGGATTTGGCCAGAAAATTAAATTCAGGCCAAGACATCCTTTCGCTGGCTAGCAATGTCCTTGTCATTTCCGTAATCGCTATTATATGCACAGCCCCACTAGGCGCTGTCTTAATGATACGACTAGCTCCACACTGGTTGAAGCATGGTGACGATTCCGAAGAGGCGGGAATTGAAATCACAACTCCCGAAGAATCACAGGATAACAAAGCCATCATCGTTGTTGAAGATAATAGAATTTTGATGGATTCAGCTCACACAAACAATGGATTCGAACACGACAACAGTAGCAGATAATATCGCCGACCGATGGTGTAATCAACGCGCGGCAGAAGTATAGAAATTTGTCCGAGATGCCATGATGCTTAATTAAGTACTTAGAAGAGGAGACGAGCAAAATGATAGTGGTATACAGTTTTATTGCAGAGGGGCGAGACAATACGCATAACGTTTTTTCTACATGCCTGCCAACGACAACGAGGACTTGAGTATACTTGAACGAAACAGATGGACTCCAGCTATACTATTATATCCTTCAAGATGAAACGTTTTATACATTGTGTTGAGTTTTCTGTTATTGAATTTGTTTTGTGTGTACTTAGCGTGTTGTCCTCTTTTGAATCTGTTTCCATTTTGAATTAATTGTAATTTATATACAGGAAAAGTTTTGCATTGATTGTTTACAATTTGTCGTCGTTTTTTTTTTTTTTTTTTTTTTTTTTGTTTGTACACTTTTGTTTGTTTCCTGTTGTTGTCCTTGTTGGGGAATGTAAATTAACTTTTATGCTGTGTGAGTATAACTTTGTAGATTTGCATGTTAATCGTGGGTTGGAGAAAGTTGCCACAACAGTGGGTCTCCTATTACGACTGCAAAACACTGAACGTACATTTGCGCTGCACCCAGAGATATGTGCCCAACATAATGTAATTATTGGTCTGTTTTGTCTGTAATACAGGAACATTAAACTTTTGTGGATGAATGACGTAATAAAAACGACCGATGTCGATGTTGTAGGATAGTCAAAGTTTTTTTCAAAATTCCATCAGACTCTATCCAACTTTTCACTGAGCAGTTCTGTCACTTCAAGGGGTATTTCAAAAAATGTTAGGTTCAATGAAAGAATTGAAGACTTTAAAAAACCGTGGCAGACTCAAAGTTTATCTGCATTTAGAATTTGCATTTACAAATTTTGAGTAAACTGCTAAGCATGTTAAAAGTGACAAGGTATTTGAACAAAATTTATTATTTCTTGGAAGCATAAACACAGTTACTATTATCGACAAAGGTACGGAAGGTCAGTTCTTTAGTTCTAGTGCCTCATGTCTTTTAGACAGATTAGACATTAGAGCTACTTCAATCTTATTTTTTTTTGTATACCTATGCGAGTTATGGTAAAATTAGTTTTACGTAATTAATGTTAAATATTAAGAAACCTACGTTCGTTGCTTAGATCCATGAACCTTTGGAAGCTTAGTGCTCAAAAAATCGCCCGATTGGACTCACAGTTACAGTGCATGACAAGGCTACAATCAAAAAGAGCTTCTTGTAGACTCCTCCTTCCATTCGTTTCAGAAACGAAAAACTCACATAAAACTAATGGTTGTGAGAAGCTAGGCCTAGAGGGTCCCTCAGTACGGACAAGATGCGGTACTATTAATATAACACGGAAAAAATTTTAAGATCAAATCAAGAAAAATGAGCGCAGAATCACGAAAAGTTTGTCTAGTTTTAGAGCTTAGCTCAGGATTTACTGATTCACGACTTCTTATTCGCAATTCTAGAAATTGTACGAAGTGAAGATATTGACCCCCAAACATCGTGAATCAACACTTCTCATTGTAAATAATGATCAAACGAGAAATACATATTGCCATAACCGATCGCAATTTTAAACAAATAGTTATAAATTTGATATTACTATGGTTGTGAATAGCAAAAACATTTCGCAATTTACCACTTCTCTGTATTAAATTTGATTTCATCCCTTACCGAATTGCAACCATTTAGTCTTGAATTGCAACTCATTAGTGCTGATTTGCTACTTCTGTAGTTGCAATTTACAAATTCTTAATCGTAAATTACAACTTCTTTTTATCGATTTGCAATTCATATTTCGCAATTTGCAATTCATATTTTGCAATTTACGATTCTTGAGTAGTGATTTGAGGCATCACCGTCTTAAATTAAAAACGTTTTATCGTGAAATTAGAAAACTTTATTTTCAATTTACAACTTATATCTTGTGATTTACAATCAGAATTCATAGTCGTATTTTATATTTTTGTTTCCTCTTGATATCCTTGAGAATCATATGACGCCATATCGTCCGGAGACAACGGGATTTGTCTGGGGTGGTTTTTCTGTCTATGCTGAAATTGTTAATACACGCAAATTGTTTAGAAGAACTTGTATTGATACGAACCTTAAAAAACCTTTTCGACTGCACACTTTAATATCCATACCAATTTACTTCTTTTCTAATAGCGAGACATATCTTCATTCTGAAAAAAATAAAAATAGGTAAAGATTTATATACCTACTTTAGTTTAATTTTTTTCCATTATTAAATAGGTACTTACATGATATATATTCCAGAATGCTTTATAATGGTTAGTACACTCACTATCACTGAGAACTAGTTATACTTAAAAAACGACTGCCTTAAGCAAAGATTAAATACCGACTGTCTTTCGCTGTCGCTGCCCATGATTGCAGCTGTCCAGCAAGCAGCAACACCACAAACATATTATGTATGTATATTGATCCATATAAAGAAAGGATTTCGACCCATGGACTATATCGTTACTGTCGACTACCTGTGCATAAAAAAATTTCACACGTTATGTAGTTAGTTTCCATGGAAATTACAAAAAATATTTTGCAATTTACGACTTCTCTACGTCAATTTACGTTTTCGATTTAAATGTGGTAAATTATTATAAGATTTTATTGATTCATCATTCAGTGGTGGTAAATCACCAAATATTTTTCGCAATTTGAGACAGCAAAGTGGTGTTTACGAAATTTGCCTATTGAAGTGGTAAATTGCTCCAAACAATCTCGCAAATCACTACAAATTAAAGAAGCTCGAATTAATACTTTTAATCGCAAAATGCAACAAACAAAATTTGATATTTTTCGACGTTTTCACTGACAAATTACAAATTTTTATATCAATTCAAGGAAAAATCGTTGTGATTTGCGAAAAATATACGATTCGTGAATTACAACTCAAAATGTTGCAATTGGTGATTTTCAATTCTTTCCGTGAACCTTATGCATAAAGTTAAGACGTAACTGTTTATCTTTTTAACGTTATTTTATTGGTCGGATAGCTTTTCAGCGGATTTTTATGTCTTATTAACAAAACAGATTGATTTTTAGGTGCAGTGGCTTAGTGGTTAGTGTGATTGACTACCAAGCGAGGGGTCCCAGGTTCGAGTCCCGCAAAAACCCAAATTCCAACTCAGGGTTTTTTCACTGTGCCACCTCTCGTGAACGTCTGACAAGCATCCGAGAGTATAACTGTCATGAAAGAGCTTCTCAATCGGCCGTTTGCAATCGGCATAAAATTGTAGATCCCTTCCATTCGTTTCAAAAATGAAATCTCACACAAAACGAATGGTTTGTGAGAAGCTAGGCCTATGGTCCCTACAGAGCTGTTGCGCCAACTAATTACTATTGTTAGATTGATTTTTAGATTTAAAAAAATGGATGACTAGGACACTGAAACAAGAATTTGGATTGGCCGCCGCTATCACGCACTATAATCCGTAGTTTCCGTAGTACAAAGAGAGTATAGGCACACGTTTGGCGGCAATCCTTCGAGCAGATGGACCATAATCAGACTTGCTAACAATTTTTCCGAGTATGGGACAGTCGAAAGAAGACGTTACCATCGAAACCCTTCAGTTCGGATGGAGGAAACAATTGCAGCTGTAGGTGCTGGCATACAAAACAATCCAAGAGTTTCGACAAGAAGCTTATCTGCTTAAATGGGTATAAGCAGACAGTCATTGCAGTCAATTATGTACAATGATTTGGACTTATTCCCATATAAAATTCAAATGGCCAACAAACTGAACGCAGCAGACTTCCTGATTCACTTAATTCAGAAGATGCTTCAGATTTTGGAGGAGGACAGAAGCATGTTGAACTGTCTTTTTATGTCTGACGAGGCCCATTTCGATTTAAACGGCAACATAAACAAACAAAATTGTCGAATATGGGGCGTGCTTCCAACCAACAGATGCTTCATGAAACGGAATTGCATCCACTTCGTGCGGTGTGCAGGCTCATCACGCTGCATTGTCGGGCCCTACTTCTTCGAAGAAAACGGTTACAACGTTTCGCTTACTGGAGATCTTTACTTGAGCATGTTGAGAGAGTTTTTCTATCCAGAATTACGCCGAATGAGAGTTTCTTTCAACTCTTTGTGGTTTCAGCAAGATGGTGCGTGGCCTGTTATGACAAAATTGCGATGAAAATCTAGCAAAGCCAACAATTGCGGCTATTCCTGTCTCAACTCTCTAAGCAGTAATGAACAACTTTTTGGTGAGATGTTTTCTTACGAAATTTCGTACTCGAGGTGTTAAACATTCGAATAACGTAGGCACTTTTGAAATTTCGGCATATCTCGAAAACGGCCTTATCTACGATTGTAACAAAAATTTATTTCTAAGGTAATGTGGCCATTTATAAATTAATAGCAAGCTCAGTTTTTCCCTATATTATCGTCCTATTGATTTTTGAGAACAGTCATTTTTTAAAAATTTAGTTTACCTACTTGAAAACGACAATAACGATTTCGACCAAAATGCAGACTTATATCCAAATTGATGTTTTCAAAATTATTGTGTCCTTAATTTTCAATACGAAACTCCGAAAATGCTTATTTTTAAAACTATTCATATCTCGAAAACCCCATCTTTGGTTTCTGAAAAACTTTAAAAACGAAGTAATGCTTACATCCCGAAGAATAAACTCATAATCGGTTTTTAGCTAAATAGTTAAACAATAGTATTTTTTAAACTAAACATTGCAATATTTGGTACTTTTTTAGTTTAGTTTTTATGCGGGTGCAATTATCAATCGATGTCAATCGATGTAATGCCGCTTGTTTTCTAACTAATTACAGTGCTTTCATCCTATTTCACAAACTTGTATACAACCACTGAAGAAGATTGAAAACGACAGCAGAGCTCACAGTCTACACAGCCCACCTACCTTCGGGTTAATTTCGAATCCCAGCTGACTTCGTGTTCAACTCTAGTGCTAATAGAAAACTTGTCTCTCCCTCTTTACATGACTGGGTTTCAGGTTTCACAGCCAATTCCACTTCCGGTATTGACACATAAAACTCAATCGCAGGTTCGTTTATCGAACCTCCTGCAGCTGATATAAATAGATTTTACATAAATCTGTCGATGGATGTATGCGCGCACTAAAGGATACAAACCGCCCAACAGGGAAATGTAGAGGCACATCGCACATTAGTCTCTCGAGACTAAATACGTTCCACTTTGAATTTTCATCCGGTTTTGCAAGGATCTGTTCTACAGACAAAGAGAATGACGTGAAACCCAAGAACAAAGTCAAGCCAAATGGAAAAAAATAAAAGAAATGAAACATATCCCTAAAAAAGAAACTAATAACAATAAGAAGGACTACAGTCAGCCACACAGGCTCCCCAAGGAACACCGGTTAACACACCAGAACACAGCGCAAGAGGATTGCATCATAGGTTGTCGGTAGTAACAAAAGAAGCTTCAGAAATCAGGAATATAATATTGCCAAAGGATATAATAAGGGAATGATATTTTCTCTGGTTGAACACGGAAACCCATGTTAAACCCATTGGCAAGGAAGTTATATGTCGGGGCGTTTCATTTGCTTGTGATGGCATGTGTGTTTACATAGCTTGACTATCCTGGCCAACACCATTCATTTTTCTTTCCAGCGACCTTAAGCATCCTCTGTAAACACATCGATGATTGTACATTGTGCATACATATCGTGCGGATCTACATGGAAACGATTATTTATATGAACAATGGAAACGAGAAGACTGGAGCCTTGTGTCCGGAAAAGTTTTCAATTCTATGGGGATGTACCCAAATGCTAATGGATATTCTGTGGGTTAGTTTTGAGAGAATGCAGATTTAGTTGTCAAGTTCGGACTTAGAGTGGAAAAAATCCGTCCTTGGGAATTGCTATGTGGCCTTTGTTGAAATCCGTTTATAAATTAATATCAATCCAATGGGAATGAGAAAAGAACCCGAAACTACACCCAGGACATGACGACATTCAATCAGTTTTCGATCTTTCGCCAGTAATTTATGGTCCGTCAAGGAATGATATTGGTAGGTCTTTAAGAATCAACATTTATTTATCAGACTTTATGCCCCCTTTTAAGGTTTGTCATAGGACGGGCGATTGTTTTCCTAAGCCCATCCTTTTAGATAACCCTATGAGAAGTTTAGTCTGTTGAGCTAGCTCGTTAGTATGTGCTTCTAATTTTTAACATTAGATTGTCATAACCATCTTGTAGAGGCAATAATAACCGATTTGGGCTCCAGAATAATATTTGTAATACTTACAAGTAAATCGCAGGTCGGATTACTTTGCTCAGAATAATGTTCGAAACACAACTTACTGCGGCACTATTAACTATTTGTAATACTGAGAGCAGTAACTCATCAAGCAGTTCATGCTACCATACCGAAGCTCTTTTAATTAAAACGCAAAAGTTTTTGAGCAGGGTGTCCGCTCTGCAGAATTCTGAAATTTACAAATTTTCCCATGATATTTAACAAACTTTGACTGGTTAAATACTAAAATCATATCGTTCTAGGCAGCTGCGGTACATTTTATACGCTTTTATTTAGAATTAAAGGCATTTGGAAAATTTTCGAAGAGCATTTTCCAACTAAAAAAAAATCCAAAATAAAAAAAAATAGAGGCAGACTCCCGAAAAAAGTATCAAATTCTAACTTTAGTCGCACAACTGTCACTCTGTTACGAGGATAAAAGTTAACAGAGCAATTCCACCTTCCGCCGCAATTTTGGAAAAAATAATGGATGGATTTTTGTATACCTATTGTAAAATTTGCATTTCTGCTATTCCCAAAAAAATAGTAGATACAGTTTTTGTTAGTAGGCTTCTTGTTAATTTTCGGTTTTGGGGCTCAAATCATTTTGGGACATCAAATTGGGACTGTGCGCATGGTAACCCTATCACCAAGGTAGGTATACAGAGATCGGTTAATCCGCGGTGTATTTGCTTGAAAATGCTCCTGGTCCACAATCTAAGCCTTGAACTATTATATTTAATAATTTAATTTCCGCATTGTCCTGCTATATATCCAACGCTCAGCCTCACTCGGTTCTGACTCAAGGTGCCAACCCATAGATTCCGTCGCGTCCGTTGAGGCAACGTTTTCGACTGACAGATTGATAAAATACACACTCTCTTATGGAGAGTCCGGCGCACGTGCCGGACGCGACAGATAACGTAGGTTTACTTTCTACGTTTCTGTCTTCGTATCACCATGATAATCACCACATGAATGTACATAAAAAAGAGCTTATTTAAATCACCTTTTAGCAAGATTTTTGAATACCAAAATTCTCTAGTAGGGTAGGGCGGGGATAGTTGGACCACTTTTTTTTGACGCTTCATAACTTCCAATCTGTTCATAATTAAGCTATTTACTAAAGTAAATAGAAACATTGAAACTTCGACTTTTTAATGTTATTAAAAAAAAGGCAATTTATCTTACAGTTAAATAATTATTTTGACTCAAATATACCAAGTCCAAGTGGTCCAACTTACCTCACCAGCGGGGCAAGTTGGACCAGTGAGTGGGGTTAGTTGGCCGGAAACCTAAAAAACTGAAAAGTAATTTTTACAAAATAGAAAAACGCTATAATTTCTTTCTAAAATTTATTTAAAAAGAAAAACCACAACATAAACTTCAAAAAACGAAAATAAAAAACCGCCTCATGACGTTCTATAAAAGAAATTTAAATAAGAATAAAAATATTATTTCATAGATTATGAATCGTATAATCGTTATTGCAATTTATGCAAATAAAGATGTTTCCTTGTCCTATTTTGGAACATTTTGAATGGGCCCACTTTCGGCAAGTGTGACACTGCACCACTCCTCCCCAGGTAAACTTTTTGAATATGCTTCCATACACATAAGACAAAACCAATCAAGATCTTTTTCTTCCTCACAACTGGCGGTCCGACTTACCCCGCACTGACTTTGTCGAACACTTTGTGTCAAAAAGAAACAACTACACAAAACACTTCAATTCCACACTCGAAAAAATAAAATACAATAACGGGACACATGAAAAATGTTTACCTTATTCTGATATTCGCACCGCTTCACAAAAAAAGAAAGAAAAGAAATAATTTTTTTGAAGCGAATATAGCTTTTTTACGGACGGTCGGTGGGTCACGCATATAAATTATTCAAAAAGATGGGGAGTAAACCGAAAAAAATCGTCACCGTAGCGTTAACTTCCCCCTCCATGGCGCACTTGGAAGATGAAAACTCTAGAACGGCTCCACCGATTTGGATGATTTTTGTTTTGTGTTGTTCGTCTTGATTCAGATCAGGGATGGTTTAGGAAAAAAGAAAAGTCGAAAAATTCTTAAATATATGTGTGTAGAGAGCGAAAGAGGAACAGAGAGAGTAATCTAAACTAACTGGCACTATGGGCGCACTTGGAAGATGGGGTGGGGAGCGAACCGAGAAAAGGTGAAAGCGGTAGCGTATTATATCTTTTCTCTGTCTCCCTCTCATCCGCGTTGCGCGCGCACGTTCTATACGTAGCTAGCTCTCTCTCTCTCTCTCTCTGTCGCTCAGCGTAGAAGCGTTAGATGCGTTGCATGCTAACAAACGTTTGCTAACGTATATATCGTAGTGAAAAATCAAAGAGTTAATGTGATTAGTGTGAATCAAGCATAACTGACAATAGTATTGAAATATGTATGTATATATATATGTATATATGTGTGTAGAGAGCGAAAGAGGAACAGAGAGAGTAATTTAAAGTCTAAACTAACTGGCACTATGAAAAATTAAAATGAATTTTAAATAGGCCGCCACGTAACACGGGCCAACGGCCAATACTTTACGTCCAATGATTCGCTTCTTTCCGAGGGGGAAGTAATCACTGTTTTTGAGTGGTCCTTGACTACAGATTTGCTACTAGTAATTGCATGCGAATTCGTTTGAATACACTGTCATACACTGAGATTCACCATGAATACGCACAGAAAAGTTCCTTGAATACACCTGATTACTTCCCCCTCGCTTCTTTCGGCCGTCCCACGACAGCTCGATTTTTTTTTTTTAGTTTTCACACTTAAAAACACATATATGACCGATGCGCCCCTTTGAAAGTAAAAATGCAATTTGAACTAGTTTGGCACGTGGCCGTAAGTCAGCACACTTCGATTGTGTGTCATCGTTGTCATGTAGGACTTTTAGTTTCTGAGTTATTCGAGTGGACCTACTTGCCCCGTGGCCCAACCAGCCCCGCACTACCCTACCAAAAAGTAATCATTGTAATTTTAACAAACTGCGATTTTTATAACAAAGGTTATTTAATGTGATTATATTTCCGTATACCTACCTAACAAAAATTTTAATTTTAAAAGTTAATTTTTTTTACATAAAAAGTAGGTAGGAAATTATTTAAAAGGGAATTTGAGTACGTTGGCTAGGGAAAAATTACCACATTTTTTGGGAGAAATAAGTATAGAGTGCTTAAACACTGCCTGTCACCGTATGCGACGGATTCTATGGGACAGCGTCAAATACGGCAATCCGTCGACGCACTCTGACTAACGATTTATCTGTCGATATCAAGTTGTAAGTATTTTACCTGCATTAGCCATGTTATCAGTTAGAACTTCTGATTTTAAGTTTCGAGCTTGTATCAGGTTATCAATCAAACACTTTCAGGGTTGGATGTGTTGCGTTTTGAGCCGTTTATAGAGACTCCGGTCTCACGTCGAACTTAGTTAGGTGGCTTGTACCTTGTCCCCTGCCAGTATCTTTCTGGAAAAACAATGTTCATAGGTGCGATTATCCTGAAATAAAAAGGTGTAGAAAGATGAAGTACAATTTTGGCTACGTTAAACTTTCACTGAACCGTTGCTTGTTTAGCGAATGTAGTCTGTCATAAAACTGTATGTGTATTAGCCAGCTACTGCCAACTGCCTCAGTACCTACAGTTTTTAGACCCCAAGTCTTGCCTACTGTTGTCTTACAAACGACAAAGCATTATAAGCCTAGGAGGTATATTAAATCTTCCATTGATACAGGTTCCACAATACTTTGCGTTTTCTTGAAGGGGCAAAACATCCACCCCATCTGCCTTTGACAAGTTAAATTGCGGAAAATCTAGTTGTGTCCTCCTCTTCGGTGCTGTAAATTAATTTCACATTCGTATTCGCACACCTGCTGCCACATTCACTCCATTCAATTAAATAACACAATAAATAAATTAATTAATTAAAAAGTCCTTGTGAAACGCATTTAAAACCGCTAATGAAACACAGCCAAGAATGATCATGCGTTCGTATTGCTTAAAACTCAATTTATATTCAGTATAATTACATGTCCGGAATCATCACAACGGCCATACACGTAACACCACACAACAGTAGTTAAGTTTGATAAGTTTTAATGTTGAAAATTAATTTAATGCCATCTGCGGCACAGCGGCACACCATACAGACATATTCGAACACGCCTCTCGCGCCAAATGCACTCTTTCGGTATTTCGAAATTAATCCTTGAAAAGGCATCTGCCCACAAATGAACTCTGATCTAGGGCTTCAATTAAATAAAGCACTTCGCTCGTCGGGATAATGATTTGTCGAATGGCCGATAGTTCGTGGTCCTCGCACCCGTATTAACCGACACGATGACCAGCATTCCCCCATCCAATCCGTGTGTGTCCCACTTAGTGTTGGAAGTTGGAACGGAAATTGTATCCAATGTCATCGGCATGCGGTCGTCGGAAACAACATTTGCTTGCAATGTGGAAATATTCACTGCCGCACACGTCGATGGGATAAATGCATGCATAGGCCTATTGGCATTTCGGTCCAGTAATGATTACAATACGGCTAACATCGGAGTTGGAACGGGGCCGATGGTGCCTTCTATGCAATTGTGATTGTCTTGTGCGTATGTTGGGTTTCACCTATGCGATGGAAGTTAATTTGCACAGCTTATCTGTTGTAGCGTGCAAGGATTTCGTTGAATAGGAGTAGGTGCCACTGTCGCCTGTATTTTGGGTTAGTAATCAATTCTAAAAATCTGTGCGGTCCTGTTGAATGCATTTTAGTGGTTCGCGTGGATGCCTCTTCTGTTTCGCTGAAAAGAAGTAAGACGTGACCCACTTCGACGAGAGCCTTTTTACTAGAACTATAAGGAATCACAATCACTTTGGGATTATTGTGGTGTTTACAAGCGAAATGAGGTCGTTTATACAGCGGTACGAAAGTACGATACGAATACTCTCCGTGGTATAATAAACGTTTCGGTTTCAATGGATTCTTGTTCAAGTCTTTCAGATGCGTCACATATAGATCCTTGATTCCTTGAAAATAGCTCCCTTGGATGGAGTATGTCAATCGCCTTTGATTGTAGCATGTAGCTCCTGCGTAAGCATAAAGGATGTCAGACACAGCGCTTTGTGTGCTTATTTCAAGGAACATACATACTTAGAGTTGCTGGTGTCCAAGTTAGTGGAAATCGAATTTATATATGCGGTATGAAAGGAAGCAAAGCCTAAGATCGTCGAACTCTCCAGAATGCATCTACTGAAGACCAAATCTTCGTCGGTATGTGATGTGATTTGCTTCCTGATAATTATGGTAATTACCATCACGGTTACTGAAAATCCATCTACCATCAACAAGCACAGTCTAAATTGGAACATATATTTCGCACGGATAAGCCCCCAGTTGAAATCGAACAAATCTCAGCCGATATCCTGCTATCTGCAGTTTCAAACATGTCCACAAGCACGTTCTATTTAATCCAGACAATATTATGTTTAAGGACACAAAATGCCATATACTCCCAGAAGCATGGAAATAAACCCTGCTCTGATAACAAGGACAAAGACAAAAAAATAGAATAGAGTGAGGGATATACTCGTAGATGAGCAAATCTACTTACAAACCAAGTTGACCATTTTTGCAACTATCGCTCTTCGAAATTCGGTAGACACAACACACAGATCCGACATCTTTGATCCTACCAACCCCCTGCCCTTCTTTTTGCGTTGAAATCAGCTTATTGTGGTCTATTGTTAAATTTTCCAGAAAATGCACAATCACCCAAAAGGGACAGGCACACTGAACAGTGGACAGGATATATGGACACATACAGCACACGCAGTCCCATACCAGCCAAAATGCATGCGCTATACAGACACACACGTTAACAAACAGAGTTCCGGTGGACATGGAATTATTGTGAAACACTCGACCGCACATAAATACGAAAACTTCCAACCAAGCTGTGTGTACCGTGGTCCTACATACAGTATTTTCTTTCCTGTGACTGTGACTGTGACCATTATCCTTGTTGCAGCCGGATTGCGTGCACTGCTATACTGCTATTCCCAAAAATTCGAACAGCATTCGGGATGGTGTCCATTTGTTTTTGAAAGCAGCATTTTGGAAAATTATATGTGGCATACTGAAACAGCTCAGTGGTATATGGAATGAAAATGCCAACTCGGGACCGCTTCCGTTAAAACAGGATGTGACCGTATTTTCCTTTGGCATTTCGAGAATATTAAAGGACCAGATACTTTATAGTTGTTATGATGATTATAAGTTTTAGACCCAAGGCTGTTGTTATCGTTTCGGCTTGCATCGGAAACGTGTCTTCAACAACTGAGTACTGAGGTTTGTGTTCTTCTTTTGTCCTCTTCATAATTGTGGGGGAGAAGGTATATACGGCTTTTAACTAACGACTTCTCTGTTAGAAGAAACGGGTATAGGTACGTTCTGTTGGAATCGCATGAATATTCGTTTGGTAGGCATTTTTGGGACTTTTGGTTTGTCCAAAAACTGAGTGTCTTTACATAAGGGTGATTGGTGTGTCCGGGAATGAGTCTACTTTCGGGCCTAAAAATGTTTAACGTTAACTTATTCTTGTTTTACAAGCAAGTGAACCTGTACAGCGGAACTTTGTTTGCGATTTGATACATTTCGTGTCCGATTCGTTGTATCTAGTTGTGTGTGCGTCCATACATGTAGGTACTTAGGTTAGGTTAGGTTAGGTTTATGGGTGGATACTGGATACGATGGCAGAGCGAGCCCTCAGAATTAGTCTTACTCTCATATTTTCGAACTGTAAATTCCCGCTGGCGTAGGCGCAGTTGCTTAGTGGTTAGTGTCCCGAAAAAACCTAAATTCCACCTCAGGGTTTTTTCACTGCGCCACCTGACAAACATCGGAGAGTATAACTGTCTTCAAAGAGCTTCTCAATAAGCTGTTTGGAATCGGCATAAAATTTAAGATCCCTTTTATTCGTTCCCAAAATGAAATTTCACACAAAACTAATGGTTGCGAGAAGCTATAGGCCTAGGGTCCCTAAGGACCTGTTGCGCCAACTATATATCGACATATCTACAAATTCCTGCGGAACCCATTTGTGATAGCGCAGGGAGTCCACGTACCACAGTTTCGAGCAAGTATTCTGGTTGTGATAGGGGGTTTTTTTTTTCTTTGTTTTCGTCTAGTGCTGAGCATAACGTATGTGATATATGAACGGTTACATGCCCCAACTTCAGGTTGGATTCTTTCTTTATTATACCGCCAATAGTGATACACAATCCAATCATTGGCATCAGTAGGTACCTATATGAATATGTCCATGTCCACGTGCCAGTTGTTCAAAGAGACCACAGATTGAACGAGGGGTACATCAAGACTGTAGTATTGACAAATTAATTGACCCCATAACCTGGAAATCAAAGAAGCTGCCGAAGTCACAGTGCAATAAAGCAAGGAATGGCTCCATGACACGACGTGAACCTAACAAATACACATAGCTCTGCCGCACTAAGAAGCAAATACACATAGCTCTGCCGCACTAAGAAGATGGTTCTTCAGATGCAACCCTACAAAAACTTTCTATTTCTAGTTCGGACACCGCAATGTGTCTGTCCGGTTACCTCGGGCAATTTCAAAACCATCACAACATGGTTTTTCGAATCTCCATTAAGCTTTACAAACACTTTGCCAATGGCCACTCTCAACTGCTGCTGCCAATTTCAGTTACCTCAAAGCTCAAACCTATGCAACCTACATAGCAATGTATTTGCAAATCAAAACAAAGTTACAATTAAAAGTGTATAGCACGACAAAATTATCTCACGTGTCACACGAAAACAAACGCAAACAAAGAGTTGTAAGTACCTACCTGAGTAAATATAATTATTACCGTAATTATCCACCAGGACATCCAAATAATAATTATGTATCAACTATCTGGATGCATACTCATCATTGGGGCGCCTATGCTTCTGTCTCTGCTCTGCACGTCATGCAGGGAAAATGTCTCTGGGTTGGAGAGGGAAGGCCAAAGCTAACTTCAGTTCGGAAAAATTACTGCAATTGCAGGCACGAACGTTTGCGTTCCACTAACCCACACACTCTGTACTGTGCAGATGTGATCACCGCTATTACCATCATCATCGTTCTTGTCATCCTTTCATCCTGCTTTGCAATGCGCCAAAGGAATACGTAATTGGCGGTGTTGCATTGAGGAATAAATAGGAATATCACTATACGCAAAGCTATAGATGATACCCAGTAGTTCCCACATGGTAATGTACGGTTATATTTGCCCTGTGTCTGTACATTGGTCTTCGGCTAATTAGGAGGGAAATAATTAGAAAACATGGCCAATATGTCAACTGTGTGTCCTTTGGTAGTACTGGGTAGTGTTCCTTAAACATCGATAGTCTATCGATAGTATCGATAGTTTTTTACTATCGATACTATCGATTGTTCAAAAAAACTATCGATACTATCGAAACGCATGTATGAGCGTATTCAAAGCAAACGTAGAAGTACTCATAAAACATGCGAAACATGTACGTAAAATAAGTAATTCGTTAGTAGGAGTACTACTTTTCTACGTATAAAGAAGTACTTCTTTTGTACTGAAAAAAAGATAGTTATTTTAAAACATTTCTTGACCTCAGCTGCTTCGGTATTCTAATATTTTTTAGTGTATAGACATCGGTCTTGTCTAGATATGCATCTGGTTTATTATGCTTTTTACACCAAGCCCAAAATCGGGTTTTCCTCGAAAACTAGTCGATGCATTCACCCCGACCACTCGGTTTCGTTTGACGTTTCAATCAGACACTTGTCGTTAAACTTCGGTGCAAACTTTTGTGATTACGAATTTCGATCGCATTAATTAATAAACAAAATCAATTTAGTACATTTAAAAATAATACTAGCCCATCAATTACCTAATTGTGGAAAATGGTTTTAATTTGTTAGTTGTGACATTTGTTCGGTCAGCCGTTTTGCTGAACATTGCAAAAGGTGTGTTTCTTCCCACAACCCAACGATTGGAAGTCGTTTTCGTGGTGTTTTCGAGTGCAAACGACTCGTTTTGAAAACTGTTTTCGATTAAGTTTTCGTGTGCTTTGGCAAAAACCCGGTTTTGGGTTTGGTGTGAAAAGCATATTATGGTGATGTAATAAAAAAACAGCAAACAATAACAACACTCTGGCAAAAGAAAGGCGTCCTCTTTACTACAAATTACGTTTGCGCGACTATGTGCGCAATGTAGCCGTTGGCGCTGGTGAAAGTGATTTCGAATGTTTTGTACATATTGTTACATTCAGGCTGGGATTCGTAAAGATAAAACACTATTCCGTTTAACTTCTCTAATAAAATTCACTTTTATTACACTTTTATCGACTATTCTAATATTTCACTTATTAAGTACCAGAACACTATTACTTAAACAATTCTTCAACGTTTCAAACCAATCACTTTATTTACTCTATTACTTTTCACTTATTTATCTTCACAAACTATTACTATCTCGAACTTTAACCAATCACTGTTATAAATCAACTGTCTCGCCCTCTTCTAAAAGCTGTCCTTTTATACCCGCTCCGCCATCTACGAGAACTTTCTAGCTAATTCTAAGTGGTTCTAGAACCAGGTTCAGTGGTGAAATACATTTACTTGACAGGTTCCAGTCTCCAATTGGAAGTGACACTTGGGTGGAACTTGTTTGGTGACTAAGGGGTTGTTTTCACTTCACCATTTTAGGTTACACGATACATTCCACACCACAATGTCCCCCTCTTAAACTTGTTCGTCCCGAACAAACTCGTTAACATTTTCACCATTATAACGATGAAGACGATCCACATGAACGACTTTCAGCTTGCCTCTTCCTCGTTGGATGCGATAGACAACGTCGTTGATGCGCTTTACGATTGTGTAGGGCCCTTCCCAGTCTTGTTGTAGCTTAGGCGATAAACCTTTCCTTCGATGAGGGTTATATAGCCATACCAAATCTCCTTCCTGGAATCCTGTAGTTGTCGTTTTAGTATCGTACCTCGTTTTCATGCGGTCACTGGCTATCTTAATCTTATCCCTAGTGTCTCGATGCACGTCCCTTATGATATCCCTGAGGTCTGTGACGTATTCCTCCTCACTCTTGGGCTCTTCGCATGGATATCCAAACATCAACTCGCTAGGTAGGCGGACTGTTCGACCAAATAAGATTTCAGATGGAGTATGTCCTGTG
Organism: Cheilosia vernalis; assembly: GCA_949126925.1. Taxonomy (NCBI): domain Eukaryota; kingdom Metazoa; phylum Arthropoda; class Insecta; order Diptera; family Syrphidae; genus Cheilosia; species Cheilosia vernalis. The sequence goes on along the minus strand of OX421358.1, from coordinate 94,771,306 downwards.
GTGTTATGCACTGCTCCTCGATAAGCCAATAAAAACATGGGAATCTGCTTATCCCAGTCTCTCTGGTCTTCGCCAACGACCTTAGAGAGGTGTTCATTCAGTGTCCTGTTGAAGCGCTCCACCATCCCATCTGATTGTGGATGAAGCGGGGTTGTCCTTGTCTTGTGAATCCCGAGTAACTGGCACACTCCTTGGAAAATCTTCGATTCGAAGTTCCGTCCTTGGTCTGAATGCAGTTCCATTGGTACACCGAATCTGCTTACCCAGTTATTGACGATTTGCTCCACCACGGTTTTAGCTTCTTGATTTGGGATAGCAAATGCTTCAGGCCACTTACTGAAATAGTCCATAACAACGAGGATGTAACGATTTCCATTATTTGTTTCAGGAAACGGTCCCGCAATATCAACTGCTATCCTTTCGAAAGGGGCTCCAACATTGTATTGATGCATTTTGCCACGGACTTTCAATCTCGGACCTTTGCTGGCTGCACATGCAACGCATTTCCTGCACCAAGTTTCAACGTCCTCCCTTGAATGAATCCAGTAAAAGCGTTCCCGCACTTTTTCGAGCGTTTTATTGATTCCCAAGTGGCCTCCAGACACTCCATCATGCAATTCCCTGAGCACTTCCATAACCTTTGACCTGGGTACAACAAGCTGCATTACGAACGACTTTCCATCCGGGCTTTCCCATCTTCTTTTTAGAATGCCGTCTTGTACGTGAAGGGAGTCCCACTGCGCCCAGTATGCTTTCAGCTCGGGGCTCCTATTGGATATCTCCTGCCAGTCTGGTTTTCCCTCATGCTCCTTCCAGGCGATAATCGGTTCGATATCCGGATCTTCCCTTTGAGCCTCCCGTATTTCCCGCGCACTCCAACCACCAATGGGCATAGCTCTCACCCTTTGAACGGACGCGACATCTTTTTCCTCGTGTCGTAAGCAATGTTTGCAATTTGCTTTGCACGGTCGACGGGAGAGAGCGTCTGCATTAGAGTGAAGACTTCCCTTTCGATGTTGTATTTCGTAGTCGTACATCTGCAGCCGTTCGATCCACCTTGCGACTTGGCCTTCAGGATTCTTAAAGTGCAGCAGCCACTTTAAAGATGCGTGGTCTGTGCGGAGGATGAATTTCCGCCCATAAAGGTACTTATGGAAATGTTTTGTCGCCAATACCAAAGCAAGGAGTTCGCGCCTGGTAACACAGTAGTTCCTTTCTGGCTTTGAGAGAACTTTGCTGAAGTAGGAAACTACTTTCTCTTGGCCATCGTGCACCTGGGAAAGGACGGCTCCAATTCCCACATTACTAGCGTCTGCATCCACAATAAATGTTTTCCCAGGGGTGGGGTACGCTAGTATGGGGGCGTTGCACAACTGTTGTTTAAGTTCCTTGAAGCTCTTTTCGCACTCATCCGACCATTTGAATTGTTTGCCTTTTTCTGTCAGTTGATGCAAGCTCTTTGCGATCCTGGCAAAGTCCTTTACAAATCGTCTGTAATAGGTCGCAAGTCCCAGGAAGCTTCTCAGTTGATGTTTGTCTTTGGGTACCGGCCAGTTTTTCACTGCATCGACCTTCTCCGGATCAGTCTTGACTCCTTTGGAAGAGATGATGTGCCCGAGGTACTTCACTTCTGGTCTAAATAAGGAACACTTCTTCGGGTTAAGTTTTAGTTGCGCACTTCGTAGCCTTTGGAACACCTCCTTAAGGTTATCTCGATGTTCGTTAAAAGTTTTTCCTACTACGATGACATCGTCCAGGTAGACCAAACAGGTTTTCCACGTTAGTCCCAGCAAAACGCGCTCCATTAGACGCTCAAAGGTTGCTGGAGCATTGCACAGTCCAAATGGCATTACTGTAAACTGCCAAAGCCCGTTTCCTGCTGTGAATGCTGTTTTCTCGCGGTCTTCTGGATGGATCTGCACTTGCCAGTAGCCACTCTTCAGATCAAGAGTCGAAAACCATTTGGCTCCGGATAGTGTGTCCAGGGTGTCGTCAATTCTTGGCAGGGGGTAGCTATCCTTCTTGGTGACGTTGTTGAGTTGGCGATAGTCCACGCAGAATCTCGTACTTCCGTCTTTCTTCTTGACCAGGACGACCGGCGATGCCCACGGACTTTTTGAGCTTTCAATCAGTCCTTCCTTTTCCATCGTCGATACCATTTCTGCAACCTCCGTCTGCTTAGCCAATGGTAGTCGTCGGGGAGGCTGACGAATCGGTCTCGCATCTCCGGTGTCGATTCGGTGTTGTACGAGATGTGTTCGGCCATACTCGCCGTTCTGTGAAGCAAATATATCAGCAAACTCATTGATTAGACTCCCTGCCATGGATCGCTGCTCCTGATCCAGCTCGCACTCTCCGAGTATATTCTTTTTCATTTCCGATATCTCCGTAGGTCTAACCGGTTTCACAGGACTTGCATTGGACAACTTTGTGACCGCAGTAATCGGTACGCACTTTCCAATCACTTCCCCTTGCTTTAGTTTCACGCTTTTGTTTTCCACATTGAGGACACGAACGGGAACCAAGCTGTTTTTAGGTTCAACCAGCATCTTTCCGACAATATAGCTCTGATAATAATTTTCTGGATCTGGCTCGACTAGGTAGAATCGGTGGCTCCCAGGGTCACCTTCCAGCTTTGTCCAAATAACTGTCTCTGACGAAGGTGGTAATATTTCGTCCTCACTTACAACTGTCCGTAGAGCTGCGACGTTCTCGTTCCCGTAAACCATCGGAATCTCGACGTTCTTGTACTTTATAACTTGCGAACCGATGTCGAGCACTATATCATGCGTCTTCATAAAGTCGATTCCGATGATGCATTCGTCACATATATCAGCCACTAAGAATGCATGGGAGAAGACTATTCCTGCAAGGTTTATCGTCAAGAGTACCTCACCATACACCTTTGCTGTTGCTCCAGTTGCTGTTTTCAGACAGTAGCTGCTGGTGTTGTGCAGCCATGATTGGCGAACGATGTCCCTTCTGATTATGGAAGCGGTGGCACCTGTATCGATTGTAGCCACATACTTTTTCTGGCCGATATGGGCTTCCACTGTCAGGCTCCTATTACATCGTTTGGTCTGGGAAACCTGAATTGTGGTCCTGGGGGCGTCGATTCCAGAAACCAGCTTCTGCCCCGCGAAGTTGGTTCTTACTCGTTTCCCGACTGATGGCTTTGTGACGTTCCATCCGCCGAATGCTCAAACGCCTCCTCGTTTCTAGTTCTGCAATGTGGACAACTGCCCTGTCTACGTTCGGCTCTGCACTGTCGTTGAAGATGTCCAATTTTGTTGCAGTTCCAGCAACGGATCGGTCCCCTTCGAGAACTGTTACGGTCTACTACTTCGGTTCTCTGGCACGAGCATTCAACGGATGTCATTTCTCTCACGCGGTGAAACCCTTGAGATGCTTGGTCAGCAGCTTTCATCGTTAAGGCAAATGCCAGTGCCTCAGGAAGAGTTTTCTTTCCAGCCATTCGTAAAGCCATCTGTAGTTGTCTGTCCTCTATGGCTTGTGTAAATGCCTCAATAGCCATTTCATTGATGACATCTTCGCCGGCATTGGGATAAGACAAGTGCGCTAGCCTTTCGATATCCGCTTGCAACTGTTGGAGTGTTTCCCCCCTCTTCTGGATTCGACTGCGAAGTTGCACTCTATATACTTGCTGCATATGGTCGTCACCAAATCGCATCTCAATAGCCTTCACCAAAGCCACGTAGTCGCGTTGTTTTTCTTCGGAGATAGTTTGAAGCAATTCTGCAGCTGTACCTCGTAATGCGAGCGTTAATGCAATCGACTTTTCCTCGTCGTCCCATCCATTGGTCGTTGCAGCTGCTTCGAACTGTCTCTTATAAATTGGCCATGATGTTTGACCATCAAAAACGGGTGGTTGCATCTCCTTCCTTCTTGGGCAGTCAGCAGAATATTCCCGAGCCTTCTGCTTCTTGACTTTTTCGAGCTCTTTAGTTATGTTCTCGATGTTTGTGCCGAACTCTCTGGCTATGTTCTTGATGTTTGTTCCAAGTTCTTTGGCTACGTTCTCGATGTTTGTCTCGTGTCTATGAAACGTTTCATTAATTTCCTCGAACTTGGTTTCATGCTGGTTTAATTTCTCATCAATAGCGTCGATTTTTACATCTAGAACATTCTTAAATTCTTCCACGGCGTCTTTTTGTGCGGCGACAATGGAATTTTTCTGTTCTTCTAAAGAATTCTTTTGTTCTTCTAGAGAATTTTTCTGTTCTTCTAGAGAATTCTTCTGTTCTGCGAACTTCAATTCCATGGAATTCTTCTGTTCTGCGAACTTAGATTCCATAGAATTTTTCTGTTCTTCTAGAGAATTCTTCTGTTCTTCCATCTTGGCAAGAAGTAATTCCATCATAGAGCTAATGTCAACGCCTGTACTTACTTGTTCTTCTGACACGTCGAATAGCATGGTTTTTGGATCTTCTCCCTCGTTTTGGACAGCTTCCTGCAGACGAAGTATGAGGTCACTTTTCCCTCCAGCTGTGGAGAGATTCCGCTTTTCTAGTTCACTTTTCAATTGGGGTATGCTTAGATGTAGTAATATACGACCCATTTTGTTTGTCTCTTGTAGTTTAGAAAATCACAAATTCACTTTTTTTTTTTTTTTTTTTTTTTTTTTTTAGCTGCACTCAGACACTTAGCACAGAATAAGTTTTATCCCACTTCTGACACCAATGTTACATTCAGGCTGGGATTCGTAAAGATAAAACACTATTCCGTTTAACTTCTCTAATAAAATTCACTTTTATTACACTTTTATCGACTATTCTAATATTTCACTTATTAAGTACCAGAACACTATTACTTAAACAATTCTTCAACGTTTCAAACCAATCACTTTATTTACTCTATTACTTTTCACTTATTTATCTTCACAAACTATTACTATCTCGAACTTTAACCAATCACTGTTATAAATCAACTGTCTCGCCCTCTTCTAAAAGCTGTCCTTTTATACCCGCTCCGCCATCTACGAGAACTTTCTAGCTAATTCTAAGTGGTTCTAGAACCAGGTTCAGTGGTGAAATACATTTACTTGACAGGTTCCAGTCTCCAATTGGAAGTGACACTTGGGTGGAACTTGTTTGGTGACTAAGGGGTTGTTTTCACTTCACCATTTTAGGTTACACGATACATTCCACACCACAATATTTTGTTTTTTCTTGTGTCAGCAAAGAAACAATCGTTGCATATCCTTGTAGCATTTACAATCGCAGATAGTGCCGCAAGTGCTGCATGTTTTCAAACTTTGTAGATGCAATTCACTTGAAGCAGGCTGTTCTTACGGTTAAGCTCAAGTTTGTTGACTAGTTGACTAATTACAATAAAATAGTAAAGTTATTTCTTCAAATTTAAAGTTAAAAATTCTGGTGATACCTACCTAAATGAGTCAAAGTAAAAAATCGGTTGTGTGGACATTTTTTTAAATATGTTGAAGGAGACAATAATATTGTTAAGTGTACTTTTTGCCAAAAGGAGTACAACCACTATGGTAACACGAGAAATCTATCCGATCACTTAAAGCGTAAGCATCAGTCGGAAGTTCTCCCTAGAACTTCTCATGATCAAGATGGTTTGCCTGAGTCTGAGGATGTTTCTTATTAATAAATTATGGACAAATTTACAACCCCGTCGTTAGAAAACGTATGTATATAAAACTATCGATAGTATCGATACTATCGATAGTTTTACTCCGAAACTATCGATACTATCGAAATATTAAACTATCGATGTTTAAGGAACACTAGTACTGGGTATGGGTATGCTTGTGGAAACTCAGAACTAAACAATCACGAACGCGCGTTGGTTTCTGTATTTATGTCATATTCGAACAGGGGTCGGGGTAACCAAAGCAGTGATGTGTGTGACTGTGTATCTATAATGGTCTCTATACAGCATCACATTGGACTTGTGTGCATTTGAGTTGACTTAAAAGTGCTCTGTTCGCTTTTTTTTTTTTTTTTGATACAAACGCTTGTCCTTGACATTTTATTTAAGTTCCGTAGACGATTTTCAGCTCCATAAGGCGGGTGACTGTATAGCTATCTTGTGTGTGTATACACTGAACATGGCTTCCAAATTAAGAATTATTAAGCTATAAAAAGATTTAACGAACTTAAGCTTTAATATTAGTATTGACTTAAAATGATAGATATGCCAAAAAATAATCAACTCGTGTGTGACCTAAAAACTAAGCATTTCAATTAACCCAAGAATGTTTTCTTTCAATTTTGAGGCCGATTTAAGGTCACTTGTATGCGTCTAGTAGCGGACTCGGCATCGATCCGCTGTTGCTTAATTTAAGCGCACAGCTCCTTTAAATAGTTGTAGGTATTTTGAAAAAAATATATAGGGAAGTTGAAAAATATCAAATTTGAAATGGATGTTCGTTGTATGTGTGCTCAAGGCGAGGGAATTTTGAAAATTTTGCTTTTAAATGAAGAGGTAAAATAAAGCTTCAAAAATAAAATGCTTAATTTGTTTTTTTCATTCAACTTGCCATAATATTCTCATTTCCTATCAAATCAAAAAGAGCTTCAAACCTTTCATGGGCCATACTTCACTGAGTATTTTAGGTTGTCATTCGTCTGATTTAAGTTAAAGCACTGTTGTGGGGTGTTACTAACTAGTAGGTATTGGCATATTAGCCCCCTTCTATAAACCACATACTTCCAAAAAGTGCAATAATTGTGAGAAGAGTGCAGAAGATTGGCCGTAGGGAAGATCGTTACCATTCGTACGCGGGGCACATTCTTGCTTTTGTATGTCTGCGTGAGTGGAGGCGAGGTATTAATACCAACTGTAAGCAGTGTTGCCAGAATTTCAAAATGGAAAATGCTAGACTGCAAAAAAAATGCTAGAATGTAGCCATCAAAAAAAAAATGCTAGACAAATCAAAATTTGTTTCCATCAGCTTTAAAAAAAAATTATAATTAGTTGTCTTTTATACTACACAATCATCTAAATGCCTGCGTACCTCTGTATGGAATCGAAATCACTCATTAAGTGGATAATATATGCGCCGAGTACTGAGAGTTAGAGGGCCTTTCGATTTTAATATTATAAAACCGAAGGACAAAAATGAAGTCGAAAAACTGAACTACCATGAAATATACTGAGAAAATGATTCCAGTTAATAAAAAACCATGTATTTAACAACAACGAATTTTTTTTATTATTAAAGTATCAGTCTTCAGAACAAGCAGAACAAACAAAATATCAAGAGTACCCATTTTTAAAATTCGATATATGTATCTATGGTAGGTAGGTACCTAGCCAAAAATAAAAGTCTTCGGTATTTCCTTGTTCTTCATAAACTTCAAGGGAATCATTATCAAATTCATTCGATGTATTTTAAAAGATATGTAGAAGAAATCATATTTACCTTTTCATTATCAATGTTTAACTAGAAAAGCATTATTTGGCATTTTTCTGATTTTAAAAAATGCTTTCTTGTTTTCGGAAATGCTAGATCTGGCATTAAAAATGCCAGAATGGCATCACGTCATACGCACCAGTGAGAGTGAAGTGACGGGTACGAAGTACGAACGTGTTTTCGCGCTCGGTAAGTAATTTTTTTGATTAATGTTTTTGTCTATAACCGTAGATAAAATAAGTTTTCGTGTAGAATATTCTATCAGTAAGTAGCAAAACATACTTACGATACGTTTTCAATACTTAATTTATGACGTTTTCCTATTAATATTAAAAGAGGTTATATTTTGTTGTTATTTAGTTAGTGGGGTAGGTACATTCCAACAGAACTAGATGGGGCGCATTTGAACGCGTACGAATGTGCCCCAACTGGTAGGTAGGTACGATTTAATGTGTTAGTGTTAAATGAAATGTAGTTTAGCTGATTTTAATTTAAAAACGAAGAACAATAAAGCTAAAAACACAGAAAGTGACGAATCTGCTTGTGATGGATCTGATATAAGCTTTCAAAGGAGTTCAACTTCTATCACAGACGAAGAGGAAACCGAGCATGAAAATTTTGAAATGAACAGAAGCCAATTGGCAGTTGATGTAATACCAGAAAATATTAAACACAGTTCATTTATTTTAGTGAGTTTCAATAAGAAAAAAAGGATTATTTACTATGTAGGAAAAGTTGTCGGTCACTACAGTCAGACTGAATTAAAAGTATCTTATCAAAGAAAGAAGCCAGGCTTTTCATGGACATTTGTTTTCCCTATAATGTTGAAGATATTCATACTGTTTATATAGGTACCTAACTGATGTACAAATGATTCTTTCTGAGCCTAAGCCTCCAACAGTTTGTACTTCTAGAACATCAAAACTTTTCACTTTTTCAGTAAATTTTTCTAATTTTCCTTTTTTTTTATTGTTGTTTTTACTATCTTGTTAATTAACAACAACTTTTTGCAGTGCTAATCCGCACCAAAGAATAAAAAATGTGATTCTAAATTTAAGATAACTAATTTACGTAGAAAATGAAGCAATTTTATGTTTTATTAATAGAAAAAAGTATTTTAATTTTCGTTAATTTTAAGAAAACTCATTTAAGTTCTGTTTTAAATAAGAAAAGCTATGTAATTTTTGTTGACTATAAGAAAAGTATTTTATTTTTGTTTAATGGAAGTTAAATAAATTTTTGTGTTTAATTTCTATGCTAATAAAATAATTTTGATTTATATGTGTAGTTTTAATCGCACGTACGGAACTACCCCATAGCGTTCGAAGGTACCCTCAACACTGTATTATATAGGTGCCCCGTTGTTGGGGCAGATTCGTACATATTCCAGATTTAGTTAAAATTATAATTATGGTTGAAACATCAGATGGAATCATCTGTAATTTTTTTATATGAATTTCAGATAGTTAGACTATAAATTAAAGCTATCAGGTGATTGATTCATGAAAAAATAAAAAAAAAATAAAAAAATGTGGAAACCGTACGAAGGGTCCCCACCTTCCCCGACGAAAAAGGAACGGAAGGGATGGAATGTTAGTAAAATAGACTCGTTATGGCCAGTGTTTTTTTTTTGCGCGATTTCCGAAGAGTTTCCGATGCGTTTTTGAGCTTGTTTTTAAGCATGCGCTTGCGACGGTAGTTGACATTCGATTTTTAGCTTGTTTTGAACGCATTTTCGGAGTGATTTTTGGGAGCTTTTTCGAAGCATTTGTTGTATTTCTGATTTGTTTTTGTACGCCTTTTGGACCAAATTTTAAACTCGTTTTTAGATAACTTACATAAAGCTAGACGAAGACATAAAGGTTGCGTTAATAATATTGCTAATTAAAAAAACATAGTACGGAATTCTGATAAATTTCGTTGCTTATATTTAACCTATGTCCCTATTACCTGTCATGAAAAAAACTTATATAGGTTACCTACTAAATTATTATTATTATTTTTTTATTTTCCTTCAAACTTAGAGCTAGGTACAATTTCTTTTGGAGAAAAGCGGAAAATAATAGTAATCAATCCGTAATTTAAAATTAGTGTGGAGTGATACAACTAGTTATTTAATTAACATAAAAAAAAATATTTAAATTTGATGTGGGGAGACATCGGTTACAACATAATGTTCATGAACTCATAAATAAAACGAAAAGAAAACAAAGTTAAAAAGAAAAAAAGAAAAACGGAAATTCAAAGAAAAAAACAGAAGGAGCAAATACAAATGGAAATTAATTTAACATTTGGAGAAAAAAACAAAAAGAGAAAAGATTTACAAACTTAATTAATTAATAAAACTACATTTATATTGAACATTCACTTGTGCTGCTGATTATAATAGTAGCTAATTTTTTATTAATGATTCAAGGACATCATAACTTATAGTGAATAACCAGTCTTTAACTTTTTTTAAGAATATATTATAATTTAAGGCTGTCCTAACAGAAAATGGTAGCTTATTGAACATTAAAGGGCCTATAACAGAATAGAAATGAGAAAAATGGTTTTTGTACGCGATTGGAACATTAACAAGAAACATGGTATTTATACGAAGACTATATAACTGCGAAGTTCTGCTAGGAATATTACCACTTTGCTTAAAAAATTCCTTTAGCACTTTAAAGACGTAAAGGTGTCTCATTGGTAGAATATGCAGGTCTCTAAATAAAGGCCAGCTCTGAGTAAGGCGATTTTTGTTACAAATGATTCTAATTAAATGCTTCTGAGCTATTAACAATGGACTGAAGGAGTTACTATAAGAACCACCCCAACTTGTAATACCATACTGCAATTTAGAGTGCCCCAGGCCATAATAAATTGACGTAAGCACTTTTTTTGGAGCAATATGGTTTAATAAGATACATTTTGCGCGTTACAAGGAGCATATGTGATTTAATAGTTTGAATATGATCCTTCCAATTCAAATTATGATCAATTAATACTCCAAGGTATTTATAACGATTCACTGATTCAATATTAAAACAATTATTAGAACAAGACGCACTACTAACAAAATTAAAAAACTGTATCAAATATCAAAAAGGTCACGTATTAGAGTATGGGTACCTACGTTGCTATCTCGTATGCACCTCAGCAATTTAAAAAAAAACAAGAAAATTTCCGCCTCTTGCGGAAAGGCAAAAATACTCCAAAAAACTGGAACATGTTCGGACTTTCAGCAAAGTGAACATTATTTTATATTGAGAAAAAATGTAAAAAACAATGTACCAACTTATTTCGACTTTTAAGACTTTTTTCAACTTTTCCTTCGATGTATAGTTCATCCTTAAGAAATAAGCTTAGCAATTTGCGTCGCTTTTTAATGAGTCCGCTCAATTGACAAAGTTAAAAACCAGCCATCTGAGCAAATGAAACTACCAACATCTCAAACAACAAAGAACACAAGATGTCTTAATTGCGGTTGTCCTTAAATTCAATTTAATATGCGCATATAAATATATAGCAATTCCCCAAGCGAGAACGGGTCCTTTATCCATTTGTCCCATGAATATATTCTACACCATCTCAGATCCATTAAATATATTTATTCGCATTTATATTTTTGTTTCCTTTCCACACTTTCATGACATTCCCGCAACGCAAGGGTTTGATGGAAAAACCACAAAACCCAGTGCCAACAACGTTGAAGTCCCGAACCATCAATAAATATCGACTAATGGATTTTTAATGTTTTTCTCATTATTTCCAATGAAATCGGATGGTCCTGGTATTTCATTATGGCTTGCACCGAGTTTCCCTATCCGACCAGAGTGACACCCTTTATGATACTAAAGAGTTTACGGGCACGAGGCGTACACGCGTGTCTGGAGTGTGCTTCGTGCAGACAAATGCAGTTCATCAACCTTGCCAGAAGCGAACTTGTATACAGTTTTACGGGAACGCATGTGACAATGTTATTCATTAAAAATATTAATAAAGACCGTTGGGTTGCGTAAAAGAATTGATGTTTTTAATAAAAAAAATATTCTTACTCATATAGTTGTTTGCAATAATAAATTGATTTATTTTGCAAAATTAATTAATATTTCAGTGTCTTCCGTTGGACAGTTGAAGAGCAGTCACGACTCACGAGAATTGTGTAAGAGATGGAAAGACCTGGGGCCCGCCATTACCTATAAGCATACACATCACAACTCACAAGGGTGATATAGGTTGCATCATTTATTGAATGTGGAAATGATAATGAATATTCGCAAGTATTGAAACGTAGGCAGCGATGATAGGCCTGGCTGTAAATGAAGCCAAACGAGGAAGGACTCTCAGAATCGGCGACACGATGGACAGATACAACTTCAAGGCTTTGTCTACTTGGGCTTTAATATCACGTCGCAAAATTACAACAGCGCAGAGATCAAATAAAGAAACTTGGACTCAGTCAAAAGCGTCCAACTTTTGTTGATAGAGTTTATTGAAGCAAACATATTTGACGACGCGACGCTGAACTAGTCAGAAAGCTGAAAATACAACGGCTGAGATGGCCGCTACACATCATGGAGCGTATATGGAGTATGGACAGCAACGCACCAGACCGACAAGTCTTTGAGTTCACCCGTGAGGGACTATACGTAGCAGGTAGCAGAGAAAAACCCTACCTTAAGTTGCGCCGTCTGAGAGAAAGCGACACCACTATCTAGCACACACAAAAATACGTGCCACCTATAGGGCCGTCCACTTTATAATGTTACGAATTAGGGGAAGGTTCAGCATGAATATTTTTTTCTAGCGTAGGCTACCGGATTTTTGATTTCCTACAAAACACAACAGCTTCCATAAGTAGTGAACGGATGATCATTTGTTTATTTAATTAATAAATGTATTATGGGTTAAATTTACTACAACAACATATTTGACACTCGACATGTTTCAAATCAGAAATTCAAACGTTTTCAAGTGATTGTAGATGGGTGTGCAATTGCGCATCACAAACAATTTTAAAAGAACTTTGTTAGGGCTACTGCACATGGATGATCCATTCGATATAATCTTAGTTAGACAGGTATAAGAAATACACATAACTTTCCCTCATCCTGACGCAGAAACGTTGAGCTATTGAGTTTCCTACCAACACACAAAAGACATGCTTGTGTTTCTGTTTCTGTTCCAATATCAAGTCAATACGAATGTCTATATTACCACAGCAATTAGTATAGAACCGTCTACGTACATAATTACAACAATAACCCATCCACAGTTAGGAGAGATAAGATGAGAACGATAAAAGCGATCAATATTTATGTAATGTGTCAATAAAAGGCGAAAAGAAATACAATAATCAATCAATGAAATTACAATTCACATTATTAGAGACAACATGATGAAGGACACATGTTTCTTATTCTATACAAGTTGTAGATGTGTACAGTTTGGCAGCTCACAGCCCATTAGGCAACTATGCTGGTCGATAGAAGATTACAATAGTATTATTCCCAATAACCCTAGATTGGCTTGGTAGATATATATGAGTCCTTCACAAGGGGTAGGTATATATGAAGGTGAAGGCTCTTGGGATATATGGTATTGCGGATATGCAATTTATTTTGCGAAACAGTATTTAATGGGTCGTATCGAATTTTGATAAAGTTCGTAGATTATATAGGCACGCAAGGTCAAATAAAGGGGTTAGTGGTCATAAAAGTTTTCGATGGGATACATTGTGTTCTCATATTCCAATCTGAATACAGTCCTACGTATAGGTAGGTACCTGCTATCCATTTCTTTGATTCGCCGAAAAGTTAAAGGAACACCTTATATCCGTTTCAAAGACTAGGCCAGTCTAGTCTCTTGCCTAATTTCACCTCTGTGGTTTTTTTTTTATTACCTACTTATACCTACTGTTTGGCTGAGAATGGGTGTTGAAGAAAACCAACCATTTGTTTCAGTTTTCAGATCTCCCAAACGTGCTCTTAAGTCTTAACCACATTCGTGTGTGGAAAACCAAGCATCGTTACTTTATTTACACTAACCTAATATTTTTATTTACACAATCAGTCCTTCTTCGCCGTTTTCCATATAAATCGCTGAAGAATGAAAATCGTTCCGAATGTCAGACGATATTCAGCATCGGCTGCTTTAGAGGAGATAGGTAGACAGAAATGTTAACACGAGTGTCCCTGGCTTTTATATGCGCCCAATATAACTCGGCTCCAGCGATATGGGGATTTTTTCCCATTTTGTGGGGATTTTTCCCCATTTTGTAAAATTGGAAAATACATGCACGTTTATTAATTTTGCACAATTTTAAAATAAAACTCGTGTAGTTAGCTTTTAAATAAATCCCGAACATAAAAACATCACCGCGTTCATAGAATCTAAGCGATTTTGCTCTAAACGCATTGCGAACTGAACACCACCTTTACACACATGTGTCATTTTCACATTCTTCACTAATTGAAAAATGGAGGGTCTAGGTACCCTAGCGGCTATAATTTGAGCCCTACTAGACATACAAGTTTGACAGATCAGCGAAAAAATATACCTAAAAGAAGCTAAGCGAGATTAAATATTTAAATATTGTGGAAAATAAATATACCTACATTTGTTTATTAAAAACATACAAATAAATTTCTAAATAGTTAATAGTAATGGAAAGTAAAGAAAAAGTGTTGAATCGAGCGTCTCATTGTGGTTTTAAACACTGGATTCCTTTTAAAAAAGTGGTCAATTGTCCTTCGCATGGGAAAAGCATTTCCTAAATTCTTTAAAATATGAAGTTTACATTTTAAAGAAGGTAAATACCTAATGCACGCGTTTGGTCAAAGGAGCATTTCCTAGAAGAAACCTTCCAAAGTTATCGAGAAAGTCTGAGACAAATATCGGTTAGTTTAGTACGCCATTGGTATTTGGAATGAAGCTGCATAGTAAATAGAATATTAACAAAAATTTAAAGAACTTTAAACAGTTAAAAAAGAGTCTAATCCAAAAAAAAAAACAAAATTGTTTACACGAAACCAACACAAATTTTTCATTCCACTTTTAAACGATTCAAACATAATTTATTGAGCCGGGATTATTTTATTTACATAAACAATACTTGGATTTTAGACAAGGAATTTATATCAATTAAAATAGTTTTTCATTCATAAAATAAATAATTTACTTTTGCAAAAATACACGTACCGCTTACCGATGACAGAATCCTGTATGTCTGATAGGGTTCTTTTCTTTGCCACCAGATTTCGCAGGCCAACTTGTACATTTTTTGTCAATTGCAACTTGCAAGTTGCAACCCTTTTGCAAATTAAATATCAACTGTGAAGTTCGCAATATAATAACACTGCGCCAAATTTTAGTAGATAGGTACCTACCTATTGACTTTAAATTTACAGAAGTCCACAATTGTGAAATTGTTATTGAAAATATAGCACATTTTATTTTATAGATTACCCACCGACATAGTTTTTCTAATGCATTTTGGTTATGTGCCTGTTTACTAAGTTTTAATAACTTTTCTATTTCTCAGCGGCGTCGCGTGAATTACTTAGATGGGTGTGCAATTCTTTAAAATTATATATTTTATAAAAATACGGATTTATTTATTGTTTTCTTAATTAAAATAAAAAAAAAAACAATAAAAAACTCCATTGTTCAAATTAATAATAGGACAAAAAAAAGAAGCAAAGCACCGCATGAAACTGCAGCCACTTATACTACCTACCTAAACGAAAAGCAAGATTCGTTCATTCATTCATCGCGATCGACTGTCGTGCACTCCTTTTTTTTGCACGTGCGTCGATGTATTGCATATATATTTGACTTATGACGCTTTACGGAAACAAAACAAAACAAAAGAAAATAATGAATATTCCGTGTGCACAGAAAACGAGTGCACGAGTTCACTACAAGTTCATCAAAGTAAAGCGACATTAGCAGGTAGCACTGTAGCAGGCTAGCAGGTACGGCGTGCGGGTGACGAATGACGATAGACGATGGGGATGAATTCTTGTAGCTGAAGGAAGGTATATAGTTCGGAGTTGGATGAATTTAGTTGATGAATACGTGCACAGCTAGATTCATTGTTTTTCTCTTTGTTTCTCAACGATGAAGGAATTTTGAAAGAAAAATTAGGAAGGATGAATATGAGTTTTATTATAGTAGGCTGTGTGAGTGTGATGGAGGTTTTCTGGGATGTGTAAAGTGTAATTGAGCACATCATATTTATGTATTATGTGTGTTATTATTATTTGAGTGTTCGATGAGTGATTTTTTTTGGTTAGATCAGGGTGTGCAATTCACACCTTGCACACCCTGACGAGACGCCACTGCTATTTCTATATATTTTTGTGTGTTATTAAAGTTTTTTTTAAGAGTAAGGAGCTGTTTTTCTTTCACCTGTATATTAACTTTAAAGCCAACGTATAGTTAATTAATTATTAATGTTTTAAACTCACATGAATTTAGTATTACTTTAGTGGGGTAGAAACTGATATGTAATGCGGAACATTTTAAAAAAATATTTCCCCCAAAATGGGGAATTCCGGCAAAAAGAGATTTGGTATCACTGCACGAAACGCTCTCTTAAAAGTATGCAATAGGCGTTTTTCTTTTTTAGTTCAGAGCACAACCTGAACTGTTATACAAAAAGTTCGTGTTTCTTTTTCAGCTCAGACAATTCAGAGCACGAATTTGTGTTTCTTTTTTCGCTCAGAGCATGATCAGAGCGCGCTCTTCGAGCTCAGAATAAATTGACTGAGCATCCTGAGTAAAAAGCTGAGTACACATGTGCATGCACACTTCCAGTCAAATTTGAAGGACAAAAAAAAAAGGAAAAACAAAACATCCTCTGAACGGTCTGAGCACGCATGGTTCAGAGTGCGCTCATAATGCTCGAACTCTGTTCAGTGCTCAGCTCTGAACTAAAAAAGAAAAACGCCTATAGTGAACAAAAATATTATCCAATGACAATTATTAATTAAATTAGTAGGTACATAATTATTAGCGCAGTGGCTTAGTGGTTAGTGTGTTGGACTACTTAGCGAGGGGTCCCAGGTTCGAATCCCGCAAAAACCCAAGTTCCAACTCAGGGTTTTTTTCCACTGCGGCACCTCTCGCGAACGTCTGACAAACATCCGAGAGTATAACTGTCTTGAAAGAGCTTCTCAATCGGCCGTTTGGAATCGGCATTTGTAGATCCCTTCCATTCGTTCCGAAAATGAAACCTCACACAAAACGAATGGTTGTGAGAAGCTTGCCCTAGAGTTCTTACGGACCTGTTGTGCCAACTAACATAAATTCAGACAAATTAAAAGCTTTAAATATTCATGAAGCTGAATCAAACACACCAACTCCATCAATCAGTCCTCTGTTTGCAGAGAATTCGTCAAAACCCAATCAATATATTGATACAGATTCTGCAATATAATTGAAGCCAATTAGATGCGAGTCCTACCATTTGTAACGTCATTTACATAGAAAATTAAAAAGCCTTACCCGGCCGCACTAAATATGTCTACATCAAACCTCCCTCGGGTTGACCACCGCCGACGCTTCGTTACCTCGATGAAACATAATTGAAACTTGATTTTTTTTCCCTCTATACTGAATGTTAATTTATAACACACCCCTGTACCTATCAGCGATTCGTTGTTCACGCATTTTATTGATTGCAATTGAACAAGATTGTGATAGTAAATATTTAGGTATTCATTTTGAATCCTGCCAAGTCTTAAATTAAATCGATTTGCGTCTTCCTCGTCTTCTTTGTCAACTCAACAAAATAAATCCATTTTGCATCTCCGATGAAGAGCGCTCTTAATTGCGATTGCCTGCCGCCATCAACCTACAGCCAACCCTATACCCTTCCCTACGTCCAATGAATAAATTTCAAAGGTTCAATAGACACAAAATTCACAGATATAGGCAGCGGGCTAAGTTCAGACCCTTTTTTTTATTTTTTGTTGATGATGATTTCGCTTCCTATCTATCGGCAGGCTTTGTGCTGTATATTTCATTTTTGTACACACAAATTTGCGAAGCGCAAAAAAAATTAAAGAAACAAAAAAAAAACCGATATCAGGCTCCATCGGTTGGAGGTGAAAGTTCAAAACCCGAAATTGAACCACATCAATCGTGTTGGAGCTTTTTGCATAATTCATGCTGATTGGGCATCCCTTTTATCTGCCTATTTTCAATCGCATAAATCGCTGCGCCACCATTTCACCTGAGTGAATGAAATGGTGAAAAGCGGCGGTTACGCCAAGCCGTCGCGTCGGTCGGTCGTTGCTGAAGGGTGGGTTCTGGAAACGAAATGCCTCACAATGAGGCACAGAACACAGATACCTACTCGAAGTAGGGTGCTCGATGAAATTTGAAAGTGAAATTTGGGAAGGTTGGGATCCGATCCGAATACAATGAGGGTCTACGTATAGGTATGCTAAGGAAGAAAGGGAACTATATGCGTTGGGTGCGAAGGAGGTGGGATCTGGTAATCGAATTTAGTGGGTTGGCAAAACAAGTGATTGTCAAAATTGGTCGAGAGTTGTTAATGTTAATAATATGTATGAGGGTTCTTCTTGGTTATGTGAAGACATTTTATGGTTTTACTTCATAAATGAAACATACTTTTGGGATTTGAATAGGGCTGAAGATAAATAATATGTCGACACTCCGATGATGGATTAAAAAATCTAATCTGTGGAGAATGGAGTAGGTTATAATTGAGTGGTTCTTCAATGGGATATGAAGGATTCAGTGCAGTGCCATTTATAATAATATGAATGCATTTTCATGTGGGCAGCACGGTAGCAACTAAATAGAAATAAAATTGTGATTTTGTTGTACCTAATACCTCTTGTTTTTTTCGCTCGTCTGGCGATGCCCGAGCCCGATGGTTTATTTGTTCTCTTCGTTCTTTTTCTTGTTCACATAGGATAGTGAACAGTGGACATAATAATAATCGCGGATTTGTTTTCTTGGGACGGGTCAACCCCCGTTTAAGTGGTGTTGTGATTCTTTAGTAATGGCTTAAGTGCTGAATAATAGAACATCATTAGACGACTCTGTGTCATTATTTCTTTTTGTAACCTATTACCTTTCGGCAAGCTTGTTAAGGTTGCTTTAGGTGGGGCAGAGACAGAGTGCTTTGACAAATTCCGTCTTTAGGTCTTGTCATCATATTGAGTAAAATTTAAACTGGAGTTTTGCAAGTTACAATCCGCTTACGACAGTGGGTCAGAAAACTGCACTAAAAGTATTGAGTATCCTTAGTTGCTCTACTCAAACGAAAAAATCTACATAAACCGTTCGAATGTCTATAATATCAACTTATATGCCTGTCAGGTCAAGACCATGAGTGTCGGCCGATCAATCTCTATGCAAATGTTACTTGAGTACCCAAATCTAGAATTTGAATAACTGTATTCTAGATAGCTGATCACAGCAGCGAGTATACCCGAATAAATGAGTTTCCATATAGATACCTTGTCCTGTGAGCATTTAAGTTGTTTTGTCAACGGCAACAGTGCAACATCTTGACGAAGACCAGTTTTGATCGACGAAGAGAAGAGGAGGTTGGTCGGCGATATATAGTCGCATTCTTGGTTCTACGTAGTTTTTATAAGTTTTAGCATTGTATTTAACTCCAATATAAATTATCAATAAATACTGAATTCATATCTATTTGCTCATCTTGACAGTTTATATCTCGTTACTCCAATCCTATGTAGCTGGGCTTGGCAAAAAACTTTCGTTCCTCATGAAAAACTTTAAATTTGGAGTTAGAAGGGAGAAATACCCATGCCAGAACCAATAAAGACTCGGACAACTCGACTATTTGCCATTTTTAAATAATAAACATAATTAAAAATGTTTCTTAAATACCTACCAAAAAACTTGACTATCTGAATAAAAAATTAAAAGCAATTATTATTAAACCGAATATAGGCAAGAACGTGGTGTGGCTCGTGGGGGACCCAAAGTCCTTGATTTTGTTGGGAAGCGAATTGCTCTCGCTGTTGTTTATTCAAAAAATAAGAATTCGAATTTTTCCCAGCCTTACAAACTGTTTGAATTATTTTGATTTTCCCAAGGCCGCTACTGTGTAAAATATATTGTAAGTACCTAAAAGTATGCATCTGAAAAGTAAGGCAGAGTATGAACCTACAATGATTTATTGCTTTAAAGCTCCCTATCTAGCCAGATTTGATTTGATGCTAATTTAAAAACGATTGGTCCGATATTTAACTCAGTTTAAACATGTGAGTCTTAGGACTTCCAATATTTTTCCATTTTTATTTCCATCAGCACCAATATTAGGCTATCAGCTCAGTATTTTGAAATCTTCAAGAAATTTGTGAAAATTTACTCAATTCTTTCGAAGTTCGAAGTCGATCTTTTACACGAAAAGGAAGTATGTTCGACTTCAGGTTTGTAAACTACTCGTGCCTATATTTGGTAAGAGTTCGTAAGCCGATATAAGTAGTGGAAAGAGTTTACGGTAGTTGCCCCCTCATTACTCGAAGTGTACAACGGTGATGTCTTTTGATTTAAAAATGAATTTTCTTAAATTACGACAAACATTTTTTTTCCTAGTAAAAATCGTCTCTTACCTATCTAAAATAGTTACTAGAGTTCGCCCAGTGGTGCAAATTATACCATTTTAGAGACCTGACTTATAAACAAAGCGACACGTAAATTACGAATGACGTTAGCCAATGTGTCGTAGATAAATAGATATTGCAAGCAAAGCCCGTTATCCAAACATCCGTATAGGTCCATACCTATAGTATTTTGTTCTTTTTATAAACTGCAAAAATACAAAGATTTTAAAGTACTGACACTTTAATTTCAGTTATTACGTTACCCTTATTGAAAATGCAATCTGCAAAATGGTGCATCCATGACCTTAAGGAAAAAAAAAAATTGTAATGCCAATAATTTCGTTGGTTAAAATGAATCCAAATATCAAAATTTTTGATATTGATATTGTTGGCAATATTCTTAGAAAATAGTTATGGCAAGTATATTATTCTTAATCTGAATATTTGATTCTTGAAAACTTCTTCTTACAAGAAATTATTGTTAAAGCAAGAACTTTTTGCTTTCAATTTTTTAAAAATCTCAAAATTCTTCGCCCAACAACTTTTTTTTTTTCTGAGTGATTGTTATGTTGGGATGAAGTTAAGACAAGTGTATCAAATCTATTACAATTATTGCCGTAAAATGTGAGCCTCAATGAATATCAACATAACAATAAAAACATCACTGATTTTACTTCTGGGCACAATTTGAATCAAAAATAAAACCCACACCTTATCTTTTAATCGATTTCTCCTAGCGCTGATTGATGAGTAAATGCATGAATCGACCGACGAGCGACGACGCCGACGCTCTTTGCCATTGACAAAGGCCATATTATTGTTGATCTCAATTCACAATGCACAAAACACAACACAATGTCGTTCCGATCGACGATAACGATCGATGATGTCGCGTTGAATCTCTCTCTCTCTGATATAAGCATAGGTTAGGATTTAGGTAGGTAGTCCTAGTCATATCTCCATTTCTAATGCTTGCTTATTCAATTGAAACCACTTTCATAGATAAGAGCAAAAACCCGCTAAAATGTCTATACCTGATTGGCTTACGCACAGGCGGTGTCTGTTTAAATATGTTAAAAATATAAATAAATTCTAATTCTTTTCAAGAGCTCACCACTGGCGGTCGTCACCGTCGCGTCTGTCAGTTTGTTTACATTCAATAATTTCGCTACACATGATTCAGATTCACTATATGCCCAGGCCCACTCCCACATGGTTCGTACCTACATGTATTATACGCCTTATCATTAGCTACGAACACATCGAAAGTCGCATCGCTTTCGTTTTCAGTTTGCAAGTTCGCTTTATGGGATTAGCATTCAGTCCCAGGTAGTGCGTGTCGTGTATCGGTTTGAAAAAAAAAAGTATAAAATAAATACGAAATTCGAAAATTAGATACTAAAGGTAAACACCGTGGTTATTCCTAACTAATGCTAATCAGTCTAGATATTACTAGACAACTAACAAGAACAATCTGAAAACAGCAACTGGAATAATATGATCGATGTGAAAAGTGTAGCAGTAGTTGTAGTGTTGTGATGCCTAAAGTAGTTTTACTAATTCAGATCCCTTGTGCAGAGAAGAAAAAAATAATTGAATTAAATTCGTTTAATAAAAATTATGGCAACCTTCCTTTCCTAATAGCGACATGCAAAGAGAAATGAATACGAATACACAAAAATAATTTATGTCTCAATCTCAATGGAAGCATTATTTTCCCATTTGTATGCGAGTGAGTCGAATTTTGCGGAATTTTCGTTTATTATTGCGTGAATTTGTAAACATTTAACTAGTAGGTCAGCCAAATATACGAGTAGGTACATAAAACGTGTCGTCCACACGATCCTTTTTGAGACGCTACTAAGCGAATATTGCTTAAAAACGCATGCCGATTTATGGAGACCGGCTACGCGCCAATTTGAATATACTTGACTCGATTTACGATGTAGGTATCTACTTTTTTGACAAACTGAAGGTGGAGCGGGATTGTCGAACGAAACTCGGCCAAATGTTGTTGAACATTTTATACCTTGAAATATTGTAAATAACTATGTATAGATAATAACACACTTATTTATGATGGTTTACAAAATATTTTGGAAAAGTGTGCAAAGAGCCAGATTAAAAAAGGTTATATTTGCTTATGAGTTTCAGTAGCTGAAGATCAGATATGTGAACAAGTGAAAATTGTTAAAATAAAATTGGCAAGGCACTTAAAATACGGTAGGGTCCTATTTTTTTTTACCTATTTTATCACTTTTGGTTTCTATCAGAAACTTTTTTGTACACATTGAAAATTCTGAAAAAAGTTAATAGCTACTAGCTATCTACATTTGTTTTGTTTTTTGACTAAAATAAAATAAAATCTACGTAAAAACCTCTCAAGTTAGTTTTCGATGAAGACTCCTCGAAACCTTTTGTCAAACGCGTAAGATTGTTAAAGTACGTGAACAAACTCCTCTTGCAATATTTTTCGCTGATGATGTTTGTAATAGAATAGCTACCTGCCAACAAGTCCTGTTGTTTGCCCTGCTTTGTTTTGATTCCAAACTTAGAATATCTATTGTTCTTTGCTCCTTTGATTTTTTTTTTTAAATTGCAAAACATAATTGTTATTATATACCTATAGTATTGGTTTTTTAAAGGTAAAGTTTTCAGCCTTCAGTAGGAAAGGTTGATTTATATGTTTTAGCAAGATGTTGGAAAGGTTTATAATAATTTGAAAATATATAGGAAGAAATATTTGCAGAATTGAGATTGGTTGTACCTTAAACATCTTTGCAAAAACGGAGAGTAATGGGGATTGCTCGCTGTTTATCAATATATGTGAACAAAACACTGATATTGACATATGAGATCCTGAGCCCATGTTCTGTAACTCATGCAGCAAATCGCATAGCATGGAACAGTCCACTAAGACAGCCCATCTGCTTGAGGATCATTTTCCAGTTACCTATTTCAGCAAATTCGTTTTATGAAAGTTACAAACAGTTGTTAATAAAGGGTCAATCATTTTTCGGCTTCGAAAGTAACATGCTTTTCACTCCAAGCCCAAAACCGCGTTTTCCTCGAAAACTTGTCGATGCATTCACAACGACCACCAACTCGTTTTCGTTTGACTTTTCAATCAGCTCTGAAACACTAGTAGTTAAACTTTGGTGCAAACTTTTTTGCTTACAAATTTCAATCGCATTAAACAAACTAAATTAATTTAGTGCGTTTAAAAACAATATTAGCCAATCAAATAATTGTGGAAAATGTGTTTGATTTGTGAGTTTTGACATTTGTTCGGAACGATTGGAAGTCGTGTTTGTGGTGTTTTCGTTCAAAACGAACGCTTTCGATGAAGTTTTCGTGTGTTTTGGGGAAACCCAGGTTTTCGGCTTGGTGTGAAAAGCATAAAAAGCTAAATAAAACACACACATCGAACATTTTTTTATGAAAATTTGAATTCTTTATAAAGTTTGGAATTTTCTATTAAGTGTGAAAAACGATATCATTCAAATGGCCGCATCGGGAAGATTCATAGCATGCGATTTTTTTGAGGTAATTTTTAACCACTTTTCCGCACATTTCGGGCGGCATCTCGGCCATAACTTGAGTAATATTTTTTTTATGTGTCTAGAGTTCGGGGATTATTCGCATAGCGGAAACACGCTCTTTTGGTAGCCCCAATGAAAAAAAAAACTAGTGATGTCAAATCGCATTATGTTGACAATTGACGTCGCCAAAACGTGAAATTACGCGACCAGGAAACTTCTCACGCAATAAAGCCATAAGTGGTAGTGTTGTGTGGCTTTTTGAACCGTTTTGTAGGAACCACATATCGTCATGATCTTTAATCGCACCAAAAATGGTCATTCGACCATATCGCTCCGAATTGATAAATCCGGATCATCAGCAACACTTGCACTTGCAGGTTGCAGCAGCAATATTTTCCATTGAGTGTGCATTACGACGTTAGTAACGCTTCTACTCTCTTCAAATTTCTTCTCAATTTTAACGATTGCTTGCGTAGTCGGTCGATTACGACGACAATAGGCGTTTTTCTTTTTTAGTTCAGAGCACAACCTGAACTGTTATACAAAAAGTTCGTGTTTCTTTTTTAGCTCAGACACTTCAGAGCTCGAATTTGTGTTTCTTTTTTCGCTCAGAGCATGATCAGAGTGCGCTCTATGAGCTCAGAATAAATTGACTGAGCATCCTGAGTAAAAAGCTGAGTACACATGTACATGCACACTTCCAGTCACATTTAAAGGACAAAAAAAACAGAAAAAACAAAACATCCTCTGAACGCTCTGAGCACGCATGGTTCAGAGCGCGCTCATAATGCTCGAACTCTGTTCAGTGCTCAGCTCTGAACTAAAAAAGAAAAACGCCTAATAATCATCGCGTAATGCGCGAGAAGTGGCAACGTTTGAAACACAACTTTTGTAGCAAGTTTTAATAATTTTAACGAGTTGCTCGATTTATAAGATATACATTGGGCCTTACCAACAACCAAACAGTAAACTCGAGTTTACCTAATTTCGAAACTAACTATAGTTTCGACTTTTAATTTGTAGGTAGGTACCAACAATCGAATTAATCGGAAGTTTAATTACATCTGACCTTATCGCAAAATTATGACAGTATAACTCGAATGTGTTATAATTTTGTTCTGAGCTTTCAAATAATTTGCTGAAATTAGCAGATGTTTGTATTTTAAGTAGCTATCTTTTAATTATTTTTTTTTTGAGCAGCGATGAGGATATATTTGCTGATATTCAAATAGTTCACGAGGCAGCGTTTTCTCGAAAAAAAAAAAAAAAAATAGACTCGTTCGAAAAAAAAAAAATTCATGCAGACAAACCAAAAAGATTTATATTTCTAATATTTTTATATAACTTACCAATTTAACTTACCTTATTCAATTTACCTTAACTCAAAGCGGCCAATTGACTTTCTTCACTTACGTTTAAACTTAAATAAGAGGTTAGACTCGACTTTTCTCGGATCGAAAATTACAGTCTCGATTATCGCAAAGTCAAAGATAACTTGATTATTGGTATGCAATTTATTTTAATTTCGACTTTTGCCCTAAAGTCGAGTCTAAATTTGGTTGTTGGTAAGGCCGATTAAGTCTGCTCCCTTACTATAATTCATTCGAATACATTCCAATACATTAGTCAAACTTCGTTCACTTGTATACAATTTTTGCTTAAGGGAACAAAGTTTGACTAATGTGTTCGAATGCATTCTCCCCTTACGTAAGTCAAACTTCCGATAATGCATTCGAACACATTAGTCAACACACAAACCTATCAACGTAAATGGGAAACATTCAACTGAGTTTGACAGGTGTCAAATGCCACCGCTACCTACTTGAAACCACGAGATGAATGACCCTGTACGATTTTGTGTGACATTTTCTATCAATTTTGACGTAAAAGCACATGCCTCTTACTTTTCCAGCTGAACTCTCGTTTTCCATTTATTCCATTTGTCTGTTGCAGGCAGTCAAACAAACGACGTGTATTGTTGCTTCTCTATAAGGTTCTTCACCCACATTTAACTTCTTGGGCTGTTAATTTGAATTAAGTGCAAAAGCAGTTTATACTCGTATTTACTTTTACAGTGGTCGCTTTGTAAACAGATCAATTTTGGGTGGCATCCCAATTATTTGATTTTAAAGCTTTTGAAAGCTTATGCCCATGACAAGCGAATGAATTTGAAATACAAAAAAAAAAAAACAAATAGAAATAAGCGACTTCGTTTCAATAATTTTGATTTTTTTTTAAATCTTTCATCTCAAGCATTGATTCAAAATGCAATTTCATATCCAAAAAATGGTTCTATACTACAAAAGAATGCCTGCCTACACTCAGATAAAATCCGTTGTTAAATTGCATTAATGCCTAACGCCGTTTTGAGCTTAATTATATCTGCAGCTACTACGAGTACTATTTTGGACTATCTATCACATAAAAACAAGTAGAACCCACAATTATTCGTGAACCAAAGTCGAAACAGTCTTTTTAATTTTCTTTTTGGGAACATTTTTATGTGAAATTTAATGAAATTTGATTCGAATCCTTGACTCACGTCGTCGTTCTACTAATTCCTTAGAAACTAGGTATTTTTAAGAAACCGTAGTGTGCCAAATTTTTTGTCGGCTACATGGCCTTTCTACGCTCTACTTTGCTGATCGTAACTACATAGTACCTACTGGTATTGATTGCAGATATCGAAAACCAATTTCCAATGTGGTTATCTGGGATCAACTAGGTATTTATTGTAATGTGCCTATATACCTATACCAAAGCAGCATAAGACGTGTTATATCTCTAAACCATCTCTGCGAGCGATAAGCTGTAATTGGTCACAAAGTTTGTCTTTCCGATTCCAGCATCCCAGGTTTTTGTTGAAATGTTGATGCCGTGGTATAGACCTCATTTAATTTCTATTACCTGGATAAAAATCCAATTTGTTCGCAGTTTCCACATGGGAAAGATATGGAAATTATGTTGTTTATTTATCGGTATCCAAAATGACGATGAAATAATGGCAGATTGACTTTTGCTGCAAGCTTATGTGACCAAGATGTATAAACTGTTGTAATGCGGTATGTGTCTCGACATATTGGTAAACCTCAAAAGTATCAACAAGATTTTAGTCGTTGTAAAGTCTTCTGTCGATGCTGCTGTGCTTTTCGTCCATCAGTTAAAATGACAATTGAAATTTGATCAAATAATATACAGACTAACTAAATCTCGGAAACATGTACGGTTCTATAAAATTAAGAGTTTGGAAAGCTGAACGAATTTTTTTCCGCAATGATTTTTTCCTTTTTTTCACTGCTCACATACGAGCTGTTTTTTTTTAGACCGATGGATACAAGCTAACAAATTATTCTGTGATCAATAAAACTAAAATAAAGCAGGAATATATACAGAGCTAAGGAAAAAACAAGTGGTCCAATTCTCCTTTGTCCCATAGATACAAATTTTCCCCTACCTACAAATAAAGTAAACAAAGACCAACGTAACTATATTGGTCCTCGTAAATAGGTAATTACAAATCAAAACTAGAAGAGCCATTCTGATTCTGTCAATACCAGTTCATCTGTTCACCTTGCAACCTTGCAAGTAAGTAACGGAACAAAAATAAGAATTAAAATAAAAAAAATCCCAGTCGGTCTGCCGTCTACGTCGGTTAAGGCAAAAGTAAACCACAACGTATATGTAAATATGACCACATTTATCGAACGCAAATAATTGATGACGTTAATCAAAATTTGTTAATGCCAATGAACTCGAAACCTTGAAGAAGATCAACAATCACACAGATTCCCGTTGTCGATTGTCATGCGCTTACTGTTTGCTGTCATCTGAAATTCGTTATTTTTATCAGTAGGTAAGATAAAATACTTGTAGAATAGATATACAACGAAAATGGAGTCGCACATGTACCTACATGGATATGTAAATACAGGGTGTTTGCGAATGCTCATTGCAGGGATAATTTCTTTCGCCGAATAATGCAGTCAAATTTAACCGAATTGTTATAGCTGTCAACTTTCAAATTTTGGTAACTATATCAAGAATGAAGGAAGTATTTGGTTTAATTTTTTTTTTCGTACTCTTTAAGCGTATGTAGTAAGAGACTTAATCGAAAGAAAAATTGGATGAAGTAGCATTGTGCTCTGTCAGTGATTCCACACCACAAGTGTTCTGTATTTACACTTACCCAGCGAAGGTATATGTCACAATATAGGATCCCAAACACTTCGGTGTCGGCAAACTGTTCAATTTTACAAGAATTCATTGATTTTATGAAACAAACAAAATGATGAAAAGTTGCTGCATAGCTTAGTTGTTGCCTAATTGCTGACAGACCTTTCTTTTAACAGGGGTACCTCGCACATCTGATCTCTGAGTGCAGGGCTTGTTGTTGGTGCTATCATAACGATTGAGTATTTAAAAGGCTTTTTGGGTACTACAAACAACACCCATTGTATGGGTGGATTGGATAATGTTCTCTCTGTTTGTTCGGTGATGTAAATTAGTAGTAGGTATGTGTTCCCATTTTGAGTTAGTTTATAGCTTGAGACATATTTGTACTGTCTCATCCACTTCTTTAATGGCATCAGTTGAGCATTCTTTTCAAAGTCCGTGTTGATCTTTTCAAAGTCTGTTTACTTCTTAAATGACTCTTTAAATATTATTCAACAGTAATTCAATTTGCGACTTAAGTTCGAACGGCATTAATGCTTTTTCGTCGCTAAATCCTTGGATTTGGCATCGTTTGGTAAGAATCTGCAACCTCCCGTTCACAAAAGACCTTCAACGTTTTTCTACAATGAATGTGATGCAGGCCGTTCAGAAGGAAGGCTATTCATTCCTGTTTTAAGGTCGTTATAATATAATATTCATTTTGATTAACTTTCAAATCCTTAATTTGGTCAGCCATCGAGGAAGCATTTTTTTGAATGTCAATTCATCGATTAGATAAAGCAAGGTTCATATCAAACGAGTTAAAAACGAGTGCCGACCCGTATTGCTCGTTAACAGATGATGCCATTTGACTCTAGTCTAAATTCTAATCTAGTCCAATCTCTAGTCCAATCTTCGTAATTTCAACCGGTAGCAATTGCAAGTCATTATATAAGACTAGAAAAGGGATGTACGTTCGAAGGCATTTAAACCATAAATTGATATAAACTGTGAGTCGACTGTCAGATATCTAAAGCTTTTACTAAGTCTCCACTGATATGGTATGAAAAATATTTTTTAGTGGGCTTTATTTTCTTAAGACAGGTATCACACAACGAAAGCCGGCAATCATTCATCTATCCCAAACCAACGGACAATTTTGTTGGTAAGCATATGAAGACAAAAATATCAAACTTCTTGGCAAAGAATTGACACAAAATAGAATTTGAATTCTTGATCAATTACAGCACTGAAATTAGGATAGATCTGGTCAAGTTCGACCACTCGTCTCAAGGGGCCCGAACTGCCAACAACACTCAACTATATATACTTTGAAAAATATTCATTATTATTTACAACGAACATAACAACCGAAGTGTAATAGTTTTTACTAAAATTACAAAAACATGATAATGAGGAGACACTGAAGTAGTATTCATGAATGTTATGACCTTGTGAGTCTAAATATACTAACGCATGTTATTTTCATAAATTAAAGACTAGGCAACATCTTTGCTGATAACTTCATTGTATTATTATCCATTCTTCTGTCCAAAAACCTACACTTATAGGTTCTAAGATTTACAGTCTTTCAGTGTGATAGTCTGCTCTTGATAACAAAATATAGTTAAACTGACGAGAACTTGATTAGATAGCAAATACAAATTTTGCAGTCAGATATAGCGCTACATTTTTGCTGGTCGTTCATTATGTGTGTGAACACAGCTGATCTAACCACTTGTATCCAATAGTTAAATGAAGTCTCAAATTTTATGAATTATTTTGCAGATCACCTCCCAGTGTATAGCTTCTGAGACGTAGATTCTACGAAGGCCGTGCAAATATCGCACTGCGTTGATTAAAGAAATGATTGCCGCTCTATTTGGTCGTTTTTCGATTCTTCCCATCACTTTCCAAAGTGTTTCGGGTTGAAGAGCCACCTTTTCCTGTGATATTTTCAAGGCTTCTATGGTCTGTGATTTCTGGGAAAACATTTGAGACCTCAAAACGCCCACAGAAAAATGTCGAGAAGCGTTAGGTCAAAATCCAATTCAAGGAAGAAATTGCGCAATAAAGCGACATTGGCTCAAGCTATACAAACTTCAGCACCGTCTTGCTGCAACGAATAGCCATCCATTGTAGGAATTGGCATCAAAAGTCTGCAATTAAGCCGCAACAACACTCGCTCATAGACGGTTACAGGTGCTCGTGTATCGACTTCGA
Organism: Cheilosia vernalis; assembly: GCA_949126925.1. Taxonomy (NCBI): domain Eukaryota; kingdom Metazoa; phylum Arthropoda; class Insecta; order Diptera; family Syrphidae; genus Cheilosia; species Cheilosia vernalis. Next base: position 94,741,385 of record OX421358.1, on the reverse strand, counting down.
AGAAGATCGGTTCGATAAGGCCAAGTAATGGTACCGGTGCCCGGTGGTTCCAGTTTTGTCCGAAATATTTGAAACAGAGAACATGTTTTCTATACTAGGAGCACATCTTACTCCACTGACACAGAAAATAACTCAATTTTAATGCTAAATGCGTATAATTCCAACATATTAACAACCAAATCACAATTTTGAATCATCATGACCTTGGCCTCGAAGATCTAATGCCCTTTAGATTCAAATCAAAATAATTGTCACTTACACACACTTATTGGCGAAAATAATTGACTGCGCAAGTTTTACTACATGAAGGGACTGTACACAACAAACTTTGAGTCTTTGCTAGAGAGAGACAACCGAGTTTCATCCATTGTCAAGTCCTATAGAATATGCAATCAACGTAGCGACATAAACAGTCGACCTTGCGTCGATTTTACTCGTATATCTGCAAAAGACACTACGGTATTCATGCATGTCAGAAATTTTCGTAAATCATATCATTAGTATGCACATCGACATGCGATCTAAAAATGCGTAGCATTTTAAATAGTGATCAAATGCGAGTAGGTACGTAATAACAATAGTCGGTGAGTGTGATTGTATGTTGCAATGAAGATATTTTTAAATTGTACATCACTTCAGTTACCTACTGAAAATACAAATAATGCTCAAACTAGTCGATTATTTGCGTGCAAAGTGGCAGAATATCCGCATTTGTCAAGATACCTATAAGCTAATCGAGAAAACATTTTTTTTTTACATAAATTAGTCTAACAATTTAAAACAATTATAATTTCAGAACATGAAATAGCCTATTTAAAAGACTATACATAACAAATTGGACAGAAAACAAACGGACATACATCGAGATTAGATTTCTGTTTCAACAAAAACAACACCCCATCTAACAATGGCGATCAAGGACTTTCTATACCGATTCAGACCGGCGCAGCTTTACATTGTCTTAGCACTATCAATCTGCTACTTTACTCTTCAGATGATTCTAAGTCACATAACACATGCGCTGACCTTACTTATGTCTTCATATCACATGCTGTGCAACATATTCGCATTAACTGGATGCATAATAACAATAAAGGTGAGTTACAAAACTGCTGATATACCTATACTAAACAAAAAGTTCGCTCTTTTAAATATTTCTTGTACGCCACTAATATTCACCAAACGTAAACCTAAAGGTAGAATTAATACCGATCGAGCAATATTCAGATAAAAAATTTTAATCGCATTATTGGCTTGTTGCAGTTTCTTTGTAAAATATACGCAGTTTTTATCTTTTATAATTTTGTTCGGTTTGGGTATAAAAACTTTCATGCGGATTGGCATCACTGATGATACAAATGTTGCCAGACCACAAACTCACGAATAAACCAATAGTTCGACTTTCACGTAACTTATAAATTAGGTAAAGAAATTTTTGATATAATGTTTTTAAATATTACCAGTTTGCCGATTATAAAAATAAAAACAAATTTATAACTGAATTGAGAAGGATTACAATATCGTCGAATATTTCACAGAACTTTTGTTAGAGATTGAGCAGTAGGACCAATTTTAAGATGTACCAAATTTGTATACTTTCCGTGCTGGTCCCCAGATTTCTCGCTTCGTAGCTCTGCACATGCATTCGTATTTTCAAATATATTTGAATGGTGATTTAGGAAATCATTTTGTTGTTTAATAAAAAAATATAGATATCCAAGGTTCATTCGAGTACAGGAATTCAAACGCGCAAGCCTAAAACGACGACAAAATTTAATATGAAAAAAATAACGAATTTAGGCTAGGAGCGCACATGCGATTTCAATCGCACGACTGCTTAGTCGCAAAAAATGTAACACACATATTTCAATGTGAATGCGCGCACTCAACATCTACTAATTGCAGCGTTTATTATCCCGCGATTTGCTCCATTTTTAGAGCGACGCGATTGTCGCCAAAATAAATAACCCATATCAACTTCAAGCAATATACACACACTTGCGATTTAAATCGTTGCGATTAAAAAATCGTTGTCGCAACAAGATGTGGGTATGCACGCACTTGCGATTTTCTATCGCATCATAATTTAGTCGCAAAATATGAGACCCATTGTTTTATACTTGAATGCACACATATGCAACTAAATAACCGCAGCGATTAAAAAAACGTAGCAAGATCCATTTTCAGAAACGATTTTTTTGACGTAGCGTTTATTTGGTCGCATATGTGTGTATTGATATTAAAAGCGGTATGTTCTATTTTTTGCGACTAAATAATTGTGCGACAGAAGACCACAAGTGCGTGTATGGTAATTTTTTTTTGCGACTACGATTTTTCTATCGGTGCGACAAGAAATCGCATGTGCGCTCCTAGCCTTATGTCATTTTGAAGACAAGTGTTGCCCAACCATCCAAAATCACGGTATTAGATTTCGTAATAGGAGAGAATTTAGTACGATGTTGTTCAGCCTGAGCATTTACAATTATTATTAATTAATTTTAGTAAATTGTGAATGTTTTTTAATTTTATTCGTTGCAATACAACAATGCAAATGGTTTTTAAGTCTAACAATCACAAATTTGTACAAATGTATGCAAAATATTGAAAAATATTGCATTTTTGTTTTATCTCTAAACACGTGAAGCATATATTTCTGTGTTTTTTTTTTTTTTTCTTTTTTCCCGCTAGTTCTTGCTTTTTGATTGGTTTTCCTTTTTAAATAGTTGCTTAATAATAACTAAATTGTATATAAGTTTGGGATATTTCCAGTTGTCGCAAACAGAATAAAAGATCTTCTTACTTAAGCTTGGACGGTTCATACTTTTTTGCAACAATTCTCAATACCTTAGAGGCGACTCAGGTAGATATTTTGTTGCAACCATACAATTTTCAAACTCTTGCAAAAGGTGTTTGTTTACCGAGAATGAGGATCTCTAATGAGACAATAGTTGGTGTGAAAAGGTTCACTTTGTGGAAAATATAGTTATAAAAATAGAATTATCAGCACTCAGCAAAATAACAAATTTATTAACTTCTGGAGGGGTAACAGCCTAACAGGTAGTACGAGAAGCTTGTGTCGGTTTCTAAGTTTCCTGAATTAAGTAATATATAAGCCATACAGTTTTTTATAAGCTAAATTGTATTTATTGTATTTTGTTCTGAAAACGCTTCCTACGTGCGATTGTAATTTATTCTGAAATGAATGAGCCAGCTATCTATTTTCAAAAATATTCACTTGCTAACGAAGCAATTGTGATGTTTAGACCATTAATAAGTTTTGATATAATACGAATAATTGAAACCATTTAAATAAACTGTGCTTTGTTTATTGAATAATTTGAAAGAGATTTTATTAGGACACAAATGCACTCATAAATAAATCGCGAGGTAGTATTAGAAAACAATGGAAAACGTACCATAAAAGTACTGAAAATTTTGTCGGATCGAACGATCGATTCCATATGATATTTGACAGATCAGCGAATATTTTGTGCATTTCCTATTTTGTGTTTTGTTTTTTGCTTATAATATGTCTCAAAGAGCATTGGAAATATATGTGTTGGGTAGATTTAATTGCAATTTATGTATTCCTTCTTTTAGAATAAAATCCTCTTTGTGAAAGAGACCATTGACCTTGTTTTTTACGAAAACAAATTATGAAATTTGAATTCTGCAATGACAACAAATGTAATAGATTCTAAGAAAGTTGTCGGACTAGTAAATGTGGAGTTGTAATTCTTTATTGGTACCATTTCACAAATGCTGTACAACATTTTTAATAAAGCTGACATCTTACTTGTTGCCGATATTAGTGATTGATTATTAGTAAGTCCGACTGTATCTAAGAATTGAAAATTGCAATATTTGTTTTACCACAAAAGCACTATACATATTTAATTAATCTAACATTTACGGTAAACAAAAAAACTTTCTGTTTCAATTGGTTTAAAAAGCTAAATTAACAATTACAGCAAATTGTCACAATGTATTCACAATCCGAGTAAAGCAGTCGCACACACACCCACACAACTAACGAATGAAAAATTCGTTCGAACTTAACCTTCAACAATGAAAGTTTAAAGTCTAAATTTAATTAAATTCAATTCTTAGCAAGGGCTTAAAGCTTCCCCTATACAACAAATTTAAGACAGTTGAATCGGATCGTGAATACCAATACTATCGTTATTTTGAAGACACAAACGTGTCAATCGGATGCAGCGTGCTGACGTCAGTGTAGCCACCATCATCAGCATTATAAATTGCCATCCAAACCAGTATAGTTTCCAAAATCGAATTGCCTGCCTCTTATCTATGTATGTGTACAAATTCCAGCGCGCGATACAATTTGTTGGGCTGAACCGCTGAATTTGTATTATTCGCATGGGATATAGGTCGCTGAACATAATCAACCTCATGGCTCCCGACTTGCAAAGGGCTGTCCCGTCTCTTTCTAAGAAGATCAATAAATTGAAAAAACAATTCATTGCGATAAATTTTTTTTTCTTAACAAAAAAATTCACCTAAATCGTTTTCAAAAATCAAATATAATACAAAGACGTGCTGTAAAGCCCAAGCGCATAAAGTACGACAATCATATTTTAAAGCAGACAGGCCACTTCGCATATTTGACATACGTTATGTCCCCATAGCATAGCACCATAGCAGCAACTTCACGTATCCACCTTTTGAAATTGGAGTTTTTTGTGACTACACCTACCACATCCTGATGCAAAACTTTTTTTTTCCCCTTTTACTCATGCCTTAAAGCTGATGTCACCGAGACCACTTGCTTCAGTTTCAAAGTTTATAAATACATGTGACCACTTGGATTAGGGATCGGCACTGGGTGATTTAATACCATTAGCAGCAGGTGAAAGTGAATCGAATGCGAAACACAAAAAAGATTTATTTACGTAATTGAGCGGCAAGAACTGTAAGAGTAGGTGCCGGCGTTTATAAAACAGCAAGCAATTCTATTGTTCATACTGTGCGTATAATGCTAACGCCAACCTTACACGATAATAGAAGTCATGTGAGTAATTATCTTATGATCTGTGAAAAATCACAAATCCAATGATCGAACTCATGTCACTAATCAAACAAAAAAGGGGGTGTGACTTTTTCGGCACTAACTGCGGAGATTCCATTTAATCATTTATATGGAGAATGTCTAGCAATAATTGTCGCTTGTCAAAGAAAGGCTTACCCGCTAATATAAGTTTACAGTTTGATGATCTGCCAATCTACTAGTGTTTGATGAATCATGTCGTAAATCCATTTAAGAAGTCATCTGACTTCTTTTATCGTGTAAAGTGGCTTTGCGTTTATGAGCGCCTTAAATACTTCTCACATTACCTGCCCATTTCGTCGCATGTATTAATTCAACAAACATCGTTTGAACCTTGTTCCACCCTGACTCCTCTGCTAATCCAACAGACATCATTTTAATTTTCCCTAACTGATTTGACAGAAGATGTACAAGGTGGGCCAAAAGTGATCACCCTATGGGAAGATGCTCTTATTTTTGCAAATGGCCGCCAATGTCACATTTGTGGACTAGACAGATTTAGAAGTGAACAAGCCATGGAGTGATACACTCCGCAAGACTTAGACGGAGACGGAGCTACGGCACACACTGCGCGAGCCACAACCGATATTCTGAAGGCGGCGTTCTCTCGACTTGACCAATAAAATTCTACAGGTTCAAATAAACAGAATCGAAGTTTTTCATTTAGAAAAAAATTAGAGCCAAACCACATGGGATGACTTCTTTTGGCCCACCTTGTAGATCTTCCACATAGGGTGAAGTCGGGAGATAGGCACATTTTTTCTGTTTTCGTTACAACAAAACAATCATATAGATATTTTAAAATAAAACATAAATATATTATTTCTTTATTTAATTAAAAAAGAAATAATCTAGGAACATAAATATAATTCATACCTAGTTTGAAACATACTATAATTTTCAAAAACGTAAAAGTTAAATAAAACCAAAACGCGTATGCGCAGTAATAACTGTAAATGGAAATAAGCACACTCGATACGCTTTTAATTTGTTTGTGACAACAACCACCGGGCAGCGAAGCGAATACTTTTCGATCTAGGTATACACTTGGTTCACTCATCCACACAACATTTTTTGTTAGTTCGAATTTGATCCCTTTTTTAACTTTCTCCATTACGTAGTAAGATATTGTTTTCGTACAAAATTTTTAATTCGATCATCGAGATGTTAATCAATTCTGACATTACGATGATAGAGGAACTCAAAACAGTGGATCGCAAAATTCTGTCCGGTCTGTCTGTCTGTTCCTTCCACAGACCTACAGCCTAAACGGCTGCCCGGATTTCGTTCAAATTTCGGATTTGGACGAGTTTGTGGACTTACAGTTCGGGAGTCTTTTTTTCTGCAAACTAGCCTCATTATTGATGGTACTTCCCATATAAAATTTTCGTACCAGTTTGATTTGATCGAAAACGGTTCAAACGATTTCAAGCAAAATTTATATTTAAGCTTAGGTAGGTGAGGTTACCATTACCCAGTTTTTGGCTAAATATTCGGATAACGGTACTTTTGAAATTTCAACATATCTCGAAAACGGTCCATACGATTTAATCAAAAATTCATTTCTAAGGTAATGTGGTCATTTATAACTTAATAGTAAGTTCAGTTGTTCTCAATCTTGTCGTACAATGGATTTTTGAAAATAATTTTGAATAACCTACCTGAAAACGGTAATAACGACTTTTACCAAAATGCAAACTTATAGTCAAATTGATGTTTTCAAAATTATTTTGTCCCTAATTTTCAATTGGAATCACCGAAAACGCTAATTTTTAAGACTGCTCATATCTCACCCCATTTTCGTTTTCGATAAAACGTTAATTGCTTTTACCCGAACAATATCACTCAGTTTTCAGCTAAATGGCTACGCAATAGAACTTTTCAAACTAAACATTGCAATATTTTTCTATTTGGTACTGTTTTATCTGCATAATTTTATAAAAACTGATCTTACGGTTTTTACCAAAATACACATTGAAGATAACATAAGTATTTTAAATAAGATCCTGTCCTAAGTTTTCCTAAAAAAAATCTAAGACCTCAGTTTTTTTTAGTTATGTCTCAAAAAATACTACCAAAATCCGATCTATGTATTTTCAAAAATCTACGGCATATATTTGTAATAGACTCAATGCCCCATAGCTACGCAAAACTTATTTTTAGCAAAAACAACGCATTTCTTCTTTTTTCAACAATATTTAATACTTACTTCACTTAACTTATTTCTAGCGTGCTCCCGACCCGTTTAGAGTCTCTGCCTGAGACACTGCAGCCTTCCATTCTCTACGATCCCGGGCACGCTGCTTGCAGTTCTCCAGACCAAGCGCTCTGGAATCCGCGAAAGCTTGGTCCTTGAAACAGAGGTTCGGTCTTCCTTGTCTTCCCGAACTTGGGGGCTGGGAATCGAAGATCCTCCTATAGCTGGAGCATTATTGTTCATTCGCTCGATGTGGCCGAGCCAATGTAGTCGATCATCATATTCCAGTCAAAGTTAAAAACATATCATAGTAGGTCAAAAAGAGAAACTCCTACTTGGCGCTTTTGTCCTGTATACTCGAAAATCTTGTGAGGTGTAAGTCCTTGTAAAATAGTACAGTAGGCGCTTATAACTATCTAGTCAGAACGTGCGTCAATTGTTTGTGGATTTTGGTTTCTGTTATCTCGTATCGAAAAAATTTCGTTCGACCCAGTCGTGCACTTTATTTTCGTTTGTAACTATAAATTTTCACCTGCATATCAGGTGACGACTGCACCCTTGAGGAACTTACGTTACCCGACTTTACCCTACGCCTACAACCGCCCAGATTTCGAGTGCCTACCTATTACCTACTGATTAAATGATTACCTACTGATTAAATTTTTAATTCTAGCTTTTACCAGTGCTCTTATCTCCAACCCACAAAGTATGCTATCTTTTAACACCTGTACAAGTAATTAGCGAACTTAATCATTTATGTTTGGTTATTAATAAGTCGCCTATATAGCTACCTATAGCTTGTGATGGTATGTGAGCTCATTTTATCAAAACAATTTATTGCCATCCCAGACCAAATTGTTGTCAAGCCAAGAACCGCCACGAACAAAGTCTAATAAGACTCCTTCCAATTTTAGGCTTTTCTTCAGCAATCAACATTTTTTAATGAAGAATTTTGTATTCTACGTCTTACACCTTCAGGGAGTCATTCGATTTGACAAGTGTTAGCAACTGGGCAGTAAGGAGCACCTTTGCACTTAGAGTAAATGAGAAAAAGACCATTTCTAATGTAATAATATGTGTGCATGCACACCTGGGGCCAGATTCTGTAACAAACGTTTCCGTGCGCACGAATGATTTGCCCTATGTCACACAAGCAAATTTCTTCTTGCACACGAAAACGTTTGAATGTTTCGCCTTACAGAATCTGACCTCTGGCTTCAATCCGACGACGACTGAAGTGAACAGTGTTGCACAATGCACATTTTAAAATGTGGCAAATTTATTTATTGAAATTCAAAGCTTCCCCTTCTCCCATCATTTAAATGACGTCATCACGATTTGTAGGAAATTAAAGTGACATAAGTAAGTACCTTCTTGGAAGTAATGAAACCAAAGGAAAAATTAAAGCCCGTCCTTCTGTAGTCGGTGACAGACAAGAACATAATATAATTATCTAAAAAGCAAGAACATTGCTGTGCACTGCTAGTTTCTTATTTTAAAGAAGTATAAATAAAGTATAAATCTCTAATTGCAGCACAGCAAACGGGCAGACACAGACGAGATCAATTGTGGCTTATCGATAAACTACAGCAGACGTTTAAGTACCGACGACCGGAAATTCACCTGCATAACCCTCAGTGCTGAGGAGCAATCCTTGCGCAATATTGAATGTCGTGAGCAAAAGCTGAGAAATACCTTCGGATGGGCGAGAATAGACGTCCTTGCAATGCTAATAGTTTGCATTATCCTTGCGTCACTTTCGTTTTCACTGCTGGTGGAAGCGCTTCAAACGCTTGTCCACATCGACCACCAAGATTCAATGCACTTACCAATCTGGGTCATGATTCTCGGATTTGTGGGTCTAATTCTTAACGGACTATGTTATCTACTCATCGGAGGATACACAAGGAACCAGAGTAGCTTTTTGCATATGACCTACAGTGGCGACGTTATACTTGACAACGGAAGCGAAACCAATCCAAACAAGACTGGAAGAGCCGTTCATGATATTTCCACATCTGCGGTAGTAGAAGGTCCTGGGACAGACACCGCTGGGATACAACAGAACAAACAAACTGTAGTCGAAATGTTTCGTGATGTATCCAGCACCATATTTGTCATAGTGTGTGCGTTCGTCGTCTATATGTCCAATGACGAGCACACTGCTAAGTTTATCGACCCAATTTTATCCATATTCTCCTGCATAGTGCTTGTGTCGCTCAGCTATCCTTACAGTATGTTATATTGATGTTTAATCACATTTTCCCTTAGATGTTAATTACGTTTGTTTATTTTTTTTTTTTAGTGAAAGAGTCCTGCCTCATCTTGCTGCAAACAATACCAGGTTCCATTGACATGGATATATTTGAAAAGACGTTGGCCACAAAGTTTCCTGAGATCATCAGCTATCACGACCTACATATCTGGCAAATGACTGCCAATAAATATGTGTCCACGGTTCACATAAAATTCCAAAGTCAACAGCTCTACACGAAAATTATTGAGGAAGTGCGAAGCTTTTTCTATGACCAGGGCATAACAATTGTGACGATACAACCGGAATTTCAAGACACCCGGTCGGCTGCTTCTCTCGAATGCTTGGTGCAATGTAATGCAAATGAATGCGCCGAAAAGTTGTGCTGCCAACAGTCGAGGACTGATTTGCGGAACATCAGTGTAACGTCTCAAAGCAACGGGCTTCAGCAGAGTGGCAATTTTGCCGATACCATAGAAGAACTTAAAATCTCATCTCTATTGAAGTCGAATGCTGTGCTTGAGAGATCACAGTCCGTCAACAATATGACGCCTGCATCTGAAGTCCATCAAGGCGCAGACCATACGAACAGTGTTTGCGAGTTTAAGTATTCCGAGGACCAGAACAAATCGTTTAGGATAGCAGCAGCATCCACGACAGATATATAAGCTGAAGAGACTAAGACTGTTTGAGAAATTGTTTTAAATACCCAAACGCATTTGCCTAAAAATTTAGATATCCATATTAGTTCATAAGCAAAGAGTAAGATGTCGATGAGAAACTAAATCTGTGTTTAAAAAAAAAAAATTAAATAAATGTATACCAATGTATATATTTTTGGTGGATAATAAAATATTGTGTCATCCAATAAGCAAGAGTTACCACACCAAAGCAGACTTTTTCTAGAGAATAACTCGTTGAAATAAGTTTGACTTATTATTTTTCATATAACTGTTCTATTTAATCTCTGTGTTTTCATTTCATATTTTTAACGACTCTACACACGTACAAAAGGTTCAAGTTGAAGTTAATAATTATAGGTAGGTACGATATGTATCTGTTTGGTTGAATTTAATTCACTCTGAAACCTTTTCAGTTTAAAATTAATTAGGGATTTGTGGGCAATGGCAAAAGGCGAATTATTTTCACAACATTAGGTGGCCATTATGGGTCAAAATTTGTTTTGAAAATCAAACAGTTGACTTTTCAATTAAAATGTTTATTTCATCTCACGGTTGTGATGTGATTTAAAAATAAATAATTCCATGACTATTTTTTTTTTTATTTTTGTATGCAAATTAAAACACAAATTAGTAGTAGCGTGAAGCCTAATTGTAAAGAAATATTTAATTACCTAGGTACATAGAATGGGGTAGGTTTAGGCGCATTTTATTCAGTCGAAGTTGAACACAACTTGGGGAGTTTTCTATACAAAAATCCCTTAAGTAGGTATCTAGTTTTTAGTAAGTATGACAGCTGGCTAACCTGACTATTCTCAGTTTCGATCGGCCTAGACCAGTGGTAATTTTTTACTTCTTGACATCTTGTACGTACACCACCAAACAAGTCACAAGAAACAAAAGCAACCGCGGGGTTGTTCGTCAAGTAAAACAATTATTTGAGGTAAATTTTAAACGATCATTTTTTTAAATTTTAAAATAATTGCATGGAAAGATTTCTGTTCGTAGACTGTATTAAGAACAGCTGACTTGTAAAACACGCACTACCTCAAATGGGAAGGATGAAAAATCTCGTTTTATATTCCAGTGGGCACGAAAAATCTAAAATCTGAGAGCAAAATCCGAAAATCCCAATGGAAAAGGACATTAATAAGGAATTTCGTGACTGACTACTGAGTTGACAGATCGTATAAGTGGCTGACGGAGAAAAAGTGACGTTGCCTAAAAATTTAGTTCTTGTGTTCAGGTACACCTAGTGCAGACTTGATTTAACTAGATTTTTGAATTTCGCCCATTGTATTACAGCTTTTTTTTTTTTTTCTTCATAGACTAGAAAAAGAAAAACCGTTTTTTTTTTTCAAATTCATTCACATTCATGCATTCTTTAAGTTGCGAATTTGTTCGAGTTTTACATTGCCATTATTTCTTGGTTCGAATAAATTCAGTAAAGAAAGCGGGAGGGCGAGGTATTAACCCTCCAATTGAATTTTTAACTGCACACATTTTTCAGGGCATGATTTTAGACTCTTGGGCTTAGAAAAATTCAATATGTTCTTTAAATAAAATTGCTTTATGCACATGCACATGCTAACAGTTGAATTTTATGGACTATTATACTTATGTTCTTTAGCATTAGTAGGTAACTTTTTGTAATGGCTAAGGTGTGTATAATTGCAGTTGTAACAACACTTTATAGATTTCATGGCATGCTGTCTTTTGTCGTTCTCGAAAACATATTCAGACATTGTGGAGTTTTTTTTTATTTTTCTAATTTGATACCTAGTCTCTGTTCTTCAAGTCCAAAATATGGGAGAAGATGCGGCAAGCTTCACATCTAAAACCACTCAAAATACGGGTACAAAATTTAGTCAAAAAAAACACTTCTAAGGAAAGTTGCGTCAAAAACTCGTCCAAGATGGCGTCCGATTAGAAAAAAATCCATGTAGAAAAAGTAGATTAGTAAAGATTACTTATTAGTTTGCGGATCAAAAAAAAAATACAAAGTGAGGATAAAACGTCTTCCAGTTTTGATGGCTAACAGAAGAAGAAAGATTTTTGTTAAAGATAAGATGACATTAGCAATAATGACAGTTGTAACTCCGAATTCCTAATTAGGTGGCTGTGCACACAATGCCTAAGGTGATGGAACACTAATAACAAAAATTATGTTACAACATCCCAAAATCCGTAGAAACACGAATTTAAAACAAACTCAAGAAAAGACTTCGAAAGAGGAGCCCAACAAGTCGTTCAAGAACGAGTCACATAATGCGCTCAAGAAGCGTTGAAAAATCCAGTCCAAAAACGTCCAAAAGGGTTAAAAAAAAAATAGTCCGAAAACGATTTAAAAAAAAAAAAAACTCCATAAACGAGTTCAAAAGTGAGCCGGAAAGCGCGTCTAAAACTATTCCAAAAACTTTTCATCTATATATATCAGCGACATATTATATAACTAAAATTTTCAATTAATAGGTAACGCAGTTTTGGTTCACCCTTAAAATATTTGTCCTATTCTTCTATTTAAGCCCAATCCTTGGACAACATTATTTTGTTTCAACTCGGATCGGATGACTGCGTTTAAGGTAACTCAGTTTTAGTAAAACATGTAGCGCGGGCGATTTTTCCAAATTCAAGGTTTCAGAGTCGCACGTCAAGTAAAATCAGAGAACACTCGTAATTTAAAAAGAGGGTCACATGGTTCATTTTCCACGAACAGCAATGTTGGCGAAGAATTTCTCATTCTTTATAATAACATTATGAACGTGACATTTCCTTGAAGGGTTCCAACTCCTCTGAGAAGCGAAAACTGTAACAGTCAAAATGCATAGCTGCGATTGTAGTAAACATGCTGTTCATGTTCATTCTTTCGTGAGTAACTGTCATTGAATTCAAAAATTCCATAAGTTTCGATACGTAACAAGCAAAAGAAGCTTATGCGCACGTAGGTATTGAAAATGGCGTGGGCGGGGTGGTGGTATATATCATTCCAGGTGCAGTGCAGGCAAATTTCGTTCCTATTGTTGAAGTGTTATGCAGATAAGTAGTTTGCATGAGTTCATGTTATACCGTTAAAGACAAAGCGATAGGGCAATCGTCTCGTCGTCGAAACATCTGTCATTAATGACAACATGATTTGTGCAGAATCTATAGTAAAATTCTCAGAAAAGATGTACGAAAAATAAAATCCACAAGGTTAAAATGCACAAATCTCTTGCTTGGAATGATGATAAGCATTCATGTAAGTTGCCTATTATTAAGTATTGCCGACAGCCTTCCGGCATCGCATACTTTTAGCAGAGGAACAAAACTAAGAAAATGTTAAGATGACTATTTTGACTATAGTAATTGTTGCCTATCTTTAGGTGGTTACAAAAGGTGTGACTGCAATATTTTTCCGATCAGTCTCTGTTGTTAATTATTTGCCTCGTGTTTTTACACGGACTTGGATTAAAAAATAGATATCTCCATTTATAAAAAAATGGTGTGGAAAATATACTAGGTATAGTAATTCATCAATAATTGAGAATGTCTTTTGCCGATTTGGCTCAATTTTTTTTCAGTTGTTCGTAATTGCGAGGAGACGGTTTTAAGGAAATAACATTTTTGGGAAAACCCTCCGGAAAAGTCGGGAAATTATAAAAATCGAAAATTTATCTTTTGTATTTTATGTGCGATTGTTCCCGAATGGAAAAAAAGAAAATTCTTAGTGGAAAACTCGGAAAACGCAAAAAACTTGATTTTTTTTCGACGAAATTCGTTGCGAAGCTTGGAAAATTTGGGATAATTGTGACTTGTGCGTGCTCATGTGCGGCTGTTTGCTGTCGACATTGGGAATGCCAGCGACAAATCATTCGATGCGCGATGCATTCAACAATACACATTGTTGGAAGTATAGTTCGAATTGCACCTTTAGCTTTGAAGCTGACAAGCCAACGTGCACAATGACCATGAATTCGGGATGGAGGCAGTGCAATGTGATGTGTGATGTACTAAATGATATTGATCTCCGGAGATTTTCGTCAAACGCTTTCCATCATCTTGAACTCTACTGCTGCCGGTGATCTTTATGCGTGCCTGAAATCGTCACCTTTGAGGCTGCATCATATCAAGAAGTTGAATTCGACCACGAACATGAGAGTAGAATTGCAGAACGACCCACCGGCTGCTGAATTCTCGAGACAACTGCCTGCGATGGTCATAAATTGATATCGTTCCCTGCAAACTTTTTGCGAGTTCACATCGTCGAAGGAGGAAATCATCATCAAAGTGTTCCCCGGCACTGCACAAATTTATTAAAATCTCGATTGGATTAGTGAACGTGCAATACTAGCAGCGAAGAATAAGGACGTTCGAAATTGTACAACGGTACGCGGTAGTCCGTCGAGAAACTGATGAACAATGTGATTCAAGTTTTTTCCGCAGCGATTTACTTATCGGCCAACCTACCGCTTTTTCACTGAAGTAGATACTTTATGGTACACAACATTTTTCATTCCATTTACGGGTGCGCAAACGTACAAAGCGAGAGGTTTGCCGACACGTGAGTACGCCACGTACAATTGGCCATGTCGTCGCCTCAACATTGGGTTGCCGTAAACGCCAAAATTCACTTTTTGAGTTTGGTATGCAGTCTTATATTTTCGCCGTAGCTCTTTCCAAATCTTTCATCCGTTTTGCTCTATCTCTTTCAATTGCAAAGATATACAGAACTGTTTTGACGTATATCCACCAAATTCATCAATTTTACGTATTGTTTTGACGTAAACGCCAAAATTTGGCATTAACGTCAAATTTTCCATACGATTTAAGAAAATTTTTGTTTAAGAATTGTTTTGACGTACGTCCTATTGTCCTACAACGTACCCCATCAAACTTCAAAGATTTGTTCAGTATTGTTTTGACTTATGTGCCTACAAATTCAAGGTAACGCTATTTATTCGTATGCACGTACGTCATTAGAAAGAAAAATATTTTTTTTTTGTTTTGCCGTACGTGCATACGATTTTACTGTAAAACCGTAAAAAAGTATAAATACGTTCTCATTGAAAAATATTTCAGTAGTTCTAGTTGCTTCCCATCTTTTGTAGTGAGAGGACGTGATTGAAAAGTCATAAAAATGAATTCTCCAGTACCCATTATGGATGAACCCCTTCTTTCGTAATAGCTTATAGTCTACATAGATATAAGTTTTGATTCAATGTTTCTATTTTTTTAAGTTTATTAGATGAGCTAGTCCCAAATGAAGCAGAGTTCAGGGAAGAAACAAATAGTGCTTTCTCAAGTTCATTGGAACAAGATTTTGGTAAAAAAATCAAATCCCCCTGACTTTCTTTTTATTAAATGTTGTTGTTTCATGATCGTAGGGTCAGATGATAGCGTAGATGACCCTAATTATGTTTATGAACCATATTTGCCACACCATTTAACAGAGAGTTTAAGAAGTATGCCATCGGAGTATGATACTTCAGGTATTTACCTGACCTTATACAAACATAGGAACAATTTTTGACGTATGTGTATGAGTAAAAGAAAATATTGATTTTAGTGGCGTATACGTCAAACTAATTTTTTAATAACTTTTAAATATTTTAAAAGCTTAAAGCGTTTTGGAATAACTTCTTACATTTTTTGAAAGAGGACTTCCGTGTGAATGTCGTGTCAAAAAATTAAAAAATCCCAGCGGTTGGTTTTCATGCTATAAGCTGGCAAAACTTTAAATGCGATTTCCCAAAAACATTAAAATGGCGTTTACGGCAACCCAATGTTGGGGCGACGATGTGAGAAACATGGAAAGCTATGCTGATGACGATTGTGTTGTTATAGTTAGTAAGGACGATTGCACGTTGTTCTTGCGATATTCTTTCCCAAGGTTTCGACATTTTCTCTCGATTGTTAATATTCCGATCTGACCGTTCGTCCTGATTTTCTGCGACGTGAAACGTTTGACCTTCTCACTGGCGGCATGATCAAATTTGTCGAGGAATCGCCGAATTCAATCAATGAAATAATTTAAAGAATTTAAAATAAAATAATTTTTGACGTATTCAAAAGTCAAACTCCTCGTATTTCTATCCAGTTTATTATTTTCATATTGCTTCTCCCATAAAAGCTTGCATCCCCTATTTCGGTTTGTCAAAGTTTTGTTTTCGAGACGAGAAGCAGCCTATGTCCTTCCTTGGCCCAAACAAAACCATAAAGCCCAAAATCGTTAAAAACTAACCATCCTGTCTCGAGTTATGCGCGTGAAAAACAAAAACGCTCAACAACTCCTGTTGCCTTCCATCATTATCCACGTCAACTCAATCACTCCTACATTTCAACTTGCTCATTCATCATTGTCTTTAGGTATATTATTATGTTTATAGATTGCGACAACTATTAAATCAATTTCCGGGCGCACTTGGGGTCTGAGTTCATTGTTTCAAGGATCATGCTCTCCATGTATAGCTAACTCGGGACGGCTTTAGCTCAACGTTCTCCCTAAAATTACCTTACAATATTTTTCTTCGTCAAATCAATCCACTTTTGGTGTTCTCAGTGAAATGTACTCAAAAAGTGAGTCCGATATAAGTAATATCCAAACAAAACCATCAAGGCGTCCGAAAGAAAGTTTCACTTCCACCACATGGCAAAACAAAAATACTGTCAAAAGTTAACATTGGCCTTCTGATTGTTGACCAAACAAGTTCACAACACCAACTTGAAAAGAAATACTCAACAAACTTTGTCTTAAAGCGGCTACCATGAGAAGAATATTGCAATGTTTACGACTATGCCGATAGATACGAAAGCTCAAGGTCTGTGACCCGTATATGAAATTGAGTTTTACTCGGTCAATGCTGTTCGCACAGAGTTTGGTGTTTGGATTATCATATTTTCCCCCCAACACTCTGGCGCCATTCATTTCCTCTTTATCTGGGCATGGGGAAAACAATTTAAGGAAATCGCGTCTACACACTAAGGGACTAATATAAGAGTTATGTGTAAGATAAAAGAATGGAAATAAAATGAAGCTCTTTAAAAGATTTTATTATTTTGTCAATCGTGTTACAAATATGGATATTTTCATCGCCTGTCTTTATCAACATCTCATACGTACCAAGGTCGTAAACAGCATAAAAGAAGTGTTCAGCTTATTTTGTGAATGTATATGACCCAAAAAGATGAATTCGGTCAGTAGCTGGATGTCAATAACATCCTTTTTAAGTCACAGTCGTCTTTGTATTGGCCTATTTCGGCGTGTGTTTGCTGCTATGCATGATGGATATTTTTAAATACATAAAATTAACTAGCTCGTGGTTAAGATTTAAAAATTTGTTTTAGATAAGGAATCGTGTTCGTTGCACTAATGTAAATAACCTGACTGAATGTGAGCACGTTGGAATGCAATCGCAATGTTTAAAATTACATGGCAATCACGCTATACTCTCCTATGTCAACCATTTACATAATAAAACAAGTAATTGCAAATTCAACGACCACTAAAGGCACGCAAGTAGGTACCTACACTTATAAGTGTAGGGGAGAGGGGGGCACTATAGGACACTTTTTACAAAAAATTCCTTCGAATCTTGAAAATTATTTTTGCATAATGTTTTATCTTTCAATATTAAGTCCAAATAAATTTATGTATAATTATGATTTTATATTTATTTTTTTCATTTTAATAAACTCTTTAAAGTGTCCCAATCTGCCCGTCTGGGGGTCACCTTTGTCAACCATTGGGCAGTTTTGGACATGTATAAAAAAAACGAATTCAATTAGTTTTTATGTATATTATTTAACAAAAAAATTCATTAAAAAATAAATTAAATATAGGACTCTGAGTTTTATATTAATATTCAATGTTTGAATTTCAGCCTCAATAGGTATCATAGAAAAAAAAAAAAAAAAAAAAAAAAAACTAATGAAATTAATATTCATATGCAAATGAATAAACAATGCAAACAAATCACCCTATTTGTTAAACCTATGCTTCATTTTTAAACGAAAAACAAGCATTTTGCACAAATTGCTTCGTTCAAAATGATAAAAAGTAGCAGATTAGGACCTGTCCAAAAGTGCCCCGAGAGGGATAAAAAACTAAAAACTTCATATGTACACATGTAAACATTATAATTAAACACTTTTGGCTTGTAAATTGAGCACAATTTTAGAATAATATACCTACGTCTGGAAATACAAAAAATTACAATTGTCATCTTGAAACACACTTTTATTTTTATTTTATTTTTTTAAGATGGTATCATTTCAATATCTATCAGATGTTTGATTTAAGTGGAGTTGCTACTGTAAAATTTAACTGAAGTATTAAAAAGTTTTTGGTTTATTACTTTTTTCTAAGTTGTCCTAAACTGCCTCCGTCCTAAACTGCCCCACTCTCCCCTACAATATACAGGAAAGGTGCCATGGGTTGTTGTAGGCGCTTTAAGCATCACTAAGGTCCTCCGAATAAAGTGCAATGGAATTGAAGAAGAAAAATCTTGGTCTATTATATTTTTGTCAGAATAAAAATATTAGTCCGTCAAGAACAATAGTTCAAGCTAACTAAAAAAAATCGTATTTTTGTATCCTTCCTTGGTATGAACCTGGCACTCTTTCCTCCATATGAGTAGCTCAGCACACTTATACCTCACTAGGCCGTTACCTATAAAAGTTAAGCCACTGTTCGATGTTCATATTATACCTAATTGCGTTGAAACTAAAAGTCAAATTTCGGCAATTTGGCATGCGACATCACCCACACACGAATGATTTGGGTGTGTCCCAAAGTGATTTGCGGTAAGAGGACATAAGGAAATGACATGAATACCAAATGATATGATTATGGGAAAAGCATTCGTTAATTTTGAGTACGAATTTATTCGTTGGGTAGGTACAATACACCGAGATAAACAAAAATACTACACATCTGTATGCCAAGGCAAATAAACGACACTTTGTGGCCAATTTGTGGCCATAACTTGGTAAGCTCGACAAACAGTAGATACAACTTCCGTCAGCACTTAATCTCCGTTACACACAGCGAACCGTGCCGCGCTTCTACAAATTATCTAAATTGCTTTCGTCCTCAACTTTTTCACAGGATTCTCAGTCACCCACTGCTTTGTATTAATTTTTTTTTTCCCTTTTGCCTAGCGGCGCATTAATATTTTATTAGCTCTACGTGCGACTATTGGCATACAACAAATCCTCACATCTGTAAATGCCATTCGAAAATTACCCCCGATTAGTTTCCTCATAAATTTCAGGACATGCCAACGTAAAAAAAAATCATCTCACACTAACCTACAAAATCTCTGTCCTTCCTAACACAAACAGATGGAAGGAAAGCCACAAAGACACACGAACGTGAACGACTACCATGCTTGTGGAGTAGTGAAAAAGTGCCCCAAGCTCCCACTTCCCATCGTTCCGCCACAGGTTTAGTGATTTCACAAAATGCTCCGCAGACCACAAAATACTGCCAACTAGCGAGTGGGTATACTGTTTGTGGCAGCAACCAGGTTGGTACTTGGGAATAGGCAGATACACGATAGCAGCTCTATCGGCGCGAGGTACAGAAAAGATTGTAACTTTATGGAAAAAAGGTCCTGCGAGGTGGGTAGACTGGTAGACTGGATTGATATGGAAGTCAATCGGTAGATACCATGGGTGCAGGGTACGTGGGGGTTGTTGAATGAACAGTGAAACGGTACGATTCGAGTTATTGTGGCGCACAGAACTGATAGAGCCTGTATTCAATGGGATGTGGGAGTGATTAGGGGATTGCGGAAAGTTGTCCTATTTTTACGGATTTTTCCAATCTGAGATTATGCTTTTGTTTATTATAACTGACTGGGACATAGGATCAGCATCAATTTGGAAAAAGTAGCAGTGACTCGAAGCGATTGGCGTTTAAAATGAACAAAGTCAACTGGAGCAGGAGCGCAATGCGAGCTTCGCTGATACACATACACACAAAGTCAATTGTTAACTACTCAGATAAAAGATACTGGAATCGTAGTCACATAACATTCACAAGACTTTCGGAGTCAAATGGCAGACAGCTGAGCAATCGTTCCCCTTGCAGGAATGGTTCATGGGTTGCACTACTGTTAATAAATGTATGAAGTTTTAAGGATGCAAGCGAGGCAGGCTTTCCTCAAGAAATTGCAGTTAAATTATCGAAGAATGGATAGGGTGCTGATTGCTGAGGTCATGGAATAAGTAAAGAATACTCTCCAGCTGTGTTCTTTCAGCTTAAACTTACTGATAGCGGTATTGGTGGTTAATTCTTGAATATCCTCAGGATGCCACAATAGGTGTTATTTGGGCGTCCACTACGGAGTGGAGACTAAACGATGATGACTGACCTCAAGGGGTATGTCAATTATGGAGGTAGACATTTGACATATGACGATAGTGTGAAAGCAGTAGGTTTACAGCCTCTGGCTTTGTGGTTAGTTGGACTAGGTACTAAGCGACGGGTCCCAGGTTCGAATCCCGCAAAAACCCAAATTCCAACTCAGGGTTTTTTCACTTCGCCACCTCTCGCGAACGTCTGAAAAACATCCGAGAGTATAACTGTCTTGAAAGGGCTTCTCAATTGGCCGTTTGGAATATAATTGTAGATCCCTTCCATTCGTTCCAAAAATGAAATCTCACACAAAACGGATGGTTGTGAGAAGCTGAGCCTAGGGTTCCTACGGACATGTTGCGCCAAAAATTATTATTATAGCGAAAGCACAAAGCTACGTGTAATAATGTTCGTTTTGTAAACAACATTAGTGCCGCTTGTTTGTGAAGTACACAAGTTCACCATTCACAAAATATACACATGTGGTTGGAATAGTTCCATGAACAGTAAAAAGTTTACAACCTTAAGAGAACAGACTACATCAAATAGGAGGTCCTGCAAAAGTTATTTGTAAATAAAAAAAACAAGCTTTAAGGGCTTAGGACAACTCCGCGATAGTGTATATCCTTCATAGAAATTCTGTATCCACTTAACTCGAATAATAGTCGTACGTCGGGTCATAAGAACTCTTCTGTTAAATTTCAATTCAGTGTATTTAATTATAAAACAGTCTCACTGACATCAAAAACGTCCTTTATTCGCCAAATGTGTATACCTTTCACCTTTAGATCATACCGGAGGTAAAGCCATCTTGCCATTGCACATCAGGAAATCTTTGTTTCTTTATTTCAATCGCTTGTTACATCCGCCGTTTGTCGGATTTTTAAATTTGTTTTGTTTGAAATCAATACCTAATTTCTTAGCCCTAGCCAAATCTTACAGTTCAAGAGGTTTTACACGTCTCATCTCCTGATTACATTGTCATTATTTAAAAGTTCTGTTATTTCTGTGTTTACGTGGCTGAGAAGCCGATTTCTATGCCTCTGAGCAACCTTCTTAACCTCATCTTCAACCATTTCAATATTTAGATCCCTATGCAGATCGGCGTTGCGTATGTACCAAGGTGCATTAACTATGTTCCTTACTACTTTATTTTGAAAAACCTGAATTTTTTGTAAGTTTGTTTGCCATGTACATGCCCACAATTGGAGCCCGTAGGTCCATACTGGTTTTAGAACTTGCTTGTTTAGCAATAACTTATTGTAGTTGGACGGGAACAGGGATGAGTATTTCCCAATTAGCCAATAGATTTTACTGTATCGCATGTTCAACTCATCTTCTTTTTTCAACGCAGATATTTAGCTGTGTTAGAAAATTCTACTACATTGTTGTTAATGTAGACTGGAATGTGTGGTACGTTTTTATACGTAAAATTAATATGGACTGACTCAAGATCAATTAATCTAATCTGCCATTTCTTAGTCCATTCTGAAATATTGTTTTACTTAGATGATCTGGTTGACTGGTTGCCATGTGGATTGGAATTCAGTGACATAAGGATAAAAGTTGTTATGTATGCTGATGACATAGTTAGTTATACTAGCGGAATCTCCTAATGCCTTACAGGTAATGATTAAAAGACTAGCCGAATATTGTAAGACTTGGAACTTTGTGGTCAACACAAAAAAATCAAAAGCTATATGGTTTTTAAAAATGGCTCCGGAAGAATATTGAAAATACGACGGAAGGGTTCTAGTTAGAAGTGGTTAAATTATATTCGTATCTCGGAGTATATGAATTCACATTCAATATTAATCTGGAAAAAACATTTGAAAACGAAATTAAATAAAGATAAATCTGCAATTTGTGCAAATTGGAAAACAAAAATCTTCAACAACGATCTCTTTTCACTCAAAACAAAGCAAAGAGTAATGCAACTGATAAATCCATTTTGTTTTTCGCATCGCAGGTATGGGGAATCCAGAAATACGAGCTGGTGGAATATCTGCTGGGTTTTTTTTTTTTTTTTAGAAAAATCTTCTTTTTGCCCATCAACACCTAAATATTTATGTATTATTTGGAAACAGGGCTTCCAACGATGTTTATTTCAACTCTAAAACTCAACGCTGATTGTATCATAAGGGTGTTGAATATGGATAAAAACAGAAATATTGCAATTTTCCGTGAGGCAAAAAACTCTCGCCGTAAAGGATTGGATACTGTTAGCACCAAACTGTGGTATTGTTCTAAATTTACAACCGAATAATGGAGCCAAATGGAAAAAGTAACTGTACGCAGTAATCACTTCAACTGTTGAGAATGAAAGATACGCGTTCATAGAAAAAGCAAGGGCATCTTCGGAAAGGCTTTTTTATTCAAAGTGTACCCAGATTCTTAACGAAAGAAGTTATTTCAATAGTATATACAACAGAAACTTAATTGGAACAATTTTTAAAATTAGAGGAGAAATGGTACGGTTGAACTACAGGCCTCATCAAAAAGAAGGAAAGGGTATCTGCACACTTTGCAATCTGCATGAAAGGGAAGACCTAAAACATTTTCATCGGGGTGTGTCCAGTTCTGAAGGAGATAAGACGCGTTTACTTTGAAAAAAATACTTTACAAAACGAAGATATAACTACCTATCTGAATAGTCTAGATTGGATTGTTTTATAAGAATATTGTAAGGAAGCGCTGTCATAGGTCAAGAATCATCAATGAAAGTTTTTAATTTTGAGTATAAAAAAAAATCTTTGAGATGCTTGAACCATAATTTTTGTTTTAACTAAACTAAAAGTCATAAGAATCTAAATTTTGTTTTAACTAAACTAAAAGTCCATGTAATTTAAGTTTTGCTTCATCATTATCGCCCTGCACGCTAAAACCAAAAACAAAAAATTAATAATGATAAACGTAATTAAATTGCCTGTCAGGTAGGCGACATTTATATGTCTTGCCTATATTTGTAATTGTCTATTATTAGTAAAAATAGCGAATAGTAGGTAGAAGTATATATAAATAATTTGAATCAAAAATAAACACTACCTATCTATATATGTTGGTATCTCATCCGTAACAAGTCCCGCGGAAATAAAAAGCACTCGCAACCACCTACAGTCAGAAAAAGATCAGGAAGAAGAAACTTTCAATAAAGTTGCGTTCTCTCAATACAAGGCACATAAACTTAACAAAAAAAAAAAAAAAATAAAAAAATAGCTAGGGTATCGCCAACTTGAAAATTGCAGCAAATATTATGCAAATACTGTAGGTATTTACAGTGAGTGACAACACTACTGCTGATCTATTATCATTCCATCGTCCATCCTCTATTGACATTACCAACTCATCAATGCCATCCTTATGTTGACACTATGGCACGTTTGTACTTTGATGTGATATAATTTCAAAGATGATTTGGTGCGGCGTCTTTCGCATAGCAGCTTTAAAAAGGTTTGCGAATAAGTCGACAGTTGGTAGACTTTTTGGGACCTAAGTTTAGATATAGCGGTGTTTTTGGGTATCATCAATCATCATAAATGTTGAATGGCACATACGACCTATTTTGTATCAACAAAAGCGCTTTTTCGAATTCTGCGAACCAATTTTGTTACTTTTTGTTGTTTTGAGAACAACTTTCGGATTAGGCTTTGTAACCTTACCGTCTCTTTTCGAACTTAATTATTTCTGTAGTTTCAAATCTCTCTGTCGACTTAATACTGAGCGCTTTTTGAATTCCCTCCTTCTTTCTCGAAGTACCTTTAGTTTAGCTAGTAGTTCTTGCTTGGGTGTATTAGCTCCCAGCTTTTCATCACTAAACCGTGGGTTTTTTTTTTTTTTGCCTGATGAGATCTTGGACATTTTTGGTAATGCTTTGCTAATTGATTAGTTGAAGAAAATGCAGTCGGCAAAAATGCCCAAACTTTCTACCGTAGTATTTTTGAATTTTTTGGCTTTAAGATTTTTCAAAAAGGGTATAGGCTAGATATCTCGGCTGGTACTAAAGTCTGAAATAGGCGACGCATGTCCTTCGTCGATCGCTCGTGTTAAATCTGTATTTCGTTGGTTAATTAAATAATTGTATTAATTGTATTTGGAAAAGCGGAAAACTCGTGTTTGGTATATTTCCCCTCAAATAACCTTTGGTCCGCTCTAGGTCGTCGAGTAGTATAGGCTATGCAATGTACATAAATGTCGACAGTATTGACAGAAACGCCCTTTTTCCGTACTTTGACATAATTTAGCTACGATTCTTAAGCCCCCTTAGGAAGGTGCTCTTAAAGTTTTTTTTTCAGTAGCTTCAGCAAACATTTTGCAACTACCTTTTACGTCCTCTGTCCATGCATGAGTCCATAAATACTGGGCAACATTTTGCGGCCATGCGGGATGTCGATAGGCGTTTACTGACACATCTAAAGCTCAAAACCGTTTGCTTCTGTTATGTTTCCAAAAAATATACACAACATGAGGATCATGTATTATTATATTAAGGCCCGACGCACGCATCGAAAATGTCATAAGGACGGACTACTTGAGTTAGAGCTTAGAGGTAGCATGTATATGTATGTATATGTGTATTACGAAGGCCAGAATGGCTAAGATATCCACTCAAAAGTTACTTGTATTTAAAGCATACTTTAGGGTTCATAAAAAAGAGCAACGTTTTTTTTTTTAAACAAATAGCTCTGTGGGTGCATACGCTTTCCTTAAATCCATTGCTTTCGTAGTCTTTTCCTCATTATGTTCCGATTTTATAGGGGAGATACATAATTCGAAATTTTGCTCTGAAATTGAAAAATTGCTTCATTCCTTTTACCATCCACTGTAATAAGGATTTCTGTTTATGACTGGAGAAGCGTTACGGCATAGAAACTTGAAGCTCAACAAATATGCATTCAATTCACGGCAAAAGCACCTTAATTTCACAACATCCATTTTCATGGACAATCTTGTACCTATATATTCCATATCGGCTATCCTTGACTGCTCCCTGCACCTATACAGGACACTGATGCATTTACGTGCTTCTTATTGTTTTAAGTTAAGTCCGATAAGCAAAATTCCCATTTTCCTTTTTTTTTTTTTTTTTGCGATTTTGTGTCCTTGTATATTGCGTCATGTTTGGAACATTTTTTTTTGTCCATCTCTTCCCCCATGCAGTGCACGAAGTGAACTTTTTCCTTCAAAGTTAATAAAGGCCAAGGCAGAGGACTGTCGTACAGTTGCATATAAAATACAAAAGGAAAGAAAATATCTGAGAAAAGTTTGCAAAAAGGACCTAAGAAGACCGATATAAGCATGGAGAGGAAAAGCTTGGCAGAAGGGTAGGTATACTGCGAACACAGACTTATACGTTGTACACCACTCCGCTTGCACACTTTTCTAGTGAACAGAGTTTAAAAGTGTCAAGTAGACGTTATTTATACCTCATTTATAAAAATAATCTAAAATTTTCCAGATAAATAAACTTTATTAAATGCGAAAGAGCCAAGCGATCGGACAGTCAAAGGCGGTCCTTGAACAAAACGCAACTATACAGAGCAACGACAGAGGAAGTTAGTTGACACAGTGTACGCCGTGTGCGCGGGAGGAATTTGGGACGGAACACGACTGGAAGTAGTTAACTTTTATATGCAGACAATTTTGATCCTTTTAAATTTAAAGGTGGTAATCTTTATGTCGTGAAGTTTTCCACTTTTATGGTTGCTTTTATGTGTCCGCTGGGCTCGTTACATCCCTCACGATGTCAGCGGCAACGCTATATAGCTACAGTGTGAATGTAAGCTGCCTGTACCATTATTACTGTTATTATGGCGACACTTGGCAATGTGAAGAATAATTAAGGCTAGTGCTAGGTGGTCGCGGCTGAAGAGGAACTCTTTCAGTTCGTAGTGGTTTTCAAGTCGGGGGTCTATACAAAGAATTTTCTTAATACATCTTTGCCGACTCTGAAGAAATGCGTTTTTAATGGGTTTATGTACGTCAAAGGAAACTGTGATTTGTAACTTTTTAAATTTGTTACCTTATCCAGTTTCTTTGCCAAGGCTTGTACTATCTTTGCCTGGTAAAAACTGATAAGGATGCCTTTAACAGGAGCTGCAACAAAGTGTTATTTTGCGAATATTAACGATTCGGTTTTTGGGTAGAATAGACTGTGAAGTGCACTTTAAGCACGAATGTTTAAGAATCTGTACACGATTCAGTGCAGCCTCTGCGAATGGCTTTCAATTTCAGTCTCAGGGTTGATGTTCTAACCCTTAACTCCGCCATGACGTTATCGGATATCTTTCTGTATTGCATTCTTAAAAATTCCTTTAACCCATTTGTTGTCTTGCCCATTATGGGGTTTTTTCGAGCTGGGAGTCTGTAAGATGAAAACGATCGTTTTCGTTTGCATGAAGGTTTTGCTTGTAACTTCAAAAACGAAAGGAATTTTCGTTTGCACGAAATAAAAAAAAAAAAAAAAAACGAAAGCCATTTCGTTTACGTTTTCGTTTATTTTGCTTCATGTAACTCTTAAATCGAATGACGTTTTCGTTCCGTGCGAAAAGAAAAAAACGTCAATGAGACGTTTCTCATTTCCTGTGATTGCTAAATTGGTGGTTGTATTATAGGCTTTCCACAAAAGCGTGTTTTCCTCGAAAACTCGTCGATGCATTCACACCGACCACAAACTAGTTTCCATTTGACGTATTAATCAGCTGTGAGACACTAGTCGTTAAACTTATGTGGTTACAAATTTTGATGGAATTAATTAACAATCAAAATGAATCTATAGTGCATTTCGAAATAATATTATCCCATCAATTAATTGTGGAAAATGATTTTAAGTTGTGAGTTGTGACAGTTGTTCGGTTAGCCAGTTTGCTGAGTTGGCTGAATATTGCAAAAGGTGTGTTTGTTTCAACAATCCAACTGTTGGAAGTCGGTTTCGTGGAAAACGATTTTAAACGACTCGTTTTGTAAACTGAAAAAAAAAAATGGAAAATTTCTGTTTTCGTAGAAGTATTCGTGAAAACCTGGTTTTGGGCTCGCTGTGAAAAGTTTATTATTTATTCCATACATAATGTAATAAATAATGCGAATTATTTGGTGTAGAATCTAAGAAAAAGCCGAAAAAATCTTCGGGATTATTCCAATCGTCTCCCGATGATATTGATGTGTAGGTATTGAATTTTAAGTTTGTATGTTCTTTATCATTTTTAATTTAGTTTTCTTCAACTACACGAAACTCTTGCCTAATGGAAAACTTTTTGTATCCTCAATGGATAAATAAAATGGCCATCAGAACTGGAAGTTACTTTTTCTAAAAATTTAAAATACCCGGCGGTAGGTGACAGCTTTTCAATTGTATTTATAGTTTCTGTAAAATTATGTTTAATGCTTTAGTCATTGGCTGTGTTCATGGAACACATGTAAGCTTGATTCGTCCCATTTCGAACGAAGAAATGTTTTTTTAACAGAAAAGCCCATCTCAGTGTTAATACTACGGCCTGCGAGTTTTTAGCTAGAAAAGGATTAATTCAAATAATTCAAATAAAGAGTATTATTTTTATTATGTGTCGGTAATTATTTTTTGTACTCAGCTACATTATTATTTACAGTTTTGACCTTATTTATTTAAACCAAAATATCAACAAATCAAATTTTTTGAAGCTGTCAGCTGTTGGTTGTCATACGCTCATTGTGATACATTCAGCTTCTCAAACTTAATTGCACTGTTTCTTAGACCCATGCGTAGGAGAAAAAGGAGAAAAGGAAAACAAACAACTGAATCGGTTCTTATACCATTTACTTGATTTTAAAATTAGTTGCTTCTACATAATATAAATGTCGGTTCTTCTTTAACCAAATTTTGTTGCTTGAAATGATGAAAAATTCGGAAAGATGTACGGAATCTGTTCATCTTTCTCAGATTCTACTGTGCGTACCAAATTATAGGTGAATTTCTGTAGATCAATTACTGTCACTGTTTTGTCACAGACGATAACAATAAAATTGAACAGACACAGAGTTGCTTCTCTTCATTTACCTAAATCTAAAATAAAAGAAAATAAATAATACATTGCATATTTATGGGATAAACTTTGTGTGCGGTGCCCCGTATCTGTACATCGACATAGGTACTTATTGCCAATTGTATTCCGATTCACAATCAAACTTTGAAAACTTTCACTCAAGTTCTGACGTCTTTATTTCCCATTGAAAACTTTTTGTGCCCCGCAATAAAAGATACCATCAAAGACGCAAACAACTGTCAACTGTCATGTGTATGAAAATAAAAATAAAAACTGATATGGCATTTAGTCAAAATGCTAATAAACACATATTACTCCCTCAAAAAGTAACAGGAGACAAGTAATTTAATTCGATTTCTATTAACCGTATATCAGATCTAACATACCACCACATTCCTTGTCTGTGATAACGAACAAAAGGACAACTTTTTCATGAACGATGTCTGGCTATGGCGCGGCGTAACGACATGTTTCGTGTATTTTCGTTCAAATACTTATACAAAATATTCTGGCACGATGCGGATATAATATAATATGCTTTCCGAGTTATGGGTATGGCAAAAGGCCTTTGCCTCACCATGTGAAAAAAAAAAATAATTGAATATATTATTTCATGTTTTTCAGTCGTTTAGATATCATAAAAAAGAATGCCATCTCTGTTAACATATTTCTGGGAATATAAAAAAATAAAAAATACTCAGGCGAGGGCGTGTGACAATTTTTGTACGATATAATGTTTGTCTGTAGTTTCCATTTTTAGACATACATTATGAGACATATCTACCCAACAGTCGCCAATGTCACTGGACCTGGTACTGGTACTGGTATGTGGAGTAATGGCTTTTGTTATTTTTTATGCCCGAAAGATTCCTGCTAAGTACACATTGGACATTAGGCAAGGAAACAGATTAGTATAGGGAATGTTTTGAAATATAGTTATGGATTAAAGCCCTGCAGAGACTATTATATAAATATTCTAGTGAAAACTTTGTACTGCAAAATGAGCAATTTCCAGACATTTTAAGGATATCTCCGAAAGTGTTTGCTAACAGTTTTTGTTCGTTTATAATCGAGATGGGCTTTCCTATTGAAAATTAGTTAAATAATGTTGGTAGGTTTTACAGACCGAGCTATAATAATGGTTCAGCACTTTTAAAGTCAAAGTGCAGCATTAAATCTATTTTTTATAACAAGGCCTTGAATGTGAAATTGCGGAAGGGGGTCCAATTTAAGGGAGTAGATTTGAAGTGGCAAATAGATAACCTTTCGCAGCATGTGGTTTAGTAAAGTCAAATGAGCATGAGGTGAGGTGTGGTTTAATGAATTATATAACAAACGGTGCCGGCGAAAATTACGTGAGTGAGTGTTGATGAAGATGAAGTTGTAACGAGACGTGCATTCAACGTAGCCTGACAAAAGTCGGTTAATGAAGAGGCCCTACGTTCCAATCCAAAGCAAGTGATGAGTTTGCTTTTTTAAATTAGTATCGTCAATACAATAACTTAAATTAGACTCCCTCTGATATCATATATAACAAGGTCGGAAATCAATTGACCGATCTAGCTTTATAGGTTAACTAAGGAGGTAAATACATGGAGAAGAATTATACGCAAAAAGGTAATAAATTGAAAGCAGTTTTTGAGGCAGCAACACTTTGGAGAAAAAACTAGCTATAGCTATGCTTTGAAGTTTTAAGTAAAATAAGGAATTCCTTTAGAGTTATATTCTGGGCTATATCACATGGCTTATCATTATGAAGCTTATAGAATGCAGGGCTGGGATTCTGTAAATAACGAAACGAAAACCACTTTCGCGTTTCAAAAAACGAAATAAATCAGGCAAAAGCGAAATTCTGCTTCATGTAACTCCTAACGTTTTTTTTTTGTTCACATTCGTTTAGGTTTGAGAAACTGTGTGACAACAAAATTATAGTTTGGCAGCCTCAGTATGTAGCTATACTTTCGTTAAGTTCTTTTGACGTTGAGGAAAGCTTTAAAATAGGAGGCACGTATGTATTCCGTGTACCTGTATGCAGATGAATATTATCCAGCACGTACTTAAAGGCAGCTATATGTTTAACATAAAACGTTGAACAAAACTAATAGAAAAAAAATAGCTTTCTAACTAAGAGCCACATTTAAATAAACCAACCTATTGTCAGGTAATGTGAGAGGATTCGAACAATGCCGCAGATTTTTTCTAATTTTTTTAAGTTTACGTGTTCATTTTCCATTTCGCTTTCGTCGCTTTCGCTGGTCAACGAAAAATAGTTTGTTAGCATTTCTATAGTTTAATATTTAGCACAATCTTAAAACCACCAAACTCAAAGAGAATAAATAGGAAAATGATAAACGTCAAAAAAATAGCTGTCGTTTGTTTGCTTTCGTGGAGACGATAAAATCTGTTCGTTTTTAAGGTAACATGAAGTAAGAAAAGCGAAAACGTCAAAGAAAATGTGTTCGTTCGTTTTTTTCTCGCCCACGAGAATTTCTTTCGTTTTTGATGTTACATGAAGCAAACTGTTCGTGTGCACGAAAACGTTTAAACGTTATCACCTTACAGAATGCCGGCCCAGATTTCTCATCGGTCCAGCTTTCTTCAGACAAACTAATAAATTAGAATTGAATTTCAAAAATCATTTCTAAAACGTTTACAACGTAGCTCTATAAACACATTTGTATTCTGTTACTCAGATATATCCACTAGATGGTGCAGCCTGATCTCTTATTTATTATCGAAAAATGTCTCTATCACAGAACTTTTCGGGGGAGATGGACTCATAAAAATGTTCAGGTTTGAAAAATTTGGTATTGTGAGCATGGATAGAATGAGTATGTAAGGTATATTTAACGGCACTCACAGAGAACTTATTGGTTATGATAAAACGAAGTGGGCTGTGGGCATAGATGACTACCTTGAGGAACTCCAGAGGTAATCGATAGAAGGGAGCAGTGATCTCAGTTTGTGGAGAAAATCTCAAAAAAGAGGGGAAAAATCAAAAATCTCTATGAAAAATAAATTTGAAACACATTTTTGTTATGAAAATTGTTCATTTTAAACATGAAAGAAAACAGCCCATCGAACATCTACATAAGATTTTGTCTATATCTGAATACATTCACTCATTTGTATAGGTAGTATATCCAATAGAATAGGAAATTATTGTATAATATCTACACTCTACAGACATTTTTATGTTTTGTTCTTATTTTAATATTTTCATTTTATATGAAGTGCAAATTTCACTTATGGGTAAAAAGGTGATTTGTTTTTCGAAACTACTGATCAAAAGAAGGTAGATATACTACGATTGTGGAGTGTGTGTGGAATTGAAAATGTGCTTGCATGCTATTCTATTTGGCATCTATTCCATTTGAAAGCTGCTTAATGTGATGATTTTCATCGTTATTGCCGATGATCATGCAATCGCCTTTTTATTGTATTCGTGGTGGCCTAATTTTCGTTCGCAAATCGCAACAACCGCACGAAGTCACCATTCGGTTTGGGTAGAAATCATCGGTTTGCAACAGATATCACTGTTGCTCGCTTGTAAACAGATTAACTAACTTCAAAATTAACTTCGATTTGGCTGCAAGATTATATACTTTCATGGTAAGCGCATGATGGTACATTGCCTATGCTAAAAGGTCTTCCTTGAATGTACGTGCGTCTAAGCCAATAAATGCATTCCTACCCTTATAGCAATGCATTTTAATCTGATCAATAGATACTAGACATAGACAGCCCTATGTTTTTTGCAGATGTCTAAAAGCGACCCTCTTACCTGTCATATAGCCTATGTCTGTTCTCGGATGTCGTTATGCATTGTCAAAGATATCCAATGGCCAAGAACTGTTTTTTCACTGTCTCCTATGCCCTCCCGAAGAATTCCTAAAAGAATCTGTATGTATTTTCCTATTTCGGTTCTTATAGGCCTTTCAAACCTATGCTAGTCGTTCGTCTTCTCAGATCCACAGAAATACATGAACGCCATTTCAAAAATTGGCATGCGTCACCATCAGTGAAGTAATTCTGACTTGATTTATCTTCCCGATAAGTGAACTTATTTTGTCCAAATCGCAGCACCTCGGACTGGAAAGTAGGTACAGCAAGCGTAAACAAATTGACTCAACAACATGATAACTCCTGAAGATCTGCCAACACCTACAGTCTGTTTCTAGAAATGCAGGGTCTTTGATTCCTATCTTGAGACTGACCATATGTGTGTGCCATTTATTTTGTTCTATCCAAATTAATGGATAATATTGCCTCAAGGAAAAAGCTTCTAAAAAGTTAACCGCCACAGGACAGTATTCTCAATAATTTCTTTCTGACTCACTCCTCTCCTGGCCAGCCAACTGACAAAGTGTAGGTACATCAATTGAAAACATAAGGACTTACGACTTACCTTACCAGTTGGCAATTTTAATGATTGTCTAATTGTATATGTATATCTTTGTCCATTTGTCGGATAAGTTAAGCTCATTTGTAACTATTCTACTAATCCTATGATTTCTACCTAGGAAGACGTAAATAAACTGCACAGACATACAAGGTATTTACATAGAAAGTAATGTAAGTCTGTCTTGTAAGAAATTTAAACCCGGCTGACTTTGGTGGCCGAATAAAAATCCCAAGAAACCTTATAACATAAGGTGCATTCAACCGTTTAGCTAAAATACGAATTTTTCAGCTTGTTTGGCAGCAGTAAAAATACCACACACTCTCCCAATGACATGTTGATTGCCCCTCAATTCGCCCCTGACGACCCTTATCCGGGCATGACTTATGTTTTCCAACCCAGACATAAAAATATGTAAGCCGCTTTAATAAGGCGTTAGCACTTTGCAAAACACAAAAAGAATGATGTCCTCTTCCCTGTCATTTTGCAGACTCAACAAGAACGATTTACACAAATATTCAAGCAGAAATATGAGACCCAAAACCATTACATGGTCCTTTGAAATTTACCCAAACACTTGGCTTTTGACATTTCCCTTATATACAATACGTATGTCATGTGAAATCTAAGATTCAACACCAAACCCCTCCTGTTGCCACTCACTCTAGAATAGAATGACAATACACATTTTTACGCAAAACTTAACCCGCAAGGATACTACCCAACCACAAAGATTATACCTTAACCCCATCTAGAGTCGCATTGAAACCTTTAACTCAATAACCCACATGTTGGGAGGACTTCTTTTAGTCGAGTAAATTCAAATGTTTATCAACCCTCTACTCCGAGGGAAAATGACACTCCAAAGGACTACATCGACAGTCGACAATGATTACAGAAAGCAACGACAAAAAGAAGACGCAATCCAATAGCAAGTCTTTTCAAATTTATTGCGAGTCATGCGGGTTCCCAGAAATCCAAGCACACTCACACGGACAAACAGCACAGAAAAACCGACAAAAAATGCAAAAAAAAAACCGTCAGAGTCGAAAGTACATTATATTCATTATCCATATGAACGCCGTTGATAGACCCTTGAGATGAAAAAAAAAATATATCGAGTTGACAAAAGCTATTTTTCGCTACCCCATTTTTCGTACGTCTTTATCGGCTTGTGATGCCTTTCCACAGCAATAAGAATGTGCAAGAACGCAAGAGCCGAAAACCAAGAGACAGGATTAAGGTTAAAAAATAAAAAATACAAAAAAAGTGAATGGAAATGTACCTACCTTTTGCCTGATTGTTGACGTTTGATTTTTTTGATTGAAGTACTTTTCGATGATACCATTGAAACGTACACATACTGACACAAACCTTGGTACATTTACCAGGATATCTGGATCACACAGGAAGAATCCTCCCATATCAACAATTCCCTTAATGTGCACTAAAAAAAAGGAAGAAGAAAATACCCAAAATCGGGAAAGGAAATGGAGACGTAAACTTACTTACGAGTATATGACGTGTGTGACTGTGTGTACTGTGTAGCAAAAGGTGCGTCTCCATTCGGATATTGGTTACACAGTCATTCACTTTAGATACTTTTCAACCCGTCATCAGCCACCGCCAACTCTGCCTTCTCCTGTAGGTACTCGTTCGTTAGCCCTGTCATTGAATCCTTTTCACTTCATGAAGCAAATGACTTTGTGGTGATTCCATTTCATGACACACAGAAACAGAACAACGGCGACGCTCACCGCCTACGCACGGAGAAGACCCAGAAGAGAAGGATGGCATTTTTGTTTAACTAGCTTTCTGCTAGTGTCTGCTATTTGCCCAGCTTGAAAACCTTGAGGTATACCTATATAAACTTTGCAATGCCATTAGATGCTGGTGGGATAGGTAGTCGATGAATGTTTATATTCCTTTCTCTCCTTTAACTACTTTAACGCGTATGTTTTGTGAACCACACTCGCATTGATAATATTATGGGGAGGGTTGAAATGAATGTAAATAATAATAGTTGGCGCAACAGGTCTGTAGGGACCCAGGGCCTAGCCTAGTTTTGTGTGAGTTTTTTTTTTTTTAATTTTTGGAACGAATGGAAGGGATCTACAATTTTATGCCGGTTCCAAACGGGCCGATTGAGAAGCTCTTTCATGACAGTAATACTCTCGGATGTTTGTCAGACGTTCGCGAGAGGTGGCGCAGTGAAAAAAACCCTGAGTTGGAATTTGGGTTTTTGCGGGATTCGAACCTGGACCCCTAGCTTAGTAGTCCAACACACTAACCGCTAAGCTTTAAGGCTTAATACTTTAAAATAATTGTGTCTGTTTACACATGATTATTGAACATCAACATGTTTGAAGGAGAAATTTGGGATGTTCTTTGAAGTAAAAAACTGCGTAACCAACAGCAACTGTTGTGTGTAAAATAATTTCGCGTCAATTCGAGTAAGCGGTTCTCGTCTATAAGATTATTATTCATCTGGACTTGTACTTTTTTGGGTCAATTTGTATGTACATTGGTGCGAAAATATCTCTAAGCTATTTCCTTAGAGGTACAGAAATTCGAAATGCAATAAATCAATAGGCAGCGAGGTGGTGAACGAGGTAATTTTTTTTTAAAAAACCTTCTGACCACGCCTGAGCGATAAAGAGCACGTCGACCTATAAGATCTATTGTGCCATAGGGCCAGAACATTGTTTAGGCTAGCAGGTTCTCCACTTTTCTAAAGAAGTTAATCAATCTCCTGGCCGATGACTTCTTCATTTCTTCAGGGCTCAGAAGCTCCCTGTAGAAGCTGGGTTATCCTGATTTCACAGAGGTGTAGTACTTTTTCGCTTTTATACTGAGAGGTATTACTCTCAGTTGGGTCTTACCTTTTTGTAGTGTTACTTCTTAGGTTAATTAGGTTAATTAGGTACTTTATTAATGTTAACTTATTTCTATTTAAGTCTCCTTAACATTAACATGAATTTCTAAAACTATTTTGTGGAAAACGATGTGGAAAACGGGGTAGTAAATGATATAGATAGGTACACACATTTCATAATTTACGGAAATTGTTACCATTGTCTGAAAAAAAGTTCAAAAGGTTAAAAGTTCAAAAGTTCAAAAGGTCAAAAGTTCAAAAGTTCAAAAGGTCAAAAGTTCAAGAGTTCAAATGTTCAAAAGTTCAAAAGTTCAAAAGATCAAAAGGTCAAAAGTTCAATAGTGCAAAAGTTCAAAAGTTCAAGAGTCCAAAAGTTCAAAAGGTCAAGAGCTCAAAAGTTCAAAAGTTCAAGAGTTCAAAAGTTCAAAAGTTCAAGAGTCCAAAAGTTCAAAAGGTCAAGAGCTCAAAAGTTCAAAAGTTCAAGAGTTTAAGAGTTCAAAAGTTCAAGAGTTCAAAATTTCAAAGGTCAAAAGGTCAAGAGTTCAAAAGTTCAAAAGTTCAAGAGTTCAATAGTTCAAAAGTTCAAAAGTTCAAAAGATCAAAAGGTCAAAAGTTCAATAGTGCAAAAGTTCAAAAGTTCAAGAGTCCAAAAGTTCAAAAGGTCAAGAGCTCAAAAGTTCAAAAGTTCAAGAGTTCAAAAGTTCAAAAGTTCAAGAGTCCAAAAGTTCAAAAGGTCAAGAGCTCAAAAGTTCAAAAGTTCAAGAGTTTAAGAGTTCAAAAGTTCAAGAGTTCAAAAGTTCAAGAGTTCAAGAGTTCAAAAGTTCAATAGTTCAAAAGGTTAAGAGTTCAAAAGCAAAATGTCAAAAGTTCAAAAAATCAAAAGTTCATAAGTTCAAAAGTCCAAAAGTTCAAAAGTTCAAAAGGTCAAAAGTTCAAAACTTCAAAAGTTCAAGAGTCCAAAAGTTCAAAAGGTCAAGAGCTCAAAAGTTCAAAAGTTCAAGAGCTCAAGAGTTCAAAAGTTCAAGAGTTCAAAAGTTCAAGAGTTCAAGAGTTCAAAAGTTCAATAGTTCAAAAGGTTAAGAGTTCAAAAGCAAAAGGTCAAAAGTTCAAAAAATCAAAAGTTCAAAAGTTCAAAAGTTCAAGAGTTCAAAAGTTCAAAAGTTCAAGAGTTCAAAAGTTCAAAAGTTCAAAAGGTCAAAAGTTCAAAACTTCAAAAGGTCAAAAGTTCAAAAGTTCAAAAGGTTAAGAGTTCAAAAGCAAAAGGTCAAAAGTTCAAAAAATAAAAGTTCAAAAGGTCTAAAATTCAAAACTTCAAAAGTTCAAAAAGTCAAAAGTTCAAAAGTTCAAAAGTTCAAAAGGTCAAGAGCTCAAAAGTTCAAAAGTTCAAAAGGTCAAGAGTTCAAAAGTTCAAAAGTTCAAGAGTTCAAGAGTTCAAGATTTCAAGAGTTCAAAAGTTCAAAAGTTCAAGAGTTCAAAAGTTCAAATAGCCATCGGTCAATCGCATCGTTTCGACGAGGGTATTTGACGTTTGAATTAGTAGCAACAAAAAACGATGATCGTCCAATCGTTTTGACGATTATCGTTGTTTGGTTTTTACACGAAGTATTGTTGAGATGATATCGTTCGATCGTTTTGTGCTTACGCGATTAGAGCCCTGCCTACTCCATTTCACGAATTAGCTTACAAAAGCCACCACCAAACTTCGAACACAAATTGATTTGTAATATGGTAACACTTATTTCTGACATTAAATGCCATAGAGCATAGACTACAACTCGAACGATAAGGGTGAGTAGTAAGAAGGTAAGTGTCCAGTTGTAGAGTTGGGATGTAGATGTCGCTAGGTGCGGGGTATTAGTCGTCGGGGGATGAGTTGCGATGACACCGTTTCCTATGGAGCAGCTCATTTACGTATGTTTTTCGATATATAGATGTCGCTCTTTTCGTTTCGTTTATTAAAAACATAAAGAAATAACAAAAAATAATTATTGTAGTACGTTTTTTAGTATACCTATACATACTTATAAAAGGTATGGTCGATTTTCGACCACAAGCGATACTAGTTAATATTAATTCGAAATTTTTTTTTTTTCGAGATTTTTTTAATTCGAGATTTTTGCTTTCGAGATTTTTTTTTTCAAGATATCGTGGTAAGCCCGTTAATTGACTTGTGCACTTAGTTGCGCAAGGGAGAAATAAGGAAAGACCATAAATAAACATTGTTTATTTAGGTCGGAAGTGTTGGGCATTGACGCTGGAAGTGACAAGCTGAAATAGCAGTTTGGGAGGATGTTTATTTGGGACAATCAATATATTGTTACAAAGTTGCAACATTGATCGTAGGGTTTATACATCTGCACACAAAATAAAGAGTTGTAATGTCATGTCCCGGAATCCACCAAAGTTTGGTTTAATTTCCAAGTCCAAGCGTTTGAAGGGCGTTGAAACAGCTTAGTACCGATTTGGAGTCAATGAAAGCCGAGCTAAAGGCGTTTATAGCTGCTTGACTGTCCGTGAATATATGGATGTGAATGCAGTGTTGTATATGTGAATAGCACATTCATTTTCTGCCTGGAACATGCTTGGGCTAACCCCCATCGGTATTGAGACATCGTGGTTAGATCCATGGAGCCCAGCCCCACTCCTTGGCCTGATCATAACTGTGTAGATCCATTGGGTTATCTTTGGAGAGATTCCCCAGATTTAACCATACATGCGACGGCATGCCCGCTAAGGCGTTTGTTGCTTATGTTACTTTGTTATTTATGTGGGATTTCCAATTAAGTGTTTTGTCAAGTATAACTCCCAGATCATTGATTGAAATTTTACCTAAGTTTATCTCTCTTCTTTTCGTAAAGGGAACTATGACAGCTTTACTGGGATTTATCGATAGACCTTCTTTGGTACACCAATCTATAGAACTGCATACGTGTTGTAATTGAGTTTTCCTCTTTGCCCGTAATGATGATGACTAAGTCATCGGCGTTACCAATCGTGTCGAAGGCTAGATTGCTTAATTTATAGAGCAGGTCGTCAACGACCAGTGACCACAAAAGGGGTGACAAAACTCCTAGGTATTGCCACTGTTAGAAGGATAGCTTTATGCCAATTTTGGCATAGCATAATCTCAGGGATATGGCCGGCATGGCTATGAGATGGGGAGCGCTATCTGAGAGTCAAATAGTTGACAAGTAAATTGGGAAGCTGTGAACGTCCATTATGCTCATGGGTTATGGTACATTGGCAGACGTGAGTCCTCTCATGATAAAATGGTAGACCAAAATGAACACAAATCAGCTGTAAAATTGTGTATATTTGCAAAAGTCTTGCAATTTCGTAAAACGGACCATTTACCTAATCCTGGAAGAAGCGTTTTATGACATACTCATGTGTGCGTTAGAAATAAAACTCCTCAGCACACCATGATCTGGAATACTTGCGAGTCTTAAAATCATCATCAGGAATTAACGTCACCTTCGCTGAACTTACCCATACCACAGTTTCTTTCAAGGTTATAATCTGTGGGATGAGAAGCAGTTTTCCGAATTAAATAGCAACACATAGTTGTCCGAGTCATCAATCTCCTCACTATCTGTTTAATTTTGTGAATGCCCAAAAGCCGTCCTAAAAACTCTTATTAACCCCTGTGATGGTGGCTATATACCTTATATACGACATTAATGTGAACAGCCAAACAAAATTTGCAAACCTAGACATAATACTGAAAAATTGACAAGAAGTCTAAAGCGATACTCACCGTCACCATCCATTCATCGATTTCAAAGCCGTCAATGACAGCAGTTATGGAGGTGAGCAACGACAGCATTTATAGATAGAGCAACAAATCGTGAACCGTTTCAAAAGCGGATGGTGAAAGCCTTGCGCTTTGGCGGTTTGGGGGGAAAAGTTTGCACGAGAACAGAATTCAAAGGAACTGCACGAGTTTTGCAATAGCGTTTACTTAATTAAAAAAAAAACAAATCTGCGAGTAATTGGTGTTTGAATTGATATTAAGCACAGTTTTCGATTCTATAAAAAAGTCTCAACGCTCTAAAAGACAAGTAGAGAAGCAAATCCACCATCTTGAACTTGCAAGGTTCCCTCCTTTAAAAATAATTTGCTGACGTTTCTCGCCATCCATAATGTGACCAAATATCTGCAATAAGCTCTTGCGGAAGAGTCCAGCAAGCCAGCAACAATAACATTTTAGTTGCTCGAACTTTTTTAACATCCGTGGTTAAGTCCCGTTTCCGTATATATTTCGAAAGTATATATTACTTACATAGGTGTGTAGTGTGTGTTACTATAAATGGAAAAGTTTTGTCGGGCTCGTTTAAAAAAACAGTCCGTAGTTTCTTGAATACTTCTAGAGGAAAATAAAGTCCTATATACTCGTGTATAATAAAACTTCATCTTTATAAAGACTGTAGCACTCAAAAACAAAGTGCAATGCTGTCCACGTAGAGTATGTTTGTAGTTTCACTATTTATGTCATAAAAAACATCAAAAACCAAGCTTCACTGAAGTTTCTAGCATTGAAAAAATTAATTTGAAAACTAAACCGCTCTAGTTATGTGAAAAAAACAAAATTCTTCTTGACAACTTTGGCGAATTGGCAAAATTTTAAAAGCACTACCTAAAGTGTAATAATTCAAACCACAAATAACTTTAGCCTCTAAGAAAATCATATGTTACCACCGATCCACATGGAAGCCTTACCTTTACTATAAGATACTGGGTTGTACTGGGTAAACTGTTTGCTGTGTGACCTGAGCGGTGCAGGTTGGAGCCCAGTAGTAAACTGCAACTGTCCAAATAATAAGGTTTTTGAGGTTGAATATAAGTGCTCGATTTTCGAAAATCCGATTTAAAAAAAAATTATACTGATTCCAGAAATTATAAGATAACAAAATCGCTGTTTGAAAAGCTACTTCTAAAACCCGTATAGGCACTGCCATCATTGCACAGTAAATGCCTGAACTTGCTTAGTTTAGACATGTTTTCAGAAGAGCAAAACTTGCAAGTATTCAAGCGCAGAACTAACACATCCTTGCAGCTCGAGGCGTTGCTAAAACGTAGAAAGTCACAACTTCCTGTATGAAACGTCTACTGTAAGAAGCTGTACAAATACAATCCTTTTATAGATCCTAAATTCTCACCAAAAATTAAGAATTCAGCCTTAAGTACCTACCTAAGGTTTGCCTACCGCCCGGTTCTACGATTTGATATATCCGTGGTCACAAGACCCTTTTTGCAATTACTTTTAGTACGTAATATAAAAGCGGATGGATAAAATGGGTTCAAAAATAAACCCCACAAAAATCGACTTCTTGCCTGATTGCTGTTCTTTTTCCCTTTTTTTTTTGTTGGCATTGATTTTAAGACAACATTTCATTGTACCGCTTAGTACCTTTCAGCGACAGCAACATCGAATTTAAGTGGTGACATCTTTCGGGCGTCGCAATAAATTCCAATTGACACCTTACATGCATACCATTTTAAATCCTTTAATTTTTAAAAGTATTCAGAACGTAATCTGCGGAGTCTATAAATAGAGTTATACGTAGGTACAGATACTCGCATGCGACAGATTCTTTTTTTTTTTTGTACGAGCAACAGTCTTTCCAAACCAATTGAAAGACGAAAATTAGTATCGTCTCGTATTTCGCATACCTCAACAAAATGGTAAGTTGCATGCCTAAAAGTCATAGGACTAAAAATGGGCCACTCTAAAGAATGTGGGAATCTTATTTATTTAAATCGAACAAGTTGCACCATCAACGAAACTCTATCCTCGGGCCCTATTCCAAGTCAATCATCATTCAGGGATTAGGTGAAATGAACGTCACACTGACTGACGCCAGTTCAATTCGCAAAACGATTCACAGAGGTGAAATCAATTTCTGTCGCTACATCCTTTCGAATTGTACAATCTACATCTGTCTCCCATGCATTCACAGAATAAATGGCTTCTATGCACGGCTGCTGCTCTGTCTGTCAATATTTCAATACCTAGTGGAAGTTCTCCTTCCCAAACAATATTGTTTTTTTTTTTGTTTTTGAAAGTTTGTTTTGGTTATTTTTTCCACGCTTAGTTCCTAAAGCTTTTAGCAATTTCTGCGAAATGGTTGTTTGTTGCTGTTGTTGTTTTTGTTGTACGCCCTGATTGAATGTGGAAGTGAGCAGAACATGCAAAAGGTGATATAATCGTAGGTACCGCGGTATCCTTTGCCGCTTTAAAGAAGAGCAGCCATCGATACAACTACGAGTAGGTACAACCTCTGCAAAATCTATATTTTAGAATATTCGGTTTTTTTTTTGTATTGCTAGTCTGATGTATATCCTGGTTCATGGCGTTTAGAAGTAGCCTGTGTGTGCTCCTTCAAACATGCTACTGGGTAGGTAGGTACCTATGCAGGATGTATACGAAATCACAAATATTGATTTGTAGCTTTTATTACGGCGCAACCATATTCCACATGCAATAGCAATTTCTCCGATTCGTACACCTGCCTCTTGGCTGAAACTGAGGTTAACCGAAACGATTGCGAAGTGCTACAGTTTGGCAGTAGGTATTTGTAGTGTGGTGTGTGGCCACCACCACCACGGTGTTCTGTCTGTTTTAGTGCACGCCAAGCCAATGAGTGTATCGTGTTTCATAGAAGCACTTTATGATTACTCCTTTCGTCCTTAGTGTAATTACACTTGAATCGAACAGAGTGCAATTGCTTTCTGGTGGATAGGAAAAGAAAAACCAGTCATCTCATGTGTGATGGTGCTCGTGCTGCATGGGGCGTTTTCAATTTTACGACAAAGGCGACCTGGATTCGTAACGTTTCGTCCTAAATGATTCTGAATTGAATAGCTGGTTAATATACCAATATCTAGGCGCGAAATTAAATTGCTCTTTGAATGGCGCCTTATTTAGCATTTTGGGATCAATTGAATCGGAATGGACGGACAATGAAACGCTTGCAGGCAGGCAATACTCTGTCGGAACAGCAAACCGCATTCGAGCTTCGAGGTATCCGTTCTCGGAAAAAATAATTGAAACGCGATGAAACATTTATTTCACATCCTCGTATTGTTTGGTGCTTGGTTTTTCGCTAGATTTTGCACTGGAAACACAAATTTAGGCAATTAATACAAACAAATGCGTTGCTATATTGTTAATTATTAATTTATAATCCGCAACCAATTTCTTTCGGAGGATATTAGAGCCTAGCTGTCAAAAATTTAACAAGAAAATGAACTTCATCGCCGTTTCAACGTAATTCGCCGATATGAGTTGCAAAATTTCGGAACAATTCTCCTAGCAGTTGTTCCGAAGAATACCTCGCAGTAAAAATCCTCCGAATCGTATAAAATCGGAGATCTTGCGCTGATCTTGCGCAATGAAATAGATGGATATGGTTCAATTTGGTCAACCCCCCCAAGACAGAGCTAGAATTGTTCACAAAAGTTGTAAGGTTCCCACAATAAATCGATCTAAACTTGGATGCGATCAATATTTCGAAGCACTTGGTACATTTTCTCATATTCTAAGAAGAGCTAACTTGTTTGGAAACTCATTGCTCAAGACCGCACAAGAAAGGCTGTAGTGATGGTTAAAAAGTGACGGACGGTACAACTGCTGGAGTCTTCCCTCCGAAGGTGATGGCGATACGCGAGGCAGCTCGCAAAATTGCACTGTACCTACGTTATAGAAGGAAATACTATCCTTATTTACATTCATAATCAGGAAACTGAATACGACAACAATTGGATGAAATGTTGTACTACAAAAATCTTACAGAGTTTGCGGATACAGGCTTTACTACCTTGTGCTCTGTTCCAAACATGTTCCCCATTTCTCAAGTTCCAAAGGCTTCTTATCCCATAGGCAAAATAGTCTTGGAAAAGCGGTGTCCTCGAGATTTGGTTGTTATACTTTTGACGAATTTCGAGAAACAGTTTTCTTTAGTTTTCAGGTGGGCGCAGGCGGTTCAGTGTTCAGTGCTGGACCACTGAGCTAGGGATCACACGCCCGATCCCGTAAAAACAGACTCTAAAACTTAATGATTTTCTTACTGCGCCAACTATAGCGAAGGTCTGAGAAACGTCCGTGAGTAGAAATGTCCTGACAAATCATGTCAATTCATTCATTTTGGCAAAATTCGAGCTTACACATGACGAATGATTATGAGAAGCTTGTAGAGGAAGAATCAAAGCCGAAAATTGTTCGATACAAAGAGGCGAAAATTGCTCGCCGTTTGCGCTCATTATTTTTGCTAGCAGAACGCAACCATCATAACATAAGTCATTATAGTGATTGGTCCACTTTTGACAATTGAGTTTTGTCAGTAAATCGCCGCGAGCGGTTACCTTCGTTTTTAGAAATATATCATTCTCGCTTCCTTTTCGTGCGGTCGTAGGAACCAATTGTGCTGGGCAAACAAGCTCCCTCCAACCTAATAATTAATATACAAATTTTGTATTTTAAGTTAAAGGAGTGTCTCTTATTTCATGGCAACGACTAAACCTTTGGTACTCATCTATTTAGTTTGGGTTCCTACGGATATCTGCTATGATATTACATAAATAAAATGGCCAGAGGTCAGTAAAAGCCTTCCGTAAGGAGGAGATTAAGTCCAGTGAATGTTTAGTAGTCGAGCTCCATAATTGTATGCGTGTAACAACTCGTGGAAAACTTTTTCTCAGTACTTTTACTATAGATAACTTATTTTGAATCTAGAAACAAAGTACGTAAACAAAATGATTTCAATTGAATGCAAACAAGTAGATACAATAGGTAGGTTCTGGGACTCGTAAAAGTGGCGGAAATCGCCACCCACTTTACTTACGAAAAGCCCACCCAATCAAAGAGTATATTTGCGACTCACCCATAAAGCAATTATCTGTGTTAGGATTCTGACATTCTCATCCATTTAGTACGTATTCTTCGGCTTCT
This sequence comes from Cheilosia vernalis, assembly GCA_949126925.1. Lineage (NCBI taxonomy): Eukaryota > Metazoa > Arthropoda > Insecta > Diptera > Syrphidae > Cheilosia > Cheilosia vernalis. Next base: position 94,696,605 of record OX421358.1, on the reverse strand, counting down.
AATCTTTATTCTACTGCGGAGCCTTGGTCTACATATGAAATTCAAATCAAAAGCTACTCAAACAATATTTCTAACGTAGTCTCGTTGTAGTATTTAATTTCCCACGTACAAGGCTATTCTGAATGTCAATATTCGTACTTGTTTGTTCACCAGTCTAGTTCTATACGGCCGGGTATAGAATTATACGAAGGCATGTCTACACGAAAAATAAACAACAAATTCAATCAAAGTTGTCCCTTCAATCTTTATCTCAACAATCTACATCCGGCATCGATTTTTTTCCAAACCAAAGCAGCCCCTTTTACGCAGTTGACAAAATTACTCGCTTAAAATTCTCATGTGGCACACAACTCAGATCTGCAGAAGCGTGTTTCACTTTCTCCTTTGAAGGATCAGAGAATCAAATACAATGGCCCGAGGCCAAAGTAAACAAAAACACATCAACAACTTTATGATAAGAAAAACCAAAGGAGTCACATTAATCAACTTAATACGCGAACGAATTCACCTACAGGCGCAGTTGATTGTAAATAAAATAAAATAACGTCTTCGAGGATGTTGCCCCTTCCGTGAACATTTCAGGATGTCCTTACCTACTACTTGATCAGAAAATGTAGGTGCACCTACCTACTCCCAGCCCAGGGTGTCGTATATGTTATTCAAATCTGAGAAAATATTTTTGAATTCGAAGACTTACCACCTAATCGCTGCTGGGACAACAAGAGATACTTATTCAAAGTGAACTTATACACATTGTTTGCTTTGGCATTGAATGGGTCGGTGCTTTTGGAAAAAAAAAATATAAATTTGAAGAGAACGGTCTCGAAGCATAGTGCTGCCACGCCTCATCTTTTCTTTAACCGGCTGATATGCATATATAACATGGCTCATCTGATATGTTTTTTTTTTTTTCTGTCTTTTTTTTCTCTATGGGGTTTTTGTGCTTGTAAGAAAGAGCGTGTTGCTCTACACCAGCTATGCAAAGTGGGGTGTGATTTTTTCTTTTCTTAAAATGCCACCACGTAAATAATTTATCTCTCCGAATAATCGCTTCTCCCACTCGGTCCATGGAAACGTGTTTTACTTAAAGCTATGGGGTACATTCCGTATCTATGACATTATTACCGAAGATGAGACGAGCGCGATAGCAATTCTATGAACGAAACTTCTCAGAACAAAGAGCGGCAAAATTTAAGTAAACGAATTCATTGTAAAACTTATTTCTTCGATATTGTACACCTCTGGCAACCGAAGCGGAAGACAAAGAGAAAACACGGCAGCGTTTGTTTTCCTCTTAATTTTAGGAATCACCATCATCAAGGATGCCATAGTCGTGAGACGCATAGGTATAGTATATAAATCGTGGAAAATTATAACAAAAAATCCCAATCATCGTTTGCTGCTGAGACTTGAAAGTCCATATTCTACGAACGCGGGTCCATCTCCCACATTCTGCTTCCTATGCCAAGGTCTCATTCTCATTCCGGCTTTTTCAAAAGCACGCTGTCAATTTTTGAACTTCATCAGCCGACAAATTCCCATCAGGGAATTGGGGAAGAAAGGAAGACTGCTATTCCTGGGTGTTTCTTTATGAACAGGAATTGGTATGCTCCTATGGTTGGTGTATTCTTTTGCACTTGAGGATATACAAAACATATTATATAATCTTTTTTGTGTTGTCGCTACTGCGTAGTGCTTTTTTTGTTTTTTTTTTTTTTTAGAAAGGAAGATGTAATCTCGAAGCACAGTGAGGGGTAGATTTATTTGATGTTTGGTTGTTTATTTTAGCGAAGGGTATTTTTGCTCTGACAAGATTAAATGAGGAAGTTTTCATTCTATCAAACCAACGTTTAATGACACAAGTGTACATCTTGATTATATGGCCCACTCGAAAGTTAATCGGGTTTTCCCGGCTTGAATTTATGAATTAAATTGTCGGACTTCTGGATGGAGCGGTATAAATAATTATGTAAGATGAAGAAAAAGTGTCCTTTATTCATGAGCACACAAAATTAATAAAAGGAATCGGGATTTTGTTATTCAACTCGATTGAGTTTATTTAGAGCTCCGTGATTCGCAGTCTTTTGGCTAAGAAAAATCATGTATGCACGGTTCACGGACAACCCCTCGGACTCTACTTATTTGAGCTCGACCTGCTGGTGAAATATACTTAAATGCTCCTTATGACTGGCTAGCTTGTTGTTTTCTATTTTTAAAACAAGCCAACTCACTAGTAATTGTTACGAAAGGTAACTTGAAATTTTGAATGTTGCAAGAGAAGTGGAAATAATTGAATGGTCGCCATTTTTAGAAACGACTTCTACCCCTTTATGAAGGGTAAAATGTAAAAGGTTGTACTTATCTTTAGGGCTACTAAATTCATACTCGCTTTTTACAGCGATTTGTATACTTCTTATCGGTGATAGGCAATGGAAGCTGAAACATGCCCGGAAGGTATTGATTTTTGCTAAATAGATCGCGAAGCCTAAAGTGGTAGGTCTGGGTATAGACAATTTGTAAGAGAAAACCAGTTTCTTTGGTCGGATTAACTGAAAACTTAGTAAAATTACTTAAAATTTTTCAATGTTCTATCCCTAATTGGTTACAGGATCACCTTTACAGTGATTGGTTTAAATTTTTATAGTTTTGAGAAAAGTTACGACTTTCTACGTTGGTGAAAAAACAAAAATTATCTGTCGTACACAGGAGGTCCTACCTCTTTGAAAATTTTCTCAAAATATGTCACACTCATGCCGTTATCATAGCCATTCTGGTTTTCCTATTTCTTTGAAGTTATTCACCTCAAAGGCCATACCATAACCCGCATATTCTTCTATAACCGGAGAACAGTTCTTAACGAAAGTGCAGAGAGAACGCATTGTACTGGTTCATAGCGGGTTCGACCATAAGTAATTAACAGCAACTTTGCAGGAATACAAATCAACCATTGGTTCCTAGACCAGCGTTGATTTTTTCCCGCAGGTAACTCTGAAAACCCAACAGATTTCAGTATTTTTACAAAAAAAAAAAATTATCATTATTTTTTTAACGTGTTTCCTGTACGACTTAAGATTATGAATTTTGCAAAAGTGTGCGTCATACAAATACAACGCAAAATGTCAACACATGTTGCATTTTGAACCCATCTGTACGAATTTACACAGCCCTTACACCAATTTGATGAAATAGTTGTTTATAAAATTTACAAATTAGAATAATGCTTAAATACGGAAAAATATTAACTAACTTTTACAAAAAACTTTAACTATATAATAGAATACTATATTACAATTTTCATTTTGAATTACCTAATGCTGTAGATGAAAAATAATGCATATTATTTTATGTACATACAAAAATTGCAAATCTATTACTTAAGACGTAAATTTACAAATACATGAAATATTAAATTTAATTAATTTGTGTTCTTTGTGGCTTCACACGTTCTCATGGGTACGAAATTTAAGAGAGAAATTTCTTTTAAGAATTTGCTAGTGGAATCGGGTTGTATAAACTAAGTATTAAAGAGACCATCAGCTCCCGCGCACCTACCCAAATCCACCGCAAAAAATTGGAAATTAAATTTCTCTCCTCCAGCTTCAACTTGAAAATAAAGGCTGGTACGCTGTTCGAGTGAAGTGAAATTTTCACTCCTCTCCAAAAAGTGCTGTGAAAAAGAAAGTGAAATATTTTGTTGGAGATTTTAGTTGGAGAAATGTATGCAGGGTGACTGAGCTCAAAAGTTTTTTCTTTTTTTGCGGCAGTTCAAGAAGAGCTTATGCTACCTATAAAATAAAGAATAGATACTCCAATATTCAACTCTCGCACTTTTATTTTACTAGACAAGAAAACATCTGGAAGAAACAAATTGGAAACTTCACTTGTTGTGAATCATGTGATTAATGTATTGACTTATTGGAAGATATAACAATAAGTTATTGCTGTTAAACCGAATTCTGCAACCAGTATGGACCTACGGGCACCAGTTGTGGGTATGACCGCGCCAAATGTATTTCTAAAAAATGAAGGTCTTACAAAAATATTACGAAGGAACATAGTCGAACGGCTTGGCGCAATCACATTCGGTTGGCAAAAGTCAGTGTTCTCGGGAGATGTTTTAGATCGTCTGAAAGGCCCTCTCTATTGTCGAAGCATCTCTCGCGTACCTAGTAGCTCTCGAATGATTTTCCCTTCCAGGTTCCAGCGAACCTCCAAACACATCAAAAAAAAATGTTTCGTATTTTGTTCATGACAATTGCAATAGTTTTTAAACGTTTTCAATTTGGCAAATAATGTCTGATTTGTAAAATAAAAAGGACAGTCGTCAAATTTAAACAATTAACAGTGCAAGGAAATAATTAATATAATAATAATTTTTGGCGCAACAGGTCCGTAGGGACCCTAAGCCTAGCTTCTCGCAACCATTCGTTTTGTGTGAGTTTTCATTTTTGGAACGAATAGAAGGGATCTACAATTTTATGCCGATTCCAAACGGCTAATTGAGAAGCCCTTTTCATGACAGTTATACTCTCGGATGTTTGTCAGACGTTCGCGAGAGGTGGTGCAGTGAAAAAACCGTGAGTTGGAAATTGGGTTTTTGCGGGATTCAAACCTGAACTCCTCGCTTAGTAGTCCAACACACTAACCACTAAGCCAGGAAATAATTAATACATATTTTCAAAGATCACCTGCTCTCTGCTGGTATTGCTTGAGCAAAACTGGGTAGAAAAATATTCTTGAGGCACCCTGCTTATGGAAAAGGTCATCCGTTTCACCAAAATATTTGTACACCTAACATTACCGCATCCTACAAATCATTTTTCACGCTGAAATGTCAAAAAATTAATGCGACGGACAATAAAAACCAAGTGAAAAAGCTGTGGAGAGATTTTAGTATCGCCACCTACAACTCAGTTTTGGAAGCGCTATTTTCCACTCGAACTGCGTACCGCCTAGTGAAATTTTCATTTGGAAAGTTCATTTTGACATTTCGCAGTGAACATTTTTTATGAAAAACTGGATTTCACTTGAACTGCGTACCAGCCTTAAAGTTTGTGTCCAAAATTGGAAATAAAAATGACCAAAATAATTTAAGCCCGAAATATTTGTAAACACAGAACAATCAATTTATCTTATTTTTTTAAGCATTACTTTTCATGTACACAGATCACATACCTATTATTTTTTTAATTATTAATAATATTTCATTTCGTAAAAAAAATACCAAATGGAATGAAATGAATGACAAGAGAAAATGTAATGACCAAATTTGGTCCAATATGGCAACCGTAACCATACCCCAACTACTAATAAAAATAATAAGCTCTACTCTAAGTAGCTCCTCTATACTGAACTCTTATGCGATTCTCGCAATTGAAAGTGTGTCATTTATTATACCTATGTCTTTTTCCTTCTCTTTTTCTTACTTATATAAAGAAAACAGCGGTGGATGAATACTTTTGCGAATATTTGTCGTTTATTTTCTCATATTTTCTAAAGTTTAAATAATAAGTTTTTTTAGCTGAAGCTAAAAGTCAATTTCTTTTCTCAAAAAAATTTTTTTTAGGTTGATAGAAATAAATTTATAATATTAACCGTCTTGGAACCGTATAACTCCATTTCATTTACAACACACATAAAACATTTCGCACCCTTATACCTTCTACTTAACATTAGGTACCTATACATACATTTTTTACCTACCTTTTTCCAACATATATTTCCAAATTCCACAAATATAATTATTAAAGAAACTTTAACCAAGCACTCAACATAATTCACGATTGATATGGTAACACCATATTCTAAAGGTGAGTGATGAGATTATTGGTTGTAAGTTGTAAAGTTGCGATGTAGGTAGATGGCGCTAGGTGGCAAATTTGGCAGGGGATGAATCGTCTGGGTATGAGTTGCACCCGACCCTATTCTGGCAAATGCATGCGGTAACAAAAACTGGATAAGACTTGCCAGCAATTTTCGAAAATGAATTCATCACCTTTTCTCAAAGTCGCACTTCTCTTATTAATTACGTAACTGAAGCTAACAATACTATTATCATGTCAAAGTTCGAATGATGGCTACCTACTAACAACACAAACGACGAAATAATCTCGCCATGTCCAAATGTCCACAAAGCGCCACTGTCTTTCCTTCCGCAAACAAAACAACGCACTCACTTCGCCCATACCCACACACGAACGACGAACATTCCCAACATCAGGCGTCACATATACAAGATTACTGATTAATTGATTACAGTCTAAATCTAAGCACGAGGTACAACTTAGCCGGCAAAATTATAACTTATCGCCCTGGGACTACATTGGAATTACAATAGCATGCTTTCGCCTAAGCCACAAGCATATATACATCCTGTAACTAACCCCAACCCCTACGCCAACAGTAACACCAGCGCTCGCGCTGAGTGTGCCTTCAGGTGAACACTTAATGGCAGAGGTTTCTCGTTAGTTATTTCCTTAGAAATTCCTGGATCATGTTCTCGCCTGATAAACCCGCATTGTACTCCTTCAGTTAGCGTTCCGTGTTGTTGTGTTTTCGTTTTTTTTTTTCACTGCTGCAATTTGTTTGACGATAAATTAACCACTATACAGTACCGCTGTAAGTTCTACAACCACACTTTTGCATTATAATGTGGTCGGCCGGTATGGCGCTTAGATTTATTAATTGTTACGGATAAAGTCAACCTTGTGTTATCCTTCAACATAAATCGTTCGTCGCACACGTTGCGTGTCACGCTGACTCGGAATGGACTCAGTCGCACGAAACCAAGCGATGCCGAGAATTGGGACATTTTCTTTCAAACTAATGGGTGCGTTTAATAGCATATTACAGTTTACAGGTTTTGCTATTAACATTTGGTGAACATTTGGCTATTAAACAAGACGAAGGCAAGGCTACTAGAAACTGATTGATTGTAAGGGCAATCGATTTGCTCGTTCTATACTTTTGTCTTGATGTATTATTACTGTTGATTGGTGGGTTGATGAAAACAGCTGTGACGGTGACTGTGATTAGAGCTGAAAGCAGTTGTTTCATGAACATAATAACAAGAATGGTTACAACATTAACTGCTGCTGTCAAGTGACTTCTACTTTGTATAAAATCCTGTCGAAATTGGAAGTGTTAAGTATAGTTTAGTGGTTTGTATTGTTGTTACGTCCGCGATACCGTGCTTTCCCGATGGGAGAAGAGTATCGGACGGAGAGTAATTGAAAATGCTTTTGTTGCTTACTGCAGAGCCCGCTGTCTTGTGCTGGGCTGCGACTCTGAGTTTACTTATTTTATTGATTTATAATATTTGATATTTTAATGCTTATAATTGGTCCGCCGTCTTTAGCGTCGCTGTGACCTTCTATGCTTAGTTCTCAAATTCAACTCTCCTTTTCCTTGTCACAACCTTTGCCTTTTATACTATCATTGTTCATGACCCATCTCCTATCTTCCCCCTCCACGCACCATTGGTTTCCTTACCAATTACCATTGTGCATACGCGCTATTTTTAGGTATTGCTTAATTGTTTTCCGTTCCCATTAAAAGTACCCAAATGACATCTTGGGTGTCATTTGCCTTACGCTGGTGTCAAGTGTCGTCCATTCATAAATTATTATTATTTCCCCTGATAGCACAACGTAGTACTCCTCCGATATGCAACTATTGCAGTTTTGCCATATGTCGGCGTGCCGCTGTGTTGGAGTTGGGTTACGTGTGTATCGTTGGGTTACGTGTGTATCGTATTGGGTAGGTATGCACTTGACTTATTGCGCTTGGGTGGCGTTTGAGTAATTGGGAAACGAATGAAAACAAAGCGAATGACCTATTAATAGCTGTGCGCTCTGGTTGGTGTATGGAATGGATTGCTATTGAGAAGGCGATGATTTGGAGTAGGTCATGATTAGGGTATGGTTGTGCGGATCACAACATTGTAACTGCGAGTTGAAAAGTCTTTACTTTGCTTTGCTGGAATAGGTGGTCAATAAAACGAGTCTTCTGTTTTGTAAGAATCAGTTTTCCAAGGCTAATCTTAAGAAATATTTGGATTCCAGATTTTTTTTGCCCAAATTCTCAAAAAAATGTTCCCCATTGCATATCCGTTTTTCCCATTTCCATTCAATGAAGGAAAGACGCAATTTTAATATAATAAAAATTTGTGGCTTAGTAATCATCTAAGAAGGTAAAACACAAAAAAAAAAATAATATTCAACGCCTTTCAATTTAAATAACTATAATACAAAACAAGTTAAATTAAAAGCAAATACTGCAAGCTTGAATAGACTTAAAAGGCAACATAGGTAATTCATAAATAACGAGGCAGGTTGAAAGAAAATTATGAATTTAAAAGGTACATAAATAAAAACAATATACAATATATATTTCAGGTACGTCAGCATTAATATTTATATTAATTGTTATAAAGTTATAAAATATCGATATACACTAATCGACATTGAACTGGTATACATATTATTGTTGTGCAAGAATTTTTTATGGATGCAAAGATCAACGCAACTTTTTGTAAAATTTCGCAAGTGTTTCGGTTTTGAGCTAAATTGCTTAGATTATATAAACGCGGTGATGTTTTTGTGCTCGTGTTAACTATTATTTTTAAACTAGCTGACCCGTGCTCGCCTTGCTTCGCCAGAGTTCCACTTTTCAAATTTAAAACAAAATAATAAGAGCTATACAAACCCACTTCGGTGCTGTAAGTGACGTGTAGCAAGAAACAAAGGAAAGAATGACTTAGTTTTATAATAGTAGGGATTTTTTAATTATGTAGTTGTCGCACATAAAAACGTCACCTGCTCTTTTTTGTGTTGATACCTATTCGTGCGATTTGAATATGTACAGTCTTCGACACTTTTCTAAGCGATTTCCATTCACTGGTTAAATTTTGTATTAAAACATTAGAAATATCCGTCCCGATTGATTATTAAATATTTATACATAAATAATTTACAAAAATTGATTCACTCGATGCAATGCCTTTCTTTGCTGGAGAAAAAAATCACTAAAATGTAAACAAACTCTACCAGTTGTCAAATTCAAACGCACTTGTTATTGGTAAATCTGAAAAAATATCTTGGTTCGCAAAAGTGCTCTGAAATTTGAAAAATATTGCTCTATTTGTACCAAGCGAACATATAAATTGCTCTGAGAGAAAAAAAAGTGCTCTCAGAGCGCCCAATCGAATACCACATTACATTCAAATTATTAAATTTCCCTAGCGAACAAAAAAATCGACAACAGCGCCACCTATCGGGTCCAAAACTATCCTATCTTTCTAGCTGCATACAACCATGCACACATAAAAAGTTTCATTGAGATCGGTTGAGTTTCTCAGAAAACGGACAACAGCGCCACCTATCGGGTCCAAAACTATCCTGTCTTTCTAGCTGCATACAACCATGCACACATACTAAGTTTCATTGAGATCGGTTGAGTTTCTCAGAAAAATCGACAACAGCGCCACCTATCGGGTCCAAAACTATCCTGTCTTTCTAGCTGCATACAACCATGCACACATACAAAGTTTCATTGAGATCGGTTGAGTTTCTCAAAAAAATCGACAACAGCGCCACCTATCGGGTCCAAAACTATCCTATCTTTCTAGCGGCACACAACCACAAACACAAACAAAGTTTCATTGAGATCGGTTGAGTTTCTCAAAAAAAATCGACAACAGCGCCACCTATCGGGTCCAAAACTATCCTATTTTTCTAGCTGCATCCAACCATGCACACAAACAAAGTTTCATTGAGATCGGTTGAGTTTCTCAAAAAAATCGACAACAGCGCCACCTATCGGGTCCAAAACTATCCTGTCTTTCTAGCTGCATACAACCATGCACACATACAAAGTTTCATTGAGATCGGTTGAGTTTCTCAAAAAAATCGACAACAGCGCCACCTATCGGGTCCAAAACTATCCTATCTTTCTAGCGGCACACAACCACAAACACAAACAAAGTTTCATTGAGATCGGTTGAGTTTCTCAAAAAAAATCGACAACAGCGCCACCTATCGGGTCCAAAACTATCCTGTCTTTCTAGCTGCATACAACCATGCACACAAACAAAATTTCATTGAGATCGGTTGAGTTTCTTAAAAATAGCGACAACAGCGCCACCTATCGGGTCCAAAACTATCCCATCTTTCTAGCTGCATACAAGGATGCACACGAACAAAGTTTCATTGAGATCGGTTGAGCTTCTCAAAAAAAAAAACGACAAAAGCGCCACATATCGGGTGTCGGTCGCTCGGTGTCGATGACGCGGTTTCGTTTTCAAAGTAACCCAAATTCATTAATTTCTTCTTATCTAAAAGTGCCCAACGCGCCTAAAGAAATAATAACCTCAAAAAAACATAAGGCAGAAAAGGTGCAGTTGCATATGCATGCATACGAAAAAAAACAATACCGAGCACAAACGGGATTCGTTCGTGGCATGCATCATCAGATCACAATCAATATAGCGCATTTTTAATCACAATTGAGTGTGACTCCCTCCCAAATCCCAATCTCAATTACATTACATACCTGACCTGACCTATCTCCCTCCCACCCATGCACCACATTAATACTCCACCCATAAGGCCACAACTCCACTCTCTCCACTATCACCAGTTCAATTTCAATTTAAAAGAAGTGAGAAAAAAAAACAACACAAAGCACAAAAGCACGGTTGCCACTTTGGTAATATTTTACCAAATTTGGTAATTTTTTTTTTACTTTGTGATTTTTGGTAGTTTGGTAATTTTTATCGGGTTTTGGTAACTTTTTGAACAAGAGCACCAAACATATACGAGCTCGATATCACCACACGTTAATGGTGCTTTACTGTGTCTGAGTGAACGCATTACACATGCTCCACCCATGTAAACTTGTTTTATTCAAACAATTACTGAATGCACTCATTTTCTTCTTCTGACAGATGGTGAGTATAGTAGCCGTTGTTTAACTGCTTTAAGACTCATAAAGTTCCTACTTGACTAGCACGGTGTCTCCACCTGCAATTTCCATAGCATGAAAGTATACATGAAATGACAGATTGCACGTGGAGACCACAAATTTCATGAAAAAACCAATTTCATGAAAAGTATTTCACAGCTCATTTCATGGTATTGATTTCATGAAATGGGCTGCAACTTCTGTGCAGTTTGACACTTGCTTTTCATTTTCACGATGGCTGAGTGGCGAATGGTCGCTTGTAGCGCTGAAACTAGGTACATATTTGAATAAAAACGCGACAAGTATAGTCAGTACAAGGATATGGTAAATGGGAATAGAGAATGGATGTAGGTAGGATGTAGTAACATGGGGCATTATAGTTTTGCAGGTCGATCAAGACAGAACTTATTTTCTAACAATGAATTGGTATTGAAGTTTAAATAATAGTGGAAATAGTTAGTTATTATTTCTTGTTTTTTTTCCGCGATGGCTGAGTGCTTCAATTTATAAACAATTATGAAAAATTCGAGTGTTTATGGAACTATAAAAGTAAAGACTACAAAAGGTTGGACCTTAAAACAAATGCCTGGTTGCAATTATCCAAGAAAAGTGGCAAGGACACCGAAGAGCTAAAAAAAATATGAGAAACCTTCGAATAGCCTACGTTGTGGAGAAAAAATTGCGAAACTCGTCATCTTCCCACAAAACATTTTTCAATAAATCTTCCTCTAAATTGTGCATTTCCCTTTTTTCCAGAAATGGATTTACCCAAAACCTACGTTTTGTTTACTCAGCTCGTTTCCGTAATTCTTCTAATTCCTTCATGGCCTTTAATGCGAGAACGCAACGATGTGCTCTGCTCAACGACATTTCAACGAATGAAATTTCATGATATGAAATGCCCACCCTACATTTCATTTCATATTGTCGTTCTTGAAACGCTATACAATTTGAGAGATTTCATGAAAGAAAATTTGCGCGTGGAGACACCGTGTAATGTACCTAAATGAATTACAACCTTATGTTTTAAAAATGTATTTTATAAATAAAAATAAAATGATGTGAATTCTACGCTTTTCTTAAAACTAAGCATGTGTATACATTTTTCCACTGCTGTTAAATGTTTGCGTATTAAGTTCGTTAATCTGAAAAAAACTCTAAAATCGTATTCATATTGGCTCAAGAAGATAGGGTATGCTTTTTTGTCTCTTTCGGTGTGTTTTATCATTTTTGGTAACTTTTAACTTGGCGTGGTAACTTTTTTTTTCAAATTTGGTCGCTAATTTTTTTTGCAAGTGGCAACCGTGCACAAAAGGTGTATGAAAAAAAAGAGAAACAAAAAGCATACAGCATTCAGCAGAGAGAGAAACAGGTTTTGCCGCACACACACACAAAATTTCCTCCACTGAATGCCGGGCAAATCCAACGATCTAGCTTCAATCGAACATTTTACTTTTTTGAGCTGTATAAAATTTATAGTTTAATGCTTATTGTACAGCTTCAGGACTACGTACAAAGATGATTTATATCTTAAAATCTTTGTACATAATTGAACTTTATATTAAAAAAAAAACCTATTTTATTGAGTCATTCCTAAGCTAGGAGCTAGAAGGCATTCGAGAATTACAACTTTTGTTAGATATCAGCTTAAATCTCCGCTTCCGGACAGCGGATAATGATTAAACATTATCCTAAATTCTAATATCGACAATTTCCAATGCAATTGTGAAAACCGAAATCAATTTCGTGCAGTACTTCTTGTGCCTTTAGCACACAAACTATTTAAAGCCTGAAAAAAGTTACAGTTTTATTATTAGTAAGGATAAGGATAAGGATAAGGATAAGGATTAATCAAAATTAATACAGGATTTCCGTTTTTCCCCATTGAGTGAAAAATTCCCCAAAATGGGGAAAAATACCCATAGCTGGCATCGCTGCTTGTAGGTCTATTTATCGTATATTAGTGGATCGGCACTTTTTGACATTATTCGGCCGGCAAAAATGTTATGTGTTTTCTGCATCTTATTGAAACTAAATACTCTAATTGATCCAATCTGGGAATAGGAAAGTTTTCCCACATGTCACCAGTAACTGTTGCCTCTAGCAGACTCCGAGGAATATGGCCCAATGATGCCACCGCCCTCAAATGGATCAACTTGGAGTTACTCTTCGTATAGATAATAGTGGACATGCTCATTTGGTGTAAATATCGACTGAGGGCTATCGGTGCTACTATGGCTGTCATTCTGTTTATTAAATATTAAGTCCAGTCAAGTTGGTATGTGCTTTGTTGCTCATTGCATGCAACCTACGTGAGGCTATCTTCAAGAAGCTGACAGCCAGTGCCAGAGTCTCTTGTAAAGTCCTTTGTGGTGCATTGTGTTGGGATACCCCTTAGTTAAAAGATGTTGTATTATTATTATTATTATTAATTATTATTAACTCTAATTCATTTATTCAAAATTTATAAAAATTAAGGACCATTTTTTTTTAACAGACAATATTATATTAGGTATGGCCTTGGCCGTCACCATGGTTGTCTCTTACCCAAAGTAATCCGATCTACACAGAGATCATTCTTGTCTGTTGATGTGCGGCGGAGAAGAATTTTTTTCAGATGAGAATTATAAAGTACTCCCTCATCATCGCAAAGTTCTTCTTCCATCAGTCGGAATTTCCTCCAAGTGGGACCGCTAAGCATTGTGTCCCAAGAGCATAGTAACGAATTTTCTGTCACTTCGTATAAGTTCCTCGGTCCAAGCTTCTCAGAATGTTGACCGTAGAATTATTGTGGTAATACACGTATCTATCCACCAGGAATTTACTTCTCTTGTCGGACTTAGCCCCGCTTTGAGCGGAGTATTTTTAGATGGGCAATCAACATTGGCCAAACCTCGTCATGCTACACGGTTGTCAACTATAAACATAATTTCGTACAAATATAATGAAAGACTGGAACGGAGAAAACAACTTTGGGACAAAGATTTAATTTTCCAACTAAAATTTTATACACATTAGGTATTCCGTTTACCTATTATTTTATGAGCAACAAAACAACAAAATATTGCAAACCCAATTCGTACTACCTACACCAAAAAAAAGTACTTCCTAAAAATTACTTAAAAAATATTTTCTCTCAACTATTGTTTATGGGTCTACGAGGACCTAAGTGAGATATTGCAGGGCTCACCCTGTAAATATGGTTAAATGTTTTTGTAACTTAATTAGATTTGAGTATAAGAAATTGTCGGAAAGGTCAAAGAAACATAGGGGAAGACAGAGACATTGTCCCATATGTACCTGTTAGCAACATTGTCATAGCAAAAAAGTTGAATAGTCCCTGAGAGAAAGAGGGAGACTTGGTCATAGATAGAGAAAGCGAATGAGGGTCTTCCCCACCTCCTGTTTGGGTGTAACAAATCATGTACGACAATTATAGTCTAGAGTTTAGACGGTATTGGTTTTGAGAAGTTTATGATCAAAATAAGCTGTGTTCAGGCTTTATTTATTTTTTTGACTATCGTAAGCCTTCGATAGATTTGTGGAGAATAATCTAGATGAAATTCTTAGACTCGTAATTCTTAAACTTAGGTTCTAGATCCCCCGGTTATCACTTCGACGATAGCCGCCTCAAAAGTTACGTGATTACGGCCCAGCTTTTTTTTCCAATTTATGTAGTACTTCCACGTACTATGAGTGCCCCCTTATGCAGTCCACGACGTCTACTCCAAACCATTCCCACCCAAGAAAATCTAAACGTGAGTATTTCTTATATCCGTCGTGGACTTTGTACATAAATAACACATTTTGCCCGTTTATTTCTGCAAAGTGCTACTGGAATCAATTTATTCCAAAAATTCCATCATCACCAGCCATGTGAGCAATTTGCCCAGTCATTCATATAAGGAGACCATAATACTAACTTCCGCTCCTAGGTAATTGGCCAAGATAAGAGTGCTTTGCTTGTGAAAGCGTGGAATGCGCGCAAAAGAATTGAAAGAATTTAAATTATTGGAATATCTTCATAATCTCCATAGAGGCAATTGGAGCGTTTTCCCTTTTCAGCCGCCATCTTGCTTCACCCTCAACTCATGACGCGTCACGTCATGTCTGCGTTCGCTGAAAATAGAGTCATAAATCCGCCCCGGGGCACACAAAACTTGAAACATCAAATTATATGAAAGCAGGCATTTTAACATAATAACTTTGGAATAAAAATGAGAAGCCCTCAAATAACAACTATCATGACGATGGCCCATAAAGCCGAGTCGGAATGTGAACGCAGGCGGTATTTGGTTCTATGGTTTCTTTTTTAACCTTATCGCGGCATTGTTATGTAGTTTTTATTGGAATGTATTTCTCTGGTGGTGGTGGTGCCGATGGTGTTTCTACGAAGTTTAGTTTTGCTTTGTTTGTTTAAAAAAAAAAGGACCTAAGGGTGAGTGCCGAAAGTGGGGTAAACGAAACATATTTCTTTCGTGTTAATGACTTATTTTATTATTTGACATAGTCGGCTGACAGTTATTGCTCGGTCCCCACCAACGATTATTTATGTCCTTAAGATTAGCTAAAATGTAATAATAAAATAACAAAAAGGTGATTCTTGTCGAGTCTGATGTTTTATGAAAGCGCAGACAAGGAAAGCAGGACGTGCATGGTGATTATTAGCTCAGCCAATTACCGGTTGTGATTTTAGAGAAAAAAAGCTGCAAAGAAGACATGTAGAAAGAGAATTGAGCTATATAAAAAAAATAAAGAACAATCCTTTTCATGTAGTTCGAAGAAGATGATGAAACATCTGAGTCTGCCCTGCTGTTTCTTAAGACGAAGAGTGTCATAATTAGTCATTTCAGTGTGAGATCTTTTCTTTATAAACAATGACCATTAGACAGGAGTGGAGTGCCGCATGGCAGAGACTATTTAAGCTTGGGTCAGTTGTGAATTGTTGAACCTAGAACCGTATTTAAATATTTTTTTATCTTAAATCCAGTTGTGTAGTGTAGGTTCTGAACTTATAGGGTCTCAATTGGGGGCGACTTTTAGGTTCATTGTGGTTGAGAGCCCACATAAAATCTAGGAAGACCTTACGAAATCACTAGGGGAGAAGAGTTCAAATATGTACCTATTTAAAAAAAAAAAAATAAAAAGAGATTGAAACTGACACGTAAAAAACTTTGAATGGTATGAACTGAGAAAAAACACATTTTTGATTAATTTAGTTGTGGGTTTCTTAGTTCACTAGTGAACTGTAAACTTTAATCAAAAGAAAATAACACTTTAAAAAAATTTTGTGGACAAAACGCGTCCCATATTTAGTTGACTTTAGAATTCAAAGGAAACGTCCCCATCCTTTAGCTTTAGTTGATCGCATGCAATTGATAAGAGGAACGAAGGGTGGTGCACAATCGGTCGCTATCACACCGATAAGTGTGTGTGGAAACTTTAAAACGCTGACCCGGTGGCAGTACCTACAAAGAAATGAGAACCCTTTTCAGGCAGTCTGCACAGAATTAAATCAACAATCAAGACAAGAGAAGAAACAAAAAAATGCAGCAGCGCTTCCCAAACAAAAGACATTGTGAAAATGTCTCCGGTAAAGACACTCCAGTGGTTAACCAATTGACACTTAAGCTCCCGCCTGATCTGAAGGTCAACATCAACAGCTAGATGGTTAAGAAAAATACTGTTGAACGAAAACAGTGCAAGCTTTTAAGGTACGTAGTACTTGGTTCGGTTCACGTTCACTCGTTGGACGTCGGTTACCGTTTTTGATGCAGTTCGTGAATTTCAAAATCCTTGCAAACACACAAACTCAAATACACATTGATATTCCACACGAGGGTCTCTCATAGCAATTGAAAAATATTGGGTACACACTCATAGCTGTAGGAAATTGTTTTCCTACGACTTTTTGTTTATATTTATTTCCTCTTCTGTGATAACTCGCCTTCCGTTTTACACAAACGTATTTGCAGTTTGTTTACACCCATTCCTGTATAGTCTGCTATTAAACAGACACTCCTTTGATTTATGTCGGCTTGTGGAGTTTATTGTTTTGTATGCAGCTAGTCGTCCTCGCTCCTGCCTTCATTCGAATTTATTTATTTTTATTGAAGCGACCATGAGTCATTTGAATCCTTGAATAACAAAAACACCGAGCACAATTTCGGACAACTAATAGCTGCATTCAGTTTTCAGTATAATAAATACGATTTTATTGTTCCACATTCGAGCATGTGTGTAGTGTGTCGTGTGTCCTGTGGAGCCGTGAGTAAATTTTGCACGTTTCGAGAGAGTGACATCACCGGGCCGCATTTTTGTCGGAAATAATGTGTCATATAATGAAGTGTAATTCTCTTCTGTGCAATTAAATTTTATTGATTAATTGACGGGATCACTTGTAGTATGGCAAACACTGCAGCACCCTTGTTCGTGGGTTAAGAGTGCATGCTCACCACTTGCCGTGTGAACTGTAGTTAATCTGGAGTACAAAACAATTATAATGGTCTGGCCACATGGAACCGAGTGTGTGCTGTAAATAAAATTGAAAACACCCTTGCACTATAGTTACTGGTATATATACCTACTCTGTACGAAATCAACTTTGCGACCAAGTCAAAGGGTTTGTGACTTGGAGTTGGAGCTAAAAAATTAACCGGAGCTGCACTCATGCAATATTAGCATATTTTGATTTATTATGCTTACGGTGCTATAATTCATGGTTGAGTTGCATGTGGGCTAATAATTGCTGCGGGTTGTAAATTGTATTTATCGGCAAAGATGACTTTTTCGTTCGGTAGTTTGCAGTCACGAAACGTTGAGGAATTGGTAATTGTCATCCAGATACAAGTGGGTCATGATATAATTCCAGCAAAGACTGGATCAAGGTGTCTTGAAAAAGGCGCCAAACGTTTGTGTTTCAGTTGTTTCTAATCTTCCTTTATAGAGAAATTAATTACCAATTTAAGTGAAAGCAAAAGGTGATCCCAGCTGAAGGCCTGCTCGGCTTCGCCCAGAAATTTCAGTGGTTGGATATGTTTTGCGTATCTCCAGTTAAAGAAGTACCTACTGTTCGAATAAGTTTTCTTTCTTTGAAGTATTAGCTCGATTTGTTTCTAGATTGTGACTACTGTAATAGCTATAGTAAAAGACGTCCGTACTACTAGGTACGATCGGTCGATCGAGTGCCGAATAATTTATTTATTTTCAAACTAAAAATCTAATATAAAATTCCCATGTTGCTAGATACTACAACTACCACTATAACGAATCTAAATAAGTGCATATTTTGGCCACCCAAGGAAGAGAAGTTTGTTTTCCTATACTAAATGTTGCTGTTTCTGAGTCCCAACTGTATTTCTACCCAAAGGATACGTGACGCAACTGGCTGATCTGCGGTTAATACTGATGAAAGATTATACCACTTTATCACAATTGTGTGGAACTGTTCCATTGCGCATTTATATAGCTACTTATTAAAAAAAAGAATTTAAATTCCTTATGCGTTAACAAATTGATTACACTCGAAATAAGGCAAAACCGTTTCCGTTTGGTCTTTTTCACTTGGTCTTATTGGGACTTTATATTGCGACAATGATGGCTTCGTATATGTTGTTATGTTTTCATGTCAAAGCAATAGCTAGTTATAAATCTGTCATACGAGTTTAAAGCTCCCGAAGGACCAATAATAAAACTGAGTTTTCACTGATTGTAACTTGAGAGAGAGGGAGATTGAATTGTAAAATAAATAACACCCAAATGGTTAGGCTTCTTCACCCACCACCATCATGCTTGATGAGTTGAAGAAAGAAATGTTTTTTTGTTCCTTAATGCGAATTAAATTGGGTATATTTCACAACGAAATAGGCCTACACAAATTGATTTTGCCGAAGCACTCAAAATATCGCAAGTATCTGGAAAAATGTTGAACAAAAATTGCAAATTATCCGAGATTATATGATTCATATCACTGTAGACGACCCATGTAAACGAAATAGGAATTAGGTACTTCGTTCGGATTTGCACGTGGAAAGTGAGAACCCTAATAAGCCGCGCTTTGAAAAAGTGACAGAGACCCTGGGGGCACAAGAAAAGTTTTACCACCACCATCGAACCGGTCGCAGTGGCTTAGTGGTTAGTGTGTTGGACTACTAAGCGAGGGGTCCAGGTTCGAATCCCGCAAAAACCCAAATTCCAACTCAGGGTTTTTTTCCCTGCGCCACCTCTCGCGAACGTCTGACAAACATCCGAGAGTATAACTGTCATGAAAGAGCTTCTCAATCGGCCCGTTTGGAACCGGCATAAAATTGTAGATCCCTTCCATTCGTTCCAAAAATTAAAAACTCACACAAAACGAATGGTTGCGAGAAGCTAGGCCCTGGGTCCCTACAGACCTGTTGCGCCAACTATTATGATTATTATTATCGAACGGAAGGTCCGAACAAAAGAAGTACAAAAAGCTGTGCGACCTGCTACAGTCTTAAAAAGTGTTGTGTTTCCTTCATTGAATTTATTAATGGTTGGAATAAAAAAGAAAAAAAAAAAAAAAAAAAAACACATTTGCAGAGTATTTATTGTCCTTGGGCGAGAGTCTGCAACTCAAGAGTTCAGCCAATGCAATCTGAAGGTAATGCCGGTCGCACAATATTGTCGCACCCAGCAAACAATGTCAACCAAAAATACAATAAGTTGGGCAACGAGTTGAACAGGTAATTTGCAAAATGTATTTGTGAAAAAGTTCTTCAATTATGATTAATGATTCAATGATTAAACGCGTTGGTTGAAAGAGGATTATCGTTGAATTCGAAACTTATGCTATGCGAACTTAGTGGACGACGGACATAATACTGCAGTTCACTTCCACCAATAACGAGGCACATCGTTTAATTAATATCTACATACCTCAGTCAAATACGACGTGGGTTTATTTGCGAAGTGGGTACTGAGCGGCTCGTGTCAGGTTCGGTACTTGGAACAAAAAAAGTCCATTTGTAGGTTCTCTTCATATCCACGCTCAGGTTCAATAATATGCCTGGACAAACTTCTCAATGTAGCAGTTCGAATTTGAACATGGCATATAAATGTAGGTCGGACAAATTAAAAAATCACGCACAAACAAATGGTTGTGCATGAGTTGCGCCAACTACTCATAGCTCAAAGTCGAAAGGCGAATTTATTGCATGCAGGCCAACACCGTTCATAGGATATTCCTCCATTTCCAATATTTAAATATCAACTCGCTGCATCTCTAAAATAATAAAGAAGAAAGTCCCGCCTAACACATAATTAAAAAGGAATAAGCATTAATTGTTGTGTCCTTGCTGCACTATCTCCCTGTCGGAAAGTCATTTCCAAAAACATCAAAGCAAAACTTACGATAAAACTTAAAACAGATATGCCACTCCTCCAGCGACGAAAAATAAAAATAAGCACTCTCAAAAGAAAACCTATTTAATGACCCAAATAATTAATGCAAAACAACAAAAGCTTCTCAAATAATTACACAACCCAAGCCAAGGACTAACGACTTTGTACCAATTCTTTCGCGCGCTCGGATCACAAAACGGAAAAGAAAGAAACAGGTATAGGAGAAAAATTCTGACAATAGAACTCTAATGGACGGCCAAGATGAAAATCCCTTCGCAGAGAAAACTAAAAGACAACGATTCCCTTCCACTTGGACAGGCAATGTGAAACTACTGGCTGTAAGTGAAGCTATATCTACTCTTCTGCCGTTGTCATCCGCATCTAGTCGCAGTCCTTTGCAGTTCGCAAGGCAATCGAAAGTTAAAGAATGAGTAGCATAAAAAAAGAAGAACGTAGCATAACACAGCGTCTAATTACAGAGTAATTTATCTTCCGTTAAAGAGTAGCGTATTAAAGAGACTCTGAGAGAAAGGACGAAGGACATGCACAGGCACACGAAAGCACACGTAGTGAGCACATAGAGTGTACGCGATGGCGATAGTATGTAGGTACAGGTACTTGCAGCGACGGCATCACAGCCAACGCTTAAAGTTAAACTTGTTAATGTTTAAACAGGCAATTATCCTTTACTTAAGCCACCATCGCTGGCGTGTTTGTGTTCTACACCATTTATCTCGCAGCTTAGTGGCGGTCCATAATCGGCCCTCAAATGGTCTCTGTGGGATGCATCCTTTGGCTTGGCTCGGCTTTTGATTTTTGTTCTTCATTCCCTTGTACTCGTAGTTTGGGCTTGGGTAGTCCTATTCTGTGCGATTCAAATGACGATTTCAATGCGCGAATTGAATGTGATTCCCCCCTATTCATTATTATAATATTCTGGTCTTCTGGCGTAATTATTATTATGCTGGTGAAAGTTCTTGCCAAGGGGTGGATTATTTATTGAGAACTTTCTCTGTGACCGCGTTGAGCTCGTCCGTTAATTCTCTCTTTTCTTTTCTTTGTTATCTTGTTAGTGCGCCCATCGTTGTTTCTTTTGTTTTGTTCTCCGCGTTCTTATAAGGAACCATTATTATGAACTTTACAATGGCATGGTCGGCAAAAGTTTTGCCAGCTATCAACAAAGTTACATGCAAAGCCAAGGGTTGTGATGAGGACCGACTGCGAAACGAATAGATTATGTGCAGCAGCAAAAATTACAAAAGCACGACGAACAACTTGGTGAAATGCCTGTCGGAGATTTTGAAGAACATCTCGTAGATCGCAATGGGCAAATATAAATGGAAACTTGAAGCCGCCTGTTGAATTTAGATTGAAATTAAGAAAACATTCCTTAAAGCAAAGCAAACGTAGATGAATCCGCATGTTCGGTTAGAAGTTGGCAATGGGCTGCTGAAATTCATAAAGCATACTGGAACTGGTACTGGCTATATGTGAGGAGGTTTTTTTCTCCTGAGTGGTTATGCGGTTTGCCACTTGTTTGTGGGAAGCCTCTTTTGATTGAAGGGGTGTCGGTGTAGCTACATCCATGTGTTAAGCTAAATGCGGTCTGCGATGAACCTTGAGTCCAAACGCTAATCCAATCAGGTAGAACGCAAACATTTTATTCATTCAAATAGTGTATGCTTAATTCCAATATAAGGACAGAGGTTAGTTAAAAAAGAAGAAAGTTAGTGTTGAGAGAGGTATGGTAGGCATAGATGTACAGTGAACACTAACCTTATGAAGATCTCTGCCCAATTATGTGGCACTTAACACTAGTTGGCAACAATTCAATTAGATGGACCATCCGAGTACCTTTGTCGACTGCCTATGCGTCTTTATAAATAAACTTAACTAAGAACAGACATTACAAAAGTTGTGTTTTCCATAAATGAAGAAAGATTTGACACGTACCAAATTTATGAAAGGAGATACCTATCAAAATTAGGAAGCTTTTTCCAAACATTCCAAGGCAGACAATTTGCGACAGTAAGTTTGCGATGAGAACCGAAAATAGCATTGTACCATGTTCCCGCACTAAACGTAAAATTTTTCCAAATCTCCGAGGTTTTGCCATATATTTTTGAGGTGTCGAAACATCGGGTTTTCAAACTGTTTGAAACCCTGAGTTCATCCATCCGTGAGAGGTTATCCAACCGAACAATCCTTTAGAGCAGCGGTTCCCAATTTTTTTTAGTCGCGGAGCACTTTTTAGGTGAAAAATTCCTCGCGGAGCACTTCTTTGCACTTATGCTATTTTTCGCAGCTATGTATGTGTAGCAAGTGAAATAATTGAATACCGACCGAACAAAAACCGTATCTATTGGGCGCGTTTAAAACACGCCATTGCCGCTAACGCTAATTGAAAATTGTACTGGGAAGACGTTTCTCTGTTAGCGGAAATATTTCTGACAAGTTCAAAAGCACAAAATTAACTACTCACTAGTGTAATGGAATTTTGTTATTTGTTATTTTTTTTTCCGTGGAGCACTTGGATATCGTTCGCGGAGCACCAAGTGCTCCGCGGAGCACACTTTGGGAAACGCTGTTTAGAGTGAGCTTTGTGTTTATTTTGTGTTCATTTGTACATGTCAAAATATGGAACGCCACAGCAATCAAAAAAAAAAATCTTGATTTTAAGCTTTTTTTTATGTTTTCTTATTAAATGTAAGAGCTTAAGAAC
Source organism: Cheilosia vernalis (assembly GCA_949126925.1). Lineage (NCBI taxonomy): Eukaryota > Metazoa > Arthropoda > Insecta > Diptera > Syrphidae > Cheilosia > Cheilosia vernalis. The sequence goes on along the minus strand of OX421358.1, from coordinate 94,673,555 downwards.
TTGTAAATTTAGCATTGTAATGAATAGATTTCTTTGTACTGTGAAATCACCTATAAATGCTGCAATTATTTCCTTAATTTGTTCAGAACTCATTTATTATTTTGCGTCAACAAACTGCTGTTTTGACAGCCACTTTAAATTTGACTTTTGAACTCACTTCAACTCGGTGGGAACGACTTAAAAGGTTTCGGTAAAAGTTCATTGAAATCTCGCGATTTCAGTTTGGTGGGAATATGGTTTAGGCCGATTGCATTGGAAACTGCTTGCATCGTAAATATGGCTGCTTTTTATTGCTGTACCCGCTTTATGGAAACCATAATCCTTGGCCATTACCAGTGAAGCAAATGACTGGTTATGGCCAAGTATAATAATTCTGTCCATAAGGCTTTCTTTATGGATCTTGAAGGCGCTTGTCGGTCAAACATTGGTGATTCTGGACTCTAGTAGCCTGTCACCTTTCTTCATTAAAAGAAAACTCTACCTTTACCAACTCGACAAAGACACTTTTCTTAAACCAGACACGTTATGTGTTTACCTCTGAATGAATTAAAGATACACTGCATCAGTATTCTCTTGTTTTGTGCTCTTAAATGTTTCTCTGGTGATGAACAGGCTTACCAGTGTTTCCCTTTTTATCAGCGCATAAATTATTTTTCCCCTAATTCGAGAAAAAATTTCCCTTTTTTCCCTAAGTGAAATTGTGACTAGTTTTTATATGAAAAAAAAAATTAAAAATCTAGCGTTTTTATTAAAAACTTAAAATGAACATACAACTTAAAAATTTAGACCCAAAATTATAGTCGTTTAAATCCCACTTGAAAATTATTTTAGTAGGTACGGGATACTGCTGGCAATGTCCATATTAGTGTTTTGATAATTATAGTCGACATAAAAGCCATTTTATCGTTACTACCTGGTATTAAATTTAAGACAACTAAAAGTACATTTTATCGATTTCAACCATCTCCCATTTGTTATTTGTATGTATAGGAAAGCATTTTTTTCTTCAAGATTTTGAAGAAATGTTCCCCGAATATTATATAAACGAAATTATAGTCGTTTAAATCCCTTGAAAATTATTTTAGTAGGTGCGGGATACTGCTGGCAATGTCCATATTAGTGTTTTGATAATTATAGTCGACATAAAAGCCATTTTATCGTTACTACCTGGTATTAAATTTAAGACAACTAAAAGTACATTTTATCGATTTCAACCATCTCCCATTTGTTATTTGTATAGGAAAACATTTTTTTCTTCAAGATTTTGAAGAAATGTTCCCAGAATTTTTAAAAATCTCGAAATGTTCAAAGATGTTGGGCTTTTAAGAAAAACAAAGGTATATAAAACCCGAACAAATCCTTTCGAATATTTTTATGCTGTTTGACGCTTTTCCCCTCTATCTGGGATCAATGGGGCTAACAACGTCGAACACAATTTAAATACTTAATCTCTGTAATCTACTCGCTATACCAAAAGTCACTGTTGTTCATCCCATTTATGTTTTCTGTCCTTTTTTTGGTTATAAATTCTGATTTGCAGTATGTTCAACTATACGCGGTGTGATTAAGGTCCAAAAATTCCATGCACGCACTCTAAAGCTCGTCGTACTTATGTCTTATTTGGATTTGGATCATTCATCAAATAACCCCTTTTTTTTCTGTGGTAGGAAAGTTGGGGTGACAGGCACGGAGTCATGAACCCCTTCCGACAAAAGATGCCGAAAACTCCGGATTAAGTAAAAGGATTTCATTAAAAAAATTCCGGGTAAATCGGATAGGGAAGCCGACAGTTTATTTTATATAAATTTTGGTGAACAGTATTCCAACGAGTGGAAGACTTTTCTACGCTTCTTTCCAAATGATTTCGGAAGACTTTTTTGTGAGATGCTCTGCTGTCAAAGTGGATATTAATCTGACTGGATTCTCCCGGACACTCAGCTATAGGTCATGACTTTTGAAATAAATAAATAAATACTTGGCGCAACAGGTCCGTACGCATGCTAGGCCTAGCTTCTCGCAACCATTTGTTTGGTGTGAGTTTCTCATGTTTAGAGCGAATGAAAAGATTCTATACAATTTTACGCCGAGCCCAAACGGCTAATTGAGAAGCTCTTTCAAGACAGTTAAATTCTCGGATGTTTGTCAGACACTAACCAATAAGCCACCGCGACGACTTTTCATGACTTTTACCCTGAAACTGCCTCTATGCGTATCTAGTCCAAGACCGCCTTCTTCTTTCATTATTCCTTCAGTCAACCTGTGCAGTATGCATAAGAGTCGTTGCCAAATGTTGGTCCATTCTGTTCCTGGTTTTCCAAGTTCGGTTCCATTTATAAATTTAGCTTCGTAGTTCATAGTAAATTGAGTGTCTGTCATTGAGCTTTCGAACTAGCTTAATACTTAGCCCTGCTGCCCTGCGTTCCAGCTGCCCTTAGTTCCAGCTGCCCTGCGATATCCACAATCTTCGGATTGTCTGGGCTGGGCATACATTGAGTCAATTTCGTGTAACCACAAGGCTCCATGAAACTTTGTTGTTAACGCATTCCGTATCTAGTTCAACCAACGCCAAGTTTTTAATCCAATTCCATACCATAGATGGCTTCAGTTACAGCAATCTATCGCCAGCAATAAAAATCATCTAGTCGTCACACCAAGAGAGAAGAGAGTCCTTTCTCGATGCCAAATCTCATCGAACTGTCAAAGCAGAAACGTGTGTCTCAAAATGCGGTCAATAATTAACTGTTTTACAAACAGTGATGGGGCATTTTCCAGTCAATCAGAATAATTGTTTCCGTACCCATGTTGAGCATGTCGACACTTAAACAAGACTTGTGTTCTGAGTCTGATGGTTTTAGATGGTTGCCATGCCATCGTTAATATCATGCTCCGTGTTGTCCTTATTTCCATATATAACTGTCTCCGTTCGTGCACTGAAAACTCCCGATTGCAGGCAAGTTGAATTGGGAGTTGAGAGGAAAACTTTTTCGAATTTTTGTTTTCGCAATTTTAATTTGATGATCGGAAGCACCCGCAGTTGCATGATTATTTATGTTCAATTGATGGAAACTATGTTGAAGTTGAATTCAGCAACGACTGCAGAACTTTTTGCGTGTGTACACATTACGACTGCGAATATCACTTATATTTCGCTCGCAGTGGGTTGCAAAAGTTTTCAATTAGCCGGACGGGATCCCGCATGGTAATGCAAATCATATTCAAATTTAGTCAGTTATTGGAGGGGAATGGGTTGAGTTGAGTGTTGTTCTGTATAGGTACTCTGTTTATGGTCGTTGAAAATTTAGGCCTCTGAACGTGAAGTAGGTTGTGTTATACGTAGTTGTAGGACTGAAATGGCAGTTGCCAAAGGTTAAGTTGCGCTCTGGCAATTTGTTTAAATAAAAAAATGCGCTTTTAGTCTTTTCGAGAGGCAACCTCTGCGACGGTGTGTTATAAAAAGAAGAGAGCATAAAACACAACCTTGACGAAGGTATTTCTGCAAAGTTTACGAAAAAAATAACTTAATTCTGATTAAAACTTTTCTTTAAATCCACTTTTATTATATCACTGATCTGTGAACGATTTCAATGGACGTATGGTGGTGTATATAACGGGTGATTTTTTAGCTGGTTTGGTTTTGGCAACACTGGTTTTGACAGCTGACGTGTGTTTAGTACCTTGTGTCACTGTCAAACAGCTTCAGTTTGGTTTGCAATTTAACCATGGATCGTCTTACAAATGAACAACGCTTGCAAATTATTGAATTTTACTATCAAAATTCGTGCTCGGTTCGAAATGTTCATCGCGCGCTTTTTTATCGAAAAATTGTGTTCGTAAATAAGCAAAATTGCCACATTTGGAGTGAAGATCAGCCAGAAGCATTGCAACAGCTACCAATGCATCCCGAAAAAGCCACTGTTTATTGGGCCATATTTCTTCAAAGATGATGCGAATCGCAGCGTTACTGTCAATGGTGAACGCTACCGAGCGATGAAAACAAACTTTTTTTTGCCCGAAATAGAAGTTCTTGACTTGCATGATATGTGGTTTCAACAAGACGGTGCCACATGCCACACAGCACGCGAAACAATGGAGCAATTGCGAGGCGAGTTTGGTGAACAGTTAATTTCACGTTTCGGGCCGGTCAATTGGCCGCCTAGATCGTGCGATTTGACACCATTAGATAATTTTTGTGGGGGTATGTCAAGGCTAATGTATATAGGGACAAGCCCGCTTCGATTGGCGCACTGGAAGCCAACATCCATGCATTCATTCGTGAGATACCGGCCGATATGTGTGAAAGAGTATGCCAAAATTGGACTCAGCGGATGGGCTACCTGAGACGCAGCCGCGGTCAACATTTGCATGAAATTATCTTTAAACATTAAATTGCAAGGTTCAAACTATCGATTCAAATAAATATTTCATTCATTTTTTCGAATTTTTTGTGTTTTTTTTTTTTAAAGTTCTAAGCCTCTTAAAAAATCACCCGTTAGAAATAGAGTTCAAGGTTTTTGTTTTAATCTCTGTTGTAGTACCTACGGTAAAGAATTGAAGAATTCAAGAAGTAAAGACGATATAGGTGAATTATGTTGTTTGATTTACCTATTGATGGAGTGGATATATATTTCCGTTAAGGCTTTTGTTTTAGTGGTGGTTTTGATATTAACTACGTTGATACCTACAGTAAGGAAATGGAAATTTAGTAGTTACGCTGCTGAATTTATTTTTCTTAAATTGGTCTTTTAGGTAAATAGATTTGTTTGATTTTTTGTTTCACATTGACAATGTTCACCGCTTTGTTTTAGCTAGACTGTTGATTAAAAAAAAATATGCCGTCGAGAATCTTTCTCGAAGCTCAACGAGATCTAGAAAAATGAGACGAGTTAGATCACAGAAAACGGATGAAAAATATCAGACCCCATCGTTACAAAGAAACGCGTATACTCCGTGGGTAAATAAAATCAGAAGTGGATTCTATTACACCAAAGAAATTAATTATGCCGAATTTGCTGGTATCGGTGGTATGACTCAGGCCTGTGACGTTGTGCACCAACGACTGTTTCTCGCACGGTCGATTATACGTCTCTTTCCCGAGCCAGGAAAGTAAAAATACATACGTTTAGGTATGCTCCGGGCACCTCAAATATTGTATTTCAAGAAGCTTTGTAAAAAACTTATCATAAAAAAATATAGGTAATTATATCATGTACTGCAACTTAACTATAATAATCTCTTTTATTATTTATTATTATTATTTATTATTTATTATTTCATCAACAAGCTTAGCTTACAGATTACGAATTTATATATATAATACATTAAGTTTAATAGAAAGGGAAAAAATGAAAAAAAAAAATTAAAATTAGGAGATAAAAATACTACATTGACATTAGTTTGAAAGCAATCTAAATAAAATGCTTTTGAAGCGTTCTCTCGAAATATGAAAATCCATATGTCTACTAACAACATTGAATGAATTAAGGCATCTAGTAATTGGCTCGTTCCGACCATAATTTGTTCTATGCCCCTGCTGATAAAAGAAGTGGTTATCCCTTAAAACCCTCCCCGGAGCATTAATTGGAAACATGGACAGAAGTGTACAACTATTGATATGCGAACACAGTACGTCTCTCGCAAACATTATGTCATGTGCATTCCTTCTTGCTTTAAGTGTCATTAAACCCAACAGCTGACATCTAGCCTTATAAGAGGGCTGAAAATCCCAACGCATTTTAAAGAACACGTATTTTGTAAACCGCCTTTGTACTCTTTCAATACGGTCCGAATGTGCTAAATAGTTTGGATTCCCAACAACATCGGCATATTCAAGTGTTGATCTGACTAGGGTATTGAAAATCGATATAAATGTGTGAGGATCAGAGAAATCTTTCGCATTTCTTTTGATAAACCCAACAAGAGAATTAGCCTTAGCGACTATATACTCGATGTGAGGAACAAAGGTTAGTTTCGTATCAAGGAATACACCAAGATCTTTAATCTTATCAACTTCTATTAACGGCATGAGATCAATACAATAAGTATGCGAATATTTCGTTTGGGATCTTAAAAACGAGATAGCAAAACATTTTCGAACGTTTAACTTTAAGCAATTATTGATGCACCATCTTGATAAATTGTTCAGATCCGTCTGGACCTTTAAACAGTCATTTAAGCAATTAATTTTTAAAAATATTTTGAGGTCGTCAGCATACATTAAACAGTGGCAAAACTGCAGCTGTTGAATGATATCATCAATAAATATTATAAAAAGGATTGGCCCAAGATGACTACCTTGAGGAACTCCAGAAGTGCAAGATATTAATCTTGAGTATTTATTGGAAATTACAATTTATTGGAAATTACACAGTATCACCCCTCGTACGAAGTTGCGGGCACAGCTAGTATTCAATAAATTTGTGAAGATCAAATCAAAGGCAAACTCATTTTTCTCTCTATATCATAAAGAGAAGCTTCTACTGATTTGACATTCTGAGGCTCGTTTCTATTTTGAAACCAACAGAGTTTTAAAATATTAGATTCCGAGTGTCTACTAAGTTATCTGTAGTTATATTTAATAGAACCTATATTATATATAAAAACTTAAAAAGGCAAGATGGACTAAGTGTGGCCTATGCGAAAAAAAAGTCCGCAAACTAACCTTGACTGCATTGAAAGAAGTCGTTATTATGCTTTCAGAAAGTGTTCATTGCTGGCATGGTAATTGAAGTATATATTTCAAAATAAATTCGTTTTGGTTCAAGTGTAAAATTGGAAGTGCCGAGGAGCTCAACAAGTTGGTAAGTTTATGAAACTTTATAAAAAAAAAGTGAAAATTTGATTCGTTGTTTAAAGACTGCTTTTCTTAGGTTGGTTTCTAGTTCTGATGATTTATTAAGATGCATTAGTATATTCATGGCCATAGTATGCTCTTGTTCCCATGAAGATTGTGCGCAATTGCGCATCACAAGTACATTTCCTGGAATCGCCGTAACTCGGGTTTTTCTATAAACCTTTTTTCTAATTTAGACTGGTAAAACGTATGAACTTTTGTTGACTTTTGGGCCTTTTTGCTTCAATCAAATCTATCCGCAAGCTCCGAATAGACGCCGGTGATCGTTTTACCATTTTCATCCGAAAATACTGTGGCCATGACCTTGTTGGCAGAAAGACCCATTTTAGCCTTCATTGGTACGCGTTCGCCTGTAGAAACCAACTGTTTTGATTGTTCCTTGGTCTCTTGTGAGTTGTGGTGGATCCATGTTTCGTCAACGGCTACGAAACGGCGCAAAAACTCCTCAGTATTACGGCTAAATATCGTTAAACAACCTTTGAAATGGTGACTCGGTTGCGTTTATGGTCGATTGTGAGCAATCGCGGTGCCCATCGCGCGGATAGCTTTCTCATGTCCAAATATTCATGTAAAATATGCTATAAATATATTAATTCTCCGATCGTCCAATATCACTCCATGGATTTTATCGACGATTTCTAACGTAACAACCTCTTTGGGGCGTCCTGAACGTGCGGCGTCCTTTGTGCTGGTGCGACCCCACAGAACGAACCACTTTTTAACCATTTTTAACCCCATAGTATTTATCTAGCCTTTCCTTGGTTTCGGTGATGGTTTTTGTACGTACAAAATGAAGCTTAATCAACAAACGAAATTCACTTTTTTCTATTTTTATTAAAATTGTAGAGATTTATTGCTTTAAATAGCTCACAAACACAAAGTAAATGACGCCGGCAACTCAAAATTTCACAGTAGACTAATGAGCGATGACAGTAAAATAAAAATTCACAGTTACTGAGCAAAAAATTCAAAAAGTCACTGACTTATCAAACTGCCCTCGTATCTTTCTGCTGCCACAGAAAAAAAAAACACAAACTCTCTGCAGCTTATTTAAAGTAGATTTATTGATTCAATGAGTTCCACTTACCTCACCTTAAAATATTGGGTCAACATCAACAGTGCTCCTATACGACGACCTCATTTATCGTATTCGCATCAATCCGGCACGTCCTCGGAATTTATTTCGATTCCTTTGCTATCGTTTATAACACAATCCAATTTTTACAACTGTCAACAAATTGCATGTTGCCTATTAATTTTGTTTTATCTTTTGGGAAAACGTTTCAGTGTCACAGTGTACGTTTTACTTTAATGTATAGGTAAGGTACAAACGAAATTTATATTTATGTATGTATTTCACGAGATTCTCACAAAATCCATTGGAGTCTCCCTAGGTGGGAGGGATGTCCAACTTTTCCACCATTTATCTGCGTTTATGCGACCAAGTTTTTCAATTGATTTATATTCCTGTTCAAAGTTAAAGATGACATGGCGACGACGACGATAGCGGCTCAAAAAGAAAAAAAAAAAAGCCAGGACGAAAACACACCGACAATGACGACAACGATTCTCATCGTAAATTGGGATAACTTCATTGAAATTGTGCGACTTTCTTAGTCGTCAAGTCGTTTTCGCTTCAAGTTGATCTGCATGCATAGAGCAAGAATGATGTCTATGCGTCTTTATTTGTTAAGAATGTTAAAAAAAACTTTCTGGAAATAAAAGTGCATACAGTTCAGAGACTGAAGAAAAAGTCTCAAACAAACGTAGCAGAACGACTTAAGTGAGGGCTGTCCTCTCTTTTTGCAACTCCTGGAGAAAGTCGCAAATTGTAATTTTATTATTCGAAAACTGTTTTTAAGATATCCGATCTATGTAGGTATGCCTTAATTGCTTTCCCATATAGGTACTGCCTAACAATATGAAGAAGAAGCTTTAAAATTTATTGAATGTAGAACTTCTAAAACTTCTTCTGTTTATTCGGCCTTGAGTTGAGTTGAATTATTATTCGTTGGGATGGGACATCAAACTTCCTCTCAGCACCTGACATTTATTAATTTCGTTGGTCATTTGGATTAAAAAAATACGCATAATATGCTTGCTTCTGTCATCTTTCGGACGGTGTCAATCGGCCTAAGTCGGTCAATATCTATTCTACTGGTTTCATATTGTCAATGTATTTCCTTTGTGATGCCACCAGAAATGAGTCGATTTCTGTAAAATTAGCCCGTCGGGAAGCTTGTAGGAGCTTTCATTGGCGTTGTCGTCAGAGTCCTCTGCTGTGGAATATGGGAAATTATAGTCATGGTGTAGTCTTCTAAAACAGAACTTTCTGGAAAATTTAAATAGCGCAGCACAAAATAAAAAAATTAAAATACTTGGCGCAACAGGTCCGTAGGGGGTAGCTTCTCATAACCGTTCGTTTTTTTTTATTTTTAGGACAAACGGAATGGATCTACAACTTTATGTCGGGTCCAAACGGATAATTGATAAGCCCCTTCATGGCTATTTATTTTTATCTGGGTTCGAACCTCGCTTTGATACCGAAATTCCCGGTTTTTGTGTCCAAAACGACCAAGGGCGAGAATATCTTCAACGGCTTTCGATAACGTAGCTTGCTTTGATGGTTTCTTATCTTCGGTAGCTCAGTAACCGTTAAAGAAACCATTTCATACTCCATTCTTCTGGGGTATGAGTGTCATCATTTCAGTCGGCGCATACATTTGGCATCAAAGGACCATGATTTCCACGTGCTCACTAAAGAGGTGCAATTTTTGGCTGATTGGAAATAATATTAAACAAAAACATAATGTGTAAAAAATTCCTTGAGGTTTTAAAAAAAATTTACCATCGGATTATTGCCAATAGACAAACATGCACGAATAGCGATGATCCCATATTTGGAAAGGTTGCTTCAACAGGACGATACATCATGGGATATTTTTTTATAGTCAATATTTCAAGCACCAAGTGGCACAGCGACAAGGTTATGGCATAAAAGGAAACTTCCCAAAGTCCGAAACTGCCGAAAGATACCTCCACCTCCATCTGATAAATAAAAACAAAGCTTAGCTAACTGCGAATAGAATTACGAATAATACAAAAACTCGTTGTAAAGTCCTTAAAGTGGAAAGCACATTTGTTGCCTTATCCTTTATGATTATGTTGCTTTCGTGAAATCTTATGTTTCTATCCGGCAGCGCATAAAATGGCGCGCCTATATAAACTCGCTTAATTCAAGTAGGTATAGTATAATCGCATCAAATGTTTCGCATCCAAAGGAACGGCACAACGTCGAAACAACAATATTTCTCCGCGAACAAACTCACAGGAAAATGACACTTAAAATGCTATTAAAACGACAGCAGCAACGTTGTCCGTTGTCAGAAACTGCAGCATCGGAGTAAGAGCTTAAATGAAATACCGCAGATCCTGCCAGAAAAAATAAGAATTGCTATTCCCTCCTTCGCCTTCTTATTTTTCTTTTTTTTTCAATAATTCTCACTTCGTGGAGCACGAGCGCGGGCTAACTGCTATACAAACCGCCATTATATGCTTGTACGAAAATGCTTTCTGCGGATGCTACTATAGCGGTAGGGTAGGTCCCTACCTTTAGTTGAGGCTATGGGTTTAATTTTCTACTATATACGCCCATCTTTTCATTCCGCCGATTCGATTAAATTTCCCGAAGAGAAAAACACGTAGAGTATAAAACAAATCAACATCCTGGCAACTGCCACAACAGCCATCACAGGAGGACGAGACCATCGGGATCAAGCATCAGTATGGAACCACAGAGACCACTTTCGTAGCTCTGTGCTGAGTGCACCATATCTTTTCGTTGCGATGGGTTGATCAAGGCGAATAGGTAGCGGTCGGTCGGCCGGGGCCCGGGCGCAGCACTGACGATGGCATCAGGAGAAAACAATTTTAATGAACTCAATTTATGTTGATGGCACTGGACGGCCGTTCTATAAAGTTTCTGGCCCCCATGAGCGGCATATTTTGCTGCGAAATTAATTTTAATTCAAGATTTATGACTTGATTATCCTTTGGCCGTTATAACAGTAATAAAGGAATAGTTTTCATTCAAACCCATCCACTGCAGTCTACATTGTGTAGGTGGTATAGCCATGGGACTATTTGGTGTATATCTGTTGTGTAGATAGAGCTGGATGTGCTTGCGTGTGCCATGAAAGAAACCATCTATACCTACGCATATTGTAGTGGACGGTATAGTGTCGGTTGTTGGCTGTATTGCTTTGCGTTCCTTTTATGGCCATCCGCAGAGTTGTAGATTAAAACTGTCGGCATGGTAATCATAAAAGTGATGACGGCTGTGTATACATTTCAGAGCACATGAAGTAACCGCTTTGAACTAATGGCTTAGGGGTTAAGAAATATTATGCGCCAATATGGCCATTTTCGAGCAATTAAAGGTTTTACTGCCGTGTTAAGGGGCTTTCGTGCAGCAGACTTAATTGCTTCAACTTATATTTTTAAGATATTGTAAAACGTGCAACATGTATAATAGTTGGGCATCAATTTAATAATTTGAATTCATAAGTCGGTAGGTAGCAGATGTGACGATTGATTCATCGAATGGGAAAGTACCTACTTCGCTCTGTAGCGCCAAACTTTCGATGAGAACTCAGTATCGGTGTAAGCAGTCTATAAATAGCGCCAGTTCTACAGTATGAAGAAAGGACAACCAAACTCAATAGGAATGGCATGATCTCGATATGCCAAACATGCTTCGTTGTTTTATCACTAGGTACTCACTACCGTCAACGACAGAGCATTGGCCCTCAACAAACTTGAAGATCCATGGATCCGGTATCTGTCGAGACAGTCTAGACTAGAGCTAGTGACTTCTATATATATCCCAATAAAATTGGTAGAAAGATGGACGTGCGAAAGTGTATTGAATGCGATCGTGCTTCGACCACTGCAACACAAGTCCTTCTCGCGTGCAATTAGCACAGCTCCATTTATTCAACGCTTAAGAGATGCAGTGTTCCAAATTCCTTCGGTAGGTATACTTAAAGGATCTTTATACCGCTCGGATTGTTTCCACAACTCCGAACGTCTGAGAAACATCAAGGGTATACTACTGTCATAAAAGAGATTCTGAAATAGCCATTAGTTCTGTCCATAAAAAAAAAAAATTCAAACGAGTGGTTTATAGAAGCTATAAGGGAGCGGGTCGAAATTCTGCTTTCAAAATTCTGCTTTGCGAAATGCTGCCTTTTAACACAAAAATTCTACTTTTCAAAATTATGTTTTTTTTCTGTTCTGTCTAACAAAATTCTGTTTTTTTAAATTCTGCCAGGCAATATTTTAAACAGAAAAATTCTGCTAATTTTTTTTTTCCAATTATTTACGAATTTAAAGAAAACAAATATTTTTCAACTTCGTCAACAAACTACAATATAGGTATTTCATAAAAAGAAGGTACACAATACACAGTGGGTACCAGGAACACACACAAAAAAAAAAAAAACAAATAGCCAAAAAATTACCTTATATTTTCCTTTATAGGATTTAATTACATACATATTTATTTTCTCTAACTAACTAACAGAATATTTGTCTAAACCAAGATAGCAAACTTTAAAATAATAACAAAACTCCTTTTACCCCTTCTTCTATAACAAGTGACTAGGTAGGTAGATTTTTAAAGCAGAAGTTTGTTAAACAGAATTTTGAAAAAATTATTTTAACCTCGCCAGAATTTCGACCACAACCCGCTTGATCCACTATAAATAAAATTTCGACTTCACCACTACATACTTAAGATGGACGGCGGGATGGGAAAGCAAAACCAAGGCATGAAGTGTGAAACACCACAGTGAGCTAGAGGGACAATCACTTGGTTTGGAAATCCTTCTTTTCTTTCTGATGTTGCTAGCTGCAGTAAAAGCCTCCAATGTCCCGACAGGACGTATACCAAGGGAGCTTTCCGCTCCTTGTGTATCTATATCACTGAAAATAAAACCCTGGTATTTTTGATAAAAATACGTCCCACAATATGTTTCTATCAGATTAACAAAATATATATGCGTTTTACCTTGTCTTACAATTTTTTTTCCGATAACAACAAAAAAATGTTTGTGTTAACAAAAATCGTTTCTTGTGCGTCTCAAAATAATTAATTCATCAAAATGTTGTTCATTTTACAAAAAAGATTTACCATTTGCTGTTTTGTCAAATCAACAACTAACTATTGCTTTTACAAAGAACACAATCTATATAAAAGGCAATGAAGTCCGTGTGTGCGCGCATAACTCGATAACGGATTGTTGGATTTCAACGATTGTGGGCTTGACGGTTTTGTTTTGGACCAAGGAAGGACATAGGCTACTTTTTGTCGCAAAAATAAAACTTTGAGGGGATGAAAGAGGTTATAAAAGTTTGTATGGGGAAATGCACTTTGTATTTGAATAGTGATACATCAAATACAACTAAAAATATTTTTAATTTTAAAAGCAATTGTTGTTGTCAGTTATTTTAATTATTTTCCAAGCAAACTGTTGTTGTCAACAATTTTGAAATTTCTTTTTTTTTAAATACACCTAATAAGTTTGCTTATTATGTTACATTAAATAGCTTTTTGAACCGCAGTATACATACTTCGATTTGTTTGATGGTGTTTGAATGCATCATTTTTGTTTGCCAAGTATTTCCCAAGGAAGGCCATAGGCTACTTTATGTCTCGAAAAGTTTGACAGGATGATATAGGGGATGAAAGTTTGTGTGGGATTCGGCGATTCCAATACAAATTTGATCATGCCGCCAGTGAGAAGGTCAAACGCTTCACGTCGCAGAAAATCAGGACGAACAGTCAGATCGGAACATTAACAATCGAAAGAATATGTCGGAACTTCGGGAAAGAATATCATGCAGTCGTCTATACTGGAGACCGAGATAGACAACAACACAATCGAAATCAGCATAGCGATCCATGTTTCTCACATGGTCAGTTGTATGTGGTGTGCTCACGTGTCGGGAAACATCTCGCTCTGTACGTGTACGCACCCGTAAATGGAACGAAAAATTCTATGTAGGTACCATAAAGCACTTCAGTGAAAAAGCAATAGGTTGGCCGACAAGTAGTAAATCGCTGCGGTTATTGCAGTTGTATTTATTTTAATATAATTTTTGAATAAATAATTTAAATTGACCGGAATTATTCATTTTATTAACTACATTAACGAATTTTTGCGGAACGAAGTTCGCCGTGCCAGCTAGTTGTTAATCATATCGAATTCAGTTATTGTGTTTTGTTAGATCGACAGCTAATATTGTTGATTGTACAGAAATAATGTTCCATTACTGCCGTTGTGTTTTAGATTAAGTATTAATAAAACACGCAAAACAAAAAATAAGTTTAATAATTAGATTTATTAAAAAAGGATAGTTTACCAATTGTTAACAAAAAGGCACATCATAGTGCTACTTGGGTTCAAAGATGGACCGTCACTTCTACCTACCTACCTACCAATTATTATATACATTTAGAAGGACGATACCCTTTTTTCTTTTTTAAAATAATTTTTTAGCCTTGTCTGGTTTTAAAAACGAAGAAGCCCATTAAAATGTTTTCAAATTCTCACTGAGTCAGATTTCGTTGTAGCAACTTTAAGGAAATTTAGAAATGCGCGTCATGCCTTATCCCCTGGCATCCCATTACCATGGTAAGAGTTTCACATAGTTAACCACCCGCCCGAAAATCCTTCCTTCTATATCGAATAAATCCGTTTGACATCAACCCACTTACACGCAAACATCTCCTTCCATCCATCCAGCAATCATAACCTGAGGTTATTTATTATGCAAACGAATGTATAGACAAATAAACAGTGAAAAATGTTAAAGCAAAAACAAAGCGAGAGCGAGCTTCAATTGTCAGCCGAAAGGTATATGTATGCGTGTAGACTGCTCACATATAACGACACCAAAAATGAGCTTGAAGCAGGTATAAAGTATAGAGATAGGTTTGTTGTGTGTACAGTTACTATTTGCAAGAGTTCCTTTTGTTATCGTTCCATGTAAGATTTCATGTTAAAAATGTTAATCTGACAATTTCCATAAATCAAATTAGCCCACATTCACAAGTATTTTGTGTGCCATAAAAATCCTGTCACGATAAAGCTTTAATACTCATACCTCCTTTAATCTATGTGGCTGTGCCTTATCCTCCGCTACAGGACTCTTGTAACTGTAATGAAATGTACGAATGTTGTGTATACGCCCCAGTGTGTATGCGAGTTGAGCATTGTGTAAAATGTCTCTCGTGCTGCAGCCAACTTTTGCCATATCATGAGAGATGGCGGGGTCTTTCTGTTTGGAAGCCGAAAGGGATGTGGAGCAGTTCCTTATAATTTTTCATTCGAATATTTAAACTAACATCGTTTATCATCATCTGTAACTGTCGAGAAATAAAACAATTAGAGCATTAGGGAGGGATTTGCCAGATTTGCACAAAAAGAGGGCGAATAATAAATGTAAAGCTGTTAATGTTTTGCGAAGGAAGATAGTTTTTGTTTGTTATTCCTAATTTGGTAATAAAATGTTGATTCGAATCAAAGTGTGTGTGGAAAAAAAGTAGGCATTCATCGTTTTGATTTTGTTGTCGTTTCTTGAAATTTCCAAGGTCAAAATGCGAACAGGCATTATTTGTTTTTGTGTACATCTTCTATTATATAAAAAAGAGACTGACGTCCGTGTGTGCACGCATAACTCGAGAACGGATAGTTCGATCTTAACGATTTTGGACTAGATGGATTCGTATTGGCCCAAGGAGGGATATAGGCTTTTTGTCCGATTGAAATAGGTGATGAAAGTTTTTATGGGGAACGGCAGTTTAAAAAAAAATACAGCAAAAATTATTTGAACTGTTTAAAATTATATTCGGTGGTTCGTATCGATAATATATTCGAACACATTGACCTCATTTAGTCAGACTTCGTTCCCTTACGAAAAAGTTGGGCAGGAGAGAGCCAAAAAGAGAGAGCAAAACATTTCGCCTCCTTACAAAATTTGCCCAAGAAATTTATTTGGGCTAGTTGGTTATAGAGCTGACAGATGTTTTGTCAAATCGTCAAAATGCTATTTGCAACTAGTGACTCTTAGCTTGATTTCTTTTATTTTTTGTACCTGTGCCCTTAAAGATAAGCCTATACTTTGTTTTACTGATAATTGAATATTCCAGCCTAGGACAAATTGACATTTCTTAAAATTGTGGATCAACGTCAACGCGTTCCTTTTATTTTTCGTTATTTTTCATTGCGGTGAGCGAATTCTCTCGCACCGAGAGAAATGTGACATAAACTGCCATTTGCCAATATTGAACATGCAACAGACCTATTATTGATTGGATTTCTTCGGTTCCCCTTCCCAGCCGCATTTGATCATCCCGACAGTGAGAAGGTCAAACCTTTCACGTCGTAGTCGCAAAACGTATCGTGTTTGATATAGATATGTAATGTGGTTTCTGTGCGAGCCATTTTCACCACACTTGATGTTTGTTGGACAAACATCAAGTGTGATTAGAACTTCGCCTATGCTAGCTCTAGTCTCTTACTCGATCTTCCTAGAAGACCAAGTAAGAGAGTCCGAGCCTTTGCGAATGTTGAATCGGCGACAGTTGTTTTGTTGGACACAAGCGCAACGATTCGATTGACCCTGTAATAAATTACTTTAAGCTAAGATTAATAAAACAAATAAAACGCAATATAAAACCATTCTGTGCTGTTTCGTATTTATGAAGGAACGGAAATCTAAATACATATAACTATAATGATTGTGAAGAATCCCAAATCAAATGTCGTTCTAGCAATGATTTTTGAAGCGAAAATTCAAAGGCGAAAATGTTCTCAATGAATTTGGGCGGAACAAAGTCAGCTAATATTTTTATGAATTGATATCAACGCCTGTTATGAGATTCAAATCGAATCGGAAGTTATTCGGATCTGTTCTGCTGACATGCGTTTCCTTGGGAAATTATGAATTTTCGATTCAACCAAATTCCGGAACTAGCGTGAGGAGCACTTTCATGCTCCCAGTATACCTTCTTACCTGCTGTTTACTGTTGGGTGTTGGGATCGGAATCTCTGATTTGTTGGGGCATAAATTAGAATCTCGACCTATGTGTATTTTTATAGAAGGCATCGTCTTTGTATGCCACTGCGAAATAATACATACTCTGATCTTATTTACCAAACCCACGCCGAATTTTCAATCCACTTCCGCAAATGACTCTAAATAGGTTTCAATGTTGTTGAAGGACAAATGCACGTTTGTTATATTTCAAGGCAGTGGGCGGGATACATTTAGACAAATGAAGTGCGAATAATGATACAAGATTTGTGACAAAGCGGACAGAGAAACTTTTTCTGAGCCTATTACACATATTTTAAAAACACCTAGCACTTGATGTGGTAAATTTCCAAGTAACGGATAGATGGATTTAAATGTACCTATTAAAAAAATTAAAAAAAAAATCTCACTGGAAACAATAATGGAATAAATTTGTAGGACAGAAATTAAAGTCAGCTTTTGGACTGAAAAGATCCGGTTGGGGAAGGCGACTATAATTATTCCGCACCAAACAGTCACACACTAGTCTTTCCACAATCATATCACACCCCGAGGCAATTTTGACGATTAACGAAGCCATCAATGTGAACAAGAGCTTCATCTTTTGGGACGATTTTGTCCGAAATGTTGCTGCCAAACTTTCATTATTGAAAACATATTACTCCTTCGCATAGTGATCTATTTGTAGTAAGCCCACCTAGGTATTGCTTGCCAACACTTACCGCACAATTGTCGGTAAAAATTCAAATATTGCGAGATTTGTCGGACACGCTTTGTAGTAATTTGCATAAACGTTCAAGCCTATAAGCAAATTAGCTGGAAGGGTTGACGAATCCAATATTATAATAAATCCTGAAATCCTGTAGTCTCTCCGCTTGGCCAATATAATATGCTATTGCCCACTTGTTATCGACGAAGGCACGAATGCAATTTCCGCATTGCAACTCGATATTAATTTTCAAATATGCAGTCTATTTCAGCTGCAAAAACGCCGCACATCCTAGATTTATGAATTATTTGATAAATTCATAAATTAAATACGCTCCGGTGAGTGTGTGCGGTTGGCTTGTCAAAACCCATTCATACCGCATGATGGTATCTGTAAAGCGTTGTTCTTATATGGACGCACGATGTGTGCCTGTGCGCTACCATCGTCAGTTCGCCAGCGCCTTAACCACGAAAATACAAATCATATGAAACGGATTGTCTAAATAAATGTATTTTATCGAATTTACAATTTCAATCGTGATAATGAAATAATAATTTATGCATAATTGCCGTGCCTAGCCTTTGCGGTGTGCAAATACTTGCAATAGCAAATAGCACCGTCCGGCCACGACTGCTTCCGGAAATGACTGTGTGGAGCGTTTTATTGCAGCAGGACAATAAATTTGCGTATCTGTTTGTTGCAAATTGCATTTGCAAGCAACGCAATGGCCGCGGCGTACGAGGTGAGAGCGTGCCCCGAACGTGAGCAAATATTTATCTGAATTCTATGAGATACTTGTATTATTTTTAACTGCATTGGTTGAACGTGTTCAGAATTTGTTCACGAATGCATAAGTGTGGAGGATAGTTTATTTTTTTGGATGCGCCTTGTGCGAATAATTTGTCGAGTTGGCTCTAATGAAGTGTTGGTTTTAGATACTCGTCCCCGGGTTTAGTGGCTGCTGCTGGCATATTTAATTTATTTATTTTTTTTTTTTTGATGCCACAATATGAGAAAATTTCAAAATTTTTGGGGACTGTATGCTAATTTTCGATACTGACTATATTTTTTTTTTTTTTTTTCCGAACCGCCTGTGCTAGTATATTAATATTAATTGTTTTGCGCGATTCATATCTGCATAGGAAATTTTCCTTTGAAGCACATCATTTTTGGATGTAGTGGGGGTTGATTTGTTATTTCGAAACTATAGCGAATAATTTCGAGTAATTATATGAATGCACCGACGCGGGAAATAAATATGTGCGTATGTGTGTAGGTATACATAACGGTGTCAGATTGTTTTTAATAAATGCGGTTTGTTTTAGGTCAGTAAGCAAAGGCTGAGGGTGTTATGGCCACGAATGCGAATGTGAGATATTCCAAGGGCACTGTTGCCAGTTTTTGGCAAACTTTTTGAGGAAATCAGTTCATTCTAGCTTCCTTTTGATTAATATGCCAAAACTGCTACAGAACTTCATGGGGTGGTCTGCGACAGGTGGCGACTATTGCGGTACGGTATAGTTGCGAACTTTCTGCTAATTGCGGTTTGCCAGCAGCTGCTTCCTGATGAGCAGCAGGATGACAGTTGGTCTAACCTTCTCAAGCTAAAATGCATCTGTTTAAATTTTGAATTATATTGGAAGTCTTAAATCAAAGATTTATTGGATATAAGGGATATTCATTAAAAAAATATAGCTCGAAAATTATTCCTAAAAATCAACTACCTACACCTTTTTTCAGAGATCTGCACACTCAGGGCAGAGGTGCCAACGTCGAATGCAATGAACAATTGATGCTGTGAGAAAGTTTGATGTCAAAAGGCTATGACCTCTTATCTCTTAGGGTGCCTCCGGATTTCAGTTCAGAATACAATATAGATATGGCAGCATTGCGAGGAACTCACAAAAATTGTCGCTTCTGCTGTGTTAGGTCTAACCATGCGAACAAAACAACCAGTAAGCCGTTGATCTTATGTACCTATTTCAATGCATCTATACTAACGCCCAGGAACTTAAGAAAAGCTATATAAGCTGACTTGAGACCGACAAGAAGAGAGAACACAAAATTCACCGAAAATATATGATACACAGGTTGCTAGTGGTAAAGGTAAAATAAATAGCTAGAGAGATTCAAATTCAAGAACTAACCGCGAAAGATTCATCGTCAAAAGGTAAAAACGACAGAGCCAACTCAACGGCTGTAAAGACGAACAGAGGAACATTGTAGCAGTCACAGTTGTCGGAGATAGGTCACTAACACAATACAGCTACGATGTCCAGATCCCGATGAAGTGCTGTCTATGACTAAAGGAAGTCCCAAAATAATGAACTGAATGTTGTTCGAACAGGAAGGCTCAGAAGTTGACGTATGACGGCCTGCCTACTGAACTAAAGGAGAATATCCTCCAACACACTTCCAGAACTTGGTTCCTTGAAGTATTTTCTTATAGGCTGATTTTCAAGTAATCAACCACAGAGCCTCTTTCTCTCTTCTTTTCTGTGTTACGTATACCTACCTAATCGACTTCTTTGCTATTAAATACGATGGTGGATTTTGTATGCATATCACCTATCATTGTGTTAAAGCTAAGTCGCGGTCTGAAGCTCGGTATCGTGTATGGTCAGATATTTGTCAAGCGATCGACAAAATAAAATCGCGAATACAAACTGCCAAAATGGAACTCCCTTGTATTGATGATTTAACCCGTTGCAAAGATATATTATAAGAAAAGCCAGAATAAGGGACAGTTTAGTGTCGAACACCTGTTCATAGCTTTAAAACAAATAAACGAAAACCCGATGGAACATATAAAGAAAGATCAAGACAAGGTTAAATATCATAAGTTAACGATGACGAATTGTGACTGATTTATAGATTATAAGTAAGTAACTTTACGTTATTACAATTAGATGATTTAAAGTGAATAAGAGAAATAATAAAGAAAGATTACGAAGACCTCTATTATTTTACATAATTTTTAACAATAGAACCTGTAGAGTTCAATACAGGACACTTCTTTATCATTCGCTTGTTCACAGTTCAGTCAGTTTATTCTAGCAATATGTCGACATAGTGATCATACCCATTTTTATAATAATACTGAACAGATTTTGTCGATACTTCAGCACCTATATCACATTCCGCTTCTTCCCTATCGGTCATGACTGCATCGCCACTGTCCTAGATTTTTGTACGTGTGTTGTTTTCGCCCTTGAACAATGAACATGGACCGACATTTTCTTACAGAACAGTAGTCTGTACACATAATGGTAACTCATGCGACAAGTTTATGTGCTCGACAAACACACGTGCTCGTGTATCCGAATACAAGAAAACAAAAAACCGAAATGCTTGGCTACATCTGAAACGCATGAATGAATAAACATTTCACTCGAAAGACAACCTCTCAGAAATGATTGCTGAGGCTTCCTTACTCAGCAAATCACTGGCTTCAATCCTCTTCGCAAGCACTGTGCTAAACACTATTTCCATGCCACAGAGAAGCATTTCTTTGTCAGAGGAAAACCTCATTGCTCTGTGTAAAATTGCTCAAATGATAAAGAGAGTAGGTATTTTTTTGTTTTTATTTTAAGCATTAAAGCAATGATTTTGTCGAAGGCGAAACTTTCTTCCAACGAGTAATGCAAATGGGAACGACTGTTTCGGACATGCTGTCACTTTGTGAAATGACTTCCGCTGCGAAATGGATTTCCATTAGATATTGGTGAGGAGTTTTCCTTTCCGAATGTATCTTCTTCAACTCACAGCGTACAGCCATTATTCACTTTTCTTTCAATTTTAATTCGTTCATTCTTTCTTTATGCCAAGACAAAAGCAAAAATAAGGACGAAAAAAGTTTTTTTTTTTTTTTTGACTTTGAGTCTAGAACTTTGTAAGATAGATCCGACAGCAGTTGCAGAGAATGTTAAGCTATTTTTTCAACAGCAAATCTACAAATGAAAAAAAGTTTTTACTTACCAAATCGTTATTTTTGAGTCAATCCTGAGGGGTAAGATACGGAGGCCGTAGAAGAATTTGTTTGATGTCAATCCGAATGGTAAAACATGAAGTTTGGTCACTTGATTTGCTTTTCTCTGAATCACTTTCTGGCCTTTTTGTTTTTGCTGTTCCTTATTACAATGTCGACATCTGGAGGAATTTTAAAAAGTCTCTGTGTATTTTGTAGTTAGTTTGTATGGGTATGTGGATCGGTGGTGGACCGTAATGGACGTACAAGTCCTTGTTCGTGCTGAATTTCAAAATTAAATAATAAAATAAATATGATGACTAGCATTTGGTTTGGTTGGTTATTTCATCAGATTTAATTTGAGTGCCATGTTTGTAAAACTTTAAGTTAAGAAAAACGATAAAAATAAACTGTCAATAAGATAAAAATAGTCACAAAATGTAAATACATTAACCACAGAAGGATAAGGTTGCAGAATAAACCTAATAAGCTAATGACTAGACGAACAATACTAAACTACTTTCTTTTTTTTAAAGCAACTGTGCTTTTTAACTTTATTTCCTCGTAAGTTTGTACTTACCTGTTAGTGAATAATAATAAGAACTAGTATCGCTTGTGGTCGAAAATCGACCATACCTTTCATAAGTATGTAATTCTAAAAAAAATGTTTTTTATAAACGAAATGAAAAGAGCGACATCAGTAATATTATACACTGCTGATCAACCAAAGATTCAGACTTAATTTTTAAGAAAATGGAGTTTATTATTTTATTTTAAGAATATAATTTAGAAAACTTATTTTTACGCACTATTCTTAATTAAACAAAACAAAAATGAGCGTTCTAAGTTGAATGGTTAATTCTGAGTGAATATCAAAAGTTATAATTTTTCTCGCTCAACTAAATAGACTCAAGGTTAAAAACTTTATATAAATCACAGATTTAAGTAAGTGCTTTCCAGGACGGTTTTTTCATATTTCTTCCGTTAACCGATTGGTTTCTTAAAAAATGGCAAACACCAGACTGACTTCTAGAAATTTTTTCAGCGATTTGCCTGGTTGAAAGATTGCTGTCACGATATGCCAATATTTTGTCTCTTTCTTCCGGAGTTAGTGCTGCTCCATGCCCCATTTTGTGTCAAATTATTCAAAATTTGATTAAGAAGACAATTTGACACTTTTCACTTATCAAAAACTAAAATTACAGCTCCTGAGTCCATTCTGGTGATCGCCTAGAATGCACATTCTCTCGGCATAGGCAAAGCAAAATAGAAATATGTAATAACTGTACATTTTTTGCATTCAACTCTTATCGCTAAAATTAGTCTATTGCTTTGCTCTAAAAAACACAACAACAACTGTGGCCATAGCTAACAGCACAAAGAAGAAAATAAAAAAGGAAAGAAAGAAATATGTTGAGTTTATTTGGTTGATCGGCAGTGTAGGTATCGAAATAAAGTGCACGACTGGGTCGCACGAAACTTTCTCGTTTCATGAGAGTCTGACTGACTTTCAGTGTCTTCAGCAAATTGAAAATTGAGGACACAATAGTTTTGAAAACATCCATTTGATTCTAAGTTTGCATTTTGGTCAAAATCGTTATCGGAGCTTTCCGGTAAACTGAAAAAAAAACTAAATTAAACAAAAAAATACTTTTTTCAAAAATCCATTGTACGATAATATCAAGAAAAACTGAGTTTGCTATAAAGTTATAAATGACCACATTACCTTAGAAATTAAGTTTTGTTACAATCGTATGGACCGTTTTCGAGATATGTCGAAATTTCAAAAGTACCGTTGTTCGAATTTTTAGCCAAAAACTGGGTACGGAGCCATGGTAACCTCACCCACTTAAGCAAAAATATTAATTTTGGTTGAAATCGTTGCAGCCGTTTTCGATCAAATCAAACTGGTACGAAAATGTTGTATGGGAAGTACCATTAATTTTGAGGTTACCTTGCAAAAAAAAAACGCCTCTCGAACTGTAAGCCCAAAAACTCCAAATCCGAGGTTTGAACGCAATCCGGGAAGCCGTTTAGGCTGTGTGCCCGTGGAAGGACGGACAGACGGACAGACCGGAGAGAATTTTGCGACCCACTTTTTTGAGTTCCTCTATCATCGTAATATATAAGAGTTGATTAGTATCTCGAAATTTTGTACGAAAAAAATATATTTCTCTTACTAAGTAATGGAGAAAGTTATAAATACGTAAATGCCATCGGAAACAGACTGTACTCTAAGATGATATATATTTAAATAGGTACGTTACTGTGGTAATATGGTGGCGACAAATAATAAATAAATCCCCTATATATAAATTTCTAACAATTATTGCTTATTTTTAGGGGCAGCTAAATTGCATACCTTTATGGGTTAATGATTCTCTCCGACAGGTTCTAATCTAAGATGATTAAATACGTTACTATGACAACATGACGGCGACAAATTGATTGTCACCAAAATCCTTTTATTACCTGTTTTGTATGGGGAAGTCATAACTTCATTTTACCACTCTTGATGGCGACATATACCCACGATTTTGTGTTTGTGCACATCTATGGCACAGCACCTTTCAAATAACATAAGTTTCATTCTCCTCATTTCATATTAAATACCAAAAAGGCGTACGGAAAGCTTTTATGTTCACGTATTAATATGATGATATAATATTCAACTTTTTTTTTCTAAAACATTTGAAAGGTGCTGACAGTGAAGTAAGAACAACATTTTCAATTCTAGGAGTAGCATGTTTTCAGAAACTTAAAAAAAAACATAGATATCTACTTTTTTAATATTCCAAATCGACAATAACATATTATAAAGAAAATAAAGGAAGTAACAAATTTTTATTCCCGCAAGATCCACAAAATTCCGAAACGACAATTACCTATGCACTATTAAAAAAATAAAGACAAATAAAAAACTATGAAAAAACATTGAACAGTTAGGCTGATGTTGATGTCTCCACGTGCAATTTTTCGTTTCAGAGATTTGTCAAATTGGATTGTATTGAAAGAACGAAAATGTACAATAAAATGTAGGGCGGGCATGGGCATGGGCATTTCATATCATACAATTTCATTAGTTGAAATGTTGCTGAGCAGAGCACATCGTTGAGTTCTCACACTAGGCGTATCTAGGCGTAAACGTTGCCCCCCTACTACAATTGTAGCGTTTTCACTACATTTTTCGCACTCAAAAAGTCACTACGAAAATTCGTAAAATATTCAGAAAAGACTACAATTTCAAAATTTCAGAAAATAGATATCTAAAATCAAAATTAAAACTTATATCGAATATTGCGTGTCGCAAGAAACACTTTTGATTTTCATGAAAACGCAGAACATTCTATTTCCTCAATTCCAATGTCAAATTCAATTTCCAGGTTCCATAATCCAGACCTCAAATTCAAATTCAAATAAGGAAATAGATAGTATAGTGTGATTCCTCTCTTCTTTCATTATGTTGTATTCTCTTTTCTATCACTACATCTACAGTAGAAAGTTGATATATGTATGTATACTTAGTTAAGTTGGATACAAGTGCAAACAAACAGTGGCAGTATGGTCTGTGGTGTTGGTGTATAATTGTGTTTTGTGTAACATTTTAAATTAGATACAGCTACCGGCAAGATTTTTTTTCTACAGGTTGTAAGTAATGAAACGACGTTTTTACGTTAATGTTAATTATTTATTTTTCTTAATAATCTTCTTGAATTAAAAGTTTAAATTATCGTTGAATTGTTTTATGTTTTTCTTATGTTATAATAAAAAATTGCTTCCACGAGTGTTTTTCCATGTTTTATATTAATTAACCATGTTTTATTGGACATCGATCTCAGCAAAGTAAAGAAAAGTAGAATCTTCAATACGCAATTACAACAACTACCGTCTACTTGACACTTATGTAGTTGTTGTAATTGCGTTACTTTGCTAAGATAGATTTCCCATATTAATGTTTTACTACGCTTTAAATCACGAGTGGGGACTTAATGTTTTTCGTCATATAAGAGCTTTTTCACTTTCTTAAAATATTAACAGTACCAGCTATTCAAAAATTGTTTGTAATAATTTACGAAAGTTAGCTAGTTATTAGTTAATTAGACTTTAAAACCGCAGAGCACTAAGTAATATGCGCTAGAAATGTGCCGTACCAGTTACAACCTTTTACAATAGGTATACACATCTTATTTAAAAAAAAAAAATGTAGCACCACGCATTGCTCCTCAAGCTTCCTGGAGGACAACATTAGACACTCACACAATCTAGGTACATATACAGTTATACACACAGACCAAAAGCACAACCAACTTAAAATCCCATTTCGAGCTCATCATTCTTCAATAAAGAATTTCGGATTAGTATCTACTTTGTGTTGCCCATTCAGCAAAGTTTAACACTGTTATCTCCACCTGTCCGCAGCCAAAACCCAACACGTAACACGATGTACATCATTTTATTTTGCTCTTACAGCAAGGATGCGCCGGTAATTTCATTAAAATGTTTTTACCCTGTTTTCACATTTCAGACACAATATGTATATAGACAAAAATATGTCAACATCCGACACAGCATATACGCACAAACAAGTACAAAAGACAGTCAACGGAGCAATGGATGTGCGTTAAACTTTCCTTATGCGTATACTTCAAAAATTATGCTGATTCTGTACGCTATTAAGAACTCTAAAGGACATCCGTTGCCAGAATTCATTGAATTACTGCACACCAATTTGTGCCGCCTTCTTGTGTTGCGGCTCGGTTACTTGCCGGGTAGAGATTTAAATGAATTTTTTAACAAAATCGTTACTTTAATTTCGGTTCTGTTTTAATCTGCGTGTGTATCTTTCGCTTGTGTTCGTTTCTCTTATACGAAACTGGAAAGCTTGCAATGCACTTTTACGATTATTTTATATATTTTTTTTCGTAGGTAGCGTATAGGCTCGCTTTGTTATTCGGTCTTTCCCGTTGCAGGAGATGTTGCAAAAGAGATTGGAAAATTAATTTTCCATTTATAAAAAATGTGATTTATTTAATTAAGTTTCACATGTCAAGCGGGACGCATGATTTCGTATGAAACTGTGCGCTGTTTTTTTTTTTTTTTTTCAATCCATAAACTCTGGCCTTCCAACAATTTCGGTGGATGCATTTGCGTAATTGTGGGATGATATCCTGCTGGGAAGAAGCGACAAGAGCGTGCATGATTTTAAGTTTTCAATTTAATTTCCATTAAATACTGGATATTTGCAGGTCCGTATTATGATGGTAAAAAGGCGCGTTAAAATTGGAATTGAATTTCAACACTCGACTGTCCTTGTTTGGCAGGTGAAAAAAGTAATAGTAATTAGCAAAGGTTATAATACGTTAGAGAGCATCACCTCCAAGCATCTGGGTACATATTTTATGCTTTATGCAATATCAGTTACTAAAACCGAATTTTTGTAGACGCCTCTTGTACAGCAATGTCCAATCGGTTATCAGTGCCTTTAAATTTTTTTAAAACGGAAAAATTCTTGCTGGAAATCACCCGAAACACTTTATTATCAAGCGTGCTTACAACATAACAAATTGTCTTCTCCTTGATTTTTATGCCTTAATACAAATTGTAATGAAAAGTGACAACCATAGGTAGTAGGCTATTGGGAATTGTCGAACCAAATATGGATAGCTTTTTCCTGGTAAAGGCCGAAAGAAATTCTGGCAGTATTATGTTTTCAAAGCGAACAATTTATTGTAATTCAGATTTTGTTCAGATTGGCATTATGGCAAAATCGGAAGCTTGATTTTTACATATTAAAACGCAGGAAGAAGCATTTGGAAGAATAATTTCTTTTCAAGACTTCCATTAGCCAACGAATAACTATGGGGTGGATCTTATTTATGGATGGTACCATGAAGAATTCAAGAATTGCGTACCTTGTAAAGACTAAAAAATCTAGAGAGGTTTTGTCACACACTTCTAAAAAAGTTTTTGTAGCAAACTTTCTTGTCACTAATAGGTAGGAAGTTGCTTCAGTAGTGGCAGAGAATCATCGTTAAAATACTTTCGAGAAAAAGTAAAGATATTACCTGGTAGTGTGGTAATTTTCATGCACATGGCCTACTGGACCGATTGAATAAACGTGCGATTGCCGCATGTTAAGCTATCGTCTATCTCTATTTTATACCTTCTTCTGAAGCTTTCCATTCGCTCAAAAACTATAATATCCTTCAATATTTCCAAGCATGGCCCTTTAATAATTCAACCCTTCAGCATCGTAATGCGGCCGTGGCTTTGTCAACGTATTTTCTCAATGGAAGCAGCGTGCAAACAGCTTACATTCGTTTTCTGCTGCGTGTGTACAAATATCTCATTTTGGAGCTTGGGGGCGAACAAAAAATTAATTTATTGTCACATTGATAAAAGATTTTAATTAAGCCATGCGAGTAAAATGACAGAAAAACGACGTGTGTTCCAGAATAAATCAGGACAGGACACAAACTTATAGGCATTTTGCTGGTATTAAAATGGCGTCGTATTTTTACTGACCTCACAACAAATGGAAACAAGTGTTTGAGTTGGTATTGGGTGTAGTTGGCAGCCGGACATTATTCACACCACCCTAAGTGTCATTCTACTTAATTGATATTTTTAATTATATACCTCTAGCTGGCTAGTGAATTGAATTTTATAAATGAAACATACGCGGGATATCCACCTATTTATCACCGTAAACTCACCCGACAGATTGTGTATGGTTGCGAGCACGTCTCTTATATAAACTGAACGTCCACAGATTAGGGGCTTTTATCAGCTGTGAATTCAGGTGGCCGCTGTGAAAGTTCTTAATTTTCGAACTCGATTTTATAGAACTGGTGATCAAGCAAAACCTCTTGAATCGATTTCCAAAATAAGTACTATATACTACTTCTGACTGAACTAGATCAACACACTAACAAACCACATAACGCAAAGATGTCCTGATAACTGAGTTTGAGTGTCAAAACTATCCCTTTTAGAGTAATGCATAACAATCAAACCATTTACACGACAGCTGAACAGTCTAACCACAAATGTGAGACATACAATTCATTACAACATGGACTCTGCTATTCATATGTGGGAATACCACATCATACCGTGATGGACTCCTGTGTGCCACAACAGGTCAACCACCAATTAACGGCAATAACACTCGATTTGTTTGCGATATTCTCCCGAGTCCCGAATCGCTATTCCACCACCAGTTGTAAACGAGCCCACGACACGTCTACTCGACAATTCCCATTCGCACGCAAACACATGGCACTCCTCATGCGTTGCATGCACCTACCTACCGACAATGATTTGGTCGCATATTTACTTGACAGCCCCGCATGATTTACTATTGTCATTTCTGATTTCCGCCCCATTGCATGTGGTGCAACACAAACACAAACAACCATCCACCCCCCCACCCCCATCAACACTCATAGAGGAAATCATGTAAAAAAAATTAAGAGGGAAAATATTGGTTTAATAAATGGATCCCATGATTGCAAATAAATTTACTCTCCACCCGATGCGAATCAATATTTGGATTTACAACAACAACAAGGACATGATGTCCTTCGCTATTAATTATCCCGTCTGCTTGTCAAGTGAACAAGCGTAGCTAGTGTTGCAAACTAAGAAAACAATTTATTTAACTTTCTTTTTTCTTTCTCCTGAAACAGTGGGGTGCGGGCGAATGGCAACATCAAGTTGCACAAATGATGTTGATTGGCAACGGTTTTATTCAGTTCGTATTGTTCTCGGAAGCTAACTTAATTCTGCTAAGAAAAGTTTGTGCCGCGCTGGGTTGGGGAGCAACGTTTCTCGCATGACGGAGCTCAGAATTGAATTGAGGTGGCTCTTCTGCCACTCGGCACAGTTGCTAAGATATTTTGACAATGAGACAAAATTCGTATAATCCGTGAGGCTATATAGCTGGCATTACGTGAAGTCGTGAAGCTCTTAAAGGTCTGACGAGGGACACTATTGATTGAATTAAAAAATTGCACAAATTCAGGCACCCACCGAGAGGTTCCTTTCGACTTGGTCGAACGAAACTTTCCCGTTGATCAAAAAGTTTGGTTGGTTGTTTTCTTGTTTTATTAGATAGGTATAGGTAAAGATCTGAGAAGCAATACTAGATAAAGCAAACGTGTAGTGTAGTCGGAGCTTCTGTTTTCTGATCTGCTAGGCCGCTAGGGCATGTTTTTATTTTTTACTTAAATATAAAACGCTGGTTTAAGGTGTCTGTTATTGGAAGTAGAGTTCGTATTAGACCGATAGCCTTACGTGGAAATATATGCAAGATTTTAGGGATTTGTTTATGCATGCAGCATGCATAAGCATTAGCAGTTACATATAAACTGAATATGCCGATTCACGTGTGGGGGCTGGGGAGGTGCAATTGAATTGAGAGTTTCTGATTGTGTAAGGCTCCAAGTGGTTGGAATTGTCTTTAAGTGCATTATTCAATATTTTTGAAAAAAAAAAAAAATAATATTGGCTGAAAAAAAGATTTGCGTCGCTGTTATTGCATTCTAAATGCAAGTGCGTTATTGAGTTTGTAATAAATTATATGAACACAGATCAGCTTTTGAGTAGTAAGTAGTTCATAAGAAATAATTAAACGACTGATTTATTCGATTTTTTTGAGAGAAACTATGTATGCTATATTAAAAAGAATTATTTTATTATCGTAGATATGACTGTAAAAAAACCGCTAAAAACCGATTTTAAGTTATTCTTCAGGATGTAAGCATTACTTCGTTTTTTTTTTAAGTTTTATCGATATCAAAGAAGGGTTTTCGAGATAAAATTAGCATTTTCGGTTCTTCGAATTGAAAATTAAGGACACAATAATTTATCAATTTGACTTTAATTTTGAATATTGGTCAAAATCTTTGTTGCTGTTTTCAGGTGAACTAAATAAGGGGTTTTTCAATAAGAGCGCTACAAAAGTTTTTGTTTTTGATTAAAACAAAAACGGTTTTGGATATCAATGAAATTCTTAATTTCTGTGAAAGTATACGCTCGATGCCATTATGTATGGAACTCGAGTTCTTTTGCATGGCCACCAGCATAAATCGGCCGATACTGCTGTAATTTCACGTTCGATATTCGTACGAAGTTCATCAATCGTCGCTGGCTTAGTTGGCATAGACCATAGACTTGACGTAGCCCCACAGGAAATATTCTAACGGCGTCAAATCGCACGACCGAGGCGGCCAAGCGACTGGACCATTTCGTGAGATAACACGTTCTCCAAACTTGGTTTCCAATAAATTGATTGTGACATTCGCTGTGTTGCTTGTGGCGCCCTCCTGTTGGAACCACATGTCCTCCAAGTCCATATCATCCAATTGGGGCCAAAAATATTCGGTTATCATTGAACGGTAAATATTCCCATTCACAGTAACGTGCCGGTCTTGATAATCATGGAAGAAGTAGGTACGGCCCAATGACACTGCCGGCCCATTAACCACACCAAACCGTAATTTTTTTGGGGATGCAATGATGACTCATGGAGTACGTGTGGATTGCTGCCTGTCCAATACCGCATATTTTGTTTATTCACGAAGCCATTCAGCCAGAAATGAGCCTCATCGCTGAAGATGATTTTTTGGACGTAACGCTCTTAACGTTTAGGCCACTGACTCCGAATTTCGGTAGCAAATTTTAATAATTTCGACTCGTTGTTGGCTCGTATATCTTTCCATCATGAAATGGCAAACCTTACTGAAGAGAAATGTCAAAAGAGCGGAAAGAAATTCGGCGTAGTTTGCTGTCCCTGTCGCTCTACTTTTGTAGCGTCCCTGTTGAAAAACCCTTTAAAAAAATACCATTTTCAAAAATCCTATGTACGATAATATAGAGGAAACCTGATTTTGCTATTAAGTTAGAAATGACCGCATATAGAAATTATTTTTTTTGTAGTACCTATAGACCGTTTTCGAGATATGTCGAAATTTCAAAAGTACCGTTATTCGAATATTTAGCCAAAAACTGGGTATCCAGTCATGGTAACCCCACCTACTAAGGAATAAATATCAGTTTTGGTTTTCGGTCAAATCAAGTGGTACCAACATTTTGTATGGGAAGTACCATTAACATTGAAAAATATTAATAATAAAAAACGGTCCCAAACTGTAGGCCCAGAAAACTCCAAATCCGAAGTTTTAACAAAATCCAGACAGCTGTTTCGGCTGTAGGCCTGTGGAAGGACGGACAAACAGACAGACAGACAGACGGACAGAATTTTGGCACCCACTTTTTAGAAACAATAAATTTTTCTTACTACGTAATGGAGAAAGCTAAAAGTGTTAAGAGGTAACTAAACAAAAACAAATTATTACTTCATTACCTAGTTCTAATTCAAAAATCAAATACCAGAAGAAAACAACTTCTGGTTAGATCCACAAAAATATTGGTGAAAAGTCACAACATAGTTTTTGGCTGCTGCTTCCTGGTTTGTATTACACTCCTTGATGTGTAAGTGCTTCTTAAATTAATTCTGACTTAAGATTGAGAAGCCAAATTCAACTAAAGAGTATTTTTTGTGCAAATGGAATGGTCTTAGAAGTATTTTTTCCATTTCGGGTGCTTCTTTTTGCCCAATGGAAAACGACATTACCTATAGTAAATAGCTGTCATATTTAAGACCGCTTGGGCTA
The DNA here is from genome assembly GCA_949126925.1 of Cheilosia vernalis. Taxonomy (NCBI): domain Eukaryota; kingdom Metazoa; phylum Arthropoda; class Insecta; order Diptera; family Syrphidae; genus Cheilosia; species Cheilosia vernalis. The sequence continues at coordinate 94,641,249 of OX421358.1, read as the reverse complement.
AGAAAAAATAGGAGGATGTATAACACCCGCACCTCATTCGAAAATATAATATATATAGATGTGTAGGAAAAAAAAACTGTTTTTCTTGCGGTCCTCTAATTTTGTCCAGCATTTTATACTAGTTATGTGTTTATTCTGGCCTTGTGCAAATCTGTTGGCCTATGAAGAAGAAGATCGTAGCTAAATTTCTTTTTATAAAAACTTAGACTTCACGCAGAAAATTTGACCTTAACCGAGTGGAATTTTTGCTCGGTTAAAAAAAAAGTGGGTTAAAATTAACTAAGCCTCTGTAGAAAATAAACAAGTATTTGTTTTTGAAAACTATAGAGTTAAAAAGGTTAAATCGTACTGTTAAAAATAATACACTTTATTAGTTGGTATCAACCATGTTACTCTGTTGTTATTAGTTAAGTTAGTTTGTTATTTACGACCGAGAAAATTTTTAGAGGAAATTGATAAATCGGCTATTTTTAACCGAGTTTCGTTAAACAAGTTGAATCGGTTATTTTTAATCCACTAACTCTGTAAGAGCTATATTAACACTAGGTATCACTTGGGACTTGGTAGTTTTTAACCGAAAGTTGGTGAATTTTAAATAAGTGATTTTTCTGCGTGTTGCTACATCTGATGGAATGTAGGAGATGAAATAGATTTATCTGGTCAACTGTCAAAATGTTTCATCTGAACAATCAGATATATGCTAAAAAATTTAAACTGCGGCATATTTTTCTACAAAGCTGACATTGTGCGGTACCAATAATCCTTTTCATTGTCAGGTTAAGCCTTAAGCTCTGAAATATTTACAGTGCCGATACAAAATTGTAAGCCAAATGTCAACTCATCATTTTAGGAGAGCTATCATAGCTGTCAGTTTTAAGTTGCACTATAGAGGTCTCGCTAGTATTTGTAATAATTCAAAAACCTTCTTTTTAAACATCAATCACTGACAAAAATTGAAGTTCAAAATGAAATAACTTATAGGACGTGTCTCACAAAAGCGTTATTTTTATAGACAGTTTCAAGAAACTCTTTTGGCCTCTATCTGGACTATCACAGAACAGAATCCATCGTATTCGGAATTTTGCTACGAACCCCGAAAGAACTATCATAAAATCCGTCATAGGGGACATTTTTTGCTACGAATTTAGTCGTAGCGGAAATTGATGGATATGAATTTCGAAATTCCTAGCAAACATTTACTCTACGACGGATTCTATGATAGTTCTTTCGGGGTTCGTAGCAAAATTCCGAATACGACGGATTCTGTGATAGACGTGTAGGTATATCATTTCTAATGCAACAAGCAACACTTTCATATTTTGTAGTTGTACAACATTGGAAACAAAAACTAAACGTCGGTCGGCGCACTAGAAAGCCAAAGCATTAGTAGCACCGCATGAGATTGTGTGAAAGCACTGCTATACCTATACGTACACCCTGCACCGTCCTAACTAAAAGACAAAAGTGAAGTATAAATAATTTCCAAAGACGAGCACCATCTGCGGTTAAGTTTATTGCGATGCTTATTCAACGAAGTAAGTCAGTACAACGAGCGAGCAGCGAGTGTTGTTATCGCCTGAACTTGAACCCATTATCACACCGTTCATCGTTTAACGTTTACTATAGCATAACAGTCGAAAACACACTTCAATTATAATTTTTATTACATTTTTTATTATACGCTTTATTCTAGTGACGCACAGTTTACCAGACTTCCCTGCATCTGCCCTTGCTGTCGGGCAAGTAACCCGGCTGGCATGGGAAATCAATCATATTTACTTGCATCACGGGCACCAGCGCGTCAGCCGGCTCGTCGTGCTGCGCAATCAGGTCCGGGTTTAGAGTTACACACCAGTCGGGATTGATTGTTGCTGGTATACCGGCGATAGCAACTGGGCATTCGACACTCTTTAGGCAGTATTTGACACAAACTCGACCGCTTCCGCCATTCTTTATTTTCTTCTTGCAAACGTAATGTCCAGTGCACCCGTCTGCGATTCTTGGAATGGTGTTCTCCAACCAAAATTGTCCAGGACGTTTTGTTGTCGGTGGCTCAACAGTGGTGGTTGTTGTTGTCTTACGGCCGAATAAACTGAATGCGCTGGGTGATGCGGTTATGCTCAATAGTACAGAGCTAATAGCAACTAGCATAAGCAATTGCTTTGCCATTTTGCCGCAAAGTAATGAATGTATGAACGATCAATTGGCGACTGCCTGATGGATAGTGTTCTCTGAATTGGTGGGAAGAGTCTCGCGATAATCTTTGCCCCTGGGTTGTTTGTTTTCTTCTGAAAATCATTTGATATGCTGTGATTGTGTGGAACACGGTTCTAATACCAGGCTTGCCAGTTTTTATTGTTTAGGTATTTGATGAGCAAAACATATTTAAAAACAAAAAAAATTGAAGACGCTTAAATACGAATGGAAAATCGGTCTGAATAAGCGGAATCCGCGGAATGAAAAAGTTTGCCATTCAATTTTCCCTCCAAATCGTTTGCTTGCATGACATTTCATTTGAGACTCTTCACAATAAAATCAAACGCGTTCCGTTGCAAACACTGGGAGCATTGAGGTTGCGCATTAAAATTATAAATGCTTCATTAAACATTTTAAATAATTTTTGTTGCTTAGGTGACACTACCCGTTTTTGTATCCAGTCCATTTTTTTCAAAGTGCGGTTGCCCATAAAGATTTCTATACCCAATCTAATCCACGTAAAGTTTTGTTTTCACGATAAAAATTAGTAATCCAGCAAGCCCAAAATCGTAAAAATCGAACAATTCGTTCCAGAGTCTTGACCACACACTTTTTCTTTTATATAATATAGATTATACTACCTGTAGGACTGTAGGTACTACTCAAACGGCCTTACTTATAATCAAGCACAAAATGTCGAAGATTAGGTGGATGTCAGCTTTAGTGAAAATGGACGGCATTTGTGAAACAGTACCAATAAACAATTGGAACTCCACATTTACTAGTGCGACAACTTTCTTAAAATCTATTACATTTGTTGTCATTGCAGAATTAGAATTTCATAATTTGTTTTTGTGAAAAACAACGACAATGGTTCCTTTCACAACGAGGGTTTTATTCTAAATAAGGAATACATAAAGTGAAAATTAATTTGCAAAACAGATATCTTTCAAAGGCTTCTTGAGGCTTATTATAAAAAATGCACAAAATATCCACTGATCTGTCAAATATCGTATGCAAATCAGTTATGCAGTATCATTCGATCGGACGCAATTTTTGGTACTTTCTATAATACGTTTTCAATTGTTTTCTAATACTTCCCGGTTGTTTTAAGAGTTGTGTCGTAATAAAATAAAATTCCCTTTAAATTATTCAATAAACGGAACATAGTTAATTTGAGCGATTTGATTTATTCGCAAGCTGATGATGCAAATCAAAACGTATTGGTGGTCTTAATATCACAATTACATCGTTAGCAAGTGAATATACTTTTGAAAATAGAAACAATAGTCGGTTCATTCATTTCACAATGGGTAAATTGAAAAATTAAAAACTTATAGCTTCCGGTTTTGAAAATAAATAGGTACAATATGATTTACCTAATTCGGGAAACTTAGACACCGACAAAAGTTTAAATTCTCACTGAAAAATATGAAAAGCACATTTTTATTCACGAAAGCTGTCATGTTTCCTCTTCCATGAATTCACGAATATTTTCGTATTACCAGAAGTTAATAAATTTGTTACTTTTTCCGTGAAAAAAAAAACACCTTTTGCAAAGAGTTGGATAAATATTTGGTTACAACCCTGAGTCGCCTAAGGTACTTCGAATTTTTGAAAAAATGTATGAGCAGTCCAAACTAAAGTTAAAAGATATTTTATTCTGTTTTCCACGACTGTCAAGAAAGTCTTGGATATATCCAAAAAGCAAAGAACTTTCGGGTGAACAAGATAAAACAGAGATAAAGACAGATATATGCTTCGAGTGTTTAGAAATTAAAGAAAAATGCAATATTTTTAAATTTTGTCCATACATTTGTTCAAATTTGTGTTTGTTAGACTTAAAAATCATTTGCATTGTTGTATTGCAACGAATAAAATTAGAAAAGATTTACAATTTACTAAAATGAATTTATAATCGTAAACGCTCACGCTGAACAACATCCTATTTAAATTCGCTCCTATTACCAAATTTAATACCGTGATTTTAAACGGTTGGGCAACACTTGTCTTCAAAATGACGTTAAGGGAGAATTTATTTAACTAATGCCCGAGATAAACATGGCTTTTTCAACATTAACATGTTTGACCCTACAGTTAGCGATATTCTGGCAACTACCTATATATTGTTTTTTTTTTTTTTTTGGTTAAGGGATTTTGGAAAGCGTTGCTTAAACTGAAATAGTAGAGTTGATTATTGGTAAATCCGTTTAAAAATTATTCTCAATGTACATTGATCTTTTTTTGTTTTTTTATTTTTTTTCCCAATTTTATTTTACACGATCGCTTTTGATATTGTGGGGGCTTCGGGGCTATGCACTGATGGGACGGATGTTCTAAATGTTTGACAATCAATTATTTGTCATATATGTTCACAGGCCACTGGGCTTTGCTTTTTTTAATCTATTTTACCTTGATAGTGTTATATATAGAATTCTAAAAATTCTTCTCCTATTAGCTATCCTATCGATATCTTCCCGGAAAATTTAAAAATTCAGCTTTTGTGTTCCAGAAACTCTGAACTTTCCACCGACATCCTAGAAATACTACTATCCTTTTATCCTTATTGACACCGAGAATATTAATACAAGGAGGTTATATGCAATTGTGCAGAAAAGTCTCTCTGGCTGGAACTCTAAGGACTGCAAAACAATTTTCACGGACGGCTGCGGAACTGGTCACTTGGTCAGGTTTCTGTTGTAGGCGATTTCCGCTGCCAAACCGGACATGGATGACATCCTTATAGTCATATGCCGCTGTGTGAAAACCCAACCAACCTCTATCTGAGCTGTTGTTATGGGCTTAGAACCACCTTTTATTTGTTCATAGGGCTAAAAAATGCAAAAGTTGTGTGTTAGGTCTCACTGCTATCGAGGAGACGGAATTCTTCTAACAACTCAAACATTTATTTTGAAAACAATGACGATAGAGTTAAAGGCACGTGATTTTTTTTTTTTTGAACAATAGGCCAGGAGTTGTTTTCAAGTTCTGTATCCAACTGGGCACGCTGTAGCTTTCTCCAGTACTAGAAGTAGTTTCATTATCAGAAAAGTACCAGGGTATATGTAGATGCACCTATTTTCACAAAACCAAAACCAACACATTCGCAGCATTGCAAACTCTAATCACTTTACCCAAAATGAAACTATTGGTTTAAGACTCTGCATCTGGACGGAAAGGTAGCGGTTTAATTCAGTCAATTAGACGTCCACCTTGGCGTCTTGTATTCCCTCCCTCCGCATTCGCGCATAATTATTAAACTCTCGGCAATACGTGTCAGACCCATTAAACAATGTAGCCGTTAAATCATGACAATTTATTGCTACTGCCCAGACAACATGCAATTACAAAAAGGATTTCCATTCAAAGGGAAACAATTATTACACAAAAGTTCCCAACAAGGACCCACTTAAATATCCATTACCCATAAGCAAGACGACATTCTCGACAAAATGTCCTTCTCGAAGCCAATTCAATCCAGGAGTCCTTAGAAAGGCATTCACTTCCGGAAGAAAAAGAAAAATTAAATAACCCAACCAACAAACCCTACCAATCCAATAAAGTGCTTTGCATGTCGATGCCGATAACTGGAAACGCTGTAATAAAGAAACATCCATAAAATGGTATAAGAATCACCCGCACTTATACCCATGGCTCCTTTGTTGTGGGCCCTTCTTAGCGAAGGTTTGACATCTAATACAGCACAATGCTGAGCGCCACAATGAATCGAAATCACGAATTGTTCATAATATTCGAACGGTTCCTCCATCGACCCGACTTTCGGTCTCGATTACAAAGCACATACACGTGTCTATATAATTGTTGCCTTGTTCTGTAAGCGGTGTAACAATATCTATCGGAAAACTGCTTCCAGGCCATAAAATTAAGCTTGCGGGACACTGACGAAAGTACGAGGCTTTGCATGTCGAACATCAATTTCACCAGAGACTGTGGAGAGTATCTCCAAGAATCGCGCCTCGGATTTCTTTTGTTCGAAAAGACAGACAAAAGAGGGGCAGAAATTATTTTCTCCCACCTACACATTGGCGAACTCATAAATATTGGCAAAGGAAAAGGATGTGAGCTGAAAAATATATTGAGGGGGCCATGTCGGTTAATGGTGGTTTATTGGTGTAGTTTTGAATGCGGCCAACCGGCCCGACACGATCAAATTCAATGATGCCCAAACAGTGCTGGCGGCACCTTATGCTGCTTCCGTTGTGCTTGGTGTGATGGCCAATAAAATCGAAACGAAAAACCAATTTTAGGCAAGTTCTCGTTTTTTTTATGGCCGCTTCGATTGGCTTTTTACATTTATGTGTGTCAGCAGTGACAGCCTTTGATTTGGAATGGTGTCCTGTATCCGTACCGGAACCGGGATCTATTCAAAGGCATGGCTAATTGCAAGTGCACACAGTTAAATTTTGTTGCCACTCTTCAAATGGCAATTGAGCGAGCTGCCATAATACAGCAACAGAGTAAGTGTTTTGTGGAGTGGAACTGCAACTGACATGGATTCAGATGCCTCGCCACCGATATTGGACGAGTTAGGCAGTCAGCTTGACCGATTTATGTTCAAATCAAATGTTTATTGGAAGTTGATATTGCAATTCCATTGAACCTGAAAAATTCGGTATAACTGGTCGAATGGAGTCGAATCAGGGCGGTTTTGTTGTTGTGCTAAAAACACAATCGCATTTCTATCTAAAGAATTAATGTCGATACCGGGTTTTGTAGTGATTCGAACGACCTTGTTGAATTAGCTAATCAAACTGAAACTGAGTCTACGAGGTCATGGAATGGAAAGTTGCTTCACTATACGTTTAACTGTCAGACAGTTCACATTTATAAAGTTTAGAGTCAGCCGCCGGCCGTGGCACTATTTTCTGAGCGTTTTGGCTTCGTCGTTGGCCCTAAGCTGGGGTTGAATTACCGCATCCGTGATCGAGTAATACGTGACTGAATTTGTTGTTGTTTTGCTTGTAAAATCCACAAAATTCAGTGACGGATGGCTCGCTCACGGATTTGGTAATTCGGCCCCTGATCTTTGATACGAATCAGTTGATGCGAGAAGATATCAGCTGCTTTGTTGCTTGTGCTCAAACCGAACACATCTTCTTAGATGATTGTAGCTGCGCCATTTAAGCTTGTGTTTCCCCATGCTGACTATACTTCCCAGAAGGACATAATACTCCTGAGTGCATGAACGTGGGTGCCAACCTGGGAAATGAGTAGAAAATGTGTATACATAAGTGGATTGCATCGGATTTAATAGTTACGAAGTAGTTCGACTGCACATTGACGTTTTGCGCTGCCATCTTTGGTTTGAAGGATTCCCTAGCTAGGGCAATAAGGACTCATTTTAACCCTATCATTTGTGACACCAAGGCAAGTGAGACCCCACTTCGGTTGAAATTGTATGGATCTGGCCGTAGAGTCGGCGCAGGGTTTTTGGAATTACGCATTTATATCTCGTTGTTCGTACATCGTGTTCAGTTTAAACTGTTGATCGCATCGCCAGTTTCATTCTTCACGGAAAAGTGGGTCTCTTCCTTGGTACCAAATCACACTCATTCTCACCACAATTGCAATTGTTGCATTCGGCATTTATACTGAATATCTACATTGACACTTCAAAAGTGAAGCAAATCAAATGTAAGCAAGTCTCAAATAATAATGGTCGTCCCCCCAGAACTTGTGTCCCATTCATCCCACTGAAAGTGGATTTCCATAATGAAACAGGTGTAAATATTTTACCATCTCGTGGGGAAATACCAAATAATTTTTGTTTAATTAAATAGTAGCTCAAAGATCATGTAGGTACGGAACATCAGACTACATTAGGCACTTCCTATTAAGGGCAGTCTCGAGCTCAGATTTTAGCAAAGTGCTATGGTGTAAACCGTGCCCGATAATTCTGATTCATTAACGGCAGATCAAGATTTATTCCGAAGACCCAATTCAGCTATGTCTTTTGAACTTTTTTGACTTTTTATTAGTTTTCAGTTTTGTGTCAGCCCTCTTTCGGCCTTCTAGACTTAACCAAATTACAATCTGGCTTCACTCATGTCCTCTGATGATTGCAGATTAAGATCGTTTAGGCACTATCCCCGTGGAGTGTTTATCACTTGAATAACTATTAGCTCAAATCATCGAAAGCGATCAGTTTATCCTTTGTAGAGAATGGACAAGGACATGCATCAGTCCTATTTAATATCTCCCTGGTCCTCTGAAAGATGCCTTTACTTCTTGGCTCATAAAGCGGCATAAAGAAATAAGCTAACAAAATCAAACTTCCTAACCGCAAGAGCAACAGTTTGCAAAAAAGAACATAAATGTGGTGGGCTGATTCAAGCATCTATCTAAAAAACAGGCGGACGAAACACCGATTCGCTACTTCTTCTTGTTCTCACAGCTTGATTTGCTTATCTATATTTATCATGTGAATTTATAGCCAGTAAAGCAGTACCTATGGAGTGTATCGAACTGGTATTCCTAAAGGCTTTTTCTTAAAATTCGATCGATTATGAACGATTTTATTCATTGATGCGGTATAGATGCAGAAGATTTATAGCTCTGTAGTAGGTTTCCTTTGGTGGTCACACCTCTCTTGGACCACATATCAAAGATAAATAAAAACTGGCCTGCAAAGTTAAAGTTTTGTGATGTGGTCAAGAAAAGGTTCCTCCGGATGGGCCGCACAGAGACAACCTGAAATTCAGGATAATAATGCTTTGTAATGTGTTATTTACATAGGGCCTTACTAATAATCGTTTTTAACCTTCACATTAAATATTTTCTAGGTCACAATATGAAATTTTGTATGGAAAATTTCTCCATTGTGAGTTCGAAAAATTTAGCCTGGACACTAAAAATGTTTATTAGTACCGCAGATAAACATTTGTTGCACTGTAGGTACTCATGCCACGTTTCCACTGCTTCACCTTGCGACGCTAAATTTTGACATTTGCAGATCAAAACCTTTTGTGAGTTGAATATTTCGTCGAATAGTTGAAGAGATCGTTCTTCAAGACTGTAGCAAGAAAATAATATTTATTTGTCACTTTGTCAGTATTTTTACTACAACTCCCAGCTAAATGTACCTTTAAGAACTATTTACCTGTTCAGTGTCTGGAATTTACGAGACGCTTCCACAACACAAATATAGACCTACTCGTTCATCACCCAGTGCAGGTCTAGTCTTACTGAACGATAAAAAAATATTTTAAATATAGGAACCACAACATCTTTTACATCTATGTTCATGTTTTATTTTCTTAATGATCCATGCTTACTTTTTACAAACTATTTGAATTTTACATTCTTCTTGTTTCGTTCTTTTTCATATAATATAATAATATTGTATAAACTAATTAAGGTACATCCATATAAAAAGTATTTTCTTTATCATTGATTTTTATTTTTTGTGTAGTTTTTTCATCACAAATAAAACTAATGATTTTCCAAATTTTCAAAATTAAAATAATGTTTTTTTCTTTTGTTTTTTTTTTTTTTGTGGGATTTTCTTTTATTTGGAAATATAAAAATCATAATGAATTCTTAGTCGAATAGTTGCATTATATAATTTGTTTGCTTTAAAGTTTCACTGAGTAACGCTTATGATGTTTTTTTTTTTGTTATTATGTAATTCTTTTATATATATAATATATAGTTTATATTTAATCTTAACTGCTACATATAATTATAATATCGATTTTCAAATTTGTTTGTTTAGTTCTTGTTATCGAACACAAACATTTTTTCACTGTAGGTATTATTTTTTCTTAATATGGTTGTTTAAGTTGTATTTACAATAATATGAGACACAAAGGCTTATCGAGAGAGAGATAGAGAGAGAGAAAGAGAAAAGGCATACAGTACCTACCTATTTACTAATATTTTAATTTACAGATTCTTTTTTTTTTTTTGAGAAAGTTTGTCCAATCAGGAAAGGGGGACTTACTTTGTTTACTTTAGACCGATTTCATATTTCGTTGTTATTAGGTACTATTTTAAAAAATTCAAAGTGGCTGTTCCTGTTGGCAACGGAAACAGATCTAGTGGAGCGTGGAGGTGGACCTCAAACAACATGCCAATAAATCTCCAGCGCCGTAGTATTTGATGGACCCGTTCAATTTTGAAATTGCTAAACTGCTACACGCAAACATATAGCATTGGAAGTTTTATTTAACCTAAAATGAAATGCTGTAGTAAGTGTCCCCTTTCCAGATTGCCGTAAAATAAAACCTAATGAAAAAGCTTCTTGTTGTTATTTTACTCTTGGTGGTATTTTTGGGTTTAAACTACTACTAGGTTTTTTGAAATTAAAAACATTTTCTTTTTATCGATTTTACGCGTTAAAAATGTATTTACAATAAATAAGTGAATATTCTTCTCTGTAGTAATATCAATTAAGTAGTGGTCGATGTATTTACAATTTAACTGTCCTTCAAACTAAATTTTACAATATTTTTCATATTCAAAAAAAAACCTTTCCAACGTGTCGGCTGGTGTTTGAAAATGAACTAAATAAATAAATGTTTGCAAGAGTTTAGTGCAGATTTTCGTAGATGAAAATGAATTATGGTGTTGTGGAAAATGGTTTCGATTCAAAATGCTATAGTTTTTGTTTTCATCTATCACTTAATTGATTTAGTGTTGATAGTAGCTGGTAAATTTTGATCCAGGAATTATGTTTTATTGTTGACGAACCAATAAATGGTCGATAACTCCTAAACCATGTGTGGTATCGATTAGGATTTTATTAAGAAGTGTGTCTTGCTCTTACGATGCCTACATATACATACACATTTATATTGACTAATATAATCTTATTTTCAATACGTCCCTATTTGTAAATGCTTATTATTATAATTTTTTTTTTTTTTTGTTTTCTTTTTTCTGTTTTTAATGATTATGCGACTTTTAAAAATGAAAAACTTTTTTTATTTGCTGATTTTTCAACCTGTCTGTTTTGGTTCGAAGGAAAAATAAATATAGAACGATATATAAATATTATAGCGAGACAGAGATGTAATTAAAAATTAGGTAAACAAAATTATCCTACACGAAATTGTTTCATTCGAAGTAATAGCATCGCGAACGAAAGCGATAAACCAAATGCAATCGCCTGGTGGGTACACAGTTGTGGAGATGCGGAATTGCTGCGGGATTTTGAGCTAGCCACAACCTCAGCATCTTCGGGTGGTAGCTCGACGTTGTTGTTCGCAACTATGAATTGGAAAATGTCACTGACCTGCAAGAAAGAAACAGATAAATAAACACAAATTAGAAAGAGCTAGGTTAATATGAAATTTTTTAAGGACATAGTAATGAGGAAAATATAGTATGACCATTTTGCACTTTTTTCGAAAGCCTGCCTGATTTTGTTTTGCTATTTTGGTCCTTTCTATAGTTGGAAAAAACACTTTTCAAAGAAATACATTTCAAATTTAAAGCGGTTATCACAACACCATGAAAGTGTTAAGCGGAACTGCTTCAGAAATTACGTAGGTATGTAGGTACACTTTTTTCTCCACTCGGCCCTTTTTTTAAGAATTGGGCCAAATGCTTTTTTAGCATTTTCTGGAATTTTTGTATTTTTCGACGTTTGCTCTTGAGGTTTGGTCATTCGTGAACATTAAAGATGATGATACATCGATGATAGATACTTTTGAATGTGTATCACCACTTTCCGACGCATCAGAAGGAATGTGGAATTCTCATTTGTCAAAAAAAAATATATTTTTGAGTAGTAAAAACAATATGTTCTCTTGAGTTTTTTTTTCTGAAGACTGATACTTTAACTTTCAATAAAAATTAGTTTCTTGCTGTTGGTCAAACCTTCATCATATTGCGCTTTTATTTTACTTTAACTTGTTTTTCGTTATTTTGCTTGAATTCATTTTTTTATTGCAAATAACATGGACACTAATTCCGCATTGTCTACTTGGGGTAGGGTTCGGGTGACTTTAGACTTAGTAGGTACTGATAACGTCAGAGTTTGCTCCAAGTCGATTTAGTTTAGGTTAGGTAAACGGTAGGTAGAGCAGGGTTAACCCTACAATACCACACTTAGGTCCTCGTGGACCCATTGTGCATCTTTTGGTAAAAACGTTGATGCTACGTCGGTGGTTCTCAGTCCCTCTTTTTTTTTTGCCATGCCGACTTAAAATAGAAAACATTAAATATAGCTTCACGACAGTTATACATCTGAAAAACAGCTTTTTGAAAAATTGTTTAGACCGATTCAAATGATTGCATCTACCTCCTGTTTTATAAATGAAATTGTGCTTATAATATTTATGCTACATTTTCACATGTTTCGATGGTTTCCAAGTATATTTTGTTAACACTATTCCAAATCGACAACAAATTACATGCAGTCCATCATTCGAAAAATCCGAAAATTACTTAAAAATTACTCAAAATTACTCAAAAATTCATGAGGTAAATTTCAGTCTGCTTCTTGGTCTACTTGAAGAAGACTAAGGCCCATTTTATTGATTCGAAGTTGAACACAACTTGGGGATTTTTATATGGCCTAAGTGCTATAGTCTGAACTGTGGAGACACTCTCTTTCTACCTACTAAGAAATCAAAATATGAGTATACTGTATACTGTATACATCGGCTCATTAGAAATAAGGGTTTTGTTCTGTTTGAATTTAAAATTCTGTTGTACCTACTCGTATGCCATTCCCGTTGATAATATTTCCAGGCTTCAACTGTAATAAGAAATGTAAATATGAAGTAGTGTATATAATAAGGGCAAATGACGCGTAAGTTCCAAATGGTGTAGTAGGCAATTAGAGTAGGCAGGTTTCTAATTTTGATTTATATGGGCTAAAGGTTTAGGTTACCTACTATCTACATGCATAGAATAAATTCTAGCTTATGGAATTGTACTGGGACAAAACTATACTATGTAAGCGGGACTTACGGTGCTCACTTTAAACTATTCTTAAAAATATTTGATTTGCTATTCTGTTGAGTTGAAATTGGTTTGACACTTTATTTGGAATACCAACTTACCTATATTAACAATTAAAAACAACATTAAAACTATGCTAAATTCGTGATAGCTAATTTTAAAGTGTTTTATTAGAAATGTATGTACTGTTCTTGTACTAATAACTGGTATTTAGGATATTTAGGATTAAAAACTGAAGTAGGGTTTTCGACAATGAGAACAGATTTTTAAGAGCGTCAGATGCAATTATTTTGGGAAGAGCTTTTGCAACATTTTCAGGGGAATTAAAAAAAAATACTGAAAATCCGGTATACGTCATCATAGAGAAATTAAGTTATAAGTCGCCATATTACGTCAGATATCAAATATTTAAAAGTACTGAAAAACTGGACATGGACTTATATCGGACACATTTATGATGATCAATTTGCCAATTTTTGCAATCAAATTCATTCCATGGGTAGGTACCTACTTCCATTGATATTGGAGCTTGCATACAAAATAAAAATAAGTACACGACTGAGTCTTACGAAACCTTCTTCCTTTCCATACTATAAATATTTTAGTATTAATATTTAATTTTTCTTACTTAATTTCGATTCAACACGTAATCACAACAAAGGTGGTTTCAGTGCCATTAACTTTCAGCGAGATGATACTAAATAACGAATAAGACTAAACGGTAAAATAATCAGCTCTTAAGCACTTAATCACCGATTGAAGCAAGTCACTCTGAATTGACTTTTGTTTGGCCTTTGCTTACATCTACTTTGATTTGCTCTTCTACTCCGGAACAGATAGGGCCTTACTAATAATCATTTTTAACCTTCAAGTTCCGAATTGCAACCCGTCGCGAACACACGTGTGTGCAGCCGTGGCGTTCTCCCCCCTTAGTCGCGCATAAAACACCCAAAAACAAGTTTTTCAACAATAAAAAAAAAAAGCGAAGATTAATTATTACTAACTTAATAATTCCGCAAACAAATCACTGATCTTCTGCCGCGCAATTAATCCATCCAGAGTGCAGTCCAGTGAAGTGTTGTGAAAAAGGAAAAATCAAAAAAAAAAGAGGAAAAAAAAAAAACACCATAGCGTGGGCGAATCCCTCATCTCCCATTCCAACTCGTTTGCTGTTGCACTTTCTTGGTCTTTGCAATCGCCGCCCGCCAACATACAAGCGATTGTGCTTGTACTGTTGTACATAAGGCAATTGCAATGAGTGGGTGAGAGCAACATCTGGCGGATAGCGGGTTGTGTGTGAAAGTTTTTGTTGGTGGACCAAAGCAAATTGTCATACGGGCATAACACCTATGACAGTTTGATTTGAGAATCTAACATTGGATTTTCACTTCACAGCCCTGCTTAGAAGCGTCGGAGTTGTGTTTTTTGGTGTCTGTTTTTTGTATTGATGGGGAATTTTAGGGTTGACATGTGTAACATTCGTGGGCTACGATCGAATCTCTTCTCGGTGTACGTCCACGTTGCTAAATATAAACCAGCTGTTTTGGCGCTGAGCGAGACTCAGGTGGGTGTAAATTCTGATAAATCGGAGTTTGATTTACCTGGGTATCGTCTAGTGCCTTTATTCTTTCTCCACCGTGGTCTCGCCATCTACGTACGTGATGATATTGCCTACCAAACTCCAGGTTCTTATGGCCAATGTTCCAATTCGGAATTTAATTTCATATGGCTGAAATTCCACATCCGTAGGCAAATCATTCATTATTGTTTCATTTACAGAAGCCCTAATCTAGATAGCAACTCGACTTTTAACGAGTTTGATGCGCTGTCTGACTCCATTACAAGAATTGTCTCCCTGTATCCTAATACTGAAATTGTCATTGCGGGCGATTTCAATATTCACAATTCTAACTGGCTTCGACATACTGGACAGACAACACCCGAAGGAATTTATGTTCAGATCTTCGCTGAGGTAAATCAATTAACCCAGCTCGTAAATGAGCCAACACGCGTACCAGATATTGACGGTCAAAATGCCAACACTCTGGACTTGTTTCTTACCTCCCACCCTGATAAATACTTTATAGAAGTATTATCGCCTTTAGGCTCGTCGGACCACTGCATCATATCAGCTAATTTCTCGTACTCCAACCACACAGTTAAAGAAAAATCTCCGAAAAGAACCGTATGGCAATACGAGAAAGCCAACTGGAGCGGACTTAACAACTTCTTTAAGAGTTTTAACTGGTCGTTATGCTTCCTCGATAACGACGTGGATGCCGCCGCTGATATGGTGTCCAGTATTATCACCTTAGGTATGAAATCCTTTATTCCTAACAGGATAAAGAGTATCATTCCGAAAGAAAATGCGTGGTACGACTCGAGCTGTAAAGAGGCTATCAGACAAAAGGAGTTAAGTTTTCGGTCATATAAGGCCAACCCATCTGAGGAAAACCGAAAAAAGTTCAAGCGAGCCAGAAATGACTGCAATACCACTATCAAGCGTGTTAAATTCTCGTATGACCAAAAGTTGAGGCAAAAAATACTACAATGTCCCAAGGGTAGTAAAAACTTTTGGTCTTTTGTAAAAAATATAAAGAATTCGGCCACATCTTCGATCCCAACGCTCATTTACAATGACATTCCAGCTGTCAACTCTTTAGACAAAGCGAATCTGCTTGCTGCACATTTTGCAGCCAGCTCAATGCTCCCAGATTGCGCTTTGCCTCTACCTGTACTTGAGAGCGTCGAATACACCATGGGACAAATCCATTTTCGCACTCGTACAGTGGCAAGAGTACTTAATGATCTCAACATAAATAAATCCGCTGGTCCAGATTGTATTTCCCCAATTGTTCTGAAGAGGTGTTCTTCCACGCTGGCAAAACCACTGCGTAAGCTTTTCCATCTGTCCTATTCTTCTGGACTCTTCCCGAGAAGGTGGAAAACTGCATTTGTCCAGCCCGTCCCCAAAAAAGGCGAATCTTCTTCTCCCACCAACTACCGACCCATAGCACTTACATCCATTCTTTCTAAGGTCATGGAAACGCTGATAAATCGTCAGCTCATGAAATATCTTGAATCACGAAAACTCATTAATGACCGGCAGTACGGTTTTCGTGGCAACAGATCCACTGGTGATTTGATGGCTTATCTCACTGAAAAGTGGAACCAATCGCTACATCACTCTGGTGAAACGAAGATTGTTGCGCTTGATATTTCAAAGGCATTTGATAGAGTTTGGCACCAAGCTCTTTTATCGAAAATGCGTGCATATGGGATCGATGCGTCTCTTCTTCAATGGATTAGAAACTACCTCTCTGGCCGTTCAATTCAAGTTGTATTGGATGGCTTCAAGTCTGAAATTCACCATATAAATGCTGGTGTTCCCCAAGGCTCCGTTTTGTCTCCGACTCTCTTTCTCATTTTCATAAATGATCTCCTGTCTGCAACCTCTAATCCAATCCACTCCTTCGCCGATGACAGCACCCTCAGCTTCTCATATTCATTCCAGGACTCACGTCCCTGCTCTTCGGCCGTAGAACTGGAACGGCAACGTATGTTAAGCTCATTAAATTCCGATCTCGACAGCATTATAAAATGGGGTTTAGCCAATAGAGTGGAATTTAATGCTTCCAAAACACAATGCTGTCTGCTGTCATTAAAGCGAAACCAGAATCCTCAGCCATTATCCATGAATGGCACTTGCATCGCCGAAACCGAAAGACTTTCCATTCTCGGTATGTGTGTCCATGACAAACTTCGTTGGAATGACCACATATACGAAGTCGCCAAGAACGCTGCGAAATGTCTAGGTTTCCTTAAAAGGTGCAAGAAATATTTTACCCCTTCTGATCTGGCTACCATATACAAGGCGTTCATTCGCCCCAAACTTGAGTACAACTCTCATATCTGGTCTGGTGCCCCTAAAACCTCACTGCACCTCCTGGATAGGATACAAAATCGTGCCTTAAAACTCATTGGAGACATAAATATAGCGAATTCTATAAATTCGCTCGAACATCGCAGAAATGTAACAAGTCTCTCATTGTTTTATCGCTATTTTTACAAACAGTGCTCAAATGAAATTGCCAGCTGCATTCCACCCCTTCAACAATTCAACCGCAATACTCGCCAAGCCAGGAATGCCCATCAGTTTACCCTCCAGCCTACTTTCGGTCGTACTATGAAATATAGAGATTCTTTCATAAGCCGTACATACATGGATGCCGCCGCTGATATGGTGTCCAGTATTATCACCTTAGGTATGAAATCCTTTATTCCTAACAGGATAAAGAGTATCATTCCGAAAGAAAATGCGTGGTACGACTCGAGCTGTAAAGAGGCTATCAGACAAAAGGAGTTAAGTTTTCGGTCATATAAGGCCAACCCATCTGAGGAAAACCGAAAAAAGTTCAAGCGAGCCAGAAATGACTGCAATACCACTATCAAGCGTGTTAAATTCTCGTATGACCAAAAGTTGAGGCAAAAAATACTACAATGTCCCAAGGGTAGTAAAAACTTTTGGTCTTTTGTAAAAAATATAAAGAATTCGGCCACATCTTCGATCCCAACGCTCATTTACAATGACATTCCAGCTGTCAACTCTTTAGACAAAGCGAATCTGCTTGCTGCACATTTTGCAGCCAGCTCAATGCTCCCAGATTGCGCTTTGCCTCTACCTGTACTTGAGAGCGTCGAATACACCATGGGACAAATCCATTTTCGCACTCGTACAGTGGCAAGAGTACTTAATGATCTCAACATAAATAAATCCGCTGGTCCAGATTGTATTTCCCCAATTGTTCTGAAGAGGTGTTCTTCCACGCTGGCAAAACCACTGCGTAAGCTTTTCCATCTGTCCTATTCTTCTGGACTCTTCCCGAGAAGGTGGAAAACTGCATTTGTCCAGCCCGTCCCCAAAAAAGGCGAATCTTCTTCTCCCACCAACTACCGACCCATAGCACTTACATCCATTCTTTCTAAGGTCATGGAAACGCTGATAAATCGTCAGCTCATGAAATATCTTGAATCACGAAAACTCATTAATGACCGGCAGTACGGTTTTCGTGGCAACAGATCCACTGGTGATTTGATGGCTTATCTCACCGAAAAGTGGAACCAATCGCTACATCACTCTGGTGAAACGAAGATTGTTGCGCTTGATATTTCAAAGGCATTTGATAGAGTTTGGCACCAAGCTCTTTTATCGAAAATGCGTGCATATGGGATCGATGCGTCTCTTCTTCAATGGATTAGAAACTACCTCTCTGGCCGTTCAATTCAAGTTGTATTGGATGGCTTCAAGTCTGAAATTCACCATATAAATGCTGGTGTTCCCCAAGGCTCCGTTTTGTCTCCGACTCTCTTTCTCATTTTCATAAATGATCTCCTGTCTGCAACCTCTAATCCAATCCACTCCTTCGCCGATGACAGCACCCTCAGCTTCTCATATTCATTCCAGGACTCACGTCCCTGCTCTTCGGCCGTAGAACTGGAACGGCAACGTATGTTAAGCTCATTAAATTCCGATCTCGACAGCATTATAAAATGGGGTTTAGCCAATAGAGTGGAATTTAATGCTTCCAAAACACAATGCTGTCTGCTGTCATTAAAGCGAAACCAGAATCCTCAGCCATTATCCATGAATGGCACTTGCATCGCCGAAACCGAAAGACTTTCCATTCTCGGTATGTGTGTCCATGACAAACTTCGTTGGAATGACCACATATACGAAGTCGCCAAGAACGCTGCGAAATGTCTAGGTTTCCTTAAAAGGTGCAAGAAATATTTTACCCCTTCTGATCTGGCTACCATATACAAGGCGTTCATTCGCCCCAAACTTGAGTACAACTCTCATATCTGGTCTGGTGCCCCTAAAACCTCACTGCACCTCCTGGATAGGATACAAAATCGTGCCTTAAAACTCATTGGAGACATAAATATAGCGAATTCTATAAATTCGCTCGAACATCGCAGAAATGTAACAAGTCTCTCATTGTTTTATCGCTATTTTTACAAACAGTGCTCAAATGAAATTGCCAGCTGCATTCCACCCCTTCAACAATTCAACCGCAATACTCGCCAAGCCAGGAATGCCCATCAGTTTACCCTCCAGCCTACTTTCGGTCGTACTATGAAATATAGAGATTCTTTCATAAGCCGTACAACACGAATGTGGAATGCATTGCCCAGCTCGGTCTTTCCCCCTCAGTACAATTTACAGACATTTAAAACCAATGTGCATCGGAATCTCCTATCTTCTCTATCCCAATTTCCTTAACGCCCGCGCTGTGTACTTCGAACTACACCATAAGAGTAGTCACAACCTCTTTAGCGCGTGTTTATTATAAAAAAAAAAAAAAAAAAAAACACTAAATATTTCCTAGGTCACAATATGCAATTTTGTATGGAAATGTTTGCCATTGTGAGCTCGAAAAATTAAGCCTGGACACTAAAAATGATTATTAGTACCGAGGATAGAGAAGTAGCTTATGCTACAGGACTGTGCAATAAGTGGTTGGCCGCAATCACCGGTTATTTAAAAAAAATAATGCCACGAACTTATTCTACCTATAAAGTAGGAGGACAGGCCTTCTTGAACCTTCAAAACCGAAAACCATCAAGCGATGACAACGAGCAAATATTTTGAAGTACATGCTCGGCCTTACCAATAGTCAACTTTAGTTAGGCAGTTTACCCAAAGGCTCCACATTTTCCGAAATCCCTTTACCAATAAACAACACATACCTAGTTGGGAGAAGATCGCTAACTGTAGGGTCGATGGTTAATGTTGAGAAAACAATGTTATCGGGCATAAGTTAAATAAACTCTCCCTTAATGTCATTTTGAAGACAAGTGTTGGCCAACCGTCCAAAATCACGGTCTTAAATTTGGTAATAGGAGAGAATTTAATACGCTGTTGTTCAGCCTGAGTGTTTACGATTATAAATTTATTTTAGTAAATTGTAAATGTTTTCTAATTTTATTCGTTACAATACTATAATGCAAATGATTTTTAAGTCTAACAAACGCAAATTTGAACAAATGTATGGACAAAATTTGAAAATATTGCATTTTTGTTTCATTTCTAAACACTAAACAAAAATAGTTTTCTGTGATTTTTGTCTGTTCTATTTTGTTTAACCGAAAGTTTTTTGCTTTTTGATTGGTTTTCCTTTTTAAATATAGTTTGCATGCAAAGTTTCGGATATTTCCAAGACTTTCTTGACAGTCGTCGAAAACAGAATAAAATATCTTCTAACTTTAGTTTGGACTGCTCATACCTTTTTTCAAAAATTCGAAGTAGGTACCTTAGGCGACTAAGGTAGATAGGTATTGGGCTGTAACCAAATATTTATCCAACTCTTTGCAAAAGGTGTTTTTTTTTTTTTCACGGAAAAAGTAACAAAATTATTAACTTCTAGTAATACGAAAATATTCGTGAATTCATGGAAGAGGATACATGACAGCTTTCGTGAATAAAAAGCTTTAGAATAAAACCCTCGTTGTGAAAGAAACCATTGTCCTTGTTTTTCACGAAAACAAATTATGAAAATTTAATTATGCAATGACAACAAATGTAATCGATTCAAAGAGAGTTGCCGCACTAGTTAATGTGCACGTGCAGGTCTACATTTTTATTGGCACCGTTTAACAAATACTGTCAATTTTTACTAAAGCTGACATCGTCGACATTTGTGCTTGATTATTAGTATGGCCGACTATGTTTAATAAACATAGCTTACATTTTTTGAGAAGCTGTTGCTAGTCGTATGAATTCTTTTTTTTACTCATTCCAACTTTTGGTTTTTGTATAATAGTATTCTGAACCTGAAGGCAAAGAATCCTGAACAAAAAAAAAAAAAACATTGTAGTTAAAAATGAAGCCAAAGAGTAGAAGTGGGGCAATGAACTAAATAATCTTATCGGTGGCTTGGGAAATATTGAAAAATTGTCATGTAGTTTCCACTGTAGCTGGCTACAGACCCAAATCCACCTACAGTTTTGTTATTATGTGTAGTTAACACTTAATGGAACTGGAAGTATCGAACTTTTAAATTGAGCTGCTGATGCGTATGAGGAAAATAAAAACGAGAAGTATTTGTCATCCCCCTTTATACTCCCGTATTTCTTCGAACATTGACAGCAATCAGCGCAAACTTTGAGGGCATGCATGGGATATTATTCACTACACAGTCCACATATGTATAAAGGTACCTAGTTTACTTATAACATTTACAATCTACCGAATACACATGGAATGCTCCCAACAGAACTTGATGTTCATTAAAGGTCCAAGCCCACTACAGCTCAAAATGTGTAAATAATTAAAAGTTAATATTTATATTCACATACACGCACCTCATTCCATCCGTATCTGTTCTTAGCCTGCACAATAGCCTCGTAATACGCGCCAGGATGTAGATTCTTAATGGTATACGACATAATATGTGTCAGTGGCTCCGACGCTGGTCTATGCTCTGGCGTCAGGATGAAGTCGTGCCATCGTCCGGGCTGTTGAAACGTGTCATTCATCTGAAAATAAAAAAATTGTACATTATACACAGTTTCACATACTGTTAAATGGACAGACGAATTAACGAGGAATATAATATTCAACGTCACAGTAATTGAAATAATGGGTGTGCTCGAGAAAGTGAAAATAATTGCATCACTCCTCGAAGAAATCGGTTGTAGAGCTAGTGTAAAGGAAACACCATATAATATGTAGCTAGGTAGAAAACAAATACCGATAGGCATGGATGAAGACGAACAAATAAGAAAATCAAAACAACAGTAGCAGGAGTTCGGTTAGAACTTCACTTGCTCTAAAAACTTAATGAAGCACGTGATTAAAATTGCTAGCTATATTATCCCGTTCTTAATTATGCAGCGCAAACGATATTTTTAATGAGATCTTAGCGAGAGCTATACTAATAGTGGGTGGCACGCCACTACTCCTGTCTGGCTGCTTCAGTAACTGCCAACATTTCGATCTCAAATAAATGAGATGGATGCGGTTTGGATGCTATGGGTTTTGCCTTCTTTGATTTTCAATACCTCTTGCTATTCATTTCATTTAAATCGGAATTAACAGCAAATAACACCTTCATACGCTTTTGTGCAATATATTCTGTTTTCTTCTCAATTACGAATGAGAAGTGTAGGTGGTAGAAGGGGGGTGCTACATTAACCTCATTAAAGGAGTTGCTTCCACGATGTACGTAGATAAATAGGTATGTATACCTACTCGTGTATCGTTCTTCACCGAAGTGAATAGTGATCAATTAATGTAACTCAACGTAACGTAACAAATCTCAATTGAGGATTCTATTTGAAAGATTTCGAGAATGCTGTTGCTTAATTCACTATAGGGAAGCAGCTGAGAATTTACTTCACAATTGGGGACTGAATGCAGCTGGAAGCTAAGGGCATCATTAATTCTGTCGACTGAGAGTACCTATACCTAAGCGTGAGAGCACGCTCTTGATCTGTGATATCGAAGATATATTTTCACTCGAATTTCGTATTAATTACTTTTCCTCAAAGTTTCCTGCTAATGAGGTTAAGGGCTAGGGAAGGCGAATAATGAAAGATTAAGCGATTCATTTGAGAGTTTTTGATATCGGTTTATAAATCTTTGCAATTCAATGCTCAACGTCATCGTGTCGATTCGCAAAAATAGAAAAGTATTTACAGACCTCTGCAGTGGGAACTATTTCACTTGGGTATAAGGCATCACTGAATGCGGATCTTTGGATCGCATCGAAATGAAGTGGTTTTTTTTTTGTGAGAGTATTTTTAAGAAACTGCCAACATTCATTTCGGATTTTGCCATCCAAATAGGGTAACATATTTTACAGTTCAAAAGACCAAATTCCGTTCGAGCAGGTTTCATTAGTGAGTGGATTTGACATATATTTAGAGCTAAGGTCAGTGAATATTTTTCAGGGCATGTACTCTCTTATCAACAGTTATTATATTCTTACATAACACAAGTGGACTACTGACACCAGAATATTCCGATCTCTGCCCATGTGCAAGGGTAATAATTATTTTGGTGCTGCCAAACTCACGTCAAACGTTTTTCTTAGAAAGGAAACAGGTGGTCTCTGAGTAAGATGGATTAACAACATCACTTTTGGAAACAAAGTTAGGCTGATTGAAGTTGCTCCATGAACCATAAATAAAGGTCGAAAGGTTATACCAAAAACGCGAAAAAAAAAAATGCGTAAAGGTAACAAGACACAAAAAAAAAACACTCCACTGTAGTTCGATATTCATTCTGAAATTTACACTTCTTTTCATAAGCCATAGTTATTTATGGTACTCCCCGCCCCAGGATAAACACACATGCACATTGGCATAAAATTATAGTGCTTATAGCCGGGTTTTCAATTAAACTCCTATTAAGGGTTAAACCTTGTAATAGCACATTAATGTGTTTTTGTAAGGGTATTTCCTAGTTATTTATAATTAATTGCATTCAGTTATATTTGTTTTATATTTATTAATCGAAAATGAAACAAAATATAAATAAATAAAATAATTACAAAAAAAATAAAATAAAAAAGTTGCTGAAGTAGTGGCGTCGTCGTCGAAAATCACTTCCTATGATTTCCTTTTTATATTTTTTTCCCATCACAACAATCACAGTCACAGTTTGAAAATAACGACTCACGAGTCACGACATACAGAAACAGTCGCGACACAAATCGCAATCACTCACAGCGAAACAGTGAAATAAGGCATACACACAAGAACCGCAATCACAAGCCAAATGGGAAATTAGCGAATCTGGGAATCAAAGTAACAAGTAGCAACAAGAAAATAGGCAAAAACAGCAGCAGGTAAGGCCCCAGTTATAGCCATACGTAAAATACAACCGAAAAAGTCGGAACAGTGTGAAAATGATTTTTTTACGTGTAAAAAAATTCTGTCAACCACCCCTGAGCCTGAACCCCAATTCTCAAAAATTCTCGCATCGTTTATCTGTCAAAATCTACGATGGGAAGCAAAAAACTGAAATTTGCAATCCTCGAAATTTACGTAGGAGAATTTCTATTCGATGTTACTCGTCTGTGTTTTCCATGCGGATTTGCATCTCGTATATACGGAATTATGAGTTTGATACTTCAATAGTTGTTTGTTTTGGGTGTAAGAAAATATGAGTCAAATTAAAATAAATTTAACAACTGAAATGAGAGCACTTATTGAAAGATATCCCTTCGTACTGAGGTAAATATGCTCGGAAATAGTGACATTTCGGGGCTCTCGGAAAGTTCGACTTCCCCTAATTGCTTTATTGAGAATCGAAGTGCTGTGCTCATATTGCCCAAAGTACCCACTGTGAAAACCCATAAATGTTTATTAAATTTAAATTTGAGTATTGTGTTTCTCATCACAACCTGGCAAAATGGTTTACTTGACGTGCTGTCAAATTCTACCTTATTCAGAAGGTGAATAAACAATTTTTTTTGGAAAAGTTGAAAAAAAAAAACGACAGCTTTGAGAATATAATATTTTTACCTATGCGCAAATTTCAGGCGGATTTGCTTGTATAAGAATTCTGTTATGTACCTACTTGAAAATTGGGGTCCTGATTGGATTTTATCAGAAAAAAATCCCGACAGTTGGAACGGTAAAGAAATGAAACATTTAAGTGCAGTGATTTGTTTTTTTGTTGTGGATGGTTGTTGCCTTTTGAATTTTGTCTATTTAAGTGAGCTTCAAGGGACATGTGATAATATTCACAACAGTTGGATCACGTATTATTGTTGTAAACAATGGAAAACAAATTGAGTTCACTATTTATAGGAATAAATAAATTAAATGGTTATGGTCAAATGGAACCTATCTAATTTGGTATATTTTGTAAGTTGTAACAAATAGGAAGAGGCATCGGCCTATGTTTGTCTGAACAAAAATCATAAAGCATGGCATTGTAATAGCAATCACAGGTTATATTCACAGTGATTTGAAAATCACAATCAGTTTGCCCTGTGATTTCGAAATCACGACTTAGCTCATCTCGAGCAAGTTAGGAAGCACTGTAACTGCTCTCCTGCAAAGTACTTCATGAAGATATTGCCACTTATTTTACAGTCGTTTTCTCCCCTTTTAAAATGATTATACACAGAGCGAAAAATGACTATATAAAATCAATAAGATTGCCTTATAGGACTACTTTACTATGAAATCGGATTAAAACTAATAAATAATGTGATATTTCCATAGAGAATTCTTAATGATTTAATGAAGAAAATCTTATTAATTTTTTTTAAGAGTTTTTCATATAGTTTTTACATGCAAAATCATATTAAATAGTACTAATAATCGGAAAACCTTATTAATATTTGGCTTTAAGAAGTCAAACTTATTAAAAAAAACGCCACATAGAAAATCTTCTCAAATCTATAAGATTTCTCTTTAAAATTTTAAAGAGATATCTCATTAATTATAAGTGGCATTTTCACATTGCATGATATAATAATATGAAAACCTTATTAATATTCGTTTCTGAGAAGACGAACTTATTAAAAGTGCTTGTCTAAACGTTAATATTCTTTGATCAATAAGAATTCCCTCTTAGAACTAAAATATTTTATAAAAGTGCTGAGTCCACGTGTCGCGAAGTGAAAGTAATACATATAAGTGCAATCATTAGTAGATCTATTTCACCAAACAATTTACATTTCCAGCGGATTAATTAGATAATGGATATGAAGTGGTAAGTCCCATTTAATGCATTTAAAATATAAATATATAAAGTATAACAATTTTAAATCTTAGATTTCCTTCATCCCAACGCAAAAATTTCACTTTTCACTAAATACGAAATATGTTGCCCCAAATGATGTTGTAATTAGAAGAGAAAATTAAAGATAAAAGGAACAAGGAACTGCTAAAATGTGTGAAGAAAGATGTAGATTTAAGAGGTAATCTTTTGAATAAAAATAAATCGGAACATTAAGCATTACAAAATTTAATATTTTCTTAGATTTAAGACTACATCACGTTATCAACTTATTCGCTTCCAGAAAGGATACAAGGAACAAATAAGGCTGCCATTCTTTGAAAGGAAGGACAATCTGCGGTCAAGAATTTTCGTTTTGAGACCAGAAATTCAAGAAATTCTGAATACAACATTTTTATAATTTTAAGGTAATTTTAAGATGTACATATAAGTTTCGCAAATAAAGTTTTAATAAGTTTTCCATATATTTTTAAATCGTTTTTCATATACTTTCTATAAGTTTTCCCTATTGCTGCTAAGAGGTTTTCACATACTTTTCAATAAGTTTTCGTATTGTTTCAAGGTGCCGTCATATCAACATTTAATAAGATATCTTCTTAAAACAATGTGGCTTTCTTATAGAAAATTCACCATCATTTTAATAAGATTTTCTCTATTGTTTTAATATGACTTTCTTCTTGGATGAAAACCATAGAGAAATCTTATAGTTTTTCTTCTATTTTATGTGGTCGTTTTCGCTCTGTGTATAAGTTGTGACAATTGTAGGGAGTAGGTAGTTTAATATTATGCTAATCTAATCAGTTTAATAAATGTCAAAATTTCTGTTTTCAGCTCGAACAAAAGAGTGTATGAAAAAACTGTTAAAATAAGCCATAAAGTGTTTTTTTTTTTTTGCGAAGTCTGAAGTCAAGATTAGAGTAATAATAAAGAATTTGATTGACCGCTACCTGGGATATAAAAACAACTTTAACCTTTCTTGTAGGAGGTACAAGAGCGCTTACAATCTGTTGAACGTTTGTGGTCCCCATTTTGGGGGATCACTTCAGTTTGGACCAGTTTTGTTTTTTCCAATCATTTTTATTTCAATGATTTCATTATGCTACTTTGTAGTTTCTTTACAAAGAAAATTAAATTCAATCTACCAACTTTTGACAGATTTACGATACGCAGAACATGTCAGAGTGTTGCTCGGTATTTCAACTTAACTTTTGAGCAAAGAAATAATTCAGAATTCCATTGACCGACATTTTTATAAATCCATAAATAATTGTATTGGATATTTTTTCATAACAAGTAACCACTCCAGTAAACACTCATTATTTTCAATTTAAAATTATGTAATTAGTGTTCGTGGAACCCTTCTTTGTGCGGTCGAAATGCACACCACTAATTAACATCATTCGATGCATCTCGAATCTATATTTTATCATCGTAGGTACACATAAAGTAAACTCATGAAATCAAGTGAACCATTTAATCCAATCACCCCAGGTCTACATACAGTTAATTCAAAGAATTCATTAAATTAATCACTGTCCGGCGGGCGGCTTGACATCATTGTATGCATGTACAATTAGCACGAATAAACGCAAATATTATCTGTGTAAATAATAAATAAATTAATTTACAAGTATTCATAAAGGCCAAAAGCCTCAGTGGACTGCTTCATTTGGAAAAAGAAAATAAATTAAATTCGTTACATGCTTTCCAAGCATTGACAAATATTGAACAAATCATTCGGCAACGCTTCGACAGCAATTAAATTACATCCGCCTTTGATAGACATTTATCGGGGATGTGACAAAACAAGAAAAAATAAACGATCTCAATAGAGTTCATTTGGATTTAA
The DNA here is from genome assembly GCA_949126925.1 of Cheilosia vernalis. Lineage (NCBI taxonomy): Eukaryota > Metazoa > Arthropoda > Insecta > Diptera > Syrphidae > Cheilosia > Cheilosia vernalis. The sequence continues at coordinate 94,613,512 of OX421358.1, read as the reverse complement.
TCGAAAAATCTGAACGCTCCTTGCGGTACCTACCCGCAGAGCGTCGTTGTCGGTGACGATATCAATATACAGTCCAGTCAGCTCGTACTCAATTTTAATTTTTTCATCGTTTTTTTCGCCTTTTTTTTTTGGATGAATCATGAAACATGAACACCGTCGGACGTCGGAGTCGCAAAAGTAAAATTTAACCATTTTCAAATTATATTCCTGTGCACTTTGTTGGGAGGCAAAAATTGCAACTACGTACTACATTGTGTGGCACACAGGGAGCCATTTGTGACTGCGAACCCGGGGAAAACAAATAAAATGCAACCCGCAAATGGAAAACTGTATATTTGACCCAATATAGCTTTCAGAAAGCTGGCAGCTGCAGCAGCAATAAATTGACCACCACCGCTACCACCCAAAGGACAAGAAAGTAAGTTGGGAAAAAAAAATAAAATTTAGAAAACACACAAGACAAACTTGGAAATAATTACAAAAACCCAGTAAATATAAACATATACCCAAGGATATAGTCAGTGCATTATGCATTCCTTGGCATTCTCTTACCAGAACTCTTCGATAAAGCAGGCGAACTTCCTCCAAAGGCGGGTAGCTATCAATTTTCCATGTTAAATTGTAACTGTCGGTGGATCTTCCCCATTTCGGTGAGTAGAATTCAGCTGGCCCCGGGCGACCAGATAGCTCCATATATTTTCTAGATCGTCCCAATGAGTTATCAGCAACACAACTGTAATTAAGAGCAAAGCAGTACAGAATTAGTTTGTTAATTAACACTGTGAAGAAAAGTTGTTTTACAGAAATTAAATGACAGATGATCAATTATTTTAATATTCCGTTTATTATGGTGTTGCTACTGTATAAGGGGCATCCCTACCGAATTTCGTTTTAATATCTTTGGAGTGCGTACGCTTGAGTTGGATCTTGGATGAAGCGATAACCATAATATTTAACGGCGACTGAGGATGGGACACATTTTCTAAGTATACAACGATTGCCCTAAGTTATCGAAACTGTATAAATGCTGAATATTTTTAAATCTAAATTGAAACAATTTTTTTTAATTATAAGAAAAAATATTGTTATAAAATGTCAGTCTGGTTAACAAAGAATTTTTATCTTTTGAGTTTATATATTTTATGAAACAAATAGTCTAATTAACTACTAAACTTAACTACTACGAATGGTAAAGAAGATGACTTGAGGCGGCAGCCAGCAGTAGGTGATTGTCATTTACAGGGTAAAATTAATTGCAAAATATGTGGCTTCGTAGGATACGATTCAAAGAAAAGCTAAACGAAATGAACTTTACAGGACTATAGGCTCACTGGGTGCAGGCTTGTTAGTTATAAGAAAAAACTTAGATATGTTTCCAAAGCGAAGTCTAGAACAAGGCTTATATATTCGGTTGTGGCAGCTAAACTATAGCAAAATACCAGGATCGATCAAGAAATGTACACGAAAAGGTGTTTGAAGTTTATAGACTGTTAAACCTACGACCGCCGTCAATAAGGGAAATCCTTTTTTTTATTTTTATTGTACCTAAAGAAGAAGTTCATCTGGTGGAAATATGAAGACGTAGCTTATAATTGCTAAGCAAAATAAGATCTAAGAGCGATGAAATCTTATTAGGCATGAAATGTGTTGTAACGAAACGTCCCCTTTCGTCACACTCTCGCCTATTGTACCCATGTCATAAATGGAGTTTGCATTGGGCACTTACAACTCACACAGGCTTAGTGGTATTATATAACCATGTATAACCGAATGAGATTGTCATTCAGGGAGACTTATCGTAGTGTATTATGTACCAATCTCGTGTATACCAGATAAGGCTGCCGATGGGAAAAGTGACATTAGCCTCTGTTCCTAGTTTTTGGCGGCTGGATTCCCTCTGGGAAACTGACCTTAAATCAGCAGTGTCGGCTTTTTGCTGGCTGGCTCCCATCCTTGGAAGTTGTAATTGGAACCACGAACCACGCTACCGCCGGGCCTTTTGGAGCCACGCTGCCGTCGGGCCTTGGCATCAGTTGTTGAGTGGTCAAACCAAAATCGTCTGCTGTTAATCCTGCTAAAACAAAGTGCTTACCAATTGGAAGGCTCCAACCAGATTTTGTAGATTTTCCACCCATTTTATTAAATGGAGCCCAAGTTGAAATGGTGTCGAAGATCAAAAACCTAGGAATAATATTTAACAGCACACTGTCTTGGAGTGACCACATAAATAGCGTAGCTGCCAAAATATATGGTTCGCTGCGGGGCCTTTCCACCAGTGGGTACTTCTTACCTGTAGAGGTTAAGACAAGGCTGGTAAAAGCATTAATTGTACCTATTCTAAGCTATGGCTGCGAATTTTTTGCCGATTTAGACTCTGCCTCGCTACGCAAATTACAATTAGCTTTTAATTCCATTACCAGGTTTGTCTTTGGCCTCCGCAGGTTTGATCACATTTCCGGATACTCGCGACAAATTCTCGGATGCAACTTACAGTGTTACCTTCGATTCAAATGCATTGCCTTTCTTGAAGGAATCATAAATAGAAAAATACCAAATTACTTGTTTGATAAATTAACGTTTTCACAGTCAGGGAGAGGTATTTCCCTAAGACCTTGTACGTTCACCTGTCTGGCAACGCGTCGTCAGTTTTTCATTTACACTGTTAGCCTTTGGAATCATCTCCCCCTTTCTTTAAGGAAAAAAATCGAACATAGTCAGTTTTTACCTGCCGTTTTTTTCTTATTTATCGCTGGATAGTTCTATTTAAATTTTAATTTTAATTTAATTTTTGTTGAAATTGTAATTTTTAGTTAACTTTGAGTATCTAAACAAACCTCCAGATCATGTCTTTTCATCAATTTTTCAAAATATAGACATATATATACTACCTGTACTATTATAAGAAATTATTCTCAATGTGCAGCGATTAAATTAATTTAAATAAATAAATAAATAAATAAATACGGTGAATAAAAATTGCCTCCTAAACAAGAGTTTGGGAGTTTGGTGTTTCTTTGGTCGAACCTTGGATGTTGGATCCGGCGAGCAGAACCCCGGCCGGAGAAAAGGCCCATCACAGTGTTGCTTGTTGCATCAGTTAATCTCTAAAAAGGTGGCTTGAAGAACAACTGAAAAGATTTATATTAAGATCTCCACAGATTACGAGGCTTTGAGCCAGGTGGGAAACTTCATTGATGACATTTTCCACAATTCGATTATTAGCTATATTTGGAGGCATATACATATACATAGAACCGATTACACATTTATTTTCTCCATTTTTTACTTCAATGAAGACAAATTGCGCAGGGCTAGACTCATCTGAACGCAAAACAGCCTTATACGTTATACGTTATACGTTATACCTAATGTCCTAATGTCATGCCTCAGATAAATAGCAGCTCAGTTGGAATGAAGTTTGATATTTTTGTAGTTTTCTTCAAGACTCAGAAGCGAGTCGATTCGGCGCAGGGACATAAGTAGTCCCGAAATTCCTAAATATACGCCTAGAGAAAAAATAAAAAGACCACTTTAATGGGTTTTAAGTCCCGAAATCTATTCGGGACTTATGACCTACTTAAGTGGGACATAAGTCCCGAAAAATGAATTCGGGACTTATGTCTTCGGGACTTATGTCCCTGCGCCAGTCGATTCATAGTTCGATAGTACCCTTAAAAACAAGCTTTAAAGGAGTCTAGCTAAATAGTTATGGGAATGCAATTCCAAGCCGCGCAGGTACATCCTTGTTATGTGAGCACAACTAGCGCCTGTTTTAAGGCGAGCCCGTTTGCTAAGTGATCGAAGTCGTCGCCTGTGATCTAGTCTAGTGAATAGCTAAGAATTTGACTGGTCCGTTTTTTAGTTACAAATGATGCCATACATGTGCATGCTTTCAACGTACACACGTACAGCACATTTTTCAGAACACACGATGTCACACACAAGACAAAAGCACATTTAAAGTGTGGCAAAGGTATACCCAGTAATATAGCGACTATCATGCTGATGCTGAAATATTATCCTCTGCTATTCGGATAGTGGCAATGGTAAATCCTTTGAAGAAATCATCTATCACACAACACGTATATTCATTTTTAAAAGGTAGGAATGCATAAAATGTGATAGCTCTCTTACCTGTAGTTGCCGAAATCCTCCTGTTGGATATGGCGCACAGTCAGTGTGTGTCGGTTTCCTCGTGATGACATAATTCTTCTATCTGTTGTTTGAATAGGGAACGAATTTTGATACCATGATACCTAAACAAAGAGAGACAAGAGTGTAATGTCTTTTTTTTGTTGTTTTTTTTTTATGAAAATGATTATAAGTAGGAGTTTATTTTTTATTTTGTATGTATATTTCACTATAGGAACAGTCGTTCGGTGTGCTGTTTTATTTCGCAACAGTTAGTGGAGAGACATTACAATAACGCTAGATGAATATGAAACACTTCCACAGGAAGTGTTCTGATTGCACAGTGTAGTGTGAGATGCATCTTATGTCCTGACCAATAATTCTGTGCTCATCAATCAGTATAACTTATGACTAGACTAGACAGCTTAAAAGTGTACGCAAACTTCAAGAATGCTTTTGCGGAGTCCTAGTAGTGTGTGTGGTGTCATTTTGTTCGTCTTTCATTGGCTAGGAGCGCACATGCGATTTTTTCTCGCACCGATAGAAAAATCGTAGTCGAAAAAAAAAAAAATTACCATGCACGCACTTGTGCTCGTCTGTCGCACGATTATTTAGTCACAAAAAAATATAACATAGGTACCTACTGCTTTTAATGTCAATATACACACATATGCGACCAAATAATCGCTACGGCAAAAAAATCGTTTCTAAAAATGGAGCTTGCTGCGTTTTTTTGATCGCTGCGGTTATTTAGCTGCATGTGTAAGCATTCATGTATAAAATAATGGGTCACATATTTTGCGACCAAATTATGATGCGATAGAAAACCTCAAGTGCGTGCATACCCACGTCTTGTTGCGACAACGATTTTTTAATCGTAACGATTTAAATCGGAAGTGTGTGTACATTATGGCTTCAAGTTGATATGGGTTATTTATTTTGGCGACAATCGCGTCGCTCTAAAAATGGAACAAATCGCGGGATAATAAACGCGGCGATTTGTAGATGTTATGTGAAATTCGCATTGAAATGTGTGTGTTACATTTGTTGCGACTAAGCAGTCGTGCGATTTAAATTTACAGATGTATAATGGAGATATTTCCGATCAGGTGGCTATGCAGTTCGTCGTTGAATGTTCTTCTGCAAAGCCAGTCAACTCAAACGGGACCGATAATTTTCGTCTCAGAGAAACCGAGGATATTTTTATCTGCCTTAGACAAACTCCAAGCTTCAGAGCCATAAAGTAGACCTATCTGAAATACACAATCGAAGTCCCAATTGTAAGCTAAAAAACTATCAACAAGTTGAAGGCCACTTTGACCAAACTCAACCCTAACATAAGTTCATTACGTATGGAATACCTACATTGGAACCTATTTTCTGAGAAGCGGAGTTGTCTATCGCTTTTTCCGACTATAATTTGTTTGGTTTCACCTCAGATAACTACATTCACTGGAACTAACAATTCTATCGAGGATGTGCTGAACAATGAAGAAACTTCAAACCAATCTGTCCTTTCTCAGAAATTCCATCATATTCCCGACATAATAACTTAGCTGCAGATTCATTTTCCTGTGGCAGCCATGCGAGGATGTGACAACCATGAAAAAAAAAGAAATGAAAGCCCATACGAAAGTCTTTACTACGTGTACGTGATGGTTATTATATTGTTCCTATGTTCTCGGTGATTTCATTAGTTTCAGGCACTCTTCTTTATTGCAATTATTAAGCGGGGATCAAGGGACTCTCTTAAAAAAGCCAAAGTCACCTTTCGCGACTCGAAGTGAGAATTTCACATGACAACAGCATAGCAAGCAACCAGGACACAAGACACAACAGTCATTCGATTTGAAGAACTTTTTATGGTTTATTTTTCTTTCTCAACACTGCTTCGAGTTTGATGATGATGTCGGCGGCATCATCTTGAGTGATGGTGCATTCGGATTGAAGGAAAAGGTTCTCAATGGAAATAGCTGGGAATAGGATTGGATAATAAATTGACTTTAGAATTATTGGATAATAGGACGACGTGGATGTGGCCGGATTGACATTGGATGGCGGGCTATCACGATAAAGGAATCATGTTTTACCAACGGAAATTGGTGATAACAATTTTATTTAACTTTTATTTCGGTTTGCATTTGAGCTTGCGAAATGTTTTCACGGATTAAAGTTTATGGATACGGTAATTTACGGGGGAAGGTCAGAAAAGGTTAGCAAGCCTCTAAAATTGACGAGATGTTTAAAAAGTTAATGGGTCTCAGTGTTAAAATTATTCAATTTTGGTAGTACATTTATTTAAGCCGTCGTAAAAATTAAGTACAATTTTGTTTAATTTGTCTTAAATGGCCATAATTATATTAAACACATCGCTATATGTTAGATCTTCAGGGACTTCTGAATATCTACTTCTTTCTCCTTTCAATTTGCAACATTAAATTAGTTTTTTGCACATTTTCTTAAAACAGCTTTGTCGCTGTTGAATACATTTATACATTCACAACAGATGGAACAGCTCCCAGTGTTTGTTTTGATTTCAATATGCGCCTTCCAAATTCCAGCCCAAGCTGACCTCGGTCAAAAACAGTGGTTGCTGCCGTTTTTCAATGTTGATTTAATAGGGTCTGGTCTTGCAGCTCAGCAGCTGCAAATTTATTATATATATGTCTCAATAGAGTGTCGAAAGTGTAGTCTTTTCAAAACTGATTTACAGTAAAGAAAATGAAAGCTTAAGGGCCCACCAAGCTAACCAAAAACGTATCCAAAACTACATGTTGATCCTTTTTGCATTGGCGTGAGGCAAGCAAGGAAAACAAAGCTGTAAAGACGTTTTCGACCCTTAACAGAAAGACATGACATTCTTTTGTAGTCGATATGCTAAGCAGTAACATGTGGATGGTAAAATTTGATAGATTTAAAAAGAAAGCTTGATATATAAAATTATTTTTAAGAAGTTTTTATGTTGAACTATTATTAAAAAGACTTAGTATCGGTATTTGTTTTTTTTTTAAATAAGATATGGTCATAATAGTCATCATAGATCGCAGAGCTCCTGCCAGTAATTTCGGAAAGTATATCTTATCCAACAGTGGACACTCAACTTCACGTCTCTACTGATGTAATGAGTGAAAGATCCCAGTCACTCATGTTTGAACTACGTACTGTTTAGAAGTGACGTTGGTGGATAGAGTAGATCTATTCATTCCATAACGATGGCTCTGCCAAAGTAGAGCGTCAAATCGAAAATGCAGCTTAGCAGCAGAGCATTTTCGATTTAGAGTAATAGATAAAGGTCCAAAGTTGAGAAAAGAAATCATCGCAACTGTTCCACAACAGTTCTTGTTACTCTCAGAGCTCAGAAGTATTTAATAAAACGCTTTCATAGTTCAGCACATTGTATTGACGACACATGGAGAGAAGCAATTTCTACACCATGATCCATGAAATGCAGATGTTGCTCAGCGACGCCGCCATTCAGCTTTGACAAGTTGAGGCCCCCGCCTTTTCATCAGTTTATATTTTTACACACAAATTCATGCACCCACATCCTAGATATTTAATTCATAAAAGTCCTGTAGCGGTTAGTGCTTAATTTGTCCTGTGTAACCAATTGAAAGTCAAAAATGAATCTACTCCAACATTCAACCTTAATATTCATGCAATTTAGAAGTTCCACCATCAACTTCACTCTTTTGCTAAATATCAGACACAAAATAGGAAACTCTGTGCGCATTTATCTTGCACCTAATTATGTGCATAATTTCCGTAATTTCACGTTATCCGATTTAAAGGCAAAATCCTTGCTTAACTTATTATTCCCTGGGTTGGAATTAAAACCCATCGAATTACTTTCTATATTTTTCGACGCATTTTCCACTGTGGCCTCATTAAGATTCCACTCAAAGATTATAATTTTTATTAATATAATTAATTCGTTATCTATGCCCGAGATAATAATAAAGATTGCTTCTTTTGGCTGGAAAAGGATAGCAAAGTGCTCTGTGGTGTATCGTTTACAACGAATTTAGATGCCATTATTTGAATTTTTATTATCTCGACCTTAAGTAGCAGATAAGCTTTGTGTTTTTGCTGCTCGCGTTATAAATGTGTGTATACTTTTTTCGGTTTTGCGCCTGAATCGATTTTCAACATCAAAACATATTTACTCAAGTGCCTGGTTGATGGCGCACATCAAATTGTTGCGCTGGTGAAACTTTTCCAAATGGCAAACTTCTAAGATCGAGAAATTCGTTTCGATAGTAAAATCGTTGTAATAATGTGGTTTCGGAAATGGAATCGATTGTCTGGATGGTGGATTAGGACATTGACATCTGATTTTATAACAGTTTTGAATGGTGTTGCGGGGAGACTTTTATTGCTGTCTCAAAAATTTAAGGCTCCTACTAAAGCTGGAATAAAACTCAAATGGCTGTAGTTATACATTTCACGTTTTGTTGCATCCTTTGAGTGAACGACGTTTTGGAAAAGGAGTAAACAGTAATTCGAACCTTAACCTTAATGGTTAAACGTATGGGGATTACGATGGCTTGTGGTAAACATTGCGTGCAGTTAAATGCCAAATTGGCTTTAATCCTCTTTGGTCTCCGGTATGCATTGCATATTGCTATTGGTATAACTAAATGCATATTGTTTGGATTACTGTCAAGCAAATTTTGATTTTTGGAGGACGGTACAAGACATCGAATGTTCTGAATACCAGTAATCGAAAACTTGAAGGTTCTTGTAGTTGACTATCCCAATCATATGATGTTCCGGTGGTAGATCTAAAAAAACAAGGGAATTATGTATAATTTAGATTTCTATTCAACTAAGTCGATGAAGCCTGCGAAGAGTCCATAAATTAAAGTAATGTCTTAAGCATTCTTGAAGAGTATTCAAGTTAGTTAGGTTGAGGGCACCTTTCTAAGTTTGATCCCGCAGAGCAAATTGGAAATATTGTTTGGTGCCTATATGACTTAAAAAAATTCGTTATTAGGTAAATTCTGCGGGTATTATGGTGACTAAGCAATTCCATACCAATGAAAGTATATCCCTGATACACAATTTTTAACTTTCTCCATAACGTTGTAAGAGAAAGATAGGTATTGTTTTCGCACAAAATTTCGAGCTCGAGATGTTAATCAATTCTGACATAAAGATGATGAGGAAACTCAAAAAAGTGGGTCGCAAAATTCTGTCCGATCTATCCGTCTGTTTTTTCGTCCTTCCACGAGTCTACAACCTAGGGAAATGTAATAAATGTAATGTTATGTAATGTGGTATTCGATTGAGCACTCTTTTTTTCTTTCAGAGCAATTTTTATGTTCGTTTGGTACAAATAAAGCAATCTTTTTCAGATTTCAGAGCACTTTTGCCAATCAAGATATTTTCTCAGATTTACCAATACTAGTGCGTTGGAATTTGACAACTGGTAGTGTTTGTTTACATTTTAGTAATTTTTTTCCCCAGCAAAGAAAGGCATTGCATCGAGTGAATCAATTTTGGAAAATTATTTATGTATAAATATTAAATAATCAATCGGGACGGATATTTCTAATGTTTTAATACAAATTTAGCCAGTGATTGAAAATCGCTTAGAAAAGTGTCGAAGACTGTACATATTCAAATCGCACGAATAGGTATCAACACAAAAAAGAGCAGGTGACGTTTTTATGGTAGACCAGGCACACGAAATCGGAAATCTGAGAGCAAATCTGAAGAAGCCCAATCGAATACTACATAAATGAGATTGTGAGGGAATAATAGAAGAGGCTAACTATTTGTTTGGGTTGTTTTACTGACAGTTTTTTCTTCTCTTTTTTGGGTAAGTGTGGCTGGATTCCACTGAAGTCTATGTTATATTTACAAAAACTACATAATTCAAAAATCCCTACTATTATAAAACTAAGTCATTGTTTCTTTTGTTTCTTGCTACACGTCACTTACAGCACCGGAGTGGGTTTGTATAGCTCTTATTATTTTGTTTTAAATTTGAGAAGTGGAACTCTGGCGAAGCAAGGCGAGCACGGGTCAGCTAGTTCCCACATAAAATGTTCGTACCAGTTTGATTTGATCGAAAACGGCTCTAACGATTTGAACCAAAATCGATATTTAAGCTTAAGTAGGTGAGGTTACCATCACTGCAACCCAGTTTTTGGCTATAAATTTGAATATTCAACATATCTCGAAAACGGTCCATACGATTGTAAACGAAATTCATTTCTAAGGTATTGTGGTCATTTATAACTTAATAGCAAGCTCAGTTTTTCTCTATATATTATCGTACAGTGGATTTATGAAAATATAGACACCTAGTATCTACTTTAAAAAAAAATGATTTTGTTTAGTTTCCCGGAAAACGGCAATAACCAATGTGCATACCTACTTAGTATCAAATTGATGTTTTCAAAATTATTGTGTCCTTAATTTTCAATTCGAAGCTCCGAAAACGCTAATTTTTAAATATGCTCATATCTCAAAAACCCTATCTTTGATTTTGATAAAACTTTAAAAACGAAGCAATGCTTACATCCAGAACAATGACTTATAATCAGTTTTCAGTTAAATAGTAATAGTATTTTTCAAACTAAACATTGCAATAGTTGGTACTGTTTTGTCAGCCAAATTTTACAAAAACCGCTATAACGATTTTGATCAAAATACATATTTGGGATAATAAAATGACACTGACTAAGATCCCATACATAGTTTTTCTCAAAAGTTTTGTAATTATTTCTCAAAAATTACTAGGGTAAACTGTGCAACACTGGACCAATTTGCGTTTGACTAGATTTAGTTTATAAATTATTTGTTTAATCTTTAAACGGTTTGAAGGAAGTTATTATATGCTTTATAAGCATTGTATTTGACCACATCCAGCTTTAGAAAGATCGTAGAAAATACTAAATTTTGAGTATTTTAAAACGCACCTCAACCGGTTCCCTGTGTACTAGAGGGTGGACACAGTGAAACACCGACGGGGAGTTCACAGTGAACCTATGGTGTTTTTTTTTGTATTCCATAAGAAAAATAAAGAACAAAAGCAAGTAATTGGTACAAATCAATTTTTGGAACGAGTAACGACAGACTAACTCTAGGACCACAATACGCGTCAATCCAGGAGGCTATAGCTAACAGATACTGAATCGCTATAAGAATTAAACAATCAACTTAGAAATGTGAGATTCTTTTAAAGTGCACATGGATACCAAACGTAGTTCCTTACAGTTTTTTATTCGATGCTTAGTTATCTAAGTTACCGACCTTGGAAGTTATTGCCAACCTCAAAAATGCATTCAATTTTTTCTTCGGTACCTACTTCTGGTAAATTAGAAAAAAAAAATATTTTTAAAAATATGTCGTTATATGTGCCTACATATTTCCCTGAACAATTTGCATCGTACATATGGGGTCCCTCTAAGTGGCTGTAATATATCTTGATAAAAATCAGAATACAAATCGCTAAATATTCTTCATTTGATCTCACCATGTACAAAGTATACCTATACAACTCAAGCAAATTCCTATGGCTCAGCTGCAGTTTCTAAACCATTCAATTTTCATCCATCTGCCCTCAATATCATACCCTTAGACTCCACCCAACAGCACAAACTAAATTTTAGGAAGGCTCCCTAATAGAATATTCTACTATCTCTCACATGAAGTGAGCTCTATGTGCGGCGACAGAATAAAATGCAAGCGGGACACCAGAGGTAAAATGAAAAAGAATTAACAAAAACTACGAAAACATATAGCTAGCTGTGAAGCTCCATCTAAGCCCTGCTATAGAGAGATGAAGAAATAGTTGATTTTTATTCAAATAAGAAAATGAGGGAATCAACAAACCGTTGCAACTGGATCCGCAAACACAATGCACACTAGTTTCGCTTCGTATCCTTCACCGGAATGTATCCATGATTTTTCCACTTGTATATCCGGAGGATCTGCAAAGGAAAAAAAATCCACAAAATAACCATGAATGGCTTGGAAATGAGAAAATAACAAAAAAATAAAAAATAATAATAAAAAAAAAAACCTTCAAATCCTTTTAGCATGCAAATATTTTGTATTTCAATGGATGTATTTCAAACAGTTTTTCAACCCTCCTCCCTGCGTGTGCCCTACAAGTCCGCGTCATCACAACCCAGTACATATACAGGGGGGAGGAAAAAATTCAATCTTGTTCTACACCACACAGAGAGCAAAGCGAAAAAAAAAGAAAATAACCTCAACATGAATAAGATAGGGTTTAATGTTTCAATTTCACTTCATACAATGAAGAGACTATGCGAGTGCGAGCACTCGTATGTTAGAGATGTCTGACATATGCAGTGATTTATGTTAAGAGTTTCTGAATTTTTTAAAGCTGCACCTATACTGTGTGCAGTGCAACATACTGCTACAATTTCGGATAGTGTCAAGGTTCTCTTAAATAAATTGCATTCATTGAATTTTTCGATTTGAAAAACTGGCTGTGCCGGAAATTGTGTAGCATTATTGAGTACCTATTCGAGAGCAAGGTATTTAAGTAATGTGCACGTGAGAGAACTGAAATTTTCTTGATTGATTGGATTTGTATTATGCAGTTCATGTACCATTACGCCTTTACACCTTCTGGACTCAACCTGTCATAGAATAAATCGCAGTGAACGCATAAAATAACTGAACCCAACCTTTACTACTCATTTATTTCCAAGAAAAATGGAAATGTTCGGTAATTTATAGAAATAAAATTAATAAGAGCATCTTGAAAGCCAACGGACTAAACTATATTTTGACGTTTGGCCAACCGAAATATCTTCAATACAATGGGAAATATTTTTCTTTGAGATTTGCTGGTCAAAAAGTAAGCTTCTCCAAGTTATGTTGGCAACACAGTCAGCTAGGTACCTACTGCAATAATTATTCAAATGCTCCTTTTAACAGTTGTAGCAGGCAAATAGCATATTTCTAGAAAAATGTTCATGACGACAATTATGTAATTGGACCTTTATAACAAATTCGCGCAGGAAGGTAAGATATTCCATACCAACATTTTGATTAGCCAAGACAGCTATTTTTTTTATTTAGCTTTTAGTAGAAATAAATGTCAAAAGGCTTATAAATTTATTATTTTTTCCTAACTCATATTCATAAATATGTCCATCGCCGGACTACAGCCGGTTACGATTTGATTCACTTTGTAGAGTAATAAGACAAGAGGACCATTTGTACTTATGGAAGGGTTTTTTTTTTCAATTAGAAAGAATCGAATTTGCAAATGGAATAAAACAAACTTTGTTTGAGGTACTGTAATGTTTTTGTTTTGAAAGCCGTGAGCCCGTGAATGCCAGATTATAATTTATAACATCCTTCAAATGTCCGCTCGGCTCCTCCGAGTGGTTAAATTTTTAACGTGTCTGCCGCATAGATTCGACTGAATTTGAGCGATTGCATTGGTAGTATGGGCGTTAAAGCATCTGGCGATAGCATAGACCAGCGACTTCAGAAAAACCAACAAAAAAATTCTATGGTGGGCTCAAATCGCGGTGGCCAATGCACGTCATTAGCATACCCTCAAATCGTTTATTCAGAATTTCCATCTTCTCCATCTTGAACTCTGACCGTTGATTGAATCTAGCGAACTCATTCACCGTACGTCCTCCTCTTTAGGGACTCATGTTAGACTTCTAAATATCGTTCAGACAGTCCATTCCGACAGGACAATATACTCGCAGTGTTGGGTGCCGTGAAATAACGCCACTTCACACTTTGTGAAAGCGAAATAACACCGAATTTAAATGTTCGGTCTTATTTCACTTTGCATTTATAAATATATTCTTAAATTAATATTAATTTTGGAGACAATGGTAATTTGCGCAAATTATGAAATGTGTATGGGGGGGCATGCTGTCCCCCTGCAACACCCCTGCTTGGGTTTACTGTTGGATTACGGGGTGGGTGCGAGGTTTTCTACTTATATTTTTTGTTGAATTTTCAAATTGAGATTTTTAGCCTTCGAGATTTTTGTCATTCGAGATTACGTCATGATCCCCATTTGCTTCGGCTTTATTTCACAAACAATGTTCGGCGTTATTTCACTTTGTTAATGTGAAATAATGCCGAATTCTGAAATTCGGCATTATTTCACTTTGTGAAAGCGCAATAACGCCGAGTTTTCCAATTCGGCGTTATTTCTCTCGGCGTTATTTCACGGCACCGCAGTGTTGTAATCGACTTTCTGCGTGCACATCACTCCCGCTAATAAGCTCAGCAAGCAACCCCCCAAAACCAATACGTTTTTTTTATTATTGAGGCATTCCAGATTCCACAACTTATATATCAATCCATATCTCTGCATGCGGTCACTATATAAATAGATCAAAATCGAAAAGGAAAAACTCGTGGCTATTTGAGAAAATAATTTCAAGCTGGCCTTTGGCAAAGGTCACACAGAAAAACACTTGCTCCTTTATGAGTTTTCAATTGGCAAGCAATTCCTTTTGAATCACTTGGTAAATTTAATCAACAAACAAAAAAAAGCCCACAGATTAAATTTTCTGCCCCCCAAAAACTTACACAGAACATCAAGTCGCATATCGACTGTAACCGGATCGCCGACTCCATTGTCTGCCGTACACTGATAGACTCCGGCCTGTTGACGTTCCAATTTCTCCAAAGTCAGTATTGGACCGTCGCCAATGCGAGCTGATGATTTTCCAGCCCCACTCTGAAAGGACACAAACAGAAACAAAAAGGAAAGAGAATTTATATAAAACTTTGTTTATGAAGAAAAGTTTTCAGAAAATTATGCACACACAAAAGGCAAAGGGACGAAGAGTGAAAAGAAAATCCCTAAAGGAAAACGCTCTTTTGTCTTTTGTTCCCCTCTCCTTATAAATCTTTGGGTAATAATTTTATGTTTACCCTGCACCCATACTGCATCAAAGAGTACAGTTCAAACTGAGCTCGGGCCCGATACTATGTCGGCGCGGAGACAGGAAACTCTGCAACTAGGTACTCTCACTGCATTAAACAAGGACTCTGGGTATATGCACAGGACTCAGAACGCAAATCGCATTTTATTAAGAAGCAAAACTCACTTGTGGGACTAGACGACGGTGGAGTAATTTTCATCGGTGAATGGGGACACAAGACACAAGAGCTCCCTTCAGTCGACAGCATACATGATATGTTGCACCTTTACACACATGGCTACAGTCTTAAGTGTAATTTATGTTAAACACGTCTTCAATGCACATTACGGACACGTTTTGCGGTTCCTTGGCAGTGCTCGTGAGCTCGTCTATTCACCATAAAAACCTTTTGAGCGAGTGCAGCCAAGGATCGGCATCCTCGCTATACTGTTTCACTCCATCCAATGGCAGTGTCCTGTGTAACGCTCTGTTTGTACTTCGCTTCTATCGGGAAGCTCATATATTAGTCTCCGACCGAACAAAAAAAATAAAAAAACTGGACACACACACACATCACACAGACACGAGGATAATATTTATGCACAATTTAGGCAGCTACCTCCATTCGTCGCGTTCGGCGTCGTTATTCAGGACTCCAACTCCATGCTTGATCCCCATACTTTATGCTGCCTAAGAAGCGAACAGCAGCGAATGGCGAACAACGAAAATGGTAGCATAAATCTTAAACTTAACATGCACGGGTGCCATGACGCTCACTTCGGCGGAAGTTCTATTCTCATCAACTTGGTCTGCGTCCTTACGGGAATGAGTCAGTCAGTCCTTTGCCATTTCGAATTGATTCATAGGTTTCCCCATAATACCCGCTGGTAGTGCATAGCAATCAAATTTTTGGAATTTCGCCCTCTACAATAAGATGCCAGCAGCGAGTCCCGAAAACTGGGCAGAACAAGTCGGGTTCAACAAAGGGTGCAGTGAAATTAATTACGCCGCATAATGGAATGGAGAGGCAACCTACGTATGGTATATAACGTACAAGAGAACATGGTATCCCCAAATTGATGCCACACGATTCGAAATGGCCAGTTTGATTCGCTAACAGGCTTGGGCCACTTTTGAGTGGGTGAACCAACAAAGTTCGCCGTTCAAATGGGACAAGAGTAGGTACCTATTCCCAACAATATGGAAGGGAGTCCTATTTTGGTTCTTTTTTTTTTTGCATTTTTTGTATTCGCTATGCCGACAACTTTGGAAATTGATTTATGACCATTTTGGAATGTACATAGTGCGGAGAATGATTTAATGTGTTCCACGTACTATGACAGATTGAACACGAGGATATGTTTGGTGCAGACGACGAGAGTCATTGGTGTTTAGTTTATACTGCTGCTGCATGGGCGAACTTTTTGCCACACTCATATAGTACGTACCTACCTATCATTGGTACTAGCAACTAGCACCACATGGGCAATTAATTTTTTGGCATATTTGGAGAATAAGAGAGAACCTTAGGCTTGATATGCACGGAAGGGGATCTATTCGAGATTTGATCGATTAAAGTTTTCGGTTTGTTCGAGGTTAATCCAAATTAAGCGTCAGTTATTGATGGTCGTGCTTTTCGATGAAGTGTGGAGTGAATGATGCGGCAGAGTGCAGAAGTTTTGCGGAAAAGTTTTCAATATGTGTTTGCTCAAGCGTGGTGAATAGACGGAGCATTCATCTAGATTTCTCTTGATTACTGCTGAGTTCAATTGCTGAAGTTTTGCCGTAAGTGGTGGTTTGGTTATTGGGTAAGTGGCTTGCCGAAAGTTGAGCATTTCAAATGAACAAATTTAGTTGAATTTTGAAAAGAGCTCTGCCGAGTGTTGATGAAGTTTTAAGTGGCAACTTGTTGCCGTGAGTTTGGTGGGTTGCCTCATAATATAAAATGTTAGCTAGCAGCGAGTGAGTCGGTTGTTTCATGGAGAATTTGCCAATAATTACAGTTTATATAATAATTACAGTTTTATATCCTGAAGTTATTGGGCTTGTACTGGGAAGTGTGAAGTTCCGTAAGGCTACTCATTGGCTTCGTTTATGAAGGTTTGCATGAGAACTCACAAGGGAATCGATTGTTCGTTTAAATCTCATAGATTATTCTTAAAATCTCTGAAAAGGGCATCGATCTTAAACGTTCTTAGCAATATTTTTTTCGGTTTTTGGAAAAATTTGTATCTAGTAAGTAGTTCAAATTCTTGAAGTAAATTTTATACCCGAAAAAGGGCTATTCACATGGAATTCACATGAAATTGCTTTCATAACAAAACCATATTGCCATCATAAACAGTGCCTTACCAAAAGGGTCCTTGGAAGCGTGATTTTCACCGAAATGTCATTCAAGCCCTTGCAAAGGGACGTTTTAAAAAAATTGTTCTTAAATTATACATTTAATGATATGCATTTATTTAGCGAATGATGAACAATTTTAAGAATTTGCTTACGTTTTGACTACGCTTTGCTTTTTGAACGAATGTAGGTAGACACAAAAATAAGAAGATTCTTGTCAACGAAATATAGCATTCAGTGAATTTCTCAAGGAATTTACAAACCTGGGCGTAATATTTGTATATAGAGTTTATGTTACATGTGTCTAATTTGTGTTCATTTGTTTAAAAAAATGTTCAAAACCACTCGACTAATGTAAAACCCAATAAAAGAGAAAAAATCCCCAGAAGAAGTTGAAAAAACATCAGCGAAACGTCTGGAAATGAATAAAATAGTTTTATTTGCATTTTAATTCCGCAACCATCGACCAGTTAGCTCTAACATAACTACTTCAAAATATTAGGAATTATGTTGAAGGTGTAGTTCTATTGAGCCAAAGTGTGTGGACGGGTGTGTTTGCTCATGGCTAATAGTGCGGGGCGGACCAAGGCTGGTAATTGATTGGACAGCTCAAGTGGGTGCCTTATGAAGTGCGAAGCTTAATAAGTCCAAATTGCAAAATTCAAAGACTTACTAAATACTGACTGCATGTGGCGTAAAATCGCATTAAAATCTGCGTCACACTCGTAGCTTTATTACTTACAGACGAACGAATTGCGTCATAAATGAATTAACATCAGAATTTACACAAAGCAATAGTTGGGCGTCGCTGTTTCTATAGACTTGACTTAACTGCTCAGACTTACCCATTAGTCGGAAATGTTTTCAGTGGTCAATAATTGACTGTCATTTTCTGCCTCTCTAATAAATTCGGTTATAGAATATCGACAGACTTTTGAAGTATAATCGGGTCTTGTGTGGATATTTAAGTATGTTAGCTACTGTACTGCTACTGCTGTTCAATTTCTCTCCTTTTATATCCGAATAATAACTATAATGTGTGGAGAACGAGTGTACGCCTTTCTTCTAGCTGCCATCGATAACCACAATAAAAAAAGTAACTTTTTAACTTTTGTGAATACAGTATGGTAAACTAGGGCACATTCGTTACTTTTTTATCATACGGCTATATAACCGTTTTTTATACTTTGAACATATTTTTTTTGGCTTA
The DNA here is from genome assembly GCA_949126925.1 of Cheilosia vernalis. Taxonomy (NCBI): domain Eukaryota; kingdom Metazoa; phylum Arthropoda; class Insecta; order Diptera; family Syrphidae; genus Cheilosia; species Cheilosia vernalis. Next base: position 94,594,933 of record OX421358.1, on the reverse strand, counting down.
AGAGGTGATTTCAAAATTTGTGAATAATTTTTGGAAGAACTTTTTTCGATTTTATCAACCGGATTGTAATTTAAACTTTTTTCTTGAAATTCACATTTGTTTAATGAAAGTGACCCGCGCTCTAAAACAAAAATTGCTTCAAGTTAACATAAACAAAATATAAAATAAAAACATCAGGAAGTCAAATGCTTAAAAAAGTAAATAGTTGGTGCAAAAAGGTCTGAACGGACCCTAGGCCTAGCTTCTCACACCCATTCGTTTTGCGTGAGTTTTTCATTTTTGGAACGAATGGAAGGGATCTACAATTTTATGCCGATTCCAAACGGCCGATTGAGAAGCTCTTTCAAGACAGTAGTTGTACTCTCAGATGTTTGTCAGACGTTCACGAGGGGTTTCAAAAAATCATGTTATGAAACTAATATAAATAAATAAATAAACACAAAAATAACTTCAGGTCATCATAGAAAAATATAAAATTATGCATATTATTTACGCAGGGCTTGTGTCAGAAAAAGTACTAAAATGTAGAAGTCTATTACATTTATCTGTCCAAAAAGACAACAAAAAAACTTAGCAGCTTGTAAAAAATACGAATTCAATTTAAAATGAAAAGGAATTCAATTTAAAAAGTTAAAGCGAAAAATGTAAAAATGTAATGTAAATTTAATATGAAAACATCCATAATAATAGGTCCAAAATAAAAAGCGAAGTCTGTTTGCTCAATAATGTGAAGTCAAAATGACATTTCCATACTATACAGCCTCCAAACGCGTTTAGCTTATGCAAGCTCTATACACCGTTAAAATTTAAAAAAAAAATAATAAGGTTTTTGCGTTTAGAAGCATTGTAAAGAGTGCATAACTTTATACACCCTCTATAATACGTTTATAAATAAGGCTGCTCATGTTTAGGAACTCAAGTCTCTTAAAAAAAAAGGAAGCTGTTGTTAGCTCATCAGTTATTAGCTGTCAAACTTCTAATAAGATGAGACTTTTATTTGATTTCGTACCCTTAAAGTCAAAGTTGCAGCAATATTTTTTTCAGCATCTTAAAATTGATGCTAGAGTGGTTGGATTAGGAAGTTTGAGCTCAATCTCAATTTCGAACCATATCTGTAAAAAAATCAAATAAAAGAACCTGCTGATTGTGCCTCAAAACAAATGCCGAATCTACCCCGACTTCTCCAAATTGTTTTATTTTTTCACATATTTTTATCGCATTTAAAATTTGTCTTTTTCTCAATTATATTTCACGTCCTAATATTTATATTGTGAACTGGGAAATATATGAAACTTGCATTTCCTAAAATCATTTTTACTTTAAACATCACTTACTTATCTTATCTATTAGCCAAAATTATACCGCAGATCATAAAACAACACACAACTTTTTTGATCGCAAAACTACAAACGTCAAAGTAGTAGTGTGTTCATGACTTCAGTAATGGATGTATTCACCAGCGCTATATTCATTTCTTAATTCGGAAAGCATTCAATCGAAAATTGCTTTAACGAATGTGTCTCGATGACCATATCTACCTACCTAAATATAACAAATTTTGGTTGACACGCATAAGTGACGCAGGTGGTCATTGTTAAATGTTTACTAAGCAAAGGGGTCCAGGTTCAATCGCTGACTTAAATTTAAAGAAAAGGTTAATGATAAGAGTTGCGCTTCCAACTCTCCGGGAAGGCTGACAAACACCCGATATAATGTGGTGCAATAAGCCTCCATAAATTTGAAGTTTCCTTTCATTTCTGAACGAATGGCAGTGCGAAGTTGGCCTATGACTTATATGACCCTGTTGCGCTAAATATAAGTTCGACTTTAAAAATATGCAGATAGGCTAGTTGACATTGACAACACATCTAACCAGTTTGACCATATTCTGGTAACTGTGAGAGAGATCAGAGGTTATATTATAGGTTCCAGCAAATATAAGGTCGACCACAAGTTCCATTAAATTGAAAAACAATGTTTACGTACAGCTCCACCTCTAACTATAAACAGAGACAAAACAGTAGAATAATCGAAATTAATGATGAACCTAACACTAACACTTCGCTTTTCATTTCACAATGCTTGCCGACGCTTACTCGATACTTCTCTTAAAACAAATAATTTGTTTTTATTTATTTTTTTGCTGATACAATGCAAAAACTTTTACTGACTCTTAACAACACTACCTACTTCTTTCAGAGTGAACAGGTACCAAGCCTACAACAATTACAAACATCTGAAGTCTTACAACCTTTGCAAATCCCATCCTTGTAGATTCTGTCTTCTTGAGTAGTATTTAATCGAAAACGGATCTATTAGCTACCAGCTACAAAAAATAAACTAAACAAATATAAACAAACTTTCGCGATTAAGTTTCCTTTTTGCGAATAGCCATCATTACCATTTATCGGCAATCTCATCTCTCATTCAATCCTTTTTAACCCTTAGAGAATTCAAATTCAATTCAAACCTCCTCCCTCCACTGTCGTTCTGTCAATTCCAAATCCTCACTTGATCCTCTAATCCCAATTAAAACAGAGACAGAGAGAGAGAGATAACAACAGAAAAACAGAAATAAGAAAAAGAAAACCCATGAACAAGCTGTGCAACAAAATAATCACAAACAGAAAATACGAACCTTCTTAGTCCAGTATATTGATGGGACAGGATTTCCTGAACCTTTGCACTCCAACGTAATTGGACCACCCTTTCGCGCTTGCAATTGTCCCGATGTTGGTATCGCTCGTACACTCGGTGGAACTGAATGAAAAACAAACGAAATGCAAAATAAATGACAAAGTTGAAAGTTTAATCCTTGATAATTATTCAAAAGGATAAACGCGCAATTTAAATAGATTTGCTTCTTACATACGCTCGAAAACAATGCGAATAACTAAAGAGGAAACAAAAATTCAAAACAAAGGCGACAACAAAAAAAAAATAGGAACTTTGAGTAACTTATACACACGACTGTTGCCAGAGGTTCTAGTTGAAGGATTACAAACTAAGTACGTACGGATATCATTATTATTATTTCGATCATCATTTTGACTTACCCAGAATTTCGACTGTGTGCACTTGGTCCCTGTTCACTTTGTCACTGATTTGACATACATAATCTCCGGCATCTTGCGGTTCCAAATCAGATATTTCTAAATTATACCCATCTATCAGTCTTATTCGTTCATCCCTTGTCACCATTATATTTGAGGCTGTGAGCACATTTATACCACGTCGCCAGAGTAACACAAAGGTGCCTGAAAAGAAAAAAGGAAACGACGAACGACGTATTGTAGTGATATCTGGCGTACAAACAAGGAAATGAATTTCGTCCTAAGTGCTAAATAAATAAATCACTTTAGATTGTCACAAAAGTTGCCGTTCGTCTAATTTCGAATTTATTGCCGAGTGGATACATTGTCGAGTTTGCCAAGTGTGTCTAATGTTGATTGCGATTTCAATGGTGGGTTGGTACACGCAAAAGTTTTCTGTGTTCAGTTTTTTTTCTTTATGCATGTGACAAAAAAAAAGATGAAAAATAGATGTCCCTATTTTGGGCTGGATGTATGAACAGAGTCGATGACACATTTCACTGTTTAAATATTTTTTTAGCATTCATTTTCAGGTTTCCTGTGGTGTTGGTAGTATGAGTAGTCGACCTTTGTTAGCTACAAGAACCTCTTTGTTGGCGACCTAAATTTAAGACAGTGTGTCTTAATTAATTATAGAATTAACCACATTAGACAGAATTTTTTTCGCACAATAAAAGGACAGCCAGAAATAGGAGGACAGAATTTTGGGTAAGTCTGATATCTGGTTATGGTTTGAATTGTATTTTGGCTCGCTCCAAATTTTAGCGCCCGTACTCTACACACGTTTCTCCACATCAAGGATAAATGGTCGATAAATTATTAAACATGATGTATGCAGATCGGACAGAAACCATATAATGTTCATGGCAGATGTCAGCGAAAATGTAATTTTAATTATAAGAATTTCAGTTTTCAGACTTCAAAGACAATACTTAAATATCTCTAAAACAATGGAAACAAGAAAAATTCCAGATAACATCATTGCTGCAACAGCTGAAATATTTTCTGTAGGTGGTACCTACATACGAAGTCTGTGGTAATAAATTCAAGTAGCAGTTTATATCAATTTTGGTAATTTTTCAGTGAAAGCAAAACTAATTTATTTTATGGTTTTTCAAACTATTGTATTACGTTGTCCAAATTAGCTTAGGTTGTTCAGTTTTTTTTTTTCAAATTTAACGGTTTTGAATGGTTATAGAGTAATAGTACCAGGACTTTTTAGTCCTAAGGAAAAGGAGAACTTTGTCATGTAAAAAACTCGAATTTGGTATGCGTATAGGGTAGGCACTAACATTTGCAGTGTGATTTGTCCTGCAAGTTCCGGTCGTTCCTCCACATTCCACAAGCCCTGGAATATTTTTTTTTTGTTTTCAACTATCTAATGATAGTTTTCTTAAACCTAGTATCCTGCACACACTAAACTTTAGCGTTGCTAGTCGCTACTTTGTTTCTCCACGGTTGTAAATTTTTAGACATGATTTAGATGGGACAAACATCATAATGTTAATGGAAAAGATATCAGCAAACGTAACGTTACGAACGCCGTGTATAAATCAAATGTTAAAATTTCAGATTTTAAGGACATCGCAATATTTGAATGTCTCCAAAATAATGGAAACAAGAAAAGTCTTAAAAGATTTTATCAGATCACGAATATGAATCACGCGGTGCCATGACATAAGGCCATGCGACATAAGGCCATATTTCGAAATATGGCGTTATGACACTTTCACAAAACGACATAAGGCCATAATTTTTTGCGACATAGGGCCATATTTCATAAAACTATGGTAGGTACATGTTTATATTGTCAACAACAAGAACCTGTCTTTACGGTTAGAAAGGTGTTATTTGTTGTGAGAACACTCGGTGAGGCCACTCATACATTTCGCTATGCAAAAGTGTAATAAAGCCAACTTTCAATAGCAACACGCCAAATTGGTGTTATTGCGCTTTCAAACTATGAAATGTGTATGGGGGGGCATGCTGCCCCCCTGCAACCCCCCTCCTTGGGTTTGCTATTGGATTACGGGGTGGGTGCAAGGTTGGTCTTATTACTCAAATTTTGTTGGCGTTATTGCGCTTTGTCGGAGTGAAATAATATATATACATACAAAATAAAACATCTTTATTTAATCTTTTATAGCTTTGACTAACTAGAACAGTAGAATAACTTGAAAGTGACATAAGCCCATAATGGCCTTATGACGCATTAGCAAAGCGACAAAAGGCCATATGTTCGAATATGGCCTTATGTCGCTTTGTGAAAGTGTCATAACGCCATATATTGAAATATGGCCTTATGTCGCATGGCCTTATGTCACCGAATCACGCATACGGATCCTAGAAATTTTGTATTTAAGAGTTGTGGCAACAGTTGCAGACAAATTTCATATTGCCACCAGCCATATTGCAAACATTTTGTACAACGTGATGTCAAAATATGATGTCAACTGACATGACATTTGAGTTGCTTTTCGGGGGTGTTACCATATGAATCAAATCAATAATTTTTATTTTTCATATTGTTTTTTTAAAAACTAATTTCAAATTTGATGTTCAAATATGTATGCAACAAATAAACAATATTTTGCTGATAGTATTCTGGGTTTTCTTGGTATATTTGGTCAAATATTTCTGTTACTGGTGTAGATGCCGATTAAATATCTGTTAAATGTTTATGAAATGCTTTTTACTGTTGGAAATTCCCGCCCAGAGGCTCAAAAACAACAACATCGCTTTCTTAATATTTTGTGTTTTATTTTTATTATACAGAAGGTCCGTTTTGCAATCCGTTCGAATTATGATGAAAATCTTACAGCAGTTTGCACCTCTGGTCCGCTTAGAACTGTCTGTTATTCTTAGACAAAGTAAATGACAGTGACAGTTAGTTAAAAAAACTTAACATTCTACTTTTCATAATAATACTCATAGATGGCGTTTTCACAAGTTTTGTTCGTTGGCATAATCCAGAGAGTGGTCGTTCTGTTACATTTATTCATTTTTGCAATAGAAGATATGATGAACTCAAAATGATGAAACCCCCGTTGTTGCCACACCGTAGCTGCACAGACAGAAAATATACGTTTGATTGTTAAAATTAAATCGTCACTTCAAATAAATTGTTAAGCTACTAGAAAAAAACTCAACGAAAACCGTTGCAATTACATTTTTCTGTTATATTTTGTGATACAACATAAATGTGTTCCCAATAATGAGCTTTGAAAATAATTCGAATTTAGGCAGCGTAGTAGTTTCTATTTTTAATTATTAGCAGATTTTTTTTTGTTGAATATTTGAGTCTGGTAACGTGACTGGATATCGATTACAGGTACACCAACATTTTAAAAATGAAACAAAGAATGCCAAGCAACGCAGCGAGAAATAGTACAATACATTTTCAGATCATAATTTGTGATTTCGATGAAAAGCAGGATCGTGTTGTAAGTGCATGTAAATCGATTATCTATAATATTATGGATCACGTCTGATAATAAAAAACGGCTATTGGTCCAGTAGCTGAAATAATTTCTGTATCAGCAAGTACATAGAAGACGACACTTTCCTTTGTATCCAAGTTACATATTTCTGCTCAAGTCCGGCAATTTTTTTTTACATAGCATACAATTTTTTTTTTTTGGTTTTGCGTTGTCTTTTATTTATCACGCAAATAATCTCTGCAGTTCCTCCAAAAAAAAAAAAAAAAATCCAGAGTAAACAGAGCACAAACTTATTTCTCGTTTTTTATGTCAGAATTTATCTTCGATTTAATGTACCGGATATTTATTTCGCGAGCTAAATGAGTGGAGATCCCATCTTACCTTACCTATAACCATCTTAAATGAGTGGAGACTTGTCATCGGACCTTCGATTTGAAGTTAAGAATAATTTAACATGCGAACAGAATAGGTACTGCTTTGCTAAACGGCCTTTGCTGAATTTTATCCTTGCAGACATAACAACAATTCGTTTAAGATAGTTTTTAGTTTTGGGACGATTGGAAGGGACCTACAATTTGGGCAGAATCCAAACTGCTAATTGAAAAGCTATTTCATGACAGATACACTCACGGATGTCTGTCAGACGTTCGCAAGAGATGGCGCTGTGAAAAAATAAAGTGCACGACTGGGTCGCATTAAACTGTCTTGTTTAATACGAGTCTGACTGACTTTCAGAGTCTTCAGGAAATCGAAAATTGAGGACACAATAGTTTTGAAAACATCTATTTGGTCAAAATCGTTATCGCCGTTTTCCGGTAAACTGAAAAAAAAAACTACCTAAATTAAAAAAAAAATATTTTAGAGAGAAAAACTGAGTTTGCTATTAAGTTATAAATGACCACATTACATTAGAAACTAATTTTTGTTACAATCGTATAGTATAGACCGTTTTCGAGATATGTCGAAATTTGAAAATGGCCGTTGTTCGAATTTTTAGCCAAAAACTGGGTACGCAGTCATGGTAACCTCGCCTATATAAGCTTAAATATCAATTTTGGTTAAAATCGTAATAGCCGTTTTCGATCAAATGAAACTGGTACGAAAGGTTACCTTGCAAAAAAACCCCTCCCGAACTGTAAGCCCAAAAACTCCAAATCCGAGGTTTGAACGTAACCCGGGAAGCCGCTTAGGCTGTAGGCCTGTGGAAGGACGGACAAGCCGGACAGAATTTTGCGACCCACTTTTTTGAGTTCCTCTATCATCGTAATATCAGAATTGATTAATATCTCGAGTTCGAAATTTTGTACGAAAACAATGTCTTTCTTTTACAACCTAATGGAGAACGTTAAAAATTAAAATATAATGGACTATAGTAACCACAAACATTTTAAAATTAGACTCGCTAAGCCGATATAATTTTTAATTTGTTATAGTTAAAACGCCAGTCCTGACCTAAAACCTATTGACTACCATACTCGAATTACAAATTTTGGTGACGATGAATCACTACGGACTCTTTCTGATTTGTCCATTTTAGAAGCAAAAGAGTTTGCAAAGTCAAATAATGTAACTTGAATATGTGGACGCACACTAACCTGTGTCAACATAATATCATATCTGCCTGATTCCATGCATATTAATAGACATAGCTGGATAGACGTTGATTTTGTCATTTTAAAGGCAATCACTCAGTCAAATGGAATAGAATCTATACATGTTGATATAGGCGTCGATACGTTCAGGATATGAATGAACATCTATAGCAATACATCTGCATGCAAAGATGAATGTTTTGCAATGATAATGACGATAATAATATATTAATGTGTGAATGAGTAATGATGGGTGAGTGTATCCATCTGCACCTGTCAGTGGTTGGTACATCGCTTCGATTGATTTAAGGTGGCTTTGTCGGTGTTGATATTGTAGTTGTGCTTGTTTTAATCGATAAATGTGGTGCAGTTGATTGATAAAAGCTTAATGCCAATTCACTGAGCTCCACGAATCATCGCAGCGGCATGTTCAACTTGAAAATGCGATTGTTTGGCATGATGGTGGGATTGTTAATTTGAGTGAGTTTTTATAGTTCATTAATTAGCGATTATGATAAGAGTTGTTATCTTTTACCCAGAACCTGTCTTTTTTTTTTAACTTATTCAGTGATCAATTAATTACGTCCCATTTGATCGGCTTATAAAGTCATAAGTATATCAATTAAACTGAAGGTTGGTATTTTGTAAATGATGTTGACAATTGGTGAACAACAAGGGTAATAGCAGGGGGCAGTAAGAGGATATCGATTTTGAAATTTTAATGTTCGAAATAAAATATGCTCAGGATTGTCGAAAGTTTTCGATACATTTGTGGAGAATGAACTAGGTATATAAAGCTCTTATAATCGTAATTTTTGCACTTAGTATGCTAGTTGTGTACGTCTATCCGTTGGACGATAGTCGTCTCCAAAGTTACAACTGTCGTCTTTCGTATCAGGAAATGGCTTTTGGGTCTGACACAAAGGGTTGGGACGTTCGAAAACCACAAATAGGCTCAGATATGTCCTTCTTGATGCTTACAGCGGAACTGCTGGGATAACTTTAGGCTATAAAAAATTAAATGAATAGTTCTCGCCACTGGTCCCTAGGGACCTTTGGCATAGCTTTTAATACATTCGTTTTGTGTAAGTTTTTCATTTTGGGGATAAATGGAATCGATCTGAAAACTTATGCCGAGTCCAAACAGCTAACTGAAAAGCTCTTTCATAACAGTTATACTGTCGGATGTTTGTGAGACGTTCGCAAAAGGTGGCTTGTCGGTCGTCTTTTTGCTAAATGACACAAATTCAAATTATTATTTTCTAACTATTCTTATTTTTTTGTAAGCTTTACCAAACCAATAGAAAGAAAAATAAAAACAACATTTTCGAAATAAACGCCTTTTCGATTCATTTAAATTAACAACGAAGTTTTCTGTAGACAGCAACCTTTATGTCTATTTGCCTTTGAAGCGACGACACGTCCTCCATCGAATTAAAAAAACAACGTATTGGAGCCACGATCTCGCTGTTAAAACCTAAAAATCAATAAGAAACAATTTATTTATATATGGTTTCAATTAAATTTTTTAAATTTTATATTATCAACAATAACAACTCGCTGCTATTTGGCATTTCTCTTAAAGTGCAGCAACATTCGTATTCATATGCAAATAAATTAAATTGCTTTTAGCACTTTCCACGGATGTTGAACATATTTAAATGACGAGACATTTCATTCACGACCACCGCCCCTCATGTCGGGACATCTTCATCGCGAGGACAACCAACGACATGCCAGAATTCTTTCATCTCAATTTCAACACCATGCACGGTTCTCTGCCATTCTTACCTGCGAAGCCTGCAGCTGCAGGATGTGTTCATCCTTTTCATGGGAAATGAATATGTTTTCATGTCCACTACTTTGCGATGTGATGAAATGTGACGGACTTAAAAAAAATGATGAACAGTAAAAAAAAAACTGCTGCATTTTCTCCCTTATCCCGTAAATGAAATATGGATAGAGTATACCTGTCGCAATGCCCATAGGCATCTTACACAGTGTCCTGCTAATCCCATATGCACACAATAGCAGTGGACTGTTCCTTTACATCAAGCAGCTCTCAACTTATGCTCTAATGCACGCTCATCGTGTCGTGGGCCTGTGCGCCCTTTACTTGTGTGCACAATGTACCTAATGGATGTGCCTGGATAGGAAGTGCTATCAGAATGTGTCAAGATGGGCTTTACATCAACGAGGGAGCGGCTTTATTTGATGAATTTTGTTTTGTTCTTTTTTGTTGTATCCTTTTAAGCTTACTTACTCATTTAACTACGTCGCGACACGCCGCGGCCGTGGGGCTATTTGTCGTTAACCCTGTTGTAACGGAATGCCTTCCGTTTGAAGGAGAGCTTGAAGTTGGACTGTTAAATGCCACCCCGGGAGCGTGTGCTCCTATGCAGCGATGATGTAGGTGTAGGTATATATAAAATAACATGATCACATGGACCGAATGAATAAATCATCCCGATTGTAACGACCTCGTAGTTAACGCCTTTTGTTGATATACCCCAGGGACAACAGTAGGTAGTTTTAATGCTTATCATGTTTAAAAATAGCTCCAAAAGATACAAAGCGAGGCAGCCCCTTATCGTGTGTGAGTATAAAAGACAATTAGCACCAGCTAACTGGGATTGCTTTGATAATAAGAATAACCATCGGCATATAAAGGGTTTTTCAATAAGAGCGCTACAAAAGTTTTTTTTTAAATAAAACAAAAACGGTTTTGGATATCAATGAAATTCTTTATTCCTGTGAAAGTACGTTCGATGCCATTATGTATGGAACTCGATTTCTTTTGCATGGCCGGTATGGCCATGCTTGCAGAAGTCCAGACGCTGAACCCAATTTTCGACGGTTTTCAAGCATAAATCGGACGATACTGCTGCAATTTAACATTCGATATTCGTACGAAGTTCATCAATCGTCGCTGGCTTGTTGGCATAGACCATAGACCATAGACTTGACGTAGCCCCACAGGAAATCGTCTAACGGCGTCAAATCGCACGACCGAGGCGGCCAAGCGACTGGACCAATTGATGGTGACATTTCGCTGTGTTGCTTGTGGCGCCGTCCTGTTGGAAGCACATGTCCTCCAAGTCCATATCATACAATTGGGGCCTATACCACATGACTTTTAGACTTTTGTACACAAACAGTGGGTACAAGGCAGAGGTTCGTTTCGTTCTCAGATCGTCAAAGCTTGAGGTGGAATCAAAATCGAACAAGAATATCGCCACTTATATTGATAACCAGGCTGTGGTGAGACGTAAAATACGGAAGACTGAGATGGTTGGTTGGTTTAAGTGGCTGTATTCCCGTTACCCATGAGGGAAAAACACAAGTAGCACATTGAGCGCCGTTTTTAAACCACAAGGATAAAGGAAGTTAAGGGAGCTCTAAACCAGCCAGTGGAGTTGAGAAATTTGATAATCTTGTTGAAATGAATGCTTTGGATGGCCGAAAGGTCTTCATAAAAGGGATGACCTAGTGCACTGCGTCTGGTTTTGTCTATGGCAGGACACTCACGAAAAAGATGGAACACTGTTTCACTCTTGTGGCAGTGCAGCTACGGCAGTGGGTGTTATGAGGGATGCCGCAAGCTTGCCTGCGTGAGTTGCTAAAGGCCAATGGGCCGTACTAATTGCCGTTAGTCTGGCGACATCTACACGCGTTCTGGTTAAGAGATTGTTTGTTCTGGCCATATAAATGTTCCCTAAATACTCCCCCAGCGTATTTTTCTGATTAATCTGGACCAAAATAAACTGAGAATCCTAACAAGAATAATAAGTGGCCACTGTCTCGTGAAAAAACACCTCCACCACATTGGTTTCTCACCGGATCCAATCTGTAGACTTTGTCTTGAGAATGACGAATCCTCTCTTCACATACTCACTGACTGCCCGGCTCCTTAACGTCTTCGGAAAGACATCACCGGGGATGAAGTTGTCAATCCAGCATCCCTTGCTAACAAACACCCAGAGAAGATACATGTCTTCCTGACTGCCTGTGGAGTAAAAATATGGCTCTAGGTCTAGGATCTGAAAGGGAAGGCACAATAGGCAGTGCCAGAGCCCCTTGAAGGCTCTCCCGCCTCTAATCTAATCTAATTTAATCTTGTTCTGGCATCATCGTAGGTTGGTCACCATGTTAAGGAGCAGTACACCTCAGGAGGCCATATAAGACGTCTAATGGCCGCGAAGAATTGGTAAGTAGAACTCGACTTTACTTACGATGCACAAACAAATTGCTTCAAAGCTTGTCCATGGCACTGATCTGCCTGGCTCAATTGCGAGGAAAAAAAACATACATAAATACCTCAGAACCGATAACCGAATGACAAATTTAAGAACTGCAGTTAAAAGACTTCACCAAGTTTCTATGAGCGCAAAACCCGTGAGAATGCCCAACGCCAAACAACAAACCTACACCTACATGTATAGGTACTTGCTTGATATACTTAAAAGACAAAAGCTTCACCAAGATCTGACAGTGATTATATCCACACGCACACAGTTGCTTTTAGCATATCCAAGCTTGTCTCAACCGTACGTCGCCAATGTGCTGCAAGCATATAAAGAGCCCCTACAGGTTGTTTTAATTACTGCACAATAAAAGAAACAAATCCATAGAACGGAATGTTCAATTACTGAATTTGTCCCTATCGTCGTGCAGTTTTCCAATCGGGCTTAGGACAACCCACAGCACGTCCGCTGACAGGACACAACACAACCCAAGGCCATTTGCCAGGTAACAACAACAGCAGTCTTGAATTACTTCTGTTTTTTTCCGGTTTAAAAAAGAAGACTGAAAGCTTAAACACAGCACAATCTAATCCACACGGCAAACCTAATTTAGGGATACACGAAACACACACTCACACACAGTCTCCAATCAGGAGAATCGCTTCTCCCGATTTTACTTGGGTAAAAACGAAAAATCCCAAATAAAGAAAAGAAAAACTTAAAAGAGAAAACCCAACCAAGTGACCGGAAAATTTATATTAAAAATCCCACAACTGTCGCACTAAACCACAGGCGATAACTCGCACGACTTCCAACTTCCTCCTTTGACTTTGAGGTGCAACGTGCGGAGTAAGCTCTCCATACCCAGGCACCAGCACAATGGGCGTATGTGTGCTATCGTGATGGAGTTACCACCTCCCACCCATAAATATGGCCCAATGCCTGTAAGCCGAATGTAGTGCAGGTGGTGCTACTGCGAGGAAAAATTCACCGGCGTAACGGTGGAAGGATACAAACAAGGGAACAGAAAAGAAAAAAAGAAAAGTCAAATCTCTAAGTACAGATAATGCCGGAAGTCAATTGCTGTAGGGTGGCATGTATGTTTTGAATGCTCTGGTGTATGTGTTTGTGCATGTCGCATGTGGGGGGCTTCATTGACGATATTAAAAATTGCATACCTTCAGTATGTTCGCATTTCCTCTTTATAGAGACAGCGAAATGGATAAGCTCTTAAATCCGGAATTCCCTCATTCATTTCGCTTTTGTTTTCTTTGGATTTCCGATACCTAATTTTGTGCCCCAATAAATGTCACTTAATTCCGATTAGACGAGGTGTACCAAGCTGAATAAAATCCCATTAAAAACCATCAGATGCTGTATAGTGCAATGACAATAGAAGGCAACCAACTACTCTGCGTTGGAGGTGGGCACGAAGCACGAACACATATTGTGACACGATTATGTTCATAAACATTGCAGCTATTCAGTTTTGGATCATTGAATGGGGGAATTTACTATACCCCTTCCAAATTATGGGTCACAGATACATCAGTGAAACGAAACACCTCATGTATCGAACAAAGCTGTAGTTTTGCCGCACGTAACGTTAAAAAAAAGGTAGAGCATACCACGAAGGTTGCACTGCATTTTAAATTGCTCATAAAAATTCAACACCAAGCACAGTAAAAGTTTTAAGATGTGCCATCAACTTTGGATAGATGAATCTCAGGAGAACGAAAAGATAGACGATTTTAATGAAAGCACAATGGAACCACTTTGGGACGTATCTATAGAGGGAGACATAAACTTGGCAATTTGGGAGCGTTCAGTGGTAGCTGTCATTGCATAAGCTGGATCAGTTTAATTAAACTGTCTGTACGTGGAGTTATGTTACAATTCACTAGAATTAATGTCATTCACGCAGGACAATAACTTATTGGTCGTGTACCTTAGTTAATGAGAACGGGCGATGGGTTTCTTTTTCGATTGTGAATAGCTTGGAGCTAGAAATAATCATCATATACAGAACTTGACGACAGAAGACCACCGGAACTGTGTCTTCGTATTTCATGAAGTAGATATGAACATACTGACGAGCGTTTCTTAACGACAGCAGTGCAAGGCGGGACTTCCACTGATCTTATCCTCCAAGTTCCACAAGTTGCATATTTTTGGGAAGTATCCTACAAACAAGGTCACATGGATACCAGTTCTCCAAAGTTTTGCTTTAACTTGGTTGTGAATATTTGGATCCAACACAGGTACCCTTGGGCGTTTAAAGGTCGGCACCACCGAGGCAGCACTACCACTGAAAAATAAAAAAGGCGGACTGAAAAGGGTCCTTAAAAGAGAGCATCCTTAAATACTGATATCAAAAGAAACTGTGCAAATAAGACATTTAGCTATTTAAAAAAAAAAACAACTTATTCATCACGAAACACCTCTGAAAAAGGGCTATTGTGATAATAAAAAAAAAAAAATGTGGCGGTCCTGAGGCTCACAAATTTAACCAAGTGATGGGCTTCGAGTTTAGAAAACCGCTCTTCGAAACGACATAAGTCTCATTTTGGGAGCGGATATTGGATTGGGCAGATGTCAATGCCAAAGACAGTGTCTTTAACAGATCCGCATAACTAAAGTAGTTCGGCTAGGTTTAACGTACCTAATCGGCCGCTCCAATCGTGTTGTTATAGAGACTTTGAAGGCTTTTGAGGAATACTCAATCCAATCGGTAAGCCTTGAAGACTGGATTTCAACATGGCAAATTATTATCATACTGTTCATAGCTAAATGGTTCTTCCGTATCGGAGTAGTATGGTATTATAATATGAAATAAGCCTTCGAAAGTAGTAGCTCCTTTTTCGGTTTGGTGGGACAAGTATGAATTCAACACTCTTGACATGAAGGACGATCCACTCCATGTGCTCTACAGAATCAATTCTGCTTCCTTACAAGTCGAATACTAGAAGAGAGCTAGTATCGGGCTTCGGGCACCTAAGAACTACAAATTCTTCGACGTATTTTTGCCGCTGAGTACCTACGATTAGGTCAAATGGAAAATTAAATATCAGAGCTATTTCTAAAAGCAGTATCCAACTGTGTATGTAGGTAGTCCAAAAAGTAAAACAACGTGCCCTGCATCAACCAGGCAAAAATGTCTTCGGATATCGTAGTCGCCGTATTGCAAGCTGTCTCTAAATGGTAAGGTAGCAATTGGGTAGGAAATACCTTTTGGAGTGATTTGTCAGACATGTTGTAGAGGCCCTTTGTGTCCTGTGTTTTATGCATCTACCTAAAGCATGGGCCACACTAGAAATTCTTCGGGTGATCTTCAGTGCAGAGAGGTTTTTGTCGGAGACAAAAATAGAAATCTAACGGAGACACGAGCAATTGGCGACTTTACTGGACTCAACACAAATAATCTCGATGCACCAAAATGCGGATAATGTCCTGATTCCAATTATCACATAGGTTTGAGTTGAGAGTATAATACTATAGAAAATTCCTAGCAGGCCTACCTATGTTCATGAGACGAAGAAATTCCTGCAAGTCTATATCGACCTGCGCCTTGAATAAAGTAGACTCACAAGCTCCATAAGAGCAAAATTATTTTACTGCAAGCAATGTGTGTTGGTGTGACATTTTACAAATTGGTTCCCAATTGCCTTCCATTTTTATTAACTCGACGGATGCCGCGCTATTCGTTAAATCTCCTAACCATCGATTTGGACAGAAGCGAATATCTAACAACTTGGGATGATTAAGGTCTTACATACTTATATGCAGCATGCGAAGTTTTAAAAAGATGACAGCGGCTGTCGAAAGTTGATAAGGCCCCCATTACAATACATCTGACCCTACCACATAGCTGGTTGAATTGATCGCTAAGCGTATTTTAGCTACCATGAGATAGAGCGTTCTGCGTCTTTTTTCCTGAATTAGATGCGAGGAGCATTAGGCAACTCTTATACGCAGTCCGTTTTCTTATTTTGTCAATAAAAGTGACAAATCGTATAGTGCCAAGACTCTGTTTCCATGTCAAATCATTGAAAGCAGAAAAACCAGTCTCCTTATACCCATACCATACCCATACATAAACCACAGTAGCGTTTAACTTGTTAAAACAAAAAAAAAGTAAAACTACGTCATAAAGTTTAAATGGTTTATTTTTGCCATTTCAAGGAATTCGCTTCAGGATTAAAAAAACAGAAACCGCACAACTTCAGATTTATTTTATTGTTGTAACTTTTTTCTCCCTATGTCCTTTTTTGCGCGTTAAAAGTTTTTTTTTCGCATTTTATTTTGCTTAATCCATTTGTGTGTCAAGGCGTTTGACCCAATTACCGTAAATTTAAATAGATATAAACACGTACAGCAAACGAATTGTATATTGTAAAAAAAAAAAATAAACGGCCCATACAGCATTCTGATCCAAGAGGACCAAGTTTGTGCAATGAAAAGTGGAATAACTATATAAATCGGGATTTTGTTCTTATATAAAAATGTTGGTAGATATAAAACTATAAAGTCTCAAGCTAAAATAGTTTTTAATGGGAGCGAGTGCTTAGTAGTTAGTGTGCTGGACTACTGAGTGAATTTTCTTAGCTATTGGTCCGAGAGTTTTAGGAAAGACACAAATATTTCAAATTCGAAAGATCTGCTTTGGCAAGTGTTTGGTTTGTTAAATTGCTTAAGGCAAACTGTCAATGACACAGTTGATGTTAAATGTAACAGAACGCCAGGAAGGATTAGCAGTCTGACGATTATACATAGTTAAGACTTAACACGCGACCTGTGGCAGTTCCATACCGGCCCGACCAGTTACCGAATCAATCCAGAACAGAATTCAGAAGCGTAGATTGACTTTAACCAAGTTTACATGCAGTGCTGGAAGGTGAAAGGGCATTCTTCCCAATAGACTGCAGATGCCGTCTAAAGTCATTCATGAGTTCCATTTTGGGCGATATCTACCCAATAGTCAGTATAAGGACAGATGTAGTTTGATAAGGATCGCAAAATCCTTTCGTAGGAATTATCCATATCTAAACTTTCAATATGACATCATAAACATCATGATGTGTTCATGAACACTCGTATCACATAATCGCATCATTTTCATTAGGGGTTCTCAGAAAATAAAAATATACTCGCCCATGTCCGCGGTCAAGGATGAATATCTGCCGAATGTACGTGCTACAATAAATGGCTATATAACATACAACACAAACCTTTCCAAACAAATATGTAATATAGTCTGCGGCATAAAATAAGTTAATTAAAAAACACTCAAAGCTCATAAAACAGAATTAATTTTTTTGTATTATCCTATTGTTGAGTATTTTAGAAACGTGATTCTGCTCTAATGCGATCCCGTACCTATATATTAAAAGGCACACTCCATTTTTTTTCTGCACCTACCAATATCTGAATAATTTATCAAGACAACAGGTGAATTTGATACCCAAATTTGGGGTTTTAATTTACCCTGGCGAATAGTAGGGGCTGGGTGTGATACATGTTTTATATCTACGTCACGTTGACCAATTAATTAAATGAAATAAACTACGTTAAGGTAGCATATCAAGGACGATGGTCGACAGGTTGATGTATGTTGTAACTTTGCAAAAAATAATGTTCGCACTTTGTAGTCCACTCCCTGTGTAGGTATAGCTGATGGCATCACAGTATGTATGTTATGTCAATTTATGAGATTGTTTGCCGTGATAAATATTTTTTTTTTTATTTCAAAAAAAATTAAGTAATTAATATTATAATAATTATGAAATAATGGTATACATAGCTGTAGGGTGAAGCAACTTGGTTTGAGGTAGCTGAGTAATTTAATGCGAAGGAAAAAAAAAAGTACCTAATTATAAATATATTAACCAATCCGGTCCATGATTTTCAGTATTTGTTTAGCAATTTATATATACAGCTTCTCATGCATTGACTCAATGGCAATGACTATATGGAAAAAGTTTTGGTTTTTAAAAGTACATTTTTTTTGTGTAATATTAAAAACAAAAAATAATAAATTTTACATAAAAGCGTTTTTGCATTAATTGGGAACAGTTTGGATACAATAAAAAATTTTTTTTTTTGTTGATTATAGATAATGGTTCTTCTTTATTGGCAAACTTAGCATTTGTATTTTTCTCAGCTCGCCGCCGGAAAATTTATTTTAAAAGTACGGGTATCAAAACCAAAATCATATTTGCTATACCTACCCAAAAAATTAACAAAGCTTACAACCATTATAGTAAATTGGATGTCATCCAGAAATCGTGGGTACCTACACTAGATAACAGAGACGTTTAATAGCCCTTAAAGATTCAGTTGCTTACAAATTTGAATTGATTCGTTTAAACAGCTAAACACCGTACGAGTAAGTCAATTTGAACGGTAAGCCTGCAGCTGTGTTGTGTTCTAGGCGATCCTCTATATTTCTATATTTTTTTTAATGCATGCGTGTCTTTCATAGGTGTTATGAATTTGGTCAGGTACCGTCAACTGCATTAACATTGACCAAAAACTGGAAAAATGTTTCTAAACACCGTGGTGGGCAGTTTATTTATGATTTCCAAATAAAGTTTTGTTTTTTATAAAATCTTTTTGTCTCTAGATTTCATATGTAAGTTTTAGCGGGAACTTTTCAAATTCTCCCAAAGTGGTGTGATTTTTAGTGGTGCAAACTTTTGTCTGTTGTACCGAAACTACCGTTTATATAGCAAAAGGGATTTAAGAGGAGTAGGTCAAAAAATTGAATAATGAAAAATATTTTTGTGACAATTATAAATAATAAGGTTTTTAAAAAACCTATTCGAATATTTATCACACTTCCTAACATTGACCAATGTTTCTCTTTAACTTTTTCTAACAATTATAAATAGGCATTTAATCGAATTTATTACGCTAAATACTTCGTAAAACTATTTCTTCGTAATTTAATTTAATATTAAAGACTAAAATAAGTTTTTTTTTTCAATTTAAATTATTTAAAGTACTAACAAATTTACATTAAAAAAATATATAAATATTAAACAATCAGTGAAAGCAAATCCAGTTAAAATTAGATAAGTTTTCGAGAAAAAAAATTATAATAATAAAAGTATTGCTGGTTACGTTTTCTTCGAAATTTCATGCCCTAACATTGATCACACACTTTTTCCTATATCAATCAAAAAGGAATCGACAAAATTTGGTAAATTCTTGGTCCTTACAGAACGGCAATCCCCATAATCTGAGAGTCGCAAGTAGTGTATAGGTATCTATAGAGCTGTAAAATTCAACGTCAAAGTACAAAACTGGTCATTTTTAGGGCAGTCGTACGGTGAGTGTTTTCCGATTTTTTTTTTGTACGTACGCATTTTACAAAGAAATGGGGACATCAAACTTTTTGATTCTTAAAGTTTTTCGAAAGTCATTGTAGGCTTCGCGAGAAAGCCGAAGAAGATAATATAACAGCTTAGGAGGTACATAATATGTTCAACTTTGGTGAGTTTTTGAGCACACGGCCGCAAAGGGAACTGACTTAATGTGGATGGAATTCAGCAACGGGCGTGACACCTCTTATACAGCAAAATCATTCAAAATGCCGCGTTTGGAAAGTAAGTTTGCTTAAATTTGGAACATAAAATTCTACGTACTGAACACCAAATACTTCACAAAATGTGGGCGGAATTGATTACATGCTGCGGCATCTTGCAAATATCAAAAATTTTAAACCCAAAAACCAATGGCGCTTTTCGGGAATATTTTCGTAAAAACTTCGAAACAGAGGTGTAAAGGTTGGGCAGATTGTAATCCTTTAAGCCTCTTTTAGATGGCTAGAGTTCGCCCAGTGGTCAAAATTCTACCATTATAGTGATCCGGCTAATACACGAAATAATGGAAAACAAATTACAGACCAGCATCTCTGCACAATGTCTTCGAAAAAAAGGGAATCTAGCGATTATGTTGCGTTTAAGCAGTGAAATTCTCAACTATTTCCCTATGCCTATTTAGATAATTGCATTTACAGTTTCAGCTAAAATTTAAGCTTTTAATTGAAACCAAAATTGAAACAGGAGTCAGTTAAACTGAAGTGTAAAAAAAGGTCCAATTCAGTTGTCATTTTAATTACAGTTGGAGGTGATTTAAATCCTTCGAGTTCCTGTTATTTTTATTATTTTGTTTATAATTTTCCGATTTTCGATTTCACTTTAATTAGAGACATGGAGCCCATATTGCAATCTTTCACTTTTCACTTCTTCTTGATTTAATGCAGCTTATCTCTCATATCGGTATTTTTTTTTTTTATAATTTGAGATGAATTGACAAACATATTACAACTATATGTGTGGCGTCGGAAAACCTCCTGAATTATTCGTATACGCACGAAAAGAAACAAGTAAATCTACGCAGTACTCACAATACAAAAGTGAAAAATAACCGGGTCCGCCAGTAGGTATAGGTACAACAATAATGTTTGTTTGGAAGTTGGCCTACGTTTTTAACGTTTTTTTAAATAGCAACTTCATACGAAAGATCTCCACATCATTGCAGACTACATGAATTTCCTTAAGATAAAAAATACCTAACAAAGTAATATTTAATAGGGCTTAAAATCACAACACTAATCTTAATTACAATTGCTACCACCATCACCATGCGTAGAACCCTTAATTCCGTAGTCCGTACGCAGAACAATTTAATTCCACACACCACTCAACCACAATAACCGGCTTATATCAATTTGTTGTTTCACAAATCAGATCGTAAACAAATCCGTAGCTGCTGTTATTGTTCACAAAATCAAAAAATAAAGCACATAATTTGTAATGCTTACCTATATTTTCAACCTGGCACGGCAGGACTAATGTGTCGCCAACAACCGCTCGATATGTATGGCCTCGGGATAGAAATCGTGGCAATGGTCCGACAGCAGGTGATGTTGCCATTGGTCTGGTGGCCGAACCTGAAATTACAAAATAGAATTTCGTTTGATTAATGACATTGTTTGCATGCGAATATTTTTGTAAAGACGTTTAATGAAGTACGAGTAAAATGTTTATTTAAGGAGTCGGAATAGGATAGGTTCAGACAAGGGCGATTCAAATTTCCATAATCTTGGAAATATTCCGATGAAGTTCAACTTAATGTATGTAAAAACTTTCTGGACCGCTCTTAATGAGAATATAAGAAAATATTTTCTTTGACAGTTTGTTTGTTTGCAGTGCGAGTCTTTCAGTTTGGGATAGGTAACGATGTGTTTCAATGTTTCTATTTGCATATTTGTGTGTTTAATTTTTAAATGTGAAATGCGAAAGAATACATCAAGGATTCACTGGGATGAAATCGTTTTGCTGCGAATGGGACGGTAATAAAAAAACAAGCACCTACAATGCCATGCCGGCCGCTTCGTGAACGTGAGGATTCTATTAATAGGGGCTATTTCTCATTTTCAACTTGGACCAAAATTTTAAGTCAAACGTTGCTGTTTTTGATAAATACAATTAAATATTTAGCAGTAGTTGTAAAGCTATGCTCTATGGTTTATTCTGGTGCAGATGGTCCTTCAAAACAGACCGGATTGAAAATAGTGCTACCTATACTGATGTGGCACGTGCTATAGAGATGCTGAAACTTTCTCACATGAAATTTCAAACTTGAAGACATGAATGTGAGAACAAACTATGAAATTTGTGTCTTCCGCGGGCTTTTATGTAGGTTTTTTTTTGCGACGTCGTTCCTGGACCGTTTTTATTCGTGGAAAGCCTTAATCGTGGTTTTAATTTTTGAGTCTGCTTTTGTGACCAAAAAATCAGCTAAAGTAGTTTATGCGCAGGCCTACTATAAAAGCGTCGTCTGCCATTATTTCTTCGGCCCGTCTCAAGGAGTCTCACACCTTCTCTAACGTGATTGAGTTCTGGTTCAACTTTCCTAACCTGCTGAATTATTGCAGCTAAAGCTTAAGTACCAGACCCAAAGCTACGCCGCATTGGCAGGATATTCCCTTGCTAGTTTCATTAATGTAGGGTATTCTATTTGTAGCTTGTATCCACGATCTTCTTCTTCACAGAACCCGAACGGGCAAGAGTTAGCACAAGATTCTTCCAATCTACACAAATATCGCTTGTGCTTCCCTCCATGCAAACTTCTTATAGATGTAATTGACATACAAGATCAGGGATTGAGCAAGCGTCGTATAAATCGTCCTTCGTTCGAAAACCTTAATTTATCTCACATTTTTTCTGAAGCCATGAATCAGCATTCATGTAGAAAATGTTGAGCTATTAAAACAAGAAAGAATTTGAAACAAAATCAAACAATGTTTTCTTATATACGAAAAATGTTCAAAAATAATGGAACAAAATCGTTTAAAAGAGTACAAACTAGAAAAATTACTTGATTATTTATTCGATGGTCACCGACGAACTCCACGATCATCTTTTTTCAAGTCCTCGAGCTATAAGCTAACATGACACATTTGTGATGCAACAACGTTTCCATTCTATAGGCCCCTATGATTTTATTTGGCTAAAACCAACCCCTACTGATCTGATGAATCTCTCTATATATAAAATTGTTGCAAGTGCGTTGTGACTTTATAACTCACGAACGGCTCAACCGATTTCAATGATTTTTGGTGTGTTTTATTCGGCTTGAATCAGGGATGGTTTATGAAAAAAGAGAAGTTGGAAAATTCTCAACAGGTGGCGTTGAAGGCACACATTTCGTTTTTCATGGGGAAAAGCACTTTGAAAAAAAAAATAAACTGAATTGAAATCGAGTAGTGACACTTCAAATACAACAAAAAAATATTTTAAATTTTCAAAGCAATTGTTGTTGTCAATTATTTGAATTATTTTCCAAGCTAATTGTTGTTGTCAAAAATTTAGAATTTTTTTTTTAAATATACCTAATAAGTTTGCTTATGCTTACTATGTTACATTAAGTAACTTTTTGAAATGGAGTAGATACTTTGTATTTTCAGGATCCTTGCATAAGTATGTGTGAGTAAGTTGAAATGTAGGGGTGATTAAGATGACGTGGACAATGATGACAGGCAACAGGAGTTGTGAAGCGTTTTGAGTTTGCACGTAGGGGTTGTTACGAAAAATGAGCGTGTAACAATTGTGGTATTCTGCTCATTAGTGAATGAATAGGGTTATGGGGAGCGCAACTCAAAGGTACCATAACGCCTTCGGTACCGGTGTAGAGAGAGAAGGGAAAAGGCTTACCATTTACCAACAAAGTTGATAGGTGCGGTTAGTTTTCTTCATGGCTGTTAAAGTTACAAATATTTCGTCGGTCGCTGATGGACTATATTGTTAAGAGCATCGTGTCTTTGGTTATACTCGATGTTGGATGTATTCGATTGAATGGCAAAAAAAGAGGCTTGCCTCATGCGCACATTCTCATTTGGTTAGTCGAAAGAGTGCAACCGCAGACCAACTTGATGACATCATATGTGCCGAGGTTCCAGATCCCGAAACCGGTTCAGACCTGCATGATGTCATAATTACAAACATGATTCATGGGAAGGTTTGAAAATGGTATCAGCATTTTATTTCACATTTTCTGATTCGTGCGACCCAACTTACAAACACATGAAAACCAATTTAACAACTCACTAAAATTCGATCACATTTCTTTTACAATACAAGTCATTCCCAAATACATTATACACACTGTTACTGTTACGGAAATATGTCTGAAATGTAGGAACAGCTTTTACACTATAACCATCAACTTTTACTTGGGTTCTGGACCCGGTAGGTTGTGTTTAAAGATAGGATACCACACTATAGGTGGTACTTTGCAAAACATAAGCGGTATAGGAAAACGATTTGTGGCACCTTCCATTCAAAAATAAAATCAAGCGCTATTTCTAAAGTTGAATACCTAATTAAAATTATTATGAGCATTGTCCAAATAAAGCACTTTGCAACTTTAGCGGATTCCGCTTATTCAGAGCCGTGGTATTTAAGCATCTACACAAAATAGCATGTGCATTGTGCAATTGTGCATGCTCGAAATTATTACTTTCATTACATTAACGAATTTGGGCGGAACGAAGTTCGCGGGATCAGCTAGTACAATATACAAATGTGAGTATCAACTGTCTAAGTGGGAACCTAATATGCATCAAATTTTCCAGAAACGTTCTTCTGCCAGCGCCGAAAGGCAAAGATACAAACCATACAAACCTCTAGAGTAAAATTAAGGTAAACCCCAACACTAAAAACTACAATTCCTGCTACCAGTACTCACACCTACGGGTTGATAGATACTCGGCAAAACGTGTAAGAATGCATGAAATTAACATTCGAATAAATTTTCCCCACAGCGAATTTAAATTTCACTAACTTTTCATTGACTCCGTCTCCATCCCTTCTCGAGAATACATCCTTTGGAGCTACCTTAGACATCATCAACTTGAACACTACTCGCACAGTATCTACAACACAAATGTGTTGAACGTCGAATGGAGTGCGTAGAGTACAATTTGCGTTTAGGAAATCGTACCGTTTTCAATTTGCTACCTACTTGTTTTATTGCGAAAACTTCAGTTAAGTCGCACAACCCAAACCATCCCTACCGGGTGTTCATCTGTTCATGTTCAGCAGTAACCGACCCACAAGACAATAATGCTTTCAGTGTCATAAGATCCTTCTGTGAAATTCGCC
The DNA here is from genome assembly GCA_949126925.1 of Cheilosia vernalis. NCBI lineage: Eukaryota > Metazoa > Arthropoda > Insecta > Diptera > Syrphidae > Cheilosia > Cheilosia vernalis. The sequence continues at coordinate 94,569,894 of OX421358.1, read as the reverse complement.
AGCATGCTCGCCTTCTTCCTGACTATACGTAGATATTATTCAGATTAGAAGGCAATATCAGCGAATGACATTCATCGTCCTCGGGACCAGCATTATCCGACATGTAACAGGGAACAAATTTGTCTGCGAATACGTTTATGCTCGCACCGGGACCATTGCATGGCTATTTTTATGCTAATTGAAACCGATTCGGATGGAAGCAAATTGACTTTTTTTTCTCCTCTGACAAAGAGGTGGTAGCTGGTTTTATTGGGGGATACGTCTACCTATTGGAAAACGTGCCTTCGGTACAGTTTTCAATTTAAATTGAATTTGTTGTATGGCTATTTCTTTTCGCTGTTGGATATCATTTTCAGGACGTTATACTGTGAAGGTGAGATATGGGGAGGAGATATTGCGGATATCTAAATACAGGCTTGAGGGGGGTGCTAATCTACTGGTAGATATTTTTACGATAATTGAAATAGAAAAGATATTGTTCGATATTCGGACGATAGTCGTTTGGACCGAAAGACTCTCTAGAGGAGGGGGTGACCTGTTTGTAGTTTTTGCCCAGTAGCTAACACTTCAATGATAGTCCCTGCACTACTTGGAGAGTCTTGTCTTTAGGAGTGAGCTGTATTTAGGATGCTGCACTCGATTCAGATGGCATAAAGAAACTTCGTTTACAAAGGAGGTATCAAAGAAGGTTACAGGCGAAATGGAAATTTGTAGCCTAAGCCTTAGCAATAATGGAAAGCAGATTACGCTTTTCAACAAAATCGATAAAAGTCGATCTAACATGAGGGAGCTAATGAAAAAAAAATCAAAGAAAAAGTGGACAAAATCACAGTAATACCTTTGTATATACATAATACAAAACATAAAATAGGAGTATCGTCTGCATCTTGCAATTGAATATCCACCTACATGTTCATGTTTTATGCACCTTAAGATAAAAAGCCGCAGTGCCAGAGCCCCTCGAAGGCTCTCCCGCTCATAAACTACCTACTTCTATAGTAGCTGAAAATACTACATTGCTATGTTGACGGATTTAGACAATTGGCAAACAAATCGTAGATAGTGATCGGAGAGGAAAAATTAAATATGGCAACCAGTCCAAAATATACAAATTATTTTCTTTGACAAAATTAATAATAAATAGCAGATATGCCAGACTTTCGTTTTCGTCGGAACAAACAGCAAAAATATTACTGTTGTTTTGTTTATCACATCAATTTCGTTAGTTCAAATATAGCTTTTGTTTTGACGAAACACCGATAAAAACTTAAAGCTCAGTCTAAATCAATTAAGGGCACAAACCAGTTTTCATTATTGAACGATTGAAGCGCCAAAGCTTCGGTGGGTTACTGGTACAACATTTTTATTAGATTCCTTGGCGCTACTATAGGAATGTATATACAAAGGTAATACTGATGACTTGTTTAGCTGTAAAACCCATTTAGGAAAGCACACAATCGAGCTATGAAAATTGTGAATTCTGTGAAAATAGAAACGAAAAACAATTTATAATTTTAAACAAATCAAAGGAAGCGAAAATTTGCTTCACATGACTTTTTTCATTGACGTTTTCCTATGTACATTTAATTGCATAGTTTTTAAATAATTTTCGTATTTCGAGGAGCTTTCGTGCATTGTCGGACCTTTTATCTGAAAATAGCTAGTTGTACGTAAGTATACCTACCGTTTAAATAGACAACGAAAAAAGAATTTCCAAGGAAAACTTTTCAAATAGCTTTCGAATGATTTTCGTTTTAAAAAGGACAATCGTTTGCGTCATCCAATATCGTTTGAAACAAACCAATAATGGAGCGATTTTTGCTTCGGCATTTACTGGTAAAAGCCGTTCCACCACAGGCCTTGTCATCGGTCTCTAAAGTGGATAGGGTATAGAAGAGGTTGTTCATTTGAACTTAGTAAAAAGACATTTCGGGCGAAGAATACAAAAAAAAACATAAGCTATTTCAAACGTTTTCGTTTTTTCTTTTCTTCATGATAATCTCAAAACGAAATCCATTTCCGTTTCGTGATACAGAAAAAGACAGCTTTTTCATTGAGATTTCATTTCTTCGATGACTACAGTGTAGATAAAGTTTGGGACTTTCAGAAAAAAAATTTCCAACAACTCACATTCGAATGACCTTGTTTGCGATGGCGCTCAGCACAAAACTAAATACTTTTCTTAATTTAAAATATTTGCGGTGATCATCAATCATGGTCTATAGAGTCATAGACAGAATACTATTCAACAACGTAAAGTGCCAAAGATCAATAGCATCATGATTATCTAGGTGACGAAATCGCAAGCCAGCCTTCTATCAAGACAGACAGTTTAACGCAAGACTGTATTACGAGTTCCTAGACGGAGTATGAAATCCGGACTATTTAAAGAAGCAAAACAAAAACGCTTTGCGAATATTGTTTTACCAGAAAAAGGCACATTTTGATATTCCGTAGTCCATTGTTGCATCAGGACTCGAAACAGATCGCTGTAAATTGTACCATGAGAAAGTGGAACTCCAGAGAGCATTAATCCTCAACATTTGGCGATCTCTAAAAATAAGGACAACCCGCAATGTGACCTGCCTATAGATGATTCAAATCAGACATATTGTTCATTTTTAAGATTCGGTTCTCTGCAAAGCCTTCTTTTATTAATCAACAGCCTTGACAGCCTTAAATCACATAATAAAAACACATCGCTTATTATGAATGTTTTTATTTGGGTTTAAGAGTCTTCTTATATCCGTCGTGGACTGTATTATTGTTATTAACAATTTTTGTTTTTTTTTTTTTTGTTTTATTTTCAAAATATTATTCAGTTTCACGTTGGGAAGCACTTGCATTATATAACAGAATTTTTAATACAGTTCGAAAGCTACTGTATTCTTATAAAAAAAATCCTCCAAATAATTTCCCGTCATTTATTTATGAAAATAATTTGCAAAAAAAAAAAATAAAAAACCTTTTCGCGAATGAAAACCCCGTTGAAACAATCGTAATTGAAATAATTTATTGAAAGCTATTCAGAGAACTTGTTCGTCCATTTAGAATATTCTATGAGCCATGACATTTCAATACCTTCAATCGAAAACCATTTAATATACCCACCGCCACCGGAGTCAGTTGTTCGCGCACCCATCGTTTCCTGATGTGGAAAAATCGTTTATTAAAAACAAATCCAACAAAAAAGTGAACCAAACCGGATTTCGTATTCAGCTCTATACATCGGCCTCGGTTTGGAAATGTTTCACATACGCTTGACCAATTAGCTGGATTGTGTGCCTAAATAATAAAAAAAAAAAACAGGGTAGAGGAAATACAAGAAAAAAGAAAATAGCTACCCATGCCGTGCACAATGCACATGTACAATATCCGTTCGAAATCCAGTACTTATGCCCAAAAATATAACTACAGTTGAATTACACAATTCCAAACCCATTACGAAGTTTATTTTATTCCTGAAAAATCCATATCACTGAGATTAGAGGTATGGAATGCACAGCACCCTAGTTCAGTTTGAAACCATTTTTTGAGGATAAAAATATTTTCATAAATGGAAACGAGTAGCCGCACCATGGCATGGTACATGATGATCATCAATTTCTAATGGAATACTGAAAGGGTGGTGATAAAAATCCATGCCCCAAAAACATTAAAATCCCTGCAATGGATTTTGTTTGTTGAACAAAAATATAACTAGATACTGTAGTCGTATACCAAAACGATTAGAATTGGAAAAAAATAAAACAACCTATTCGCTACAGATTTGGAAAAAAATTAGTACAGGTCGATAGAGTGGGCCGGAGCGACAGGAGGAATGAAAACCATTTGGATGTAGAATTAAACTGAATTGAAATGGGTTTCAGGGATTTTTCTCTTTGATGCGATGTGTAGGTATTATTGTTCCACGATTTCAATTTTCTCTTACGGTTTGTTTATGTAGTATAAGTATATACTTGGAATTGGAGTAATTAAACAAAAACACAAAATGTAAGAGCGTTTGTAATAGCCTCTTTGCACTTACAGTGAGCTAGTCACTACGGCTCCAGGAAATAACCCCCCAAAATTGGGAATTTTTTTCATGGATTTTTGGGGACTTATTTCATTCGAGATTTTTGGCCATATGTCCCACCCAACAATTTGAAAATTCAAGAAAAAATATAGGTAAGAAAAAAACCTCGCACCCACCCCGTAATCCAACAGTAAACCCAAGCAGGGGGGTTGCAGGGGGGCCGCATGCCCCCCATACACATTTCAAAATTTGCGCAAATTACCATTGTCTCAAAAATTAATATTAATTCGAAAGAAGGGCGATTTCTTACTTATTTGGAAACTTATTTCATACCGTCTTCGGGACTTATTTCATACCATTTGGGGACTAATTTCATGTTCGATTTGGGGTATAATTTCACAGTGAAATTATTCCCCAATTTTGGGGGGTTATTTCATTTTCTATTTGGGGGATTATTTCGTTGGGGGGTTATTTCCTGGAGCCAATCACTACCTGTACCTATACCTAACGCAGGTTAAAAGAGAATAGAAGTTTTTTTTTTGTATCGAGTGAAACTGGAGCGAAGGCGAACAAGTGCGGTAATGGTTCTCAAAATTCCAAAAATTGTTTGTGACCACAAAATTTTGAACAGGGTTTACTTTTCATGTGCTTGTGGCTTGTGGGTTACTTTTAACAGACAAGAACTTTGTTGTTTTTTTTTTGAGCTAGCGGAATTTTTAGAACTTTATGCATTTTAAAAAAATTACCCACATATGACGTGAATACGACGAAAAGCTATGCTGAAAATGTAGAAAATTTGAAAGTTTGGTATCTTGACAATGATTTGGGTAAAAAGCATTGTAGACAAGCGACGTTTATCATCGTCCCATATCTTAACACTTGATGACAAAAACAATTTATCTGCTTCTGTAGGTGTAATTAAAAGGCAATGATTGTCTGAATAGATTGAACAATCTCCTCGACCGATTTCGAAGCTTGTTATTCTCTTTAGTACCTACCGGGAGTGTAGAGTAGTTGCTCGAACAAAATTCGAAGGGTGGTGCTGTTGTTTCTACTGACGTGTTGGCCTTTTAAATTTACAAAACACTGAACGGATTTGTATGCGGCTCTCACTTTTATTGTCTTCATATAAGTTATGGACTAATGCAATCATTAATCCGAGGAATAAAAATGTTTGTCTTCAATTTTTAAGTCAAAATCTTCGCTTGCGTGAAACTTTATTTGAAGCTCATCACAAACAAATCAAACGCGATCAGTTAAAAAAGTTTCGGTTGATTGGGGTTGCTCAACAAAATTATAAATGAGCCGTCTTTCGATTTCAAATAGGTAGTTTAGCGGTGAGCCCGGATCATCCAAAGAATTTAAAAAATAAACATTTGAAATAAGTTTTGTTGTATTGGAAGTAGCACTATCCGTTTTTCTATCCAGTTATTTTTTTCAAAATGCGGTTCTCATACTTAGTTCTATTCCCAATCTCATCCCCTTAAACTTTTATTTTCAACACAAAAAGTACCTAGCATTATGTCCTTCCCTTGGGCCAATTCGAATCCACCAAGTTCCAAGATCGAACGATCCATTCTCGAGTTATTAGTGCACACAGCGTCATCAGTATCTTTTATATATAGCTGCACCCATATCCCATACCCACATGGTCCAAAGCTATCATACTCGTATCTTTAAAAAAAATATCATTGAAATCGGTTGAGTGGTTTCGAAGATCGACAACAGCGCCACCTATCCGCAAACATTTAAAATAAAATTCTTTCTTGGATTTCCTATCTGTGAATCAGCGCTGCCAACAATAGGAGTATTGTACTCCCTTTTCGTCAGCCGTACTCCGGTACTCCCCAACAACAAATTATTGTACTCCTATTTTTAATTTCGGATTGAATTATTTTTACTTTGCCTTGACATTTCTTTACCTAATAAATTGTAAAACTAATTTTACTTTCTAAATATAGCATTAACATTTGTTTCGTGTTTCGATTTTGTTACATTCGCGTCAAGCACGCTCTTGCGGATATTTAAAGATTTCAAATTCAGTGACTGAGTAATAAACACCAGATAAGACAGTCTCTACCAAAACAACATGGCTATACCACAGGCTTCAAGCATCGGGACAGTCTTAATAGAAAAAACGCTTAGCTTAAAATAAATTTCTTAATTTTCGTTCTGTACTCCCCGGTACTCCCCAAAAAAGTTCTATTAGACTCATGTATGTAAGATCATTACGTCGTTTGTATTTTGTACAGGCCTGAAGAACGGAAGAAAAGTATTTCCCGGAATCATCGTATGTACACAACTGCGAAGTAGAAAAATTCAAATTTTTCAATTGTTACCTAACATTTAAAAAAAAAGTAAAAATGAAAAGATAAGTAGGTACCCAGAAAACCTCTTTATTTTGGCATTTTTTTTTTTTTTTTTTTTTTTTTTTATAATAAACACGCGCTAAAGAGGTTATGACTACTCTTATGGTGTAGTTTGAAGTACACAGCGCGGGCGTTAAGGAAATTGGGATAGAGAAGATAGGAGATTCCGATGCACATTGGTTTTAAATGTCTGCAAATTGAACCGAGGGGGAAAGACAGAGCCAGGCAAGGCGTTCCACATTCGCGTGGTACGGCTTATGAAGGAATCTCTATATTTCATAGTACGACCGAAAATAGGCTGAAGGGTAAACTGATGGGCATTCCTGGCTTGGCGAGTATTGCGGTTGAATTGTTGAAGGGGTGGAATGCAGCTGGCGATTTCGCTTGAGCACTGTTTGTAGAAATAGCGATAAAACAATGAAAGACATGTTACATTTCTGCGATGTTCGAGCGAATTTATAGAATTCGCTATATTTGTGTCTCCAATGAGTTTTAAAGCACGATTCTGTATCCTATCCAGCAGGTGCAGTGAGGTTTTGGGCGCACCAGACCAGATATGAGAGTTATACTCAAGTTTGGGGCGAATGAACGCCTTGTATATGGTAGCCAGATCAGAAGGGGTAAAATATTTCTTGCACCTTTTAAGGAAACCTAGACATTTCGCAGCGTTCTTGGCGACTTCGTGTATGTGGTCATTGATTGATTGAGCGTGTGAACGGCAAAAGGTAAAAATACGCTACAGAAACTACAGAAATAATATAGAGGGGACAATTTATAGAAGCGGCTTTCATGTTTGTTGCGTATATCAACGATCCATTCGAATTTTTCCCCAATCTCGCGTTTTTAAGACTCTAATTTTACTACGAAGTCTGAAGTCTTTTCTTTAAATACTCACAAACAGCTAATGAGTCAATATACAAAATTCCTACCTACCAATTACGTAATGATATTCTTTTGGAACAATTTTTATCTAAAAATACTATCGTCGGGTTAATGAGTATACCCACATATATTATTAGAAATTCACCAAGTATAATAATTCACTAACACCCGCCACTCAAACTCCAACTGCACTTGTGTATGCCAATGAACTGACTCAAGTTATCGCCTGACCCGGAATGTAGGCGGTCTGCTCACGGTAACCCTTTAACTGGATATTGTGTAAACCTTCACCACACGCCACGCACTAATTCGCACTAAAGCATCACACGCAACGCTAATTATTATTCTACATTATTGATGTTGTGTGTGGGAGCAATACAATATGTTCAAAATCGTAGGGCTGTGTAATGTTCGGTTAAAGCTTAAAGTAATCAAGCCGCCTGCCTGCCTAATTTTCGCATGAAGGTTTTACTTGTGTTTTGGGTATGTTTGAGAGCGAACAAGTGAGTGTATTATTTGGTTAATTATATATAAATCAATGGTTAAAGTATTTTTTTTTTTGTAAAGTTGAGAAGAATACATTATTTAGCTTTACTTTTAAAATTCGGGAAATTTTTTGAACACTGAAACTGAAATAAATAGCTTAGTTTTTGATAGTATTTTGTTGTCAATGGGGCTGTCATTAACCAAGCTTTGCTTTTATTTTAAGGATAAAAATTGCACAGGTATATAAATGGCTTGCTGAAAATACTCTCTTTAGACCAGCCACCAACCAGCCAGAGATTGGTGGGAAATAAAGAAAAAATCTCCGCTTTAGTGGCCATATAGTATCGAAGAAGACCCCGAAATGTCGATTCGGCTGTGGTTAGCTAAATTGGGCATCGCCAAAGAGTCAGCCCAACTTATTTTACGGCTGGATTTGGGCCTATAAGATTGTGCCGACGAAAAGGAATTAAAGCCGGATGACAACGACGTGAGTTCGCTAATTCGGCGTTGGAAACGTTTCTGTGGCCAGTAATTGACAATCATTATGCCACTTGACACCACTCGATTATTTTCTCTAGGGCTACATGAAGTCCTTAGGCTTTGCCCAAAAACCATTGGAGACGCTATTGCCGAAATAATGCGGTACATATTGGACCGAGTCAACAAAATCTAACCGACCACTTGAAGCACTGTCAGCGAAGCTATTTGTATAATGTGCTGTTCTACAGCCCATACATACCTATAGCAACATGAGTTTAACTGCAAACTAAAGTCAGCGTTAATAGCATGTCTAACCGTTGTTATTGTATTGTCTTTTTTCCCCGATCGTTCTTGTCTTGTAACCCTTTATAACCATAAATTATGTGAAGGTATGGGGCCCTATTAGCACCGAAAGATAAACAACGACAGGTCTCCCTTTTTAATGTAATTTGACTGAATCGTACAGGATGTAAAATAATGTTCAAATAACAGCTGGTCAGCTTCTTTCCCTTTTCCGTAAAAACCGTAAAAACAACTAGTACATGAAGCGATATACTCGCTGCCCATACATTTGGAGAGCCACTCAAACTGTGAAATCACGTCAAGAGTCAACAAAAAGTCACAACATCACAGACATCGTGGCTAATTTGATTGGTTATTTTGGCCATGTCCCACCTATACGACCAGATGCCGATGCGGCGACAAGTTATTTACGTTGACGTCTCGAATTCCGAACCTAAATACGTGGACATCACACGCGCAGTCAAATCCCGTTTCGCATTTATCGGGTAAAAGAATTGAATTAAATTGCAACGATTTGTTGGGGCGTTTCCAACTAATGAGACCTAATTCCATTCGCAAGTTGTATGTATACGATTATATACATCATGTGAAATGGCGGGACTATAAAGAAACCTTAAAATTAACTGTGAAAAATGCCAACCTATACCACAAGGACATTATCCCTACAATCAGCACAACATTACCAGGGATATATATTCTATGGCCCATTTCTCATGGTGTTTTTGTTTTTTCCTTCTTCAGCACTAAAATAAATATCCCGTAATAACCGACCGCGGAAAGCGTCCTAATGTCTTGCAATTTACCCCGTCCTTTTGCGCCGGAGTTAGTCGTCAAAATTGAAAAATGCGCTAATTCGAGGGTAATTTTTGTAGAAAGTTTCCAATCGAAAGGGGGATGATGACGATGGATATCATAGCTGGCGCAGGTAGGGAAGGGTTCTCAGGTTTATGTTGGGTTGGAGCGCTGCTAATGCTCTAATGGATTGTGAGCGCGCTAACAACTAAATGATTGATATCCTGTTGGTTGGTGAATGGTGACCTCCAAATGCGCTCACAACGCCGTCAAAGTGCGCTCAACCCGAAGGGGTGGCAGCAGCAGTCGCGGTTAATTGATTTCGTTATTTAGGTCTAAGTCCTAATTGCGGCAAAAATTTACTCTATGGCTGGCAGCAGCTCAGGTAACGTTTGATGGGTGATAGCTTTGCTTCATTTCTCTCACTCCGTCGTGCCATATAGTCGCCATTAACTCTGAAATGGTTTCGCCTCTGTTATTCATTCAGTTTAGCTGCGTCTTTTTTTTTTTTTTTTTTTATTTTTTACTTTTTGTGTCTGCTCCCTTCTCGTTTCGCATTCTTTTATTCAATTTTGAATGAAACCTTGATGACGCTGTAAATTAAAATAATGACGAGAAAGAAAGGAAGGAGCAGCAAGGATAATGGCACCGGAAAGTGCGCTTATGAAATTGAAGTTCTTGCCGCTTTGTTCCAGGTCGACGCTGCAGTCGTTTATATATTTCTGGTCGCGCACATAAATGGAAATGTGTAAATCTCAGCTCAGACATAATTATATCGCAGAGTAATGGACGAATAGCGACGACCGGCAATGGAGCAATCTTTTAATGCTGTTGATTTTATGAAAATAACATGTTCATGTCCCGGTGTGGTTAGTCTATAGCATCCAGCTGCGTAGCAAAACAAAGCAAAGCAATTAACTCGCACAGGATGCCCGTGCCCAGTGAGCGATCGGGGTAGCTGAAGAAGCGTGGAGCTACACAATGCAGAGGGGTCATTCGAAGGGACTCTTGGGGCAAAAAGTCATTGGTTACAAGGACACTTTGGGCGCTTTTCAGACATAAATGTACGCATTCGGACAGAACTCCCTTTATCACTGAAAACAGCGCACACAAAAACGGCTTTGGCACTGTCGGTACACACCGGGATCAGGTCGTTCAGAGGGAAGGTATTATTTTTAAAATTACCCCCCGAGGAGGTTTGGAAATTATTCACTGTCCCCTGTGGTCTGAAGTTGAACTGCTATGTGCCAAAATGGAATTAGAGACGCAGAAATGGAAGAGGATTTCTCATATATTAACCCATTGTTGTTGTGGAAGGTAACCGACATCGACACAGAAAATCCCAACAACTAATGGTCACAGCTAATTACGATCATTTGTTTGTAGGACTAATGTTTGCGTTTATAACCGCGTGTGCGGTATTGTGTTTTCGACTGCTGATGTGTAGTAGGTGGGATTTCCAAACATCGCAGCTGAGATTTTACGAGTTTTGAACATCGATTGTCAGAACTTTTCGCATGTTAAACAAATTGAAAGGGAGGGATGATAATGCGGTCTGCTTATGGCCATGGTCATCAAAACAAGAGCTTAGAGACATTAGGATACAACAAGGGTATAATTAGGTAGGCAACAGCGAAATATATGCCGTTCTTTTCATATTATATGGAAGGTGTTGAGGGATGTTGAATCTTCTCGAACACTAATGGGCGTGAGCTAGGCTTCTATAATAATTGTGCCGTTTGAATAAGAGAACGTTTGGACAAATTACCGCACTAAACTGAAGAGAATAAAAACCTAAGCACACAAAAACAAATAAGAACTGTTGTGAGTACTTTGGTTAGGGAAACTATTTATTTTATGTTGGGGAAGTTTTTGTATTTACCGTAAATAGTATTGGCTACTTAAATGCATATTCGGTTAGACCGTACTTCTGGAATGTACATTTACACCATTCGAATGGTATTAAAAATTAAAACAAAAAAAAAAACAGGAGCTGAGAAAAGTACGTAAATTTGCTGATGGTTGGAAAAAAGCATAATCGTAAATTTCATACACACAGCCACTGGCCCACCGCACCGGTGTATGGGCAGAAGCACTCAGTGATTTTCAGCGAAATCGAGAAGAATCTATGCTCCCTCAAAAAAAATTCCAACTCGTGAATCCTCTGAGTTACTTGGGCGATTGTGATGAAGTAAAAATGATGTGTTCCTCCATAAAAATTGGGTGAGTAGTTTTAACGCGATGAGTAAAAGATCACATTCAAACAGACAAAGAACTGTATTTTATGCTGGAATTATAGTGGCGAGAGGAAGTAGGTACTTGCAAATTTGGACTTCAGTTGGAGAGCCTGGGACTTGTACCGTAGCCTTAGATGGTGTTTCTTCTTTTTTTCTTAAGACACATTTGCCCAGAGGTGCAATATTCTTACAGCGATAGTTGTAATTCTTGGCCTTAAGTGGATAAAACCCGATAAAGAGTTGTATAATAGTTCCCCAGCTACTGCACGAGCTCCAAGTATGGGTTGAGAGGTGAATGAGGGCAAAACTAAATATATATGCTGTCAACAAGAAGGGACACACAACATCGACGAATCGGACAGAATCACGAAAGACAGCTATAACTTTGAGGTAGTTCGGGACTTTGTTTACCTCGAGCTCGAATCCGCTATTCTGAAAATGACATCAGTGGTGAGTGTGAAGATTCACACTTGGCAACCGCTGTTACTTCGGCCTAAAAAGGTTATGCACGCAGAAAAATCACTTATTTAAAATCAACCAACTTTCGGTTAAAAACTTCCAAGTACCACGTGATATTGTTAATAAATCTATTACAGAGTGGATTAAAAATAACCGAGTCAACTTGTGTAACGAAACTCGGTTAAAAATAACCGATTTATCAATTTCCTCACCAAATTGTCTCGGTCGTAAATAACAAACTAACTAATAACAACAGAGTAACATGGTTGATACCAACTGATAAAGTGTTTTTTTTTTTTTAATAGTAGGATTTAACCTTTTTAACTCGCTTGTTTTCAACAACAATTACTCGTTAATTGTCCACAGAGACTTAGTTAATTTTAACCCAATTTTTTGCCAAATTTCTGCGTGTGTACAAAAATAATTTTAAACTGGTCTTTATCCGACTATAATATTGCACTATGTTTGCTACCCGATTTTATAAAATGACTTTCTCTATTTCCTGTTTTCATTTATGGAAAACTTTAAATATTGTCAGTTGCGCATAGGTATAGTATGTGACACATGGTGGTATGAATGAAATGCAGCAACTGCTGTTACTCAAACGAAATGTCAAAATCGAAACATTTGCTACGTTTCGCACGAATAAAAAAGGATTTGTGTTAGGACACTAACTTTTCACATGTTTAAGTTATCAATAAAAAAAGAAAAAAATATAGACTGCAGACTATTTGGCTATTTTAGATCAGGACTCTTAGGTTGACAGTTCGAAAACCTTTTGGAAAATCATAGCTCTCCTTTAACAAATTGTCAACAGATATTTCCAACAAGATCAACAAGCTTTTTGGCAAACAAAATTTCCGGGTGCAATCGGCGCTTTCAAAATGCATTGATATTTCTGAATTTAATTTTTTTTAATTTCAATTTAGGTAAACAAAAGTTCATCTTAGAATAACTAGAAAAACTCAAAAATTTTAAATTTACTGGTTTGACAGGAACTACAAGGCAAGTACACGAACAGCAAAGTAATTTATACATTTTCAAAAGGGGGACAAAAAAGGGTCCCGAGCCGTAAAAAAGGGTTTACACATACATTGAATACTAATATAGCAAGAAAAAAAAACCATAGCAGCACAGACATTCATTTTTAACAGAAAACTAGTTTATTCGTCAAGAAACACTTCTTTTCATATATTTGCATTATTTTTTATTTAATGAAGAACTAGCTGAACCGGCGAATTTCGTTCCACCCGAATTCGTTAATGTATAATGAAAATAATGAATACAATCGAAATAACCGAAGTATAGCAATGTCGATGTGCTTCAATCAAACCGCAATGCTTTATGGTAGGTACAAGACGTCCATAGAGCAAGGGTTGCACAAACGTGAGCACGCCATACACAATGAGTAACATGGGAGTTCAAGAATTGATGACACAAATATCCAGCGATTTTCCTTGCGACTTATTTGTCATAGAGAAAGCGAGACGCATGGGAAATTAAAAACGGCAAAGCATTCTGAATAAGTGGCATTCGCGGAATTATAATGGTTGCCTTGAATTTCTCGTTCAAAATCTACGCTACCATGACATTTGGTTGGGGTTGCTCAACAAAATTATTACTGAGCCGACTCTAGATTTCAAATTGTGTAGCGGCAAGCCCGGAACATAAAAAGAATTGAAAAATTAACAATTTAAAAAAAAAAGTTAGGTACACTACTCGTTTTTCTATCCAGTCTATTTTTTCCAAACTGCGGCTTCCCATACAAAGTTCCCCAATCTCGGCCCCTTAAACTTTTATTTTCACGACAAAGGAGGACGCTACGAATCCACTGAACCAAAAATCTTAAAAATCTAACGATCCATTATCGAGTTATGAGTGCAAATAAGGACGTTAGACTCCTTTATATCTTTATAGCTGTCCCACCCGGTTTCGCCCATGCATTTCGACCCTTGGACCTATCGGGTGTAAAACCATGCTATCTTGAAGACTGGAACCAACCATATCCATACACCAAATTTCATTGAAATCGCTTGGTTAGTTTCCGAGATCGACAGCAGCGCCAGCGCCACCTATCGGATAGACCGTCTGTTCCACCCACTTCCCCCGCAAATTTTGAAAATAAAATTCTCTCTTAGATTTCCTATCTGTGAAATGTATTCACTACTCTTATGACCAGCGTTGCCAGACTTTTGGCATGTGGATAGTGGATTCCGTTTTTTTTTCATCCAAAATTATTTTTTCCCCTTTTGAAAAATTTTTGAATTTATCGTGTCTGTTTTCTGAACGATGTAAAAAGAAGTTTTGGTATTGAAACGTGAAAGTTTTTGGGGTGACTATTTTTCCCGTTTTCTGGGTTAGCTTTCCCCTTTTCCCCTTAAATTCAAATCCCGGAAAACGGGAAAAATCCCTGAATCTGGCATCCCTGCTTATGACTGCAACTCTCTTCGGCCGTCGACTCTCTTTAGTGGCGTCGCTTGCAAAGTATTTCCCGGAATCAGTTTGTGCACAACTGCTGCTGCGTAGTTGAAATTTAATGTACGTTAGTAAAATTCACCTTTTTTCAATTGCTAATATTTAAAAAAAAATAAAAATGCAAAAATAGTCACCCAGAAAATCTCTTTTCATTGACGCTTCATTTAAGACTTGTTAAGCGTGTGAACTGTGAACACTACAAAAACTTAAAAAATAATATAGAGTGAATTCTTACTTAAACTGAAAAAGGGGCCATTTTGATAATTTACCAAAAAGTGGGGCCAAGGGTTCTGAGGGCCAAACGGCAACGCTGGCTCAAAGCGAAGTACAACCCAATATCAATATCAGACTATTTCTCGTCTGTGTCTGTCAAATTGCAAGTGTCTTACCACCTGGTCAATTATAGTTACAACTCGATTTACATCTATAGTCAAATATTCGAATGCACCTGCTGTAGACAAAATCATGTCCAATAGTAAATCATTTTCTGCCACCTGATCCCGCTTAATCCAATTACATGAGCTCAAGTGAATAAGTGAGCATAATCATAAGTGTACAATGAAAACCTCTTAAATCCTTAAGCTCACACACGAGTTGACGCAAAGGTCTGTCAGCGAGCTATATTTGCACTTATTACGCTTTTAGTTCAACAATAATATAGTGCAACCTCGAATCCTTTATATTTTCGGTCGTCTCCAAGACAGCCATTTTATGTGAGTGCAAATAAAACCCATCTTCTACTGTTTCATACAAAGGGATACGAATTTCATTTGGAAGATGGAGAAAATTGTGTTTCTTGTACACTTTCCATGGACCGTCGGTTGGATTATAGTTTCTTTGAAGACAATTTCGCAAACAGTACATTCTTTACCTTTAGGGTACCTACCTAGTCATACCGACGACGTCCTCGTCATCGTCTTCGTCTGTTACCTGTTGTGTTGTGGCACTACACAGAGGCAAACGTGTATTTCCTCCCAACCTCACAATTCATTTAGACTTTTAGAGTGTGGAGTCTTTGAGGCTCTGTCTCTTTGTCTCTGTTTGTTCTCAATCATTCTGTTGGCAGTGTGCTCGCTAGCTGGGTATATCCCCAAGCGTGTAAATATATATTCTACGTTCTACTTAGTTGCACTTTGATGAAATACAATAAAATGCGCTTTTCATATGTGCGAAAGATGTGTGCGCGTCGTACAAGTGAAATGAAAAACCACCTGTCTAAGGAAACTGCACGACTGCTAAGAGATGTCTTCACTCATATTGCAGCAGCAGTTGGCAAAAGCGACCAACTAAATGACGAACACACACGACCGTGAAGTAAATATGACAAACGGGTCCCTTCGTTGTGTTGTTTTCACTTGAAATCCTCTCAATTCTTACTGTTTACGTGGGTACTGTAAAGAAACTAAAGGAGGTTGTTTGTTTATTTTCTTTATCGTCAAGTGCACCAGGATGCATGCGAAATTCTCAAAAGAATCGTTACGCGTCACTGCAACTGTGTGGTATTTGTGGACGTAAAAGTGAATGAGTACGATGAAAAAGGAAGATAATATCGTTAAGGAGTTTCGCTTTTAAGCACGCACACACAGAGGTTCCTCGTCGTGTTCTACCCTGATCTTTGGATGGCAATGCAATGACGATAGTGTATCATTGGAGAAAGTGCAATCGATTTGGATGATTGAGGAAAATGATTTAAAAATCGATGTGAGTAGATTTCTCCATCAATTTTCCTCTAACTGGTTCACAAGTGCTTCTTTCATCAGAAGAAGATTGCAATCTGTACGTTGGGTGAAAACGTACAGTTATAGAAAATGTTGTTACATGTTTGGTGATTCAATTAAACCGATTGCCTGTGCCCACTTGTGAAACTTACAGCAGGTAGAATTAGAAAAAAAATGTTACCCATACGCCCCAGTATAGTTGCAGCAGTAGCAATTAAATATAAGCTTATACTTGTGGGACGTCTCGTATGGGATCCAGGTACACAATGTTGGGCATAGTAGAAGCAACAGTTTAGAGGATCTAGCTTTTGCCCCTTTTTCAAGTGAGTGCTCTTACATATATTTAAGATATTGTATATTTTCAGAAAACGTAATCTATTTTATTGAGAGCTTGGGCGGACAAATAAATTTTTGACTTAAAGGCTCCTGCTCAACATAAATCGTGTCTAGTTGTCTTGGCATCAGGTATCTTTTGGTGAAGTTTTAGGAAATTGTTGCAGCCAAAGTTGCTCTCTATTTCCTTAATCTTGCTCACTTACTTAAGGTGGCGCTATAGTCCGGGGTGGACCTGGGCCTCAACCAACAAACGTCTCCAGCCAGCACGATCTTTGGTCAGCTGTCTCCAGTTTCGCACGCTAAGTTGGTTAAGGTCCCCTTCCACTTGCGTGCGCCGCCTGAGTCGCGGTCTTCCTCTACTGCGCCGTCCCTCGGGTGTGGATTCGAAGATCTTCCGGGCCGGATCATTCACGTCCATTCGCTCTACATGACCCAGCCACCGCAGACGTTGGACCTTCCCTCTTCTGGCTAGGTCGATGTCGCTGTACAGCCCGTACAGTTCGTCGTTGTATCTCCTCCTCCATTCACCGTCTATGCAGACGGGACCGAAAATTAATCGAAGAATTTTCCTCTCGCAGCAACCAAGAGTAACCTCATCCCCTTTTGATAGGGTCCATGCCTCTGCACTATAAAGCAGGACTGGGATGATTAAGGTCTTATAGAAAGTTATTTTAGTTGTCCGAGGGAGGGCTTTGCTACTCAATTGATTTCTTAGCCCAAAGAAACAGCGATTGGCAATAAATATTCTTGGTTTAATCTCAGCGCTGGTGTCATTGTCTGAGTTCATAGCGGAGCCTAGGTCGACAAAGTCCTTTACCACATCAAAGTTATTTTTTTTTTTTTTTAACCTTCTGACTATGCCTAAGCATTAAAGGCACGTTGACCAAAAAGATCTATTGTGAAATAGGGCCAGAATATTGTTTAGTCTAGCAGGTCCTCTACTTTTCTGATAAAGTTAATTAAGCTGCTAGCAGATGACTTCTTCATCTCTTCAGGGCTGAGAAGCTCCCTGTAGAAGATAGTTCTTCTGATTCCACATAGGGCTGGACACACACATATTATGTGCTCAGCTGTGTCGTCTTCTTCAAGACATAACCGACAGAGTGAGGAGTCAGTTAAATTTATTTTATTTAGGTGATATCGTAGGTGGTGATGTCCTGTGAGGAAACCAGTGAGATTTTTGATATCATGCCTGTTTAGATTTAAAATTTTATTGGCATCTTTATTGAACGGCTGTATAGCACATTTGGCCTGTCTTAGACCTGGGATGCTCTCCCAATATGAAATACATTTTGTGTGTTCCCATCTTTTGATGGCTAGATTTATAGACGATTTGGGAGCATAACAGAAGGGTCCAGGTCCTGTGAAAGGAGTTGCAGAGCCCAATCTGGCCATTTCCCTCAAAACCCTCATGGCCCGGAATCCACCATAATTTGGTTTTATTCCTGAGGCCAAGCGTTCGAAGGGCATTGAAACAGCTTAGTACCGATTTGGAGTCAATAATATGCGAGCTTAGGGCGTTAATAGCTGCTTGACTGTCCGTGAATATATGGATGTGAATGCCTTTAATACCAGTGTTGTATATGTGACTGGCACACTCTTGGATAGCTTGGAGTTCAGCCTGGAACACGCTTGGATTTGCCCCATCGGTATTGAGACGTTATGGTTAGGTCCGTGAAACCCAGCTCCCACTCCTGTTTCCTTTTTGGAACCATCCGTATACCACTTTAGGCCATTTTGGCACACATCAAAGTTATATCTGTCTATTGAGATATTCTTGATGACAGCATATTATACTTTGTCTTGCCCTCATTGACCGCCAAACCCATTATCGCCGCTTCCGTCTCAATACTCACGAACGCGCCAGTGACATCACGCTGCGTTCTGCCGATTGTAGATGTCGTCGGCGTAAGCGAGTAGGTGGACGGACTTTTGGAAGATAGTGCCTCTGGTGTTAGCTTTTGAGTTTTGCACTATTCTTTCAAGAATGATGTTGAAGAAGTCACATGACAGCGCATCGCCTTGTCTAAATCCTTTTTTGACATCGAAATTATCGGTGAGTTTTTTACCAACCTTGATGGAGCAGCGTGCATTCTTCATCGTCATCCCGCACAGACGGACGAGTTTGACAGGGATGCCAAAACTAGACATTGCTCTGTATAGCTCGTCTCTATAAATGCTGTCATAGGCGGCCTTAAAATCGATGAAAAGGTGGTGGGTATCGACTTGGACTTCCTGGGTTTTCTCCAAGATCTGCCGCAGTGTGAATATTTGGTCGACGGTAGACTTTCCTGGCCTGAAGCCACACTGATGGGGACCAATCAGGTTGTTGACGAGAGGTTTCAGGCGTTCACACAACACGGCAGATAAGATCTTGTAGGAGATATTAAGAAAACTAATACCTCTGTAGTTGGCGCAGTTCAGAGGGTCTCCTTTCTTGAGGATCGGGCAAACAGTGATGAGGTTCCACTC
This sequence comes from Cheilosia vernalis, assembly GCA_949126925.1. Taxonomy (NCBI): domain Eukaryota; kingdom Metazoa; phylum Arthropoda; class Insecta; order Diptera; family Syrphidae; genus Cheilosia; species Cheilosia vernalis. The sequence continues at coordinate 94,550,870 of OX421358.1, read as the reverse complement.
ATCGCGCATACATTCCTCCGACCATATTTTACAGATCAGTTAGTGCATGCTCCTAACCAAGTCATCGCCTGCCGCTTTGAATAGCTCGGCCCTCGGCGGTTAGGCCATCTGCTCCAGCGGCTTTGTTGGACTTAAACTTAGATATGGCTATCTTCACTTCGTCCAGGTCGGGTGGACGGAATTGTTGTTGAATGGCTCATTCCTCCTGACAGCGGGATTTGGTTCGTCACCACCATTAAACAGTCTGCAGAAGTAGTTCTTCCATATCCTCAGCATCGACTGCGATTCTGCTATGATGTTCCCTTGTTCGTCCTTGCAGGCTTCGGTTCGGGCTCTGTAGCCTTGGCAGGTTCTTTGTAATAATAATAATTATTGGCGCAACAGGTCCGTAGGGACCCTAGGCCTAGCTTCTCACAACCATTCGTTTTGTGTGAGATTTCATTTTTGGAACGAATGGAAGGGATCTACAATTTTATGCCGATTCCAAACGGCTAATTGAGAAGCTCTTTCAAGACAGTTATACTCTCGGATGTTTGTCAGACTTTCGCGAGAGGTGGCGCAGTGAAAAAAAACCTGAGTTGGAATTTGGCAGGTTCTTTTTACCCTCTGGTAAAACTTTCCGAACCTTATTCCTGCTGTAGCATCTCTCTATTTCCTTAATCACGTTCTTCTTTTTTCACCTTAGAAAGCGATTTTTACATCTTTGGCTCTGAGAGTTTCCGAGCTGCTTCTGCGCAGTGCCTAGACGCAGACTGATGCAGAATTTCTCTAATGGTTGAGGGATCTTCGATGGCGAAATGTAGTAGGGAAAGTTGTCAATGTGGACAAAAACTCTGATAGAGTTCCCCTAACATCGATGGCGATGTATGCAGTTGACAGTCTGATATGATGCAAAGATAAATAAACAGTTCGGTAGGGACCCTACGCCTGATACTTAATAGGCCTGGTGATTAATAGTGATCCACCGTTATCCTCAGTAAGTGTAACAAATGTAAACCCTTGTTTTAGGACCAATTACTCTAAAGATGGAAAGTTGGTACTTTGTATAATGAGTTGGATCATTTTGTAATGAGGTTGATCACTGGACGACGCAATAGATTTATTGTTGCAAGCTTCAATGGCGGTACGCCTGGTGTGCGCCTCTCTTGTGGGTTGCTTTTCTCCTTGAACTTGAGCTGTGTAAAGTTATTCTTTCTTGTTCAACCATAAGTGCATTTGGTACTTCCATGTGCTGTTGGTTGTCAACAACATTGGGGAGAAGTTTATTTTTCCAGGAAATTAACAAACCACACTATTCCGGTGTCTATTCTCTACCCATCGTATTCTGTAGTTACATACAGTGATTCACAGTTTTGATACTGGCTCCACACCACCTCGGCCCTTAGGCACCCAAATCAATTTATTTTATGCATTCCAGAAATGCACTACTTCCAAGATAATACATGCCAAAATGAAGCACAACTGCTTTTCAAGCCAACAAATTTACGATCACTCCATGCAATCCCACAAGCGATGAAAACTTCCTTCCGTTCCAGATTTGCACTGCAATCCCATGAGTCGACTGCAAATACAACAACAGGTCACTCACAACAACAAAGAGATTGACTTGACACCTTCACATGCCACTGGGATTTCCGTATAGACGAAGTGTTAAGTAACACTTTACGTAACATACCAGCGAGCATACGAGTAGGAAAAAAAAAAAAAACAACAAAACCAAACACACTCCAATGCCAATTTCAGCGGCAGTGGGTACATTTAATTTATGCAAGCCAACCCAGAATCCGGGACACAGAATGCTATACGGAGAAAAGAAAATTCTAGCGACCCTTCACCGCAATGGGTCGATTCCGTTCAGTATCGAAATGTACTGCCACTCAATACCTGTGGCAATATCCTAAGTGTGTGTTCGTTCATCTTTGCTGAGTGCATTCGTTTACCATATATTGAGACTACCTCTATACACGAGAAGACATCACTTTTGTATGTTGCACATATAACTGCAGAGCTTACACAATGTACCTGCCATCCCACCGACCACGCCCACCACTTTGCAAAACCTGAATAAGATTACTGCATCTGTTCCTACTTTACTAAAGGTAGCGTTATGTGCCTTCGGTTCGGTTTGCCTTTTTGCCGTCGTTCAATATAGGTTATGGGTGTGTGTGTGTGCATTTGCCTTATTCGCAAAATCGTCGCCGTCATGTCCTGCCATTTGTGCTACATACAGGCAATAATAATTTATAGCCGAAAATGATATTGAGAGGAAATTGAAATACAATACGGTATTTTATGTTGCCGGTAGACTGAGGAAGTGAATTCAAATCCTTGCTTCGTCGACTGCTACAGCATTTTCGCTGGCGGGAAACTCAAAGACGACTTGTCGTTGTCGACTCGCCTGGCGTACGTTCTTTCGCTCGCAAGTGCAATATCCAGTAAACTACTTTGGTAAATGTTGATTTTGTATGCCTTCAGTCATCGTGCTCCCTCCTCTTATCCAGAGTAAAAAATGCATCATAAAAAATGCACACAACGCCAAGGTGCGCTCGGGATCGGGATATGTCATAGGTACACACACAAGTATAGGTGGGTATATTTATATATATTTCTTTTACAAAGTTGAAAAGTTTTAAATTTCGGAAGGACATGCATATTTATGCACATAATTGTGCAACGTAGAAAGCACTGTTATGGATTTGTGAAGGGATTTTCCGCTGACAGAAGAAGGATTTCTGTTTACAATAAATACGTCACTTCGACAAAATACACTTCCGCAAGTAAAGGAATACGCAATCTCGCACAAAACCTCTGGGCCGTCGGAAAAGCCGCCTCAGCTTAAACCACCAATGCGACCGGTGACCTAAATTTGCCATCAGCAAATTTTGTTTTCTTTACTTGCGTTTAGCATAAGCAATTGTTAATTACCCAATATCAACATAAGCAATTTTTAATTACCCAATATTGATGTCTCAACAATACTGTGTGTATAAATAGTAGGATTTTTCAATTAATAAAGCGAGTTCATATTCTTCATCCAAAGTGGAAATTTGTAATAGATACAAAGAGTATTTGACTTCAAACAAGTGGTCCTTCGAGCCGGATTTGAACCAGCGACCTATGGATGGTACATAATGTTCTGCCAAAATACGAGGCAGCTAAAGCCATCTACACAAAAATTCAGGAATTCTTAATGAAGAATTGCCCCGAGTTAATAGAGGAGGAGAAAAAAGCAGAAGAAGCAGACTATGAAGAAAATCCAGCCAGTCCTGAAATCAGTCAGACTCCCGCTGAGAGCCCACAGCAAGAGAAAACCAGTAATTGTACACGGACATCGCAGAAACAAGCAAACCCCGAGGAACAAACTACCCAGACTTTTGCGACCCCAGACCACCCCACGTATACATTTGTGCAGGGGGTTGGGTTCGTCCTAAATACCTCCCTCAGCCCACAACCACAGCCACAACAGCAGTCATCCGAAGCGTTACTACATGCTTTAGCACAACTAACGCTTAATCGTGAGCAAAGGTCGCAGGCCGAAGGATCAAATACCGACCGGATGGGTATCAAAATCCCGGAAGTTTGTCTCCGTGAGTATAGTGGCGACATAACAAAATACCGTGAATTCAAGGAACAATTTAATTCCCTGGTCATAAGAAGTCGGGCGTCAAACATCGATAGCTTTTCTTTGCTCAAATCAAAGCTAACGGGGAAAGCACTGGAGGCGATTAACGATCTAAACATGACGGGGGACAACTATCCTATAGCCTGGTCACTTTTGGATCGAACGTTTGATAACCCGAGGCACCTGGCAAAAGTAGAAATAGAGGCTTTGTTAGCTCTACCACAACGGCCTACGGTCCCAGGTGACTCCGAATCGATCATTGCTTACTTACACCACACCAAAGGGCGAGTCGCCAATCTGAGAAAGAATGAAGTAAATGGAGAACAAATCATCGCTTACCTCATCCTACGAGGTTTGGACCCCATCACCCGTGGAAGGCTAGAAGATAGCGTCAACCACAACACTAAACTCCCGACATTGAACGAAATTGAGGACTTCCTATTCAGAGAATACCAGCACCATTTAAGCCAAGATGATCGCCATAGGCCGCATAAGAAGGAGTCCCGTATCCCGTACACCAAAACACATGCCACCGTCCAACCACACCAACCAAAAAAGTGTTTTATCTGTACTGAACAACATCAAGTTATGGATTGTCCAAAGTTCCTGGCCTCCCAAAATCGGGAAACCTTATTACGGGCGCACAAAATCTGCATATATTGCGCGAGGCACCGCTTCAACTATCATTCTCCTTGCAGATCACGACAGTTTTTAAAATGTGAAATCTGTCACGAATCTCACATTACGGCATTGCACCCTCTACCCACTACGAGTCTGGCTGAACCGCAAGCATCTAGCGGCACTTACCTATGCCAAAATCAGTCGGAAGCATCATCTAATGTGATCCTGCCTACAGCCATAGCAACACTCTTGGTAAATAATGAAACCGTTCCTATTCGCTGCTTACTAGATCAGAGCAGCCAAGCCAATTACATATCCGAAGATTTGGTCCAGAAATTACGGTTACCAAAAAAACGAACACTAGTCAAAGTCATCGGAGTAGGTGGAGAGATAGGAACAGTCCATTCCATTGCTAGCCTCAAACTAAAGCTCGATCATCCCGAACTGCCATTTATAAATATAAAAGCACTCGTTGTCAAACGGGTTACTGGATCACTTCCCAGCATGACCAGTCACATCCCTTGGATGACCACACTTGACAAGCCGCTTGCCGACCCACATTTTAATAGACCTGCTCACATACCTCTATTACTAGGTGGACCAGTATACTCTACAGTATTACGCCCTGGACTGGAAAAGAAGGATGGACTGTTGCTACAAAATACTTATCTCGGCGGATGGATTGTATCTGGAGACCCGGGAAGCGGTATTGGAAACCAAACTTCAGTCTACACAACGCTTTCAGAGTTCGAAGCCAATTTAATGGATTTTTGGGATATGCCCGCCAACAAAGCAAACATGGACGATGACGATAATTTGTATTGCGAAAAACTATTCATGGAGAAACACTCCCGAACCAAAGACGGTCGGTATATCGTCCCCATCCCTTGGAAAGTGGACGCTCCTGCACTAGGAAACTCATTTAGAATGGCTGTAAAATTTTACATGGGTCAAGAAAAACGCTGGGAGAAAAATGAAACCCACAAGAAGATGTCAAATGATTTTATGGAAGAGTATTTAGCATCTCATCATATGTCCCCGGTTCCAGCTGAACGACAGCGAGACGAAACCGGAAATGCTTACTACATTCCTTATATGAGCATTATTCGCAAGGACGCAATTACAACAAAGTTAAGGAACGTCTTTAACGCCAGCGCACCCTCAAGCAACGGAGTCTCTCTAAATCAGCTTATCCACCCAGGGCCTAAATTGCAAGCCCACATTTTCGATATTATTCATCAAAATCGACAATATGAAATCATATTCACCAGCGATATGAAACAGATGTTCCGCCAGTTCCTGATTCCTGAGCCTGATCGTGAAAAATTCAGAATCATCTGGCGCCGGGACAAAAGCGAGCCTCTAGGGGAATACTATTTACATACCGTGACATACGGGGTCGACTGTGCACCATGGCAAGCTATACGAACGGTCCGCCAGATCGCTGAAGATAACGCTCCAGATGAGGAGACTATAGACATCATAAAAAACTCTATTTACATGGATGATTTGGTTCACGGAGCCGATAGCGTTGAACAATGCCAAAAGCAAATCGATAAGATAGCCGCAACCTTGGTGGCCGGGAAGCTGTCTTTGACAAAGTGGTCATCAAATAAGCTAGAAGTCCTTAATAACGTGGACGATGCCAAAAAACTCAGCGCCTACAAAGCAGACTCCGATCCAACAATGAAGATTCTGGGGTTAAATTACAACCAAATAGAGGACATGTACTTTTTCCAAATCTCCAATCCAGACAAAATCGAGTTCACCAAGAGAGGCTTGTTATCCGTAGCCGCCTCGCTTTACGATCCTATGGGTTGGATCCTCCCAGTAATTATGCTTCTCCGAATAATGATCCAGGAATTGTGGATGCTTAAGTACGACTGGGATGATCTGATAGATGAAAAACTGCAAATGAAGTTCCGCAAGATATTAGGAACATTTTCATATCTCAGTAACATCAAAATACCACGCTGGATCGGGGGAAATAAAAACACTTCCATCCAGCTTATCGGATTTTGCGATGCCTCGGGAGACGGATACGCAGCAGTAGTTTACAGCCGAATAAAAACGAGTGAAAAAACCGGGAACGGATCAACCTACACCATCCGCCTCCTTGCCGCCAGAGGTCGTGTCACTCCACTTAAGACTAAAGCAAACAAAGAAAGCAAATTATGCACGATCCCTAAGATGGAACTTGAAGGAATCGTGCTCCTCACGGAACTTTACGGTCAGGTCAGAAGTCAGCTTCACTCTCCCAATATCACTATCATCGCGTATACCGACAGTGAAGTTGCCCTCGGCTGGGTACGAAATAATAACGAAATCAACAACAAATTTGTGAAAACAAGAGTCAACAAAATTCGAAAAATCATCAATCCGATGGATCTCCACTACATCAAATCTGCTGAAAATCCAGCAGATCCAGCGTCACGCGGACTTACACCATGCAACTTAGCCAACTGCCAGCTCTGGTTCACAGGCCCAGCTTGGTTAATACACGATCCGTTACCGCTAACCCCTGTCAAGGGAACAGGGTCCACCATAAATCATGCCACCATAAACGAGCCAGAGGAAGACAATTTCATCGAAAGGTTTTCCGGCCTTAACCGTTTACTGCGAGTCATCGCCCATTGCCTTCGATGGGCTAGTAAAAAGGAGACACGGCCAACCGGCCCACTAACCTCAGAAGAAATATCCAACGCTAAAGCGAGAATCTTCCGATTTCAGCAGCACCAAATCTTTGGAACCGAAATAGCACACCTCAAAAAATCGACATCTGTTCCAAAAAGAAGCTGGCTAAGCGGTTTAATGCCAATTTTTGGTCCCGATGAAATTCTTCGCGCAGGGGGAAGGATCTCCCTTGCCAACTTACCAGAGAGCCAACGGCATCCAATCATATTAACCAAATGCCACTTAGTCGATTTGATTATCCGCCAGACTCACCTCGACCACCATCACAGTGGAAACTCTCTGACAGAGCATCTGATAAAAGAAGAATTCTGGATCCCTGCAGTGAAAGCACGAGTGAAGAAATGTATCCGGAGCTGTCCAGTATGTATCCGATGGAAAGCTAAAACTATTCAACCAATCATGGGGGATCTGCCGTCGGAGCGCATTAATCCAGCACCCGCATTTAGCAAAATCGGAGTCGATTTGTGCGGACCATTCCTTATAAAAGCCAGCGCACTCAGGTTCGAAAAAACCATCAAAGTCTGGGTGGCAGTCTTTGTTTGTTTGGTAACAAAAGCTGTACATTTAGAAATCTGTTCGGATCTAAGCACCGATATGTTCCTAGTAGCATTCACACGTTTCGCGAATAGACGGTGCTGGCCTTCACTGGTCCTCTCCGATAACGGTACAAATTTTATCGGAGCTAAAAGAAAGATCAACGAAGAATGGATCAAGATCACTAATCACAGCAAGGAGCGATTGGCGATCCAAGAAATAGTTTGGAAACTTAACCCACCATTAAGCCCCAACTTCGGTGGACTATGGGAAGCTGCCGTCAAGTCCATGAAACATTTTATGAAGAAAATGTCCGGTGCCACTAACCTAACTTATGAGGAATTCAACACCCTCTTATGCCGCATTGAAGGTATCTTAAATAGCAGACCCTTGCACCCGGACTCGTCAGAAGCCGAAGACGCGCCAGCGCTTACTCCATTTCATTTCATCACACAACGCAGCTTCAGGAATTCCGTAATCGACGCTGGTCCTCCAACTGCTATTCCAATTACAAAACGCTGGTTGCAAGTACAACAACTGCAGCAGCAATTTTGGATGCGGTTTCACCAGGAGTACCTTCACCATCTACAGAAAAGAAACAAATGGAAGTTTCCCACCCGAACGCTCGTTATAGGAGATTTAGTATTACTCCAAGAACCAAGCATTACTCCTGCAGACTGGAAAATGGGTCGGATCATTGAATGTTATCCGGATGATTCGGGGAATGTCCGTAGGGTCGATGTGAAAACAACAAAGCGGGAAGTCGTGCATCGCGCCACAAATCGTTTGGTTCCACTCTTCCCAGATGGAGCCCAAGACGAGCCAGCCTTACGCAGAAGTAATCGAAAGCAAAATCGCACCGTCACCCTGCTTACTAGAGTTCTCTTGTGTTGGCTTTCTCTCACTTTCCCGTCATCCAGTGGCTTAACTATCCAAGCGCTTTCACCAGGCATCCACATTCAACGATTAGAAGAAGCTTCGGTTAAACTATTCAACTTGGAGTTTTCCGTTGAAACTTCGCTGAATATCACCTCCGATCTACGTTCTATTGACACCCTTCTCGAAGACTTTTCTGAATTTTGTAATCAGTATCAGAACAATGTGCATAGTAAGCTCAACCTGCACTGCCAAGCTGTAAAAGAAGCCCTTTTACTGGAGGCCAAGAGCTTTAAAGATGGTATCACCGCTAGCTATTCCCAGAGACGATCGAAACGCGCAATCCTACCCACCCTTGCGAAAGGAATTATTAAATACGGCCCCCAAGTTCTGATGACCGCTGGCATAGCCTATCAAGCCGTGGAGAATAACCGTCTAGAGCAGCAAATCGTCCAGCTGAAAGGTAAAATACGTAAGGTGTCCTACCTCATGACTAACATCACCGACTTGGAATTCAAAGCTGTGGACACGCAACTGGATGAACTGATCGAGCAACAGCAGCAGCTTCGTATTCAAGAACAGATCAATTCCTACTCAGCAAGCATCCAGTTACTTATGAGCGCTATCCAAATGAATCACCAAAACATCATCAACATTCGCCCTATTAAAGCATTAACAGAACATGTGAAACGGATGAACGAAGGCTTGGACTTTTGTAGATTGCCACCTGTTACCGATGAATCCTCAGTATTTTCTTTCAACAAAATAGTGAAGTCTATCCGCCAAGAAATGGTTGTGGTGACATTTAGCATCCCCCTAGTACAACCAAAGATGTTCTCCAAATACGTATTTATCAGTGTCCCAACAATTGAATCCCAAGCTATTCTGCTAAACAATGAGGACTTCGTGCAACAAATTGTGATTAGTTCGGATAATAAGACATTTTTTGAGCCAGATCAGGCCATTGCTCTTGGCAACGGGATCTACGAAAAGGTTGAAGAAGACCATTTGAATGAATGCTGGAAAGAACTACTTCAACTCTCAACACCCGACTCGCTCTTGGGAGCCTGCAACTTAACCACGGTGGAAGCAGAATTTGATAAGATTTATCATGTTCAGACAGATCTTGCAGTTATCTTCAAAACAAGCGCCAATGAAGTTAATTTGGTGTGTAACGACTCCCTTACACCGCTCCTGACTAGTGTAAATCTGGTAAAATTCCCAGGTTGCAAAATCTCCAGCGAACGGTTTAAAGCAATCTCTCCAATCGAGGAAATTGAAAAATTAAACACAGAAATCAAGGCGTTTCCAATGAGCGACCGCATGGTCCCACCTAGCATCGCAATAAACACGAAGCAGCCTGCTGATCCACGCATCGCCCTTCTCAAAACACAACTTTCCAGTGAGCTTGACCATAATGACTGGATCCTGCAGGAACATCAGTACTGGTATTTCGGCGGAGCATTATGTACCATAGTTCTAATCACGCTCATTGCAACTATTGTCATACGACGACAGCTCCAAAAGATCCGATTACGAACTAACAACGATAGTTACCTCAGCGAAGAAGATAAAATACCTGGAAGCTGGGTCCGTGCACATATCACAACTTGCGACTCAATATCCCTCAAAGTCACCGAAACAGCTTAATCACCTTCCTCGGCGGGAATTTTTGTTTACAATAAATACGTCACTTCGACAAAATACACTTCCGCAAGTAAAGGAATACGCAATCTCGCACAAAACCTCTGGGCCGTCGGAAAAGCCGCCTCAGCTTAAACCACCAATGCGACCGGTGACCTAAATTTGCCATCAGCAAATTTTGTTTTCTTTACTTGCGTTTAGCATAAGCAATTGTTAATTACCCAATATCAACATAAGCAATTTTTAATTACCCAATATTGATGTCTCAACAATACTGTGTGTATAAATAGTAGGATTTTTCAATTAATAAAGCGAGTTCATATTCTTCATCCAAAGTGGAAATTTGTAATAGATACAAAGAGTATTTGACTTCAAACAATTTCATTTCAAATGCACTTCACCGGCACTCCCACACAGCCGACGCCTCTCCGACTCCTATACCTCATATCGCCTCGTTTGCTTAAGTATCATAAGGGATGTCTGACAAGATTAGACAATGGGCGGAATAGAATACACATCTTAAATGCATCATCTCTTCGGGGTGAAAGACAACAAATTATTGACAGCAGATACGGGAAAGCATATAAAAGAAGAAGAAGGAGTCTTATTTCCACCCCCCTGTATAAACAAAATATAATAATATTATGCAAAGTGCATGCGATAGAATTCACCACTATAATGGCGGCGAGTATTATGTGAGCCCCACTGGTGTCGTAATGAAAAATGCTTTCATCGCGCATGGAACGAATCCGTGCACGGGATGTTGATGAATGCACTTAAATTGGGGGTGATATGCAAGGAAGTAGGAATATACAGCGGGTGACATGTCAGCAGATATTTATGTTTGTTTTTTGCATGGAGTTCTCTTTTATTTTTGTGTTTCCTTAAGAGCATATGCTGTATGGTGTCACTTGCAGTTTTGATAACTTTGAAGTTGGAACGGAATTGTGCGCCTTGAGAGAGAAATCCATGCAAATGCGACTGCAGTCGGGGACTACCTATACAGATTTATATTAGTCTCATCTAGCGAGTGGCATGTGTTGATGTCTAGAGAAAGGAAATCAGGAAAGGGATATGAGATAGACCGCATTCTGTTTTCATGGTTTTTGGAAACTATTGTCTCGGAATGAGATTTCAGAGAAGCTCTTGAAATGCATTTCTTATTACAAAGATGTCTTCAATTTATAGCAAATCTATATAAATCTATGTTGGCTGTCATTGGGTGTTGGATCCCCCGGGGTTTGGTTGCAATTGAACTGCTTAATTCACAATGCGAGTGGGGACATGGTATGTGGGATAGGATATTAAATTAAGAGGAAAGATTTCTTAGAAACGCATTTGGTGCAAAATGTTACACAACACGATAGAATTTGGAACGACAATCTTCTCTCGTCAGCTATTATTTTTCCTGTCATGGGAAAGTGTGAATACGTGTTAGTAATGGCCGCTGGGTGAGACTTTTTCAATAGCAAATGATTGTCAAGAATTTGATTATTTTTTGTTCCCTATCCATTTGCGGCGGCAAACAATTTTTAACTATTCAGATTTCAGTTTTAACTCTGTTTTAACTCTGTTTATAAGAACTCTATTTTCGACAGTAGAATACATGCTGGTGCAATTGAAAACCCTGGGGGTTGTTCCAAAAATGAGTTAAAAGCACGCAAGTTAAACTCATGCTTCCACTAGGGCATAAGTGAATTTTAGCAAATATGCCCAAACATTGAACAAATTTCTAATAACATAAGTGTTTCCAGTCTTTAGCACCATATTTGTACAAAAGCCAAATATTATTGGAAATTCTCTAGTTTAATAACACTGAACAGTGTTGAATGATGTTACTTAGGAACAGTTAAAATACAGATGTTGTTCTTATTTGTTTTACCAAAAAACAGGTATTAATTACTTGAACTTCACATAAGAACAGGCCTTTCGAGAGGTCTCCTTTATGTAATTCACAACACGCATACCTCAAGGGCAGGTCGACGGAGACTGCTTTTCATAAGCAGTGCGTACAGTTGAAAGGTCACTTTCTCATCACCGATATAACGGGTGATTTTTTAGCTGGTTTGGTTTTGGCAACACTGGTTTTGACAGCTGACGTGTGTTTAGTACCTTGTGTCACTGTCAAACAGCTTCAGTTTGGTTTGCAATTTAACCATGGATCGTCTTACAAATGAACAACGCTTGCAAATTATTGAATTTTACTATCAAAATTCGTGCTCGGTTCGAAATGTTCATCGCGCGCTTTTATCGAAAAATTGTGTTCAGCGATGAGGCTCATTTTTGGTTGAATGGGTACGTAAATAAGCAAAATTGCCGCATTTGGAGTGAAGATCAGCCAGAAGCATTGCAACAGCTACCAATGCATCCCGAAAAAGCCACTGTTTGGTGCGGTTTATGGGCCGGCGGCATTATTGGGCCATATTTCTTCAAAGATGATGCGAATCGCAGCACTGTCAATGGTGAACGCTGCCGAGCGATGATAATAAACTTTTTTTTGCCCGAAATGGAAGTTCTTGACTTGCGTGATATGTGGTTTCAACAAGAGGGTGCCACATGCCACACAGCACGCGAAACAATGGCGCAATTGCGAGGCGAGTTTGGTGAACAGTTAATGTATGTCAAGGCTAATGTGTATAGGGACAAGCCCGCTTCGATTGACGCACTGGAAGCCAACATCCATGCATTCATTCGTGAGATACCGGCCGATATGTGTGAAAGAGTATGCCAAAATTGGACTCAGCGGATGGGCTACCTGAGACGCAGCCGCGATCAAGATTTGCATGAAATTATCTTTAAACATTAAATTGCAAGGTTCAAACTATCGATTCAAATAAATATTTCATTCATTTTTTCAAATTTTTTGTGTTTTTTTTTTTAAAGAAGTTCTAAACCTCTTAAAAAATCACCCGTTACCTTACCTACCTACCTACCTTCTCAGATGTATAGGGCGCTTTAACGTCCACGCACTGAATCGATCCATTAATCTCTCTTAGAACTAGGTGTAGAGAATTTCGTCACATTATGGATCATTTCCATGCTCAAAACAAGGATCATTCAAGCAAAAATCGGTAAAACCCTTCTAACCAAATCAGCAAGCAGAGAAACACCTTAAGATGGGGAGATCTCGACTCTTTTATGGATTATGGTACCTATACTTAACAAAATCCTGTCAAGACTAGACAGGGAAGGTTTGAGGTCGTTGATGCAGATGACGTGGTGGTTGTAGTTTCCGAACGTGATAAGTGAAACCATGGAAAGAGCAGTAGGTATTGGGTAAGTTTAGCGGTTGGGCTACAAGTTGTGGTCTTAGCGTTAACCCAAGCAAAACTGAACTGAGACTTTTCACCACCAAAACCAAAAAACCAACCTTCTCACTTCCCCGCTTAAATAACAAAAATCGTCCTCTATCCACCAGCGCAAAGTACCTTGGAGTCGTGCTTGACCCTAAACTCAACTGAAAGACCAATATCGAACATCGAGTGCGAACGGCAAGCATATACCTTTCTACGCCTGTAGTAAAACATTCGGCCAAAAAGTGGGGGCTTTAACCAAAGACGGTTCGTTGGATGTACACAGCGGTGGTACGTCTCATCCTCACCTACGGATCACTCGTATGGTAGCCCGCAAGCCCATCGATCAAGTCCGACCGAGGCGCTCGACATACCTACCTTCACAGATGGTTCCAAGATGAATTCTGGTGTAGGAGCAGGCATTTTCTCAACAGATTTAAACATCGCTAAGACTCTTTACCTTCCCAACGCAGCCAGCGTCTTTCAAGCAGATTTACATGGTGTCCGCCGGGAGAAACAACGTGCCAACAAAACGCACTATATATCGTGTAGTGAATGATTTCGAAAAAAGAGGGTCTGTAGGTGATAGGCCCAAGCATGGACCACAACGTACTGCAAGATCGGCTAAAAACATTACAGCTGCTCAAGGAAGTGTTCAAAAAAATCCATCAACCTCAATTCGACGCGGTGCTCAGGATCTTGGTCTTCAAAGAACAACTTTGGCGATATGATTGAAAACTTTTTAATGCCACAACCTCATGCTTTGGGCTTGATTAACATGTGGTATCAACAGGACGGTGCCACATCGCATATAGCCAGAACTACAATGGAATAACTGCGAGACCTCTTTCCACATCAAGTTATTTCAAGAAATGGTGATGTTGATTGGCCTCCACGGTCGCCTGATTTGACTACTGCGGACTTATTTTTGTGGGGATATCTGAAAAGCAAGGTTTATGCAAACAAACCAGAAGCGCTTGAGCAACCCAAACAAAATATTCGTGATGAAGTTAACGAAATACCGCGTGAAATGTGTGAGAAAGTAATGAAAAATGTGCTCAAAAGGGCTCGTATTTGTGAGACTAACAGAGGCGGACATTTACCTGATATTGTATTCCATATACATAATTGCCGACATTAATTAATAAAACATTTATCAATATAAGCTCCATTCTCTTTCATTTAATCAAAAATTATAAACAAACAAAGTAGTATACCTTCCCGGCGGACACCCTGTATTTGCAATTAAGGAGGCGGGCAGACTGCTCCTTGGCATAGTTATACCCAGCAAAAAAAATAGGCATTTCGTCGGCAGTCAGGCCACGATTAAGGCTATTGATACAACTAAGTCGACGTCCAAGCTTGTTGTGAAATGCAGACTCTGACCAGTGCTTGTCATCGGTTTGAAATCACTATCGTCTGGGTTCCCGGTCATAGAAACATTGAGAGGAATGAGAAAGCTTCAAGGGCTGAGACTAGATGGATGAATCTGACGAACAGTGTCATTTCAAGGAAGATCTGGCCAACCTACAATGATGCCAAGACAAACAATCTCTTAACCAGAACGCGTGTAGATGTCGCCAGAGTAATAAGCAATTAATACGGGTTGTTGGCCTTTAGAAACTCACGCAACCAAGCTTGGCATCCCCCATATAGCACCCACTGCCGTAGCTGCACTGCCACAAGAGTGAAACAGTGTTCCATATTTTTTGTGAGTGTCCGGCCCTAGCCAAAACCAGACGCAGTGCAAAAGACCATCCCTTTTATGAAGACCTTTCGGGCATCAAAAGCATCCATTTCAACAAGATTTTCAAATTTCTTCACTCCACAAGCTGGTTTTGAGCTCCCTTAACTTCCTCCATCCCCCTTTATTTCAGGTTCCGTTAGTTATGGTTTCAAAATCCCGCTCAATGCACTACTTGTATTTTTCCCAGTAGTCAGTAACGGGTATACAGTGACTTAAACGAACCAACCAACCAGTGGTATTAATATCAGAAAGCAAATTCGTACAAATACGAGCATAGATTAAACTCCTAACAAAAAGACAGTATAATGTGGTATAACTTATTGGATTCTGCTATTCTGATTTCGGATTTCAGGATTCACGTATTTAGTCGAAGGTAAGAATCCATATTGTTTCGTTGGTATTCGCATGTTCTATTTCGTTTTTTATTTACAAATTTTATAAACGCTGTCCACTTATAGGTAGAATTGCCACTCAAGAGGGAAAAACAAAAAACCCAAGCTAATGATCTAATCCAACAATCACACTACATTTTGTCCGCAAAAGATTGGTGTCCCGAAGGAGTACACTGTATTAAGGCCCATTTTATTCACTCGAAGTTGAACACAAAGTGAAAACGAAGTGAATAAAATAGGCCTAACTATGTTCTGACAAAGACAAAGAAGCGATTTCCAAGGAAGGTTGTAAAACACGCTGTAGCGCCGTGAGAGCTAAAAAAAAGTCGTTGGTATAAAAAAGAATTTGGTGGAGTACCTACCTATACTATTTTTGGAATTTAGTTGAAAAGCAAAGCTAAGACTTTTGAAATTCTATCACCTTATTCCTGAAGTACATTTATCGAGAAAAGTTTCAGCCCACAAAGCAATCTGATTGATTCTTTATTTATAAAAATCAATTGCTGTGCGTTAGTCGGGTAAAGGCTCGAGAACTGCTGAACCGATTTGAATGATTTTTATTTTATTTTGTTCGTCTTGAATGAGGGATGGTTTAGGAAAAAAGAAAAGTCGGAAAATTCTCAACAGGTGGCGTTGCAGACACAAATTTCGTTTTTCATGGGGAAAAGCTCAGATTAGTGACAAGCGACCTTGTATCGTATTGTCAACAGATTTGTAATGTTTGTCAATGAGTTATAGAAATGGTGCGGAACAAGTAGGTAATCAAAGTTGATAGCATTATTAATGAAATTGTTGTTTATAATGAGCAAATCGTTAACCCACCAACCATCAACCATCAACTTGTAACGTCATGTGAAATTCGAGACTCCTTGTGATTTTCTAAATCCCTGACGCAAACGAAATCAAATAGGTAAGTCTGTCGCAGACTACTTCACAATGAATTGAATTGCATTGACCCCGACCAAACCCATCGATTAAACTGCATTGCAGTATCCAATTCAATTTTCTACACCAACTTGGTTTTCTATTATACCCATGCCCCAACATTGTTTTGTCTTTCTATCAGGAAGTCGTAGAAAATCAATTGGATTAGTCTCCTGTCATCGGAGCTGGGAAAGAGCAAATAATAGAAAAGGTCTATCGTACAATCGTGCCCCTGCCCAACCCTCCATTTGACATTTCACGACGTCCGGTCCACTCGAAAATAAACTTCCATTCAAAAGGATATATAACCAAAAGTGTTCGTGTAGAAAACAACATAAACACCCTTCGCTCTGTGTGCACTGTGCGTGTGCAGTGATTTGAATTCAAATCGAATAAGAGGATTTAATGGTTCGATGATTTTCATTGACAAGAAACATCTAACCGTGTAATGGCGATATCATCAGCTGAAAATTCTTGTAACCGTACACTATCTCTTTGAATTGCTGTAGAGTTTTTTTTCCTCTACCAAGGTATCTATATAATATTCGAAAAAAAATACCGTTCAGATTTAACTATGTAGGTACTGTAGATATGAAGTGCCATATCGGTTTGGCAGACTGCCACCTTATCCGGATGGGGGACTAGCAGAGATGCGAGTTCGTTTGTAAGAGATGGTGGGAAAAGGGCACACTTATGGGTTTTCTAGAAGGTATGGCATAATTGGTAAGTAGAGTAAATGTGGAGAATTATAAATGGATTACCTGGTTTTACGAGGTTTTTCGTGGGCAATAGTTTTTCAAGGTCTCTTGTTTTAAACGGTATTTTACAAACGAGGTGGCAGCACTGCGTGGATGTTTATATTATGAAGAGAACTGAAGGAAAGAGAACGCAAACTATTCCGACCTGACCACGATAATTTTTAACTGGTCCGATATGATTTTAAATACCTTGAGTAGCTGAGTATTGCGAGGTGTTCATGTTCACTACTTAATCGCTTACGCACTTCAGGGCTGGATACACAAAATATGTTTAGGTCCACAGACTACAAAAATCGTTCCTGGAAAGAGCACAAGTCGGATAAGGATTTACACGGCAGGAAATTCGTTGAAAAGAAGTGGGGATTTTCTGTTAACGTAACTGTCCGAGCTCATGTTTACTTTCCAACGCAACCACGGTTGCCACTTTAGTACTATTTTAGCAAATTTTTGCCAAATTCTTTAAAATTTTTGATTTTTGATAACATGGCAATTTTTATCTGGTTTTGGTAACTTCTTGAACAAGAACATCAAAACGAGGAACTCGATACCATCTCATGTAAATACTGCCCTACTTTTTGTTAGTGCAAATTAATACTTAAATAAAATAAATTGAATTTGGGAAAACGATGCTTTTGACCAGGAAAATTGTTTAGATATTAAAGTACCTATTACTAGAAATTCAGTAAGTTATTTTATTTTATTTAATATATCTACCATCAGCTACTTAGCTGCTACTAGACTGACAATGTTCCTACTTGCATAATTTACAATTGAATCTAAAAAAACTTAAAATATTTTAAAAATGTATTTCACCAATAAAATTAAAATGATTTGATGTCTACACTTGCTTTTTAGTTTTTCCGGAGACTTGACGAAACAACAGAACTTCAAATAAATTTCACACTTTCCTAAAAATATATTTTCACGCTGAAAAGTTACAAATTTGTCAGTAAAACAAGTATACCTACATATAAAAGTTGCGGAGAAATTTTAGTATCGCCACCTACAAATCAGTCTTTGAAGCAGCTGTTACTTACTCAAAATGCGTGTTGGTCCCAGGTTCGAATCCCAGAAAAAAATAATTTTAATTTCACCTACTTAGGGTTTTTTCCGCTACTCCACCTCTCGCGAACGCCTGACAAACATCGGAGAGTATACGTTATAGAGCTTCTCAATTAGCCGTTTGGATTTGGCATAAAATTCATTCTAAAAATGAAAACATACGAACATGTTGCGCCAACTACTTTTTTTTATAGCAAGTGGCTCAGCGGAAATAGTTAGCTACACAAATTTTCAAGATCTTGAGAGTCTTTTATCGGTACGTTGCTTTCGGCACAAAAATAGATCTAGCAGTTTAATAGGTTGACCAAGAAGCCTCTATGGACCTGGTTAGCCAAAGGATTTATATAAATTGATCGCTTTCAAAAAATCATACCCTTTCGTATATTGATTTAGAGAGAAATCAAATGAATTGCCAAGAATTTCAAATATATTTCACTATTCCAAGGGTCTATTTTTTTATATCATAGGCCTTCTCTTTCCATACAGAAACCTTGAAAAATAGTATGCGTACAATTCAACCCTCGACGTCTCAAAGTTAACCCCACAATACCCAACTGTTCCACGGTGGTGAATCAGTACAAAAGCAAAGTCGTCATACAGCAAACACCGCCCAATGGTTGTTTATTCAAAATCCACGCTGTATTATTGTAAGCCGTCTATCTGTATTTAAACATTAAGGCCACAAATTATAATTTTCCACACCATAAATCCTGGTATTGTGTTGCCTTTCTGTTTGAATTACAATGCGAAATGCAAACAAACGTTATACTCGTACAATAAACCTTACTGCTTTACAATGAGAATCAAAGGAAAAAAATAAAAAAATATAAACACACACAGAAAATAAAGTCCTTTTCCTACTCTCATTCAGAAAGTAACTTGGAAAATTCCCAAATCTCATTGCAACTTGATTTCTCGTCTGCATTTCTCTTTTGGCCGTTCAACACTTATTCCCAAGCGACTGTCGAGATGCAAACACTATTCTGAAATTCTTTTGTACCAATCTCACTCCGCTCTTGTTTCATGGCTTTCGTCCTTTCATCAGACATATCCTACTATAAAAATACGAGTTCAACTTCGTTGCCGTTGATTTGTTGTTTTACAATGCAAAGAATGGAAGGCAAACAAAAAGAAAAAAATATCCTTTTGTAAATCAAGTTCTCAAGGCTCCCCTGCGAGCCTATCATCAACTTTACACCAGTGACTACATTTTTTTTCTCTGTGACAAGGAGGAGAACAACTTTTTCAGAGAAAAACTGTTTGCCTTATCGCTTTATAATTTTATAATGCTGTCAAGAAGATCACACGGCCGACATGCACAGGCACAAGCACAACTACTTAATTATTGAGTGCCCTCTTTGCTTGGCGACAATGACCGCTATCGTCATAAATATGGGCGGGGAAAAAATTGTTAGCCCAAGTTGACGATTTCTTTTTGCATCAGGTGCGCAGTGATTTTCTCGGCCTTTCCCTGTGGGTAGCCGTGAATGTTGACACAACGAGGCTGCTGGACGTCTGCAGCGGGTAACTTTTCTCGTGCAATACATTTTGTTTCCTTTCCTAACGGCTTTTCAAGGCTCACCGTCCAAATGGAAGTATAGGGTGTGGTTTAAGCCATAATTTAACGACTTAATTATAGGCCAGCTCACTGGGCTCGAATGATCCCCTAACAAAGGAGAAGAAAACGACTCTGATATCGTTCGTTGTTATGTCATAATATACACGCCAAGGGTGGTCGTTGTAACGAGTGCAGCTCTCTTTGGGGACTATTTTGGAAACGATAAAATATAAATGTTTATACTAGCCATGTCATGTCTCGATTTCATTTACTTCTCAACGGGAGTACGTTATGATTAATTATTATTGCGAAAAGCGGTATTTTTCTCTTGTACGAATAAGAGTTGTCGTAAAAGGCTGTGGGGCTGTGGCATTTCCCATTCAGTATGTTCAATTGATTGGCGTACGATTACCCTTTTTGGGAATATTTTACTTTCATATTGACATGGATAGGAATTTTTTAATACTTATCAAAATATTGTGGAGATTCAATATATCTACTTAAGTTGGCTCAGGAGTGTGGTCATAAAAAAAGCCTGCCTCCGCCTATAATTGTGTGCAACTTAAATTTTCAATGCATGTGACATTTAACTACCTACTTAGCAATCTTACTGGTCTTAAATTCAGTCCGATTTTAGTATTACTAAAAACTCCAACTTACTTTCCGCAGAATTATTTTAAAATATAGTTTCTTGTGAAGTTCTTAATACACATACCTGAAACGAAAAAGAACATTTTAACATTTTTAGTATTTTAATTGATAGGTATAGGAAGTATTTAAGTTTAAGTTATAAATATATATGTTTATAAATAATAATGGTTTTGTAAGTAATAAAAATAATAACGCACAATGCACATGCTGCTTTATGGGATTCGGTGAATTCAAAGTTATTATTCAACACTTATACTCATACAATAGAAACAATGATTGACGTGTCGGCCAACCTTCCGTTTTTTCACTAAAGTTCTTTGTGGTATGTAAACGACGTACAAAGCGGAAGGTTTGCACAATGCACACACGTGAGCACGCCACATATTATAACATTTGATTTGAGATTCTTCACTATCAAATCAAGCGCGTTTCGTGCAAACTTTCGGACCATTGAGGTTGCGCAACATCATTATAGCTCAGCCGACTTTTAATTTCAGCCGTACCATCCAAAGAATTAAAAAAATTTAACATTTTAAATAATTTTTGTTGTATTGGTGACACTACACGTTTTTCAATCCAGTCTATACGTTTCAAAGAGCGGTTTCCCATACAGACTTCTATCCCTTATCTATAATCCCCTTAAAGTAGCATAGTCCTTAAGAATACACCCTTCCAGAGTTTGAGTGTAGTTTGTTTTAAAATAGACCCACGCGGTTTTGCCCGTGCCTTTCGTATTAAGTCCCGACCTTATTCCGCAAACTATCTTATTTTGACAATGCCCGTTAATAATTTTAGTTATATACAACTTTAGAAATAGCGTTTGAATTATTGTTTTTTTTTTTTAATGGGACGTGCCACAAACCGTTTTCCTATTCCTCTAATCTTAAAGTGTCACCAGGTTCCAAAAC
This sequence comes from Cheilosia vernalis, assembly GCA_949126925.1. NCBI lineage: Eukaryota > Metazoa > Arthropoda > Insecta > Diptera > Syrphidae > Cheilosia > Cheilosia vernalis. Next base: position 94,529,586 of record OX421358.1, on the reverse strand, counting down.
CATTATATCTTTCAAACTGGAACCAACCAAATCCATCCAAAAAATTTCATTGAAACCGGTTGAGTTGGTTCGGAGATCGACAACATAATAGTATTGAAGTAGAAGATTTAAAATATTATTTTTCTTTTGTATTTGATGTTTCACTACTCGATTTGTTTCCAGTAATTTTTCAAAGTTAGTTTTCCCATAAATGCTTTCAGAACCTCTTTAATCCCCTAAAAGTTTTTTTTTTGCTACAAAAAGTACCCTATGTCCTTCGAAACCGTGAAGAACAAAATCGTTAAATTCCATTAAACTCCATTCTCGTTTATGGATATAGATTTACCTAAAGATACGAGTAGTAGCTGATGAACTGAGTGATTTCAAATATGGGATGTGTTTACATTTTGCAATTTAATTAAGCATAGGAATAAACAGATAATATAGGTAAATATAATTAACTAAGAGACACCGTTCATAAAATTTATTGTTGCTCAACCCATTTTGTCGTGACATTTCATTCCATCGTCATTGCAACTCTTATCCATTTAATTATGGTGGAAAAATGTTTTCTTTAAATGCCCAAACTAATTACGTTAGTTATAGTATTGTAACCTCATAGAGCCAAAAGCCGTGTTTTCGTTGAAAACTCGTCGATGCATTCACACCGAACACCAACTAGTTTTCGTTTGACGTTTCAATCATCTTTGAGACACTAGTCGTTATGCTTCGGTGCAAACTTTTTTGGTTACAAATTTCGATCGCATTAATTAACAAAAAATTATATTAGCCCATCAATTTATTTCGTGAGTTGTGACAATTGTTCGGTCAGCCATTTTTGCAAAAGGTGTGTTTGTTTCAACAACGCAAAGATTGGAAGTCGTTTTTGTGGTGTTTTCGTGGAAAACCACCTTAAACGACTCATCTTGAAAACTGAAATATGTATGGCTGTAAGGCGAAACGTTAAAACGTTTTCGTTTGCGCGAAGAAATTTGCATGTGTAACATAGGGCAAATCATTCGTGCGCACGAAAATGTTTGATCGTTTTGCCTTACACAATCTGGCCCCTGTAATGTAAGCATCTTATAATTGGGTGCACAGCCGCACATCACCATGATTAGTGGGTCTGGGTAGGAAGTCGTAATTTTGAGGAAAGTTGAAACCATTCTAATGTTTGGATTTCTCAAAAATGTGTTAGAGGGGTCATTTTGAAAAATGGCAGCCTAAGATTAATAAATAGAATTAGAGAAAATTCAAAAAAAAAAAAAACGGAGTAGCGAGTAGTTTTCAACTACATAGGTTCATCGTTCGTGTTGTAGAACGGACGGGAACTTTTCTTTTTGCATATTTTAACAGTCCACCAATCGGGTGAAAACTAGTCAAGGACGAGATGGATTACATCCAGTTTACAGCCACAAACCTACAACTACAAAGAATATATTTAGCTTGCAGTTGATATAAGGGATCTTAGTGGACCGTGGAAGAATATAAAATTTTGTCCTTGTGCAGCCTCGGGTCAGATTCAATCCAAAGTTCGTTGTATATTTATTTACCGAAAGACAAAACCGCAGATTAAAACGACCCACGTGCTGACATAAAATATGTAACCAGTCCCTCAATCAGAAAACCAAACCTTGGTAGCCGTTCGATTTTAATAAACTGCGGAGATATTTATGCCCATTCGATGTTTTCTCGCGTGAGTTACGAAATGGATCCCGATCTTTTGATCTTAAATGGAAATCCACTTGAACCGATTTCCCTCTCCACTTACAATAGTACACTGCCACAAAGCAAACACTCAGCCCCCCTTCCAATGTGAATCCATTAGCCATGGATTGGACATCAAGAAGATTAACTCCACAAAATTGATGAGGTCCTTGTGCGAGTCCCAAAACTCATAGCAATTTCACAGAATTACTTCGAAAAATACCTTTAGGTGACAAATGCTTCCTGAATAAAAAACACATTCCACCAGAGACAATAAAAATCGAGTAATTACATTCCAAGGCCATTCTAGCTTAAATGATCGTTTCCTGCTCCTGCCAAACTTTTTACTGCCTTTTCCTTACATTTCCCCTTCACTCACCACTTGTTATTTCATTGCGATAGAATGGAAAATTGCTTTTCATTTCTTCGTCGGATAGTGAAATAAAATATTTTTTCCTTCTCTTCCATCTTTCGGGGTCATAAGGCAGAATAAGAAAAACCAGACAAGAAAATGGACTCAAAGGAACAAAAAAAGAAAAAGAAAAAAAACCTAATGGCATATAATTATATTTAATTCAACAGAAAATAATGGTACAACTATTTGCGGTAAATCTCTCCACGGCCGTCATCCTTGTAGTGTACTGCGCTGCTCTTTACTGGAGTATACGTATATGTATCTCTGAACTGAAAGTCCTTGTGCTACTTAAGAATTCAACTGCATAAGGCGCAAAGTACTGCAAAACAAAGAAAACGACATTGCGCGTCGTAATAAAGGAAAAGAAAATTTTGCACTCGCAGAGGAATTTTTTTTTTAGTTTCACCGCTCGAAAATCCAATGGAAGTGCCGGGAAAGAATTTGCCACTGAAGAAGGAACTTTTGCATTTAATTTAATGAAAACTGTTTTTTTTTTTTTGCTATATTCCACCACTGAATGGACTTTTCCGCACCCACCCGCACCATAGATAGATACGCAATATGGGATGATGGTATTCTAAGGCTAGGAATAGTTGTGTCCTGTAGCGTAAGGGCAGAAGGAATTAGCGCTCGGGAACTAGCTTTGCTGCTATACTGGTTAGAAAGTGGGGGGAATATTCAATTCAATTTGTTACCGCATTATCCTGCATGGGACACATTGAGTTGAACAAGTGTTTCAGTTCGGCTTTTGTTCTGATATCGGACGTTCGGGGATTTGATAAAGTTCTTTTTTTTTGTTTCTTCAACTGTGTTGATAGTGGAAAATAGCTTGAGGTCGCAAGCTTTACAAAATCTTTTTCCATTATTTGGTTTTAAGAATTTTGGTTTCGTTAATTTGTTTCCTTGACGCTCCCCAATGTGTTGGTAAAGGATGTGCTATTATGTTCGCTTTAATGAAATAATGCGCACTTGTAATTAAATTTTAATCCGCAGTTTATGCGCACTTGTGGCATATAATCTACTTTGCTGGTGGAGGAAAACCGTGTAAACGGTGCGAGTAGAAGTGTACAACTTTGTGAGAGCAACTGGTTGAAGGAATTCTCAGAGAAGTTGTTCGTTGTTTGTGGAAACGGCTTTAAAATTGTGAAGAATGTCCATTTGAATATTTTCTTGAACAATTTTGCATGTTTTTTTTTCAGTAATTGTATGGAAGTTATGGCCATTGGTGTGAGTGGCATACACAATTTTTTTTAAATTTTTACATTGGGGGGACAACAACTTTAACGAACATTAAAATTATTCTTTATCCCATGTATTAAAAAAATATAACGAATTGTTTTAAAATATTTTATTTAGTAAATTCGTTAACATGATGCGTTCAGTTGTTAAAGGTATGCGTGTATTTACTATGGCTCTGATAATCCAAGCAATGAAAGAGATGAAATTAGCGGAAGCTGTTTTTGTTTTTTGTTTAGTGAGAATATTTGTATAAAAAAGTCAGAAGGTAGGTATGGTATCCCTAACCCACACCCGGTAGCAACCTTGCAATAATATGTAACACATAGTGCATACCTATGTGTCTTCATATGGACCACAGATACATCAGTCAGAAGACAAACGAACGACGGACGTTCAAAAAACAATAGAGGCCTCACCTGCATCAAAGTCGACATAAAAGTAAACCACATTATAGGTACATAGATAGGAATTTTTCCGTTAATATTAGTATTCACAGTAAAATGTGCCAAAGACCATCATTTCTACACAGAGTAAGGACGATCCTCAAAAGGAATTCCGAATAAACTGTCTTTTCATTTGAATGTTTATTATACTCTGAAAATTCTTCAGCATATCTCCCTGAGTGAGAGTATTTTCCTCCAATTATCTGCCACATTAATTCGGTTCGAAATGAAACGGAACTCATTTAAACCATTTACATAACCATTGCACGAGGGCGTAGATCCATTGATGGCATGTGGAATACCTGAACGTACATACGAATATCTCCAATATCAGTAAACCTTTATGGAATTATTGCCGTCGAATTTCTACCGGTCGATCTTTAGTTGGAACGAAAACCTCTCATCCGCATTCCGTATATGGGTGTATAGAACAATTCAAATTATTTCACACAGAATCGGAAATAATAATGACCGCCATTCAGGAGTTCCCCATGGAAACATTTCTAACAAACGATTCAGGATTCAGCACTGCCTTACATAATGGTGAAAAGGATATTGCTCTCAGTCTTGAGTTTATAAATAAAATACATACGGGCTTACACATAAATTAATTGAATCTGCGACCATGGTGTTGCTTATTCCTCATTCAAGCTGGAGCGTGTGTACCTATGGTTAAACAATGAATGCAAGTAAGCTGGTAGACCTTGAAATGAAATGAAATTGGATCTTCTCTTTCTTTTAGCACACACTCCTGAACTCCTGATGATGCCTGGCAAAATTCCAATCTTTTGTAACGAAAACTTCTTTTCAAATTGTGTACAGAGCAACTCGTATATAGGTGAGACATCGCACAATTGATGTGCGTCTTTTGCGGTGGGGGTGAGTTTTTGTAACTGTTTGTGAGGGTTCGCTACGTTACCGTAGGTGTTAGGTGAGATTTGGTATTTCGGAATTTGTGGTTTTTGTTTGGTGTATGTGGATTGGCACAGATGGATATACATTGTGGTGTAGTCACATTCAAAAAACACCGTGATGGGGTGGCAAATAAGAAAATCCCATCAATGTGATTGTGTTAGTTTTTGAGTTGCCGTAAAGGGAGGTCACGTAGCTATACTTTTTGATTTTACTCAATTTCCGTTTTTTGATGCGGAACATTGTTCTTCAGTTAAGCGTTTATAGGAAACGGATGGGCCCGAGTAGTTTCTTTGTAAGCCAGTGGTAAATAGCATAGAGAAAACGGTTATGCAGGTCTTCGGTACCATGGAATAGCTTACAAAATAATGTATTAAAGGGGGTATGGGTCTACCCACACAGAAATTCTTTGTGCGAAAAGGCTGCAGAGGCAGATGTTATTTCGACGGTTGACTTCGTAGAGTGGCCAATATGTGACTAGCAAGAAGGCATAGCTTCCACTACTCCGAAGCGCTATATTTCGGTTCTCCATGATAAATCTTACAGCTGCCTGTAACTAATAACAAGCGCCAGGAATGCCGATATCCGAAACTCTTCAACAACAAATCTCTGTGAGAAAACAAAATGTTGGAAGAATCCCAGGAATCTGTTTGCTGGTCGCTTAACCCGATGTGTTGAAATGCTACAAGTAAAAGCTGGCACAGAATACCAGAATACTAGCGGCGGCACAACGATAGGAAGTTATCGCAAATTAAGGCCCATAGAATCCGTTGCGTCCGTCGCATCGACGAATTGCCGTATTTGACGGAACGAACTGTCCCATAGAATCCGTCGCATACGGTGGCAGGCAGAGTGTTTTAGTACTCTATACTTATTTGTCCCAAGAAACGTGGTAATTTATCCCTTTCCACGTACTCAAATTCCCGTTTAAATAATTATTTTGATATGCATTTTTTTGTGAAAAAATTAAATTTTTAAAGCCAAATTTATGTTGTGCGGAAAAATAATCACATTAAATAACCTTTCGTATAAAAATCGCATTTTGTTAATGTTATAACTCGTTATAATGATTACTTTTTGGTACTAGAAAAATTTGATATACAAAAATCTCGGTAAAAGGTGATTTGAAAAAGCTCTTTTTTATGTGGTGGTGGTTATCATGGTGAAATCTAGATACTTATTTGGAGGAAATTAGAATAGAAAACATTTTTTCAATGTTTTATTTTTAGATTTTTATTTTTCCCACGGAAGGCTTTTCGGACATCGAAATTCCCAAAAAAAGGAAGAAATCGCACAATATAAGAGCACTGGTGACAGCCGATGACAGCGTCTCTCACGCGCTCAATATTTCCACCAATAAAAAGGAATCCTCTCACGCTGTTCCAACTGTCAAAGTGTCAACGGAGGCGACGGACAAAAAAGTAGAATGTAAACCTACTTTATCCGTCGCGTCCGGCACGTGCGCTGCTTATGGGACACCTTCCATAAGAGAGTGTGTGTTCTATCAACTTGTCAGTCGAAAACTTTGCCGCAACGGACGCGACGGATTCTATGGGTTGGGCCCTTTACGCGACCGTACCTATGTGCTGAGTTTTCTATTATCATAATGGCCACCACAGAACTCAGCGCTGGGAGGGACTAGAGATTCCTGCAAATTAAAGAAGCAAAAGTGACGTGATCAACTTCAGCTTCCCAGATAGGTTTAAAAGTCGCGCAACAAATCACAGTTGGTGCTGGGAGTATCCTAAACATGGTTACGCCCAAGTTTTTTCTTTACCACTCCGGCACCTCTATTCGAAGATCTGACAAACATCCGAGCGTATAACTATCCTAAAAGAGCTTCACATTATTACCCGTTTGGACGGCATACAATTTTTAGATCTAAAATTAAGAAGCTCACACAAAACAAATAGTTGTGAGAAGCTAGAAATACCATCCCTATACGGTAATGTTGCACCAACTATTTATTTAACTATTTATAGCGTACACTACCGTCCACAGGATTTATTCCTAATTTCCAGCAAAGTGCAATGTGGAAATAAAATTTCCAACTGTTTCTACATACATAAATAGTGAAAACTAAACTAGAGCGAACTAAAATAAGCACAAAATAATTGTCATTGTCAGCTGTCAAATTGGCTGTCGCTGAAAATAGGGTTTCCAATACGAAAAGCTAATTTCTACGAAAAATCTCTAATAGGGAACTACGACTTCGTTGTTATTTAAAGCCGCATTTCTGAAAATTCCCCTCAAGAGAAAAAATGCTACAAATCCTTGAAAAGAAAATTTAAGAACGAAAAAAAAAAAACATTTACAAATAGGAATTCAAACTATTACTACGACAGTGTTTTTATATCGCTGGATTTTCGCTTTTTTGTGGGATATTCGATGTCTAAAAAGCCTTCCGTGGGATAAGTTGAACAGCATGAAATCGTGGGATTTCTACGAATCTAACAAAAAAATTCAAACTATACATTTTTGCTGCAATTTCATCAACACATCTACATTTTACCATCAAAACGTGTCCATAGAAAAATTGCGCATGTAAATTGTCTTTTATGAACATTTTCTATAGCACCACAAAAAATAGTCATATAATATGATGACAATATAGGTTATTTAAAGTATTAAAAGTAGGTTCCTACTTTTAAAAATTAAAACTTTTCACAAAAAAGTGTAGAGGGTTTAAAGGAATATAAGAGTATTTTTCGAAATGGGTTAAAATGGAAAAATGGCCACGCTTCGTGGGATAAATAAAGGGAGTGTCCTAACAACACTGTTACCAGTATATACGACTAGGTATGTTATTTATGGAAATGCTTGTATCCTCATAGGCGTTTGAATGAAACTAAATAAGCTCATTCCTTTTCCCGACGTTTCGGCAGGAATTGCTGCATTCGTCAGGGCTTAACATTTGTTTTATTAATGTTTTTGTTAAAGCAGTTTCATTTATTTTGAAAATATTGAAGATAGCAGCAAACCTCTGCCAAAACGTCGGGAAAAGTAATGCACAACTAATTTAGTTTTCTTCAAACCTTTTCCATAAATAACAAATAAATATCAAATTGGTCAAGAACTCAAGAACTCTATCGTACCGTATGAGTGTGCGTCAACCTAGAAGACCAGGTGAATCCCAAATTCGGCTTCGAGTTACACGGTAGAGGATTTCCGTCAAGTGGGAGTGTTTCGTAGAAACGCAAGTGAAATATGGTTCATGTAAAATTTTCGAGTAAAAGCATCGGCTTCGATACCCGTTAATATACCTACGCCAATAAACACAATGCGACATTCAGAGAAAGCACAGACGATTGTATAGAGAAAGATTATCCTCTGCGAAGTATACCGCATTCGCCAGTGTTAAATTTTCTTTTCTATTAAGGAATTTTAATGCTCTAAATGATATTATATACATTCAATACATAACTGTTCCTCGGTTACGGAAATGATTCTTTGGCACGTAGCCCTAGACACATCGTCGGTATATAATTATATATATAGGTACACTGCCGATCAACCAAATAGACTCAGCATTATTTCTTTTTTCCTTTTTGATTTTCTTCTTTATACTGTTAGCTATGGCCACAGTTGTTGTTTTTTTTAGAGCAAAGCAATAGACTAATTTTAGCGATAAGAGTTTAATGCAAAAAATTTACAGTTATTACATATTTCTATTTTGCTTTGCCTACGCCGAAAGAATGTGTATTCTAGGCGATCATCAGAATGTGAAAAGTGCAAGTGAAAAGTGTCAAACTGTCTTCTTAGTCAAATTTTGAATAATTTAACACAAAATGAGGAGGGGAACAGCACTAACTTCGGAAGAAAGAGGCAAACTATTGGCATATCGAGACAGCAATCTTTCAACCAGACATATCGCTGAAAAAAATTCTAGAAGTCAGTCTGTTGCTTGCCATTTTTTTAAAAACCCATCGGCTTACGGAAGAAATATGAAAAAAACCCTCCTGGAAAGCACTTACGCCTTGCGAGGAGCGAAGGATCCTTCGAGAAGCTTCAAAGTCAAAGTGTTCTGCAGCCAAAATTCGACAGAATTTGGGTGTAAATGCAAGTGTAGCTACCATACGCAATACCGTCTTCACCATAAGGGCACACGGGGCCCGTGCCCAGGGCCCCCATTCGCAGGGGGCCCCGAAGTACCGACAATTTCTCTCATACATTTATTCTCAAAACATTTTTGTTTGGGGGAATCCCCGAATGATGTATAAAACTTTCAGCACAGAGAATAAAAATATACATATGTCTTATTCCTGTACAAAAATTTGGTTCATATTTGTTCCTTGCCAGACAAGGAGCCTTCAAAATAAGCGTTGAGAATAAGGCTCTTGTTTTTTCTTGCACCTTTCACTTCGCTCCGTTCATTTGTGTAGGCAAAGAGCTTTCCTGCCTTATGCCTTTTACGGTTGGTCATGTTACTATGTGAGTTTATGATACAGCAAAAGCAAATCAAAATATAATTGCCGAATAATGGAAGCCGGTGGAGTGGGAAGAAGTATAGAGATATGGCTATATGCGATTCTCATACTGTAGCAGCAGCAGGCATAGAATCACTTGATGCCATAAGAAATCAGTTTTTTCATGTAATTTGGGGATATGGAACGCCTTATTGTACATGCCGGCATGCGTAAGGACAACGAAATGGTAGGTAGGTAAACTTTATCGCTTCACTGCATTCTGTGATTGAAATTGATAGTGGATACGTGTTATTCGAGAGCAAAAGATAAAAATTCGGTGCCTAATTTTGCCTATAGTTGGCGCAACAGGTCTGTAGGGACCCTGGGGCTAGCTTCTAGCAACCATTCGTTTTGTGTGAGTTTATAATTTTTGGAAGGAATGGAAGGGATCTACAATTTTATGCCGATTCCAAACGGCCGAGAAGATCTTTCAAGACATTTATACTCTCGGATGTTTGTCAGACGTTCGCAAGAGGTGGCGCAGTGAAAAAACCCTGAGTTGGAATTTGGTTTTTTTTTGCGGGATTCGAACATGGGGCCCCTCGCTTAGTAGTCCAACACACTAACCAATAAGCCACTGCGCCTACAAAAAAAAGTATAAAGTGCAAAAAAAAAAAAAAAATTAACCGACCTATTACTGTTAATAGTTTTTGAAAAAAATACTTTCGAACTTGAAATTTACGGACAAAAAAAAATTAAAAAATGTTGAATGCTGATTTTTCCACTAAGCCCTTCGCATGGGTACGCGTACGATACGATCCGTGCTGAAACACGATCTCATTTTCGCAGCTCAAGAGAATAAAAAATTGCGAACAACAATGTTACAAGAACGATTGAGTAATTTGTCAATTATGTGCATAGTAAGTGATATCCTTCAAAAAATTTACTTTAAGGATATAATAGAAGATTTTGCTCAACAGAAATCCCGAAAGAAACCGTTATCGTAATCATAACCAAAAAAAAACCGGCCAAGTGCGAGTGTCACTCGCGCACCGAAGGTTCCGTATTTGGCTAAAGTCCAACACATCAGATATTATTTGAAATCTATATCATTCAATCTTTCCCCTCTTCATGAATTCATCACAATTTAGTTTAATTTAATTACTTAATATTTTTACTCTCAAAAATTACTCGCACATGAATCTCATTTTCTAATTATTACCTAGTACCCAACCCACGCCAATTTTCCATTCTGTATGCGACCTGTCCCAATTAAAAACTATTGACTAAAAATATATTACTTTTATTTTGTTCTGTAGGTACTCCCCAAAAAAATGTATTATACTCCCCAACGAAATTAGCAGGCGGGAACCCTGGTGGGGTTCTGTTTTTGATGGGGTCAATTGTGCACAACTGCGTAGTAGAGATTAAAACTTATGAGAGCAACGTATTTTACATGGTAAAATTATCTTTTTTGAAAATATCTTGTAAACTATTAACTTTTCGGCAAAACAGTATTCAGCACATATATAGATAAGAACATGATCTACAAAAAAGGATTTAATGTATTTTTTTGTGAATCAAGAAATAAACCGTTTTTTGGGCGAATGAAAATATTTTTTTCACCAGATAACTAATTAATCCAAAACCAATCGATGTATTCCTTCCATTGGTATTTGTCGTTTAACTAGAGGTTATACCGGATGTTGTGTGTAAATTTTAGCCTCCTATGTCAATCGGTTCTTGAGATAGACCTGGTAACAAAATTGGCTTAGTGGGTTCGGACAGACAGACAGACAGACAGACAGACAGACAGACAGACAGACAGAGAGACAGACATCCGAGCGAAACTAATAAGGTTACGTTTTTTCCCTTTGGGTACGGAACCTTAAAAACCAGCAGCATTCTAATAACGGGTGATTTTTTAGCTGGTTTGGTTTTGGCAACACTGGTTTTGACAGCTGACGTGTGTTTAGTACCTTGTGTCACTGTCAAACAGCTTCAGTTTGGTTTGCAATTTAACCATGGATCGTCTTACAAATGAACAACGCTTGCAAATTATTGAATTTTACTATCAAAATTCGTGCTCGGTTCGAAATGTTCATCGCGCGCTGCTTCCATTTTATTGTGTTTAGCGATGAGGCTCATTTTTGGTTGAATGGGTACGTAAATAAGCAAAATTGCCGCATTTGGAGTGAAGATCAGCCAGAAGCATTGCAACAGCTACCAATGCATCCCGAAAAAGCCACTGTTTGGTGCGGTTTATGGGCCGGCGGCATTATTGGGCCATATTTATTCAAAGATGATGCGAATCGCAGCGTTACTGTCAATGGTGAACGCTACCGAGCGATGATAACAAACTTTTTTTTGCCCGAAATGGAAGTTCTTGACTTGGATTATATGTGGTTTCAACAAGACGGTGCCACATGCCACACAGCACGCGAAACAATGGCGCAATTGCGAGGCGAGTTTGGTGAACAGTTAATTTCACGTTTCGGGCCGGTCAATTGGCCGCCTAGATCGTGCGATTTGACACCATTAGATTATTTTTTGTGGGGGTATGTCAAGGCTAATGTGTATAGGGACAAGCCCGCTTCGATTGACGCACTGGAAGCCAACATCCATGCATTCATTCGTGAGATACCGGCCGATATGTGTGAAAGAGTATGCCAAAATTGGACTCAGCGGATGGGCTACCTGAGACGCAGCCGCGGTCAACATTTCCATGAAATTATCTTTAAACATTAAATTGCAAGGTTCAAACTATCGATTCAAATAAATATTTCATTCATTTTTTCGAATTTTTTGTGTTTTTTTTTTTAAAAGTTCTAAACCTCTTAAAAAATCACCCGTTATCATTAATGACATATTATATTATACTGTATTTGATTAATGATTACCTATAACAATTGGTCACACTTATTAACAAAATGTTATGATAATTCGCTTTTTTTACTTTCCAAAAGGGCCCCAAATTCTTGTGTGCCCAAGGGCCCCAGCCTAGGTTAAGACGGCCCTGACCATACGACGAGTAATCCGCAAGGCAAAACATCTTAATAGATTAAAACTAAAAAAAAACCACTTCGTTTCATCTAAGATGAACGCAATAAGATAGGTGCAATGAGCTGCTCCAAAATGCATTCCCCCATTTTTCCAACCTTTTTGAGCCATTATCTTGGACGGTTGAACAGGATAATGCCCCAATCCATACTGCTCGAGTCGTAAAGAAGTGGATAAATGACCAAAATGTGAACTTAATAGAGTGGCCTCCATGACCTCAACATTATAGAGAATTTGTGGGGATGGCTTTCGCGTAAAATCTATCAATCCGGAAGACAATTTGAGGATATAGAATTATTAAAATCTGCCATTAAGAACGCCTGGAGCGACGTGTCCTTGGACTATCAGAAGGCTCTCTACGATTCAATCCCTGACCGGATTTATGAAGTGATTTTAAATAAAGGTGGTTATACACACTATTAATTAACATTAAATTTGATTTATATTAAGTTTTTAACCTTGAGTCTATTTAGTTGAGCGATAAAAAGTGATAACTTTTGATGTTCACTCACAAAAAGCTTTTTTTGTTTAATTATAATTCAACTTAGAACGCTAATTTTTGTTTGTTTAATTAAGAATTGAATAGTGCGTAAAAAAAATAAGTTTTCTAAATTATATTCCTAAAATAAAATAATAAACTCCATTTTCTTAAAAAAAAATAATTCTGAGTCTATTTGGTTGATTGGCACTGTATATTGTACAACTTCTGCAGTTTAGATCGCACGTAACTTGCTATTTAATTTGATTTACATACGACAGTAGGTATCTACCTAAAATGTACGCAGCTATTACCAAGTAGCAAGCGTGTCAAAGAAATGGTTATTTAAGTAAGTCAAACGATATGGCGTTTACAAAATCTATTAACATGAGCAAGAGAGCATAATACTGGTTGGGGTCGAAATTCTGGCGAGGTCAACATTTTTTTGTTTTATAACTCTGCTTCGAAAATTCAGTTTTACAAAATTCTGCTTCCGAAATTCAGCTTTTCAAAATTCTGCTTTACAAAGTTCTGCATTAGATTCTGCAAATAAAAAGCCAAATCACTTGTTATATACCTACAAACAATGTGACGATATTCGGGAAGCATTCATCAAAACAAAAACGCGATCCCACTGTGATTTTCTGGAACGTGGCCACCAACTGTCAAAGTCAGGACAATTCAAGAAGCGTCTATAATAATAATTATCTACATGCAAGTTTCATAATTTCCGGTAGCAAACCCCCTCCGGGTCGGCTTGTCAAATTCTTTTATTCATATTTCTAAGCCCACGATGTAACTAAACCTAGTCTCCTAGTTCATGGTTTCAATGTAGGTACTCACGCTTATCCTACCACTCCATGAAATTTCTCATTTCATCACTTCCGCTAGAAAGCAATCGCAGTCCATTTAGAAACAAAAAGAAAAAAATAGGTAGGCAGGTACATACTTTAAGATTAACACACTTGTAAAAGAATTCTCTAGGTCAGTGGAAGTATTCATATTCATGGCTGTATCCGGAGAATTGGATAGGGAAGACCAGCAAAATGTTATTTCTTGCTGTTCGCTACAGACCTGATGAAACAGACAAGTGGATCTTATTAAAATCCCAAAAATTCTCTATTCATCGTGTTAAAAGGGCGGCATAATGAGATGGAGGATAATTTATTATCGAAACGATGTGTTTTTTATACTTCAATTTTTTTTTATTTGGAATTATTTTTAAAAAGAAAAAAAAAATCTTCCAATTGCTAATAAAGGAAAAAGTCAGACAAGAAGCGAAAAAGTATACGTACAAAAAAAAATATGTACATACCTATTTACTCAAAATGTGAACAAACTTAAATAAGATGTCGGAGGATGTCGCTGTATGCGTGGTCGTGTGCTAAGATGATGCTATCATGAGGAGTAGAAACTCAATTCATTATAAATTCAGAATTCAGAGTAAGGACGTTATTTCGTGTCTTATCTAGAACGACAAGCCATTGTCAGGAAATTGAGATGAGAGATGTGCAGACTTGGGCGATTTGCTCCGCACAATGAACAAGCAGTTTGTCTCCAGATAGGTACTCGTACCTAACCTACCCGTATTTGCAGAAAATCATTCGGCCCACATGTAAGGTTTCTCAGAGATTTCATTTCGTTCACGATAAGAAGTGTATCATACAGACACAACTTCATATGTAGTTGTATGGCAATATGAACTTGAACAGAGTTGAGTATTGACGCCGAGAGAAAAACGACAACAAAACAAAACAAAGAAAAGAACATAGCTCCTGATGAAGACGGGGTGTGAGATTGGTGATTTGGGGGCGAACGACTACATATGCCTAGGAAGGCAATTTTCCAAATTGGAAAACACAAGCCGCATAAACAGTTTTCATTTACATGATACGCGAGGGCAATTGTCGTAAATTAAAATTTTATAATAAGAAGCCCAAAGGGGTGAAAAAATTTCGTTAAAGGCTAAAATTTTCCTAAGAACTCGAACAAGTTGAAAGCGAGTTTATTTTTTGTTTATTTTTTATGCGCCTTTCGAATGGGCGTTTCTTTGTCGGTTTGTTATAAATTAAACAAATCACGTGGTAGACGGATGAAAATCTAAAGTGTTCTTTGTATGCAAACGTAATCTGTTTCCGGAGGTGTTTAGAAAAACAAAACGATGATTTTCCTGAGATTGTGACTGATTAAATCCGTTTCCTAGATCTGGATTGTGAAAATATGTTTTGGATACAACCTGAAGCTGTTTAAAAGAACTCACAGCCGACTGGCTTTTTTTTTATGTAGACAGGATGTAATGGAGAGGGAGCGCTTAAAATGTAATCGTTTTTGCGAAATTTCAGGGGATGTTCAGAAGCAGAGGAGTCTTGACTTTCGACACAAAGAATAATGAAATGAACCCGCCTAAGGTTGAACAGAACTTGTGACAAAGAACACTGGTAAATAAGAAAGATCAACTACCAAGCGTAACAAATATTCAAAAGTGTCTGATGGTTAAAAAAGAAAGTGAACTATTGGGCGGCACGCTCCTTTCTCGTTTATTTCAAGTTACGTTGTTGCATTTTTTAATGTGGCCTAAAGTATATCTACACTAGTCGGAAAAAGTATTTTGAGAGAAATGCAAAGTCGCTTTTCAAGGCGATTACTTCCTAACCGCTTCTGTTGAACTGTTTACAGTTTTCACTCAGTTGTTTCATATGCTGACCTATGATTGTGTGTTTAAATGACATCATTTGAGACCCATGGCTAATTGCTCAGACCAATTTGGATTTTTTGACTAGCAAAAATATTTTGACAAATTCATTTTTCAAGATTTGCTTGGCGAATAATACTGGGCTGGGATGGAATCGGCTAAGGTGATGGTTGATTGTCACTTTCTTGACTGTCCTTTTTGATTATCAACTCTTATTTTCTCTGCGTAAAACGATCACTAAAAAATTACAGATTATTGGCAGCACTTAGACATCACTTCCTTACCAACGCTGTCATTCCGAGCAGCTGATGCATATTATTCGAAGTGTTTCTTTAGTAATACTCGTACGTCGTACCTATGTTCACAAATTGCAATTAATTTGTTTATATTTTTTAAGGTCTCGAGCCAATAAAAAGCAAATAAGGATCTTTTTCACATTATATTTGTTATGTTCTCATTTTCCGTTGGCCTTATAATCATGATATGATCTCCATCAACACTTTAACTGCAAAATTTAAAGGGCAAACTTAAAATAGCCACCACCTCCAAAGAAGATTTAAAGTTGCAGCCAATTGTAGGATGGGTGGAATATGCGTTGACCTTACTTTTTTTGATAAGCGAAAGTTTTGCAAAAATCTAAAATACACAATAATAAACGCCACCACTCAACAATGAATAATTATTATAAATACTGCTTTCGTACAACGCGTTTGGAAGTTCCAAGATATTTGTTTTATTTCTCAGGTTTGGCCTTAATAGTTGGACTTTGTTGTAATAATTTTTTTCATTTCTGTCGAAAATTTCCATTCAAATTTCACTTTTTTGTTTTAATTTATTTAATATTATATTATCTTTCCACGAAGTATTTAATTTACTTGGAGTCGAAGCCGAGGTGCATACCTATGAAAATAACACCAATGTATGAAAACGAAACCTAAATAGTTGTCACATGAAATTATCGCAAAAAAGTGATTGTCAATTTGATAATAGCGTGGTATTTTGATTGTCAACTATCAACCATCAACTATCACCTTAGCCGATTCCACCCCTGCTATCGTTTAAATTAAAATTAAATATGATAGATTTAATGTGTAAAGTTCCATTTTGATTAAAATATTTTGGAAAGGAAAATCGACCAGTTTATGTACCAAAATACGATTGCTTGATATACCTAGTTCCGGTAAGTTTTTCAAAAATCAAATTCTCGAGCTCAATATGAATTTGCTGAAAACCCCATGTATAAACTTAGTTTTATTTAATTTAATAAATTTAAATTACCGCATTTAAAAATAAAAATGTTCTGTGTGTAAATTAGTATGCTTGTTAAAATACGAATTCATTTTTGAGTACTGCCGATGATGCAGTCAAGGCCTACCACGTATTTCTGTATACAACCCTTTTTTGATAACAATTGATAGAACAGTAGACATACTGTCTAACGCTGCAATGTGAACGGAAAGGTCTTACATTGAGCTCTTAGGAACAATAAAGTCTTTTGTATTGATTGTGAATGCAGGTCGACCTGAAATAATAAAACTGAAACGTAACTCGGTCGGTATCCCCTATATAAGAGCAAGCAATTCGTCATCTTTGGAAACAGAAATAGAAACACTTTTTTTATCGAAAACACAGCCGCCTCCATGCCGTCTTCCCTCATGCAATACCCTGGTACATCTCACCCGCACAAAGCAATAAATTTCCATCGAAAGGACCAAACAAGATGTATACGATATTTGAATACACTCTGCAAACATCCTCGCAAGGCATATGTATCTCCCTACATCACCCTAATCATATCCGACCTGCTAACACAATCAAATCAGATGTCAATATCTCACAGGAGCTCTAGTGTCCCCATCCCCATAGTATCCCAATGGAATAGAAATAGTATCGGACGTGTACCAAATTTCCTTCAGTCATCCACCAGTGAGCCTTTGGGCAAGCAATCAATAATTTATTATATTTGACCAAAAGAGGAATAAAATATTCCATGTCCTTGAGAGAGGTATATAGATACAATCTTCTGTTTGAAACTCAGAGTCAGAGAGGAGGCAAAATATAAATTAAAAGTTTTAGTCCAGAAAACCTTTTTCCTTTATCCTTTAACAACCTAGCGGGATCAATTAAATGTTTCTCTTGCGAAATTATTCTCGTGCCACAGAGATGAATTAGAATCTTTGAATTCGAAAGTTGAAAAACCCGTAAAGTGAATCGCAATGAGGGAAAGTGAACCTTTTCTTATTCTTCTCTCCCCTGGAAAGATACAAATTAATACAGGTGTGTCCTCTGACAGCAGTCTTTGTTTATTTTATTCTGTGCCCTAAGACAGGACATGGTGGTGTTTGCGTTTCGTAATCCTTTCTCCGCGACACGTGTGTAATGGGTATTGTGTGTGCCTCAAGTCAGCGACTTAACTTAAGGACACATACGACAGGGATTCATCGGATTTTGCAAATTGTTTTCTTTTTTTCTCACAGACAATAGTAACAGTAGCAACAAAGGAAACAATAAAATGAACGGAACAATTATTCTTACAGATCGTTTAGAGGCAGAATATGCAAGACCATGGACCAAAGATTGCCTGTATGGCGTGCCTTTGTGAGAACAATCTTATACGTACATGGGCGCCTCAAGCTTATACCAGCAACATGTACTACACGTAGCAGACTTTGCTTTGTTCTTGAAGTCATTCAGTTGTATATGCATATTGCTGGGAGTTATTGTACTCAAATCAAGTCGTGTGCTAGGTATTAATCAGATGTGATTTCGTCTCAAGAGGGCTTCTTTTAAGTAAGCGATACAATTGGGTTGAGTGATTGTTTATCATGACTTGTTTTTTGACATCGGCATCGACTTTGGGGGGTCAGCTTTTGCTTGCGGGAAAGTACCCTTTAGTTGAGGCTTGATCAACTAGATATATACATACAGTAGATGCTGTCTTAAGAAGGAAGGAGGTTTAAAAAATGTTTTGGACCTTCCGGGAGGGTGGAAAACGTTCTTTAAGTGGAGAGGAACCTTCAGTATGTCGTATAGGGCGGCGGTGGCATGCTACTCAGTATATGAGAAAAAAAAATCAATATATTCTTCATTTTGACCAGGGCGGAACAACCCACACCAGGAGTGGTAATGATGCAGTGGATAGTCATTACTTACGAGGACTCGAGCGGCCCAGGTTCGATCTCCGGTCTGTGGAGATAAATGCTCTGCAACCAAATTTTCGGGTGAAGCATGAGCTACACTACCCCGTGCAACAACTTCTTTGAATAACTGTCCATGCTTCTTTGATGCCATCACGTTAGAGGCGTAACCGGCCAGGGAAAGTATTTCTCTCTTTAACTTTAAATAGGAACCGCAAGTTACATAACAAGATTGCTATATGGACCCATAGAATAATTTAACATTATTTACATACCAAGAAAGAAAAAGTATATCTAACACCCGCAGAAATCCTCCCGGCACCACAAGATTCGCAAGTCCCCCCAATGTAATCAACAGTATGCAACTTTTTTTTATCCTTTATTAATAAATAACTGAAAGCCCCTATGAGGTTGATTGGCATATCCTTCACCCACTGACCCCTTCTGTCGATCAATTTCAATATCAAAGCGAAATTAATTTGCTGCACTCAACCGTACACATCATTTGTTAGAGCGCTTCTTGCCATTGCTATCCTCCACCCAACCGGAACATATTAGATCCTTATCCTCATGCCTATATTTTCATAAGGCTAAGTTTCGTATTTTACGGACTTACATATACCACCATACCATGCCATAGACATACCTGCACATCTTTGTTAGTCGATGCTTCCTAGTCCCAACATCCACCCAAATAACGAGTCAAAATTCTTGTAAGGAAGTAATAAGTAATCCCATCGCTGCTGGGAATATGCCTGAACACAAGACCGAACTGATAACTATTTGAATTTTACCATGACCTGAATTTTGTACACTACTCTTCTCTGAGAAGCACGCTTCAGTGACAAGATTAATATCTTCGACATCGTATTTTCTATCGGTCGGACGGTCGCTCTACTCGTACTCGTTGTCGTTGTCCTTCCGACTCATAGCCCGAGGTGATGAGAAAACTTCTGTCCGTAAAAGAACATATTTATGTAGCTTCTCAAGTTTTCCGACATGACCTAAGCTAAGCAACCGCATTATTTATTGTGCTGAAAGCAAATTGTGGAGTGATTGTCATAGCACACGTATACCACATCTAAGTATAGATGAGAAGCATTCCATTGAATTGCTGCTCAATTGACAATTTCTCTTTACACTGCTGTCGATTTAGCCCAGAGAGATTCCATTGCAACTACCTCAACCAAAACATTCGAATGCCCATCTATTAAACTTCAATTAGTCACTTTCTCTTGGTAGCATTCCCTTAGAAAATTTGGCATGCCATCCTCCATTCTGGCGCAAATATTTCGGTACCGTAAATAGGAATTTACTTCGTACCGGCTTCGCTTAAATATCCCAATGATGATGCCGAGCTGACTGTGATCTCTGTACGAGTCTCTATCTCTAATTGGACAATAAACATTGTCATGGGCCAACAATTAAGTGTTTCAAACGCCATTATCCTGTGAGAGGATATGAGTGTGTGCGGCCGGCAGTGTTGAACGTAATAGAATTCAATGAAACGACCGGCGACAAAAGGTGACTAGAGCACACCAAACACCATCAGCCAACCACCACCACACAGCAACACTCAGTATGTCCATTTTAATTTATTTGTGCAATTCAAACTAAAGTGTGAATATTTGTTGGACCATTACATGCTGTTTTCATATTAACCCATGCGAATGGGACTCTGGCCTCTGGGGATGACGTGTGTTCGGATTGCTTGATTGATTGATTGAATATACTCATTGGGGTGCGTGAATTTCACCAAACCGAAGCGTATACCTACCACCGTGGAGAATACACTGATAGCGAATTAATTAAACTTTATCGCAAAATAATTAATTCGTTCGGGAGTATGAGATTCGTCCGTAAGGATATACAAATCACGTTCGCTTGACTCAAATACAGATTACCTACATTTGTTCACAGTTCACAAGGAAAAAAAGAAAAAACTTTGTTCTGGTTTATGGCATTGTTTGTGGACAGTTCTGTCTCTGTGGTGCAGTTCTAATCATGCGGAGTATCTATCGTTGACCTGCAACAGGACAGCAACACATATCAAAATTTTTCTTTGGCCATGCAATTAATTCGAAAATTATTAAGTTGTGCAGATGGAAAATTTGATTAGGTACACTGTTGGTTCCGCTTTATACAGTGATTTTTTTTTTAAATAATGCGTTTATATCAAATCGGGATGGTTTGATGAACCAAACTAAAGGATGGCGTAGGCAGTAGGATAGGTAGCGTTGTGATTTAATTAAAAAAAAAAAAAAAACATGATGCACCCCGGGAGTGTCGACAGAAGTTGTTACTTGAACAATTACGTGTGTATTTTTCGAATCGTCAGGAGATATTTCATTGCGCTTAAAACTGTTTTGGGAGTAAAAACAGCAAACAAAAACTTCGACAACAGCGCCACCTATCGGGTCCAAAACTATCATATTTCTCTACCTGCATAGAACCATGCACACATACAAAGTTTCATTGAGATCGGTTGAGTTTCCCAGAAAACGGACTACAGCGCCACCTATCGGACCAAAACTATCCTATCTTCCTAGCTGCATCCAACCATGCTCACATACAAAGTTTCATTGGGATCGGTAGAGTTTCTCAGTAAACGGACAACAGCGCCACCTATCGGGTGTCGGTTTCTCGGTGACGATGACGCGGTGTCGTTTAAAAGGTAACGCGAATTCATCAATTTCTTCCCATCTAAAAGTGCCCAACGCGCCTAAAGAAGTAATAACTTCAAAAACAAAACAAAAAAAAAAAAAAAAAATAGTTGGTGCATCAGGTCCGCAACAACCGCATTCGTTTTTTATGAATTTTTATTTTTTGGGACGATCGGAAGGGATCTACAATTTTATGCCAAGTGCAAACGGGAAATTGAGAAAATTTTTCATGGCAGTTATATTCTCGGATATTTCTGTGGCCACAAGCCATAACCGCCTAAGTCCATTTTTCATACTTTTCAGGAGAGCAGTTTGAAGTTTTAAATCGTGTTAGAGAAAAATATTATGCTAGTTTCAAAATTTTTTAAATGCAAAAAGGAAGAAAATTTACTTTCTTTTTATATAGTAAAAGCAAATTATTTGTATGTAAGATAATTAAGTAGTAATTTCAGAAAAAGACACTTAAGCTTTTATGGCTTATTGAACTTGAAAAAAATAAAAAGCTTACGTCGAGTTAGGCTTTTGTGGCATATTTAAGAAGATCAAAATAAAAAGCTTACCTTGAGTTAGGCTGTTATGGCATATTAAGTAAGAACGCTTCAATTTTCGTTTGTCGACTTAGGTTGTTAGTCCTTGTATGATATTGTGATATAAGATTTCCTTCGTTGACTTAGTATGTATGATTACAATTAACAAACAAATTAAATTAAAAAAAGAATGTTTTACTAATATTCAAGTTTTATTTTTTTATACATTTACATTTTTTACAAGTTATTTCATAAATATTATAAAAAGTATGGCGCTCAAACATCTTCTGAGTCAGGCTCTGTTAAGTCGGGATGGGTGTTTGGCTCGTCCTTATTGGTAGAAAGATTATCATAAAAATAGTGAAAATCAGGGCTTATGAATTGCTTTAAGCTCATAAGATCCTTTCGTTTTTCTTCAGAAATGCACGGTAAGTCGGTTATGTTTGAAATTTCGTTGACATTAATAGATGCTCCTCTCTTTCCTACTTTTAAAATTTTAAAAGACTCATTTTTATCCAAAGAATTTTTGTATGCCACTTCATTGCAGCGTTTTGTATATCGCAGCCACCGAACTTCATGCCAATTAAATTTATTGCCATCTTCATCAACTCGTTTCCAGGAAAATTTTGATTTAGAAAATTTGGAAAAATCATAAAAATCTTCGTTCCTCATCTCCACTGTTGCAATCTTTGTTCCAACTGTATTAACGAATTGATACCAATCCCTAGGCGTTTCAATTTGGACATTTGTTTTTTTTTTCATGCGCTCAATTAGCGCATGGTCGCTGTCGCATTCCATATGCGTATGACCTGGTTCGAGGAATTTGTGATCAACGCAATCAATATTTTCCGAGTTGGATATAAATGCTATAAACATAGCAGCAACAAATGAGTTCTTGTTCTGCCCAGAACATGAATCGCTGTAGAATGTTATACATTTGGTCTCTTCCGGTAAGCTTTTCAGTAACTTGTAAATACAAGATGAAATCTCATTTCCGCCACGACGGGCCATAGCTTCATGCCACATGAAACATTTTGCGATATTTGACTCTAAATCGTGGACCGTTAAATTAAAGGTCCAGAGTTGTCTCTTATAAAAGCTTACAGAATTTCTTAAAAATGGCGTTGGCAAGCATTGTTGAAGGTCAAAGGCGAAAGTTTTCACATGTTTAGAATTTACTGCCTCCACTTTATCGTTGCGCTTTGCTTCATATGCCATTTCGGCCTTATTTAAATGGTCTTGTTTTTGTTCAATTAATTTACACTTTTCTTCTTCAGATTCAGCGAATTTGATCTTCGAAACATACGTATCGCAAGTGGAACACGTGTCTACTTTCGGTGCTTTAAATTTAAGACCCATGGTTTTGAAAATTTGGGAGTATTTCGATAGACTTACCGGATTTGAAGATTCTGATCTGTAGAGGCGGTGCATAGATGTAAGATTAAGGCTAGCTGGTAAATATTTTTTACATGTGTCCCTTCGACTATAATGGCTTTCATACGCTGGAAACCTTGAAATATGATTCCTCACTTCTTCTTCTACAGCTGCGTGAACTTTATTAGCAGGAGTATGTTTTCCTCTCCTATTTTTGAATGGAATCGATGGACAGCCAATTTTTTTGTTCATAACTGACTTAACAAAACTTTCAGTTTCGTCAAAACACTGAAGAAAATGTTTTTTACATACACTTGAAACGCTTCCGTCGACTTCCAATGTATATTTCACAGTATGCTCACGTTTTCGCTTTCGGTTGATTGCATTTACCATGGTGTCACATTTCTTATCTTCTATGTTTATCAAAGACCCAATATACAAAATTCTTTGGTCATAGGTTCCTAGGGACCAGTAGTGGTGGAACAGTAATTTAATTTTTTCAATATCTATCCTCTCGTTGCATTTACTTCTGCAATTATCAAACGCTTTCCAAGATCGAGCCTTAACTGTTTTTCCGTTGACTGATTTATATGACTGGCCACTATTTCGAAGATTAACACGAAGTTTTTTCTTATTCTTGCATTTTGGTGTTGCTAAAGCTTCTTCTAATTGAGCTCCCAAAGCAATAATTTCATCATCAGTCTCAGAGTTTGAATTACTAGGCAAGTTAAAATCGGGATCTTTCATTGAATCATCAGAATTCATCCATTCGGGTTTTTCGAGTAAACTTTTATCAAATTCGAAATCAGTTTCAACGTTGTCAGTTAGGCTAAGTTCACCTGTATGAAAATAATGACCATGTTTACGTTTATCTTAATATTCTAACCCTAATAATATATCTTGTATATAATTATGTATCTTTATATTATATATAATATTAATGTAATAGTAAAAGTAACTACTTATTTTCTTACTTTGGAGCAAGCCAACATCAAAGAAAAGCCCGTTCATTGATGACTGTGTTTCATTTAGTACCCTTGGTTTAAAATTTGGCAGTAGATCGTTATTAAACCCTTCATTACTTGTGCATTGCTCTGTTGATGTATGACTAGGATTACTCTGGTTTGCATCATGCGTTTCCGTTTCACCCTGAAATCTTCCATTTTCAAAGCCCCGAACGTTTTCTGGAGGAAATTGTATTAATAAGAACAAAATTTTGGAAGAGTGAGTACTTCATTTTGGCATACCAAAATTACAATATTATCTACCGAAAAGTAAACAATTGGTAAAAATCAAAGGTTTAATTACACAAAATGACTAATGAAAGTAAAAACAATCGAATTTATAGAGTAGACGAAACAATATGTGCTCGTTTTTCTTATTATTATTTTGGTAGAAAATATGTACCTACTTGAAAAGTAGTTTGAAAGTATGTATAAATAGAATTAAATGACTGTTTCTATGTCACCAATGTCACAGAGTTTTTTTGTTTTAAATTATCGACTTTATAGAGTATAAAATTATGTTAATAATTATAACAAACTTACCTTTGGCTTTAGCACGTTCAGTAAGCATCCTCGCTAATTGTACCATTTTCACAGCTCTGTTAGACATTGCAAACACACTTTACAATCAAACTTTTCACTTCTAAAAATAAATTTCACTAACTCTTAACTGCAAATGCGACTGGTCACAACAACGTATGTAAACTTATGACTGGGTTTTTATAGAAATTAATATTGTATTGGTTAAGGCAGAAAAGCCTAAGTGAACTTAGATTTGTCTTTTTTCAAATTCAAATATACCAAAACGGCCTAACTCGATTTATAATTTTGAAAGAAATATAGTTTGGTTTGCCTAAAGAGCCTAAGTCCAGTTAAATTAATCAACAAACAGAAATGTGATTTTCCATAACAGCTTAACTCGAGTTAAGAAAATTAAATATTAGATCTATTTTGAGGAATAACGGCCTATGTTGACTTAAGAAAAATTTAAAAACAACAGTTTTTAAATATGGACGACTATAAATTTCTTATCTTGACTTATGTTTTTATTCCTTGTTAATTTTTTTAACAAAATCCAGAATAAGCTTAACCTATATAAAGATAAGTTTGTATGGCAAAACGAACTTTAGATACTGAAAGAACTTAACTTAAGTTATCAAACCGACGTTATAAAAAAATATTTTTTTGTTTAGTTGAGTTGTTTTGGCAAATCATGATTTTCAGAAAGGGACTTAGGCTGTAAGGTTTTCTGCTTATAACTTCTGTTTGAGAAAAGATACAGACCTACAAATTTGACAGGGTATAAATCTTGCTATTCTGAACTCGTTTATGAAAAAAACTCAATTTCGTCATAACTCGACTTAGGCGGTTATGGCTTGCGGCCACAGATTTGTCACACGTTCGCGAGAGGTGGCTTATTTTGAATCATACCTATTTGCTTAGCTCTGTTCTTTTCCTTCAAACAAAATGAATGAATGATAGACTCGGTGCAGAATAAAGAACCAGACTTGTTCAATCTTGTAATGAAAGATCCCGAAGATCGTATCGAAATTCACTTAACGTTCAGCGTCCAGTTCTACAGCAAATTTACCGATTGGTTCAGCGTACTCAGGAAAATAAGGGAGACCTCGTATGCAGTTTGAAATGTGAACATTGGTCGGTTGCAAGCACGTATTGATTTAAACTCCGAAGCTTCCAAGAGGCGAGGTTCTCGTTAGTTGGTGATTTTAAGGCGGTATTTTGCAAAGATTTTGACGGCAGTTACAACATTTTCCATAAAAAATTCAATTGGTTCACGAGTTAAAAACAACAGTCCAATTTCGTGATAACGCCAAGAAGCCAAGAACCATGCAACAGCTTATGGCCATTATCGTAAAAGAGTGAGTTAGGTCGAAGCAATTTGAGAGATATTATCTTCAAAACATAACGCGAATATAACGGGTGATTTTTTAAGAGGTTTAGAACTTTTTAAAAAAAAAAAACACAAAAAATTCGAAAAAATGAATGAAATATTTATTTGAATCGATAGTTTGAACCTTGCAATTTAATGTTTAAAGATAATTTCATGCAAATGTTGACCGCGGCTGCGTCTCAGGTAGCCCATCCGCTGAGTCCGATTTTGGCATACTCTTTCACACATATCGGCCGGTATCTCACGAATGAATGCATGGATGTTGGCTTCCAGTGCGTCAATCGAAGCGGGCTTGTCCCTATACACATTAGCCTTGACATACCCCCACAAAAAATAATCTAATGGTGTCAAATCGCACGATCTAGGCGGCCAATTGACCGGCCCGAAACGTGAAATTAACTGTTCACCAAACTCGCCTCGCAATTGCGCCATTGTTTCGCGTGCTGTGTGGCATGTGGCACCGTCTTGTTGCAAGTCAAGAACTTCCATTTCGGGCAAAAAAAAGTTTGTTATCATCGCTCGGTAGCGTTCACCATTGACAGTAACGCTGCGGTTCGCATCATCTTTGAAGAAATATGGCCCAATAATGCCGCCGGCCCATAAACCGCACCAAACAGTGGCTTTTTCGGGATGCATTGGTAGCTGTTGCAATGCTTCTGGCTGATCTTCACTCCAAATGCGGCAATTTTGCTTATTTACGTACCCATTCAACCAAAAATGAGCCTCATCGCTGAACACAATTTTTCGATAAAAAAGCGGAAGCAGCGCGCGATGAACATTTCGAACGAACGAATTTTGATAGTAAAATTCAATAATTTGCAAGCGTTGTTCATTTGTAAGACGATCCATGGTTAAATTGCAAACCAAACTGAAGCTGTTTGACAGTGACACAAGGTACTAAACACATGTCAGCTGTCAAAACCAGTGTTGCCAAAACCAAACCAGCTAAAAAATCACCCGTTAGCTAGTTCAGGTATGCACGCATGCGTGGAGGGGAAAATCAAGCCAAAACCAACTCCTTTTTCTACCCGTTGTTGCATTTTAAAATCACAACATTATTTCTTTATTTAGTTATTACTTATACGAGTTAATACTATACAAATTTAAATTTCAGAATATCCATTCCTGTCGTTAGTTTTTACATACCACCGGAGCAAAGGGTCGCCTTAAATGGTTCGTGTTTAATTCGTCAAAAATGCTCAGTAAAACAATTTAGGGTGACTTTGCTCTAAATCAGCCTGAAGGTTGACAATTGAGTTTTGTTTAAATATTGTTAAAAAGCGCACAATTTTCATTACTCAGCTGTTACCAAATACGTTTGATTTTTGATAATATTTTTCATTTATTGTAATATTTTTATGCTACAGCCATATAAAATCTGTTTAGTTTTTCTCAAGGGTTTTTAGTTTTCACTTGGTTTTCTCTCTTCTTATTTGACAGACACTGACGTTGTTGCGACCTGTCCTATTAGTCATAATCCGAGGTACTATTGATCACTTTTAGTGGCCACAATAAATTTTTCGAACTCACAATGCCGAAATTTTCCATTCAAAATTGCATATTGTGATTGTGACCTAGGAAATATTTAGTGTGAAGGTTAAAAATGATTATTAGTGATGCCCAATGTCAATAGGTACCTTCCAGTGAAAACGTTCGGATACACACACATTTTTACATAAACGTTCGATGGGTTGTTTTTGACCTTTGTTTGAGATGGAAATGCGTTTCAATTTTATTTTTAAGCATTTTTAATGCTTAATAATCTTTATTTATTATTAGCTTTGAAAGCTATTATTTACATTCATTCTTACATTATTTACATAACTGTTGTTCTATTTATTAGATTTTACAAATTCCACAGCACCTTTTTTAAAATCTTTTAAATTATTTAATTCCTTAACATTTTTTGGCAATTCATTAAACAATTTGAAACCTTTATAAACTAGAGAGTTCTGTGCCCATGCTTTCAAAAAAATTTGGTAACCTTTTTCAGAGAGATGATCGACTATTTCCCCTTTTTTATAAACTTGGTCAATCTTTTCCCCCTTTTTCATCGTAAATCAATACATGTCGTTTTCCATTGAAGATCAGAAAGAATTGCCCCGAAATTCAGAATAGCTCTTTTCAATGAAATTCGTTGGAGCACTTTTACAATAGTGGTAGACATATGAGATTTGGTTCTTTGTTGCTTTCTAAACTAAATACTAATGTTTTAATATCACAAAGCACAAATTTTGTTGCGAACAACACAACAAATATTTCAATCTGACATTTTGCTAGTGTTTGTTCGTTAGTTCAGGGCAGTTCCTTAAAATTATCCCAAACACTACTTCTGCCGTGTTAAGATTACTGAACTCACTTCCCATCACCATACATTCACTTTCTTTCCAGACGAATTCAGAAGGCAGCAAATATTTGTAGGTATCAATGTTCACTGAGAAAGTTTTGTTTTTAATTTAAAAAAATTATTCCTTTTAAACACTTTAAACAAGGGCGAAATAATATAAATACTGAATTTATTATTTTCTATACTAGGTACCTTTAAGATGAGATAGCCACCTAGGACAGTTTCAATCGCTGTCATGACTTTATTTGGGCAGAAGCAAGTCGGCTTTGAGCTAATTAAAAAAGAAATCATTATATAAAAGACAAATGATTCCACCTATATTTCTAATGGCAGATCCTGTTCCTTTAAATGCAACAAATACAATTCCAATCGCTTCAGCAGTTTTTTCTCAAAGCGGCGAACAGACGCTTTTCGTACTTTTGCTTGATTTTCAGGATTTGGTGGTAACGACAGTTGCAGCCATAAAATGGTGGGAGAAAAATTGTTAACAAAAAACCCTAGATACAACAACCCTCGGCAGAGCTGCTCTTTGAAAGATCTAGATAATAAAATCAAAATGTGCGAGGATCTACAGAGTGGCAACTTCAGTGGCTACCTATATCGCTATTGGTAGTACCTCACAGCTTCCCGGCATTTGGCAAATAAAGTTTTTTTTTCCCGTCGTGTACAACCGAGCGCATTAAATAAATGTATTATTTATCTTGCTGGGCATCTTGCTTTGTTTCACGAGTTCTGTCGATTTTTTTTTTCTTTGTCTTATACAAACATTCAACCATACATACCAATACCTGCATGTATCTACGGTTATACCTACTTTCATCTGCTGAGGGATTGTGGTTTTAGCATCTCTCCTTTTCGGTGAAATTTATACCAAATGTGTATGTCTGTTTGATCTTTGGCCTGGTTGGGAGGAGGGTGTGTGTGGTGCGATGTGATGCGATTCGAGTGTCGAACTGAAACAAATAAAAACAAAAAAAAAAGGAGGCAAACTTTTTTCAACGTTCTGATAGATGCCGAATGGACTTTTTATGGTACGATAGTAGGGAATCTAATTCCCTAATGAATTTTCAGTTCAATTCGATGTTCTTCGTTATCCGCCTCAGATATTGGTTTGGTTTGGTTTGGTTTGGTTTCGACGAAGCAGGAGAAAAAGAAATTAGAAAACTTTTCTCATCGGTTTCTTTATTTGGGTTTCTTTCGTTTGGTTTTATTCTGCCTCCTTCAGGATTCATGCCGCATAACAATTTCAGGAACAATTTAGGGATTCTTCATTTCGGTTTTATTCTCCAATTGAATTCGCAATAAGATTGGGGGTCGAGGGAATGACTGAAACGAACAATGCTGCGCGGATTGAGATGGAACTGTGCGATATTTTTCTGTATGTGGTCTTAATTTGATCTTGGGTACGGTATATTCTAATTTGGATGGTATATCGTCTCACTTATCGCCCTGAACAATGAACTGTGAAATTAGCTGTGGGAAAATGGATTTTCGAAACGAATTAATTTTGGTTTTGTGTGGGGGTTTGATGTTGTTTTTGAGTTTTTGTGTATATATTCTACTTATGGGTGGCAATGAAAACAGTTTTCGTCTAAGATAAATGGTTGACATCATAACGAGGGGTTTGTGTAGTGGGCCAGGAGCCCGAACAGTTTTTCTTAATGCTTCTTAAAAATAAATAAGTGCAAATCGAATCTTTATACATTAGGATGGGCCAAAGTGTAAGCTCAGTCTGTGGTGAGGTAGTTCTATTTTTATATTCATATTGTCACTTTGTATAGCTATTGTTTCAATTTATTATTATTATTATTATTATTAAATAATATAAGTACAATAAGACTTGGTCTTTTATAGTACGAAGAGGGTTTAAGTAAGTTAACAATGTTCTTAAAACTACAGATTAAAATTAACAGTGGTTTTACCTAAGTTTTAGAGGAAAGAGGAAAATTAAAGGAAAAAAAAAATTAATTTTAAATAGGAGGAAGAGAAGAAAAGATATAAAAGAAGAGGTTATTGCTGTGTTGAGAAGAAATTTATAACTTCGGATTTAAATTTAGAGAATCTATTTATACATTTAATATGCAAAGGCAAATTCAATTCAATTCAATTCAAAGTTTATTTATATCATAAGTTCTACATTAATTTACATTAATCCGCGAAGCCTTATGGCTTATCTGCAGAAAATTATTTATCAGTGATTTACATTATATTTCTTGCGAGTTTAGTTTTCAATTACAATAAGATTATTATTATTATTATTTTTTTTTTTTTTTTTTAAGAATTCCATAGCCTACTTGCGTGAATATAAAACAGTCTGGAACAGTTGAGATATTTGTAGGAAGGAATGTTAATGCTCATGGTTCTATTAGATCGAGAAAATTCTAGTTTTTGATAAATGTAGGGAGGAGACTTGGAGGAGAGAACCCTATGCAAAAATATGCAGTTCCTAGCATTAATGTAGGATAGGAGAGTACATCCAAGGAAGTTATTGGATATAACATGATAGATTGCGATTGATAACGAAACCAAGACAGGTGGCAGATTCAGCTATTTTGAGTTTGCAATGTCTGGAACAACATCGAGATCAAAAAAAAATTGTTTGCAATGGGAATTGCAAAGCATTTATTAGGGTCCGTTTTTTGCTGTCCTTTCATTAACTGCAGATAAATCCTCATTTAGCAGCATTACAAGTTCTGATATTTTTTTCAGAGGATGGGATAGGCGGATCTGAGCATCATCAGCGTAAAAATAGATGGAGCAATATTTACATACTGAAGGTAAATCATTGAGTTATAAATATACTGAACAAGATAGATCCCAAGATAGATCCCTGAGGCACTCCTTGTTTGAGAACGTCATGATTAACATTGCCAAAGGCCTTTGAGAAGTCGACTAGGCAAAGCAAAGTTACAAAGCCTTTGTCAAAGTCCCTGCGAATGTCATCAAGCATGTTGACCAGTGCAGTCGAGCAGCTGTGACCAGCTCGAAAACCTGATTGGAGAGGGTACAAAAGAGAATTGTCGGAAAGGTGATCAATGACTTGTTTAGCAAGAACCTTCCCAAAGACCTTTGACAAGCATGGCAGAATGCTTATGGGTCGGAAATCACTGCAAGAACCCGCATTGGCTTTTTTGGCAATATGGAACACTCTTGCATATTTCCAGGCCTGAGGAAAGGTTGAGGTTGTGATGCAAAAATTGATTATATGTGTCAGAGGAAGTATGATTGCAGGTAAGATCAGACGTATAAATCGAAGTGTCACACCGTCTTCACCAATTGCATTTGATTTTAACGAAGTAGTGATGGAAAATATTTCACTCTCTGTCACTACTTCAAAGTCAGATGGTCTCACCACATTGATGTCAGAATCAAGGCTGCTATCGAGGTCAAAACTATTAGGTGGCGAATCGCTATCCAAGAAATAATTATTCAACTCGTCGGGGTCCAAATCACAATTATTATTACTTCTACTGCCAACACCAATCTGACGAAGGTTCCGCCAAAGTATACTTTTGAAGGCAACGAAGTATTAAGTTAAGCCGAGAAAAACTTGCGTTTCGAATCACGAACAGAGAGCGTAGCGTGGTTACGCGCTACTTTATAAGCCTCCCAATTCCTTTCAAGTGAATATGAGTTACTTAGAAGTTTTCATTACTCAATTTTTGATGTAGTTTCTTGCATCCTTTAACTCGCCTGCCACAGATTTCAAAGGGGGAATCTTGAAATCTCAGTTGGTTACTTGGTTTAAGCTATCCCAATTCAAGGATCGCTCTAACCGAAGAAGTACCTACTATACGCTGTGAACAGGTATTTCAGGTATTCTGGTGTTTCTTCTACGATATCGGTCCAATACAACAAACGAACCTCATTTCGACAGCTCCATGTGTGCAGTGCTAAGATTTAGAACAAACACCGATGAACACAAATGAAAATGACCAAACTCAAAACAGATCCAATCCAACAAGACCCGCCAAGGTGATGCAACTCTTTAATTGAATCTCTACTAATAAGCAGATTGGATTAAACAGGCGCTCTAAAGGCCGTCACCATGTCAGATGTGTCAAGATTCAGCTTCATCTCATGCAGCTTTGAATTAGTTAGAATTGACAATTTGGGGCACGGGTTCAATTGTAAGTGAGCTGGGCTATTAAGCGAGGGGTCTCACGTTCGATCTCCAGAAGAATACAAATTGGTTTTTAAAGATGTTTATCACTGCGAGCGTATGGGAAGCATCCGAGAGCATTTATCTATCATGCATGTCATGAAAGACAGCAGATCGGGCTCGGGATTAAATTGAATGTGCTTTCGATTCGTCCTCAAACCAAAACTCACACGAAAAAATGCCAAAAATGGGTATCTCTTGCTCCTACTAGCTATTATTATGTTTCCAACACGAATTTTGAAACATTGTCATCAGCTTAAAGCTGAGCTACTCCATATTTGGTATACATGTTCCCTTCTTCTGGTTGTGACCGACTCAGGGTCGATCTTTTAAGAGAAACTCTTGTTCTTATCAAGAAGCAAGAAGCATACATATTCCATTGATGCATAGATGTGACAACAGACAGCTTTCTTTGCAACGGCTAAGGCCCAAGCTCTCCTCCTGCTACTGTATTCCTTCTCGGGGATGGGATTTATACTAAGTATACTCAACTGATTTTAATCTTATCACTGCACTTAAACTTCAGCAGCTTTGACGAAACACGGCCGTTTGTTTTGTGATATACTAAAAGCCTTTTTATGCTATAATTAAATTATGCTACCACTATAACCCGTACCGTGCTCAGTCAATTAAAAAGCGATTCTATTTCGCAAACGTATTTGAAGTTAAGATTTTATAATTTCGCCCAAATTTATTCCATTAATCTAAACAATTATATAAAAATTTATTGACCAATTTCTATTAATACAGAAGTTGATATCCGAATTCGCAGACATATTGCAAGCAAATGAACATTATAACAAATGATGTTGTCGCCCATCTAGCATACAACGCAAGGCTTTGATTAAAGCTTAAATTTACAAATTTATGCTACAAGGACTTCAAGTGGTTACAAGAACAAAGAATATTCAAGTCCGCTTATAAACAAGAAGCGTGCCACATATCCTACAAAACAAGGGATTCTCTATCCTTAGAAAAGCATATGTAGATGTATAGCAAAATGCTCACCGCACAAAATTCGTATAATAGAAGGCATATTCTTCTCCTTCTATGTATCATCATTTCTGTTGGACGAAGAAATTTGAAAGGAACCCTCTCTTAGTGTGCATTCCAACAACAACACAACTTCTATCTCCTGTTTTAAGATTTTTATCGTACTCTTAAAGAGTTCAGTTTCTATTTTGAAAAGGATGAGATTTTCTTGTTTATAATATGTTTCATTAGAAATGCTTTTGACCGAGCTGTCTGAGCAGCACTTGAAAGGGTAGAAATTCAATGGAATCTGATCCTTTGTGTTGGAGTGCAGATGCTATTTGTTGATTCGCACTTCAGAAAAGGGCAGTCCTATATAATTAAATTTCTCAAAGCATTAGTTTTGTTCGGTTTGCTTTTAGCGCAGCGCATGGAAACAAAATATCCTTGAATGTCGTCTGCAGTTCAAATGGGTTTCGTTGGTCAAACTTTATGATGGTGTGAGTTAACCGATTTCTTTAGTATACTTTCCATCTCAATGGTATCAAATCAATGAATAAAGGCCGAAGTTGATCCGCGTTTGGCACTAAGGGTTAAAACATGACATCGACCGTTTTGTTTCGAATTGTGCCGATATTTTTATTATACAAGATATTCTGTTTCCACAGGGATGCGGAATAATTTTTTTTTCTATTAAATCTAACTTTGAGAGTCTAATTAGAGCATTTTTCAAGGAGTCGGCATTGAAAGGCTTTAATTATGCGAAATTTGAGAAGAGCTTCTGAAATTTCGACCTAGGAGTAGGTATACCTTTTGAAAAGTTCTCCAGAGGGTAGCTCTATACGGTATACACATCGTACACGTGCAGGCACACATCAAATGTGCTAAATGTTAATTAATACGAGATTTCTTGGAAATTGTTTTACAGTGTTGTAGGCTTAGGTCTTCTTTAGAATTGGGAATAACAAATGAATATTTGGCTACATGAAGAAGTGTGCTACGGCGCTAATTAAAGGAATTTCAAGTTTCAATGTCGGTACGGTTACCTTTAGGTACTTAGTAGGTACTTTTGCAGTAAAACTTAACTTTCTCAAGTCATGTTTCCCATGGGGTGTAACGAGCTCAACGGAACGTTTGGAATTTTGTCGTTATTTTATTTATTTTCATTTAATCGCATCCATTCGTAATTGAAGAGGAACAGACTTGGTTTGACATATCTTGGATATCATTTCAAATGAAGACTTTGATTTTTTTAAGTCGCCTGACATCATCAAGTTTGGTTCCGCCTTTTATAGGGCAACACGTTACAGATGGTTAGTGTGCTGAACTTTTATCTTAATGTTTTTTCACTGTTCACTAATTGTGAACGTCTGAAAAATATAAGATAGCGTTTCCATTCAGACTCGGTGTCAAATTTTATTCCCTAACATTTGTTCCACAAAAAAATTCTCATTCATAATGAACACGCTCAAAAATCAATTGTTTAGGTGGGCCGTTTTGTAAATAGATTGTTGTTGTTGTAAGAAAAATAAATTATTAAGTACGTTGCATTGTCCGTCGATTCTCTTTTAGGCAAAATTCCTTACAGCCCTGACACAATCATGCTTATTTTGAGATTCGAACGTTGAAAGTGAAAATAAAACATTAAAAATATGGCAATTTTTCCAAGTAGGTACGTTTAATCTTCTTAATATTTTCTTATGTTTAAAGATTTGTAAGGAATTTTCGTCTCAACAAAAATCCATTTAAATATATCTCAATGCTAACGACCACCTTAAGACCACCTTGGCAGAAGGTGGCTACCAATTTTGAGTAGGGAAAGATGCAAATGTGAAATTGTCTCAATCATCATTTTCAAAGTGCATACAAATTGTAACAAACGCGTTGGAAGCTAAACTTTGCCCCAAATGGATACAAAACGTATCCAAGCTAGTGAGGAAGAAAAGGACGAGATAAAATAACGTTTTTGCTAATTTTATCCGGCAAGAATATGGAGCAAAACCAAAGCAGTCGCTGTTTAAGCGATAGGAAATTGCACACGAAGAAAAAATTACATTTGTTTCGAACGATGAAAATGAACTTTCGATTGATAGGATGAACTTTTAATCTGTTCGAATGTCAAAATAGAGATTCTTCGAATTCGAGACACTTTTGAAAGAAATCGAATCTCAAAATAAGCGTGAATATACACTGGATCCAATCTTCTAACGAAGCGGTCTTGTGAAAATTTTCAGTACCTACTCTCGATACGCCTTTTACAATCTTCTGAAATTTCGTCTTATGGTTGTGTTTTTCAGACCATGATGCCCGCAGTGTAGTCCTCTTGTGACAACAAAAACACAACCGCCTACTACCGAAATTCACCATTGTTTAATTACATATATTGATGACCGCATTCATAAAAAAAAAAGACTTAATTTTTTTTAAGGCGAATGTTTATGATGAAATGGATGGATGAAAAAAATATAATTCACGGTTATGTTCATCATATTGGTGAATGAAAAAATCATGTTGAATTTCGATTATTCATATTGCATACATACTTAGATACCTACCTATATAAAAAAAAATTTTCCAGACCAAACCGCAAATGAAAGCATTTTGGTGACATTCAATTTGTCGCCGCAATATTACCATAGCAATGTATTCAAATATAAATAATTTACCAAAAAAAGAACGCAATTTACCTACCCTTAAGGCTATGCAATTATTGTATAATTTTAATTCAGGTACATAGTCGCATCTCTGGAAGGTGTTGACTGTTGACCATCTACTTTCATTTCAATGATGTTGCTATGTAACCGAACGTGTTACGTCAAAAAATTGGTTGCTCTAAATCTGAATAGCGACGTATTAAATTCTAAATCATGGGTTGGTAAGCTTGTTTTTAAAGCTGCGTATTTTTTTTCGATACATACCTAAATGGCAATTTTTGATTTGGAAAAAAAAAACAACGTAAATATCGAAAAGTGTTGTACGTATTTTAGTATACAATACATGCTTAAAAAAATTAGGATTGGATCGATTTTCGACCAAAAACGAAAACAAATCTTTAATTATAAAGTTAGAATTGTCATGAATTTTCTTCACTATTTTTCCTTTGGTAAAAAGTATTATTAATGGAGTAGAATGTTAATTTGATATAATATCGCTATATTCATAATGCTGTCATTTAATTTTACCTTCATAAATGTAAATATGTTTACCTTATTATGTCTCTTTAAAGTATGTCTAGGCGTTAGCATTTTCAAAATCAATTTAATGTTATTATTTAATCAAACTTTTGTTAGGTACATGTTCTATCATACTTTAAAATTATAAAATTCAAGAGAACGGACCAATTAAGTATTTATTATGACTTACCTGCTAAGAAAAACCCTAAAAATACATTTCAAACACAAATGTATGCACATGCACAGTGTGCCCCTAACTAAAGAAATGCATAGGTATGGCAGGCAAATGGCCGTTTTCTAATTCTAATTGGGATCCATATCAAAAAAAAATATTAAAAAATATTAATAATAGGGAAAATAAAAGTAGCTTCGAAATGAAATTGAATATTATAGATTCTGACTACCTGAATATTTCTTGAGCGGTTGAGTTTTTGCCACTGCAACTCATTAACATTCGTGGTAAAACGGATTTTCGTTTGAATATTTTCCTTTAGGATACAAAGAAGGTGTGTATTTTGAGTCCTTTTAAAATCATTTCTAGTAGCCTGGGCAAACGCAAGTCACATCACATCCCGCCCAATGCACCCAAAATTAGTATTTCTCAAAACAATCTTTCATATTAACCTGTCCGAATATTGTATTCATTATTACGCCCCCAACCTTCCAATAATTTTCCTCATCATTTTTATTACGATTCTTCAACATCAAAGAAAAGATATGAGCCGAACTTTTCAAATTTTTTCATCCCTTTCCTAACGACCCATAGTTATTCACATCATGTGCACAAACAAAATTAATACACTTTAAGCCGAAAACAAACTCCCAACAGCATGGTCCAATAAAAGGACCGTCATCCTTTTTTTTTTTTGCCATTCCCCACTGTTTTAGTGGGTAAACGGGTCAAATCGAAAAATCACCTAGGTACACAATAAACGAATTAAGTCACACCGATGTGTACGAGAAATTTTGTACTTCAGCCATTACCTGCACTTAAGAAGTTTTCCTGCTATGGAGACGGAGAGTGAGGGATTGTAAACGATGAACTGTTGAACAACGGGACAAAAAAATAAACAAGAACGTGCTTGGATTTTTGAAAAAGGATTCAAGCTTAAAAATACCACAGCACAGCCCTCTTACTGTTTAACATTCGTGCGGTTCGTTTGACCTTTTTGTTTCGTATCCCCGCGCTGCGGTATTATGTAGCGGTCCATCGTCTCTAAGAACAGGTATAGGTACAAGTTTAGTTACCAGGAGGACAGTTCTTTTTTTTGTGCCATGAAAAGCTTAGTCCTTTTAACAAATTATCCTAAATGATTTATGTTTTCTGCCTTTCTTGTGATTCATATTAATTGGCTAATTAAGCTTTTTTATCCCTTTCTAAACTGACGTTTGTCATGTGGGAGAGCGACGCACGCTAATTGAAGGGGAGGCATTTTTCGAATGCTTATAACAACAACATGAAGGATTAATTTCCGTGACGCAATTGGCTATTAGGGAGTTATTTAATTTTTTTTGTATTCTTTGGATGTCTAATGTGTGGTCGTGGGCCAAAGTTTTTCGACCATCGGCAATTTGTTAGAACATTTGTGCCACGTGATGCTGGGCCAACCGAATTTGTTATTGGATTTATTATGGTGGGTAAGATTTTAAAATGACTCGAGATAAATCAATGGTTTCCTGATGATTAAGGGGCAGTGAGCTTAATCTCAGTAAAAGGCTGTCTGCCTTTCGATTCGGGTTGTCCTGCACGCTTATCGGAAAAAGGATTAACTTTGATCGGCTTCACAAAGCACACACAAATCATTCTTTAGGAAATCTGACTTGTGAAATGAAAATAATATTTTTTTTTGTAACCGTTGTGCATGCAAATTTTTTACCTAGATCTACGAAAACGAAAGACCATTTCTGTCCACTGCCCAACATGATTCCGATTTTTGACTAAAGAGACGAAATTGAGGGTAGCTACGCCTATATAATAATAGAATACCTTAGCTTATACAACTAATCTGGGGAAATTAACCCCTTAGTCACCTCACATGTAGTTTCCATTATCACAAATGGACAGAGTGTTCCACAGATATTGATTGATTTAACATTTGAAACGAATACCTGTTAAAATTACGGAAGGAAGACAAATTATTTTATGCAGTGGAAATAAATAATATCTGTTATTAGCCAACTCAAGCGTTATGAGAATAGATATTTATTGCGAAAATAATGGCCCCCTACAAGATAGCAAATTTCTTAGATCTTTTTTCCATCAACTCTTCTGAAACCATATTTTGCACGGGCGAAGCACAGCACAGCTAGTATACATTATAATATATACATTCACGAAAATATTTAATTTATTTGGAGTCGAAACTGATGTGCATAGGTACCTACCTATGAAAATGACTAAAATGTATAAAAGGGACAACTAAATAGCTGTCACATGACATTATCGCAGAAAACCGATTGCGAATTTGATAATCACCTTACGTGGACGTAAAGCTATGATTTCGATTGTCAACTATCAACTATCACCTTAGCCGATTCCAACCCAGGATTTGTATTTCATTTCCAACGAACGGACGAAACTGCCATCAGTCATAGGTAAATTGTGCGACCTACGTTCGGACGTTGCAAAACAACACAATGTCAATGGAGGTATAATTTAAAAAAAAACATACATTGACGGCAGCATTTCAATCGCATTTCAAATAATAATAATTACTGTAGTCAAAAAATTAATTTCAGATGCACGATTTGGTATACCGTCATGTAAAGAAGAGGAAGAAGAAGAAGAACCTCCGCACATACCTACCGATAAATAAAAAATCAGAAAAAAAATTTCGACATCTGTTGCCACTATACTTTACGTAACTACTATTCCTAAATTAAGACCAAGGCGAAAAGATGATGGGCGATGAACCAAAACGTATACCTTTTGTAAACTCGCATTTGCTATGTTTATATGTAACAAGATCCTGTACTTGAAAAACTATACCCCGTATATTTGTGTCAATTGCGACCAAAGCTAGACGGTCAGCTGCCCTGCATTTATACCCGATTTTCCCCGCAGATTTTAAACGAAAATCCTCCCTCGCGAGTTCCTATTTTTTCATGTATCTGAATACGTGTGAGACTTTCAATAAATGTAAAAAGAATAAAAAATGTTGAATATGGTTTTTTAGATAGGTAGCTTTATTATTTTTGTTCTCTATACATGGAGTAAAAAAATGTTCATCCATTCACATTTCAGTATTTTCTTTAATTCTGTTTATATGAATTTATTTTTTTTATTTTTGACAGCATAAACATGCTGCTGCATAAATGAAAAGTCTGATGGGGGTTGTTCCAAAAATGAGTTAACAAACATGCAAGTTAAACCCAAACTTTCACTAGGGCGTAAGTTAATTTTAGAAAAAATTCCTAGACCTTAACGAATTTCTATTAGGCTTGGTGCATGCTTTTAATTTAATTTATTAAGCTCCATATTTGCACAGAATCAAAATATGGTTGGAAATTCTGTAATTTTAATAGCACTAAATAGTGTTGAATGATGTTACTTAGGAACAGTAGAAATTCAAATGTCATTCACATTAAAAAAACAAAAACGTACACCGGTATTAATATAAGGAAGCAAATTCGCAAATACGAGTACGTGATGAAGCTCCTAACAAAAAGAAAATATAATTTGGCAATTGATTGGATTCTACTATTTGATTTCGTACGAATACAAATTGTTTTGTTAGTTGTTGTTATTCGCATGTTCTATTTCGTTTTTCATTTACGTACCTATTCATTTACAAATTTTATAATGTATTTTTAAATAATCAGGACCACTAATTTGTTTATAAACCTCTCTAAATTATTATTTAACAAAAACAATTGTGTTTTTGAATACAAAAAGGAATCAAAACATTTGTTTACTGTTCCGAGCATTTCACATAAATAAAGGGCGATCTACAGGGATTTTCTATTATGGTCTTTAACAGAAAAAGCCAAATGAATAAATAGATAAATTTCAGAGCAAGAGCATAAATAAAAAATATTATTGAATTTAACAAATGCTCACTTGCATATATCATCGTGCAATTATTCATTTTACGTACCAATTACAGATTAAAAATTTTACTGATACTGAAATATGTTATTTTTCGGACGACATTAAAGATACCTTTTCCCCAAACTGTCCTATCTGCGTACTGTAAAATGTAAATCCTCGAAATGTCAAGCAGAGCGTGCTGAAAATCCTGAAAATCCTAATTTATTTTGCTTTGCTGCGATCGAAGCAAAACAAAAAAAAAAAAAAACAGACCATGATTATGACTTTGAAATTAAAAGTATTTAAATCAACAAAAGAAAGAGTGCATATAGTTTCTAAAATATACAACATAAGTGAAAAAACCGTGTCAGTTAATTTTTCCATGCATACCTAATATCATAAATGGATTTCTGCTATATTATTGACAAATGATTATTACATCTATTGAGGTATTTGGTATTTAGCTGCACACCATATTGGGAATTCCATTTTTCCAACAATTTCATAAACTTAAAAAGCTTAAACTGAACTGAGATGTGAACGCCATGTAATACACAGTCGCCGGTGATGGAAAACCGGATACAATTGTATCTTTCCACCCAAAAAAGTTAAAATTTACCAATTTCACAAACATAACCCATCATGATGCTCATGAGTCATGATGCTTTATAAAATGTCTTTAATTATAGGAATTTCCATTCTTTTAAATCTGCTTATTAAAGTCCTTACACGTTTTGACCGCTTTCTTCTTGTTTCACACATAATAAAAATAAATGTATCGTCTTTACGATCATTGATCATAGTTATCGACTAAAACTGTTATGAGCAAAACTTCCGTTTTGACATTAAAACGTTTGATGTAAACATTGCGTTCTTAAACTCAGACGCCATTTTCAATCAGCAACGCATCAGCATAAATACTATGCATCGCATTTCGCATCACCATCGTAAATAAGCAGTGATGTCGTATCACTGACAGCGTTAATCAGGCGTTAATAATGAGTATCGTACCATAGCCGACTTTGAACATTTGAAGTCTTTAAAAAATGACAGAGGTTACCCTCATTAAAATCTCTTAAAATACTTATCATTCATTCACACGACACGACGTTAATTGATCTAAGTTTTCTGTACATATTTCTGTTATTGAAAAATATGTTTTTTCAATCATTCTTCCTAAAACTCGAATACCTACGCTATTGACTTAAATAAATTATTTATAAATAAAGGGTTTACCTTTTATTTCATTAGTACGGGACTGGATATTATTAACAAAATCTAATTTGGTGATTTTATGTTTATGAACTATGTAACTCAAGGCATATACCACATTGTTTGGGTTGTGTACGGAAAAAAATGTTTATACAAATTTATGCAGAAATCGACTTCAGTTGAAAAATGTTCAGTGCATTGAAACTAAGAATTTGTTAAGAAATGACCCAGTAAAAATTTGAAAATTTAAAATGTTCTTTTACAAAATAAGTCACAAAAAATAATAGTGATATTGATCAAGGCGCACTAATAACTAAAAATCCTGAGGTGAGGCATGACAATTATTATTATTTTGTCCCTTAAACGTTTGATCTCCTTTGTACCTATTCAAAAACAATGATATTCTTTTATCATAAATTTTTATTATGGTCTTACCATATGGTATGTCACCAATAAGGTTTTCAAAATATCCATTGGTTTTATTTCATGTCACAGGTACCCTTTTCAATGGAAAAACGCGAAGATTGTTCCTATCCCAAAAAGTCCTAATAGTAAAGAATACCGTCCTATTTCAATTCTTCCTTTTTATCGAAGGTCTTTGAGAGGATAATGCAGAAGCAAATTAACTGTCATGTTCACTCAAATAGCTTGCTTTCGTCGATGCAATCTGGTTTCAGGAAAAATCACAGCTGCATAACCGCGGTTATTAACGTAGTTGAAGAGATTAGACGGTCTCTTGACGAGGACAAAGTGACCTTTTTAATACTTTTGGACTTTTCAAAGGATTTTGATACTGTCGATCACTATAACTTATGCAAAAAACTCTCTATGTTGTTCGGTTTTTCACCATCAGCGGTTTCATTGATGTCGGCATACCTAAGGCTAAGAAAACAAGCTGTTTCCTTGTTGACTTCCTTTACACCCATCGTGGGGTTCCACAAGGTTCTATTCTGGGTCCTCTTTTTTTTTAACGAGATTCCAAAATTAGTATCGAAATCGACATCAATACACATGTATGCGGACGACGTACAGTTGTATCGAAGTTGTCATCTTGGTATGATTGAAGACTGTGCTAATGCGATTGATTCTGACCTGCGGAGGATTGCTGGTTGGTCCGATAGGAATGGGCTATTTCTTAATCCCAGTAAAACTGAATGTGTTGTTGTTAGCAAAAAATCCCTTGACATTTCTTATTTTCCAGAGATAACACTTAACGGCTCCAGAATAGAGTAGGTACGTTGATTCAGCCAAAAATCTGGGAATGATATTTAATAGGACTTGGAATACTTATATTAACATAGCAGTTGGTGAAGTATACGGTGTGTTACGCCAGCTATGGACCTCACAATATTTTACCCCTCAAAAAACGCGTGTATAATGTTGGAAAAAACACTTGTTGTTCCAATTCTATGCTACGGTTGCGAAATTTTCTGCAAATGTGATGCTGTCAGTAGGAGGAAGCTGAA
The DNA here is from genome assembly GCA_949126925.1 of Cheilosia vernalis. NCBI lineage: Eukaryota > Metazoa > Arthropoda > Insecta > Diptera > Syrphidae > Cheilosia > Cheilosia vernalis. The sequence continues at coordinate 94,486,276 of OX421358.1, read as the reverse complement.
TCGATTTGACAGTGTTTCAAATTATTCTAAATCACTTTATAATATGACTCTTGACAATTTACTGCGTTTTCGTTCACTTGTCTTGTTATCTAATGTGGTACGGACACATCAGCCAAGTTATCTTTTTACGAAATTGTGCTTTAGTTCCTCTAACAGATCCCAACAACTTATTCTTCCTCGAGTGGCATGTCTAACATCAGAACGGCAGTTTTTCACTAACTCCATCCGCTAATGGAATTCATTGCCTCCTCAGCATGTGCGAGGGCTAGGCGGCACTGGACAGTTTCGAACTAAACTCAAGTCTTTTTACATAGAGTTTCCCGACTGATTTATTATTATTTTTTTTTTTTAGTTATTCTTTTTTATTAACTTTAGTTAATTGAATGGAGATGTATGTATAATTGTTTTTGCTTTATCGTTTTAAGTACAATTTCCTTAAGACTTTTTTCTCTCTTTTTCTTATTTTTCTCGGAACATATATCTTTCAGTAGCTTGTATTAGAATAAAATCTTTCATTATTAAGCTCTCACTGTATTATGTCTTGATGTGTAAGCATTCAATTAAATAAAATGAAAAAATTAAAAGGAGGGGAAAATATTTTTTTTTTTTTTTTTTTTTTTTTCAAATCAAGAGCTAAGTAAATGTGTAGTAAAAAGTATGTGCGCATATTTAACCAATATTCATATAGCTACGAATTTCTACATCGACAGAATTACTGAAGTGTAACACTTCAGTCCTAAAGTTAAAATTTCAACTTGTGAAAAGTACAATCTGGAAAAAATCATTTCCCATCACTGATATTATTGTCTCCCCCTTTAAATTCCACAAAATAAAAAAAACCTCCCTATTCATCAAGTCCCATCAAGTCCCTGCATGGAATTTTCTAAGTATGTGTGCGGCAGCAATGGCACTTCTTTGATTTGTACCACATTGAAATTGCGTTCTTCAAACATAACGAAAAACCGCCCCAACGTTGATCGTAATATAAATCGAAATAAGTTTAGCACAGACACCGGGGAGTCGTATATTTTTATACACATATTATTGGCATTGTCATTACACTCAGGAGCATACCCCACCCATATTTACTTGTAGCGGTATGTTACTTACAACGGTTTCCACAGCCCGCATGTATATGGTGTGTCCAAAACCCTGATACGAGACGGTTCAATTCTGTTGGTCTGGTTGGTACCCCTAGCTTTTGGACAGGAAGGAAAAAATACATTTCAACGTCCCGTTCCCGACAGGAGGCCAGTAGTTATCGGTATTGCCATATGAGTATTGTTATTATTATCCTGTTCAATGTTATCGTTATTGGGAACTCTCCCTTCTTTTTTATTTTTATATTTATTGTGATTATGTCCATCGATTTCGATGTAGCCTTGCATATTGTTATTGGTCATTGGTCAGCGAATCGCATCAAAGGGAAAAGTGCGCTTTGTCGAAGACGCAAATCACAACAATTAACAGATTCTAACAGCCAACTACAGGTAATGAACATAAACCGACCTCACTGCTGTTCTGTTTCTTCATTGTTTGCTTAATATTTTGTGCAAATATTTGTACGAAGATGAAGAATATTTTATGTCCCCTCCGAGGGAACAGGAATATATTACTACTAAATGCCGACACATACCAAAGGGTCTACATGGAAGGATAATGAAGATTTTTGAGGAATAAAAAATAAGAATGTTAATCCTCTTCCTTCATTCGGCAAATATTTCTCAATTTTAAGGGATTACGGAGCTTAGCTGGTAATGGAATTGGTATGGTCTTGTTCATCCATATAAAAGCAACCATTTGCATATTTTACCATAAGTGTATCTATTTACCAGTCAAACATCACGGAGGGACAGAGCATGGATCAAGAAACTCTGTCTGGTTAGACGATGACTACAACACCTCATTGGTATAGAATGTGAGGGAAAGTTTTTGTGTTGAGGCGTTAGACGCACCTATGTGGAAACGTGTTAGAATGATAATGCTGCCGAATTCGAATGAGGTCTGACAGTAGCTAGCCGTACATATTGTTTTGAAATGTTATGTAGTTGGTCTCGAAGAGTAGAAAATATCCAGAGATTTCGAATGTTGTTTGGTGTGAATGCAACTTTATGGTAGGTACCTACTACCTACACACCCTCTGTCGTGTTAAAAGCAAACTGAGATAAACAGGTCTGGCACCAATTCGAGTGAATGTAGCTATACTATTTTTTAAATATATTTACGGTAGAATTAACCACGAAGGCTAAGACTTTAAGCTGCTTATGGCAGGGTATACCTGATGTAGTTTGTTACAAAAATAGTCGTATTTGCTGTTACAGAGTTGGCTCTTCAAAATTTAATCATACACTGGGAGTGGCAGTGGTTACATTTAATGGTGTTTCAACTGTCCCACCTCTCGCAAGAGTATGACAAACATTCGGGCTCCTTCCATTTGTAAACAATTAAAACTAACTTTCCATTAGCAATCATTGAAGGTATTCATTCCTAAAGGTTTCTTTAAAATGATTACTTCGGTGGTTGAACGACCCTATACATGTTTATAAAAAAAAAGACAAAGTGCACGAATGGGTTGCTAGTGCCATCATCTTTTACCTTTTCAATTTAAACTAGAACTGTAAGTCGCGACGCTATCCAAAATGAATTTTAAGCAAATCCACAAAAGCTCTGCATGCTATCTAAACCTTCTGAGAGCTGTTGGCCATTTGAGCGCAGAATGTCGAAGTCGGTTTTTTTTTTGATAAACAGCGTCGAACCGACTTTACTCGAGATTATTGCCCAGTGCATTTTCTACAATTTGATTAATCATGGAGGCAAACTCTCCTGATACCAGTATCACCGTATTACCAGCCGCATATCCCACCACACTCTGTCTAAACTAAACAGAATTCTGCATAACTAACAAACTGTCTTCATTCATTCTTCAGATGCTGCAAGGCCTTACTCAAAGGCAGGTCTAGGAATGAGCACGGTTTCGTAGAGAGTACGAAAATCCGTTAATTTAGCAGATACCCCAGAGAAACGAGCATTTTTGAGGAACAAAATAGAAGCATAGCCAGAATAGTCCCCAAACATCCCTTCGAGGATTTAAATATAAAATACAAAGCAATAATTCCAGAACGTTCCGAATGGGAGAATAGATAATAGATACGCACATGAAATCTACACAGACGGATCTAAAATGACGGAAGGCAGGAGCGGGAGTATATTCTCAACCACCCGAAATCAATATTGGCTTACGCCTCCCAGACCACTGCGTTTTTCATGCTGAAATAATGGCTAAAAGAAAGGCAGCCTGGTCTGCGATAGACGGGAAAGCTATCGCCATCGACATAGACAGTCAGGCAGCCAAAAAAGCACAAAATACACCAACAACCACATCAAATGTGGTAAAATAATGCCGTGAATCTTTTAACGAGATTGCGGACAGATGTTCAGTAACCCTGTGCATTGGTTCCAGGTAACAGCGACATTCCGGCCAACTGTAAAGAGGACGAATTAGCCAGACAAGGAAGCGGCCTTCACTCAACCAACAACAGCGAACCGTACGCTCCTATGCAATCGATCAAATTCTCCCTATTCAAAAAGGCAATATTGGTCGCAAATAATAGGTCGAACAGCACAGTTACCTGCGTCACATCCAAACATAATCTGGCCCAAATTATATGCTAAAAGGACTAAGAGACTTCTCTATTAGTAGAAACAGAATCAGCTCCGTAGTGGGTGCATCAACAGGACACTGTTTGCTAGGCAGATTGGGAGAACCCTACAATGATTTTCGCAGGATCTGCATGGATAAGGAGGAAGACGAAACCGTTCCTCATCTACTTTGCACATGCCCAGCTCTTGCAAAAGTTGCGAAAAACCAACTTAGGGGAATTCTTCTTTGTGGACCTCAGTAACCTGTCTCGCACAGACATACGCTGTATCAGCAAATTCGTAACAAATACCAAATGGCTTTACTGATAATCAATAAATGCTCAGCGTCAGCTGACCACTGGCCGCACCACCATCTCTTAGGCCCATTTTATTCACTCGAAGTTGAACACAACTTGGGAAGTTTCCCATATAAAAATAAAATGGGCCTTAGACGGACTGTTTTGTACATTATAACCGAAGGGTAAGACTGTTTCGGTCATCCTTCGTTATATCCAAAACCAACCGTCACTCGGTCAAAGTCACCTTTTTTGACCAAGTTGAAACACCCCGCAATCATGCGAAGTAAACAGGTCGAATGTTCCAATCACCACTACTACTAGGCATGCTTTTTGCAACATCAGCCCATTTTCTTGATAAGTTGCCAGAGGACAAAGCGAGGGTCTAACATCGATACGGTCACCTTAAGTAAGGTACACTGCCGCTCATTTGAATAGGTTCAACTTTTTGTTCACCTAACTGTTAGCCTCTCTTCATATATATTGCAATGACACATATTTTTTATACATGTAATGAAAGAGCATCATTATGCGCTTAGTTTGACAGAAAAAATGTTGTCTTAAAGCTTACAGTTATTTTCACACGGTGGCTTGACTAAATGCATTCATAAAAACAAACACATTTTTTGGTTCATTTGAATAGGTTCAAAAGCAAAAAATTAAGTTTTCGTGTAGTTGCGTCGGTGAATTGTACTAATTTTTTTTCGGCTAATAAACCTTATCGTGTTCATCTGTTAACGACGAAAATGGGTCGCGGAAAATCTTTAAGCGAGTAAGAAAAGGGCAAAATAAAGGCATTTTGAGAATTTGGCCTAAACCAACGATGCATGGCGAAAAAAATTAACAGAAGTCAAAATGTAGTAAGTGGTTATTTGCGGAATGTTGAACAGTACGGAAAAAAAAATGAAAGGTGGAAGTTATAGCGCCACATCAAGTGCCGATAGACGTGCAGTCATCAGAGCAGCATCCAATTCTCATGATTCCGCGTCAAAAATTAAGACAAAAACAGGTGTAAAATGTAGTTTGGCGACAGTAATACGGGTGATTAAAACTGCTAAAAATTTAAAAAGAAAAAAATTTAAAAAAAAAACACCAATAAATGAATCGAGACAAGAAATTCGTCTCCAATTTCGTAAAAAATACATGTCGTGGAAGTCGTAGTGGCAAAAAGTGATTTTTCAGATGAAAAAAATTTAAATAATGTTCATCTTTTCGAAGGTCATGAAAATAATAATTATACCCGTCAGGGCCCTTTAAATTAATTTGTTTTTCATCTGAAAAATCACTTTTTGCCACTACGACTTCCACGACATGTATTTTTTACGAAATTGGAGACGAATTTCTTGTCTCGATTCATTTATTGGTGTTTTTTTTTTAAATTTTTTTCTTTTTAAATTTTTAGCAGTTTTAATCACCCGTATTACTGTCGCCAAACTACATTTTACACCTGTTTTTGTCTTAATTTTTGACGCGGAATCATGAGAATTGGATGCTGCTCTGATGACTGCACGTCTATCGGCACTTGATGTGGCGCTATAACTTCCACCTTTCATTTTTTTTTCCGTACTGTTCAACATTCCGCAAATAACCACTTACTACATTTTGACTTCTGTTAATTTTTTTCGCCATGCATCGTTGGTTTAGGCCAAATTCTCAAAATGCCTTTATTTTGCCCTTTTCTTACTCGCTTAAAGATTTTCCGCGACCCATTTTCGTCGTTAACAGATGAACACGATAAGGTTTATTAGCCGAAAAAAAATTAGTACAATTCACCGACGCAACTACACGAAAACTTAATTTTTTGCTTTTGAACCTATTCAAATGAACCAAAAAATGTGTTTGTTTTTATGAATGCATTTAGTCAAGCCACCGTGTGAAAATAACGGTAAGCTTTAAGACAACATTTTTTCTGTCAAACTAAGCGCATAATGATGCTCTTTCATTACATGTATAAAAAATATGTGTCATTGCAATATATATGAAGAGAGGCTAACAGTTAGGTGAACAAAAAGTTGAACCTATTCAAATGAGCGGCAGTGTATATAAGTTATGGGCCGATCTGTAACCATCACCGATGTCGTATATCGGTTGACGTCATTTCGGCGAGATTTCGGAGGAATTTAAGCGAGGGTCTCACTGTTTCGGTCACCCGCATATCCGAAGACATATCGTCCCATAGTCATCCCCAGTCTCACTTCTTCAAGGAGTTGTCTGAGGACTACAGTCGAAGGGAAGACTGTTTCGGTCACCCTTCCCTTATCTGAGAATAAACTGCCCCCGATTCTCTCTACGAGACGTAGGAGGACAGACGAAGACAAAAGTCACATGCACAAGCCAGCAATAATGCCCATGTCCAAAAGCTATAGTCCGACCTAGATAACACTCCTTTTTTTAATGCTATATTTTGACATCTCCTAAACGGACTTTATTGGACTTCTTTGGTTAATTTTGTTACTGAAATATACCTGTTTGCTTTAAAATAAGTTTTGGCTAACTCATTTGCAAAATTTAATTTAGACGAAAGCTCTCGGCTACTCTAATGTTCGCATTGCTTCTTGAAGAGCTGCCTCTTTTATGTATAGGTGCTGTGACTTGGAGAGTCGAGTGATAGGTACTTGAGTTGTTTGATTGGTCTAACATCTTTCACAGTGTTTTTTTTTACTAGGTGCGTCGTCGGTCCCTCTGTGGAATGAAAACCACTCTTACTCGTCTTCATGATTTGTGTACTTGATCCACCAAATGAAAATCAGAGTAGACCATGGGCGTACAAGTTCTTGTTCTGCTTCTAATGGTTATACATGAGGTACCACCCCTTGGTGATTTATGTAAGCCGAAGCTGTTAGGATCCACGAACTTCTGAATATTTTAAACCCCTCTCCATTAGGTACTATTAATAATTCGAATGTTTCCGAAACCAAAGCAAACAGAATTATGTATGTGGGGAAGCGCGCACAACTCAAATTTGTTCTAGTTGTTCGTATCGATTAATAATTAGCTGATTAGGGGTTCCCAACAAAATTAGGTTTCTTTGACATTATAATCAAATAGTTAAATTGAAAATAATTGGCTATCGTCATTAAACTGATAATAACTACATTATTTTTATCTTGCATTACAAATAATTATAGTTACCCCAACATTATACGAATCCCGTCGTAATTATATAACTGAGGTTGCTATGGTTACACCAGTTAAACGATACTCCGATCATACTTCAGTAGCTTACCTGAAATAGAAAAGATGGAAGTTGGCAATTTGTAGTCATATTAAAATTAAAGTGTCGTACAAATTCTGGAAAATTTTAAGAACAAACAATGACACTTAAAAGAAACAGTCACAAAAATGTTTCAAGCTTTTTCAGTCGTGCTTTCGTCACATGTAGGTATATTCGAATTTAATGGACATAATTTAATTCACAGACAAAACCATGAAATCACCAGTCATTTGAAAACAACTAGGTACCTACTAACTAACCCGGCGACATGGTCGATCGACTCAAGCAGAGCGTTTGATTTGAAATAAATAAGGGCTCTTTGCAACCATGTCTGTTTCCGAGAGTTCTGTTTTAAGAGCGGAGTAGACCTGTTATTTTATACCCAAACGGTTCAGGTAGGAAGCTTGTTTAAAGCACAATTTACGCTCTTTACAGAACCTCGATGCTAAGTTTGTTTTTTCCTGGTCCAGTAAATATATATTTGAATAGGATCATCATTATATTAACACGTGAACATCCGAGCTTTCCGTACGCTTTTTTGGTATTTAATATGAAATGAGGAAACTTATGTTATTTGAAAGGTGTTGTGCCATAAATGTGCACAAACATAAAATCGTGGGTATAAAAGGTGGCAATCAATTTGTCGCCGTCATGTTTCCATAGTAACGTATTTAACCATTTTATAGATTAGAACCTGTTGGAGAGAATCATTTTTTTACCCATAAAGGTATGCAATTTACCTGCCCCTAAAATTAAGCAATAATTGTAAGAAATTTATTTAGGGGAATTATTTATTATTTGTCGCCAGTCGCCACCATATTGCCATAGCAATAAATTAAATAAAAATCATCTTAGATTAGAGTCTGTTTCCGATGGCATTTACGTATTTTTTTCGATATACCTACATATTGTGTATTATAGATGTCGCTCTTTTCGCTTGGTTTATAAAAAAAATAATTAAATAACCAGAATAATAATTGTAGTATGTACCTACGTTTTTTATTATACGTATACATACTTATAAAAGGTATGGTCGATTTTCGACCACAAGCGATACTAGTTAATATAAAAATTCACGATAGTTCCCAGTTCCAACTAAAATTAATTTTCGAACTAGGTATAGGTACCTACCTATGTATTTGCGAAAGGTATTTTTCAAAGTGATTTCAAACCCAGTTTATGCTGAAAAGTCATTTCAGTTAATACGCTGTCATAACCAATTTTTAGAGAGATCCCACTTCTAGTCAATGAAAAACCAGTTCCACCATCCAGTTGGCTTAGTGTTGAAAAAGCTTGATAACAACAAGTTTGCAGGCTCTGATAGTTTAATAATGGAGTTTTTTCAAACACGGTGACGGTGTTTTGGTAGCCAAAGTGTGATTCATTTTTTATAACTACAAAAGTATAGATTATATGAAAAGTTGAGACATTCTGTATTTTACGAACAATTGTAGTGAAATCGTTTTGAATGCCACTTCAATCAGTATTTGAAATTTAAATTAATGTTTGTGATGGGGTGGCCATAAACAAGAAAAGTAATTCAAAATAACTGTTAATTAACAAAATGCAGGATAAATGAAAAACGAAAAACAATTAAATTCAAAAATAGAATCAAAGAAAACAAAGAAAGCAATAGAGTTATATCAGAAAGTCGAAAGTAAAAGATTAAGTAAAAGTTACATAGTAATTGAGAAGTCAATTTTTAATACGTTTTAAAAGCATTCCAAGTGTTGCTATTTCCTTGATAGACAGCGGAAGTTTATTAAATAGAACAGAATAAAAATTACGGCATGCAGGATATACACTAAAAAACAAAGTATGTATTAAGCAAGAAAATATGACTAGCTATGATTCGTTTGAGTTTTTGTACTTGTTCATGCATGTTCTCCTTTAAAGGTATACCTTACCCATACCTACCAACATATTTATCATTTACTCGTACCTTGCCTGCATAAAGGATTCTTTTGTGAGTGGGTACACAATAAGATGCAAAGTTGAGGGCTAATACTGAACCAAGTATAGGTACCCTCCCCAACAACTGACTGGTGTTCTTGATGCTTTTCAAAATTATAGCCAACGCGTTTGTGTATGTAAACTGAACGTTTGTTATGTGCGGGGGCTGTGTTTCGAATTTTCTTCGTTCAAGTGGGTTAAATTTGGATTGGATAAGCTGGATAAAGAACACGTCAGGCAGGGCCATGGCTATTGAATGCAGTAGATTCATATTGCATTGGAATTCTATGTAATACTATAACGAAGGAGTTTGAATAGATTTTACAACGTTTGGTCAAAAATTGTTGGGGAGGGTTGATACTGCTGGCTTCTCCTCCACAAAACTGTAGAGTGGTACCATCAGTATGTTCACTCCCGCCTTACAATCCCCAAGCTGAGGCAAGCAGTCCAATATGTTAGTACTTTTCATTCGAAGACAATATAGGAGAATAGTCCCTGTCATGCTACGTATACATGGGCTAGTGTTCAAATGGAGCCCTACCATCATTTTTGATGGACGAACATTGGTATATTACTTCAGGTCTTACATTGTTCCGTAAGGCCTAGTCCTCTTTGGCAAGCCTCTGCTGGTCAGCATTGTTCATGGAACCAGGTTTGGCATTTTGTAAGTTGTTTGCTTCATTACCTTGGAAAACGAAAATGAAGGCGATTTAATATTTTTTTTTTTCTTTGTTGTTTTGTCAGTGCTTTAGTGACTTCAAAAGTGAAATACATCTTCGTTTCGTGCGAGAGGGAAATAACAACAGAATACAGTATAAGTCAGGGTTTTTGGTTTTCTTAAACGAAAAGAGTGACTTAAGGAAAATTATCATTTTCATGATTTTTTCTTCCATTTTTTTCAAATAGCAAAGTAGGTAGGTACCTACTTAACGTTTCGTTTTTTTATTGCCACAATCCCACCCAAGGGTTTCGTTGTGACAATTGCGTGAAACTCGTCACGTTAGCTAGCGGAATTGATCCTTGCTTCGTCGAAGGTGTTTTCGATATCAGCATTTCTCTATATCGACTTCAACAAGGTAGGGGTGGAAGTGTACTCGGTCGCTCCTCGGAAGCTTTAGAAATCCGTTTCGTCGTTGCCATCAATCAGCTAACCGAGATCCCGAAAGCGGCCTAGTAACCTTTTACACAAACATAATGACACATTTCTCAACTGAAACCTAATAAAGGACAGCATACCTATATAAACGAAAAAAAAGTAGGCAATTGTAAGTACATCCCCCATGATTTAATTTAATTTCAAAACAAACAACATTAAAAACCCTGTGAACGGCTAGTTTTAATCTTGATTCATGTTGGTCAAATTATTCACAGTTCCTGGGAAAGCGTGAAACGCTATACCCTGGCCAAGCCAATTAAGAAGAAATCCAACACCGTATTTCACTGAAACAATTCAATCTCGGCAGCAAAGTGATTAGAACACCAGATTTTGCCATTTAATTGCCCAATAAATCTCCACTAATCACCTTCAGATTCTACCAACAGAATACCATCCCCTGTCGGTGGCTGTGCTGTAATTATGTTTGCCAAGTCAAATCCATAAAGGAGCACTGTGGCAACTACTTTCAATGTACCTAAATCAAATGGAATTTGTCTTTCAAGTTTTTGCCTCACCAGAGGAGCAAGTTCTTTTCCGGGACTCGCAGTTATTGTCCTTGTAGCTCACTTTCTTTTCGATTCTGTCGTGACAATCAAGTGGAGGTCATCTAAAAATTTATGACCAGTGACGAATAAGTATTTTATCCCTGCCCACCTACACACTGTCACAGGCAATAACACGTTGAATGGGAGAAACTTCTTCCTCCGAATGTTCCATTAGGTATAAAGGACAATTACCATTCGCTAGGAAATGGAATGCTTAGCGCAATCATGCAGCCAAAAAGTATGTGTGTATACATAAATTTACTAAAACGACAAAAATAAACATAATTAAGACTTTTATATTATCTTATGTGCATTGGCGTCCGTCTTCATCGTTTCACCGTCGAGCTGTTTAATTTTTAATTTTATTCCTTCTATCCTTGGAGTGACTTTCGCTTGGCCTGCTGCAAACATGAAAGTATAAGTACACGAGCTGTTTTCTGCTTTTTGGATATTACTTTGCTAGGCATAGGTACATAAGATTGTTGACTGTGAAAGTAGAACCTGGTCCCCAATCAGACCCGCGTCCTCTTTATACTTTTGTGTGAGCGAATGTGCGCTGATGTGCCACAACAGGTCAGCTATGGCTTTGCGTTTGCATTTTCAGTTTTTTTTTTTTTTTTCTTTTTAACTGGAAACAAGTTAGCGCATTGTAATTACATACACTTCAAGGAAAGGACCTCGAAATATAAAGACCAGAACGTCACGATACTGGGTGGATGGACAGCAAAAAATAATAACTGCTTTGACTTGCAGATTTTCAATGGTCGTCGGTTTTTTCGCTTCAGAAGTTTCCTTGTAGGTACCTATACCGACATATATATTAGTGTAGGTACGAGTATGTATACAATTTTGTATTTTTATTTTTTCTACTGGCACACAGAAGTTGGTTATTGATTTTTCATGGTGACCTGTCGAAGGATGAAGGCCGCCAGACCCAGAAGTAGTTGTTAGCAGCTGTTAACAGTTAATGGAGCATAAAGGAGGATATTCTGAAGCTTTATACTTGGCCGGAGACGAAGAGTGAAGCATTTTTGTGTCAACCCTTCGTTTGGTAAATATTCAATTTGTTGGAGACATTGTTCGACTTGGTAGGAGTGCCGTCCTTTGACTGGTTTAGGTGTATACGGTACGGGTTTAATTTGTATGGCAGAGTACTTATCATATAGATGCTCGTACATGTGATTGCAGGAATTTTTGTTTGAATCCTAGATTGTGGACTGTATGGTATCCACTGGGGTGGAAAAAAAGAACGAGAAGATTTCCCCTATAAACCCTAGAAATTGATTGCATGTTTAATGGAGGAGGGAAAAGGGAGTTGATGGATGGCAACAGAAATGAAGAGCATAACTAGAATATGTCCCAACGGTTGAGTAAATAAATGTCTATAAACTGCATTGGCAGATGTTGTGAGGGCACTTATCGTTCATCATTTCCAGTAGCTAAGGTAAATATTGAAAGGATGAAAGCAGGTCATAGCTACGAGTATATAGTGGCTTCGATTGTTGGAGATATAAGGTATATCCGGGTGGGCGTTCTGGACAGATATTTTATATAGACTAATCCGAACCGTCTATCATCTAATGGGTGACTTTTACGGCATGTAATTTGTTAGCTGAAACCGACATAGTCCCGTGAACATGTTCAGTGGTCACCTTCACAGATGCGGTGATTCGGTACAAGGATAATTGGTCCTCTATGCATATATGAGCCAAAAGAGTGTCGTCATGGTAAAAGTACTAACAGCTTGAATGTAATGATTAATGATCTATGGAAGCAGTTTCAAGCGGATATGGAAAAACTATCAAAGTAGTTAATTATTGGCTCAGGTAAATTGCGGACCGACAATAAAACAACTTCCAACTGAATTAAAATTAAAATACAAATTTAAACAAAGCAAGGGTGGGTGGAAAAGGATACGGCAGCAACAGTTTGAGGGAATTGAAACGTAGGCTTGGTGGAGTCTCCACCGTGGAGAGACATATTTTGACAGTGGCTACCTATGCCCGTGGCTGGATGAAAAACTTCTGATTTTTTCCAGAGTGATGCACAATCCAGATATTGCTTTATAATGGGCGTAGCTGGTGCGGTGAGCTATGAAGCGAAACAAGGGAACTGACCTGACCTTGTTGGGATTTGTAATAAAGGAGATCATATTTCTCAGACGAGGACGATCGACGTTTCAATTCAGTTATTAAAGAGCTTTTTGGAGCGACTTCACTTTTTTTTTTTGCATCCCATTAATGTAGGTATATTTCTCGATGCACGTTAGGTGCCGAAGGTCCAAACCAATACCCAAACCTTCGTTGTGGTTTTCCAATTTATTGGGTGTGGCACAAAAAAAAAAGGTGCTATTGAATGTGGCATAGAAAAAAATATTTGTTGGGCTAACTGGGGTGAGTGCGCCAGGTTCCTTCAATTATACGACCATAGTAAAATTTTCCACTGTACATGTACATGGCCTTCGAAGTTTGCACAGTTCCATAAAAAAAAGAGCACATTTTTCTCAACAACCATTTATTTTTCAAATTTCATGTACTTTATGCTCCTGTGGACACTCCCTTGACCAGTCACCGATAAGTATTAAGTAGGGCACAAATTAATTTATGTGACTCCCTAAGACGGACAAAAAAAAAAACTCGACACTTTGTTTTCTTGACCGCATTTTGCGCGAAAGGGAAACCAACCAACTGAATTTGTGGACTGAAATAATAAAAATTACCAACAACATACTAATCGTATACAAAAGTTAAGTTTTTGTAAAATAAAAAAAAAGATACCTATACATATAAGCTTGAGAAAAATTTGTTTTCCTTTGGGTGGACAAATATTCGGTCACCTTTACTGGGAGCGAGTTGTTAGTGTATATCCCAAAGTGTTGCTTTGTAGGTACCAGTTAACGTTGTGGGGTCAGATATGCGTGGTTTTGGTCGAGGTTGAACGCTGAAGCCGTATGTGCTACACCTGTTTGTATAATATTATATTCGATGGGTTTGAGGAAGGCATATACGACTGGCACCCTGGGGCTCACTCTGCAGTACGAGTACCTACTTATACTCTAAGAGAATGTCATTTATTCGAACTCTTTTTTAAAGAATTTTACAAGCTGTGTTTCTTTTTATCGACTTAAGCGGTACTGACGCAGGTGGAAAAGTGTAGAAGTCATTTTTGGATTTTTTCCCCAGAATAGAATTAAATTCATCTTATGAATGGTCAAGGTGGATCATTTTTGAGATGAGGTCTCAGGTCTTTTTGTTATTAATTATTAAAGGTCCATATTTGATAGATATGTCAAAGCTAATTAGTTCCTTTCATTGGGTATGTGTTTCAATGTGCGCAATTCATGTTGTTATTTTATTTATTTTTTAAGTATGTTTGCGATTTTTATTCTGTTATCGTTCAGCAGCTCGCTTTCAAAAATAGCTTTAATGTATACCAATGGGGCTCTGTCTCAGGCCGGAAATCAACTCTTATAGGAGGACAACTTTCACACAAACCGCAAGTCTGACAAGACGATGAACTGTAGTCCCTTGACCGTATTAGATCACCTAAGAATATTTAGAGCTTCAATCTTGCATTCCTTAGTTGGTGGATTTTATTTTGCTAAACGGCAAAACAGTTGTAAGTTGGGCATATCCACCATCGTGTACAGCTTCAAATTAATACCAGTTCAATTTGCTTGTATAGTGTTTTTGAAAAAAAAAAAAATAAAAATAGATTTAAATTCGCCCCAAAAACTATGTGCTTTTGTTGAGATAACTATGTATTTACTTCATTTGTGGACCCGAGTAGGTTTGTCAATCAGCAGCCCATTTTGATAGATATTTCAAAGTCAAAGCCAAAGAGGAACGAGAATTTTAAGTGTGACACTTCGCAGCATGTCCGTTGAATTACATTCACTACAAATTTAAGTCTCTGAAGTAGGAACCATATTTATGTTAAATTTACAATTTTGTTAATAACACTAGTCTCAAGCGATGCTATGACAACCCCCAAAAATAAAATTTTTAAAAAACGGAATGGGTGATCAAAATCAAAACCAATATTTTTGTTCACTGTTCTTTTGTTTGGTTCTGCTGATTGATAGCTCTAAATGCACATGCAGGACTAGCAGTTTAAAGAAAGTAAGAAATTTGGTAAGAAATTGAATCTCCTTACAACGCGACAAACTTGGGATTCCTGTTTGGCGGTAGGTAGACACTTCAGTAGTAGAATGCTTTTGAAATAATTTCCACTAAAACGTAATTTCACATATCGTTTATTAACCGATGGCTCTTCTATTCCCGCATGTGACAACAAGCGTTTATGTTTTATCGCTACCACCAAAAGTTTGTGACGAAAATCAACTTCTACTCACAACATATCCACAGAGAAAATCTCAATGACTGTTGAATCCGGCCACAAATCTTGCTTTAACTGTAAAACTATTTGCAATAAATTTATTAGATTAAGTTACAAAATTTAAATCCCACATAAGCCACTCGAAGCGGCATCGTCACTTATCTCGCACTCATAAAACAAATATATCCCCGAAAAACTTAAATAAAGATTTAGGGCAATTAATTTCCCCTTTTGCGTTCTCCCAATCTGTCTACGATATCTAAATCCCGAAAACTATTTCACATTCAACTGGCACACAACTCGTACAGCTAATATGCACTTCCCAACGCAACTACAACAGTCCTTTTGCGGGAAATTTATTTGCAAATATAAAATATTTCATTTCATAAATCAAACGGGTAAAGTATGGCAAGAGCTTATTTTCGTGTAGAGATTAATGATTTTCAACGTACACCCACCACCAAGGTTCTGCATGTCACACAGATAGACACCAGCCAACAGACACCCGAGAACCCCTATGCCAAATACCAAGAAATTTGTTTGCAGAATAACTAAGTGAAATTATTCCTTAATTGCATCCACCCCAACTGATTTATTATGTCTCTTCAAAAGGAGCCATTCGTGAACCAACAACCAACAAACAAATGAACGAATGGAGTGTACAAAGTGCAGCACGAGAAAGAACAACACATCAGGAGAGCACTGCGAAAGCTCTAGAAATTTGGTGAAAATTTTCACTTGGAAAACTTAAGCGCAAAACTTTTGTGTGCAACTCATTAGAAAAACAGCTGCATACCTATACCTACTCGTATAGATGTGGTGGTTGCAGACGCGGTTAAGTGAAGAGATACGTTCCTCTCCTATCGCGCTGATACAACCTGTACCATTATATAGAGACTGATTTTGAATCCTTGTCGCATCGTCTAATGTTAACGAGTTGAAGAGTTTAATGCTTGTGAAGTTTCGCCTTCCGTTGTTATCATCAAAATTCAGTTTTCGGGGGAGGCACCCTCGTCGGTGTTGATGTTCTAAGATCAAAATAATTTTTATTTGTATCACATAGCGCTCGAGAGGGAGAAGGAAAATCTCGCCCTGGAAGAAACCATCTTCGATTCAATTCGCCCATTTCCTTGATTGCAAAAACCCCCTTTGCACGCTGCTACATACTTGCGAGTGTTGAGTGAGAAAGTTTTCCTTCACAAACATTCTGCGTCAAGGATGTTTGTCTAATGCTTAGCTAACTCAAATACCAATTGTATCCCGTCTTCTTTGGAAGCTCGGATTTAAGCAAGCGCGAACACATCACTAGCTCGCACGTACATCAGCAGACAGCTCCAACCAGGGACGGGAAATCCGGTAAAGACTAACAAAAATGTTCAACGACTTTGTTTGTTGGTTTTGTGATGTTGGAATTTTGCTGATTTCGCTTCAATCACATCATAACTTATTTGAGAGAGTTTCCGTTGTTAGACAACGGAGTGCCTGGTGTATGTGTGCTGTGGGGGGTATTCTCAGAAGCCTACCACACTTTCCATTGAGTTAAGTATTTTCATGTGGACTTTTTCATAAACTCAACTTTTCAATCAATATTGATTTAATCCTTACTTTAGAAATGTGTTTCGATAGAATGTTCACAGGTGGGTCTGGGTAGTGTGGGTGGAATGAATAGAGGGAAAACTTACGCGGAATTGAATTGAATTTGACAGTGTCGTCGTGGCACCGGAAAGTTTCTTCCCAATGTGAATCCTGTTTCCTGTATACTTTCTTCTTCGTGGGCGTACACACCAGATGAGAATATATCAACCGTCCTACCTACTCAAACTTAGGGCGAAGTAAAGTGTAGTGTAATTGATTTCCATTTATATATTAACGTTGGGGACCTGATTTATGGCAGACTTTTCCAACCTAGCCGTAGGTGGATTAAGATATCAACTTGTGAGATGAAGTTTATTTGTAGCTCTATCGATCGACTCGGAAAGTATTTCACAATCTGCCGCTGACAAACGTTCGTATTTTTCGACTTAATATAAATATGGGTGCGGTAGAGGTTGCTATACACCAGGTGAGTAGGTAGGATACAGTTTGTTGTATGGTACCTACGACAAAGTTACAATTTCACTTCATTTCATTTCTTGTTGAGGCGTTCACAGGAAAATAAGTTGCGTTAGTGTGCAAAAAAATAAATAAATGGTAGCCACTCCATATACCTATATATATATAAAAAATGCGGAACCGAAAGTTTCACTTGAATGTTTTATGAGTGTTGTAGATTTTTCTCGTCATCTGTGATATGCGACTTAGGCACATAATGTCAAACACACTAATGTTTTTTATATGGCTGTACCTATAGCAAGCACATCGCGTCCTACCTATCAAAATTATTGACCTGGCAGTAAAAAAAAAAAAAACATCATGGAGAATATCCCCGCAAGTCTTATTAACAGCGAGGAAGCTTGACCCACAAATAACTACCGACCAACTAAAGCAAATACCTACCATTTTAGCCAGATTCTCTTTTTCACAATTTTTTTTTTTTTTTTCTCTTTTTTTTCCAATAGCTAATTGAATTTGCACAACATCCATCAATCCCTTTTCAATTTAGTGAAAACAGTAGAAGATTGTAAAAAAAACTCAAAATAACCAGACAGACCGTTTCACGTGGTACCCATTGGCGACGTGCATGTCGTTTTTAGCGAATTAATTATCATCACTCTCCATTTGTGGGAATTTACCGCAGAAATAAAAAAAACCGCTCTGAGGCCAGAAATCAGGGCAAAAAGAAATACACAGAACTGCAAAGAGCTTCAGAAAAAAAAACCAATTGCATGCCAAACGGTGGAACCTCTGCCAGCAAAAAGGATTCTTTTGACCGCGTTTTTAACACAGGTTTCCGGGTTGTCTTTCAGCAGCAACCAAACGACTATGATACAAAAGTATATCCACATAAAAAAGTGTTTCCGTGAAGAATGAAAAAAAAAGGAAAAAAAAAAACAGAGAACTGGTTCTGAATAAGGGAGAACAAGAAGAAAAAAAGGTCTATCACCAATTCTTATAGAGACAAAAATACGCAAAAGCAACACGCCATCATTAACATTTTCTTCGGTATGCGTGGGAATAGAATGAGTTTCGTTTCCGTTTAAGCAATATTCAAAGAAAAACGAACCGCCTCGCTTTATTAGTCCACCCAACCTCAATCGCCATAATCCTCTTGCTGTGGTTTCATCCCGAAATTAATTTCTTATGTCCTGCAACAAGATAAATGATTTGGAGCTGTAATAGAAATGCTAGTACATAATTTAGGGACAAAGCCCAAAGACCCGGTTCAGAAAAGAAAAAGGTTAAAAGGACCAACCAACTCATAGCTGAATTGATTGCTTTAGAGAGCCAACAAAAAAAAAAACCCAACAGTTAATAATATTCTTTTTTTAATTAAGCGGGGAAATAATTTTCAATGTCAAAGCTCAAAGGAAAATTAAACAAAAACAAAATCGAACATAGTGGATATACCAGAGACGACCACATAATGTGCGAAAATTAAAACGAAAACGGAAATGACATGGTGATATTTTATTCTGCGAAAATTTATTCATTTACGATGAGAAATTTTTGGGTTTTGGTTTTTTTTTTTTTTTTTTAATTTTTCGGTGATCCCCCTTTTGGGACGAAACAAATTGGTTTTTTTAATTAAATTCCTGTAATGCGCAGATAAGTGTTTTGCGCTTGGTGGGCATCCTTCTGGGGATGTTGTCGGTCGTCTCAAACTCCTTAAACGTTAGTTTAAATGGGGGTAACTAAGGAATTTAGCATGTGCTTTATGACTTTTTAATTTTGTGATGCTCTCGCAATTGAAAGCGGAAATAAATAATTAACAGGCAATGGATATGAAGGACAACCGTTGCAACTGTGACTGCAGTCAGTCTTATGTGAATGGTTCCTAAGCTTATGTAGCTTGCTTATTAGATAGGTATGATGTTTTGCCAATGGAAAATAGATTTCAACTCTACGTAGTTATGGGAAAATGGGGTAGCAGACGTATTTTTTTATAACGGCTGCATTCAAGTTTAACTAAAGATAGTGTAACTCTATAAGAAATTTAGGTTGTTTTTCAAACTGCCGCAGCTTTTGATATTTATATCGAAGTACGCCTTTAATAACTTTAGGTAATTCGATAGTAGTTACACTACCAATGACTCCAAATCAGTCGTGCGGTGCTACAAGACCCTTAAAAAGTTTGGGGCCCAAAATATATCCAAAGTGTTTACGGGTAGGTACAAAGAAATATATGTAAAAATGAAGCAAAATGCTGACGAACTGGCAGAAACAACCCTTTGCAGTATCTGACTCTTCTACGTTTTTTTCTTAATTTGCTCGTTAGTTCGACTATAAAAGACTGGGAGCACAAGCACAATAAACTTAGGCATGCATCAATACTAAAGGAACATTTCAGGTGTACCACAAGTTAAACGATCCAGTCAGCCCCAAGAAGATGTTAAATGTACGTAGTTATAACATCAAAAACTTTTTAATCTAGGTATCTTACACACAATTCACTATATTTACGATGTTGTGTATAGAATTCCGAGAATAAATGCAACTCCTTTATTCATATTTCATATTAACATATTTATAACACACACAAAATGTTTGAGATAGAGAAAGAGTTCGTTATAGCACCAACAACTATGTACAACATATATACAACCCTACGACACCACCTCAACGTAATGATTTTATTATACCTACACCGCGAATTTTGCAGACCTTTATACGGAATTATCATGGAGTTCTTATAACTACCTATCTCTGTGGAAATAGATACAGAATGCATCATCACCGATTACCGATATTGGTAACGAGTGAAATATTTTTCTGACAATTTTTAATTACATTATTTATACATTGTCTTGGAGATTTAGAAACTTACCAAAAACTAAGCAATTTTTATTGTGTAGGAAGCTTGTTGTTGATGCTTTGAAGAGGTGTCTATAAAACGTGTTGATATCCCAAAGGTTTTTATTTCAACTACTAGATGGTCAGAAAACGAATGCATTTTCATTTAAACACAAACGTACCCTTCAAAAGTATGCCTGATCTCTGATGAATGGAACCTCAGCATGGTCTGCCCGATCCACAAGAAAGGAGACCCTCTAAGCTGCGCCAACCATAGAGGCATCAGTCTTCTTAACATCGCGTATAAGATCCTTTCTGCCGTACTGTGTGATCGCCTGGAACCATATGTAAACGAACTGATTGGACCCTATCAGTGCGGCTTTAGGCCCGGTAAGTCCACAACAGACCAAATATTCACACTACGGCAGATCCTGGAGAAAACACAAGAAGTCCAAGTCGATACCCACCACCTATTTATCGGTTTTAAGGCCGCATATGACAGCATTTATAGAGACGAGCTATACAGAGCCATGTCTAGTTTTGACATCCCTGCCAAACTTGTCAGATTGTGCAGAATGGAGATGGAGAACGCTCGCTGCTCCATAAAGGTCGAAAACAATCTCACCGAGACCTTTGGAGTCAAAAAAGGATTTAGACAAGGTGACGCGCTGTCATGTGACTTTTTTAATATAATTCTTGAGAAGATTGTGCGAAACTCACAAGCCAACACCAGAGGCACAATTTTCTACAAGTCTTTGCAACTACTACTTGCATACGCTGACGACATCAACATCATTGGCAGAACACAGCGACCTGTCATTGGTGCGTTTGCAAGTATCAGTACAGATTACAGAAGCGGCAAAAATGGGTTTAGAGGTGAATGAGGGCAAAACTAAATATATGCTGTCCACAAGAAGGCACACCGACGAATCGGACAGAACGTCACGATAGACAGCTATAACTTTGAGGTAGTTCGGGACTTTGTCTACCTCTGAAAATGATAATTATTCTGAAAATTAATTCTGAAAATGATATCACCTCAGAAATCAAGCAAAGAATCACACTTGCCAACCGCTGTTACTTTGGTCTAAGAAGGCAATAGATTAGTAAGGCCTTGTCGAGAAATACTAAGGAGACTCTATATAAGACCCTCATCATCCCAGTCCTATACTTTATGGTGCAGATGCATGGACGCTATCAGAGGCGGATGAAGATCTCCTTGGTCGTTTCGAACGCAAAATTCATCGAATGATTTTTGGTCCCGTTTGCGTTGACGGGCTCTGGAGGAGGAGATTTAACAACGAACTCTACGAGCTGTACAGCGACATCGATCTAGTCAGAAAAGTACGCATCAGTCGTCTAAGATGGCTGGGATATGTAGAGCGGATGGACAGCAACGCTCCGGCAGGAAGAGTCTTCGATTCCAACCCGGAGGGACAAGGCAGTAGAGGAAGACCTCGCCTTAGGTGGCGCGCGCAAGTGGAAGGGGACCTCAACCAACTTGGAGTGCGCAAATCGAGGCAGTTAGCAGTTAGTTAGGTTGAGGCCCAGGTCCACCCCGGACTGTAGCGCCACCTAAGTAAGTAAGTAACCCTTCAAACCAAACCACTTTCTACCAACTTCATGGCAATAAATATTGCTGCAACAAGCCAACGTGTCACTGATACCTGAAACCAACACCATCAACCTACACAATGTAAACCAATTAACAGACTTCTGTGCGCAGTTTTGCCTACATCTTTAGCCGCCACCATATCCTATGCAATCAATTAAGTTGTCACCCAACAGCTACCCACTACGCTTAAATTTACACCCAAAAACAACAACAAAAAACAGGAAGTTGTTCGCGACAACAAGAAAAAAATCCCACACCAACCAAGAAGTTGGGGAAAAAGCCAAAGAAATGGCATCATCAATGAGCCGAGCAGAAGCAGTCTAGTACTACCTACATAAAATTACACTCGTCGAGATACGACTTCACAAGGAAGGCACAAAAACCCTTGGCATGGCTAATGATTTCAATTTATATATATTTTTTTTTTTTTTTCTTATTAAAAGCATTTTGTATTTGTGTATGCCGGGAATTAATCGAATTAGAAAATTGAGGTTATTTAGAGGGAAATTAAGTGAAGCTCGATAATTGAATTTCCAGACAAAGTTCATTCGTTGTGCAAGGACCTGCAAGTACGAAATAAATACGAATCGTGGGCAAAGAGGGTGAGGTGGGAAATTCAATACTTCGAACTTCCTCATAGTCATCTCAGGCGCATCCATCAGATGGGAGGAAATCGTTTACATCATTTACTTCCTCGTGCCTCGTGGGTTGTGTGTCGATGGATATCATCACCGTTTTTATTTGGTTCTGGTATGCGATTCTGCCGCCAACATGAGGATTGAATGATTGAGATTGAATTTTCTAAAGAAAATATACGGCGATATCTGTACTAATTGAACGGTAATATGAAGGCAAGAAATGAATAATAAACCCTCCCTACTTGAAAGATGCTAGAATGACTTTTAAGAGAATTCTATTTTGGCATCTGTGGAGAAATTTCAATTGACTTTTTATTGAATTGAAAGCATTTTTCGTTCCAATTTGATCATTTGAGCGCGAACGGGAACTTCTGTTTTTACGGATAGTTGAGCCAGTGGATAGGATTTATTTAAACCGCACTTTGTTGGCGTTAGCTTTGAGACTACATAAGTGAATAGATATCAAAGTTTTCAGATTCCAATCATCCGCCGACTGTTGTTAGAAAAATAGGTTGGAATGGCTTTCCAAATGAAGGAAATTTCTTATATAATTAAGTCAAGTAGCTGTAAAGAATATTTTGAATACAAATTTATTGGACGTATTTAAATTACGTGTGGAAAATTTCGTCCATAAACATTTATCGAAGCTCCTCGACTCAACGAAGCAAAATGTTTGGGTTTAAAAAAAATTAAGTTTTAACGCCTAGCAGGCTCTGGTCCGATAGTGTACCTATTGCAAACAGTTTACATGAAGACAGGAGAACACATCAACCTATAACTACTGTTAGGTATTACCTATACCAAGTATGCATTCAACGTAAAATAAATATCTTATGAATTATTTGAAACTGACTGGTGTGCAAAAAACTTTATTTCGGTTGGACAAATGTTGGAACCGGAAACTGTTGTGCACGATCTCGGCTTTGCCGCAGGAGAAAATGAATGCATTCAGATATTTTTAATGACTTTTTTCTCAGCATTAAAATATTTAATTTAATCGTAGTTTGACAATTTATTCTATTCTTTCACTAGCACCTTTTAGCTTATTTTAAGTGAAAAATTCCCACAAAAAGGGATAAATTCCCCGATCTGGTATCACTGATTTAGAGACAATTTTTCAGGAGACTCTTGGCAAAACTAGACACGGTCCACCAGTTGAAACTTTCTTTTATGACCTCTCGATCTGTCTGAAAGGAATCAATCATCAAATTTCTCAACATTTATTAATGGAGTGTTTTGAGTTCCCATAACGGCATAACATAACTTTCGCATAATAACAACATGCCGCGTGAGTTGTTGCCCCAAAAACGGCTATTTATATTTTCATATAAACCCAAACAACACTTCGTAAGACGAAAACAAATTGTGCAAATTGCTCCATCAATTAACTTCATTTTATCGAATGGAATTTAAAAAATTCAACAAACTTAGTCAACAATTCTTTACAGTTTACCTAAAACCAACTCAAAAACTCGAGTTTGAGCTCATGCGGTGCAAGTTTCTATCGTGATCCCCATCAAAGAAAAGAAAAAAAGTTGGGAAGGCGTTTTATGACCTATACTTCCAATTCATCCTAAAATGAAAAACTGACACAAACATTTGGTTGTGGGTGGACCTGTGAAAATAAACGTGTTTGCAAGTGTTTAGCAAATTTAGACGCAACCATCTGTGGTAAGAAGATGTGTTAACAATACCTAGTTACTACAATGTATAACTTGTACACGAAGGGCAGTCGGTTACGAGATCTTGTCGCGATTAGTCGGAAGGGCGATAATAAAGACATTTCCCTAACCCGTCGCGTCGTTTTATTTCTAGTGCTGAGACACCACACAATCATGTCTTGTTGTCCAAGTGTAAACCAAGGTTGGTTATACCTATAACAGGCAAGTTGGAAGTTGCAAACTCTTCGTTAAGAAACAAGATATACTATTTTATTTAGGTATGTATTCAATTTTGTGTTGAATTTATTAGACTATTAAGGTACTTATACCCATTTTATTTAATTTTAAAAGCTATTATAATGAGGAGACTATTCTAGATATCAATAGTTTATATGATTTGGGATCAGTTAACGACTTCAGTTATAGCCAAAAATTTGCAAAATAGAAATAACAATTATTTATATCTATGGTCTCAGAATTACAAAAACCACAATTAATAGAAATAGTGATATGGGTGTTACAAATACATATGATTTAAAATAACGTTAAGCTCGCGGAAAATATTTTATATATAAGTGGTTACAGTTTCGTTCGGTGCTTTTTTTTTTTTTTTAATTTGAACAATGGAGTTTTTTTATAATAAAAAAAATTATGAAATTTTTTTTTTAAATTAAGAAAACAATAAATAAATCAGTATTTTTAAAATAATATATGCTTTTCAAGAATTGCACACAAATCTAAGTAATTCACGCGACGCCGCTGGTAGGTTGGTATATATAAATTCTCAGAGTAAAATATAATCGAAATCAAATAGTTCGGGTCACTTTTCGCGAACATTGAATTTTGAATACTTGTTTAGGAATTCATAGTATAAAAATATATTTCGATGTTTTATCCATCACGTGCATGTCGAATTGTTCTGCCAAAGTAAAGTAGGATTTTCAGTAATTACAAAAACTATTGCGAGTCTCGAAGTGTCAAGTAGAGCGTCGAAGCTCAAAATAAAATGCATATTATCATACCTATCAGGTATTTACGTCCAATTATCACTTTTGTAATAATATAAAGCACGCTTTGCATCAAAAACCTTTTGGTTTTTTAAGGCTACGGTTCTTAAAAATTAAGTGTTCATATTAGGCTAACAGAATATGTAGGTAATATTATAAATTAAATTTTTCGTTTGTCCTGATTTTGATAGACTTCGATAAACAAAACTGGAGTAAGGGAGACCCTTATCCTTAGTTTTTTGTTTAAAGAATTCCTCCTAAGATTTGGAATCTAATGCAGGATTGGGTCGCACGAAACTTTCTCGTTTAGTTCGAGTCTGACTGACTTTCAGAATGTTTAGAAAATCGAAAATTGAGGACACAATAGTTTTGAAAACATCCATTTTACTCGAAGTTTGCATTTCGGTCAAAATCGCTGTCGCCGTTTTCCGGTAAATTTAAAAAAATAGATTTAAAAAAAAAACTTTTTTCAAAAATCCATTGTACCATAATATAGAGGACCACATTACCTTAGAAATTAATTTTCGCGATTCGCGTTCGTATTAAGCAGTGCCAATGCCGAGTTCCTATTTGATCCTTCCAATATGTTCGTGTAAGTTGACACCTTTTAATTTCTTCTTGTTAATTTGTTGGTACATGTCGACAAATCAGGTCTCGGAAGTCAATATTCAGTGCATCATTGGTGAGTTGATCTTGAAACAACAAATCTCGAAAGAGTGACACAAGATTATGTCAGTGCAGTTTTGTTTCACTTGGAACCATTTCCAAAATACTTATCTCGCGAATAGTGCCGCTTGCAGTAGTTTTGGATCGAAATGAATATTCCTCTTGTAACAAATAACCTATTTGAGCTAAAAAAAACTTCCAATAATTTCAAAATTATTCCAGGTGAAGGAAAAGTTACAGAGTGGATAACATGAGTGGTTAGTTAATCGTTCTTATTTCTCAATACAACAACCTATTTACCTAAAGTCATCCTCAATCTTTGATTTTTGTTCGCCCGTGCCTTAATACATAGTTTTTGTAAGAGCCAAATTATCTAATCCATGCACGAAATTGGAGTTTGGTATTTAATTACAAACTATCCCTATCCAATGCATCAGCATTTACTGATTTCTGATCATTTGTTTCATTACTTATGAACCGAGAATTATATAGAATCAGCAATAAAATAAGAAAGCCCTTCTTTCTTTGTTGCTTTTAATTATTATCAGTAGCCAAAGGTTCTTCGAAAAGGGATAATAGAACTACGAAGAAGGAAAACCTTTTGAAAAAGGACTAGCAAATGTACAATCATTCACTCAAATCAACAATCGAATTCAGTATTTTATTGATGAAAATATACCGCATCACCATACAAAAAGACAGGACGAACACAATCAATTTCTCCAACACAAATCCTTTCGGCCGTTTCATTGACACTTGACAATTCAAATAGCACAAACGAAGCGAAACATTAATTTCCAATACAACGATACTTCTCCATTCAAACGAGTACCCATAAAATATATCTATATACAATTTGCTATTTGGACTATCCGAAGACCCGTCATCAATCAGTTTCAGACCAAGGAAAAAATAAAAAATGAAGGAAATATTGAACCCTCTGACCGGGACAAGAACAAGAACAAAGAGTTTTAAATGTTTTCTTTATCATTTTGGTCCTCTTTTTTTTTAGATATAAAATTCCTTTTCGAATGTCGCACAGTTTATCTCCATCGTATGCCTTTGCATAGAGAGAGGGAGACATTTCTCAGAGGCAACAAAATTGAAACATTTAATTATAAAATTAACTTATCCTTTGGGACGAAAGATTGTGAAAACTTTCGGATGGGGTTCTGCTGCAAAATTACCCCAAATTGGGTCCCTCACTCAATCAAGTCTTCCAGCTAATAGACATCCTATGTTATTCGGAATCGGAAGACATTCCGCAAAAGGTTAGCAGTCAGAAATCCAACCGAACACTATATTACCTATATACAACATGGTTCATCAACTAGATAATTACATTTTTTGAGCCCTTGGGAGAAAGAGATGCTATGTATATGTAATTGTTGGCCCAAAGGTGGGATTGATTGGAATAGAACACCTCCACCTCAGATTGTTATGTATGTCACTGAAATTGAAAGCTGACGTATTATCAAAAGTCCAGTATGTATTTATTGATTGTTGGGTCCTTGCCCGAATAGTTCAGTATACATATAGGTACATAATACAGAGAATGTGAAAATTGATTTCAGCGTGTAATTATGCAAAGGTGTGTCAGGTTTCCTAATTCCGGGCAACAAGGGGGTTGCCAACTTTAATTTGAATAATTGGCCGTTTATGTCGTACAGATAGAGCATTAACTAGACCGAAAGTTATGTTCAGATTGGTGTGCTACAAGGATCTGTGTTGGGACCACTATACTTTTTTTAATTAGTGAACATTTTCTATGAGGTGTGGTGCTTCCCTATAATGACAACGTTTTCTTTTATGCGGCAGAGTGTCCCACATTGAAATAGGTTAACTATGATTATTATGCCTGTTGTCCACTACGCTCGCTATCGGACGATGCTCTCAATTTTAAGGAAACAACGCTTTTGTTATGTTTGGTGGTCACTGCAGTCCTACTGGTGGTGTAGTTGCTCGTGATGAACATGGTTGTGCAACGCGTTGAGCATCGGACACACTATAATGTGCTCTAAATATCTGTTCAGCTAGTTGGTAAATTTTTTTCCATATGTTTGCTAATAGCCGTGTTTTATTATCAGCCATGATCTATATAGATCATCGATTTACATGCACTTACAACAACAGCATATGATTCTGCTTCTCATCGAGATCATGAACCATGATCTGAAAATTATTTCTACTATTGCTCGCAGCGCTGTTTGGCGCTGTTTGTTTCTTTCTTGAATGTTGGTGTGCCTGTAAAAGATAGCCACACAGTCACGTTGCCAGACTAAAAAATTCAATACTCTTCATAGCACAAAAAATTAATAAGCATTTTTTTACATCCAATAAATTTCGCGCCCTTGGAGATTTTGCCTTTTAATTCTGTAAAGGTATGACAAGCCCAGCGAAATATTCCATAATTTTTTAAGTAAATGTTTAACAAAAAATGTTTATGAAATGTGTCGCTGTCGCAGTACGTAAATAATTATTGTTTCACAAGTTTTCCGGCAGAAAGGCGATAGCTGTTTTTTGTTTTTACATATCAGGTACAAATGTCAAGAAAATCTCTGAATATCTAATGAAAAATGTAAACTAGCAGGCTGCATAAATTTAAACTATTTTATAACTGCAACTGTTTTCGCCGAGTTTTTTGGACAATACAGCTTTAAATTTACGTGAAGTTCCGATTTTATTTAAACAATCAAACGTATTTTGTGTGTGTGCAGAGAGAAAATTATGGTATTATTATGAAAAGTATAATGCTTTGTCTAAGAATTATTCCAATCTAAGCGGACCAGATGTGTAAACTGCGGTTTTCATTATATTTCGAACTGATTGTAAACACTTTAAATAAGTTCTTAAAAAACTCTCACCTTCGAAAATTAAAAATGATTAATTTGACTGATATGGCAACACCCCCGACAAGCAACTGAAATGTCGTTGTACAGAATGTTTGCAATATGGCTGGTAGCATGGTCGTCTTTTGAAAGCAACTGTTGCCACAACTCGTCTATGATCCGTATTGTTTTATTTTCGTGATCTGATTCGGATCAGATCACGCTGATAATAAAACACGGCTAATGTTGATTGCGAAGAAATTTTGCGGGACTGTAAGAGTTGAAGCAATCAACTCACAGCTGTTCATGCATTACGTGTAAAATAGTTTCCTCTACTATTTAAAGAGTGGGTACAGAAAAACACCCAGAAAAATGTCTGGGCCTTTAGGAGCACAGCTTGTAATGACTTCAAAAATTAAAGCAAGGCAAGCCAGAGTATTATTCGCACAAATTATCTACCGCACTGAAGCCGAAGTAAATATTTCATAAAGGTGTAACTGTCAGTTACTAAGTGTGTTCAACGTGTTGCCTATGGGGCCTGGCTTACGCTACCTACTAGGGTATCAAAGCTTCCATCAACGGAATGTTTTTCAGAAGTAATAAGACTTTTGCATGTGAAATGTTTGAGTAAACCTAGCTCAGACAAAAAAATGTTAAGCAGCAGCCTTCTTAGGCTTTATAAAGCGGGACAAAGACTCGTGCACAAATCTATGAGTAGTACAAACCTACGTTAAGCCATATATTATTGACAAACTCAAGCGCACACCATAGAATTGTCAATGGTAAGCGGAAAGAAGTCGGAATTCACGATCGGAACGAACGGCATAATCATTTGTGTAGGGGCATCACTAGACACTTTTTGATGGGTTTGAATGGGTAGTGTTTGGCCATGCTCCCCCAATTACTACAACTGAGCTCCAAAGATATATGTTGCTTGTGAATATATAGAATTTTTACGTCAACTGCTGTGAGCGTCCCCAGATCAGGCATCTTTTCAAATACTAAAAGAAATAGGCAAGCTAAAGCTAAAAGACGGGAGGTACTTAAAAATATTATAAATAACTTTAGACCCTTGTTAATTTTCATTACATTGTTGTCTCCTATAGGTGTTCGTTATCGAAGCGCATGCACAAGTCGATATTCTTCTTTGGTTATTGGCAAAGATGGTATTAAAAGAAAATGAGCATACTTCCAGGTTAGAATCGATTGGCACGCCTACTTTTATAAGGCCAATTCCACCTACAGCATTGCGAGTAAGGGTTTTATAGTAGCGTCAGTGTGTAGTGAGCTGATGCCGTGCACGCGCCAAATCATATGACAAGTAGATATAGGTACAGCGCCTTAAATCGAAATTATAAAATGGACCCTTTCGGGGAATAATTATAACAAGACAATGAGGTAAATGCAGTGCGTTCTCTTCTCCATTATCTTGGTGTTTGTCTTATTTCTTCAAATATGTACCAATAAAAGCACAAAAAAAAACAAAACAAAAAATACTTCCAACTTCATTAAATCGCAGCAAATTAAACAACCCACATAAATTTCTTCTCTACACATTATGGCTGATTTTAAATGTTTACCAACTTGAAATCACCACAAGCTTATTACAATCTACATAAGACAACCGGAATCCGCCAACTGCTAATGTAAAAATCCCTCTAATTTATTATTTCTTAATTAGCATCTTCCTTCCTTCATAATTCAATAAGAACAATATCCATAAAATTTCATAAATTATTTATCCATACCCCTAGCACCACATACATTTGCAAGGAGGAGAGCGAACAAGGCGGAGCAAATTAAACCGTCAACATCCGTCTTTTACATTAGAATATAAGTAGGTAGATGTGCACGTCGTTGGTTGAAGTACCTATACTTATACCTATACCTATACAGAAAGAAGGCACAACACACAAACCTAGAAAAAGTGAAAAGAATTATGGTTATACAGTAGGTATTTATGTACCTAGGACTGTGCTTTAAAATACCGCAAACCGGTAAAACGCCGGTTTAATGGTTTAACGAAGAAAGCTTCCTCTGTAGAGTTGAGGACAATTAACAAAACCATGGGCATGGCCATTCAGAAAAACAACAGTTGAAAATGGAAAATGTTTGCTGGAGACGATGTGAATGAAAATGAAAATGTGGGTTAAACATTAACTTAGTATCTGGTTTTATTGTAATGCGGATGATAAGGACGAGGACTGAGGAGCTGC